>CM057455.1:1179600000-1182100000 GCA_016271365.2 Neoceratodus forsteri
CGTGAACGGTCATGGTACCACAATAGGAAATGCAAATGCCAATGGTAACAGCAATGATGCCGCCAAAGAAAACGCAGATGGAAACACATATGCAAATGCAAATGGCAATGCGCATGGTGATGCAAAACGAAACGCAAACAGAAACAGTAATGGGAATGCAAATGTTAACAGTAACACAAGCACAAACGAAAATGTAAAGGGCAACGCACATGGAGGTGTAGACGGGAATGGTAACACAAACAGAAACACAAGCACGTACGGAAACGCAACTGGTAACGCGCACGGTCATGGTACTATGACGCCAAAGGAAACTCAAACGGAAGCACGTACGCAAACGGTAATGAACAAACACAGTGATGCAAAATGAAATGCAAACTGAAACAGTAATGGAAACGCAAATGGCAACAGTAATGCAAATGCAAGCACAAATGAAAACGCAAAGGGTAACGCACACGGTGGCATAGATGGGAATGCTAACACAAACTGTTATGGAAACGCAAGTGGGATTGCTAACTGTGACAGTAACAAAAGCGCACACTTTTTTTTTTTTTTCACCAGCAGCTGCATAGAGAAACACAGTGAATACTAAGAATGTATGCATAATAGTGGGCCTCTGAGCAGAAAATGAGCCCTTGGAATACTAAATTGCTTATATCTCAGGAACCGTACTACATAGAAAAAAAACTGAAAATTACATATAAATTATGACTTTCCTAGCTAGTTTTGCACTTAGCCCCTTAGCTGGGGGCTAAGTATTTTTCTGAGGAAAAGACTGTATCTCAAAGCGTTTCCGAGATACAGGCCCCAAAAGGTGCAGCGGATGCTGTAATGTTAGTCTATGGGAAAAAGTGTCAAATTAGGAGTACCGTAACTTTGCATCCCTGTAATAATTTGTCACCAAACCACCAAAAGGCACATCTGTGGGATGTTGGCTTTCTTCCCTCCAAATTTCAGCCCAAAAGACCAAACTGTTCTTTTGCAGCAGTGTGGCAAGAATTCTGTTATTTTGGCCATAGTCATAGCAGGTTAAGAAATCATGACACTTTCAAGAAAACAAATCACTTAAAGTGTCGCAAGTGCGACGCTAAAGTTTACAAAATTTCAGACACATACTTCTGGGATATTTAACCGCTCAAAAAAGATATGGCTAGCATCCTAGGGCAACACAAAAAGAATTGTCGCTAGAGGGTCCCAAATTTAAATGCCAAGCATATCTGTGACCACTAACTGAAGAAAAAAAAATGTCTGACTCACGACACTACGGGGGTCATTTGCAACACTAAAAACTGCATTTGCAGCACTGTTGAACTTTTTGTTAACTTCTCCCATTGACTATAATGGGAAACTTGTTCTTTGAATAACTTTTGAACTGCTTAATATTTTTCACGAATCTTCAAAGGGCCATTGGGGACGATGTTCTTGAAGTTTCAATGGGTCGCGCAAACTGTGCGACCTGTAGGTGCCAAGCAAAGAATGTGCAAAAAAGCATAAATGCGCTACAGAATGTCGCTTTATAACTCCGCAACCGTATATCTGACCATTATGAAACTTGCCAGATCCACAGATCTATGGTACCGCTCCATGCCAGCCAAATTTCAGACAAATCCGTCATACGGTGGCAAAGTTATTAAGATGCAAAATTTCACACTTTAACCTTAAATGGGGTACTCAACCCTTACTATAGTGGCACTACCGTGCCAGTATAATATATATATTCATATACCGCCTTTATTTCTGGATCTGTCATTTGTACTGCAGTGAGATCCAGAGGGAGCACTTTGGTCCTTTTGAGGGCGCCACAATATGTGGCCCAGTAGGGGGTTGCAGAGCCCATATCCCCCCAACCCCAGCACCATTTTTGGCTAAGGTGTCTGCTCAATCATTGTATTCAAGAAAAGCTTTGACCTTGGAGTGGGCCTTAACCTTGTGTAAATACAGCTTAAAAAGAAATTGTTCAGCAAGGCTGGCAATATGTACAAACAGGTCCCTGTATTTTACGGGGTGCCTTCTGAAGAGGCAAGATCATAGGTCTTCCAGAAGGGAAGAAATTTGGTCATAGAGTTGCACACCAAGGAGGAATATGAAAAGATGATGGTATCCTCTTTTCCTTCATGGATGAGTTCCAGGGCACATGGTACTGCAGCAAGTTCTGTGTACTGGGAAGATCTGATGGTGCACTTCCTGGACACCTCAAAGGTGTCACCTGCTGGATACAGGACCAGGACCCCAAAGCCTGCATTTTGTTCTCCTTCATGGTAGGAGGAGGATCCATCTGTAAAGATGCGACAGAGGGCAGGGTCTTTTAGAGTGTGTGCAGTGGATGTTAGGAATGAGCCTGTTTCTGGTAGGGTGGGTGACTTTAGGCCACACTTATGTGGCTGTCCTTGGTAGAGGAGACCATGTGCCAAAATGGAGGGCATTTTGGGGGGGAAGCACTATGATGTTTCGATCCTGTAGGAAGAAAGACCAATGGGTGAGTCTAGTATTAGACACATTTCCATCCTCTATTCTGTCAGTAGAAAGTTGGTAGAGGTGTGATTGGTGTGCAACACAAAGGGGGGAGAACCGTAAAATACAGGTGAAGTGTTTGGCCCATAAGGTCACCTAGAGATTCCTCTCAAACAGAGAGAACTTCTACTCCACAAGGGAGAGCATCTGGGAGGCATAAGCAGTGGGCCTGAGGGTGCCATTTGCCTTTTGTGCAAGGACTGCTGACATGCCCACCTCAGAGGTGGCGGTTTCCAGGTGGAACGGCAGTTCTGCATTAGGGTTGACCACTCAAGAAGTGACAGCAGTTGTGTGTTCTTGTCCCCAGTGCCAGGGGATGTGTTTCTTCCGTAGCTCATACAGGGGTGCAGCCTTTTGTGCAAAATTGCAAATGAAATCCCTGGAGTAGTTGACCATACCCAGGAAATATTTCGGAGTAGCCACACTAGTGAGTAGTGGCAAAACTTGAATGCTCTGGACCTTGTCCAGGGTGGGGCTACTGCCCTCAGCAGTGATGCGCAGGCCCAGAAAGGAATTTTCTGGGAGGCATAATTGCACCTTTGCAGGGTTCCACTTGAGGCCTGCCCTCTGGAGGAGTGTCAAGAGTTCAGCTGAAAGCTCCAGGTGTTTCTCCAGGCCTGTGGTGGCCAGGAGAAGATCATTCACATATTGCAAGAGGCATTCTGGTGTGGAGAAGCCATGTATAACATCCCTCATGTGGATATGAAAGAGGGAGGGGCTGCTGTGGAATCCTTGTAGGAGGCAGTTCCATGTGTACTGACGTCCTTCAAAGGTGAAGGCAAACTTGTATTGGCTCTCAGGGGCCAAAAAGGGGGTGACCAGAAACCACTTGAGATGCCTAGTGTACTGAACCACTTGTGTTCAGGTTTCAGAAGTTTGAGCACATGCGGGGCGGATGCCACAGTGGGTGCACAACTGGGGGTGACTTGGTTAAGTCGCCTGTAATCAATGTTGAGCCTCCGACTTTTGTTAGGATTGTTCTCTGGCCAGATGGGGGAGTTGACTGTGGACACACAGAACCTGATGACGCCTTGCTTCAAAAGGGAATCGATGGTTGCAGTCAGAGAGGGTATTGCCTCTACAGGAAGTGGATATTGTCTCTGAGAGGGTGGTTCACCACCAGCGACTTGTATTAGAGTATCCATCCTCCCGCAGTCATGGTGCTGCAGCATGAGGATGACAGAGGCCTCTTGGTGCCTTTGCAAAATTGGTTTCAGTTGACGGGATAGCTCATGGTACTGGAGCATGAGGATGACGTCATACTCCGTTTCATTGGCCTTCACTGCTGCTACCACATGCGAGTCAGAAATGAGAAGCATATGGCACTGGTCAGGTATCTGGAGCAATAGCCTATTGGCTAAATACACCATGCAGCCATGGCATGAGAGGAAGTCTATTCCCAAGATGCTCTGGTGATGATGACATAATATCATAAGGTCAAAATGGTGCGTCACCTCCTCAAAGGTACCGATGACAACTGGTATCAGTTTGGACTGGTATGTTGTGACCACAGTCCACTCAGAAGGTCTGGGAGAAAGTGGGCTTCCCTGTCGACCAGTGAGATAGCTGCGGGTCATCTTGGTGCAGCACTGAAATTGCGGCACTCGTTGTCTAAAAGTAACTCTTGCTGGCGGCCCTCAACCAGCGCTTCTACACAGGGACATCCAGAATCATCAGTTGCCAAAGTGGTGGTGATGTGAACTGGGGCCTGACTCAGTTTGTCCCATTCACTTTGTTTTTGGTCACGTGAGGGGTCTAGCATCTGTACCACTTCGGAATAGGGAGACTTGGCTTGCCTGTCCTCCTCTGGCTCCTTTTCCAGTGGAGGCGCAGATGGGATGGCCGCCAATGGCTTGGTTGGGATTAGGGCCATGAGTGACCGGACTTACACTTGAAAATCTCAGAGCTTTGCATTTTCCTTGGCTAAATCCTGTGCGTAAAGGACTGGACCACTGTTTTTGTCTGTTATTCCCTTTTTGTATTTTGCTGATTCGGCTTGTGCCGATACCCCTGTCTGTTCTTGTTCGACCCTCCTTGATTTTGGTAGGAGGACTTATCCTGTTGGGAATCCTTGGATTTCTCTTCCACCATCTACTGCGTGGATGGCTCTGTGGCATTCTGCACCATGGTCACTTTGGCCTTGGAACCTGAGCCCAGATCCCACAAGTAAATCTGGTACGTGCATTCCACTCTATCCATGATGTTTTGGAAGCAGTCCTATCTTGGGAATACCACCATTTCAACCTTCTCGTGAATGGCTGGCTACATATTTTTCAAGAACGGGCTTTTATACTCAATCAAGTCTCTGTCTGCGGCCTCCTTGGCCAGTTCTTTGTCCACTGCGTAGGCAAGCCTTAAGCATCTATCGTACTGGGCCGGCGTCTCTTTGGTGAATTGCTTTACTGGATGGGCTAGCATCATGCCGACCATATTGGAATTGTGTGCTGCCAAGAGGCTGGCTGCAACTATCAAATTCAGCCTAGACATCATTACGTACTGCTTCGGGCAGCTTAGCCCACAACATGGGATCTACAGTTTCAAAACCTGGGCTGTCTGCTCGGCTGGAAGACTGAGCATTTCACACTGGTTTTGCACCTTTTCCAAATGGCAGCTAAGATTGTCGCCAGAGGCCATGCATCCTACTTTATCCATGATAGTCTGGATGACTTGTGCGGACTGCAGAGCATTCGGGGCAAGCCACGTATGCCCTGTCTTGGACTTGACGACTGCCTCAGCCATAGCATTTGCCACGCCCTGAAGGAGGGTCTGTTGTTGCACCTCCTCCTCCTCCTCCAGCATGTTGGCCATGGCTTGCCGGATCGCTGCAGACTGTGCCTCAGAGACTCTGGCCTTCGTGACCACTTGTTCAAGCAGAGCTTCCACTTCACCCTTGTCTTGTTTACTCAAGACAGCTACCGGTGGTGGACAAGGCCTCCGTCTTCCAGTGTCCCAGGGACCGCCATCTTGGATCTTGCCGTCATCTCTGTTGTCATCCTCTGATGACGCCAGGTTGAAGGGGGGGTACAGCATAGCTTTCACATGATGCTTCAGGATTGCCAGCTGCTGATGTAATTTCGTCCTCTTGGCTCTACACATCGAATGATTTACTCTGCCTTTGTACTGTCCTTTACTGACATGCTGTTGTAAAACTCTGTACACGGCACTCACTTTGTGATTTTCCCTCATCTTCCTGTCCAGTGCTTCCTGGCATTTTCTCAACTCGTCGTACAACTCTTCATTCTCACTCCACAACATATTATTCATGCCAATAGGCACATCATTCAGCTGTAACACATTTTTATCCTGCTGCAACCTTTCACAATCCTCTCTCAACCTAACAACCTCTCTTTCTCCTACGCAGTTCATTCTGAGTCTAATTTCTGAGCTTTTGGATTTCTTGTTCTAACTCCCTCCATTGCTCAACCATTTCTCGGGACTTGGAGTCCAGCTCCTTTTTCGGAGCTGGGACCTCAGTTTCTACTGCCTGTAGTGCAGCATAGAGGGTGGCAACCAGTTCACCCTTTTAGTCCTGTTTCTTGACTGTAGGTTTGGTCTCCGAATACAGCATGCACACATAATGTATCTGATGACCTTGCGACTTTGGGTCCAGCGTGAGATCGCCCAAACCTCCATGGGAGCTTAGAAAGTTTGAGACGTCTAACTTGAGCTCAGCGCTAATGGCCATTTTGGAAGGTTCCCCTTTTCCTGCACTAGCCGGGAGTCCAAGGCATAACGATCCACCTTGTGCTCTACAGCTAGACAGTTACATGTTTGGGATATGGAATCCCACAGACTAGTGCTGCTAGTGAACGAGGGGGCATAGGTTTGGACACATTTGTGATTCCCAGTCCTGCTTGCGGTAAGGAGGGCCTGAAAGATCGTCCGAGTGGGTTGAACAGGTGGGTGTAGGTTTGAACGCCTTTGTGATTCCTGTGCCCATTCATCTGTACACCTTTTTTGTACTGGTTCGGTTCTGTCCAATCAGGTCCGGGCCATGGTCACCATTTGTTGGGGTCAAGGCAGGATCTAAACCTGATGGCAAAACACAACAGAGGGACAGCCGTTGCAGAACAAAAGGTTTATTACCCAATACATATAAAAAGGACCGCTTACCATCGCTGGGAGTCCAGAACCTCTGAACACCTGGTGTTGCCATAGGAAAAGTCAGAGAACAATATTCTTACACAAAGTTATATACCCAGAGATACGAAGGTCTGTTATTTGGTAACATGCTCATCTGCATTGTAGAAAGCTAAACAAGGCATTTCTATTGCTGAGTAAGGTGGGCAGCTCGCACCCAAGGCTGTTAGGTTTGCACGTACACAGTGATAAGCAATTATGCTGACTAAAACTACTTTTGGGTTACAATAGAATAATTCATAGAATATGCTAATCATAGCATTATGGCTAATAGCTGTAGGTGGCGCGTAAAGACTACAAATATAACACTGCATAGTACTTTATAGCAAACATGAGTAAATGCTAATATCCCTTATATTGTAAGATGGTGGTCCACATTAGGGACTTTAGTTCAGACCGGTCTACACAGTCAGTCACGCTGGGATGCTGGTTGTTGGGCCTCAGTTCTCCAATCTCTGTTCCCAAAACTGTTAAAAAAAAAACACATCATACAAGTAGGAGAAAAACAGGCAGTCAATCTAAAGTGGAATAAAGAGGTAGAAGTACTGTACAATATTTTGTATCTATTTATTCTATCTTTTTATCCCCCTTTTCTTCTACCAGACAGCCCCTCTCAGCTCGGACCCCCAGCCCCATCACTCCTGACGTCCACTGGACCATTGATCACTAGCTAGTACCCCAGGGCCTCTCGGTGTGGCTGATTTGAGTCCTTTACTTCTGCCGGGACAGGATCCAGTAGTTTAAAATAATTGTGTTATTGTCTGTATTGAAATAAATAATAGAAATATGTGTTTGTTTAGTAAAGTAGTCCTTCCGCAGTTGTTTTGCAGATCCTGGAATGCAGAGCTGTCATAACAAATGCATGCCACGGAGCTGCAGAGTGTTTTTTGTGGTAACTCTCTCTCTTATCTAAGGAACGTCCTCATGTGCTGCAGTGGCAGTGGTGGGAATCATGGGCTGTTAAACACTGTAACTAAATCTAATTTCATAAGGCAGCATGTGTGAATTATGGATTCCGAAACTGCATAATCGGCTGTACCAATGTATGTCAGACCTGGTTAATCCATGAACATGTGTTTTTGCCCATTTTGTTACGTAATAAAAATATATATGTAGTAACCAGACAATGTCCAGAGGATTTGTATTAACATGGCAAAAAATCTGTTTCAGAAGTTCCCTGTACAGATTATCAGGTATATGTCATAACAAGGAACGCACTGATTAACCAGGTCTGACTGTAATTAGAGTTCCTAAACAAGTAGTGTAACTGTATTATTTTAACGTTCTGAAAGAGTGGAACATTGCTTGTGGGCATGTACAGTAGAACTGTCTGAGATGCATGCAATGTTGTCTGTAGTGTACATGCTCAGAAGCAATGCTTTAGCTTCTAAAACACATAATACAGTTAGACTACTTGTTTTTTAAATGTAATCACATACATTGGTGTAGTAAAATATAGAGACTGCTGGATGGGCAACTATGCACAACCAGTGTGTTTTGCCATAGAGGGGTTCTGATTCCCTATGACCTCGAGAGCGAAGCTCAATAGGTCCATGGGAATCGGAACCCCGAGGTGACAGAACACACAGGATGCGCATTAAGTTGCTCATCCTGTATTCTTTATAGTAGTACTATGTGAAATGTGTGCTTTGTGTTTTTTTTTTTCTCTTTCTCATAATGAAACTGACTTGAAAAGTGTCTAGAGGTTCTAGAATACTGTCACCACAGAATTAAATAGAGGAAGGCAATGATGTGCCAGGATTCCAAGTGGTTATGCTGCGGTAGTGACATCACTTTTGCAGCAGAACAACATAATGACATCACTACTGTAGCAGAACAAGCATATTCCAGGCATGGAATTTCATGCATAACAGCATTCCACTATACACCATATAGAGGATAGTGGATGGGCAACAGTGAACAACAACATTGTTGTTCACTTCGAGAGGTTGTCATGATAACCAAGAAAACCTCAAGAGCAAAGCTCGAGAGGCTTTCGGTTGGCATGAAAACCTCGAGAAGTGTAACAGTGTTGTTGTTTACTGTTGCCCATCCACTGTCTTTTATAGTGTATGGGCAACACTAAACAAATTAGCTGTTGACTGCCTCCACAGTTGCGCAGTGATGATATTGGTGACCCCTGCCACACCCGTGTCCGTAAATACACTGCACTCCCTCCCGTGCGATCGTAAATATTTCAAAACAAATACGGCTGTCCTGCTGTGTGCTGGCCATTCTTTTAAAAAAAGGCACTTACTGAGCTCCGATGAACTGCAGTGCCTGGTTTGTTGTCTCTATGAACCGCGACTCGCACATGTGCACAGAGGTCCGTGCTGTTGTACCATCGATGTGACGTATTCACGATGGTACAACAACATCGTGACGTCACATCAATGGTACAACAACTCTTAAGTAAAGTTAGGTTTCAATGCAATACAACGTTATAACATATATATATATATATATAGTTTCATAACTCATAATGAATTGATAATGATTTATGAAATCAGAATTCGTCACTCCCCCACACCCGCTGTAGTTTGTTAGCGTCACTTGAACTGACTCCCCTCCCCTCATATGCTTTGGTGAATGTATCTGAAGAGAGAGCTGAAACATTGTAAGTTATACTCTTCTGGTCATTGAAATATCCAGTGTTCAGATGCCATTCAGGGTGAAGATTAGACGACGACATTTCAGTTGCACAGCTGCACTATTGCAAAGTTAGTCAGATCAGAGGGCTCAACAATCGCAGGGAAGTTCCTGCCGATTGGCTTGTGTGTACCACTGTCAAGCCTCTGAGTGCTATTTTTTAATCGTCCCCCGCCAAGCTATGCAGCGAGATCAGGCAACGAATAAAATATATGTGCTGATTATACTGCAGATATTAGTTCAACTAGCGATAACAGTCCGTCACTCCCAACCTGTTACTTTTCACAGTCAGCAGTAATTTGAAACAAAGTTAAAAAAGATAAAAGACCATGTCAGAACCTCTGCAATGCCGAAGGTATCCCAGTCAATGGAGACTTGGCACTTAAGATACGTGTAATCAACGTAGTACACTATTTCCTTACATGTTGGATACTTACTGACACTAGCATTGAAAAATGAGTTCTTGCCACAGTGCCAGGTAAATAACTGTCAGCTCAAATATCGGTACCACACGTACATCTTAATAGTGTCTCTCATTCTAACAAACAGCTGAGCGTTTCAAGCAGTCTGAGGCCGTTAGTCTGTTTGTATCAGTGTGATTTCATTCAGGATATGCACATCACACTGTAGGTGCCAGGAGCAGCCATTTTTAATGTTGTTAATTTTTAGAGTGACAGACGAGAACTTGAACTTCTTCCATTACTGTTTTTTTAGAAACATACGCCAGTTCTCAGGCTGTACATGGTAGGGTAGCATGGGTTAATGTAACCCTGCTTGAACTCCGAGAACCAGTAAGAGTAAGAGAATATTTCTTGCATTATAATAATAATAATATTTATTTAATTAAGTGCCTTTTAAAGTCTCAAGGCGCTGTACAGCATAATACAGAAACAAATGCATATTCAGATACATCCAATGTAAAATCAGAATAAAACAGGAAACGCCTTTTCCCATAAAAAAAATCTTTAGTGCCTGCTTAAAACTCCCCACCTTCCTGCACTCCCGGAGCTGACGGGGCAGAGAATTCCAGAGGGTAGGTGCCACAAATTCAAAGGCACGAGCACCAGATGACTTCAAGTTTACCCTCTGAATCTCCAGCAACCCCTCGTCAGCCGAGCGGAGCTGTCGCAGAGGGGTATAAGGCACCAGGAGCTCTTTCAAGTAATCAGGACGAGATCCGTGAAGGGCTTTGTAGGTTAGAAGACCTACCTTAAAGGTGATCCGCCACTGTTTTGGCAGCCAGTGCAGAGCGTGCAGCACTGGGGTGATATGAGATTTTCTAGAAGCCCCAGTCAACAAATGTGCTGCCGCGTTCTGCACTAGCTGTCCATTGTTGGCTGTAAGCCAGATCCTTTATCTGAAAACAGGATTAATAAACATTTTGGTCCCAAAACTGACAAGCAAGATTATTTGTAACAGTACAGCTGCAACAGTTTATAACTGTTTTGTCTGTAAGAATGTGTCAGTTTATAACTGTAAGAATGTACGTTTCACCATACAAGAAAGTATTCAACAGAAAATGCATGACTTCATTTGAGTATTTAAAGAGCTACTGACGCCACAAAGAAAACTTTAAAAAACATAATAATTGGGTACAATTCTGCTTGCATTCCATTTATATTTTACAAATTTCTGCTCCCCATAATTTATTACTAAGGAAATGTGTATGAATATATGATCATTGTCCCTTAGAGTTTATTTTGAGTTCATCTACCTCTATTATTTACTCCCTACTCCAAGTCTGAATCCTCTCTTGTGACATCAGTCTTTTGCCATGGGAGTAACTATGCGGTCACAAGCATTGCTCTATGACTTCAGGTACGGAGAAAGTAGCAGGAATAGATGAACTCTTCAGGAGCAGAAATCCTGTTTTCATACAAATGACCTCAATAATAAATAATGGGGAGGAGGAATATGGCACTAACTGGAAATATAAGCTGGACTGTGTCTAAATATGATGTTTGATTAAAGTTCACCTGAACATCACCAGCTCTTTAAATATTTCTCACACTTAATCTGTTTAATAAATTTGTCCTGAACCAGTATGGCTGTGATTCTTTCCATGGACATCGCCTCATTTACTCTGTTTTTCCACTTTGTTACTGGTGGGGGGAGGGTGACTGAGAGTCATTGGGATGTTATTCCCTTAAGGGTCACAAGCCACATCATGTGGAATATCTCTCTGTGGCTTCCGGAGTGCAGCTGTCTGGGAGGTGGGCCTAGTACACAATTCTGGAAGATGGATGGTACTGCTGGGCATCAGATCTTGCTCAGCTCATCTTTGACCCGGGACCAGTAGTCCTGGATATGTGGGCACCCACAGAATATATGAAAGTGGTCTCCTTTTTCTGAGCAACCCCTCCAGCACCTGTCTGTGTCCCACTCCAAAGTGGGCTATAATTGTAGGGGTGTGGAAATACCTCATTAATATTTTCCAGCGATTCTCTCTTCACATTGGTGAAGCAGTCACCTGCCAGCCCTCCATCAAAGTCTTTTCCTGCTCCTGATCTAGTATAGAAACATAGAAACATAGACTTTGACGGCAGATAAGGACCGCTAGGCCCATCTAGTCTGCCCATTTCCCTACCTACAGGATAGGCCGCAGATCCTAGTTAACCAACAGCCTTTATCTTCCTGCCCCCCACAAGAATTGCCTTATGTCTGTCCCATGCATTCTTGAATTCTCCACAGTTTTAGACCCCACAACTTCCTCAGGAAGGCTGTTCCATGCATCCACTACCCTCTCTGGAAATAATACTTCCTCACATTGCCCCTGAACTGCCCTCCTTCTATCTTTAAATTGTGTCCCTTGTTCTTGCAAGTCTCTTTTTCTGAAAGATGCTACCTCTTGGACTTTGTTGATTCCCTTGAGGTACTTGAAAGTTTCTATCATGTCCCCTCTCCCTTCTTTCCTCAAGGGTATACATATTAAGCTCCTTTAGTCTCTCCTTATACGGCTTCTCTTGCAGACCCTGCACCATTTTAGTTGCCCTCCTCTGGACTGCCTCTATCCTGTCTATGTCCTTGCGATATGGGGTCTCCAGAACTGGACACAGTATTCCAGATGGGGTCTCACCAACTGTCTGTACAGAGGATAACAACTTCCTGTTTTCTGCTGCTGATGCCTCTTCCTATACATCCCAGTATACCCCCGCCCTCCCTACTGCCTTCTCACATTGCTTGCTAACCTTAAGGTCATCTGATATGATTACCCCCAGGTCCCTTTCCTGTTTTGTTGTTGTTACTACCTCCCCACCCATTGTGTATTCTTCCCTGGGTTCTTGTTTCCCAGGTGCATTATTTTGCACTTTTTGCATTGAATCCTAGCTGCCATCGCCTGACCATTCCTCCAACCTTGCCAAGTCCCTTTCATCCTTTCCACGCCTCCTTGTGTATCAACTCTGTTGCAGATCTTTGTGTCATCTGCAAAAGGCATACTTTTCCTTCCAGTCCCTCTGCAATGTCACTGATGAAGATATTAAAAGGACTGGACCCAATACTGAACCCTCATGGTACCCCACTAGTAACCGCCTCTTCTTCAGAGTGGACTCCATTTACAATTACCTTCTGTGTCCTGTTGTCCAGCCAATGTTTTATCTAGGCTACCACCCTGGGACCCACTCCCAGGCTGGTTAATTTGACTATCAATCTTTGTGTGGGACTGTGTCAAATGCCTTGCTAAAGTCTAGGTAGGCCATGTCCACAGCCCTCCCTGGTCTACTACTTTGGTCACCCAGTCAAAGAAATCTGTTAGATCTGCCTGACATGACCTTCCCGCTGTGAACCCATGCTGCCTTGGATCCTGTGCTCCACTGACCTCTAGGTACTCAACTATTCTTTCCTTCAGAAGTGACTCCATCACTTTCCCTACCACAGAGGTCAGACTGACAGGTCTGTAGTTTCCTGCCTCTGTCTTGGTCCCACTTTGTGAAGGGAATCACATCCGCCTTCCTCCAGTCCTCGGTACCACACCATCCTCCCATGATTTATTAAAAGAGTAGCCAGTGGTTTCACTAGTTCCTTCCTTAATTCTTTTAGAATTCTGGGTGAATTCCATCAGGACCCATTGCTTTGTCCACCTTCAGTTTTAGGAGTTCTTGCAGAACCCTTTCTTCTGTGAAAGGACTGGGATCGACCCCCATCAAGAGTGCTTCTGTTAATTGGATTAGGCACTTCCCCCTCCTCTTTTGTGAATACTGAGCAGAAATATTCGTTCAGTATGCCTGCTTTTTCACTGTCCCCCTCTGCCCACCCAGTATGGATTACCCTGATCCCTGTACCCACTTCTCCCGCACTCCCAGAAGCTGTGGATTCACAGCTGTAAGTATGAGCTAGTACACCATGGAAGTGTATCTGCCCTTTGTTTTTTTTTCAGTCAGGCAGACCAGAAAAGAAAGTCCTCCCTCTTTGTGGGTGGTCTAGCCACCTGTTTCATGCGATTGTCTGTTTGCAAGTAGTGCCTCACTTGTAGGAGCCTAATAGGTCTCTTGGAGATTCCATGTGACGTTTTCACCTGCTGATATGATACACATTTCCTCCTACCATCAGCTGGGAGTACCTCACAGTGCTAGCCGGTTCCAGTGTAGGAACACAAGATCTTTGTGCATCACGTGAACTCTGGGTCCCCTGTGACTGTGGTGAGTGGCCGGTTTCATTAGGGGGTTTGTGTTAACTCTGATTTTTCAGGACTGTTCTTAAGGACTTTTGTCAAGGGATTCATGGTAGCTTTAAGAAGGGTCCAGTAAGTTTGGCTGTCAGTAAGGTAAATAAAGGAACTGGAGGTGAGGATCTGTTTTCCAATGTGTAGTACCTCGATTCTACGTGTTGACATATCATTGAAACCTCCTGACAGGATTATGCTACTAGATGGTACAATTTAAAGTCTAGAAAGCCTCAGTCCACCTTCTCCTGGGCAAGGGAAGTGTTTTGAGGCCTATGCATTTCCTATGTGTAACCGGTGGGTTACCCCAGGGGTCAGGTTGGTGGTATTTTTGTGTTATTAGCGCTGTGCGGTGCCTCCATATGTAACCCCCTACCTGGTACCTGGGCTCGGGGAGAAAACTGCTGCTCGGTATTTTGGCTAGGTTTGATTTCTAGTCAGGGGCACCCAAGTACCTCCGGACACAGGAAGCAATAACTAATGTCCAATACCAGAAGTTGGGATTCTAAAGTGTGGCTTTTATTCACATCCAACAGAATAATAAAGCATAGATGGACCCCCACTGGTAATGCAGATTTATGGAGATCGGAACACATTCTCTTTACACTGAAACCCTCAGGTCTTGAAACACTCTCGGCACTCTGCCCTAACTCAACTCTTTTTCGGTTTCCCTGGCTCGGCTCCATTGCCAGCCCTTTGGACACTTTCCATACAGCATGGAACATTTACTGGTGGCTCCCTAAACCACCTATGAGCACTTCTGGCTCCATCAGGGAATCTTCCTCATCAATCCCATGTCTGGGTACCTTCCTCAGGCACTGGCCAAGTACTTAAGAGAAAGCAACAGGTGTCCCAAAGTAAACCCGTAGAGGTGAATTTGGTTACTACTGATGGGGGAGGAGTCTCCCACCTCTCGCTCCCATAATTAATACCCAGCCATTTCTCTGGACTGTAACAACTCCTCCATAAAAACACTTTGCTGTGTAGATTTTCTTTAAATGTATGTCACATCCAGTCTGTTTTTCCATCCCATTTTTGCTGAACTTGAACATACTTAAAAAGTGGCTATGTCCATTGCTCTAGACCCCCCACAGAGTTGAGCAGTCCAATCCCCACATCTTCCAAACTGTACTTGGCTGTCTTTTCTTGACCCCACAGTAACAGTCACTTTAGTTTCATCTTGTCTCAGGTGAAAACACATCGGCCCTTTAGCGGAGTGAACTCACCCCTTGGTTGCAGGTGCCCCACAGGCAGTGTCTCTTCCAGAGAAATCTCGTCCAGAACTTCTGGTGCATCAGCACGATCTTAAACTTGGGCAACTTCTTGTTTCCTAGCCAGACCAGGGGGTTTGCCCCTGAAAACAGGCTGATCTCTCCCCATCTCCGCAGGGATGGGGCCCTGAACCACTGAAAGCGATCTCTACAACTTCACTTGGCTCTTCTTGTGTTCTTCTCCAGGTGAGAACACACACCTCTACAAAAAAAAATAGCTCTTTGACAGAGCTTAGGACTCTGAGGGCCTGCTTACAGCAGAGCACCTCCTTCCTCTGCTACAGACTGCAACAGAACTGACTTCAAATTCCCCAACAGTTCTAAAATATGTCATCCCTCAGTCTCAGCTGAGACTGAGAACAGAGTGAGACGGTGTGAAATCCATTTAACTGGAGTTTCACAAGCTGCCTGTCCCTGCCTGCCACTAGGTCAAACTAGGATTCTAGTAACCCCAGATAATGGGGGGGAGGGGTTACATATGCATCCCCTCCTTGCCTTTCTGCCTGCTCCACTTTTCCCCCTACCCCCCATCACTTTTTCTTCTCTGTAGCACTTCCTTCGGCCCCTGAGTAAATGTGTATTCTCACGTACTTTTCCTTAGCACCTATACAGTGGATCTGATTCCTCAGTCGTTTCCTGCTAGTTGTGCCAGACTTGAATTTTTAGATATTTCTTTGTTTTTGATGTATATTTTGGTAAAATTCTCCCTACTACAAGTGTATATAACTCTCACTCATACTGTGACTTCTGTAGTTATTGAAACTGTTCTCTGTAAGATCTCTGATTGTGTAATATGACTTGGCACCTCTGTAAACGAGCCGCTGGCTCAAAGGTGTATTCCGAATAATTCAATTAAATACATAAATATGCCCTTGTCACAAAACTTCTAAGGTGAGTTTTCCCCCAGAAATCCTTCGGGATTTTAATTGGTAGGAACGGAAATAAAAACATCAATCGAGGTAGACCATTCATTTTTGACACTTCCCCCCTTACACACAGGGAAAGAGGGAAAACCGCCCAGGTTTGCATGTCCTTAGCTATCTCCCCCAGTAGCTGTGCATGATTAAGAGTGCAAAAAAACATTGCCAGTATGGTGTTACTTTAATACCTAGGTATCGGAATGTTTTGAGAGGCCCATTGAAAGGGAAAGTTTGCTCTGTGTTCTGGTGGACATGCACCTGAAACCATCATGGCCTCCAGCTTGGCATAGTTTCATATATAGCTGGAATTCTGGCTAAAGGCCTGCAATTCTCTGGTGAGGGCAAAGGCAGATGTGTCCCTTACAAAGAAAAGGGAATTGTCTGCCTCGAGGGCCACTTTCTGCTCCAACATTACCAGCTGTATCCCCCTGATCTCTGGCTTGTCCTGAACTGCCACTGACAGGGGTTAAGTGCACAGGGCAGACATACGAAAAAAAACAGCAGAAACAGGCGATAATGGTGTATCAAGTCTACTAGAGTGTGAAGTTCACAGACTGTTTATGTTGATTGCACGCATGTGCAAGAACCATGTTGCAGCAGGTTTCTCCACAAGCAGGTTGTGGAGGCGTGGCATTGTTGTGGCCAATGCCCCCACAGCCTGTAAAGGCTTGTCCCGCTTCCCCCAATGCTGTGGCATGCTGCTGCTGACACTAGTTCAGCCAACGTGCCACCAACCTGTAAAAAAATCAGCCACTGCAATCGGGGCCGCCACCTCGGCATTGCAGCGTCAGCCATTCGCTGCAATGAGGGAGCGACCTGTCATTGCAGGGCAGGATCTCTTATTTGTGAACATGGCGGTGGCTTGCCACCGTGTTCACAAACAATATTAACCTCCGCTGCCAAGGGGGTGCCCAATCCCCCTCAGCAGTATGTGCCCCCCCCGGACCGTGTTTAGTTGCCGACTGCCCAATCCCCGTTGGCTGTAGTGCCCCCAATATTTGTGTTGCCAACGGGGGAGCCCACTCCCATCGGCATTATGTCTCTCCCCGCTTTTGTTGTGTGCCGCGGGTGCCCAACTCCCGCTGGCTACAACTGCCCCCAAAAAGGAAGACTTCGTAGCACGCTGGGAGCCCACCCCAGCATGCCACATGCCCCTGCAAAATAAAAACTGTCCCGCAATGTCTTTTTTTTTTTTTTTTTACCTGTAAAAAGGAAACTGTTCCACAGTGGTCTCCTGCCCCCCCCCGCAACCCACGCCCACCCACTGCGCACCCTGCCTCCCCACACCCCCCCACCCCATACTTGCCTCCGGAATCTGGCACGACTATCTTTGGTGGACCGGGAGCACGTCTGCACTCTTCAAAGCCGACTGCGAACTGAGGAAATGCCGGTAAGCTGTATAATGGAATAAATAGGGTTTTTTCAACTTTGATGCATATCTCAGGCATTTTTGGGAATTTTGGTACCAATTTTCAACATGGGGTTTTGGGACCCCTCCTCATGAATTCCTATCACCGTCCTGGTGCTACTCGCCCTGAAAGGTGATTTTGCGCCACTGTGCAGAATTACCTTCGGGACCGATTGATGAAACAACAGTGACAGTGTTCATGAGGTGGGATCTCAAAAGCCTATGTTGCAAATTTGTGGAGCATCAAAAATGACTGTTTTACGAGCGTATGTTGCACAGTTGCTACGTACGCTCGTAACTTTGCGAATTTGCAAGATTTTCACCCCAGATTTTCAACATTGCCATATTTCCAGACCTCCTTGTGAACAGTATAGCTGTCATTTTTCACACCCTGGCCGAAATGTGTTTTCGCACTTCCGGCACAGAATAGCACAGTTGGTGTGAGAAATCAGATTTCCACACAGATTAAGAAACTGACAGTGGCACTGTTCATGAGCAGAGGTCCTAAAATGCCTATGTTGAAAATTTGGTGACGATACTCCATAAAATAACTGTGTTACGAGCGTGCATTGCGAAATGTGCGCGCAAGTTCACAAATTTATAATATTTTCACTCCAGATTTTCAACATTGCAATTCTTCTGCACCTCCTTATGAACAGTACAGCTGTCATTTTTCACATCCTGGCCGAAATGTGTTTTTGCAGTTCTGGCGCAGAATACCGTGGTCGCTGTGGGAAATCAGTGTTCGGGACACATTATGAAAATGACAGTGACACTGTTCATTAGCAGAGGTCCTAAAATGCCTATGTTGAAAATTAGGTGACTAAAGTCCATAAAATGAGTGTGTTACTAATGTGCATTGCGCAGTTTCCACGCACGCTTGTACCTTCGCAACTTTGCAATATTTTCACTCCAAATTTCCAGCATTGCCATTTTGCCACACCTCCTTATGAACAGTGCAGCTGTCATTTTTCACATCCTGGCTGAAATGTGTTTTCGCTCTTCCGGCGCACAATAGCGCGGTTGCTGTGGGAAATCTGTGTTCAGGACATATTAAGAAAATCACACTGACACTGTTCATGAGCAGAGGTCCTAAAATGCCTATGTTAAAAATTCTGTGATGAAACTCCGTAAAATTACTGTATTACGAGCGTGTGTTGTGCAGGTGCCACGCACCCTTGTAAGATTGCAAATTAGTAATATTTTCATGCCAGATTTTCAACACTGGCATTTGTTCACACTTCCTTATGAACAGTACAGCTGTCATTTTTCACATCCTGGCCGAAATGTGTTTCCGAGCTTCTGGTGAAGAATACCACAGTTGCTGTCGGAAATCAGTGTTTAGGACAGATTAGGATCGAGCGACTGGGGGGGGAGTGACTGAGCTGAACTGAGCTCTGTTGGGACTGCTGCGGATGCCTTTGTGGGCAGGAAAAGGCGACAACGCAGGCAGGAGCCCAGTACAAAAGAGCAGCCTGCAGTGCCGGGAGACTCAGAACGAGCGAGTGAGGGAGGGGTAGTGAGTGAGTTCAACGGAGCTCTGTTGGGACTGGTGCGGGTTTGTTTGTGGGCAGGAAAAGGCAGCAGTGCATGCAGGACCTGAGTACAAAAGGGCAGCCTGCAGTGGTGGGACAAATGGAACGAGCAAGCAAGAGAGGGGGACTGAGCAAGCTCAACAGAGCTCTGTCATTACTGCTGTGGATTTCTTTGTGGGCAGAAAAGGGTGGTTACGCTGGCAGGAGCCCAGTACAGAAGGGCAGCCTGCAGCGCCGGCAGAAACGGAACGAGCAAGTGAGACGGGGAGTGAGTGAGGCCAATGGAGCTGTGTCAGGACTGCTGCAGATTTCTTTGTGGGTAGACAAAAATGCCAGCAGAGGCAGAAGCCCAGTACAAAAGGGCAGCCTGCAGCACTAGGAGAAACTGAATGAGCAAGTGCTACAGGGGGAGTGGGCGAGCGACCTCAGTGGAGCTCTGTCGGGACAGCTGCGGATTTCTTTATGGGCAGGAAAAGGTGTCAACGCAGGTAGGAGCCTAGTACAAAAGAGCAGCCTGCAGCACTGGGACAAACAGAATGAGCAACTGAGAGAGGGGGAGTGAGCAAGCTCATTGGAGGTGTATTGTGACTGCTGTGGATTTTTTTGTGGCCAGGAAAAGGCGGCAATGCAGGGAGAAGCCCAGTACAAAAGGCCAGCCTGCAGCGCCAGCAGAAACGGAACGAGCGACTTGGGGGGAGGGAGTGAGCGAGCTCAACGGAGCTCTCTCGGGACTGCTGCAGATGTGTTTGTGGGCAGAAAAAGGCAGCAATGCATGCGGGGCCAGTATAAAAGGGCAACCTGCAGTGGTAAGAGAAGCAGAACGAACAAGTGAGAGAGGGGGAATGAGTGAGCTCGCTCAACGGAGCTCTATCGTGATTGCTGCAGATTTCTTTGTGGGCAGAAAAGGGCGGCAACACAGTCAGGAACCCAGTACCAAAGGGCAGCTTGCACCGTGGGCAGAAACAGAATGAGCAAGTGAGACTGGGAGTGAGTGAGGGCAATGGAGCTCTGTCAAAACTGCTGCAGATTTCTTTGTGGGCAGAACAAAATGCCAGCGGAGGCAGGTGCCCAGTACAAAAGGCCAGCTTGCAGCGCCACGAGAAACAGAACGAGTGAGTGAGACAGGGAGAGTGAGTGACCTCAGTGGAGCTCTGTCGGGGCAGCTGCGGATTTCTTTGTGGGCAGAAAAAGGTGCCAATGCAGCCAGGAGGCCAGTACAAAAAGGCAGCCTGCTGCGCCGGCAAAAACAGAATGAGCGAGTGACAGAGGGGGAGTGAGCAAGCTCAACGGAGGTCTGTCGTCACTGCTGCGGATTTCTTTGTGGACAGGAAAAGGCGGCTATGCAGGCAGGAGCCCAGTACAAAAGGCCAGCCTGCAGCTCCCACAGAAACAGAACGAGCGAGTGACAAAGGGCAAGTGAGTGACCTCAACGGAGTTGTGTCGGGACTGCTGCACATCTCTTTGTGGGCAGACGAAGCCACCACTGCAGGCAGGAACCCAGTACAAAAGGGCAGCCCACAGCAGCGGGAGACGCAGTACGATGGAGTGAAGGAGGGGGAGTGAGTGAGCTCAACAGAGCTCTGTTGGGACTGCTGCTGATTTCTTTGTGGGCAGAAAAAAGGAGCAATGCACACAGGAGCCCAGTACAAAATGGCAGCCTGCAGCAGCGGGAGAAACGGAATGAACAAGTGAGAGAGGGTGAGTGAGTGAGCGAACTCAACGGAGCTCTATCATGACTGCTGCAGATTTTTGTGCCCAGAAGAAGGCGGCAATGCAGGCAGGAGCCCAGTAGAAAAGGGCAGCCGCAGCACCAACAGACACAGCATAAGGGAGTGGGGGACTGAGCGAGCTCAATGGAGCTCTGTTGGGACTCCCGCAGATTTGTTTGTGGGCTGAAAAAGGTACCAACAGAGGCAGGAGACCACTACAAAACGGCAGCCTGCAGCACCGGGAGAAACACAAGGAGTGAGTGAGAGGGGCAGTGAGCAAGCTCAACGGAGCTCTATCATGACTGCTGTGGATTTCTTTGTGGGCAGGAAAAGGCAACGCAGGCAGGAGTCCAGTACAAAAGGCCAGCCTGCAGCGCCGGCAGAAACAGAACGAGCGAGTGAGAGGGGGGAGTGAGCTACCTCAATGGACCTGTGTCAGGACTGCTGCAGATTTCTTTGTGGGCAGAAAAAGCCGCCAACAGAGGCAGGAGCCCAGTACAAAAGAGCAGCCTGCAGCGCCAGCAGAAACAGAATGTGCGAGTGACAGAGGGGAGGTGACCCACCTCAGCGGAGCTGTGTCGGGACAGCTGCAGATTTCTCTGTGGGCAGCAAAACCTGCCAATGCAGGCAGAATCCCAGTACAAAAGAGCAGCCTGCAACACCAGGAGAAACAGAATGAGAGAGTGAGACATGCAGAGAGAGCGACCTCAACGGAGCTGTGTCGGGACAGCTGCAGATTTCTTTGTGGCCAGAAAAAGGTGCCAATGCAGACAGAAGTCCAGTACAAAAGGGCAGCCAGCACGCCGGGACAAGCACAATGAGCAAGTGAGAGAGTTGGAGTGAGTGAGCTCAACAGACCTCTATCGTGACTGCTGCAGATTGCTTTGAGTGCAGCAAAAAGGTGGCAACGCAGGCAGGAGCCCTGTACAAAAGGCCAGCCTGCAGCGCCGGCAGAAACAGAACGAGTGAGAGAGGGAGAGTGAGGTAGCTCAATGGACCTGTGTCAGGACTGCTGCACATTTCTTTGTGGGCAGAAAAAGCTGCCAACAAAGGCGGGAGCCCAGTATAAAAGGGCAGCCTGCAGTGCCAGCAGAAACAGAATGAGCGACTGACAGAGAGCGAGTAACCCACCTCAACACCGCTCTGTCAGGACAGGCTGCAGATTTCTTTGTGGGCAGAAAAAAACCTGCCAGTGCCGCCAGGAGTGCTGTACAAAGGTGCAGCCTGCAGCACCGGGAGAAACAGAACGTGCGAGTAACACAGGGCCACTGAGCGAGCTCAACAGGCCAACACAATCAACATTTGGCATTGACAAATGCTTGTTTTACTGGAGCTGCCACCCTCCTTACCCCCATGTTATCCTCCCCATTCTCCTCCTCCTGGCTCAAGTTTGAATTTGGACATGAAATTAATGTGACCCTCTTGCAACCATGTTTCGTCCGCCACCAGCCAACCTCTCCACCATTTTGAGCTGTTAGCAGCTGAACACATTCCTGCCAAAATAGTTAGTCACTGGAAGTTTGGAATTCAGCAGCCGCCAGCACACTAACCTGGCTGACTGAAAAAATTTGTGATCAGCTCGGTGCCATTTCTTCTTCAGGCTTGTTTCCCTCGAATGGTGGCTGCCATGCTCCATCCTCAATCTGACAGCTGTCTTCAGCATGAATTCTGGGCAGGCTGTAGTACTGACTGAGATGGTCATGTCCTGAGCATGGCAATTCACTGACTGGCCAACCAAGGATTGGGGCATGGCCATGCAAAGTATTTCACACAGCAGCTCAGATGCTAGGGACCTCCTAATTGGACGAATCTACCACAGCCGAAGGAGGAAATTTAAAGTGGCAGTACTGACAAAAACATCATAAATATGGAGGTTCGGGGATCATCGTCGTTCGAACCTGACGAACCGCAGTGAGCATGCTAATAACTGCCCATTGCATCACAAACAGTCTCAGAGTGCAAGGTCCCACTTAGCCCTATGAACAGTGATGTTGGCTGAGAGTTAAGTTATTTGCCTAGGACCTCGTTGGCATTGCAAGGTTCACAGGTCAGGGCTCAACAGTTATTGGGGGAATATGCAAAGCCACCCTAGAAGGGCATGTAAAAGGATACATCACCCGCTTGTATTGAGTCCTGTAAGTCAGAGCAATCTGCCAGTAGTGGTGCAGCACATGTACCCTTCTGCCTTGTGGCCTTCCAAGCTGCCACTGCTGAGGTGTTTGCCTGCTGCTTCTGTCCCTTGTTCCTGACTTCCTGTGGGGTCGTCCATGGGGTTTTCTTCAGCTCATGTTCAGTGGCTAGCTCTGGAGCCAACTCCAAGCCTGCCCAGGGATGAGTCGGTGGAGGGCATTCTCCCACTCGTCCAGCCCTGCCTGGGACCTCCCACGTCGGACAGTTCCACCATTTTGCACCTGCCTGGTCCATCATTACTTCGGAAAATGTATGCTCAAATTGGTGGGTTGTAGTTTGCCTCTGAAATTCAAGGCTCTCCCGCCCAGCTGAGCCCATGCCCCATGGGAAGATGTGGTGTCCATGGACATGCTGTTGCCGTTCAGTAGGACATTACCCAGCTTCTTCAAAAAGAGGCTGTGGCCCATGTCTCAGACTCTACGGCCAGTCCAGGGTTCATCTCCAGATATTTTCTGGTTCCTAAATGGACAGGGGGTTGGTGCCCCATACTGGATCTTCATGACCTCAATCAGTTTTTTGTAGCTGTGCAAGTTCCGGATGGTCATTCTGAATCAGATCATTCAATCCTTATAGAAGGACATGTGATTCTGCTGTTTGGATCTTCAGGACGTCTTCTTCCACATACTAATCCATCCATGCAACCGGTGGTTCCTGTGGGTTCATTTGGAATGGATATTTTACGAGTTCTGGGCCATGCCATTTGGCCTCCCCCCCCCCCCGGCCAGGGTGTTCACCAAGTGCATAGCAGTGGTGGCAGCATTCCTGTGGCACCGAGGAGTCTGAGTGTACCCTTACTTGGATGACTGGCTGATCACCAGGTCCTCCAGGGTTGAGATGCAGCGGTCCAGGGATCTGGCCCTTCAGACCTGCTCAGCCTTGAGCATCCTGGTCAACCCGGCCAAGTTGGAACTCTGCCCCTCTCAGGTCATACACTTCAATGGGGTAGAGCTAGACTCCCTTTGGGCCAAGGCCCGACTCCCAGCAGACAGGGTGGAGGATCTTACTTCCTTTGCCCTATAATTTCGGGTTGTGCAATCGCGCCCTGCTCGGGACTTCATGTGGCTGCTGGGTACATGGCATCCTGCACGAGATTGGTCCAGTTGGTCCGCTGGAGGATGTGCCCCTTGCGGTGGGAGCTGGCCCATCACTGGTTTCAGCGCCTCGGTCACATCGACCAGCAGGTCTCGGTGACACAGACAGTGTGGGATCCCATCCAATGGTGGCTCATCCCAGAACATCTGCAGGGAGTCCTGTTCATCTGCCCAGAACTGACAGTCACTCTTACAGCGATGCCTCTCTGGGATGGGGAGCCCACCTGGGGGACCACAGGGCCATAGGCTCTGGACCCCATGGGAGTCCCGTTGTCACATCAGTCTGTTGGAGCTCCATGCAGTGCATCTTGCTCTGATGGCCTTCACTTTAGTTGTGCAGGGTCAGGTCATTCAGGTCCAGACAGACAACACAATGACCATGATTTGCATATGCAGCCCATGATGCTTTGCATTGTGGGGGCATGTGTGATTTTTGTATTTCTTTGAAACTTGGCTTCCCAGCCAAATGCCCTTTGGGGTAACCATTGCCTCAGTGCTTGCACACAGAGGTTCTTTGTCTTTTAAACTGTTTTTTGTTTTAATTGGGTTCACCACAACATAACCCAGATCGCCCATCTTAGGGTAGCTGGTTCATTCCACTGGGATGTCAAATAGACGAGGCATACTGATGAATCCTGGTAGGACAAAATACATGTCTGTCTTCTGTTGGCACCCTTTGCAAACTGTGTGAGAGGCCTTTTGGCACCATGCATTTCTGCTTAAAGTTGAACCAGCATAATATTCTGTGGTGATTTGCATATGCAGCCCATGATGCTTTGCATTGTGGGGGCATGTGTGATTTTGTATTACAATGACCATGTAACACTTCATTCAACAAGCAGGGTGGGAAGTATTCCCTCCCATTGTATTGGGAAGCTCTCCACACCTGGTCCCTCATACGCCATCTAGACCCCGATCTTCTGGCAATCCATGTGGCCGGTGCCTCCAACCAGCTGGCAGACACCCTCAGGCAAGTGGGTGAAGCATCTCATGAGTGGTCTCTTTACCAGGAGGTAGTCGATTGGCTGTTTCCCCCAGTGGGACACTCCCCAGGTTGACCTGTTGGCTCCTGGGAAAACGCAAAGCTGATGCTGTTTTGTGCCCACTCACCCTCAGTGCAGGACACTGCTGGGGAATGCCTTCACGAGACCCTGGACCCTGGCATCATGTACGCCTTCACTTCCTTTCCTCTAATCCACAAGGTGTTGCTCAAGGTTCAGAGGGACACGGCGTGGATGATCATGGTGACTCCAGATGCGCTGCACCAGTTCTGGTGCCCCGATCTCCTCAGCCTCAACAGCAGGACTCTGTGGTGATTGCCTTTCTACCCGGACCTGCTCTCATGGGAGGGTCCTCCACCCGGACCTTCAGTTCCTGCACCTCACAGCATGGTTCCTGAGCAGCTAGAGTTCCAGGCTTTGGATCTCTCCGACGAGGTCCTCCATATCTTTGAGGCTTCTCGGAAGGAGTCGACTTGCCACTGCTTCACCTTTTAAATAGAAGACTTGTTCCATTTGGTGTCAGGGCAAGGAGCTAGACCCCCTGTTCCATGGCGAGCATCTTGGATTACTTATGGTCCCTCTCTCATTCGGGCCTGAGGTTGACAACCCTGCAGGTACACCTGGCCACCATCACTGCATACTGGGTGTGGGCTGGTATGCTGAAGGTGGCATAGGAAGAGGTGATCAGGTGCTTTTTCAAGGGCCTTAATCACTTGTCCCAACCAGTGCGTGAACCACCACCACCTTGGGACTTGTTGCTGGTCTTGGCAGTGCTCATGGGCAAGCCATTTGAACCTATGTACAGGTGTCTCATCTCCCACCTGTCGTGGAAGACTGCTGTCTTGCTAGCCATCACCTCCGCCAGAAGGCTTGGTGAGCTCCAGGTGCTCTCGGTGGAGTCTCCATATTTGGTTTTCTACAGGGACAAGGTTGTCCTCTATCCCAACCCGAAGTTCCTCCTGAAGGTTGTTTTCGAGTTGCACCTTAATCAGGTGATTTAACTTATGGGTGTATTTTATCAGCTCAACCTTGGGAGGCCGAGCACAGGCTCCATACATTGTAACTGAGGTGGGCGCTCGCTTACTGTAAGGAATGCACAGCTGACGTTCGGGAAGAGGTTTGCCAGCTCTTTGTCCTGGCAGACTGTCAGTTAAGTGGACGATTCGCAGGTGGATAGTCTCTTGCATCGACCTCTGCTATGGGTTGGCTGGTAGGGAGCCTCCCGTTGGGCTTAGGGCTCATTTCACCGGACATACTGCCTCAAGGGATGTCCCTGTCCAGGAAATCTGCAGGGCTGCTGCCTGGAAGTCAGTACACACCTTCATCACTCCTTACCACATCGACCCTGAGTCACGCCGGGATGCTGGTTTTGGGGCCTCAGTAGTCCAGTCTCTCTCTCCTAAGTAGCGGGTGCGCGCCTTTCCCCTCCTTCCGGAGAACTGCTAGGAGTCTGCCAGAAGTGCGGATAGTGCACCATATCCATGTCTCTAGAAATGAGGGTTACTCACCTGACCTCCCTGGCAAGTGGCACCATTGTTTCCAGCATGCAAGATCTGACATCACGGGGCGGTGCAAAGGGAAATACCACCTGGGTGGGTGTGAGGAGCTAGCTTGAAGACCTTTTTTGGCAAATCTTAAAGGGAAAGGAAGTTCTGCCAGAAGTGTGGGTGTGCTCCGTATATGACTCGTAGAACTATGGTTACAGGTGAGTAAGCCTTATTTCTAGGGACATGGCTACAATGCTCTATCCACACTTTCTGGAAGTTGCCTTTCCACTTAAAACTTGCAGGAAATGTCTTCAAGCTGCCTCCTCCCACCCACCCGGTTGGTAACTCCCTTGGCTCAGCCCCATGACGCCAGATCTTCCTGTCTGCTGGAAGAAGCAGGTTCCTTCCTTACCACTCCCACGCAGAGTAGGCCCTGGCGCTTAAATCTTAGGATTTATTTCCAAAACTAAAACATATTCAAGTTTCATCTTCACTACGACCTTCGATCGCGATGTGATGGCGGATAAAGAGGATAAATCTTCACCCGGATTTCACCGGTGCCCTTGCGGGCAGAAGATGTTGCGTACCGACCCTCACGCCTCGTGCGTCTACTATCTGGGCCACGATCATGATCCACAGGCCTGCGACATTTGTTGGTCATTTCATCTGAATGTCCTAGAGGACCGCACTGCCCACCTAAAGTTGGGTTGTCCGGAGAAATGTTATTCGCCGGTCAAATCAAAGGATGCCCGTTGGGCAGTCTCTGCAGCTGCAGGGTCAGCCGAGCAGTTAGAACAACTCAAGGCCTTTAAGGAAGAGGCGGCCCAGGCCACTGCTCAGTCCTTTTCTGCCTCAGCCTTTGTTCCACTCCAGTTGGGCTCCACTTATTCAGCCTCCTTCAAGGAACTGTGCCAGTCCCCCTTGACCAAAGGGGAGGGCCCTTCCGAATCACACAGTTCCCGCTCACGCAAGGAGGAGGAGTTCAAGAAGGATAAAGAGAAGACTCTCGCTGATGATCCTGGGACTGGGGCTTTCACTCTCAGGAAACTTCGATTTTGACTACGGTCAAGACCGCGGCCTTGGCCGCTGGCTTCATGTTAACCCCGATGGACCAGTTGGCTGAGACGCTGGTCGATGACACAGCCAAGATTTTTCTCAACCCTGTCAACCGGTTGTCATCTGAAAAGGCCTCGTGGCAACAGTTCTGTCTGGGCCGAAGCAGACACCGGCTACCACCCTGGCCATTACATGACTGTCTCCCAAAAGGCTGACACCAACTCTCCCGATGGGGCCGGTCAACGCCTTCCCTCCCCCAGTGGAGCTGGTTCAAACCATGTTGGCTCGGCTGAAGCAGGCCTCTCCATCAATTGTGGTGGAGCTGCCACCTAAACACCCTATGACCAGGCTCCGTCCAAGGAGTCTTGGCCGGCCAAGGGACTTCCCCATCAGCTGTTGGTCACTCTTGCGCCTGACCGCCCACAGCGGGTCGAGAGTGACACGGGTAGTCGCCTGCTTTATGCGGACTGCTCAGAGTACGAGATTCCTCCTTGTGTTGCCGTCCATTGGACACTGAGTCAATCAGGGATCTTTCCACGGGCGAAGGCCCTACTTCATTCATGGGCACTCTCTCCTCATCTCTAAGTCTACGGGGATGAAGCTGAAGCCCGCATAAAAGCGGGCTCGCTATCCCCTTACAGAAATTCTGGACAAAGGGGACTTTCCGACGGAGGCCTTCCCAGTGGCTGAGGCTATTGTTGGTCCTGCCTTGGAGCTCTGGCAGCACCCTCGGCCCATATGGCCTGCAAATATGTGGTGCCACCGGCACCCTTTCAGGGTTCACGGAGCATCCCTTGGCTGAGAGGTTGGTGGCTGACTCCATGTTTCAGCGCTTGGGCAATACCGGGGACGTCGATAGACCACCGGACAAAAAGTCCAAGAAACTGGACCATTCGGCTAAGAAGGTCTATACTGCCTCTTCGCTAGGCCGCCACCAGGCAAGCTCAGAAGTCTTTTAGGCTCCCTGGATGGCGCACTTCTCTCATGCTCTTTTAGGCTCCCTGGATGAAGTGATTCCTCACCTTCCTGTGGACCTTCAGACCACGGGCAAACAGGTTTGAGACCAGGGTAGGGCAGTGGCAAAATAGCAACTTCAGATGGCTCTGGACATTGGTGATTCTTGTGCCCGCTCAGTGGCGGCCGCGATTGCCATGCACCATAGGTCTTGACTGCGGATCTCAACCTTCACGGCAGATACCCAGTACAAGCTGGTGGATGTCCCCTTTTTGGGCACCAACCTTTTCGGGCCTGGTGTGGAGGATCAACTCCAGCGCATTGAGAAGTCCAGTGCCATCGTGGACTCTGACATCCGTCCAGAAGGACTCCAAAGGCTCCAAACAGCAGAAGCGCAAGCCCTTTTGGTCTTCTACTCCTGCAGCAAAACCAGCCCAGCACCAGTCTGGCCAGCAGGCTCAGTCCTTGTGACCTCGAGCCAAGTCCATGGCCTCAGTGGTACAAAAGCTGGAGGGAAGGGACCCAGCAGCCCCTCAGCCGGATCCTCCTCCTCCAAGCCTGCTCAGTGATGGGATGGGTGTTGCCACCCTCATGCCTGCCCTACCTCCCCTGGATCCCTCTGTGGGGGGCAGGCTCCACCACTTCCTTTCTGTCTGGTCCGCTGTTACCACAGATGGGTGGGTTCTACAAGTGGTTGGTCAGGGTCTGCCTCTGGAATTCGAGTAGTACCTTCCAAGCTGAGCCTGCGCCCCATGGGAGGACTTGGTATCCGCAGACACTCGGTCAACTCTTCGAGATGACATAGCCCAGCTCCTCCGCAGTAAGGTCATGGGAGGAGTTGTGGATCCTCCAGAACACCTAGGGTTTGTTTCCAGGTACTTCCTGGTGCCAAAGCGGATGGGGGCTGGTGCCCCTTCTAGATCTACACGACCTAAACAAATTCCTCCAGCCCCACACCTTCAGGATGGTAACTCTGTCCCAGGTCATACAATCTCTGGAGCAAAACATGTGGTTTTCCTCTCTGGATCTTCAGGATGCGTTCTTTCACATCCTGATCCATCCATCCCACCAAAGTTTCCTCCGCTTCTGAGTCGAGGGAACTTTCTACGAGTTCCAGGCCATGCCATTCGGCCTCTCCTCAGCCCCCAGGGTCTTCAACAAATGTATTGTAGTGGTGGCAGCTTACCTGAGGTGCCGAGGGGTCCGGGTGTACTCCTACCTGGATGACTGGCTGATAGCAGGTCCCTCCAGGCAGGACCTGGCCCTCCAGACCTGCATCGACCTTGGTCTCCTGGTCAAAGAGGCAAAGTCATAGCTCATGCCCTCGCAGGTGATCAGCTTCACTGGGGCAGAGCTCCACTTGTGCCGAGCCAGAGCTTGGTCTTCCAGCAGACTGGGCGGAGATTCTCTCCTCCTTTGCCCGATCATTTCTGGTTGGGCACTTGCACCCTGCCCGGGGCCTCCTGCACCTTCTGGGTTACATGGCGGCCTGCACCAGCGTGGTCTGATGGGCCTGTTGGCATATGCGCTTCCACTAATGGGAGCTGGCCAGCCAGTGGTCTCCGTGCAAAGGTCACTTCGACCAGCTAGTCACTGTGACCCAGAGGATGTGGGACACCCTCCAGAGGTGACTTATCCCAGAGCATATGCAGGAAGGGATCCCGTTTGTGTGTCCTGAGCCGACGGTCATCCCGATGACCAATGCCTCTTTCACGGGCTTGGGTGCCCATCTGGGGGAACACAGAGTCCACGGGCTCAGGACCCCTCGGGAGTCCCAATGCCACATCAACCTACTGGCGCTGACTGCCTTCGCTTCATTTGTTCGGTGTCAAGTGGTCCAAGTCCAGACGGACAACGCCACAACCATGTACTACTTCCACAAACAAGGTGGAACACACTCCCTGCCCCTGTGCAAGGAAGCCCTCCACATTTGGACTCTTGTGCACAGCCTGGAGGCAGATCTCCTAGCCATCCATGTGGCAGGAGCCTTCCGTCAGCTGGCAGACGCCCTCAGCTGGGTGGGCGAGGCATCTCACGAGTGGTCCCTCCATTCAGAGGTAGTTCACAGCCTGTTCTCCCAGTGGGACACCCCTCAGGTGGACCTGTTCACCTTGAAGCAGAACATATAGCTGATGCTGTTTTGTGCTCGTCCCTCAGCGGGGAACACTGCAGGGGGATGCCTTCTCGAGGCCTTGGACCCCAGGCCTCTTCTATACCTTCCCTCCACGTCCCTTGATCTACAAGGTGCTACTCAAGGTCAGGAGGGACAAGGCACAGGTGATCCTGGTGGCTCCGAACTGGCTCCGCCAGTTTTGGTACCCTGATCTCCTCAGCCTCAGCAGCAGGCTCCCAAGACGTCTTCCCATACGTCCGGACCTGCTGTCAGTCAATCAGGGGAAGGTTCTCCACCCAGACCTTCAGTCCCTGCACCTTACAGCCTGGTTCCTGAGTGGCTAGAGTTCCAAGCTTTGGGTCTCTCTGAAGATGTTCTCACTGTCATGGAGGCATCTAGAGAGGAATTGACCAGAAAATGCTGTGCCTTCAGATGGAAGATATTCTCCATTTGGTGTCAGGGCAAGGAATTGGACCCTTCGGCCTGTCCTGCAGCTAGCATTTTGGACTGTCTGTGGTCTCTCTCTCCCAAGGGGGACTTCGGTTGATGACCCTTAAGGTGCAGCTGGCAGCCATCTCTGCTTACCAGGCGTGGGCTGGTCAGCAGTTGGCACAGGAGAAAGTGGTTTGGCACTTCTTCAAAGGCCTAGATCACATTTCCCCTCTGGTGCGTGAACCACCACCACTACCATGGGACTTTGTTGCTGCTTTTCGCAGAGCTCATGGGCAAGCCATTTGAACTGATGCACAGGTGTGAGATGTCTCACCTGTTGTGGAAGACTGCATTCCTGGTGGCTATCATGTCAGCCAGAAGGATCAGTGAGCTCCAGACACTCTCGGTGGAGTCTCCTTACCTGGTCTTCCACAGGGATGAGATTGTACTATGCCCCAACCTGAAGTTCCCCCCCCGAAGGTTGTGACAGAGTTTCACCTGAACTAGGTGATGACTCTTCCGGTGTTCTTCACCAATCACACCTCGGAGGTAGAACACAGGCTCCATATTTTGGACCTGAGGCTAGCACTCGCTTATTACAAAGAGCACACAGCTGGAGTTCGGGACATTCGCCAGCTGTTTGTCACCTACGCTGAAGCCGCACCTGGCAGACCTGCAGCCAAGCGGACGATTGGCAGGTGGATCACATCCTGCATTGATCTCTGCTATAGGATGGTGGGTAGGGAGCCTTCTGGAGGGCACAGGGCTCATTCCACCTGCCATATCTCCGTGATGGTGGCTGCTTCTAGGGATGTCCCTATCCAGGAAATCTGCAGGCTGCTACCTGGAAGTCAGCACACACCTTCATTTCCCATTACCGCATTGATCTAGAGTCATGCCGGGATGCTGGTTTTGGGACCTCAGTTCTCCAATCTCTGTTCCCTAAGTAGGGGGTATGTGCCTTGCCTCCTGGAGTACTGCTAGGAGTCTGCCAGAAAGTTTGGCTAGAACATCATATCCACGTCTCTAGAAACACAGATTATTCACCTGTAACCGTAGATCTTACTTTGAGAGGGTTCCTGCAGTAGGTCATAACATGTAGGACTAGCGCCACCTGGCGTCAGGACCCAGCGGCAGACTTTTCCAGCAGTGCCCGATGGGCATGATCACATGATGATGTCAGCATGACTCTATATAGTGGGCGGTCCCCACACCCATCCTTCAGTTCTTTCCCTCTGTCTCCTCGTGCAGTTACCTTGTGGTAGACCTACACAGCGATCGCCATTTGTTTTCTTTCCAGTTCAAAATTTCTCCAAAACCTTCAGGTTTTCCATTCGCACTAGCTCTTCTATGTCATCACTGACTCCTAAGAAGTGTGATTCCTGTGGTTCCCAGGTCCCGCACAAGGATAGTCAATGAAAGTGCGTCATTTGCTTAGGCCCAGACCATCCCATGGCCTCCTGCCCAGATTGCCAACCGTTCAACCAGGCCACCTGGAAATCAAGGTAGCAGGCTCTGGAGGTCTATCTCTTAAAATCTCATCTAGCCTCCTTGGAGAAGCAAATGGAGAAGATCAGGGATTCTGCTTCACCTTCTTCAGCCTCTTCTTCAAAGCATAAGAAGGAGCGAAAACACCGGGAGCGGGAACATCAGTCAGAGGGTACCAAGACCGAGACTTCCAGGCCAGCTTCTAGCAAGGCCTCTCCCCTGCCACCTTCCATTAAGGTCATTCAGGCAGCGTCCGGGGACTGCAAAGGAACCACCTTGCTCCTGGTTCTCTCAGCAGGTAAGTCGACCCCTGGCTCCTCTGGGGACCACGCTGCTTCTGCTGCTAAGTTGCTCCCCAGCTCCTCTGGGGACTGCACGGCCGCTGATAAGTCGGTTCCCTGCTCCTCAGCGTCCCGTGCGGCGGATGCCACTAAGTCAGGGGGCTCCTCCCCTTCCCGTTCGGCTCCAGTGTCCGATAAGACGATCCCCATGGGGGGAATGCACGGATGCGGCTCTCCCATCTGGGACTCACGTCAGCCCACCCAATGCCCGGAAGAGCCCAGGGAAGATGGCCCTTCTTCCCCCCTCTCCCCCGCTGGTAGCGCAACCTGCTGACCCCGCTACCTCGGGAGGAGACAGCGCCAGTCTCCTGGAGGTGGAGCACACCCCAGGATCATACCTTCGTTCCCCTACGGGGGTCTCAGGACAGATGGTCCCTCCTCCTCCTCCGCTGGAGTTTCCTCAGGAGGATTTTCCTGTTCCCGCTGGAGGGAGCCCTTCCTGGCCAGTTGACAACCAGGTGCCAGTTCACCCTCCATTGTCGGACCCGGTACCATCTCAGCCTATACCAGATCCTCCTCCGACTGTCTCCTCGCCAGGACCTGGATGTCTGCCTCCGCCGTGGGATCTCTTACGGCAGACCTGGGTCCGTCGTCTGATATCCTGCAACGGGTTCCGATGCCAGCCTGTCCGATGCCAGATCTGTTCCTGATGCCAGACCCACTGGTCCCATCGACGGCAATTCCAACATTGGCTATCCCGTTGCCGGATCAGCTGCCAATATACACAGTGGCTTGCGCGATGTGGGTTCCTCCAACGTCAGCGCATCTGGCATTGGGGATTTTTTTTGAGATCCCGCTACATCCCTCACTACCCTTCGTCCCATATCCCGGTTGGCCCTTTGCCTGATCGGCACAGCATGCAACATTATTTCTAAGACTACAATCCATACCTTAGCTACACTCCCCAGGGATATCACAGGTATCACTACCCACCACCCCGTGCCTATCCCCCTCCTCCTCTGCCTCCCTGCCTCTACCTCCGCCTACCCCTCCTCCACCCACTCCGGCACCTCAACCGGATGTCAGGTCTGTTATCCAGTCCTGGTGGAAGGAGGCATGGGCCGAGTTGGTAATGGACCTGGAGAGCAGACTCCCTCAGCCTCATTCCTCTCCCAGGTCTTCTTCCCCAGTGGACTCTGTCCAATACAGTCCACATCTGGGGAACTGACACTCTGTATGTACCTCTTCCGAATTTTGAACCAGGAGACTATCCGGACTTGTGGGTGAACTCTTCTGGGGGAATCATCTGGTCACGAATCTCCGGTCCCAGTAGGGAAGGATTCTCCCAAATCTCCACCCGAAGGTTCTTCTTTCTCGGACCCGCTGAGATCCATTCAAAAATATTATGGGTGGGAGTCAGAGGAACAGGATCCAGTGCGGCAAAGGCTCGCCAAGCATTTGGATCTGGAGTCTTTGTCCCCCATCTCAGTTCCTCCCTGGATTGGACCTCACCACGACCATCTGGCAACTGCCCCACTCCATCCTGGCTGTCCCCAAGAGAGCAGACAGGACTTACCAGGCACCTAAGGAGGCCTCTTTCTTGACAGCGCCCCCTAAGGCGGACTCTGTTGTCATCTCGGCTGCTCAGGACCATGCTAATGTACCTAAGCATATGAGCACTTCTCCTCCAAAGAGTCAAAGCAGTTTGACCAGTTCTGGAAGAAAGTTTTCTCCTCAGCTATGTGCACGTTAAGGTCCCTGAACTACGTAGCCCATATGGTGTCCCACCAGAAATCCAGCCTAGCCAGGCTAGAGGACTGAATCCAGTCATTGCCGGATTCAGAACTCAAAGAGGAGCTTGCCCGGGCTATTCGCCAAGATGTAGGCATACTCCTCAGGCCAGCTACGACTCTGTCGACTCGGTGGCTTGAACTTCTGCGACCACCATCTCCCTTCGGTGGCATGCCTGGCATCGCATTTCGGGCCTCACCAATGAAGTCCAGTTGGCTATTCAGGATGCCCCCTTTTGGGGCTCTTTGGAGGGGATGCCAAAGACATCATCACAGACCTCCAAGAACATGGCCAGGCTCTTAGGTCTTTGAGATCTGGGCAACCAACCTCATCAGCCCTTTCGGAAGTGGACCTGGAGGCAGCGTAAGCATACCCAGTATCAACAGAGTAAACATAAGGCCACAGGGATAGTGTCTACACCCCCTGCCTCAAAAACTCAATGCTGGTCCGGGGGTCCTCCCCCAGCCCGTCCCACCACCTCCTGACTCCCTTGCCCCACCCTCTCCTCAGCCACTGGGCGAGGTTTGCCTGCCACGTGCAGGAGTGGTGAAGCATCACCTCCGACAAATGGGTCCTGCAGTTAGTGTCCGAAGGGCACGCCTTGGAGTTTCTGGAACCTCCTCCTGAGTCTCTTCCTCGAAGGTCCACCTACTCAGCAGACCAGGTACTTCTAGTAAGGGAGGAAGTTCAGGCTGTTCTGTCAAAAGAGGCAATACAACTGGTCCCTCTTTTGGCACAGAGGGCAGGGGTTCTACTCCCATTTCTTCATGGTTCCAAAATAGACAGGTGACCTAAGACCCCATCCTCAACCTCAGCAGGCTCAACCTGTTCATCGAGTACAAAACGTTCAGGATGGTAACTCTCCAGAGCCTCCTGTGCCTGTTGCAGGAGAATCACTGGCTGTGCGCTCTGGATATGCAGGCTGCTTACCTGCACATCCCGATTTTTCCTAGGTCACCATCGCTTCCTGCATTTTACCTTCCGGGGGGAGCACTTTCAGTTCAAGGCTCTTCCCTTTGGCCTTTCCTTGGCACCAAGGGTTTTACCAAGTGCTTAGCTGTGGTGGCTGCGGCCCTGAGATGACAGGGCATAGCGTTTTTTCCTTACTTAGACGACTGGCTGATTTTGGCCCTGTCCAGGGAGTCCCTTTCGGTTACCCTGGACCTGTTTGGCAGACTGGGGATTACAGTCAGTGTTGCAAGGTCATCCTTGACTCCTTTGTAACAGCTCCAGTTTATTGGAGCTGTTTTGGATACAATCCAGGGCAGAGCCTTTCTCCCTCCGGACCGGAGGGACACTCTGATCGAACAGGCAACCGTGGTGGCCTCTGCCAGACATCTACTGGCCAGAGAAGTTCTTCGACTTCTCGACTTGATGGCGGCCTCTTATCTCCACGGTTGCCCTGGTGAGGCTCCACATGAGAATTTCTCAGTGGTCCTTGAAGTTTCAGTGGGATCAGCTCCAGAACCAATTGGACCAGCCGGTCCTCTTTTCTTCTGCGCTTCAGAGAGACCTGCTGTGGTGGAGGGATCCTGCGAACCTGTCCTTGGGCCTTCCATTTCGAGGCTCATCCCCCCCCCTTGGAGTCCTTACCATGGACACTTCCAATCTAGGCTGGGGGGCTTATCTGGGGGACCATCAAACTCAGGGGCTTTGGTCCCGGTCAGAGATATCATTGCACATCAACATTTCGGAGATGCAAGCGGTCCTGTACACTCTCCAAGCATTTCAGACTGTTCTCCCCAAGGGACTACTGCTTATCCAGATGGACAACACCTCAGTAGTCTGGTATCTCAACAAGCAGGGAGGCACTCGCTCCTATCCCCTTTGCAGGGAAGCAATGATAGTGTGGAACTGGGTAGTTCAGCACGACCTGTCTCTCACAGCAGTGCATGTTCCAGGAGTAGAAAACATCCTGGCAGACAGTTTAAGCAGATTGTTCACCCTTGCTCATGAATGGGAACTAGATCAGGAAGTGGTGGAGTCACTATTCCAGAGATGGGGGTGACCGGAACTCGACCTATTTGCCTCCCCATCCAATGCAGAGCTTCCCAGATTTTGCTCGCTCATTCCAGAGCATGGTGCTTTTTGACATGATGCGTTGTCTCTCTCCTGGACAGGGAGATTCTTATATGCCTTCCCCATTCTTCAGAGGGTGCTCATCAAACTTCAAGCAGTGTGATCCCGAATGATCCTCATTGCTCCTCTGTGGCCCAGACAAATTTGGTTTCCACTTTTCCAGTTGTCCAGGGAACCCCTGTTCAAGCTTCTATTGAAGCACAGCCTGTTAACCCAGGACAAGGGTCAGCTGGTGCACCCGGGGCTCAGGACCCTGCATCTTCATGCATGGCTCCTGCAGACATAGCGATCTCTCACTTTGGGGTCTCTTCAGGAGTTGCCCAGGTTATCGAGGTGGCCAGGAAGCCTTCCACGAGATCCACTTATGCCATGAAGTGGAAATGCTTTTCTGTTTGGGTGGCCTCTAAGGGTTGGGACCCTTTCACTTGTTCAGTCCCACAGCTAATGGAATACCTGCTTCATCTTTCAGATTCAGGGCTTTCATATACCTCCTTAAAGGTTCATTTGTGTGACATTTTGGCTTATCACATGCTGGTGGATGGTAAACCTCTGGCCCAGTTGGAGATCTCCAAAACCTTTCTGAAAGGGATTCTCTATCTGAAACCCCCCATCCGCAGCCCTGCACCACCTTGGGATTTTAATTTTGTGTTGGAGAAGCTCACTCTCCCTCCTTTTTAACCAGCGACCAGCTGTGATATGCACTTCCTTTCTTGGAAGGTGCTGTTTTTGGTTGCCCTTACTTTGGCTCGAAGGATTTTCGAGCTTTAGGCTCTTGTTTGTAAAGAGCCATATCGTATTTTTCACAAGAACCAGGCGGTCCTCAGAACTCATCCTCTGTTTCTTCCTAAGGCAGTATCGGAGCTCACCCTGAAACAATCAGTTGAGCTTCCGATGTATTATCTGGCCCCAGCAAATAGAGGTGAGGCTGTGTTGCATACGTTGGACATACACCGTATCCTTCGGTGTTATACCTTCTGGACCAAAGAGACGGGTAAGGAAATTAACTCTTTGTTTCTTTTGCTCCCTAAGTCTTTGGGGAAAGCTATTTGTAAGCAGTGCCTTTCTAAGTGGCTAGCCAACTGCATTCGCTTCTTTTATCAGAAGTATGAAAAACTCTTGCCAGGGTCTGTCAAGGCTCACTCCACTAGGGGCGTGGCTGCATCTGCAGCTTTTCTCCGTAATGTTTCTGCAGTGGCGATCTGTGCGGCAGCAACCTGGAGTTCCATCCTTACCTTTACCAGGCATTACAGTCCGGACCTTGCTTCTAGGCGAAGGGCTGGGTTTGGCGTAGCCATTCTGCAGGGCCTTCTGTCTTAGGTTGGTTCCTTTCTGACCTTTAGTTTGTTCCTTCTCCTGTGTTTCTCTTTGGAGGGACTGCTTGCGACTTTGTCCTACAAGTTATCACCTGCTGCAGGAACCCTCTCGAAGTAAGATAATACAGTTACGTAAGAACTTACAGTAACAGTAGATCTTTGAGAGAAGTTCCTGCAGTAGGTCATGGATCATGGTTTTCCCTCTCTCTTTTCCCTTTTTTTTTTTTGCTTTTTGGGTCTCCAGACTAAGCTTCCTCTCCTTCCGGCGGGAGAACTGGAGGGTGGGAGTGGAGACCACCCACTATATAGGGTCACGTTGACGTCATGTGACATCAGACGTGCAGTCCCCCATCGGCCATTGCTGGAAAAGTCTGCCATTGGGTCCTGACGCCAGGTGGCGCTAGTCCTACATGTTATGACCTAGTGCAGGAACCTCTCTCGAAGATCTACTGTTACGTAACTGTACTTTCTAGGAGTGGTATATGATGTTCATCCACACAGACCCATCTGAACTCCCCAGCTTCCGCACACACACTCTATCAGCAGGCAAGACCTGGCATCATGGAATGGGGCCTAGGGAGTTACCACCCGGCTGGGTGGGAGGAGCCAGTTTGAAGATGTTTCCAGCAAGTTTTAAGGGGAAAGGCAAGTGCCAGAAAGTGTGGATGAACATCCTATACCACTCCTAGAACTACTATTACAGGTGAGTAACCTGCGTATTTGGACTATACAAAGCACTGCAGAAATTCCTCTCACTTTCTGGTTTTGTTCACCATCTAGATTGTGGGCAACCCTGTCCTGAAGCAGTGCCATTCCAAGTTGTTAGTAACTTGCATTTTCTTTTGTTACGGAAGCATGCTAAGGAGCTTTCTGATGCCATTCGTGAACACCCCATTTGTGGCATGGCCATATCAGTAACTTGATTTTGTAATGTCTCAATAGCTGACATATTCTCTTCCACCACGAGGAGTTCTATATACACTTAACATTACAGTCTGGACCTGGTGTCCCTTAGTCGGGCCAGCTTCATCCTTGCAGTCCTCTAAAGCCTTCTGTCTTAGGCTCTTATAGGTCCCTACTAGGGGGTCTTTCCTCCCTGTTTACTTTAAGTACTGTTTGAAAATGATTCTGAAGATGTGTGTATGTAGAGAGATGTCCCCTTTTCTGTTTCAGCTTCATATTGTGGCAGACCTGCCTGTTACATGCTGGCTCTTCTCCTTTTCTGCACCATTGATGGGTCTTTTGATTTTTCTGGGACTATCACCTCTCCTGTGTACTTGGTTGTGGTTTCCTAATTCCTGTTGGTGTGATATGACTCTAAGCTCATCTCCGGCAGGAAACTGAAAAGCGAGTAAGCCACCCATGTTGTTTAGGTGGTGCTGATGTCCGTCAACATGGGCAGCCCCAGTTGGGAAACATTTCTGAGTGGTCTTGATGCCGACAGGTTACAGTTCCAGAGGTGTGGCTCTGTGGGAGGAGATTCTCTCAAAGATCTACTGTTGCTGATAAGTAATGATGGTTTTTGGGATGTGAACAGGTGTTGGCACACAGTGTGTAATGTGTATGTCCATAAATGCCCTGCTAATGCATAGGCGGGTAGTGAGGAGCCATCTGCACTTTCTTTCTGTACGGTAAATATAGTAAGTAAAAGTTGATTTCTTTAGCACCCAATCCCGGAGGCTCCGGGCACTGTACAAATGGTAGGATGCAACAAATAATATAACACAACAATTTTAAATAAACAAAAAGCAATAGGTCACAACAGAACTCTATAAAATAAAACTCAAATAAATCCCAGTAAAAAACAATTCAGCAGTAAAGTTTAAGACTATAACTGGGTCTCAAATGCTTCTCTGAAAAAGATGTGCCTTCAGACCCTGCTTGAGTGCCTCCACCAACAGTGCCTTCCTCAAAGATCTTGGGAGCGAGTTCCAAAGGGCCAGGCCAGCCACCTCGAATGCATGATCTCCAGAGGTTTTCAGCCGGGCCCTTGGAATCGCAAGGAGGACCTCAGTGGAGGAGCAAAGTGAGTGTATGAGGTGGACAGGAGTCAGGAGGTCACTCAGATAGTCAGGGCCCAAACCATATAGGGACATACAGGTGAGCAAGCCCAACTTGAAGGCAGTTCTCCACCTCAGTGGCAGCCAGTGCAGTCGCATATGATAGGGGTCACATGGCAGGACCTCAGAAGGCCTGTCAGCAAGCTTGCAGCTGCATTCTGCACCCACTGCAAATGATGGCGAGCTCCTCCACTGACCCCAAAGTATAGAGCGTTACAGTAATCGAGCCTCGATGTAACAAAAGCATGCACTAGTGAGGGCAGGTCGCCAGGTGCAATTAAGGTTTTGATCTGGGCGATATTCCTTAAGTGGTAGAAACCACTTCAGGTGACAGATGACACCTGAGCCACAAGTGTCAGTCCATCATCAAGGATGATGCTCAGATTCTTCACCTTAGTAGAAGCTGCCAATGGGGAAGATCCCAGGAAAAGGCTTGTGCCCATCCCAGCAGCACCCACAGCATGCTGCTGTCCAGGCTGTATCTCTAGTACCCAAGTCTTGTCAGGGTTGAGTCTTGGCCAGTTAGAGGACATCCAGTCTTGGATCTTGGCCAGACGTTTATTGAGTACCTCCACAGTATCACTTGCCCTGGGAGCAAAAGACACATAGAGCTGGGTGTCGTCTGCATAACAGTGGAAACCGAGGCTGTATCATCTAATGATCTCACCCAGGAAAAGCATATACACTGCGAACAACACAGGCAACAGGACTGAGCCCTGGGGAACTCAACACGGCAGTGACTTTCGGCAGGAGGAGAAATTCCCCATCACTACCGTCTGCATCCTGCCCATGAGAAAAGACTCAAACCAGTTGATGACTGTACCGGTGAGTCCACAGAGTTCCCGGAGGTGATCCAGTAGCACTGTATGGTCCACAGTGTCAAAAGCTAAGATGAGATCGAGGAGGAGAATGAGTGTTGACCAGTCTCCTCTATCTCGCGCCCTAAGGAGATCATGCTGCACCCTGGCTAGTACCATTTCAGTGCTATGCCTTGACCTAAATCCAGACTGGAATGGCTTGTAAATGTCATAGGCCACAAGGTGTGCCTTGAGCTGCAGAGCCCCCACTTTCTCAACAACCTTACCCAAAAATGGGAGGTTAGAGATAGGTCGATAATTCGCCAAAACATCAGGGTCGAGAGTTAGTTTCTTCAGGAAGAGCTTCACCAGAGCCTCTTTCAAGGCATCTGGAAAAAAATTCCTCTGAAAGTGAATACTGGGCGATCTTGGCGAACACTGGACTGGCGGACTCAACACATTCCATTATGAGACATGTCAGGCTCAGAACCAGTTCACAAAATGTGAGCTGTAGCTTCAAGATTACCTCAGTGATCTCTGCCACCCTACCAGCTTAAATTTTCCCCAGACAATAGGAGTGCCTCTGACAGTGCCAACCCACCACTGCAGGGCTGCACCTGCCCCACTAAGGAGATCCCAGCCCTAATGGTGGACACCCTGTCAGAGAAGAACTCTGTGAACTCCTCACACTGAGCCTGCTCTTTTCGGTTGCAGACAGGCAGGATGGAAGTAGCCTATATACAGTCTGAAAGAGCAGAGCTGGTCTGTTCCTCCCTGCAGCAATCTCCCTGGATAGGAACACTGCGTTCTTATGGTTGATTACCCTTTGGTATTCACCATAGTGAATCTCAGTGCCAGTTTGTCCTCCTTGGACCAAGTCCTCCGCCAGCAATACTTCAACCTCTGACCCCTGGTCTTCATCTCATTGAGAGCTCCATCAAACCACAGAGATCTCAGTGTGACAGGGTGAAATAGGACTTTGTCCCAGTTGTCATGGAAAGAGTTTGAATGCAGGGATTTGTGCTGTTACTTTCTTGTCTATTTGTATGTCTGGTTGCGCAACCAGATTTTCCTGTGAGACCTCGACAGTCTCCCAGTTCTTTGCTTCTCACTGTCTGTTTTCCCTTGCTGGCTGTCGGTCTTCTTCCATTGCATGTCTGCTGATATAAAAATATATGTAGATCATTATGTGGAAATGTAACTAATATTGGGATCCCTTTGTTTAGAAAATATATAGCGGTACTGTTGAAATCTATATAATTATATTCTAAGATGATTGCAAAAAGCTATTGGGAACTCGAGGTTACCAGAGTGCAAATATTTGAGCCTTTTGCAGAAGAGCTGTGGAAAAGGGGCCTCAGCTCAGGCACACTGTGTTCTAGCTGCATATGCCCAATACATACAAGAACAGGATGCTTGTTAAGAATGGGGGTTGCAAGGACTTACAAGAAAGCCGAGCTGCAGTTGCTTGAGAGAGAAAAGCGACACAGAGATTGAAGGAAAACTCTGATGGATGTTCTGTTTTATTTTGCCTTTGTAAATAGTTACACTGAACAAGTTTTTTTTTTATGTTACTGCTAGTGTAAATAAATATTTTTGGTGAATTCTACAATTGCTCCTGGTTTTCCTATGCTTCCTGACCTGTGCCTCGATGACACTCAGACAAGAAGACCTGGGTCATATACAGATCAGTGTGACAGAGTCGAGCGCCTTAGAGACAGCTCTATTATAGGCTGCCACCACCTCATCCACACCTGCCGCACAGGCGGCACTCACACCAGAAAAGATCACTACTTCCAGCAGTCCCTCTGGGAACAACCCATTCAGTGGCAGTAGCAGACTATTTCAACAGGGGAGGTACTAACGGGGAGGCTCCGAAGGAGACCTCCACCATGCAATGATCGGACCAAACAACTGAATTAGTCCTGAGATCAGTGACTTCAAGCCCCAGTGAAAACACTTAAGTCCATGGTGTGGCTGTGGGTCGAAGAAGCAACAGTTTATGCAAGGCCCAGTGAGGTCATCTTCTGGAGGAAGTCATGACCAAAATGCAAGAGTTCGCCGTTGACCCAAGCGTTGAAGTCACCCAGTGTCCTGTGGTTGTGGTTCAGGCCAACATCCACAACTTTGTCACCCTACTGTACACAGTTTCACTACTCAGCTGCTTAAGTCCCCAGATGTTTTGTGGATTGGATCTTAGGTCACCAATACTTCTGAATCCTTTTCCTTGTCCGTTTCCTCTAGCATCTCCCTCCCCACCCCTGTGTTGTGCTTATTCAATATTTGTATTCTTGAAATGTTTCCTTACAGCTACACAAAGTACTATCCATTGCGCATGATGGATTACTATGTATTTATGCTTTCAAGTCTTAAAGAGCAGCTGAGGCCTTTGGGAAAATTTTGGAAAATTATATTTAGATACAATACAGCTTATATTTCATATACTTTGTACAGATTTCTCCTCTCCATTATTTATTACTGAAGAAATTCCACAAAAACAAGATATTTATCCCTTGGAGTTCATCTGTCTCTACAGCTTGTTCCCTACTTCAAATCATAATGCTCTGTTGTGACATCACAGTTTATTGCTGTGTGAATAACTGTGATGTCACAAGTAGAGTATTATGACATCAGGTTGGAAGAAGCAATAGGAGCTGATGAACCCTCAAGAAGCATGTATCCTGTTTTTGAAGTAAATTACCTCAGTAATAAGTTATGGGGGTAAGAAATACTGAGGTGATGGGAAATATAAGTTGCTTTGTGTCCAAATATTATGATTTTGAAAGTTCTTCTCAAGGCGGCAGTGGCTCTTTAATAGAGAATGTGGAATAGTACTTCCTTCATATGGGGCATGGGGCTTGTGAAAAGTGAAATAAGCCATTTTTCCCACAGTTGAGAACTATGAATGCAGGCATGTCACTGTGTGCCAGGTGGTGGGGGAGGGGAGAATTGGATTTGTGTTCTGCATGACTTTTCTCCCCTTCACTACCAGAGTGCAGTACCAGATGCCAAGACACCCTTTGGAGGTGTTGAACTTTCTGTAGGAGTGTTTAGCCTCTTGCCAGGCCTGACTGGGCACAAACCAGAACCCTGCATAGTAAACTGGAGCAGTGCCATTAGAACGCTGACTTGTACTGCAGTTGAAGGATTTTTTTTTCCAAATCTCCTTTTATTTTCTTTTGATCTGATGTCTGACTGACTTCCACAAGGCAAATGCCTGTCAATTAAGAGGAGCTTCTGCACTCCATGACCCTGGGGACCACAGGAAGCTGTACAGTAACTCAGTGACATGCCCCCCACCCCATGGGGCTATAGCATTCTTCTTTTTTTTTTTTTATTTGCTATGTTTTTACTTCTGTCACCAACTGGCTCCTTCAGTCCCGCCACCCTTCCCAGCCCAATCACTCGCCTTCCCTGGAACTTGCTTTGCTTCTCTGTGCCCTGTTGGATGACTCTCTCACAGGAAGGGCTGTGGGGGGAAGGCACCCCTTACCTCAGCACAGAGTTGAAGCATTGGTTGGAGGAATGAGAGCCACAGTCGGTTTTGCCGGACCTGTGGTAGGGCGGCATCCTGCGTAGTTGGGTTTTTTCACTTGTTTTCTGGTACCACCCCTAATCGTCGCAAGATGGAGCTGCCATCAAGGACATTAGAACATGGACTCTCCCCTCCCAGTATTCTGGCTCTGTGGCACTGCCACCTGTGGTCACCCAGCTGGCAGTAGAGTGGCGGGAGCCAGTACCCTCCCATCCCCCAAGGGGGTGAGCATCTATGGGACACTCAAACATCCTCCCCTGGCCAGCTATCCAGCAGCCCTGGTTAACTTCTGAACCCATGTCACTGGCATTGCAAGGGATAATGCTGCCACTGCACTGGCAAACCAGAGGGGGCCCTGCCATTCTGCTGAACAGGTGATAATGAGAGGAAGAGGTGCCTAGGCCCATTTCCCAGAGGGTGGTGGCAGATTGTTCATTTTTAATGTATGAGGGAGGGGGAGCTGAGCTTTGTCTACCCACCATGCACCTCCCTTTCATCTAGTGTTCTGGTCTCTTGCACAAAGGTGCCCCTGGTGCTGGCGCACCTGACACACTGACACTTCTGTTTTCACCTCCCATATGTGCCCTGCACAGCAGGGGAGATGCTGCCCTCCCATCCCACAGAAGGAGAGCGTCCAATTGAATGCTCAGTCTTCCTCTGGGGTGCTTGATTCTCCATCTCGATTTGCTACCTGACGGACTACCATGACATCCCATGTTCAGAGTAGGAATTTGGGTTGTCAGCAAGGCAAGCAGCTCCTGTTACTGCTGCATCTTTGGGTATTGCAGTTTACTTTTATATTTGAACAGATGTGAGTAGGCATACTGTCATATTTTAAATTATTTTAGACGTATAACACTGGCTTCCATAAATGTCAGTCACTTTTTGATAGTATGGGATCCTGTTTTATAGATTTTAGTTTTCAACCTGGAGAATGCGTACTGTCACTTTCAGAGTGATTATTCTTTATATAGTTGTTTCATTCACTTGCAAAATGTATTCACACAGTGGCAACCCCTTACAATGAAGCAGAACAAACTGTCATTTGCCAAGCAATCTTTAGAAAGACTGCTGACCTATCAAACTATCCCAGCAGGAGCCAGCAGTTACCATCTACCAATTGTAAGTCTCCGATGCGGAAATGGTGTTGCATGCAGTATAATATGTACATGCTGTCCGGATCTGCTGCAAAAGCTGTTCAGTCAGTAAACTGATAAATGTGAGGTTGTGGTAGCAGTTTGCTGCTCATGAGAGTCTGCTTGTGTTGCTTATGGAGGATGACTCATCGGGTTGTTCTGCTTAACAGCAGTAGACTGGACTGCTAGCACAGTGGAAAAACATGTCAGCTCAGACAAGCACATATCTGAAGGAAAAGGAAACAGAGAGAAGTATAATGTTTTTCATAGCTAAAAAATTTGATGCAACAAAAACCAGTTATAAATAATGGATTTTATTTATTTACCCCCCAAATCAGGTAACCTCTCCTGACTTACTGGCTTTTTCTCATGTGTCCCTCCCCAACAATGGCAGAGAGCTTGGCTCCTCCCGCCTTTCAGGGATCTGATAGAGCCATGCCAGGGTCGAGGGGTCGGGGAATCATCCTGCCAGCGAGGCTGGTTTTCCACCTGATTTTTCTCTCTTGCGATGAAGTGGTGTACAGTGCTGTCAGTGGCCTTACCACCCGTGCATAGAATGACAGACGTCAGCTGCTCCTCAGGGTTCAGTAATGGCATTTTGCCCCTCAGCTTCTGCTACGGGCCAGGCTAATGTCGAGTGCCATACCACCCCCCAACACAGAGGAGGAGAGCAGTCTCCTGTATGCTCAACACCCCTTCCCTCCACCAACCCTCTGATGATCCAGGATTGGGGCGTGAACCCGGGTCACCGGCATCATGAATGGTAGCTCTAACCCTGCGCCCATGGGCCAGCCACAAATAATACATTTTAAAGATCAGCATTTTTTTTTTTATTATGGTTTTTACCTTTTCAGGGATGATGGGTGCTGTTTCAGTCCTTTCTCTGCTCCTCGTGACCATCACATGCGTCTCTCAACCCAGGGTGAAGTCTCCTATCGATTACCCACATTGTGGGGGCCAGGCCCCCCCCCCCCGGTCAGTATATCCAGACCCCCTCAGTCAAGTGTGACGCATGCTGCGAGAGAGCGGGCAGGACTTTATTAAGTCTCTCCTCCCACTTTTCCTTTTTCTCTCAGACCCCTGCCACTGTGACACATCAGTACGTATACGTGGAGGTGTGCATGTCCTGTAGAACCATGGGTCTGCCCTTAAAGCCACTTGCAACCTGCACTATCATCGGGCCTCCACTGGTGGCAGTCAGAGGCCAAGACAACTAGCCACCCCTCCCTAGCAGAGGAGAGCAGTCCCTGGGATGCTCAATTCTCTCCCACCCACTAACTCCCTCTGACACCACAAATCCATCTCTTTTGAAGTCACACATTTGTTACTTCCGTGGCACAGGCCATCACTGGCAACATACAGTATACCATATCTTTATTAGTGGTACCTTATTTCTAAATGGACTACAATGAGAAGAGTCCTTTTCACAGTATGTATGAGTTAGGCAATGTGAAAATCTCCTCTGCTCTGTCACCTTGCAGCCATGAAGAGCTTTGGTTGCTCTGCGGTGATGGTCGTGTTTTTGGAGTTAAACAACTGCCAGTCCTTTGGCTGATTCAGAGAATAGTACATATATCCTATAGTGTATTTTCTCTGTGTGTTGAAGTACTGAATATGTAACCTTTAACCAGGAAAGGCACACAGAGCTGTGAGAGCTCATGTTCAAGTATGTCCGGGTGGTGGGTTGCATGAACCTGTTTTTATTGACAGGGGAGTGTTGGCCAAGGCACTGGGGGGAAATCCCCATTTCTGTTATGGTGAGCACCGTGGGAACTTTTAACTTCACAGGAATAGCCACCAGAGATGGGCAGAAGGGGCGTCAGTTTATTGTGTCATCTGATGAACTGCACTTCAAGTGTGTAGCGCCTGTTTGCCTCCAGGGAGAATGCGAAGCCGAGACTGTTTCATGCCTGCCCCCCCCCCCCCAGCAGGGTTCGCTGCAGGGGGATGCTTTCTCGAGGCCGTGGACCCCGGGCCTCTTCTACGCCATTTCCCTTGATCCACAAGGTGCTTCTCAAGGCGAGGAGGGACAAGGCACAGGTGATTCTGGTAGCCCCAGACTGGCCCCACCAGTTCTGGTATCCAGATCTCCTCAGTCTCAGCTCCAGGCTCCCGAGGCGGCTTCCAACCCGCCCCGGACCTGATCTCAGTCAGTCAGGGGAAGGTATTCCATCCGAACCTTCAATCCCTGCATCTGATGGCCTGGTTCCTGAGCGGCTAAGTTCCAGGCCTTGGGTCTTTCCGACGAGGTCCTCAACGTTGTTGAGGCATCCCGTCAGGAGTCTACTAGAAAATGCTGTGCCTTCAAATGGAAGAGATTCTCCATTTGGTGTCAGGGCAAGGGCCTGGACCCTTCCTCCTGTTCCTTGGCAAGCATTCTGGACTACCTGTGGTCCCTTTCTCAGCAAGGGCTTTGGTCGACAATCCTTAACTCATTGCCTCCACAGGCTCACTCTGAGATTACACCACTTGCCTCCTGAATCTCCTGTATACTTTTAACAGTGAATCCTGAGCCTTTCTAAGCAAAATCAAGTCATAGTCAGCATGTCGCAAACAAATGCTAATAGCTCAATAACTGTACATGCTAGACATAAAGTATGAGTGGCAGAGTTATTCAGCACAAAATTGCCTTTCCAGTGGTGGCATGCATGTAATAATAAGTAATTTTGTTTTTTTTCTATGCTGGTCGAAAAAGCAAACTAAATATTTTTTTCACTAAAAAAGGGCAACATAAGCCATTTTTTGTTGGACAATATGTAAAATATCAACACCAAATTAAGCATACAGACATTAGATGGTGTTTTAATATTATGTTTGTTAAAAAAATGTATCTTTTTACTATAAAATGTAATTTTTCCCCATTTTAGTCAAGGTGCTTTGGTGAGATTTGAGTGATGAATCTCAACCACACACACACCACATCATAAACAAATGCATATAACTCCAAAAGTTTACATGATACACACAAAGTATCAGCATGAAAGTTGATGAGCACAAAAATGCCTTTCCAATGGTGCTATGCAACCAGTTGTAATCAATACGTCTTTTATTTTATACCTGCTGAAGTGCCAAAAAAGTGAATTTTATTCAAGCTGCTTAGGTGAATCTTGATGGAAAACATGTCAGCCATACACACCATACCAAAAACAAATGTGAATAACGCCTAAAGTATACATGATATACACAAAATATCAGTGGTGAAGTTGTTCAGCACAACATTACTTTCCCAATGGTGGTATGCAAATAATATGTAATTTTTTTTTTAAGCTGGTTGAAACAGAAAAAAATATATTTTTTTCACTAAATCAGGCAACATAAGCCATACACAACATACCATAAACAAATGCAAATAACTCCTAAAGTATACATGATATGCACAAAATATCAGTGACAAAGTTGTTCAGCGTAAAATTACCTTTCCAACGGTGCTATGCAGTCAAATATATATTATATTCTGTTACACTATATATTAAAATATATAAGTGACTTCTCCAGATGTTGCAAGAGCACACTGGGAGTCAGTAGCCGACTTCTGCAGACGTACTCAGGACACACCAGTGTATTTTACTGACGACTACAGGCGTCTGCTAGGAGACAATGAGTTAAGATGCACCTGGCAGCCATCTCTGCTTACCGGGCGCAGGCCAGGAAGCAGTCAGTGGTGCAGGAGTAGGTGGTTGGGCATTTTTGCAAAGGCCTTGATCACATATCCCCTCTGGTGTGAGAACCTCCACCTCTGTGGGATCTACTGCTAGTATTGGCTAAGCTCATGGGCAAGCCGTTTGAACCGATGCACAGGTGTGACATCTCTCACCTGTCGTGGAAGACCGCCTTCTTGGTGGCTATCACGTCAGCCAGAAGGATGGGAGAGCTCCAGGCGCTTTCCATAGAGTCTCCATATCTGGTCTTCCACAGGGACAAGGTTGTCCTGCGCCCCATACCCAAAATTCCTTCCGAAGGTGGTGTCGGAGTTTCACCTTAATCAGGTGTTGACTCTGCCGGTGTTCTACCCCAGTCATACCTTGGAGGCTGAATATAGGCTCCATACTTTGGACCCTAGAAGAGCGTTCGCTTACTATAAGGAGCGGACGGCTGAAGTTCTGGGAGAGGTTTGCCAGCTGTTTGTCACTACGTTGAAGCTGCACCTGGCAGACCTGCAGCCAAGTCGGACGATAGGCAGGTGGGTCACTTCCTGCATAGATCTCTGCTATAGGTTGGCGGGCATGGAGCCTCCCAGAGGGATAAGAGCTCATTCTACCCGCCATACCGCTGCATCAGTGGCTGCTTCCAGGGATGTCCCTATCCAGGAAATCTGCAGGGCTGCTACCTGGAAGTCAGCACACACCTTCATTACCCACTACCACATCGACCTTGAGTCACGCCGGGATGCTGGTTTTGGGGCCTCGGTTCTCCAGTCTTTATTTCCTAAGTAGGGGGTGTGCGCCTTGCCTCCCTCCTCCCGGAGAACTGCTAGGAGTCTGCCAGACAGTGTGGATGAACAACATATCCATGTCCCTAGAAATACAGGTTACTCACCTGTAACAGGAGTTCTAGGAATGGTATATGTTGTTCATCCACCCGGCCTCCCCGGGTTCGACGCACAACCTGGCTTCCAGCAGGCTAGATCTGGCGTCATGGGGCTGAGACGAGAGTTTTACCACCTGGCTGGGTGGGAGGAGTCAGCTTGAAGACCTTCTGGCAAGATTTAAAGCGGCAAGGAACCTGCCAGACAGTGGATGAACAACATATACCATTTCTAGAACTCCTGTTACAGGTGAGTAACCTGTATTTTTGGTATCCATTAAATACAGCTTTTTCCCCAACTTTTCATTTCTTGTAGTCTGGTGACTGCATTTGAAAAGTTAGCATTCCCTTGCAGGAGAATTGTCTTTATTCTTCAAATGTGTATTTCTATAGAAGCTGTGTTTCAGATACTGGTTCCCATTTTGCTATTGTAGTAGCCTGTTAGTAAATCTGTGTGTGTGTGTGTGTGTGTGTGTGTGTGTGTGTGTGTGCCTACACCGTGGGAAGTGCTTTTATAAGCTAAGTTATATATTCATGAATTAAAGTCCGCTCCCGATTAGCCACTGTGATCGTCGTTATTCTCTAGGAAATAATCAGCACTGCTGCCAAGCATATGTTCCATACCACACAAAGTAGAAACTTAAGACATCCTCACACCACACTGCTCGTTCCACAGCACTTGGCTTGGACATGCAACTGCAAAGTAAACAAGTGTTTGTCAATGCCGAGTGTTTGCTTGCTGGCATTGGCATTGGTAGTGTAGGAGTTAGAGAGCTGCATAATAGGAATGGCAGTGAAGTATTGAACTGAAGCCAACCCCAACACCACCACCACCACCCTGCAGAGACTGACAGGCGTTGTGGTGTGCCTTTTGGTCATCAGGCGTAACAGTCACGCCATTTCACCACACCCTACCCTGCAGACACTGACAAGTGTCACGGTGTGCCTTGGGGTCTTTGGCCCTTATGCTCAACTCATTCCATCAGGAAATACGGTGAGATGGGTGCTGTATAGGAGAATGGGGTGAACTTTGGGACCAAAGAGTCCAAGGCACACCTTGATGCCTCTCACTGGTTGCAGGGTGTGGAATGGTATGAGCATTACAAGCGAGAATCCCAAGTCACACCCCTGATGCCTGTCAGTCTCTACAGGGTGGGGCGTTATGGTCAGAAACCCTAACGCCTCAGGTATTCGTTGGCATTTTCAATCCAAATTTTCAACATGGATTTTTTGTGACTCCCACCTTATGAACAGTGGTAATCAGTTTTTTAGCCGAAAACTGATTTTGCACAGCGACTACGCCATTTGGCACCACAGATGCGAAAACACATTTCGAACAGGATGTGAAAAATGGCAGCTGTACTGTTCATGGGGAGGTGCAAAAATAGCAATGTTGAAAGTCTGCAGGAAAATATTAAAACTGGTGGTCATAAGCGCATAGAAACTGCGCAACGCACACCCGTCATGCAATTAGTGTGGAGATTTTTTACCTCAGATTGTCAACACAGGCATTTTGAAACCTCCGCTCATGAACAGTGTCATTGTGATTTTCTTAATCTGTCCCAAACAGTGATTTCCCACAGCGACCACGCATTTTTGCACTGGAAGTGCCAAAACACATTTTGGCCATGGTGTGAAAAATGACAGCTGTACTTTTCATAAGGAAGTGTGGTAAAATGCCAGTGGTGAAAATCTGGACTGAAAATATTAGAAATCCATGAACTTACGAGGGTGCATGGAAACTGCGCAATGGTCGCTCGTAACACAGTCATTTTATGGACTTTTTTCACCAAATTTTTAACATAGCCATTATAACACCTCTGCTCATGAACAGTGTCGCTGTGATTTTCTAGATCTGTCCTGAACATTGATTTCGTACACTGACTGTGCCATTGTACGCTACATGCGCGGAAACATGTTTTGAGCGAGATGTGAAAAATGACAGCTGTACTGCTAATAAGGAGGTGTGGTAAAATGGCAGTGTTAAAAATCAGGAGTGAAAATTGTGAAAATTCGTAAACTTGCGAGCATGCATAGGAACAACGCAATGCATGCATGTAAAACAGTCATTTTGGGGAATTTGTTCACCAAATTTTTAACATAGCCATATTAACACCTCTGCTCATGAACAGTGTCACTGTGATTTTCTTAATCTGTCCCGAATATTGATTTCGCACACCGACTGCGCCATTGTGTGCTACATGTGCGGAAACACATTTTGGGCGAAATGTGAAAAATGACAGCTGTACTGCTCATAAGGAGGTGTGGTAAAATAGCAATGTTGAAAATCTGGAGTAAAAATATTGAAAATTCGTGAACTTACGAGCTTGCACAAGAACAGCGCAACACATGCTCGTAAAACAGTCATTTTTGGGAATTTTTTCACCAAATTTTCAACATGGGTTTTTGGGAGCCTACCTCATGAATGATCTGTCATTTCAGAATCTGTCCTGAAAGGTGGTTCCGCGAGTGACCGCGAAAAATCACCTTCGGGCCGATTAACAAAATGACAGTGACAGAATTCATGAGGTGGTCCCAAAACCCAATGTTGAAAATTTGCAAAAATTCCCAAAAATGTCTGGAGATATGCATCAAAGTTGAAAAAAACCCTATTTATTCCATTATACAGCTTACCGGCATTTCCTCAGTTCGTGGTCGGCTTTGAAGAGTGCAGATGTGCTCCCTGTCCACCGAAGATCATCGCGCTGGACTCCGGAGGTAAGTATCAAGTGAGGTTGGGGTGTAGGGAGGCAGGGTGTACAGAGCGTGGGCGTCGGTGGAGGAAGGGGGGGTCAGGACAGTCAGCGAGGGAAGGTTTTTGGGACTTGTGCCACGCTGGGGTGGGCTTCCAGCGAGGCAGCTAGAAGGCTGTTGGGGGGGACAGTGGAGCAGACGGGGGATTAGGCACCCCCATCAGCCATACGGACTGTTGCCACACTGGGGTGGGCTCCCAGCGTGGCACCCGGTTGTCTGTTGGGGGGGTGGAAAAACTGGCACCGACGGGGGATTGGCCACCCCCATCAGCCATACAGAGGTTGCCACGCTGGGGTGGGCCTCAGCATGGCACCTGAACTCTGTTGGAGGGGAGCAGCAGAGCTGACGGGATTGGGCACCCCATTGGCCATACAGTGTGCGTGGGGAGGCACATGCACACGTAGTATCTTTGCTGCTCACTGAAGTGGAGCTCTCCCTTTTAACTGTACGGCACTGCATTTTCAACTGCTATCATAGACAGCTGCAGCATTCATTTGTGAACTGTGGCCGCTCCTGCAAACACACTGACTGCATTGGAAGACAGGGTGCCACACCTACGAAAACTCGGATGATAGCACTATGTTTCTTGCACATGCGTACAAACAAACATAAAAAGTGTTCTGTTAAAGCAGTTTTGCTATTTCCTGGAATTAACAGCAAGTAGTTGGGAGGGTGGCCCTCTGCATCACCATCCCCCAAACCAGTCATTTATGCCCAGGAAATGGCCAGATGTTCGACTTGCTCATTACTGCTTTATTTTTTTAGACCTTCAGTGATGTAGTTTATGTCCTTGTTAAGTTGTGTTGTCACAATACATCCGTGTTCTACTGTGGATCTCTTAAGTTGAAAGAGATATTAACTGTGCCAGTGGCCAAGTGGCAACACAAAGTGCTGCTGTGCAGGTGGCTGGAGTTCAGGAGTGAGATAAGAATGCCGTGTTGAGAGGCAGACTGGAGTGCAGTGGCAGTGCATTGTGATTGGGAAGGGCTGGCATTTGGCTCCAGTACTGCAGCGACTCCTACAGCGGGCTGAGGGAACTTGCTTCCTGTACAGGATGTCGCTACGTGCAGCCATGGCCACCAGGAAGGTTCGGACAACTTCAGGGGAGGAGGGAGAAAAATTGGGGAGAGAAATCCATGGCCATCTATAGGACAGCTGGTGCTCCAAGAACTCCCCTGGGTCCTAGTACTGGTCAACACGGGATCATAGTCCACACAGTGGACTGCCTCGGGGGGCCGGAGGGCAGCCCTCCCTCTAGAGCCCCTGCCATTGAGGGAAGAACCATGGGGGAAGTTGAAATGGACAGGAACCCAGGGAGGACAGGGGTTAACTGGCCTTAACTGGGTCTCTGCATGGGAATAAGGTATATCCCTGGCTGACATAGTTTGTAAGAAAGAACTCAATGGGGGTGAACAAAAAGGAAAGGGCTATTGACTACATTATACAGTTATAAACAACCAGCGCCACAAGTGTATAACTCACAAACACTTACTGAGATATCTACAATACCAGCAACTAAGGGACTTCTACAGGAAAAAAGTAACTTGCAAGTTCAGCACAGGTTTTTTTTTTTTTCCAAATGTTGATAAGGGAAAGGGAACATTGTTTAACCAGGAGAGCACACTAAGCTGTAGATGGTTTCTGGATGCAGCCTGGGAGCAAAAGGAAGTTAAGTGACTTGCTCAGGATCACACAGTATTAAACCTAGGTGGCTGTGAGATTCAAACCCAGGTCTCCAGATCTGCAACTGAGCCTTAGCCCACTGCGCTATACTGCTAAACTTAAGTACCCTTTAAAATGTTTTTTTTTTAAAGGAGAGCAAACTTTTATTCTGTGACCAGGGAGGTGCATTTTCTCCAGTGAAATTCAGTGTCACAGATTTTGAGAAAGGAAATCTTCTTTGTCTAACCATGCTTGTTATAATTAGCTCTGAAATTATCCATTTCATTCAGGTTGTACTGAGAAATATGCCAAGGAAAGAGGACAGTTTATTTTATCTTACCATTGCATAACATAACAAATACTATTGTACTGTTATCTCCCTTGTACCCCCTTCCCCATGGATGCCGCTGGAAACTATTTTGGCTCAGCAGCCCTTTCCTGATGAAACTGTTTCAAAAAATAAATAAAATTAAGATCCTGGAGTATTTTTGGAAACAGTTACAGAAATTAGTCTCATAGGTTTTAGACTGAGCAGAGAAGACAGTAGCCCATTGTGCTCGCATTTACCCTAGTTATAACTCGAGATTTTATTTGCTACACAGTATTTGTCCAGTTCCCTCTTAAACCCAAGCATGTTCGTACTAGCAACTGCTTCTTCAGGCAAGCTGTTCCAGATTGGTATTACCCTAACACTAAATCACTGTTTCCTTCTCATTGTCTTAAAATGCTGACCCTTCAACTGCCATGTGTGCGTCCTGGTGTTATAATGCTAATCCCTAAGCGTAAGTCCCAGTTTCTTCCTTAGATTGGTGTCCTTGATTGATCTATACACCATACACAGATCACCTCTCAGACGCCTATATTCCAGTGTGAACATCCCCAAGTCCTCCAATCTGACATCATATTCCTTGTCCCTAACATTAGCCACAAACCTCTGTGCCCTTCTCTGAACCCTTTCCAATCCGTTGATATCTGTCCTGAAACCAGGTGACCAAAACTGCACAGTATCCAACTGCGGCCTCACCACTGTACTGAAAAGAGGCACAATCGCCTCTCTCCTCCTACTCCTAATATGTTTCTTGATGTTACTGAGTATGCCATTCGCAGTCCTGATCATTAGTTCTTTCCATTATTTGGGCAAAAGGCAGACACAGAATAAATAAGACACTTTTGACCTTACCCAGAAAGAGAGGTGGCATAGCCATGCCAGGCTTCAGGTTATACTACAGTCCAGCACAGTTAGCTTTCATAGTATCGTGAATTATGCAAAGGAGTTACTGGCTGAAAATAGAAGCTACCCAATCATTACTGGTACCTCTAGTTGCACTACCCCATGCCACTCTATCCCCTAGGATCTGGGCAGAGGTAACTATTCCCTGGATAAAACACACCCTTAAGGCATTAGTGAAAGCCAGAATAGCCAAAACCCCCAATGAAGTGGGTCCCCTCACCACTATAATAGGAGACCCTGATTCTCTCCCAAAACATACAAATCCTGGATTTCATAGATGGAATAGCGTTACCCTGACCAGACATAAAGCCATAGTACAGAATAAAACATGTATCCCGTTTAGGGAACTTCTAGAGAAGGTATGGCCTCCTGCAACAAGGTTTTTCCAGATTTTTGCAGGTGTGGCACTACCTTGCATCTCGGAATCTACTCACTAAAATGGGTAGGGACCTTACCTCCCTTGGAAACATTCTCTACTGGGCAGCCACACTGGCAGGGAGAGGGGCAGCAATCTCCAGAGCATATGTAGCCCTAATGGGAGATGACCAACCAGAGGGAGATGGAATCTGCACACTGTTGGAAACCGAAGCTGGGTTTATTATCTTGGGGGAGGAGTGGAAATGGCTCTGGGGGAAAAGGTTGGAGGCCCTGGTCCTCTCCGAGCTTTGGTGAATACAGGTGGAAGTATGTCTCAAGATTTCTTTAATACTCCCACAATTACCCACCAGTTTGGAATAGGCAGTTTATCCATAGTCTCATTGTCTCAGCTGGCCACCACATGGATCGACAGTGAATGCGCGCACTTGCTGTCAGTGCATGTAGCGGCTGGCCAAAGAGGTGAGAGAAGGGCTGTGCCAATCATTTTATCTGGCTCTCCACACAGTGCTGGCATCACTGGTATGGGAGCGGGTTTGTTTGGGTGGGGGGGGGGCCTGAACTGCCAGTGTTCGCCAGTCTGTTTGGTGACCAGCAGCCAGGGTGGGTACCACTGTATGCCAGGGATGGTCTAGGTTACATAGGCCTGGTGACTGGGTGAAATACCATTGGATACCAGGAAATGGGAGCCGGGGGTGACTCTAGCCACTAGGGAATTGTCTGAATCACCGAGATGGGTGCTCAGCAGGTGAGGTGAGGATTCCACTACACACCAGTGAACACTTTAGTCATACTGGGATGGCTGCTCAGTGGGTGGGGGGTGCCAGTAGCCACCAGGGAAATTACATGTATATGGGACAGGTGTTTGGGGGAGTGGGGGTACCACTGGACGCCAGGGCAATGCCAGACATCTGCAGAACAGGAGTTCAGTGGGTGGGGGGGGTGTCGCTAGACACCAAGGATGATGCCAGGACAGGCGCAGCTGGGCCACAGCTTCCAAGGCAGAGGGGCTCATAATGGGTATGCGCATGGCCCCTTAGTGCCTTGCATGTCCAAGGGACGCGCATGGCCCCTTAGTGCCTTGCATGTCCAAGGGACGCGCATGGCCCCTTAGTGCCTTGCATGTCCAAGGGACTCGCATGGCCCCTTAGTGCCTTGCATGTCCAAGGGACGCGCATGGCCCCTTAGTGTCTTGCATGTCCAAGGGACACGCATGGCCCCTTAGTGCCTTGCATGTCCAAGGGACGCGCATGGCCCCTTAGTGCCTTGCATGTCCAAGGGACTGATTTGTATTTTGCAGCTGAATATTGCGGCATGGCTACCAGGGTTATCTGGTCAAGGGTCGCAATTCCTTTATGGGCAGGACACAGTCCAGGTCCATGTCAGGGGAGCACAGCGTGACTTGGTGCTGTGCCGATACTCAGTCGGATAGCGCTGGGCCACTATCCAGCTGAAAACAGCAGCCTCCAGGTCAGGTGCAGGTGGAAGATCAGCATAAACCTTGGCACCCAGCTTTTTCTCATATTTGAACATCTGGCCTCAGGCTTGTGATGAAAGCCAGAATTATAAGAAGGTAGAATTACCATGTTTTTGGATACAAGTTATTTAATAATTTGTCATGAACAAAGGTATTAATTGGTCAGTGAAGGGGGTGTCCCCTCATAGGGCCAGAGATGTCATAACTTGTATTTTTAATGCATCATTAAAATACAGCTGAGTTGACAAAAAAAAATTCTCATAGCATTTGTATCTATAGATTTTTGTATTTCTACACCTGTATAAACTGCTGGCTATGGCATGCCCCTTAAAGCTTGGATTTGCTCTGTGTATAACTACATCAAGATTAAAACGTCTTAAGCTAATTTGTTTGGCAGCATACCAAAACAATGTTTCAGAAGCCCAGTCACATGCTGAACATATGAGCAACATGATGTACTGTATCCCTGATGATACTGAACCAAGGTAGCAGCCTGAGTCATATGATGCTATTTTTTCATAACGCAAATACAAGAACAGTGTAATGCACAAGTCTTTTTTCCAAAAATGAATGTTTTATTGATAGTTTTCTCACTAGGAGGCAAATCCAAACTGAAACGCTTTAGGAATAATTGCTTCGAAACTGCAGTTAGATTCTGCGATAGACTGGTTCTGTATGGAAAATATGTTGTGTTTTCTTCCGTCTTATAAATGGCCCTGTACTAATGTGAGAGTCCCAACAGCTCCTACACTTTCACACAGACAGTTTGGAAGTAGCTAATCATGAATGTGGGCCTAGTACTATAACAGCTTTCTTTAAATAATAACAAAAAAATGTGGTGAAACTCCTAGATGGTAACAAAGGACACACATTAATTTAAGATGCTAGTGTAGCACAGTTTGTGCTTTGAGGTCGGTCTTGAACAAATGGGCTTTCAGTTGTAAATTTGGTGACTATCTGAGAAAATCTACATCATTTGACTGATGGAACAGAAAATTGAAAAGGGTACTGGAATGGATTCTGAATGTTTATGTAGGCAGAATAAATGTCAGGCTAAGCTCCTCAGTAAAGTTATTGACCTAACAGCATGGGCCTGTCCCTTGTGAAACTACAAATCAGTTTGACGGTGGGAAACTGGACAAGCATTCAAACTAAATGATAAATACTTTACTGTAATGTACAGGTTACTCTCCATGTTAGATGTTATTGTAGGACAGTAACTGTTTCTCTTAAGGAGCAGCCGATGCCTTCAGGAAAACTTTGAAAAACATATATTTGGACGTTTAGTAATTCAGATTATCACATTAGTTTTCTATTTCATCTTCCGATTATTTGAGAGGTAGTTTGCAGGAAGACAGGATCTTTGTTCCTTGGCATTTCATCAGCTCCTGTTGCTTTATCCCATGCCTAATGTGCTGATACCGTCCTTGTGACATCACAGTCATTCCAGTGGCACCAGACTGAGATTTCAGAACAGCTAATTATGACATAAAGTGGAGAATAGTTGCAAGGCAGAGAATAAGTAAGGGATAATGATCCGGGGCTAAATAGCCTCTAGAATTGCCGCAGCTGCAGGAACAAACTGGCACAAGTGGGTCTCTCCTTACGGAGCTGCAGTTTCTCCCGCAGCTGTGGCATTTTCAAAGGTGGAGTCGTTTTACGACCAGCTCCACGATTTACAGCAGCTTGTGGCTGTTGTGCGCCAAAATGTTACGCCTGGTGGGACCAGGCGTAGCATCTTCCATAGCAGCGCCGGCTGAAAATACAAAACTCCGCAGGTGCAGAGGTTTTGTCCTGTGGCTGGAGCTGTGGCGTGAGACTTGGTTCCCATATCTTTTGAAAATCTAGCCCCTGTGTTTGCAGACATTTTTCTGTAATACACTAGAAAAGATCGTGTGTATTCTTAGAACAACCACTAGTATCTTCCAGTCATTTCTGATCACTTCCAGAAATAATCTTTTATGGTATTCTATAATGCTTAAACTTGTATTTCACAAGCTGTAACACTGGAACTGTTAATCATAGAAACTTGAGATTTTTTTTATATGAAAGCTTGAAGTCCAGTCAACAAGTATAGATCCTAATGATACAGTTCTACTGTGTCGCTACATGTCGAATAAATGTAAATATATATATGTTAAAAATGACAAGAATTAGACATTTTGTGAACCATTTTATTTTTTTATTGATGTGAAATATATTTTATATCAGTATTTGTTGCTGTAATATCTTACCGATATATCTACTTTGCTTGCTCCAGGCTTTTATTTACAAAAAAAAAAATTGTCACTAACCCTAACAATTCCAAAGTAATCACATTTTTTTTTTCTATATTGATTTTTATGGTCCTGAGTTTCTCCCTGTTTTCGCCCCCCCCCCCCGTGCCTTGGGCGTACGCAGGCATGCAAACACCCATCATTGAAGTGCCCTCCCACTGCTTCACACCCCCGCCTGCCCACGCTGTCCATCAGACCTCCACCCGATGGTAGCGGAACTACGAGGGGTGACGGAGATCCTCCTGGGAGAGGAGAACTGCCATTTGGGCAGCTCAATCCTGCTGCCCCCAGCCGGCTTTCCGACAACTCTGGCTCGTTCCAGAACCCGAGTCGCTGGCATGGCGTGAGGTAAGGTGTCCAGCTCCTCAGCCCTCTGCGCCACTGGACCAAAGTTATCACATTTTTAAAAAACTTATCTTTTGAAATGTCTAACTTTAGAACTGTTGGGACTAGACACGTAATTTTGTTTAAATGAAAGCTTAGAGTCCAGCTGTTAAGAAATAGCTTAAATTATACTGTCTTGCCGGCCCGGTGGTGCTGAGGGTTGAGGCGCTGGATGCTATACCTCGCACCACACCAGCAACCTGGGCACGGGAGTGAGCTCGGGACGCCAGGGAAGAAAAGGTTGAGTGTCTGATGACAGCTCACCTTCTCCAGGGAGGGAAGGTTGAAGACCTCAGTGATAGTATGCCTCCCAGCGGTGGCTGGGAGGTATTGAACTGTTGATCTTCTGTACGTGGGGAGGCAGGGTGCGCGCCTCCCTGGACATCATTGCACATCCGTGTTCACCATCGGGTGGGGGGGAGTCACGTATCACACATGAACAAGAAAAAAACCTGTTCCCTGGGAGGACGACGCACCATGGGCCCCACACCCACCATCGGATCCTGCCCTCCTGGTCCCGATATCCTCCGACCCTCACCCTGCCTGTAATTGAAATTGGATTCGGGGAGCGCCAGAAGTGGAGGTGGCCCCGGGTACAAGCCAGGGGTCTCCTGCAGGTAGGCATGGGGTTCGGTGCACTGGGGGGTCAGGCACGGGGGTTGAGGTTTGGGGCACTGTAGGGGGACTCTGGCTGGGGATCTCCGAGGCCGGGCAGAAGTCACAGGTGTCGTCTGAAGGAGTTTTGAGGGAGTGGCGACTGGAGGGAAAAAGAATGTAAACAAAAAAAAAAAGATACTGCTTTTATGTGTATATATCATTTTGTATACATCAATACTATTTAAACCTGCTTTTTCAGTATATTATCTAGACATGTTTTTTTAGTTTTGACACTGCCAAAATGTGGCAAATACATAATGTAGATACTGTTTTTTATAACGATAGACTATATTGATACAAAAAGGATCAATACAAAAAATTACATGACTATTTGAACATATAACTTTTTTTTTTTTTTTAATTCATCCTGTTATGTTGTGAATAGTCCCCTACCCCAGAAGTACAAAATCCACTTCACTTTTGCAGGCTTTCTCTGCAAAAGCATCACAAGATAATAATGAGAAGAGACATCTATAGAAGATATAGAAACATTCACTCTGACAGCAGGAGGAAACCGAGGTTCCATCAAGTCTGCACACACTATACTACCTAGCCTCAGCAACTTACCATATAGGTGTGGTGTCTCCATCGTCCACCGCTCCCTCACTCCATAATCCCATGTTGCATCCGCCCCACCCGTGACTGAGAGTTCCCTTGCCCTATCCCAGCTGTGTTTAAACCCATTTAGAGTAGCTGCCCCCATCACTTTTGCCAGTTGTCTGTGCTACAGTTCCACCACCCTTTCCACGAATAAAACTTCATGTCTCTCTTGAACGTGTCCCCCTACCAACCTTCAATCACGCCCCCTGCTGACTGCATCCCTGTTTCTTACAAACAGGTCCTCACTATTCACCTCGTTTATACCTCTCAGAAACATATATGTTTTTATCATATCTCCCCTCTCAGATCTGGCATCCAGCGAGTACATATTTAGGGCCATCAGCTGCTCCTCATAAGATCTGCCATGCTGTCGCTGGATCATCTTGGTGACCCTCCTCTGCATCGACTCCCGGCTATGTCCTTTCTCTGGAGTGAACTCCAGAACTGAGCACAGTACCCCAGATGAGGACTGTATAGGAGCAGCATCACCTTGCTTCTCATACTGTCAAAACCCTTCCTGTGCACCCCAGCATCTGCAAAACCTTGCTATATATGCGTTGTTACAGTTACCTGTCTGATTGAGGGTGTCCTAAAATGAAAGCTGAATCGCAGGGAAGTCAGCATTTCCAATTGCAGTTAGAGAATTACATGTTTGTTTGTTTATTTATAATTCTTTATAGTAAAAGTTGACTATATTTGATATGGCATCACTGACCCAGGATTCATTGAGCATCCCTTATCCTAGAGAAGCAGAGGCTGAGGGGGGTACATGATCTCGGTATTCTGCGTACTAAAAGGGATGGCAAGGTTGGAGTAAAGCCAAATGTTTGAGCTGGTAAGTGCAAGCAAAACTGGAAGGTATGTAATTAAACTACTGTGTGGTAGGAGTGAGGAAACATCATAGAAACATGGACTGTGAGTGCAGCAAAAAGATGTACTTGGGGGACTCTCACGATGTCTGCGTATACTGCCTTGGCACAGCCCATAACATGAAGGCCTTCCAGATTTGCAGAAAATTTAATACGCTACCCGGCAATGCCAAGAGAATGCCTTGGAGAGGCCCACCTCTTGAAGCAGTAGGTGGCCAGGATTGGAAAAAAGCTTGGGGAGAAGAGCTCTGCAGTGTTGCCAGCCCATTCCTTGGTCTCCCAGTCTTCAAAGTCCTGGGAGAAAACACTGGGACACAAGCACAAACACTGGGAAAGGGAGAGCAGTAAAGATATGCCTCCCCAGTTCACTCACTGTCGCTCATTCACTCCAGCATGGCCACCTCAGCACTGTGGACTGCTGCAGCGGTGCTGCCGCCAGCCGCCCTGGCCATTGACACCCAAACCCAGCCCAGGCAGGCTGAAAAGTCACCAGGCCTATTGTGGCTGGTGAGTTCCCGTTGACGTCCGAGACAGCACTTCGCCCGTCAACATCCTCCAGCATTCCCATCGACTACAGGTGCCAACATACAAGCAATTCTCTCATCCTTTATGGACATTCTTAAATGTCTGCTACGTTCCCTTCCTATACAAGGGGATACATCGACTGGTCCAGCACGACTGCTAAGCCGATATTTCAGATACCCTTTCAGCCATCGGCAACTTCTCCTTCTCCCTTCTTGCACCCTCCTAGAACATAGACAAGGACCAGGAGTATAAGCTAGGACTCATTATACAGGAGTAGAAAGAGGAAGAGGAGGATTGTGGATCCTTATGAAAGAACCAGTTTCACAGTATCCACTGGGAGTGAAGACTCTGTGGTCTATGCACCTAGGCCTGCCCCTGAAGATCCCGCTTTCATCACCATTATGCAGGAACTTCAGACTACCAAGGGGTTTGGTTTAGAGGAACAGGACGTTACTAAGATGAATTTGGTGGAATTCTTAGAATTACCTGATTGTCCACTTATTGTTATTGCTCCCCCTTCACTCTGCATCGGAGGATGCCACCCTGGCTGCTTGGCATAGACCCAGCATACCACCTGCCATTCTAAGGCAGGCAGATAAGAACCATCAGGCCCCCCTCATGCAAACCTTTTTTCGCAAGCCAACCTGAGGCGGATTCTGTAGTCATCAGTGCAGCCCATGACAGGTCTAAGGTACCAAAACACCTTGGTTCCCTTCCTCCTGATAAGGAGTCCAGGAGGCTTGATGTTTTGGACAAAAGAACATTTGCTTCTTCCTCTCGGGGCCTGAGAATTGCAAACTACCAGGCCCACTTGGTAAAATACAAAATACTCCTTGGAGTGAAGGCCAAGAGAACTGCCCAGGCCCTTTTTAGAGGGTACTCCTAAGCAGGAGCTGTTGAAAGCTCTAACAGCAGGTGTTAATGTAGGTAAACATCTCCGCACTCCACCTGTGACATTTCTGATGCCTCTGCAAGGGCAGCCGTGTCTGCCATATGTCTCAGGAGGTACTCCTGGCTCAGAGTGGCTGGATTTGCCAATGATGTCCAGCAATCTGTCAGTGCCTTATTCACGGAATATAAGCTGTTTGGAGCAGATATACAGGACATTGTCTCCAATTTACAGGCCTTAGGTAGAACCCTGAAATAAGTCCATATCTTACTTCGAGAGGGCTCTTGCAGTAAATAATTAATTGTAGGACTGTGCCCCCTGGCATCAGGACCACGGAAAACTTTGCTAGCAGTGTCTGACGGGGACAGCGCGCGATGTCAAGTAATGACGTCAGCGTGACACTATATTAATTGAGTCCCACATCGCCCTCCAGTTCTTTCCACCATCAACCTGGGCATGTTGGACTGACTGAAGCTCGTCGCAGCAGTTCAAACGCCTATTCAGATGAGTATCTGTTTTTCTATTTTCAGGGATATTTCCTAACGATCGTTTATGCCGTCCTCTTCCACAGAATCGCATAAAAATAAGTGCAGTTCTTGCAGCGCCCATCTACCGCATAAGGACCACCATACCCTCTGCCTCTTCTTCTTGGGACCAGCTCACAACATGGAGGAGTGTGAAGTCTGTGCTCAATTCAGCCAGGCCACATGGAAAAGGCGCCAACAGTCTCTCAAAGCCCACCTCCTGAAACTGAAAATGGCTTCAATGGAAAAAAAATGAAGATGCTTAAAAGTGCCTCCTCCTCTCCGACTGACCCCCACAAGAAGAAAAAGAGGGACAAGGAAAAACATCAGGACCGGTAGCAGTCCCCACCCCCCCGAAGCCACCCACGAGCCTTTCGGCACAGGCCCGGCCCCCTTCCTCCGGGAAGGCGAGCACCACGACCAAGCTTGCCAGTTGGAGGGCTGAGTAGGATGGACTCTGCAGCCCTTTTTGTTCCCAGGCTGTGCTTCAGCCAAAAACTTCCACTGAATTTTGGGACTGCGGCACTTGCTGGACACCACCACAGGGGTCATGAGGGAGCTTCTCAGCCTGCAAGCCTCCCACACACACACACTGATCGCCTCTGGACCTGTGGGAAAGCTCCACTGGGAGCCTACACTGAATCCTCCCCCAGCATGCCTCTCAGTTAATTGGAGGGCTGCTCACTGTATTTCACTGCCATCTGCCCAAGTAGCCCATCTGCGTAGCAGCCCATCCATGCCAAGGATTGTGTGCTAAGGACATCAGTGAGTCTGCCTGGAGTCAGCCAGTCGGCTGGCCACACTGTCCTGACTAGACTCCTCCAGCAGTCTTTTGCTTGTGTCTCTACTGTTACATACCCCTCTGTTACCTACTTGGCTCATGTTGCCTGCTTTGTGTTGGGTCGCACCGGTTTCTAGTTTATATTTTTTCTGTTGCACCATTGGTACTGCATTTGCTGCAACTTATATTTTGCCGTGTTTCCACTCAGGCTTGTTTATGCTCTGCCTCATTTTAGCCTCAGTCGTAACCTGTATCTGTTTCAGCCAGATCTGTTACGTATCAACCTAGTTTTTAGTTTTGCTGCAACTTGTGTTAGCTGTTTTCAGCTACGTTTGCTTGTTTCAAGCTCAGTAGTTATTTTGCATAACTGTTCTTTACTCTGTCTTCCACATAACTACATGCCCTAGTTATTGCCTGTATTTCAAATGACCAAACTGCTGTCCATGTCTCTCACCTGTCTGCTGCTGCTTGGCTTGCTATCCTCCAACACTCAGGTGCTGAGCTCTCTCATTTTGTTCTGCTCAAATCTGCTCTAGATGTTCCCTTACCCTAGCTCTCTACCCTTCTGTTCCTTGATTTATATTCTATCCCCAACTTTTCCCCTCCCCCCATGGGTGTCTACTACTGCTGCCTACCCTTCATCACCTTCTTCTGCTGTCCCCCTATGTTTACACCCCTGTCTGCCCTACCCACTCCTTTAGTCTCCCCAACTCTCCCTCTGTTCTTTACTCTCTTCTCCTCCCCCTCCCCCCGATCTCTTCTGCAGTATGCTCCTCTGGCTACCTACTTTCCTCACTTATCTTCCCCCGCCCACCCTCACTCATCCCGTTGTCCTCTCCCATCTCCTTATCCACTTCCTTCTCATTCCTACCCTTCTTTCTCCTCCCTCCCAAACTGCCACCCTATATCCCAACCACCCCCCCCCACTTACCCTATTCTACCCTGGCCTCCTTCCTACCCCTTCTCAACACCTTGAATTCCTCCACCTTCCTCCTCTCTTATAACAGCTATTCTCCCGCCCTCTGTCCCTAGGCCACAAAAAGTGTAAAACACTTTACCTTCTAGCTCTCCTCCTGCTTCTGGCTGGTGATGTGGAACCCAATCCTGGCCCCTCTCTGTGCCCAAAGGCCATTTTTTTTTCCACTTCAACGCATGAAGCCTCCACCCAAATTAGACTCCCTCAAGGTATGGACCTCGCAACACTTCCCAGACATCCTTTGTATATCTGAAACCTGTCTGTCCTCTAGATTCACAGACTCACTTCTCACCCTCCTTGAATTTCACCTTTTCCACCAAGACAGAGATAAACAAGGTGATGGCATTGCTGTATATACCTCCCACAACATTTCCTGTTCTATCACCCTCAAAGAGGCTTCCCCCTTCTCCCATGAGCTCTTGCTGCTCAAACTCCCCCTCCTTCCTCTCTGTCTTTGTCGGTGTCCTTTATGCCTCCCTGAAGATCCCTCCCTCCTCTCACTTTAACTCCCTGTCCTCACTTGTCTCCCTCTCTGCCCCTGGTGAACTTATCCTACTTGGAGATTGTAATCTAAATTGGTCTCCAACCACCTTGCTGTTGCTTCCCTGCTCAACAATTTCTTCACAGCCTGCACTGCTCCCTTTCAATCTTCAAACACTACCACCCCACCCCAGCCCACCTCTTCCGCTAGTTTCCACTTCCCTTCCGTATCCCCTCAGAAAGTTTTCCTTGCCCTCACATCTCTGTCTTTCAAAATACAGCCCGAATGACTTAGACCCCAAACTCCTCCACATATCCGCCCTTGCTGTTCTCCTCTCGCTCACCCACTGTTTGAACTTTTCTTTCTCTCTCTGTGATGTCCCCCTCACTTGCAAAACTGCCAAGGTACTCCCCCTACACAAAGGGGTGATCCATCATCTCTTGAAAACTACAAACCTATCTTTCTCCTTCCTTCCCTTGCTAAACTTCAGGAGTCGCTAGTTCACTCCAGATAAGTTGACTTCTTTGCCTCCTCTTCCTTCCGATCCCTTTTCCAATCTGGCTTCAGGAAAAAACACTCCACAGTCACCTCCCTTCTCCACCATAATGACTCGGTCATTACTGGGATGGACCAGGGTCTCATCACTGCTACTATTTTTATTGATCTTGCAAAGGTGTTCGATTCCGTATCCCACCCTCTCCTTTTCTCCCCCCCCAACTTATTCTTTATGCCCCCTCCACCACCACAGCTGCCCCTTCCATCGGGGTCCCCAGTGCGACTGCACAGGCTGCACTGGGAGGACCTGAGGACATCCTCCCCTTAGATGCCTCGCTCCCGTAACCATTCAAGCATCCTGGATAACCCCCCAGTTGGGGCGGAGGGGGACTCCCTCATCCCTCCTGTGTACCTCGAGTGGAGCGGACAGCTGGAGCTGCTCCCCTGGTTCCCCCGGTCACTGGCTCAGGTGCCCATCTCCTGGCGTAGACGTGTTTTTCCTTGTCCTGCCCCCTGCAGATGCCAGTGTAACCTCTAGGTGTATTGGTCAGGAATGATCCTCCTGTTGAGGATCCGATGATCCATACACATCCGTACTGTTCCAGTCTTCTTTCTCACCACTACAATAGGTGAAGCATAAGGGCTTCTGGATTCTTGAATTACACCAGCTGCAAGCATCTCCTGCAGGTGCCGTCTTACATCATCTATATCAGCAGGTGCCAGGCGTCGAGACCTCTCACGGAATGGCCGCTCATCATGCAGCCGGATATGATGCTCAGCTCCTTGCACACATCTCACATCCCATTCCTTTAGTGAAAACACCTGGTCTCTCTGGGCAAGTTTCTCACTGATTCTCTTCTTCCATTCGGCTGGCAACGGGGAGTCACCAAAATTAAACAAGTCTGATGTCGCTCTGTTATTGTCCCCCAAATACTTGTTACTGGGTAGCACCGCCGTGTCTGCACAGTGTACGTTAGCCAGGGTGCAACCTCTGTTCACCCAAATTTCTCTGTCTGACACATTATGAACCTGGACCATTACCCGTCGAGCATAGGCATGAGCCCGAGCGGGTAAGATACTGGGCTTAACCAGAAATCCTTCTGGCAATTTTCCATCGCCTGGGGCATCCAGCATGAGTATTTTATTTTTAACATCCTTTCTTAGGTGGACCTCTCCTTGTAAAGTACACTGCGCATTAGGCGCCAGAATCAGGGACTCAGGATTCTTTTTCCATACAACCCCAACCGGTTCATCCACGTCCATCTCATCAGCATTCTTCTGTGATTCATAGGCCCTCCTGATCAAGGCAGGAATTCTTAAAGATCTACCAGTCCTCTGCCCCTGTCTCTCATAACAGAGTTGTGCCAGCTGTCCAAACATATGGGCGTTCGTCCCAATCAGCAGAGGAACTCCATCATACAATCCAGTAGGGGGACACACCAAGGCCAAGATTTTCACTTGCTCTGCCACTCAAGCTATCGAGGTGGGGAAAGACAACCAAATTCTAATGTAGCCAGAGTATGGGTAGGACTTTTCACTTAACCCCCAGACATGCAGTCCTTCCAAAGGCTGTAGGGGCACATCAGACAAATGCTTCTGGTACCAATCTTGGAACATGATGGTTACTTGGGAGTCACTGTCCAGTACAGCCCTAGTAGACACTCCATTTACTTTCACAGTCGTCTCCATAGAGGGACCCACCACTTTGGACCACTCCGGCAGCACTGACGTTGGCGTTGATCGGGTATTGGCTCTGGTAGCATAACTTTTCTGAGCAGCTCCCCCTGGTGGCCGGTTGTTGCTTGGTCGAACCTTAGCCAGTAACAGGGCAGTAACTCTCCTCAAATTTTCTGGTGAACGGCAGGCAGACTGGATGTGCCCATCCTCCCCACAGTGATAGCAAAACTTAATTTCTCTAGAGTCTTTGAATGGTGGGGGGGTCCTTTCTCGACTGGGGTACCTCAGGGACACCTGTAGGCCCTTCCTGGACGGGGGGCCTACGTTCCCTGATCTCAGTCTCTGCACCACGATTGGGGGTTAGGGCAGTCCTTTGCAGTTCCCCCACCATGGCTCTCAACTCTCGTATCTCTGCTAACAAGTTACCCTCAGTCCAGGTCTCAGAGGAAATAACATGCACTCCCACTCCACTCTTATTCTCTGGTGCCTGATATAGATCAGGTTCTCTGGCTGCCTCAGTGAACTCTTTAATCAATTCTCTCAGCTGTTGGGGCTCATCTGAATCACTCCTCTCTGGAGTCTGGCAAGTGTTCACCACCCCCGCATAAGGCTTCCAGCCCTCCTCGTCAGTTTCAATTTCACAAATTTCTTTCAAGAGGCAGCAGTACTCGGGAGGGCTGGCCCTCCTATCTTGCAGCTTGAGCTTTAACACCATTACACTGGAAAATCTAGTGGACTTCAGAATGTGGTCCAGCCTAACCCCGTTCAGATCCTTTGCAGGCACTCCCCCTTTCCTGTGGGCCCTCTGCAGAGCCCTCTCGATCCTGGTAATAAAGGCTGAAAACTTCTCATTCTTCCACTGTTAAGCTGACTTGAACTTCCAAAACAAGTCGTCCCCTGATTCAGTGCTGCCAAACACCCCTTCTAGGGCAGAGAGGTATTCAGCCACAGTAGCCTCTGGACTGGTCACTCGTAGAAAACGAATGGTCTCCAGTGCAGGGCCCCACAAACTCTCCATCAGTCGCTTCCTCTTTTCCCCCTCCGAACACTGCCATTCCTGTACTAATGGGGTGGCATAGTCCATCCATGTCTCTAGATCATCCCCCCCCCCCCGAGGGCACTGGGACTGTGCTGGAGAAAAGTCTGAGCTACCGTGGGAATTATGATGGGGAAGGGGGCTACTGGAGAGCTCTTGGGGGAAACTGGGGATGTACCTAGGGAATGCAGGGGCATATGGTCACCTGAGAGGTCGAGCACTTTTACCAGTTCCTGAGCAGTTCGCCCTTCAGATGCTAACAGTTTGAGTAATTTCTCCTTAAACCCATCTATACTAGGAGACCCCCTCCGCGGTGGCCGGACCACTATGCAAATGAATGACCCTCCACCCCTTCTGGGTACCTTCAGGCAAAATAACAGGGGGTACCTTCTCAGGATCTATTTGGGAGCTACACGAGAGCAGTACTATTATAGTTTGTTCAAATAAATCTGCATCTCGTCCCCTTACTTCCACTGTGCCCACACCCTTAATCTGCTCCGCAGTGGATACAATATCAACATTACTGGTCCCTAAGGGAACATCCAGTAACAGAATAGCCTTTTGGGGGTCTAACCCCTCAGCTTCACTCCACCCCATCATTCGGTGCACCAACAGTTTATGGGGGGCAATTTTTACCTTAGGCGTAGTAAGCTCCTCCATTTTCTCTCCTAAACTGAACATATTGGGGTAATTCTCCCACGTGGCCACTAGAGGATGCTAATCCCAGCGGTGCCTCCAGGATGTAACCCCTAGGTGGCACTATCCCTTGGGCTACTACCCCTGCCTGCTTGGCTACTAACAGGCTAAGGGGCCTGAGTTCTGAAATGGATGCCTCCACCCAAAGGTTTGGGTTACGCTAACCAGGCCACAGTCCTCTGGGACACTGTGACCCCCTTTTCCTCCCACTAGTGACCCACACCATACACAAGTGAATTTCCCAATACCCCTGATATGAAAGACACATACACACTTGTACTTGGCACTTACCCCCAGGACTGGTTCCTTCAGCTTGACTCTGGGGACCCCCTGTAAAACAAGGTGATGCAGTACAATAACCACAATACAATACTTTCAGCATAAACTAACACCACAGTCAATGTAAATTGCAGAAACAAACAGATCTGATTTATTCAGGGGGCTGTAACAAGGAAGGGGGAAAGCAGGTTAATTAGCTTAAACACATTAATTTCTTTTTATTTTTTTATTTAGTACTTTTTGTGTGCCCCTGAGCCGTCGTCGTCCAACCTGGTCACGGACCCCCTCGCCTCCACCTCCGCCAATTGCTTGCTCCCCAGTCACTCAGCAACTCCCCGAAGAGGCAGGGTCTTGGCGCTGATGGGCCTTCCAGCGCCCGAGGCGCTAGTAACTAGTCGGGGAGCCAGCGGCGGAGAGGTTGAGACTGGGGCAGGTCTTCATGGAGGCGGCTGGGGACACAGAGACATTTTCCCCTGTAGGCAGGGGTGGGGACATGCAATGGCCTTCGTGATGCCCGACCCTGATGGTTCTACTTGGCGTTGAGTGCGTGAGTGAGACACCTGGCTTTTCGTCGGGTGTCGCCACGCGCAAACACTCAGTCCTCCCGGAGGAAGCAGTCCAAGGGACGCTCGATCCTTCTCCCGGCTTCAACCCTCTGATGACCGGATCCGTTCCCGTAACCGGGTTGCCGATGTCGCGAGCGGAAATCCTACCACTGCGCCAATGGGCCGTCTCCTTTAAACACATTAATAATCACGGTACTGTGCATGCACTTAGAGTCCCACTAGTCACACTCTCTGGGTACCCAGGATGGAAAAAGGGTCTAGCCAGGTCCGTTGCAGCTGGTTAGGGCCCTGTGATGGAAAAAGAGAACATGCACACACAATTTGTAATCCGGAGCCTGATGGCTCAGTTCATGGAAAGAAAAGCACAAGGCAATCAGATGACACACTTTGATTAAACAAAAGTTGCAGGGAGGTACCCTGATAATTACTCACGATACCCAGGCTAAACACAGGAGGGCTGATGGCTGACTTGCTGGTTTGCCAGAAGAAGCTTGGCCCCTCGATGATGGATCTTTCTGTGCAGCAAGGTAGTGAGGCAAGACCCTCGTGGCAGGGCCTATCTGTGCCAGGCAGCACGGATTCAGTCCTGTTCTTGCTGGGAAAACTTCTTCCAGCATTAGCACACAGTTTACAGCAAATGGGGGAAACCAGATTGCGATCCCCTTCCAGCACGTAGCACATTTATGTGTAAAAGAAAGTTTACTGTACCAGGCAGGTAACTCCTCGGTCCTGATCGCAAAAAGCACTGCAATTAACCGGGAACGCTACGGTAACTACTGTCCTGACAGGCCAATCGCTTTCAGCAAAATCTTCGGTCTTCTACAGGGTTGGCCTGGCTCCAACAGCAGCAGCTTGCTTTTTCCTCACAAACTTCGGATTCAGTCCGAAAACACCTTTTTCTGACTCTCTGTCTTCCTCCACAACGGCAAACAGGCCGGAATTCGGGCCTCACACGTGCCTCCCACGCGAACTACCACACCGCTCAAACAGAGCAGAGCCCCTTCACTCTTCACTCCCAACTCGAATCTGGCTTGCCAGCACACAGCTCTGGGGCTTTCACACAGATCCAGAGAGTTCTGGTGGTCAGTTCAGTTGTCAGTCACAGCAGGGCTCCCTCTAAAGGTGCAAAAAGGCGCCAAGGATCCAAACTACATTACCCAGAGGCACCTTCCATACAGCCCCTTTTTAGTAGGCTCCAGACAAGAGTCCCAGTCCCCCATTGGTCCCAAGCAGGCTTCATTTTAGAGTCCTCTCATATTGATTGGTCCAATTCAGCAGTCCAGGACCAAAATGGTGAACCAGATCAGGAACAGTTTGTGCTACAAGAAAAGTAGGTTAGATAAACTACATTTCCATTAATACTCTGCATTTCTCCCAAGAGTTAGTTACAGCTGTCAAGTGTGCTCCCTCTTCGCACTTAGCGACTGCAGAAACGGAGCACTTAGCTAGCAGCCCGGGCGAGACTCAGGCATAAATACACACAGTCCCCCCATTCAAACTAATTATGCCTGCGAGCAGGCAGCTGTTAGAGACAGTAAATGGAGACTCAAACAGCACTCACTGCAGCTTTCACTAAACAGCTTTAACCCGAACACCACCCAGACTTGGAGCACTTAGACAAGGTCCTGGAAGACTTTTGGGAACCCCCATTTGCAGGGGGGTTACACCAGCACTCGAGGAGGGCCAGTGAGATGAAACCATGCAGAGATGTGCCTTCGCTCCAGGCCCTCGGCTGACGTCCACTCCCCCCCGTGTTTACTTTGTCCTTGGCTGCACCTCCACCCATGGTCACCTAGGTGGCAGTACAGCAACGAGGACTGCAGCCCATCCTCCCCAGAAAAGGAGAGTAGACCTATGGGCGCTTGATCCTTCTCCCCGCGGCCAGCCCTCCAGCAACCCAGGCTCGCTACCAAACCCGGGTCGCTGGTATCGCAAGTGGTAGCTCTGCCCTTGCACTGGCGGGCCAGCCCCCTACCCTCTCCTTTTAAGCAAGCTGGCAGCAGCTGGTCTCTCTCCACTGCTGCAGTAAGTGGTTCCAGTCTTGCCTGACTAACCGCCAGCAATCTGTGCAGGTGGGTGATGCACTATCCCCTTCCACTCCACCCTGATCCTCACAGGAGTCCCCCAAGGCTCCATCCCAGGCCCCATACTATTCTCTATCTTTCTAAATGACCTCCCTCCCTTCCATCTGTGTCTCCTCCCATATTCATATGTATGCTGACGAAACAGTCATCTATGTATCTGACCCCTCCACACCTGCGGTAGCATCCTCACTCCAGTTCGATTTCTGTATCATATTATGCTAATTTCAAGTCAACAAGCTCAAAGTAAATATCAAGAAGACAGTGTCAATGACCTTTGGCACCAGCCAAAATCTAGCAAGGTTCTCGCCTCTTCCTGTCTTCTCCACCCTTGATGGTACCCAACTGGAGGTAGTCCACATTTTTAAATACCTTGGTGTGTGGCTCGATAGTAACCTAGACTTCTCAGTACATATCGATGTTATACACTCAAAGCTTTGCCCCTAAATTAGGCATCCTTTACCGTAACAAGGACCGTCTCCCCTCTGAAGTCCGCAAGGACCTGCTTGTTGGCATGATCCTCCCCATTTTTGACTATGCGGATGTGGTCTACAGTGCACACCCCTCCTTCCACCCTCGCTAGACTGGACACCCTCTGTAATGCCTTCTGTTGCTTTGCTACTAACTCTCTTCCTGCACATCTGCTGCGCCCTTTATTCCACTCTTTTATTGCCTACCCCACCCTCACATCGATGTTTCACTGTTCCCCCTTTTTGGAAAATACTGATTCGCCTCCTCCTCCTATCTATCCATATCCTCTCCTCTCCTCCTACCCCCTTCGTTCTGGAGACTCTCGTTCCTTCTCAGTCCCTCACCCTCGCTCTAGCACCAGTATGGCTGCCTTCTCTTACCATCTCCCCTCCCTGTGGAACTGGCTTCCTCCTCTTCTTCGCTGTGCATCATCCCTTCTGTCCCTACAGTGGCTGCTAAAGTCAACCTACCCTCCATCTTTTCCTGTCTATCCCCCTTCTAAACCTCTCCCCAATCTCCCCCACCTCTCTAACCCCTGCTGCCCGACCTTTCACCAGTTGTGCCCTCACTCTCCTTCACCCTCTCTCCCTCATCTGAGAGCCTTGCCTCACTTGAATTTAAACCTGCCTGACCCCCACCCCGGCATACCTTTGAAAATCTTTAAATGACACCTATGTGCAATAATGCTGCCTTTTTACCTCTGTGCATTCCTTCCACTATTTTTGCCCATTGCATTTGCACTTCAGTACAGTTATTCTTGCACTTCAGTTGTTTGTAACTGCTGCTTGTTTTGTTCACCTTTCCCTTTCGACGGGGTCACAACTGAAAACGAGCCTTGACTCAGTGTGCCTTTCCTGGTCACCAAACTTTTAAATAAATTTGGTTATAGGACTGTTGTATCTGAGTCTGCTTTTAATCACTCAGCATACTGCTTCATTACAAGTTCAGCTACGGTGAACCTGCACCAAAGCAGCATTGCTGGTGTTTTCATCGTCTTAAAAAATGCAATAAAGAGGATATTTAAAAAAATAAACACTATCAGCATGGCTAGATAATGAGTAAAGAATCACCACCCTGAATTTAAAACGTTTTAAAGCAGCAGTGCTTGAATCAAGTGAAAATTCTGACCTATACTTTTTTATGCTACTTTAGAGTGACCCTTTTCTCCTGACTTGTATGATACCCTTCTTTTTCTGTTCGAGTCTACTTTAGTACTTTTTTTTTCACATTTAAAATAATAAAAGGAGCACTCCTTTTAATATGGCTCCGACCAGGTTTTCATTACTATTACCAGCTGTTTTTGAACACCTACTGTTCCATAGGATTAGGGAGCACTGCCTGCTGCATGCTAGTTCATTTTAGTCACAACAGAAGTGATTTTATATGTTTTTCTGCACAAGTCCCCTTACATCTCCGGCCAGCCCTTCCAGTCCACCGCAGCCGACCTGCCCCCATAGAGCCACGGTTTACCCTCCGGGCAGGGGCAAGGGGTGGCCGGCTACACCCCCAACTCATACAGGTGTCGGGTTGGCCTTCGATAGTGGCAAGGAGACCGGTCGGGGCTATGCTAATTTTTTTTTTTTTTTTGGTTCCTGGGATAGGGAGGTGTGGCATGCAGTAACGCAGCGATGGACCCCTGCCTAGCATCCGCACACTTCCCTGCCTCAACCATGGCCCACCAGGAAGCCGTCCCCTTGGTCACCCAGGGGTGCTACACTGGGAGGCACCCCCTCCCTTCCCGGAGATGGCGAGCAGCACGGTGTCTCGATCCATCTCTCCCCGCCCGGACCCTCCAGCCTCCTGGGCTCATTCTCAGACCCAGGTCGCTGGCGCCACAAGTGGTGGCTCCACCACTGTGCTGATGGGCCGGCCAACAGAAGTGATTTTAAACAACTGCTGTACAAAAACAGTCAAGAAAACTGATGAAAACCTGGTCCAAGCCATATTAAAAGGAGCGTTCCTTTTATTATTTCAGATGTGAGAAACAGTACTAAAGTGGACTCAAATTGTGGAAAGAAGGGCATCATACAAGTCAGTAGATAAGGGACACTATAAAATAGAATACAAAAAGTATAGATAAATATTTTCACCACATTGATGCATACTGTGTTAGTTCTTTTAAAGTCTATTAATACTTGCCTTCAGCCATCATTCACTGCTTGAGTTGTCATCATCTTTGCAGTTACATTTTTTTGCAAGTTAAGAATCAGTTTCCCCACTTCCACAGAGGCGGCGAACTGATAAGTCTTGCCTCCGTAACGTTATTTTAAGTGTGGCTGGCACCAGAAGAATATGGGGGACTCTGAGTTGCCTTGGCTCCATCTTAACCTCACAGCCACGTTTGTAACAATTTTTTTTTGTTGTTACTGTCGGTGGTCAATACTGACAGGGAGAACATCATATATTGCTGGATAGCTGCCCTTTTCAGCTTTTTGACAATATATACCATGTCTTCCTTAAGCCATTAGTGAGATATTAGCCCTGAACCTTGTACCTAAGTGTTAATCTGCCGCAGCAAGCTGTACTCTATGTATGTATGTATGGCTCTGGTATACACTTTTAGCTGACTGTTAACCAATTGTTCCATTTTTCTCTGAATACCTGATTAATTTGTTATTGTGATAACCTGCATGTTATCCTCCCTTTGTAACTCTTCCCCCAGGTCGCACTGGGAGACAATCATCTTTTTGCCCAGTGTGCCTTAAACACTACTTTTTTCATATAGCTGTTTTGTCCCAAGTCATCGTATTTTGCCATTGGGTCTCATGAAACATACAGACATAGGATTTGACAACAGAAAAGGACCGCTTGGCCTACCCAGTCTTGTCTGCTGCTCCTCTACCCCCGCACTGTCTTGACTAGCGGGGATCCACACAGAGCAGGGTCCTACAAGCACCAGTGACCATCGTACTGATGGCTCATGGTGCATTGCTTGTTCTCATTTTCCCCCCCTCGACCCCACTCACCACCTACATGGTGTTGGGCCATGCCTGACAGGCCTAATGAGCATGCAGCACGCCGCTGTGGAAGAGGCAAGCTCCCTCAACCACCTCGCGTTGCTGCAGCTGCGGAATCAGGCGCCTGCCCCAGGTCACCCGGACAACTCCTGAGTCTGCTTCCAAACCTGGATTGCCAGTGCCAACAGCAAAACTACTTTTCAACAAAAAAAAGGGTGGTAGGAGAGGGGGCTACCCAAAACCTGCTGTGAAGCAAACATATGTGTCATCCCCAGGTCGGGCAAAGACCCGGCAGAATGGTCTTCTTACAGACCAATCTCCTTACTAAACTGTGAATGTAAGATTACGGTCCCAGCCCTGCGACTGCAGAAGCTACTTCCCTTAATAATCCACTCAGACCAAACAGGCTTTGTACAGGGCAGACTGTCTCACCATAACATGAGGAGGCTATTGAATGTAATATGGTGGGCGTCTCGGCATCCTGAGCAGGCCTGTGCTTTTTCCATGGATGCCGAGAAAGCATTCGATAGAATAGAATGGAACTACATGCTGGAGGTGCTGGTTTAGTTTGGTCTGGGGGAGAACTATATACAAATGTTAGGTGTCTTCTATCAGGGCCTCAACAGCGAGAGTCTTGATGAATGGTCTACTATTGGAGGAGTTCCAACTGAGGAGGGCACTATGCAGGGATGTCCCCTCTCCCCCCTCTTGTTTGCAATTGCAGTAGAACCACTGGCTATCAAGATTCGGGGTGATTCTTGGATTTCGGGGGTTATGGGTAAGTGGGGAATACAGCACACTATTACATTATATGCAGATGACATCCTGCTTTTTCTTACCAAGCCAGAGCAGTCGATGCCTGTCCTGCTACAAATTATAGATCAATTTGCTAGGTTTTCCGGGTATAAACTAAACCCACAGAAGTCGGAGGTGTGATGTTCCTGGGAGGAGGCAGTGAGAACAGGAGGGCTACATGGGGCCTCAGAGAGGTAACTAATTTGCTTACCTGTTTAGGATTAAAGGTGGGCAAAGACCTGGGTAGCCTTTATGGTTTTAAACTATACTCCACTTTTTGGGACCCTCCTAAAGGATCTTAATAGTTGGAAGGCACTGCCAGTATTGTGGATGGATAGAATTAATCTCCTCAAAATGAACATGTTGCCCAGAATTCTGTACCTGATGCAGATGATACCTTATTGCCCCACGAATGTAGACATTAAAAAATTGGAAAGGGGTTTTACAGACTTTATATGGCAAGGAAACAAACCGAGGGTGAGCCTTAAAAGACTAAAGGCTACCGGACCAAATGGGGAGCTGAACTTTCCAGATATAAAGGGATATTACTTGGCCACACAATATAGGTACATACACAGTTGGCTCAATGGGGGAGTGCAGCCATTTGGAAGAGGGATGTCCAGGGCAGACCTCGGTCTACCTGGGAGAAGGGGGACTACAGGCATACAAGAGACTAGGTGACCCAAACCCGGTGGTGATCTCGAGCCTGGAGGCATGGACTGCCATCAAGAGAAGGAGAGGAGCACAGCAAGTAAATGCCATACTTGTGTCGGTGGCAAATAACTCGGATTTTTTGGCGGGCTTGTGTGATGAAGGTTTTGAACAATGGCAGGAGCGGGGGATACGCTGTGTGGGGGATTTGCTAACTAGAACAAGCATGCATACCTTCCAAGACATACAAGAGGGTATGGGTGTCGTTCCCCCCGCATCTTTTCAGATTCTTCCAGGTCGGAAATTATTGTAGGAAACTAAATAGACAAATGCTGGGAGAGTCACCATTGGCAGAAGTGGAAAGAGAGATACTAGGAGCGAACACAAATTTATGTTATTTATTTATTGAAGATAATCGGAATTACAATCCTTTGAGTCATAGACTCCTTTGCAAAGGCTCTATGTCAGAAAGAGAAGAAAGTATACAAATATAACAGTAACAGTACAATACATAGGTCATACAGCACAGAGATATTTACATTGTTAGGTACAGCGTCAGGATCTTGACTTAGATCCTGTGTCAAACATGGTTATATAAATTTGGTATGTTACAGTATCAGAGGTGTTATACAGCGAACTTGAGGACCTGTAGAATAAACATGAGGTACAGTCTAACACATATGTCCCTTTCGAGAGGATTTCCATGCTGCACTAGGTCAATTAAAGGATTGATGGGTAGGGCAGTAAAGCTGGATAGAGTCCTTTTTCAGGGGGAGACCCATAAAGTCAGATAGTGGTGGGAAATAGATCTTGACACAGAAATAACAGACCCTAACTGGGAAATGATGTTAAACTCATATATGGGCCTGCTCCTTTGCAACAAGTATAAAGAGATGCAGTATAATTTCTGCACTGCCTATACTACCCGCCCAGTATGGTCCATAAATTCTACCCAGTGGCACCCCTGAATTGCGGGAAATGTGGGGCAACACTTGGTACCCTTGTATATTTTACTACTGGGAATGCCCGAATTTGAGGGCCTATTGGAAGGGAGTGGCAGATGAACTCTAGAAGATGATGGGTCAACCCATAGAGTTTTCCCCACAGTCACTACTATTTGGGGTGGAAGTGGCAGATGATGGAGAGTAGGATCTCTGTCATCGCTGGATAAGAATCCTCCTGATGGTAGCCAGACAAGGGATACAAAATCTTTGGATAACCTGCTCGGTACCAGTGGAGGAGTTTGGCCATCAGGGCATTAGCCGTGGACAGATTGACTTGTGTGTTAAAAAGAAGGGAGGAACAGTTCGCTAGTGTATGGGATCATTTTCTCAATACTCTCACTCTGGGCAAAGCGACAATTATACAGGAGGGGAGATGGTATAATCAATATAAATTTTATCATGGATAAAGTAAGCAGAAGAATGAAATCAGGAGCCCGATTATGAGATAATTAGTGAATAACTGAATGGACTTGAACCCAAGGCAAAGCACAAGTTCTGTTTTGGTTTCTTTTTAAACACAATGTGGCATTAATTTAATTTTAAGTTTAAAATGTATAGTCAGAATTTCCAGTTGTTGGAGAACATGAACTACCCTACTTAATGTATAAGATATGAGTAACTCTAAATACTGTGGAGGAGGTAGTGGGATTCTAATCTGAGCAAATGTCAACTGAAAAGATTCAAATAATGTACGTGAAGAGATGTGTGGTTGTATATTATCTGTCCTCATGTCAAATGAAGTGTATTTTAATTTTATTAGGAAATTCTTCTGACAAAAATATTATACAAAAAAAACAACACGGTGATTAGTTAAATGAAGTAGAGGAAACACATTTTAGCATCACCTCTGTAGGTGTTGTGTGTCTCCAAACCCTGTATTTCTACAGTATATGCAGTGGCTTGTCCAAATACTGGTGTCTCCCATGGAGGCAGCATTCACGAGTTGGTTATGGTGTGCGCACTCTGTAGTTATGGCTGCAGCAGCTAAGTATACAAGGAATCAGGAAATCCTATGCACCACTGTATATAATAATGTAGCTTGATTTACTGAATGTGTTTACAGTTAATTTTAAGTGGGGATCTTTATTATTTAAAGTGAACTGAAATCAACTTCCATTTATTCAGTTTACACTCCTACATCACTTTGTAAGTTAATACATATATAATTTTTAAATTAAGTGAAGTCCATAGCTGACAGTGTCATGTGCTGGAATACTGTCTTATGTAAGGTTATTTGTTGTTTGCAGTTCCTCTGTAGGTAGTGCCCTTCCACGTAGACGTTGCTGCGCATACATTACAATCGGAATGATATGTACTTTCATTGGAGTTGGTTTAACTGTAAGTATAACAAGAATTTGATCTCTCTGGCTGTTTTGGTTTCTATTTCTTTATAACCCTATGTCCCATCCTGTTGATTCCTGACCCTTGATGCCTTACCTTTGTTTATGTACCCAGGATAGCACAGTGAGATTTCCTTTTCAAATTTATTGCCAGAATATCGGCCGGTGCAGTGGTAGTGCTACCGCTCGTGACGCCAGCGACCCGGGTTTGGTGGGGAACCAGTTTGCTGGAGAGCCAACTGGGGGGAGGTGGATCGAGTGCCCAGCAGGCTGCTGTCTTCCAGGGAGGGTGGGCTGCGGGACTCCTTGCAATACCACCACCTGGATGACCACAGGTGGAGGTGCAATTTTGGGATCACAGAGCACAGGAAGGGGAGGATGTCTGCTGACGTCCGGCATTCCCACATTTCTTTGGACCTCCCTGTCTGCCGTCGTCCGAGGGGTAGGGGGACCAGAAAAATGAAACACCCCACATCTGCGCCTGGAGATGGTCCCCAGCGCTGTAGCCGCACACAACCAGGATCCGGGGAAAACTCTTAGTTGCACCACCTCGACGCAGTGGAAATTGGCGTGGAGGGGGGAACGACGTGGGATCCCCCTCCTACCCCACTCCGGGGGGGGGGGTCATCCGAGGCTGAATAGGGGGCTGGTCCGCTGAAGCGATCCCCGAGATTCCTGGCAGAGCCCTGTCGGTTGCATAGTGAATCCCTGAGGGAAGGGATAGATGCGGCACTGAAGAGGGGCATAAATAGCAAGTAAGCAAGTAAAAAAAAAAAAAAAAATTATAGCTTGAACCAGTAGCTGAGGGACAGTGAACTTAAGTGACTTGCTCAAATGCACCCAAGGAGACAGGTTTGGTAGTGGTAGGATTTGAACCTGTGGTAGCCTGGTTTACAGTTCAGTGCTCTAACTACTATTGAAGCTGCCTTCCTAGTGCCGCAAAGGGTGCATGCAGCTACCTCCTTTCAGATTACTTCTTTCTCATTTCCAGGCTGACCAGAGGATCCATGAAATTAAGTTAATGTGGAGAAGTTGCACTGATTGGCTTACAGTGTTTATGATTGTGCTTCCCTGCTCTACTGTATTGATGTATATGATTTCAGTTTTTTTGTAATATTAATACTATTCATTTTTTTTCAGCCAGGGTATGTGTTATGCTGGGATAATGTCACACCTTGGGTACCTTATGAGGTACAAGGCACAGCCAATTGCCTTCAGCCACTCAAGAAGCAATGTTATCTAGCGTGATCTATATCCTGGAGTGCCTTACTGTGATTATCATAAAATGTTACATAGGATTGCTTTTTTTTTTTTGGTTAGATTAACTTTTGACAGGACAACATCGTGGCTGGAACTGCGTAGACCAATAAGCTTTCAGAATTGTATCTATGTTATACTCACCTTTGTACCATACCTGCCCTCAGTGAGAGAGAGAGAGAGTGATCAACCCTGCTGCTGTACCAGGAGGACAGTCAACTATATCCAGACTGAGCTTTCTCTTATGCCTTCTTCTAAGCTCTTGGGCTTTCTCAAGATGGGCTCTGGATGTTGAATGTATGAGGCATCGCAGAAGGAGTCGACTTGCAGGATGTACACTTGCAAGTGGACATGGCTGTCATATTGGTGCAAGGAGTGTGTAATGTTTCCTCTTTTCTGCTCCATATCCTCATACTCGACTCGTGTCTTGGGCAGGGTTGCAAACCACATCCCTTAAAGTACATTTACCCACCATTTTGCCATACCTTGTCAAGGCAGAGAGGCTAAGGGTGGTGCAGGACAAAGTTGTTGGCCATTTCTTTAAAGGGTTGAATCCCCTGTTTAACAGTGGTGCTGTCATGACTGGTGGGTAAACTGTTCTAGCCTATGAACAGGTATAATATCCCATATCTGTCATGGAAGGTCACATTTTTGGTTGCCATCATCTCAACCAGATTTGTTAGTGAGCTCCAAGCACTATCTGTGGAGTTTCCATCTTTGGTTTTCCACCAGGACAAGGTTGTCCTATGCTGCAATGCAAAATTCCTGCCCAAGGTAATCTCGTCTAAATCAGGCACCCATTCTAGCTACTTTCTTCTAAAGTCTTGCACCTCAGAGGCAGAGCAAATGCTCTGTACACCAGTTGATACAGGGCTTTGCTCTTCTACCGGGAGCATACGTCAGAATTTCGTGGTGAGACTCTCCAACTGTTTGCCACATTCTCTGAACCCCCATAGGCAGACTGGCAGCCCAACAGGCGATTTGCTGCTGGATAATCTCCTGCATCACTGTGTGTTATAAGTTGGCTGGGGAGAAGCCAACTATGGGGTTGAAGGCTGTCTCCACCAGACATGCTGCTACCTGTGTTGTTGCTGCTGCTGCAGTGGGTACATTCTCATTTCTGAAATATATTAGGCCTCTACCTGGTTGAATGTGCACACAGTAATCACAGTGATATCCCATTATAGTATCAACTTGCTCAGTCTTCATTGTGCTTCTTCTGGGTGCTCATTCCTTAAGTTTTCTTTTCACTTAATTTGGGGTGTACACCTTGCTCCCTCCTGAGGATTGCTAGAAGTCTGCTTAAGTCTTGATAGTGAACCGAATCTAAGTAGTTAAAAATAAAGGCTCTTCATCAAGGATATCTCAATTTGCTAGCAGGTGCCAGCCACAGTGAAGCAGTGACATGCAATATCGGCATCTATATAATTGTGGGCAGCCCCATTTCTCCTCATATTTCTCCTGCTGTCAGCCACTTGGCGGATCTACAGAGAAGCACCTCTGTTATTTCCTTCGACTTAATTATTTTTAAACTTTCCTTTCCTTGTGGACATTGTCCTTTTATGTCACCATTGAAAGAACGTCTGTTTAGGTTTTGTACCTGCAGTAACAAGGTCTACAAGAACCATGCTTTTACACTGCATGTGTCTGTTGTTTAGGCCTGTCCCACAGCATCAGGCCTTGCAAGATCTGCCTGGGATTGTCTAGGTGACACCAGAAGAAGGCTCTAGAAACCTTCATTTCCACTATGGCCATAGAAGTTGCCACCAAGGCTGTGGGCCCCAAACTGACTACTAATTCTCATTTGACCACCTCCAGGAAAGATTCTCCCTGGCATTCAGCGACACTGTCATAATGAGGTCCGCAAGGACAAAAATAAGTTGTCGAAGTCTTTCTCTTTTTAGCCATCGCCACAAGCATGAAGGCAAGACTCGTGCTTCTCCAGTGAGGCCAAGGACTCCATTGAAGGAGGGTAACTCCTTGTCATCCACTACAGTGGTGACAACTACAGCCCCCCCCAACACACACACAAACTCACACTGTTCATGCAAGGTTGGGGTCTAACTCTGGTGCTGCTGTACCTACTATGAACAGTATGCCACCTACATCACTGGGTTCTACTCCTTCGATATGAGTAATCCTTTACAGGATGCCTCTGACGTCCAGGTCGCGCTGGCGTTGTTCTGTGAACAGAGGTTTGAGTTGGACATTTCTGTTACTTATCAAACGTTTAGTCCTTACCCCACCCCGGCCTGTCTGACTCTGGGGGCGCGGTTGAAGTTGACGTTTTATTGTGCTTTTACATCTTTGGCTTTGCCTTTCCTCCCATTTGAATTTTACTGCTTGGTAATCTCCCATAAGTAATGACTTGCTGCAAGAGACCAGTTCGTAGAAGATAATACAGTTAAGTAAGAATTTACCGTAACAGTAGATCTTCCAAGGACTGTCTCTGCAATAAGTCCCCCGCCCTCCATCCCCCTGCCTTGTTGCCTAGAATCTGCAACTCAGGACTTTGGGTGGGATCGCTGTTCTCTGTTTCTGTGGCCCTCGTTTACCTCAGTCCAGGCCATGCTTGCCGAAGCTGATGGTGAACAGAGGGTACTGGGGGACGCCCACTGTTATACACCTCCACAGGAAGTGATGATGTGTGGGCGGCCCCCACAGAAAACTGCTGGAAGAAGCTGCCATGTGGCAGCGCCACCTGGTGGATACTCCCATAAGTAATGACTTACTGCAAGAGACAGTCCTCGGAAGATCTACTGTTACGGTAAGTTCTTGCGTAACTGTACTTTCTAGGAGTGGTATATGATGTTCATCCACACGGACCCACCCGATCTCCCCAGGCTCAGGCGCACAACCTCTGCTTCCAGCAGGCAAAGATCTGGCATCATGGGGCGGAACTGAGGGTTATACCACCCTGTGGGTGGGTGGGAGAAGCCAGCTTGAAGACTTCCGGAAAGATTTAAAGGGGAAAGGACAATGTCAGACAGTGTGGATGAACATCATATACCACTCCTAGAACTACTGTTACAGGTGAGTAACCTGTATTCCCTCACGTTGCCCCGGAGCCTACCCCCCCAGCCTCATATCCTGCCCCCTTGTTCTTATACACCTTCTTTTCTGAAAGATGCTACCCTCCTGTACCTTGTTTATACCCCTGATGTACTTGAATGTGTCTATCATATCCCCCTCCTCTCCTCTCCTCCAGGAAATACATATTGAAGTCCTCTAGTCTTTCCTCATATGACTTTTAGTGCAGTCCTTGCACCATTTTTGTTGCCCTTCTTTGGACTGTCTCTATTTTGTATATGTTCTTCTGTGGATGTAGCCTTCAGAACTGGACACAGTACTCCAGATGAGGTCTCACTAGTGATCTGTACGTTGGCATAGCCACCTCCTTTTTTCTGCTGGTGATACCTCTCCTTATGCACCCTAGCATCCCTCTGGCTCTCGCCACAGCCTGCTCACATTGCTTGGTTACCTTTAGGTCATCAGATATGATAACCCCCATCAGGTCCCTTTTTTCACTAGTGGCTGTCAGTACCCCCCCCCCCCACAATCTTGTACTCCTTCCTTGGATTTCTGTGCCCCAAGTGCATGATTGTGCACTTCTTTGCATTGAATCTTAGCTGCCACACTCTTAACCACTCCTCACGAATGTTTAGTTCTGTTCTCATTTTCCACCCCTCTGGAATGTCAACCCTGTTGCAGATCTTGGTGTCATCTGCAAAGAGGCATACCTTCCCCTCCAACCCTTCTGCAGTGTCGCTTATGAAGACAAGAGGACTGGCCCCAGCATGATCCCTGTAGCACCCCGCTGGTCACCCCCCTCTCCTCAGATTGAATGCCATTTACCACCCTCTGTGTCCTATCACTCAACCGGTTTATAACCCAGTTTACCACCTTGGGGCCCACTCCCAGGCTGCTCAACTTGTTTATCAACCTCCTATGTGGGACAATATTGAAGACCTTGCTGAAATCTAGGTAGGCCTCATCCACAGCTCCTCCCCTGTCTACCTCCCTGGTCACCCAGTCAAAGAAATCTATTGGGGGGGACAAGAAGTATTACTTTACAGAAAGGGTGGTGGAACTCTGGAACAGTCTACCAGCTGAGGTGGTGGGTGCTAAAACCGCTACTGGTTTCAAGCACAATTGGGACAGAGTGAAAGTTATAATGGTAACTTGGGTGAACAGAAACTGGTAAGGGAATAGGGGGGTTGATTGGGATGGCTAGGACCCTGGACTGACATTAGGTCCCGTGGTTAGATGGAGAACTACAGGCAGACTGGATGGACAACTGGTCTCTTTCTTTTGTTATTGTTTGTTTCATTGTTGATCTCCATGGTAAATGGCATTGGCTCTTTGCAAGATGGGGTCATCCACAACTGGACCTTTTTGTGTCCCCCACATAATGCAAAACTGCTGCATTAGTGCTTGCTCACTCCAGGGCCAGGATTATTTTTTTGAGATGCATTATTCTTGTCCTGGAAAGGGATATCCCTTTGTTTTTCCTCCAGTCCCTCTAATTCAGGGGGTTCTGCTCAAGCTGCAGGCAGAGCAAGCCATGCTAATATTGGTGGCCCCCTTCTGACCTTGCCAGATTTGGTTTCCACTTTTGCAGCATCTGGAAGTGGAGCCTCCTTTTTAGCTCCCTCTCTGTCGCGGTCTGCCATCCCATGCTCAGGAATCCTTGGTCCATCCAGACCTGTGATCTCTGCAGCTGCATGCCTGGCTTTTGAAGATGTAGCCATTGCCCCTTTTTGAGTTTCAACCTAGGTGGCTGATGTCTTACTTGCGCCTAGAAAGCCTTATACAAGACACACTTAATCTTTGAAGTGAAAGTGCTTCTCAATATGGTGTGCTCCTCAGTGGACCCATTTACATGTCCTCTCAGTACTATACTGGACTATCTTCTGTCTCTGGTCTCCAGTACTCATCCCATTAAGGTGCATATGGCTGTCATTGTGACTTTCCATGCCCCTATTAGTGAGTGCACCATGGCATAACTTGAGGTGTCCTGTACGTTTCTAAAGGGTATTCTGCAGATGCATTGCCTTGTTTGTAAACTGGTTCTGCCTTGGGACCTTATTTTATCCTTGAAAACTTTACTGTACTTTGGCTCTATTTGAGCATGCTATGACCTGTGTGATGCATTTGTTTTTAAGGAAAACAGTCTTTGGTTGTCATGACTTCGGCTCATAGAATGTCTGAGCTTCAGGCCCTGCAGCATGAGCCTGTTTGAGTTTCCACAAGGACATGGGTGTCTTTGCAGACCAGTCCTTGTTTTCTGCCAAAGGTGGTCTATGATTTTACATTGAATCGGGCCATATACCTTCTCATTTATAATCCAGAGCATGCTAACAAGGGTGAGACATTGCTCCTTATACTTGCACATAGAACACTATGATTCTACAGTCTCTAGTATGATCAAGGTAGAAAGTCCTCTCAGCTTTTTGTTTAATTTGCCCCTGGATAAGAGGGTATCCCTGTGACTAAATCATGCCTGTCCTAATGACTGACTAATTATGCTGTTTTTTGTTGTAGGAAGTACGGTAAGGAACTTCCTGATGGTCTTCAAGGGGCACTGTGTCAGACTAGTGCCGACAACAATAGCGTGGAAAAAATAGCGCTGTTTCTGAGGAGGGGCTCTGCCCCCCACACACTCCAGACTGAAGGATTCTCACTCGGGGGGCAGATCATGGGAAAAGTTATAATTTGTGGGGCTGTGGAATACTGTTTCCATGGCCCTGTGTAACAACAACCAAAAAAAGTCCCAACATATGTACAATGTTTGGAGACCACGATTAATACCCTGGTCTCCACTGCTGCTGGCCAAGCTGCTCTGTTCACCAGCCCTCCACACCACGGGAGCAGCTCAGCCAGCCTCCTGGATTCTGGTGCCCTTGTCCAGTACCAGCACCATGGACAGTGACCATGGGAGCACTTACTGAAAGTGCTGTATATCCCCTCTCACTGTCCCTGTTAGCACTACACAAACTAGCGCTCTCTAGACTGGCTCTGTTTGTGTAGCGCTAATCTAACTGAGTACCTCTTCAAGGATATCTCCCTCCATTGAGCCATATCATAGAACTGTAAGCTGTTGGCATCAGGGCCACCTTGAAATTTTTGTAGGCTGGAGCCGCCAATGTTAACATGGCTCATCAGCACCTATACAATATGTGGGCATCCACAGCATGCATCAGTTCTTTCTCCCATTGTCAACCACTCGTCGATACATCACTGCGGAAGAACACCGCTTAAATGGTTGCAGGTGTTCGCTGATGCTTCTGCTTCTTTGTTGTTCACAACTTTTTATGCTGCTACAGAAAAACAAGGAACAGTTGTTCTGTTATTGCCCATTCAGCTATCTTAAGATTTGTAAAGATGATTATTACACTGTTGCCTCGGCACAAACCACAACGTTAATGCTTGCTCAGTCTGCTAAGGCTTTAACCAGGAAATCAGGAGATGTTGCAAGAAAGCATCATTGTATTCTACTACTGCAAGAAATAGAGAAACAAGTTGTGGCAAAGGTAGTTTTTCTGTTGTCAACCGTTTCCTGGTTCATCATCGGCCCGTCGATCCCCAAGGTCAATGGTGGCTGTCACTGAATCACTGAAGAAAAAGGATAAGTCTTTGAAATTGTCAGAAAAACACTGCCGTCTGAAAAGAACAAGGACAGAAAGGAAAAGTATGTCTCATTACCAATCATGTTCACCTATTAGAGGGGGTAATTCTACAGATAAGACGGGTCCTGACTCCGGCTGTGGGGCCTGTCACTCCCCCAGCTGTCTGACACCAAGGCCAGTGTCCAATGTCAGCTTATCCTCCACACAAACAACTGGGGCTCACAACTAATTACACCATCAGGCACTATCTCGTCGATGGCTTAGCCATCAGTAGCCCCTTCGGGCTATGTATCAAAGCTGCGGGTGGGCTATGTATCAAAACTGCAGGTGCAGGCATTGCATCCAGCAATTTCAGAGCTGTTTCAGCATCTGCTGCCACCATTGACACCTGCTCTGTTGACACCTGCAGCTGGCCTGTCGTCAGTATTTCCATTTTTCTGTCCCTGCCACTGTGCGGGGCTAGAAAGACCGCCACTGTCAGGATTCCCATCGTTGACTCCTCCTAAGTTGTCTCCCTTTCCCATCTATCCTCCGTCAATGACAGTCAATGTCAACAAACTGGAATATAATCCAGAATACATGGCAGAAGAGGAGGTCATGGATGAGGAGTAAGAAGTTACAGATGTGGTTAGCTCAAACTTCACTCTACCCTCTTGCTCTCGGATAGTGTAAAGCATCTAACTCCCCACCAAGGCGTCTTTTCAAACCTTCTCTGAGTTCAAGTTAAATTAAGGTAGTAAGATGAGATGCTTCGAGAAGAATCTCTGAGTTCTTGGAGGTTTCAGCCTTTTTTGCTGTGATTATTCCTCCTGTGCATTCTGCACTTGAGGATGCTACTTTGGCAGTCTGGCACAGGCCTGCTTAACTGCCTGCATTTCCCAGGAAGGGTGATAAACATTATCCAGCTCCTTCTGCAAAGTCATTTTATTCTTCACAGCCTGACATGGACCATGTAGTAATTATGGCTGCTCATGACAGATCGAAGACTCCCAAGCACAAGAGCTCTCTTGCTCCAGACAAGGAGTCGAGGAAGCTGGATGTGATAGGAAAGAGAATTTTTGCTTTTGCTTCCCTGGGCCCAAAGATTGCGGCCCATCAAGCACATATGATCACATATCAGCATTACCTTTGGAAGACAATGTCTACCCTGGCTGAAAAAAATTGCCAGAGGGCCAGGACATAATACTGGCTCAGCAAACCACAGCTAATGGCATGAATCTGGTAAGCACCTGCACAGGTCAGCCTATGGTGCCTCTGATGTAAGGGGCTTGTTGGGCGGGTCAAAGGCTCTTCAGCTCTGCTGTCGAGCCAGTTGACTTTGGCTCTGGTCAACCAAGCCATCGAGATTTTTCTTGACCCGGTCAACTGATTGTCAGACGAGGCCAAGGAGTCTGCCTTGCAGACCTCAGTGCTCCTGATCCTTACTCAGGAGGATGCGGACCAATTGGTGACCCCAGTCAGTCCCTTCAGGGACCAGCCTCCACCTGGGGTCCGGTCTTCGCCCCTGTTGCCAGATGTTGGTAGGTGCATAATCTACAGCCAACCTCAGGGGGAACCCCTCTCACCATTGATGAGATGGTCGACTGTTGAGGTTGCAGTCAAGGCATTCCGCTGTTGATCTCTCTCAACTGGGAGGCACTGCCATTGATGCTCCTCATCCTCAGGTGTGAGGAGAAGCACTGACAGAAGATGTGGCAGTGCTACAAGGAGCCCACTGGCAGCAGGGGACCATCACAGGGTAGGACAGGGCCCTACACCAAAGACCTTTGGTCCCCTGGAAGCCACCAGTGGTTGCCCTGCCGGTCCAGGTTCCGTTGATGCTCCTCACACCTGCTTATCCACCAATTACAGTGGAATTGCCACCCTGAAAGCCGCCAGTCGGTGTTCCGACATAGGAGGACGGCCATTCGACTTCCAGCTTGCCAGGCCGGTTGTTGGTTCAGATTACCCAGGGTGGGGATTCCTGGGAGGTCCATGGCGAACAGTGGCTGAGGGCCATTTTTGGTGAGTCATCGAATGACTCTAATCAAGAGTCCATAGCCTCCACAGGGACTCAGCTTATCATCCGGGGCTCGGTCAGAGCCTTTCACTGACTATAAGCTAGTGTCTTTCCGTGGGCTGCTCTGACTTATCTCAGAGTCCATGTGGATCCCATTAATCAGTCCAGAAGAGGGCCAAGTACCCTCTTACAGACAGTTTGGACCAGGATGAACCCCCAGGGGCTGCCTTCCTGGTGGCTGAGGCCATCTTGGGACCAGTCCTGGAGCTGTGGTAGCATCCAGCATCCTGCCTGGCACCCTCGGCCCACACGGTCTGTGAGCACACGGTCCCTACAGGCTGATTTTCAGCTTTTTTCAGACCACTTTTCAGTCAGAGGTCTGGTCATGGATTCGGTGATCTTTAAGTCCGAAAAGTAGAGGAACGTGAACAAGCCTCCGGACAAGAAGTTCCACAAGATTGACTACACTGCAAAAAGGTGTATGGTGCGGTTTCTCTGGGTCTCCATTAGGCTAACTATGCTGTCATAATGGCTAATTATGGTCATTCCCTGATGAGAATCTTTGGTGGAATACAGCCCCAACTACATCCAGAGCAGTGGCTAGCAGTGGACCTCATCAGAGACTCCGGTCAATCACTGGCTAAACACCTGCCCCAGACAGCCTTGCACATGGGCAACTCTTGTCCTTGTGCAGTGGCAGTGGCTGTCTCTATGCATTGCAGGGCTTGGCTGCGTTTGTCCACCATTATGGCAGACACCCAACAGAAGTTGGCCAATGTACTTTTCCTGGGCTTCGACCTCTTTGTCCCAGGGGTGGAAGAGCATTTCACTAGGATTGAGAAGTTCATCACCACCCTTGACTCTGTGACTTTGTCCCAGAAGGAACAGATAAAAGAAGCCAAAGAAACAGGATTTTCTGTACCAGTCCTTTCAGTTGCAGCCTCCCCAGCAGCAGCCCCAGAAGGGGCCATTTCAGGCCTGGTGCCCCAGGCAGAACTCTGGGGCCCAAGGTACTAAAAAGGGGTGTGGGGCAAGGGGTAGTGGTGCCTCTGCAGCAGCAGTTCCCAGTGCTCCTGCAAAAGCTGCCCAGTGACAGGTTGGGGGTGTCATCCCTCCACCTGTCCTGTCCCCAGCTGCTGTCCCAGTCGGAGGCCAGCTGTGTCACTTCTTGCCATGTTGGTCCACTATCACAATGGACAAGTGGGTGCTGGATGTAGTGGGCAGAGGAATGTTCCCGATATATTCGCATGCCGGTAACTTCTGTTGCAACTGTCTCAACTTCAAGGCTCTCCTGCCTTGCAGCCTCCACGCACCTCAAGAGTCCATGGTGTCTCAGGACACACTGTCCATGCTCAGGGAGGACATTGCTTCAGCTCCTTGTGAATGGGGCAGTAGCCTGTGTCCCAGACACCCTAGCCAGTCAGGGTTGCTTGTCCAGGTACTCCCTGTTCTGAAACGGCTGTGGGGCTGGCACCTGATACTGGATCTACGTGATCTCAACCAGTGCGTGTGGAAGCGCAAGTTCCAGATGGTCACTTTGAGCCAGATTATACCATCTGCGGAGCAGAACATGTGGTTTTGCCCCCTAGACCTCCAGGATGCGTTCTTCTACATTCCCCTCCAGGGATTCTATCACAGGTACCTCTGTTTCTGAACAGAAGGGGTCCTGTACCAGTTTCATGTCATGCCCTTCAGCCTCTCCTTTGCGCCAAGGGTCTTCACCAAATGCGTGGCAGTGGCCCACCTACAGTGCCTAGGGGTTAGAGTGTACCCCTGCCTGGATGACTGTAGCTAGTGCGTCCAGATATGCTGTGGTGAAATTTACAGCGTTGGCTCTCCAGACTTGCAGAGAGTTGGGCCTGTTGGTCAACCCGGACAAGTTCGAACTGGTACCGAAGCAGGTGATCAGGTTCATCGGGGCAGAGCTAGACTCCATGTGAGCCAAGTCCTGCCTCCAGGTGGACTGGGCACAGGAATCTGACCTGCTTTGCCCTATCATTTCAGGTTGAGTTCTTCTGCCCTACCCAGAGTTTCTTGTGGCTGCTGGGGTACATGGCATCCTGCATGACGTGGTCCACTGGTGGATGCATCACTTTTAGTGGGAGCTGGGCCATCAGTGGTCCCACAGCCTAGGCCGCTTGGACCAGCTGGTCACAGTGACCCAGTCAATGTAGGATGCCATGCAGTGGTGGCTTGTCCCAGAACTTCTGGAGGAAGGAATCCCATTTATCTGCCCAGAGCCGACCATCCTGATGACAGACATGGCTCTGGTAGGGTGGGGAGCACATCTAGGAGACCACTTGGCCCACAGGTTTTGGATGCCCAGGGAGTCCAATCACCATAGAAACCTGCTGAGTGTGATTGGCTCTCATGGAATTTACTTTGCTAATCAAGGGTCAGGTCATTCAAATCCAGATGGACAACACCACGACCATGTTTTACCTGAATAAGCGCATGCTCACTTCCTTTGTGTCAGGAAGCACTTCACACCTGGACCCTTGTGAGCAGCCTGGGCACTGATCTTCTGGCGATTCACATCATGGGAGAGAACAGTCAGCTAGCAGACACTGTCAGCTGGGTAGGAGAGACATTGCATGAGTGGTCTCTGAATTGGGAGGTGGTGAACCACCTGTTCTCCTTGTGGGGCTCACCCTCGGTGGACCTGTTTGCCTCCTGAGAGAAGGTCAGTCTGAGGCTGTCTTGTGCCTGCCCCCCCCCCATCCTCACCCCAAGTCTGGGACACTGATGAGTGTTGCCTTCATGAGCTCTTGGACCCCAGGCCTCGTGTATGCATGTCCTCCCTTCCCACTGATCTACAGAGTACTGGTCATGGTCAGGAAAGTCAAGGTGTGGATGATCCTGATGGGGGCTATGCCTTTTAATGGAAGAGATTTTCCATTTGGTGTCAGAACAAGGCGCTTGATCTCCTTGCCTACCCTGTGGATAGCATCCTGGACCACCTCTGGTCCCTTTCCCAGCTGGAATTGCGAGCAGCAACCCTTAAGGTGCACCTGGCAGCCATCTCTTCTTATCAGCTGCAGGCCAGTATGCCAACGGTGGTCCCATCGGTCTCCAGTCCCATCACCGCTCCCGCCCCCATTGTCAAGCCGGTGAAGATCCATATGGTGGTGCAGGACCTGAGAACCGTGGGGGCCATCACTCATGGTGGCCATGCACATTGGTTTTTTTTTCCCTTTTTCTTCCATTTGGTCCCACCCTCCACCCCAGACGTCCGGCATAGCATCTGTCTGCCTTGGATGCAGTAGCGCACACAGGGCATGTGCCACCTCTCATGAGGGAGCAAACTCCACAGCTCACCATGAGGGGCCGTTACTGTGCCAGGTGCAGGCCATTTCCCTCCCTGGCTAACTCATGCTCTGATTGGGAGCACTGTCCAGCCTGACTGCCCTACCCTTACAGATCCTGGGTCACTCCCAAACCTAGGTCACTGGTGTGGAAGCACATAGCATTACCACTGAGCCATCAGGCGGCCCCAGTTAGGTGCTATTTCAAGGACCTCGATCATTAATCCCCTTCAGTGTGTGAACCACCTCTACCATGGGACTTACTGCTGGTCCTGGCTGTGCTCATTTTATAGGGTGGCACAGTCGTGACATTTTCTGTAGCAAAGCAGGAAGGGGAGGATCAGAGGGGTATCCACACAGTGACCTCATTTACATGGGCACAAGTAATTTAACTTGTTATAACAAGTTATAAAAAAAATCAAAATTTTGCTTTCATTTTCCTCCTTCTAATTACCCAAACCAGGTTATAAACCCAGCAACTCATCTGGAATGGATATTATTAACTGCAGGTACTGCATGACACTTTTCAAAAGGGCAGTTATACAGGACTTAGGACGCTGTCCTACATGCTGGACCATTGAAGATCTAAGGACTCAACTCCAGGCAGCATGGGCAGAGATTGTGCACCTCAAATCACATATTCAGGAGGAAATAGAAGAACCGACGCCATTTCCCCAACATCCAAATAAAGCACCTCGACCGCAGATGGTAGTTGGTCCAAGAGGCTAGCAGGTGGTTAGGAGGGGCAAATCTGGTGCCCCATCACTCAGTGCTCTCCAACATATCACCTCCACAAACCATATAAAAACTACAAACAGGTATCTGCCTCTATCTCCGAAATCAAACAAAGGGGTAGAGGACACTGCAGAGCAGGACACTGCAGCACAGGAGCTAGCACAACAAAACTCACCCAAAACAGGGACCAAAACAAAAAAAGCAGAGAGGAAATCCAAAACACTTCTGATCATAGGAGACTCCATGATTGGGGGAGTTGATACCTACCTTCAGCCGGGTAATGGTCAGATGTCTCCCAGGTACATCAGCATGGAGAGACACTGACTGCATTGCTAAAATCGTGCAGGAAGTAGGAGAAAACATCGACATCCTGGTACACATAGGGACGAACGATCTCGCCAACCGGTCAGTTGTGGAGACCAAGGAACACCTGACCAGGCTGGGTGACAAACTATCATCCATTTCATCCAGCATCTCCTTCTCTGAGATCCTGCCAGTCTGGCAGAGGGGGCAGATGGACGGAAGGTCAGAGAAGGGGAGACAGGGAGCTAAACATGTGGCTTAAGGACTGGTGCTAGGAAAAAGGACACAAATTTGTAGGTAACTGGCAGCAGTTTTGGGAGTGAAAATTCTTTAAATTCGATGGACTGCTTCTGACTACGGAGGAAGTCAGTGCACTGGGGCAGAAGTTTGATGTCTTTGCAGAATATTTAAACTAGTAAATAGGGAGAGGGTGCAGCACCCGATTACTTCGAATGGGAAGAACACCCCTCCCCCCTCAGCTAGTGATCAGACAGGAGTTCAGCATGTTTGTGGTTCATTTGCAACACCAGGTAAGGAAAAAGGTCTGGCTCTTCATATGGTGCACAGGGAAAATGCCAGACCTCGCCCAACAACTAGCACACCGAAATCTGGCCAATGGAAAATCGTGTACACAGATGCTCACAGTCTGGGAAACAAGATCCCAGACCAGCAGACAACAACGACAGAGGCTAAACTGAACATAGTAGCCATCAGCAATACAGCCAGCCTGAAGAGCTCACATCAGGGGACTGCAGGATTCACAGAGGGGCTGTAAGAGGTAAAGGCTGTCTCCTTCCAGCTTACTTTCTGCAGGGGTGTTGGACTCGTCGGCGCTGTGCGCCGACTGCCTCACCCTCCAACCCAAGGTCGGCTCCACATTTATAGCTGCATACTGGTCACGTGAGACAGCACATGACCACACCCTCTGATTTCTAAGTGTCCACTTTCCCATTTGCAGCTTATATTTTCTGACCACTAGGAGTCACTGCAGTGCCCTTCCTAGCCCCTGTTTTTGCCTTCCTCACACCACTCTGTTTACCCTCCTAATCTCCACGCCTCCTCACTTTTCTACTACTATACCCCTTTTTTCCTCATTCTTGCTGCTGTCCCCTTGTAGGTCTAGCACCCTGGACCCTTGGCAGCAAAGTTGGCAGCTGTAGCACTAAGCCAACTAGTCAGGCTAATTTCTTCAGTTTTTTAACACTCTTAAACCCTTCAGCCACCCCCCCCCACCAAACTACCTTGTGCTTATTATGACCCTGCTTATTATTACCAGCGCTGCCATGTGGCTTGCACTGCTAACACTAGCCTCCTCTTTTTACTAGGGGATACTCCACATGTTGAGCCAGAACCACCTCTTATTAGGCTTCTCGCCTTAGCGCCCCCCCTCCCACATCTACTAGTGTACCACCCCACTCACTCGATTGACGGACCATGCTCCCCCCACCTACATCTCCACCTATGGGCACTGCAATGGCACAGCGGTGGATGCTACTCTGCCTTGTCTCTCCCTCTCTATGGGACCTACCCATTCCCATCTCCATGCGCTGCTCTTCCCCCTCACTACTGGTGCCTAAGCTGGTGAAGAAGCAACTAAAACTGGCATCCTCCTGCTCCTCCTCTTGGGAGATGTCTACCCCAACCCGGGACCTGCCCAGCCCCCCCTTCCCCCAAATGTTACTGCTCCTAAGGGTCTAATAGTTGCCTCCCTTAATGTGTGTAGCCTCCCCAACAAATTTGACTCTCTTCAGGGCTGGGTTGCCCAGAATCGCCGTGATGTCATATTGGTAGTTGAAACTTGTCTCAATGACCGCACCCCAGACTCCGCAGTCTCACTCCCCAGTTTTACTCTATACTGTGCCGACAGAACATCTAAAAAAGGGGGTGGATGTGCACTGTATGTCCAGGACTCATTACAGTGTCTCACCCTCTCATCCCCAACCCTTAAACATGGGGCCCAGGCCCTGATTCTAAAAATCACTCTTACACCTAGCAGAGCCCCCCTGTTCCTCTCCTCCATATTCATCCCTCCCCGAAATCAGAAGAGTGTCTTCCACTCTGTATTCGCCCACCTCCAGACACTCCCTGACAGGGCTGAAATTATTGCCACTGGGGATTTTAATATAAACTGGCTAGCTGCTGCATCGGATCCCATTAGGAATACTGCAGCCTCTCAAAACCTGTCCCAGCTTGTGACCACTGCCACTAGAATCAACCAGAAGACTGGTACTGCCACCCTCCTTGATCTTGTGCTCACCACTGCACCCCACAAAGCAACCCAAGTCAGGGTACTACCCAATGCCCTGAGTGACCACTCCTCGGTGCCTTGTCACTGGTCGTATATTGTTAGAAAGGCCCCACCCAAACTATCCTCCAAAGCCGCCTCAAACCCGGCAAACTTTGGTCCCTTAAACAGTGTCTCCTAGCTAGTGACTGGTCCCCCATCAAAACCGCATTGAACACTGACTCTTCCCTCGACCACTTTATCGATACCTTCAACTCTGCCTGCAACCAGTATGCACCCCTAAGCAAAAAGATAGTTAAAGGGGTTGACACACCTTGGATGTCACAAGTCCTTCTGGACCAGATGCGCGAATGTGACAATCTATGGCACATTGCTCTGGATACCGGTAAACCAGCTGATAGGCAGCGCTACCAAGAAGCGCATGGTCAGTGTATTTGGAACATTCATAAGGCAAAAGCTGAGTACTACCGAACCTCGCTCACTGCCACATGGGGCTCGGGGCGCAAGTTCTGGGACTCCTTCAAAGAGCTCAGTGGCAAAGTCTCCACTGCACCTCTCTCCCAATTCATGGCCAATGGATCTATAACCACAGACCCTGCCTTGATTGCAAATGCATTTAATGCCTCCTTGTCCGACCTTAGTAGTGCTCTCCCCCCCAATTTCTTCTCCCCACCCTCCCAGCACCACCTTGCTCCCCCACTCCGCTTTAAAGCAATATCTCCGCCGAGCTGCCCCCTTCTACTAAGGCCCTCAGCAAATCACGCCCGGCGCGACACACTAGATCTTAAACTGTTAGGCTCACCTTTAACAAAGTCCCCCCACCATGCTTCTGAACCGCTCCCTCTCGCTGGGCCAGTTTTCCTCTAAATGGAAATCTGCCTCATCACACCATCCTTAAAAGCAGTGACCGCCTCTGCCTGAAACTGCCCATCTCAATCCTGCCTGTCCTCTCCAAAACCTTGGGGAAGATTGTGGCCACCCAGCTTACGAACTACCTTACCAAATATAGCCTCCTGTGTCCGGAGCAACATGGCTTCTGCCATAACAACAGTACCACCACAGCCCTTTTGGAGTTTACAAACGCCCTCCACACATCTCTTGACGCTGGCCACACTGCTGGTGCTGTTCTTATAGACCTTTCCAAGGCATTTGATACCGTGCACCATACACTACTCCTGGATTCCCTTACACAAATAGGCCTGTCTCCAGAGACCACCGGCTGGTTTGCCAGCTATCTGTCTGAGAGAACCCTGACAGTCAAGCTTGCCCAAACCCTGTCCTCCCCCCTCCAAGTCAGGTCTGGGGTCCCACAGGGCTCTATTCTTGGCCCCCTACTGTTCTCCCTGTTCCTCAACTCCCTGCCAAAGGATTGCTCTGGGAAGCTACTCCTGTACATGGACGATGCCATCCTCTACAGCTCCCACACCAATCCCACAGCCCTCAATTCTGCACTCAAAAAATCTTTCACAGAAGCTGAATACTGGTTCATTTGACATAGGCTAGTCTTAAATTACAAAAAAAAAAAAAAAAATCCATGGTGTTTGCACACTACCAAAACAAGAACATAGGACAACCCCTGCTCATATTGAACTCTCTAAATGACCCCCTTCAGCAGGTTATCTCGTTCAGATACCTAGGTATCACCATAGACTCTGGGCTGACCTACCATGACCACATCTGAAAACTGAGCACCGCTGTCAATGTGCTTATTAGCCTACTTCACCGGTACAAGCACTGCCTCCCACCAACAGCTCTCCACCTAGCTGTCTCGGCATCAATACTATCACTCATAGACTACCGAATCATTATTTATGGGGCAGCTGACAACACGCACCTAAACAAAATTAGGCTGGCCCTTAATAAGGCCTGTAGACTAGCTACTGGCTGCGCCAGACTCACACATACCTGCACCCTTTACACCTCAACCAACTGGCTAAACTTTGACGGGAGGCTCAAATATCAGACCTGCCTCTTTGTTAAAAAAATAACACCAGGGCTACTCCCACTTGCTCTCACCCCCCTACTCCAGGCACCATTGTCCACCCGCCTCACTCGGCAATCGGCGACAACCCACTTCAGGGTACCTCGCTGCAAGGCCACCTCTGTTCAAAGAACCTTTAGGTACCTGGCCCCTAGCTGGCTTAAATCAGTACCAAACTCTCTCTTCACAGAACCCAAACTTGGTCAGTTCAAGTCCCAGCTAAGAGACCGGATCTCTCATGACTCAGTCTGCGACTGTCCCTGATCTCTAGGCCTACCCACCCCCATGACTGTGGACTAAACTCTGGTCCAGCTGCCCCAGGGCGTGCCTATATTTGACAATGGACAACTCAGTCCTGCCTAGGCCTGCAGATAATCACCAGGGCATGGCTGGCACCACCGCCCTGCAGTATATGTTTTTGTTACCTGCTACCGTTTGTACTATGTACCAGTGCTTATCATTGTATCACCAGCTGCTTTACTGTTATCTGTAACCATTTCTGTAATTATTGTGTCTAATTGTTGCTGTTGTCCTTGATGTCTCTGTTCTCAATGATGTGGAACCTTTGTAAAGGAGTCTTTGACTCAAAGGTATGTTATCCGATATCTTCAATAAAACAAAAATAAAAAAATAGCGAGACATGGTTCACCAGTAACCATACTTGGGAGACTTCAGTACCTGGCTATGTGCCGTTCAGAAGAGACCAAGATGCAAAAAAAGGGGGGTGGAGTGGCCCTTTATGTCAACGAAAATATCAAAGCTACAGAAATTCAGAATACAGATATGGAGCCAGAAGAACTGTGGGTCACCCTGGAAACAGGAAATGGGAAAGCCATAAGAACTGGGGTTGTCTACAGGCCTCCAGACCGGGGGAAGGACACAGACACATTACTGTTAGAAGATATACAAAACATGACAGGTAAAGGGGAGATTCTGATAATGGGAGACTTCAACATGCCAGATACAGATTGGTCAATACTAACAGGAACATCCGCCAGAAGTAGACACATAGTGGATTCCCTGCAGGGGGAGGGCCTCAACCAACTGGTGCAACAACCCACAAGAGACAGGGCTATCCTAGATGTAGTACTGACTAACGGGGAAAGGATCACAGATCTCCAGGAAAGAAGGTCCCCTGGGGGCCAGTGACCATCATACGGTATGGTTCAGTTTGGCCACTAGAACTAAATCATCCCATTCCAAGGCAAAAATATGGGACTTCAGAGGAGCTGACATTGATAAGATGGCCAACAGAGTTAAGCTAGCACTGGCAAGAAGAAATACAGGTGAGGGGGTACAGGCAAAGTGGGCAAGCATTAAGAATGCAATACTTGAAGCAACATCCCATTGTGTTAGAGAGAAAAGCAAGAGCAAAAAAAAAAAGGAAACCACTTTGGTTCTTAAAAACAGTAGCAGAAAAGGTCAGAGTCAAAAGGTCGGCCTTCAAGAAATAAATGGGAACACAGCAGGACGAAGATAGGGAGGCATACCAAACGTCCCTAAGGGAAGCAGGGAAGGCAGTAAGGCAGGCAGAGGCCCAAACAGAGGAAACACTAGCACGAATAGTAAAAGAAGGGGACAAGACTTTCTATAAATACATTAGTGAAAGGAAAAAGTCCAGAGGGGGTATTGCTAAGATCAAAGGGGGATAAGGGGGAGTGTGAGGAGGAAGACCAAGGAAAAACATCTACTGTATCCTAAATAGATACTTCTGCTCGGTATTTACTGAGGAGAAGGTTGGGCAGGGGCCAGAGCTCAGCACCATGGACAAAGGGGGAGGGAGGTGTGCATTAGTCCCTTCACAAAAGAAAGGGTCCTACAAGAGCTCACTAAGCTCAGGGTGGACAAAGCAATGGGACCTGATGGCATACATCCCAGGGTACTAAAGGAGCTAAGGGTGGAACTAGCAGAGCCATTATCAGAACTGTTTAGTGAGTTTCTGAGCACAGGAGCAGTCCCAGAAGACTGGAGAAGGGCTCATGTGCTCCCACTCCACAAGAGTGGTGGCAGGGAACAACAGACCAGTCAGTCTTACCTCAGTAGGGGGCAAGATTATGGAGGCACTCCTTAAGGAAAGGATAGTGCAACACCTGGAATCCATAGGAGCACAGGATCCAAGACAGCATGGGTTTACAACAGGAAGGTCCTGTCAAATGAATCTCATAGATTTCTTTGTCTGGGTAACCAGAGTGGTGGACCAAGGGAGTGCAGTTGATATCGCCTACCTTGACTTCAGCAAAGCTTTCAATACTGTTCCACATAGAAGATTGATTAACAAGCTGGGTAGGCTCGGGGTGGGTCAGGAGTTGGTCAACTGGGTGGCAAACTGGTTGGCGGGCAGAAAACAGAGAGTGGTGGTGGTGAACGGTATACAGTCAGAAGAGATGCAAGTCACAAGTGGGGTACCTCAGGGATCAGTCCTGGGGCCAGTCCTCTTCAATATCTTCATCAATGACATCGCAGATGGACTGGAGGGTAAGGTTTGTCTGTTTGCAGATGACACCAAGATCTGCAACAGAGTTAGATGATCCAGATGGGGTGGGCACAATGAGAAGAGATCTGGATAAACTGGCAAAATGGTCGGAAGAGTGGCAAATGGGGTTTAATGCAAAGAAGTGCAAGATCATGCACATAGGGAAGAGAAACCCTGAAGCCACCTATAGGCTGGGAGGGGAGTTGCTGGCTGTCACAAAGGAAGAAAGAGACTTGGGCATCATCATCACCGATGACCTGAAATCATCCAAGCAGACCACTAAAGCAGTAGGTAAGGCTAGAGAGATGTTGGGGTGTATTAGGAGGGGTATCGCAAGTCATAAGATGGGGGGTTATAATCCCTCTTTACAAGACACTGGTTAGGCCCCATCTGGAGTACTGCATGCAGTACTGGAGGCCGCACCTGCACAAGGACATTAACAAAATGGAGGCAGTCCAGAGAAGGGTAACCAAAATGGTGCAGGGACTGCATACGAGAACAGATTAACGGAGCTCAATATGTATATCCTAGAGTAAAGGAGGGAGAAAGGTGATATGATTGAAACATTCAAACATCTTAAAGGCATCAAAAATCTAACATGTTTCAATATAAGAAAAATAGCAGGACAAGAGGACACAGCATGAGATTAGAGGGAGGCCGATTAAGGGGTAATGCGAGGAAGTTCTTTTTCACAGAAAGAGTGGTGGATGCATGGAATGGTCTACCTCAGGAAGTGGTGGATATGAATACAGTGCAAGGCTTCAGACAGGTATGGGATAGGCATAAGGGAGCAATACAGATGAGTATAAATAGATAGGCCATTGACGGAATGCAGGCCTATGGCACATTCATAAGATAGAAAAACTGGGTAGACTGGATGGGCCTTGTAGTACTTATCTGCTGTCAGCTTCTGTGTTTCTATGTTTCTCCTGGGCAAGCCTTTCAAGCCAGTGCACTCGTGTGAGTTGTCGTACCCGTTGTGGAAGACCGCTTTCCTGGTGGCGATTACGTCTGCCAGGAGGATTGGGGAGAGTCGGGCCCTCTTGGTGGACTCTCCCTATTTGGTCTTCTACAGGGAGAAAGTCATCCTTCACCTCAGCCTGAAGTTCCTTTCAAAGGTGGTATCGAAGTTTCGCCTTAACCAGGTGATTAACTTGCCGATGTATTTCAGCAACCCGTCATCAGAGGCCAACCACAGGCTCCATACTCTGGACCTGCGGAGAGCGCTCTCCTATAATGTAGAGAGTACAGCTGGAGTTCAGGGACAGGCTTGCCAGCTGTTAGTCACTTACGCTGAAGTCATGCCTGGCAGACCAGCAGCAGAGCAGATGATTGCAAGGTGGTCACATGTTGTATTGACCTTGGGTATAGGTTGGCTGGTCGGGAGCCTACCGTAGGGATTAGGGCTCATTCCACCAGACATACTGCTGCCTTGGTGGCTGCTTCTAGGGATGTCCTCATACAGGAGAGATGTAGGGCTGCTACCTGGAAGTCAGCACACACCTTCATTTCCTGTTACCACAACAACCCTGAGTCGTGCTGGGATGCACATTTTGGGACCTCAGTTCTCCGTTCTGTGTTCCCCAACTAGGAGTGGGCACCTCGTCCCATCCTCCCGGAAAACTTCTAAGAGTCTGCTATACTGTGGATAAGTGATTCATATCCACGCCCCTAGAAGAACAGGTTACTCACCTGTGACCATGGTTCTAGGAGTGGTATATGATTCACATCAACACAACCCACCTGGCCTTCCCTGGCAAGTGGCACATGAATCATGCTTCCATCACGTAAGATCTGACATCATGGGGCAGAGATGGGGGATCTATCCACCCAGGTGATCGGAGGAGCTTAGCTTAAAGATGTTCCGGGCAATCGCCACATTCCAGTGGAACTGCCAGAGTGTGGATATGAACCCTATTACCTCTCCTAGAACTACAGTCACAGATGAGTAACCAATCTTACTGTACTCGGGCCACTCTACACGTGGTGTGGACACTTATTTTTTTTCAGAATATTTCTGCAGCTGATATACGCCGCTGCCTTATAAAGCATTGTGCATACTTGCACTAAGCACTACAGTCTAGATGTTGTCTCTCGTAGACATGCTGGCTTTGGTCTTGAAAGGTCCTCTGTTATGATGCCATATCAGACTTTACCGTCCTCCCTGGATGTTTTCTGCTGCTTGGGAATCATTCCAGTGGTGTAGCCCAATGGAGGATCTCTCCTCAGTGAAGATACAAGTTACTCACTGTAACAGCAGCTCTTTGAGAGAATCTTCTCCATTGGAGCACAACACACCCATGTCCTTCCCCCTTGCTAAAGTATAATCTTGCAGATTTGTCCACTGCCTTGTTGGAAGGTGTCCATAAGTGCTTTATGTATGCTGTGTTTCCAGTCCCATGCCTCTCCTGTGTGCCTGATACTGGTCTGGCTCCTCATAGCAAGAGGCCGTCCGAGCTCATCTCTGGCAGGGAACTGAGGAGCAGTGAGGCTGCCTGGGATTATATAGGCACCAATGTTGCACATCACGGTGGGCAGCCCCCAGCTAGCAAATGTTACTGAGTGTTCCTGATGCCGACTGCTTACGGTTCCGAAGGTGTGGCCTAATGGAGGAGATTCTCTCAAAGATCTACTTTTACAGTGAGTGACTGTTCTTCACGTACTTGTAACCCTCCACTAACCACATCAGCACCCAGCTTGTAACCATCCACATGACACACAAGAACTCTGGCAGCAAGTTTTTTTCAGATTTCTGTGTCAGCATGTAAGTATGAGTGCAGAGTGGATGGAGCAGAGGAACACATGGTTCGGTGGTAGGAGGAGTCTACCTTGAAGGCTGTTCTGTGCATGCTCAGTGGAAGTCTGCCCAAGTGTGTAGAGGTAAACTTTATAGCAGCAGTACAACAAAATAACATTCTGTGTAGCAGTAGTATCTTCATCTTTTGTTTTTGTTTTACACTGCTTAGTTCTTTAATATTGTGGCTATTAGGAGAGTTTTTTTTGTTTGTTTATGCTTAGGACATTGCCCGTTATATCATAACATCTGGGTCTACTGTTGGATGGGGGCACGGCTAAGTGAACTGAGTCTGGGAATCTAGTCCATCACGGTGAGGATGTTGGGTCACATCACAAAAACCTGTATCAACTAACATAAATAAAAATTGTAACACAGTGTAGCCTAGTGGTTACAGCCCTGATATGTGGTGGTTACAGCACTGATATGTGAACCTGAAGACCCAGTAGGCCTGAGTTTAAAGGAGATCTACTGGGGGAAACTGCTCAAAGCCACACCAGCATACACGGTGGCTCGAGCACCCCGATGTGTGGGCACACACATGGCGTATTAGGCACCTTTTGAAAAAATAACACCAGGCATAGCAAAAACGGAGATTTTATATCTCTGTACATAAGGGTAATGGACCGGAAGAGGCAACGCCGCATCATCATATTGCGTTTTTTACCAACACGATCGCCGGGGGGCGGACTCCCATTTAGCAAAATGCCGGCTGCAGTAGGAGGAAATTAGAAAATTATGAGTGATCAGGTATTTTAATACTTAAATATATTGTAGCATTACAGGGTGAATCAGGGTGCTCAGGCCACCATGTATGCTGGTGTGGCTCTGAGCAGTTTCCCTGTAGATCTCCTTTAAATCCCATAGGCACCACTTGCATGCTGTGTGACTCCCAGCAAGTCACTTAACCTCCCTGTGCTTTATTGTTTCTTTCTCTCCCAGGTCACACCCAGAAACGGAGATTTGGCTCCATATGCCTTCCTAGAAATACATTATAAATAGATGTGTTGTTTCAAAGCTGTATTGTGTTTGGCTGACAATGGCTTCCACAGTAACTGCACTGTATTATAGTTGATCTGCTGTATAAAGCAGTTTTGCTGTTCTGCTAGGTATGAGGGAAATTACATAAATGGAAAATGTTACTATTCCCCCCTCCTGTATGATCCCCGGCTAAGACAAGCGTCAGCAGTCCATGCAGGCAAGCCATCTTGATGCTCATGGTACTCCCAGGTGTTCAGTTCATTTTCAGATGTTTCTGTATCCTTTATGTCTCATAAGCTGAAGTCAGGTTCACCCCTTAATCCTTTTTGTACCTCTCTCATCTTTCCCTCATTTAACTAGTGGGAATCCCTCTGTTCCTGTCCCACATGAAGAAGGTGCTGTCCACGAAGACTTTAGACAGAACTTCATATTACTCTCCCATGCTCTGTTGCCAACAAACTATATGAAAACCAGAGTCCTAGGTTGTAAAGTTCTGAGCTTTATTTTATGCCCCACATTTTAAGGTCCTGTATCCCATATTAGGGTAATGAAAACATTGACAGCTATGATCTGTATTTTTTTTCTTATTCTTTTTTTATACCCACTGCCTACATGACTGTTCCCCACCTTCCTCCTTCATCAGCTTCTGCATCCCAATGCTGTCTGCTTATCTTATGACATCTGATACTGACCCTACACAGACATCACCACTTGTTCCGCCATTGGGAAAGCAACACAGCAGGCCTTGGAGCATGGGGGAAGAGGCTCAGCTATATGATTAACTCAATACAGTGGTGGAAGGGATCAGACGGGAATGCCTGAGCTGTAGTATGGGGTAAGGGTGCTTGTGCGCGTCATGTAACAGTTAGGCATTTTTTTCTTTATAACTTTCTATTTACAGTCAGTCCACAGCCCTCCGTCTGGCTTTGGTGACCACTCTGCCCTATCTGCCGCTAAACTGCTGTTTCAGCCACACGTGTTCCTCCATAGCTTACACCCGTGGCAGGGGCTTTGCGACTGTCCTCCCCAAACGCATTCTGGGATCCCGTGTGGTGGACAGGTGACAGATTTCGTGGTGTGGGGCCCAAGTGTACCGGTGTGTATCATTTTCACGAGGACTGTTTGCCTCCCAGCATCAAAGAAGCTTATCAGTGGCCTCGTAAGAGGCAGCACACACTGGATGCAAGCACCATCTCTTGCAAGGGAGCAGGGGGCGGCTGCATCAGCAGATGCCCAACATCTCCCATGTCAGGTTAGCCCATGCAGCACTCCTTAGCCCCAACTCTACCCTACCTCAGCTTCCGGAGTCTGCTTCCAAACCTGGGTGGTGCTGGTAGTGCCCTGTCTCTCCACAGGAGTCACTGCCATAGCAGGAGTCTCTGAAGCCCCCACTTCCCGAACATTGAAATGATGCTCACTCCAAAAATAAAGCAGTAGGACGCACACAGAAGTAGCCATTGCTCAAGCTGGAAACCAAATGAGGGAACATCACGGGACCCAAGACAAAGCTGAAGTGATCTGCGAAATGTTGGGGTGTCTGGCTTGTGCTTTCTTGTGTGTTTTCTCAGTGCTTAGACCATCAGTAAAGAAGTGGTTTCAGAAAAATGGTTTGCCCGTTTGCTCATTTTTGGGATTTTTTTTCCCAGTCTATTTATCTTTGTATTTTCTTTCTGCCTGGGCTGTCTCCTTCCTAACAACCAACCAATGCCCCCCCCCCCCCTCCGCCACTGGGCTTCTCCGGGACTTAACTTCCCACCAACATCCTCTGCCACAGGACTATGGGGGGGGATGCCTGGTAACCTGTGCAGGGCCTGCTAGGGATTGGTTATCATCCTGCAGCTGGGGAGGGGGGTCCACCAGTTTTCTGCCTTGGGCCCACATACATACAGTGAGTCAATATATGGGTACCACAGACGCCCATGGCATCCTGTACATGGCTTCTCTTCCTATTCCAGCGGCATTGCACGCGTTTGCCACCCAGCTGCTGCTGCTGGGTGGCAGCAGCGAGCCACACCAACCCGCTTCCCTCCGAGGGAGTAGAGCAGTCCTACGGATGCTCAATCCTGTCTCTCTCCCAGCCAGCCCCCAAGCGACATGACCCTGTTCCCGAACCCAGGTCACTGGTGTAGCAGGAGGTAAGATGCATGGTGCCTCAGCCCTCCACGCCACTGGGCTGGCTTTTAGGAAACCTTTTTTTGCACAGCAGGCTTGTGTTGTTCTCTACAGGCTTCATCAACCCAGTGCTATGGGAGGAGGTCACAGTACAAACCTGGGTCAACTTCACAGGAATGCACTACACTCCACCTGCGTCACTGGGCTGGATGATTCTTCTATTAAAAAATTTTATATCTTGGCTGGCCCGGTGGTGCTGAGGGCTGAGCGCTGGATGCCTTACCTCATGCTACACCGGTGATCCGTGTTGGGGAATGAGCACGGGATGCCGGGGGTTGGCAGGGGAGGAGATGGAGCGAGCATCCGAGGGACTGCTCTCTTTCTCCAGGGAGGGGGGATGCCAGTGGTCGGGGTAAGACTGCCTAGCAGAGGTTGGGGGCAGTGCGCCGATGGTACAGAAAGGGGGCAGAGATGGGGCAGATGCCTGGAGGGGTGTGTGCAGACATGTGCATGCTCCCTCTGCCAGCACCATTGCATGCCTCCACTCCGGGGAGAAAAAAACGGAGGAAGAAAAACTGCCGCGGCGCATGACAGAGGTCGCCTCACAGGCCCTGCTCCTGGCTAGCCATGGTGCTGGCCACACTGGATCTGGTCTCCGGTTGGGGTTGGGGAACCCTGTCGGCCCCACCAGGGGAGTAAGCCCTAGGGGTAAGGGTCAGCGCTGGCTGGTAGACTCCAGGGCTGGGGGCTCCCTCGTGAGGTAGGGACCGTGGCAAGGAGCAGAAAGTAATAACTAAAAAAAAAATTTTGTATTTTAACTTCTAGAAGAACTACAGTAAAATCCTGAGTTAACTTTTTCCTGAATGGGCTCCATTCCCACACACACATACCACAGACTCCACTTGTATTCTCCCTCCAAAGCTCCCCCCGTTTACTCCCTTTGAATTACTGCTGTTATTTCTATGCAACAGAAGTGGCATGTGGTGTGTAAGTAGAGCTTCCTTATGAGAGAGCTGTGCTTTCTCTCCTGGTCAGGATAGCATGGTAGGCATTGGTGGTTCACTATATGTAACAAGTACCTGCAGGGAGGAATTTTTATTATGAATATAATCATAACATTAGAAATCGGATCTCACCATTTATACTTTACTCTTTTGTTTTTGTAATAGGTGGGTACTCAGGACTTCGCCAGACACTATCGTGCAACATACGTTTCATGGGCCATTGCCTACCTCTCTGGTCTAATTTGTTTCATTCGTGCCTGCTACTGGGGAGCAATTAAAGTCAGCTATCCAGAGCACAGCTTTACATAGTCCGGGGACAGATTGGTGCACTGCAGAACAGTAGGGGTTGCAAGACTGATATTCTCAGATGCTACATGATGAATTCATTTTTAAAAATATGTTGCTTCAAGAGTTACATCCTATTATCGATAAACCTAAAGAACGATCTTTTAAGAACAGATGCTTTTTGGACTATATTTTGATGCATATAGACATATTTATGTTGCTGCTAGAATGCCAAGCTCTTATGACTAAACCTGTGTTTACATGCTCATAAAGTTGTCTGACAGTATTGTGTTTGATCAAAGATTGCATTTTAGGTTTTTTAAATGTCATTTTTAGATCCATCTGTGATGTCATTGGGGTGGGGGTAGAGAACGTGGACAAGGGCAAAGGGGTTACATGTGTTTAGACAGTGATTCCCAGTTTGTGGTAAACAATTTTAACTGAGAACTGTATTTGTATTTTTTTTTCATCATAACTTAAGCAATAAGTATGCTTGTTTGTGTGAATTGCTTACAGTAGTATTTTCCATAGTCTTTCCACAGCAGTGACCTTATTTAGGATTTGAAACTGATGCTTTATAGTATGACATGCTGTATATGATGCCTGTATATATACATGCATACCGTAAGTATATACAGTGCATACATTCAAACACCTGCATGGGGATTCCTTTATTTCTGGCTGTCCACCTCACTGAGAATTCCCTGATGTTTGGCATTCCACCTTTTAATTTGTTAGCTAGGAAAAGATTAAAACAATCCAGTATGCAGTCTGTATAACTTAAAGATGTGACACTGTTATAAATAACTTTATTAGATCAAATGATAAAACACAGAGGTGTGCTTAATTCTTAAAGAGCACCTATCATACTTGGGGTTAATTACCGAAACAGACAGCAGCCTCACTTCCCAGTAGGACATAGTACAGGAAAATTAATTTTTAAATCTACCATTCCAGGAAGAGAAAGGATGGTATTTGGGCTCCTAAGAGCCAGCAGCCCATTCCCTTACACCTCATAGAGTGAGTGCCCTTCCCTCATGCTGGCTGTTTCAGCATGGGAGTCTGTTCTACAGAAGTAAATGGGAAGAATGTTTTAGTCTCTTTAACATTCAAACGTCCCATTTGTTGAAAATCAACTCCACTGCTTAACTGACAAGTCTCCTGATTTTTGATTTCTAACAAATGGGACTTTATAATATTAAAAAAAAATAACTAGATAAGTGCTGCTATTTACCTCTGTAGAGCTCACTCCCGCACTGTCCTGACTGAGGTGTCACAAAATTCTCTTCCCTTTGAGCCGGGCCGGTGGCGCTGAGGGTTGAGGCGCTGGACGCCACACCTCGCTGCCTTGGCACCGGGCCGAACGAGCTCGGGTTGCCGGGGATTGGCAGGAGGAAGGAGGATCGAGCATCCCCATGGATGCTCTCCTCCTTCGAGGAGGGATACCAGGGTGTTTAATACACCCGACATCCATAACTTTCCGGCTTCCATTGGGGGCGGAGGAGGGAGGGCGCCATCTGGCACAAGCCAGGCGTCGTAAGCACGTTCCACCCGAGGCCAGCGTCCTCAGCGGGGATGGAGGGGAGGAATAGAAAAACGGAAAAACCCCACAGCGTTCCTGGATGACAGCCGCTCCAGCCACCCAGTCGTAATCACGGGCAGACCCCGCTGTGCAAGGTGCTCCGTGGAGGGAAGAGGCAGGTAGGAGTCACTGGAAGCACTCTAGGGGCAGACTCAGTGAAGGATTGGGGGAAATTGAGCAAGCCCGAAGGAGAGGAATGGTGACGGCCACCAGGAGGGATAAAAAAAAAAATTAAAAAATTCTCTTCCTTTCTTTACATAGTAGATTTAAAGAATTGTTTTGTACAGCATGCCGTACAGGTAGGTATGGCTGCTAGCTCTTTACTATTTAAGACTGGTTCTCTTAATCTTTAAGTTTCATTTATTTTAACAATTCAGTGGCTGACTGGTGACTTGGTTCAGTAGAATATTTAAAGGGGAACAGCCAACAGCAAGGGCCCCTCACACAAGTGTGGGGCTGGTCCCAGTGTGCACTTTGTGTGCAAAAGCATTTCGATTTACTTACTGTTTACTGTAGTATAGTTTATTGTATCAAACTAATGTTGCTTAGTTCTAGGCTGAATTATCTTTGACTACAAATCCCAGAATACCCTGCAGTGACATCAGAGCAGTAGGCAGTAGTGTCAATAACCTACAGTGCATGGTAGAGTTTATGTAAGGTCTGATCTTTTGTTTTCTGGTCCCACTGTCCTACCTGGGCTAAGTATAGTCACAGAGGATGGTACTTAGTCCGTGTAGAAAAACAGACCCAGAAAACGTGTGATCAGAGTATAAAAGCCCGAACATGCACTGCAGGCTATTGACTCTTGCACTGCTGCCTACTGCTCTGATGTTAGCTGCAGGGATTCTGGAATTTATAGGAACAGTAGATGGCAACCTAGAAGTAAGCAAAATGAGTCTGATACAGTCTACTATACTGCAGTAAACAATAAGTAAACCAAAATGCGTTTGCACACAAAGTGCACACTAGGACCAGCCCCACACTTGAATGTAGAGCTCTTGGTGCTGACTGTTCCCCTTTAATATAGTCTTCCTGGGAGGAGTGCAGTGACAAACAGACTCTGGGTAGAGTGTATATACTGTAAATAGTCCTTACTTGCATTACACTATATTAGTTTTTTGTTATTCTGACTTTGGAATTATGGTTTAGAATCATTATGTGGAAACCGTGTGGCCTCGTGGTTGAGCCATTGACCGTTTCACTTTTGGATGCCAGTATTCAGATCTCTACTAGAGCCAAAAGTGAAACACATTTGGTGGTAACAGTTAATTTCGTAGTGGACAGGAGTTCAGATTGCAAAAAACAACATAATCTGTTGCAATTCTGCATCGTTTAAAAATTAGTATTTCCCCAGGGGAACCTAATGGAGAAGGGACTTCTCCTTTGTCACTGGGATCCTGCTTTTCCCCCCGTTTTACAACTGAGAGGATGGAAGTTGGAGGAGGTCAGAGTGACTGTAACAGTGTGGGTCACTAAGTCAGCCAGTGGCCAGACTGGGATTTGAATCATAATCCTTCTCTTTAGGGTTGAGTGTGAAAACAACAGCACCACATTGGTCAATGTTTTCAAAATATTTTTTACTGTAAACACAGAATGGGACAAATCCTTTTGAAAATGGGACACGTTGCCTCTGGCAGTCTTTCCCAGCCATTTGCCCTAGCTGAATGAGAGAGAACACTTCCCTAAGCCAGTATCAGTGTGCATTGGCAGAGCAGGAGGAAGGCAGCCTGCACTGTACCCAACCAGTGGATAAAAGAGAACTTCTGTTTCCAGTGATCTCAACTTTCATGGGTACTGGCGTCACTAGAGAAAAAATATTATCAGTGTTTGGAGTCACAAAACAACAATAAAGTTATGTCGTAGAAAATTGTATTACATGATAATCTCTCTGAAGAATAAAATACCATGAACCACTGTGACCTGCAGCAAAGTCTAAGATGCCACAGTTGGGACTCAACAAGTTCTAAGTAACAGCCTGTCTTTTATAGGGTGGTGGAAATATTTAGTGAATGTATATGTGTGTCCTTTATTATATTTATGTAGGGTTTTGATGAATGTAGGGTTGTAATAATAAACATGAAATACTTTTCTTCTCTTGTCCTGGGGGTGAATGTACTGATTTAATGTACTTGTTTCCAACTTTTAAGATGGGGGTTCTGATGAAGATTTAAGTACAGTACATCTGTTATATAATGTTATATATACCAAATGCCAGGAAAAATGTTTTTGTAAGTTACTAATTAAATGTACAAAGGCAGTATCACTATCCGATCTGCAGTGCCGCTTTTTAAAAAACACACAGAAGTTTACCAATAAAGATAATAAAATTCAAAATGGTGAATCTTTTTTAATTGATATCGGTGATGAGGATTATCCATGCATACTAAAATATGTTCAAAATGTGTTTATGTTAATGGAACTATACCAAATAATTCAAGTGTTAAATGGTTGATGAGAATTATCCATGCATTTGTTCAAAATTTATACAAGGTAATGGAACTATATCAAATAATTCAGGTGTTGAATGATCTGAATCCTTGTTTTGGATGTAATCTTTTTACTTTTGACTCTGGCTCTCATTGGTTATGGTCCTCACTTCCCAGCCTAAAAATACTTTTTCTGAAGGGATTAAGACATACGTGCCATCCTTAGCCCTGTATGAGTCTTACCCTGATATTTAAATTGTAGATGGAAGCATCCCTGCAGCCTGGTAAGAGGTTCTTTGGGTGGCAGTGTTCCATTGGGGAGGTCAGAGCCAGAGAGAAATGGGTGACCTCTTCACATAACCTTTCTAGGAACATGGATATGGTGTACTTGTACACACTTCTGGCACAATCCTTTCCCTTTAAATCTCTGGCCGGAAGGTCTTCAGGCAGGTTCCTCCCACCCACCCGGGTGGTATCCCCCTCTGTAACACCCTGTGATACCAGATCTTCCTTTCCGCTGGAAGAGACGGGTTCCCTCCAACGCTCTCCGCATTCGGTGTAGGCCTTTACTGTTTCCCACATTCCTACCTTGGACCAGTCAGTTAAGATTTTTCTTGACATGGTCGAACTGTTGTGAGCTGATGAGAAGGATGCCTCCCTCTCAAGGACTCTGGTCCTCCCTATTGTCTCCTGGGGGGTTGACCAGCTTGCTGAGCCTGACTCTTCCTCCTGGGAGCCCGACCCTTTGGGGATCCCCAGGTGTTCTTTGCCTTTCCCTGTCTCCCCTCACTGTCCGGACTGCTGGAAGTTGAGCTCTAGGTTTCAGTCTAAATCCCGAGTCTCAGGGTCGAGCAGTTCCCATAGGGGCCATCGGTCATGCTCTAGGCCCTTGAGCAAGAGGCACCATTGGTACTCTTCTTCCTCCTGTTCCTCTTCTGAGGAAGATTGGCTCTACCATAAAATGTGGCATCATTATGAGGACTTCATGTGGCAGCAGCTCCTTCTCAGGTTGGGCTTCCGGCCACTGTCTGTTCCCCAGCTGCTTGCCCTTTTGTGGCTGCCACCTCCTCAGCCTGGCCCAGTTCCCCGCTCACAGCTTCGCTTCCCATCAGGGTGGAGCCCCTCCTCCTCAGCCCAAAGAGGGTCTTCTGTCCAAAACAGCTTCCCCGTCAACTGTTGATCCCGGTCTCGAATACCGATGTGTCTCGAATTGTTCACAAGGATATGGGGGCTCAGCTGGTCTTGCGGGAGTCCTCTGACTCTGAGAATTATTCCCTACACTCTCATCAGACCCCTGGGTTCATCCTTGAGTATGGAGAGGACCTTTCAGTGGAGCACGGCCCTTCTTCCTTCTGGGACCTGCTCCACTTGATCTCGGAATCCATGAGGATCTCGCTGGAGCTGGTCTAGAAGTGGCTAAATACCCCATTACTGAGATTCTTGACTGGGACAACTCCCTTGGGGTTGCTTTCCAGGTCACTGAGGCTGTTCTGGTCCCCGCCTTGGAGCTGTGGCAGCACCCTGCCTCTTGCCCTGTGCCATCCACCCATATGGCAGGCAAATATGCAGTCCCCATGGGCTCCCTGTCCAGGTTCACCAACCACCCCTCATCTGAGGGTTTGGTCACTGATTCTGTCGTTAGGTGCATGGGCAATGTCAGGGATATCAACAGACCTCCCCCCCGACAAGGAGTCCAAGAAGTTGGGCCACGCGGCCAAAAAGGTCCATGTAGCCTTATACCCAGGCCTTCAATAGGCTAGCTTAGCTGTCCTTATGGCCAACTTTGCCCATGCCTTGCTGGGTACCTTGGATCAGGTACTTTCACGGCTCCAGGCTTACCTGCAGTTTCCAGTCAAGCTGGTCCGGGACCAAGGGCATGCAGTAACAAGACAGCAGCTCCAAATGGCTCTGGACATTGATGACTCCTGTGCCAGGTGTGTGGCCGCCGCAGTGGCTATGCATCGCATGACTTGGCTGCAGATTTCAACCTCTTTGAGGGATACCCAGCATAAGTTGGCAGATGTTCCCTTCTTGGGGACTGACTTGTTCAGCCCCAGCGTGCATAACCATCTCACATGCATTGAGAAGTCCAGCGCGCCACCCTGGACTCTGTCACTTCCGTGCAGAAGGATGTCAAAGGCCTGAAGATTAAAAAGTCCTTTCTGTTTCACCCCTACTCTGCACCAGCGGCTAGACCGCCTCAGCCCCCTCTGGGGTAACAGGAGGCCTGGTGGTCTCAACCAAAGTAAGCTGTCTCTGCCGCCAAGACAGTCGGTGGCTGAGGGTCCCCTGCTTCAGCAGCACACCCTGCTACAGCTTCCAGGCCTGCCCAGTGTTGGGCTGCCGGGCGTCCTTCCCCTCCCACCCATCTTTTCTGCCCTGAGTACTCCAGTGGGTGCCCGGCTCTGCCACCTTGCTTCTGCCTGGTCCACCATAACCTCGGACAGGTAGGTGCCTGAGGTGGTTGGTCAGGGATTGCCTCTAGAGTTTGAGGCTCTCCCGCCCAGCCAAGCCTGTGCCCCGAAGGAGGACATGGTGCCTCGGGACATGTTTTCCACCCTTTGGGAGATGTTGCCACACTCCTCGAGGCAGTGGTTCTTATCCTGGACGCCACAGCTGGTCTGGGGTTTGTCTCCAGATACTTTCTGGTTCCAAAGTGGACGGGGGGGGGCTGATGCCCCATTCTGTATCTGCACAACCTGAACAAGCTTTTTCGACTGCACACCTTTCAGATGGTCACTCTGAATCAGATCATCCCGGCCTTGGACCTGGACATGTGATTCTGTTCCCTGGACCTCCAGGATACCTTCTTTCACTTACTCATCCAACCATCCCACTGGTGGTTTCTGCAGTTCTGCATGGCAGGGATCCTATATGAGTTCTAGGCAATGTCATTCAGCCTTCTCTTGACCCCCAAGGTCTTCACCAAATACATCACAATGGTGGCAGCTTTCCTGATGTGCTGAGGGGATTGGGTTTACACCTATCTGGACAACTGACTGATAGCAGGTTCCTCCAGAGCAGAGGTGAAGTGCTCCAAGGACTTGACCCTCAATGAGGACAAGTTGAAACTCAGTCCCTCACAGGTGATACAGTTCATCGGGGTGGAGCTCGACAACCATAGAGCCAGGGCCCGACTCCCGGCAGACAGGGTGGAGGATCTTTCCACCTTTGTCTAATTATTTCAAGTTGGGCACTTGCACCCTGCCCAGGGCTTTCTGCGCCTCCTGGAATACATGGCAGTGTGCACTGTCATAACAATAGGCTGGAACATCAGTTACTTATTGGCACTCAGCTAAGCCTTCAGCCCTGTGTCATAGAATATGTATAAAATCATATAAAACAATGCAAGACTGGCTCAGATCCTTAATTCACAGCCTACTGTAGAAAAAGTTCTGATAATTACAAATAACATTTCTGTCACACCCTTGTAGTATATAAAAATAGATTTTATGTTTCCCTGTACAGTATAACTAATAACTGTTGCATATATACTAAAACACTGTAAACATTGAAAAGCAACATAAAACAAAGGTTTCAGAAAGTAAACAAGAATAACAAAAGAACACAACTTGCAGTTTTGGTAACTTCAAATAGTAAAATTGATCTTGCATTAATTTCAAAAGTCCCTTATTATAGGTAGTGCCAAAGAATCTAGTTGCATAAACAATTCAAGCTGTTTTTTCATACACAAAGATTTCAAACACCTTTGTTTTATTAGTATTTCAAAAATTCTCTTTGTAAACTTATTCAAATGCTTTTTATTGTGCAGAGCGTTTTTGTGGACGTGGATGTGAAGTTCTCAATCCACTCTCTCTGGCAGTTGCCTTTCCCTTTAAGACTGGCCAGAAACATCTTCAAGCTGGCTCCTCCCACCCAGGTGGTAACTCCCTCGACTCCGCCACATGATGCCAGATCTTCCATTCAGCTGGAAGAAGCAGATTTCCTCCTTACCGCTCTCGTGCTGAGTAGGCCCTTGCAACTTAAATCTTCGGATTTACTTCCTAAAACATTTAAATTTGATTGTCTTCAGCTCGATCAATGATCACGACCGTAGTGGACGACAAGTCCACTCCTGCGTTTCATTGTTGCCCTTGCAGGCAGAAGATGTCCCGAACGGATCTGCACTCTATGTGCATCTACGGCCTGGGGCACGAGCACGATCCGCATACCTGCAATTTTTGTCACTCCTTTCATCCTAACATTCTCAAGGACCGTCTAGCCCAGCTCAAGTTAGGCCGACCGATGAACGGAACCCTCCAGTCAAATCTAAGAATGTCTATTGGGTGGTCTCTGCAGGTGCGGGGTCTGCTGACTAGTTTGCGGCTTTTGAGGAGGTGGCAACCCAGGCTGCTTCCCACTCCTCTTCAGCTTCTGCTTTCATGCCACTTCAACTGGGATTGACCTTTACGGGGTCCTTCAAAGGCCTGTGTCAGTCTCTGCTGACCCTCAGTCCAGGACCCTTGGCACAAATCTAAGGTGAAGAGTCGGTCCAAAAATAGTCTCATTGACGTTCGTGGGATCGGGAGCACTCTCGGTCGAGAGCTTCTGATTCCCGTGCTTCTCCGGATCCCACTTAGGTCGAACCCTCGGCCCAGGCCACCAGCTCCATGGAAACCCTGTTGGGCCAGTTGGCCGAGATGCTGGTTGATCTTCCAGCCAAGAGTTTTCTCAAGCTGGTCAACCAGTTGTTGACTGAAGAGGCCGACACTTCCTTATCCAGGACTCCAGTCCTGACTCAGACCGTTGGAGGAATGGATCAGTCTGCTGACCCACCGCCTCTAGTCTGCAACCAAGACCTGGAGGAGCCTCAGCCCTCTGCGACTCCCTCTGAGCCCCACTGCCGGTCCCCCCTTTGGTTGAGGTCTTCATCGTATGGGTCAAGCAGTTCCCACTGGCATCGGCACTTCTGCACTCGGCACCACGGGAAGCAGCACCACCATTACTTTTCATCCTCGTCCTCCTCAGGTGAGGAGAGGCTTTGGCACAAACTGCATCAATGCTGCGAGGATCTCGTGTGGCAACAGCTGGTGCTCACTGGCATTAAGCCGGCTCCAACTACAATGCCGGCCATTACCTGGGTTTCGCCCAACTGGCCGACACCTTCTCCACCTCAGGAGCTTCCTAATGCAGTCCCGGCTCAGCCAACCCCAGTGTCTCCACTTATTCCTGTGGAGTCGACACCTGCCCAACCAAATGCTGGTGCTCTGACCAAGGAGTCTCAGCCAGCCAAGGGGCTTCCCCATCTGCTGTTGGTCACTGTCACCCTTGACCGTCTGCAGATGGTCAGCAGGGACTTAGGCGGTCGACCCCTCTTTGAAGACTCCTCAGAGTTGGAGGCTTCTTCTTTGCACTCCTGTTTGGCCAACATGCAGTTGGTGGGGATCTCTCAATGAACGAAGGTCCTACCTCCTTTTTGGGCCTTCTCCACCTGATCTCTGAGACAACGGGTATGAAAATGGAGCCGTCCAGAAACTGACCCATTGCCCGAGATCCTCGATCAGGGAGATACTCTGATGGAGGCTTTCCCGGTGGCAGAGGCCATTCTTAGCCCTGCCCTGGAGCCCTGGCAGTGCCCCGCTTCCTGCACTGCGCCTTCTGCCCGGATGGCCCGCAAATATGTGGTAGCTACTGGTTCCCCCTTGGGATTCATGGAACACCCCTTGTTCAAGGGGCTGGTGGGTCGGTTCTGTGTTTAGGTGCTTCGGCAACACTAGAGATGTTGACAAGCTGCCAGAGTCCAAAACGTTGGACCAATGCGCAAAAAAGGTCTGCGCTGCCTCCTCATTTGGTCTTCACCAAGCAAGCTTGGTCCTCCTTATGTCCCACTTCTCTAATGCCCTGCTGGGCAGCCTGGATGAAGTGCTTCCTCATCTACTGGCAAACCTCCAGACCATGGTCAAACATGTCCAGGACCCTGGGGAAAAGATAAGGGGAGTAAAGGAATATTTTACTACCATTTTTGACTGAAATACTCCCACTTTCTGATTTTTAGGAAGTTTTTCCCATCCTGAAAACTTACAGTATGTGGTACTCATGTACAAAGTTGGCAGTACCATGAGATGCTAGCAACCATGGCACTACACAGGAACCTGTAGGGGTGGGGACAGGAGTTGCTCACTGGCTGTTAGAATGACTGTTGCAACATGACAGTGTTAAAAATAAGGTCACAGTATGACTCCACAGCAGTATTGGACAGTCATGGACTGCAGGCATCCAGTGAGATTGAAACTTGGTTTAGATGAGGGGTGTACGAGATGGGTCAGTGGATGACAGTACCATTTGGATGAAAATAGTACCAGGTGTAAAAAGGTATTAGTAAATACTTCTGAGTCCTAAAAATGATTTGGACCACTGCTGGGACCATGGCCGGGCTGTTGCAAAACAGCTCTAGACAGTCATGGACATTGGGGACTCCTGTGCCCACTCCATGGCGGGCCACAGTGGCCATGCACCGCAGGGCTTGGCTGAGGATCTCAACCTTCATGGCAGACACTCAGCACAAGCTGGCAGATGTTCTTTCTTGGGCACTGACTTGTTCAGTCCAGAGTCGAGGGCCACCCCACCTGCATCGAGTAGTCCAGTGCCACCTTGGACTCCGTGACATCTGCTCAAAAGGACCCCAAGGGCTCCAAGCAGTAGCAGAGAAGGAAGCCCTTTTGGTCCACCTCGACTCCTGCAGCCAAACCAGCCCAACCCCAGGCTGGTTAGCAGGCCCAGGCTTGGAGACCTCAGCCAAAGTAAGTGACCTCAGTTGTCTGTAAGCCTGGGGGTAGAGGCTCCGGTGGCCCCTCAGCTGGAACCACCACCTCCTCGTCTAAGCCTGCGCAGTGACGGGGTGAGGGGGTGCCTCCCTCATGCCCGTCACACCACCCCTGCTCCTCCCGATGGGATCCGGCTCCACTGCTTCTTTCCGCGTGGTCTACTGTCACCACGGACAGGTGGGTTCTTGAGGTGGTGGATCAGTGTCTGCCCCTGGAATTCAAGCAGTACCCTCCTTGCTGATCCCACGCCCCACAGTAGGAGTTGGTATCCGCAGACATTCTGTCAGCTTTCAGAGACTACATAGCCCAGCTTCTCCACAAGGAAGTCCTGGTTCCTGTCGTGGATCCTCCGGAACACCCAGGGTTTGTCTCCAGGTACTTCCTGGTGCCAACGCGGAGGGGGGGCTGGCACCCCTTTCTAGATCTGCATGACCTGAACAAGTTTCTCAAGTCGTGCACCTTCAGGATAGTAACTCTGTCTCAGATTAACCACCTCTAGAGGAAGACGTGGTTTTGCTCCCTGGATCTTTAGGACGCGTTCTTTCACATTCCGATCCATCCATCACACCGTTTCCTCCGCTTCTGAGCTGAGAGAACCCTCGAGTTCCAGGCCATGCCATTCGGCCTGTCCTCAGCTCCCAAGGTCTTAACCAAGTGCATCGCAGTGGTGGCAGCTTACCTGAGGCACCAAGGGGGGTAGGGTTTACCCCTACCTGGATGACTAGCTGATAGAAGTCCCTCCAGGCAGGAGGTGGAGTGGTCCAGGGATCTGGCCCTCCAGACCTGCATCACAATTGGCTTCCTGGCCAACAAGGCCAAGTCTGAACTTGTACCTTCACAGGTGATCCACTTCATCAGGGCCAAGCTCGACTCTTGCAGAGCCAGAGTACGGCTCACAGTGGGCAGGGCAGAGGCTGTCTCCTCCTTTGCTCGATTATTTCAAGTTGGACAATTGCATTCTGCCCGGGACTTTGTGCACCTGCTGACTCATATGGTGGCCTGCACCAGCGTGGTCTGGTGGGCCCACTGGAGAATGTGCTCCCTGCAGTGGGAGCTGGCCAGCCAGTGGTCTCAGCACAGGGGTCACTTTGACCAGCTGGCCACTGTGACATAGCAGATGTGGGACGCCTCCCAGTGGTGGTTAGTCCACAGCATCTGCAGGAAGGGATCCTGTTTGTTCGGCCAGAGCCGACGGTCATCCTGATGACCGATGCCTCTCTCGTGGACTGGCATGCCCACCTGGGGGACCAGAGTCCACATGCTCTGAACCCTTGAGGAGTCCCAGTGTCCTATCAACCTGCCATAGCTCCAAGCAGTCAGGCTGACGCTGACTGCATTCGCTCCACACATCCAGGGCCAGGTGCTCCAGGCCTAGACAGACAACACCATGACCATGTATTACCTCAGCAAACAGGGCAGGATGCCCTCCCTGCCATTGTGCAAGGAAGTTCTCCATGTGTGGACCCTCATGCACATCCAGGAGTCCGATCTCCTGGCCATCCATGTGGCAGGGGCCTCCAACCAGCTGGCAGATGCCTTCAGCCGTGTGAGCGAGGCGTCTCATGAGTGGTCTCTCCACCCAGAGGTAGTCCAGTCTGTTCTTCCGGTGGGGCACATCTCAGGTGGACCTGTTTGCCTCCAGGGAGAACGCAAAGCTGAGGCTGTTTTATGCCCCCCCTCAGCAGGGAATGCTGCAGGGGGATGCTTTCTTGAGGCCCTGGACCCAAGATCTCTTTTATGCCTTCCCTCCACTTCCCTTGATCCACAAGGTGCTTCTCAAGGCCAGGAGGGACAAGGCACAGATGATCCTTGTGGCACTGGACTGGCCATGCCAGTTCTGGTACCCTAGTCTCCACAACCTCAGCAGCTGGCTCCCGCAGCACCTTCCTCTCCCTCCCAGACCTGCTTTCCGTCAATTAGGGGAAGGTACTCCACCCGGACCTTCAATCTCTGCACTTGACAGCCTGGTTCCTGAGCGGCTAGTGTTCCAGGCTTTGGGTCTCTCCGATGACATTGTCACTGTTGTGGAGGCATCTCGGAAGGAGTCGACCAGGAAATGCTATGCCTTCAAGTGGAAGAGGTTCTCCATTTGGTGCCAGGGCATGTTGTCCCTCTCTAAGTCAGGCCTTCAGTCGATGACCCTTAAGGTGCACCTGGCAGCCATTTCTGCTTACTTGGCGTGGGCCGGTCAGCAGTTGGTGGTGCAGGAGAAGGTGGTCTGGTGCTTTTTCAAAGGCCTTGACCACATTTTTCCTCCGGTGCCTGAACTACCACCACCTTGGGATCTGTTGCTGGTTTTGCAAAGCTCCAGGGCAAGCCATGCGAAACCGATGCACAGGTGTGGTATGTCTCACCTGTCGACCAAGACCACCTTCCTGGTAGTCATCACATTAGCCAGAAGGATCAGTGAGCTCCAGGTGCTTTCGGTGGAGTCTCCTTAGCTGGTCTTCCACAGGGACAAGGTTGTCCTCCGCCCCAACCCGAAGTTCCTCCCAAAGGTTGTGTCAGAGTTTCACCTTAATCAGGTGATTAATCTCTCGGTATACTTCACCAATCACACCTCGGGAGCCGAGCACAGGCTCCATACTTTGGAACTGCAACAAACGCTTGCCTGTTATAAGGAGCACATGGTTGGAGTTCTGGGAGAGGTTTGCCAGCTGTTTGTTACCTATGTTGAAGCCTCACCTGGCAGACCAGCAGCTAAGCGGACAATTGGCAGGTGGATTGTATCCTGCATCAACCTCTGCTATATAGGTTGGTGGGTAGGAAGCCTCCTGTAAGGCTAAGGGCTCATTCCACCCACCATACCACTGCCTCGGTGGCTGTTTCCAGGGACGTCATTATCTAGGAAATCTGCAGGGCTGCTACCTGGAGGTCAGCACACACCTTAATTTCCTATTACTACCTTGACCTTGAGTCACGCTTGGATGCTGGTTTCGGGATTTCAGTTCTCCAATCTCTGTTCTCTAAATAGTGGGTGTATGCCTTGCCTCCCGGAGAACTGCTAGGCTTCTGCCTGAAGGTATGGACAGAACATCATATCCACGTCTCTAGAAAAACAGGTTACTCGCCTGTAGCAGTAGATCTTCTACGGACTGGTCTCTTGCAGTAAGTCATTACTTATGGGAGTATCCACCAGGTGGTGCTGTCACATGGCAGCTTCTTCCAGCAGTCTTCCGTGGGGGCCGCCCACACATCACTTCCTGTGGATGTGTAGAAGAGTGGGTGGCCCCCACTACCCTCTGTTCATTTTCCTGCCGGCTTCAGCTCGCACACTCAGCTCTCCTGATCTCCTGGGTTGCAGTCTTCGACTCAAACTTGAACCGATTTTCTGCCTTTGGGTCTGGGACTTGCTGGCAGCACCCCTGGACTTCCATAGCAGGCCTGTGACCCACTCTACCCCTGCTGCTCCCAGACTCAGGCTCTTTTGCTGGGTCTGGGGCTTCTTTAGGGCCTAGCCCGATTAATCTTTTTTTTTTTTTTCCTCCTTCTACAGCAGGCCCGGTGTCCCTTTAGAGCTCCCGGTACACCTGCTGCTCCCTGGCCCAGGCACTCTTGCTGGGTCTGGGGATTCACTAGGGCTGCTATTTACAGCCTAGCCCAATTTTGCTTCTCTCTGCCAGGCCTGTGGAACACTCCCAGGCCCTGGCTCTTCTACTTCCAGAACCCGGGCCTGTGCACCACTCGCTGCACCCCCGGCTCCTGCCTCTGGTCCTGGGTATGTGTACTACTCCCAGGCCCTGGGTCTTCTACTTCCACTGGGCCAGGTCTGTGCTCCTCACAATGCCCCCGGCCCTCCTTGCTCACAGCACCCCTGCTGCTCCCTGGCCCAGGTTCTCTTGCTGGGCCTTGGGACTTGCTCATGGCTGATCATCCAGCCAGGCCGGAATGGACCTTGGAGGGGCTGCCTTAAAGGCTCCCCGGTCAAGGGCACTCATTCCAGGCATAGGAGGGAGCGAGATTTACACTCCTCACACTCTCTCTGCCTTACTTCATCGACGGTGGCCCCTCCATCGTCGACAGAGTGTTCCTCATTGTCGGAACTGCTCCCCTCATCGACTAAGCCTGCTGGGCTTGTTTTATCTTCGGGCTTCGTTTCTGAACATCTCCCATCAATGGGCTGTGTTGCCCCGTCAACGGAACGCATCCTTTGCTCTCCCTCATCAATGGGAACTCTTTTCCCGTCGATGGGACATGATTCTGCTGTTCTCTCATCGATGGAGGCTTATTCTCCGTCGATGGGGAAGCCTTTCCCATCGATAGAATAGCGTGTTTTGCATGCCTTGTCGACAGGACGGCTTCTACTATCGACGGACAGGCTTGTTTCTGGTCTGTCGTCGATGGGGCTGATTCCACCGTTGACGGAAGAGCCTCTTTTGCTTCCCTCCTCGACAGGGATGCTTCCGATGGTGATGAGGGCCTCCCACACTGGGACACCCCCTGCTCGGGGCTTTGCTCCCATGCCCCCCCACTTGTCCTGGCACCAGCATCCTGTTTAGGCATCCTCTGGGGTCTCCCCGTCGCCCGTTTTGCACCCTTTGGACATGACTTTTCCCTTGCCTTTGGCCCCACTGAGGGGACCCATCCCTGAGTCCCTTACCCCTTTGCCGGTCCCAGACCACAGGGGTCGGACTGTCTTCCCCCGCTATTTGGGGTCAGCGATTCCCAGGCTGGCTCGCCCTCCTCCTAGCACCACCCTTGGGTGCTCTCCGTTTCTGGACTCCCCCATCACAAGTGCTGGGCGTCGCCCGCATTGTGCTGGTAGTCCTACGATCCATGGACCAGGGTCCAGCCTCATCCCATTTCTCCCTCCTCTCTGCCTGGGCACCTTTGCTCAGATCTGGCGCTTCCTGCCTCCCCACCCCATTTATGTGGATTCCCTTTATGGAGATTCCAGGATGGGGGGGGTCCTTTCTTGGGGATGTTCCTGGCGGGGACCTCTTGGACCATGGTGACCTTGGTTCCCTCCCCGTCTGTGTCCTCCATTTTGGAGACCACCCCGCCTGAACCCCCTGCTCCCTCCGCACTCCCGGAGCTCATGCTGCGGATCTGGCACGCTTTTGGCTTCCCTGCTGTGGATCAAGACTCCTTTCGTTGGGACATGGCTGCCTACTTCGACATTCCCGAGGAGCCTGCCATGGTTGTCCGGCTTTTGATTCCTGCATATTTTCACACATACACACTCATATTTGGTCTCGTCCTGCTTCCGCTCAGCCTGCCCCTCATGGCCGTGATCAGCTCAGCCACTGTCTGCCATGCCCTTCCTTTCCTGTCACCTGCTCCATGCATGCTTCAATGCAGTTGACACATCGGCCTGCCTCTCGGCCTCTGGCATCGCCCTTTAGCACTTTGCCTGGCTGCGGGTTTCGGGTTTGCCACCCGGCGTCCAGCTGTCGGTCACCGATGCCCCCTTTTTCTGGGAACCTGCTATTTGGGCCTGGTGCTCAGTCCATCCTGAATTCCCTTCAGGCTTTGGGGCACACTCTCCAGCCTGTTCAGGACCTCTATCACGACCCCAGGTCCCACCCCTGCACCCCCATGGGTGGGCCGCCTCCTGCCCAGCCCCCTACCGGGTTGCCTCTCGGGACCGCAGGGGGCAGCTCAGTCTGCCCCTCCGTGGCATCCCCGTCCTTCATGTGGGGCCGGAACTGCTTCTGTGCCTTAACCTGCTTTTCGGGTATCCCCGCCTCCTCTTACAGGCCTTGGAGGCGCCCAGGGCTCGTTTTACCTTTCTTAGAGGCTTGCTCCCGGACTGCACGCTTCACTCCTCCATGCAGATCTGATTGGAACTCCTGCCACTTTCCCTGCTGGAGCCCTTCAGTTGTTCCTTCCTATGACCATCCGGGATATTTTTTCCCTAGTGCTCATTTTTTTACTATCTGATCCGCTCTCCTTGTCTATTTATTGACTTTGACTTTATACCAGGGCCTGTTGACCTCTGTTGACCTCTGCCTTGTCAGGATGAATCACTGTGCCTCGCCACCTACAGTTCTTTCTACATCATGCCTCCTGCATGCTGTCCTCACCCACCTTTGTGCCTTTCTGCCTGAGCGGGTGTGGTTTGAATTGACGTTTCTCCTAGTTTCATGCCAAATGTCTTCGCCTAATCATTGGCCTATCTGCCTGCATGGAAGGGGTTTGAGTTGGACATTTCTGTTACTTATCAAACATTTAGTCCTTACCCCACCCCAGCATATCTGCCTCTGAGGGTGCGGTTGAAGTTGACGTTTTAATTTGCTTTTACATCTTTGGCTTTGCCCTTCCTTCCATTTGGATTTTACTGCTTGGTAATCTCCCATAAGTAATGACTTACTGCAAGAGACCAATCCATAGAAGATAGTACAGTTACATAAGAACTTACCGTAACAGTAGATCTTCAGAGGACTGTCTCTTGCAGTAAGTCTCCCGCCCTCCATCCCCCTGCCTTGTTGCCTTGAATCTGCAACTCAGGACATTGGGTGGGATCTCTGTTCTTTGTTTTTCTGACCCTCATTTACCTCGGTCCAGGCCATACTTGCCACAGCCAACGGTGAACAGAGGGTGCTGGGGGCCACCCACTCTTGTACACATCCACAGGAAGCGATGTGTGGGTGGCCCCCACGGAAGACTGCTGGAAGAAGCTGCCGTGTGACAGCGGCACCTGGTGGATACTCCCGTAATGGCTTACTGCAAGAGACAGTCCTCGGAAGATCTTCTGTTACAGTAAGTTCTTACGTAACTGTACTTTCTAGGAGTGGTATACGAGGTTCATCAACACAGACCCACCCGTCCTCCCCTGGCTTTGGTGCACAACACTGCTTCCAGTGGGCAAGATCTGGCGTCAGGAGGCAGAGCCAAGGGAGTTGCCACCTGGGTGGGAGGAGCCCACTTGAAGATGTTTCCAGCCAGTCTTAAAGGGAAAGGCAACTGCCAGTCCATGTGGATGAACATCATATACCATTCCTAGAATTACAGTTACAGGTGAGTAACCTGTTTTTCTATACCTTTATGTAGATTTGAGCTTTTCTATATTCCCAGCATTCTAGTATTTAAGATATTATTTTTCCCATACAACCTCCCAGCTAAATCCAATTAGAATATATTAATAAGATAATACTCAAGACATTTGGTTAGCTGTAGAGTTTGGGTTTCCTTCTTAATTTCAGAATCTTGAGAATTCTTCCCCTGGATGACAAAGGTCCTTGTGGCTGGATTTTGTTGTTGTTATTGTCCTTACTCTGTTCACACTGGAACCCTGAACCAATCTATTGTCAACAGCAATGCAGACTTGCTTTCTGACTGGTGAACATCAGTAGGCAGTCAGTCCTTTGTTCTGTTTTTTTTTTTGTTTAAATTCATTGTTTATCCTCCTTGGCCACCTCTCTGCACCCCGATGATTTATTCCTCGCATCCTGCCAGGGATCCGGCCACCATCCATCTCAACCAGGACCGCCAGCACCCTGAAACACCTGTGGCTTACACCCCGCAGTGGGACAGCAGGGAGCCCCCTAACTCCCCACACTTCACGGATCCAGCTCAGGTGCCAGTGCCCAACGAAGACTCGCAGATGGCCATCAAGCTGCGTGAGAGGTGTCACTTTTCCACTGTTCATGTTTTTCCCCTCCCGAGTCAGTGGGCATGCAATGGCGCTTCCAGCCGTCGGGAGCACCGCATGCAACTTCCCCGTCCTGACATCTGCCCCCGACTCCTCCCCAGTGTACGGCATGCATCCCCAACCCCAGCCTCCGCCAGAGGGCAGTCGGCCACTGTCTTGAACCCCCTCCCAGAGGGAGAGTAGTCCTTCGGACATGCAATCTCTCTCGTCCCCTGCCAGCCCCCGCTGACCCGTGCTCACTCCTGAACCCGGGTCGCTGGCGTGGCGCAGCGACCAGCACCTCTGCCCTCAGCGCCACTGGGCGTCTTTGTTCTGGTTTTGGCAGGAATTTCAAAACAGTACTTAATCAGCAAAATGTCCATTCCACGAGCACGGATCCTTTCGGCATCTGGATTTTCAGAATTCTGAGGTGTTTCCTCAGGAACTGAGTTTTTAAGTCCACCTCATTATGGTGCATGCAAGATTCACCAACACTGACTGGATCACGCAAATGACATGGGCATGTCTAGTTTTCTCTTCTGAGGCTCCACCTGTCTCTGTACTTGTTCAGTTTTAAGCCCCAAACTAGTTTGTCTTATAACTTTTGAATGCAATGAGGTGTAGTTTTCAAACAAATATTTCCGAGCACAGCTTGTTAAAAGCCGTCTTTCAAAATGTCTGTCACATCTGTGAGACAACTATGTTCTGAGATAAGCTAATAATGATTATAACACCAGTTCTCAGCAGAATCTTTAAAAAATGAAATAAAAAAATTCACTTCCCCATGTCTCAAGCTTTCAAATTAAGTAAGTCTCTTTCAGGTTTCTGGTTAGGAAAGCTCTTAAAAGCATTGAATTCCATTGCAGATGGTTTTGTCTTTGTTCTTCCAAGAAAACACATCAATCAAGCTGTCAAGTTTGTTTACTTCAAACTCTTTAGGATGGTATCTCTCAGTTCTGTATCAACTCACACATATAAAAATTATATTTTCTGACTTGTCATGACATCAGCTCTCATTTAAGACCAATTACAAGTATTCCCACTTTTAAACTTTTAGTACAGAAAATTCTTGCAAATAACTAACATTCTCCAGCAGCTGCACATATCAAACTTGGCCATATGATAGGTTGAAATGTTCTTTATCCACTGATGAAATGTCATGCTGGCAGCATGTTACATTTTCTAGTAACAAACAAAAGTGTTTTTCATTTACATTGAAGCCTATGGAAAGGTTAGCAAGGGAAAAGGAAGAGACCACCATAATGGTATTCCAAGGAGGTAGCTGAGAAAGTGAAAGCAAAACAAACTACATTCAAACAGTACAAAAAGACACAGGCAGAAGGGGAGAGGTAACAGGAGAAACAAAGGTAGGCAGGGAGAGCAGTAAGGGAAGCCAAGGCACAAAAGGAGGAACACATTTCGAAAGCAGTGGTGTGGGGAGACAAAACCTTTTACAGGAACATCAGAGAGAAAAGGAACGGAAAGGGAGGATGGGAGTGGAGTGGAGGATGAAAACCGCAAAGCAGACATACTGAACAGATACTTCTGATCAGTCTTTACAGAGGAGGGGCAGGAAATGGGCCAGAAAGGGATATGAAGGGCATGGAAATGGATGCAAGTCCTTTTCCAAGGGAAAGGGTCCTAAGAGAACTGGAAGGAATAAGAGTTGATGAGGCTATGGGACCAAATGGGGTACACCCCAGGGTACTGAGGGAGCTAAGAGAGGTGGTGGCAGAACCTCTGGCAACCCTGTTCAGCTTGTCACTGGAAACAGGAGAGGTTCTCAAAGACTGAAGGAGAGCTGATGTAGTCCCACTATATAAAAGTGGAAACAGAGAGGAAGCGGGACACTACAGACCAGTCAGCCTGACCTCAGTAGTGGGGAAGATCAAACACCACTGAAGGAAAGAATAGTGGAACACCTGGTCGCCAACAGTCTACAAGACCCAAGGCAAAATGGTTTTACTGGAGGGAGATCATGCCAGACTAACCTCATTGTTCTTCAACTGGGTGATGAGGGAGATGGATTGGGGGGATCGGGACTGTATGTGGCCTACCTGGACTTCAGCAAGGCCTTTGACACTGCTGCATAGAAGGCTGTTAAACAAGCTGGAGAAAATAGGAGTGGGTATGATGGTGGTGAAGTGGGTGGAGAATTGGCTGGATAGCAGATCACAGAGGGTGGTGGTAGAGGGAAAGGTGACCACTGGGGTTTCACAGGGATCAGTCCTCTTCAATATCTTTATCAGTGACATTACAGAGGGCCTAGAAGGGAAAATTTGCCTGTTCATTGATGACACAAAGCTCTGCAACAGGGTGGACATGCCGGAGGGTGTGGATAGAATGAGGAGAGATCTGCAGAAGCTTGAGGACTGGTCAAGAGATTGGCAGTTGAGTTCAATGCAAAAAAAAAGTGTAAGATAATGCATATGAAGCACAAAAACCAAGGAACAACATATCAACGTGGGGGGGTGGGGAGTATATAGAATGCTCCAGGCAGGAAAGGAACCTAGGGGCTATCATCTCTGATGACCTCGAGTTAGGGAGTCAGTGCAACAAGGCGTCCGGAAAAGCAAACAGGATGCTGGGATGCATAGGCAGGGGTATCACCAGCAGGAAAAGGGACTTCATAATTCCACTATACAGGACATTAGTGAGGCCACACCTCAAGTAGTGTCCAGTTCTGGAAGCCTTACCTATGTAAGAACATAGGATGGAAGCAGTACAGAGGAGGGCAACCAAGATGGTGCAAGGATTACATCACAAACCCTATAAGGACAAGTGAGAGACTTAAATATGTATTCCCTGGAAGAGAGGAGGGTATATGATTGCGACATAGAAGTACATCACAATGAGGAACAAGGTGCAGGAAAACACAATTTTTCAAAGATGATGATGCTTCAGGACTAGGGGACATGGGATGAAACTGGAGGGAGAGGGGTTGAGAGGGAACATGAGGAAGTAGTACTTCACAGAGAGGGTGGTGAACAAAAGGGAACAGCCTGTTGGAAGAGGTGGTGGGGGCAGAAATGATTACAGGATTTAAGAATGCATGGGATAGGCATAAGGGGATCCTGGTAGTCGGGGGGACCTAGTTCCAGGGAAGCTTGAAGAAACACAGTTACTTGTGTTCATGGGCAGACTAGGTGGCCTGAAGGCCCTTATCCCCCATCAACATCTATGTAAAATTTAAACTCGTTTTTTTGTTGTTTGTTTTTTTCCTTGAAGGAGCTGGGCTTCTCATGGACCGACCAGCTGCACTTTGTCAAAAATGTCAAGTTGCCATTGTACCCTTGTCCTTATCTCTTCTTCTCAAGCTAGCTGGAGACACACTCAGGTCTGTAAAAGGGGCCCAGCTCTTCACTGGGTCAAAAAGTCTTAAAAAGCTAGTCCATTTTTTCCCTTAAGTTCTTCTTGAGCAGATTTTAAACTTGGAAGCAGGATTTGTTTTACTTCCTCAAAAAGTTCTTCCAGGCAGGAGTTCTACCCAGCTGTCTTGGTATGACCTCCAAGTTACGCTCCCAGTTTAATAGTATAATTAAACACTAATTATTAAACAACGTAAAAAAAATGTTTTTATAAAAGGTTTGTTCCCACAGCACCTCCATGGTTCGTTGGGCCTGTTGAAGGATGTACCCCCTGCAGTGGGGGCTGGCCCAGCAGTGGTCTTAGTGCCATGATCCTCTCAATCAGTTGGTCACAGTGACACAGCGAATGTGGGACACCATCCACTGGTGGCTTGTTCTGGAACATCTACAGGAGGGACTCCATTTGTTCAACTGGAGCCAATGGTCGTTCTCATGACCGACACCTCTCTTCTGGGTTGGGGAGCCCACCTGGGGAACCACAGAGTCCCTAGGCTCTGGACCCCTATGAGTCCCGATGCCTTATCAACCTGCTAGAGCTCTGTGCAGTGTGCTTAGTACTGACGGCCTTCGCTCCGCATGTTCGGGGTCAGGTCATCCAGGTCCTGACAGACAACACGACAACCTCCATGATATCTGCCTCTCTGCCCAGATCTGCTTTCTTACCAGGGGGGCCAGTCCTTCATCTGGACCTTCAGTCCCTGCACCTGACAGCTGCGAGAAACAAGAGTTCCAGGCTCTGAGTCTCTCTGATGTGGAGACCTCTCAGAATGAGTCTACTCGTCAGGGCTATGTCTTCAAATGGAAGAGATTTTCCATTTGGTGCCAGGGCAAGGAGCTAGACCCCTTGTTCTGCCCAGTGGCTAGCATCCTGGACTTCCTGTGTTTCCTCTCCCAGCTGGGCCTTAGGTTGACGACCCTCAAGGTACACCTGGCAGCCATCTCTGTATACCGGGTGTGGGCTGGTATGTCGACGGCGCAGGAGAAGGTGGTTGGGCGCCTTTTCAAAGGCCTTGACCACTTGACCCCGCTGGTGTGTGAACCACCACCACCACCTTGGGGATTGCTGCAGGTGTTGACAATGCTCATGGGCAAGCCATTCAAACCGATGCACAGGTGTGAGATGTCCCACCTGTCGTGGAAGACCACCTTCTTGATGGCTATCACCACAACCAGAACTATCAGTGCATACCAGGCACTTTCAGTGGAGTCTCCTTACCTGGTCTTCCAGGAGGATAAGGTTGTCCTTCTCCCCACCCCAGATTCCTCCCGAAGGTTGTTTTGGAGTTTCACCTTAACCAGATGATGAGTCTCCCAGTTTACTTTACCAGCCCAACCTCGAAGGCTGAGCACAGGCTCCATTTGTTGGACCTGAGGCGAGCACTCGCATACTATAAGGAGTGCATGGATGGAGTTCAGGAGAGGTTCGCCAGCTGTTTGTCACCCTTGCTGAAGCCGCACCTGGCAGACCAGCAGCCAAGCTGACAGTTGGCAGGTGGATAGTCTCCTGCATTGACTTCTGTTATAGGTTGGCTAGTAGGGAGCCTCCCGTAGGGCTAAGGGCTCATTCCACCAGACATACCGCTGCCTCCAGGGACATCCCTATCCAGGAGATCTGCAGGGCTGCTTCCTGGAAGTCAGCACACAACTTCATCTCCTGTTACCACATGGACCTTGAGTCATGCTGGGATGCTGGTTTTGGGACCTCGGTTCTCCAATCTCTTTTCCCTAAATAGGGGGTGTGCATCTTCCCCCTCCTTCCAGAGAACTGCTAGGAGGCTGCCAGAAGTGGGGACAAGTACACCATATCCATGTCCCTAGAAATGACTGTTATCCACTTGTAACCATAGATCTTCCACAGAGAAAATCTTTTGCAGCAGGTAATACACTTGGGTCATCGCCAGAGGGTGCTATGGGGCACGGCAGCTCTCTTCTAGCAGTCTTTTGCCAGGAGCCGCCCACATAAGACATCATCATTCTGCTATAAGTGTGGGCAGTCCCTGGTATCCTCGGTTCATTTTCCTGCCGTTTTAAGCTCATACGCAGCAGCTAGTGCATAGAGCAGCAGTCGTCGACGAGAACTTAAGCTGGGAATGGATTTTCTCCATTTCCTTTCCTTTCTTTTATCGACGAATGTCCAAAGAATCTACAAGCAAGACAGCACTTTTTCGATCATGTCGTTGCGGTAGGAAGATTTACCGTTACAACAACCATACTGTTTGTGTTAGAAGTCTGAGTCCCACACACGACATCATCTCCTGCGTTCACTGCCAGGACTTCAACCAGACAACCCGTCGACGATGGCTACAGGAGATCGAAAATCACCTTATGGAGCAGAACGTAACTCTTAGAGAAGGGGGGCCAGTTCCAAGGAGCCCCCTACTACTGCTTCACATAAGCGTAAACAATAAGGATAAATCATCCTCATCTTCATCGGGCAGACGCTTATCGAAGACCACAATCACAGGTGCTTCACTGTCGCCGATTCCCTCTAGGACTGCTTCCTCGTCGACAGCACTTTCTAGCACCCTTTCAGCAGTCTCTATGGAACCCTTTGTTGGTTCCCTTGACTTTTCATCTACGATATCTCCTCATTTCCTGTCGACATCTCCCTTTAAGCATTCCAGTGCCTCTTCCCTTGCTGACCTGTTGACAATGGGCCATTCCTCTATGGGCAGAACTACTGGGTTTGCAATCTCCACTGCTCCTCTGCCTTCACAGCCATTTTCCCATAGGGGCCAGGTGGACAGGGATCATGACCCAGGACTTTACCACCCAGGGGCTAGATCTGTTTATACCTCACATCCTGTTTCCTCAACAATCCCCCTAGTTTCTCAGAAACCCCCTACCCCGTCCCCTACCGCTACCTCATTGGACGTAACCACAGTGGTACAACAGGTTCTACAAGTAATTAGGCACTGTCAGTCTCCCATTCTGGGGAAGGTGAGTCACCCTTCCTGTTCTCCTATCCCTCCGACAGAATGCTTCCAGGGAGACAGGGAACACTCACCACCCTGGTCCCTCCCTCATATGAGGAAGAGTACTTTTCAGATGAGGCAGACTTTCTGGAAGGCTTCCCCAGACATCTGGAGGATGTTGACCTACAGGACTTGGACTCTCGTCCTCCTCCTCTCTTTCTACTATCTCCTCCTTACATGAGGATGCCTCCCAGCACACGACTGCCTCTCCTCCTGATGACCCATCTTTTCATGAGATGATGGTTCAAATTCAGAAAATCATGGGTTTTTCAACCACCGAACATGATAAACAAAGAAAGGATATGCCAGACTATCTCGAACTGCCTGAAGAGTCTGTAGAAGTGCTACTCCCACTTATATAAACTTACCAAAACGTTGTACTGGTGGCTGGGAACCAAACCTCAGTGGTCCCAGCCATTCCTAGGAAGGCAGATCACCTTTACCAGGCTCCTCTTGACCATCCCTTTCTTTCCACTAGCCCTGAGGCTGACTCAGTAGTGATTACCATGGCTCATGATCGTGCCAAACAACCAAAACACATGAACTCATTACCCCTGATAAGGAGTCCCACCGTCTTGACTACCTTGGAAAGAAGGTGTTCCAGGTGGGTACCATGAATTTCAGAATTCTAAATTATATGGGACACATGGTTAAATATCAATGTACCTGGCCGGCCCGGTGGCACTGAGGGTTGAGGCGCGGGATGCCACACCTCGAGCTATGCCAGCGTCCTGGGTTCGGGAGCAAACTCTGGCACTGGGGGTCGGCAGGGGGAGGAATGAGGATCGAGTGCCCTTGTAGAGCTCTCCTCCCTGGGATGGAGGGGTGGGTTGGCCCGGTGAGCCAGCAGCCCCCGGTGGAGATCGGGAGGCACTGCAGCGAGCCGGGCAGCACGTATCAGCATAGCCGACGAGGCAGGGTTGCCATGTGCCAGTGTGTTGGGGCGTGCACATGCAAGGGGGGGGACCGTAGAACAAGGAAAAATCCGGTCCTTGGGGTAGGCGACTGCACCAGCGCCCATGCCCACTGCCAGGCCCTTCAGGTTCCTCCATCAGGGACCCCCACCCGCAGCTGGAGTCTATGTATGTAAGTGCGCCTAGAGAGGAGGGGCGGTCCCACCCCGGAGGGATCAAGCCAGGGGTGCCAGCTGCGGGACGAGGGGGAGGAGAGAGGAGGCTCACTCAGGCAGACTTTGGTCAGGACAGGATCCGGCTGGATGCCCGAGAGAGGCTCCTTCCACCGTGACCAGGAGGGAAAAAGACTTTAATAAAAATAAATAAATAAATAAATGTGCCCTCTGGTCCTCTGCTATAGAACTAGTCAATAAACTCCCTCCATCTCAGGAGAAGGACCAATTATTGGCAACAATTTCCACTGGCAATTCCATATCTTGACACCTGCGCCACTCAGGTTATGATGCAGTGGATACTTCGGCCCGCACAACAGCCACGGGGATTACCCTGAGACACCACACTTGGCTGTGTGTATCAGGATTCACACCAGATATACAACATAAAGTGGTAAATGCCCCTTTTAATGGATCTAAACTGTTTGGTCCAGGTACCCAAATGCTTCTGGATGATCTCCAGGCTTCAGGGCGAACCTTACATATGGTACATGGCATGTATTGTACTTCACAGCCATCTTACCACTACCGCTCTTAGTCGTCCTTTCAATCGAAGTAGGGTGGTAAACACAGAGGTACCTACAGAGGTGGGTTCTGTGGTCATTCCCAGCCTTCTTACAGGACTGCCACTCCTACCTCCAAGGGCTTCCGCTCCTACCCTATGGGTGGAGCCGGTCAGCCCACTTCCCGGTGATCAACTGGGGCATTGCCTGGGCTTCCTCCACCAGGCCTCGGAAGCCATGGACGGTCACTTTGCCCTCCATTTAGAGGCCTGGCAGGCGATAACATCGGATGAGTGGTTACTTAAGATCATAAGGAAGGGGCACACACTAGAACTCACATCAGTGCCTCCCTCTCTCCCCCCCACCCACTCTGTCCATTACCCACCTGACTGTATTCCTATTCTCCAGGAGGAACTTCAGGCACTTCTCCACAAGAATGCCATCTATCCAGTCCCTCCATTGGAGTACCACCAGGGACTTTTTTTTTATTTATTTCTAGGACTCCTCAGCGGGGGGGGGGGGCAGTTGTACCTATGGTTTCCCCCTCTTCAGACTGTCTTTCTTGGCCCCTACCCCAGCCAGAGCTCGACCCCTATGCCCCAGCCCTCCCAGCTGCATCACGGTGGGGACTTACCCCGCTCACCGCAGAAGGCCAGGTGAGCACCAGGGGAACTGACTTGGGTGCGTCTGCCGCAGCGCCAGCGGACCACCTTCACAATCATGGGGAGGATTTTCTCTTTGTTTCCCCTTCCCATGGTGCGGGTGTGCAATGATGCCAAGGATCTTCCATGTGCGCATCCGTGGACATCACATCCGGCATCTGCCCATGTTGACCTTCCAGCAGACTGCGAGCTGCCCTAACCACCTACCACCACTAGGAGCCAGTGCGCCCACGGTCATCCCTTCCCACCTACCTTGGAGAAGGAGAGCAGTCCCTGGTGCCTCAATCCTCCTCCCTCCCAGCTGACCCCCAGCTCCCGAGGTCGCTCCTGACCCTGGGTCACTGGCATGGCACGAGGTGTGGTGTCCAGCAGCACAACCCTCAGCGCCATCGGGCCAGTGAACCAAGGATTTTTACTCCCATTTCTTTCTGGTACCCAAATGCACTGGAGATCTCAGACCTATACTAGACCTCTGACAACTGAATCTGCACATTCAGTACAAAAGGTTCCAGATGGTCACCTTAACATCCATAATGCCGATGTTAAAACAAGGGGATTGGCTAGGTATGGGAAGACATTTTGTCTTCCCGTACCTGGTCGATTGGCTTATAAAAGTAGACTCAGAAAACTCTCTGTTTTCATCCCTCCAGGCGACCCTCACTCCAATTCCTAGGAATTATGGTCAACTGTCCCAAGTTCAATCCAAACCCTACCCAGTCACTCCAGTATATAGGAGCTGTTCTGGATACTGCCTATGCCAGGGGCTTACCTCTCTGCCAACAGACAAAACAGAATTCTGTCTCTGGATTCCCAGATACAAACTCGACAATTTATCACAGCCAGACATTTCTTATGCCTTCTAGAGCACAGCCTTTACCCGCCTACATATGAGACCAGTCCAATGGACTCTTCAGAATCAGTGGCAGCAAAAGACGGGATTTCGAAGACAAAATCAGAGTCACTCCGGTTCTATGCTCGGCCCTGAATTGGTGGACCCAGCGTACCAACCTATCTCAAGGCATGCCTTCCACTCCCTTCCTCCCCAGTAGACGCTAACCGTGGATGCTTCCCTCAATAGCTGGGGTGCACACCTGGGTCCCTACAAGACACAGGTCAGGTGGCCCCAAGTCTCCACTTCTCCCCATATAAACCTACTGTAAATGAGAGCAGTCTACCTCACCCTTCAGGCCTTTCCCCCCCACTTCTCCCCGGGGCCTTTACTGATCCAATCAGACAACACCTCAGTGGTGTACTACCTGAACAAACAAGGAGGTACCAGGTCCCGCACTCTCTGTAGAGAGACGATAATCATTTTGCAGGAAGCCATACTTCAACACCTATCATTGATAGCCGTCCATCTACTGGGATGCCACAATACCCTGGCTGACATTCTTAGTCGACAGACCTCCATGCACGAGTGGGCACTTCATCATGAAGTTCTTCAGATGATCTTTCGATTGTGGGGGACCCCGAACCTTGACCTCTTTACCTCCCCGTCAATCACTGACTCCCCAGATACTATTCCATTATCCTGAACAGAAAGGGACAGTCTACAGATGACCTGTCCCAACCGTGGACAGGACTCTTCTTATATGCTTCCCCCCCATCCCACTCCTGCAACAGACTCTACGGAAACTACAACTTGAACCTGCCACCATGCTCCTCATAGCCCCTCTGTGGTCTCGGCAGGTGTGGTTCCCCTACTTCAGCAGTTCTCAGTAGCAGACCCCATTCCGTTGACGATCAGGTCAGAGCTGTTAACTCAAGATCAAGAGACCCTTCTTCATCCCAACCCGAAGTCACTACACCTTCATGCTTGGCTCCTGAGGACACTTTCATAGCCCGTCTTCAAGTCTCCTCACCTGTGGCCAATATTCTGTTGGCTTCAAGCAAACCATCTACCAAGGAAACATATAATGCTAAATGGAAACGCTTCTCCATATGTGCTGCTTCCAGGCTGTTGGACCTTTATTCATGTCCAGCTACTACTCTATTAAAGTTCATTTGGCCTCTATCTCAGCCTTCTATGAGCCCTTGGAAGGGAGACTACTGCATCAACATCATCTTGCTAAAATGTTCTTAAGAGAAATGTTACACATCAAACCTCCCATTAGACGACCCACCCCTTCGTGGGATTTGAATTTTCTTTTTGGAAAAACTGACTCTTGAGCCTTTCGAACCGGCGGCCACTTGTGACCTCTGCTTCCTTCTTGGAAGACAGTATTTTTAGTGGCTGTCACTTTCACTCGGCATATATCCGAGCTTCATGCCTTCATGTGCAAAGAGCCTTATTTAATCTTTCACAAAGACAGAGTGGCTCTCCAAACCAGTCCTTCCTTTTTTCCTAAGGTGGTTTCAGAACACACCTTAAATCAGTCCACTGAATTGCCGATTTACTACCCCAAGCATTCTAATCTGGGAGAATACCTCCTACACACCTTAGATATCCATCGTATATTGAGATACTATACCAATCGTCCCAAATCTGTTAGAAAAACTCCTCAGCTTTTTGTTACCGTCACCTCAACCAGGGAAGGTTTCCCAGTCACTAAACAGACCCTCTCCAGTTGACTGGCACATTGTATAACCTTTTGTTATAAGAAATATAACAAGCCATTACCAGAACCTGTCCGAGCCCATTGTACTAGAGCCATGGCCACTACAGCAGCCTGCTTCAAAGGGGCTTCTATTATAGATATCTGCAATGCAGCCACATGGTCCTCAATACATACTTTCATGAAGCACTACAACTTAGACATGCTTCACGCCGCAGAACGGCCTTTGGCCGAACTGTCCTACAAGGCCTTTTGTCATAACGTCCGCCCTTCCTGGGTTTACTGCTTGGGAGTCATCCCAAGTGCATTACCTGCTGCAAGAGATTATCCCCATGGAAGATAGTACAGTTGCGTACTTACCGTAATGGTAGATCTTCGAGGGGTATCTCTTGCAATAGGTACGATCCCTCCCTCCATCCCGCCCCTCCTTCTCTAAGAGAACAACTTCTGATCCAAACATATATGGGAAGGGATACATATGGTACCTCGAATCTCCGTCGGTCCTCACTTAGCGAGCTGAATCCAGCGGGGAACTGAGGATACCAGGAACCACTCAATCTTATATAGAAGCAGAATGATATCTGGTGGACGGCCCCCGACAAAAGACTGCTAGAAGAGAGCTGCCGTGTGCCACAGCGCCCTCTGGCAACAACCCAAGTGTATTACCTGCTGCAAGAGATAGCCCTCGAAGATCTACCATTGTAGTAAGTACGCAACTGTACTTTCTAGCAGTGGTATATGGTGTACATTCACACAACCCGCCTGACTTCCCCTGACAAGTGGCACACTGGTCTTACTTCCAGTGGGTAAGATCTGACATCACAGGGTGTTGCCAAGAGGATACCACCCAAGTGGGTGGGAGAAGCGAGCTTGAAGACCTTCCGGTCTGCGATTTAAAGGGAAAGGATTCTGCCAGAAGTGCGGATGTACACCATATACCATTCCTTGAACTACGGTTACAGGTGAGTAACCCTCATTTCTGGCCCAATTTGCAAACTGCTGGGGACAGAAAAGAGCTTGTGTGCCTCTGAAACCTCTTAGCTTTCAGAACCCAGCAGTGACTGGTCAGAGACTGAAAAGACAATGAAGTCTTTTAATTTGGCAAGACCACTTGGGTATAGATTGCTCTAACATAAGGTCAACCAGCAGGTTTTATGTTTTTTTTTGCAGTCAGTCTTTTTATTGGCAAATTACATAATATATATATGTGTGTGTGTGTGTGTGTGTGTGTATATATATATATGTAATAGATAACCCACTCTTAGGTGTGCAGTTGCGCTCTGATATACATGCGCCTTGGTGTGCGTCAACCACCCAAGGCATGAGTATATCAGAGTGTGACCACACATTGTAGAGTGGGTTATCTATCTTATAAAATAGCAAAACTGCTTTGGAGGGGGGTAAAAGTGCAGGTGTGCGGTCACGCTCTGATATACCCACGGTCATGTGATGTGTTTTATACAATCAGAACACTTGATTTGGAGAATGTCATCATCTCCATTTTATATATATATATATATATATATATATATATATATTACAGTATACTTTGAGTGCAGTCTGTCTTAGTGTATAGTAGGGGAGCGGGTTAGGTAGTACTAAATCTGTTTGGAGTGGTTTGAGGTAAGGGTGAATAATTGTGGAAAACAGGTGGTCTGTTACTGCTAGCCAACTTTGACATTTGTGCCCTTCTTTCCTCAGCTGGAGAACAGCATCCTGGAAACCTGGGGAAGGTTAATATTTTTTGAAAGGTGAAGGGGGGCAGAAGATGGCCTCTGCAGAGATCCATCTTGCCTGATCAGCATCCAGACTTAAAATTAGGAAGTTGAAGAGGGCACAAGGTGACAATAGAAGTACATATGTTGTTGTGCAATGCCAGGTCAGTGGTCCATAATACAGTTCTAAGCAGGGACATCATCGCTGATTCTGATACCACCCTGTTTCTGTATATAGTACACATACAGAAACAGCAGATGATTTGATTTAGTTTATTTTTCTTTGTTAAATTTGTACAGTTTGATCACTGGTTGCTTTTGTGTACATTCTCCTTTGTACATGAGATTTTTTCTTGTGTGCAGTTTTTAGAATTTTTACTGAACACCTTTTATTTTTTTCAAACATATTTCCCCCCCAGGCTCAGGTCAAGACCTCCTTCCTGCAGTGTCAAGCCCCTATTCCCGCTCGAGACACCATTCACCAACCAGTCCAGAACCCTGAGCCCACCTGCGACACGTTGCTGGGCTGCCCCTTTGACTTGCCCTCCCAGGGCCGAGTACACCTTCAGCCACTTCCCCCACAGCAGAGGTGAAAACCTGGGGTGATCTCTGGTTTGTGGTGGTTGTGGTAATTTGACTTTGAACGTGGTGGGCAGGTAGAGGTTTCATCTGCCCAGTCCTGCCCTGATTTTCACCTCTTTAAGTCCCACCTTCCTCCCAGGAGTGTGCCACATTATTGGGTGCTGACACACTGCTGCACCTGATTGATGCTGGGGCTCACTCCAACTTCCCCTGCAAATGCTTTCCTTCTCCTGCACCATCACCTGTGGTCACCCAGGTGGCAGTAGAACAGCAGACCTGCACGTCCCTGCTCCCCAGAAGAGGAGGAGAGCATCCACTGGGATGCTGGATCGTCCTCCCCTTTGCCAGCCTTCCGACGCCCTTGCTCATTCCTAAACCTGGGTCATCAGCATCACGAACAGTAGCACTACCACTGTGCTGGCAGACTGGCATTTGAACACCTTTTATTGCCCTCTTGCACTTGTTATTTCCTGTTGTATTACTTCCTGCTCACTTGTACCTATTCTGTATTTATTTGCACTGGTTCTGCAAGCTTGTTCATCCTTCGACCTCATCCCAAGTCTCTCCTAAAGGTAGTATCGGAGTTTCACCTTAAGGAGATGATTAACTTACTGGTATACTTTACCAACCCAACCTCCGAGGCTGACCGTAGGTTCCACACACTGGACCTATGAAGAGCAGTCTCCTAATATAAAGAATGCATGGCTAGAGTTCAGAGTGAAGCTCACCAGCTTTTTGAAACCCATGCTAAAGCTGGGCCTGGCAGACCACCAGCAAAGCAGACCACTGTCAGGTGAACTGCATCCTGTATCAACCTCTGCTATAGTTTGGGTGGTAGGAAGTCATCCAAGAGGCTTAGGGCTCATTCCACCAAACATATTTTTTTTTTGTAGTCTTTGGTAACCAGGTAAGACCCACTAGGCACAAGTGCCTGTTTTCAGGAGTGACCTGGGAGCACTGGGTGGTTAAGTGACTTGCTCAGAGTCACACAGTATGCAAGGGGAGGTTGTGAGATTCAAACCCAGGTCTGGTCTGCTGGATGTACCAAGCTCGTTCACACCTCATTACTCTAACCTCTAGGCTATACTGCCAGCCCATGCTGCTGCCTCGGTGCCTGCTTCCAGCACTCTGGTCACCTGCATGGTGGCATGATCCGCAGCTGCTGAGCAACCAGGGCGGCTTAACCTGTACAGCATTCATTTAACAAATATGTATGTAACCTCTGGGTACTGCCATTGGTTTCCATAGAGGCCTATGGGCCACACAGAGTTTCAGAGCTCCTCTAGTACTCCATGGTCAGCTAGTGAGTGCCCAGGAACCTAGAGGATGTGGCCATCTTCCAGGAGTTGAAATATTCCTGGCATTTGTAGTCAGTTCTATGCTGCCATGCAGGGTGCTGTTGGCACCTGAAGCTGAACTGAAGATTTGGTTGGTTCTGTAGAGAAGATCTCAACTTTGCACTGAGGTGTAGAAAGATTCAGTTTGGGCACAAACCAGTTTCCCCCATTCCTGCCATAGGTGGGGGAATAATCTGGGTCTGAGAAGCACTTAAATTGAAATGGGAACCCTTTGGGGGCTGGTGGATATGGGAGGTGGTGAGGTAGATTCTGGCATAGGTACGGTTCCCCAGCAGGATCTGATCACCCAAACAAAAGCAGCAGTGCATGATAGCTGTGAATATTGTGATCTATTTTAAACTGTCCCTTATCTTTTTTTTGTTGTTGTTGCAATTTAGTTTTTTCTTGTTTTTTCTTGCACAGTAACAGAAAAACTAAAAACATCACAATGGTGTCAGTACCTAAAACACAGTACAGTACACGTAAGACAGGCTTTGAGTAAGTAAAGTACAATACCATGATGACCAAAGAAAATAAGTTGGGCAGTTACAATTTAGATGGCTTAAAAAATTCATAACATCACTTTCTACTGAATGAAGTCAGGCTAAACTTCATATGATGGAGTGCCCATCTGCACCACGTCTCACCAAAGGCTGGGGAGGCTGTTATTTAATGCATGGGTAACTCTTTCTAGGTTGTACGCTTCTACCACAAGTTTTCTCCAGCCTGCTACTGTTGGCACAGTGTGTGATAATCACAATCATGTAACGGTCTTCTTAGCTGCAATGATTAATAACAATAATAATTTACGTGAACATCCCCTGAGATTACTTTTCTCCTGGGGGGTATACCCATCAGGATCAGAGGAGAGGACAGTAGACTGGGGAAATCGAACAGTCTCTCAATATCTGTTCAGACATCCTCCCATTAACACTGGAGCAAGGGACAGCTCCAAAAAACTTGGGTGTGGTCTTCCAGTGGGGATCCACAGCCTTTCTAGCACTTCCTCTGGGCTCGTGTAAGTCACATGCACAGGTTTTTTTTTGAAAAAGCAAGAATGAAACTTCCACAAAAATTAACGTAGGTAATCTGGCTGACGACACCTTATATATGGGAAGTGTGTACTTAATCCAGATTACCTCAGAATGCCTCTCTGCCAGTTTCTTGTTCCAAGTTGTTAGTATATAAATTGTAGAGTTAGAGAGATGAGAGACTTGGCCCTGATAGATGTGACCGAGCGTCCCCTTTTTGGACCCCTATAAAAATGTCATGTGGTAGATCTAGACTGTCTGGCAGTCTACGTACCTGGGCGGACATTTGAGATACATATTTCCATAACTGAAAGAATTGGTAATGGTCTGCTTCAGGGATTTAATATAATGACTGTAAAGGTTCAAAAGGCAACATTCCCTTGGAATTAAACAATTGATGGTAAGCATTTCAGGGAAGCAACTACTGAATTTAGGGGGTTAGTTTTGTCATATGCCAGGGCTGTGGTCCAAAATTTTAAAGTTAGTGTGAACTTCCATACTACCAGAGAGCGCCAGACCTTCAATGTTGTAATGATATAGGTTGTGAAATTAGACAAAAGGAAATATCCTGGAGATTAGTGAAAAGGTATTTCTTTAGAGGGAGAAAATCATTCAGAATGAATTCTATATTTTCCAGTGGGCCTGACAGCCTGGTTGGGACCACAGGCACATTGTGCAAAGGTGAGTTACATAGGCATAGAATTTGGAATTAGGTTAACCCCATCCTAATCTCTGTGAAGATGGAAGACGGAGTACTGAATCCATGGTCATGCATCTCCCCCCCACCAAGGAAGTGGGAAATATATTTATCCCATGAGGAGACATAAGACTTATCTGGCTAGAGGGGGAAGTCTGATAAAAATATAGAAGGCAAGGAAGCATATTCTGCCTGATAACCTCCACGATTTTAAAAAGTCATAATGTGAGGGAGGACCAGATGGTCAGGTCTTCATGCATCTTGAGGATCAAAGGCTCATAATTTATTAGGTCTAGGTGGTTTCGAATTTTCATGGTCTGGACCACCAGATATCTTAAATCCCCTCCATTCCATCTGAAGGGGAAATGCTGTTTCAGAATGGTCGATGAAGCAAAATTATAAGGAATAACTTTCATTTTGGTGGTGTTAAGCCTTAAGCCAGCCAGTGGCTCAAAGTCTGTGAAGATGTGTCATGCCTTGTATAGGGGTGTTTCAGGGGATGTGCATGTTAAAAAGATGCTGTCTATGAAAAGGGTTATTCTGTAATCCTGGCTCCCAGGGGTCCCCCTTCATTCCTTCCACCTAGTGCAAAGGTCGGCAACCCGTGGCTCGCGAGCCGCATGCGGCTCTCCCTGCCCTAAGCTGCGGCTCCCCTGCTTGCCCAAGTGAAACTGCGTCCCTTGCAGAAAAAAAACGCCAAACCGCATGGCGTGTTGCTGAGATCGGCGGGGGTAGCAGAGCGTGCTAGTCTCCCCTAGCATTCTTTTGTTCTTTTTCCCCGTGGGATTTCCGTCCGGGCTGAGATTCTTCCTCGTGTGTGGTTGGGGGGGCAGGGTCTTCTTTGTTAGTGACGCGCAAGTTACTAGCCCGCCCTATCGGACCTGATTGAGAAATGTCTTGCTAGTCCTCTCAAGACATCTCAATCAAGTCCGCTTGAAGAAAAGAGGCGTGGCAGTGGGAGGATCAGAATCAGGCGGGCCCTTTAAATGCCATGAAAAAACCGCAAAGAAGTCTGTTCTTCGGGACTTGTTGACTTGCTAGTCCAGAGCGCGTTGTGCCAGAGAGGAGCCAGCAGATTTCAGGATTCGGATCGGATCGGGGGTCAGAGTCTGGACTACTGGAAAAAGAGCTGCAAGCCTGCTAGTGGACTGTGAGCCGAGCGTCAGAACCGCTGCACTGCCTGCCACTAAGAAGAGCAGTAGTTGCACAGTTTCGCACTGTGCAGAGAATAGAGAGACCGAGGAGCCAAGCAAGGACTAGCTTGAGGCACCAAGGGGCTGACTCACTGTTGGATAGGCGTTGCGTCCCGAGTTGTGGATTTATGGCTGACAGAGGTAAGAACCAACATGCATGGGTTAATTTTCTGCGACTGCATTAAGTTCCATTTATTGGTCAAAACAATGGCAAATGATGCAGGACATGGGCACTGACATCTGCTAGCTAGGTGCTGGGCTGGGGGGGTAGTGTGCCATGGAATTTCTCAAAGGCGTGTGTCAACTAGGCTGCCTTTTAGCCCCAACATTGATAATGTTACAATGGCCATTGTGTCTGTTATTTCTGATTCACCCCTAGGATTTGCTCCACAAAGGTACCTGTTTTGGTGTATGCTGATGCTCATGTGGTGTTTGTTCCACTATCACAGGGTAGCAACAAAATTAGAATGTCTGTTAACTGAATCAGTAAAACTGTCTCTCTCTGCAATTGTGAAAAAAAAAAAAATATTTGTATAAGTTCACCGGCTGGGGAAAGAGGGGTTGGATAGATAGGGTAAGACTAGCAAAGAAAACATTGAGTTATCATTAGTGACAGTCAAAAGTAACTCACAGTGCAGCATGTTGTAGGGAAGGCTAAAAGAATGCATTACTGGTCAGCAATAATCAAAATGTCATTTTAAATACAGGTTTTATTAAATTAAGTTCATAAAACTGATTGCTGCACCATGATAAATTTAGTTCTGTTTGATGGCACTGACATAATTTACATACATCAGTTATTAAGATGTAAATGATACCTTAAAATTGTTTGTACAATTTTTAATCAACACAATCACAATCTGGTCGGATTTGAACCTTGTTATACAGACTAGCAGCATAAATGCAATATGCCAGAATAAAGTCCAAGGTGGATGCAATCAGTAGATTGTGTGACGTGGTGGGTTTGCCCACTCTATGCGGAGAGGGGATGGGGAGGGTCAGAAATGGGTTGTGATGACCGCTGGGTTGTGCGGGTAGAGTGGAGGTTGGCAGCTGTTTCATCTGCCACTACATTTAGTTTGTGCAAAATGAGGCAGTATTTGCTTGTTGTTTTTTTTTGTTAGAATGATATTGGCAATCCTACATGACAGAATGGCCAGGTACACTATGTGGCAGTAAGAGTTTGTAATTTCATGGTTATAATGTGGTCTGCCTTAAGTAAATCTACATTTAAATAAAGGCAGTATATCATTTTGTGTTGGTGCTGATTTTTATTTATTTTTTTTAACTGCTGAAGGGGAAGGGCTTGTTGCTATTATGCTCCTTTCCTCCAAACCCCCACTGCTGCTTCAATCTGCTGGGGAGAAACACTGAAGAGCACAGTGACTTTAGTTTTTTATGGGGGGGAAGGGGTATCCTGCCTGTGACACTTCAGTTTAAATTCAAAAGATTTCAGGTGGTCAAGTACTGCCTAATTTTGTGTTTGTGTCTCAAGTTATCCTAATTGCAGAGTAATCAGTGTCTCTGACTTTGTCATGTAAGTTCATCACAGATCAATTCTGAAGGGATTAAGACAAATGTCAACACTTGGCAATTTATGCCTGACAGAATGTCATCCAGTACAATTTGGCAGAACTGTGAGCTAATGACTAACATTTGAATTGGTTTGAAGTCTGCCTCAGAGTGAGCCATGCTATTAAAAGTGTCATGTTAGTGTTTAGGAGGAGCAGCTTGTGTTTAATTTTTCATGATGGAGCGCAGATCCACTGTGTAAAGACCGTCCTAGAAGGGCCAAAATAATGTCTGTACCTTGGGTCACCACTGCTACTGTTCACAATGATTTCTCTATTTAGCAGTCTAAGTCGCAAGAACCATTTTAAGCAGGAGTGCCTCAGGATACAAACATTAATCTGTCCTTCTGTGGATCTGTACTAGCTAATCCAGTTTAGTTAATATTTTCCCTGCTGTTTTTCTGCAAATGATTATTGTTTGGCTATCATTTTGTAATTTCTGGGTAACAAATCTGTGCCATGCCAATCCGGTTCCGATTCCGTCTGACCCATCTCGCTACAAACCAAGAGGGAGCAGGGTAACATTATAGAAACATTCAAGTTTCTCAGAGATGAACAGGTATGACTGCCAGCAGCTCTTCAGGTGTTGCAAGGGTCCACCACAAGAGGACATGATGATACAAAGCTGATGGGGGTGGGGTCAGAAAGGATGTGAACACTTTTCTTCATGAAAAGAGTGGGGGGGCCGGTGGAATGGCTCGCCTATGTAGGTGGTGGAAATGAACACCATGGAGGGCTTCAAGAGGGGATGGGAGTCCCATTGTGGGACTCCCCGGCAATAAAACTTTTATTTTTAAAACCAGTTTGTGTGTGCATTTTTCTTTATTTGGTTTTGTTTTCGGTGGTGCGGGGCTAGTGAAAGTCATGGTGGGCCAGTGGATTTTTTCCGCCACTAGCCCTGTGGGCTGGTGGCTGAAAAAGTTGGTTTCAACCCCTGATGTTCCTTATTATGGCATACTTTGTGTGAAACCCCACTCATATACATACAAACGTCAGCTGTGGTCATATATATATAGCAAGCCTATATCCTCACCCCCCAAAACACCCAAACCAAAAGACTTCACTTTGCCTGTTTGTTGTGTTTGGAGGGGTGGGAGGTTGTTTGGATTGCTGTGTTGTTTTATTTGTGTTAACATCAGTTTTCTTGTAAACTGTCTTTATTGGTGGGGTAGGCTGGGGTGACGTGACACTGTGTTCACAGTTGGGCCTATCTCTGGATTCTGGCCACTGCATTGTCACTTCTGTGTGTTTAATAAATAGAAACATAGAAACATAGACTTTGACGGCAGATAAGGACCGCTAGGCCCATCTAGTCTGCCCATTTCCCTACCTACAGGATAGGCCGCAGATCCTAGTTAACCAACAGCCTATATCTTCCTGCCCCCCACAAGAATTGCCTTATGTCTGTCCCATGCATTCTTGAATTCTCCCACAGTTTTAGACCCCACAACTTCCTCAGGAAGGCTGTTCCATGCATCCACTACCCTCTCTGTGAAATAATACTTCCTCCATTGCCCTGAACCACCCTCCTTCTATCTTTAAATTGTGTCCCTTGTTCTTGCAAGTCTCTTTTTCTGAAAGATGCTACCCTCTTGGACTTTGTTGATTCCCTTGAGGTACTTGAAAGTTTCTATCATGTCCCCCTCTCCCTTCTTTCCTCAAGGGTATACATATTAAGCTCCTTTAGTTTCTCCTCATACGGCTTCTCTTGCAGACCCTGCACCATTTTAGTTGCCCTCCTCTGGACTGCCTCTATCCTATGTCCTTGTGGAGATGGGGTCTCCAGAACTGGACACAGTATTCCAGATGGGGTCTCACCAACTGTCTGTACAGAGGGATAACAACTTCCTGTTTTCTGCTGCTGATGCCTCTCCCTATACATCCCAGTATACCCCCGGCCCTCCCTACTGCCTTCTCACATTGCTTGCTAACCTTAAGGTCATCTGATATGATTACCCCCAGGTCCCTTTCCTGTTTTGTTGTTGTTACTACCTCCCCACCCATTGTGTATTCTTCCCCTGGGTTCTTGTTTCCCAGGTGCATTATTGCACTTTTTGCATTGAATCCTAGCTGCCACACTTCTGACCATTCCTCCAACCTTGCCAAATCCCTTTTCATCCTTTCCACACCTCCTTGTGTATCAACCCTGTTGCAGATCTTTGTGTCATCTGCAAAAGGCATACTTTTCCTTCCAGTCCCTCTGCAATGTCACTGATGAAGACATTAAAAGGACTGGACCAATACTGAACCTCCGGTACCCCACTAGTAACGCCCTTTCTTCAGAGTGGACTCCATTTACAATTACCTTCTGTGTCCTGTTGTCCAGCCAATGTTTTACCCAGGCTAGCACCCTGGGACCCTCCCAGGCTGTTAATTTGACTATTAATCTTTGTGTGGGACTGTGTCAAATGCCTTGCTAAAGTCTAGGTAGGCCATGTCCACAGCCCCTCCCTGGTCTACTACTTTGGTCACCCAGTGAAAGAAATCTATTAGATTCGTCTGACATGACCTTCCTGCTGTGAACCCATGCTGCCTTGGGTCCTGTGCTCCACTGACCTCTAGGTACTCAACTACTCTTTCCTTCAGAAGTGACTCCATCACTTTCCCTACCACAGAGGTCAGACTGACAGGTCTGTAGTTTTCTGCCTCTGTCCTGGTCTCACTTTTGTGAAGGGGAATCACATCTGCTTTCCTCCAGTCCTCAGGTACCACACCATCCTCCCATGATTTGTTAAAAAGATTAGCCAGTGGTTTCACTAGTTCCTTCCTTAATTCTTTTAGAATTCTGGGGTGAATTCCATCAGGACCCATTGCTTTGTCCACCTTCAGTTTTAGGAGTTCTTGCAGAACCCTTTCTTCTGTGAAAGGACTGGGATCGACCCCCCCTATCAAGAGTGCTTCTGTTAATTGGATTAGGCACTTCCCCCTCCTCTTTTGTGAATACTGAGCAGAAATATTCATTCAGTATTTCTGCTTTTTCACTGTTCCCCTCTGCCCACCCACCATTCATTCTATTCAGCCTCACTATCCCTCCCTTTGTCTTTCTACGCTCGCTGATGTGCCCATAAAAGGTTTTATCCCCCTTATGATAAGATGATGTGCTTTGCTGCCTTGTTTGGGGTGAGTGTATATGGGGGGGGGCTTCTGCTGTGCTGCATTCATTGGTTCTGCATCCTAAAACAGTGCTTCTCTGCTGATATTGATTGTTGTGCCCTTTAGTAATGTCTCGCATAAACATTCCGTTTCTGCATCTTGCAATCATCCAATGCCTGTGACTACATATAATTCTGGATCCCCACTTGTGTCCGTGGCATGATCCTTTCCTTCATCTGGACTGCATATTAGCAAGTTGTAGAACTCCTTTTGTGCGAACTTCTGCCACATGGATTTCTTAAAGAGATTGAGTATTATGTTGTTCCCGTTCCTCAGTGTGTTTCCGGTTGTGGCACTCTTATTTTTTCTGTTCACATACTTCGTGCAACAGAACTTTCTTTCTGTTTTTTCTTGCTCCTTCAAGTGTCTCAAGGCCGTGGTGTGCCATTTTAATGATCTTATTGCTGCTAATCACATTTCTAGATTTTTTTTTTGACTTCTTTCGTTTTGTTTTTTTGTGCCCACTATTCAGGGCCACTATTCAGAAAGTATCTCGGTTGGTGTACACTGCAAAGAAACATGGTGCATCCGGCTAAAAAAAGAAAGATTGCTGATGAGAACCGGACATTTCAAAATGACTGGTTTGATTATGGCTTCATCGGTAGGAAAGGACTGCCATTCTGCGTGATTTGTCAAGAGTCTCTTGCCGGAAACAAGAAATCGAATGTGCAGCGTCACTTCACGACAAAACATGCAACATTTGCAACTAAATACCCTGAAAGACAAACACAAAGGAAGGTCTTTGAGGAGTTGGAAAAGAAACTGGGGAAGGAGCAAACTGTGCTGACATCGTGGTCGTCATCTGCAAATCATCTCACAACAGCCAGCTTCATTGGAGCTTTGCAGGTGGTTTGCGCAGGGAAGCCTTTCACGGATGGAGAATTTTTGAAAGACAGATTTCTTGAAATGGCTCCGTATTTGTTTGCAGAATTCTGGGAAAAAGACAAAATTGTTCGCCAGATTACAGATTTGCCAATGTCTGCCAAGACTGTGAAGGATCGTGCACACAAAATGATGCAGGATGTGGATTCTCAGGTAGTGAAAGATACCGTATCATCTTCATATTTTTCTTTAGCACTTGACGAATCCACAGACGTCAAGGACACAGCACAACTGGCAATAATGGTTCGTTTTGTTTGTGGGTCCAGAGTAAAAGAAGAACTAGTGAGCATTTGCCCCCTGAAGCAACAAACCAGAGGAAAGGACCTCTTCAATGCTCTCTGTGAGTATTTTCAGAAGGAGAACCTGCCCCTTGACAAAATAGTGAGTATTTGTACTGATGGAGCCCCCAGCATGACTGGACGTCATAAAGGACTTGTAAAGCTGCTCAAGGAGAAACTGCAATGGTCAATTATTATTTTTCATTGCATTCTTCACCAGGAGTCACTGTGTGCCCAGTCCCTTGGAAAGGAGATGGCAGATGTTATGGCACTGGTCGTGAAAATTGTAAACACTATTCTTGCCAGGGCTCTGAACCATCGTCAGTTCAGACACCTTCTGGAAGAGCTGGAGTCACAATATTCTGACCTACTGATATACAACAATGTTCGTTGGCTTTCCCGGGGTAAGGTCCTGAAATGATTTGCCAACTGCTTGACTGAAATTAAGCAGTTTTTACATGAGAAAGGCATTGTGCAGGAAGAACTGTCAAACAGCTTTTAGCTCCAGAAGTTTTACTTCTTGGTTGATCTGACTGGACACTTGAACAGACTGAATATTGGGCTGCAAGGAAGTGGCAATACTGTGTTCTCCCTGTGCGAACAGGTCCTGACATTCTCGTCAAAACTGAAAGTGTTCCAGAATGACTTAAAAAGAGGAACACTATATCACTTTGAATACCTTCGTAAATTTAAAATGGACAACGAGACACAAGAACCCAGCTTCACTATGAACACTGCAGTGCTTGAGGAAGCCATCAATGGGCTAATCAGAAACTTCAGTCACAGATTTAATGACTTCAGAAAATATGTACCAACCTTCCGGTTTATGACCCAGCCGTATCAGTCAAATCTTGAAGAAATGCAGCTGGACCATTTTAACATCCCCATTGCTGACTTGGAGATGGAAGTGGTTGAATTCAAAGAGTGCACATTTGGACAGATAAATTTAGACAGCTAAATGCAGAGCTAGAACATCTGGAAAGACGAAGGGCAGAGCTAGCAGCAGCACACAAGTGGGCTGAGATGGAAAGGCTGCCAAAGACAGATGGGCTCATCTTCCAAGTTTGGATGGCACTCCCTGATAACTTCAAGACAATAAAGCGCCTTGCTTTGGGCATGCTGTCAGTTTTTGGCTCCACCTATCTGTGCAAACAAGTGTTCTCTCACATGAACTGTATTAAAAACAAATTCCGCTCTCAGCTCACTGATGGATCATTGGATGTCTGTACTCGATTAAAACTAACCAGCTATGAGCCAAATATAGAAAAGCTGAGCAAAGGGATGCAAGGCCAGAAATCGCACTAATAAAAAGTACTGAATTGAACAGTGATGTCTGTATTTTGGGGAAAAGGTGTGAAAATGTGTGTTTTGGGAAGCCTGCCTTTTATTAATTGGCACTGAAAAGTGATGACAGAGCAGTACTGGTTGTATCTTGAGAAGATGCTTTTGTAATAGCAAGCAGTTTGTGCAATGGAACAGAAAAGATGCGACTTGACAAGTACTGTAGAGAGGGAATTTTCTTGTAGACAGCAGTTCATGCATTGGTACAGAGAACTGGTGGCTGAGCAATACTGGTTGTACTTTGGTAAGAGGGTTGTTGAATAACCAGCAGCTTGTGCATGGGCACAGAGGTGAATTCTGGTTATTCAAAGTCCCTCTTGCCAAAATATAAACCTGGTACCTGAACAGCACTGGTCTGATCATGGGAAGAGTGTTCAGCAGTTTATTTATTTATTCACCAGAAATGGCAATTCATTTGCACAGCAAATGTATGTATTCAATAAACACAGCACATTCGTTTGCACAGAATTTATTTATTGCTCAAGAAACAGTGAATTCATTTGCACAGAATGTATTTATTCACCATAAATGGCAATTCATTTGCACAGCAAATGTATGTATTCAATAAACACAGCACATTCGTTTGCACAGAATTTATTTATTACTCAAGAAACAGTGAATTCATTTGCACAGAATGTATTTATTCACCAGAAATGGCAATTCATTTGCACAGCAAATGTATGTATTCAATAAACACAGCACATTCGTTTGCACAGAATTTATTTATTGCTCAAGAAACAGTGAACTCATTTGCACAGAAAATGTATTCAATAAAAAACTAAATTCCTCTTAATGAAGCAGTCTGTGTTCTTTTAACAAAGTAACATACATTTTTGCATTAAATGACATGTTTTGAGAATGTCTGGCACATATGTGCATGTTAGTCATGACCACATTTTTGAATGGCTCTTTTGCGGTCGGCCATTTTTTGGTCATTGGTCATGCGGCTCCCAGGCCCAAAAAGGTTGCAGACCCCTGACCTAGTGGATTGTTCTGGCCAAAGGCTAAATATATAAAGTGAATAAAATAGGGGGAGGGGGCACCCCTGCCACGCCCCATGCTCCAAATCAATGGGAGGTGTAAATGTACCATTTATACATAGATATGCTTGAAGGGAACTATATAATCTCTGAAGTATTGTCACCAGATCATCTGGAAATCCAAAACTGGTCAAAATGTGTCATAAAAAGGGCCAAGACATCCTAACAAAAGCCTTGCACATTGAGGCTGGCAAGAACCAGGGGAATGGAGCGAGTCTGTACATAATCCAACAGGTGCATTATCTTCTGGATATTATCATGCGTCTGTCTTCTGTGGACAAAATTTGTCTGGTCCCTGTCCAGCAACGATGGGAGAAGGGTGTCTACCCGACTCGCCCAAATAGCTGTGAAGACTCTATAGTTGTAATTTAAAATTGAGATAGGACGATACAACTGTGGTTGAGTGGCATCGTTAAGCGGCTTTAGGATTGCCAAGTTAATAGCAAATCTCCATAAGGGGGCTGGAGAGTCTCCCTGCTGAATGGCTTGGTAAGCATGTAGAAGAGGAGGTTGGAGGATTTCCTTTTATATTTTAAAGAACGCTACAAGTTACCCATCTGGTTCTGGGTACTTGTCTGTCTTAGCTCCACTAAAAACCGCCATAATTTCAGTGAATGAGATGGGTATCAAAGGCAGTTCCTGTTGGGATTCTGTTAACCTAGACAGTGAACGAGCCTGGATAGATGAGAAATCTGGAGAGGCATCTGCCTTATGTAACTGTTGATAAAAAGTTTGCACAACTTGGGGAAATACCTTAATTTGTTGAACTGCTTCGTTTGTGACTGGGTCCTTAAGGTGGGTGATATAAACTTGTACTTTTCTGGTGTGGAAATGGTATGCCAGTGTCTGGGTTCCACTTGCACCGCCTTCATAATACTTGTGCCTAAGATAGGGACCTGCATACTCTACTTTTTAACCTAGTATTTTTTGAATATCCTGTTTCACCTGTAACATTTGTTGATAAACTGATGTATCCCTTTCAATGTGAAACATCTGCAGTGTCCCCAGAATTTTCTGGAGACACCTCAAATGATCCTGTCTTAGCAAAGCTATCATTTCTCCCCTAAGCACTGTTTTCAGGGTGTCACAAAGGATACCCAGTGAGGATATGGAATGCAGATCTTCATTGAGGATCTGGGGGATTCGAGACTCCAAAATCTCATTAATCTTTCTTATCATTAAGGTATGCCAGATTGACCTTCCAGTTTACTGTGTGTGCATGGGGGGTAGTAAGTAAGTAAAAATGTATTTATTTAAAGCGCCCTTCCTAAGTTCAGGGTGCTTTTACAATAATTCACACAGCTTAAATACATTACAATTTAGAATCAGTAAAACCAATAACAAACTAATAACAGTCATTTATCAAATCCCTGAAAATGCCTGATTAATTAGGAATGTTTTCAGATGTTTTTTAAAGCCTTCCACAGTCAGGCTGTCTCGTATCTAGCGAGGTAGAGCGTTCCACAGGGTAGGTGCCATAAAGGCAAAAGATCTTCCTCCAGATGTTTTTAAATATACCCTGGGAATCTCTAGCAATCCCTCACCAGAGGATCAGAGTGAGCAGGAGGGGCAGTAAGACACCAGGAGTTCGTTCAGGTAGTGAGGTCCCAAATCGTGTAGGGCCTTATAGGTCAGCAATGCGACCTTGAAGGTGATCTGCCACTGTAAAGGGCAGCCAGTGCAGTTCACGCAGCACAGGTGTTATATGACTGGATCTAGGGATTCCCATCAACAACCTGGCCATCGCGTTCTGCACAAGCTGCAAGCGGCGGATATCCACCCCCGGCAGCCCTAGATAGAGGGTGTTGCAGTAATCAAAATGACTGGTGACAAAGGCGTGGACCAGTGTGAGACCAAGTGTTTCACCCAGGCTATATTCCTTAGATGGAAAAAGGCAGACTTGACTACAGCCGACACCTGTGCTCTCAGGGTCAGGCCCTCATCAAATACCACGCCCAGGTTACGCACCTGGCCAGAGGCCATAAGCAGGGTCCCCTCAAGATATAAACCCGAGGGTTTCCCCGCCCATACCCCTGTTGTCCTAAAACCAGGGTCCACCACCAATACCTCAGTTTTTCCTGAATTCAACCGAAGCCAATTAGTACTCATCCACTCCTGTATCTCCAGCGGGCAGTTATTAAACACTGTGATGGAATCAGACTCCTGTACAGGCACAAAAGACAGGTAGAGCTGAGAGTCATCAGCATAACAATGAAAACTCAGCCCATACTGTCTTATAATGTCCCCCAATGGAAGCATATACACTGCAAATAACATGGGGGACAGCACCGAGCCCTGAGGAACCCCACAGGGCAGCCAGTGAAGGGACAAGGAATAAATCCCCGACACCACTCTCTGTGATCTGCCCTCAAGGAAAGATCAAAATCAACTGTGGACTGCCCCCCTCAGTCCACAGAAAAACCACAGGCGGTCAAGCACCACACCATGATCCATGATGTCAAATGCTGCCGAGAGATCCAGGAGAACCACGATGTAACAAGCTCTCCCATCTCTCGCCATCAGGAGATAATTTAGTACCCGAACAAGGGCCGTCTCAGTACTATGCCGTTTCCTGAAGCTGGACTGGAGCGGGTCATAGATATTGTGGCTGATCAGATGATCCTCCAGCTGCAAAGTGACCACCATCTCAATAACTTTCCCTACAAAGGGTAAGTTAGAGACCGGTCTGTAGCTTGCTTGGCAGTCGGGATCAAGAGAGGGTTTTTTCAAAAAGGTGCATACCACCGCCTCCTTTAGGGATCCGGAAAGATCCCTCTCTGTAATGAAACTGCCACTATCCCAGCCAGGACCATGCCAATAACCTCTACACACCCCACTAACAGGCGAGTAGGGCCCGGATCCAAACCACAGTAGGTAGTCGCAGAGTCTGGATTAACCTCACTATATCCATGACTGCTGGTTGGCTGAAGGTGAACCAAGTCAACTAGGCATTCGTACCACCCAATTGATCAGTGCAAGGCCCAATGGGAGGGTGCTGGCTGATCTCATCCCTGATGGTAGATACCTTGTCAGCAAAGAATTTCGCAAACTCCACACACTGTATTTGTGACAATGCTCGACTGGTCTGTAGACAGGCTGGATTGCACAGTCTATCCACAGTCCGGAAGAGCTGGTCTGGTCTATTTTTCGCTGTAGCAATTTCCCTGGACAGGAACTCTGCCTTCTTATGGGAAATTTCTGATTGGTAGATCTTATAATGATCTAGCAATCCAAGCCTATCCACCTCCTGGTGAGTTTTTCCAATCTTCATCCCTGCCTTTTCAGCTCACGGACCTCCCCGTTAAACCAGGGAGCCCCTAGATGCACAGTACGGGGATGAACACGAACTGGAACAATGACATCCAGGGCCCCTACCACAGCCCTATTATAGGCCAGAAACAGGGACCCTGGGTCAGTGCTATCCATTGAAAATCCTGAGAAGCCCAGCTCTGTCATTAGACCTTCTGAGGTGACCCCTCTCAAAGGACAGAACTGCACTAACTCCCATGGGGCAGGCCTATTTTGGGGGGCCGTGAAACTGAACCTCAGGGCATGATGGTCAGACCAACCGATTGGCTCCACCTCCACACATCGGAGAGCTCCATCCCCAGATGGAACACCAAGTCCAATGTGTGCCCTCCCTCATGGGTTGCAGAGGTAATAACCAGTGACAGGCCCAATGAATCCATCAATTGGAGGAGGTTTTGTCCACATGGCGAGAGTTCATCATTGACCCAGGCATTGAAGTCCCCCAGAATTAACCATCTGGGAGATTCCAATACCATTTCAGCGATGAAGTCCGCAACCTCCTTCAGAAACTCCCTCCCATCACCTGGTGGATGGTAGATGAGAAGGATCCTGTAGCCTGCACCTGCCCCCACAATACACTCAAAGGAGCTGGTGTCTCCAACTGGCACCTCCCTGAGATCCAGATCATGTCTAAAATAGACTGTAACCCCACCCCCCCCACGGTCCACTCTTGGGCAGTGAATCACTGAGAAAACAGCCTGAACTGCAGATTCCAAAATAGGGCCCGCATTTTCATCCAGCCAGGTCTCGGTGATGGGGTTTGAGTGTAACATTACAGTCACCAGCTAATATTAATTTTCCAGTCTGAAGCGATAGCAAGGTATTAAATAGATGTTGCACCATCATTGTATCAGTGCCCAGTGAGTCACCCCAGGTGAGGTTAACAGAAGCAGGGCATAGTCAAAGAGGTGAATGGTTCCATGCTCTGTTGCTTGGACCACATCCAGAGAGCTCAGTGGTAAAGCAACAGTCCAACCTGGCATAGCAGTGGTGGTAGGTAGAACAATGAGTGAATCTCACTGCAATGGGATGGAAATGATGCCATATGCCAGCAAAGCCAAGGGGAGTTAGTGTGGCTTTCACACAGCATTGGAGGGGGGACCTTCTGAATAATTTTAGGTTAGATGCATCTACCTGGAGTTTGAGTGTAACATTACAGTCACCAGCTAATATCAATTGACCAGTCTGAAGCTATAGCAAGGTATTAAACAGATGTTGCACCATCATTGTATCAGTGCCCAGGAAGATGTGTGTTGACTAGGGTCAGTGGCAGCTCTCTGTGTCTTCTTTATGTTGTTCCACTTAAAAAGAGCAAACCCCATGAGACCAAGGTAAGGACCCCCAACATTTTCCCATTTGGTAAGAAGAGGATCCCAGAACATCAAACCCCAGACGAGAACATTTTAAATGTTCTGCCTGTGAGAGATGGGTTTCCCGTAAAAAATAAAAAAAATATTAGCATTCTGCCTCTTCAGCATCTGGACAATTCAGAAACATTTACTGGATCATGGACCCCATTAAATATCATGTGCAATGTTTTTTACATATTGTTAAAAGCTTGAATTCAAGTCCCTGAATTCAAGGTCATCTCAGTTTCTGTCTATCTGAGTGAGCTGAATTCACACATTCATACCACTTCAGTTCAGCACTAAAACACATGTGATCAACTTTTTATAAGAACAGTATGATAGATTTTAAGCTAATCTATCTAAAGACAAACCAGAGACTGAGTTAGTAAAAAAAAAAAAAACCTGAGGCGCAAACAATTAACTCTACAGACTGCTCTGACTGGGAAGTGAAACAGCTGTTCAGTGAAGCAGGGACTTGACTGCTGAAGCAGCAGTCTACTCCAATATGATGTCATCACTCTCTAAGCTGTTTTCAACTACTGCAGACCAAGTTAACAAATGCAGATTTAAAGAAAACCACAAAACCAAACTGCACTAACATTTCAGGAAACAATAATCATGACACAGGGACTTGAATTCAAGTGAATTCAGTCTTTTAGTAACAATATGTAAAAACCATTGCACTTGATCTTTAACATTATTGAACCTTTTGTGCCATGACTGTCTGTGAATAAAGAGTGTTCGGCCAAGACCTCTAGTCATCATAAATAACTTATCCAACCCCTCCTCCCTCCCCATGATCCACTCTAAGCCCATGTACAATAAAACAAATAAATTGCTGACACCAGCGAACACCTATTAACTTAGACAGTAAGGAAAGACAACAGCTGGTTACCAATGGGGCCAATATTGTTATAATTGGACAAGTCAACCCGACTAAAGTTCAATTGTTCCTTCTATTAGATTTGTAGCACTGTGGCCTGATTAAGTGGTGATGAGCACAAAACGCTGCCATTTGAAAGGTGTGGAGCTAATTATTAAAGACTATTAACTGAAGATATTTGTGTGGTGTTCGTCCATTGGATATTTGCAAGCATTGTTTCATTAACATGGATGACCTAAGACCAAATATTTACCTTCACTAGAGGGAAGGGCAACCTGAACTGTGACAGTGTGGGATAGGACCCTGTCCCAGTTGTTATGGAAGGAGTTTGAATGCAGGGATCTGTTCTGCTCTTTTCTTTCCTGTCTCTTCTCTGTCTGGTTGAGCAACCAAGTTTTCCTGTGGGACCTAGGATTTGATCACCCAACAGTCTCTCAATTATTTGCCTCTCACTACCTCTCAGTCTTCCCTTGTGGTTTGTCTTTTTCTCCCTTACATACTTGCTGATATAAATATATATGCAAATCATTACGTGGAAATGTAACTGATATCGGGATCCCTTTGTTTAGAAATTATATAGTGTTAACTTTTGAAATTTATATAATTAGTTTGAAATGATTGCTAAAGCTATTGGAAACTCAAGAGGTTACCTGAGTGCAATTTTTAAGCCTTTTGCAGAAAAGCTGTGGAGATGGGGCCTTAGTTCTGGGACACTGTGTTCCTAACAACACCTGCGTGAAATATACTTGAACACTTTAGAAAAACAGGATGCTTGTTAAGAAGGGTTTTTTTTTTTTTTGCTTGCTTATACTTTTTGCCTCCTCTGTGTACCTGGGCTGCTCCCATGTTCTGGCAGTCACCTTGGGATTCCAGCCGCCATCCGGGTGTCTGCACTCCCTCGAGGTCACACCTGATTCTCCTGCAGCTTGCCCCCCACATCGGGGTGGCAGGGAGCCCCCATACTCATCCGCCCTAACGGATCCAGATAGGTGCCCTCCAGAGCCAGCACCCATGGACGGTCATTAAGCTGCTCCACCCTAGACACACACTCCTCCTCTATTTTTATGTTGGATGTTTACTCCCCCAGAGCTGAGGGCGTGCAAGGACGCTGGCAGAAGGGAACGCGCATGTGTCCACATGCTCTCCTTCCTGGTATCTGCCCCAGACTCCACCCCAAAGTATAGTGTAGTGTCTTGTCACCCAGCCTCTGCCAGGGGGGTAACCAGGTGCTGACTGTGGTAGACCCCCCTTCCCAGAGAAGGAGAGCAGTCAATGGACGCGCGATCCTTCTCCTCCCCTGCCGATCCCTGGCATCCCATGCTCAATCCTGAACATGGGTCACTAGAGTGGCATGAGGTAAGGTGACCAGCACCTCAGCGCCAGCGAGCCCAGAAGGGGGGTTGTTACAAGGACTTATAGGGCTAAGCTGAAATTGCTTGCAAGATGGACACAGAGACTGAAGGAAAAGTCTGATGGATCTCCTCTATTTTATTTTGCCTTTGTAAATAGTTATACTGAACAATTGTATTTTTTATGTTACTGCTAGTACAAATACATATTTTTGGTGAATTCTACAACTGCTCCTGGTTTTCTTATGCTTCCTGACCTGTGCCTCGACGACAGATGGTGTTAACAGTGGGATTTATGCTGTGCATACTTTAAGTCAGGAGTTTTATGCATGGGTACTGGACCTAGTACCAGGGAAGCAGAGAGAAGGGTATGGGTTCTACAGCAGCAAGTCTAGGAGTGGTTACCAGGAACAGTTGTAGAATTCACCAAAACTATTTATTTGTACTAGCAGTAACATAAAAAATTAAATTGTTCAGTATAACTATTTACAAAGGCAAAATAAAATAGAGGAGATCCATCAGAGTTTTTCTTCAGTCTCTGTGTCCATCTTGCAAGCAATTGCAGCTCAGCCCTATAAGTCCTTGCAACAACCCCCCTTCTTAACAAGCATCTTGTTTTCCTAAAGTGTTCTAGTATATTTCAGGCAGGCACTGGCAGGAACACAGTGTTCCAGAACTAAGGCCCCATCTCCACAGCTTTTTTGCAAAAGGCTTAAAAATTGCACTCAGGTAACCTCTTGAGTTTCCAATAGCTTTTTGCAATCATCTCAAACTATAATTATATACATTTCAAAAGTTAACACTATATAATTTCTAAACAAAGGGATCCCAATATCAGTTACATTTCCACATAATGATTTGCATATATTTTTATATCAGCAGATAAGTAAGGGAGAAAAAGACAAACAGCAAGGGAAGACTGAGAGATAGTGAGAGACAAATAATTGAGAGACTGTCGGGGTGATCAAATCCTTGGTCCCACAGGAAAACTTGGTTGCGCAACCAGACAGAGAAGAGACAGGAAAGGAAAGAACAGAACAGATCCCTGCATTCAAACTCCTTCCATAACAACTGGGACAGGGTCCTATTCCACCCTGTCACATGAACCCCTATGCTTCACAGTAAAGTTCAGTTCTTCCAAGGTAGGTGGTGATAATATTACCACCCCTAAGCAATGCTGATGGGAGGCCCTATGTGGGAGAATGCCAGGCTAAAATACTCAAGCTCCCAGTAGAGTAAACCTGTAGCTGTTAGTACAGACGTCTGATGTAGTAGCATGGATGTAATGTTCCTCTCCTCAGTCTACAGTACTGAAACTGTAACTAAGCACGTTATGGGAGGTTTATGGTACAATTCAACCTGCCCACAGCTTGTACTGTCTAACAGCAGACTTTAACCAAACTGAGTCCTGGCACTTGAGGGTACAGCTCCTGTTAACACAGTTATTGTGGTTTAGAATAATAGTTTTTTTGGTGAGTAGTTTTTTGGGGGGGGCTAAATAGGGACCAAGTGAACAGCAGCCCTGAGGGTGAGGTGATGGGAGGGGGGAGCAATATTTTGGAAGTGGCCCCTCAAAGTCCCTGCAAAACCAAGCAGAGCCATTATAGATATACAAAGTGACCAGCATGCAGTCTATGCTGCTCATACCCAGATCAGTAGGCTATTATACACACTCTCATTTATGTGTTCAAGAGCTCACCTGGGCCATGTTTGGGGGGAAATATCAGGAACTGGCCCCCCCAGCTAAGGGGACCCGATCCCGGGGCCACCCACCTATCAAGCAGACTGTGAGAGTTGTCACCCTATGAGGGAGAGTAATGTGTCCAAATCAAGAAGCTCCATGGGGGAGTTCTAAGGGTGCCAGGCCAGGCTGTCCATAATGGGCTCCTAGTCTGAGTCCCTCAGCCCACCCCACCTTGCAATACGGGACCAGTCTGTAGACCTGATTGATAGAACACTCTGCAAAAGGTATCAAGGTGGTGGTGGGGCCATCCACCTTGCTCTGAAAACATCCCCATCCTGGCTATCCTCTACCTGTCAGTGGTCAGATCAGGAGGAAAATGGACAAAAGAATTGTGCAAATCCCAAGGTACTGGCCCAGATAGCCAGTACAATGGGTGCTTAATGCACTCGGCATTCAAGCTGTTTAAGCAAGTCTTTAATGCTGTGTATTTCTTCTTGCTCATGGGATGAGCGTTGATCAATCAAGGAATGGTCGGTAACTGTGTCCTGCAGTGGTTGGGCCCCTCAGGGGCTGGCAGAAATGTTCCTTCAGCAAGGTGTGTCTCTGTCTTGTCAGCAAAGGTAGCACATTTCAAACAGGAAAGAAGCAGCCCCCTAAGGAAGATCTACCGGTCGAAGCGCAGGGGGTTCTGGTGAGACCATCTGTAACCTGCACTCTGTTATTTTATTACTTGGAACCTACTATTGAGTAAAAATGATTTTCTACAGCTTACAACATTGTTGCAAACTTCTTTCCTGTTTGGAGTGCTACCTTTGCTGGTGAGATTTCGTTTGGGCTAGCAGGTCCCAGTGCAAGCACCTGACCTGTACTGGTGAAGTGCAGGCTCCATACTGCCTTAACTGCTTCTCTGTCTTGGCCTGGTTTGGGATTGTGGGGTTTAGGTATCGAGATACCTCTGCTTTCCAAATCCTTATGAGCATCAAAAGCAGCCACACATGACCACCCCCTCTGGGTCAAGCATTTTTAATTTTGCAGAGTATGGTAGGGGTTTTGATATTTTTCTGTTTGTTTTAAGGCTTGAAGGCAGGGGGCATCTTTACATCACTACTGTATTTATGGCACATGATAGTGATCAAAATAGATTGAGGTCTTATTGTACGTAGTTACTTTTTTCCTCCATGCAGTCAACAAAATGTGTTTCTTGGCTTTGTATCAAAGATATTTTTTTTTTGTGGTAGAACAGTGGTGCTCCCCTGGTCCTGGATTTAGCCCCAATGTCCACTGCACCCTTTCTGTATCAAAAAGAAAGTCTGCCATAGTCCATCAGCCCATACGCTTGGCCAATGACATAATATTGTAAAATAAATATATTATTTAGAACAAATAGTAGCAAACCACTTGGGTAGGGTTACCTGCTTTGAATTAACTTGGAGGCCTTGGGTTTTTTATTTGATGCAGGTGGACGATACTTTGTTCCATAAAGGTTTTAGAGGAGGTATCATCAAGTTCCCAACCGGCCACTACCTGTTCTTTTAAGTGGATATTCATAGATTACTTTTAGAGGAGTAACTGTTTTCTTATAAATGCATTGCAAATGGATGTACATGATATTGTAATTGCTGAACTGGATCACTGTGCATATAAATAACAAGCATTTATCAATGCCGAATGTTTGCTTGCTGGCATTGGTAGTGTAGGAGTTAGAGAGATGCATAATAGGAATGGCAGTGAAGTATTGAACTGAAGCTAACCCCTCCACCACCCTGCAGAGACTGACAGGCACTGGGGTGTGCCTTTGGGTCATCAGGCATAACAGCCATGCCATTTCACCACACCCTACCCTGCAGACACCGACAAGTGTCACAGTGTACCTTGGAGTCTTTGGGCCTTATGCTCACCCCATTCCATAAGAAATACGGTGAGATAGGTGCAGTATAGGAGAATGGGGTGAACTTTGGGGCTGAAGAGTCCAAGGCACACCTCGATGCCTCTCACTGGCTGCAGGGTGTCTTCCTCTAGCTCTCCCTCATGAAACACTAGATCTTTTCTACTGGGAGCGGGGGGACAGACCTCCTGCTTCGCAGCTCCTGCAGCGTGTGAGGATATCCTGGTTTTAAGTGTTAAAACTGTTAATTTTTTATAATTTATCTCAGTTTTTAACTTTTGTGCATCTCATCTTACAGTTATTGCTCAATTAGCTATACCAGGATGGACTGCAAAAAGCCGGAATTTAAGAGGTGGTTTTCTTGTTGCAGATTATGTCAGCCACTGATCTACACAATACATGCCTCTACTGCCTGGGGTAGACTATGATGTTGGTGGGTGCCAATGTTGCTAGGCTATATGTACTTCATCGCTCGATGAATGGAAAGTGCGCTTCCTCCAAGATAATCCTCAGGAACATTGACAGATCTCAGCGGCCTCCAGATAAGCAATCCAGCTTACAGCCATAGAGGAGGAGGCAGCGGTGGAGCATTCTTCGTTGGCCCTGGCCATGGTTCCAGTAGGACTAGCCATAGGCACTCTGTTTGGGGACTTCCCCCGAGTTCTGGGAAATATATCTGACTCTCCACACCTTTGAATAGCTTACCATAACAAGCATTTGTCAATGCCGAATGTTTGCTTGCTGGCATTGGTAGTGTAGAAGTTACAGAGCTGTGTAATAGGAATGGCAGTGAAGTATTGAACTGAAGCCAACCCCACCACCACCCTGCAGAGAGTGACAGGCATTGGGGTGTGCCTTTGGGTCATCAGGCATAACGGCCACGCCATTTCACCACACCCCACCCTGCAGACACTGACAAGTGTCACGGTGTGCCTGGGTCTTTGGCCTTATACACCCCATTCCATCAGGAAATACGATGAGATGGGTGCAGTATAGGAGAATGGGGTGAACTTTGGGGCCGAAGAGTCCAAGGCACACCTCGATGCCTCTCACTGGCTGCAGCGTGTGGAATGGTATGAGTATTACAGGCAAGAATCCCAAGTCACACCCCTGATGCCTGTCATTCTCTACAGGGTTGGGCGTTATGGTTGGAAACCCTAATACCTCAGGCATTTGTTGGTATTTTCACTCCAAATTTTCAACATGGTTTTTGGACCCCACCTCATGAACAGTGGCAATATCAGTTTGTTAGGAAGCTGCTTATGCACAGCGACTGGCATTTAGCACCACAGGTGCAAAAACATTCAACAGGATGTAAAAATGACAGCTGTACTGTTCATGGGAGGTGTAAAAATGGCAATGTTGCAAATCTGCAGTAAAAATATTAAAAAACTGGTGAAGTCACGGCGTGCATAGAAACTGTGCAACACAACCGTAATGTAATTAGTTTGGGATTTTACAGCAGATTGTCAACACAGGCATTTTGGGACCTCGATCATGAACAGTGTCACTGTGATTTTCTTTATCTGTCCGAACAATGATTTCCCAGAGCGACCACGCATCTCGCGCTGAAAGTGTGAAAACATATTTCGGCCATGTTGTGAAAATGACAGCTGTACTGTTCATAAGGAAGTGTGGAAAATGCCACTGGTGAAAATCTGGACTGAAAATATTAAAAGTCATGAACTTACGAGGTGCGTGGAAACTGCACAATGCTCACTTTCGTAGCACAGTCATTTTATGGACTTTTGTCACCAAATTTTCAACACTAGCCATTTTAAGACCTCTGCTCATGAACAGTATAACTGTGATTTTCTTAATCTGTCCCATACATTGATTTCGCACCGACTGCCATTGTGTGCTACATGGTAGGAAACATGTTTTGGGCAAGATGTGACAAAATGACAGCTGTACTGCTCATAAGGAAGTGTAATAAAATGGTAATGTTGAAAATCTGAATTGAAAATATTGAAAATTCGCAAGCTTACGGCGTGGGAACTGTGCAACGCATGCTAGTAAAACAATCATTTTAGGATCTTTTCACCAAATTTTCAACATAGCCATTTTAAGACCTCTGCTCATGAACAGTGTCACTGTGATTTTCTTAATATGTCCCATACATTGATTTCGCACACCGACTGCAACCTCATGCGCTACATGGTCGGAAACACGTTTTGGGCAGGATGTGAAAATGACAGCTGTACTGCTCATAAGGAGGTGTGGAAAAATGGCAATGTTGAAAATCTGGAGTGAAGATATTGAAAATGCGTGAACTTCTGACATGCGTAGGAACTAAACGCGCGCAGAAACAGTCATTTTAGGAATTTTACAAATTTTCAACATAGCCATTTTAAGACCTCTGCTCATGAACAGTGTCACTGTGATTTTCTTAATTTGTCCGTACATTGAATTTGCACACCGACTGTGCCATTATGCGCTACGTGGGCGGAAACACGTTTTGGGTGAGATGTGAAAAATGACAGCTGTACTACTCATAAGAAGGTGTGGTAAAATGGCAATGTTGAAAATCTGGAGTGAAAACATTGAAAATTTGTGAACTTACGAGCGTGCGTAGGAACTGCGCAATGCACGCTCGTAAAACAGTCATTTTTTGGAATTTTTCCCACCAAATTTTCAAAATAGGCTTCTTGAGAGCCCACCTTATGAACACTGGCAGTGTCGTTTCATTGATCGGTCCCAAAAGGTGATTTTGTGCAGTGACTGCGAAATCACCCTTCGGGCCCGAATAACGCTATGACAGTGACAGCATTCATGAGAAGGGGTCCCAAAAATCCCATGTTGAAAATTTGGTGCAGAAATTCCACAAAATGCCTGAGATATGCAGCAAAGTTGAAAAAACCCTATCTATCCCATTATACAGCTTACCGGCATTTCCTCAGTTCGCGGTCGGCTTTGAAGAGTGCAGACGTGTTCCCGGTCCACCGAAGATGGTCGCGCCGCGGTCCAGAGGTAAGTATGGGGTGAGGTGTGTGGGGGAGGCAGGGTGCGCAGTGGGTGGGTGCGGTTGTGGGAGGGGCAGGGAGAAGCGTCGGGGACAGTTTTTTATTTGCAGGTTTTTTTTTTTTAAATGATGAGCGGGGCGTTTGCCACGCTGGGGTGGGCTCCAGCGTGGCACAGGAACCGCTGGTTGGGGCGTGGAGCTGACGGGGAGTTGGGCACCCCGTCCGTATAACATCTGTTGCCACGCTGGGGTGGGCTCCCAGCATGGCACCCTGCACTGTCGGGGGACAGTGGAGCTGACGGGATTGGGCACCCCGTCAGCTATCACGATGAGATTGCCACGCTGGGGTGGGCACCCAGCCTGGCATGTGGAGCTTTTTGGGGAGCGCAGCACAGCCGATGGGGATTGGGCACCCTGGCTATACAGTGTGCGTGGGGGGGCACGCACATATGGTGCGTGTGTGTGTGTGTGTGTGTGTGTAAGGGGAGCGTGCATGAGCAGGCGATATCTTATCACTGCTCACTGAAGCGTAGCTCCCCCTTTCAACTGTACTCCACTGCATTTTGGAGCTGTCATAGACAGCTCGAGCAGGCATTGGAGAACTGCGGCCGCGCCTGCAAACACACTGCATGAATTGGAAGAGGGCTGCCACACCTCCGAAAACTCGGATGACGGTACTATGTTTCTTGCACATGCGTGCAAGCAAACATAAAAAGCACTACTATCGATTGTGTGAGAGAGAGAGCATTCCCACGCTTCACAGTCACTGAATTCCCCCATTTGGTCAACCTTGATCAAGCTTCCACCAATCAAGAGGTGTGTCAATTGCTGCCATGGAGCCCCCACTTGAGCAATACACATCTATTCTGGCTGAAGAGCTGATCAAGATTTTTCTCAAGCTGGTTGCCCAGGAGTCAGAGGTAGAGGTTTTATTGGTCTCCAGGATCCTGGTTCTGCCTGTAGTTTCCCAAGCAAAAGAGGATGCTCCACCTGTGACATCAGTTGAGCCAATTCAGGCAAACCTTCCACCAGTGGTTCTTTCACAGGTGCCTTCTACAAGACCCATCAAAGTGACACTGTCTAAGCTTGTGATCTACCCAACGTCACTGGTGGATGCCCATCAGCCTCAGGGAGACTGAGGTTGAGGCACCATTCACAGTCCCGCTCTGGTTGATGCCGACTTCTATTTCAGTCGAGCTCCTCATCTTCCTCAGAAGACTGTCATCTGCATAATTTTAGGAGGAAGTTCGAAGACCTTTTATGGCAGCAGTAGGCAATTTCTGGCTCAGGATGGGGCAGGCAGATGCTACCTGCCCCAGTGATTCTCTCTTGGGTACTGGTGCCTCCTGAGCCTCAACCAGAGATTCCACCACCAGCAGTCCCTCACACACAACCAATCATGGTGGGGGCCCACATGAGGAATTTTCGGTCTGGGCCCAGGTTGCCCAGTTGCCTGTCGGTGGTCATAACGCCTAATAGGATCCACACCACTGGGAAGAGGTCTTGGCCAGGGTTTGAGGGGGACTCCAACTCAGAAGAGTTCTCTATGGCCTGGTCTGTTTGAGGTTGACTGGACTTCAACTCTTTGGATGATCAATCTTCAGTAGGAAAGTCTATAACTCCTGCCCACCTGCAGCACAAGTACCAGATCCTAGAAGGCAGTCCAGAAGAGGAAAACTTACCCCTTCATGGACATCTTGGAACAAGACGATTCTCCAAGGGTGGAGTTCCTGGTTGCCAAAACCATCCTAGGTCCCAATACTTGATCTCTGGCAGAACCCTACATCCTACTCAGTGCCCTTCAAATGTTTGATCAGCAAGTATGTGGTCCCCATAGAGAACCTTTCCAAATTATCAGAGCACCCTTTGGCCTAGAGGCTCATCTCAGATTTAGCCTTCAGGAAGATGAAGGTCCACAGGAATGCGGAGTGACCACTGGAAAAGGAATCCAAGAAGCAGAACTTAATCTCTCACAAGGTCTATGCGATGGCTACTCTGGGTCTACATCAAACAGCTATGTGATTCTGATAGTGTATTGTGGTCATGTGCTTTCTGACCTCATCTCTGACCTACTCCCTCTGCTCCTGGCTACTAGTCGGGCAGAAGCTAGGGACCTGAGGTATACACTGTCTTAGCACCAGATGCAGAGAGCTTTGGATACAGGCAACTCCTGGACTCGGGCCATAGCTGCAGTAGTGTCCATGCGTCGGAGGGCCTGGCTGTGTCCCTCGACACTTTCACTGAAGATTCAGCATAAGTTGGCAGACATGCCATTCCTCAGCACTAACCTCTTTGGCCCTGAAGTGGAGGACCTGCTCACCCACACTGAGAATTCTAACTTCACCCTGGACTTGGTGGCTTCATCACAGTAGGCTCCTACAGTGTGTGAGAATATCCAGTTTTTTAAGAGCTAAAACTGTAAATTTTTTTGATATTTTACCTAAGTCTTAGACCAATTTTGTGCATCTAGTCTTACAGTTATGACTCCATTGATAATACCAGGATGGACCACAAAAAGTCAGAATGTAAGAGGTACATTTGGTGTCACAGACAATGTCTGACATGGACCAACATTACACATGCCTCTATTACCTGGGGATGTCACACAATGTTGGTAGGTGCCAAAGTTGTCAAGTTGTCAAGTCATGCATCCTTCATTATTGTATGAAAAGAAAGTGTACTTCCTCCAACATAGGCCTCAGGAGTGTCAACAGGCCTCAGCGGCTGCCAGATCAGTGGTCCAGCTTGTGGCTGTAAATGAGGAGAGGGGTGGGGGATTCTAATTGGTTTCAACCATGGTCCCTGTAGGGCCAGCCATGGGCACTGCATTTGGGGATTGCCGGAGTTCAAAGAAGTACATCTGTCTCTCCAGATCTTCAAGGAGAGCCCCCCTTTACCATAAGAAACTCGGGAAGAACTGCATCAATCTTAGGAGAGGGAACATTCCCATCCCCCAACTAGTTGACCTTAGTTGAGGAACCAGTGAGCTTGGTCATCCAGTAGATAGAAATCGATGAGGTTTCTTCTTTTTCCAGGATCCCAGTTCTGCCTGCACTCTTCCAGGCTGGAGAGCAGGCTCTGCTGGTAACCCTGGTCACAACGATTCAGGTGCAGTCTCCATCTAATGGCCAGGCAAAATGCCAAACATGGACTCCCAGAAGCAGAACTTCATAACTCGCAATGTCTATGGGGTGGCTACTCTGGGTCTATGCCAGTCCAGCTACATTGCCCTGGACTCTGTGGATTTGAACCAGCAAGTTAAGCAGCCTCCCAAAGTGAAGGAGAGCTCCTTTCATGGCTCAAACTTATCAGCCCAAACAACAACCCCAACACAGCAGCATAGTCAGCAGTTTCAGCATTACCATCCAAAGCCTAAGTCAGGCAGACAGGGTCAGAAAAGGAGGAGTGGAGTGGCATTTTGCAGCCCCCAGTCAGGGATTGGCAACTCTGCTTCCTTCCACAGTAGTCCACCATCATGTTGTACAAGTGGGTACGGCAAGTGGTGGGCTCTGGTCTGTCTTTTGAGTTTGAGTCTTTCCCGCCATACTGTCCCCAGGCACCGAGGGAGTTCATGGTGCCCATGAACATGTCCGCTGCACTGCAGAGCGATATCTCTCTGCTCCTGGCACACATTGCCATTAAGCCTGTCCTCAATGCCCTGTGTCATTGAGCAAAGGTCGGGAAGCATAGGAAAACCATGAGCAGCTATAAAATTCACAGGTAGCATTTTATTATCTTCAATAACAATAAAATAAAAAAATAAAATCGTGCAGGATGGCTTTTATACAGCTTCTCCAGACAGGTGCTGTGAATACTGTGGTGGGTTATACTACTACCAGGGCAGCCAGCCCCAAACTCGAATACAGCAGCAAAGTGTAGTGCACTCAAACACAGATGAAGCGGACTGCAGTTGATAGAGTGAAAGCAGCAAATTTTATTTCTTGAATTCTATCAGTACGATATTCATGAAGTTGCCTCACAAATAGTATTCATTTCAAACCGAGTGAACATTTAAAGCAGCCTGTGATACTTGCACACCGAAAACCTCAGTGCTTCCGCTTTCCAACAAGCCAACATAATGTATGCATTTGGGCAAAAAGATGGGTATGGACATGAATATCCATGCAACCCAATATTTAGAACATTTACTCTGCGCAAAAGGGCTTAGTGCGGTCCATTTGCAGAGTGCAGATACCACTGAACAAAACCCCAACTTACTCCGCTTAACCCTAGTGGCTGCTGGAAGTACCGCAGCCAACAATCACGGTCGGTGGAAAAGCACACCTGCCTGCTAATGCCTAGTGGTCCTCACCACCCACAATCGCTGGACCAGCATGTAAGTAATGGCTCCCTGGTGCCTATTGGATCCCCCTCCCTCCAATACTCAGCCTGGTAATGATCGACAGATTCCCTGGTACCTAATGGACTCCTCTCCTTCCGAACCCCAGCCGAGTAATGATTGATAGATTCCCTGGTGCCCAGTGCCCCCCACCCACCCTCTGATCCCCAGTCTGGTAATGATTGACAGATTCCCTGGGGCCTAGTGGACACCCCCTCCCGCCTATCTTCAGCCTGGTAATGAGTGACAGATTCCCTGGTGTCTAGTGGATCTCCCTTCCTCTGATCATCAGAACGGTAATTCGATAGATTCCCTGGTGCCTTTTGGACCCCCTTCTGATTCCCAGCCAGTTTATGAAAGAAGGAATCCGTGGTGCCTGGTGTCCCCCCTGGGCACCCAAACCCCAGCTCTATCATGGACAAACCATTCCCTGGTGGCCAGTGGTTCCCCCCCTTCCCATGCTTCCAGTCCTTGATCCCAAATAAATGTGATACCACCCCCTGGATCAATGCCCCCCCTTGTCTGTACATTAACAACAATGGCCCCGGTGGCACTGAGGGTTGAGGTGCTGGACGCCACACCTCACGCCACGTCGGTGACCCAGGTTCGGGAGCAACCTTGGGTCTCCAGGGGCTGGCTGGGGAGGATAGGATAGGATTGAGCATCTGATGACAGCTCTCCTTTCCTGGGGTTAGGATAGGAAGTGTCTCCCAGTACCAGTGACACCCTGCAGAGGCAGGGAGTACTGCACTCGGGAGCACTTGCAGAGGCCGGGAAAGAGGTGTCAGCAGATGTCTCTGCGGACGTGCGTGGGAGCATGCACACCTGCGCTAGATGTCACTTCATGTCCGCGCCGCTGGGAAAAGGGGGAGCAGGGAGAGTACACCAGAACAAGGAAAAACCCTGTTCTGCAGGGTAGGTGACGGCACCTGATTTCCATGCCCTCCGCCAGATCCCACCCACCCAGCCTCCTAATTCCCTCCTCCTCACAAGCCCCACCTGCAGCAGCTCAGTCTCTGAGAGCGCCAAGAGGAGTGGCGGCCCCACCCTGGGGGGGGTTAAGCTGGGGGTGCCAAGCTGCGGGGGGGTGGGAGAGGCTCGGGATGGGGGAACCTCAGGCGGGCAGGATCAGCTTGGGATGCATGAGAGAGGCCCCTCAGGCAGTGACCGAAGGAAAAAGAGGTAAAAAAAACCAAACGATACCTGCGGTACATGCCCAGCTGACACAAAGCGATGCTGGGGGTATGTTTGAGATGGATGGCACAATATACAAATGTCCAGTAGTACCCCAACATGTGGAACCGCAGCATGATACAGGTTTTGGCGTACAGTGTCCCCCCCCAACACGGCACTGAACACCTAGCGATCCACACCCCCCTCCTTGCCAGCATGTCGGATGCTAAGGGACCCATTCGGCGACTGGCACAGCCCTCCACCTCGGCCGGTTGCCATATATACAGGCAGGAAGTGCGTGTCCCATTTAAAATAAATAGGATGCACACCCCCTGCCTGTACATATGGCGACCAGCCGAGGTAGTGAGCAGAGGGCTGTGCCAGTCGCGAATGGGCCCCGCGGCACCGGGCATGCTGGTAAGGGGCAGGGGTGGATGGGTAGGTGGTCGGTGCTGCAGTGGAGAGGGGCCACTAGACACCAGGGACCTGTGTTGCACTGCACTGCCCTTCCACATGTTGGGGGGTTGGGGTTACTACTGGACGTTTGTGCATTGTGTCGTCTGTCTCACAGCATACCCTGGGGGTTGCCTTGTGTCAGCTGGGTATGTACTGTAAGCACTGTTGTTAGTGTACAGGGGCTGTGGATCTGACATGGAGGTACACATCAGTCTACAGGTTGGCATCACATTTGAACGGGGTCGGGTATCAGAAGCTGGGGGGGGGGGGACCACTGGCTGCCAGGGAATGGTTTGTCTGTGATGGGGCCGGAGTTCGGGTGCCAGTCAAATATGTAGGCACCAGGAATTCTGTCTTGCATGACCTGGCTGGGGATCAGAGGGAGGGAAGTCCACTAGGCACCAGGAAATCTGTCAATTATTATCAGGCTAGGGATTGGAGGGAGGGCGGGGGTCCACTAGACAGCAGGGAGCCATTTGTTACATACCGGGCTGGCGATAGGGGCTGAGGGACCGCTAGGCACCAGTGAGTGGGTATATCCTATTCGGGCTGGTGATCAGAAGGGGGGGACCACTAGGCATGAGGGATTTCCTCATGTATATGGGACCAGAGGTGGTGCCATGCTAACCTACCTCTGCTAGCCATACAAATGAGCCCATAATTTTTTTTTTTTTTTATTTATCAAGTCTAGGATTACAAATACCTTTGAGCCATGGCTCTTTTACAAAGGTTCCACGTCAGAGAAATACAAATTATGGGGAACATCAAGACAGGCGTTACAACAATGTGGACATTGCAAACAGAGTACAGATTAATACAGTTCAAGGGTAGCATTGTAACAAGGCAGCCAGTGGCATTTGTCAGAGAAAATAGACAACAGATAAGAAGTGCCAGAGTCATAGGGAGAGGGAGAGGGGGGGGGGGAGAAGGAATGTAGGAAGGGTGGCGAGAGGGTGAAAAGTGCAGCATTGGGTATACCAAGATGTGAGGGTAGAATCCAGTGGGGGGGGGATAACTAGAGCAGAAAGGGAAGTGGAGAAACAAGGTCAAGTTGGGCAGTCACAGGAGCTGTTGGTAGTGAGATAGTCCCGGAGCCTAGTTTTAAACATACCAATAGTTGGGGCAGAGGAGATGGTTGGGCTGAGGCCATTGAACCAGAGTGGTGCTTGATAAGCAAAAGAGCGTTGTCCCTGTGAAGTGTGACAATGGGGGACTTTCAGTAGCTGTAGCGTGGATCTCCTAAGGCACCATTTGTTAATTCGGTGTTCTAACAGAGTTGAGACCCCAGAAGGTGCAAGGCCAAGGTAGATTTTTTTGACCATGGAGCAGGTGAGAAACTTTATGCGGTTTGATAGTTGGAGCCAGCCGGTCTGAGTGTACAGGTCACATGTGTGGGTGAGACGGTGAGCACCAGTGATGAGCCGACATGCTTTATTTAAGGCAGTTGAGAGGCATCTAAGGGTTGTGGTTGTGGCTGAGCCATAAATGATAAGACCATAGTCTATTACAGAGATCACAGAGCTCAGGACTGCAACCTTCAAAGCTTCTGGTGTGAGTGTGGTCTGTGTTTGTAGAGGAGACCAAGCCATGTATTAGCAGCTCTAGCTACATTATCTACATGAAGTCCATAGGAGAGATTAGGGTCAAGCTGAATCCCTAAGAGTTTGAAGGACACCACCTGATCTAGAGTGTTCCCCTGGGTGGTGGAGATAGCCAAGTGGTGTAGCTTGTGTGGGTTATGAGAGCTGCAGAAGAGCATAGATTTGGTTTTCTTGTCATTGAGGACCAGTTTATGATTAAGAAACCATGTCTCTACAGAACTGAAACCAAGTTGAAGGTTGTGTTAAAGAGTTGCAGGATCTTTGTGAGTGGAGAATACAACAGCATCATCGGCATATAGTATGATCTGCTCAGAGCAGTGGTAAGGGAGGGAGTTTAAGAAAAGGCTAAAAAGGAGGGGTCCCAGTATGGATCCCTGTGGGACACCCGAGCGAACAGTCAGGGTGTTAGAAAGAGCGTCTGCAATTTTTACTCTCTGTGACCGGTTTCTAAGTAGCTTTTAAACCAGAGAGAAGAGTCAGGTGATAGCCGCATTCAGTAGTTGGTGTATTAGTAGTCCATGGTGTACTGTATTGAAGGCCTTGAGAGGTGTGTGACAAAACGCCCCTGTGAGAAGGCCGTTGTCAAGGGATTTGTGCAAAGCTCCAGTGGACTCAAGAAGGGCTGTGGTGGTGCTGTGACCTTTCCGGAAGCCGTGTTGTTGTGGACAAGGTAAATTGTATTTATCCAAGTGGTCGGTAAGTTGATCAGCCACGATGCGCTCAAGTGCCTTAGAGAGTGGGGGCAATATGGAGATAGGGCGATAATTTGAGTGAATCGTCTTGTCCCCACTTTTATGGATGGGTGTCACGGTGGCTGTTTTCCATAGGTCCGGGAATTTTCCACAGCTGAGAGAGAGGTTTAGGATTTTTGTTAATGGATGAATTACCTCATCGAGGGTGAACAACAGAAGCTTAAGGTCCAGGGTGTCGCTACTAGATCTAGATTTAGAGATAGCTGCAGTAATATAGCGGCGAGCTTCGTTCAGCCTTACCTTCCTGAAGTAGAAGAGGGGATGGTTAGACTGAGGGGCTGAGGTATTTGGGGAGTAGGCCCTGTTTTCGAAAAAGTCATGGGGTAGAACAGCAGTAAGGTCTGAAAAAGCCGTGTTAAAGATGTTTGCGATCACCTTGGGGTCAAGGGTTGAGGATCCATCAACCATTAACATGGCCGGAGAGGTTTTTGGCTGCTTCCCTGTGACATCCTTGATATTGTCCCAGAAAACACGACCATTTCCCCATGTATTGGTGAGAGTGTCTTTGGAATAGGTGGATTTAATTAGCCGTATGGCTTTTGTGCAGGCATTTCATGCTTGTTTGTAATTTTGGATGTCCAGTTGTTTGCCAGTGGCCCTGGCAACTGCCCAGAGGTGATCCCTTAGTTTCAGCTGTGAGAGAAGAGCTGTGACCCATGGGTTAGAGAGAGATTTTGTTTGCCTTTTAGCAGGGGCAAAGAGGTTGCAGGCTTTGTTGAAAATTGAGATGAAGTGATCAAGAGCCAAGTTAACATCTGTTGCTTCATAGATGGGTAGCCAGTCTTGTAGAAGCAGGTGTTGTTTGAGATGTGGAAGTTTTCCACGAGAAAGGACTCTGCTAGCGATAATTTTGGGAGGGGGCTTAAGGAATTTGTTAGACCATGCACACATGACTGGGGAGTGGTCACTGAGTGAGTCTGGGAGAATGGTTGTACGAGAAATCCTTGTGGGGTGAGTGGTGAGGACCCAATCCAAGAGGGTACTGGTGCCAGTCTTGTAGTTAATCCTAGTAGGGGAGTTTACCATTTGCATGATGTTAGCAGCTGAGATGGAGTCTTTATAGGCACTGGCACTCGATGCTAACCAGTTTATGTTGAAATCCACTAGTAGAATAAGTTCAGCTTCGGGAGGATGAGAGTTGATAAAGTTTAGGATGTCGTTGAATCCATGTTTAGGGTCCCTGGGCGGGATGTATACGGAGACAATAGTCAGGGCTTTATGGTTGGGATTTAGGACGATTTTTATTGGCAGAATCTGGGCTGAGGCAGAAAGTGATGGAGTTGCTACAGGGTGCCAAGACAGGGAGTCTTTGATATAGATTGCGCAACCACCGCCTTTTTTGGATATCCGGTCCAGCCTGTGGACATTGTAGCCCTGTATTGTTACTGCTGAGTCAGGAACTTTAGGTGTCAGCCAAGTTTCCACCACTGCAAGGATGTCAGGGTTGTGTTGGCATATGAAGGCTTGGAGTGCATCCAGCTTTGGTAGTAGGCTGCAGATATTAATGGTTGCAAGGATAAGGGCACCTGGAGTTTGTGTGTGGCCTGAGCTTCTAGGGCCAGGATTGGGATGGACGCTGCCTGAGATGAGAAGGAGGAGGAGTAGGAGTTTTAAGGAGCAGAGTCGCAGCTCTTTGAGAGATAGTTTTGATTGTTGTTTCCTGGAGTAGAAGTTGCAAGGTTCCAGGCGGTGTCCCATATGGACTGCAAGGTGGTACAGTGTAGAGAGGTGGCCACACTTGTTGAGAGTAGTGGTCGGGTTAAGTAACCAGGAATATCCAAACGGTGCACCAAGCACAAGACTCAAGTGGAAGTGGAGAGTTCCCTTGGAGTAGCAGTGGAAACCAGAGTAGAGGGTGGCGGGGGTGGGGTGGGGGTGGCTAGGACCAGGGAGAGAGAAGAGGGGGGCCAGGGCAAGGAGGAGGAGGAGAGGCGAGAGAAAGGCAGAGAGAGCCCACATGGCTTACGTACTAGATAAAGAGATAGAGATATAGCCCTCTAGTGGTGAGAGGATATAATCTGCTAATGGAAAAGTCAAAAAAAAAAAAAAAAAGCTCTACATTCACTTCTAATATCAACTCAGAACTTAAAATGACTGTAAGGATTAAACAAATTATTAAACCCTAGCAGATAAATTCAACTAGAGACACAGAGGGAGATACAGTAGTTAGAGGTGTGTTCAGCAGGAGATAGTGTGGGCCACTTGGAAATCAGCTTCCACTGGTACCAAATCCAAAAGTCAGGGCTAGTACCTTGCAGTACAGAGGATTTCTGAAAAACTGTTTAGGTTCCAGAAATTGAGGGGTCCGTGGCCTGGTCAAGGCACACTGGATCCCTTGCAGTACAGAGGATTTCTGAAAAACTGTTTAGGTTCCAGAAATTGAGGGGTCTGTGGCCTGGTCAAGGCACGCTGGATCCCTTGCAGTACAGAGGATTTCTGAAAAACTGTTTAGGTTCCAGAAATTGAGGGGTCCGTGGCCTGGTCAAGGCCTGGTCAAGGCACGCTGGATCCCCAGCATGCAAATTACCCCTTAGCACCTTTCATGCCCAATGGGCTCATTTGCATGGGTCCCTCTGAAAATTGTAAACAGCACTCTCCACTCTGGTGGCTCTATTCCCTGCACAGCAGGGATCCACATCAGGGCAGTGCTACTTGCCTTGGTGCTGCACCAAATTGGCCCTATATTTAGTTGGATAGTGCCAGTGTGCTGTCTGACTGAATATAGCATCGTTGGACTCCTGAGCAATTGCGAAGCACAGTGCAAACCTTTCCCTCCCCTTTGCACTTCCTTGAATGTTAGGCCCCTGGTCTTGCATTTAGTGTTCACATCCACACAACCAACTGGACCTCCACTGCATGGACTGGGCCCTGCCTACAGAGACCTATTTGCCTGGCGTACTACTTGTCACTCTCCACTCCACTGAGGGATTATTGTTGACCGTCCTGAGACTGTGCCTTAAACAATCTGGTGACAGAACCTTCTTTTTGGCAGGCCTGACAATATGGAACTTCTTACCCATCCAGCTAAGTTGTTCCCCTTCAGTGCAGGCGTTCAAGGTAGCCTGAAGGCCCACCGGCGCAGCAGTAGCACTACTGCTTGTAACGCCAGTGACCTGGGTTCGGTAGCAAGACAGGGTTGCTGGAAGGCCAGCTAGGGGGGAGAAGGATTGAGCATCCAATGGGCTGCTCTCCTTCTCCAGGAGGGGTGGGCAGCAGACCTCGCTGCGATACCACCACCTGGGTGACCATGGGTGGAGGTGCAGTTGGAGGCAGCAGAAGCGTAGGGAGGGGTGGATACCAGCCAAGAGCCGGAGCAAAGGCACATCTCTCCATGCCTTTGTCTCATTGGCCCTCCTAGTGTGCTGATGTCCGCAGGGGTTGGGACCAGAAAACCAGGAAAACACCCCGCAGTGGTGCCGGTATATGGATTCCAGCACCGGCATTCAAGGAACCTGAAGGAGGCAGCTCAAGGTGCACGCTCTGGCTGTAAGTATAGAGGTGATAGGGGACTCCTCCACCCCTGCCGGGGGGGGGACTACCTGGTGAGCTCATGGTTGTATAGGAGTAGGGCACCAATCTGGGCTAGCGCTCATCGGGGGAGCTCGGGACAAAGGGTCGCACTGGGTCCCTGAAGAGAGGGGCTACTGCGGTGAAGAAGGAGCATAAAGACAATGTAAAAAAAAAAAAAGATCCTGAAAAGTTATTTATTCGAGTTTGCATACAGCACGTTATAGGAATGAGTTTATTTCTGTACTTCTATGTCCAATTGTATAGTTTTATTGAATTGCTGTTTTGTTTTATTGTTTATTCTATTTTCTCCACCTCCACAGAGATGGCAGGCTGCTCCAGCCCTCTCTAAGAGGGATCATCTTCCAAGCCCAGCTGCTCTTGATCCAGCCATTCCCCCACAGGTTCCCCCATGGATTATCCCCCATGGCAGGGCCAGAGAGTGGACTGCCGACTCCCCTCTCCCCACCCTCAGCACAATCCAGAAGTTAGGGAAGCTGGTACAAAGGCCTGTCTGGGCCATCATGGAGCCTGCCAGCTCCATTTTCCACTTTTTCTCCCTTCCCTCACTGTGCGCATGCACACACATGCTGCCGCCCACAATGCCCACCCTTTGTGTCGCTCCCCCAACCCACACTACCCCTCAGGCCTCCACCTGGAGGCAGTTGTGTGGCTGAGAGCAGCAACCCACCCAATCGGGAGAGAAGAACAGTCCCTCAAATGCTCAATCCATATCCTTCCCTCCCCAGCCAACCCCCGGCGACCCGCGCTTGCGCCAGCATGGAGTAAGGTGTGGCATCCAGCACCTTAACCCTTGGTGCAACTGAGCTAGTTGAATTGTTTTTATTTTATGTACAGTGCCCTGAGCCTTCAGGATAAGGCACTAAATAAATAACATTTGCCTTAACTTCCCTGGCAAGTGACGCATGGATTCCTGCATCCTGTGTGCAAGATCTGACATCAGTGGTTGTTCAGCCAGATGAAAAGTCAAGGCAGCTCTACGTATAATGGCTGGTGCCAACAGAAGCAAAGGTATACTCACAGAGAAGGAGTCTGCACATGGCACCGTTCCAAGTAGTCCTGTTAGTTAAGAACGTATGATGATAGGACACAAAATGCTTCAAGATCAATGTTCTTTATTAAAGATCCATATAAATCCAAAAGAAATGATCCCAAAAGAGACGATGAAGTAAAACAGAATGCGACAGACTGTGGCTGACCCCTCCCTGTCAGAGACTCACTGTAAGAAGTGCCAGTCACTGTTCTGTTTTACTTCATTATCTCTTCAGGGATCATTTCTTTTGGATTTATATGGTTGTTGAGCCAGAGGATGACACCATGTGTGGTGGGAAGTGCTGAGTTTGAAGACGACTGGTGACTGAGCTATGCCCAGTGGATTCTGCCTAAGTGTGGATGTGAATTGTATACCAGTAGTAGAACTATGGTTACAGGTAAGTACCCTCTATTTACTACTCCTAAGTGCCACTGTACATGCTGGGTTGTCTGCAACCCCCGCCAAAAGTGAGACACTGAAAAAGGAAAGAATGACCAGCAAACCAAAACTGAGAAAGACTGGGAGTCTTACAAGGAAAAAATGAGAGTCAAACAAATTAGAAAGGAAAAAGCCCAGACAGAGGAAAAAGACAGCAGAAGAGGCACAGGGAGGAGACAAATAATTTTTTACATACATTAAGGAACGTAGGAAGACAAAAGAGGGGAGAGGAAAGATTGCTACTAAAGCAGTGGAATGCACCAGACATGACCCAGAGAAAGCCGAAATCCTTAAATACTTCTGCTTTACCAAAGAGGACACGGGATGGCCCACTCCTGAAAAAACACAACACCCCAGGACCGGGGTAGACACGAGTCCCTTTACAGAAGCTGAAGTATGGGGGGCACTAAATAAACTTAAAGCAGACAAAGCTATGGGACCAGACAAGATGCACCCCAGAATCCTTAAGGAACTGGGGGCAGAATTAGCAGCCCTTCTGGCACTTCCATTCATAAAATCCTTGAAGAGCAGTGTGGTACCTGAAGACTGGAAAAAGGCAATAGTGGTTCCACTTCACAAATCAGGCAGTTGCAAAGAGGCTAGTAATTACAGACCAGTGTGCCTCACGTCTATAGTAGGAAACTAATGGAGACACTACTCAAACAGAGGATCACAGAACTCCTTGAAACTAGCAACCGACAAGACCCTAAACAGCACAGTTTCACAGTAGGTAGGTCATGCCAGACAAATCTGCTCAAGTTTTTTGACTAGGCTACAAAAATAGTGGACGACGGTGGGGCAGTAGATGTGGTCTACCTAGACTTTAGCAAGGCCTTTGACTCTGTTTCACATAGAAGGCTGGTAAAGAAGCTTGACAACACAGGGTTAGTCCAGAAGTAGTCAGATGGGTACAAAACTGGTTACAAGGCAGAACCCAGAGGGTACAGGTTAATGGAGCGCAATCGACGGAAGGCAGGGTGACCAGTGGGGTGCCCCAGAGCTCAGTGCTGGGGCTTGTGCTCTTCAGTGTTTTTATAGCAGACATCACTGATGGACTGGAAGGGAAGGTGTGTCTGTTCACAGATGACACTAAGATATGTAGTAGGGTGGATGCCCCAGAAGGAGTGAGCAAGATAGAAGCTGACCTCAAGAAACTAGAAGAATGGTCTGGAGTGTGGCAGCTGAGATTTAATGCCAAAAAGTGCAGCGTCATGCAAATAGGAAAGAAAAATCCAAGAAAGGAGTATTACCTAGGAGGCAAAAGACTGGCAGCCTCAAACCAGGAACGAGATCTGGAAATCATAATCTCCGATGACCTCAAGGTTAGTAAGCAGTGTGAGAAGGCAACAATGAAGGCCAACAGAAAGCTGGGCTGCATTGGGAGGGGAATTACTAGCAGAAAGAGAGAGGTGGTTCTACCGTTGTATAGATCGCTGGTCAGGCCTCACCTGGAATAGAGTCCAGTTCTGGAGGCCTCACCTCAGGAAGGACACTGACCAGTTGGAAACAGTAGAGAAAGACGACAAAAATGATTCAGGGTCTGCAGTACATGTCCTACGAGGAAAGACTTAGGAAACTGAATATGTACTCCCTGGAGAGAGGAGAGAGGGAGGGGACATGATTGAAACATTCAAGTACGTATAAGGTATTAACGAGGTACAGGCACAGGAACTTTTTCACTTCAAGAAGAGCTCCAGGACCAGGGGACATGACCTCAGGCTGCAAGTTTTTCTTCACAGAAAGAGTGGTGGATGCTTGGAACAGCCTGCCCCAAGAGGTTGAGGGGGTCAACACTGTGGGGAGATTCAAGAATGCATGGCATAGACACAAGGGAGCCCTGACTATAAAGGGTGTCTAGTGTCAAAATAGGTCTAAAACAAAAGGGGCAGACTAGATGGACCTAGTGGTCTCCTTCTGCCATCAACTTCTGTGCTTCTATGTTTAATGAACTGTACTACTCCATGAAGTAACTCCGTGGACTAACCCCTCAGGGAAAGAGACATTTTAAATCTGGACATTAAGCTGTAGCGAAATGATGCTGTTGCCCCTGCCTGCAAGCTTTTTTTTTTTTTTTATTTCTTTATGCTGCTTCCTGGTCCCCCAACTGACCACTCCTTCAGACCGGCCTAGGTCCCTCATCGCCATGCTTCACCTCCGTCACCATCTGCTGCCCCTGTTGCTGCACCCCGGGTAACCCGACATAACTCTTCATTGGGTGGGTCCCCCTCCTCCAAGGGAGAAGTGCCTAGAGGCACAGTAAGCGTATCCCGGTTGTGGTGGGATCAGCCCAAACTCTTCCAGGGCTATCGTGGCGATGGGGGGTAGTTTTTCCTGTTCTTCTCCGTCCTCCTCCACCGACAGCTCCATGCAGTGGCCCAGCATGATGCACAGGTGGCACGTGGATCACCCACAGCACATCATGCATCTCTTCCAGGGACCACTGCAGAGCAGTGCAGACACGCTCCCTCCCCCCGGGAGGAGAGTGTCCATTGGACTCTGTACGCTCCCTGCCTGCCTCCGCTCCTGACGTCCTGGGCTCAGGGTGCAAACCTGGGTTGCCAGTGTGTCAGGTGATCCCCTATCACCTGGTGCCACAGAGCTGGCTAGGCTTTCTTTTTAATTGAACTTTTGTGCAATAAATGGATCTAAATTTAGACTGTATGCAAGTTACGGACATCCAGTTTGTGTCAAAAATATTGTTGCTCTTGCAGCCTTTGCAGTTTAGCCCTGCACCTGTGATCCTAATGTTCGGCTACCTGGGAAGTCTCCCAGAGGTCAAGTAACTGGTATTATGAAATGTATGCTGCCTGTCCTGGAAATGAGAGCCATCCTTACTCCTAGACGGGTGAAGAGGATGGATCAATACATAGAAGACTGACAAATAGTAGGGATGATTTAGAAGCAAGAGAGCCTGAGAACATTAGATAAGATGAGAGATAAGAGTCACTGTGGGTTAGGATAGAGGGCAACAAATAGAAAATGCAGTTAGGTATCTGCTATAGACATCCTATCCGAGGGGAGGGGGTGCTGTATGCAGGGGACTGAGAGGAAGTAAGAAGTGTAACAAGTGAGGGATGTGTTGTTATCATGGGGAACTTAAATTTCCATGTAGGATATAGACAGGGCCACTATGAGGGTGGGGGCTGACTTCTTAAATGACTGTTTTATGGTCCAGTTAGTGAACTTGGCAATCTGGGTGAAAGAGCCCCACCCATCTCTGAACTGGCACAAGCACAGGTCAGTGTGGAGGAAGCAGTACAATATGGATAGAGGCTTATCATTTTGGAGTGACATCAGTTGATGTGGTTACCTTTTTATGTAGCCTGCCCCTAACCCATGCTCAGAATTAGTCAGATGCAGTGTTTGACTGAAGGCATAATCCATCGAAAAGGTTTCTGTGGGAAGAGGCTACCTGGTGGCCCAGTGGGAGCACACTGCACTGCCCTGCTGGACACCAGGGTTCAGGAGCAGCCTTGGGGCTGGCTGAGGGGGTGCAAAGGGAAGGTTCCAGGTTTCGCAGACACAGCAGTTTCTGTTGTGCACCAGAGAGTATGCCTCCTCCACAAAGGGATGGTGCATGCTTACAAGACATGTGTTGGAACTGCCTGGCATATTCAGGAGGTGAGTGGAATGAAAGAAGAACCCATACAGCACAGGCTGTCAGCATCATGATGGCTGCAGGTATTCTCTGGCCCTGCTCCATCAATCCCCGTTGGTTATGACAGCGGGGGGGGGGGGGCAGATGGGGCTGGAAGGTTGCTGACATGAGAGTTCAGACATCAGGTGAAGGACAATGGCTCTGGGGCAAACAGTTCTATGTAAAATAAAAAGGGGGGAAAAAGGTTCTAAGTTTCAGTTACAGTAGTTCACCTTTCTTTTAGGGGTCAGTGTTGCTTTGAAAGGCTATAGAAAAGCCCATGCAGAATTGGAAAGCTGCAGTTTATATCAAACCAGGTAGACTGCCAAGGAAAAGGCAATCCCTGTCAAGGACACAGAGACCCTTTCCAGATTCAGTTTTTTGGGGGGAACACAAGCATCAAAGTATAAACCAATTGTCCAGCCCAAATCCTACTGGAGTAGGAAGTCTCGGGCCTCCAAATCTTTCTGGAGAGGTATTCATAACTAAGGTCACGTCCAGAACTCAGCTAGCCCCTCCCAGATACCCCTCATAGGTAGCAGAAGCCAACCGTTTCCTGGAAAGTGGGCTGTAAGCATGTCAGATACTGTACAGTAGGTGGGTGAGGGAGATAGTACATTTTTGTTATTGACTTCAGTCTTTACCCTCATCCAGATTTCTTCAGGGACTCATTCTTTCCAAGAATTTTACAGAAACATGAACCTCAGATTTCCTGGACATGGAGGCAATCACCCCAGTACCTAAATTAAAGAGGGTATGGGGGAGTAATCCCTTTTCTTTGCGATCCACTAGAAAACTAGAGGATTTTGTCCATTATTGGACCTCAAGTACTTAAAACAAATTTGTGTTTAAGACTGACTTCAGGATCTTAAACTCTGAGGTCGATCATCCAGGTGGCTCATTTAAATGTAGAAACATAAAAGAAGATGGCAGAAGAGGACCGCAAGTTCCATCTAGTCCACGCAAGGTTTATCGGTTTCTACCCCCCTTCCTATATGCCACTCTGGAGAACGATACCTTTGTGTCTGCCCAAAACTCTCTTGAGCCCCCTGACCATTTTGGCACCCACAGTCTCTGGAGGCAGGCTGTTCCAGGCGTCCACCACCTCCTCAGTGATGAAAAACTTACTACTGTTGGTCCTGAATTTTCCCCCTTTCAGTCTCAGATCATGTCCCCTTGTTCTACTCCCTTCCTTGACATTAAAAGGGTTCCTGTGTCTGTACCTTATTTATACCCTTGATGTACTTGAAGGTCTCGATCATGTCTCCCCTCTCCCTCTTCGGATCCATGGAGGAATCTGAAGGAAGCTGGTGCTCCACAGATTTCAAGGAAGCATATCTACACATTCTGATACCCTTCATAATTGAAAATTCTGTTTCTTTACAGAAGAGATATAGTACAACACTTTCAGTACTAGGCAATTCCATTTAGGTTGGCATTTCCCCAGAGACAGTTCACAAAGTCTATAATAGTCTTAGCAGCCTGGTGGCGCTGAGGGTTGAGGTGCTGGATGCCACACCTTGTGCTACACCAGTGACTCGGGTTTGGGAACGACCTCGGGTCATCGGGGTGACGGTGTTGGGGGGGGGGAGGGCAAAGCAGGATCGAGCATGCCAATGGGCAGCTCTCCTCTCCCGAGGGTGGTGAGGGTGGTTGGTGCCCCCCATAGTTCCGCTCCCACTGGGTGGAGGTCTGGTGGGTAGCATAGGAGGAGAGAGGAGTGGCAAAGTACCGGGGAGGTGGAAGGGGCTGAGCTGGCACCACGGGTGCGTAGCGTGCCTCCACATGCTTGTACGGCTGTGTGCCAGGGCCTCGGGGGTCGGGGGAAAAAAAAACAGTAAAAATGCCTATGTGTCCCCATTGCCAGTTGGTGGGAGGAGGTGACGGGGACCAAAGCGCTATATAAAAAAAAAAAAGGCTAGACAGTATCCTCCATCAACAAGAGGTTAGGGTTCACCTCTATCTGAACAGCTATGAACATACAAACTTGCTGGCAGAAAATGTCCCACAGGTCTATCAAATCTGCCCGATTGTGCAGTTTAATATCACTACAGCTGCCCCACCCCCACCCAAACTCCTCTCTTCCTGCTCTTTTCCAGTCCTCCCCCCCTTTGTGTTTTTGTCTGTACTAACCCTGCCCTCGACTCTATCCCAACCCTGCATAAAGCGAATCCACTGTCCTTTGAGTGATTAACTCTTCCAGCAATGTGTTCCAACCTGTCACTACTCTCTCTGTGAAGTAGTGCCTCCTCATCTCCCTCCTAAACCTTCCCTATTCCAACTTCAGTCTGTGCCCCCTAGTGACCCTTCCTCCCTTTAAACAGAACAACCCTCCCTCCCTGACTTTGTTTATGCCTTTCAAGTACTTAAAGGTCTCTATCATGTCCCCTCTTACCCTTCTGTCTTCCAGCGAGTACACGTTGAGCTCCTTCAACCTTTCCTCGTATGGCAACTGCCCTAGTCCCATGAACATTTTTGTAGCCCTACGCTGAACCCCCTCCAGTAATCTCACATCCTTTTTGAGGAATGGACACCAGTACTGTTCACAGTATTCCAAGTGTGGCCTCACCAGTGACCTATATAGTGGCAGGATGACCTCCCCTTTTCGAGAGGTGATCCATCAGGCAATGCACCCCAGCATCCTATTTGCCCTTGCTGCAGCTCTCCTACACAGAGCAGATACCTTCATATCCCCTGTGACTATTACCCCCAGGTCCCTTTCCTCATCTGAAGCCATTACCTGTATCTCCCAGCCAGTAGCTGTTCTTGGGATTTCTGGCTCCAAAGTGCATGACCTTGCACTTCTTAGTGTTAAACCCCAATGGCCACTCCCTAGACCAGTGTTTGATTTTAGCTAGATCCTCTCTGAATGCCTGCCTCTCTTCCTCATTGTCCACTTTTGCACAAATCTTAGTGTTGTCCACGAACAGCCAGATCTTACTCTTGACCCCCTCTGCAATGTCTCCATTGAAGACTTTGAACAAAACTGGGCCCAGCACTGAATCCTGCAGTACTCCACTCGTTACTGGCTGTGGATTGGATGTCTCTCTCCCTTACAACTGCCCTCTGTTGCCTCCCCTGCAGACAGCTTTCAATCCACCCCACCAGTTTTTCCCCCGCTCCCATGTCCCTCAGCTTGCTCATTAACCTCCTGTGCAGCACAGAGTCGAAAACCTTGCTGAAGTCCAGATACAGGGCATCCACAGCGTGGCCTTCGTCAACCACCCTAATGACCCAGTCGAAGAAGTCGATCAGGTTAGTTTGGCAAGATCTTCCTGTGACAAACTCATGCTGTCTCTCATCCTGCAGGCCATTGCTATCAAGAAAGGTTATGAACCTATCCTTCAAAATGGTTTCCATCAACTTCCCCACTATGGAAGTCAAGCTCACCGGTCTGTAGTTACCTGGTTGGTCCTTGGGTCCACTCTTGTGAAGGGGCATCACGTGAACCATCTTCCAGTCCCTGGGTACATCCCCCGTCTCCAAGGAGGTGTTGAACAGGTCCATCAGAGGGCCTGCCAACAACTCTGCCAGTTCCTTCAGGACCCTTGGGTGTACACTGCCCGGTCCTGGGGCCTTGTCTACCCGCAAGCCTTTAAGGCCCTTCAGAACTCTGTCCTCTTGGATGACCTTGTCTGTTATCTCTGCCCCCCACACCCTTGCTCCCGTCCCCTGGGGTATTGGGCCATCCCTTTCTTTTGTGAACATCAAGCAGAAATACTCATTGAATGCTTCTACCTGATCTTCCCCTTGTTCCACCCATCCTCTTGATTCTAACAATGTCATCCCTACAACTCCTCTTCTCCCTTATGTATTTAAAGAACCCCCTCCCCATCCCCCGATCCCTGGGCCAATGTCAGCTCCTTTGCTGCCTTGGCTGCCTTGACTGACCTGGTCACCTCCCTAGATGCCTTTGAGAACACTTCTCTGTCCTCCTCACGCCCAGATTTTTTGAACCTAATGAAGGCCAATCTTTTTTCCCTCACCTTCCCCTCCACCTCCTTGCTGAGCCAGCTAGTCTTTTTTTTTACCTGGACTGCTTACTCATGGCCTCATTTAGCCCCTTCCTAATGATTGCCCACTTCCATTCAGCATCCATCCCTGGGTTAATTTCAGCTAAATACCCCTCGAGGATGCTGCCCATTCTGGCAAAATCTGCCTTCCTGAAATCCATCGCTATTGTTCTGGTCTTAACAGACTCCCTTCGTGTGTTGAGGAGGAACCACACTGAGCAGTGGTCGCTTCCTGCTGGAGGATCCTGTACTACCATATCCTGGACTTGGTCTCCATTTGTTAGCACCAAGTTCAGTATGTTCCCCTCCCAAGTAGGATCCAACATCCCTTGCACTAGGTAACTGTCTTGGACAGCCTCCAGCAGCACCTGTTCCCTGGCATGTACTGTAGTTACTGTCTGCCAGTCAACCTCAGGTAGGTTGAAGTCTCCCACTATAACTGTATTCCCTTTGCCACTGACCTTCCTGATTTGCTCCCATAGCTCCCTATCCACTTCCTTGCTCTGTGAGGGTGGCCTGTACACCACCCCTATCCTGAGTTTCTTACCTTTAGGGCTTTAGAGCAATATCCACATGGCTTCTGGCCTTCCCTCATCCCCTTCCTCCCTGGTACACAGTATCCCCTCTCTGACATAAATAGCCACCCCTTCCCCCATCCCTCCTCCTGGTCCCTGCGGAACACCTTGTATCCCGGGACTGTGAGATCCCAGTCATGGTATTGGGTGGCCCAGGTCTCTGAGATGGCGGCAATATCTACCTCTCCCTCCGCCATCATTGCCTGGAACTCTGCCACCTTGCTTGCTAAGCTCCTTGCATTCAAGGACACTACAGTCCAACTTGTGTCCTTCCGATCTCTCCCCCTTCCACTTTTGTCTTGGTAACTTCTCCTCATTCTCTTCCTCTGTCTCGGGGGCAAGGCCTTCTGGTCTCCCCTGGAAAGTGCCTCCTCCCTGCTATCTGACTCAGCCCCTTCCCTCTCCTCAGTTTAAATCTGTTGTTTTTAATGTACTTCTCCAGACCCTGTGTGAATACCCTTGTACCCTCGATGTTGAGATGCAGCCTGTCCTTGGCATAAAGCCCTTATTGTTCCATGTCTCACCCCACCCCCTACTACCCCATACCCCATTTCTGCACACCAACCCTTCAGTGACCCATTAAACTCCTGTATTCTTAGCTTTCTTGCTGTGCTTACCCTAGGTACTGGGAGGACCTCGGAGAATGTCCCTGAGCTTCCCACCCGATTGCAGATACCCCCCACCTCCCTGAACGTCCCCTGCACTTCTTCCACTGTACTGCCCTCTAGGTCGTTTGTTCCTAGGTGTACAATGATATGAGGCTTCCCTCCCACCTTCTCCACACATTTCTGAATGCACTGCTCTACTCTCCCCACTGTCATACCAGGCATACACTCCACCCAGGTTCAGCTCTTCCTTGCTCTCTTTTCCCTTACCTCTGCATCTCACCCACCTGAGCATAGAATCCCCTAATACAAGTACCTGCTCCCCCATCCCTTGCACTGCCGCCATGGTTTGCCCTCCTATGAACCCCTTTTCCTTAGTGTCCTCTGCTGTCATACCCTGCCCTTTTCCCTCTCCTTTCTCCTCCAGTTGTGCCTCCACCTGCTGTCCTCCTCCTTTGTCCTTTCTGTGCTCGCTAACCTCCCCAACCACTCCCCCTCCACTACTTTTACATCCTCCCACTGCCCCCTGCATTGTGCTACCTCCTCCCCCCCCAACATGTTTTGACCTTCCTCCCCCCTTTGTTTAGTATGCTCATGCCAACTTGACCTACTTCCCTGCCCCTCCCCACTTTTACACCACCGTCTTCCCTCTCTCCTTGAACTGTATATTCCCCCTTCCCTCCTGATCACCTGACCCTTGTTCTATGGTGGCTTCCCCAACATCCTGCTCTGTTTCATCAACCAGTACTGCATACCTGTTTGTTGTATCCAACCTTCTGGCCCTGCCCTCCCCTGAAATTCCATCCTGCCTCTGCTTATCCTGAACCTCTTTCCTCTCCATCTTCCAGTGTTCCTTACCACCTGCCAACAACCCCTTTTGGTGCTCCTGGGACCCTATGGACTTGGCCCCTCTGGCCAAGCGCCCCCTTCCAGCCTATGGCAGCCTGGTCTATCTTGCAGTGGAACCCTCCCTGCCCCTGTGCCCCTTCTCCTCAACCCCTCGTACCTGTCCCCTTCCCCAGTTCCTGTCTCAAGCTCACTACAGTGGTAGTTATCTAAACGTTTTCTACCTCGAGGTACCACTGAGACAATTTGCATTGACAGTAATGTGATCCTGCCTCATTCTGCCTCAGTATACCCGGGTATACCTCAGTACTGAGAAACTTTTTTTATGACTACCACTGTATCTCCAGCGTAAGTTATCTGAACATCCTGCATACTGGACAACCCCCACCTTCCACCAGGTTCCCAGAAACAGTGCTGCCCCACACCCATTGCAGCTCACAATTCTCCGCACCTCCCTGTGCCCCCAACCCCAGTCATCCCAACCTCTCCACTCCACCCTTCTATTACTCCACCTGCCTCCTTGTCCTGGCCTCCACATCCCCCCGTCTTAGTCTCCAAATATTCCCCAGCTCTTTACAATTGAATCTGTATGTCTATAAGGGCTGTAAACCTGCAGCACTACCCCAAAACTCTTACTCTCTCTCTCTCGCTCTCCTTCTGTAGGGACTTAGTGTCTTTCTCCTCCTTTTGTATGTGCTCTTTGGGGCGATTATTTAGATTAGGGGACACATAGTGCCCCTGTTCCAGAATTCTGTGGATTACGGTAATATGTCCTCCCACCGACGTCAGTACTCTCTGCCCCTATACATACGTCTTGCAATCAGCCAAATCCGATTTCTCCATGTCCAGTAAATATATGCCCGAGACTGTCCCCTAAATTAAGTAAAACCAAAAAATGCAGTTTAACGGGGTGTGACACTTTTTTTATTACTGTCTTCCGCACCGCACTCATTCTGATGTTCACTCCGTAGAAATCATACGGCTAGAAATATTGCATTGCACAACGCTGAACAAAAATAAGAAGTTATTCAAATCCCCACAACATGAGACTCATACACCATTAAAAGTGGGACAGTGATGAAGTGATAAACTGAATAGAAATCTTTGTTCTGTGAGGCGCTCCGCCCCGGGTCTCAGCGGTGAACAGAAATGTAAGTGGCGGTCCAAACAGAATTAGAATTCTAAGAAATAACATAAATCTTAGTTCTGTGGGGTGCTCCCCCCACACCCCAGGTCCTCAGCGGTGAACAGAAATATAATTGGAGGTCCAAACAGAATTACAATTCTAAGAAATAACTTTAAGTACTTTAATAGCAGACGGTGACATACCAGTGCGTGGCGTTGACTGCAATGGGCATGTGGTCGTATTTCTCACTCTCGTGCTTTTTCTACTTGCATCCCAGGTGTGTCCCCTAAAGTAAATAAATGCCCCCTTATGCTTGTCCTGCCTAACTGCTCCTGCCTCTTTAAGTAGGTGCAGCCTGGCCTTCCACTATAAAGGCAGTGCACGGGGTTGGGGGGGGGAGCTCCTCTGGTACACGGTGTCTACAAAAACAATCGGGTAAAAAAATACATACTTCCGTAAACTACAGGGCAAAAAGACAGCTACAGTTCACCTTGCCAGCAAACAGTTTCTCCTACTCATTCAAAATGGGGACTCCAACTGAAGGTCTGTTAGACACACACTTGAATTTCAACCTTCACTAATCCCCTGTTGAAATGTGATACCTGTAGTTAAGGTACAAACCTCGGCCAATTTTAAACTCGCCTTCCAGCAACAGTTCCTCCTATTCACTCAAAATGGGGACCTGACTAATTCAGGTTAATAGCGTCCTTGACTCCTGCAAAGGGAAAGCAAGGCCCTCTCAACATTTCAGAATCACAGGTTTGTCATCTGTTGGAAGAATGGTGTGGTGAAACTGAATCAGTTGTTGCCCCACCTGGAGGATTAGCATTGCCACCTGTTTGGCCTGTAGGATTCTCATCTGACCCACCCATTGTCCAGAGAGTTACTCCAGTGCTTGAGCTGTTTGGACTGGCTAACTGGTCACATGCTCTTAAAGCAGATGTTGCCAAATAATTCATTGTCTGGTCACACGTCTGGGCTGCACAGAAGAGTCTGATCATAGAATCATGCCAGCAGAAAAGGACCATTTGGCCCATCGAGTCTGCCGAGATAGCACCCCCCCATCGCCCTTTTACCTCCCACCACGCTGCTCTCTCTCACCTCCTCTTCCTAGTCCCATGTAGTTATCCCATGCTCTTTTGAATTCCTCCACTGTATCCACCTCCACCACCCACTCCGGCTACGTGTTCCATGGTTGTACTATACAACCGTCTCTGAGAAGTAACAACCCCTCACATACCCCTTAAATCTGCCCCCCTCCAGCTTAAATGCATGACCTCTGGTGGTTTTGTTTTCACTCAGTCTGAACCTTAACCTTATTTATTCTCTTCATGTATTTGAAGATTTCCACCATGTCCCCCCATCCTGTCTCATCTACAGCGTATAAAGACCAAGCTCCTCCAGCCTCTCCCCATATGGTCTTCCCTGCATCTCCTGGATCACTATGGTCGCCCTTCTCTGTACCCTTTCCAGCCTATCCTTGTTACCCTGCAAATGGGACCTCCAGAACTGAACTCCATACTCCAGCTGTTGTCTGACCACTGTTTTGTATAGTGGCATGATCACCTCCCTCCTCCTACTTGTGAAGCCTTTCCCAGTGCAAGCCAACACTCTTGTTGCTTTCCCAGATGCTCGAACACACAGACTCCTAATCTTTAATGTATCTGTGATCCAAATCCCAGGTCTTCTTGTTCTGTGACCTGCAGTCCCCCGAGTCTGTAAGTGGCCCTTGAGTTGTTCTGTCCTATGCACATTATTTTGCACTTTTTTGCATTGAATTGCAATTGCCACTTTTCCACCCACTCCTCCAGCCTGACTAGATCCTGTCTCATCCTCCCCCTCCCCCCAGAGCATCCACTCTTGTATATACAGTCAGACCTGGTTAATCCATATGTCTGACTATCTGAATGAAAAACACTACATACAGATTTTTTGTTGGGCTATTGACCTCTTCATTATCACTGCCTGGTTACTACGTAGATTTGTATTGCATAACAAAATTGACAAACACAAATGTGTATGGATTAACCAGGTCTGACTGTATTTGTGTCATCCACGAACAAACACACCTTTCCATTTAGACCCTCCGCTAAGTCCCTCACATACACATTAAACAGAATGGGCCCCAACACTGACCCCTGTAGTACCCTGCTTATCACCCCTAGTTCCCTAGAGTGCTTCAAATTGACCACCATTTTCTAGGTCCTTCCACCTAGCCAATCCTCCACCCACTTTGTAAGCCTAGCTTCCATACTCAGACTGCTCAACTTGCTTACCAACCTTCTGAGAGGACGGAGTTGAATGCCTTCCTGAAATATAGATAAGCCACATCCACCGCTCCCCCCTGATCGTATACCTCCGTAACCCCCTCAAAGAATTCGATCAGGTTGGTCTGATAAGACCTACCACCTGTGAACCCATGCTGGTTGTCATCAATTAGACCTTCCTCCTCTAGGTACCCTTCCGGTCTCTCCTTTATGAGAGTTTCCATCAGTTAGCCTACAACCAAGGTGAGACTGATCGGGCAGTAGTTGCCAGGCTCATCCTCTCTCCCCCCCTCCCCCCCATATAGTGGTGCCACCTCTGCTTTATTCCAGTCTCCTTGGACCCTCTCCAATTCCAGGAATAGAGTAAACAGCTTGGCCAGAGGTCCCGCCAGATCCACCCTTAGCACCTGAAGCTCCCTTGGGTGTACTTGATCAGGTCCCATAGCCTTGTCCGTTTTTATTTTTCTCATCTCCTCCAACATCCATGCCACTGTGAAGAGACTCGTGTCCACCTCCTTGCACTCCCTCACCTTTTTACTCAGTACAGGCCCTTTCCCTTCCTTCTCGGTCATGAAAATGGATGCGAAGTATTCATTTAGGTGGGTTGCCTTCTTCTTATCTCCTATGGCTGTTTTGCCCCCCCCCCCGCTAATTCTTGGAATCCCCTGCCTGTTTTTCCTCCTATCACTCACGTACCTATAGAATCTTTTGTCTCCCCTTTTCACCTCCCTAGCTACTGTATTTTCTCCACCATGCTTGCTTTTGTCTTCCTAATTGTTCTTCCTGCTTCCCTGAACTTATCTTTATAGCGGCCCATCGGTGCAGCGGTTGGATTTCCGCGGTGCCAGCGACCGGTTGGGAGGCGGACTCCGGTCATCAGAGGAAGGCCGGGGAAAGGCTCGGCGTCCCGACAGCTTGCCTTCTCCGGGGAGGAGGGCCAAGGTCCACAGTTGGCCTGACCCGAGCGGAGGCTCAGGTCAGCAACGAAGTCCCTGCCTGCAGGAGGGCCAGCCGAGATGCGTGGTGGACGTCAGCGCATTGCGCCTAGATGTCAAGGGCACACACCACGATTGTGGGAGGAAAACAGGTGGAAAAAGCACAGCCGTCTCTGAGAAGATGGGGCACTGGGAGTGTGCCCTCGATATGCCTCCACCCACCCGGACTGCCTTGCCCGACGAAAGCTGATTGTATGGGGCGCACGGGCCACGCCTTGTTCCCCACCCAGGGAGGATTTCCATGGTTCCATGGGGTGCAAGGTAAGTCCAGGGTAGGGTGTCTGGCAGAGGGATGACTCCCTAGGTGCCCCGAAGGGTCAGAGGTGGAGGGGAGTAGGAGGGGGATAAATAAAAAATTAAAAACAAAACTTATCTTTATAGATCTCCCTTTCGTCTAACCCCTGTGACCTTTTGTAGGCTTTAAAGGCTTTTCTCTTCTCTCTGACAGCCTCCCTAACCCCTACCATGAACCACGGGGGTTTTCTTCCCCTTTTGCATTTGCTAATTTTCTGGATGCATTGCTCCATGGCCTTGAGAATTTTTTTTTATACTTCCTTTATTTAAAAATCTCTTTTTCAGTACATTAATATTCAGTTTATCCAACAATATATTGCTTTGCATATTTAACAAGTTTTGTTTTTTTTAATTATAAACATCAACAATTATAAATCTGGCACATTACTGAGCAGCTATACTAATTCATGAGTAACAACTACAGGTTTAATTACAAACATTTTCATATCTTAACCAATAGTTTCCAAGTTCTTTTCCAATAGACCTTATTTCATATACTACAGTACCAGATCTTGGTGAAGTTCCCAACGCGACCATCTATTAATACAAGTTTCCATCTTATCTTGGAGACCTAAAGAGAGTTGTTCATTGTGCTGCATGTTTAATATTAGGGTTTTCCATTCAGCTACCGAAGGGGAAGTTGTTAGATGCCACTTCTTAGTTTATTGACCAAAGGTATAATTTAGCCTTATCCTTGGCTTCTGGAGGAGGGATCCCCAGGATTAAATTAATTCCCTTAAGCGTGCCCTGAATATCTAATATTAATTTTATGTAATGAGAAAATATGCTTGTGTGATGCTCTGGGCTCCCCACAGTCCCTCCAACATCGAGATGATGTACCTGGGTTTCTGAGGGCTACTATCGAGGGGACCAAGAAAAATCTTGCTCTAACCTTCCATATGAATTCCCTCCAACTGGGCGAGGCAGTGGTGGTCCACGTATTCCTCCGTATCTTCTGCCAGTCCCTGCTAGATATAGATTGTGCTAGCTCCTGTTCCCACTTGGATTGTAGAGGTATGATATAAATGAGAGGATTGATGTATGAGAGCTTTATATATTATAGAAATAGCTTTTCCCCCAAGGGGGAGGACCATATCTGCCTAAATGGGGTTTTGTCTTCCTCAAGCTGAGATCTCCTCTGGGTTTGTCTAATTTGTGTTTGTATATAATCTTTAATCTGATAGTAGTATAGTCTCTCTTTTTCCGTCCAGCCATACTTTCTCTGAGCTTCCACAAAATCTATGATCTTGTCCCCTACAAGCAATTGCCATGGTGCTTCTAGGCCCTTTTTAATTTGGTTTCTGTACCACTGGTTTTGTATTGATCACCCTAATGGGTGGGAGAGTACAAACCAGTTGTATTTCCAAATATTCTGTTGGAAATTCTTGCATTTTATTCCCATTAGCCATCCCTTCAGGATAGCAGTAGTTGCCACAGGAATTTCCTGCATAACTTTCTTTATGTGGGTCAGAGAAAATAAGCACGCTGGGAGTGGAACAGAAGTTGGCCTGGATAAGTCTATTTGTTTCCAGCCTGCTTGGTATGATTTAGTTCCTCATAATAACGCCAGACGCATTTGGGCTGATATCCAGTAGTTTTGGAGTGAGGGATAGGCTATTTCTCCTAGTTCCTTGGGTAGGATTAATTTAGAGAGGCTAATGCGTGGTCTCTTTTGGTTCCATTGGTACACATTCAAAAGTTTTTGCCAAGATAATAGTTCCTTAGGTGTTATGGTGCATTGGACACATTGAAATAAGTATAGGAAACGAGGCAATGCAATAATCTTAAGGGAAAGCTTCGTTGTATAAAAAGAAGATGGTAGAAGGTCCCATCTCCTCAGGTCATGTTTAATATTTGTCACTAGTGGGAGGCAATTATGTGTAAAGAGTAAATCCGGGTTTTTAGTAATCTGTATCCCCAGGTATTTTATACTAGTATTGTCCCATCTAATTGGATATTGTTTTTTTGAAGGTGGGCGAGGGATTAAATTTAAAAGTTAGGGCTTCTGATTTAGTAACATTAAGTATGAATCCTGAAATCTCAGAAAATGCCTGTATTTTTTGAAAAAGAGCTGTCATAGAATTTTCAGGGTTAGTTAGATATAATAAAATATCATCAGCAAAAAGGGCCACCTTATGTTCAGCATCTGATATCCTAACACCTTTGACATCAAGGACTTGTCGTATGTGTTGAGCCAGGGGTTCAATATAGTAGGTAAACAATAATGGGGAGAGGGGGCACCCCTGCCTGGTCCCTATAGATAAAGGAAATTTCTCTAATAAAGGCCATTGGTTCTAATATAAGCTATAGGGTTCCTATAGAACTTGAAAATAGTATCAACAAATTGGGATGGGATACCAAATTTTAATAAAACCCCCTTAAGGAATTTCCATGATACCTTATCAAAGGCTTTTTCAGCGTCGAGCCCTAGCAGAATAGAGGGAATTTTGTTTTTTCAAATGTATTCGATGATATATACCGTACACCTGACATTATCTTGGGCCTGACGTCCGGGGATAAAGCCGCATTGGTCTATATTTATTGTAAATGAGGCGAATTGAGTTAGTCTTTTTGCTAATTTTGAGGCAAAGATCTTCTAGTCCGTGTTTAGTATCGATATAGGTCGATAAGATGAGCAATATGTGGGATCTTTCCCTGGTTTTAAAATAACCAAAATCAAGGCTTCACTCCAGGATGGGGGGATCTCTCCTTTCTCTATGCTCACAAAAAAATACACTTGACCCAGGATGGGAGCAAGGGTCTCCCCAAAAATTTTATAGAACTCCCCTAGTAGCCCATCGGGTCCAGGGCATTTACCCGTTTTCAATTTGCTAATATCTCTTTTGTAGAAAGAGGGGCTATCAGCTGATTACACTGTGCTGTAGTTAGAGTCGGCAAATTTAAAGGGGTCAAACAATCCCGAAATTTTCCAATAGTGGGGTTAGTGTCTCCAGTATAGAGTGAGGTATAATAGTGTAGGAAAGCATCCGACATAGTGGAGATGTTGTGAGAGGCAGTATAGCGCAGTGGTCTAAGGCTCTGAGCTGCAAATCTGGTGACATCCAGCAGACCAGACCTGGGTTTGAATCCCACAGCTTCCACTTGCATACTGTGTGACCCTGAGCAAGTCACTTAACCTCCTTGTGCTCCCAGGTCGCTCCTGTAAAAAAGCTTTCAGCTTAGTGTGCTATACCTGGTTAAAAAAACAAACAAACAAAAAAAAACAACTAAATTCGTTAGTAACAGGGTGCCTTATTTTTAAAATAGTAGATTTAGCTCTATGAGTGCGTAACTGACTGGCAATTAATCTTGAAAATCTTGGGCCCCCATCGTAGTACTTATGTCGTAAAAACATTAGTTTTTTTTCTGTTGCATAATCCAGAATGTTATTTAGCTCTTTCTTCGGGTTTGATAGTTCCCTGGACCTCGATTTACAGTGTTTGTTACATTGCAAGTCTTCTAAAGCCTTTATCTGCATTTCCAAGGCTTGCCTACGTGCTTCCCTTCGTTTTTTTCCGATGGGAAGAGATTCCTATTAATTTCCCTCTGACTATTGCTTTTATAGTGTCCCAGATCATGGCTATTGTAGTTTCTTGCTTGTCATTGTCCAGCAGAGCCTGTGTTATTGTGTCCTTAATCACTTCCTGAGTCTCTTTATCTCTAAGCAGTGAGAGATTCAATCTCCAAAAAGGTTTTTTACGCGTATTTTGTAAATCGATCTTACAAACAATAGGGGCGTGATTGGAGAGACAACAGTCTCCCTGCCAAATATGCTGAATAGTGCTTAGGTATTCCCATTGTGTTATCAAGAAATCAAGGCAGGAATAAGAGTTGTGAGCCTGCGAGTAGAACGTGTGTCTACGCACCGGACCACGTAGAAAGTGCCAGATAGCTTCATAACCTAGCTCCTGCAATAGCTTCCGCACTTTTCTGGTAGTTTTATTTATTCGTCCCTGATTGGGGAGATCTGTGTTCCTCTTCGAGAAATCCAAATTGAAATCCCCTCCACAAATTACCCTACCCTCTGCCCAGTCTGCTAATAAAGTAAATAGGTTTCTATAGGCTAAGAAATCTGTTGCTGGGGGCATGTATATAGAAGCTAGAATGGTCATCTGACCATTTAGTAGGCCTTTTAATAAAACATATCTTCCTTCTTTATCAACTACCTTGTCCTGAACTTCAAAGGGGATTCCCTGTCTGATCATTATGGCTGTTCCTCTACGTCTACCATTTCGGTACGAGGAGGCCACCACCTGGGCAAAGCCCAACCGCTCAAACTTTTTATGTTCACTTGGTGATCAATGCGTTTCTTGCAAAAGTAAGATATTGGAACCTTCCCTTCTCATATATTGTAAGATTTTACTTCTCTTAATAGGGTTAGTAACGCCATGCACGTTATACATGCTAATTATATAAGATTGTGCCATATTTTAAGACCTATTGTATAATCCCTGAATTTTACCTTCTCGTACTTATAGGTCTTTCTCCCATAATGGTGGCCTCCACGTCTTGTAACACACTTCAACATATGCCCATAGATCATCACTCATGCATTTCAACTGCCTCTCAGTGCCAAATTCAAAACTAGTAACCAACATCATTTTACAACATATGTAAACCATTAACACATATATCGAAAACATTACTAACATTAACTTCCGAGGCTGGGGGCCTAAATACGAATTTTAATAGCCCCTTTGTACTCCCCTTGCCAGGAGGACGAGGAGGATTGTTTGTACCCCCGCTGCTGGAGGACCTCCTCTAGAGCCTAGTTTTCCCTGGGCTCCTATTTACTTGGTAGCTGTACGGGCTGATAGAAACATCGATTTGCCCCTCAACCAGCCAGCTATATAGTTTATCTAGTCTAGGGTGAATGCAACAGAGGTACTGCTTCTCCAAAGAGCGTACTTTAATTCAGATTGGGGGAGATAGTGGTAGCAACATATTTGCCTCTCTTCCACAGACAATGAGGGTGTCTATCTCTTATCTTATTTATTTTAATGCCCTAATAGGTTTAATGGGGCACTTTTCTAATAGCCATGCAATTACTTTTATGCAGAGCAATACAACAGTGCCGATTTAAGGTTGCATAGTAAAGAAGGAGGAGGAGGTAATAGCAAGTAAAGGCAGCATGGCAATCGCCTCCAGTTCAGCTTAGTTTCAGAGACTCTCGCCATCTGCCTTCCTTATTGTCAAGCACTGACATTGAGAGACGTTTTTTCTTGGGAAGGGAAACGAACAGTGTGCTTGAATTCATTTTTCTACAAGTTAAATACCTTGTTAAGCCCCTAGTGATATAGAGGATACCGCCCCCCCTCAATCATTAACAAATGACCCCTGCAACCCCCCCCCCCATCAGTCCCGAGTACTTTACGGTAGGCTTTAACGATACAATGAATCAAAAAGAAAAACAAAAAAAAAATGTCCTTGTACTCATCACAGATAGATCATTGCCGCACTACATGCCTTTGCCAATGCCACTATGAGAGCTGAGAGCTTTCTCAGGAACACAAATAGTTTGTTTCTATCAAACGTTCAGGTTGCAGATACAGTCTGTTTTGCTCTTCTGTTCAGCACCAACTGGAGTCTGCGCACAGCGTCTGCATGTGTACCAGCTCTATTTTCCTCAGTCTTCCTGTAGATGGTGTGCTGCTTCTGCCCTCCTCGGTTCCCTGCTTCTTGGTTCCTACCTTCGCCCACTCAGATGTTCTTTTCTTTTAATGCTGCCAAGGCTTCCTCGACTGTATTGTATACCCTCGTACCTTCCTCCCAGAACACTCTAAGTCTCGAAGGGTAGGGTGTATGAAAGCGGATTGACTTTTCCCTCAGTGCCCTTATGATAGGAAGATATCTTATTCTTTGAGTCTGTACTTCCTGACGGTAATCGTGATCCAAGAAGAGCCTGTACGTGATGTATTTCAACTCTTTCTTGCTCCATGCGCGCCTGAGTATTTCTTCTTTCACACTGTAGGAGCTCATTTTGAAAACGATGGAGCGAGGTCGTGCAGCTGGGTCGGTGGGTTTCTTCTGAAGCGACCTGTGTGATCTCTCTACATGGCAGCTGAGTGTTGGGAGGAGGTCCAAAATATATTTTAATAGATTCTCAATGAAAGGTGCCATCGGGGTTGACTCTGAGTCCTCTGGGAGACCGTAAAGATGCAAATTATCACGCCTAGAGCGGCCCTCCAAATCTAGGCATTTAGCTTGTAAAGATTCAGTTTGCTGCAGCAGGGTCTGTATGATGTCAGTTAACTGTGTCGCTGTGTCCTTGGCCTCAGACACCCTCTCCTGATTTTCCCAATCCGGTCTTCTAGACTTGCAAGCTGAGATTGTACAGTGTGGAATTCCTGTTTGTTTTCTCTTCTGGATTCCTTTATTTCGTGGAGAAGGATTTCGAATCGCGAGCGTGATAACTGCTCACTCTCTCCGTCTGTGTCATAGTCGGCCATCATGGAGTTAGGTGGTGAGGAGGAACCATTCTGTAGGCCCGTTTTTAATCTAGATGCATCCTTAGTATTTCCTTTTAATTCTTGGTGATTTTTGCCTCTGTTAGTGCTCATCGGTGCTCCTCCTAGGCAATTAAGCATAAATTTGACTGAAAAACGCAACTTTTGGAGGATTAGTAGCCAGCTGAGTTGGGAGCCTCACGATTTAGGCTTGTATCAGCTCCATGACGTCACCAGAAGTCTGGCCTTGAGAATTTTGCCCCTAATTGCTTCCCACAGCTGCTCTACCTCCTGCAGCTTTTGGATCCCTGCCAGCTCCCTCCTTAAGATGTCCTTCATCTTCTCGAAATTTATCCTCCTGAAGTCAAGCACCCTGGTGGTTAACCTACCCAATTCTGCCCCTGCCTGGATGGAGAACCTGACCATCCGGTGATCACTGTCCCCCAAGTTTTCCCCAACTTCAATCTCCAGCACTCTGTTCCCCATTTGTTAAAACAACATCTAGTGTAGCCTCCCTCCTAGTAGGTTCTTTAACTAGCTGGCTTAGGAATGCATCTTGCAGGGATTCCAATAAGCCCATGCTCTTTTCTGTTGTGGCCAACGGAATTTGCCAGTCTACATTGGGTATGTTCAGGTCCCCTGCCAGTAGGATTTCCCATTTCCTGGCCTTTTCCTGTATATCCCTAGCCAATTCCCAATCCACTTCCTCACCCTGATGTGGTGGTCTGTAGACCACACCTATCTATTTGCCCCCCTTATTACCCAATGTAACCCAAAGGATCTCATTGGAGTCCTTCTCCTTCCTATCTTCCACTGCAACTATCCCCTCCAGCACATACACAGTGCTATGCCCCCCTCCTTTTTTACCCAGTCTATATCTCTGAAAAAGACTGTACACTTGTAGTTCCACCTCCCAGCTATGGCCCTCCATCCACTATGTTTCTGTTACTGCAATTAAAGTCCGGGTCATCCACCCAGACCACTCCCTCCAAGTCTGCCATTTTATCCCCTAAGCTCCTGGCATTGGCTAGAATTCCCGTTCATCTCCTCCACCCCTATAATACCCTTTCCTCATGCTTCTCCTTGTCTCTTGCATTGGGAGAGTGAAGGCCAGGTTGTCCCCGCTAGGCCGAGGATCCTCTCCCCCCCACCAAGTGCCGCACTCCCCCAGCCTAGTTTAAATTCCAGTCAACCACCAGCCTCTCATCAAGGTACCCCTGCAGTTTTGCTCTTAGTAATCTAGCCCCCACGTCACTTATGTGTAGCCTGTCCCTTGTGTACAGGTGTTCATCCACCCACGTATTCCCCCCAGTCTCTCAGACATGTGAAGCCCTCCTCCCCACACCACTGCCTTAGCCAGAGGTTAAATTCCTTTACCCTGAGTTGCCTGGCTGTGCTAGTGCAATGCACTGGCAGGACTTCTGAGAAGGCCAGGGAGCTGACTAATCCTTTACAGGGTATGCCGACCACAAGTTGACACCGCCACCATGAAGACCATCACAGTGACAGAATCCAACAAAAAGTGTCTGGTTGCTGTGAGGGTCCCCTCAGACACCAGCGGTACATCTGGTGTTTCATCCCCTCCCAGAGACAACTCTGACTTGGAGTTGTATAGAGACCAGGGGAGTTTGGGGAGCACAGCTCCCCAAAGAAAACACACCAGCATCCCCAACAGTACAATGCTGACACTCTGCATTGTGTCTGTCGCTGTCAGGGATGTCACAGTGCTATAGGTAAACCCCTTTACAGCCCTCTGCCAACTCCCTGAACCTCCTTTGAAGCACCTCCACCTCTTCCCCCACCAAATCATTTGTGCCTAGATGCACTATTAGGTGCAGCTTACCTCTCACTAGATTGGCACAGTCTTTTATCCTGGGGAGCACCCTTCTAGCCTCCATTCTTGGATCACAAAAAAAACTGACCTCCCCTTGAAAGCTACTGTCCTCCTTTGCCAATGAATCCCCTTAATGATTGGATCCCCATATACAACCACTGCCCCAGACCCTTTTGCCCTCAGGAGTGCCCCTTCTCTATTTTCCTGCCTTTCACGCATCCTCCTTCCAGTGTAGGAGCCTTCCTTTGCACTCTGTACTCTCCAATTTGACCTCCCCCTGCCCCTTTTCTTCATCTCACCTTTCCTTGCTCCCTGTTTCCCCTTGGACTGTCCTCCCCGTCTGGGTCCCAGCTCTGGATCACAGTTCCTACCTCCCCTCTCCATTGCCCTACCCTTTTCCAAGTTCTCCTCTCTCATGTTGCATATTCTCCCTACCACCTGTTTGTGTGCTACCTTCGCTTGTCCTCCCCCTTACTGTCCCTTCACATGTTCCTCTCTCAATTCCCTTTCCCTGGCTTGGCCATCTGGTGCACACTGCTCCCCTTCCCATCACTCCCTCCTTGTCCCTCATCCCAGCCAGAGATCTGTACCTGTTCAACTCCACTGTATAGTTTCTGTTGAGTACAATTTTCTCAGTTCCCTTCTGTCCATAGTCTCTTTGTCCTCTTCCTGATCTGGGCCCCCTGGTCCCTTTCCCCATCTTGTTCCCTCCTCCACCCTCTCGGTTCTTCTCCTTGTTCCACCTCCATCCCCCCATCCCACATCCACTCCCCTCCCTGTCCCTCCTCTCAAGATCCCTCTTCAACCTCGTTAATTCAGCCTCGATCCTTCTTAGTTTTTGACAGATAGGGCATTCCCCTAGCTTCCACAGAGTGCTCATAAAAATAGCATCCCCACAACCATAAAGCACAGTTACATAAGAACTTACCGTAACAGTATATCTTTGTGAGAGGCTCTTGCAGTAGGTATTCACATATAGAGCTAAGCCACCAGACGTCAGGACCCCCAGGGAAAAATTTCTAGCTAGCAGTCTCTGGCGGGGACCGCCCCCCCGTCAGGAGACTGGCGTCATGCGATGTCGGTATAAAGGGGCGATCCAATACACCCACCTTCCAGTTCTTTCCCATCAAAGGCCAAAAGAGGCAAGACGAGAGAGAAGAAGATATTCCCCCCATGGAAATGAAGCAAAGAAAACTTAGGAGGATGGAGGGCCGGAAGGCAATATCTATTGCAAGAGCCTCTCTCGAAGATCTGCTGTTACGGTAAGTTCTTATGTAACTGTACTATCTTACTTCGAGAGGGCTCTTGCAGTAGGTATTCACATATAGGACTGAGTCCCAAGCAGTCTGGAACAAGGAAGAACACTCAGGACTAGGATTGTCAACCATAACAAATAACCTCAGGGCTGAACAAGTTTCATAGAGGAGACCTTGTAGGACAGCCAATCCGAAGCCTGCTCTATGGTGAGAGGCAATGTCCAAACTGTAATGTTTCATGAAGGTATGGACAGAAGTTCAAGTTGCGGCTACACAGATGTCTGCTGCTGACGTATTATTGAAACAAGCCGCAGAGGCTGCTACTCCTCTGGTGGAGTGACCTCTGACTTGACCAGGAAGGGTCTTGTTGTACTTGTCGTAACAGAAAGTGATACAGTTCGCCAACCATTTTGAGAGGCATTGCTTAGAAACAGCATTGCCTTCTGTTTTGTGAATGAAAGAGACCAAGAGCTGATCAGTCTTCCTGAGAGCCTTAGTCCGATTGGTGTAGTATCTCAGGATTCTGTGAACATCCAAAGTATGCAAGAGGTACTCCCCTTGATTGGTGTGTTGCATAAAGGAAGTGGGTAGCTCAATAGATTAATTCAGCTTAGATTCAGCTACCACCTTAGGGAGAAACTTAGGGTTGGTGCGTAGAGTCACACGTCCCTTGTGTAACATCAAATATGGGATTTTGCACATCAAGGCCTGAAGCTCGGAAGTACAATGAGCAGAAGTGATGGCCACTAGGAAGAGAGTCTTCCAAGAAAGGAACTTTAAATCAGCTTCCACTGCGGGCTCAACGGGAGGCAGTGTAAGCTTCTCCAGGATGAAATTCAAGTCCCATGGAGAGGCAGGAATGTGAATGAGGGGTCTCAAATGGATAACCCCTCTAAGGAAAGTTTTGAAGACTTCCAACTGAGCAAAAGTTCTGTCTCCGAAGGGAATATGGTAGGCTGGAATAGCTGCCATATGGACCTTTAACGAGAAATGGCTGAGGCCCAGGTCAAAGAGGTGACACATGTAATCCAGGACTTTATTGGCTGGGCATGATAAAGGCTCAAAGTCTTTTGATTTTTACCAGATGGAAAACCATTTCCACTTCATCGTGTAGGTGGTCCTGGTGGAAGGCTTTCTCGCCTCTACCAAAATGTCCGCTACTAAAGGAAAGACTCTGAAGCAAGCTTTAGCTACGTCTGCAGGAGACATGCATGGAGATGAAGGGATATGAGACCTGGATGAACAAGGGTCCCCTGATCCTGGGTCAACAATTATTGCGACAGGGGAAGAGGAAGAGTGGTTCCTCTGAAAACTGTTGCAGAAGAGAGAACCAAACTTGCCTGGGCCAGAAGGGGACGATGAGAATCATTCGAGCCCCTTTCAATCTGAGTTTGTTCAGAACCCTTGGAATTAAAGGAATGGTAGGGAAGGCATAAACAAATCTTTCTCTCCAACAGAGAGACAGAGCGTCCTGCCAGAAAACGTCTCGCCCAGGAGCAAGCGAGCAAAAGCCGGGAAGTTTTGCATTTTGGGGAGAGACGTAGAGGTCCACCTGAGGTGTCCCTCACCGCTGAAAGATGTTGTTTATGACCTGCTGCTCTAACTCCATTCATGGGACCTGGCTGAGGACCAACTGAGTTCGTCTGCCAGTGCGTTTTCCACTCCCGGAACGTGAACTGCGGTCAGGTGAAGGTGGTGCTGGGCTGCCCAGTACCAGACTCTTATCGCCTCCTGGCACAGGGGAGAGGAACATGTTCCTCCCTGTTTGTTGAGGTACCAGACTATGCACTTGTCTGATTGGATGAGAAGATGACCAGGAAGAATGAAAGGAAGTAGAAGAGCCTGGAGGGTGTGAAGGACTGCCCTCAGTTCGAGCACATTTATGTGCAGATTTTGCTTGAACCTGGACCAACTGCCCTGAGTCCTGTGAGACTCTAGGTGGGCATCCCAGCCCTCCCCTGACGCATCCATCATCAACATCTGGGAAGGAGGAGCGATGCAGAAAGGAACTCCTAGACACAGGTTCTCCTGAACCATCCACCAGTGCAAGTCCCTGATCATGGGATCCGATACTAGTACCGCTTGGTCTAGATCATCCCTGGTCTTGTCCCATTGTGACCAAAGCATCCATTGAGAGATCCTCACATGGAGCCAAGTGAACAGGACTGTTGGAATAGCAGCCGCCATTAGCCCGAGGAGGTGGAGGACTGACCTGGCTTTGACCCTCCTGTGACCTGACAGAAGACGAGCTTGATTCTGAAGGGTCTCGACCATGTCTGGAGGCAAGAAGGCTTTGCCTGTGGTCATGTCCAGGATTGCCCCTATAAACTGGAGGTGTTGGCAAGGGACCACATGGGACTTGACCTGGTTGATGGTGATACCCAGGCTGGTGAAAACCTGCAGGATAAGGGAAAGGGAGTGCAGGAGTTCCTCCCTGGATGGGGCCACCAGAAGCCAATCATCCAGGTACGGGAATACCTGCACATCCTGGGTACGCAGGTGGGCCGCTACCACCGCCAGACATTTGGTAAACCTTCGGGGGGGCGGAGGAAAGACCAAATAGGAGGGCCTAGAATTGGTAGTGGTCCCCCTGAAAACAAAAACGGAGGTATTTGCGATGGAAAGGGCATATGGAGATATGCAGGTATGCAGGTACGCATCCTGCATGTCCACAGCACATAATAGCCACTGTCCCAGTCGAAGCAACGGCAGAAGGCTCTGTAAGGAGAGCATTCTGAAGCACTTGTACTCCACAAACATGTTCAGGGAGCTGAGGTCTAGAATTGGCCTTAAGTCTCCCATCTTCTTTGGAACTAGAAAGAAATGGGAATAGTAACCCGTCCCCCAAAGATGAGTGGGGACTGGCTCTAGTGCCGCCTTCAACAGAAGGGAGATGATTACCTCTAGGACCAGAGGAAGATGTTGCGGAGAGTAAGACGACTGAGGGGGTGGTTTTCAGGGCAGTTTCTGCAGAAACTCTTTTGAGTGCCCTGGGGATATTAGCTGGAGCACCCAAGCGTCTGATGATATCCTCTCCCAACCCAGCAGATGGGAGGAGACTCCCCCCCCACCAGTTCCTCTGGAATGGCCAGAGGCAGAGGGAGAGGCAGGGAGTCAGGAGGTGTGGGGCAGCGCAGCAGCCGAGGCTCCCGCTGACTTTTTGTTAGGGGGAGTCTTGGTTGCTGGAGGGGCCCGATGTTTGTTGGCACGTTTTCCTTGAGGCTTTTGTCGGGTTTGGCAATGAAAAGGACATTGCTGCCCCTGAGGGGGTCTGTACAAAGTCTGGACAAACTTTAGTGCAGTGCCCTTCTCTTGCAGTTCGGTTATGATGTCCTTGACATCACCCCCGAACAGCACCGAACCCCTCCTGTATAGCGGACTGTACCTCAGGGACCAATCCTGACACACGGAGCCAGGCATGATGCTGTAGGCCCACGCGAAGGCCAAGCTCCTTCCGGCTATGTCCACTGCATGAAGCATTAGCCTACAGGCTGAATGAGCAGAACGGACTAGGTCTCCCAGTTCCTGCTTAGTTTGTGAATCAGGAAGGGAGTCCAACTTGGATACCACCTGGCTAAGGATGGACTTCTGGAAATCCCCATATGACCGACGTAATTGAGGGCCCTGATGCCTAGGGTAGAAGAGGAAAAGATCTTTCTCCCATAATGATCCAGAAGCTGGGATTCCTTGTCAGGCGGGGACGAGCTCAGATGTTTTGGGTTGGCAGAGTGGCCGTGGGCAGTGCTGATGACAACCGAATCCACTTTGGGGTGGAGAATGAGAAAGTCTGCACCCTCCGGAGCCTGGTATAGCCTGTCTGCCTTCCTCAGAAGGGGAGCTAGCATGGAAGGTTGTTTCCAGATGGCGGAAACAAGATCAGCATGGGGCTCTATCCAGGGTGGAATCCAGTGTAGGAGTGGTCTCGGGCAGATCCAAATGAGGAGTGAGTTTCTTACACTGTGGGTCTGGCTCCACTGACTGCCACTGGTGAGTTTTCTGGCTCTTCCTTAATAGCTCCAGAAAGGAAGGGTCCTCCAGAGGTGGCCGGAGGGTCCCTCGGCCTTGGGTATTCTGGAGTATGGGGCTCATCTCCATGGTCAAAGCAGTCGGACTCTGAGTCTGAGTCAGATGTCTCTGAGGAAGAGAAAGAAGACTCCTCCCTGGGAGGAGGAGGAGGAACGACTCCTCTGGGGAGTTCCCAGGGGCACGTATCCTCCCCACCTCAGGCACCAGAAGGTTCTCCTCTTGTGTCGGGTAAAGGAGAGGGAGTCTTCCATCTCCAATGTAGGGGACCAGTATAGGGACCGACGTCAGGAGATGACTCTTGATCTCCTTGGTGAGCTGAGCCCTGGCCTCAGCCCACTAGGAGGCTGAGGTCTCCTTAAGATCCGCCAGCGGCTGTGGAGTGGGTAGAGGAGGTGGGGGATACAGGTAGTGGGGGTACCCATAAAAGGAGTATCCGTAGCCCGACGGCGGGAAGCCCGGAGTCAGGTACTGAGGCGTTGGGTACTGTGGTGCCGGATAGTGCAGCATCGGGTACTGTGGCATCGGATACTGAGGGGCCGGGTGCTGCGGTGCCAGGTATTGTGGCGTCGGGTACCCTGGCATCAGGGGCTCTGATGGAGCAGAAGGTCCTGGCAAAGGCCCTGCTGGTGGGCCAGACAGAGGGAGCTTCGGCCCAGCGGGCATCAAGCCCAGCGTAGGTATACCATCAAATGGATACGATGGTCCTGACAGAGGAATAAGTCTTTAATTGGGTAAAGGGACACCGGAGGGTGGCATCGGGTTGACTGGCGTCGGAACCGGTGTCTGAGGATCCAGCGTCAGAGGGTCTGGTATAGGAGGGGGGACCCCTGATGGCAGCGTCCCAAGGTTTTCGGTTTCAATTGGGGAAGGAGTGTTAAAATCCCAGGGTGTAAACACAGGGGATCCTGGGACCTCAGTGGGCAGTGGGATTATCCACTGTAGAGAGCCTGGGGCGTCAGCCGTAATGTCAGGGTCTGATGCAGGCTTATTGACTGGGCAGTCATCGGAGAAGCTGGTGGCTGACTTATCGGCAGTGTCCGGGTGGACGTCGGAGGAGCCAGCGTCCAACTTATCGGACTCCCTATCCGAGGAAGGCCATGAAGGAGGGGCAGCCTTGTCGGAAGGGGGTTTGGCTGGGCGATCACCCGAAGAGGTGAGCGGCTTAGCAGCCTTGTCCAGGCGGGCATCGGTGGGACTGACGTCTGGCTTATCGGACCCACTCTGACCGGAAGGCCATGAAGGAGGAGCGGCCTTAACGGGAGCAGAGGCCTCCTTTGCCCCGGAGGCTCCCGAAGGGCCTCAGCACGATGGGACGGGCGACGCCTTCTTGGTAGCCACCAGGACAGCTGTCGAGGAGCGATCCCTCCGGAGGGGATGTTACCTTCAAAGCCGCAACTCCAGCTGAAGTCACGGCTGCTGTGAAAGATGACCCCCGCTCCTGGTGCTTCTCCTTGTCACACTTCTTTTTATGGCCTTCGGAGGAAGTGGACGCCTGCCTAAGCTTCTTTAACTCTTTTTCCATAGAGGCCATTTTCTTCTTAAGAAGATGGGCTTCCAGGGACTGCTGCCTTCTCTTGCAGGTAGCCGAGTTGAACTTCTGGCAGTGCTGGCACTTCTCCATGGGGTGGTCAGGGCCTAGACAGAAGAGGCACAAGGAGTGACCGTCCTTGTGTGAAAGCTATAAACTTTAGGACTGACGAATGAATTGACGAGTGCTGTTCTACCGCGAGGAACTTTCACAAGCCGAACGTTGGAAAGAACTGGAAGGCGGGCATGGGGGACCACCCCTTTATACCAACATCGCATGATGCCGGTCACTTGATGTGGGGGCGGTCCCCTGCCAGAGACTGCTAGCTAGACATTTTTCCGTGGGGTCCTGACACTTGGCGACTTAGTCCTATATATGAATACCTACTGAAAGAGCCTTCTCGAAATAAGATCAGCCAATTATTCTCCCCCTGCCCCGTATCCCTTGCTGCCTCTCGTTGCCTGGCAATTATAATTACCACCTCTCCCCCCCCCCAAGGTGGCACTGGCTACTGTTGCCCTGTCCCCTGCCAGCCCCATCTGCTATGATCCCCACCCCTGGTCCAAGTCAGTTCCTCCCTAGCTCTCCACATTTTTCTTTCTTTGTCCTGCCCTTCTTCCGGAGAAACACACGGTCAGCCGGTCAGTTAAAAGCCTTTTCAGACAAAATTAAGACCCTTCCTTCCCTATATATTACACAGTCAGCCTAGAGTGCTTCCTGAACAAGCACTGATCTTTCCCTGCCCTCTTACCAATTAACACTCAGGTCAGTCTAGATCCATTTCAACACAAGCAGAAACTGCCCCCTCAATAAACTAGGTTAACAGTCTGGAGCATTTCCAAAAAGCAAGCAGAAAGTGCCCCCTCAGTAAGCTAGATGACAGGCAATCATAAATATTTCAAACAAGTAGAAACTGCCCCTTCAGTATAGCCCCAGGAAGCAAGGCAACTGGCACCATAAATATAGCAAGGCGACTGGTTACCATAAAAATGTCTCTCGTCTTTGTGCAGCTTTTAGTTTAAGTAATCAACCCTTCTCTCCTCAGCCCGGTTTATAGTTCAAGTGATGAGCCCTTTCCTGCTAACTTGAGTGGTCCTTATTAGCAACCAATGAGGTCCTTCCTGGTGATGTCTCTGCCCTCTGTGGGCATTTAATATGGGTCAGGGTGGGTGGGAAAAAATTCTTTCCCTGTGGCTTCAGCTTTCCCCTAGCTGCTTTCCAGCCTTACAGCTCTCACTTGGAACTGGTGGCTTGTTTGTGGCTGGGCTCCCTTCCTTTTATGCCCAGCCACAGCATCTTACTCTTGATTGGTGGAAGGCCTTCTACGTGCAGCCCATCTACACCCCTGCAACGCTGCTGTTTATTTGGTTGAGCGCAGTCCCAGTGGCCACTAATGCGGCTGATCCCAGCTTCAGTTGCCTGCCGATGCAGCTGGACCCAGGCTCTCCCGCTGTCGATGCGGCCACTCCCCTGATTTTGATTGCCACTGAGGCAGCAAACGGCCACTCACTCCTGCCACCGATGCAGCCATAGTCCAAAAGCCTGCCGCAGATCCCCCTTGCCACCGATGTGGCCAACAAGCAGCAGAATTCTCTCCTTGTGGTTTCGGCTTTCCCCTAGCCGTCCCCCAGTGTTACAGCTCTTACTGAGGACTGGTGGCTTGAGAAAGATTGTCACCTTTGTAAGATTTGAACTCCTCACCCTGTGGTTAAGAGGTGGAAACTCTGCTAGTGTACTACTGATTAACTGAAATGTTTGATTGGGAATGGCACATTGAATCAAAGCTTATTTCCAGCTGCATCCTGGGAGGTAGAGCAACTTGCTCAGTGTCGCACTATATACAAGTGGAGGTTGTGAGATTCAAACCCAAGTCTGTTGTATGCTCCAAGCTCATTCACAGCATATTGTTATAACCTCTAGGCTAAATTGCTAGCCCTCCATCAACAAGGAGTTAGGATTCACCTCTGTCTGGACAACTGACTAGTCCAGGTGAATAGCTTCCTTGCCTCTTGCAAAGGGAAAGCAAGGTCCTCTCAACATTTCAGAATCACAGGTTTGTCATCAGTTGAGAGAAGGGTGTGGTGAAACAAAATCGGTCGTTGCCCCACCTGTAGGTTAGCACTGCCACGTGTTTGGCCTGTAGGTTTCTCATCTGACCCTCCCATTGTCCAGAGAGTTTCTCCAGTGTTTGAGCTGTTTGGATTGGCTAACTGGTCACATGCTCTTAAAGCAGATGTTGCCAAATCATTCATTGTCTGGTCACACATCTGGGCTGCACACAAGAGTCTGACGTTGTACAGAGATTTACTCTACTGCACCATGAAAAACGGGGTTGGGCCAGTCCAGAGGCAGAATTCAAGACTTGGATTATTATTTTAATTTTGGCCTCGTCCAAAGGTTGAAACCCTGCTGGTGGATATGTTTTTGTACTGGTCAAAGCAAGATGCTTCTCTCAGAGGAAGGGGTTCCAAGTATGTGGTAAGTGTTAAGCTGGGCACTACTGATGAGGAAAAGGACCTGGGAGTCATCATAAATGACTCCCTACAACATCCTAGCCAATGCAACGAAGCCTAAAGCAAGTCAACAAGCATGCTGGGGTGTACTGGGAGGGGTTTCGATAGCAGGAGGAAAGAGGTAATGCTGCCTCTTAATAAAGCACTGGTGAAGCCCCATCTGGAACTGAGTGCCCAGTTCTGGAGTCCCCACCTAAGGAAAGACCAAGATAGGCTAGAAACAGCAGCATAGGGTAACCAAGATGATACAGGACAGTCACATATCATATGAGGATCAGCTTCAGGTACTGAACATGTCCTCACTGGAGGGCAGAAGGGAGAGGGGCAATATGATAGATTCCTTCAAGTGCCCTTGTTTCATGACATGGACCCTTCGTAAAAGAGCCCCTGGCTTAAAGGTGTTCTCCGAAATCTTAATAAATAAATACGTTCCTGATAGGAATGAACAAGGTAAACTAAGGAACTACTGAGCAGGAATGGTGAGTCAAAAACATGGGGACATGAATGATAGCTGGTAGGGGGAGATTCAGGAAGGATGTGAAAAAACGTTATTTTACAGAGAGGGATTGAGCTGTGGAGCAGCCTACTGGCAGAGGTGGTGGGTGCAAAAACCATTAATGCTTCAAGCACAGCTGGGCCAGAGTTAAGGGCTTAATAGTTACTCAGGGAAATAGCAGACAAGCAGGGTAAGAGGAGGGCAAAAAACGTGTCTAGATAATAGGTCTCAGGGTAGGATAAGGTATAACTGTGTAGCCTGAATGGAGCAATGCTATTTTTTCTGCTGACATTGTCTGTTTCTGGGTATCTGCTTAGTTCTGTGCCTCTTTCCCCTTAAACCTGTGCCCTTTAGACCCAGGGCAAGCTGGTTTCATGCTTGGACATGGTTCAATGGGCCTTTGCTCATTGTAAGAGGTTTCAAAGAGGGCAGTTATGCCAAAGTGTCACAAGCTTTTAATCACTTTTCTCATTAGGAGTGCTACAGGTTATGGCACAAATCAGTTAAAACAGAGAATTCAGTGCACACGCCCCCAAGCAAATATCTCAAATATTACAAATTTGTTTCTGCCTGAATAGGCCACTTACTTATTTTACTGCAAAGGGGAGTGGGTGTCTTACTGTGTTCATTTATCAGAGCTCTGATTGTGAATTCAAGCCCAGTCACCAAATGTCATGGTGGACCACCCATTGGCTTGCCCCTATTCTAAAAAGTAATTGTCCAAATAGCTCCTTTTAAATAAGGTGCATGCTGACTCCATGGCTGTGAGTGCTAGGGGATCGCTCGGCACGCTGGTGACCCAGGTTTGCGCCTGAGCCCGGGACAGCAGGAGCGGAGGCCAGCGGGGAGGGCTAGCAGCATCTGTCGGTTGCTCTTCTCGGGGAGGGGGGGAGCAAGCGAGCCTGCATCACTTTAATAGCAGTTCCTTGGGGCCCGTAGTGGTGACACATTTGTGGTGTGGGTGACCATGCACTGCACTGTGTCCTCTCAGGCCACCTCATGCGTGTGGCCGCAACATGGGAGATGGGTGGGTTGAGGGAGAAAAAGGAAAACCACCCGCTTGCTGACCAGATGACAGTCGCATGGTCCCCTCATGCCTTGCAGCCCAGGCAAGTGCCTTCTGATTCCCCATTGTGTGCCCAGTCTGGGGTGAATCCCATGTCTCTCCTCTTGTGGGCCAGGGGAAGGGGTCCCCATAGTGAAGGAATATATCAGGCTGCCTGGGGCTTAGCACATGGGGGACAGTGACGATGGCTTAGTGGGCGAAGGAAGTTCCTAGGCAGCCCAAAGGAGTGGCTGGTCGGAGGGTACAGGAGCATGAAGAAATAAAGCAAAAAAAAAAAAAAGCACATAAGAAGTAGCCGGCAGAAGAAGACCTTTAGGCCTATCTTGTCAGCCCGATCTGTGTCGGGTTATTGTATTTTATCCCACCACAGAGTCTTGTGTCCTCTCCCCTCTCTCTCCCCCCCCTTCTTTTTCCCTGTCCCCACATCCTCCATCTGTGTTTGTCCCAGGCTCTCTTGAAAGATCCCACCATTTTGAATGCCATGACCACCTCTAGCAGCTTGTTCCATGGCATCACCACCTTTTCTGTGAAGAAGTGCTTCCTCACATTCCTCTCTTATTTTCCTCCCATTAACTTTAGGCTGTATCCTCTGGTGGAGGTATTTTTCTCTTACGCTGAAGAGACCTTCCCAAGCTACCCTGTTTCTAGGGACATGGATATGTTGTTCATCCACACTGTCTGGCAGGTTCCTTGCCACTTTAAATCTTGCCAGAAGGTCTTCAAGCTGGCTCCTCCCACCCACCCAGGTGGTAAAACTCTCGGCTCCGCCCCATGACGCCAGATCTTCCTTACCACTTGGAAGCTTAGGCTCCCTCCTTAGCACTCTGCATTTTTGACTGGTTCCTGATTCTTCGGTTCGTCTGAATTTAGTTTTAAACTTCGGTCTTCTTTTCCCTCGTGGCTGTGATGGACAATTTGTTTCCTGACTCTCGGAGGCGCCCTGGCGGGCAGAAATTATCCAGGACTGATCTGCACTCCACGTGCGTATACTGCCTCGACTTAGACCACGACCCACAGGTCTGCGAGTTGTGCTGCGCCTTTTCGGCCAACGTCCTGGAGGATCACGCTGCCCGATTGAGGCTCGGGCACCCCGAGTAGTTTCCCCGCCGGTAAAACCCAAAGAGGCTCATTGGGCGGTGTCCGCGGCGGCTGGCTCAGCTGAGCAGCTCGAGCACTCAATCACCCTTGAGGAGGAGGAGGCCCAGGCCGCATCTCCCTCCTCCTCGGTCGTGGCGTTTATCCCGCTCTCTCCGAGTTCCTCCCATTTGGCTTCGTTCAAGGAGCTTCGCCAGTCCCTTTCCTCAAAGGGAGAGGGGCCATCGGGACATTCCTCTTGGCCCAAGATGAGGGAGTCGAAGGGTAAGTCCCATCATCTGCGTTTGTGGGAACGGGAGAGGAATCCTTCCCCGGACAGCCAACCGTCGACTTCAGTCGAGGTTGCGGCTCAGGTCGCTGGCTTCACGGTGTCCCCATCAGGCCAGCCTGCAGAGACTCCCATCGACGTAGTCACCTCTCGACCTGTCAGCCGGGTGGTCGACTGGTAGAGCCGTCAACCCCTCTCTGCCGGTTCCCCCGGCGGAGACCGAGGATTTACCCGTGCCTTCGGGGCGGCAGTCCCCGGTCAAAGCGTCTGAGCCGAGGGAAGAGCGGGTGCTCCCCGCCCCTTCCCAGGCCCTCCTTCGGTTTCACCGAGGGTCTCGGTCTCGGTCTCGGACTTCACCTCAGTCAAGTCGCTCCTGCTGACTTCGGTGGTCTCAGTCTGGGCACCGAATTAAGTGGTGACACTGTTCCTCCTCGTCATCCTCCTCGGATGAGGAGAGGCTTCGACGCAGATTGCATCGACGTTACGAGGAGCTTATGTGGCAGCAGTTGCTGTTGTCCAGGAGTCAATCGGCTCTGATTCATTCCCCAGCTATCAAATGGCGGCTGCCCGAACGGCCGAAGCAACCACTCACCGCAGTCGAGATGCCCATTTCTGGGCCGGTTTTTCGACCAAATCTAGCTGCCCCACTGATTGTGGTGGAACCTCGGTCGGGTCACGGCCTGCCCCGCAGGTTGTCGGTCACCCTCACTCCCGGCCGCCCTCGGCAGGTGAAGGGTGGCTCAGGCCTGAGGCAGCTCTTTGCAGACTCTTCGGAGTCCAATGATGACTCTTCCACGTTCCCCAGGCGGGTTGGCCTGGAGCCAGTCTCTGGACGATAGCCCATTGTCCTTCTTGGGTCTGCTTAGGCTCATCTCGGAGTTTACTGGGATGCAGCTCGAGCCCGTGTCCAAACGGGCCTATTATCCCCTGATGGAGATTCTAGACCAAGGGGATTCACCCACGGAGGCCTTCCCTGTGGCTGAGGCCATTGTCGGCCCAGCCTTGGAGCTTTGGCAGTGGCCTGCTTCCTGTCCTGCGCCCTCGGCCAGGATGGCCAGGGAGTATGCGGTCCCTACTGGCTCTTTGCTCGGTTTCTTGGAGCACCCCTCTGCTGAGGGGTTAGTCACCGATAACGTCTTCCAGCATTCCGGAAACGCTTGAGACGTGGATAGGCCCCCCGACAAGGAGTCCAAAAGGCTGGACTCTGTCGGGCGCAAGGTATATGGTGCGTCCTCCCTCGGTCTCTGGCAGGCCAGCTCGGCCGTGCTGATGGCACACTTCTCCCACGCCCTCATGGGCTCCCTGGATGAAGTGATCTCTCATCTCCCGGCCGACCTGCGGACCACGGCCCGGCAGGTGTGGGACCAGGGAAGGGCGGTGGCTAAGCAGCAGCTTCAGACTGCTCTGGACATAGGTGATTCCTGTGCCAGGTCGGTAGCGGCCGTGGTGGCCATGTGCCACAGGGCGTGGCTGAGGATATCCACCTTCTCGGCGGATACCCAGCACAAGTTGGCGGACATCTCCTTCCTGGGGACTGACCTCTTCAGCCCTGGAGTGGAGGGACACCTCCAGTAGATCGAAAAGTCCAATGCCACTCTGGACTCGGTCACCTCCACCCAGAGGGACAAGGGCCGCCGGCAACATCAGCATAAGTCCTTTCATCCTTCGGCCCCTGCGGCACGTCCGGCCCATCAGCACCAGCACGAGGGCCAACAGGCTTGCATTTGGCATCCCAAACCCAAGCCAGTGGCTTCTTCTAATGGGAAACAAGGAGGTAAAGGCCCAGGAGCTCCCTCGGCCGGTCCCTCCTCCAAGCCTGCCCAGTGACGGGTTGAGGGGCGTCGACCCCAACCTCGCCACCCTTCCCTGGGTCCCCCCCATGGGGGGACAGCTCCGCCACTTCCCTTCCGCCTGGTCCGCCATCACCATGGACCGTTGGGTGTGGGAGGTAGTAGGCAAGGGCCTGCCTCTGGTTTTGAGCAGGCCCTTCCCTTTTGAGCTGTCGCCCCCTTGGGGGCCACGGGGTCCGAAGCCTCGCTGTCAGCCCACCAAGCCAATATTGCCCTGCGCCTCAACATAGAGGTGATCAGGAAGGTGGTGGATCCTCCTCCAGATCCGGGGTCTGTGACCAGGAAATCCTGGCCCCAAAACGGACAGGGAGCTAGCGCCCCATTCTCAACCTGCATGACTGGAGCAGCTCCCCAATGTCTCGGACCTTCAGGATGGTCACTCTGGTTCAGATATTCCCATCCCTGGAATTAGGGCGTGTGTTTCTGTTCCCTGGACCTCCAGGATGCTTTCTTCTCATCCCGATCCGTTCATTTCATCAGAATTTCTCTGCTTCAGAGCAGAGGGATCTCTTACGAGTTCTGGGCCATGCCCTTCGGCCTCTCTAGCTCCCAGGGTCTTCACCAATGCATGGCAGTGGTGTCGGCATTCCTGCGGCCAAAGGGTCCGGGTGTACCCCTACCCGGATGACTGGCTGTTGGCAGCCCCCTCCAGAGCGGAGGTGGAGTGGTCCAGAGATCTGGCCCTCCAGGCTTGCTCTCAGATCGGCCTCCTCATCAATGAGGCCGAGCCGGAACTCGTGCTGAAGCAGGTGATACCCCTCATCAGGGCAGAACTTGACTCCCTTCAGAGCCAGAGCTCGGCTCCCGGCGGACAGGGCCGGAAATTTTCCTCTCTGCCCAATCATTCCTGGTTGGGCAAATTCGCCCTGCCCGGGACTCCTGCGTCTCCTGGGCCCCACGGCAGCCTGCACCAGTGTGGTCCATTGGGCCTGTTGGTACATGCGTCCCCTTCATCGGGGACGGGTCAGTCAGCGGTCACAATGCTCGATCCTTTGGATCAGTCGGTGAGGGTGACCCAGGAAATGTGGAACGCTCTCCAGTGGTGGACCGTTCTGGCACATTTGCAGGAGGGCATCCCGTTCATCCGCCCCGGGCCGACGGTCTCTTTTCCAACCGACACATCTCTGATGGGTTGGGGTGCCCATCGAGGGAGCACAGAGCGCATGGCCTCTGGTCCCCTCTGGAGTCCCGATGCTGTATCAACCTGCCGGAGCTCCGTGCGGTCGGCCTAGCTCTCACCGCCTTCGCTCTGTTTCTACGGAGTCAAGTGGTTCGGGTCCAGATGGACAATACCACGACCATGTGCTACCTAAACCACCAGGGCCGAACACGCCCCTTGCCGTTATGCAAGGAGGCTCTCCGCAATGGTCTCGTGCACAGCCCGGAGGCGGATCTCCTAGCCATTCAGGTGGCAGGAGCCTCCATCACCCTGGCCGATGCCCTAAGCTGGATAGGGGCTACGTCTCACGAGGGGTTCTCTCCTGCCGGAGGTAGCACAAGATCTGTTCTCCCACTGGGTCACGCCTCAGGTGGACCTTTTTGCCTCCAGGGAGAATGCGAAGCTGAGACTGTTTCATGCCCGCCCCCCTCAGCAGGGCTCGCTGCAGGGGGATGCCTTTTCGAGGCCGTGGACCCCGGGCCTCTTCTACACCTTTCCCCCATTCCCTTGATCCACAAGGTGCTTCTCAAGGCAAGGAGGAACAAGGTGCAGGTGATCCTGGTAGCCCCAGACTGGCTCCACCAGCTCTGGTATCCAGTTCTCCTCAGTCTCAGCTCCAGGCTCCCGAGGCAGCTTCCAGCCCGCCTGGACCTGATCTCTGTCATCAGGGGAAGGTATTCCATCTTGACCTTCAATCCCTGCACCTGATGGCCTGGTTCCTGAGTGGCTAGATTTCCAGGCCTTGTGTCTTTCGACGAGGTCCTCAACATCGTTGAGGCGTCCCGTAACGAGTCGACCAGATAATGCTATGCCTTCAAATGGAAGAAATCTTCCATTTGGTGTCAGGGAAAGGGCCTGGACCCTTCCTCCTGTTCCTTGGCAAGCATTCTGGACTGCCTGTGGTCCTTTTCTCAGCAAGGGCTTTGGTCGACGACCCTTAAGGTGCACCTGGCAGCCATCTCTGTCCTCCGGGCGTGGGCCGGAAAGCAGTCGGTGGCACAGGAGTAGGTGGTCTGGCACTTTTCTAAGGCCTTGATCACATTTCCCCTCCAGTGCGAGAACCTCCACCTCCATGGGATCTACTGCTGGTATTGGCCAAGCTCATGGGCAAGCCATTCGAACCAATGCACAGGTGTGATATCTCCCACCTGTTGTGGAAGACCGCCTTCTTGGTGGCTATCACATCAACCAGAAGGACGGGAGAGCTCCAAGTGCTTCCTTTGAGTCTCCCTATCTGGTCTTCCACAGGGACAAGGTTGTCCTGTGCCCCACCCGAAGTTCCTTCCGAAGGTGGTGTTGGAGCTTCACCTTAACCAGGTGTTGACTCTGCCGGTGTTCTACCCCATTCACACCTCGGAGGCTGAAATATAGGCTCCATATTGGACCCTAGATGAGCACTCGCTTTCTTAAGGAGCGTACGGCTGAAGTTCTGGGAGAGGTTCGCCAGCTGTTTGTCACCTACACTGAAGCCGCACCTGGTAGACCTGCAGCCAAGCGGACGATGAGCGGGTGGGTCACCTCCTGCATAGATCTCTGCTATAGGGTGGCGGGCATGGAGCCTCCCAGAGGGATAAGAGCTCATTCTACCCGCCATACCGCTGCATCGGTGGCTGCTTCCAGGGATGTCCCTATCCAGGATATCTGCAGGGCTGCTACCTGGAAGTCGGCACATACCGTAATTACCCACTACCACATCGACCTTGGGTCATGCCGGGATGCTGGTTTTGGGGCCTCGGTTCTACAGTCTTTATTCCCTAAGTAGGGGGTGTGAGCCTTGCCTCCCTCCTCCCAGAGAATTGCTAGGAGTCTGCCAGACAGTGTGGATGAACAACATATACATGTCCCTAGAAATACAGGTTACTCACCTGTAACAGGAGTTTTAGGAATGGTATATGTTGTTCATCCACACGACCCACCCGACCTCCCTGGCTTCGACGCATAACCTGGCTTCCAGCGGGCTAGATCTGGCGTCATGGGGTTGAGCCGAGAGTTTTACCACCCGGGGGGGTGGGAGGAGCCAGCTTGAAGACCTTCCGGCAAGATTTAAAGCGGCAAGGAACCTGCCAGACAGTGTGGATGAACAACATATACCATTCCTAGAACTCCTGTTACAGGTGAGTAACCTGTATTTATTCCCCGTAGGTACTTGAAGGTCTCTAGCATATCCCCCCTCTGCCTCCTCTACTCCAGTGAGTACATCCACAAGGACTCCAGCCTCTCCTCATATGACCTTTCCTGCTGCCCCCTGATCATCTCAGTCACCCTCCTCTGTACCCACTCCAGCAGCTTAATGTCCTTTTTTAGGTATGGGTGCCAGTACCTCACCCCATATTCTAAGTGAGGCCTCACCAGTGACATACAGTGGCAGAATAACCTCACTGTGTCTGCTACTGAATCCCCTCGCGATGCATCCCAGCATCCTGTTGGCCTTTGCTGCTACCTTTTTGCATTGTGGGGACTGCCTCATGTCACTAGTGATTGCTACTCCTAGATCTTTTTCTTCCTCTGACTCGGCTACCTGTATTTTTCTTATATAGTACTCGGCTCTTGGGTTCTTAGTCCCATGTGCATCACCTTGCACGTCTTGGCATTGAAGCCCAGCTGCCAAATCCCTGACCATTTTTCCAGTCTGTCTAGGTCTTCCTTTAGTTCCTGTACCCCTTCCTGAGTGTCCACCCTCACACAGATTTTGGTGTCGTCTACGAAGAGATACATTTTGTCTTGAATACCCTCTCCAATGTCATTTATAAATACACTGAACAATACTGAGCCCTAGACCGATCCCTGTGGTACACTGTTAATGACCTCCTTTGCCTTTGTACTGGAGGTTACCCCCCCTCCACCTACCACCCTCTGTGTCCTGCCCCCCAACCAGTTCTCTACCCATCTGACCAATCTTTCCCCCACCCCTAGTTCCTTCAGTTTTGTTAGCCTCATGTGTGGCACCAAGTCAAAGGCTTTGCTAAAGTCCAGGTATATGATGTCTATTGCTTGTCCCTTGTCTACTGCCTTCATGACATAGTCAGAGAACGCAATTAAGTTCATTTGACAAGATCTTCTAGCCACAAACCCATGTTGCTTGCTGTCCTGCAGACCATTCTCCTTCAAGTATTTCGTTAGCCCCTCCTTCATTATAGACTCCATAAGTTTGCACATTATAGAGGTCAGGCTTACTGGCCTGTAGTTGGCTGGGTCCTCTTTGCGGCTGCTTTTGTGGAGTGGCATGACATTAGCTGTTCTCCATTCCAACTGCACCACCTCTGAGTTCAGGGAACTTTTGAGCAGAACTACCATTGGGCCTGCCAGTTCATTGGCCAATTCCCTGAGTACCATGGGGTGCATCCCATCTGGCCCTGGGGATTTGTCCACTTTTAGTCCCCTCAGTCCCTCTCTCACCCTGTCTATCCCAATAACCCCTATGGGGTCTACCCGTTCCTTCCTTCTTTTTTTTTTTTCAATTCTCTTTGTCACCCCTGATACCGGAACTCTCTCAGGCCTCTCTACTGGCCGGTGTCACTCTACCGCCCACTGTGAACCCCACCATCCTCAAGGTCATTTTACTTTCTTCCCGAGCCCCCGGGAAGGACATAGGGCCCCAAGGAGATCAAGGGGGTGGAAGGGCTCCAGAGTTGGGTATGTGGCGGCATGGCTCTGGGAAGGCCATCGCCTGTCCGGGCTGGAGTTTTTTTTCTGTAATGTTTACGCCTCCGATGTGGGACATGCAATGCCGCCCAGCCCATGGTGTCGGTGGTCCCACCCACATCCGGAAGGCAGCTGCCCGATGTCTACCCCTTGCTTGCTTGCGAGCCCCTGTGCATAGCAGTGCCACCGGTCTCCACTGGGGGCCGCTGCCACACCAGGCTACCCCTGGATCCCTCCCCGAGAGAGGAGAGCAGTCTTGCGGACACTCTCTCCCCTGCCGAACCCCAATGGTCTGGGCTTGTTCCCAAACCCAGATTGCCGGCGTGGTGCGAGGTGTGGCATTCAGCGCCTCAACCTTCAGCACCACTGGGCCGGGTGTCCCTTCCTTCTTGATTCCAACCTGTGGCATTGGCCCATTTTTCTCTTTCATGAAGACAGAGCAGAAATAGCCACTTAACACTTCTGCTTTTGCCCTGTCTTCTGTTACCCACTCTGCCCCTTGCTTGAGCCTGATGATGCTATCTTTTTTGTCCCTTCTCCCTTATATTGTTAAAGAATGATTTTTCCCCTTTTTATCACCTGCGCTGTGGCACGTGGACAGCTGGTTCTAATTACACTATATTTTTTCTGCAATATAAAAAAATGTAGGGGATTGTCTGTCAGGAGAAACTACTGTCCTGCTGAAATGATACATCACCCCGGTAGAAGTTCAAAGGACAGGACGTAGGTTAAACTACGGATATCTGGTATGCAGTTAACTTGTCAGTTTGCTTTGAAGCCAGGAACTAATATATCCATCTTATAACGTCCTCAGGAAAGTCATTTAATTGCACCTGGTGTCATAAGGAAGTGGAATATCCCATTTTATGATGTCCTCAGGGAAATCCTTTGATATGCTCTAGGTGTCATGAATAAAGGGGCATATGCATTTGTTTGGGGTGTCTCCAGAGGAAGCCAGTTAATTACATCAAAGAGACTTTGATGTCTGTGTGAAGCAGATCCCAGACTAGATTGGTAAGTCACATGAAGAGAGGAGATTCACTGACGTCACCTAATTTTTTAAAATACTTTATTAGGACATCCTGTGTTATAAAATATAAATTTTAATACTCCAAGGAAGAGTTAGGTAACCTCAGAGAGAAGGCCAGCTCAAGACTTTTTTTTAAGTATACTGAGCAGACCTTAGAGACAGACTTTTAGCTACACTCTGACAAAGACACATCTTTGAGCACTTTAAGCAAGTATACAGGTAGAGAGAGACAAAATCTAAGTAATGTAGTAGGAATTGCACTAAAACCTTGTTCTTTTAAAAGATTTGTATGTTCTTGTGATGTATGGTTCCGTATTTTATGTTTTACATATTTTTTTATCTATTTTAGTAAAACTCTTATTTTTAGAGCCTACTTGGTCTGTCTTTGATTTCTTTTCTTTTACAAGTGGAGTATATATGGTTAAGGCAGACACTGAGCATAAGCTTGAATGGTGATACCAAACTGGAATAAGGTAAGGGTTTAATCTGAGGTCTTTTATTAGAGTTTTTAAGGGTTCATTTCTGTACACCTGGTTAGGTGCCCGTAGGCAAAGATATCTGGCCCCCCTGAAGACAGGATTATCTGAGTCTGTGCATTGGGTACGCTAGCAAGAGGTTCACAGTTTGAATTCCTCCAAGACTTGAGACCAAAGGTTGATTCGAACCCACAAAAACAGACAGGAGGGTTACCCTGTTTCTGTTTCCTGTTCACAAGACTGCACTCGGAGTTTGGCACTTTGAGAGTAGAGGGATGACCTGCTGAGTGGGTTTGTGACATGCGCTATATGCAGTTCTTTCTGTGCCTTTGCCTTCCGGACCTCCTTTTTTGCTATTTTGGCCAGTCTGCGAAATTCCCCCTCATCCTCATCTCTAGTAGTTTGTTTGCTCTTCTTATAAGCTGTTCTTATTTCCCTGATTGATCTAGTTACTTTCTTGCTGAAACAGCTAGGCCGTCTTGCCTTCTTCTTCTCCTTCATTTTTATGCAACTGTCCATGGATGTTTGAATGGCACCCTTGATATATCCCCATGTTTCCACCCCCATCCCTTCCTCTGATGTTCCTAGCTTTTCCCTGATTACTTCCCTCATTCTATTAAAGTTGGCTGTCCTGATGTCCAGCACCCTGGCCTGTGTTTGGATATCCTCTTTCCCCGTATCTATTTTGAACCATACTGAACTGTAGTCACTTCCACCAAGGGGTTCCCTGATAACAATGTCCTGTTCCCCGTTTGTAATCACTAGGTCCAGGATTGTTTCCCCCACCAATTGTGTCATGAAGCCATCCTGTATTGCATCAAGAATCACCTGGCTTCTGGCACAGGTTGTGGCAGGAGCATTCCAGTCAATTTTAGGCAGGTTAACGTCCCCCGTTACTATCGCTTCCCCTTTCCCTGCTATGTCCCTCAACTGGCCACACAGCATCCTGTCCATTTCCTCCCCCTGATTAGGTGGTCTATAAACCACGCCTAACCTACTTTTTCTACCCCCTGTGGGTTTGTATTTGTAGCCACAATGCTTCATTGCCCCCCCCCATTCCATCTCTTCTCTCTCATAAGGTGCACTGCCTAAATTGTCTCCCTTTTTTCACACAGCTTTTTTCTCTCCTGAGTACTGTCAGTGCTCTTCAGCTCCTGCTTGCTCCCCAACCAGCTGCCATCTGCCCCGGGACTCACCTGCCACTTCAAAGTCCCCCATAGCCCCTACCCCGAGACAGAGCCAGGAGGGGGAGGGTTGTCCTCCCCAATGGAGGTCAGATCCAGTTCCTCCAAGGCAGGGGTCCGAGTGCAATAATGCAGGCTGAAGCGGTGAGTAAGGCTTCATGGCATTGGTCCCCTGTTTTCCCATTTTTGTCCCCATGGCCAGTGGCATGGTGGTGCACACACACCGACTAACAGCCAACTCTAAGTGTGCATCGCTTCCGCTGGCCTGCCACAATACCACCATGTGGTGGTATCTGAGTCATGCAGCAAACCCCCTCTCCCTGGGACAGAAGAGCAGTCTGTGGATGCTCAACCCTCTCCCACCCTTGACAACCCCCAGCAACCCAAATCTGTTACCAGACCTGGTCTACTGGTGTGGCAGTAGGTGGCGTGCTGGTGCATCAACCCTCTGTGCCACTGGGCTGGCAACTGGCTCCTTTTAAATAATGTGCAGGTGATTGTTGAGGAGCCTGCTAAATGAGAAATGTTTAATCACTTTTCTCATTAGAGATGCTACTGGTTAGCACAAATCAGTTAAAACAGAGTCTACCGTGCATATGACTATATCTCTGACCACTCAGACTACAATTGGAATGGTGGTGGTGCTTGAGAATTTGATGATTGTGCTGGACTGTGACCGGTTCTAGTAAGGGGGGGATGTTATACAATTGATACATGGAGTGCTACTGGCGTCATCATGGTTCCCATTCTGATTCCTGCCTGGTGGAGGTTGGAGGAGGCCAGACAGCCTACATGTTAAGTAGGACAGGTGGATCCTCTGACAGCTGCACCTCATCACCCCTTCACTCCACCACTCTTCTCTTAATCCCACCGGGCCAGCCCCTGATCATGACACCAATGTGCCCCATCACTCCCTTTGTCCCTCACTGTCCTTTCCCACTCCAGAACCAGCTTCTTAACTGCCGGTTTCACAGTGGCATACCTCCTATTTTATCTCAGGCAACACAAGGCTCCACGGTACACCATGCTATCTCCACTCACAGAGTATCACACTGGCTGAATTTGCAGCTGTAGGTAATGTTGGATTAGTTCTCTTTGCCTGTTTTACTTTTTAATCTCATCATGCATATAGACATATCCCTGCATAGTAGCACACTACCATAATTCCCTCTTCAAAACACTAGCTGGTGTCAGCAAACTTGACATTAAGTTTGATGTAGGACTCAGGGAGTTTTTCTTAGCTGGGACTCTACTGAGTAGATAATATTGTGTTCCCAGGCTGCTGTTGGGCTGTGCAGTCTGATATATTGCTGAACAAGCCAGATCAAGAGGACAGTGTACAGTGAATGTAGAGGGTGCCGTTTGTGGACATCAAAATTCTGATTAAAATCTCTGCCTGGTGGAGCCCATATGGGATGGGTGGTTTGAGACTTTGCTGAACAAGTCAGATTGTGATCAGCCTGATAAGGGGGGCAGTGTATAGTGAATGTATGGGGTTCCATTAATGTTGAATCCTGGTTCAGATCTGTGTCTGCTGAAGCCAGGAGGGTCTACATGCTTGGTGGGTCAGGTGGATCCTTTGACTGCAGCCTCCACCCCCTGCTGTAATTCTGTTGGAAAAGCCCCTGGTAATGACAGTGTCCCCCAGCCTCTGCCAGGAACAGCTTCTCATACACTGTTTCTCACAGGGGTATATCCGGGATCCCATCCCCAGCGATGCAAGGCTCAGCAGTACACTATGGTGGCAACACTCATAGGGCACTACGGCTACCAAATTTATGGCTGATGAGACGACTACATCAGATCTTGCTTGTTTCACTTTGAAATTTCATCATGCATATACAGTGATTTTAATATCCTCTTTCCCTCAGCAGGGAATTGTACATATTTCTCTCAGTACTGGATCTGCCTCCTCATTCTGGCTGGACGGTGGTATTTAAGCCAGTCCAGTCTACAGATGGAATCAGTAAGCACTCTGGATAGGGGAACTACAGGAACTGATGGCTTTTGTCCCATCTTTCTTCAGCTCTCAGTCCCCCTGAGTGTAGCCATTGTGCAAGCTTTATGGGTTACTTTAGAATAAAAAAAAAAAAATAGTCATGTTTGGCCACATGATGGCACTGTTGCTTTAATAATCTTCTGGGTTTTTTTTTTGTATTTTTTTTTATTAATTGTAAAAGTTGTAGCTCAGTTCTGTGCTTGTTTTTTTCTCTCAAGATGTGTGCGCTGCCAAACTCCTCCTACCTCACTGGCTCTTCCCTGCTCCGATGTCTCATAATTCCTCCTTCCAGATGGGTCAGTGATGTATGGAGGGTTTCCTCTCTGCTCCCCTCTCCTGTTTCATGCCTTTCACTCCCAGATGCTTTTTCCAAGTTTTTTTGCCACGCTTCGTACCCCACTAAAATATCCAGCAAAATGGTTTTGTGCTGTAAGACTGAAGGGCTGGGCTTTGTTGATTCTAATGCTGCAGTCCTTCGATGCTCCTGCCGTACACTCCTCTCTGGCCTGGAACTGACCCATCTCTTTGAGGTTAAGGTCACTTTAGAAGTGAAAACTTTTTTATTTTTGGGTGAAATGGGTGCATAAATGCTTCTGGAGGGATAGCCCAGTGATAGCACATTGAGCTGTGATGTGGGAGACACAGGTTCAGGAAGCTCCCACTGGTCAGTCCATGACTGGTGCTGATGCTGATTGCAGTGCTTTCTGGTCAGGGAGGGAGTGCCATCATTGTCACTCCCAGAATGAACCCTGTGGAGGACCAAGTAAGTGACTCAAATGAGCAGTTTATTTTGGTGCCCTTCTGGGGGTTATTTTATGTTGTTTTTTTTTTTTTAAACGCACAGTACTATTTGTCCAGTGTAGCCCAGCTGACATGCAACATTTAGTTTCCAGTACAGTCCTGCTGCTACCCATTTCCATGGCTGAATATATGGCTGTTTATATCAATTATTGTTTATTCCTAAATATATTTTTTGTGGGGCTGAGGCACTATTGGTGCTTTACCTCATACCACACTGGTGACCCATGTTAATTTACAAGCATGGGTTGCTGGGGGTCGGCCAGGGAGGGTAAGGATTGAGCACCTGACAGCTGGTCTCCTTTCCCGGGGGGGGGGGGACCTTCATGCTCCGTGAACTGGCTGCCATCTGGTGGAGGCCACATGGTAGTGCGGGTTGAAGATGGCAGAAGAAGGGAGGGCTGTGGCAGTCAGTGGCGTGGGCATGCCTCCACATGCGCGCATCTACATGTGCATCCCAGCGTGGGAAACAGGGATGAAAATGGAAAAGGGAAGACTCCGGCTTTGTGAAGCCTTGCCTGCCTGTCCCCACTCCCATGTTATCAGCTGATCACCCAGGGTGACTGGATGCTGGGTGGGGGTGGCAGAGATGGGGCTGCAAGCTGCCGGACCCAACCCACTGGGAGAAAAAGCTGTATAAAAATACATATTTTTCATATCCTCTAGAGGAGAATGTAGTACAGGTCACTTTGTGAGAACTACTGTCCAATGTATGGAAGCCTACTAAGAGTGAAGAGATTTGGGAATTCTGTTTATATCTTCCCCTTCCCCGCTCCCACCCCAATTCCCCCTTTTTAGGGCTGCCTTTTTTTATACTTGAGCTTTTTATTCATCAAGTTTTTCATACATTACATTCAATCACTGATGGTAAAACTGATCAAATGTAGGAAGCTCTCTCAAATGAACTTTTCAATTCACAGAGTAAAACATTTGAAAATAAAAATATAACTTTTAACCAAAAGAAGAAAGAACTAAGAAAACAAGTACAATAGGATCATCACAACTCATGAAGCACAAATCAGTTGGAGTGATATTTAGTTCCGTTACCACAATCAAACAAACTCTAGCCAGAGCCGATACTGCTGTGGTGAGCTTCCAAAGCTCTGGAGAGCTAGCACTGCCAGCATCGCTGAGTGCCATCTGCAAGATGGTAGCGGTGACTCAACTGTGCATGCACAGCATTCGTGCATGCATAGTTGCCGTGAATGGCAATATACCATTGGCAAGATGGCAGCGCCAGCAGAACTGTGCATGCGCATGAGGTGCGCATGCACAGTTCTTGTCCCGGAATGCGGAAGTAACAGACGAAATAGTGCAGCTGTTACTCCATAGCGGCCGACTATGGTGGAGTGTTACAAGCTCTGCTAGACTTTCGGAAAGATATTTCCAAATGTCCAACAGAGGGTGTTTTCAGGCAATAAACTTGTCTGTTACCTTAAATATATAAAATCATGTACTGACTGTAAACCTATCAATCTGACTTTCCTGTTATTTATCAACCTTGAACTGCAGACCCCAAGAGGCAAAGTGCCACTACCACTATATTTTAAAGAATGTTAGTAGACTGGCTGGGGAAAAAAAAGGAGATGAATAATTGTACTGACCAATCATTATAGCTGTAACCCCTTGTACAACTCTCACCTGGTCCACCTATTCTGGAACTGTGGTGTTCTTTGCTGCAGCAAGAAGGTGATTTTCTCAAATTTGTAAATAAGACTGACAAGCTGCCTCCATTCCAAAACCTGTGGCCGTTCCGGAAAAAGGCTGACCTTTTAACCCATCCCTTTCCCCCTTTCCTTTTCCCTTGGTTTGGATTCAGTCTGCCCCTTTGACTTCAACTAATATTTGATATTATTAACTGCTACTTAATTATTATTATACGACAGGTATCTGGTCTCAGCCAATGAGAAAACAGAACAGCTGCCAGTTATTGTCTCACAGACTTCAAACCAAACCCCCCAGAGTCATTTATTCACCCAAACCCCACCCACAGTCATTTAATGAAACAATAACCCCACCCACAGTCGTTTAATCAAACCATAAGCACGCTCACAGTCGTTTAATGAGAGACATGCCAAGCGTTCACTGAACACAGTAACAACATTCAGAACAAATAAAGGTCTGTCCAGTCTCAATTACTATTGTAAAAGAAAAATATCATCTTAACTGTATTGTAAACTGCTTTTTTTCTGATATTAATTACATTCACATCCACATCCACAGTTGCAAAGCTCATTGCCCCGTGTTCACTCACTCGAGCAGTGCGGAGCTGACCGAAAACTTCTTTGTAAACAAGTGACACATTTCTGCTACAATACAATGAAACCAATACTTTTTGATACACATCACATCACATAGTAGCACAAATTCACTCGGAACCTAAACCGAACGCTATAAAATTAACTATTTTCTGTCCAAAAACTGAAGCGAGATTCCAGGCATGAATCCTCTAATACGCATGCCTGAAACCCTGCTTCGAGTAAACGTGCACCACTGAACTTTGTCTGTTATGTTTTGTTTTTCTTTACAAATTTATCTGTTACCGATCATTTTTAACCAACTCCAACTCGTATAATAGTAATAACTTTCAGCGAGTTGGAGTACACTCAGAATAACCAGCTTCTGTGGTGATTTAATCATCCACAGAAGCCGGTTATTCCTTCATATACTCCAACTAACTGAAAGTTATCACTTAATTATCTTCTAATGCTTCCACATGTGAAGCCTGCAAAAGCAAGGAAGAGTAGGGGTTGCTGGAAGGGACACTGAAATTTTTGTGATGCCACAAAGGATTGAGGGAAGCTGACTCAGTGGCGCAGAGGGTTGAGGCGCTGGACACTACACCTCATGCTACACCGGTGACCCGGGTTCAGGAACACACTCGGGTCGCCATTGGTTGGCTGGGTAGGAGAGGGATTGAGCATCTGTTGGACTGCTTTCCCTCTCCCGGGGAGGGGGGTCTCCAGTGTTGGTATGCTGCTGGCTCCTAGCGGAGGCTGGGGGGTGGTACACCACCACAGCACATAGGGGAATGAGAGAGAGGATAGGCACCAGAGGGAGGGTGTGCGGACGTGTGCGCGCTCCCACCAAGGGCGTCATTGCACGTCCCTCTTTCTCTGGGGAGAAAATGGAAAAATTATGATGTTCCAGGTCGTGGCAGCTTGATGGCCGTTCGAAGGGTGCCGTGGCTTTGGGATATCGCCGGAGCTGAATCCAGACTTGGTGGTGAGTGAAGTGGGGCTCCCACCACCCCACCGCAGGGGGCAAGCCGAGGGAGTTTACCGGTGAGGGTCCTAAGCAAGCCGGGGATCCGGACGGTGGCTGGAATCAGAGAGATGCGTGGATGGGGTAGCCGACCAGGGCACCAGATAGGAGAAAGCATACAGCTGTAATAAAGGATTGAGGGTTAGAAGTTTAAAATCAGCACAGTTCCTTGCAAAATTAGCTGAAGAAGAACCAAACAGCAGCAAATTTAAAATCGTTTCTAAAAAAGATTTTTTAAATAACCATCCTGCAATTTTATGTATCAATACAAAAACAGTATTGTAACAATCTGTCAATACAAAAAATAGCATAGGTACATTGTTATTGACATTTTTTTGGTTATGTTACAGCAAAAAAAAAATGCATCAATAATCTCTTCATAAAGTGGATTCAAACTACTATTGTTCTGTAAAAATAGTATTGACACATAAAAACTGCATCGGACTTATCCACCTTACTCCAAGCTTTCATTTAAAAAAAAAAAAAGAAATGTGCCAGCATGACGGCATAGGCACCCCCCATCAAACCAGTGACCCAGATTTGTGAATGGACCAGAGTAACTTGGGGCAGGAGACCAATCAATCAATCAAACTTTATTTAACCAGGCATTTACATTGTTGAGCAAGCTCATTTGCAAGATGGTCCTGGACGCACAGTATAGAATACATTACAATGAACAACATCAAACCATAACATAACATAACATAACATAACATAACATAACATAACATACAAGGAACATTCAGATTCTTAAGATACAGTTAAATCTTCTATCTAGGCATTGTTACTAGTTGGCTGTGTAGGTGCACAGTCAGGCCCTTGCGGAAAGTTTGAGGGCTACTAAGGGAAGGAAAGAAGAGAAAGTAGAAGGTGGGAGAGGGGAGGGGAGAGGAATGCAAAGACACAATGGAGACAGTAGGATGGCAGACACATGAGGGGAGGGGTGGTCAACCCTGCTACAGAAAAGACCCCTGGAAGGTTTCCACGGGTGCAAAAAGGGAACCAGGGAGAAGGGTAGATATGCTAGGAGGAAGCTTGTTGCAAGGGGAATAGGTGGCCAGCATGGTCCACGATGCTGGGTGACTTCAATCAGTCTGTCCATGATTGCCTGAAGCAATCACACAGTCTTCAGGCACCGATAGAGCAACTGTCTGAATACATGGGGACTGGGCAGGACGGAGCATTTAACTACTTTCTGAGTGTTATTCCAAAGTGATGGGAGAAAAGAGCTGATGGCAGTAGAGCCAAGGTGAGTCCTCATCCTCGGTATGTTGAGGAGGACAAGTGTGGAGTTCCATAGGCCATAAATACCAAATGACCGTTCGAATAGGTTACCAATGTAGAATGGGAGTTTGTTCAAGAGTGCCCTGAAGAGTCACATGAGAGCGTTTCTTTGCCTCCTCATGGAGAGGGACAGCCAGTCCAAAGCCTGGTAAAGTAGGCAGTGATGAGTCCACAAAGGGCATGTCACGTATGAATCTCAGAGCACATGGTAAAGTGTATCCAGCTTTAGGAGTGCATACTGGGGGCAGTGGCTGTACAGAAAGTTAGTGTAGTCAAGCAGGGGCAGAAAGGTAGTTAGGACTAGCCGCTTCCTAGCTTCGAGTGTGAGAAGGCGTCTTATATGGTAGAATATGCCAAGTCCCTGTCTTAATTTTTTTGATAGACGCTAAAACTAAGCTTGTTATCCAACCAGTCTCAAAGGAATTTATCCACTATTTACAGAGAGTGTCACCTAGGAGGGTGATAATCTGAGGGATACTGGGTGTCTCCAAATTGAGTGGGGGATGCGGGGAAATGATCATAGCTTTTGTTTTTTTGGCACTGAGCCGGAGCTTAAGGCTCAGAAGGTTATGCTGGAGCATGACACAAATGGCTCTCCTCCTTTGGATGGGGGCAGTGCATATTGTTGTTTGACAACCACCCAGCAGAGGCTAGGTGGTGTGGTAGCAAGCCTTACCTAATTGGCTGGGCACAGATACAGAGTGTGTGCGACGTCTTTACATTGCATGCCTACATCAGTGCACGTCTGCCTGCCTGGTAACAGGGTGAAAACAGGGAAAAGAACCCCACCTGGCAGAATGATTTGCAGTGACCCCGCAGGTTCTGCCTCACCACCTGAGGCACCTACTCACCCATGGTGGCTCATGCGATGAGGGTAGCAGTTCTGAGCACCTGACCACCAGTGGTCAATCACAGGGTAGCTACAAGGCAGGAAACAGCTTTAAAAACACTGAGGGACTGCATTTCAGAGTGCAACCATAGCATAGAGAGGCACAGCACCAGCCAAAGAGAGGGTAAAGAGTAACTTCACATTAAAAACTAACATTTTTTCCATTTGTCACTGTTTTTGGAGCTGTGTCTTGTTCCAAACAGGAGCAGAAAGTCAGCCATTCCTGGGCCTGAGGACGATGAGAAGGGAGTTCTGAACACCTGACTGCCATCAGTCAATCATGGGCAGCTACGAGGCAGGAAGCAGCTTTAAAGACATTGAGGTACTGCATTTCAGAGCAACAGAGCAGGAATGGGGTGTCCGGCTCTGGAGCATACACAGAGAGACCACAGTCTTTATAAGCGACATTGAGGAAGGACTGAAAGGAAAAGTATGTCTCTTTGCAGATGACACTAAGATCTGCAACAGAGTTGATGCATAGGGTGGGGTGGAAAGGATGAGAAGGGACTTGGCAAGGTTAGAGGAATGGTCAAATGTATGGCAGCTTAGATTCAATGCTAAGAAGTGCAAGGTAATGCACCTGGGAAACAAAAACCCAGGGGAAGAGTACACAATGGGGGTGAGATACTAACAACAACAAAAATGGAAAGGGACCTGGGGGTAGTTGTATCAGATGACCTAAAGGTGGGCAAGCAATGTGAGAGGGCAGCAAGGAGGGCTGGGGGTTACTGGGATGCATAGGGAGAGGCATCACCAGTAGAAAACAGGAAGTTATTATCCCTCTGTACAGACAGCTGGTGAGACCCCATCTGGAGTACTGTGTGCAGTTCTGGAGACCCAATCTCCGCAAAGACATAGACAGGATGGAAGCTGTCCAGAGGAGGGAACTAAAATGGTGCAGGGTCTGCACGGAAGACATATGAAGGAGACTTAAGGAGCTTAATATGTATAGCCTCGAGGAAGGGGGGGACATGATAGAAACTTTCAAGTACCTCAAGGGAATCAACAAAGTCCAAGAGGGTAGCATCTTTCAAAAAAAGAGGTGTGCAAGAACAAGGGGGCACAATTTGAAGATGGGGGTGGCTCAGAGGTAATTTAAGGAAGTATTTTTTCACAGAGAGGGTTGTGGATGCATGGAACGGCCTTCCGGAGGAGGTTGTGGAGTGAAAAACAGTGGTGGAATTCAAGCATGCATGGGACAGTCATAAGGCCATTCTAGGGGGTGGGGGTAGGAAGAAGTAGGCTGCTGGTTAACTAGGATCTGCAGCTTATCCAGTAGGTAGGGAAATGAGCAGACTGGGTGGGCCAAGCGGTCCTTATCTGCCGTCAAATTCTACGTTTCTATGTTAACAAAGTGAGGCATCGCACCTGTAACTTCACATTAAACCAAACCTTTTTTTTTTCCATTTGTCAGTTTTTGGGTCTATGCTTTGTTTAAAACAGGAACAGGAAGTCACCCATTACTGGGCCCAAGGACGACGAGGGGAGCAGTTCTGAACACCTAACCACTAGCGGCCAATCGTGGGGCAGCTACAAGGCAGGAAGCAGCTTTATAATGATGCCTTTCACCTATGCATTCCATCGCCTGAGTGGAACAGAGCAGGAATGGGGTGTCCGGCTCTGGAGCATACACAGAGAGACCACAGGTCCGTAGGGGTCTCTGGTGGTGAGACCCAGACAAGTTGAGAGGTGACACCTCAACTACCTTCTTTTACAGAGGGACATTCAACTGAAAGTTAACTAATAGATACTATATTAGTGAAAGAGGGAAGCAGGAAGAAAAACTCCTAGGAAGTAGTAAGAACATCAAAGGGGGGTCAGCACAGGGAAAGTAGGGTAAACCCTAGCTAGGATAGGTACATAAGTCAACAGAGTGAAGGCAGAATAGAGGTAGTAAGCTCGGACGAGGAAGTAAGAGCAGGAAGGAAGGGAGGGAAGGAGGCCAGGACAGAAAAAGCAGATTAAACCCTGCCTAAGGTAGGTAGATAAACAAGAGGATGCAGCTGCTGGTAAGGGACTCTATAGTGAGGGACACAGCTGAGAGCTGAGTAGGGGAAGGAAAGGAAGGTGAGGTGCCTGAGGGGTGCCATGGCTTGGAGGGATGGAGAGTAGAGCCTGTGGATTGCTAGGGCAGTGGGAGCTGGATGGGAACTAGATATCATTGTCCATCTTGGGACAAATGACCTGGGAAGAGACAGAGGGTAGGGGTAGAGAAACCAGGGAGCTGGGGAAGGGTCTCAAGCAGAAAACACATATGGTGGCTTTTTCGGAGGTGCTGTCAGTAAAGGGCAGGGGACAGGCAAGTGTATTCTACTACATGGTGCCTGGAGGAGGGCTTTGGCTACATTGGGGATTGGGGACCAATCGAGGAACATATGGGTCTCTATAAGGGAGAAAAACCTCATCCTTCTAGGAAGGGACTGCAGTCCTCAGAGGGCGGTTTAGATGCTAACTGGATGAGCATTTAAACTAGCTGGGGAAGGCAAAAACATGAAGTAGGCAACAATTGCCCCCAGATCGTAAAATGGCAGGGAGAGAGGGCCCGAGGGGTGAGAACCCCCAAGGACAGAGCCACAGGAAGGCAGGGACTGAGACAAGATGAAAGAAAAAGTGGATACAGCTTAAGTAGGGGGGAAAGTGGACTGAAGAGGACCAGGTATGGAGATGGCAAAACAGGAAGAGATGAGTCAGAGAGGGCACCAGGTAACAATATAGGGAGGAAGACGCAGGGCAGCAGACAGGGGGATGAGAAGGTGTGGTGAACCATGTGTGCTAACACCAGGAGCCCTGCAAACAAAATCCCAGACTTAAAGGCTACCACGGCAGAGCCTAACCTGGATCTAATGGGCATAACGGAGTCATTGTGCACCAACTGGCATGATTGGGACATGGCCATATGAGGCTAGTGTCTGTTCAGGACGGATACAGTGGGCAGGAGTGGTAGCACTACATGTGAAGGAGGGAATAAAGGCCATGGAGGTGCAAGTGCAACAAGGTGAGCAGGGGGTGCAGGTGCTGTCGGTCAACTTGAAGACAGGTTCTGGAGCCACTATCTGTACTGCAGTAGTGTACCTGCCCACAGCACAAGGAGAAGAGATGGATAAGGCAATAGGGGAGGCCATCAGCTGGATGGCAAATAAGGGGGAGGTGCTGCTGGTTGGAGATTTCAGTCTGCCAGATGTAAAGTAGAACCTTCCAGCTATAGCTTTGACTAGAAATAGGGCCATTCTTGACTCCCTAAAAGGGGCTTTTCTCAGCTACAGTAGTTAAAGAACGTACTAGGTACAGGGCAGTGTTTTACCTGGTACTAACAAACAGAGATTTACTGGGTACCCCTCCAGAAGTTCAGTCTAGCATAGCCCTAGCAAAAGTTCTCTCCCCAGGACCTGGTTGTTTTGTAAATACCAAATAAGTTTTTGTTTATTTTTAACCAGGCAAGATGACTGGGCACAGCCCTTTTTCAGTCATGCCTGACACATAAGACATCACTAATACGGTAACAGTCAACATTTCTCTATACAACACATTTCACATACAATAAAAATAGTACACAACAGTTGATATTACAGCAGCAGTGATTCAAAGAATCATAGTAAGATGACAGCATATTTTTAAAGTGCCTAGTGCTCTTGGCTGATTGGATTTTCCTAGACAACTTGTTTAATAACACAGGCCCATACCAAGTAAGGAACCTTTTTCCATGGATAATTTAAGTGAACCAAGATAAAATAGAACTGCCTCACTTTGTCTTGTTGAATGTGAACCAGTAAGTTTGTTAAATTTCCTAAATAAACTACTAGGCGATTTATTGTTCCAGACCATATACAGTATGCTAATACAGCTGCGTCGTGCTTAATTTTTAAATCTGGTGAAAAGATTTGCATCATATTATATAAAGAACAATGATGTGTTCTTGCAGGAACTCATAACCCAAATCTACATATATTATTCAATATGATTCTGTACTTTGACATAAAGAAGCTAGCTTGATTTACATACAGTGGTATTGCTTTTGTACACCCCCGCCCCTTGTTCTCTAGAAGAATGAGCCTGGTATACATATCCAAAGCTAGGTGTGGCATCAGTTTTGTCTAAATGTTTCTGAAGTTCTGTGCCCAGTATGGGTACCAGGGGTAGCTAACTGTGTAAAGTAGCGAGGGGGGTGGTTACACAAAGAAATGCAGAGGAAGAGGAACAGGTAGGTGTACCAAACATGCAGTGCCGTAGGAAGGCATTTTGGTGCCCTGGGCAAGAGACAAATTTTGCCCCCCCCCCAAGAAAAGAGCCGGGAAGCTCCAAGGGGTTTACATGCTCTGTGGCGAGTTTTGGGGCTTTTCTTGAAGAAAAAACATCCTTTGTTATATGTTCCCTACCCCTGATTTCAAGGAATAGTTTGTTCCCATGGAATATGAGATGTGTGAAATATGTGTTTTGTGAGTTCTTTTGCTTTCAAAATGAAACTGGCTCATTCTAGAATGCTGTTCTACCACACTAGGGTAGAATCACATTCCATGCCTTGGAACTGTGGTAGAACAGCATTTTGAAAGGGATGGTGGCCTGCCAGCTGTGGTGTCGATTTCATTTAAGTTATCTAATTGTTTATCATCCGCCTAGTAGGGTAGCAGCACCAGGTGGCAGTAGTATGTTACTGGTACACTGTACTTCCCTGGTCGGGTGGGTCCCTCGGCTCTCAGTTTTGTTTGGGAGGGAGTGAGTCAGTAACTGGACTCTGGCAGTTACTAAATCACTTCCTCCCAAACAAAACTGGGAGGGACCCACCTGACCCGAGAAGTATAGTGTACCGTACTACCACAACTACCACTGGGCTGGCACTGCTACCCTCTAGGCTGATGATAAGCAGTCAGAAAACTTAAGTCAGGTGACACCATCACCACACTAGACTGAAGTGACTACTGGACTGGCTGGCTGTCTCTGGGACTGGGATGGATGGCCGGCCCACCGGTGATAGACAGTTTGTACAGTTACATTATTATTCTACTGTCCGCTCAGCTCCCACAGAGAAGCCTACTGTACCTATTTCTTAAAACCACAATATTCTTTAATAAGCTACCCCGTACAGTACCTAGTACTGTACAATTACAATTTACTTCATCATGACATGTCGTCATTTTCCCCATGTGTCCCATGACCCCATGAGCACTGTCTGAAAATTATATTGCATGACTGATGGCTGCATGCCATCCTTTCCAGCTGACTGGGCCCCACTCAGTTGGGAAGGATGCAGTCATGCATGCAGTATAATTTGCAGACAACAAATTTTATTTGGCATGTTTTAACTTGAAATTAATCAACACAACATCGGGATTCAAAATCAAAGTCTCTTAGATTAGACAAGTGATCATTCAACATCATGGAATTGGTGTACTAATGACCGCCCCCTCCCCCCCCTCCACACACACATACGCAACTCCAGTGTGGGTGCCCCACTATAACTTGCATATTACTTCCATTAATAGCTTATGACAAGGGTTGGTACAGATCTCAACTACTCTTTGTGCAAAAACAAAAACAGAGACCCACCAATTTTACAAAACTCATCATCCAAACTGCCTATAGATTTGTGAAATATTACTGTATCTGCATAGCATGTTATACATTTATCTTCAAACTCAAAATGCAAAACAGTGATATCTCAGAACCTATGGGCAAGAAAGACTTTCAGGTATTTATTTATAGCTTTGTTGACCAGGTATGAAGCAAGCAGATAGGAGTAGACACTACATTATTTCTATTTGCTTTTTGCTACTTAAAAGACACAGAAGTAGAAATGCAATCCCATGTCCAGACTTGCAAGTATCATACTTAGTACTTGATATATTAATATAACATTTTACTCTGGAGTCCAGAGTAAAATGTTATATTGATATCAAGCATGAAGTAAAATATTTGCATCAGCAGCACAACAGCACCACACAGGCTAGCAGGCCAGGGCGGCCCGGGACTCGGGAGCTTGTTGTGAGGGAGTCAGAGTCTGGGACTGCCTTGAGGGAGGGGAGCAATTAAGCAAAATCAAAGTGGCAAGAAAACCAGAAAAGAAGCAAGTTTGTCGAGGCAAGGGCAGGAGCTCGAGCTCCAACCAAGCAGAAGCAGTGTATCGAACTATGTTGCAACGCCAGGACTCCGGGACTACTCTGAGTCCAACTGAGTGAAGGAGTCAGGAGGTCTAGGACTGTAGGACAGGAGATGGCAGATGGGAAAGGAGAGAGCAGTACTACTGTCCAAGTCACAGATGGACAGTAACAAAAGCAGCAGGGAGCAGGCATGGAGGCTGAGGGTACTGTGCCACTGACTGACTGCTGCAGCCAGGCGGGCGGGCAGCCCAGGCAGGTCTCCGGCCCCCAAAGTAAAACATTTCATAACAGAACAAACACACTACAACATTTCTGTTCTTCTGATTTCATTTCCAAGCTGCTTTATCTGTCTGAGACAGACTTAAGCCTGCCTGCTTCAACTGAAGCAACAGCGGCGAACAGGCGACCAGACAAGAATCAGAAGTACGGATGGAGGACAACCCCCCCCCCCGCCAGTCAGGACAAGCAGTTTTGTATTTTAATATACATTTCCTTGCCTGACAGTCAGTCACCATGACCCATGGGACTGGGACGATGGGATGGTTGGACTGTCACCCGCCCCCCCCGCTGCGAAAGAGTCTAGTCTGTGATAGTAATATGCTGCCTTCTTGCTTTCTTTTATTTGCTGTGCTTACACAAATAACCTGTCATCCGACTCAGTGACTCATTCACTCTAACTCTATCCTCCTCCACCTCCTCCATCCACACTATTAAACCCACCTCTCTACCGCTAATTTAAAAATGTTTTGTTTTTTCTGACTCGGCTGTCTCTACAATCACACGCTCAGCGCAAGTCCGCCCTTACCTTTTATAGTGGGACTGCGGTGGCGGCGGCGCCCAAATCCTCACCACATGACTATTTTTTCTTTGAGACAATGAGGATCATGTGACTCCCCCACTTGCTGGTCCTCCGTGGATGCTCCCCTGCTGGCGGCAATGTTTATTACACACAAACAAAATTAAAGGAAAACTCCATGTTAAAATCAGAAAAAGATATGTAGTAGTCTTTTTTTTCCGTGTTCTAACCAGTTCCCAGCATTTTCTTTTCCTCTGGCTGTGACAGATGTTTTTTCTAACTTTCCCTAACTGTTTTATTGCCCTTGGAGGTTGCCATACTGGTTTCTTTTATGGCCTCTAGTCTTCCCAGAGTGCCCTTTGGTGTGATGTCTAATTGCCCTTGCAGTAAGCCAGTGTCTTGTTACAGGGAATGTCACAGCTCAGACACAGAGAAAATACTTCTTCCAGAGAAGACAAACTGCTAGATTTTGGGTGAGTGTAATCATTATTATTTTTTGATATCAGTACCTTGTCCTGCTATGCTCTGCTGTGTGTGTGTGAATCATGTCACTGTTTACTCTATTCCTCTCAGTCACTTTCAGTTTTTGCACCAGTACTAAGTAGCAAAAATTGAACATCACCCTATAGGTTGTAACATAGCAGGACAAGGTACTAATATCAAAAAATAACGATTACACTCACCCAAAATGTAGCAATGTGACTTCTTCTCTGAAAGAAGTATTATCTTTGTGGCTGAGCTGTGACAGACCCTGCTAAATCTAGGGGCATAGCTACATCACTGTCACATGAACCAGGTTGCATCGTAGGAGAAAGAAAGCCAATAAACCTGTTTGTGATGGAGCTCCCCAGGGGTCGTAAAACTACCATACAGCTAGCAGGCTAATTTAGGAAAAACTCCTAATAGCAGATAGAGGGAAAGACACACTAGGACTTAACATACATATCAAAACACTCTACATAACATGTGTTTTTGCACATTCTGGGTGGACTTCTCCTTTAAAGCTACAGCAGACAGGCAGCCTGTGCGAGTGATTTAAATGAATGTCATAGGTTTGAAAACTGCGTCCCTTGGAGACATGCGCCCAGGGCGGGTGCACCACCTGCACCACCCTTCCTACGGTACTGCAAGCATGGCAGAAGGAAGTAGGTAAGGTGGTTAGGGGAGCAAAGATGAAGACGGAAGAAAGGATTACTGGGGAAATGGCTAAAGGGGATGAGACTTTTTTCAGATGCATAAGCAAGAAGAGAAAAGCAAGGGGAGGGATGGTGAAGATCAGAAAGGTGATGGGGGGAGGCTGTGCTGAAGGGGACTAAAAATAAAAGATGACATTTTAAATTGGTAATTCTGCTCAATCTTCACAGTAGGAGGAGGAGGGAACAGACCACCAGAGAGAAGCAAGAATATGGGAGAGGGAGACAGAAATCCATTTTCAGAGGAAAGGGTCCTGAATGGACTCGCAGCCCTAAAGAGGGATGTTGCTCACAGAAGTGCTCGCTGCCACACTGAGAGCACTGTTCAACAGCTCACTGGAAACAGGTGTGATTCCAGAGGGCTGATTTGGGTCCTCTGCTTAACAGTGGCATCAGGGAGGATGCTAGCTAGCTATTATAGGCCAGGCAGTCTAACTTCACTGGTGGAGAAAGTAATGACAGCCCTACTGAAAGAGAGGCTGGTTGAGCATCTAGAATCTGCTGGGCTGCAGGACCACAGGCAGCAAGGAGTCGTGAGGAGAAGGTTGTGCCAAATGAATCCGATAGAGTTCTTTGTCATGGTGACCAGGAAAAGTGACTAGAGGAGAGCAATGGACATAGCCTGTCTGGACTTCAGTAGGGCCTTCAACACTGCCACACAAGAGGCTGATTAGGAAGTTGACTAGCTTAGGAATGGGATCCAAATCGGTAAACTGGATCTGAAACTGGTTAATGAACAGGAGACAGAGGGTGGTGGTTAACTGTCTTGGCTGACAGAACAAAATGTATAAATATTCCCTGGATGGCACAGCACTCAGGGAATCGGAAGATGGTGAGACTTGGGAATGACAATGGTAGTTTACTCTCCTGGTAAAGGTGATTGTGTTACTGTATATCCATGGCACCTCTGACCCATTACCTTAGGGTTATGTACACCTGACAGGCTGCTGATGCACATGTGACCCAAGTTTCAGATTTCAGTCTTCCACCAAGCCCAGTCCCTTCCTGAGTGTATTCAGTTTCGATGCTTCCATAGCTATAAAATAAATGGTTATGTATATGCACAGACAGTAATCATAATCTCGGAATCGTGGTTAGTTTCTAAGACTATTTTATTCCGTTATCTTAATACATTTTGTAATTCTTGTACGTCTTGTGCCACATTAATTTTAAATGTTACTCATTGCTTTATCATGCTCCCTCGGGTGGGATGAGGTGCCATGGATATACAGTAACACAATCACCTTTACCAGGTGAGTAAACTACCATTGTGTTGTCTGTATATCCATGGCACCTCCGATCCATTACCTTAGGGTGATTCAAAAGCAGTGCCCTACTAATATGGGAGGGGAGAGCTTGATGCGCTATTGTGTTTATATTGTGTACCAATGTTCATGAGTCTCTTAAATGTCCTTCATTAGGACTTTATGTCCAAAGGAATTCTTGGTTGTAATATTTGTGTCCAATCTATAGTGTCCTGTAAAAGTACGTATAGTGGACCAGGTAACTGCTGCGTAAATCTCCTGTGCCGTGGCAGAATTTCACTCTGCCCAGGATGTAGCTATTGCTCTCATAGAGTGGGCCTTGATTCCCATTGGTGGGACCTTATTACTTGACTTGTATGATTCTGTAATAGTCATCTTTAACCACGTCGCTATTGTGTCCTTGGCTGCCACTGATCCTTTCTTATGTCCTGACGTTATGATGAATAGTCTCTCTGTCTTTGGGATGTTTGCCATTCTGTCAGTGTATTCTGTAAGTGTTCTTTTGACAGCCTATGTGTGACGGTGTCTTTCCTGGATGTCCTTATGGTCCTCGTAGAAGGTGGGTAGTTGAATTGATTGACTGCTGTGGAAGGTAGAGTCGATCTTGGGAATAAATGAGGGTACCATATGAAGCGTCACATCCTGTTGTGTAAAGGTTGTGAATGGCTCCTTGCATGACAGTGCAGTCAACTCTCTGATGCAGCGGGCTGAGCATATTGCTACTAAGAATGCTGCTTTTAGCCCTACCCAGTAATTGGTGATGTGTGTCAGAGGTTTGAATGGTGGGTTGGTAATGGCATTCAGTACCAGAGTCAAGTCCCATGGTGGAACGCCATGTCTTATGCATGGTCTTATGTTGCTTGCCTCTTTTAACAATCATATGACATCTGGGTGCATACCTGGATACGTGCCCTCGATCGTACCTACTGCCACCCTGATGGCAAATAGTTGTACCCTTAATGAAGATGGTGCTAGCCCCTTGTCCAGGCCCTGTGCAGATATAGCAGAATGTCTGCCATGGAGATTTGTAATGGGCATATATGCCTGCCTTCGCACCATGTTCTAAATATGTTCCACTGTCTTGAATAAGTTAAAGTCGTTGTAGCCTGCGGGATTGTAGCATAGTGTCTATTACCATAGGGTGGTATCCTACATTCAGCAATATCTCCCTTTCAGGAGCCAGACCATGAGTTGTAAGTTGCCTGGAGTCAGATGTGTTATTGGTTCCTGTATGAGGATGTCCGGCCTGTATGGTAATCTCAGGCTATCCATTGCCATTGCTATGATGGTGGGGAACCATGCCCTCCTTGGCCAGTATGGTGCTACTAGAATTACTATCCTGCGTGACTGACAGACCTTCCCTAGTATCTGTGCTATTAGAGGGAACAGCGGGAACATGTATGAGTAGTCATGTGTCCATGGGAGTGACAGTGCATCTATTCCCTGGGATTGGGGTTCTCAGAACCTGGAGAAGAACCTGTCCACTAGTTTGTTCCTGTTGGTGGCCATGAGATCCATGGCTACGTTCCCCCAATTGTATTGTATCATTTGGAATATTGTTGGGTGTAACTGCCACTCTCCCGGGTGTATTTGCTCCCTGCTGAGCCAATCTGCTGTTGTATTTAGTTTACCTGCCAGATGTATGGCTGTCAGGTGTTGTAGGTGAGCCTGTGCCCATGTCATAATAATCTTTGTTTCCCGGAGTAGTCTCCTGCTCTTGGTACCACCTTGTTTTGATAGGTAGGCCACTGTGGCTCTGTTGTCTGATCTGATAAGTACCTACTTCCCTTGAATCTGTGTCTTGAATGAAAGTAGTGCGTGGCGCACCACTCACATTTCCAATATGTTGATTGGTAGTTTCTTTTCCATATGGGACCATGTGCCCTGTGCTGCTTGGTGTCCCATTGATGCTCCCCATCCCCGTAGACTCGCATCCGTGTCTAGTGTGACCTCGTGTACTATCTCCAGGGGGCATTCCCTTGGTCATGTTCTCCGTGTGTGTCCACCACCGTAGTGATGTTCTTGTCTTGCTGTCCAGTGTTTATCGTGTGGTGCAAGTTTTCCTCTGATGGTGAACTGTATTATAATAGGAGGGTTTGTAGGGACCGTATATTCCATCGCTCCAATGGTATTAGTCTATGCATGATGACATGCACCCTAGAATTGTTGACACTAGGGCTATTGTTGGTGTTGTCAAATGGAGTAGTTTGAGTGTGACTGCTATGAGATTCCCTATTCTGGCTTGTGTTGGTCGTACAAGTCCCTCCTTTGTATCTGTGTCCACTCCCGAATGTTCTATGCGTTGTGATGGTGTTAGACAGTTCTTCTTGTCATTTATCACCCATCCGTGCTCTTGTAGGGTGTGTATTGTTTTGTTGTTGTCCCTTCTTGCCTCCTGTGGTGACCTAGCATGAATTAGCCAGTCGTCCAGGTAAGGGATAATGTGTACTCCTTGCTCTCTGAGCTTTGCTGCAAGCACTATTGACACCTTGGGGAATATTCTTGGTGCGGATGCTATGCTGAATGGTAGGGATCTGTACTGGAAGTGTTGTCCCAGTATCTGAAATCATAGATATTTTGTGTGAACGCGTCTCATGGGGATGTGTAGATAGGCATCCTTGAGGTCTATGGATGCTAGGTAGTCGCCGGGTCTTATTGCCCTTAGCGTGGCGCTGTGGTCTCCATCTTGAACATCTTGTGTGTGATATACTTGTTGACTACCTTGAGATAGAGGACTGGTCTGAGGTCTCCTGTCTTCTTTGGTACCAGGAAGAATATTGAGTAAATTCCCCTTCCTGTCTCTGCCTGTGGTACTGGCTGTATCGCTCATGATGTTATCAGGGAGTCTAGTACGTTCTGTACCTGTTGTGTTGACCACTTCAGTTTTGTTATTGGGGAAATTATCCAGTGTTCTCTCAGAGGTAGTTTTCAGAATTTGATGGAGTATCCCTTCGTGATGATCTCGTTAACCCACCTGTCCGAGGTTGTGTTTTCCCATATTCTGTTGAATAACTGAAGTCTCCCCCTAGGGGTATGTATTGATCCTGCTGTAACAATGGTAGCTTGTGGGAGATTTGTCTGGGGTAGTCATTGAGTTGGTCTTCTGGTATTCCTGCTTCTGTTAGTAGTGAATTTTCCCTTTATGTGTCCCCCTCTGCTCCAGTATGATGGAGCTCCCTTGCTTGGGTAGGTACTCTGTTGACCATACCCTCCTTGGTATGTGGTACATTTGCTCTGAAAGGCCTGTTTGTATCGTCTGTCTCCCCTTGGTCTTCGTCCATAAGGTTTAGCCCTGTGTGAAGGTAGGTAGCCGGAGTCTCTGTCGGTGTCTTGGTCCTTTCCCTGTCCCCTTTGTCTGAGGAACTTTTGCAGTCCATCTCCGAATACTCTTTCTCCCTGGAAAGGAAGTTTGTGTAGTCTCGCTTTGGATTCATTATCCGCATCCCATAGTTTCAGCCACAGTGCTCTCCTGGCCCTGTTGCCGATTGTTGCTGACCTGGTATTGATCTTCAAGGAGTCCACCAACATATCTCCCAGGTACTTAGCTGCCTATAAGGAGTATTGCAGTAGTAGCTCTACCTCATGAGAGTTTGGAGCTAGTTTCTTCTCAATTTCCTCTAGCCATTGAATCAGTGCCCTGGATGTGTAGAAGGCTGTGGTAGAGGTTCTCACTGTTTGGCCTGAAAATGTATATATCTTCTTTAGCAACTCCTCCACAGGGTCCCATAGTGCCACTGTCCCTTCAGCGGGAAGTACCGTTCTCTTGTTCAATTCCGCTATCTTTGGGTCTGTTTTGGGGGCAGAGCACCATGCCTTTACCTTATCATCCTGTAATGGATACATTCTGTCGAGTGCTCTCTTTTCTGGAAGTCTGGTCGGGTCGGGTGATGCCTATTCCTTTAGTATTATGTCATTGAGGGCTGGGCATACAGGAAAGTAATTCTCTTGTTTGGGCGGCATTTGAAGCATTGGGCCCAGGTCGCTCTCTGGGGCTGGTTGGGATATCTTGAACCCCAGTGTGGTGTGTATCCACTTTATGAGGTCTGATATATTGTCTGTGTGGAATAGCTTTGAAGTTATGAAAGGAGTTTTCGTCTTTGTGGGTGTGTCATCAGATATGAGGTCTTGGTCGGGCTCATGTTCGCTATCAGTTGGGGTACCTATATCCTCTTCTTCCCCTGATCTAGTTCATCTCACTGAGATTCCTCTGATTCATCAGGGTTAAGGTGTTGTGGTGTCTGTCCGTGGTGTGGCAACTGTGCCTTATCCTGCCTGGGTGCCTTGTGTGTGGGGGCTCCACTGGTGGATGGTTTGGGATTATTTAGGGACATCATGTGTTCCAGCACCTTTAGCATAAAGGACTGTTGACTTTCCATCATTGCCACCGTGCCTCTCTGGAGAGCCACTGTAGCTGGGTCGACCTGCCAGTCCTGCCTTGTAGTGTTTTGTGTATCCATGCCCTGAGTGGGATTATCCCCTTCACATGGCAGGCACTATATTCCCTTCTGGTGGGGTAGCATGGGAGCCTTGCATGACAAGCATTCCTTGATTATGGACATCTATAAAACAGATAGTGTGTATTTTAGTTGTCTACCGGAATTCTGCTGAGCATAGTTAGTAGCATGCAGTGCCCCCTTTATTATGACATATTTGTATATTCATCCAGTGGCATGTGTTATGTATGCCTCTTAATGAGCCTGTCTGCAACCCAAGACAGACTGCACTGTGGTGCACTGTTTTATATTGCACTCCACACCGGCCCTTTGCTATTGTTTTAGAGCAGACTTGCTCTATCCCTGTTATACCCAGATGCCATACTTCATGGTAACTCATTTACATTCGGCAGATGAATGCCCCCTTTTAAATATTTTTGATTCATGTGTAATTCCCCTTTAAGTAATGTTTTCCTCCTGTCCGTGAGTACTGAAGGATGCCAGTCTCAAAATGGTGGAGAGATATGCTGTTGCGCATGCACTGGAGTCGCACACGTGCAGAGGCTTTTTTTTGGCTTTCCAAGATGGCAAGGTGCAGATTAGTGTGTTTTAGTGCGCCTGCATGAGGGAATCTCAGAGGAGAAGAAGAAGAAGGAGGAAGGGCAGCTGTGTCTGGTCCACCAGATTGGGAGGTCATTTTAAGGACTCTGTGGTGGACAAATGGCGTGATCAGAGAGGATCCATCTCTCGTTAGCTGTATAATGCTCACGAAGAGTCGCCAGGTCTGGTAAGGCTCACTGGGGCATTGCTCTAATTTACTGGAATGTTCATGCTTTGTAACTTCTGTGCCTCTGGAGTTTTGAGAAGTATTGGATGGCTTTTTCTTTTTCTGCGGCAGCTGCATACACTCCACTACATGAGGGGAGTGTATCGCTGTTTGCTAGTGCCAGATTAGGTAGTGTGTATACTCCGCTATGTAAGGGGAGTGTACTACACATAAAGAAGTGGTAGATAAGGCAGGAATGTTGCAATGCTGTCCTGGGAGGAGTCACTACATGAGGGACTCCACCCAACAGGACCTACAGTGGTTAGGCACTAAATTTAAAGTCCCTACTGATCCTACACTTTTGCTCTGGGGCTGTGTAAGAGACACGACGCAGTAGATGCATTCCTTCCTGCATAGCTGTATTAAAGGTACTTGGCTACATTACTAGCACTGTTATGAAGTTAAAACTCCTTTGTTCTTATATATATTCCACATAGCTTGCTAAATAAGTGTATATATACAGTATATCTATATATATGTATATATATATATCTTGACTGTCTGTGCCAAATAATTTCTTTGTATATAAAAAAAAGTTTGATTACCTTGTTTGGTTGTTGGTTGCTTGTACTGGAGCTTGGTGAGTGTGCTGCTAGCCTATTGATGTCCATAAAAAAATTGAAGACACCCAGGAGGGGAAGGGGCTTGGTGGATTGGTGGAAGACCGAAATCCAAAACTTAGGTCACATGTGCATCAGCAACTTATCAGGCATACATAACCCAAGTAGCTGTCTGAATTCATTTCAACAATACAATTATATACATTTGCAAACTAGGAATCCCCAGTTTCACATACAGATTCACATATACCTCTTTTAACCACAGAGAAGCTATAGGAGAAAGAATGAATAGAAATGGCTAGAAACAGCAAGTGACGAAAGGGAGTTAACAGGGAGAAATTGTGGGACTATTAGTGTGGTCAATTTCTAAGTGCTACAAGGAAACGTTTATTGCACAATCAGACAGGCAAGAGATGGACAAGTGACAAAATAGAAAAGGACAAAATAAATCCTTGCTTTTAACTCTGCATAAGAAATAAGACAGGGTCTCACACAACCCTGTCACATACCTTCCTCCCCCCCCCCCGCCGAGGGAACTTGTTTTTTTCCCTCTTAAAAAAACAGGTTTCCAAAACCTTCTATTATTTCTCTTTTAACATTACCTTATAACATTTACAGTTCTTAGCATATGTGATATCTGTTTTTTATAACACCTATTACAGCAAACATTTCAGTTATGAACACACATTTTTTCTTTCAACATTCTGATTTCTCAATTCCTGAACCATATTTTGACAGAAAATAAATGGCTGTAGTGCCAGGTTCCACTTTGTGACTCTGGGAGTTTTATCCTTCATTTGATTAAGGCAACAGAGAAGATTGTGATATAAGTACAAAGTCAGCTCCTGGCAGGTAAAACTTAAGGGACTCCATTGCCCATTTCACAGCAAGGCATTATTTTTCAATAGTGGAGCATTTTTTTCTGTTATGCAATTTCATACTGCTATAAAGAATATGATGTTCTTTCCCATCTATATTCTGACTCAGGACTGCACTTAGGCCTACCTCTGATGCATCTGTCTGTAACAGAAATTGTTTCTCAGAGTCTGGACTTATTAAAACAGGGGCTGAATGTAATGCAGCCTTGATGGCCTAAAAAGCTTCATCAGACTCTGGAGGCCATTTCACATTATTCGGGTACTGTTTTTTTCATGAGTTCAGTGAGAGGAGTGGCTAACTGGGCAGTGTTGGGAACAAATCTCCAGTAGTAACCAGCCAGATCTAAAAGTGACCTGACATATTTATTTTTACTTTAGGAGCAGGACTGTTAGCTACAGCTTCTATCTTGGAAATCTCTGGCTTTACTTCTCTGTTTTCCCAAAATATAACCCAAATATCTGTTTTCTGCATGGCTAATGCACACTTGATTGGATTAATAGTCAGATCTGTATTTTTGACAGACTGGATAGCTGCTTGTAAGTCTTCCAGGTATCTTTTCGAGTCTGGACTGTACACCACGACATCATCCAGGTAAGCAGCACAATAATCAGTGTGAGAGGCTAGAATTACATCTGTGTACTGCTGGAATGTATTGGGTGTGCCATGTAAACCAAACGGCATGATGGTAAACTGACAGAATCCAACTGGAGTGAAAAAATGCAGTCTTGTCTCTGGATTCTTTAGCTAGGAGAATTTGCCAGTAACCCTTGGTAAGATCAATTGTACTAATGTACTTGGCAATTCCCAGTCTGTCAACCAAATCATCTAGCTTGTGCACTGGATAGCTGTCAAATATGAACACTTAAGTTTCCTAAATTAAAGCCAGATTCTTACACCCCCTTTTTTATTTAGTCACCACTGATGATGACTAAGCAGTTCTTGATTCTTCAATGATACTCAACTCTTTAATTGTTTGTATTTCTTTAACCACATTTTCTCTTAACTGCTCTGGTAATATGTATGTCTTTTGGCTGACAGGGTGAGCATTTCCTGTCACTATTACATGCTTGACCCCTTTTGTTTGGCCTTGCACTATGGTGAAAGTACTTTTAAATATCTTTATGAAGTTACAAATTTCAGCAGTTTGTTTTGTGGATAAGGAAACCTTCATCAGAAGTTACAATTTGTTCCAGTCTGTCATAAGCTATATAAATATCGTCTTTAGCAGTTTCTGGAATACTAACAAAGCAATCTTTGGTGTTTTTTCAATCCATTTCTTCAGGAGGTTAGTATGGTATATCTCAGTAGGATTTTTCCTATCAGGGGTCTCAATCTCATAGTTAACTGTACCTGTACATCTAATTGCTTTATAAGGCCCTTGCAACTTCAATAGCAGTTTGTTTTTCTGTAATGGGTAACAGTAATATGATCTTTTCACCTGCCTCAAAAACTTTTTATTTCACCCCATGGTCATAATATACCTTCCTCTGTTTAAAACAGCCTTAACTAGAAACATTGCTAGTTTCCTCAGAAACAAAATTGCAATCATTTATCAGTTTAGTTTCAGCATTTTCATAACAACCCCATATGTGCATCAGCCTTTTGTCGCCACTGTTTTTTCAAGTGACTTCTTTCTTTCCTGGACTTCTGGATCTTGGAGTTGGACTCAAACAAGTCTGAATCAAAGTCACCAAAAGGAAAGGAGTCTCCAACATCTGAGATTTGCTTTGCCTGTGCTCTTGTTGCTAATGCTAACACAGCAGGATTTACTCCCTCTGTGATTAATTTAACAAATCCTGGAAAGTCATTTCCAGTAATGACAGATACAGATAACTTAGGTACTGTCACAAATGCACTCAGCAGGTCAGGCCCTCTGCTCCCACAGTGCCAATTTCCAAGCAAAGTATTATGAACAGGTAACAGAACAGGGTAACCCTCCTGTCTGCTTGTGAGTCTGAATCACCTTTAGTCTCATGTTCTGGGGGATTCAAACTGTGAACCTTATGCTAGCATACCCAAATATACATGCTCAGATAATCTGCTCTTTGGGGGGATGCCAGATATCTTTCACCTAAGGGCACCTAATCAGGCATCCAAAATGAACCCTTAAAACTCTATAAAAGACCTTAGGTATATTCTTATCTTTTCCCAGTTTGGTAACACCATCAAGCTTATGAACAGTTATTAAGTCAGTCTTAACCATCTATACATCACATGCAAAAAGAAAACTTCGAAGACACAACCATGCAGTCTTTTCAGATGAAAGGTTTACTTAAAAATGGATAAAAATATGTAAAATGTAAAACAGAACACTATATCACAAAGCATGCAATCACTTAAAAGAAAACAAGGAAAAGTACAAACTAAAACTCCTACCACAATACAGTTAGACTTTTTCTATCTAATGTGTTACCTCTATAAGTGCCTTAGGTCTTATTTCTTAAGAGTCCACAAAATAAATGTCTCTCACATCAGACACAGATCCTAGGTTAAACTGTGTCTGTCTCTCACACACCTTCCATGATGTCATCTAGCTCTTCCTTGTTAAATATAAAAAAATATACAAACAATGATCTTCCTGTCAGGAGATATTTCAAATAAGGTGACAACAGTAAAAACTCATTTCCCAATATGACTCCTTAATTAACATCTCCTCTTTGATCTCAAACAGTTCCTATTCCCAGGCATTTCAAAGGATTTTATGACTTTTAGCACCATAGTGATATAACAATGTTTTTTTTCCTCTAAAACATCATAATAGTTTATGATCTCCATCCTCTGGCAGACTCATAAAGTCTCATTTCATTTCCACTTCAAAGCAGCAACAAGCAATAAAATGCAGTATCTCAAGGAAATTAATCTCATACAGAGATCTGCTGGTTTAATATATATCCTGTCATTTTAACTAAAACCTTGTGGTGGGGCACCCATAGCACAGGATGTCTCATGGGAGACACTCACATACCATATTCTATATTACAAATATAGAACAATCATGACCAGCTGGCCAAGCATCACAATCCTCCCCACCTAGGCTGAATTTGGGGGCTCTATCCCCTCCATGGGATGAGCTTCCCAAATCAGTTCACTCTTCATTAACACGCGACAAACCATCTGTGTTCTGATTGGTCGCTCCAGCCCTGTGTAAGATTGTCATGTCATACCCTTGCAAGGCAATACTCCATTTTAATAGTCTACCATTAGTTTTTCCCATTTGCATCAGCCAAACCAGGGGTGTGTGGTCAGTGTGTACCTCCGAATGCTGCCCATATAGAAACATAGACTTTGACAGCAGAAAAGGACCACTTGGCCCACCCAGTCTGCCCATTTCCCTACCTACTGGATAAGCTGCAGATTCTAGTTAACCAACAGCCTGCTTCCTGCAACCCCACACTATAATTGCTTTGTGTCTGTCCCAAGCATGTTTGAATTCCCCCACTGTTTTAGACCCAACGACCTCCTCAGGAAGGCTGTTCCATGTATCCACCACTCTCTCCGTGAAAAAAAATTTCCTCACATTACCCCCGAGCCGTCCCCCCTCTATCTTTAAATTGTGCCCCCTTGTTCTTACACATCTCTTTTCTGAAAGATGCTACCCTCCTGACTTTGTTGATTCCTTGAGGTACTTGAACATTTCTGTCATGTCCCCTGTCCCTCCTTTCATCAAGGGTATACATATTAAGCTCTCTCAGTCTCTCTTCATATGGTTTCTGATGTAGACCCTGCACCATTTTAGTTGCCTCCTCTGGACTGCTTCCATCCTGTCTATGTCCTTGCGAGATGAGGTCTCCAAACTGCACACAGTACTCCAGATGGGGTCTCACCAACTGTCTGTATAGAGGGATAATCACTTCCCTTTTTCTACTTGTGATGCCCCTTCCTATGCATCCCAGTATCCCCCTGGCTCTCCTTACTGACTTCTCACATTGCTTACCCACCTTTAGGTCATCTGATATGACTACTCCCAGGTCCCTTTCCATTTTTGTTGTTAGTACCTCCCCTGCTATTGTGTACTCTTCTCCTGGGTTTTTGTTTCCCAGGTGCATTACTTTGCACTTCTTTGCATTGAATCTAAGTTGCCATATGTCTGACCATTCCTCCAACCTTGCCAAGTCCCTTCTCATCTTTTCTACCCCTCTTGTGTATCAACTCTGTTACAGATCTTTGTGTCATCTGCAAAGAGGCATACCTTTCCCTCCAGACCCTCTGCAATGTCACTTATAAAGATGTTAAAGAGGATTGGACCCAGTACTGAGCCCTGAGGTACTCCACTAGTAACCCCCCTTTCTTCGGAATGTGTTCCATTCACTATTACCTTCTGTGTCCTGTTGTGCAGCCAGTTCACTACCCAGGCTACCACCCTGGGACCCACACCCAGGCTGGCTAACTTGATTATTAATCTTTTGTGCGGGACTGTGTCAAATGCCTTGCTAAAGTCTAGGTAGGCCATATCCACAGCCCCTCCCTGGTCTATTACTTTGGTCACCCAGTCAAAGAAATCAATTAGATTAGTCTGACATGACCTTTCTGCTGTAAATCCATGTTGCTTTGGGTCCTGTGCCCCGCTGGCCTCTAGGTGCTCAACAATTCTTTCTTTCAGAAGTGATTCCATCATTTTCCCTACCACTGAGGTCAAACTTACAGGTCTGTAGTTTCCTGCTTCTGCCTTGCTCCCACTTTTGTGAAGGGGAATCACATCTGCCCTCCTCCAGTCCTCGGGTACCACCCCATCCTGCCATGATTTGTTAAAAAGTGTGGTCAGTGGTGTCACTAGGTCCCCCCTTAGTTCTTTTAGGATTCTGGGGTGAATCCCGTCAGGCCCCATTGCTTTGTCCACCTTGAGTTTTAGGAGTTCTTTCAGGACTCTTTCTTCTGTGAATGGACTGGTATCAACCCCCTACCCAGAGTGCTTCTATTGTCTGGTTTAGGTAACTGCTCCTCATCTTCTTTGTGAATACTGAGCAAAAGTATTCATTCAGCATCTCTGCCTTTTCACTGTCTCCTCTGCCCACCTCCCTCCTCTTACTAATCTTCACTATCCCTCCCTTAACCTTTCTATGCTCCCTAATGTACCTATAAAGGTTTTATCCCCCTTTTTGACCGAGTTGGCTATTTTTTCCTCGGTTTGTGCCTTTGCTGTTCTGACTGCATTTCCTAATTCTTTCTGCTTTAATTGATACAGTTCCCTGTCGTGCTCCCTCTGTGATTCCTTGTACTTTTTGAATGCAGCCTTTTTCTCCTTAACCTTCCCTGCCACCTCTTTTGAGAACCATAGTGGTTTTTTTACTCTGCTTTGTTTTCTTTATTTGTTTTACACAAAGACTTGTTGCCTCTATGATGGCAGTTTTGATTTTTCCATTGTTCTTCCACCCCTCCTATTTGGCCATTTGCTAGTGCATTCTTCAGGTGTTCACCAATTTTGCCAAAGTCAGCCCTTCTAAAGTCCAGTATCCTTGTTTTTGTATGGCTTATCTCCATGGTTGTGCTCATTGTGAAGCACACTGTGCAGTGGTCGCTTGTTCCCAGATGTCTACTGACTTCTAAATTGTGATCCTCTCCATTTGAGAGTACCAGGTCTAGTATTGCTCCCTCCGAGTGGGTTCCAACACTAGCTGTCTAAGGTCTGCCCCTGCAGAGCATCGAGAATGACCCTGCTCTTGGATGTGGCTGCAGTACATGTCCTCCAGTTAACATCTGGCATATTCAGGTCCCCCATCAACAGTATCTCCCCTTTTTCAGCCATTTTGAGAATGTCCTCTATCATTTTCTTGTCCATTTCCTTCCCTTGAGACGGGGGTCTGTATACAACCCCTGTGCAGATTGTGATGCCATTCCCCATCTCCAAGGTAACCCAGAGTGCCTCTTGTCCTCCCCCTTTACTTTTTAGTTCTGTAGCTTTGATCTCTTCCCTTATGTATAGAGCTACTCCACCTCCTCTTTTGCCTTCCCTGTCCCTTCTGTAGATTGTGTACCCTGGTATGTTGACATCCCATTCATGGTTCTCGTGTACCATGTTTCTATGACTGCCACAATATCCAATTGTTCATCTTCCATCAAAGCTACTAGCTCAGAAATCTTGTTTTCCAGACTACGGGCATTAGTAGTCATTGCCCTCCATTTAATGTTGGCTTGATCCTTTTCCCCATCCTGCTCTTATTGCTCTTATCTATTTTACCATTTACCCCATCCTGCCCTGTGTTGAGCTCTGTGCCTCAGTGTTTGCCTACTACCTGCCCTGTTTGGTGGGAGGCTTGACTTTTCCTGCCTTTTATCAGTACCTCCCCCCTTATCTAGTTTAAAAGCTTGCCAAGGAAGCATTTAAACCTGTCACCTAGGAGCTTGGTCCCCTTTGTGGATAAATGCAGACCATCATACCAGTATAGACCTGTATAAGTATGGCTCTAACATCTTTAGGGCCCACACTATGGCAAGACACTCTTTTTCCTCAGTAGAGTAAGCCTGCTCCCTGGGAAGTAACTTTTTTACTCAGGTATGCTACAGGGTGATCTTTCCCTTGGTTGAATTTCTGACTCAGTACTGCCCCAATACCCATGTATGAGGCATCAGTCTGAACTATAAAGGGTCTGCTATAGTCAGAACTTGTCAATACAGGAGTACTGCACAGTGCCTCCTTCAGTCTGGTAAAGGCTTTTTCACAGGTTGGTGCCCAGGTAATTTTCTTGGGCATCCTTTTCTTTACCAGGTCAAATAGGGGAGTAGCCAGGGCACTGTAATTGGGTACACATTTCCTATAGTACCCTGCTGTCCCTAGAAAACCCCTGACCTGCTTCTGCATTTCTGGTCTGGGCCATGCCTTCATCACCTTTATTTTTACTTGGTTAGGACGGGGCTGTCCTTGGCCTACAACATGCCTGAAGTATGCCACTTCAGCCACGGCCACCTGGCACTTCTCAGCTTTGACAGTGAGCCCTGCCCTCTGTATCCTGCGCAGCACTTCTCTAAGGTGGGACAGGTGTTTCTCCCAGCTGTCACTAAAGATGGCAGTGTCATCCAGGTATGCCATGGCGTACTCCTCAGCACCATTTAACACCTGGTTCACCAAACTGGAAAGTGACTGGGGTGTTCGTTATTCCGAAAGGCATTACTTTAAATTCAAATAAGCCTATCAGAGTGATGAAGGCCGACCTCTCCCTAGTTCTGTCCGTTAACTCGACCTGCCAATACCCCTTGGTCAGGTCAATAGTCATAAGGTTCGTTACCCCTCCCAATCTGTCCAGGAGTTCGTTCGTCCGGGGCATCGGGTGGGCATCTGACTTCGTGACTGAATTCAGTCCACAATAGTCCACACAGAAATGAGTAGCACCATCTGGCTTAGGCACAAGGACTACAGGTGAGGCCCAGGGGCTGTGGGATCTCTGGATTACCCCTAAATCCAGCATTTCCTCCACCTCCCTCCTAATGTCCTTTTGGACAGCCTCTGACACCCGATATGCTGTCCGCTGTATGGGCGTCTGTGTCCCTGTCTCCAGATCATGCGTTGCTAAGGGGGTTAGTCCAGGCATGGCGCTAAACAGTGGGGCAAAGTCTGCTAAAACCTCCCTTCTTCCTGGATCATGTCTGGGGCCAGCTGGGGAGACAATATAACTGCCTCCCCAGAGGATTCCCACTTGCTTTCTTCCAGCAAGTCCAGAAGAGGGTTTCCTTATCCGTTCCCTCCCCAGGACTACATACTGCAAACACCATGTCAGCCCTATTAGCATATGGCTTCATCATGTTGACATGGTACATTCTTTCTGTCTGTCTTCTGTCAGGTAACTCTATGATATAGTTCACATCATTTACCTTCCTAACTACTTTGTATGGTCCTGCCCACTCAATCTGCAGCTTGTCTTTCTGGACCGGAATAAGGACCATGACTTCCTGACCCACCATGTATGAGCGAACTCTGGCTCTGTGGTTGTACCACACTTTTTGTTTCTGTTGGGCTGCTGCCAGGTTGCTTTGGGCTGTCCCCATAAGCTCCTTCAGCCTTTCCCTAAACTTAAGGATGTAATCTACGATGGGAATTTCTTGGGTGGCTTGCTTGCCTTCCCAGTCCTCCCAGATCAAATCTAGGGGCCCACATACCCGGCGTCCATATAAGAGCTTGAAGGGGGAAAATCCTGTTGACTCCTGGGGCACCTCCCTGTATACAAACAACAGGTGGGGAAGGTATTTCTCCCAGTCTCTCCCATGCTGTTCAGCAAACACTTGGAGCACTGACTTCAGGGTACCATTACATCTTTCCACAAGCCCACTGGCTTGTGGGTGATAATGTGTCATGCATCTCTGCACCACCCCACACTTCTTCAACAAACATTTCATTAGGTCTGACATGAAGGAACCCCATGATCAGTGATAACCTCCTGTGGAAACCCAACACGGGAGAAAATCCCAAGTAAGGCATCTGCCACTTTGTCTGTCCTCAGTAAGGATAGGGTGACTGCCTCTGGGTACCGGGTGGCATAATCCACCACAGTCAGGAGGAACCTCTTCTCGGAGGAGCTGGGGGTATTTAAAGGCCCCACAATATCCATTCCCACCCTCTGGAATGTCTTCTCCACTATGGGCAATGAAATGAGGGCATAATGGATGGGCCTTGCGGTCCTTATCTGCCGTCAACTTCTATGTTTCTATGTTTCTATATGTTTCTATGTAATGGGTTTTCTTACCTGCCTTTCCTACTTCTTGGCACCGGTGACAAGACCTGCAATACCTCTTCACCTGCTAGGTGAACTTGGGCCAATAGAAATTCTGGGCCAATCGCTGCGTAGTGCGTGCAATTCCCAGTTGACCAGACAAGGAAATATCATGTGCAATCTTGAGCAACTGCTCACGATACCCCTGGGGAATGACAAGCTGCCTGCCTATCACCCCTTCCTCTGTCTGCATAGCCTGAGTGTACATCAGTCCATTTTCCCAATAAACCTTATGTTTACCATCACCTCCCTGTGCTCCGTCAGAGTCTGCAGAAGCCCTTCAACTTCTCTGAGCAGCTGCAAACTCCTCACACATTCCCAAGGTATGGGACTGGTCCCCTTCAGTCTCTAAACTAGGGTCCCTAGCACTAGCATCAGGGCACTCAGGATCACTGTCATCCCTAACCCTCTGACAATGGGTCACCCCTCCTTCTTCAGAGTAACCCTTCTTAGCTGTGTGGTTAACTACTACTGGGGACATTTCTACCCCTTTTTCATTAGTCTCCATATCAGGAGACACAGACTGGGGAATTGGCCTCCCAGTGATTTCCACCATGGCTTCTGTGGGGTCCAGGGAACTACAATTTTCCTTTGCCACTTGGCTATGGGTAACTGCACACACCATCCCCTGGTTGAGATTATTGCCACGGATGACATCCACTGCTAAAGTTTTGGCTACAGCCCCGTTGCACAGTTCCCCGTTTCACCCCAGTCTAGGAGAACACTAGCGAGGGGCAGTGTTTTCTCCTCACCAGTAAAGTCTTATACACTGACATATTTATTGGGTATAAGCTGACCAGGCTGTACCAGATCCCCTTTACCAATGTCAGGGATGCCCCTGTGTCCCTTAACCCCTGTGTCTGTACACCATTCACTGTGACTGGGTGCATGTGTTCCCTCATGCTCAAAGGCATGCTTCCAGGGACACATATACAACCCACTTCCTTCCTAGCACCACCTTGCGTATTGCTCATCCTTTTGGGACACTGTCTGGCAATATGCCCAGTTTCTTTACAGACCCAACATTCATTTCTTTTTTCAGAGAAATCTTTTCTTTGAAACCTGGGGCTAACTGTTTTTGGTGGAGGCAGTGTGGGTTTTAGCTGCCCTGAAGGTGCGCTTTTCTCTTTCTGCGCTGCCATGCCCACCCCATTCACTCTCACAGCAGATCTGTTCTTGGCATAGTGGTCCGAGAGTTCAGCAGCCTCTTGCACTGTTTTGGGATCTCAGTCCTCCAGTCAGGTTTTCAGCTCTGCTGGGCATGCCCAAAAAAAAACTGTTCTGACAAAATAGCATTTTCTGTTTTATCTACAGAGTTTGCGTCAATTCTTTCCCATCATTTTAAAAACTGACGTTGTTTTGTGGCTAGCTCCTCGAAGCTCATATCAGGGCTTCTACTGAGCATACAAAATTTAGCTCTGTATGCTTCAGCAGTTAAACTTTTTTCAAAAGTTCAGCTTTAAGTTTGCTGTAATCATTACTGTCCTCATTTTCCATTTGATCCAATGTATCCCGAGCTTTCCCGGTAAGTAGCGATGATAGCTGGAAGCTCCAGGACCCTCTAGGAATTTTACCCTGAATACAAACTTTTTCAAAGGAATTTAAAAAAGGCATCCATATCCTCACCCTCTTTAAATTCAGCTATCAATTTGGAATTCAATTTGTAACCCAGTCCTGTAGTTCCAGTTAAACCTAAGCCACTTACCTGCTCTGGTACTGGTGGTTGGAGTCATAGCTTCTCCAGTTCATGTCACCTCTGGCACTCACGGTCCACCTCTCACTGTTCACGCTCCCTCTTCTCCTCTGCAGTTTGCTGGTGCTCTCGCTCTTCACGGTCAGCCTCTCGCAGTTCTTGCACCCTCTTTTCCTGGAATACCAGCTCCTTTCTGCGCAACTCAATCTGCAGCTTGATTGTTTCTGGCTCCAAAATGCTGGTGACCTTCTCCTGTTGCTGTGGCCCTTCACTAGCACTGGCCCTGCTGTCATCCTCACCAGATCTGGACACTGCACTGGCTGCTGGCCCCTCCATGCTCAAGCTTTGGTCCTTTACAGTCACAATCTGTGACTCGATGCTCTGGGCATCTGCTGCCATCAGGGCATCCACAAGGTTCTGCTTGGTGGCTCTCACCTCATACAGGACTCCTCTGTCTTGGCACAACTGCCTCAAGTAGTCTACAGTGTGCCCATTGTAGTTGGAAGCCATCTTCTTCCCTAACTACGGTTACTCTAACTTGCACTTTAGAAAAAAAATAAAACAGGTAGGAACTTGACTGTAAGCCAAATGATATATTTCTGTTTCCTTTTTAAAAAATAAATCACTACCTTTTTTTGCAGGTGAGCTGTACAGTATTAAGCTGACACACTGAACAGTTAAAGCTTGTGTTACCAATTTTATCCACACCGCTGCCAACCAATCTGTCACAAACGCACTCAGCAGGTCAGGCCCTCTGCTCCCACAGTGCCAAACTCCAAGCGCAGTATTGTGAATAGATAACAGAACGAGGTAACCCTCCTGTCTGCTTGTGGGTCTGAATCACCTTTAGTCTCAAGTTCTGGGGGGATTCAAACTGTGAACTTTATGCTAGCACACCCAAATCTACAGGCTCAGACAATCTGCTTTTCGAAGGGATGCCAGATATCTTTCACCTACGGGCACCTAACCAGGTATTAAAAGTGAACTCTTAAAACTGTATAAAAGATCTTATGTATATTCTTATCTTTTCCAAGTTTGGTAACACCATCAAGCTTATGAACAGTTATTAGTCTTAACCATCTATACATCACATGCAAAAAGAAATAACTTCAAAGACACACCCAGGCAGTCTTTTCAGAAATAAAGGTTTACTTAAAAATTAATAAAAATATGTAAAATGTAAACACAGAAAACTATATTACAAAGCATACAATCACTTAAAAGAAAAAAAAGAAAAGTACAAACTAAAACTCCTACCACAATACAATTAGACTTTTTCTATCTAATGTATTACCTCTATAAATGCCTTAGTTAGGTCTTGTTTCTTAAGAGTTGACAAAAGAAATGTCTCTCACATCAGACACAGATCCTAGGTCAAACTATGTCTGTCTCACACACCCTTTCCATGATACCATCTAGCTCCTCCTTATTAGATATAAAAAAAATTATACAAACAATGATCTTCCTGTCAGGAGATATTTCAAATAAGATGACATCAGCAAAAACTCATTTCCCAATATGACTCCTTAATTAACATCCCCTCTTTGATCTCAAAAAGTTTATATTCCCAGGTATTTCAAAGGATTTTATGACTTTTAGCACCATAGTTATATAATAATGTTTTTTTCCTCTAAAACATCATAAACGTATATGATCTCCATCCTCTGGCAGACTCATAAAATCCCATTTCATTTCCACTTCAAAGCAACAGGCCATAAAATGCAATGTCTCAAGGAAGTTAATCACATACAGAGATCTGCTGTTTTAATATATATCCTGTCATTTTAACTGAAACCTGGGGGTGGGGCACCCATAGCACAGGATGTCTCATGGGAGACTCTCACATACCACATTCTGTATTACAAATATCATAGGACAATCGTAACCAGCTGGCCAAGTATCACAGGTACTACCCTCACTTTCATTTGATGAGACACCCCATTAATGTTCAGTCATTTGGGTGGTGGGATAGTATCAAGTGTCCCTGTGGATGCAGTTGACCCCAGTACCTGATCCTTTCGCACAGTCTTTTCTCAGAACTTTAGCAAGCATCCGGGGTCTGTCAGCTTCCCAAATCTGTAAGTCCCTACACAGTCTTGCCTCCCACTGTGACATCTGTTAAATGCTTGCTCCAATTTGCTAAGGTGAAATTTGCTCCAATGTGACCCTCCTTATTTTTATGTCAGTTTCTTGCAATATGACCTGGCATATTACAGTCATAGTCTTTGGGTGCAGATTTGTTATCACTATCACAGTTATCTGGAGTTAAATTGTGAAAAAGAGGGTCTTACCATTCCTAGACTGTTACTTCACTGCTGCAGTGTCTGTCTGGCCATCTGATAGTCCTCAGCCAAAGAAACAGCCTTTTAATACTGGGTTGTAAGGGAAGAAATTGGACATCATGTATCCATTTGAGTTCATCTCTGAATTATTTACTATACAATCTGATTTGGTCATTCTCCATCCATATGTCAAAGTTTCCTCTTAAATTTCAAGTTAACTTATGCTATGGTTATTATAATGTATTTATTATGAGCATTTTGTTACTACTGTAATCTGTTAATCTAAAACTACTGTAGTTTTTTAATTCAAGGGAGGTGTTCCAGCCAGGAACATTGTTGATACGGTTGTTTATTCGGTGCTATTGCATCTTTTTCTTTTTTTTTTATTTACATTTTATACTCCGATTTTTCAGTTTTCCCCCCATCCCCGTGTCTCGGCTGTGCGTGCATGTGAAGGCATGCGCACACCATGGTACTGAGGGTCTCTCTCTCTCTGCTTTGCCTGTCCGCCCACCTGCACTGCCCTCGGACCTCCACCATGGAACTATGGTGGGCGACAGGGTTCTTCCCCAAGAGAGGAGATATGCTTTTCGGCTGTGCAATCCTGCTCCCCCCAAGCTGGCTCCCAATGCCCCTGGCTTGTTCCTGAACCCTGGTTGCCAGCGTGACACAAGGTAAGGTGTTCAGTGCCTCAGCCCTCAGCATCACCAGGCTGGCTGGTGCTGCTGTATCTTAAACTTTTCATTATAAAAGTTTACTCTTAAAGATTTCTGCATTATTACTATTATCTACATCCACTGGAAGACTATTCCAGATCTCTACCACCCTCTGTGTAAATGATTTCTTTCTAATGTTAGTTTTATAGTATGACATATTTAACTGTTTATTGTGTCCTCTTAGTGAGTTTCTGCACAAAATTGAGGTTACCCATTAGTTCTGTATCATTATGGATATTATAAAGAAACATTAAGTCTCCCCTAATTCTTCTTCTTTCCAAAGTATGAAGACCTAAATGCATCAGCCTTTCCTTACTTGATTTATTTTCCAAATCTATAATCATTTTTGTCACTTTGTGTTGAATTCTCTCAATTTTAACACTATCTCCAGTGCTCACGCCCCCCAAAACTGTGATCTATAGTCTATAATTGGGTGGACATAGACGCGATATAATGGTAGCATAAGTGTTAAATGTCTCCTATTTACATTTAGTATGTAATTTGCATTTGTATAGACTGAATTAGTCAATTTTATTTAAATTTTTTGGTCAGTAGTCACATATATTCCAAGGTCCTTTTCACTGGACATAAACCTCAGGTCAATACCCTCATGTGATGCTTCTTCTTGGGGTTATTTCTGCCCAAGTGCATAACTTTACATTATGACACATTAAATCTCATCCTCCACTTTTTAGCCCACCAAATTATTTTATCTAGGTCATTTTGTATGATATCTGAACCAGATGCAGTATTGGCTTTCCCAACAAATTTAGTATCATCTGTGAACTTATTGTAAGTTAAATGCACATTTGAACGTAAATCACCAATGTAGATACTGAATAACATGGGGCCCAGAACAAAGCCCTGTGGCACACCGCTGGTGACTCTGCCCTCACTAGATAGGTGCCCTTTGAACCTGACATTCTGACTTGTACCATTTAACCAGTTGGCTACCCATCTTACAAGGTTTGAATTAATACCTAAGCTAAACATTTTATTTATTAATTGACTATGGGGTACAACATCAAAGGCCTTACTTAAATCTAGAAATATTACATCTACAGAATTTCCTTCATCTAGATCTTTACTGATTGGTTCACAGAATGTCAGCGGGTTAGTCACATATGAGCTCTCAGAATTGAATCCATGCTGGAGTTTATCTACAATACCTTTTGCTATGCAGTTCTCTTCAATCTTTGTGTTAATACTCTTTTCTATCAACTTACATATTACAGATGTTATACTTATTGTTTGATAAGTACTGACTTGGTGTCTGTCACCTTTTTTTTTAAATATTGGGATCACAGTAGCAGTCCTCCAGTCTTTTGGTAGTTCTCCTGTCTTTAAATAATTGTTAGATATATGCTGTAATATTGGGATGATTTCTTGAGCTACCTCTCTAATAAGCATTGGGCTGATCCTGTTAAGCCCTGCCATTTTACCCGGCTGAAGATTCATTAAATTATTCAAGACATCCTCATTAGATATTGGTACTAAATAACCTTTGGTGTCATTTATTTTTGCTGAATCAGGATCCAGTTGAAAAACAGAGTAAAAATGTCTATTCAATTCCTGTACTATTTCTCTTTCTCCTATTGTTAGCTTCTTGTTAACTTTTAATGGCCCAATACTATTGCCTCCATTTTTTCTGGAGTTTACATACTGTAATTAAAGAAAGGCTTAGTATTAGCCCTCTCAGTTGAAAGTCTTATTTCATATGACCTTTTAGACTTCTTGATGATTTTAACATTTGTAGTGTATTCCTATTTCCTAGGCATGGCTATTTTTTGAACAATTTGTATTGTCTGGTTTTTTTTCTGTTTATTAGCCTTAGTTTTGCAGAAGACCATGAGGGTATTTTCCCCATTTCCCCACTCCTCACTTTCTGGTTGGTGTTCTTTTACCAAAGGCTTCACATCTGTAGGAAAGATGCTGAAGTGCTGCACTGCAAATATGTCAATGATCTGTGGGACTGTTTTGCCTTGTGGTTGAAGCCATTTAATGAGAAGTTCTCTGAGTCGAGTGAAGGCTTTTTGAGGACTGTTGACTGAGTGGTACTTCAGGGACCAAAATCTATACCTGTAGGTCTCTCCTATGATATATCTTTTAAGGTTCTCTCTTTTCACAAGGTCATAGTTTTCTGACTGTGCAGTGTCCATATTGATGTAAGCAAGTTAGGCTTTACCTGTCATATAAGGTACCATCCTGATTGACCATTGCTGTTTTGGCCATTGGCAGGCTCCAGTGACCCTTTCAAAATTTATTAGGTATGCTTTGATATCATCCACAGGGCACACTTTCGTAAGTTTAATGTTTTTTAAGTTGTTTTTTTTTTTTTTGATCTGGACCTATACCAGATCCTCCAGCTTTGATAACTTGTAAGGCATCCAACCATCACTGGTTCTGTCACTGCACCTCTTCTTTTCTTTGCTACATCTCTTCTCTGCATCTCAGTCTTTGTTGTGTAGCCAGCCATTAGAAGAAGGCAGACATGCTTTCAGGTTCTCACAATACCTGTTCTTCTTCTTTCATCACTGCTGCAGCTTTACAATCTCGTTTTGTACTTTTGTTTCTACTTCTAGTTTGCTTGCCTTTCTTCTGGTAATCACTCCTGGGCTTGCTGTTGCAGGATTCATACCTTTCTTCTGTGCTTCCCTGGTACCAGATCTACTACCCATGCATAAAACTCTGGATTAGAGTATGCACAGCATACATCTCAATTTGTCTGACACCAACTGTTGTAGAGGCATAGGTCACGAAGCATAGGCAAACCGGAAAAAGTTATAAAATTCACAAGTAGCATTTTATTATTAACAATAAAATAAAAATAAGGTTGTACATGATAGCACTTCACAAAGGCAGTCAAGACAAAATAAAACAAGGTCCTTCATGTGAGAGTCTCTTTTCAATTTAAATCTCAGTCTCTCTTTAACCCTCCAAACAAAACTTTGTTCTCTTTTTAGAAAATGTTTTTCCTAGCAATTAAATTCTGCATCCTGTTCTCATTAAGCTATATCTCCCATTTTCACACAGTACCATATGCCATTTTATTTTATTTGGTTGTTTATTTTTTGATAACCGGGTAGGTGCACTAGACACCAAAGTGACTATTTTCAGGCATGACCCGGGAGGTCACAACATAGGGAGAGATACAGGTATGGAGCATACAGTGTCAGAAATGTACAACACAGCACAAGTCAGAGGTAGACAATGTTAAGACAAAAAATAGTACCAGGGCACACAAAGTGTATTATACAAATATAAGGTAAGTGCCCATAAAATGCAGTTATAGTAATATCACATTGAAGTACGTAAATGCCAAAGAGTATCAAACAATATTAGTATGTCATACAATCAGCTGGCTGAAAAAACAGTAGATAACAGCTATAACAGTAGATATTCAAGAGAATCTCTTTTATCAGGCCACGCCTATGGAACTTATAGCCATTAGGACCACATAGAAACTTTTGCAAGCAGTCAGCCAGGGGCCACCCACAATGATATCAAATGTTGGCTCATACATAAATGTGGGTGGCGCCTCCTCTCCTCAGTTCCCCGCCAGAGATCATATTTGGAGGACATCTCTGTAGGGAATCAGGAGAGAACCCAGCACTCAGCAAACCAAGCATGGCAGAGGGTAAGAAAGAGAACAGAATGGAGATCGGAGCAGCAAAACCTAGAGTTGCAGGCTCATAAGGAGGAAAGAGGGTGGGACGGCATGGCCTGATGAGAGTCTCTCTCTAAGACATGGGTGTATGCAGGCATACTCCAAGCACTCCATTGTGTGCAATTTTATTTAAGGGGGGTAACAAATAGGCTCTGAACTGCTTCCTTTTTGCATGAAAACTAGCAAAGAAAATACTGAACCCTTCTGTAATTTTATTCATAGGAGTCAAAACTAGCAGGACTAGTTACTAATACTCTCTTTGCATCCCAAGGACAATACAACTTTACAGGCTGTGGGCTGGTATGTGGGTCTCTTAAGGAACAATGCATGGCATTTGTATTTACCCATGCATGGCAACAACCACTGTCATGAGATACAAAAATTGTATTTATTGTGCCAAATGATGCAACAAACACAGTCCTGGTGTACATTTGTATATTGTCTGGCTACACCCCGGGGGAGGGAGTAGCTCACGCTAACAGGGGGGAGGTGGGGTTGCAGTGAGTCCACTTGGTGTGCAGATCTGAAATCCCTGGCTATACCCCTGCTCTAAGATCTACTGTTATGGTAAATACATAACTGTCCTATCTTCTTCGAGGATATCACTTTCTCAGGTCATGCCTATGGAATGAGTACCAAGCATTACTGACAGCGAACAGTCTGGGTGACTGGAATCTACAAGCTGAAGAAAGGAGGCCTTGTAGTACAGCTAGGCCAAAGCCAGCCCGTGTACAAGAGACAATGTTCAGCCTACAGTGTATAGTGAAGGTATGGACAGTACTTGAGGTAGTACCTGCAAAGACATCTGCAGCAGAGACTTTTTAAAACAAGCAACACAGATGCATTTAGAGGAGAGGGAGGATGGTGTATATTCAAATGTTTATGTATATATTTCTCCTCTATTTAGTTGTGGGTATTGTTTTTTAAGTAGACCTATGACATCAGGCAGTTGATCCTATATGTTAGAATTTTAAACACAAAAGTTGTAACAAGCTATCTTATGGTAAGGGTTATGGGGCTATTAAATAAATAATGGAGATTTATCCTCAGAGGATGGTGGGTCATTTGACTCGCCCTCGGCTAGCGTGGTTTGCTAGAGGCACCAGGTATTCCTTTGAGACATGCCTGGAGCTGCATGCCAAATGCCGTGATTTAGGAAACCTTATGTTATATTTCCCTCAATGTAGAGAGTATATTAGGGAGTGCTCCTTATCCCATCCTTTATTTTATGTTATATGTACATGAAAATCACATTGTGATGGAACCTCTTATGTACTGTATCTATGTTTGTGTGAGCTGGTTTCTTATATGAAAGCCTAATAAAAATATAAAACAAGCAGCACAGGTGGCTATGCCTCTTGTGGAATGACCATGAACCAGCCCAGGGCATTCCTTACCGTGCTTCTTGTAACAAAAAGTAATACAGCTGTCTAGCCATTTTTTTTAACAGGTATAGCACACTAAGCTGGAAGCTTTTTTACAGGAGCAACCTGGGAGCACAAGGAGGTTAAGTGACTTGCTCAGGGCCACACAGTATGCAAGTGGAAGCTGTGGGATTCAAACCTAGGTCTGGTCTGCTGGATGTCACCAGATTTGCAGCTCAGAGCCTTAGATTTGGACAAGCATTGTTTGGAAACTAGGGTGCCCTCTTTCCCAGGGGTGAACAAAACAAAAAGCTTCAAAGACTTTCTGCAATCCTTTGTCCAGTGTGTTTAGTGCCTAGAAACATAGGCTTTGATGGCAGATAAGGACCGCTTGGCCCACCTAATCTGTCCGTTTCCTTACCTACAGGATAAGCTGCAGATCCTAGTTAACCAACAGCCGAGTTCTTCTTATCCCCCACAAGAATTGCCTTATGTCTGTCCCATGTATTCTTGAATTCTCCCCCAGTTTTAGACCCACAACCTCCTCAGGAAGGCTGTTCCATGTGTTCACCACCCTCTCTGTAAAAAAATACTTCCTCACATTGCCCCTGAACTGCCCCCCTCTATATTTAAATTGTGTCCCCTTGTTCTTGCACATCTCTTTTTCTGGAAGATGCTACCCTCTTGGACCTTGTTGATTCCACTGAGGTACTCAAAAGTTTCTATCATGTCCCTCCTTTCCCCAAGGGTACACATATTAAGCTCCTTTAGTCTTTCCTCGTATGGCTTCTCTTGCAGACCTTGCACCATTTTAGTTGCCCTCCTCTGGACTGCCTCTATCCTGTCTATGTCCTTGTGGAGATGGGGTCTCTAGAACAGGATGCAGTACTCCAGATGGGGTCTCACCAACTGTACAGAGGAATAACTTCCTGTTTTCTGCTGGTGATGTCTCTCCCTTTACATCCCAGTATACCCCCAGCCCTCCCTACTGCCTTCTCACATTGCTTGCTAACCTTAAGGTTATCTGATATGATTACCCCCAGGTCCCTTTCCATTTTTGTTGTTACTACCTTCCCCCCCCCAACTGTGTAATCTTCCCCTGGGTTTTTGTTTCCCAGGTGCATTATTTTGCATTTCTTTGCACTGAATCCAAGCTGCCATTCTTCTGATCATTCCTCCAACCTTGCCAAGTCCTTTCTCATCCTTTCCACACCTCCTTGTGTATCAACCCTGTTGCAGATCTTTGTGTCATCTGCAAAGAGGCATACTTTTCCTTCCAGTCCCTCTGCAATGTCACTTATAAAGACATTAAAAAAGACTGGACCCAGTACTGAACCCTGCAGTACCCCACTAGTAACCCCTCTTTCTTCAAAGTGGACTCTATTTACAATTATCTTCTGTGTCCTGTTGTCCAGCGAATGTTTTACCCAGGCTACCAACCTGGGACCCACTCCCAGGCTGGTTAATTTGACTATTAATCTTTTGTGTGGGACTGTGTCAAATGCCTTGCCAAAGTCTAGGTAGGCCATGTCCACAGCCCCTCCCTGGTCTATTACTTTGGTCACCCAAAGAAATCAATCAGATTTGTCTGACATGACCTCCCCACTGTGAATCCATGCTGCCTTGGGTCCTGTGCCCCACTGGCCTCTAGGTACTCAACAATTCTTTCCTTCAGAAGGGATTCCATCACTTTCCCTACCACAGAGGTCAAACTGACAGGTCTGTAGTTTCCTTCCTCTGTCTTGGTCCCACTTTTGTGAAGGAGAATCACATCCACCTTCCTCCAGTCCTCATGTATCACACCATCCTCCCATGATTTGTTAAAAAGGGTAGTCAGTGGTTCCACTAGTTCTCCCCTTCTTTTAGAATTCTGGGGTGAATTCCTTCAGGCCCCATTGCTTTGTCCACCTTCAGTTTTAGGAGTTCTTTCAGAACCCTTTCTTCTGTGAAAGGACTGGGATTGACCCTCCCTCCCCATCAAAAGTGCTTATGTTAATTGGATTAGGCACCTACCCCTCTTTTGTGAATACTGAGCAGAAATATTCGTTCAGTATCCCCGCTTTTTCACTGTTCCTCTCTGCCCACCCACTGTCCATTCTATTCAGCCTCACTATCCCTCCCTTTGTCTTTCTACACTCCCTGATGTACCTATAAAAGGTTTTATACCCCTTCTTAACCGAGTTGACCATCTTTTCCTCAGTTTGGGCCTTTGCTATTCTGACTTCCCTTCCTGCTTCCTTCTACCTTAACCAGTACAGCTCTCTGTCCTGCTCCTTCTGTGTTTCCTTATACTTCCCAGATGCTATCTTTTTCTCCCTGATTTTCCCCGCCATCTCTTTTGAGAACCATAGTGGCTTTTTCTTTCATTTTTATTTGTTTATTTGCTTCACACAAAAGCTTGTTGCCTCTGCGATGGCAGTTCTGATGTTTCCCCATTGTTGCTCCACCCCTCCTTCTAGCCTGTTTACTAGTGCTTTTCTAAGGCACTCTCCCATCTTGCCAAAGTGAGCCCTCCTGAAGTCCAATACCCTCACTTTTGTATGGCTTGACTCTGTAGCCTAGTTTATTGTGAACCACACTGTTTGAGGGTCACTTATTCCCAGATGGCAACCCACTTCTAGATCTGAGATCCTCTCACTGTCCCCATTTGAGAGTACTAGGTCTAAGACTGCTCCCTCATGAGTGAGTTCCAAAACTAGCTATCTGAGACATGCCCCCTGTAGGGCATCGAGAAAGGCCCTGCTCTTGAATGTGGCTGTAGTAAATGTACTCCAGTTAACATCTGGCATATTCAGGTCTCCCATCAACAGCATCTCCCCTTTCTCTGCCATCCTAAGAATGCCTTCTATCATATCCTTGTCCATTCCCTTCCCCTGACATGGGGGGTCTGTATACATCCCCTGTGCAGATTATGGTGCCATTTCCAGTCTCTAAGGTGACCCACAGTGCCTCCTCTCCTCCCTGTTTACTCTTTTGTTCAGTTGCTTTTATCCCTTCCTTTACACAGAGAGCTACTCCTCCCCCCTGTAGGTTATGTACACTGGTATGTTAACATCCCAGTCATGGTTCTCTGTGTACCATGTTTCTGTGACTGCTATGATATCCAGGCATCCCTCTTCCATCAAGGCCACCAGTTCAGGGAGCTTGTTGCCCAGACTACAGGCATTGGTACTCATTACCCTCCATTTCCTGATGGCCTTACTCCTTTTTGCCCCATCCCTGTCCTTATTGCCTTTGTCACTTTCTCCATTTACCCCTGCCCTTCTCCCTATCGACATCTCTGTCTTGGTGTTCACCTCACTTACTATCATTTTTGGGGGGGGCTAGGATTTCCCTGCTCCTTTCCAGTGCCTCCCCCCTTGGCTAGTTTAAATGCTTGCCAATGAAGCATTTAAACCTATCACCTAGGATCCTGGTTCCCCTCCTGGACAGATGCAGCCCATCATGCCAGTATAGGTCTGCATCACTCCAGGTGGACCCCCAGTTCCCAATGAAGCCAAATCCCTGAGCTCTGCACCAGTTTTTCAACCACTGATTGAATCCCATGGTGTGGAGCACCCTAGCCTCACCACAGCCATAGACAGGCAGCACCTCCGAGAAGGTTACCGCGTGTGCTACTTGTCTAAGGCCCCTCCCCAACTCCAAAAACTCTTCCTGCACTGCTCTGATCCCTTTCTTAGCTAGGTCATTTGTCCCTAGGTGAACAATGACATCCAGCTCCCTTCCCTGTGCAGCTGCTCCAGTGATCCTGAGGATTTACTCCCTGTCCCTCCAAGCCATGGTGCCAGGCAGGCACCTTACCTCCCTCTCCCCTTCCTACCCCAGTTCTACCTTCCTAACAATGGAGTCCCCCACTAGGAGTTGTTTTCTTCCCCTGTGGGGTCCCATGCCACCCTCCTGTGGGTTTCCTTTGTGGAGCATCCCAGTGTCCTCCTTGGTCTCCACTGCGGGTGCCTCCATAGAGGAACCACACTTTGCCAGAACAGCACAGGAATTGTGGAGAGGTACAACTGCAGGGATGTGCCTCTGTTCCACCACCCTCACTGAGCACACTGTGGTCCAACCGATCCTCTTTCTTGGCAACCTCTGAGGCAATGACAGTGGAGCTTATGGTCCCTGGAGGGAAGAGGAGGGCCTACAAATCCTGGCCGATGCAGCCTGGAGATGAGCCACCTCAGCCCAGAGAGGTGTATGCAGATGGGACAACACTGTATCCTCCAGAATGTCTCCCGGAAGACTGCTGCTCCACAGCCACTGCATCACTCCCATCATGTCTTATTTCTTGCCCCTTAACTGTTGTTTGGAATCCTTACTCTTTTCTGTTTTTTTTTCTTCTTTCCCTACTTACTGCCTCTGTGCCCTTTAAGCTTCTGATCATCCTTTTCTGAGACAAGAAGATCCTATATTTCTCAGTAGACCCCTTACTTGCTCAGAGGCAGACCTCCAGCAGCTGGGGGGGGGTAGAGAGCTACTCTTTCCCTTCTAGAATGGTGAGTCTTTGATGGCTCTGTGATCACTCACTTACTGCTCCCAAACAGAAAGTTCCTGTTGTCAGTCAAATCCTGTGCCTATAAAAGTAGAACTAGCTTTCAGGGGGAAGGAAGGAGGGCAACATAGTCCCAGTAGAGAAGTCCAGTCACACGGCACGCCTTCCTCCTGGTGTTCTCTGCTAAGCTTCTGGCAGAATCTATCTAGGGCAGTGTTTAAATCTAGCTTCCTTCTAGCTAAGCCACTCCCCCTACTTAACAGATATTTCTACATGTAATTATATTGCACAGATAACAATCCCCTTCAGCCACCTGATATTTATACCTAGATAACTGCTCAGATGACCATTCACTTCGGCTAACACACACACACACACACACACTTTTTTTGTGTGTTTTTTACTCTAAATTGAAGGTCCCAGTAGAAGAGTTCTACTTCTTTAGTCCCAGTAGAGAAGTCCAGTCACACAGCACTCCTTCCTCCTGGTGTTCTCTGCCAAGCCTGAGTATACAGTGCAAATGGAGCAATGCTTCCCCTGGATTCGCATGCTTAGGATAATAAACTGGCAGGAGAATGATTTGATTTATACTAAACACAGGCACCACGTTGAGGAGAATGAACAAACAGAGAAGTGCGCTCAGGTCCAATGTTGGCCGGTGCAGGTCAAGGAGGAGCTGACCCCAAAACTGAGAGAAAAGTAATTGAAACTGCACTCAAGGAGCAAAGACCAACTTGTGCTCACTATGGAGTTCTGAGACTTTTTATTCCATTGTTACCACTGGCTAGTATCCCCCCAGCGCTTCGACCACTTAAGGTCTTCCTCGGGGGGGGGGGTCCCTGTAAGGGGTAAAACCCCTCCTTATATATACATCATGAATCGCATGTCATATTCATTACATCACTTTCAACACTGATGTACATACATTATATCAGACATACATGAAACATCTTAGTAACATATAAGAGGTATTGAAACCACAAGTATTTAAATTCCTAGAAAAAAGAGGGTACAGATAAATGCCAAAGCTACACTGTTAATGGCTAGCATCTGCATATTGCTAGGAAGAGTCCTACATACAGTTCACATTAGGCATTTTGTGCTTTACCCAGAAGGTTTTTTTTTTGTTACTTTTTACTAATTTGCCAGACTATATAGTTACACAATGCAGTTCAAAAAAGGCACTAGTCAAACAAAGTCAAATCATAATATTGAAGGATCCAACCAAAATTAATATTATACAAGCCATTATAGTTTATTCCATGGCCATAGAATAATCTTAAAATATATATCTTAACAAAAATAAAGTTGGTCCTTAGTTGATAGTCAACCACATAATTACAAATAGACTTAGATATGTGAAGTTTAGTAAAGATAACCAGTATATTATATGGGGATTCACATCAAAGGGCAAAGTGAAAAGAAAATCAGTTTTACAGGACTTGAAACTAGATAGTTACCACAAGTGAATAGAGGGCAGCATTAACAGAACCATATAAAATTCCACTTCTACCAGTTACACTATACAGAAGTCCTTTAACAGTAAAAATTAATTGCTCCAATACTTCCAATTATATTTTTTGATTATGTTTTACATTGTTTCATTTTACTAGTAGATGTCTATTCTCTGTTGACAATTTATAGGTCAGGGTCCTACTGGAAAATAAATTTACCAAAGTGAAATGTATGGGAATAGGGCTACAAAAGAAAATGGGGGAGTTGCTTAATTTTCACACATTGGCTTCATAAGGCTAGAAAAGGAATCCAGAGGTATGTTCCAAGATAACAAAATTTAGTCATCCTTTAGATAAGGTTTAAGATCTAATTCTTCGTACATCTCTTCTGGATTGAGGGCTCCTAGAGTACTTATCCAGCTGCTTTCCTTTTTCTTTAAAAGGTTCAAATGATCTTCACCATGTACTAAGTGGGGAATTTGTTCAAGGGTCATGAATTTTAAACCTGTTGGATTTGGTCTGTGCTGCTGCAAAGTGGGCCCCTATAGGGTTGTCGAGATTTTTTGTTAACAATTGCCATCATGTATTCTTGCAGTCTGACCTTGCCATTCTTGTGGTCATACCCATGTATTGTACACCATATAATATAGACAACAAACATACTTCTACAGGTCATAAACTGTTTAATAAAAACTTTTCTGTCATGTTCTAAAGGATGCAGATATATGTTCCCTGTTTCTGCATATTTGCATACATTAAAAAAAAAACACAACAGTGAAAGCTTGGTGATCTGTATGGTAGCCAATTTCGATTTAGTTCCATGTTGGTGAGGGTTCTCTTGAAGTGGCTACTAGTTAAGATGTTTTCCAGATTTTTATTCTTTCTGAAAGTCGTTCTTGGTTTTTCTCCTACCAAAGGTGCCAAGTGCTTATCACTTAATAGTAGTGGCCAATATTTATGTGTCGGTACACCAGCTACAGGACTATAATCTGTGCTGAAAGTGCATGGAATCTCTGTTTTGATGGTATTTCTCACTGTCAATAGATTATCTCTATTTAAACCCCTTGCTCTTTCCAGCAATTCAAATAATAACCCTTCATTGTAGGCCCTGTTCGCAAGTCCCTTGGATAATTCAGATGCCTGTTCCTCAAATGTTTCATTATTAGAGCAATTCCTTCTGATTCTAAGATACTATGCATATGGAATGAAACTGACCAGTTTTCTCAGATGATAGCTTTGATAGTGTAGGATACTGTTTGCTGCATTGCTCTTTCTGTATCCTTTGCTTGTGATACTTGAATCTGCATTGCCAGAAATTAATCTCTGATTCTGACATCGCATAAGTAAACTGGAGAGTGAAATCATTCTGGTTCAAAAACTCCATGAATTCCTGGTCAATTCCATTCCATTCCATATACACAGCACATCGTCAATAAAATGTAGCCAGCATACAATTTTATCCAGGAATTTGTTTTTATTGACATTGTAGATGTACTGTTGTTCCCACTCCCCCATATAAATATTGGCATGGGAGGGGGCAAATGCTGTGCCACAGCATTGTAAATAAAACTCTTTATCGAAGGTAAAGAAGTTTTTATGCAGAGAGAATTCCAAACCTCTCAAAATAAATGGAAGGGGTACTGGGCCTTGATCTTTCATTGCAGCCACACCCTTTGTATGGGCCATAGGTGTATATAGGCTGGTAATGTCAACAGTTGCCCACCTATGTTCTAATTTCCATTCAAAGCTCTGAAGTTTATGTAGAAGGTCCACAGTATCACAGATATAGGAAGGCAAAGAAAATACACAAGATTGAAGAAAATGGTCCAGGTATAGATTCAAATTTTGAGTAAGTCAACCTATACCTGAGACTATTGGATGTCCAGGTGGGTTACCTAAGCAATAAACCACGACAGGGTGTTGGTGATGCTGGTTTTACCCGCCTGGTGTGGTTGATCCACGAGGCCGCAGGCCGAGTAAATAGCCAGGCGTAGGTATACATCCACATCGCTACACTGGAATAGTAATTACTTCTAATTGTCCTATTAATTTTTTTCACAAAAAAGAGAGAAAAATCATATTTTTCATTTTTTCCACTTTTTATTTCATTTTGTTATCATGTGAAAAAAATAGTCCCAGAGACTACGAGGGTTTGGACAGGAATTGAGAGATCAGTGGGGTGGAGCTCAAATCAGAGGTCAGTGGGGTGAAGCTTTGTTTCTTTTCCCTGAATGAAGGGAAGGCGCAGTGTGGAAATTAATTGTTATTGCTGTTACTTTAACACAGAAGGTAAGTTTCAGGCTTCAGGGTTTTTAGGAGTTTGCGTCTGTCAGCTTCTGGCGTGTTGCGATCAGGTGGCAGGCTGAAACAGGGAAAACGAAAGTGTCTTCAAGCTGTAGTCGGGCGTCCGAAGTAATACAGGTCATTTAATCAGTTATCGCCGTTTTCGGCGGCAGTTGGGCGATGCGGCGCGGGCTGGTTGTAAGTTCAGGCTGGGCATGTGAGGCAGAAACAGCAGGCGTTTCTGGCGGCTGTGCTGTTTCCGTTTCAATTTCACTATTATCGCCGTCTGGGATTGATTTGAATATTGCTTCCGCCAGTCATTAGCGATCAAGTGAAAGTTGTTTGGATGTTCATTTTTTGGTGAGCGGCGGGTTTGTTTTTTTCCGTAGCGCGATGTACAATGGCGGTTTGGCGATTTGTAAACGGGGGTCGGAGTGTTTCTTAATGGGTTACAGCGTGAGGTTGGCACAGCTGGCACTTTTTCCTGTTGGTAATGCTATATTTTACAACGGGGTGATAGTGCCAGCTGGCCAATGAGGGGTGTCCATTTTTTTATGCATTGTATAATTGAATTTTTGTGGAGTTTGGGCAAGGTATAAAAGGTGAAAACCATGGGAAATTCTGTTTTGAGAAATGCTGCTTCTTCTGTGGTAATAAAGTGAGTCTCAAGCCCATTATCCACAAAATCAAAGAGCTCCCTTTGAAATATATACATTTCTTTAAAATATATTTTTATCCACCCCCGCCTCTCCAGGCTCTTCATCATCACAAGCACCAGTTTCTGCCACTTTATCTGAGTCCTCTGGTTCACCCCATGGAGCCGCGGTTCTTCCCCCTTGGCGGCAACCAGGTGGGGCAGGTTACACCCCCAAACAATTCTAGTTTTGTCGGGAACCAGATGGCCAGGCAGGTGCGAGCAATTAGGGGTCTGCTATGATACTTTATCTTCCTGGAGCCTGGAAAGCATTTGCCTTGTTCTGGGGGAGTGGCACGTACACAGACGTTATGGCATCACCACTCCCCCTCCCCTTGGCTTAAGCTCTGCTCTTGCCTCCAACTTCTGCCAGAGGCCAGTCAAGCACTGAGAATGGACCCCCCCAGGTGAGGAGAGCTGTCCTCTGGATGCTCAATCCTCTCCCTCCCCTGCTGACCCCTGACTGCCTGGGCTAGTTCCCGAACCCGGGTCACCAGCATGGCATGAGGAGTGGTGTCCAGCGCTTCAACCCACAGCACCGCTGGGCCGGCCCCCTTTGAAATATTTTAACTGGGTTTGCATTTTGTTTTTCATAACTTTCATTATCACTCAATAGCTCTTTTACTTTTTCCACATAAAATTCTTTAGGCATAGGCTGGTCTAGTGGTGCAGAGGGCTGAGGCCCTGATGCCTTACCTCATGCCATGCCAAGGGAAGGGTTGGAATAGGATTGAGCTATAGCTCTCCCTTCCATAGGGGTGGATTCCCACTCTGCCGTAGTCCCACTCCCACTGGGAGGAGGTCCAGTGGATAGTGCAGATGGTCAGGAGTGGTGACGCAAGTCTGGGGAGGGGTGGAAGGGGCCATCGGATCCTGGTGTGTGTGTGTGTGCGCGCATCTCCACACATGTGTATGCTGTGGCCCGAGGGGAGGAAAGTAAATTAGAAAATTAAAAAGTATGTATGGAAAAAAAATTCTTCAGACATTAGGACAATATTTCCCCCCTAGCCCGAGGGTTTAAGAATCATAACTGGCTGGTCCTGCAGTTGCTTCAGGGCTTCCTGTACTGCTTGGGAAAAATTATTGTCCTAAGCTTCCACTAATATCTGCTTCTTCTCCAGTTATTGGTCCTCCTTGAACCTAGCCTCGTGCCTAGTATCAAAATCCTTCCGATACTGTCACCTTACCATTCTGCCTTCTCCGATACCTTGCTTCAACACTTACTTCCAAGAGTACGGTATCCTTCAGAGATATTCAACCCTGCTGAAGAGACAGCTGCCCTCTTCTAAGTCTTCCATTGCTGCCCTCTCATTATCTTGTCCTCCCCCAACCCTTTCTACCCTTTCCCAGTGTATCACCCTAGCTTGTCATATTAGTTCTGGGGTGGTGATTGTTGCCTTCTCGTAGGTAAACTCGCCATTAAATGACCCTCACTACCCCCTATATGCAGACCGCACGTTATTAAATTACCTTTTTACTGTTACCGTGGAGTACGTACGTTTTCTATTATGTTGCACTTTTTGGCCCCCCTGTGGTCCTATTTGGGGTCACCTCACTACAGTGAGCACTATCCTCTCCCCCTCCCCTACATCTGCATAATCATCCCTTCTCCCTCCTCAGCTGCTCCTGCCACTCCACGTTCAGCTTATCCCAAATGCTTATATATATCCACCCATGCTTACCCGTGCCCAGTGCCAGGTCTAATGTGTAACTTTTGTCTATTCCTACTGAAATGCTTATACCTTAGTTTGCTGTTTAATGTTTATGTTGCCATATACTAGCAACTACCATGTACCCATCTATGATTACTCTTGTTCAGTCTCGGGGTTTATATGTAAATATTGTCTGTGCTACTGATATCCTTATAATTTTTCTTTTCTTGGCTGTTCTGTTGCCATATACTTTCCTCCGTGACTATTACTATATTGCTAATTGTCCTGTCTCCAGCTCAACTCATGTTGACTGGTACTGCTGTAAACTCTATGTCTTATTGTTTAATGTCCAGGTCCATCTTGAAAATTAGCTTGCTCAATGATGCTCGCCTAGTTACATAAAGACTTTGATTGATTAAGTGTATCTATGTTAACTAATAAGAATGTCCAGGGGTCACATGACCGCTTCATGGCGTGAGGACGTGCCTTTCTCGAGCTCCATTCCCCGGGTAAATCAAAATTGTGAATCCACCGAAATCCCTCATATATAAAAAGCAAGCAACAGTGTATTTGACTTACAGTGCAACATGGATAAATATATCGTGCTGGCGGGGAGTAAATCGCAGCGGTCGGGCACAAAAAATAGAAAGTCGCCAGCTACGGGCCAGACAGAAAATGTAGGCCCCATCTCGATCTCAGCCACCGAGGTGACAGCGATAGGCCAAGAGCTCAAAAACCAGCTTATGGATGCCTTATCTCCGCAGCAAGAGAGGCTGGAGAACAAAATTGTAGGCAGACTAGTCACTATGGAGGCACAACCAGAGAGACAACAGGAGCGAATGGAGGAGACAGAGGGCCACATCTCATCTGCAGAGGACACGCTGCACCCCATGAAGAGAAGGGTAGAGGAATTAGAGAAGCAGGTGCAGGACATGAGGGAGGCCCTGGACTACCAGGAAAACTTTCAGCGGAGGTCCAATCTCCGGCTCCAGGGCCTTCCAGAAGGTAAAGAAGGTGCAGACATGCTGGGGTTCTGTGCAAAGATTTTGCCAGCACTAATAGGCCTGAAACTGAAGGGGGGCAGCTATAAACTGGAGCGCACGCACCAGGCAGTCCAGCCACGACCCCAAGAGGGACACCCCCTGAGGCAAGTGATATTCCGATTCCACAATTTCCAGGACAGACAGGAGATATGGAAGGGGTATAAAGGTATGCCTGAGTTGAAATATGAGGGAGCACGGCTTTTCATTTCCCAGGATCACTCTGCGAGGGTCGTTAAAAAAAAGAGGAGGGAATTTAATGAGGCGATTGCTGTTTGCCAATGTTTAAGCTGGAATGGTATATGATTTTCCTGGCTACCATGAAAATTAGGCATGAAGGAGCAATGTATAGCTTTTGGGAAGCTGAGAAAGCTAATAAATTTATGATGGAGCTGCAAAAGAAGATAGGCTGACTGCCCTGAAGGATAGAAGGTGGCTGCGTGGAGAAGATGTGCATTTTTACCCTGTAAATAGTTTCAGTCATTACGCAATATGCTGAGTTAAATTTGGTTCCAATAATTTGGAGGAAGGAACAGAGACTGCCAAGTCCGGACACTGACTCAGAGGTTAGAGGGCTGCAGCTGAAGGGAGCTTCCCCTTTAACAGTGTTTGGCTGGTCTGAAAGCTTCCTTGTTCCCCTGCGAGCTAATTGGGACTGTGCCTGCTGAGAAAGAGGTGAAGCACGAAGAACGTACCGAGTGCGAGTTATCCAAGTCTGTCTTCAAGGACCACTTGTAAGGGGAGACATCTGTAAGTACAGACTTGGTACCATCGACCTAGAGGGCCTACACGTTGAAGCTGACTCGTGCGGCCTAGCCTGGTGGAGAGGAAAAAGGTATGCAGTCTTACTTGGTCACCTAGGAGAGAGGAATTTCGATCTCGGAGTTGAAAGGAAAGGATGGGTAGAAGGGGACAGGGAAGAGGGTCTAACACCAATGCTAGCAGGAGTTTTAAACTTGGTGGTAATGGAGGGAGGGTGATGGGATATGACTGCTCTGGCCCAAGTCTTGGAGAGGGAACTGAGAAGGGGAAGTCTTTTAAAAGTGGCCCATATATCGACGGTTCCTTGTGCTTCCAAGGAGTAGGGTTCTGAGAACTAACTGCCGAGGAGGGCCTGCGCATTATATCTGAATCACGGGGCCTAGCCTCGTCAGTAGGGAAGGGGGGGGTGAAGGCTAAGAAAACTGCAATCTGGATAAAAGAATGTGGGAGAAAGGGACACACGAATGATGCTATACATTACAGTGACTGCTGGAGTGAAGGGAAAGGCCAGTGGAAAAGGGAAGGAGGATTAGCTAGAGGAAAGGGCAGGGGATTAGGCACAATACCATTCTAGCTTGAGTGAGGAGAAAAGGGAATAATAAGGGATTAAGTCTAACTATATGCTTAAAGGGATAGTGGATCGAGGGACAGGTGGTTAAAGGAATATAATAACCCGGGGGGGGTGAAGGTTGATCAAAATGTTTTTTGAATCAAGCCCTTTAGAATACCATGGGGGAGAGAACATACTAAATGAAGCAATGTTGTATATCATGAGAGGAGGAAGAGGAGACTATACTGTATATAGGTTGGGGGGGATAAAGTTCAAATGTTATATGTGTTGTTTTTCGATGTAGAATTGTATGTTCAGTCCACAATAAGAGACAAAGTACGAAAAGAGATGCTACATATTAAGCTGACCACAGAGGTGAACTCAGGTTCGAGGGATGGAGGGCTTCAGCTGTTAGTAGGATGGATCAAAAGGAGAGGGTGAATGTGGTCTCGTGGAATGTGCGAGGCGTCTCCTTCCCGATCAAGCGCACCAGTATTCTAACAGCCCTCAAAAGGGTGCATGCTCAGATTGCTTTGTTACAAGAGACACATTTGACTCCATCAGAGCACCAGAAGCTGGTGAGGAATTGGGTGGGGTCTTGCCATGCTGCCTCCTTTTCTTCGCATAAGAGGGGGATGGCAATACTGATACACAAACACCTCCCATTTAAGGATACAAGATAAAACTGAGGGAAGATATGTGTTTGTCGAGGGAATTTTGCATGAGACACGTCACATTTGGGAGTATATATGCCCCTGCTGTGTTTGAGCCCTCGTTCTATAGGAATATTTTAGATTTGCTCACAAAGGAACAGTTTCAGGGCCTGATATTGGGGATTTTAACTGCATGCTGGACCCAATTATGGATCACTCGGGAGGCAGGGGAGGAAGCTGCATGAAACAATGGAGGGAAGGTATAGTGGAGTTAGATTTACTAGATGCATGGAGAACAGTCAATCCCACACTCAAAGAATATACCTTTTTTCCAGCCCCCACAAGACATGGTCCAGGTTGGACCACATCTACATTGAGGGAGGATGGTACCACAAGATGGTAGATGTGAGACATGGTCCCATACACATTTCAGATCATGCCATGGTGATCATGGCACAAGAATTTGAGGCTCATAGGTTAAAGCCCACCTCATGGAGATCCCCTCTATACCTGATGGGAAAGGAGGAATTTCGGACCTTTCTAAAGGAAAAGATGGGGGAGGTATGTGGAGCTTAATAGAGAGATGGCACCATCCAGGCAGGTGTTCTGGGACGTGGGAAAGGCCTATTTAAGAGGAGCTATTATAGGATATGTGGCAGGATATAAGAAGGAGCAGCTTAAGCGCTATGAGGATTAACACCGACAGGTTAAAGAATTGGAGTGCAAGGTAGTTGGGGGGTGAGGAGGCTATACAGATGCTGGCAATGGTAAGAGGGACACTTAATAATAATATGCTGGCTGAGCAGGCAAGAAATCAGACATGGTTTGTGAAATGAAAGTTTTATGAATGGGGTAATAAGCCAGGGTCCATGCTGGTGAACCTTATTAGAGGTAGAAGGGGGGGTAGTGAGAATTCAGAAGGTACGAGGAGAAGGAGGAATCCTAATCAGAGAGCACCAGGCTATAAGGGAAAGGTTTAGGAAGTTCTGCCAGGCCCTATATAAGACTGAGTGTGACGGTACACTGGATAGAGCAAGAGAATTTCTGGATAGGGCTAAAATTCAGAGAATTACTAAGAAGCAGAGGGAGGAGTTGGGCAAAGAAATGTCTAAGGAAGAGATCAGATGGGCCATACAGTGTATGAAGCCGGGTAAGGCGTCTGGAACAGATGGCCTCCCAGCCGAGTTTTATAAAGGAATGGGTTAGGAGGTGGTGGACTTGCTATGGGAGGTGTTTCGGGAGCCCAGAGAGGGGAACCCACTGCCTCCTACCATGAGGATGGTGACAATTTGTGTCATACCGAAACCCGGAAGGGACCCACAGGACTGTGCCGCATATCGGCCAATATCCTTGTTGAATGTAGATGCTAAGATTTACGCTACGGTATTGGCCGCCCGTTTGGATGGGTTGCTACTGCAGATGGTGCATCCAGACCAGATGGGTTTTATACAGGGTAGGCACTCCTATCATAATGTGAGGAAAGTCCTGAATGTGGTGCATTGCTGTTCTCGGTGCCCGGGGATGACAACGGTTTTGTCTCTGGACACCGAGAAGGCCTTTGACTGAATCGAATGGGGATACCTCTTTGAGGTGCTGAACAGATTTGGACTGGGTGAAAGATTTATTGAAATGGTAAGGGCCCTGTACCAATCTCCACAGGCGGCAGTGCTGACCAAAGGAGTGCTATTGGAGCGGTTTGCCCTGTTTAGGGGGACGAGGCAGGGATGTCCGCTTTCCCCGCTATTATTTGATTTGGCAATTGAACCCTTGGCCATAGCCATAAGATAAAATCCAAACATTAAAGGAGTAAGGGGGCCGGGAGACAACATAAATCGTCGCTATATGCGGACGACATGATCTTGTACTTAAGTGACCTGGAGAACTCCATGCCCCCTTTATTGGAACTTATAGAGGAGTTTGCTACCTTCTCAGGATACAAGATAAACCTAGATAAGTCAGAGATAATGTACCTGGGGAAGGGGATGGTAAGAGGGAAGGAGTCCTGGGGGTTGAGAGAAGTCAGGTTAAATATCTGGGGGTAAATATTGGAAAGACTATAACTGAACTTTACAGACTGAATTATACATCATTGATTGGGGGCATGGTAGCAGAAATGAGGAGGTGGACAGCATTACCGCTATCTTGGATTGGACGCATGAATCTTATAAAGATGAACATTTTGCCAAGGATCCTCTACCTGCTGCAGATGCTCCCAATCGGTTTGAACAAGAAAGACACCAAGAAGTTGGAAAGGGGCTTTTCTGAATTTTTATGGCAAGGGAAAAGGGCCAGAATCAGTTTGGGCAGGCTAAAGCTAAATACAAAGGGGAGGGGGGATTAAACTTCCCTGATATGAAGACCTATTATCTGGCTGCATAAATGAGGATTATTAAGGATTGGGTTGCCAAACCTGAAGCAGCCAGTTGGATAGACCTGGAAGAAATGGAGGCCCAGGGTAGATTATCGGCATACTTAGTTAGAGGAGGAATAAAAGCATATGTAGTACAGGCTCAAATAAACCCACTGGTGCTCATGGTTTTGGAGAGCTGAGAGCAGGGCAAGAAAGTTCTCGGAAGCACAGAGACAGAAACGATACTTCTACTGTTAGCTGGGAACCCCTTCTTTCATCCCAGGCTGGAAGACCAAGGATTTGAGGAATGGGATGCTAGAGGGGTGCATTGTATAGGGGACCTCCTTAGAGGAAAGGACATATGTTCTTTTCAGGAGCTTAAGGAGAGTAGAGGGATACCTAATAATCATTTGTTTAGATTCTTCCAGGCTAGGGATTATTGCAAGTAGTTAAGGAAGCAGTACCCACAGTCATACTTATTGGAATAGGTAGAGGCCCTGATTGATTTGTAGAGCCAGGAGGGAACCTAAAGGGATGGTGGGGGCTGTGGCCAATGTAATCCATGATAGTCTACGGGACAGGTGAAGCAACACCAAAGGGCTATGGGAAAGGGACTTAGGACTCCCAATTTCTGATCACAACTGGGTAGTCATATTAGAAACACATATGAACCTTTTACTGTTAAATAAATATAAGGAATCTGCCTATAAATTTATCCATAGGCTCTATTGCCCTACAGTGGTACTACACAGATACAAGCCGGAAGTGTTGGATACCTGCAACAGATGCAAGGAACAGAAGGGTACATACCTGCACTGTTTTTGGGCCTGCCCCAGACTGCAAATATTTTGGAAAAAGGTAGCACAGACTATGAGTGGGAATATGGGGGTGGACATTCCTTTCAACCCAATCGACCTTATGTTTGGTATAGAGACGAGAGGGGGAAGAGGATTGGGCCCCACATAGAAAATGGATAAGGGTTATACTTTCACAGGCCAGACAGTTCATATTAAACACCTGGGTATCAGCAATGGACCCCTCTATTGAGCAGTGGCACGCTTTGATTATAGGAGCCCTGGTGTTAGAAAATGGTCCTATCAAATTAAAGGTAGAATAGAGACTTTTATGTCTCTATGGAGCCCCTTTCTGACAACATTAACTATGGAAGAAGCAATGATATTACAGACAGGGGGCTTAAGACACAAAAGCAAGGATTAATGGCATATAACCCAAAGTGAAAAAGGGGAATGTGGCATGTATGGATTTTAAAACCTAAATGTAAATTTATGAAATGGTCAAAAGATATGGAGCAATTGGAATGGACTAGAGTATATGATCTATCTGGGATATGTGGACATATATAAATAGTTACTGGAGTCTTTCCTTTTATGTTTTTTTTATTTCATGTTTAGTTATAGAGTCTGTATAATTTCCTTTTTTTTAATGTATGTAACTGTTTTTACATGTGTAAAATCTCAACAAAAGTTTTAAGCAAAAAAAAAAAAAAAGAATGTCCAATTCATGATTAATAGTCCTCTCAAAGTTAGCAATCGTTGAATTCTGTATGTTCGGATAGAAGATGGACTTTGGTTTAAATACAGTATATTTTAAATTCAAATTTAGTCCCTCTTCTTGTTGCACATCCAACAGTTCATCCAAGTTCACTTGGTCAACAAGGTTTTGTCCCCAGAACAATTCAAGATTGGAATCTGTTACATCATATTTATATTCAGCATTTAAACTTTAAATTTTCAGATTGTCCCAGCTCATCATAATATGCTGTTGTTTGGGTTGTATCAGGCGAGCACACAAAATTCTTTGAGTCTATGTCCAAATGATTGTTAATTATCTAAGTCTCGGAGACATCCGTTAAACTATAAGGAGCCATAATGGTATCTGTTTTATGCTTGAAAAACAGAAGTAGTTTCAGTTTCCTTATAAACGTATAGATGTCCACCTTTATTTGAAAAACATCAGTTTTGGAACCGGAACAAAGGAGAGTTCCTTAGTTAATAAATCAATTTGTCCCTTTGTTAATTGAATGCTGGTCAAATTCACAATGTTTATTTCCATCTGATTGGATATCTGGATTGTGCTCCCTTTCTTCCCCATCCTCGCCTACCCCTCCTTGTTTTTTTTCTGGTATTTTTTTGTTACCTGAGCCAAGTTTTTTGGCTGATTAGGTTTTGAAGCTTTTGACTTTTTAGTTGGTCTTAATGCTTCCTGATTTTGGTGGGGGGGGGGGGTTCTGGGTCGTCATCATCTTCTGCTGTTTCACCATCCTCTCATACTTAAGCAGAGTTAATTGTCACTGCTTCTTTTTCTGTATCAGATTGAAAATGGTGTATGTTCCTAGCTGGGTTTGCAAGTTCCCTATTTCTTTTGTTAGTCACTCCTCATGTCTCTTTTAATTAAAGCTTTCAATAATCATTCTGTGCACTTAATAGTGTTGATTCCCACTCTGCCTTAAATTCAGGCTCCTCTTCCCGAAAAACCACAGGAGGATTCTTTGTCAATTTTGAGACCCCTTGGGGATCTCCTCAGCTCAATATATTTTTCAAGTGTAATCCTGTTATAAAAATGATTTAATTCAGCAAGTCTCAATTTTGAAAAGGTCCGAAAAAGTTCTTCTACTTCCTGGTTCCTCGTAGGTCCCAGTACTACTGCCAAGAAAAGCACCTCACGCACTCTCTCCCTGTGCAATGTAACTGATGCAGTGTTCTCCAAACAGTGCAGCCCATCTAAAATTCCAGACACACTACCAACTCCAGAAGAAGGTAAACTGCGCATAATATGTTAGAATTGATGACAAATATATTTACTCACTGTTTGATGTCGGGTTCAGGTTTCGCAACTGCATCGCTGGAATCAGACTGGTCAGTTGCTAGTAGTTTATAGTGTGTTCCAACCGTTTTTTAATGCCAAGTAGCATGGCTGGCTGCAGCTCAAAAAGCTTCTTGATGAAAATGAATAGAGAATTGCGTTCAGGTCCAGTGCCAGCCGATGCAGTTCAAGGAGGAGCTGACCCCGAAACTGAGAGAAAAGTAATTGAAACTGCACTTGAGGAGCAAAAACCAACTCATACTCGCTATGGAGTTCTGAGACTTTTTATTCCATTGTTACCAGCATGTGGAGGTACACTGGCTAGTATTTCCAGTGCTTCAACAACTCAAGGTCTTCCTCAGGGGGTGTGTCCCTGTAAGGGATAAAACCCCTCCTTATATACATGTCATATTCATTCCATCACTTTCAACACTGAAGTAAATACATTATATCAGATATACATGAAACATCTTAGTAACATACAAAAGGTACTGAAACCACAAGTATTTAAATTCCTAGAAAAAGAAGGGTGCAATTTTTGCTCTAAAGCTACACTGTTAATGGCTAGCATCCGCATGTTGCTAGGAAGAGTCCTACATATAGCTCACTTTAGGCATTTTGTGCTTTACCCGGAGGTTTTTATTTTACTTTTTACACATTTGCCAAGATACATGGTTACACAATGTAGTTAAAAAAATGGCACTAGTCAAACTAAATCAAATCATAATATTGAAGGATCCAACCAAAATTAATATTATACAAGCCATTATAATTTATTCCATGGCGATAGAAAAATATTAAAATATATACCTTAAAGAACAAAAATAAAGTTGGTCCTTAGTTGATAGACAACCACATAATTACAAATAGATATAGATATTTGAAGTGTAGTAAAGATAACCAGTATATAGGAATTCACATCAAAGGACAAAGTGAAAGAAAAAAATTACTCACCTAAGTAATTGTGTTTTAATATTTTTTTAACTAGCCAACTGGCAACCAAAAGTTTTGGATTCCCAAAGGAAGACTCAAGTCAGGAAACCCAAAACCAAAAACCTAACCAAAATAAAGATTATAAGCACCCAAGTAAAAAGGGAGGGTGTGCTGAAGACACCCCTTGGGTGCAACACTGCACCTGCCCACCCACTTCCCAAAACCAGGTTCTGAGAGGGAAGGCAGGGAGGGAGGTCAGAATACAGCAAGACTCCATTAGAAGAACACAATTCCTAAGGTGAGTAATTTTTTCTTCATACAACATGAAGTCTTGCTGTATTATGACAATCTCCAGACTACCAAGCAGTACCTCCATGGAGGAGGGACAGAACCTACTTTGGGATTAGGCTCTGAAGTACTGCTGTGCCAAACTGAGCATCACTCCTAGCCTGGATATCCAGAGAGTAATGCTTGGTAAAGGTATGGACTGTTTTCCAGGTGGCTGCTTGACAAATTTCTAACAGAGGGATATCCCTGGCAGCAGCCAGGGAAGCAGCTGTACCTCTTGTGGAATGAGCCCTCAGGCCTGAGGGTGAACTTTTTCCCAGTTTCTCATAGCAGAATTGTGTACAAGAAACGATCCACCTGGCAATAGTTCTTTTGGTGGCAGGTTTGCCTTTTCCCACTTCCCCATAAGTGAGGAACAACTGGAGGGAATCAAACCTGTGACCCTTGGTATGCTCTATGTAGTAGCTAAGGGCTCTTTTAACATCTAAACTGTGTAGCCTCCTCTCCCCTGAGGAAGAATGATCAGTAAAGAAAACAAGGAGAGACATGGACTGATTCAAATGGAAGTCTGAAACCACTCTGGCAAGAACCTCCTATTGGTTCTAAGGACCACTTTATCCCTATGGAATGAGATAAAATCAGGTTCCACTGACAGGGCTTGCAATTCACTGATACGTCTGGCAGAGGTAATGGCTACTAAAAACACAGTTTTCCAAGTCAAGTACTTAAGCTCTGCTGAGGACATGGGCTCAAATGGGGGTAGCGTAAGTTGAGCAATGCAAACATTTAAGTCCCAGGCAGGGGCAGGATCTCTAAAGGGAGGATTGGTATGAAGCAATACCTTGAAAAACTTAAGAGAATATAGGGTAAGATGACAGTGAAGAAAAAGAAGGCTTTCCCACTGACAGAAAAGCAGAAACAGATGACAAGTGTACCTTGAGAGTAGCTGGTCTGAGGCCTAGACCATTAAGAGGGACCATATAATCCAGAACTTTAGGCAAATCAGCAGTGTCTGGGGATATATGCTTTTTGGAACACCAAATGCTGAATCTTTTCCATTTGGAGTCATAAGTCTTTCTGGTGGCAGGCTTTTGAGAGGCTTTCAGAATATCCAGAACCCCTTGGGACAGATGCAAATCTGCATACTCTAGCTCTTCAAGAACCATGCCTCGAGATTGAGGGACCAAATATTGGGGTACTAAATCCTCCCCTGAGAGGAGGTTAACAGGTTGTAATTCCTGGGAAGAGACAGGGTAAGATGGACTGCTAGGGACAGTAAGAGGGGGTACCAGGGCTGCCTGGCCAAATTTGGAGCAATCAGAATCACTTTGCAGGGTTGTGACCTCACTTTGACCAGAACCTTGAACAGTAGAGGAAACATATAGAGAAATTTCCCTTCCCAGTTCAACATCAGAGCATCCAGAGGGACTGAGCCCAAGACTGGGGGTCTGCAACAAAACAGGGAAAGCTGGTGATTGGGGCTGCAAAGAGATCTATCTCTGGAGTGCCCCACCTTGAGAAAATCACTTTTAACACCAGAGGGTCCAGGGACCATTTGTGATGGCCTTGGGAGATCCTGCTCAGTGCATCTGCTAGCACATTGTGTTTCCCCGTAAGGTGGACTGCTATCAGAGAGGTCTACAGGGAATAAGCCAGGGACCACAATTTCATGGCCTCCATGCACAAGGCTGTGGACCGAGTGCCTCCCTGCTTGTTGATGTACCACATGGTGGTGATGTTGTCTGTTCTGACCTGAAGCACCTTGTTCTGCACTGACTGAGAGAAAGCTTGCAGGGCCAGAAAAACTGCCCTGAGTTCCAGGAGATTGATATGAAGATGGGATTCCTGAGGGGACCACAGTCCCTGGGCTGTGAGAGCCCCTAGATGGGCTCCCCACCCCCAAAAGGGAAGCATCCATGGTAAGGACCACCGAATGAGACTGAGTAACAAATGGGACCCCTTGCCTTAAATTGTCCTAATCCTGCCACCATTGAAGAGCTTGGATCTGTGTCAGAGTCACAGGAATCAGTTTGGTAAAAGAATCCTTTCTTTGGGACCAAAAGGCCCTCAGATGGAACTGAATGTCCCTCATCTGGAATCTTGCCCCTTGGACCACTGCTGTAGAAGCTGCCATATGGCCCAAGAGTTGAAGGAAATACCTTGCTGGTCGGGACACCTGATGGAAGAAGCCAGTTCTATAAGAACTCTTGCCCTTTCCAGGGGAAGAAACGCTGTTGCTTTGACAGTATCTAGCTCTGCCCCTATAAAGGTAAGAAGCTGCACTGGTTCAAGAACTGACGTGGGGAGGTTGAGAAGAAATCCCACGGAAGTGAGCACTTGCTGGGTCACTTGCAGGTCTGACTTGACTTGGTCTGGAGACTGACCCACTAGAAGCCAGTCATCCTGATATGGAAAAATAGAAATCTTTTGCCTTCTTAAAAAGGCAACTACTACTGCCAGGCACTTTGTGAAAACCCTTGGAGCTGATGTTAGGCTAAAGGGCATTGCTTTGAACTGATAATGGCCTGAGGGCAACTTGAACCTGAGGTACTTTCTGTGGGAGCACCTGATAGGGATGTGAAAGTAGGCATCTTTGAGGTCCAGGGAGGCTAGCCAGTCCCCTGGCCTTAGAGAGGGAAGAATTATTCCCAGAGTCACCATCTTGAACCTTGGTTTTAAAAGATGTTTGTTCCGGTATCTTAGATCTAGAATGGGTCACCACTCCCGTCTTTTTTGGGGTAAGGAAGTACCTGGAGTACAGACATTTGCCCCGGTGTAGGGTAGGAACTCTCTCTATGGCTCTTAAGGCCAGAAGAGATTAAACCTCTGCCTCTAGGGCAAGGGTTTTGGAGAGACCTGCAGGTGGAAAAGATCTGGCTCTCATCTTCGGACATTTTTTGAAGCTGAGAACCAGTCCCTGGCTTACTACTTCCAGAACCCACTTGTCTGAAGTAACAGACATCCAGTCCTGGATGAAGTAAGCCAGCCTGCCCCCTACAGGGATAGGAGAGTCGACCCGGGCAGACCCATCAGTTCTGTGAAAAGGGAGAAGAGGCTTGTGCTTGGTAGAAAGGCCTATGGAAAGGCCTGCCCCTAGATTGCTGCCTTTGAGGAGTTGCCTGCCTCTCCTTGGCCTGAGCACTCCTATAAGTGGTCCTGTACTCATCCATTTTCTTCATGTAATTCTCTGTCTGCTCCCCAAACAGAGAATTACCCACCACAGGGAAATCCATAGCCTTAGCCTGGGTATCCTGTGAGAGGCTAGTATTTCTGAGCCAAGCCATTCTCCAAACAGCCACAGATGTAGCCATGACTCTTGATGACACATCATTGGAGTCCACAGCAGCATGAAATTATACCTTTGATGCCCCAATCCCATCAGCAGCCACCTCCTCCAGCTCCTTGGCCAGCTGGGGGGAGGCCTGTTTAGCCAGTGCCAGTACAGTGTCCCACCTGGATTTCTGGTACCTGGCTGTATAGGCCATATAGTTAGCCTGTCTGAGTCCCAAGGAGGATGCTATGTACTGTTTCTTAGCCATGGCATCCATCTTCTTGGAGTATTTGTCTTGGGGAGTGAAGCCAAGGGAATATTTGCCTTGTCACAGGCTGCAGCCTGCACTACCCCAACATGGCTGCATTGCTAGTATAAAAACTCTGTATTCGAGCCTGATAAAGTGTACTTCTTGTCCATCCTTCTGTCAACAGGAGATACAGAATTAGGAGACTTCAGGATTTTTTGTGTCTGCTTCCCAAAGGACTTATTAAGAGGAATAGACAGTCTCCTGGACTCTGGGATGTCCATCATTTCACCAAATCAGGCTCCTGATCCTCCACAGGAAGCTGGAGGGTTTCAGCCACTTTTCTGTAAAACAGATAGTGGGGAAGGGACTCAGAGCACTTAGGAGGGGAAACACCAGAAGGTCTGTCTGGGGAGCTGTCCGGTTCCACAGGCACATCCAGCATTTCACCATCCTCTTCAAAATCCCCCTCCTCCTCAAACTCCGGTTCATAAAATCCTTCAGGGGTATAATCTTGGACCGGGGGAACTGACTGAACTGAACCCCTGCCAAAAGGTGCCGGATCGGTTGGAACCTGGGTGAAGCGATTCAACAATCCGAATTGCTCTGGCTATTTCCTCGGCGGTTGGAACATGAACCTCTAGATCCGAACGGGTCAATTTCTCTTTGTGTTTTCTTTTTGTAGGAACTGATCCCTCAGGATCGGCTCTCCTCTTGCCCGAAGAAGTATCGCCCTGGTCAGAGGGCACTCCTTCTGGTTCGGTTGGAACCGAACCAGGCTGGCCATCTGGGTCAGTGGACTTCTCGGCTTCCTTTTCCCTAAGTCTACCTAATCTTTCTTTCAGGGTAGACTTTGGAAAGTTTTTACATATTTGGCAGTCTGTATCGAGGTGGTCAAACCCCAGACAATAAACACAGGTGGTGTGGGGATCGGCCTTCGCAAAGACCTCCCCACACTCACTGCAGTGTTGAAACCCAGTGGGCCCGTTTTTTTTCTTGGGTTTCTCAGACATGACCAACCTAACCAAACTTACCCTTTCTTCAGTAACCGCCAGGCAACACTCCCATATCGGTTTCTAACCGTGTTACTGGTATTGAAAAAAAAAAACGTTGAAACACTTTTTTTTAAAACCGATAAGGACCAGTAACCACACACTAAGAAAAAACAAGAATTCAAAATAAGGGATCGGTTCAGCTGAACCTATCAAAATACAAGTTTATAATTTCCACAATAATCAGAGAAACTAAGTACTCACGGTACCGCAGACAGAGCCTGAACCGACAATGCAGAATTAAATTCGGAATGAAACTGACAACTTTAACCAACTTTGAACCAAGCAGAAGGAGAAATCTCTGGAGCGACTGTTCAGTGAGGTGGAGTAAAGAATCTGACGGTTGGGTTTCAAAGTGCTGCAGACAGAGACCTCAACCGAGCTCAACATTCTATGCACTGCATAGAAAATTAACCCTGTACTCTCCGGGGCAGTTTAAAGGCTGGGGCTAACTGCAGATTGTCAGAATACAGCAAGACTTCATGTTGTTTGAAAGAAAACCACCTTGAGGAGAAACTTAGGATTTGTATGCAAAGACAATTGTCTTTGTGGAAAAATCAAATAAGGAGGCTCACACATTAGAGCCTCTAGCTCTGAAATCCCTTGAGCAGAAGTGACTTCAGTGAAAAATAACACTTTCTGAGAAAGAAAGCAGAAGTCAAAATGAGCCAAAGTAAGCTTTTCCAAAATAAAATTCAGGTCCCAAGCTGGGGCTGGATTATGGATGGGAGGCTTTAGATGTAGAATGCCTCTCAAGAACGTACAGGTCACCTTCAGCTGGGCAACCATACAACCCTCTATAGACACATGGAAAGCTGATATGGCTGCCAAGTGCACTTTGATAGAGGAATATGGCAGGCCTAAATCTGTCAAGGGCAGCAGATACTCTAGAACCTGATTAGCTAAAGAGGTGAATGGATCCAGTTGGTGAGAAGCGGTCCATAAAGCAAACTGCTTCCACTTCATGAAATAAGCGGATCTGGTGGAAGGCTTTCTAGTAGCCAACAGAACATCAGCCACTTTTTGGGAAACCCCAAAATGAGCAAAGGCTGTCTTCAGGAGCCACACATGCAGATGGAGAGTTCAGTTTGATATGTAATTTGATAGCAGCTTAGTCTTCCTTTGAAATATACATATTTATGGATTCGTGACATGGAAGTTCCTGGATTGAAATTATGTGTTTTTAATTTGGTATTAGAATACTTATTCTTTGCACATTTTTTTTTTGCACTTTCTAGAGTTTTTTTTTTTTATTAGACGAGCTACTTTTTGACAACAGCAGCTAGCACTTTAAGAGTCCATTGCTCCACTGTTAGATAGTATTTGTTAGCAATGTTTCTTTAAATGTCTGCTAAAAAATGAATTATGATTATAAACTGAATGCTAAGTTGCTGCTGTTTGTCCCCTGCCCCTGACAAAGCCTCATGGGATAGAAGTGAAGTGCTGAGGTACAGCTTTGTGTCCCTGCTTTCTTTTGTACCTTGGATTAAGCTACAATAAAGTTTTGGAGCATAACTTATGCCACAGCTGTGTGTTCCTGGAGTGCCCCTTTTTTGTTTTCTTGGACCAAAAATGTTCTAGCTGGAAGCACTCCAGTTTGAGGTAAGCACAGCAGCTTTTGTGCCCATGTAGATGGAGAGACTTCAGGTCTGGATGGACCAGGGTTCCCTGTTTCTGTGACAGTAGACCTTTGCACAGAGGCACTGGGGGTTCCACTGCTAGCTGTTTCAGTAAGGGGAACCAGATTTGTCGAGGCCAAAGGGAAGCAATAAGTATCAGAGCTATACCCTGCATTTGGAGTTTAAGTAGCACTGTCTTGAATTAGAGGGAAGAGAGGGAGGGAAGGCATACATGAACCTCCCTTTCCAAGAGTGGGACAACACATCTCACCAGAAAACTCCAGGCCCTGGAATGAGCGCACAGAAAAGCAGCAGTTTTGCGTTGTGTGGAGATGCAAAGAGGTCCAATTCTGAATGATCCCATCTTTCGAATAGGTCATCGACCACTGAGGTCAGCAGTTCCCACTCATGCATCCTGGAATGTGACCCGAGTCTGTCTGGTAAGAGGTTCTGGCAGCCTGGAACATGTACTGCTGATATTTCTACACTGTGGTCCAGAGCCCAATACTAAACCTTCATTGCCTTCCTGCACAGTGGATAGGAGTGAGTCCCCCCGTGTTTGTTGATGTAGTGCATCACACTGACATTGCCCATCTGTATTAGCAGAGGATCTGGGGACAAGTCAGTCTGGAAGGCCTACAGTCCATACAGAACAGCTAGTATTTCAAGAAAATTTATGTGCAAGGTGCTCTCACATTGCAGTCCATGTGTCCTGTGTCTGATGGGGGCCCAAGTGTGCTCCCCAGCCTGTCCCTGAAGCATCTGTGGTTAGAATCTAAAGAGGGGAGATGATCAGGAATGGAACCTCCTTTAACAGGTTGCTGGGTTCCATCCACTACTTGAGCACTTTGTGTACAGGAACAAGTTCAAGTTTATTGCAGAAAAGCTCCATTGAGCAAGCTCATTCACAAGGAGGTCCTGGGTGACTAGAACCACCTGCTCTAGGTTGTTTGTGAGCTGATCCCACTGGATTCTTAGGGTCCACTGCAGGATCGACCAGTAATACTATTGACTATGGCCACTATCATGAGTCCCAGCAGGTGTAATAAAGCCCTTGCCAAGACATAAAGGCTGTCATGCACTACTTGTATTTGGGCAACCAGGTGGTTGACCCTGTCCAAAGACAGAAAGGCTGAGCCCTGGGCCATGTCCATGACTGTTCCTTTGTACTGCAGTTGCTGGCAGGGTGTCAACACTGATTTTTGTATGTCGACAGTCACCCCCAGAGCACTGAACAGCTGTTTGGTTTGAGCCAAGGTCTTCAGTAGATGGTCCCTGGAGTGGGCTTTCAATAGCCAGTCATCCAGGTAAGTGAAAACATAGAGGCCTTCCCTGCAAAGGGCTGCTGCCACCACTGCCAAGCCTTTTTATGGTGCAGAAGACAAGCCAAAGGGCGACACTCTGAATTGGTAATATTCCCCTTGAAATTTCTGTATTTTGATATGGAGGTATGCATCCTTCATACTGAGAGAACATATCCAACCCCTTGCTTGCAGCAGTGGAAGAAGGCCTTTCAGGGTGACCATTCTGAGCTCCAGTACTCTATGAAGAAGTTCAGCTCCCTGAGATTCAGAATAGGCCTTAGACATCCTGTCCACATTGGGACAAAAAAGTACCTGGAAGTAAAAACATGTTGCTTTGTTCTAAGGGTACAGGTTCTATAGCCTGCTTTTGAAGCAAACTCTGCACGTCCTCCAAGAGCAGAGGTAGGTGCTCTGGAGGATAGTTTGTCAGAAGTGGGGGATGATCTGGAGGTGTGTCCAGATGTTCCAGAGCATGACCCTGTTCTATGATCTCCAGAACCCATGCATCTGTAGTCACCTCCTTCCAGTGGTTTAAGTGGAGGGAGAGGCAACCACGGACAACCACCTCTAGAGGTAAAAGGGGTTGGGGGTGTATAAGGAGTCAGGTGGAGCTGGTTGGGGCAGCTCCCCCTGCACCACTGCTTCTAGGAGCTTTTGAATGGGCATCTGCGGTAGTACTGTGGAGTGGCAAGGCTCCTGCTCCCTTACCCCTGCCCTGCTGTCTAGTGGCTAGGTGCTGTCTAGACACTAGCCAGATGAAAGGGACCCCCTGTTCCTACCCCTACACTGGGTATGGTAGAGGGAATGCACAGACTTCAGCATCCTGCCTGAAGCTTGATAGGATATCTTGACCCTTAGGACCAAATAATCTGTGCCTCGAAATGGGGCATTGAGAATGGACTTGCATATCACTCGCAAAACCTGCCACTCTAAACCAAGAATATCTCCTGAGACAGATGCCAGAGGCAACAACCCTGGCAGAAGCATCTGAGACATCATAGGCTGTGCAAAGCAAGTGCTTGCCCATATCAGTCCCAGCAGTAAGAGATTTTAGGAGTTCCTGTTTTGGGGTGTCTCAGGCAAAGCCTTTGCAGCTGCTTTTACCTTCCTCCAGAGGATGTTTTGGTACTTCATCATGTGGGCCTAGTAGCTGGCAATACAAAGGCCCAGTGATACTAAGGCAAATGTCCTTTTGCCTAAGGCATCCAACCTCCTGGACTCTTTATCGGGAGGGAGAGAACTAAGGTGCTTAGGTGCCCTAGACCAATCATGGGCAGCACTAATCACCATGGAGTCTGTCTCTGGTTTTGTGGCATAGAATGGTTCCTAGAAGGGGTCATGTACATTTTATCTGCCTTCCTGGGTACAGCAGGAATGTTGTTTGGCCTGTACCAGGGAGCAAAAGTGGCACGATAATTGCAGGAGATTCTGGCAGTTCCAGGAACTCTATTAAATTCTTTTTAGTAGTGTCCTGTTCCTCCAGATCAAAGTCCATGGCAACTTGTAACTACTGCATCATGGTGTGGAAAGTGGAATCATCTGGAGGAGACCATAGTGCGTTTATACACAGAGTCCTTACTGCAGGTTGAGACACTGGAGCTGGTGCCACAGCCACAGTGGCTTTCTGCATAGTTCTTAGTCTCATCCTGCATTATTAAATCAGGATTATATTCATACTCATTGTTGAGTGGGTCCATGGGGAGAAGGGAGTGCACCGGCAATGTTGGTGGTGCCCTAGGAGGTGGCTGTGGCAAGGGTGTTCCATGCAGCATCAATGGGGGGAGTGATAGGCCTCGCCAAGGGTCCCCCTGGAACTGGGAGACCAGGTAGCAGGCATCTACTCATTTGCTTATTTATTTGATGTCTCGGATTACAACTTTTGAGTCAAGACTCTTTTATAAAGGTTCCACATCTAGGTAACAGTACATGTCAAAACACAACATTGCAGAATAAACCATAGGTAAGATAGACACAGCAGAACACAAACATTGAGGCAGAGACAAGAAAACATGGCAGTTACATTTGAGATATATACATAGAGTTATATACATTAGAGCAGACTAGTCATAAGAAAGCAATCAAATTGAAATTGATCTTGTCAGGGACAAATTAGACAAAGGCAGGTACAGTACAGTTACAAACCACTGATGAGCAAAATCATCGCAGAGTAGTTAATAATTGTTGAGCTAGTCAGGCATGTCTGAAAATAATGACAGAATCGACCGAGTGACAGTGCCCATATGGTGGACAGGTGCATTTGAAAGAGTCAACAGGGGAAAGAGTCCCCAACATCGACAGTGACATACCAACTCTACTAGGCCTGGCAGTGCCTGTGCCAAGCTCTGACCCTGGTATCATGTCAGCAGTTGGGTTGTGAGTGGCATTGCTGCTGGAGTGGATGATTCCACTGAGGCGGCTGTACCTGCTGAGCAAGGGGTGACCATGGCACACACTGGGGAGGTTCTCTCCTTGTCTCTGTGACTCCCTGACACCTTGTCCCAGGATTTGGATCTGGATTTAGTTGACTGGGCTGCACTCTTCTGTTGAAGCTCCGTCTCTATTCTGGCTACTTTCTGCTCGAGGAGATGCTTCTCAAGAGCCCCTTTATGGCATTGCTTGGTTGTGGAACTGAAACACAGGCAGATTTTGCAGTCTTTCATGTTCTGTTCCAGGCCTAGGAAGCAGACGCAGTCATTTTGGGAGTCACCAGTGTAGATCATGTCCCCACACTCGCAATACTAAAATAGTTTTGATGGTTCTTTTGACAACATACAGATCATCAAAAATCACTGTAAAAGTGATTACTTTTTATGAGTAAATAAAAATGGTGGCTATTTCAGCAGTCTGACAAGTCTAACTGGCGGTGGGAAAACAACTCGGGAGAGGAGGGGTGCCCACGTTTATGCATGAGCTGACATCTGACATCATCGTGGGGAGCCCCTGGCTGACTGGTTGCAAAAGTTTCCACGTGGTCCTAGCACCTGCAAGTTCCATATGTGGCTTGATGAAAGAGATATAGAAATACAGAATCTGATGGTAGATAAGGACCACTTGGACCACCTAGTCTGCCCATTTCCCTACCCAACGGATAAGCTTCAGATCCTAATTAACCAACAGCCTACTTCCTATATCCTCAAAGATGATCGTCTGTTGTACTGGAACATCAGCCAACCCCTTCACCACACACATACATAGATGGTACAGGTATATAGATGATGTGGTGTGTGTTTGGAGGGTGGCAGGGATGAAGCCCAGGAATTCATCAGGTGGCTAAATCAGAATAACTGCAATCTGAGCTTTACCTCAAACATTCAGGAAAGGGAACTTAACTTCCTGGATGTCACGTTAAAGGCTGGGGAGGATGGCAGAGTAATCCTGAGTGTCTAAGGAAACCTATGGCAACTAATAGCTTCTTAAGAGCCGATAGTGTTCACACTAGACATCTTATAGGTTGTATTCCAAGGTATTATTTTATTGAATTCACTGAATTTTTTGGACCAGGTAGGTCCGCTGATACCAAAGGTCCCTTTTTCAGGGGCGACCCAGGATTAGTTACATATAAGAGAAACGCTTGACATTTGCAGTACAGAGTTCAATAACAACAGACTCACATAGAACATAAAGGTCTATACAAAGGCAGGAATAACTCATATAGGCATTTCAGAGTTTGGTCACACAATGTAGGACAGGCCTGTTAGTTAACAACAAAGAACAGTGGTAGATCAGAAACATTCAAGCATGACAACAGATTAAAAATCCTAAGAAGTGCAAATTACACGTGGTCAGGTACTAATAACTATTCATTGCAGAAGTAACATAGAAAAGGGGAGTAAGTCAAAAAGTGGGAGGGTACTAGTTCAGTGGAGCATTAGACAGACTCACGAGATTTCTGACATGGGTGCTGTCCTAGTATGCACAGGTGCCGGTAATGTTAGTGAAGAGGTGCACTCCTAGTGAGTGCTTGGATGCAGAGAGAGAGGCTGCTCTGCAGGGAAGGTGGGAGATTGTTCCAGCAATGCATCATCCTGAATGCAAACGACCTTTCTCTGGCTGTTGTATGCACCCCTGGTACTTCCAGAGTAGGTTGCGATGTTACATGGAGAGTTCTTAGGTGCTATCTGTGCAACACTAGGAACTGGTATAGCATAGCAAAACCATATGCATATCCGAAGTTAATGCTAGCCACAGCACTAGACTGCTAAACATTTTTAATGCTTTTTATTCAGGTTTGCTCAATTAAAACATATTACAAATAACGCATTTTTAATTTTGCTAATAAATCTGTACAAAGGCTAGTGTATTTTCACAGCTGATGATCACTTTCACATGCAAAACTGATAATCAATATTTTTGGTTTATTTTAATACCCTGTATTCCATAAGGCCAGTTTCTGCACCTTAAACATAGCTGCTCAGAGGTGAATGACTTTGAACCAAAAAATAGAGAACCACTTGGGAAATAACTAGTCTGCTTTGTAAGAGAATATAACTGCATAGCTCAGAAAATAGGGATATTATCAAGCAGTATTGGCCAGTCTTCCTGAGTGACCCTGTTTTTGGCAAAAGTTTAGGGGACAATCTGAGAATCTCTTTCAGTAGACCTAAAAATATGAAATATAAAATTGCACATAGCCAGTTCAGCAGCTCCACGGTTAAGCCCAGACCAGAGTACCTTAACTGGCTGCCCATACCACCCAAGGGTATGCACAGATGTGGAAACAGTAATGTGTGCCATTGGTGCAACCAATCAGACACCTTACAGGTCAAGGGGGTATGATCACACCATTAAAATCAGGGAATTCATGACCTGTGATACCAGTTTTGTGGTCTACACTCTGTGGTGCTCCTGTCCGACACTTTATATTGGCAGGACTATTAGAACCCCCAAACAATGCATACAGGGGCATGTTAGGTGCATCAGATATGTAAGTGATGATACCACAATGGGTGCCCATCCTGCAGAGCACCATAACAATGACCCCTCACCTTTAAGGTTCATGGGCATTGAACAGGTTAAGTAAAATGTACACTGTACACTGCCTCTGTTGTTTAAATGAAATGTACTGTCTGTTTGGAGTGTATTCATTTAAAAACCCTTGTCTCCGTCCTTTACCTATCCCAATGTATCTAGTCTCGCCTAAGTTTTAATCTGTATTTTTTCAGAGAACCTACAGCTTTTGCTATATTCTACCTAGATGTATTCCAGCCTGGTGACACTTGCAATGCACCTGTTATTGTAATTATCATGAAGATGTTTTTCTTTTTATGTGGAACCTATGTAAAGAGCTGTTGCTCAAAGGTATTAATCCAAGATTTCAATCAATAAATAAATAAGAGGTGGAAACAGACTTCAAAGACTACTCCAAATAGAAAGCTTTTAGATTTTTTTCAGTGAAGTCATTGAAACCGAAAGGGTTGAATGTTGACTGGGACTTGAAACCTTTTTTTTTATAATGTCACACTAAATATAATTTGTTTCTGACCATGAGATGTTAAATATCTGTAAATAATTTGTCTCTATCTTTCCATTTCTCTCACTCTTTATCATCCAGCTTTTTTTCTTCTTGTTTCTGCTTATCCTCTCTTCAACATACTGTTTCACACTAACAAACCCCTCAGCCCTGTTTTCCTTCCTTCTTTCTCCACCCCCATGGTTCCTCCCCTTGCCTTTCCTCGTCCTCAATTCCCCCTCATAACCCAATTTCATCCCTCCTCTGCCACCCTGCTGATGTATTGCTGTGTAACCACCAAGTCCCTGGAGTTACTAGAATCGTATCAATATTATTGTTAGGAAGGCAGCAGGTAGGGAGTTCATTAGGGGCTCCTTACTTCCCGTACCTGCCACATTACACTGGTGCTGCGCAGATTGCACTGGCTGCCGATTTAGTGGTGGATCACCTTCAAAGTCAGATTACTGACTTATAAAGCACTACATGGACTTGGTTCGGACTACTTGAAAGAGCTCCTGTCCCCTTACTGCCCCGAGCGACTGCTCTGGTCGGCTCACAAGGAGTTGCTAGAGATTCCAAGGGTATTTTTAAAATCTTCGGGGGCCTATGCATTTACATACGTGGACCCAGCCCTTTGGAATTCTCTACCATGTCGGCTTTGGGAGTGCGCGAGCATGGGGGGCTTTAAACAGGCACTGAAGACATATTTATGGATCCAAGCGTATCCTAATTATTAACGTTGACTATTGATTTTTATTGCATATTTTATATAACAGCTGTTTTATCTTTTGTTTTAATTTACTGTGATGCGTCTTGATAATTTTGAAAGGTGCAAAACAAATAAAAATATTTATTATTATTTATATTATTACTGTTATGAACATTCTGTTTATTGCTTCTAATTGTGTTGATTTACTGGGGCCCCTCAGCAGGTTAGATCAAGCATATGCATAGCAGCCTCCACCCAGGACCTGGGTTGTGTGTTATTTACACAGGGTTCAAGTGTTTGTTTCTGTATCCCTACCCCTCTCTTTCTCTAGAAAATGAGACAGGTATGCACCCTAACACCAAAGGTGGCACCTACCTTTTATTAAAGTAAATGGTATGCCAGTATAAGGGCACCAGTGTTTCCAGATATTTAATGGGGAGGTGTGCACACTAGTTAAATAAGTGGCCTGGGGGTTACAGCTGTACTTTCTGTATGTAAGCAATAAGACATGACGGGGTGTGCATTGAACAGATATTACTGCACGTCTAGGGTGCAGTGAGGCATGCGGTCGCAGGCCAAGTGCATTTAGCCCCTTGAATTGCAGTGATATTTGTTCAGTGCACGCCCTCAGAGTGTCTTACTATGCTTATAAAATGGGCCTTTGCAATTTATATGCCTTGTAAAAAATGTAATTTGTAGGCTTAAATAGAAAAACTGCAAAATACTTAATGCAATTTGATGTAAAATAGTTCCTCAGCCTACATTAGTTTGCTGGAGTTTATTTGCACTTAGGAGTTTTGACCTTCAGTGGACACTGTACATGTAGCCTGCCAGTGTCACCATCATAGCTGTACTTTTTATAATAATGCCATATGTTATAGTTATAATCATTTAACAATCCATAGTGATGCACAAAAGTAGTTGCCACGTCTCCCACTCCCTCGCAACACTCATACGCACACTAAGCTGCATGACCTCTGGACAGAACTCGGAACATTGTTGTCAGTCACCCGCCCGCCCGCCTGCAGGAACCAGTAATGAAAGCTAAATAAAAAAACTGTAATGATTCATTTTTTCCTACGGTTTGTAAACAACTGACAGAGAATGGCATCCACGGAGTGCAGGAATGGGTAACACTTGTCCCGATTCCGAGAGGAAGGGAGTTGAGCTGCATGGTTCTGCATTTGGAAAAGGTATGTGACATTATAGATCAATAACTTTAAAAAAATAAATAAATAAATAAAAATCAGCATAGACTTTTACTTATACTGTGGAAGAGTCAGAGCAGTCCAGAGACAGAGAAAGTAAAGAGAGGCAGCGTGACCCGAGAGAAAACTTTTGCTGTTTAATAGCAAGGAGCGGTCGAGGGATTGGAGGAGCAGTAGCACTATCATAAACAGTTTGGAGATTGTATAGATTAATTATGGAATTTATTTGTGGGGCTTCATTCTGTTTAGTGATTTTTTTTTTACTGTACAGTTGCCAAATATGCTTAGTGAGGTTTGTGTGCTGTTCCGTTTTCCTAGCTAAGATAACAAAAAAATGTTGGCATTTGAAAACAGAGCGTTCTAACTGCACACTGATGTTTTTTAAATGAGGTAGACTTTTCAGAACTTTTTACTGTGCATTAAACAGATCTAATGCACAGGTAAAAAAATAATTAAATTGCAGGATTTATTTGTCCTATTTTATAATATATTCTTATCTATAATAGGACACTGCACTCTGCACTCCCATCTCTTTTCTCATCCTTTTCCCTCTCTCTCTCTTTCCCAGGGCATATGGATGCAGGAAGCTTCAGCTGATCCCCCTTGGATTTGCATGGACCATTCTAGGATAATTTGGGGTGATCAAGGTTCCTTCCTAGGCAATCCTGCTACCTGGTTTTATCTGTTTGGATGCCTTGTCCATGGAGCCCTGGGTAGTACACTTAGCAATTTTGTGATACATGTGCACTTGTTTACAAGGTTTCTCCTTGTTGAGCCGTATCTGTATCTTGCATCTGGATTTTTACATACTACTTTTTTTTTTTTGCATGATCTTTTTATTAAAGTTTTACAAAAGAAAACAGCAACATGCATAATATACATAACAAGTTCATCAAACTATATACATGCACGGGTCCATGCCATTAACCAATATATTAAAGGAAAATCATGTCCACGTTCCATGCAAATACTCATTTATATAATGAAGCTGATGGTCTATATTATTGGTTACCCAGGCGTGTAGTTGCAGTATAAGTAAGCATTAACACATGATAGGGTGTGCTGTTATTGGGGATTAGCGCACACCTCGGGTACATTGAGAGGCACAAGGTCGCAGGCCGTAGTTCTGCAAAGGAGCAGAACCTGTCCTTATTAAACAAATCCCCCACACACTTAACTCCTCCTGCCTCCCATTCTCTAAACCCAGTCACTAATCCCTGGCACAAAAAGGGGTTCCTCAACACCAGTAGTAGAAGTGTCTGCTCTTCCCCCACCTTATGGGTTCTGCCAAGTTGTTCTCAGCTTTCCAGGACCACATTTACCAAGGGGTTAGACCAGCCAAGATTATATGCCCTATGCATTTTTTTTTTCCAGGTATGCCGATAGTCTCCCCTGACAATCCTTTTCCTCTAAGATTCTTACAGGATGGATAGATAGTTCCCCCCGTTCCAGCCAGTAACCAATCTCAGACCCCCTCCTCCTCAAAAACCATCCCTCACACAGAATCAAAGGGCTCCCACATCCTATAAAAATGTTCCACTCTACCTTTCAATATGTGAGAGAGCCTTTCCATTGACAGAACTTGTATAGACAGATTATGCCATTGCTGAACCATGGGGACAGCGCCTGATACCCATATGTTCAGGATGCGGTGGTGTGCCAGAATAGAAACATAGAACCATAGAATTTGATGGCAGATAAGGACCGCTTGGCCCACCTAGTCTGCTCATTTCCCCTACCTAATGCATACGCTGAAGATCCTAGTTAACCAACAGCTTACTTCCTCCTACTCCCCACTAAAATTGCCATATGTCTGTCCCATGCATTCGTGAATCCCCCCCACTGTTTTTGAATTTACCACCTCCTCAGGAAGGCTGTTCCATGCATCCACAACCCCCTCCGTGAAAAAAAAATACTTCCTCATATTACTTCTGAGCCGTCCCCCCATCTTCAAATTGTGCCCCCTTGTTCTTATTTATTATTATTTAGTTTTATTTCTTGCAAATCTCTTTTTCTGAAAGATGCTACCATCTTGGACTCGGTTGATTCCCTTGATGTACTTGAAAGTTTCTATCATGTCCCTCCTCTCCTTGAGTGCATACATATTAAGCTTCTTTACTCTCTCTTTGTATGTCTTCTGGTGCAGACCCTACACGATTTTAGTTGCCCTCCTCTGGACAGTCACCATCCTGTCTATGTCCTTGCAGAGATGGGGTCTCCAGAACCGGACGCTGAACTCCAGATGGGGTCTCACCAACTGTCTGTACAGAGGGATAACAACTTCCTGTTTTCTACTGGTGATACCTCTCCCTGTGCATCCCAGTATTCCACCAGCCCTCCTAACTGCTTTCTCACATTGCTTGCCCACCTTAAGGTCGTCCGATATGACTACCCCCAGGTCCCTTTCCATTTCTGTTGTTGTTGTTATCTCACTCCATTGTGTACTCTTTCCCTGGATTTTTGTTTCCCAGGTGCATTACTTTGCACTTCTTTGCATTAAATCTAAGCTGCCATACATTTGACCATGCATCCAACCTTGCCAAGTCTTTTTGCATCCTCTCCACCCCACCTTCTGCATCAACCCTGTTGCAGATCTTTGTGTCATCTGCAAAGAGACATACTTTTCCTTCCAGTCGCTCTGCAATGTCACTTATAAAGACATTAAAGAAGACCGTTCCCAGTACTGAACCCTGTGGTACCCCACTACTAACCCCCCCCCTTTCTTCAGAGTAAACTCCGCTAACTATTACCCTCTGTAGCCTGTTGTCCAGCCAATTTTTTACCCAGGCTACCATCTTGGGACCCACTCCAAGGCTGGCTAACTTGTATATTATTCTTTTGTGTGGGACTGTGTCAAATGCCTTGCTAAAGTCTAGGTAGGCCATGTCCACAGCCCCTTCCTGGTCTGCTACATTGGTTACCCAGCCAAAGAAATCTATTAGATTCATCTGACATGACCTTCCTGCTGTGAATCCATGCTGCCTTGGGTCCTGTGCCCCACTGGCCTCTAGGAACTCAACAATTATTTCCTTTAGAAGTGATTCCATCATTTTCCCTACCACTGAGGTCAAATTAACAGGTCTGTAGTTTCCTGCCTCTCTCCTGTCTTGCTCCCACTTTTGTGAAGGGGAATCACATCTGCCCTCCTCCAGTACCACACCATCTTCCGATGATTTGTTAAAAAGGGAGGTCAGTGGTGTCACTAATTCTACCCTTAGTTCTTTTAGAATTATTGGGTGAATCCCATCAGGCCCTATTGCTTTGTCCACCTTCAGTTTTAAGAGTTCTTTCAGAACCCTTTCTTCTGTGAATGGACTGGTATCTACCTCCTTATCCAGAGTGCTTCTAATCTTTGATTTAGGTACCTCCGCCTCCTCTTCTTTTGTGAGTACTGAGCAGAAGTATTCATTTGGTATCCCTGCTTTTTCATTGTCATTCTCTGCCCACCCTCACTTCCCTTTAGTAAGCCTCACTATCCCTTCCTTCATCTTTCTTCACTCTCAAATGTACCTATAAAAGGTTTTATCCCTCTTCTTAACTGAATTGGCAATATTTTCCTCAGTTTGGGCTTTTGCTATTCTGACTGCCTTCCCCAATTCTTTCTGCTTTAACTAGTACAGTTCTCTGTCCTGCTACTTCTGTGTTTCCTTATACTTCCTAAATGCTGTCTTTCTCCTTAACCTTCCCCGCCACCCTTTTGAGAACCATAGTGTTTTTTTCCTTCATTTTGCTTTGTTAATTTGCTTCACACAAAGGCTTGTTGCCTCTGTGATGACTGTTTTGATTTTTCCCCATTGTTCTTCCACCTCTCCTTCTTGCCAATTTGCTAGTTCTTTTCTGAGGCACTCTCCCATTTTCCCAAAGTAACCCCTCCTAAAGTCCAACACTCTTGCTTTTGTATGGCTCAACGCTGTGTTATCGTGAACCATACTGTTTAGTGGTCACTTGTTCCCAGATGGCTACCCACTTCTAAATCTGAGATCCTTTCTCCATCCCCATTTGACAGTACCAGGTCTAAAACTGCTCCCTCCCTAGTAGGTTCCACCACTAGGTGTCTGAGGCATGCCCCCTGAAGGGTATAGAGAATAATGCTTTTTGATGTGGTTGCAGCTAGGGTGCTCCAGCTAATGTCTGGCATATGCAGGTCCCCCATCAACAGTATCTCCCCATTTTATGCCATTCTAAGGATGCCTTCTATCATTTCCTTGTCCATTGCCTCCCCCTGAGATGGAGACCTGTATACCACCCCTGTGCAAATTGTGATGCCATAACCTGTCTCCAGGGTAACCCACAGTGCCTCCTCTACTCCCTGTTTATCCTTTAGTTCTGTTTCTTTGATCCCTTCCCTTACATAGAGAGCTACTACTCCTCCTCCTCCTCTTTTACCCTCCCTGTCCCTCCTGTAGATTGTGTACCCTGGTATGTTGACATCCCAGTCATGGTTCTCAGTGTACAATGTTTCTGTGACTACCACGATATCCAGATGCCCCTCTTCCATCAAGGCCACTAGTTCAGGGAGCTTGTTACACAGACTATGGACATTGGTACTCATTATCCTTAATTTGTTTATGGCCTTACCCCTTTTAGTCCCATCCCTGTCCTTACTGCCTTTTTCTGCATTTACCCCTGTCCTGCTCCCCATTAACTTCGCTACCATGGTGTTTACCTCTCTAACTACTGTGTTTTGTGGAGGGAGGCTGGGTTTTCCCTGTTCCTTTTCAGTGCCTCCCCCCTTTGCTAGTTTAAATGCTTGCCAATTATGCATTTAAACCTATCACCTCGGATTCTGGTTCCCCTCCTGGACAGATGCAAACCATCGCGCCAGTATAGGCCTGTATCCCTCCAGGTGGACCCCCAGTTCCCAATGAAGCCAAAACCCTGAGCTGTGCACCAGTTTTTTAACCATTCATTGAATCCCATGGTGTGGAGTACTCTAGCATCACCCCTGCGATAGCCAGGCAGCAGCTCTGAGAAGGTTACTGTATGTGCTACTAGTCCAAGTCCTCTCCCCAACTCTTCAGACTCCTCTTGCACTGCTCCGATCCCATTCACAACCAGGTCATTTGTCCGTAGGTGGACAGTGACATCCAGCTCCCTCCCTTGTGCAGCTGCAGAATGAGGAGTACCCGGGACCAACATGGCAAGGGGAACCACTCCTCCTCCCCCAGGTCTTTTATTCCAAACAAAAGGAGCAGGGGAGCCACCAGTAACCTTTTCCCCCAGTAATGTTTCAAGTTCAGAGCCAATTTCAGCCCAAAAGGTTTGTAAGACCAGGCAGGATCAAAAGTAGTGATAGTAGGTACTAGGCTCCCAGGTCAGTGTTGCATCTCGCACACATTGGAGATATGGCTGGGTTGAATTTATGTACAATTAAGGGAGAGCAATATAAGTGATGAATAAATTTATAAAAAGATTCTTTATATTTATTACAAATCAATATGCCCATGTGAAGCATCAAGAGCACTCGCCAGTTCTCTTCGATGATTATTAGACCCATGTCCCTTTCCCACAAGAATCTAGTTTTCTGCATGAGACCCAGACAATATTGCGTCCCCCCTTGGGCCACCTTACGTATGATATCCTTAGCATCTTCTCCTGGTGATATACACCAACTGCTCTATCTGCCCAAGAGGCGAGTCCATTACCTGATCTCTCCCCAGACTACGGCAGTATGCTATAATCTGCAGGTGCTGAAAGAAATGCATATGGCCTAGCTCCATTCGATCCTGTAGTTCTGCAAAGGAGCAGAACTTGTCCTTATTAAACAAATCCCCCACACACTTAACTACTCTAGCCTCCCATTCTCTAACCCCCCAGTCACTAATCCCTGGCACAAAAAGGGGTTCCCCAACACCGGGAGTAGAAGTGTCTCCTCTTCTCCCACCTTACGGGTTCTGCCTAGTTGTTACCAGCTTTTCAGGACCACATTTACCAAGGGGTTAGGCTGCCCAAGATTATTATATGCCCTACACATTTTTATTTTTACCAGGTATGCCAATAGTCTCCCCTGGCAATCCCTTTCCTCTAGGTCAAGCCATCCCACCACGGGGGGGCAGTTGTTCCAGTCTTGTAAATATCAGTGCTGGATCACCAAAAAATAATTCTGCAAGTCTGGAAAATTTACTCCCCCACCATTCATAGTCACCTTGAGGTGTTGTAAGCTAACCCTTAGGCGCTTCCCCTGCTAAATAAATGCAGTGAAAGCCCCCTCCACAATTCTAATGTCTGCTTTAGTTCTGCCTAACCAAGATATGGGTAGAGACCACCAGCATCTCAATTCTGTCTCCACCGTCTTGATAATGGGGGTATAATTCAACTCATACACTGAACCAAGATCCTTACCCACCCATATTCCCAAATACACAAAGGAACCATCCACCTCTTTAAGGCCCCAACCACCTTGCCAGGTCATCCCCCTCCCCAGCACAGCAGTTCTGAGTTCCCCAAATTAATTCTGTACCCCGAAAAATGGGCAAACTTCTCAAATAGCTGGAGCAGGAGTGGCATCGACTTTTGCGGCTCCTCTACGTATAGCAGCATGTCATCTGCATACAGAGTGATCTTATGTTCACAACCTGAGCGCCCCAGGTTATCCCGAATGCTCACAGCCAGTGGTTCAAGCGCAAACAGCAAAGGGGAGAAGGGGCACCCCGTATTGTTCCCCTGCAAAGTGGAAATCTGTCTGACAAGGACCCGTTGACCAGTATCTGCACCACTGGTGACTCATACATTGACCAGACGATCCCTATGAAGCCATCCCTCATCAAAAACCAGGTTAACACCTCAAACAGATTTTCCCACTCTATGCGGTCAAACGCCTTCTCGGCATCCATGGAGACCACATATGTGGCACCAGGATGCTGACAGGCCCCCACAAAACATTTAAGAGTTTACCCATATTGTGGTAGGAGACTCTACCCTGTATGAATCCAGTCTGGTCCGGGTGGATCAGCCCTGGGAGTACATTGTCCAGCCGACTTGCAATAATTTTCACTAATATTTTTAAATCACAATTTAAAAGTGATATCGGTCGGTAGGAGGCACAGTCCAAGGGGTCCCTACTGGGTTTTGGGATAACACAGATAACTGTATCTCTCCATGAGGCAGACAGCTTCCCCCTTCTCCCCTCGTCTCCCGCAGCACTTCCCACAATGGATCCACCACATGGGCCACCATGGCTTTATAATATTCATCCGGGAACCCATCGGGCCCACTGGCCTTCCCACTTTTCAACCCATTTATAGCTTGTCTGATTTTGTCTTTGGTAATTTCAGAGTTCAGTGTGTTTATTTGTGTCTCTGAAAGGTGTGGAAGGCTAATTCCATTTAGGAACACTTTCACGAGGTCTAATGTTCCCCGACACTCTGCCCAATATAGTTTTTGGTAAAAGTGTCTGAATCTCTTCCGGATCAGTCTTTTTTCCAGCACTACATTACCCTGACCATCCTTAATGCTTGATACCAGATTGGATCCTCGCTTCCCCCATATCAGATTAGCTAGCATGGATCCAGCCTTGTTACCCCACTCGAAAAATGTGTCTTTTAACAAACAGCAAGGATTTATGGGCCTCTCCTAACAGGAGCGCATTCAGTGCCTCTCTTGTTACCATCAGGAGGTGGGATGCCTCCCCATTCTCGTCCGCTGTCACTCTCCATTCCAGATCTTGCAGATGAGCCTCCAGCTTTTCCCTATTTTCCAGTACATTCCTTTTCTGATGAGCTATGAAGTTTATGATCGCTCCCCACATATATGTTTTCCCTGTGTCCCAAAGGGTCACTTTGCTAGGGGCCATTTCTTTATTCATCTGGTCATACTGTTCCCTGCTCTAATAGGTATTTCTTAAAATCTGTGTTGCCCACATAGTAGTTTGGGAATTTCCAAGGGGGTTGGCCCATTCTTTCACTTTTAGGGTCAAGACTACCATGGCATGGTCTGACAGGTAGATAGGGCTATGTTTAACATTCACCAAATTAAGAAACCAGCTATGGGGAACAAAGAGATAATCTATGCGGGACCAAGATTTGTGCGGATGTGACTAAAATACAGGTTACTCACCTGTAAAAGGAGTTCTAGGAATGGTATATGTTGTTCATCCACACTTATTGGCAGGTTCCTCGCCGTTTTAAATCTTGCCAGAAGGTCTTCAAGCTGGCTCCTCCCACCCACCCGGGTGGTAAAACTCTCGGCTCTGTCCCATGACGCCAGATCTAGCTCGCTGGAAGGCAGGTTGTGTGTTGAAGCTGGGGAGGTCGGGTGGGTGATGTGGCTGAACAACATATACTATTCCTAGAACTCTTGTTACAGGTGAGTACCCTGTATTTCTAGGGACAAGGATATGTTGTTCATCCACACTTATTGGCAGACTCCTAGCAGTTCTCCGGCAGGATGGAGGCAAGGCGCACACCCCTATGTAGGGAATAAAGACTGGAGAACCGAGGCCCCAAAATCAGCATCCTGGCGTGACTCAAGGTCGATGTGGTAGTGGGTAATGAAGGTATGTGCCGACTTCCAGGTAGCAGCCCTGCAGATATCCTGGGTAGGGACATCCCTGGAAGCAGCCACCGATGCAGCGGTATGGTGGGTAGAATGATCTCTTATCCCTCTGGGAGGCTCCATGCCCGCCAACCTATAGCAGAATCTGTGCAGGAGGTGACCCACCTGCCTATCGTCCGCTTGGCTGCAGGTCTGCCAGGTGCGGCTTCAGCGTAGGTGATAAACAGCTGGCAAACCTCTCCCCGAACTTCAGCCGTCCGCTCCTTATAATAAGTGTGCGCTCTTCTAGGGTCCAAAGTATGGAGCCTATATTCGGCCTCCGAGGTGTGATTGGGGTAGAACACCGGCAGAGTCAACACCTGGTTAAGGTGAAACTCTGACACCACCTTCGGAAGGAACTTCGGGTGGGGGCGCAGGACAACCTTGTCCCTGTGGAAGACCAGATAAGGAGACTCGATTGAAAGCACATGGAGCTCTCCCCATCCTTCTGGCTGACGTGATAGCCACCAAGAAGGCAGTCTTCCACGACAGGTGGGAGATATCGCACCTGTGCATTGGTTCGAATGGCTTGCCCATGAGCTTGGCAAATACCAGCAGTAGATCCCACGGAAGTGGAGGTTCTCACACCGGAGGGGAAATGTGATCAAGGCCTTTGAAAAAGTGCCAGACCACCTCTCTCTCCACCGACTGCTTCCGCCCGCCCGTAAGCAGAGATGGCTGCCAGGTGTGCACTTAAGGTCGCCGACCAAAGCCCTTGCTGAGAAAAGGGACCACAGGTAGTCCAGAATGCTTTAAGGAACAGGAGAAAGGGTCCAGGCCCTTTCCCTGACACCAAATGGAGAATCTCTTCCATTTGAAGGCATAACATTTTCTGGTCGACTTCTTACAGGACGCCTCAACGACGTTGAGGACCTCATCAGAAAGACCCAAGGCCTGGAACTCTAGCCGCTCAGGAACCAGGCCATCAGGTGCAGGGATTGAAGGTCCAGATGGAATACCTTCCCCTGACTGACTGAGATCAGGTCCGGGTGGGCTGGAAGTTGCCTCGGGAGCCTGGAGCTGAGACTAAGGAGATCTGGATACCAGAACTGACGGGGCCAGTCTGGGGCTACCAGAATCACCTGCGCCTTGTCCCTCCTTGCCTTGAGAAGCACCTTGTGGATCAAGGGAAATGGGGGAAAGGTGTAGAAGAGGCCCGGGGTCCATGGCCTTGAGAAGGCATCCCCCTGCAGCGAGCCCTGCTGAGGGGGGCAGGCATGGAACAGTCTCAGCTTCGCATTCTCCCTGGAGGCAAACAGGTCCGCCTGAGGCGTGCCCCAATGGCAGAAGAGACCACTCGTGAGACGCAGCCCCTATCCGGCTTAGGGCATTGGCCAGGGTGTTGGAGGCTCCTGCCACGTGAATCGCTAGGAGATCTGCCTCCAGGCTGCGCACGAGAGACCATATGCGGAAAGCTTCCTTGCATAACAGCATGGAGCGCATCCCACCTTGGCAGTTTAGGTAGAACATGGTTGTGGTATTGTCCGTCTGGACCTGAACCACTTAACCCCGTAGAAACGGAGCGAAGGTGGTGAGAGCTAGGCGGACCGCTCGGAGCTCCAGCAGGTTGATATGGCATCGGGACTCCCGAGGGGACCAGAGTCCATGCGCTCTGTGTTCCCCCAGATGGGCACCCCAACCCATCAGAGATGCGTCGGTCGATAGAGAGACCATTGGCTCGGGGCTGACGAACGGGATGCCCTCCTGCAGATGTGCCGGAATGGTCCACCACTGGAGAGCGTTCCACATTTCCTGGGTCAGTGTCACCAACTGATCCAACGGATCGTAGCATTGTGACCACTGGCTGGCCAGTCCCCACTGAAGGGGACGCATGTACCAATGGGCCCAATGGACCACGCTGGTGCAGGCCGCCATGAGGCCCAGGAGGCCCAGGAAGTCCCGGGCAGGGCGCGATTGCCCAACCAGAAATGATCGGGCAAAGGAGGAAAGAATCTCGACCCTGTCCGCCGGGAGCCAAGCTCTGGCTCGAAGAGAGTCGAGCTCTGCCCTGATGAAGTGCATCACCTGCTTCGGCACGAGTTCCGACTTGGCCTCGTTGATGAGGAGGCCAATCTGAGAGCAAACCTGGAGGGCCAGATCTCTGGACCGCTCCACCTCCGCTCTGGAGGGGGCTGCAATCAGTCAGTTGTCTAGGTAGGGGTACAGCCGTACCCTTCGGCGCCGCAGGAATGATGTCACCACTGCCATGCATTTGGTGAAGACCCTGGGAGCTAGAGAGAGGCCGAAGGGCATGGCCAGGAACTCGTAAAGGGATCCCTCTGCTCTGAAGCAGAGGAATCTTTGATGAGATGGACGGATCGGGACGTGAAAGAACGCGTCCTGGATGTCCAGGGAACAGAACCACATGCCTCATTCCAAGGATGGGATTATCTGAGCCAGAGTGACCATCCTGAAGGTCCGAGACCTTAGGAACCTGTTCAGGTCGTGTAGGTCGAGAATGGGGCGCCAGCCGCCCCCGTATGAGGGATGACCTCATCCAGGGAGCCCACGAGGGCGTGGGAGAAGTGTGCCATCAGTATGGCTGAGCTGGCCTGTCAGAGGCCGAGGGAGGACGCAGCGTACACATTGCGCCCGGCATAGTCCAGCTTCTTGGACTCTGTGTCGGGGGGCTTATCCATGTCCCGAGCGTTTCCGGAACTCCGGAAGACGCTATCGGTGACTAACCCCTCGGCAGAGGGGTGCTCCGTGAAACCGGGCAAAGAGCTGGTAGGGACCGTATACTTCCTGGCCATCCTGGCCAAGGGCACAGGACAGGAAGCAGGCCGCTGCCAAAGCTCCAAGACTGGGCCGACAATGGCCTCAGCCACAGGGAAGGCCTCTGTGGGTGAATCCCCTCGGTCCAGTATCTCCGTCAGGGGATACTTGGCCCATTTGGACACAGGCTCGAGCTACATCCCGGTAGACTCCGAGATGAGCCGAAGCAGACACATGAAGGACGATGGGCTATCGTCCAATGACTGGCCCCTGGAGGACTCCAGGTCGACCTGCTTGGAGAACAGGGAGAAGTCGTCATCGGACTCCGAAGAGTCTGCGAAGAGCTGCCTCGGGCCTGAGCCACCCTCCACCTGCCGAGGACGGTCAGGAGTGAGGGTGACCGACAACCTGTGGGGCAGGCCGTGACCTGGCCGAGAATCTTTGGTCGGTGCCCCAGACTTCGGTTGTGGAGGCGGAGGTTCCACCACAATCGGTGGGGCAGCTAGTTTCGGCCGAACAACCAGCCCAGAAATGGGCATCTCGACTGTGGCGAGTGGTTGCTTCAGCCATTCGGGCGACAGCCACTTGATGGCTGGGGAGTGAATCAGAGTCAGTTTACTCCTGGACAACAGTAACTGCTGCCACATAAGCTCCTCGTAATGCTGACGCAATTTGCGTCGAAGCCTCTCCTCATCTGAGGTGGAGGACGAGGAGGAACCACTTACTTTGGTGCGGAGACCGAGATCGCCGATGTCAGCGGGAATGGCTTGACTGAGATGAAGTCCGAGACCGAGACCCTCAGTGTAACAGAGGGCGGGCCTGAGAAGGGGCGGGGGACACCCGCTCTTCCCTCTGCCCGGACACTTTAACCGGGGACTGCCGCCCCGAAGGCATGGGCAGATCCTCGGTCTCCACCAGGGGAACCGGTGAAGAGGGGTTGTCAGCTTCACCAGTCGACAACCCGTCCGATGGGTCGAGGAATATCTCGACTGCGTCTACGGGTGTCTCGGCAGGCTGGCCTGACGGGGACGCCGTGAAGCTAGCAGCCTGATCCGCAACTTCGACCAAAGTCGACGGTCGGCTGTCCGGGGAAGGAGACCTCTCCCGCTCCCACGAATGCCGATGGTGGGACTTACCCTTCGACTCCCTCTTCTTGGGCTGAGAGAAATGTCCCGATGGCCCCTCTCCCTTCATGGAAAGGGACTGGCAAAGCTCTTCGAACAAAGCTGAGTAAGAGGAACTCAGAGCGGGATAAATGCCGTGGCCGAGGAGGAGGAAGATGCGGCCTGGGCCGCCTCCTCGACGGCGATCACATGCTCGAGCTGCTCAGCCGAGCCAGCCGACGCGGACACCGCCCAATGAGCCTCTTTGGATTTTACCAGTGGGTAACGCTTCTTGGGGCGCCTGAGCTTCAATTGGGCAGTGCAATCCTCCAGAACGGTGGCTGAAAATGAGCGGCACAACTTGCAGGCCTGCGGGTCGTGGTTTAGGCTGAGGCAGTAGACGCACGTGGAGTGCGGATCCGTTCTGGACATCTTCTGCCCGCAAGGGCACCTCCGAAAGCCGGGGATCGATTTGTCCATCGTGAGCGAGGGATAATGAAGACCAAAGTTTAGAAAACTTCAAAACTAGTTTCGGACGAACCGAAGAGTTAGGATCCAGTCTAAAACGCAGAGCGCTAAGGAAGGAACCTGAGCTTCTAAGCGGTAAGGAAGATCTGGTGTCATGGGGCGGAGCCGTGAGTTTTACCACCCGGGTGGGTGGGAGGAGCCAGCTTGAAGACCTTCCGGCAAGATTTAAAGCGGCAAGGAACCTGCCAATAAGTGTGGATGAACAACATATCCATGTCCCTAGAAACATGTATTCCCTTGGGCTTGGATTTGCCACCTTCCAACTACTAAGCAGGTCAAGATCACACATTCCCATCTGTCAGTTCCAGATGGCTCCTCTCACCCTTCATCTTTTCTCTGAACGGTCTGGCTCTGGATCCATGATACAATTCAACCCCCCAAAAGATCAACCCTCTAAATTGCTCTCATATCATGACATCCATCATATACTGCTAGGGCATAAATACTGGCAAAGGTGATACAGTTCCCCTTCTACAAATATGTAACATCCCTCTGTGGGGTCTGCAACAACTCTGACCACCTGTAGGGGGAGATTTTATGAATCAATATTGCCACCCCCCATGCAAATTGTATGAGGCCGCATGGCATGTCCCTACCCAGCTCCTAGCCAGTTTGGCATGCTCACTGTCTGTCAAGTGGATTTCTTGTAACATAGCCACATGAGCTTCCTGTCTCCTCAAAGCTGTGAGCAAGCCAGTGCGTTTAACCAGGGAGGAGATCCCACAGACATTCCATGTGACAATGATTAAGTCCTTAGTCGTAGTCATAGCAGTTTGGTAATATGTTCATGCATACTTTGTAAACTCCCCTTTTCTCCCCAGGAATAGACCAACAGAAGTAGATAACAGCAAAACTGAGCATTACAAACAACCCTTCCCATACATGTCCCCAATCTCTCCCCCATTGCGAATTGGGTCTGCATTCGCCCCTTCATATAGTAATATCAATTGCACAAGAGGCAGTATAGCACAGTGGGTTAAGACTCTGAGCTGCAGACCTGGGTTTGAATCCCACAGCCACCTAGGTGCATACTGTGTGATCCTGAGCAAGTCACTTAACTTCCTTGTGCTCCCAGGTCACATCTAGACACAAGCTTCGGCTTAGTGTGCTACTCCTGGTTAAACAATGTTCAGTTTCTGTTCTGTTTCTGCATTGGCTGCAAAACATTTATAACCCCTCACCCCTGCCTTTTTGCCAAAATGACAGGTGGCATGCTGTTGAAGCTGACAGCAGTACCTGGTGGGGACCTGGGTTCGGGGATGATGGGGTTACTCGGCACAGGGGGACCTAGGTTTGGCTACTCTGCACAGGGGCACCCAAGTAAATCCAAACACAGGAAGCAATAACTGTAATGTCCAGAACCAGGAATGGGATTCTTCAATGTGGCTTTTATTCACATACTAACTGAACAAACAAAGCATAGACGGACCCCCATGGGGCTACATTTCCTGGTAATGCAGATTAGAGACTGCAGAACACTTTAATCACCATTTCCAGCCCTCAGGCTCTGAACCCACCAGGCACACAGCCCGGACTTGCACACAGCTTTGGGTACACAGCCCAACTTGTACACACTTGGGTTTTCCCCACTGGCCCAGCTCCCCTGCCGGCCACTTGATCCGCGGTCCATTGGACGAATGAACCAATTATTCTGTCATGGCTCCCCACACCACACTAGAGTCTGTGACTCTTAGAGAGAATTCTCCTTACAACCCCATGTCTGGGTACTTCCCCCATCACTGGCCAAGTGCCTGAGGCAAAGTAGAAACCACAGAAGAAATCCGTAGAGGTGGACCTGGTCACTAAAGATGGGGGGGCCACCCACCTCCAGCTCCCACAGCCCATACCCAGCCATTTCTCTGGAAAACTGAACAATTCCTTTGCTGAACTCCTAAATGTAGGTTAAGGGTAGACATCTGTCACATCTCCTCTACATATTATTTGCATCTCACAAAACTCTGGGATTTGACACTACTTTTACTTGCTTGGTCCATTTCTCTAGGCTTCCCAATATGTAGTTCAATCCCTAGATTTTCACACAAGTCCCAGGGTGAAGAAAACATATGCCCTTTTAGCCAGAGCAGACACTCACCCTTAAGTTGCAGGTGCCCCACAGGCGACTCACAAATCTTCCATCTTCCAAAATAAATCCTGGACTAAGCAGGCAGCTTTTCCTCCACTAGCAGAATTAAGGGGATTGCCCCAGGAATCTGCTAGGAATCTTTACATCCCCCCCCCCTCCAGAGGGAGGGGGCACTGAGACCCGAAAACAGCAGTCTCCACCACTTGAGTACAAACTTACTCTCCTCCAAGCCAAACTGCAGACTCTCTCTTTTAAAATTCCCAACGTTCTATCTAACCCTTTGCTGCAGATTCCAATGTGGCTTATGCAGCTGCAAAAGTTCTACTGGTGATGTCATCCCTCAGTCTCAGCTGAGACTGAGAACAGAGTGAGACAGTGTGAAACCCATTTAACTGGAGTTTCACAAGCTGCCTTCCTTGCCTACCACTAGGTCTTACTGGGATTCTAGTAACCCCAGGTAACAAGGGGGTTACACATTAATCAAAATCCCCATTAGTAGAGCGTGCTCCCCCCCCCACTTCCCTTCCCCACAGGTCAAAACAGAACCCTATACAGATTGTGCTCTTTTATACATTCTAAGGGTGTTTCTTGTGATCTCCATATGAAGCCTGTTCATGGGGGACCACTGGTCTGGATGTGTGAAAACAACAGTGTATGTAACACCATGAGGAGAGACCACATTCTCCTATCTGTCCATACGGTATCCCCGCTATCTCTTTCACACACCCCCAAGCCCTAACAGGCTGCCTCCACCGTTCAGTGGTATTGTGCATCTCATCTTCCCCTTCAACCTCATAGTTCCCCTTAACCAAGAGTTACCATTAATATATACATATCTGTCTGTCGCAGACTGTGGATTCCCCGCTGCAGGCTTGGAGGTTATTCCCTCCAGGCAACCCACTCTCCCTCCGTATCTCAAGGTCGCAAGACTGTATTCCCGACGGCTACCTCCAACCTCCCCCCCCTCCCCGTTTACCAAGGGCATGATTAATACTCCCCTACAGTGGCCCTTTCAGCCCCAGCGAACATCCCCTTCCCTCCAATGGCAACCCAAAGTGCCACCGTTAATGGGAAGCAAGTCTGAATTATGTACCACAATAGTCCTACAGGACCCAGAAATTGTCCAGACATATTTCGGTGATCAAGAGCCAATGCCTGGGTGAGGGTCAGAGCAGCATGACTCAGCATCATGCACATCACCCCTCAGCTGGCTTACCTCTTGTAAGAAGGGTTGTCCTTCCCTCTCTCCATCTTGCCCCTGGTCTGCACCATACCATAATCCCAGGAATCTTGCTCCAGCTCAAGCTCATCATGTGGCCAATCCGGCAATTCAAAATCTTGGTGCCCGGATGAAAGTCCCTTTCAATAACTGTACGTATCTGATGAAGTCCGGGTACACTATGTAGCATGCTAGGCCTAGTATCTATCAGGTTAGCAGTCTCAGCCTTAGGAGCTATATCTGGTGTAGCTTGGCATGAAAAGTCCTTCAGGCCTCCAGAGAGTGGGGATGGAGGGTGCAGCAAACCAAATGGGGCCGCCAGCTAGGCCTCCTCACACAAAGGGAGCCCAATGAAAGTCCACAAAGTGAGGAAATTCAGACCACGCCACGTCGCAGCAGCAGACCAGTCACATTGTGATTCATCCCAGCTTTTTTTTTTAATTTTTGCAGAAAAGTCGCCACCATCTCCATTTCCCAAAAAGAATACGTTGCTATTTCATGCTTAATCTCCAAAGTTGCAGGGTACACTAGGAGGAAACACTCCACTTTCAGCTCCCAAAGCTGTGACGTCTCAGGGATGAACATGCAGAGTTTCTTTAGGAGGCGTGCAGAGTAATCCAGTGACAGGAACAGCAATTTACCTTCAAATTGCAAATTATTTGTAGCTCGATAGGCATTCAGGGCAGCCTCTCTATCTTGAAAACTGTGAAACCACATGATTATTTGTCTGGGTGGTTAGTCAGCACCGCCCTGTGGGCTCTCTCCAGTTTGCACCGACCATTTTTTGGCAACAGTCCTGGCAACTCCAGGAGCTTTGTGGCACAGAAACCCAGGACTCATGTAGGCCCCACAATCTCAGGTTCAGTCTCCAATGATAATTTTCTTGGTAACTGAAGATTTCTTTGAACTCCTCAAGTTCTTTTCGCAATGTTGCCACTTGCTCAGGGATGGGGCCGACTGTGTCCTCCAAATCTGAAATCAGTTTCTCCGCTTCCATCAGTCAAGTTGCCGGAGTTGCATGCAGATCCAGCAATTCCTGAAGCTTTTTATCAAACTGGCCTCCATATGTTTGAGTAGTGGTGCCAGGGGCCACCAGGACCTGTTCAGTGACTACCTCTTTGTTGAAAATGATGATGGCCAAGGTTCTATACAAGTTTATCAACAAACAACATTTATATATAGTTAGCTAACCAAAATGTTGAGAACATAGAAAAGGTGTAAAAAGGCTTGCAGTGGCTAGCAGATGGCTGCATAATGCCACCACACATGTGTGGGTGCCTGGGTTCAAAAGGTGTTAATGCCCTTTAAATAATTGTAGGAAAATAGGTAAAGAGCCCAAGTAGTGTTTAGGAACAGATGTTTTAAAAGCAAAATTAGTTTGCTTTACTCAAACAAAAATATTTTATACAAAAACATGTTTTTCTATAACCCAAGGTTATGGCTAAGATAAAATGCAGCAATAAAGTTCCTCATTTCATGATTTCTTGTGTTAAAAAAATGTATAACAGAGAGTTGATAAGGAACAATTATATCCTTGTTTTGGCCACTGTCTAGTGCAAGGCTACTTTGTCAGCAAGTTATTTTTTAAAATGAAGTGAAGTCCCCTTATTTGTTTTCTGTCTCCTAAGCAAGTTATTTTTGATAAATATAAAATCCCCTGACCCACTTGTTTTTCCATCTAAGGATGGCCACATGTCTCAGCAAAGTGTCAAATGTATCTTATGACCGATGTATCTCATGGCCATTGTACTTTTAAACCCTGTCTCATGATGTTATTAAATGACGTGATGGCTAGGCTAAAATTTGCTGTAGTAGGTTGGAAATTTCCACTATCCATTTTGACGTAAACAATTTGAGTATAAATGCAGGACCTAGATGTCACGTCCAGTGTGTCCAAGAGGAGTAGCCAGCATGGCTGCCATAGATATTTGGGTCACCCAGAGGAATGAGGAATGTTGCTTCATTCCCTCTGCACACCTGTAGCCCTGGTGGTAAAAACCCATCAGCTGTTTAGAATTGATCATGTTGGAGGTACAATTATTAGAGCTTATTTCGGTATTAATAAATTGCAACTGATTTAAAACATCTGGTGTCAGGTGGCTTAATTGGATTACCAGGGACCATTAACCACGGACCTTGTGCTTTTACTACCTTACCATCATCAGTATGGTATAGTTTCTTTATTTATATCTTTCTAGTGTGCTCATTACCCCAGCAGACAATGAAATCAGGCCCGTACTCTCCACCTGGGCCGCTGGACGCTGCCCATAAGTTTTTCGATGTGTTTTGGATCAGAAATTCATCCAATCTGCAGTAGTAGGATATTAATATAAAGAACTGGTTCATTTATGGTGAGATTCTGTTAATTATAGTATATTTAAAGTTTGTGAGGAACGGAGCTAGACAGAAGCACGTCCTCATTCTTCACTGCTCATTGGCACCCTTCGGGTTTCTTCTACACGCTTCATTTTTGGCCGTTTTCTCCCATGTTCTAACCAGTTTTTGTATTTTCTGTTCTATGTAAAATATTATGAAACATGCTGGTAGTATATCCTTTTACATTGTGTCATTTGAGGTGGTTAACCCCCTTGCTTCCAGGACCCATTTTAATTGTAAGTAATCCTATCCTGTATTTGGCTCATGTGGTCACTGGGGGAGTATACAAAGCGTATGATTGTAACAGGAGCCTGCCCGCTGATGAAGAGCCACCTGAGTGAAGCATTGGGATGCCTGTTTGTTGTTGTTTATGTAACTGCTCACTCACTGCTGTGCACCAACTTTGGTGCTTCCTTGCACTTTGGAATAAACGTTTTTTGGCATTTCAGACTCTGGACTGGATTTTCAATTGTTTTGCTTTGTTTTGGTGAGTTCCTGTCATGAGTGCACAGTTCTCTTGTATGCATGTATATAAGCTGCAAAAATCAATGACTAGCCAACAGTAGTTTCAATCAATCACTTTATTTAACCAGGCAGAAACACCATTGAGCAAGCTCATTTTCAAGGTGGTCCTGGGCATTAATACAATACAGTACACTTTATAAGATTACAATTACGGTGGACAGCGGTGCAAAAAAAAAAAAACATTGTGAAGGTGCCGGTCAATATAGGCATATACATCCTGGTCAACATAATTAACATACAAAGGTACATAATGATAAGCTTTACTGGAATGAGAACAGACAACAATCCCATATAGTCTCCGCTAATTAAGAGCTCATACCTAAATGATAAAAAATAAGGAGGCATTAAGGAATAGGGTAGAAACTGGGGTGAAAGAGTAGGCAGCCAAGAGGGAGGCCAGAATAGGTAAAAGGTAGAGAATAGGCAGGGCCATCTCGGATTAAGGGAACTAGGCTTGTAGGTCCTAGGTTTCTGCTGTTAGGAATGTGGGGTGGATGAGATACTTAGGCGTAGGATTTGAGAGTGGCACCCGGGGCTTAGGGGTCATAGGCATCTGAAACAGCTGCATGATTCCTTCAGATAATCCGTTAATAGAGCTTTGAATGTGAAAATGCTTGGAAGTGAGGATAATTTTAATGAGTCTTGCATAGTGTTCCAAAGTGATGGAAATGAGAAGTTGATTGCTGCCGAGCCAAGGGTAGTTTTTACTCTAGGAATCTGGAAACAAATTATGGAGAAGCGTCTCAGGCCATAGGAACCTTTAGTCTGTTTGAAGAGGTTTGAGATCTATGCAGGGAGGTTATCAGATAATGCTCTAAAGAACCAGAGGACAGCATTCCTTTTTCTTCTAGTTGAGTGAGGTCCATCCCGAAACCTGGTATAAGCGACAGTGATGTGTACCACGGGGTAGATTTAGGATAAATCTTAAAGCCCGGTGGTAAAGGGTGTCCAGTTTGTTTAGCATCATTGATGGGCAATGACTGTAAAGGAAGTCAGCGTAGTCCAGTATAGGTAGGAATGCAGTTTGTACTAGTCTCATTCTGGCTTCTAACATAAGTAAGTGTTTAATGCGATAGAATAAACCTAATCGCTGTCTTAGTTTCTTCAAGGTTTCATTTAAGTGGCACAGAAAGTTGAGCTTGTTATCCAGCCAGAACCCTAGGTATTTAAAGGTATCAACTACTTCAAGGGGTTCATCTAAGAGTTTACAGATCTGTGGACATCCGGAAGTAGACTTTGGTGAGAGAATCATTGCTTTAGTCTTTTTGGCATTGAGGAGGAGCTCATGAGTGATAAGGTTGTATTGGAGGGTGACAAAGTCTTTCTATAAGTACTCATGGGCCAAATCCAAGGATGAATTTGTGGTATAGAGTACAGTACCATCTGTGAATAAGTGCACTTTGGCTGTGCCCAGCTGTGAGTCCAGATTATTGATGTATATTGCAAAGAGGATAGGACCCAGGATGGAGCCTTGCGCGACTTCTCGTAACAAGGATTTTTGTGGGGACAGATGATCTATGGCTTTGACTTGTTGTAACCTATTGGTTAGGTAGCTGGTGAACCATTTAATGGCAGAACTATCAAGTCCGATGTTACTCAGTGCAGTAAGCCTGATGGTATGATCCACAGTATCGAATGCCTTACTTAGATCAAGGAAGAGGGCAAATACACGCTTCATAGAGTCCAAGGCCATTTGCCAGTCTGTAGTTACTTTGGCAAGAGCTAATACTGTACTGTGTTTGGCTCTGAAGCCGGACTGAGCTGGGTTTAACAACTTTTGTGAATCCAAATGTTCTCTAAGTTGGACGTTGACAATTTTTTCAAATAATTTAGAGGACGGATAGTACAGAAATAGGCCAGTAATTATTCAAATCACTCAGATCCCCAGTCTTGAATAATGGTAGTTTGTGGGCAGTTTTCCACGAGACAGGTAGTTCACCTTAAATCAGAGAGGTGTTGAATAAGTGTGTAATGGGAGCAGTCAGATAGGTATATGAACATACAAAATTTGCCAGCAGATAAAGGCCTAGAGGTCTATCAAGTCTGCTCGAATGTGCAGCTAGCACCCCTTATTCTGCAGCTGCCCCTCCCTTCCACCCTTCCCCTTCAATAACCCTTCCCCTTGTCCTGTCCCATCCTCATTTGAAGCAGTCCACTGTTCTACTGCATACCACTTCAGCAGGTAACGCATTCCACCCAGCTACCACCCTCTCTGTAAAAAGTGTCTCCTCATCTCCCTCCTGAACCTTCCTCGCTCCAGTCTCATATCATGGCCCCTGGTGGCCCTCTCCCTTACTTTGAACAGCCCCTCTGTACCCGTCTTGTTTATTCCTTTCATGTATTTAAAGGTTCCAATCATGTCACCCCTGTCTCTCCTCTCCTCCAGTGAGTACATGTTCAACTCCTTCAACCTCCTCTCGTAAGATAAGTGCCCCAGCCCCTTGATCATCTTTGTCGCTCTGAGCTGCACCCCCTCCAGTAACTTAATGTCCCTCTTCAGATACGGACGCCAGTACTGCACGCAGTACTCCAGGTGTGGTCTAACTAATGACCTATACAGTGGCAGAATCACCTCCTCCCTCCTCGAGGATATACTCCTTGCAATACAACCCAGCATTTTGATGGCCTTTGCAGCTGTCTTCCTACATTGTGCCGAGTTGTTCATTGACCCTGTAATGAGCACACCCAGATCCTTCTCCTCCTCTGTCTGGGCTAGCTGCACCCCCTAGCTGGTAACTCCTCCTTGGGTTCTTCATCCCAAAATGCAGCACCTTGCACTTTTGGCATTAAAGCCAGTTGCCAGTTGTCTGACCAGGTTTCAAGATTTGCCAGATCATCCTGCAACCCCTGCCATCCCCTAGGTCATCCACCACCGCACTACCTTGGTATCATCAGCAAACAGACTGATCTTGCTCTTGATGTCCCACGATATGTCTGCAATGAATATCCCAAACAACACTGAGCCCTGTGGAACACCGCTCGTCACTGCCCTTGGGTGTGAAAGCTCCCCACCCACCACCACCCTCTGTTGCCTTCCCTGCAGCCAGTTTCCTACCCATCTCACCAGCTTTGCACCTGCCCCTGTGCCTGCTAACTTCCTTCCCAGCCTTCCATGTGGCACTGAGTCGAATGCCTTACTGAAGTCCAGATACAGGACATCCACTGCATGGCCCCTGTCCAGTTGCCTAGTTACCCAGTCATAGAACTCTACCAGGTTGGTTTGGCAGGATCTGCCACGTATGAAGCCATACTGTCTGCTGTCCTGTAGTCCTTTGGCCTGTAGGAGGCCACCAGCCCTCCTTCAGGATAGTCTCCATTAGCACCCACGATGGATGTGAGGCTCACTGGTCTGTAGTTTCCGGTTCATCCTTGGGGCCCTCTTGTGGAGGGGCACCACATGAGCCATCCTCCAGTCCTGAGGTACACATCCTGAATGTAGTGAGGCATTAAATAGGTCTGCCAAAGGTCCTGCAGGGACCTCTGCCAGCCCTTCAGTACCCTGGGATGGATGCCATCTGGGCCTGGCGCCTTGTCCACCCTCAGTGCCTTCAAAACCCTCTCGAACTCTGCTCTCCATGATTTCCCATCTGTCACCACTCCCCTGCTTCTGCCATTTCTCCCACCTTGGGTGTCACCTCTTCTCTTTAGTAAATACTGAGCAGAAGTACTCATTTAGTCTTCACTGTATCGCACCCTGCTTCCACCTAGCCCCTCCTTCCCTAATGCCTTACTATGTGGTCCTTACAGCTCCTTTTCTCCATGATGTACTTAAAGAGTCCTTCTCCCCTTCTTAATGCCTTGTGCCACCTGGAGTTCCGTAGATGCTTTGGCTCCCTTACCCTTGTCACCTCCTTCGATTCTGTCAGTACTCCTCCTTGTCCTCCCCCCTCCCTGTTTTCTTGTACTTCCTAAAAGCAGCTCTTTCCTCCTTACCTTTCCATGACCTCCTTGCTCAACCAGATTGGTTTCTTAGCCTAGCCTTCTTGCTCTGGGCTTTGCAGCAGGTTTTGTTTGCCTCCACTATCCCCAGCTTTATGAGCTCCCACCTCTGGTTAGTGTCCATACTAGATTGAATTCTGGCCAGGTACCCTTTACCACTTCCCCATCCTCCCAAAGTCGGCCCTCCTGAAGTCCAGCACTATTGTGCGTTTCCACTCCTTCCTTGCCCATATCCAATGTGAGCCATACTGGCGGTGGTCACTCCTGACAGTGGTTCCTCCACTGTAAGTTCTCTCACAAAGTCCCCATTTGCCTGCACAAGGTCAAGGGTATTTCCTAACCTGGTTGGTTCACTGACCATTTGCAGCAGGAAGCTGTCCTGGAAGGCATCCAGCAGTACCTGCTCCTTCTGTTCCTGGTTGTTAGGGGTGCTCCAGTCCACTTCTGGCATGTTGGAGTCCCCACAATCACCACACTACCCTTCTGCAGGTCCTCCTGATCTGTCTCGCTAGTTAAGCTGTCTAACTCCTCCGTCTGAGATGGTGGCCTGTACACCACTCCCATTCTAAGAATCCTATTCTTGGAATCCTGGATTTGCATCCAAAGCGACTCCGTACTACCCTCCTCCCCTTCCTCCCTTACACACTTCAGTCCTTCCTTCACATATAGTGCCACCCCACCCTTCCCAATCACTCTGTCCCTATGAAATAATCTGTACCCTGGTACAGACAGGTCCCAGTCATTGTATTGGGTGGCCCATGTTTCCGTGATGACTGCAATGTCCACCCTCCCTCTGCCATGAGAACCTGTAACTCTGCAGTTTTCCTCCCAAGGCTCCTAGCATTAAGGGTAACCACCTTCCACCCTTCCCCCCCTCCCATCCTGCCCTCCTTTCCTAGCATCACCAACAGTACTTGCCATTTGTCTTTGTCACTGTTATGGGGGGTAAGCTCATACGGTTTCCCAACCTGTGATCTCTGCATATCTCTTCCCCAACTGCCACCCCCAACTTCCTCTATGTACTCCTCCATCCTCTGTTTCAACACTTTCTTTCCCTCCTCACTCAAGTGTAGTCTGTCATTGGCATAGAGACACTGTCCTCCCAGGTCCCTCCCACCCCCAACAGCCCATACCCTTTAGCACAACACCAGGTTCTTAGCCATCCATTAAATTCCTCTATTCTCAGCATTCTTGTTGTGCTTACCTTTGGCACAGGAAGTATCTCTGAAAACGTTACTGATCTTCCTGCCCCCTCACATAATTGTGCTAGTTCCTCAAACCTCCTCTGGACTGTATCTACTGTCTTGTCAGCCAGGTCGTTTGTCCCAAGATGTATAATTAAATGAGGCTTGTCCCTACCCCATCTAGCATATTTCAGAACAGACTGTCCCACCCTTTCGCTGTCATTCCTGGCATGGCCTCCACCCAAATGCGACTATGCCTCTCCCCCTTGCTATCCCACCTAACTCCTCTTAGTATTGAGTCCCCCAGCACTAAGATTCCACCCCTCTTACTCCCTGCTTGCTTCCATTCATCTCCCTCTCTCATTTCCAGCTCCTCTTCTTCCTCCTGCACATTATTTCCCCCTTTTACCCTGTTGTAATTCTCCCAGCAGAACTTCCCCCCGCTCCAGTTTGGTCCAGGCATTCATCAATTACTCGCCTAATTTCATAATTTCCCTCCTCCACCTTCTTCCTCTCTGGCAATTGCACAACTATTTTCTGAAGGCCCTTCACAAATGCTCCCTCTCTCTTCATAGTAACCTGTCTCTCCTTTCCACTCCATGACTTTGCCACTTCTTCGCCTCCCTCACAAGTCCCTATCTCCTCCTCCCATTTGTCTTTTGTCTCCTGACCTGGTTTCCCCGGCAATTGTTCTTCCTGGCCTGGGCCCCTTTGTCTCTGCTTTCCTTCTTCTGACCCTCTCCTCACCACTGTTGACTTAAATCGCCCTCCCTCATCTCCCCTTCTTCCTCCCTCCAGTATTGGGCTAAACCCACCCCCAATCTGCCTTGCCTGTCTTAGTTCCTCCTGTAGACCCTCAATCTCCTTTCTAAGTTTTTCTATGTGGTTGCACACTAAACATCCTCCCACACTCCAGGCAATTTTTAGAAAGATTGGTGCACCGCAGTTGTTGCAGCCTACCACCCTACCCATTGCTGTCATTGCCCACCAGCGACCCCCGCACCCTTCCATATGCAGGATACCAAACACTCCCCCAAGTCTCCCCTCTCACTCCTCTATCAGTGCAAAACATTTTCTTTATTTCCCTTACTTCCTTTGTTGCCCACATTTAGATATATTGAGCAACTGCTTTTTATATTCCTACCCTTCCTATCCACACTCAAAAACAGATTTTAAGTAGCCATTGCACAACCTTCTTCAAACTCCTACTCCTCCTTTCTCCAATGCAATATCAATGAAGTAATAATGAAAGCTCCTAGATTTGCATTTACTTCCCTTCCACTGAGAGAGCAGTCACCTCTTCACTTGCTGCTGTTCCTTTCCTGGATGTCTGCTTTTGCTATGACAGGTGCATATCCTTTGCCTGTTTGAGGAAGTGATGTCAGAACTCCTGGTATAAAGGAAATAATGGACCAAGGGTGGGACCAGCCCAAGTCTTCCAGAAACAATCAGGTAGCTGAGGCCTTTGTTCAGACCATTAGCACCCTTCCCCCACTCTGCACTCAAACTTTGCAGCTAGTGAAGCCAGCAACAATGAATCACAATTCTACTCAAAGTCCCCAAAATAAGTTTGCTACCCAAAGAAACAGGACTCCAATTCAAACAGCTTCACCAACAACACATCAAAATAGGCCTGGAATTAGAAGATATATGTCTCCAATTCAAAGAAACAGACCCAGTTAAATCACACCAATTATGTTTTAAAACAGAATAAATAGGTCTCTACAAATGCAGCTTGTCACACAGTGAACCAAACAAATGATCCCACTTATAGCTACCAAAACAGGTTTCAAAATTCCAACAGCCCCAAACAATACCCTGCTAGCCCCTTAGTAGTAAGGAAGAAAAGAAATAACCTTCTACCAAGTAGAATCCACAAGAAACAATGTAAAACAACAAGAAGCTACTGTACTGTAGATCTGATCTTGTCCCCCTTCTAGTTCCTTCTGAGAAGCCAAAGCACTGAGTTCCAAACTCTGATTTCCCTTGTGCTGCTTTCAAAATCAGAGTTCCAAACTCTTTGACTTCCCATGTGCTGCTTTCAAAATCAAACAGTTCCAAACTCTGTGATTTCCCTTGTGGTGCTTTCAAAAACAGAAAGTTCCAAACTCTGTGACTTCCCATGTGCTGCTTTCAAAACCAGACAGTTCCAAACTCTGTGACTTCCCTTGTGCTGCTTTCAAAATCAAACAGTTCCAAACTCTGTGACTTCCCTTGTGCTGCTTTCAGAATCAAACAGTTCCAAACTCTGTGACTTCCCTTGTGCTGCTTTCAGAATCAAACAGTTCCAAACTCTGTGACTTCCCTTGTGCTGCCTTCAAAATCAGACAGTTCTAAACTCTGTGACTTCCCTTGTGCTGCTTTCAAAATCAGACAGTTCCAAACTCTGTGACTTCCCTTGTGCTGCTTTCAAAATCAAACAGGTATGGCCAAGTTTTAGGAAGTAAGGTTCAATATTATCTGCACTCGCACTCTTTTTTTGTATCCAGAGAAAGGAGGAGGTCCTCCACTTGCTTGAACGTAATTGTGAGGAAGCTGAAGGGGGTGGGATGCGGTTGGTTATGGCTGTGGTTATCAGTGAAGCCAACAGTGTAGTCTCTTGCCGGGCTAAGTTTGCTGATAGGTGAGGTGCCAAAGGCAAGCCCTTCAGTGGCAAAGTGATCATTAAACTTCTCTAGTATATCAGCTTTGTCTGTATAGGTGTTACCATCAGGCACAATTTTGTTTGGAAGGGGTGTTGCAGTGGACTGACCTTCGACTTCTTTGAGGATCTTCTTTGAGTTTACATTCCAAACAAGTGTAGTTTGTTTTTCAGTAAGAGCCATACTGTTCCAGAGGTGGTATCTTAAACCCAAAACAACAGATTGCAGAACTGAGTCATCACAGGGGGGCAAGTCCCCAAATACAACACTGTGATGACTGAGCACATCAGTGCTGTAATGGGAGATGAAAGTATGAGCTTTTTACAACGTAGCAGCCCTATTGACCTCCTCGATCAGAACATACCTGGCCACAACCACAGAGGCAGCGGTACACCAGGTGGAATGAGCCTTCAATCCTGTGGTTAGATCACTACCAGCCAGCCTATAGCAAAGATCTATACACGGTGTTATCCATCTACCAGTCATCTGTTTAGCTACTGGTCTGCCAGAGGTGGCTTCAGCATAGGTGACAAACAGCTGGTGAGCATCACTGTGAATCCCTGTAGTACTATCTGTATAACAGGAGTGTTCCCTTCATAGGTCCAGAATATGGGACCTATGCTGGGCATCCTAGGTAGGGTTATTAAAGTGGACAGGAATGTTCATTACCTAGGAAAAGTGAAACTCAGAGACTATCCTGGGCAGGAACTTCAAGTAGGGTGAAGGACAACTTTGTCCTTGTGGAAAACCAGGTATGGAGACTCCACTGAGAGTGCCTGGAGGTCACTCACCCTTCTGGCTGAGGTGTTGGTGACCAAGAAGGCAGTCTACCACAACAAGTGTGATATCTCACACTCGTGCATTAGCTTGAATGGTTTACCCATCAGCAATGCAAGCACCAGCGGCAAGTCCAACAGAGGTGGTAGCTCCCATGCCAGTGGGGACAAGTGGTTCAGGCCTTTGAAAAAAGAACAGTTACATACCTACCATAACAAGGTGAGGAGATCCTGGTATCAGAACTGCCTGGGCCAATCTGGAGCTATCTGGATCAATTCTGCCTTGTCTCAACATGCACTGCTCACCACCTTGTGGATCAATGGGAAGATAGGAAAGGCATACAGAAGTCCTGCTGTTCAGGTTCAACTGAAGGCGTCCCCATCAGCGTTCCCATCTGAGGGGGATGGGCACAGAACAGCCTCAAGAAAAAATTATTCACCATAGTAATGTTGTTTCTTCTAATGGAGTCGTCTTGTATTCAGACATAATGCAGTTAGCCCCAGCACTTGAACTGCCCCAGAAAGGAAAGAGTCAACTCTGTGCAGAAGCATAGAACATTGAGCTTGAGCTCGGTTTTCAAACCTCTGTCTGTGGTACTTCCCAGTGTAACCACCAGATTCTTATGAGCAAACTAACTAATATACTATAGTATGAAAATTGTTCAAACATATAGCCAAATGGGCAAAAGATTCTTTTTGGGCCCAAAAGACTCAAGTCAAGAACTGAAGAAGGAAAGGTAGTGACAATATTTAAGTATAAAACACCAGAAAAATAACAACATCTACCCCACCCAAGAGGGAGGGTACAAGGTACACCCCTGAGGTGCAACACTGTACCTGCCAGCCCACTTCTCAAAACCCAAGTTCTGAGAGGGGAGGTCTGAATACAGCAACACTCCATTAGAAGAAACAATATTACTATGGTGAGTAATTTTTTCTTCAAACAACATGAAGTCTTGCTATATTCAGACATAATGCAAACTACCAAGCAGTTCCCTATGGAGGAGGGAATGCAGAACCTACTTTGGGAAGAGGATCTGCAGTATTGCTGTGCCAAACCTAGCATCACTCCTAGCCTGGATATCCAGGGAGTAATGCTTGGTGAAAGTATGTACTGTTTTCCAGGTGGCTGCTTTACAGATCTCTAACAAAGGTATATCTCTGGCCGCAGCGGTACCCCAAGTCGAGTGAGCCCTCAGGCCCGAGGGGGGCATTCTATCCAACTTGTCATAACAAAATTGCATACAAGAAACAATCCGCCTGGCAGCAGTTCTTTTAGTGGCAGGCTTACCTTTCTCCACTTCACCATAAGTGAGAAACAATTGAAGACAGTCATTTCTATGTGCCTTAGTATGCTCAATGTAGTAGCTAAGGGCCCTCTTAACATCCAGACTGCGTAACCTTCTTTCACCCGAAGAAGAATGGTCAGTGAAAAACACAGGGAGAAATATAGACTCGTTCAGATGAAAATCCGATACCACTTTGGGCAAGAACCTCCTATTGGTTCTCAGGACCACTTTGTCCCTATGGAAGGAGATGAAGTCAGGTTCAGCTGACAGAGCCTGTAACTCACTAATCCGCCTGGCAGAAGTAATAGCTACCAGGAACACAGTTTTCCAGGTCAAGTACTTCAATTCGGCCGAAGCCAGAGGTTCAAATGGTGGCTGCATAAGCTGAGCTATGCAGACATTAAGATCCCAAGGTGGAGTGGGCTCCCTAAAGGGAGGGTTAATGTGAACCAGACCTTTGAAAAACTTTCTGAAAACAGGATGAGATGCCAGGGAAGAGCCCTTCCCTGCTAAGAGGAATGCAGACACAGCTCCTAGATGAACCTTCAGAGTGGCAGGCCTAAGGCCTAGACCATTCAGATGAACTAGATAATCTAAGGTTGTGGAAATGTCTGCAGAATCAGGCAGGATGCCTTTCTGAGAGCACCAAATACTGAACCTTTTCCATTTGGAGCTGTAAGTTTTTCTAGTGGAAGGTCTCCTGGAGACCTTCAGAATATCCCAGAACTCCCTGAGAAAGATGTAGTGCTGCATATTCTAACTCTTCAAGAGCCAGGCCTTGAGATTGAGAGACTGGAGATTTGGGTACCAGATCCGCCCCTGGGAAGAGGACAGGAGATTGTATGTCCTGGGCAGAGACAGGGGACGTGACACTGACAAGGACAGCTGTAGAGGATATCAAGGCTGCCTGGCCCAATCTGCAGCCACCAGTATCACTGTGCAGGGTTGAGTCCTGATCTTAAAGGCATAGAGAAACCTGCCCTCCCAGTCCAAAAAGACAGCATCCTGGGGAACAGTCACCAGGACTGGAGGTCTGCAACAAAACAGAGGAAGTTGATGATTGTCCGGGTGCTGCAAAGAGATCCATCTCTGGAGTGCCCCACCTGGAGAAGATGACCTTCAGGATGTGAGGATTCAGGGACCATTCGTGATGTCCCTGTGAAATTCTGCTCAGTGCATCTGCTAGTACATTGTCCTTCCCTGGAAGGTGAACTGCTACCAGAGAAGTCTGAAGAGAATAGGCCAGAGACCACAGCTTCACGGCTTCTGTGCACAAGGCAGAGGACCGAGTGCCTCCCTGCTTGTTGATGTACTACATTGTGGTGGTGTTGTCCGTTCTGACTTAGACCACCTTGCCCTTGACTGAATCCGAGAAGCTCTGCAGGGCTAGGAAAACTGCCCTGTGTTCCAGGAGATTGATATGAAGGAGAGACTCCTGTGGAGACTAGACCCCTTGAGCTGTCAGGGCTCCCCACCCTGGGAGAGAAGCATCCGTAGTTAGAACTACTGATGGGACTTGAGGGAGAAATGGAACCCCTTGTTTGAGGTTGCCCTGGTCCAACCACCACTGAAGAGCTTGGACTAGAGTCTGAGTCACTGGTATCAGTTTGGCAAATGAATCCTTCTTTTGAGACCAAAAAGACCTTAGATGAAACTGAATGTCCCTCATCTGGAACCTTGCTCCCTGTACCACTGCTGTGGAAACTGCCATGCGGCCCAGGAGCTGGAGGAACTGTCTTGCTGGGTGGGAGACCTGAGGTCAAAAGGAGGAAGCGAGATCCATTAGGGCCTTCACCCTTGCCAGGGGAAGGAAAGCTTTTGCTTTTACAGTATCCAGCTGTATGCCTATAAAGGTGAGAAGCTGAACTGGTTCAAGGACAGACTTTGGAAGACTGAGAAGAAACTCCAGGGAGCTGAGTAGATCCTGGGTAGTTTGAAGAGCTGTCTTGACCTGTAAAGGTGAGTGACCCACTAAGAGCCAGTCGTCCAGATACGGGAAGATGGTGATACCCTGTCTTCTGAGGTAAGCCACCACTACTGCAAGGCACTTTGTGAACACCCTTGGAGCTGATGTCAGGCCGAATGGCATGGCTCTGAATTAGTAATGGCCTGAAGGCAACTCGAACCTGAGGTATTTTCTGTGGGAGCACCTGATAGGAATATGGAAGTAGGCATCCTTGAGGTCAGAGATGCTAGCCAATCCCTGGCCTTAGAGAGGAAGGATTATTCTCAGAGTTACCATTTTGAATTTGGGCTTTGAAATGTGTTTGTTCAAATACCTTAGGTCTAGGATGGGTCACCACCTCCCTGTTTTCTTTGGGGTAAGGAAGTACCTGGAGTACAGTCCTTTTCCCTTGTGCTGAGTAGGAACTTTCTCTATAGCTTTGAGAGCTAGAAGAGAGGAAACCTCTGCCTCTAGGGCAAGAGTTTCTGAGATTGATGCAGGTGGAAAAGACTTGACCCTCTTTTTTGGAAATGTTTTGAAGCTGAGGGCCAGTCCCTGGCTTACTACTTCCAGGACCCACTTGTCTGAGGTCACACACTTCCAGGCCTGGAAGTAGTAAGCCAGCCTGCCTCCTACTGGAAATGGGGAGTCGACTGGACTGACACATCAGGGTGCCTGCTTGGCAGGAGCCTTAGACTGAGAGGAGGAGGGAGCAGCCCTGCTCATCCCCCTCCTACCCCTCCCTCTGAAGAACCCCCTCTGTGGGAAGGGAGAGGAGGCCTGGGCTTGGTAAAAAGGCCTTTGAAAGAATCCATGGCCTTAGTCTGGGTATCTTGTGAAAGGCTAGTACATCTGAGCCAAGCATGTCTTCTGAGAGACACAGATGTAGCCATGTCTCTAGATGCCACATCATTGGAGTCCACAGCAGCATGAAATTGCATTTTGGATGCCTCGATTCCATCAGCAGCCAACCCCCTCCAGCTCCTTGGCTAGCTCGGGAGAGGCCTGTTTAGCCAGTTCCAGAACCGTATCCCATCTGGTTCTGGTACCTAGCTGTGTAGGCCATGTAGGTAGCCTGCCTGAGTCCCAAAGAGGATGCCAAATACTGTTTTTTGGCCATGGCATCCACCTTCCTGGAGTCCTTATCCTGGGGGTGTGAAGCCAAAGGAATGTTAGCCTTGTCACAGGCTGCAGCTTGCACAACCCCAACATGGCTGCGATGACTATAAAGGAACTCTGCAGCTGAGCCTGATAACAAATACCTCCTGTCCATTCTCTTATCCACAGGAGATATTGAATTAGGAGTTTGTAAAATTTTATGTGTCTGTTTCCCCAAGAATTTATGAAGAGGGATAGACAGCCTTTTGGACTCTGGGATGTCCATCATTTCCACAAAATCAGGCTCTTCATCCTCCTCTTCAGTTTCAACTAAGGGAAGCTGCAGGGTTTCTGTCACATTTTTGTAGAACAAAAATGTAAAGAGGACTCAGAGAGCCTGGGAGGAGAGACACCTGAGGGCCTGTCTGGGGAGATGTCTGGTTCAATGGGCACATCCAGACCCCGCTGGTCATCGTCATCGCCGGGATAGTCTTAGTCTCCCTCCCACTCCTCATAACAAGCGTCTGGATCATAATCCGGAGGAGACAGATCCAACTGAACCGACTGCCTAACCAGCGGTAGCGGTTCAGATGGAACCAGTCTAAGCGATTGAACAATACTAATCACTTTGGTTATTTCGTCCGCAGTTGGAGAGAGAGAGATACAGGATCCGAACCGGAAGACTTGCGTTGCTTCTTTGACGGGACCGACCCCTTGGGGTTGGCTCTCCTTTTGGCCGAGGAGCTATCACCTAGGTCAGTAGGCACCTCCTCAGGTTTGGCCACAGCCGAACCAGGCTGGCCATCTGGATCTATGGACTTCTCGGCCTCCTTTTCCTTCAGCCTACTCAGTCTTTTATCTAGAGTGGATTTAGGAAAGTTTTACAGATTTGGCAGTCTGACTTGAGGTGGTCAAACCCCAGACAATAAACACAGATGAGGTGGGGGTCAGCCTTAGCAAAGGCCTCCCCACACTCAGTACAGTGTTGAAACCCAGTGGGACCGGTTTTCTTCTTGGGTTTCTCAGACATGGCCAACCTAACAAATTGCCCTATTGCAGCTTTCAAGCCAGGTGATATAATAACCAATCGGTTACAAACTGTGTCACGGGCTTTTTAAAAGAACCAGCAAAAGATCCAGTTCTTTTGAAACTGATCGGTACCGCAACACCACTCTAATCCCAGAAAAAAATAAAATTAACAAGGTTGGTTCCAAACCGGACCGACCGGAAAGAAATCGAAGAAAAGGACAATTTCCACTTTTTCACCAAAATAAAACAGTCACTACCTATCTACACACTACCTGTACCGTAGACAGAGGCTGGAAATCCGAAAACAACAAAAAAAATATGCAGTTTAAATCGAACGCTTTACTTTTACCGACCCGAGGAAATCTCTGGAGCGACTTCACTGTTAGGCGGAGTAAAGAATCTGACGGTTACACTGGGAAGTACCACAGGCAGAGGTCTGAAAACTGAGCTCGAGCTCAACGTTCTATGCTTCTGCATAGAGTTAACTCTTTCCTCTCCGGGGCAGTTCAAGTGCTGGGGCTAACTGCATTATGTCTGAATACAGCAAGACTTTATGTTTGAAATTTCTATTCTCCCAGGAGGCAAAAAGCTCTAGCAGAGGCATGTTCCACCAGGTGAGCATCTGTGTCACCCCACCCTGGTGCAGAGACCACTCTTGCGACATCTCATCCACATAGCTGAGAGCATCTGCCAGCTGGTTGTTTTCTCCTGTGATGTGCACCACCAGGAGATTTGCCTGCAGTCTGTGCACCAGTGACCAGGTGCAGAGTGCCTCCTGACACAGGGAGAAGGAGTACATCCTGCCCTAATTGTTCACGTAGAACATTATGGTCATGTTGTTGGGCTGGACTTGCATGACTTGACCTCAAAGCAAGGGAGCAATCTCTATCAGTGCCTGGCACACTGCTCAGGGCACCAGTAGATTGATGTAACAGTGGATTTCATTGGGCAATCAGAAACCATGCGCTCTGTAGTCCAGCAGGTGAGCTCCACATCCCAGAGATGCATCTGTCATCAAGGTGAGGGTCAGCTCCAGGCGGACAAGGGAAATTCCCTCCTCAAGGTTCTGGAGACACGACGACTACTCAGCATCCCTCACCAGCTGTGTCACAAGGATCAGTTTGTCCTGGTAACTAGTGCTGGGACCACTGACACCCCACCTCCCACTGGAGGGGACAGCATATGCCAATGGGCCCAGTAGACCATGGTATTCAAGGCCACCATGTGCCTCAACAGAAGAGACATTCCCAGGCTTGGCACGATTGCCCAACCTGAAATGATCAGGCAAAGGATTTAAGATCCAATGCCCAACTGGTATGCAGACGAGCCCTGGCTCTCAGAGTCCAACTCTGCTCTGATGAATTTGATCACCTGCATGGGTACCACTTCAAACTTATTCAGGATGACAAGAAGGCAGAGGTCCTGGAAGATTGGGAGGGACAGGTTCCTGTACCGCTTTACCACTTCTGTGGAGACACTCATTAGAAGCCAGTCATTTGGGTATGGACAAACCCTGATATCCTGCATCTAAGGCAGGTTGCATGACAGGGAGGCAATTGGTGAAGGCCTTAGGTGGGTAATGCAGGATGAACAACATGATTTTGAACTGGTAGAGGACTCCTTGCAGGAGTAACTTAAGGTACCGGTGGTGGGACAGATGGACTGGAATATGAAAGGTGTCGTGGAAGTTCAGGGAGCAGAACCAAGCACCGGTTTTCAGTGATGGTATGATCGAATTCAGAGTGACCATATGGAACCTCCCTCCTGAGAATGAATTTGTTCAGGTCATGCAGGTCTAGAATGGGACACCAACTCTCTGTCTGCTTTGGTATAAAGAAGTACAGGGACTTGTAACCCTTTAAAGCCAGGGTTTCTAGGACAGGCTGGATTGCACAGTGTTCCAGGAGCTGAGGGATTTTGCTCCACACCCTGGACTCCCTTGGCACCTGGGGTTGGTAAGGGAGAAGAGCCTCAAACTTGAGAGGTAGACCCAAACCCACCACTTCTAGCACCCACTTTTCCATAGTGATGGGAGACCACTGTGAACATAAGTGGAAAAGCCGACCCCTGATCTGGAGTTTCAACAGGGACTGAGTGGGAGGAGGGGAATGGTGGTACACTGCAACCTTTCAGATGGCAGCCTTGGAGGGGGCACCATCTGATGCACCACTGTCTCCCCACTTCATATCTGATTTCTCCACTTGGGCTTAGGGTGATACTGATGGAACTGCCTTTGCTGCTGGGGCTAGTAGCCAGAGTCACAAAAGGAGCTCTTTTTCTTCGCTTTGGAGGGCTTGATAGTCTACTGGGCTGAAGCTACCAAGACCAGGGGACATTAAACTTCTCAATGTGTGTGACATGGTCTTCCATCACTGGGTCAAAGACATCAGTGCCCAAAAAGGGCACAGCCACCACCATGTGCTGGGTATCCAAGGTAAACATAGACATACAGGCACTGGATGAGGGAAAACTGGTTGGGTCCATCTTCACTGACCTTACATAGGCATGCGACACAGTCTACCACCCACTCCTCTTGTCTCAACTGCATGCCTTTGGTGTTTCCCCAAATGCCGCTCTATGTTTCCAGGACTACCTAACCTCCGGGTCTCAAAGGGTCAAGATAGGTCACTCCATATCTGCATCCATGGAAATCTCACTAGGGGTGCCTCAAGGGTCCATCCTGGGTCCACTGCTCTTCAGCAAGTTCCTGAACGACCTACCCAATGCCTGCACTAGCAAAGTCATTCTATACGCCAATGATGCTGTCCTACTTAGCTGTCACTCTCGCATACAGGACCTACAGGCCTAGCTACAATCATCCTTTCAGTAACTGGAGACCTGGTTCTACTCCCAAAAGGTTGCTACTAAACTAAAAAAAAAAAAAGAAGACAATGCTCCTCTCTAGCTCCCAACTAAAAAGAAGATACCCAGAACTAACAATCACAAATCACCTGACTGCCCCACTGGAACAGGTTCACTCCTTCAAGTACCTGGTAGTCATTGTGGATAATACCCTCTCATATGTTCAGCACACTGACATGGTGGTGAAAGCTGTGAACATTAATGGGGGACCTCAACATGCCAGGAACAGACTGGGGGACTATGACATCACCAGTGGCTGGACAGCAGAGGCTGCTGGATGTCTTCTAGGATGCGTTTCTGACACAACAGGTTAGTCAGCCAACTAGGGAGGACTGGACACTGGACGTGGTCCTGGCAAACAGTGATCAGATTAGGGGCCTAGAGGTGAGGGACCCGTTGGCTGGGAGTGATCATGCCACAGTCTGGTTCTTCCTGGAACTGGAGGGGAGCCGAACAAGGACAGTAGTAACCGATTTTAGGGGTGCAGACTTCAGGGAGATGGGAAGGATCCTTAAAGATCGTCTGGACAGGATAAGGCCGGATATGGATGCTGACAGCAGGTGGGGGAACATTAGGAGGGGAATACAGGAGGTTACTAGATCCTGCGCAAGGGAAAGGCATAAGTTCGTTAAGGCCAGAAAACCCTGCTGGTGGACCCGGGAGGTACAGGAGGTGGTGAGGGAAAAGACGGCGGCCTATGGGTGCTTCAAGTTCTCAAGGAGCGAAAGGGATCAGGAGGAATATGAGCTGAAAGCCAAGAGAGTGACCAGGGTGGTGACAGCAGCTAAGGCAAAAAAGGAGCAGTCCTTGGCCAGTGGGATCCGGAGGGGGGACAAGGGGTTCTTCAGATACGTAGGGGAAAAAAGGAAAGTAAGGTGGCAGATCAGCAAGATAAGGGTAGGGGATGGTTGGGCACAGGAGGCAGGGAACAGGCAGAAGTCCTAAATGAGTACTTTGCCTCAGTTTTTACCAGGGGGGATGAAGGGGCTATGTCTTGCGAGGGGAGCAGGGGCAAACCAGAGCAAAAGGTGGGACTGGTAGAGACCAGGGGCCCTGTCAGGTCTGGGGAAAGGGAGTGGCCACCACAGACAGGTGGGGGCCCAGTAGTGCAGGGTGAAAAGGGGGAGGATGTGGAGGCTGAAATCCCAGTAGAGAGTAAGAGAAGCCCTCCCTCTGGTCCCTTCGGACAGAGAAAGCACCTGGGCCAGATGAGATACATCCCAGGGTGCTGAGGGAACTGGTGGATGTCCTGGCAGTCCCTCTAGTGGAGCTTTTCAACATCTCTCTGAGGACAGGGTGGAAGCCCCAAGACTTGTGGGTGGTCCATGTCGTGCCGATCCACAAGGGGGGGGGTGGTCAAGAGAGGAGGTGGGAAATTACAGGCCCATCAGCCTGACTTCAGTAGTCGGCAAGATGATGGCGAGTATTGTCAAGGAAAGGCTAGGGGGGTTACCGGAGCAAACTGGGTACTTGGATGATAGATCGGACGAGACAAATCTTGTCGAGTTCTATGACTGGGTGACAAGGGCCCTGGACCAGGGTAGGCCAGTGGACGTCCTCTTTCTGGACTTTAGCAAGGCATTTGATTCGGTACCCCACAGTGGCCTGCTGGCTAAGCTGAAGGAAATGTGGGTAGGGAGACGGTTGTTAAGATGGATAGGAAATTGGCACTCTGAGCATACTCAGAAGGTGGTGGTTGAGGGTTAGCCTCATCCCCAAGGTGGATTACTAGTGGGGTTCCCCGGGGTCAGTGCTGGGGCCACTCCTGTTCAACATCTATATCTCAGACATCAGGAGGGGGATCAGGAGTGAGATGAGTCTCTTTGCAGATGACTCAAAGCTGGGTGCAGTGGTGGTTGGGGAGGCGGGGAGGGTGGCCTTGCAGGAGGACCTGGAGGCTCTGGAAAGGTGGTCAGGAACATGGAAACTAAAATTCAGTGCGGGTAAGTGCAAAGTTCTGCACCTGGGAGTCAGAAATCCAGGCCTGGGGTATGCCCTGGGAGGAGACATGATTCAAGTCACAGAGGGTAAGAGGGACCTGGGGTAGTGGTAGATGTCAAAATGAACAACTCAGAGACCTGTAGGAGGGCAGCGGCAAGGGCAAATAGGATGCTGGGATGCATCACCAGGGGGATTATCTCCAGAAAGGTGGAAGTGGTCCTTCCACTGTACAACTGCTTGGTTAGGCCACACCTTGAGTATTGTGTACAGTTTTGGAGACCACATTAAAAGAGGGACATTACACTCCTAGAGAGGGTCCAAAGGAGGGCAACCAAAATGATCTGGGGCCTGAGAGAGAGACCTATGAGGAGAGGCTCAAGGAGCTTGACATGTACACCCTGGAGAACAGGAGGGACAGGGGGGACATGATAGAGGTCTTTAAGTACATGAAAGGGATCAATAAAGGAGGCCCAGTCAGGGTGTTCAAAAGGAAGGAGGGTGGGGCAACAAGAGGTTACGGGTGTAAGCTGGAAGGGGGCAGGCTCAGAAGGGAGAGGAGGAGGAGATGTTATTTCACTGAAAGGGTGGTGGAGCCATGGCATGCACTGCCCAGGAAGCTGGTAGAGGTGGACACTGTGGACGGGTTTAAGAGTGGATGGGACAGGGGGAGGGTAAATCTGACCAGGCCCAACACAGGTGGAACCTCTGGGACAGGGGACAGTATAACCCAAGAGGGAACACCAAAATCGGGCCTCAGTGCAGGTGCTGAAAATCGAGCAGACTCGAGAGAACGTTAGGCCTACTCTGCTGGCATTTTAGTATGTTAGTATGTAAATTAGGGATTCTGTTTAGGCACAAGAAAAGCCTAACTGCTGAAGCCCTCCGGCTCTCAGTCTCCAGCTCTGTCCTCTCCCTGGTCGACTACGGGCTGGTGGTTTACGGCACTGCCACTGATGCAACCCTCAAAAAGGGTTGCCACTGCCCTTAACAAGGCTTGCAGATTATTAATAAATGCTGACCACTACACAAACACACACACACACTTGTACCCTGTGTGGTCTGGCCCACATACTACCGCTTCAATCCAGAATCAGATACCAAACTTGCCTGCTAGGGAGAAAGGCCATGCTCTCCCTAACCCCTACCTGCACTGCAGACCTGGTAAAGGAAGCAAGCTCTAAATACAACACATGAAGAACAGTGACAACACAGCTTGATGTCCCATTTCGTAGAACTTCCCTAGGACAAAGATCCTTCATGTACCGAATTCCACTATAGCTAAATGAGATCCCTGCTGCAGCTCTTAATACAACAAATGTTCGATCCTTTAAAAGAGAACTGAAGCAATACCTGCTGAACTCAAATGCCTGTGACTGCCTTACCTGAATCCATATCTTCAACCTGGATACCCTCTCTTAAACACCTCTGACTCCCTTACCAGAGTCCATATCCTCAACCTGGATACCCTCCTCATCTGTCTGAGATTTCCTCCTGTTTTACCTACCCTGGACATCCCCCCTTCCATCCCTTGCCACCCCCCCCAGCTCCCTCCCCTCCATACTCCCAACACCTCCCCTTTCCACCCACTCTCTCCCCTAAATATTCTCCTTCTTCCAATCCCTTTCTCTCTCTCTCTCTCTCTCTAATCTACCCCTTGTTTGCACTCTTCCCCCCTTTCTTTCTCTTACCCTTTCTGATACTGTACCTTGACAGGCACCCCCCCTCCCCCGGGGCAGCTATGCCGATTGTTGCTAATTGGGAAACCTCATTTGCACTCCCCCCCCACTCTTTCTCCTACCCTTTCCGATACTCTACGTTGACAGGCCCCCCTGGGGCAGCTATGCCACACGTTGTTAATTGGGAATCTCCTCCCACTGTTTAATTTCAGTTGTCTAGGTTGCTCAAATGTATTATTTATCTATTTTCTATATTACATAGCAATCATGTTTTGTGTTAACTGTTAAGTTTTTGTTATGTCTCTGCTGTTTTACATCCTGACGTGGAACCTTTGTAAAAGAGCGTATACTCAAAGGTTGTATCTGAATTACCAAATAAATAAAAATAAAAAATACACAGCCAAGCCCTATACCAAGTGCCACACAGACTTCTTGGCCATGAATTCCTGCTTCTTGGACTCTCAGTTCATTGGTTAATCCACATCCTCATGATCTTCCATCCTGTGAAAGACTGAGTCAGACTTGAGCCCCTCAGCCAAGGGGTACTCAGAGAACCCAGAGAGGCTCCCAATAGGGGCAATGTACTTGCAGACAGTGGGTGAGGGGGGGGCTGGTCAGGAGAGAGGGTACTGCCACATACATAGCACCAGCCCAAGAACAGCCATAGCCACTGAGAATGCCACTCCTGGGGAATCATCTTACTCCAGGATGTCCGTGAAGGGGCAAGTTTCCCTCTTCTGGACTGGTTCCAAAGGGACATTCAAGGTCTTTGGTATGTGCTGCAGAAGAATGACAGATGAGGACAGCACCATTGGTTTAGCCTCTGGGGCCACCATACCCAATGGAGGGGGCGACTGTGCAGGTAGCATGGGCCTACCCTGCCCTGTGCCAGTAAGGGTCCACTGCTGTCACAGGAGGTCGTTATACCTCCATCTACTCCCCCAAACCCTGGCCTCCAGTTATGGTATGATCTGATTCAGAGTGACCAAAAGGAACCTCCCTCCTGGGAATAAATTTGTTCAAGTCATGCAGGTCTAGAATGGGACACCAGCTCTCTGTCTGCTTTGATATCAAGGAAGTACAGTTACATAAGAACTTATCGTAACAGTAGATCTTCGAGAGGAGCTCTTGCAGCAGGTGTCACCATTAGGACTAAAGTCAGCAGGCACCAGGACCCCAAGGAAAACTTCTAGCTAGCAGTATATGGTGAGGGACCACCCCTGATATCTGCCTATGGTATAAAAGGGGCAGTCCCCCAGCACCACCTCAGTTCTCCGCCGGAGACCCCGGCAAACACCATAACTGGAGAACCAAGGTGTTGCTCTGAAACTGAGGAAAAAGTAACAGTGATGGAGAAGCATTCACCAGGGAGACTGAGGGAGGGAGGGAAAGTGGCACCTGCTGCAAGTCAAGAGCTCCTCTCGAATATCTACTGTTCCAGTAAGTTCTTATGTAACTGTATTATTTCACTTCGAGGGGGCTCTTGCAGCAGGTAACACTGTTAGGACTGATTCCTAAGCAGTGAAAGGACTGACCCCGGTCAGCTGGGAGGAGGTAGAAGTCAGCATGAAGGCTCCCAACAGAGCAGGCCCTGCAGGACTGCCAGTTCAAAACCTGCCCTGCGCCTGGATTCAATGTCCAGACTGTAATGCTAGATGAAAGTGTGGACAGAACTCCAAGTGACCACTGCACAAATGTCAGCAATGAATACATTTCGGAAGGATGCAAACAAAGCGGCTACACCCCTGGTAGAAAGGCCTTTAACCGGGCCAGGTAAAGGCTTGTCATATTTTCAGTAACAATAAACAATGCAATTAACTAGCCATTTGGACAAACATTGTTTTGAAACTGAAGCCCCTTGTTTTCTTGGGGCAAAAGAAACAAACAACTGATCAGTTTTTCTGATGGCTCGGGTTCAGTCAAGATGATAGTGAAGCACCCAGTGAACATCCAGAGTATGTACTAAAGCCTCCCCTGGATTCAGATACTCTGGCTAATAAACAGGTAGGTGGATGTCCTGGTTCAGAGTAAACTCAGACACCTCCTCAGGAAGAAACTTAGGATTGGTCCTTAAGGACACCCTGTCCTTGTGGAAAACTAAATAAGGCTCTTTACACATCAGAGCCTGAAGCTCGGAAATCCTTTGAGTAGAAGTAATAGCAACTAAAAATAATGCTTTCCATGACAGAAAGCATAGCTCGCAGTTTGCAGCAGGCTCAAAGGGAGGCAAAGTAAGCTTTTCCAAAATGAACAACAGAGCTCAGTGGGGAACAGGGTCCCTGATGGGAGGTTTCAGATGCAGTATGCCCCACAAGAAAGTGTGGGAAAGATCAAGCTGGGCAAGAGTCTTGCCTTCGATAGGTGCATGGTACGCAGAAATGGCAGATAAGTACACCTTAACAGATGAGTAACTCAGGCCTGAATCTGAAAGGGAAAGGAGATACTCTAGAATGAGATTCTCTGGACAGGTAAAGGGATCCAGGTGACTAGCAGTGGCCCATATGCAGAACCGCTTCCACTTCATAGGATAAGTGGATCTAGTGGAGGGTTTCTGACTGCTACTAGGATGTCTGCCACCCAGGGAGAAACCCTGAATCGGGCAACTGCTAAGTCTTCAGAAGCCATGCATGAAGGTGCAGTGACTTGATTTTTTTTTTTTTTAAATCATGAGAACATTTTTTTATTGTTTTCAAATGTTGACAAAGGTACAGGTCCATCAGACATTAAAACATGGAGAAGGAAAGACTTACAGTGCCAAATATTACAGCACATCTAGAACCGTATCAACATTGCACAAACAAATACCAAGACATTAGAGAAAGGAAAAAGCATCCTCACTGTATAGTCCACTGGCAGCTTGAACAATACGAGTAAACAGAGGTTATGTTTCACCAACTAACAGGTATGCTAATCCTAACCAGGCATAAAGACTCACCTTATACTGAGGTTATGGTGCATTCCACAGATCCTCACTGCCCATTGTTAGTTATCCTAAGTACGTCTGCAGCTAAGAAAAATAAGAACTGGCATGGAAGTCGTGGAGGTATTGCAGAGAAAGGTGTCACCATTCACCTAAGAGACACGGGATATGATTGATACAAGACCGGTGGGTTAACTGGGGGGGGGGGGGGACCGAGCATAGGTGGGAGTGTAGGTATGCCTCCTATTTAGCGTGACACTTGGGAAGCTGGCCACGACCCGTATACGTGAGCCATTCAAAAATGGCTAATCTGGCTAAGGCTGCCTGCCAGGTTGCCGCCGAGGGAGGGTGGGGTACCCTCCATTTCATCAGAATCGACCTTTTTTGCTTCCAACAATACCCCAAGGACCCAAGCCTTAAGAGGTCTGGGTAATGGGTCTAGAGGTGACGTATCTCCCAAGAGAAGGAGGGAGGAAGAGTGTGGAATCTGCCATCCCACCACCCTGGAGCTGTCCTGTAGTACGGTTGCCCAGAACAGAGTAAATTTAGGGCACTGCCACATCACATGTAAGAGATGAGCTGAGTCCTCCTGACACCTCCAGCACTTAAGAGTGGTCAAGTACCCCTGGGGCTTTCAGGCACCAAGGGTCCTGTACCATCGTAACAGGATCTTCATCTGGATAAGCTGGCTCCTGGTATTACTATAGGCTGAATGCACAAGCCTGAGCCAGATCTGCCACTCTTGAGAGGAAACAGAAGTCTGGAGCTCCTTTTCCCATTTCTGCCTGGCTGTCTGGGTGTGGTCAGGCTGCGAATCCCACAGGATCTTATATATCCCCCCAGCAAGCCCCTGTGTGCTTCTGAGTTATAAATTATCCATCCATTTCCACCTCCTATCCTGGTGCTGTTCACTCAGCAAAGGCCGAACTGCACTTCTGAGTTGAAGATACCCCTAAAAATCTCTGGAGGGCAGATCATATTTTTCCCGAAGTTGCTCAGAGGACATCATAGTGGCCGTATTTGGGAGGAGAAGGTGTCCAACCATCTTAATACCCCCTAGATGCCCAAGCGGACCAGGAGAAAGGTTTGTTGTCCACTTGGACCCTTTGGTTATTTCATAGCGGGGTAAACTGCACAGGTGGGTGGCTGTCTACCTGGGAGGTATGAGAGACAGCCACTGCCTTCTGCCAAGTCTTCCATGTTTCTACCATAATAGGGGTAATTTGAGGAGATCAGTTTCCTATAGGTGAGAAGCGAGGGGAGAACATCTTCCTGCAACAAGGATGTCTCCAGTTCTACCCACGGGGTCGGAGGGTTCATACAAGAACTATTTGGTGGCTTGTGCCATCCTATGCACCAACTGATACCCCTTAAACCATGGGAGACCGAGCCCCTCCCCCTTGGACCAGTGCGTTCTGAGCTTCTGTCTGCTCCACCTGGCCATTTTGTCCTCCCATAGCAGGGAGGAGATCAGCCTGTCTAAGGACTGAAAAAGCTTGGGCATAAGACGTATTGGGAGGTTAGCCAGAAGACAGGCGACCCGGGGAAGAAGAAACCTTCGGACTGCCTCAACTTTACCCTTCAGGGAGAGCTGCAGCTTGCTCCAACGCTGTTTTTCGGCCCTCAGGGAGGATAACAACAGGGAGAAGTTGAGGCCTTCTATGTCCTTCCTAGCAGCCGGAATGTAAATTTCAAAGTATTGGAAGCCCTGGGGAGCCCAGGAGATCTCAGTCCCTTGAAGGCAATCCTTCGTGCAAGCCAGGTTCAGAGGGCAGAGGGTCGTCTTCTTTTGGTTGACCTTAAGACCCGACATTTTAGCAAAGTCCTGAAGAAGGGAGATAACTACTGGGAGGGAGTGGAACGGGTTGGAAACAGTAAGCAGCATATCATCAGCATATGCACTGACTAGGTAGAAGCAGCCCCCTACTAGGACCCCCAAGACGTGTGGGGACATAGTTAGGTGCCGTATCAGGGGGTCCAATGCCAGGAGAAAGGGGGGGAGAGGGCAGCCCTGCCGGGTACCCCTCTGCAAAGTGAAGGGAGAGGAGATATCGCTATTGGTCGTTCTTGCCAGGGGGTCACTGTATAGCATAGAGATCCAGCCCCTAAAGTAGCTACCAAAGCCATACTATTGGAGGACCCCGTGCAGGTAGCTCCATTCTACTGAATCAAATGCCTTAGGGAAATCAACAGCCAAGGCCGCCATGGGTGTGGAAGACTGCAGGGCAAGCCACTTGAGGTCGAGCAGCAGGCACAAGTTAACCGCTCCAGATTTCTCTTTGGAGAAGCCCATTTGTGACTGGTGGATCAAACGTGGCAGAATGTTGACTAGCCTGTTCACCAGAATCTTAGCCACAATCTTGGTGTCCATAGACAGAAGGGAGATGGGCCTATGGTTGGCACAGTCAAGTAGGGTCAAAAGGGCTTCTCTCACAGTAGGGGAGAAAGGAGCCAGAGCTGTGGGCCTCCTGTAGGGCCTGCAGTAGTGGTGCAGCTATCTGCTCCTTCAGGAGCTGACATATCTCGGCCATCATTCCATCAGGGCCTGGAGCTTTGCCCTTTGCCAGTTGAGAAAGCGCAAGCTGAAACTCCTCTGAGGTTATGGGAGATTCCAGACTCTGTTGATCTGGGACTGTGAGCTTCGGCAGGAGATCAGGGTCACAGAATTTAGTGAGGAGTAGGGCAACCCCTTGAGTATCCAGAGTACCTCTGGTCAGGTAAAGGGATTCATAGAAGAGGCGCATCGCCCCATTGAGTCCCTTGGGGTCTGAGACAATGTTCCCAGCAACATCACAAAGTGCATGAATCCTTGAGGCAGCCTACTGCTTGCGCAGTTGATGTGCCAGAAGTTTGCCACCCTTATCTCCCCCTCCCAAGCTTTGTGCTTGGGTTGTAGGAGTAGTCACTCTGCCTTCCTATGCAACAAAGTATTTATGCAGTATTTTAACCCTATAATCAAAGTCAGGAGGTTAGCGTCAGTCTGCGGCTGTGGCAGTGCTTTGAATCTGGCCTCCAAGTACACCAAGCTCAGCTTGCAGGCGAGCAACTTCAGACTACAGAGCTTTGGCTTTGCTGGCAGAATAAGAGAGGATGCGCCCTCTAAGGATGGTCTTAAACGCCTCCCATACGATGCCTGGAGAGACCTCCCCCCCAGCACTGAAGAGGAAGTAAGATCTTGCCTCCTCATGTAGAAAGGTACAGAGGTCTTTGTCTTGAAAGAGCAGCGGGTTACATCTCCACCTGGTAGAGGAGGTCCCCTGCCCCTGAGGAATGAATGTAACAGAAAAGGGGCCATGGTCTGATATGGGAAGATTCTCAATCTTAGCATCCATCATACCACAAGCAGCCTCCTGGTTTGCTAACCAGAAATCTATCCTGCTATAAGTACTGTACACCGGAGAAAAGAAAGAGTAGTCTCTCCCTGTGGGATGGTCCCTGTGCCACACATCAACCAGTCCTCATTCTATCAATTCAGAAAGGGCTGCCACCACCTTGGGGTGAGCCTGGGGGGTGGGTTGGGACTTGTCTAAAAAGGTATCCAGTACCAAATTAAAGTCTCCACCCACCAGAATGGGAAGGCCCCGGTAACCCTCTGCCAGCTTAGTAATGGCCTGGTTTACATCCCGAAAGAAATCTTCAGAGTCACTGTTGGGTGCATAAACATTAGCAAGTAGTACCCGCCCACCCGGGTAAGAAAATCGAGCAACAATCCATCTCCCTTGTGAGTCAATCTGCATCTCCTCTACTACCCATGGGGATGCTTTGCGTAGCAAGATGGCTACCCCTTTAGATTTAGTAGGGGCAGAGCTAGCTACTACTGTACCCACCCACAATTTCTTAAGCCACTGGACTGCCTGGGCCGTGAGGTGCATCTCCTAAAGTAGGGTCACGTCCACCCTGAGGGACCTCAAATGCTGAAAAACCTTGGTGTGCTTTACAGGGTGGTTGAGGCCCTTGACATTTCACGAGACACACATCAGGCCCCAGACCACCTCACCTAACATCCTGGCAAGCAACAGAAGGCAGTAAAGGACTCACCTGCCAAGAAAGGAAGGAGGCATGTAATGGACCGCCCGTGTCTAAGTAAACGGTCCTAAAAATCAGAAGAAACCCACTGGAGGGGAGTATCCAGGGAAGAGGGTAGTGGGTATGCGACCGCTGAGTACGAGGTTCGTAAGGATCTGTGAACAGCACATAACAGATGGACCTGTATACAGAATATTCAACACCAGTGTTAAAATCAGAGAAAACAGTGTATAACAACAAAATATCAACAACTATTAATGGTTTCCCAGAAAAGGCCCCCTCGCTCCGAGGTCCACCTCCTGCAGCACAAACTGTATGGGGGTGTAGGAGCTGGGAGCAATACTGCACCATGAACAACTGAGTAATGCAAAAAGGGGGGAGGGGAACAAAACCAGGGACAAAAGACAGTTCACGACAGTTCTGAGAAACCAGCTACTGAGGGTTAGTGATATCACTAACGGCGCAGAGGTGAGCATGTAAGGGGGTACCAATATTGGGTCCCTAGCCACACTGACTCAAGTACCGATTAAAGGAATGTGCAGGTGGGAAATAAGATCCAAACAAGAACATTCCTGCAGTCCCAGCCTGGACCAAAGACCCTTACAAGGGATCCACAGTGCACTGAGTGAGGATTAAAAAAGAAAAGTATCTAGCCCTCCCAACCTTATATCGTGCGAGGTGGGATGGGGGAAACACATCACCCCGATCATAAAAGAGAGAGGGTACACCCCTAAAGGGAAAACATAGAACTAGTCATACAACTGTAAAAACTTTTTTTTAAATAAAACAACCATGTACAAGAGTTAAACACCATAACTTTAGAATGCAGGGAATTGTATCCTTGCAGCCGTGACCCACCCTCCTCTGCAGACAAGGTCAGATGGGAAGGGGGCATGTTGCCTACGGGCCAATATTGTGATGCCAGTGCCACCACGGGCAAACACCTAGGGCCATAGGACCCCTTCTTTATGCCCCAGAGTAAGGGAAAGGGAAAACATGGTGGGAAGGGGTGAGGAAAGTGCAGTACAAAGCAGTACAGGGTCTAAATTAGGGGCACATGGCACCATGACCAAATGCCGGTGGGGGTGTACATCCACTCATCGAGTCACCCACGTACAGGCCGTGAGGTAAGCAATATCCATGTAGTAAAAAACAGGCAGGGCAGCTCAGTGCATTTGTGCTGGCCACGGCTTCGGGGGTGTGAGCTTGAGGTGGGGGGAAGGGAGAAAAGGGAGCAAAGATGATAACATTGCCACAGCTTCAGCCCCCATGAGAACCTTAGCGTGAATGGAAAAGAGATCAAAAGCGTGGGCAGTAGTAAACATCTGCGGAGCGGGGTGCACAGGTTGTGGGGAACTGAATTCACATTAAACATCCCCCAGCATGTAAGGTGTAACAGGCATGCAAAAAAACTGAAACACTCTGCCAGAGTCCTCTTTTAAGGCAGGGATAGAAGATCGGTCCTCTAAAGCGGGCAGTCACTTCCCACGGTCATTTGAGTCTCTGCATGGCTGCGGATGATCAATCATGGCCTCAGCAAAGGATTTAGCTCCTGGCTTGAGAAGGCCCCTCGCCATGGCTTCTTCTGTCGGATTGGCCACTTCACCCCAGTCTAGTGGGGCATGCATATCCATTTCTTCCAGGGGTTCTTGCTGGTCGTCCATCTGTGTTGTGCCCAGTGGAGAGCTGGATCTAGGGAGCTTAGCTGGTGGAAAGGGAGTGGACTGGGGAGCGCTACCAGCCTGGGGACTCCAGGATCGCGTCCACGACCTGGCCACCATTGGAGGAGGAAGACACATGTTGTTACCGGATAAAGGGACCAAGTCGTCTAGCTGTGGGGTTCCTCACGTTCGCTCAGGGGACTGACGGCTGGGCCTTCTTGGAGCTTGCAGACTGGGGGAAAATTGGGGCGGCGGACTGTTCCTCCTGGGGTAGTGGTCCCTTGGGGACGTCTTCCTGCCCACCTGTCTGCATATCGGGAACCCAGAGACGTCTGGGGGATGTGGCCCCAGTCTCTAGCTTCGGTCAATGCCTGTGCAGCCAGGCCTTTGCTTGTTGTGGCAACTCTGCTAAAGATTCTTTGCACTCCTTAGATATGTGAAGCTGGGTATGTTTTTTAAATCTATAGCGAAAGTCATTGGCCTGCAGCACTTTTCTGAGGGGGACAAATGCTTTTCTTTTGACAGCTACTTCTTGCGAACAGTCTTGGTAGGAGATGCTGGCCCCTTTCCAGTTAATCTCCCCCAGGTCCTTAGTCACTTGCAGCACCTTCTCCTTGATAGAACAGCGCAGCAGGTATGTGATGATAGGCTGAGAGGTGGTTGAGGAGAAACCAGTCCTCCCTGTGAGCCTATGCGCCCACTCCACTTCCAATGGGTCCTTCCAATGATCACCCAGCAGTTTGGGGATCCACTCGCTGAGGAAGCGCTCCATGTTGGGCCCCTCTACCCCCCCTCTGGCACACCTAGTATATGAATGTTATTACACTGGCTTCGGTTCTCCTGATCTTCGGCGCGGTTCCAGAGTCTGCCCATCTAGCCTTCCTGATCTTCCTGATCCCTCAGCCTCTGCCAGAGCATTTCTTGCTGCCTTTCAAGGTCCTCTGTGCATTGTTTGGTTACATTCAGCCGGTCTTCCAGTCTGCTGACATCCACAACATTGCCAGCAAGCGAGGAGCTGATTCCATCCACATGGACTAGCAAGGTGTCCAGCATTTTAGTAATGTAAGCAAGAGGATCACCGCCTGGCGATGGGGGTTCTTGGCGGATTCTCTGCGCCCACTACTACCAAGCTGTGTGCTGAGGCAGCCATCGCCCCTCACACCTTCCCAATGTGTTTTAAGCTGGGTTCAGCACTTATTAAAGCACGATCATCGGGGAACAGATAAGAGGAGATGCGGTTCTGGATGCTGTCGAACTGCCGCTGGATAAGCCAGAGTGTGGTGGTCAAGAGATGAGTGAGAGGCCTACCGGGCCATCAAATCCTGGCTGCTCAGTCTGTTAAAACGCTCCGGAACAAATGACTATTCTCCAAGACAAAAAAAAAAAAAAGTTATATGGCTAGTTGGCAAGGCTAGTTCAACGTGCTCCTTCTCAAAGGTTGATAGTGCTCGGGATCTTGTCAGATTGCTCAGGATTTAGTCCTGGCAGAGACAGAGCAGAAGATTCACACAGCCATCTTGCCCGGGTCCCAGGTGCAGTGACTTGAGGTCCAGATGAACTAGGGTGCCCTGCTCCTGGGAGAGCAGATCTGAGCACAGAGGCAGGGGAATTGGAAACTCCACTGCTAGTTGCTGGAGAAGTGGAAGCCATATCTTTTGCAGCCAGTAAGGGGCTATTAGAATTACCTATGCTGCTTCTGACTGCAACTTGAGCAGAACTCTCTGCAGTAATGGAAAGAGAGGGAAGGCATACAGAAAATTCCCTGTCCAAGAGACAGACAATGCATCTTGCCAGAAAACACCAGGCCCTGGACCTAGTGAGTAGAAACTGGGCAGTTTTGCGCTGGATGGGGACATGAATAGGTCCAGCTCTGGGTGGCCCCATATGTTGAAGAGATCTTCAACCATTGAGGGAAGAAGTTCCCACTCATGTGCCTTGGACTGAGAATGGCTTAAGCTGTTGGCCAAGGTGTTTTGAACACCTGGAACATACACAGCAGTCAGGTCCAGGTGATGCTCTATGGCCCAATACCAAACTCTCATGGCCTCCCTGCAGAGGGGGTCTGAATGTGTTCTCCCCTGCTTATTTATGTAAAAAACCGCAGACATATTGTCCATCTGGATCAGAAGAGTTCCCAGGAGCAGGTTCATCTGAAAGGCTTGCAGAGCATACAGGATTGCCTGCATCTCCAAAACACTAATGTGGAGATGCTGCTCTAATGGGGACCAAGTCCCCCGAGTCTGACAGTCTGCCAGATGGGCACACCAGCCCTGGCTCGAAGTGTCCGTGGTCAGGATCTGCTGAGGTGACTCCGATCAGAAGTGGACCCCTTTGGAGAGATGGGAGGGGTTCAGCCATCATGTTGTCTTCTGATGCGCTGTGTTGGATACCAAAACCAGAAGATCCAAATCATCTGTCCGCTGATCCCATTGGACCCGAAGGTTCCATCAGGCTACCCACATGTGCAGACGAGCCAGAGGAACTGTTGCAATGGCCGCTGTCATGTATCCCAGTAGTCTGAGAAAGGTTCTGGCTGAAACCTGGCGAGATGATGCAACCAGCTGAGCCTATGCCTGAAAGCATTCTGCCCTGTCTGGGGGAAGAAAGACTTTGCCTTGGGTGGTGTACAAGATTGCCCCTATGTACTAAAGTCTTTGACATGGCCAAGGAGAGGGTTTGGGAAAGTTGAGAGTTACCCTCAGATGGAACTGTCTTTGCTGCTCAGGCGAGCAGCCAGTCACAAAAATACAGGTTACTCACCTGTAACAGGAGTTCTAGGAGTGGTATATGTTGTTCATCCACACTGTCTGGCAGGTTCCTTGCCACTTTAAATCTTGCCGGAAGGTCTTCAAGCTGGCGCCTCCCACCCACCCGGGTGGTAAAACCCTCGTCTCGCCCCATGATGGCAGATCTAGCCCGCTGGAAGCCAGGTTGCGCATCGAAGCCGGGGAGGTCAGGTGGGTCGTGTGGATGAACAACATATACCACTCCTAGAACTCCTGTTACAAGTGAGTAACCTGTATTTCTAGGGACGTGGATATGCTGTTCAATCCATACTGTCTGGCAGACTCCTAGCAGTTCTCCGGGAGGAGGGAGGCAAGGTTCGCACCCCCTACTTAGGGAATAAGGACTGGAGAACCAAGGTCCCAAAACCAGCATCCCGGCGTGACTCAAGGTCAGTGTGGTAATGGGAAATAAAGGTGTGTGCCGACTTCCAGTAAGCAGCCCTGCAGCTTTCCTGGATAGGGACGTCCCTAGAAGCAGCCACCGAAGCAGCGGTATGGCAGGTAGAATGAGCTCTTATCCCTTTGGGAGGCTCCATGCCCACCAACCTATAGCAGAGATCTATGCAGGAGGTGACCCACCTGCTTATCGTCCACTTGGCTGCAGGTCTGCCAGGTGCGGCTTCAGCGTAGGTGACAAACAGCTGGCGAACATCTCCACAAACTTCAGCCGTCCGCTCCTTATAATAAGAGAGCGCTCTTCTAGGGTCCAGAGTATGGAGCCTATATTCGGCCTCCAAGGTGTGATTGGGGTAGAACACCGGCAGAGTCAACACCTGGTTAAGGTGAAACTCCGACACCACCTTCGGAAGGAATTTCAGGTGGGGGCGCAGGACAACCTTGTCCCTGTGGAAGACCAAATAAGGAGACTTTATGGAAAGTGCCTGGCACTCTCCTGTCCTTCTGGCTGACGTTATAGTCACCAAGAAGGCGGTCTTCCACGACAAGTGGGAGATATCACACCTGTGCATCGGTTCGAATGGCTTGCCCATGAGCTTAGCCAATACCAGCAATAGATCCCACAGAGGTGGAGGTTCTCGCACCACAGGGGATATGTGATCAAGGCCTTTGAAAAAGTGCCCGACCACCTCCTGCGCCAACGACTGCTTGCCGGCCCATGCCCAGTAAGCAGAGATGGCTGCCAGGGTACCTTAAGGGTCGTTGACCGAAGCCCTAGCTGAGAAAGGGACCACAGGTAGTCCAAAATGCTAGCCAATGGGCAGGAAGAAGGGTCCAACCCCTTGTCCTGACACCAAATGCAGAATCTCTTCCATTTAAAGGCATAGCATGTTCTGGTCGACTCCTTACGGGATGCCTCAACGACGTTGAGGACCTCATCGGAAAGACCCAAGGCCTGGAACTCTAGCTGCTCAGGAACCAGGCCATCAGGTGCAGGGATTAAAGGTCCAGATGGAGAACATTCCCCTTGCTGACTGAGATCAGGTCCAGATGGGCTGGAAGCCGCCTCAGGAGCCTGGAGCTGAGGCTGAGGAGATCTGGGTACCAGAACTGGCGGGGCCAGTCTGGGGCTACCAGAATCACCTGCACCTTGTCCCTCTTTGCCTTGAGAAGCACCTTGTGGATCAAGGGAAATGGAGGGAAGGCATAGAAGAGGCCCGGGGTCCACAACTTTGAGAAGGCATCCCCCCTGCAGCGAGCCCTGCAGAGGGGGGCGGGCATTAAACAGCCTCAGCTTCCCATTCTCCCTGGAGGAGAACAGGTCCACCTGAGGGGTGCCCCAATGGGAGAACAGATGTTGCACTACCTCCAGCAGGAGAAACCACTCGTGAGATGCAGCGCCTATCTGGCTGAGGGCATCGGCCAGACTGTTGGAGGCTCCTGCCACATGGATGGCTAGGAGATCCGCCTCCAGGCTGATCACGAGAGACCAAGTGCGGACAGCCTCCTTGCAAAGAGGCAAGGAGTGCGTCCCGCCCTGTCGGTTGAGGTAGTACATGGTCGTGGTGTTGTCCGTCTGGACCTGAACCACTTGACCCCGTACAAATGGAGCGAAGGCGGTGAGGGCTAGACGCACTGCTCGGAGCTCCAGCAGGTTGATGTGGCATCGAGACTCCTGAGGGACCAGAGGCCATAGGCCCTGAGCTCCCCCAGATGGGCACCCCAACCCATCAGAGAGGCGTCTGTTGTCAGAGTGACCATTGGCTCGGGGCGGACAAATGGGATACCCTCCTGCAGATGAGCTGGAATGAGCCACCACTGTAGGCCATCCCACATCTCCTGGGTCACCGTCGCTGGCTGGTCCAGAGGACCGGAGTGCTGTGACCACTGGTGGGCCAGCCCCCATTGCAGGAGACGCATACGCCAGCGGGCCCAAAGGACCACGCTGGTGCAGGCTGCCATGAGGCCCAAAAGGTGTAGGAAGTCCTGGGCAGGGTGCAACTGCCCAACCAGCAATGATTGGGCAAAGCAGGAAAAGACCTCGGCCCTGTCCGCTGGAAGCCGGGCTCTGGCTCGAAGAGAGTCAAGCTCTGCCCTGATGAACTGAATCACCTGCAATGGCATGAGTTCCGACTTGGCCTCGTTGATGAGGAGGCCAATCTGAGAGCAGACCTGTAGGGCCAGATACCTGGACCGCTCCACCTCCAACCTGGAGGGGGTTGCAATCAGTCAGTCATCCAGGTAAGGGTACACCCGGACCCCTCAGCACTGCAGGAATGCTGTCACCACTGCCATGCATTTGGTGAAGACCCTGAGAGCTGGAGACAGGCCAAAGGGCATGTCCAGGAACTCGTAAAGAGATCCCTCTGCTCGGAAGTGGAGGAATCACTGATGAGATGGACAGATTGTGATGTGAAAGAACGTGTCCTGAAGGTCCAGAGAACAAAACCACACGCCTAGTTCCAAGGATGGAATGATCTGAGCCAGAGTGACCATCCTGAAGGTGCGTGGCCTTAGGAACTTGTTCAGGTTGTGCAGGTCGAGAATGAGGCGCCAGCCCTCCATCCATTTTGGGACCAGGAAGTACCTGGACACAAACCCTGGGTCTGGAGGAGGGTCCACCACCTCGTTGATCACCTCCTTCTGTAGAAGCAGGGCAATGTTGGCTCTATAAATCAAAGCGCTGATACATAATAATAATAAAACAGCAACAATAATAAATAACATAAAATAATAAAAAAACATAAAATAATCTATCCAAATGCTAGTGTAAATATGTGTCTTTTCAGAGACCTCTTAAATGACTCCACGGACAGGCACTCTCTAATCTGACAAGGTAGAGAATTCAACAGGGTCAGGGCCATAAAAGAAAAGGTCCTTGCCCCAGATGACTGAAGATGAACCCTGGGAATCTCTAGCAATCCCTTGCTAGTGGAGCGGAGAGGGCAGTAGGGACAAAGGAGATCTTGCAGGTAGCCCGGTCCCTGACCGTGTAGGGTCATATAGGTCAGCAACGCGACCTTGGAAGTGATTCTCCACTGCACTGGCAGCCAGTGCAGTTCGTGCAGCACAGGTGTGATATGGCTAGTTCTTGATAATCCAGTCAACAACCTGGCTGCCACGTTCTGCACCAGCTGGAGGCAACGGAGATCCACCCCCGGCAACCCTAGATATAGAGCATTACAGTAATCAAGGCGAGAGGAAACAAAAGCGTGAACCAACACAGGAAGGTCATCATGCGGAACAAGGTGCTTTATCCGGACGATATTCCTCAGATGGTAAAAGGATAACTTGACAGTGGCTGATACCTGTGTAGCGCCGACGCAACTTGCGCCAGAGCCTATCCTCCAAAGAGGATGCCGAGTATGAGCGGCGATGCCACTTTCCATGGTGCCGAGACCGAGACCGCAAATGTCGGCGTGATCGGCTGGACCTGGAAGAGGACAGAGACCTTCCGGGGTTCCGAGGGTGGGTCAGAGAGGGGACGGAGGAAACCTGCTCCTCCCCTGGTACAGGGACCTTAATCTGGGATTCTGACACAGGAGGCACAGGCAAGTCCTCGGTTTCCACCAGGGGAACCAGTGAAGTAGGGTTGTCAGCTTCTCCAGTCAACAAACTGTCCGGGTCGAGAAAAATCTCGACCGCGTCGACCGATGTCTCGGCCAAGTGACCTGATGGGGCACCATGGAAGCCAATGCCACAGCTGCAACCTTGACCGAAGTTGAGAGTCGACGGTCCGGTGAAGAGGATCTCTCCCGCTCCCACGAACGTCGACGGTGGGACTTCCCCTAGAGTCCTTCTTCTTGGACCGACTGGAATGTCCCAATGGCCCTTCTCCCTTGGTGGAGAGGGACTGGCAAAGCTCCTTAAACGAAGCCGTGTAGGAGGAGCCCAAGGAGAGTGGGATAAATGCCGTGGCAGGGAAGCAAGAAGAAGCGACCTGAGCTGCCTCTTCCTCGAGAGCAATCAATTGCTCCAACTGTTCCGTGGAGCCCGACGCCACGGACACCGCCCAACGGGCCTCCGTAGACTTGACTGGCAGATACCGTTTTTCGGGTCACCCAAGAAGAAGTCTGGCAACGTGGTCCTCCAAGACCGAAGCTGAAAAGGACTTGCACAATTTGCAAGCCTGCGAGTCGTGGCCAAGCCCCAGGCAGTAGACGCACGTGGAGTGCGGATCGGTCCCGGACATCTTCTGCCCACACGGGCACCGACGGAAGCTGGGAGTCGATTTGTCCATCGCAGTCGTGAGGGAAGACGAAGACCAAAGTCTTGTAAATTTTAAAATAAGTTTCGGAAAGTTCTGAAGAGTGTGGATCCAGGCCTAAGACGCAGAGCACTAAGGAGGGAACCTGAGCTTCCAAGTGGTAAGGAAGATCTGGCGTCATGGGGCGAAGCCGAGGGTTTTACCAACCAGGTGGGTGGAAGGAGCCAGCTTGAAGACCTTCCGGCAACATTTAAAGCGGCAAGGAACCTGCCAGACAGTGTGGATTGAACATATCTACGTCCCTAGAAGTAGCTCTTTTTCTTCCCTTTGGGGGGCTTGATAGTTTGCTGGGCTGAAGCTGCTGAGACCAGGGGACAATAAACTTCTCAATGTGTGTGACTTGATCTTCCATCACTGGGTCCAATACCTCAGTGCCCAAAACGGACACAGCCACCAACTTGTGCTGGGTCTGCAAGGTAAATATAGTGTGACACAGCCAGGCCCTGTACCAAATGCCACACAGACTTCTTGGTCATGAATTCCCATTTCTTGGACTCCTTGTCCGTCAACTACTCCACATCCTCCTGACCATTATCCTCTGAAAGCTGAGTCAGACTTCAGCTCCTCAGCCAAGGGGTGCTCAGAGAACCCCAAGAGGCTTCCAATAGGGGCAGTATACTTGCGGACAGTGGGTGAGGCGTGATGGGCAGGACATAGGGTACTGCCACAGACTCAGCACCAGCCCAAGAACAGCCATAGCCACTAGGAATGCCACTCCTGGGGAATCATCCTGCTCCAGGATGTCTGTGAAGGGGCAAGTTTCCCTCTTCTGGACTGGCTCCAAAGGGACATTCAAGGACTTTGGTACGTGCTGCAGGATAACAACAGATGAGGTCAGCACCACTGGTTTAGCCTCTAGGGCCACCATACAACATAAGCAGCAAAGAGGAAGCCAGTCAGCTACAAGACTGTGCCATGCAAGAAACTGAATGCACAAAACAAAATGCACAGCGTTAACAGTGTCAAAAAATGGTTTAATAACCAAAGATGAATACCTCACTGTGCTGTGCAGATTCAGAGTGCAAAATAATAATTCCGACTGGTGTGACCCGACCTGGTTTCACCGAAGGCTTTTTGGAGGGGGGTACCAGCTAATGCCACTGCCCCACCCCCAACTTCTTGATTGTTCCGCTGGGCTTGGGGTGATACTGATGGAACTGCCTTTATTGCTGAGGTTGCTGCTGGAGCTAGTGGTCAGAGTCACAAAAAGGAGCTCTTTTTCATTGCTTTGGGGGGCCTGATAGCCTGCTGGGCTGAAGCTACCGAGCCCAGGGGACATTAAACTTCAGCGTGTGTGACATGGTCTTCTATCACTGGGTCAAAGACATCAGTGCCCCAAAAAGGCACAGCCACCAACTTGCACTGGGTCTCCAGGATAAGCCAGGGTTTTAATTAATTGATTAGCAGTTTTTTTCTTGGGACAATCCTAACTGTACAGAAAGTATTTAGACAGGTTTTCTAGAAGTGCTGTGTTTGTTAAACTCAATGAGGCAAGAGCTATGCATTTTCACAATGTTTTTGCACTTTTATGAGCAAAACGTTAATCAATTTTTGGAGTTAAATAAAACCCTATAAACAGAGAGACACAGCCAGGCCCTATACCAAGTGCCACACAGACATCTTGCCCATGAATTCCTGCATCTTGGACTCTTGCACATAAGCTAATTCACATCCGCCTGACCTTTCATCCTCTGAAAAGCTGAGTCAGACCTGAGCCCCTCAGTCATGGGGTGCTCAGAGAACCCCGAGAGGCTCACAATAGGGGAAATGTACTAGCAGACAGCAAGTGGGGAGTGTTGGGCAGGATGTAGGGTACTGCCAGAGACTCAGCACCAGCCCAAGAACAGCCATAGCCACTAGGAATGCCACTCCCAGGGAATCATACTGTTTCAGGATGTTTGTGAAGGGACAAGTTTCCCTCTTCTGGACCGGCTCCAAAGGCGCATTCAATGTCTTTGGTATGTGCTGCAGGAGAATGGCAGATGAGGACAGCACCACTGGTTTGGCCTCTGGGGCCACCATACAACACGGAGGGGACGATGGTGCAGGTAGTATGGGCCTACTCTGCCCCGAGCCAGTAATGGTCCACTGCTGTCACAGGAGGTCTTTATATTGCCATCTGGTCCCCCAAGTCCTGGCCTCCAGTGATGGTATGATCCTATGCAGAGTGACCACTAGGAAACTTCTTCCTGGGAATGAATTTGTTCAGGTCATGCAGGTCTAGAATAGGATGCCAACTCTGTCTGCGTTGGTATTAAGAAGTACCGAGACTTGTAACCCATTGAAACAAGAGTGTCTGGGACAGGCTGAATTGCACTTCGCTCCAGGAGCTGAGGGATTTTGCTCTGCATCCTGGACACCCTTGGCTGGTACGACAGGAGAGCCTCAAACTTGAGAGGCAGACCCAAACCCACTACTTCTAGCACCCACTTGTCCATAGTAATGGAAGACCACTGTGAAAAGAAGTGGAGAAGCTGACCCCTGATCTGGAGATTCGACTCGGACTGAGTGGGAGGAGGGGAATGATGGCACACCACAACCCATCAATTAGCAGCCTTGGAGGGGGTGCCAGCTGATGCACCACTGCCCCTCCCCCATACACTTCTTGCCTGATTGCATTGCTTGAGCTTGGGGTGATACTGATGTAACTGCCTTTGCTGCTGAGGTTGCTGTTGGGGCTAGTGGTCAGAGTAAAAGTAAAACACAATTTAAATACCTGTAAACTTTCTTTCTCCAACGGCTGGTATCCGGGCTTCCATACACATGGGCTGTGCCTCCTGATGCAGATATGCAGGCAGGAACTCAAAAACTCTGCAGCTAGGGATATCCAGCCCTCCACTTCCTGTTCCCACCAGTTCTTCCTAAAGTAGTCAAACTGTGGCAAAACTATGTGAACTTGGAAACAAAAACCAGAACATTATGCAATACTCGGCCAAATGGCCAACATTATACATTTTGTGAGGGAAGAAGCCTGGAGACCAGCCGTCGGAGAAAGAAAATTTAGAGGTATTTAAATTTAATTTTCTCTCTCCTAAGCTGGTCTCCGGGCTTCCATACAGATGGGACATACAAAAGCAGTACATCCCCAGATATCCAGCGTGGGAAGAATGTAAGTGCCTTTAAGGGTCCACAAACACCTGAAGAACTTGGTGGCCAAAGAATGCCTCCACTGATACCGTCACATTCAACTTGTAAACCTTAGTGAACATGTGAATGGATCACCATGTGGCCGCCCTGCATAGGTCTGCTGGAGATGGTTCTCTGAAGTCCACCCACAAAGTGGCCATAGCCCGGGTTGAATGGGCTTTTACTGGGCCAAGCAAAGGTACTCCAGCCTGATCACAGGCAGTGGTGATGACAGAACGGATCCATCTGGCTATATAGTCTTTTAAAGCTTTCTTACCCATATTTTGACCTGTAGTTAGAATAAACAAACTAGAAGTTTTTTGTATAGAATCCATTGTTTTAATGTACATTTTCACTGTTCTTCTTGGATCCGGCGTGTGAAATTCCCTTTCCTTGTCCTTTTTGTGGGTGCGGGCAGAAGGAAGGCAGAATCAACTCCTGGTTGCAATGGAATGGAGACATTACTTTTGGCAAAAAACCTGGATCTGTTTGGAGCACCACAGAGTCCTGATGAAAAAACTATATATGACTCTTTAGTGGACAAGGCTCCCAGCTCGCTGATTCTCCTTGCTGAAGTAATAGCTATGAGAAAGACGACCTTCACTGTAAGATGCATAAGGGACGCCTCCTTGAGAGACTCAAAAGGAGCCTTTGTCAAAGCTCTGAGAACCAAATTAAGTCTCCAGGGTGGTACCGTTGGTTTGACTGGAGGACGTTTTAATGTTGCTGCCCGTAAAAACCTCCTGACATGGGGATGTGAGCCCAAAGACTTGCCTGAATCCACTAACAAGGGCGCCCCCAGAGTGGAAACCTGAACTCTTAAGGTGGCCGGTTGCAGTCCTTTGCCAAACCCATCCTGAAGAAACTGTAGTAGTACAGGCAATGATATTGGTTGGTTCTGTATGTGCTTGGATTGAAGCCAGAACAAGAATTTCCTCAAATCCTGTAATACACTTTAGAGGAAATGGGGCGACGTGAGTGCACCATCATTTCAATCACAGGAGCTATATAACCTAGCTGTTTTAAAGTTTCCCGCTCAATCTCCAGGCTGAGAGGGACAGATTGCTCAGATTGGAATGCAGTACTAGGCCCTGATGGAGAAGGTCTGGGCTGACCTGGAAAGTTAGAAGTGGTTGCCGACAGACGAATCAGAAACAGGAAACATGGGCGACAAGATCAGCGGGGACAGACTAGAATCAGCTCTTCCCGGTCCAGTGCCACTTTGTGGAGGACTCTGGATAGGAGTGGTATGGGGGAAAAGGCATACAGGAGACTGAACTGACCCCAGTCTAGGCAAATGGCGTCCTGAGCCACCACTAGTTCGTCCTTGGCCAGGGAGCAGAACTGCTTTACCTTTGAGTTTCGCCGGCAGGCAAAAATATCTATCTGAGGATTTCCCCAAAGCTCTGTTATGATGTGGAAGGCACTGTCCTTCATCTCCCATTCCCCTGGTAGAACATCACTGCGACTGAGCCAGTCTGCTGTGACATTTTCCTGTCCGGGAATGTACACTGCCCTTATACTTGCCAGGTGGTGCTTGGCTCAGCGAAAAAGAAGGGACTCCTGGAGCATTCTTGAGCTTCTTGTGCTGCCCTGATGGTTGATGTATGCCATCGCTGCCCAACTGTCTGTTAGAATCAGTACACCCTGATTGAGTACTTGCTGTTCGAAGTGCAGCAGGGATGACAGGGAGCTCTTGCCACTCGAGGACCATCCTTTTCTTAAATCTGTTACAACAGTTCTTCTATGTCTTAGCCTAATCTTTCTTTACAATTTCTAATCCATAAGGTTGGCCACCTGTGGGCACCCCTTCCCTTTCTTGGCTATGCTATAGTGTCCTCTTTAAATTTTCCTTTTCCCTCTCAGGTTCTCGTATAGGTAGGCTATTGTTGTGACCTCCAAGCTGATATAAAACAGACTATGATCCTCATTGTTGGATTTAGTATGCAGTGGCACATTGTCATAAAACAGTTTAATGTATATACCTTACATGTATAAAACCTGTAAATGTTGAAAATACCATGGTACTAGGTGTTTTTTAAAAAGGTAAAAAGTTACTAGGGGACTGTATGATAAAAAATAAGTTAGTTGTGCTATTTAAAATGCATGTAAATTGCTGTAACCTGAACAAGTCTGAAATTTTATGGTGATTTGCATTATATCTCATGAAGCTTTGCATTATGGAAGTATGTGTGATATTGTGTTTCTTTGAAACTTGGCTTATCAATGCAGTGTCCTTTGGGGTAAACTTTGTTTCAGTGCTTCTGCACTGAGGTTCTTTGTCTTTAGCTTGTTTTGTTCGTTTTTATTTGAGCCCCCACCACCCAAGCAAACAAGGCCCGAATAGGGGAGGCTAATCTCAACAGATAAGTTAGAACAGAGTTCAGCAAGTCAATAGGAGCTGGCTAAGTGTAGAGGAAAGACTTGCATAGTCTAGTGCTACAAACTTATGCACTGAAGAAGGGATGTGCCATTGCTAAAGGTTATCTCCTGCATTTTGAATAAACATCACGCAAAGATTGTGAGTTCATCTTGAAGTTCGGCATCTGGTCTATCTGTTCTCCCACAACCCCTCCACAGACTTGGTGTGGGACGTGGGATAACTTTCTGGAAATGTCTGGACTGGCCTAAGAGGGATGTTTTCCCAGTGGATATCGCCCAGATATCCTAGGTGGACCAATGCACCAGGAGTTGCCAGAGGAGAACCTGGAGAAGGAAGTTTGTGGAGTTCTGACCAGAACCATGGGTGACAGATGGAGACAAGCTGCTGCCTGGACTGAACCTAGGAGCTCGGAGGAAGGCCAAGCCTGAAGATGATGAAGAGATGCAAAGAAATGAGGAGCTACCGTGGGGCCGAGGCAGACTGGAGGTGTGAAGATAACACCCAGGAGGTGGAGACCCCGATGAGGATAATCCACTGGATTAGTGGGCAATGGCTGGTGGCAGCCCGACTACGTAGAGAAATGGAACACCAGTGCCAGGTGCTCAAAAGGTCCCTGCTGGAGAGTTTGGATAAAGAATCGGATGAGGATTTTTTGTGAGCTCAGCTGAAGGAGGACCCCCTGAGTGAGCAGGATATTGCTTTCTTTTCTGTGTTCCCAGGATGTTACCTGTTGGAGATTGGAGATGCAAGTATGGAACTTGAATGTGAGACCCCAGATAAGACGTGCCTACTGATATTGTGCTGGGGTTGAAGACTCCAAGCAAACAAGAAGAAGCCTATGAGGCTGAAGGGACTTTTTCTTGTATTGATGCAGCTAAATCTATTAACACTATTGACTGGAGTATACTGCAGGCTAAAGATGCACATTGCCAAAATGTTATAGTATGGTAAGATCAAGGAGGAGGTGGGTGGCAAATGGATTGGAACCTATGTTGGAGTAACACCTAGAGTGTCTATCCTCAGGTGTCTGTATCAGTAGCAATCAAAATGAATGAATCAAGCAACATTGTGAGTTTATGTAGAGGGGTTGAACCTAGGACTGGGCCCCCTGCTTAAAACTGACATGTCTGGTGGGGTTGGAGCACATAATTACTCACCTCAGAGAAATTGTTTCTGTGGTACTGGACTTTAAAGCCATCCAGATTTTCAGTTAATAAAATGACAGACTTTCCTTAAAAGGAGATAGGAAGGTACCATTAGTCTGTTAAGAAATGTGTTAATGTCTCAGGGTAAAGCATGATGATTTCCACGGTGTTTATGATGGAATGTTTATCATTAATAGGAACCTTGAGACTAAGCTTCTGAAGATGGATGGATGGGCGGGAGCTCCATCAATTCCTGGGACAGGACGGTGGTAAGCAATCTGCAATAACTGTTTCCCTCTTAAGGTGGGGGATATGTGACAGGGAGCTCCTGCCACTCTTGAGGACTGAACTTTTCTTAAATCTGTTGCAACAGTTCTTCTATTTCTTAGCCTAATCTATTCTTTACAATTTCTAGTCCATAAGGTTAGCCACCTATTGGTACCCCTCCCCTTTCTTGACTATGCTATAGTGTCCTTTTTAAATTTTCCTTTTCCCTCTCAGGTCCTCACACAGGGAGGTTATTGTTGTGACCACCAAGCTGATATAAAACAACAGACTGTGTTCCTTGTTGGATTTAGTATGCAATGGCACTATGTCATAAAATACTTTAATGTATATACCTTATGTGTATAATACGTGTAAATGTTGAAAATACCATGGCACTAGGTGTTTTTGATAAAGGTAAAAAGTTACTAGAGGATTGTATGATAAAAATTAAGTTAGTTGTGCTATTTAAAATTCATGTAAATTGCTGTAACCTGAACAAGTCTGAAATTGCATGGTGATTTGCATTATGGACGTATGTGTGATGTTATGTTTCTTTGAAACTTGGCTTAATGTCAGTGCCCTTTGGGGTAACCCTTTTTTCAGTGCTTCTGCACGGAGGTTCTTTGTCTTTAGCTTGTTTTTTTATTTTTTTATTTGAGCCCCCACCATCCAAGCAAACAAGGCCTGCACAGGGGAGGCTAAATCTCAACAGATAAGTTAGATCAGAGTTCAGTGAGTCAGTAGGTGCTGGCTAAGTGTAGAGGAAAGACTTGCATAGTTGGTTGCTACAAACTGACGTACTGAAGAAGGGATATGCCATTGCCGAAGGTTATCTGCTGCATTTTGAATAAACATCACACAGAGATTTTATGTTGAACCTGAAGTTTGGTGTCTGGTCCATCTGTTATCCCACAACCCCTCCACACAGGACTTGGCATACTGCTCTAACCTCGAGGTCGTTTATGCTGCACCATGTTTCTACCAGTGACCACATGCCTTGAGCTGACAGCTGATACAGGTGAGCCCCCCAACCCCTGAGGCTGGCCTCAGTCATGATTCCGATTTGGTGTAGATGGCCCAACTTGTGACCCCTCATAATATTGGTCCTCCGAGTCCATCACTGGAGGGAAGTATAGTTGGGGGGTTGCAGGAAATAGGCTGTTGGTTAACTAGAATCTGCAGCTTATCCAATAGGTAGGGAAATGGGCAGACTGGGTAGGCCAAGTGGTCCTTATCTGCCGTCAAAGTCTATGTTTCTATGAAGTCTTTATCAGTGGAGAAATTGGGATCAGTTGGTGCTGGCTGTGTCTGGACTGGGACCATAGTCTGAGCAGGTGTGCTTGAATGGACCGCACGTGCACTAGAGCCCAGGGGACTGAATCCGCCAATGATATTAGAGTCTCAATTAGCTGCATGAAGGTGTGAGCCGGCAGCTGAGGAGCTGCATGAAACTTTCTGATGAGCTTCAGCAGGTCCCTGAATTTCGTTGCTGGGGGGAAGACCTTATTGGCTTGTGTCATGAAGTCTACCCCTAGGTGATTCAAGGTCTGGCTCGGAGTTGGGGAGCTTTTTCTCCAGTTGATGACAAAGCTGTGTGCCGACAAGCACTGGACTACCTCCACCACTGCTTGTACTGCTTGGTCGAGCTGAGAGGCCTTGATGAGAATATCATCCAGGTAAGGAAAAAGTTGTATTCCTCTGTTCCAGAGGTGAGCTACGATTGTTACTAGCACCTTGGAGAATGTCCTTGGGGCTGAAGAAAGCCCGAATGGCAGTGTTTTGAATTGGAAATGGTGTTCCCCCACCTTGAAACTGAGATATTGCATGTGTAGGTCCTGGATGGGAATATGCAAATAGACATCTTGCAAACTGATGGATGCCAGAAAGCCCCCTTGCTGTAACTCCCTGATGATTGATGACAAAGTTTCCATCTTGAATGGTCTGCTGCGGACAAAACGATTCAAGAATGTGAAGTCAAGGACTGGCCTGAATCCCCCTGTGCATTTGGGAACAACGAAAAATAGGGAATATACCCCTCGATTGAACTCTGCAGGGGGGGGGGGACCTGCTCGATAGCCCCTGCGTGAAGGTCTGTAATGGCCTGTAACATCGCCTGTCCTTTGGTGGGGTTGCCTGAGATGGGGGAAGGCACCACATGAAGAAGCGGGGGCTTGGAGTCGAATTCTATTAGGGTAACCCTTGCTGGTGATGTCTAGGACCCATCTGTCTAATGTGGTTTGGACCCATTCCTCGAGAAAGTTTGAAAGTCTGCCCCCCCACTTGAGGATGGGCCTGGATGGCTTCATTGTGACTTTTTGCTATTGTTCCCGGTGTCTCTGGTGCCACCTCCACCACCAGATCCTCCTCCCCTGAAGTTGCATTGGTTACACAAATAGAACCATGTTCTCTTGCCTGAGAAATTATAGTTTTGCCCTTGTTGTAACCTCAGTCACGAAAATTGCGTCTGGGGCCTGAGGAACATGATTTGCCCATTTCTTGACTGTGGCATGTGCACTTTGGCTGTTTCCCCGGATTACTTCACTGCCTCCTTAAGAGCTGAGCCAAACAGGACATTACCTTCATACGGAATGTTCACCAAATGGCTTTTCGAGGAGGTGTCCGATTGCCAGGCCCAAAGCCAGAGGTTGCAGCAAGCCAAAGTCTGATAAAACATGGTCCAAGCGGCGCACCTGACTGCCTCCTCAGACACATCTGCTGCATAAGCTGTTGCCAAACCCATTAAGTGCAGCTGATGAATAATGGCCTTATTCTTCTCTGTGTCTTCGGCGAATTGGAAGGCTAATTCCAAGACCCAGGACAGAGCGGTTCTGGCAGAAAAAAAGATTGGCACCTGTCGCCTTTGGAGAAGTTGCTGAAGCTTGGAAGGCCTTCTTGAGTGAGGCATCCACCTTCCTGTCCACTGGGTCCCTGAGAGATGCCCCTCCCTTGGCTGTAATGACCGTCTTTTTGGTGAAGTTCGAAATCAAAGGGTCAATTTTGGGGCTGTCTAACCATTTTTCAGATTGTTTCTTGTCAAAATTGCGGAGCTTAGTGATCTGCCAGGGCACTGGATACGTGCGCTCTGGGCCTTGCCATTCTTCCTTTAGCAAGTACTCTATGGCTGGAAGAATAGGAAAAGCCGTGGCTGGTTTGGCGGCAGATTCTAGGTGAAAGGCCTGTTTCGGCTGTGTTGGAGCTGCTGGGGAAGATCTGAGGTGTATTTCAGCTATGACCTTTTTTGTGAAAAAGTCTAGATCCTCCAGGTCAATGTTTCTGGATGCAGAGTCATCAGAGTCTGATGATAAGTCCACTAGCTCCCCTTCTTCTGGAGAAGAGGGAATGGAGTCTGAGGAATGCTCCCTGCAACGCTTCACCTTATGGGTGCCCCTAGATCTACTCAGAGAATGAGATCTTTTCTTTTTCTTGTGGTGTGAGGAATGCTGATCCTCCTCATCCGAGGATCTGCTCCCGAATTGAGATTTTTTCCTTTTATCGCAGTGATGTGAGGACAATTGCCCTTCTTCAGATGAGGATAGGGACGGGGTCCTCTTTCTTTTTGCCTTCTTGTGCAGTCTCACATCTGGTGACCCCAGAGGTTGCCTTTCGAAGCATGCGGGGGCCAGAGCAAAGGCCCTATTTAACTCGTCTTTGAGGTCTTGTGCCAGAGAGGGGGCTGTGGACTGCTGGGTCTCCCTGGTGGCCACTGCTCTCTCAGACCTGGTGGCTGCTACTTGCTCAGACCTGTCTGTCTCAGCCAAGGAATGGGAGGCCGCCGTCATGTCCTCCCCATTCGCAGATGCTGCCTTCTTACTTTTTAGGCAAAGTGAACCAGCGAAAGTGATTGGTAGCGGGGACTTGCAGCGCTGGCATTTTCTACCCCTGGAGGGCTTGTTGAGGCCATGACACAAAATGGTCCTACTCCCCCTTATTCAGCGTGTGCCCTCCTTGCAGTCTTCCTGATAGCATGCTGGGAGGCTGTCTGAAAAAATGCTGAAGCTCCTATGAAACGCTCATGCTGGCCCCTTAAGGGCAAAATACTGAGCTGCTTCCCTTTGCCTTGATGCTGTATTAATTAATTTCTACTCTTGCTTTCTATTTTTTCTGTCCTTTAAAATGAGTGCTGTTGGTGGGCCTGCACAATCACTTGAGAAAGCTCCATGGGTCCTGAATAGTGCTCCCCTTGCACTGCAGCGCTCAAGACAAGATTGTACTGAACATCGATGAGCGGCTATACTAGAACTGCAGGCCCACTGTCGACAAGCGGCTGAGGAACTCAGTAAGTCAGCTGTCGACGAGATAAACACGGAGCTGCCGCTGGCAAGGAGATGGATCCTCTTGAGCACTGAGAAGCTGTTTATTTTTCCTCCCATCGCCAAAAAATGGCACTAGGAGGGAAATCCAGACGTAGGGGTCACTGAAAAGGAGCTGGGTTGAGCCCAAAATCATGGGAAAACTCTGCGGTGAAATGGGGCCAGTCTGTGCTGCTTGCAAGGCCGACACTGGAACCCACACAGGAGCGCTGTATAAATGCTGCGTTTCGTCAGAAATCCAAATGAAAAAATAAATTTTATGACTTACAGTCTGTTGTCTTCAGCCCTGCCACACAGTGACACAGCTCTTCTGCAGAGAACCTGATGGTTGGAATTAAACTGGTGGGACCAGGAAGTGGAGGGCTGAATATCCCTAGCTGCAGAGTTTTGAGTCCTGCCTGCATATCTGCATCAGGAGGTACAGCCCATCTGTATGGAAGCCCGGAGACCAGCTTAGGTTAGGAGAGAGAGAAGGAGCTCTTTTTCTTCTCTTTGGGGAACTTGATAGTCTGCTGGGCTGAAGCTACCGAACACAGGGGACATTAAACTTCTCAATGTATGTGACATGATCTTCCATCACTTGGTCAAGTACATCAGTGCCCAAAAAGGGCACATCCACCAAATCCAAGGTAAATAGAGAGAGACACAGCCAGGCCCTATACCAAGTGCCACACAGACTTCTTGGCCATGAATTAATGCTTCTTGGACTCCTTGTATGTCGGCTAATTCACATCCTCCTGACCCTTCATCCTCTGAAAGGTTGAGTCAGACATGAGCCTCTCAGCCAAGGGGTGCTCAGAGAATTCCAAGAGGCTCCCAGTAGGGGGAATGTACTTGCAGACAGTGAGTAGGGAGTGCTGGGCAGGACACAGGATACTGCCAGAGACTCAGCACCAGCCCTAGAACAGCCATAACCACTGGGAATGCTACTCCAGGGGAATCTTCCTGTTTCAGGATGTCTGTAAAGGGGCAAGTTTCCTTCTTCTGGACCGGCACTAAAGGCACATTCAGTGTCTTTGGTATGTGCTGTAGGAGAATGGCAGATGAGGTCAGCACCACTGGTTTAGCATCTAGGGTCACGGTACCCCATGGAGGGAGTGAGGGCGCAGGTAGCATGAGCCTACCCTGCACCGCGCTAGTAAAGGTCCAGTGCTGTCACAGGAGGTTTTTATACTTTTGTCTGAATCACTGTCATTATTGGTCCTAAAAGCAGGACAAGGAGTTTGACTTGTGCCAAGAACGATATCATCAAGAGTGGGAATGAGAATGACAGCAGGACTGTGAATGGTGCCTTGACCTTAACCTTTGACCCCCCTCAAAGCTATTGGGGGTCCACCGGTGGAGCCGTGTAGACCACATGCTTAGGCAACATCACTATTATTGACATCATAACGGTCGCTGGATGGGGATCACTGGTGTAGGTAGGACCTAGACTGGCTCGACCTGGGGCATTGGTTGAACCTCCTCCCCTTCAGTTGGGGAGAGATGTGAGACGATCTGGGTCTTTGAGATTGACTAAGCTTCATCAACCTCCCCCTCTGACTTGGTCAGCTAGATCAACAAGCTTCAGAAAAATCTTGGCCGGCTCGCTGACCGGAATTGAGATCCTAAGCTCCATCGGAGGCACTGTGGAAGCTTCAACTATTTCCCCGACCATTCCCTCGACAGGCAGTAAATCGACCAAGGTCGAACAATCAGGGGAGTTGATGGACCGTGAAGAGCAGGAACCTCACCTCTGCCACAAATGACAGCACTGCTTCTTTAATTTTGTTTACACTTTCTTGACATTTGCAGCAGTGACAAAACAGGCATGCGAGTACTATAGTCACAGCAGGTATATGGCACATTATTTCAGACAGACAGTCTGGATTGTGTACATAGTCATGATACACCATTTGTATATCTTTAAATAATAATAATAAAAAAAAAACTTCAAAGAACCAAAACTGTGGCGGTGTGGAGGCATTCAAATATGTTGTTATAACACTGGTGTGTGGTCTTGGTGAACTCAAGATTAGAGAGTGGTGTGTGTGTTCTACCAGAAACAACCTAGATTAAGGGATGAGGAATTAAGAGATCTTCCAAGAACAACCACAGCTCCAAATCTATAGTAATATGTGACCCAGTATTATTTAGTGAGCTAAGTCACTCCCACAGCATTGTCTTCCATCTTAAATGCATCTAGTGCACTGTCAGGGCCAGGAACATGCGCCCCCCCTCCTCCTTGGGCCTTGGATTCTATTTGTGTTATTTACCATCTGGCCCATCTATTAATATATTTTTCCTCTCTCTCTCTCTTGTAACCCAAATGTTAAGCATTCTATATCGACCGTTTTACTCATGATGGTCTTCCAACTTTGGACTGTAGGGATTCACCACACCTTCCCCACCTATGTTGTCTCCAAAAAACACAAGCCTTTTTTGTCTCTCCTGTGGCATATGCAGGCAGACTCTGCTTAATGCCCCTCCAAAAATGTGCACTTCATTTCTTTCCTAAAATGTAGCCCCCTACCCTTCCGAAAACGTACACTTCACACTCCATCCATAACTTGCAACCTGCATCCCTTTGAAAATTCCGGAACTCGAGTCGCTGACATGGCTCGAGGTAAAGCACCCAGCACTTCAGCCCTCTGCATCACTGGGTCATCTTAACGGTTGCATTAATTATATAGTTTGGTACATTTCACTTTCAAACAGATTCAGTTCTCATCGTCTGGTTCTAAGGCTTGTGGATCTGAGAAAACCTTTTTTTAACTAGTTCAAGGTGTTTCCTGGCTTCTATAGGGTCAGGAAAGATGCAAGTCTTACCCATGTAACCCCTAGATGGCGCTATCCTATGGTCTACTACCCCACCTGTAAGGCTATGAACAGGTTGAGGGGCCCGAGTTCCGTAAATGGGTGCCTCCACCCAGAGGAATGGTATTGGAGTAGCTTAAAGGCTCTGTTATAGCCCTATGGGACACTATAACCATCATCCAACCCATCTAGTGGCCCCACACTTAAAATTACAATAAATACCTTGTTGTGCATTCAATTCATAATTAATGGAGAGTGCTAATAATATGCTCATATGACCACTTACCATCAGGGTCGGAACTCGGCATACACCCTGAGCAAATGTAAGAAAATGGCTACCAGCAATAACGCAGTACCTTTTAGCTAACTGCATTGCATTAACCCAGCACTCGGTAATGATATGCTCATGGACCAGATTAACATTTAAACAACAAACAGATTTATTTAGGGATTAAAATAAGAGGTAGGGAATGCATTAGACCAATTGGCACTTTTGATTTTAGCAGTATTTCAACTTTACATAACATTTATACCAATACATTAACCCTTTTAGAATGTCCCATTGACCTCGTTGGGTACCCAGGATAAGCTACGTTGCAGGCCTGAAGTGGTGCCACGGGTTGGTTGGTGTAGCAGCTGGTTGGGGCCAATAAATAAAGAAGTGGTCAAGCTTTCTTCTGTATTTGACTGTAAAACTACAAATCATAAATCACTTGTGAAAAACCCAGAAATCTGTAATCCCCAGGCCCGATGGGCCTGCAAAAGCAGTCTAAACCAAAGTGCAGACTTGAAAAACAAATCAGTTGGAATAAACAAATTATTTGGTGTTGCAGGGTAAAACCCTGAGGTACTCACTTAACTTTGGGCCTTGGCATCTGGGCTGATTTCCAGGATGTCTCTCCTCAAGGCAGGATGTGGCTGTAGGCTGCAGGACTTTGTCCTTTCTGGCAAGTACCGGGATACAGGCCCGGAGCTAGCACGACTCACCCCTCTCATCAAGGCATAGCCCCCAAGGGTGGCCACAACCTGTGATGAACTTCTCTGCAGGAGCAGATTCCCTTCTCTGGTCGTCTGGCAGCTTGGCTTTTATAGGCAGAGACAGTCTATCAGGCAAGTTGCTTGGCATCACTAGTTCAGCTAGGATACGTTTCGGTAGTAGGCTGCACAGCCTACTCACTTGCATATGGAAGTCCTGGAAATGCAAGCTGGCACACAGCAGTTAATTTTTTTTTTTTGTTACTTTCTTATCTATTCCTCCTCTCCTCCCCTCGGCTCCTGGTGTCCTCAGGAGCACCAAGGAGTCATCCTTCTACAATCTGCTCCTGCCAGGACAGGCCTCCATCACCAATGTAGCCTCGGTTTACCCCCCCCGGGCAGGAACGAGGTGGGCCCCAACACCCTAATATCTTCAGTAGCATCAGTCGGGTTCCAGGAGGGCGGCCGCAAATCGAGGGCAAGCTCTAGGGAGTGGCAAGTGCTCCGACGTCAAGGCGTTGGTACCGATGTCTGCCACTCCCGACTCCTTCTCACACTTCAGCGCTTGCTGTGTCTCTGGCTTCCGCCAGAGGCCAGCCGAGCGCCGAACAGGGACCCCTGTCCCTCCCGGGAGAGGAGAGCTGTCCTCCGGATGCCTGATCCTCTCCCACTCCCCTGACCCCCAGCAACCTGGCTCGCTCCCGGGCATGGCACAAGGTGTGGCATCCAAGCACCTCAACCCTCAGCGCCACTGGGCCAGGCCTGGCACACAGCAGTTCAGATCTCTGGCAAATTGACTGGAGACAATTTCTGTGATCAAAGGCATCAATTTCAGGCACAGTCCCCGAGACAAAAACAGCTTCTCACTGAATACAGGTGGGGATCCTTCAGCAGCTCTGATCCCACCTGCAGTCTGGAAATTCCCTCTGGGAAATGACCTTTTTCTGTCTCTCCCTCTGGGAAGAAATCGCAGCTGTGTCTGCAGATTTTAGCTGTCCTAATTACTCGGCAGGCGGTTTGACCCAGAAGAGGCAAGGCAGGCCTCTTCCCATATTCCCCAAGCTGCAGGGAGCCTCCTGGGAGTCCAAAGACTTTACCCAGACTGACTTGAACTCCCCAGATTCAAACAGTTCCTCCTTTTATAAAGAGTCAAATTCCTGTAATCAGATTGGCTGTTCAGGCTGAAAATCACAGTCCCAATCCTTTAATTGGACAGCATATTGGCGCCTAGATTATGTCCCTGATTTTTCCCCACAAGTATCTGGCACTGTCCCAAGAGCCTCTTTGTTAATTGCTGGTTGCCGATTGGTTGTTGGCTGCCAAGATGGTTGATATATACAGTTTCTATTTCAAGTCATCAAATATAAAGTCCTGGTGCAGCCAGAATAAACATATGCAAACAATATCCCCATCGTCCTGTAGCCCAAACAGTTCTCTTTCAAACCTGTCCACTTTTAACTTAATGACATGTAGCCTCGATGAGTCACGGCTCCCACAATACACTGCCCCCGGAAACATGCAGTAGCTTATTAATATTTAATAGGGCATCCCTTGCCCTGACCTTTGCCCTTTAGCTTCTGTGCCCCAGAGGCAGTGCTTCAGGCATCTGCCTATTTATCTATTTAAAATATTCTCAACGCTGGCCCATTGGCACAGCGGTTGGATTTCCGCCTGCAATGCCAGCAACTCAGGTTTGGGAATGGACTCGGGTCACTGGAGGGCCAGCCGAGGGAGAAGGATGGAGCGTCCCAGGGATGGCTCACCTTCTCCGGGGGGAGGGTGGGGATACAACCCAACACCTGCTGGCCCCTGGCGGAGGCCAGGAGCATAGTAGGACGTCAGGGTCTGGATGACTGGGGGAGTGGCGGATGTCGGCGTAAGCCCTGATGTCTGTGGCACACCACTCCCCGGGCAGAAAACCAGGAAACTGCTCACTGGTCAGCCGGATGATAGTGCCTGGCCCCCGCTACTGCCAGGCCCTGACAACCAACCCCACCTCAGTGGCACCTGGGCCAATTGAAGAGTGCACTGGATGCCCCCACTGGTGCCTTCCCTCTCAGAGGAGGGAGGCCCATCCGGTGAAGGGATATGCCAGGTTACCCAGGGGGTCATGATATGAGGTAGGAGGCCGGTGTCAGGGAAGAGCGAGCTGACAGGGGGGCCTAGGAGACCTAAAGGAGTAGTCGACCAGGAAGAGAAGAGGGTAAAAAAAAAAAAAAATTAAAATATTCTCAGTGGTGCAAGCGGTGGCCCAAGGCAAACATGCTGACCGCTCGCACACAGATTCTGCAGGGCTCAACAACACAGGGGAACACGGGGGGGGGGGATGGCTAAATGTCATCAGGTGCTAGGAAAAAGCAGGGACGCCAGCGGCAGTGGGAAAACACCCGGTGTAGCCAGCCCGGTGGCGCTGAGGGTTGAGGTGCTGGATGCCACACCTCGCACCATGCCAGTGACCCGGGTTCGTGTACGGACTCGGATTGTCGGGTGTTGGCAGGAGGAAGGAGGATTGAGTGTCCCAACGGATGCTCTCCTCCTTCGGGGTGGGATACCAGGGGTGCTTAGTGCACCTGACGTCCACGGGGGCCGGTGGAAGCAGAGACTCTCGGGGCACTGGCGGCTTCTGCATATGGGGGAGTCAGGGGGAAGGGATATAGAAGGGAAGTGCAGAAAGAAAAAATTACTCACCTTAGTAATGTTGTTTCTTCTAATGGAGTCTTGCTATATTATGACATATGCAGTGAGTCCCAACCTTCGAACTGCTCCGGAGGTGAAAGAGTTAACTTTCCATGCCAGGCATGGAATGCTGAGCTCGAGCTCGGTTGAAACTCTGTCCGTTGTTCTTCAAACTCAAACCGTCAGATCTTTACCAGCTAAACTCACTGAGGTCCTGTATGGAAGCTGTAAACCTACACTAGCCAACTGGCTACTAGACATAAGAACAAATTTTTTTGTCCCAAAACAAAGACTCAAGTCAGGAGACCCAAAAAATGAAAACACAACACCAAGTCACCCCAAAAAAGGAGGGGTGAAAACAACAAGGTGGGCATCTACTAAGTGCCAACACTGCACTGCCCACCCACATCCCAAAAACAGAGGTTCTGAGAGGGCAGGCGGGGGGGAGGTCATAACAAGCAAGACTCCATTAGAAGAAACATTACTAAGGTGAGTAATTCTTTCTTCAAACAACATGAAGTCTTGCTATATTATGACATATGCAGACTACACAGCAGTACCTCCATGGAGGAGGGACAGAACCTACTTAGGAAATAGGCTCTGAAGCACAGCTGTGCCAAACCGAGCATCACTCCTAGCCTGGATGTCCAAGGAGTAATGCTTGGTAAAAGTGTAAACTATTTTCCAGGTAGCTGCTTGACATATCTCTAGAATAGGGATGTCCCTGGCAGCAGCCATGGAAGCAGCTGTACCTCTGGTAGAGTGAGCCCTCAGGCCTGAGGGAGGAACCTTACCCAGCTTTTCATAACAGAATTAGATACAAGAGACAATCCATCTGGCAATGGATCTTTTAGTGGCAGGTTTCCCTTTACCAACCTCACCATAAGTGAGGAACAGTTGGAGGGAGTCAAACCTGTGACCCTTGGTACGCTCTATGTAGTAATTAAGGGCTCGCTTCACATCTAAGCTGTGCAGCCTCCTCTCGCCAGAGGAGGAATGGTCAGTGAAGTACACTGGAAGATAGATTGATTAAGGTGGAAATCTGAAACCACCTTAGGCAAGAACTTCCTGTTAGTCCTGAGGACCACCTTATCTCTGTGAAAGGAGATAAAATCAGGCTCCACTGACAAATCTTGTAATTCACTTATGCGTCTGGCAGAAGTGATGGTTACCAGAAACACAGTTTTCCAAGTCAAGTACTTAAGCTCTGCTGAAGACAAAGGCTCAAAGGGGGATTGCAAAACTGAACAATGCAAACATTAAGATCCCAGGCAGGGGCAGAGTCCCTGAATGGAGGGTTGGTGTGAAGCAATCCCTTGAAAAACTTGGAGAATACAGGATGAGCTGAAAGAGAAGAGGCTTACCTGCTGAAATAAAAGCAGACACAACTGCCAGATGCACTTTTAGGGTAGCTGGTCTCAGCCCAAGGTATTTAAGTGGACCATATAATCCAGGACTGTGGGTAAATCAGCAGATTCTGGGAAATATGCTTTCAGAGCACCATATGGAAAACCTCTTCCATTTGGAATTATAAGTAGCCCTGGTGGAAGGTTTCTAGAAGCCTTCAGGATATCCATTACACCTTGGGAGAGGTGTAGATCAGCAGACTCTAACTCTTCCAGAGCCAGGCCTTGAGATTGAGAGATTTGAGGTTGGTACCAAACCCTCCCTGAGCACAGGTTAACAGGTTGTGATTCCTGGGAAGACACAGGGAAGATGGACTGCTAAGGACAGTAGGAGTGGATACCAGGGTTGTCTGGCCCAATCTGGAGCAATCAGGATCATCTTGCAGGGTTGAGATCTGATTTTGACTAGCACTTTGAACAGGAGAGGAAGGGGAAAAAGCATGAAACTTCCCTTCAATTGAGAACTAAGGCATCCAGAGGACTGAGCCCAACACTGGGGCCTGCAACAAAAAGGGAAGTTGGTGATTGTCTGGGGCTGCAAAAGATCTATCTGTGGGGTGCCCCATCTGGCAAATATCACCTCCAAGACCAGGGGTCCAGTGACCATTCGTGATGGCCCTGGAAATCCTGCTGAGAGCATCTGCCAGGACATTGTCCTTGCCTGGGAGGTGAACTGCCATAAGGGAGGTGTTCAGGGAGTAGGCCAGAGACCACAACTTCATTACTTCGATGCACAAGGCCGTAGACCGAGTGCCCCTTGCTTGTTGATGTACCACATTGTGGTGGTGTTGTCTGTTCTGACCTGTACAACTTTGTTCTGAACAGACTTGGAAAAAGCTCGAAGTGCTAGAAAAACTGCTCTGAGTTCCAACAGATTGATGTGGAGCAGAGATTCCTGAGGGGACCACAATCCCTGGGTAGTGAGGTTGCCCATGTGAGCTCCCCACCACAAGAGGGATGCATCTGTAGTAAGGATTAAGGAATGAGACTGAGAATGGGACTGAGTGACAAAAGGAACCCCTTGTCTAAGATTGCTCTGATCCTGCCACCACTGTAGGGCCTGAATCAAGGTTCGAGTCACTGGGATCAATTTGGTTAGAGGGTTTTTCCTTTGAGACCAAAAGGCTCTCAAATGGAACTGGATGTCCCTCATCTGAAATCTTGCTCCCTGCACTACTGCTGTAGAAGCAGCCATGTGCCCCAGGGCTGTAGAAAATGCCTTGCTGGTCGAGAGACCTGCAGGGTGAATGAGGAAGCCAGAGAGACCAGGGTCCTTGCCCTGTCCAAAGGAAGGAAGGCTCTGGCTTTCTCTGTGTTCAGCTCTGCGCCTATGAAGGTGAGGAGCTGGACAGGCTCTAGAACTGACTTTGAAAGATTCAGAAGGAAACCCAGAGAGGTGAGCAGTTGCTGAGTTATCTGTAGATGTAACTTGACTTGGTCTGGAGACTGGCCTACTATGAGCCAGTCGTCCAGGTAAGGGAAGATGGCAATTTTTTGCCTTCATAGGTAAGCAACTGCTACTGCAAGACATTTTGTGAATACCCTTGGAGCAGAGGTGAGGCCAAAGGGCATTGCTCCGAACTGGTAATGGCCTGAGGGCAGCTCGAACCTGAGGTACTTTCGATGGGAGCTTCTGATGAGAATATGGAAGTAGGCATCCTTGAGGTCCAGGGATGCTAGCCAGTCCCCTGGCCTTAGAGAGGGTAGAATAATTCCCAGAGTCACCATTTGAATTTTGGTTTTAAAGGTGCTTATTTAAATATCTGAGATCCAGGATGGGCCGCCATTCTCCTGTCTTTTTTGGGGTAAGGAAGTACCTGGAGTACAACCCTTTGCCCTGGTGTAGGAGTGGAACCCTTTCCACAGCTCTGAGAGCCAGGAGGGAAGAGACCTCTGCCTCTAGGGCAAGTGCCTCTGGTGGATTTGCAGGTGGAAAGGATCTGGTTCTCATCTTTGGAAATATTTTGAAGCTGAGAACCAGTCCCTGGCTTACTACTTCCAGGATCCATTTGTCTGATGTCAGAGACTTCCAGTCCTGGACAAAGTAAGCCAGCCTGCCCCCTACAGGTAGCTGAGAATCAGCCCTGGCAACCCCATCAGGATGCCTGCTTGGCAGGGGCTTTGGGCTGAGGGGTGGAAGCAGGCCTGCTTGTACCCCGTCTGCCTCTCCCTCTACAGAACCCCTCTGGGCATAAGCAGAAGAGGAGGCCTGGGCTTGGTAAAAAGGCCTATGAAAAGGCCTGCCCCTGCCCCTGAAAAGCTGCCTTTGAGGAGTGGCCTGCCTTTCCGCAGGGTTCAGTATTAGGACCAGTCCTCTTCAATGTCTTTATAAGCGACATTGCAGAAGGACTGGAAGGAAAAGTATGTCTCTTTGCAGATGACACTAAGATCTGCAACAGAGTTGATGCACAGGGTGGGGTGGAAAGGATGAGAAGGGACTTGGCAAGGTTAGAGGAATGGTCAAATGTATGGCAGCTTAGATTCAATGCTAAGAAGTGCAAGGTAATGCACCTGGGAAACAAAACCCAGGGAAGAGTACACAATGGGGGTGAGATACTAACAACAACAAAAATGGAAAGGGACCTGGGGTAGTCATATCAGATGACCTAAAGGTGGGCAAGCAATGTGAGAGGGCAGCAAGGAGGGCTGGGGGATACTGGGATGCATAGGGAGAGGCATCACCAGTAGAAAACAGGAAGTTATATCCCTCTGTACAGACAGCTGGTGAGACCCCATCTGGAGTACTGTGTGCAGTTCTGGAGACCCAATCTCACAAAGACATAGACAGGATGGAAGCTGTCAGAGGAGGGCAACTAAAATGGTGCAGGGTCTGCACGGAGGACATATGAAGAGAGACTTAAGGAGCTAATATGTATAGCCTCGAGGAAAGGAAGGAGAGGGGGACATGATAGAAACTTTCAAGTACCTCAAGGGAATCAACAAAGTCCAAGAGGGTAGCATCTTTCAAAAAGAGGTGTGGAAGAACAAGAGGGCACAATTTGAAGATAGAGGGGGGGCCGCTCAGAGGTAATTTAAGGAAGTATTTTTTCACAGAGAGGGTTGTGGATGCATGGAATGGCCTTCCGGAGGAGGTTGTGGAGTCAAAATCAGTGGTGGAATTCAAGCATGCATGGGATAGTCATAAGGCAATTCTGGGGGGTTGGGGTAGGAAGAAGTAGGCTGCTGGTTAACTAGGATCTGCAGCTTATCCAGTAGGTAGGGAAATGGGCAGACTGGGTGGGCCAAGCGGTCCTTATCTGCCGTCAAATTCTATGTTTCTATGTTTCCCTGGCCTGTGCACTCCTATAGGTGGTCCTATACTCATCCATGTAATTCTCTGTCTACTCCCCAAACAGAGAATTACCCACAACAGGAAAATCCATGGCCTTAGTCCGGGTATCCTGTGACAGGCTAGTACATCTGAGCCAAGCCATTCTGTGAAGTGCCACAGATGTAGCCATGACTCTTGATGACACATCATTAGAGTCCACTGCAGCATGGAATTGCACATTGGATGCCTCAATACCATCAACAGCCACCTGCTCCAGCTCCTTGGCAAGCTGGCCAGGGACCTGTTTTGCTAGAGCCATAACAGTATCCCATCTGGATTTCTGATATCTAGCAACATAAGCCATATAATTTGCCTGTCTGAGTCCCAAGGGTGCTGCCATGTACTGTTTCTTTGCCATGGCATCAATCTTCCTGGAGTCCTTGTCAGGGGTGTGTGAAGCCAAGGGAATATTTGCCTTGTCACAGGCTGCAGCCTGCACTACCCCAACATGGCTGCATTGTTGTGTAAGGAACTCCGTATCAGAGCCTGACAATGTGTATCTCTTGTCCATTCTCTTATCCACAGGAGGTAGAGTGTGAGGAGTTTTTAGAATTTTAACTGTGTTTCCCAAAAGATTTATGCAAAGGAATAGACAGTCTCCTAGACTCTGGGATATCCATCATTTCCACATAGTCAGGCTCCTCTTTGATCATCCACAGCTTCCTCCATAGGGAGCTGGAGGGTTTCAGCCATTTTCTTATAAATCATAAAATGAGAAGGGGACTCAGAAAGCCTAGGAGGAGACACTCCTGAAGGTCTGTCTGGGGAGATGTCCGGGTCAATGGGCACATCCAGACTTTCAAATCCACATTCACTCTCCTCATACTCCTCTTCCCCCATCTCCGGTTCATAATATTCCTCTAAATCATATTCTTGAACCGGTGGAACCGGCCGAACCGGATGCTTACCTGATGGTGCCGGTTCGGTCGGAACCAGGGAAAGCAACTGGACAATTTTAATCACTTTGGCTATTTCTTCAGAGGTTGAAGAGGAAAGTTTTGACTCCACACCAGCTGATTTCTTAGTCCTTTTTGCTGGAACCGACTCCTCAGAGTCGGATCTCCTTTTGCCCGAGGAAGTCTCGCCCTGGTCAGAGGGCACTCCCTCCGGTTCGGTTGGAACCGAACCGGGCTGGCCATCCGGTTCAGTGGACTTTTTCGGTCGAAAACCGAGAAAAACAATACTTTAACCGACAAAATGAACCGAGCAGAAGGAGAAATCTCCGGAGCGACTGTTCAGTGAGGCGGAGTAAACAATCTGACGGTTTGAGTTTGAAGAACAACAGACCGAGTTTCAACCGAGCTCGAGCTCAGCGTTCCAAGCCTGGCATGGAAAGTTAACTCTTTCACCTCTGGAGCAGTTCGAAGGCTGGGACTCACTGCATAATATAGCAAGACTTCATGTTGTTTGAAAAGGGGAAACCACCTCGCCGGTCCTAGATAACGGCTGCTCCAGCCACCCAATCTAGAAATCACGGGCAAACTCCGCTGTGCAAGTTGCTCCATGGAGGGAGGAAGGTAGAAGTCACCAGGGGCACTCTAGGGGCAGACTCAGTGTGTCAGGTGAGTGGCATGAGTGAGTCCGAATGAGTGGGACGATGGAGCGATCGGGAGGATAAAAGATTAAAAAAAAACACCCGTAATAAGTAAGCCCCTATTTGGGGCGGGGTTACACCCGCTATTAGATTTTAGCTTGGTGGGAAACTGAAAAACATGCGAGATGATTCCCAATACATGTAGGCTGCCACTTAGCAATACTAATGTCCGAGAAATCTGTCCTCTAGTTGAAGAGGCCCCTTAGTTTTTGCAGCTCCCAGGATTCTCTTTCATGCGGTCCTCCTGTAACAATCAGCAGGGTCCTTTGCTAACCAGTGTTTGATGGATGACTGCAGGGACCGATTCTGTATGCTTTGAAAATTTGCCCTTCCAGATTTAGGTCCATGAGTCACCCCAATAAATGGGTTTAGAGTTTTCTGCCTCCTTGGGCAGACCTGAGAGTTGGGCCCCATTGTCTAGGTGCTCCAAGTGCATCTTTTTTTTTTCTCTAAACTTTATTTTCAAGGTACAGCACAGGACAACATCCAGAGCATGAAATTATACAAAGAATTTGTGACATTGTACATACAGCAAGACCATGGTTAGCATTCACTTGTCATGAACTGGCCTTACATTTGTAAAGAGAATCTCAATTAATAGAGAGCGAGATAGCATGTTGCAAACATGAGATGGACCTTAACACATTTGTTAATAGATTAAGATTAAAACTAAAGTTAAACAAGTGGAATTGTTTGTGGTGTGTTAGGAGACGGCAGCCGTGTAGGAGTTATTTATATTCTGCTGCCAGGTTACCTCCCCAAGCTGATCAGAAACTTGGGAACCAATGCTGGGTCAAAGCAAATCTTATTTCCAGAGGATTCCTTCAGTGGGTCATTACATATGGGACTGGAGCCACCTGGCATTGGGCTGCACAGCAGACTTTTCTAGCAATCCCTGACAGGGGACCGCCCACCTGTCACGTGACTGATGTCAGCGTGACTGTATATAGTGGGAGGTCCCGTCTACCCTCCAGTTCTTTCCCACCATCGCCTCGTGTCAGCTGCACTGCAGACTTCCATATAGCGATCGTTGTGAAAGTGTCTTGCGTCGGATTTTCCTTCGTAAAAATTCTTTTTTGTATTGTTTTCATTTATTTCTTCACCCAAGAATTGCTTGTCCTGTGGCATGCAGATTCTGCACAAGAATGGTCATCTCAAGTGTGTCCTCTGTTTAGGCCCAGACCACCCTGTCTCCTCCTGCCCGGAGTGCCAGACCTTCAACCAGGCCACTAAGAAAAGGAGACAGCAGGCCCACCTCTTGAAAGCCCACCTGGCTTCTTTAGAGAAGAAGATGGATAGTTTGAGATAGTCCTCAGCAGATAGATCTTCTCCATCGAAGAAACATAAGAAGTCTCAGGAGTGGGAGGATGAGCCAGGGAGGCCCAGGTAATTTCCCCTGGTCCTATTGACTGGGAGTCCCCAAGGGAGGCCTGTGTTATAGCAACCCCTGCCCAATAGTTCCTAATCCTAGGGCATGCCCAGATCAAGTGGGAAAAGCATCCCTTGTTGCGCCTTGCACTTCGGGAATACAGCCGAGTGATTTGGGTCTATCCTGAGGGCCAAAGAGGGGCTGAAATATGTTCTATGTAGTACATTAAAATGTATGGCTCTCAGCCTATTATTAACAGAACAATTCATACCCTTGTTTAAAATTCTCCTCCAATCCCCCTTCGTCGGTGCCTCAACCCCCAGGTCATTAGCCCACTTACTTTTTAAAGAGTGGACTGCATCTGGCAGGGCTCCCAGTAAAGTCCTATAGCACTTGGTCATCAGCCTTGATTTGGTGTGCTGCAGGGACTCTCATACATTCTTCTATTGGGGACCATTGTGGATGAAGGAACCCAAGACCCCCCACCTCCCCATCTCTTAGTCTGTGCTGGATTTGCAGATACGTAAAGAAGTGGGAGGGGTGGAGACCGTACCTGATGGATAGGGTCTGATATGAGGGAACAGTCTCCTGCTCATATAATTGATGTACTAAGTGGAGAACTCTCCTTCCAGACCCTTAGTGTTTGCTTCACCGGAAATGGCAACTCCCCCCTCCCATAAGGCAAACCCAATGTCTGCATCCGGGGACAAGGTGGGTGGGTGATTCATTATCATGTGGGATATACCTCAGACCCAAATTGTGATTATCGTGAAAGGGTTCTTAAAAAATTTAAATGAGGACCACTTTAATACTGATGCAAACAGCTGTAGATCCAGCGGAAGTTCAGCGCCTTCATTTTCTAGTCCCAACCACGTCTTTCCTTCATTGACTGTTTGGTACAGATCTAGTATGGCTGACAACTGAGCTGCCAAGTAATAAATCTTTAGGTTTGGGAGGCCCAGCCTCCCCTCCTTTATTGGCCTCCATAGCACCTCCTACTTAATTCTAGGCCTTTTGTTGCCCCATAGGAGAGTCCCGATTGCTCCTTTGAGTGATTTGAAGTAGTACTGAGGAATCCACACCAGCAAAGACTGAAACAGATATAGACACTGGGGTAGTATGAACATTTTTGCCAGATTTACTTTCCCTATTAGGGTTAGGGAGAAATCCCTCCACCTCTCACTTTGGGCCTGAACGTTTTTCAAAAGGGGTGTATAGTTGAGTTTGAACAGAGATGAGAGTTTCCTCGGAATAACAACCCCTAGGTATTTGATAGACACTGCTGGGGGATATATAGAAGCCCTGTATATCAACTCCCTTAGTCGCACTGCCTAGGGGGAGTCACTCACATTTGGCCCAGATTATCTTGTGGCCTGATAAAGGGCCATATACTGCAAAGAACTCCATTAAGTGTGGCTAGAGTGGTCAGGGTCCCTAAGAAACAGCAACACATCATCAGCAAATAGTGATATGACCTGGTGTTGATTCCCAGTTGTACACCCCGGTATATTGTGGTTCTGGCAGATAGAGGAAGCCAAGAGCTCCATCATCAGTACATAGAGGAGAGGTGATAAGGGGCACCCCTGACGAGCACCCCTTGTAAAGGGGAAAGGTGCTGATAAGATGATATTTGCGAAAATTTGGGCCTTTGGGGCAGTGTACAGGGTCTTGATCAAAGCAATAATCTTACAGCCCAATTGGAACTTCCTGAGGGTGGCAAAGATGATAGCCCACTCCACCCTATCAAATGCCTTCTCGGCAACTAGCACCAGAAGGCCTCTGTTTTGATCCCCTCCATGGTTCGCCCATTTGTGGATTATGTTTAGGGTTTTGCACGAGTTATGCTTTGCCTGTCTCCCTTTAAAAAACCTACACTGATCTTGATTAATAAGGGAGGGCAAAATCGGCTCCAGCTGCTTAGCCAATAGGTTTGCCAGGCTATTATAATCTGCATTTAATAGCGAAATGGGTCTGTATGATCCACATTTTTTGGGGTCCTTGCCTGGTTTGGAGAGAACAATAATTATTGCCATTTGTAGGGAGGGAGGAAGGGACCCAGACTCCAGAACCTCTTGTATCATTGATACCAGAATGTCACAAATGTCCTCCCAGAAGAGTTTATAAAACTCCATAGGGATTCCGTCCGGGCCCGGGGCCTTTCCTAACTTTGAGACCCAAATAGCCCCCTTGACTTCCTGCACTGATATCTGGGTATCCAGGGCCTCCCTCTCACGCTCAGATACTGAATTGAGATGGACTTTGCTCATATATGCCTCTGGGTCGGCCCCAGACGGGGCCTCTGACCTATACAGAGTTTCATAGAAATCTCAAAAGGTGTCATGGATTTGCAAAGGGTCTGAAGTGGTTACCCCATTGGAGGCATCCAGAGACAATATAACCCTTTCTGCTTGTTTTGCTTTAACTCTCCAGGCCAACCACTTACCCATGGTGTCCCCTCAAAATATGATCTCGCCCATTTTCAAAATATCCCTCTCTGTTCTCTTGGAGGCACATTGAGTTAGTTTTCCCTTAAGTGCCTTTAGCTCCCCCATACTACTGAGGTCTCCAGTCTCCATCATTGCCTTCTCTATTTCGAGAATTTTACTTTCTAAGTCCTTCTCATGTTTATCGTCTTCCCTTCATAGGTTTGCTGCATATGAGATAGTGACCCCTCTTATACCCGCCTTAAGGGCTTCCCAGGTGGTCGCTGTTGAGGTACCTTCCGGTTTATTATAGCTTAGGTACTCCCTAATGACTTCTTTCATATGCCTCTTGTAGTGTTCTGAAGCTAATAGTGTCAGGTCCAACCTCCACTGACGAGCAGGCAGAAATGCCCGACCTGAGGGGACCAACATTTCATGAGGAGCACGGTCTGACACCTGGATCGGATCATATTTTGGGTCTCTAACTCCTTTCAGGATGTCTGGGGATACAAAAACATAATCTATACGAGTATATGTTTGGTGGGCTGGGGAATAGAAGGAATATTCTGACTTTGCCGGGTGAAAATATCTCCACACCTCATGTAGAGCCCTGTCCCCCACCAGAGCCCTTAGTGCTATTGAGCTCTGGGGGGGGGGGGACCGAATCTTCACCCTGGAGTAGTCCATTTCTTGGTCCCAGTAAGTGTTGAAGTCACCCCCTATGATCATATTATTAAGAAATGGTGCTAGGGTCACCGCTAAATGGTGAAAGAAATTAGGATCATCTATGTTTGGACCGTAAACCACTACTAGTATAAATCTAGCGCCCTCTATAGTGATGTTGGTCAGTAGGTATTTACCCTGGGGATCCACAGTTGTTTTGTGGGTCTGTACCCTTAATTGGGGATGGATCCTTATTGCCACTCCCCTGGCTCTGGAAGAGAAGGGTGCATCCAATAAAGTCCACCCCCAAATGTCTGTGCCAGTTTTGCAGACTCCTCTCTTGTCATGTGTGTTTCCTGGAGAAAATAGACGCCCCCCCTTCTGTTTTTTAAAATATGACCAAATTCTCATTAACCACTGTTTTCAACCCACAAACATTCCACATGATACTTTTTAGGTTATACATGTCCTGTTGTCATACATCTCCTGCTGTATTGTCCCAGTTTCCCTGGTTAGTGCCCCCCACGCTGCATACCTGTTTTTTAGTGAATCTTTGCCCCAACAGATTGAACAACTCAACCCCTCTAACTCTGACCATCTCCCACCGCCATATTCCCCTACTTCCCCCCCTTAAAGTACAAATTGTTCCCCAAACAAGCAACTAGTCCCCCCTTCCCCCCAGTAAACTGTATTTATTGCGCTCCCCTCTACTCCTCATGGATGTGCTGAAGGGGATCATCTAGATACATTCTCAATGAGGAGTGTAATGAGTAAGCCATCCTGAAGGGGGCAGGGGTGTTGGAGGACACTCTCCTCCTTAAGGGGCCCATTCAGCTAATGTGCCTGTGTGGGAATGCCCCACATAATTCCCAGGGGTGAGCTTTAAAATGGAGGGCAGAGAGCAGCAGCACCCTGAATGGTGACACTTCGCATGCCTGGACCATCCTGATATGCGTTTCTAGATTATCATACATTGCTCTTAGAAAAAACCCATGTAAAAGTCTCACCCCTTAATGGTAGCATTGGCTTAGCGAGTATGATACTCTTAAAAAGAAAAAAAAAATGTTTTGGGGCCCCCCCCAATTATTCTGCCAAGATTAATTTGACATCCCAGTGCCCAAGAAACAAACATGAATGAACATCGAAAGCTCAGCATATAGAAAGAACTAGATTAACTGCTGTGGGTCCATTAACTGAGAACTCGCCCAGGATCCCACAGGTCATAAAAAAGCATGTTAATTCAAGAACGCATAACATAAAGAACTTAGTAATGTAAGCAAGGAAGTCAGATCACGCAGCCCACCATTTCGTGGGACTTTGCTCTGTCCATGGTTAAGATGCCATGCCCTTCGGTTCAGCTACAGTAATCCCCTAGGGCTGTGGCTTGAAACTACCTTCCAGGCCTCTCCTGTACCATTTTTTATTTTCTCTGTCTTATCTTGGGACTGTCTGGTCCGTTACCAGACCAGCCATGCGGCTCAGGGAGTCCTCCTAACCCTGCCATTATAGGCTGGGGAAAACCCCATTGTGGGTACTGGAAATCTGGACTTCCCCCAACGAGTTGATCACAGTCTCCCCAACAAGTAGAGAACAGATTCATCACATCCCAAGGAGGAAAAACACAGGGAAATTAGGTTGACTGCCGAGAGGGCATTTTTACTGTTTAAAAACAGCCTCTATGCTCGAGCCACAGACCGCCTGGTAAGTTAATTTTTATGTTGCAAACTGAGGGGGATATTAGACTCATACCTAGATTCCACCCACAGAGGAAGTATTTACTACAAGCTCTCCCCAACCACCACAAAGCAGCAAGCCAAATATGGACCAGGAAGCCAGGATTAAAAAAGACCCGAGGATCACAGTCACCAGAAAGCCTGAGGTCTTAGGAGTCCCATTTCTTAACATCAGCGGTGCCTGCCAATGGACAATGTTGCACACACAGTACCTCATTTAGGCCACCCGGTTCCTTGCCTCATTCCCTGCCAGCTGCGGAGCTAGTTACTGTGTGATAATATGCATGGCTGCTTCTGGGTCTGTGAAGGCCTTGCTCAGATCACTGACCGGGCAGGGTAGAGCAAGGAGAATTGGCATTTCAACTCATGTAGCTTCTGTTTCGCCACAGTGAAGGCTTGCCTCTCCCCCTGCAGTCTTCACGAGTAATCTGGGAAAATGCTTACTACACTCCCTAGCTCAGTCAGTTGGCCTGCTCTGTGAGAGGCATCAAGCACCCGCTGTCTGTCTGGAAACCTTAAGAACTTTACAGTGACATGCAGAGGACGTTCCCCTGGCCCTGGTTTGTGCCCTGGGGAACAATGGGCTCTCTGGATCTCCAGCAAGGTGTCAGCAGGTAAATTTAGGGATTTTTTGAGCCATGAGGACACATATGACACACAATCTTTGCCTTTCAGCCCCTCCGGGAGGCCCACTATATGCACTTTGTTGCGTCATTCTCTATTTTTGCAGTCATCAATGCTGTCTTTTAGTTATTCTATTTTTCTCAGGGCTTGCTGTAGGCTTGATTCTAGACGTTGCTGGGAGTCCTCATTATCACTGACTTGCTCGAGAGCTCTCTTAGGTGGGTGGAGTAGTTTTCCACTGTGTCGCTCAAGCAGTTTACCGTTTGTTGCAAATGTGTTAATTGGGCCCTAATACTCTCGAAGCCTGAGCGCATCTGATGGGTTAAATCGAATTTTAGGGTTTGCAACAGGGCCTCCAAGTTACTGTGGGGCTTTGCATTTATGGTGCTAGAGTCATCCACCGTGGCCTTGGAGATTCTGGAGGAGGATGCGGCCATGTTGTTCTCAGTAGGCTGGTACAGGTCTGGCTCCTCACGTCTTTTTGCTGAGGAAAATGAAAAGCTGCGCTCGTTTGTTCTTCGTTCTCTCTGCAGAGGCCATTCATAGGATCATTAGGCTAGCAGATAATGATGCAGCACTGGTATAAGTAAGTAAGATGGAAGTGATACTCACTGGATGGTCCCAGAGCTAGAAGATTAAGCCTCCATTCTCTTCCTCAGTCAGGCCACGGCCCCTCGCTCTAAGTGCATCTTGAGTGTCTTATTCTCTGTGATTACCCCCGCCACAGTGCTTGTAATAGGGCCTTATTGCTGGGCTTCAGCCCTCTACTTTCTTCTAACTGCAGCCCACTCAGCCCTGGCACTCCTAGTGACTTTTGTTTTCCTCTCCCAACATCAGCATAACCTAGCAGTCTCTGTTCCATGTACAGCGGTAGTCATAGAAAAGTTTCTCGGTACTGAGGTGTACCTGGGTATACTGAGGCAGAATCACATTACAGTCAATACAAATTGCTTCAGTGGTACCTGGAATGTAATTCAGAAAAAATGTAAACTAAATGCCTTATTATTTATTTCCCGTTTTAAGACTTTTATTGATGGATTGTTGCACAGCCAGTGCGATTGCTAATGGATTAATTTTATCTTTTTACCACTTAATTCATGTTATACATCTTCTGAACTTCTGTGTTGTGTATATATAATTGTACTGTCCTTTTACGTACTTGAACACAATTATAAATGAAAGCATCACTCAATCTGCCTTTCAATAAATATTGATTGATATTAATCAGCGACTGGTGCTTGTCTCAATTTATCCATCTCAGATTTGCACCAAATTTTCATCAAATGAGAGTCTGACCAAATGTGGTTGAGTATACTAAAAATTGTTTTACTTTTTTAAAATGTGTATTTTACTGATATGTATGTGTATATATATATATATATATATATACACACACAACAACACACACACATGAATATATACTCCTGCCATCCACAGAAAAATCTATGCAAGGAGCCATCCAATGGACACTGTTCCCCACCCTAAGCCAGTTCTACTTTTATAGGCACAGGATTTGACTGACAACAGGAACTTCCTGTTAGGGAGCAGAAGTGAGTGATCACAGAGTGACAAAAGATTCACCATCCTAGAAGGAAAAGAGTAGCTCTCCGTCCGTCTCCCCCCACCCCACCCCAGCTGCTGGAGGTCTGAATCTGAGCAAGTAAGGAGACTACTGAGAAATATAGGAACTTCTTGTCTCAGAACAAGAAGATCAGGAACTTAAAGGGCACTGAGGTAGTAAGTAAGTAGGGAGAAAAAAATTAAATAAACAGAGGAAAGAGTAAGTATCCAAAACAGTTAAGAGGTCAGAAATGAGACATGATGGGAGTGGTGCAGTCGCTGTGGAGCAGCAGTCATCTGGGAGACGTTCTGGAGGATGTGGTGTTGTCCCATCTGCAGGCACCTCTCTGGGCTGAGGGAGGAGGTTGCTCAACTTCAGGCTGAGCTGTCCAGGATTTGGGGACATCCTCTCCCACCCAGGGACCACCAGGGGCACTGCCGGTGCCTCCGAGATTGCCAAGAAAAAGGAGTGGCTGGACCACAGTGGGCTCAGGGAGGGTGAGGGTGGTGGAAGAGAGGTGCATCCCTCCAGTTATACCTTTCTACAATTCATATGCCGTTCTGGCAAAGTGTGGTTCCTCTATGGAGGCACCTGCAGTGAAGACCAAGGAGGATGCTGGGAACCTCCACAAAGAAGATCCACAGGAGGGTGGCAGAGGACCCCACAGGGGAAGGAAACAACTCCTGGTGGGGGACTCCATTGTTAGGAGGGTAGAACTGGAGGAGGAAGGGGAGAGGGAGGTAAGGTGCCTGCCTGGCACCATGGCTTGGAGGAACAAGGAGCAAATCCTCAGGATTGCCGGAGCAGCTTCACGGGGGAGGGAGCTGGATGTCATTGTCCACCTAAGGACAAATGACCTGGCTTAGAAAGGGATCAGAGTAGTGCAGGAAGAGTTTGTGGAGTTGGGGAGGGGCCTTAGAAAAGTAGCACGCAAGGTAACCTTCTCGGAGGTGCTGCCCATCTATCCCCACATCATGGGATTCAATCGGTGGTTGAAAAACTGGTGCAGAGCTCAGGGGTTTGGGGGTCCACCTGGAGTGATGCAGGCCTATATTGATGCAATGGTCTGCATCTGTACAGGAGGGGAACCAGGATCCTAGGTGACAGGTTTAAATGCTTCATTGGCAAGCATTTAAACTAGCCAAGGGGGGAGGCACTGGAAAGGAGCAGGGAAATTCTAGCCCCCCACCCAAAAAAAAAAAAAAAAAAAAATCAGGGTAGTAAGTGAGGTAAACACCAAGATAAAGACATCGATGGGAGAAGGGCAGGGTAAAATGGAGAAAACAACAAAGGCAATAAGGACAGGGATGGTGCAAAAGGGGTAAGGTCATCAAGAAATGGAGGGTAATGAGTACCAGTGCCCGTAGTCTGGGCAACAAGCTCCCTGAACTAGTGGCCTTGATAGAAGAGGGATGCCTGGATATCGTGGCAGTCACAGAAACATGGTACACAGAGAACCATGACTGGGATGTTAAAATACCAGGGTACACAACCTTCAGGAGAGACAGGGAGGGGAAAAGAGGGGGAGGAGCAGCTCTCTATGTAAGGGAAGGGTTAAAAGCAACAGAACAAAAGAGTAAACAGGTAGGAGAGGAGGCACTGTGGGTCACCTCAGAGACTGGAAATGGCACCACAATCCGCACAAAGGTTGTATACAGGACCCCCCCTCTCAGGGGGAGGAAGTGGACAAGGAAATGACAGAAGGCATCCTTAAGATGACAGAGAAAGAGAAGATACTGTTGATGGGAAACCTGAATATGCCAGATGTAAACTGGATCACCTTTGCTGCAGCCACATCCAAGAGCAGGGCCATTCTCGATGCCCTACAGGGGGCATGTCTCAGACAGCTAGTTTTGGAACCCACTAGTGAGGGAGCAATCTTAGACCTCGTACTCTCAAATGGGGACAGTGAGAGGATCTCAGATCTAGAAGTGGGTAGCCATCTGGGAACAAGTGACCACCAAACAGTGTGGTTCACAATAAACTCAGCTACAGAGTCAAGCCATACAAAAGTGAGGGTACTGGACTTTAGGATGTCTGACTGCCTGTTTGCTAGTGCTTTTCTAAGGCACTCTCCCATCTTGCCAAGGAGGAGGGGTGGAGCAACGAGAGGGAAACATCCAAACTGCCATCACAGAAGCAACAAGCCTTTGTGTGAAGCAAATAAATCAAAATGAAAGAAAAAGCCACTATGGTTCTCAAAAGAGGTGATGGGGAAGGTTAGGGAGAAAAAGAAAGCATTTAGGAAGTATAAGGAAACACAGAATGAGCAAAACAGAGAACTGTACCAGTTAAGACAGAAGGAAGCAGGGAGGGAGGTCAGAATAGCAAAGGCCCAAGCTGAGGAAAAGTTAGCCAACTTGGTTAAGAAGGGGTATAAAAACTTTTAAAACCACATCAGGGAGCGTAGAAAGACAAAAGGAGGGATAGTGAGGCTGAATAGAAAAACGGTGGGTGGACAGAGACGGATAGTAAAAAAGCAGGGATACTGAATGAATACTTCTGCTCAGTATTCACAAACGAGGAGGAGGGGGAGGTACCTAATCCAATCAATAGAAGCACTCTGGATTGGTGGGTCGATCCCAAACCTTTCACAGAAGAAAGGGTTCTGAAAGAAAGTACAGTTACATAAGAACTTACCGTAACAGTAGATCTTCGAGAGAGGCTCTTGCAGTAGGTAATTATATATAGGGCTGACGCCGGCAGGCGGCAGGACCTCACGGAAAAATTTTTAGCCAGAAGTCCCTGGCGAGGGACCGCTCCCACGTCAGGTGACCGGTGTCAGGAGACGTCGGTATAAAGGAGCGGTCCCGGACGCCTGCCTTCCAGTTCTTTCCAGCCACAGGCCAAAAAAGAGGCCGGACGAGAGAGAAGCAGACATTTCCCTCAATGGAAAAGGAGCTGAAAAAGCCTAGGGGGATGGAGGACAGGAAGGTATTACCTACTGCAAGAGCCTCTCTTGAAGATCTACTGTTACGGTAAGTTCTTACATAACTGTACTATCTTACTTCGAGAGGGCTCTTGCAGTAGGTAATTACATATAGGACTGAATCCCAAGCAGTCTGGAACAAAGAGAGGCACCAGGAGGAGGAAAACTACTCTAAAAGGTAGTTCTGGTTGTGCAAGTCTCAAGATAGGAGGCCTTGCAAAACAGCCAGCCCAAAGCCTGCTCTACGGTGAGAAGCAACATCCGAACGGTAGTGTTACGTAAAGGTATGGACGGAAGTCCAGGTGGCGGCAACGCAGGTGTCTGCCGCAGACGCATTCTTGAAACAAGCCACAGAGGCAGCTACTCCTCTAGTGGAGTGGCCTCTGACTTGACCCGGGAGGGTCTTGTTGTATTTGTCATAACAGACAGTGATGCAATGAGCCAACCACTTAGACAGGCATTGCTTGGAAACAGCATTGCCTTCCCTTTTGTGAGCAAAAGAGACGAACAACTGATCAGTCTTTCTGAGATCCTTCGTCCTGTTGGTGTAGTATCTCGGAAACCGGTGAACATCCATACTATGGAGTAAATACTCTCCTTGATTAGAGTACTGCATAAAAAAGGCAGGTAACTCTATGGACTTATTTAGGGTAGACTCGGCTACTACTTTAGGGAGAAACTTAGGATTCGTGCGAAGAGCAACTCGTTTCTTGTGAAAAATCAAGTACAGAATTTTACACATCAGGGCCTGGAGCTCAGAGATTCTCCAAGCCGAAGTAATGGCTACCAAGAAGAGAGTCTTCCACGAAAGGAACTTCAAATCTGCAGAAGCTGCAGGTTCGAAGGGAGGGAGAGTAAGTTTCTCGAGAACAAAATTTAAGTCCCAAGGGGCAGCAGGAGTATGGATGGAGGGCCTCAGATGGAGGACCCTCTGAGAAAGGTCTTTGAGACCTCCAGTTGAGCAAAAGCCTTGTCTGCGAAGGGGACATGATAGGCCGAAATGGCTGCCATGTGTACCTTCAGAGAGGAATGGCTGAGACCCAGGTCAAACAGATGACGTAGATACTCCAGCAAAAGCCCCGCTGAACAGGAGAAAGGTTCTACGTTCTTGGAAGCAGCCCAAATAGTGAATCTTTTCCACTTCATGGCATAAGTGGATCTGGTGGAGGGTTTTCTGGGCCTCCACTGAAATATCCGCCACTTTGGGAGATACTCCAAAACGGGATTGGGCTAGGTCTGCAGGAGCCATGCATGCAGTTGAAGGGATTTGAGGCCTGGATGGCCCAGGTTCCCGTGATCCTGGGTCAACAAACCTCGAGACAGAGGAAGAGGAAGAAGAGGATCTTCTGAATATTGCTGTGGAAGAGAGAACCAGATTTGCCTGGGCCAGAAAGGAGCGATCAGAATCATTCTCGCTCCTTCTGAAGCTAGTTTCTGCAAGACTCGTGGGATAAGTGGAATTGGGGGAAAGGCATAGACGAATCTGTCCTTCCAGTCTAGAGACAGAGCATCGCTCCAAAAAGTGCCTCGCTCTGGAATGAGTGAGCAGAAGATGGGAAGTTTTGCGTTTAGGGGGGGATGCGAACAGGTCGACCTGTGGTGTTCCCCAAAGTTGGAAGATATTGTCTAGGATCCCTTGGTCCAGTTCTCACTCATGAGTCAGAGCAGAAGAGCAACTTAGTTTGTCTGCCAGGGTGTTGTCAACTCCCAGAACGTAAACTGCTGTGAGGTGAAGGTCGTGTTGTGTTGCCCAATCCCAAACCCTCATTGCCTCCCTGCATAGAGGGTAGGATAGAGTCCCTCCCTGCTTGTTGATGTACCACACCATGCACGTGTTGTCTGTCTGGATGGCTAGGTGGCCGGGAAGGATGTATTGGTGAAGGGCTTGGAGAGCGTACAACACTGCCCGAAGCTCGAGCACATTGATGTGGAGAGCTTGTTCTAGCTTGGACCAGGAGCCCTGGGTCCGATGAGGGCCTAGATGGGCTCCCCAACCTTGGCCTGAGGCGTCTGTGGTTAGAGTCTGGGAGGGGGGAGGATGAAAGAAAGGAACTCCCCGAAACAGGTTCTCTCGAACCATCCACCATTGCAAGTCTCGCATCGTCGGTGAGGAGATCAGAACTGAGTGATCTAGGTCATCCACTAGATGATCCCATTGAGAGCATAGAGTCCACTGAGAGATCCTCATGTGGAGTCGAGTGCGAGGTACCATCGGGATAGCAGTTGCCATGAGCCCGAGAAGGCGAAGGACCGACCTCACAGAGACCATTCTGCGGTCGGACAACAGACTTATTTGGGTCTGAAGGGTGGACGCCCTGTCCGGAGGCAGGAAGGCCTTGCCCATGGTCATATCGAGAATTGCCCCAATAAACTGTAGCCTCTAGGATGTATCCAGATGAGACTTGGAATGGTTGATGGTAATACCCAGGCAGGCAAAAACCTGCTGGGTAAGGGAGAGGAAATGCGGGAGTTCCTCCCTGGACGAGGCCGCCAGGAGCCAGTCGTCCAGGTACGGGAAAACCTGCACTCTCTTGGTCTGCAAGTGGGCCGCCACCACTGCCAGGAATTTGGTAAATACTCGGGGAGCCGAGGATAGACCAAACTGGAGCACATCTTGAACTGGTAGTGGTCCCCTGGAACGCAAAATGAAGGTATTTGCAATGAGATGGACGAATGGAAATGTGCAGATAAGCGTCCCGCATATCCAAAGCACAAAGCCATTGACCCAGCCGGAGGAGAGGCAGAAGGCTCTGCAATAAGAGCATCCTGAACCTTTTGTACTCTACGTAAAGATTCAGGGAACTGAGATCTAAAATTGGTCTGAGATCTCCTGTCTTCTTTGGGACCAGGAAGAAGTGGGAATAGCAACCTGTCCCTTGCAGATGAAGAGGGACAGGCTCTATCGCTTGCTTCAGCAGAAGAGCCGAGATTTCCTCCTGGACCAAGAGAAGATGTTCCCGTGAATATGACTACTTCAGAGGGGGGTGGCTGCGTGGTTTCTGAAGAAACTCTATGGAGTGTCCTTCTGCTATGAGCTGGAGCACCCAAGAATCTGTGGTTATCCTCTACCATCCCGGAAGGTGGAGGGATAACCTCCCTCCTACTGGTTCCTCCGGGGAGTCCGGAGGCAGTGGGAGAGGAAAGGAGTCAAGTGGTGTGGGGCAGTGCCACAGCTGAAGCACTCGCTGCTTTTTTGGGCGGGGGGGCTTGACAGCTGCGGGGGCCTAGCGTTTAGTGGCCCGCCTTCCATGAGGTTTCGCCTTTGGCCGATTCCATCTGCGAAAGGGACGGTATATGGAATCAACTGACTTCAGAGCTGTCCATTCTCTTGCAAATCGGTGATGATGTCCTAGACATCACCCCCGAAAAGCACCGACCCCCGGAAGGGTGCTTCCTGGATAGCAGATTGCACCTCCGGGACCAAACCTGACACACTGAGCCAAGCATGACACCGTGGCCTACAGCAAAAGCTGAGCTCCGCCCAGCAGTGTCCACTGCATCATATGTCACATGTAGCACGTGTCGACTGGCCGAACGAGCAGAGCGGATGAGATCAGCCAACTCCTGCTTGACTTGGGAGTCCGGCAAGGAGTCCAGTTTGGCTTCCGCCTGAGTCAGGATGGCCTTCTGGTAGTCCCCCATATGGCCGACATAGCTCAGGGCCCTGATCCACAGTGTGGAAAAAGCGTAAATCTTTCTCCCATACTGGTCCAGAAGGCGTGATTCCTTATCAGGAGGTGACGACCTAAGATGTTTGGAGTTCACCGACTGGCCGTGAGCGGTACTAATCACGACTGAGTCAGCACGAGGGTGAGAATCCAGGAAATCAACACCCTCTAGAGCCTGATATAGCCGGTTGGACTTCGTAGGAAATGGGGCTAAGGCCGATGGCTGCTTCCATATTGTGGTAACAAGGTCGGCGTGAGGCTCTATCCAGGGTGGCACCAAGGTAGGAGTTGTCACGGGCAGATCCAGATGTTCAGCGAGTTTCAGACGCTGAGGATCTGGTTCTAGGGAGTGCCACTGATGAACCTCCTGGATTTTCCTAAGCAACTCCGTGAAAGAAGGATCCTTCGGAGGAGTCCTTGGCCTGGGCTTCGTCGGACAGCGAGGCTCATCGTCTCTCTTGGAGCAACCGTCGGAAGAGTCCGAGGAGTCCGAGGGTGAAGAGGAGGATGAAGAAGAGAAAGACTCCCTTTTCCGACCTGGGGGAGGAACGGACCCCTTGGGATGTCCCTGAGGAAGCGTGTCCTGCCCTTCTCTGGATCCAGACAGGAGAACCCTGGAGTCCGGAGGTGGTGAGGGAGTGTGCCGCCTTGGACGTATGGGAACCTGGGAAGGCACCGTCGCTGGAAGGCAGCTCTCGACCTCTTTGGTGAGCTGAGCCTTGGCCTCAGCCCACCAGGAGGCCAGAGTCTCCTGCAGGTCCACTGGCGGCCGCGGGGTTGGTGGAGGAGGAGGAGGCGGGGGATAAGGATCTGAGTAGCCCGGCGTCAGGGTGGCATCAAGTACTGCGCGTGGGGAAGCCTGAGCGCCAGACTCTGCAGTCCAGGTAACCGTGTCGAGATAGGACGAGGATACCCGGGAGCCGGGGCTGCCGGAGCAGATGGCCTGGCCGGAAGCCTCACGGGCGGGTCCACAGTGGAGAACCCAGAGGGTGGAGGGCCGGATGGGAGCGGAATGTCTCCCGGAGTCGGTAAGGCTGACGTCAGGGCAGACGGCGGGGGCCCTGGTGCCGGAGGTACCAACGTCGGATGGGCCGGCGTCCGGGGAGCCGGCGTCAGGTCCGGCGCTCCAGGTAGAGGAAGGACTGACAGAGGCAAAAGATCCCCAGCTTCACCCAGAGACGGAGGGGAAAAGTCCCTGGGATTGGGTTGTGGAGACTCTGGTTCCCCAGACGGTAGCAAAGGCTGTGGGGAACCGGGTACGACGGACATGGGGGGGGGGTTCATCGTTGGTTCCTTCGCTGGCCGCTCGGCGGGCACCGAAGGAGCCGACATCCGATTTATGACAGCCATCACCAGAGGTAGGCCGAGTAGAGTGATCGGCCTGGTCTAGTGGAGTGGAGGCCACGCGTCGCCCCGCAGGGTCGGACGTCTTACCAGCCCTCTCCGGGCGGACATCAGAGGAGCTGACGCCCGACTTACTGGAGTCGCCCGCAGTGGTAGGCCACCGCTGCACGAGCTAAGGGCAGGAAAGAACTGGAAGGAGGGCGTCCGGGACCGCGCCTTTATACCGACATCTCCTGACGCCGGTCACCTGATGTGGGGGCGGTCCCTCACCAGGGACTGCTGGCTAGAAATTTTTCCATGGGGTCCTGCCACCTGCCGGCATGAGTCCTATAGGTAATTACCTACTGCAAGAGCCCTCTCGAAGTAAGATCTCCTAAAACTGAAGGTGGACGAAGCAATGAGGCCTGACGGAATTCACCCCAGAATTCTAAAAGAATTAAGGGGAGAACTAGTGACACCACTGACTACCCTTTTTAACAAATCATGGGAGGGTGGTGTGGTACCCAAGGACTGGAGGAAGGCGGATGTGATTCCCCTTCACAAAAGTGGGAGCAAGACAGAGGCAAGAAGAAAAAATTACTCACCTTAGTAATGCTGTTTCTTCTAATGGGAGTCTTGCTGTATTCTGACAGTAGCAGTGAGTCCCAACCTTCGAACTGCCCCGGAGATGAAAGAGTTAACTTTCCACGCCAGGCATGGAACGCTGAGCTCGAGCTCGGTTGAGACTCTGTCTGTTGCTGTTTAAACTCAAACCGTCAGATCTTACGAGCAAACCTCACTAAGGCCCTGTGTGGAAGCTGTAAACCTACACTAGCCAACTGGCTACTAAACATAAAAACACATTTTTGGTCCCAAAACAAAGACTTAAGTCAAGAGACCCAAAAAATGAAAAACACAACACAAAATCACCCAAGAAAAGGGGGTGAAACAACAAGGTGGGAATCTACTGAGTGCCAACACTGCCACCGCCCACCCACATCCCAAAACAGAGGTTCTGAGAGGGGGCAGGCGGGGAGGATCAGAATACAGCAGACTCCATTAGAAGAAACAACATTACTAAGGTGGGTAATTTTTCTTCAAACAACATGAAGTCTTGCTGTATTCTGACAGTAACAGACTACCAAGAAGTACCTCCATGGAGGAGGGACAGAACCTACTTAGGAAATAGGCTCTGAAGCACAGCTGTGCCAAACTGAGCATCACTCCTAGCCTGAATATCCAAGGAGTAATGCTTGGTAAAAGTGTGAACTGTTTTTCAGGTAGCTGCTTGACATATCTCTAAGATTGGAATATCCCTGGCAGCAGCCAGGGATGCAGCTGTACCTCTGGTAGAGTGAGCCCTCAGGCCTGAGGGTGGAACCTTACCGAGTTTTCCATAATAAAATTGGATACAAGAGACAATCCACCTGGCAATGGATCTTTTAGTGGCAGGTTTATTATTTATTTATTTATTGAATTTTGATGACCGGGTAGGCCCACTGGGCCCCGAAGGTCCCTTTTTCAGGGGCGACCCGGGAATAACAATACAAGTATAATTAAACAGTAGAACATAAGCGGTTTCCCTTTACCAACCTCACTATAAGTGAGGAACAGTTGGAGGGAGTTAAACCTGTGACCCTTGGTACGCTCTATGTAGTAGCTAAGGGCTCTTTTCACATCTAAACTGTGGAGCCTCCTCTCGCCAGAGGAGGAGTGCTCAGTGAAGTACACAGGAAGAGACACAGATTGATTAAGGTGGAAATCTGAAACCACCTTAGGCAAAAATTTCCTCAAAGTCCTGAGGACCACCTTATCTCTATGAAAGGAGAAAAAATCAGGCTCCACTGACAAAGCTTGTAACTCACTTATGCGTCTGGCAGAGGTGATGGCTACCAGAAACACAGTTTTCCAAGTCAAGTACTTAAGCTCTGCTGAAGACAAAGGCTCAAAAGGGGGTTGCATAAGCTGACCAATGCAAACATTAAGGTCCCATGCAGGCAGGGGTCCCTGAAAGGAGGTTGGTGAAGCAATCCCTTGAAAAACTTGGAGAATACAGGGTGAGCTGAAAGAGAAGAGGCTTACCTGCTGAGATAAAGCAGAGACAGCTGCCAGATGCACCTTCAGTGTAGCTGGTCTAAGCCCTAAGCCATTTAAATGGACCAATAATCAAGGACTGTGGGCAGATCAGCAGACACTGGGGAAGTATGCTTTCCAGAGCACCATATGGAAAATCTTTTCCACTTGGAATTATAATTAACCCTGGTGGAAGGTTTTTTAGAAGCCTTCAGAATGTCCATTACGCCTTAGGAGAGGTGTAAATCAGCAAACTCTAACTCTTCAACAGCCAGGCCTTGAGATTGAGAGATTTGAGATTCGGGTACCAAACCCTCCCCTGAGCACAGGTTAACAGGTTGCGATTCCTGGGAAGACACAGGGGAAGATGGACTACTAAGGACAGAAGGAGTGGGTACCAAGGCTGTCTGGCCCAGTCTGGAGCAATCAGAATAATCTTGCAGGGTTCAGATCTGATTTTGACTAGCACTTTGAACAATAGAGGGAAGTGGGGAAAGGCATACAGGAACTTCCCTTCCCAACTGAGAACTAAGGCATCCAGGGGGACTGTGCCCAAGACTGGGGGCCTGCAACAAAAACAAGGAAGTTGGTGATTGTCTGGGGCTGCAAAAAGATCTATCTGTGGGGTGCCCCATCTGGAGAATATCACCTCCAAGACCAAGGGATCCAGGGACCATTCGTGATGGCCCTGAGATATCCTGCTGACAGCATCTGCCAGGACATTGTCCTTGCCTGGGAGGTGTACTGCTGTGAGGAGGTGTTCAGAGAATAAGCCAGGGACCACAACTTCATTGCTTCTGTGCACAAGGCCATGAACCGAGTGCCTCCTTGCTTGTTGATGTACCCATTGTGGTGGTATTGTCTGTTCTGATCTGAATAACTTTGTTCTGAACAGACTTGGAAAAAACTTGAAGTGCTAGAATGCTCTGAGCTCCAACAGATTGATATGGAGCAGAGACTCTGAGGGACCACAACCCTGGGTGGTCAGGTCGCCTAAGTGAGCCCCCCCCCCCAAGAGGGAGGCATCTGTAGTAAGGATTAAGGAGTGGGACTGAGTGACAAAGGGGACTCCTTGTCTCAGATTGCTCTGATCCTGCCACCACTGTAGGGCCTGGATCAGGGTTTGAGTTACTGGGATCAATTTGGTCAGAGGGTCCTTCCTTTGAGACCAGAAGGCTCTCACGTGGAACTGAATGTCTCTCATCTGAAATCTTGCTCGCTGCACCACTGCTGTGGAAGCAGCCATGTGCCCCAGGAGCTGTAGAAAATGTCTTGCTGGTCGGGATACCTGCAGGGTGACTGAGGAGGCCAGAGAGATAAGGGTCCTTGCCCTGTCCAGGGGAAGGAAAGCTCTAGCCTTTCCTGTGTCTAGCTCCGCACCTATGAAGGTGAGGAGCTGGACAGGCTCTAGAACTGACTTTGAAAGGTTCAGGAGGAAACCTAATGAGGTGAGCAGTTCCTGAGTTACCTGTAAGTGTGACTTGACTTGGTCTGGCCTACTATAAGCCAGTCGTCTAGGTAAGGGAAGATGGCAATCCTTTGCCTTCTTAGAGAAGCAACTACTACTGCCAGGCATTTTGTGAACACCCTTGGAGCAGAGGTTAGTCCGATGGGCATTGCTCTGAACTGGTAATGGCCTGAGGGCAGCTCAAACCTGAGGTACTTTCGATGGGAGCTTCTGATGAGAATATGGAAGTAGGCATCCTTGAGGTCCAGGGATACTAGCCAGTCCCCTGGCCTTAGAGAGGGTAGAATTATTCCCAGAGTCACCATTTTGAATTTTGGTTTTAACAGGTGCTTGTTTAAGTATCTGAGATCCAGGATGGGACGCCATTCTCCTGTCTTTTTTGGGGTAAGAAAGTACCTGGAGTACAACCCTTTGCCCTGGTGTAGGGGTGGAACCCTTTCCACAGCTCTGAGAGCTAGGAGGGAAGAGACCTCTGCCTCTAGGGCAAGTGCCTCTGAGGGCTTTGCAGGTGGAAAGGATCTGGTTCTCAGCTTTGGAAATCTTTTGAAGCTGAGAACCAGTCCCTGGCTTACTACTTCCAGGACCCACTTTTCTGATGTTATAGACTTCCAGTCCTGGACAAAAGTAAGCCAGCCTGCCCCTACAGGTGGTGGAGAATCGGCCCAGCAAACCCATCAGGGTGCCTGCTTGGCAGGGGGTTTTGGCTGAGGGGTGGAAGCAGGTCTGCTGGTACCCCTTCTGCCTCTCCCTCTAAAGAACCCCCTCTGAGCATACGAAGAAGAGGAGGCCTGGGCTTGGTAGAAAGGCCTGTGAAAAGGCCTGCCCCTGCCGCTGGTAAGCTGCCTCTGAGGAGTGGCCTGCCTTTCCTTGGCCTGTGCACTCCTGTAGGTGGTCCTATACTCATCCATTTTCTTCATGTAATTCTCTGTTTGCTCCCCAAACAAAGAATTACCAACAACAGGAAAATCCATGGCCTTAGTCTGGGTATCCTGTGACAGGCTAGTACATCTGAGCCAAGCCATTCTGCGAAGTGCCACAGATGTAGCCATGACTCTTGATGACACATCATTTGAGTCCACTGCAGCATGGAATTGCACCTTGGATGCCTCAATACCATCAACAGCCACCTGCTCCAGCTCCTTGGCAAGCTGGCCAGGGACCTGTTTTCCTAAAGCCATGACAGTGACCCACCTGGATTTCTGATATCTAGCAACATAAGCCATATAATTCGCCTGTCTGAGTCCTAAGGATGCTGCCATGTACTGTTTCTTTGCCATGGCATCAATCCTCCTGGTGTCCTTGTCCGGGGGGTGTGAAGTCAAGGGAATATTTGCCTTGTCACAGGCTGCAGCCTGCACTACCCCAACATGGCTGCACTGTTGTGTAAGGAACTCCATATCAGAGCCTGACAATGCATACCTCTTGTCCATTCTCTTATCCACAGGAGATATAGTGTTAGGAGTTTTTAAAATGTTAAATGTCTGTTTCCCAAAAGATTTATGCAAGGGAATAGACAGCCTCCTAGACTCTGGGATATCCACCATTTCCACAAAGTCAGGCTCCTCTTGGTCATCCACAGCTTCCTCCATAGGAAGCTGGAGGGTTTCAACCACTTTTTTATAAAACATAAAATGAGAAGGGAACTCAGAAAGCCTAGGAAGAGACACTCCTGAAGGTCTGTCTGGGAGATGAACGGGTCAATGGGCACATCAGACTTTCAAATCCACATTCACTCTCCTCATACTCCTCTTTCCCTCCTTCGGTTCATACTCCTCTAAATCATACTCTTGAACCGATACTGGGATGTATAGGAGAGGCATAACCAGCAGAAAACAAGAAGTTGTTATCCCTCTGTACAGACAGTTGTTGAGACCCCATCTGGAGTACTGTGTCCAGTTCTGGAGACCCCATCTCTACAAGGACATATACAGGATGGAGGCAGTGCAGAGGAGGGCAACTAAAATGGTGCAGGGTCTGCAAGAGAAGCCATACAAGGAGAGACTAAAGAAGCTTAATATGTATACCCTTGAGGAAAAGAAGGGAGAGGGTGGACATGATAGAAACTTTTAAGTACCTCAGTGGAATAAACAAAGTCCAAGAGGGTAGCATCTTTCAGAAAAAGAGATGTGCAAGAACAAGGGGACACAATGTGAAGACAGAGGGGGGACGGCTCAGGGACAATGTGAGGAAGTATTTTTTCACAAAGGTGGATGCATGGAACAGCCTTCCTGAGGAGGTTGTGGGGTCTAAAACTGTGGCAGAATTCAAGACTGCATGGGACAGACATAAGGCAATTCTTGTGGTGGGGGAGAGGTAGGAAGAAATAGGCTGTTGATTAACTAGGATCTGTAGCTCCCCTGTAGGTAAGGACATGGGCAGACTAGGTGGGCCAAGCGGTCCTTATCTGCCGACAAAGACAAAGTCTGTGTTTCTATGTAAGAAGCTGAGGGCACATCACATATATATTGTTTAAAAAAACAGACATTTTTGTACTTCATATGGTGCAGCTTGCAATAGTGCAGTGATCATGCAAATAAAATTGTATAATACAAACAGTTTATATTCAACTGTACAGTTGATGTAATCCCATTCCAACCATAAATTGAAAACCTCCTAAAATAGGTAGCAATCCCCCAACCCCGAGATGAACTCTGCAAATTATGTCATTAACAGTAGGGCTGAAAAAGCACGCTATACTGCTTGGATTCCTAAAATCTGCCAACCAAGCATATTTAAACAGAGCAAAATGGTAGTTTACTCACCTGGTAAAGGTGATTGTATTACTGTATATCCATGGCACCTCTGATCCATTACCTTAGGGTTATGTATGCCTGATAGGCTGCTTGATGCACATGAGACCTAAGTTTCGAATTTCGATCTTCCACCAAGCCCCTTCCCCTCTTAGGTGTCTTCAGTTTCGATGCTTCCATAGCTGTAAAATAATTTGTTATGTATATGCACAGACAGTAACAACATTCTCAGATTCTTGTTAGGTTCTAAGAAACTACTTTATTCTGTTACCCTAATACATCTTGTAGATCTTGTACGCATTAAGCCACCTTAATCTTAAATGTTACTAGTTGCTTTATCATGCTCCCTCGGGTGGGATGAGGCGCTATGGATATACAGTAACACAATCACCTTTACCAGGCGAGTAAACTACCATTGTGTTGTCTGTATATCCATGGCACCTCCGATCCATTACCTTAGGGTGATTCAAAAGCAGTGCCCTACTAATATGGGAGGGGAGAGCTTGATGCACTATTGTGTTTATATTGTGTACCAATGTTCAAGAGTCTCTTAAATGTCCTTCATTGTGGCTGTCATTAAGACCTTATGTCCAAAGGAAGACTTGGCTGTAATATCTGTATCCAGTCTACAGTGTCTTGTGAAAGTATGTATAGTGGACCAGGTAGCCGCACCGCAAATCTCCTGTGCTGCGGCTGGGAGTTTCCTCATTCTACCAGGAGGTTGCTATTGCGTCAGAGAGGGCCTTGATTCCCATTGGTGGGACTTTGTTACTTGCCTTATATGATTCTATAATAGTCCTCTAACCATGTCGCTATTGTGGCCTTGGCTGCCGCAGATCCTTTCTTGTGTCCTGACGTTATGATGAATAGCCTCTCTGTCTTTCGGATGTTTGCCATTCTGTCAATGTATTCCATAAGTGTTTTTTTTTTATACTTTATTTTCATTATTATTGGCATGTATTTGTACACAATTACATCCACATCTGAGACAACCATACATATTATATTTTCTATAGAAAGACAAGCTCATTAATCAAAGAATTTTTGTATCCCAAATATTTTGATACCTCATTAGGAGAAAACCTAGCTATATGCTAAAAGACATTCGTTATAAAGCTGTTGGAAGCAGCCCATGAGCAGTATGAATAATACAGTATTCTAAAAGACTATATTTAATATCCAACACGCCGTACCCTATACGGGTTCATGGCATCATACTATTTATCTAAAGAAAATACATTTCTTCCTTAAAAAAACTGTAAGGCAGCAAACTTCTACCCTCTATCATTTCTATAACAGTCTGTAAGAAAAAAAAAAGACAAAAAACATCATAAAACTAGGAGCTGTTATTAAACGAACATGTCACCCTCTAGAGGCTATAGAACTTCAACACCAATTTAAATCAACTTTACCCCCCTCTGTTATCATAGTTCCCTTGCAGATTATGTCCTTATATAAAGTTTGTGGAAAAATTATGAATGAGGAAGGTGTCGCTGGAAGCTTTTCAACGAGGGACCCCTAAATTCCAAAGTTACTCAGCAAATTTTAATCGAGCAAGTAAAGAAATAGTAACATTACTTTAAAAGTTCAGCCTTCTTCTGTTTCAGCCCGAACCCCTTCTTCAGTATCCGAGTCTTGAGAACGACTCCGCCATCTTGTAGCAAATTGAGAGGCCCATTTGGCAGCCTCATTGGGGTCGGAGAAAACCCAGACTTTTCCCCTGTGTACTACTGTAAGGCGGGCCGGGAAAACCACTGCATGGGTAATGGAGGCTTCTCGAAGTTGTTTCCTGATGTCGTTGAATTTCTTTCGGCGCGTTCTTGTTGAATAGCTAATGTCCGGAAATAAGTACATAGGACGATCTTCTTGAATTAGAGGACCCACTTGTCTGGCCATCCTAAGTATTTTATCTCTGGTGCCCACACCGTCTGTAACCAAAAGAAGTGTGCAAGAGGTTTCCAGGTCCTCCTTATACCCTTGTGGTGTAATGCGATAAGCCTTTTGCAGCCCCAGTTGGAGATTTTGACCCTCAGGTGCAATTTTGTCTTGCAGCCAGTCCTGTAAAAACATAAGAGGGTGATCTCCTTCAGTCCCCTCGGGCAACCCTAGAATCCGAACATGAGATGATCTGGCTTGGTTCTCTAGGGTCTCCAGCTGTGCTCGTAAGTGAGCATTTTCTTTAATCACTATCGCAGCTGCAGCAGGAGACGACTCAGTTCCCCTCTTTAAATCCGACATTTCTGTCTGTATTCCCTCCACGGTTTTCTCTCAGTGTTGCTCTTGAGCCTATCACATCCATTTTGGTACTTAGATCGGATACCAACTTGATCAGTCGTTGTAGCTTCAGGCCTATGGAGGTCATATTTTCTTCTGGCTCTGAATTTGTTGCAGCCTGCGTCTCTAAAGTCGATCGTGTGGTCTGCACGGTTCCCGCCTGTTTCCCTCTGGTACCACCACCTTTATCTCGCCTCAGGATACCCATCTTAGGTTTTCAATGCTCCTCGTTCCAATGGTGTAAAAATAATATTTTACCTCAGGCTCTAAAATGGGTATTTTAATGATAATTATAAGAAACTCAAAGAGCTGATGGAAATTGCTGCCAACAAGCTCGGGCTCCACAGTGCCCCCCGCAAGTGTTCTTTTGACATCCAATGTGTGGAGGTGTTTTTCCTGGCTGTCTTTATGATCCTCATAGAAGGTGGGTAGTAGAATTGGTTGACTGTTGTGGAAGGTAGAGTCGATTTTGGGAATAAAGGATGGTACCATATGAAGCGTCACACCCTGTTGTGTAAATGCCGTGAATGGTTCCATGCATGAGAGTGCAGTTAACTCTCCAATGCGGCATGCTGAACAGATTGATACCAAGAATGCTGCCTTTAGCCTTACCCAATAATCGGTGATGTGTGTAAGGGGTTCGAATGGCGGGTTGGTAATGGCATTCAGCACCAGAGTCGGGTCCCCGATGGAACGCCATGTCTTATGCATGGCCTTGTGTTGCTAGCTGCTTTTAAGAATCGTATGACATCTGGGTGTGATCCTGGATAGGTTCCTTCAATCGTACCTACTGCCGCCCCGATGGCAGATAGCTGTACTCTTAATGAGGCTGGTGCTAGCCCCTTGTCCAGTCCCTGTTGCAGGTATAGCAGGATGTCTGCCATGGATATTTGTGAAGGGAATATGTGTCTGCTTTCGCACCATGCTCTGAATATGTTCCACTGTCTTGAATATGCTAAAGTTGTTGTGGCCCTGCGGGATTACAGCATAGTGTCTATAACCATAGTGTGGTATCCTGCATTCCGCAATCTCTCCCTTTCAGGAGCCAGGCCGTGAGTTGTAGGTTGCCTGGTGACGGGTGTGTTATTGGTCCCTGTATGAGGATGTCCGGTCTGTCTGGTAATCTCAGGCTGTCCACTGCTACAATGGTGGCGAACCATGCCCTTCTTGGCCAATATGGTGCTACTAGGATTATTATCCTCTGCGACTGCCGGACCTTCCCCAGCACTTGTGCTATTAGGGGAAATGGTGGGAACACGTATGAGCAGTCATGTGTCCATGAGAGAGATAGTGCATCTATTCCTTGAGATTGGTGTTCTCGGAACCTGGAGAAGAACCTGTCCACTTGTTTGTTCCTGTTGGTGGCCATGAGATCCATGGCTACTTTCCCCCCCATTTGTGTTGTATCATTTGGAATACTCTTGGGTGTAACTGCCACTCTTCCGGGTGTATTTGCTCCCTGCTGAGCCAATCTGCTGTCATATTCAGTTTTCCTGCCAGATGTAGTAGGTGAGCCTGTGCCCATGTCATAATAATCCGTGTTTCCCAGAGCAGTCTCCTGCTCTTGGCACTGCCTTGCTTTGATAGGTAGGCCACTGTGGCTCTCTTGTCTGATCTGATTAGAATCGACTTCCCTTAAATCTGTGTCTTGAATGAAAGTAGTGTGTGGCACACCGCTCACATTTGCAATACGTTGATTGGTAGATTCTTTTCCATATGGGACCATGTGTCCTGTGCTGCTTGGTGTCCCATTGATGCTCCTCATCCCTGTGGACTCGCATCTGTGTCTATTGTGACCCTGTGTACTATCTCCAGGGGCATTCCCTTGGTCAGATTCTCTGTGTGTGTCCACCACCGGAGTGATGTTCTTGTCTTGCTGTCCAGTGTTATCGTGTGGTGCAAGTTTTCCTCTGATGGTGAACTGTATTGTAATAGGAGGGTTTGTAGGGTTCATGAAGACATGACGTTACTATCTCTCACCCTTGATATTCTTATTATGCCCATAACAATGCTATTTAATACATTCTTGGCCCTAGCTCAATTTCCAGAGGTATGGAAGCAAGCCCTGGTAACTCCAGTGCATAAGAATGGTGACAAGGCACTGGTGTCAAACTACAGGCCAATATCTATCCTCTCCCCACTATCCCAAAGCTTTGGAAAAAATAGCGGCAAGTCAACTCACAGAATACCTCAATAAGTACAATGTGCTCTGCCCAAACCAACATGGATTCAGGCAAAAACACAGTACCACCACGGCACTGCTGGAATACACTGACTAGGGTCCATCTTCATTGACCTCACCAAAGTCTTCGACACTGTCAACCACTCTCTACTAGTACTCCAGCTCCAAAGATTGGGTGTGGCACCAAACACCATGAATTGGTTCAATGACTACCTAACACACAGGAGCCAGCGAGTCAAAATCGGGCAGACATTATCCAGCTCCCAGAGATGTACTCCTAGGAGTCCCTCAAGGATCAATTCTAGGGCCCCTGCCTTTCAGCCTCTTTGTAAATGACCTACCTACAGCCTGTGACACCAAACCTATTCTGTATGTGGACGATGCTGTGCTGCTGAGCAGCAGCACCTCTCAGGTTACCCTACAAACAGAAGTACAGAACTTTCAATAAACTCGATGACTGATTCAGTAGGCAAAAGCTGCTACTAAATTACAAGAAAACCAAGGCCATGCTACAATTCAGCCCCTACAACAAACACAAGCATGCTCCTCTCGTAATCACCAACAAGGCTGGTGAGCAGAATGAGCAGGTGCACTTGTTCAAGTACCTTGGGAGTCACCATTGATGACTCTCTCACTTATACGCACCACATAGACTCCCTTGTCAAAGTGGTAAACACAAAGATCGGAGTCCTCTATAGGCATAAGAAATCCCTCACCCTGGAAGCACTCCGAATCTTAGTCTCCAGCTCCATACTCTCCATGATAGACTACGGGCTGGTGGTCTATGGAGCTGCTACTGATACAGTGCTCAAAAGGGTCCAAATTGCACTCAGTAAGGCATGCCGCCTCACCCTTTGTGCAGATCACTACACTCATACTTGCACCCTGTATGAGGGTACAAACTGGCTTAACCTAAAAGACAGGATCAAACACCAAACTTGCCTCCTGGGAAAGAAGGCACTCCTCGGAAAAACCCCACGCTGTATAGGAAACCTGCTTGAGGCTTCTCTCTCAACACACATCACCAGATGGAGGAAGAATGGAGCACTGTCCATACCATTCTGCCGAACCTCACTAGGGCAGCGTGCTTTCTCCTATCGGGCCCCCCTAGGGGTGAGGCACTGATAAGCAGCAGAAAAATCCCAGCCTCCCCCTACAAAACAGAGTACTAAATGAGAAAAAGACCAAGGTAGAAAGGTCAGTGGGGGATGCTGCTACAGAGGGTAAAGCCATCAAAAAATGGAGAGCAAAGAGTACCAATGCCCGTAGTCTGGGTAACAAGCTTCCTGAATTAGCAGCCTTGATGGAGGAGGAATATCTGGATATCATGGCAGTCACAGAAACATGGTACACACAGAACCATGACTGGCACGTAAACATACCAGGATACACTATCTACAGGAGGGACAGGGAGGGTAAAAGAGGAGGACTAGCTCTCTAAATAAGAGAAGGAATCAAAGCAACAGAACAAAAGGGTAAACAGGGAGGAGAAGCACTACTGTGGGTCAATTTGGAGGCAGGCAATGGCACCACAATCCGCAAAGGGGTTGTATACAGATCCCCCCCCCCAGGGGGAGGAAATGATAGAAAGTATACTTAGAATGGCAGATAAAGGGGAGATATTGCTGATGGGTGATCTGAATATGCCAGATGTTAACTGGAGTGCAGTTGCAGCAGCCACTTCTAAGAGTGGGGTTATTCTAGATGCCCTACAGGGGGCATGCCTAAACAACTAGTATTGGAACCCACTCGAGAGGGAGCAATCTTAGACCTGGTCCTCTCAAATGGAGATGGAGAGAGGATCACAGATGTACAAGTGGGTAGCCATCTGGGAACTAGCGACTATCGAACAGTATGGTTCACAATAAGCAACAACAGAGTCAAGCCATACAAATGCAAAAGTACTGGACTTCAGGAGGCTGACTTTGCAAAATGGCTGAGTGCCTAAGGAATGCACTAGCAAATGGGCAGGAAGGAGGGGTGGAAGAACAATGGGGAATAATAACTGCCATCACAGAGGTAACAAGCCTTTGTGTGAAGCAAATAAATAAAACAAAATGATGTAAGAAACCACTATGGTTCTCAAAGGAGATGGCAGTGAAGGTTCAAGAGAAAAGAAAGCATTCAGAAAGTACAAGGAATCACAGAAGGAGCAGGACAGAGAATTGTAATTAAAGTAAAGCAAAAGGAAGCTGGGAAGGTAGTCAGAACAGCAAAGGCCCGAACTGAGGAAAAGATAGCCACCCTGTTAAGAAGCGGATAAAATCTTTTTAGTACACTCAGGAGCAAAGGAAGACTAAGGGAGGGATAGTGAGGCTTAAAGGGGAGGGGTGGGCAGAGGGTGACTGTGAAAAGGCAGAGATACTAAACACATGTTTTGCTCAGTATTTACAAATGAAGAGGGGGGTACTCTAAAACAAACAATAGAAACACTCTGGATACAAAAGTTGATACCAGCCCATTTACAGAAGAAAGGGTTCTGAAAGAACTCTTAAACTGAAGGTGGACAAAGCAATGGGGCCTGAAGCTATCATCCCAGAATTCTAAAAGAACTAAGGTAGAACTAGTGACACCACTGACTACCCTCTTTAACAAATCATGGGAGGATGGGGTGGTGCCTGAGGACTGGAGGAGGGTCGATGTGATTCCCTTCACAAAAGTGGGAGCAGGGCAGAAGGGAAACTACAGACCAGTTAGTTTAACCTCAGTGATAGGGAAATGATGGAATCACTTCTGAAGGAAAGAACTGTCGAGTACCTAGAGGCCAGAGGGGCACAGGACCCAAGGCAGCATGGATTCACAGCAGGAAGGTCATGCCAGACGAATCTAATAGATTTGTTTGACTGGGTGACCAAAGTAGTAGATCAGGGAGGGGTTGTGGACATGGCCTATCTAGACTTTAGCAAGGCATTTGACTCAGTCCCACACAAAGATTAATATACAAGTTAGCCAGCCTGGGAGTGGGTCCCAAGGTGATAGCCTGGGTAATGAATTGGCTGGAGAATAGGACACAGAGGGTAATAGTAAATGGAGTCCACTCTGAAGAAGGGGTTACTAGTGGGGTGCCGCGAGGGTTCAGTATTAGACCGTCCTCTTCAATGTCTTTGTGTTTACATTGCAGAGGACTGGAAGGAAAGTATGTCTCTTTGCAGATGACACAAAGATCTGCAACAGAGTTGATGCACAAGGTGGGGTGGAAAGGATGAGAAGGGACTTGGCAAGGTTAGAGGAATGGTCAAATGTATGGCAGCTTAGATTTAATGCTAAGAAGTGTAGGTAATGCACCTGGGAAACAAAAACCCAGGGAAGAGTACACAATGGGGGTGAGATACTAACAACAACAACAAAATGGAAAGGGACCTGGGGTAGTCATATCAGATGACAAAGGTGGCAAGCAATGTGAGAGGGCAGTAAAGAGGGTTGGGGGATACTGGGATGGTTAGGGAGAGGCATCACCAGTAGAAAACAGGAAGTTGTTATCCTCTGTACAGACAGCTGGTGAGACCTCATCTGGAGTACTGTGTGCAGTTCTGGAGACCCAATCTCCGAAGGACATAGACAAAATGGAAGCTGTCCAGAGGAGGGCACTAAATGGTGCAGGGTTGCAACCGGAAGACATATGAAGAGAGACTAAAGGAGCTTAATATGTATAGCCTCGAGGAAAGGAGGGAGAGGGGGGACAAGATAGAAACTTTCAAGTACCTCAAGGAATCAACAAAGTCCAAGAGGGTAGCATCTTTCAAAAAAGATGTATGCAAGAACAAGGGGCACAATTTGAAGATAGAGGGGCGGCGCAGAGGTAATGTAAGGAGTATTTTTTCAAAGAGGGGTTGTGGATGCATGGAACAGCCTTCTGGAGGAGATTGTGGAGTCAAAACAGTGATTGAATTCAAGCATGCATGGGATAGCCATAAGGCAATTCTAGGGAGTGGGGGTAGAAAGAAGTAGGCTGCTGGTTAACTAGGATCTGCAGCTTATCCATTAGGTAGGGAAATGGGCAGACTGGGTGGGTCAAGCGGTCCTTATCTGTCGTCAATTCTATGTTTCTATGTAAATGAACTCCCGATGAAATTACAAACAAACAGCCTGTCTCAATTCAAAGTAGGCCTCAAACATCACCTAATGTGTAACTCAAAAATTCACCTGCTTCTCAGGCTCCACTTGATAGACAGGCCTACCCCCAAGGTAACACCCTGCAGGGCTACCTAGAGAACCCTGCCTCCATTCCAGCCTAGCCAAGAGCTTAAGTAAGCTATCAGTCCTCTTTAAACGCAGTTGGTACTGCCCCTCCCAAGCCCCCATACTCGACAAAGCCCTCTGGATCTGCTCCCTCATCAGAGCCCCCATTTCACTATCCCACCACGCCTCACTTTCTGCAGTTGGTTTCAAACCCAATCACTCTTGTTTCACTGTCACCCAGCCTCTCGCCATCTGGGACAGCGTTAAACCCTATGCAGCTACTCTGCCATGGTCTATCAACGGATTTGGAGGTTTCCAAGGGTGTGCTACCTAGGGCAACCAATTAGAAATAGCTTAGTATTCAATTACAACTGCTCATTTTTTTTTTTTTCTATTTATCTAATTGTCATGTAATCGCTCTTTAATGCCCAATGATCAGGCCTCTGTAACCACTCAATGTGTGTATCTTATTGTCCACCCTGACGTGGAACCTTTGTAAAAGAGCTCATGCTCAAAGGTCTTTCTGAAATACTAATTAAACAATTAGTAGGGACTGCATATGCCATCGCTCCCATGGTATTAGGTCTATGCATGATGACATGCACCCTAGAACTGTTGACACTAGGGCTATTGTTGGTGCTGCCGAATGGAGTAGTTTGAGTGTGACTGCTCTGCGATTCTCTATTCTGGCTTGTGTGGGTCATAGGAGTCCCTCCTTTGTATCTATGTCCACTCCCAGATGTTCATGCATTGTGACAGTGTTAGACAGCTCTTCTTGTCGTTTATCACCCATCCTTCCTCTTGCAGGGTGTGTATTGTTTTGTTGGCGTCCCTTCTTGCCTCCTGTGGTGGCCTGACTCGAATTAGCCAGTCGTCCAGGTAAGGGATAATGTGTACTCCTTGCTCTCTGAGCTTTGCTGCAAACACTATTGACACCTTTTTGAATACTCTTGGTGCGGATGCTAGACCGAATAGTAGTGATCTGTACTGGAAGTGTTGTTCCAGTATTTGAAATCGTAGATATTTTCTGTGGACTTGCCTCATGGGGATGTGTAGATAGGAGTCTTTGAGGTCTATGAATGCTAGGTAGTCGCCGGGTCTTATTGCCCTTAGTGTGGAGCGTATGGTCTCCATCTTGAATGTCTTGTGTGTGATATACTTGTTGACTACCTTGAGGTCGAGGACCGGTCTGAGGTCTCCTGTCTTTTTTGGTACCAGGAAGAATATTGAATAAATTCCCCTTCCTACTTCCCCCTGTGGCACTGGCTGTATCGCTCGCGCTGTTATCAGGGAGTCTAGTATGTCATGTACCTGTGTTGTGGACCACTTTCGTTTTGCTATTGGGGACATTATCCAGTATTCTCTCAAGAGGTCGTTCTCGGAATTCGATGAAGTATCCCTTGGTGATGACCTCGTTGACTCACCTGTCCGTCGTAGTATTCGCCCATATTCTGTTGAAAAACTGAAGTCTGCCCCCCAAGGGTATATGCTGAGTCTGTCGTAACAATGGTATCTGTTGAGATCTTTGTCTGGGGTAGTCATTGAGTTGGTCTTCTGGTATTCCTGCTTATGTTAGAAGTGAATTTTCCCCTATTGTGTCCCCCTCTGCTCCAGTATGATGTAGCTCCCTTGTATGGGTAGGTACTCTGTTGACCATACCCTCCTATATATGTGGTACATTTGCCCCGAAAGGACTGGTTGTATCGTCAGTCTGCCCTGGGTCTTTGTCTGTAAGGTCTACCCCTGTGAGAAGGTAGGTAACCGGAGTCTTTGTCAGTGTCTTGGTCCTTTCCCTGTCCTCTGAGTCTGAGGAATTCTTGTAGTCTGTCTCCAAATACTCTTTCTCCCTGGAAGAGAAGCTTGTGTAGTCTAGCTTTGGATTTATTATCTGCATCCCCCAGTTTCAGCCACAGCGCTCTCCTGGCCCTGTTGGCAATAGCTGCTGACCTGGTATTGATTTTTAAGGAGTCCACCAACATGTGGCCGGGGGCATATTCTGCCGCTGCTGGTCCATTACCTTCTGTCTCCACCCTACTAGGTGAACATCTTGAATACGTACTGAAATTCAAGTATTTGGGTGTCTGGATAGACAAACTCTCCTTTGTGGAACATATAGAAGAACTGCTGAAAAAGCTGAGGCAGAGGCTTGGACTCTTTTTCAGAATAAATCGCTTCCTGACCACAGACGCCAAAAGACAGCTTGTCCAATCCACGTTCCTCTCACTAATTGACTATGCTGACTTCATATATGGCTAGTGCCCAGACTCGCACCTTGCTAAATTGGACGTACTGTATCATAGAGCTCTGAGATTTATAACAGGCCTCCTCTTTTCCACCCACCACTGTTCACTATATGCAGCTGTGGTTGGTCCTCCCTTCAACACAGGCGGTATAGAAATGCAGCCCTCTGGACGCTCCAATACATCACCAACAAACTCCCGCAATACATTGCTGACTGTCTCCCACTAAGCCTGATTGGGAATTATGCCTTGAGAAGTCACTCGCTGGTTTCCCCGAAAGTACCTAGGGTTGGTACCCGCTTTGGAAGAGCAGCCATAAGAAAAAATTACTCACCTTGGTAATGTTGTTTCTTCTAATGGAGTCTTGCTATATTATGACAATTGCAGTTTGTCCCACCATTAGAACTGCTCCGGAGGTGAAAGAGTTAACTCCCATTCTAAGAATGGAACTTGGAGCGCGAGCTCGGTTAGAGAAGCTCTGTCTGGTTATTTCAAACCTAAACTGTCAGATCTTTACGAGCAAAACTCACTAAGGTCTGTGTGGAAGCTGTAGCCTACACTCAGCCAACTGGCTACCTGACTATTAACACATATTCCTGGTCCCAACACAAAGACTCAAGTCAGGGACCAGAAGTAATAATATAATATAAGCAATAATATGAGATAAAATAAAACATCACACCCCAAAACCCCGAGAAGGGTGGAAAACATATAATGGGCATAACTAGCGCCCACATAGTCTGCCCACCCCATACCCAAGTAGAAGTTCTGAGAGGGCAGGTTGGGGAGGTCATAATATAGCAAGACTCATTAGAAGAAACAATATTAGTAAGGTGAGTAATTTTTCTTCAAACAACATGAAGTCTTGCTATATTATGACAATTGCAGACTACAGCAGTACCTCCATGGAGGAGGACAGAACCTACTTAGGGAATAGGCTCTGAAGCACAGTTGAGTTAAACCGAGCATCTCTCCTGGCCTGGACATCCAGGGAGTAATGCTCGTGAAAGTGTGTACCGCTTTCCAGGTAGCTGCTTGACATATCTCTAAGATAGGGATGTCTCTGGCAGCAGCTAGAGACGTGGCTGTACCTCTGGTAGAATGAGCCCTCAGGCCAGAAGGGGAACTTTCCCCAGTTTCTGATAACAAAATTGGATACAAGAGACAATCCACCTGGCAACTGATCTCTTAGTGGCAGGTCTCCTATTCGACCTCACCATAAGTGAGAAAAAGTTGGAGGGATTCAACCTGTGACCCTTGGTACGTTCTACATAGTAACTTAGGGCCCTTAACATCTAACATTGCAATCTCCTCCGCCAGAGGAGGAATGTTCAGTGAAACACTGGAAGGGAGATAGATTGATTAAGATGGAAATCTGAAACCACCTTAGGCAAAACTCTGTTAGTCCTGAGGACTACCTTATCCCCAGGGAAAGAAATAAAGTCAGTTTCTACTGACAGGGCTTGCAACTCACTTATGCGCCTGGCAGAAGTGATAGCCACTAGGAAAACAGTTTTCCAAGTTATACTTAAGCTCTGCAGAAGACAGAGGTTCAAAAGGAGGTTGCATTAACTGGGCAATGCAAACATTAAGGTTCCAGGCAGGGGCCGGATCCCTAAAAGGTGGATTAGAATGAAGTAATCCTTTAAAAAACTTGGAAAATACAGGGTGAGCAGAAAGAGGGGAGGGCTTTCCTGCTGAAACAAAAGCAGAGACAGCTGCCAAATGTACTTTCAGGGTAGCTGGTCTCAGTCCCAAGGAATTAAGATGGACCATATAGTCCAAAACAATGGGCAAATCAGCAGATTCCGGGGAAATATGTTTCCCAGAACACCAAATGGAAAACCTTTTCCACTTAGAATTGTAAGTAGCTCTAGTGGAAGGCTTCCTAGAAGCCTTTAGGATTTCAAGAACACCCTGAGAAAGGTGTAGGTCAGCAATTCTAACCTCAAGAGCCAGGCCTTGAGGTTGAGGGATTTGAGGTTCGGATACAAACCTCCCCTGTGCACAGGTTAACAGGTTGTGATTCCTGGGAGACACAGGGGAAGATGGACTGCTAGTGACAGAAGGAGTGGGTACCAGGGCTGCCTGGCCCAATCTGGGGCAATCAGAATCACCCTGCAAGGCTGGGATCTGATTTTGACTAGCACCTTGAATAGGAGAGGGAAGGGGGAAGGCATAAAGAAACTTCCTTCCCAATCTAGGAGAAAGGCATCCAGGGGGACTGAGCCCAACACTGGGGGTCTGCAACAGAACAGTGGAAGTTGGTGATTGTCTGGGGCTGAAAAAGATCTATCTGAGGGGTGCCCCATCTGGCAAAAACTATCCCCAGTACTTGAGGATCCAGAGACCATTCGTGATGGCCCTGGAAATCCTGCTGAGAGCATCTGCTAGGACATTGTCCTTTCCTGGAAGGTGAACTGCTATGAGGGAAGTGTTCAGGGAATAGGCCAGAGACCACAACTTCATTGCCTCGGTGCACAAGGCCGAAGACAGAGTGCCCCTGCTTGTTGATGTACCACATTGTTGTGGTGTTGTCTGTTCTGACTTGTACCACTTTGTTCTGAACAGACGCAGAAAACACTTGAAGTGCTAAAAAGACAGCTCTGAGTTCCAGCAAATTGATGTGGAGCAGAGATTCCTGAGGGACCACACTCCCTGAGTGGAGAGGTCGCCATGTGGGCTCCCCACCCCAGGAGGGAAGCATCCGTAGTGAGGGTCAAGGAGTGAGACAGAGAATGAAGGGGACCCCAGTCTTAAATTGCTCTGATCCTGCCACCACTGGAGGGCCTGGATCAGGGTTCGGTCACTGGGACCAACTTGGAAAGGGGTCTCTTCTGAGACCAAAAGGCTCTCAAGTGAAACTGAATGTCCCTCATCTGAAATCTTGCTCCTTGCACTACAGCTGTGGACGCAGCCATGTGCCCCAGGAGCTGCAAAGTGTCTTGCTGGTCGAGAGCCTGCAGAGTGAAGGAGGAGGCCAGAGCCACCAAGTTCCTTACCCTCTAAGGGTAGGAAGGCTCTGGCCTGCTTTGTGTCCATTCTGCACCTATGAAGGTGAGCACCTGAACTGATTCCAGAACTGATTTTGGAAGATTGAGCAAGAAGCCCAGGAGGTGAGCAGCTGCTGGGTAACTTGCAGGTGAGATCTTACCTGTTCTGGGACTGGCCTACAATGAGCCAGTCGTCCAGATAGGGAAAGACAGCAATCCTTTGCCTTCTTAAATGAGCCACTGCTACTGCCAGACATTTTGTGAATACCCTTGGGGCAGAGGTGAGGCTCAAGGGCATTGCTCTGAACTGGTAGTGACCTGAGGGCAGTTCAATCTGAGGTACTTTCGTGGGAGCTTCTGATTAGGACGTGAAAATAGGCATCCTTGAGGTCCAGGGAGGCTAGCCAGTCCCCTGGCCTTAGTGAGGGTAAAATCATTGCCAGAGTTACCATTCTGAACTTTGGTTTCAAAGGTGTTTGTTCAGATATCTCAGGTCTAAAATGGGCCGCCATTCTCCTGTCTTTTGGGTAAGGAAATATCTGAGTACAGACCCTGCCCTGGTGTAGGGGAGAAACCCTTTCTACAGCTCTGAGAGCCAGGAAGGTTGAGACTTCTGTTTCTAAAGTAAAGGTGTCTAAAGAGTTTGTAGGTGGGAAAGATCTGATTCTCATCTTTGGGAACTTTTGAAGCTGAGACCAGACCCTGGCTTACTACTTCCAGGACCCACTTGTCTGAAGTTAGAGACACCCAGTTCTGAACGAGTCAAGCCAACCTGCCCCTACAGGTAAAGGAGAATCGGCCCTGGGCACCCCATCAGGGTGTCTGTTTGGCAGGTGCTTTAGGCTGAGGGGTGGGAGCAGGCCTGCCCACACCCCCGCCTGCCTCTCCTCTGAAGAACCCCTCTGAGCATAAGCAGAGGAGGCCTGGGTTTGCAAAAGGCCTGTGAAAGGCCTACCTCTACCCCTGGGGCCTGCCTCTGAGGAGTGGCTTGCCGCCTTAGCCTGAGCACTCTTATAGGTAGTCCTATATTCATCCATTTTTTCATATAATTCTCTGTCTGCTCCCCAAACAGAGAATTTCCAACCACAGGAAAATCCATAGCCTTAGTCTGGGTATCCTGTGACAAGCTAGTACACCTGAGCCAGGCCAACCATGTAAAAAGCTACAGACGAGCTATGACTCTAGAGGATACATCATTAAAACCACAGCAGCATGAAACTGCACCTAGATGCCTCAATGCCATCAGCAGCCACCTGTTCCAGCTCATTAGCAAGCTGGCCAGAGGCCTGTTTGGCCAAAGCCATGACAGTGTCCCATCTAGATTTTTGATACCTTGCTACATAAGCCATGTAATTTGCTTGTCTGAGTCCCAAGGACGCTGCCATGTATTGTTTTTTAGCCATGGCATCAATCTTCCTGGAATCCTTGTCAGGAGGATGTGAAGCCAAAGGAATATTAGCTTTATCACAGGCTGCAGCCTGAACCACACCAACGTGACTGCATTGCTGTGAAAGGAATTCTGTATCAGGACCTGACAGAGTGTACCTCCTGTCCATCTTTTTGTCCACAGGAGGCACAGAATTAGGAGTTTTTAAAATTTTTATTGTCTGTTCCTAAATGATTTATGCAAGGGAATAGACAATCTCCTAGACTCTGGAATATCCATCATTTCTACAAAATCAGGTTCCTCTTGTTCATCCACAGCTTCCTCCAATGGAAGCTGGAGGGTTTCAGCAACTTTTTTGTAAAACATAAAGTGAGAGGGGGACTCAGAAAGCAAAGGGGGAGATTCTAAAGGTCTGTCTGGGGAGATGTCCGGTTCAATGGGCACACCCAGACCCTCAAAGTCACATTCATACTGTTCATAATCATCCTCCCCTCCTCTGGTTCATAAAACTCTTCAACAACATATTCCTGAACGGTGGAACCGACCTTTTACCAGACAGTGGTGTTCGGACGGAACCGAGAAAGTGACTGGACAATCTGAATAGCTCTTGCTATCTCTGCAGCAGTTGGAGAAGGAATTTGGGCTCCACACCTGCTGATTTTCTTGTTTTCTTTACTGGAACTGGCTCCTCCGAGCCAGCTTTACGCTTGCCCGAGGAAATCTCGCCTAGTCAGAGAGATCCTCCGGTTCGGGTTGGCACCGAACCGGCTGGCCATCCGGTCAGAGGACTTTGGCCTCTCGCTCCCTGAGCCTGCCAACTCTCTTATCCAGGGTGGCTGCAGGGACATTTTACAAATCTGGCAGTCTGAAAGGTTGCACAAACCCCAGGACAATATATATAGGGTGTGTGGGTCAGCCTTGGCAAAGACTTCCCACAGGCATCACAGTGTTGAAACCCAGTGGGCCCGGTTTTCTTTTGGGTTTTTCAGACATAATGCCAGCCTAACCAAAACTTGCCGTTTTAAACGGTGAAAAGCCAGGCAAGACACCCTTATCGGTTCTAAACCGTGTCATTGGTCTTGGAAAAACGTAATGAAATCCGCTTTTTTGAACCGATAAGAACCGGGAACCGCACTCTAAAACCTTCAATTCAAGTTTTAAAACAAGCTGATTGGTTCAAAACCGAACCGATAACATTTACAAGTTCCACACAGAAAATAAACTGAAATTACTTACGATACCACAGACAGAGCTTCAACCGAACGGTTTTGGGTTAAAATAATAATATTCTCGGTTGATTTGAACCGAGAAAACACTGTTTAAACCGAGAAATGAACCGAGCAGCAGGAGAAATCTCCGGAGCGACTGTTCAGTGAGGTGGAGTAAAGAATCTGACAGTTTAGGTTTGAAATAACCCAGACAGAGCTTCTCTAACCGAGCTCGCGCTCCAAGTTCCATTCTTAGAATGGGAGTTAACTCTTTCACCTCTGGAGCAGTTCTAATGGTGGGACAAACTGCAATTGTCATAATATAGCAAGACTTCATGTTGTTTGAAGCTTTGTTCTGCCCACGCTTTGGAATAGGATACAGAAATCGATGAGACTTCGCTCCCTTGTTAGCCTTGCTATGTTCAAGACCCTGTATGCCAAAACATTTGTGGAGCTCTGTAATTGTTTTCACCGTTCCTAGTTGTCCAGCTGACGTTTCCACTCAATCCAAGTCCTTCCCGTTCAAACTAAGTGTTCCCTTACCAAGATTACTCCCCCCTCCCTCAGTCCATTCTAGTCCAACCGGTACTACCGGTTCACCTCAGTCCATTCCAGTCCTGTACTCACTGCAACACACCCCCATCGCCCACTCTTATGCCCCAATACCACCTGCTTAGTATCCCAGAATATTTCTGCCAGCGTCCCTGCCTCCTACGCTTGCGCTTTTCCATATCCCAGGGACTCCTTTACAAGCTATGAACATGCTATTGATGGATAAGATTACAAAGGCATCTCTGTATATATTATTTACCTTTATTTCTATACTGTATATATTTTGCTGTATACGTCTTTTTACTGTTTTACTTATATTTTACTTGTACTCTATTCTATACCCTTGTCCTTGCAAACTGCAAGTCCACCTTGTAAATGAGCTTGCTCAATGGTGATCGCCTGGGTAAATAAAGATTTTGATTGATTGACTGATTGACATGTCTCCCAGGTACTTAGCTGCCTGTAGAGAGTACTGTAGTAGCTCCGCCTCATATCAGTCTGGTGTTATTTTCTTCTCTATTTCCTCTAACCATCGGATCAGTGCCCTGGATGTGTAGAAGGCTGTGGTAGAGGTTCTCAGTGTTTGGCTTGAGAATTCATAAATTTTCTTTAGCAACTCCTCCATTCTCTTGTCCACAGGGTCCCGCAGTGCTGCCGTCCCTTTGACGGGAAGTACCGTTCTCTTGTTTAATTCTGCTATCCTTGGGTCTATTTTGGGTGCAGAGCACCATGTCTTTACTTGTTCAACCTGTAAAGGATATATTCTGTCGAGTGCTCTCTTTTCTGGTAGTCTGGTTGGGTCAGGAGATGTCCATTCCCTTAGTATTATGTCATTTAGGGCTGGGCATACAGGGAAATAATTCTCTTGTTTGGGCGGCATCTGGAGCATTGGGTCCAGGTTGCTCTCTTGGGCTGGATGGGATGTTTTGAAACCCAGTGTGGAGCGTATCCACTTTATGAGATTTGATATATTGTCTATGGTGAATAGCTTGGACATTATAAAACGAGTTTCCGTCTTTGAGGGCATGCTGTCAGATAGGGGTTCTTGGTCGGAGTCGTGGTCATTATGAATTGGGAGAACCTATAATCTCTTCCTCCCCCGACCTAGTTCCTCTCCCTGTGATTCTTCCGATTCATCACGGTTAAGGTGTTGTGGAATATTTCCGTGGTGTGGCAACTGTGCCTTATCCTGCCTGGGTGCCTTGTGAATGAGGGCTCCAGAAGTGGATCGTTTGGGTTTACTTAGGGAAGTCATGCGTTCCAGCACTTGTAGCATAAAGGACTGTTGACTTTCCATCATTGCTGCCGTGGCTCTCTGGAGAGCCACCGTAACTGGGTCGACCTGCCAGTCCTGCCTTGTCTTGGTTAGAGTATCCATGCCCTGTGTGGGATTCTCCCCCTCACATGGCAGACAGTATAGTCCCTTCTGGTGGGGTGGTATGGTATGGGGGGTCTTGCACGATATGCATTCCCTGATTATGGCCATCTGCAAGACAGATAAGAAAAAATTACTCACCATAGTAATGTTGTTTCTTCTAATGGAGTCTTGCTATATTATGACATATGCAGTGAGTCCCAACCTTCGAACTGCTCCGGAAGTGAAAGAGTTAACTTTCCATGCCAGGCATGGAACGCTGAGCTCAAGCTCGGTTGAAACTCTGTCTGTTGTTCTTCAAACTCAAACCGTCAGATCTTTACGAGCTAAACTCACTGAGGTCCTGTGTGGAAGCTGTAAACCTACACTAGCCAATTGGCTACTAAACATAAGAACACATTTTTTGGTCCCAAAACAAAGACTCAAGTCAGGAGACCCAAAGAATGAAAAACACAACACCAAGTCACCCCAAGAAAGGAGGGGTGAAAAACAACAAGGTGGGCATCTACTAAGTGCCAACATTGCACTGCCCACCCACATCCCAAAAACAGAGGTTCTGAGAGGGGCAGCGGGGAGGTCATAATATAGCAAGACTCCATTAGAAGAAACAACATTACTAAGGTGAGTAATTTTTTCTTCAAACAACATGAAGTCTTGCTATATTATGACATATGCAGACTACAAGCAGTACCTCCATGGAGGAGGGACAGAACCTACTTAGGAAATAGGCTCTGAAGCACAGCTGTGCCAAACTGAGCATCACTCTTAGCCTGGATGTCCAGGGAGTAATTCTTGGTAAAAGTGTGAACTGCTTTCCAGGTAGCTGTTTGACATATCTCTAGAATAGGGATGTCCCTGGCAGCAGCCAGGGAAGCAGCTGTACCTCTGGTAGAGTGAGCCCTCAGGCCTGAGGGAGGAACCTACCCAGTTTTTCATAGCAAAATTGGATACAAGAGACAATCCACCTGGCAATGGATCTTTAGTGGCAGGTTTCCTTTACCAACCCCTCACCATAAGTGAGGAACAATTGGAGGAGTCAAACCCATACCCTGGGCACGCCTATGTAGTAACTATGGCTCTTTCACATCTAAGCTGTGCAGCCTCCTTTCACCAGAGGAGGAATGGTCAGTGAAGTGCACTGGAAGAGATATAGACTAAGGTGGAAATCTGAAACCACCTTAGGCAAGAATTTCCTGTTAGTCCTGAGGACCATCTTATCTCCGTGGAAGAGGATAAAATCAGGCTCCACTGACAAAGCTTGTAATTCACTTATGTGTCTGGCAGAAGTGATGGCTACCAGAAACACAGTCTTCCAAGTCAAGTACTTAAGCTCTGCTGAAGACAAAGGCTCAAAGGGGGGTTGCATAAGCTGAGCAATGCAAACATTAAGATCCCAGGCAGGGGCAGGGTCCGGGTCCCTGAAAGGAGGGTTGGTGTGAAGCAATCCCTTGAAAAACTTGGAGAATACAGGATGAGCTGAAAGAAAAGAGGGCTTACCTGCTGAAATAAAAGCAGACATAGCTGCCAGATGCACTTTTAGGGTAGCTGGTCGCAGCCCCAAGGTATTTAAGTGGACCATAATCCAGGACTGTGGGTAAACTCAGCAGATTCTTGGGAAATATGCTTCCAGAGCACCATATGGAAAACCTCTTCCATTTGGAATTATAAGTAGCCCTGGTGGAAGGTTTCCTAGCCTTCAGGATATCCATTACATCTTGGGAGAGGTGTAGATCAGCAAACTCTAACTCTTCAAGAGCCAGGCCTTGAGATTGAGAGATTTGAGGTTCGGGTACCAAACCCTCCCCTGAGCACAGGTTGTGATTCCTGGGAAGATGGACTGCTAAGGACAGTAGGAATGGATACCAGGGTTGTCTGGCCCAATCTGGAGCAATCAGGATCATCTTGCAGGGTTGAGATCTGATTTTGACTAGCACTTTGAACAGGAGAGGGAAGGGGGGAAAAGCATAGAGAAACTTCCCTTCCCTTCCCAATTGAGAACTAAGGCAACCAGAGGGACTGAGCCCAACACTGGGGACCTGCAGCAAAAAAGGGGAAGTTGGTGATTGTCTGGGGCTGCAAAAAGATCTATCTGCGGGGTGCCCATCTGGCAAATATCACCTCCAAGACCAGGGGGTCCAGTGACCATTCGTGATGGCCCTGGGAAATCCTGCTGAGAGCATCTGCCAGGACATTGTCCTTGCCTGGGAGGTGAACTGCCGTAAGGGAGGTGTTCAGGGAGTAGGCCAGAGACCACAACTTCATTACTTCGATGCACACGGCCGTAGACCGAGTGCCCCCTTGCTTGTTGATGTACCACATTGTGGTGGTGTTGTCTGTTCTGACCTGTACAACTTTGTTCTGAACAGATTTGGAAAAAGCTTGAAGTGCTAGAAAAACTGCTCTGAGTTCCAACAGACTGATGTGGAGCAGAGATTCCTAAGGGGACCACAACCCCTGGGTAGTGAGGTCGCCCATGTTAGCTCCTCAACCCAAGAGGGATGCATCTGTAGTAAGGATTAAGGAGTGAGACTGAGTGACAAAAGGAACCCCTTGTCTCAGATTGCTCTGATCCTGCCACCACTGTACGGCCTGGATCAGGGTTCGAGTCACTGGGATCAATTTGGTTAGAGGGTCTTTCCTTTGAGATCAAAAGGCTCTCAAATGGAACTGGATGTCCCTCATCTGAAATCTTGCTCCCTGCACTACTGCTGTAGAAGCAGCCATGTGCCCCAGGAGCTGTAGAAAATGCCTTGCTAGTCGAGAGACCTGAAGGGTGAATGAGGAGGCCAGAGACACCAGGGTCCTTGCCCTGTCCAAAGGAAGGAAGGCTCTGGCTTTCTCTGTGTTCAGCTCTGCGCCTAGGAAAGTGAGGAGATGGACAGGCTCTAGAACTGACTTTGAAAGATTCAGAGGGAAACCTAGAAAGGTGAGAAGTTGCTGAGTTATCTGTAGGTGTAACTTGACCTGGTCTGGGGACTGGCCTACTATGAGCCCGTCGTCCAGGTAAGGGAAGATGGCAATTTTTTGCCTTCCTAGGGAAGCAACTGCTACTGCCAGGCATTTTGTAAATACCCTTGGAGCAGAGGTGAGGCCAAAGGGCATTGCTCTGAACTGGTAATGGCCTGAGGGCAGCTCGAACCTGAGGTACTTTCGATGGGAGCTTCTGATGAGAATATGGAAGTAGGCATCCTTGAGGTCCAGGGATGCTAGCCAGTCCCCTGGCCTTAGAGAGGGTAGAATAATTCCCAGAGTCACCATTTTGAATTTTGGTTTTAAAAGGTGCTTGTTTAAGTATCTGAGATCCAGGATGGGATGCCATTCTCCTGTCTTTTTTGGGGTAAGGAAGTACCTGGAATACAACCCTTTGCCCTGGTGTAGGTGTGGAACCCTTTCCACAGCTCTGAGAGCCAGGAGGGAAGAGACCTCTGCCTCTAGGGCAAGTGTCTCTGGTGGATATGCAGGTGGAAAGGATCTGGTTCTCATCTTTGGAAACTTTTTGAAGCTGAGAACCAGTCCCTGGCTTACTACTTCCAGGACCCATTTGTCTAACGTCAGAGACTCCCAGTCCTGGACAAAGTAAGCCAGCCTGCCCCCTACAGGTAGCTGAGAATCGGCCCTGGCAATCCCATCAGGGTGCCTGCTTGGCAGGGGCTTTGGGCTGAGGGGTGGAAGCAGGCCTGCTTGTACCCCGTCTGCCTCTCCCTCTAAAGAACCCCTCTGGGCATAAGCAGAAGAGGAGGCCTGGGCTTGGTCAAAAGGCCTATGAAAAGGCCTGCCCCTGCCCCTGGGAAGCTGCTTTTGAGGAGTGGCCTGCCTTTCCTTGGCCTGTGCACTCCTATAGGTAGTCCTATACTCATCCATTTTCTTCATGTAATTCTCTGTCTGCTCCCCAAACAGAGAATTACCCACAACAGGAAAATCCATGACCTTAGTTTGGGTATCCTGTGACAGGCTAGTACATCCGAGCCAAGCCATTCAGCGAAGTGCCACAGATGTAGCTATGACTCTTGATGACACATCATTTGAGTCCACTGCAGCATGAAATTGCACCTTGGATGCCTCAATACCATCAGCAGTCATCTGCTCCAGCTCCTTGGCAAGCTGGCCAGGGACCTGTTTTGCTAGAGCCATAACAGTATCCTATCTGGATTTCTAATATCTAGCAACATAAGCCATATAATTTGTCTGTCTGAGTCCCAAGGATGCTGCCATGTACTGTTTCTTTGCCATGGCATCAATCCTCCTGGAGTCCTTGTCCGGGGGGTGTGAAGCCAAGGGAATATTTGCCTTGTCACAGGCTGCAGCCTGCACTACCCCAACATGGCTGCATTGCTGTGTAAGGAACTCTGTATCAGAACCTGACAATGTGTACCTCTTGTCCATTCTCTTATCCACAGGAGGTATAGTGTGTGGAGTTTTTAGAATTTTAAATGTCTGTTTCCCAAAAGATTTATGCAAGGGAATAGACAGTCTCATAGACTCTGGGATATTCATCATTTCCACATAGTCAGGCTCCTCTTGATCATCCACAGCTTTCTCCATAGGAAGCTGGAGGGTTTCAGCCACTTTTTTATGAAACATAAAATGAGAGGGGGACTCAGAAAACCTAGGAGGAGACACTCCTGAAGGTCTGTCTGGGGAGATGTCCGGTTCAATGGGCACATCCAGACTTTCAAATCCACATTCACTCTCCTCATACTCCTCCTCCCCCTCCTCCAGTTCATAATATTCCTCTAAATCATATTCTTGAACCGGTGGAACCGGCCGAACTGGGCGCTTACCTGATGGTGCCGGTTTAGTTGGAACCGGGGAAAGCGACTGGACAATTTTAATCGCTTTGACTATTTCTTCAGCGGTTGGAGAGGAAAGTTTTGGCTCCACACCAGCTGATTTCCTAGTCCTTTTTGCTGGAACTGACTCCTCCGAGTCGGTTCCTTTTGCCCGAAGTCTCGCCCTGGTCAGAGGGCACTCCCTCTGGTTCGGTTGGAACGGAATCGGGCTGGCCATCCGGTTCAGCGGACTTTTTGGCCTCCCTTTCCCTGAGCCTACCAACTCTCTTTTCCAGGGTAGCTGCAGGAAAATTTTACAAATCTGGCAGTCTGCATTGACGTGGTCAAACCCCAGACAATAAACACAGGTGCTGTGGGGGTCAGCTTGCAAAGACTTCCCCACACACACTGCAGTGTTGAAACCCAGTGGGCCCGGTTTTTCTTTTGGGTTTCTCAGACATAGTGCCAGTCCTAACCAAACTTACCCGTTTATGGCAATCCGCCAGGTAAGACCCTCTTATTGGTTCCCAACCATGTCACGGGTCGTGGAAAAAACCGTAATAAAATCCATTTTTTTTTAGAACCGATAAGTACCGGTAACCACACTCTAAATCACAGATTAAGATATTTTAAACAACCTGATCGGTTCAAACCGAACCGATAAACCGTTTACAAGTTCCACACAGAAGAGAATTAATGTAAAACCTATCTAGTACTCACAAATACCACAGACAGAGCCCGAACCGACCGGTTGCGGTTTAAATTCGGTCGAAAACCGAGAAAAACAATACTTTAACCGACAAAATGAACCGAGCAGGAGGAGAAATCTCTGGAGCGACTGTTCAGTGAGGCGGAGTAAAGAATCTGACGGTTTGAGTTTGAAGAACAACAGACAGCGTTTCAACCGAGCTCGAGCTCAGCGTTCCATGCCTGGCATGGAAAGTTAACTCTTTCACCTCCGGAGCAGTTCGAAGGTTGGGACTCACTGCATATGTCATAATATAGCAAGACTTCATGTTGTTTGAATGAGTATTTTAGGTGTTTGCAGCAATTATGCTGAGTATATAATTGAAAAAAAGTATTACTGCAGAGTCCTCTTAATATGTATTCTTTTCCCCCACATGCTTATAGTTGCATTTGTTAAAAATCTCCTCTCAACAGGCAGACTTGGACATAGCCTAATTTATGTGGGGTACTGGAATAAGTCTTCAGAAACAGTCCTGTAATGAATTACCCCTTTAATACAAGAGTTATGCTGTAGCTTGGTAAATAAGTGAATATCCCTTTAAAAGAGTGGCATGATTGCAAAGTGCCTTATTCCCATCTGGCCACTTAATTTGGTGAGCTCCCACACCTAGTGTAGCCCTTTTAAATTTATTTCCCCTTTAAATGCGCCGCTGAGTCCCGATATGCCATGCCCTGACATGGCGGATCTATAAGCAGTGAGCATAAGCGAGTATCGCGCATGCACGGAGACTCGCTCTCGGAGTGCCTAAGATGGCGCGGTGCCCAAGAGTCCCTTGGGTCCCAGAGTCCAGGAAAGGACGAGGAAGGAGCTACATCCGTGGGGAAGGGGGGGCTACACAGATCAGGAATGGCATTACCATTTTGGAGACACTCACGGAGTACCGCTCTGCAGATCTTACTTGGGCTGGGAAACTAGTAAGGATGAAACGAGTGTACTTAAGGTGTGGAATCACTGTAGAATTGCTACTGGGAGGAGGATTGAGAAGTTAGGAGTACGAGGGCGGCTGGATTCGCTCTGGTATGTGAGAGGAGCGGATTACAGCTGTACTAATGCCCGTTTTGGCTGTGTGTACACTCCGCTATGTAAGGGGAGTGTAGTACACCTAGCCAAGAGGAGAGAAGCCAGAATCTTGCCTTATTAGCCCTGGGGGAGTCGCTATGTAAGGGACTCCACCCATAGGACCAAGTTGGATAGGCGCTTGTTTTAAAATATTCTGTGAGCCTACCCTGTGCTTTCCTGCATTAGAGATGTTGTTCTTCATTCTCCCTGAGCTAGAGAATTCTTTAGAGCCAGAAACGCAATGCAAATTGACGCAGGCTTGCTCTTGCGATCTCAGTTTACCTTTAGTTTGATAGCCTTATGACCTGAGCTTATGAAAATGATACTGCTATCCTGTTTATGACTACCCAATTCTAGAGTAGTCAACTCTATACTGTATTAGCCAATAATTATGAAATGAAATATATATACATTATATATTACACACAAGACACACACAATACCTTGGTAGTGTGATTCTTTGTACTGGAGCTTGGCGAGGGTGCTGCTAGCCTGTTCGATGCTCATAAAAAAACGAAGACACCTAGGAAGGGAAGGGGCTTGGTGGAAGACCGAAATTGGAAACTTAAGGTCACATGTGCATCAAGCAGCCTATCAGGCATACATAACCCTGAGGTAATGGATCGGAGGTGCCATGGATATACAGGCAACACAATGAACTCAACCTGTAAAACTAGTTCTGTACAAGCTAGAGAATAAAATAGAGCTGTTAGGCTCTGCACAGCAAATTTGGTAAATCGATACTGTAATTAGTCCAGAGTGCAATGCCCAGTTGGTGCTACCGATATATTTATAAAAATCTACTGTCCCACATAGCCATGAAATAGCAACCAACAGCAGGATCTAGTGCACACTTATGTGTAGTCTGCCATTTTAAAAGTTGAAAGAAAATACAAGGCAGTGATCATGCATTCAATCAATCAATCAAATCTTTATTTATCCAGGTGATCACCATTGAGCAAGCTCATTTACAAGGTGGACCTGCTGTTGGCAGGGAAAATTGTACAGTTACATATAAATATACATAATACAAAAGGAACTACATGTTTACAATACTGATAGGAGCAGAGTATTTACATTCCAAGTCACATGTACAAGAAAGATATACTGTACATAATACAACCCGAACGTAATTATACATACACACATATATATACATACATATACACACACACACTTCCCACAGGAGCAGGATGTGTATGGATGTCATTTACAAACCACAGAAGAAAAAAGAAAGATTATTTATATTCCTGTCCATCAGAAACACGTTGCAGGCCTGGATGGAAATTCCTAAGCTATAGAGGTGCGCATAACAGTGTGTCAGCCTTAGGTAAATGCGGCAGAAGGCAGGTGGTGAATAAGAGGGATGCAGAGGGTGCTAAGGGCAAGTGGGGAGTAGTAGTGGCAAGGGCTGATTTGGATAAGCAGCTGGGACTAGTGTTGAAGAAGAGAGGAACAATAGTCAAGCTGCTAGGAGCGATAGAAGCAATTACAGATTTCAGCAAACGTTTTGTCATAGAGGGTCTTAAAAAAGGCAGGACAGACAGGTGAGCCAAGTCTCAACGATTTTTGTATCCTATTCCAGAGAGCAGGCAGGGCATAGTTTATGGAGGCCCTTCCAAAGCGAGTGTTGGCCCTTGGGACATTCAAAGAAATCTGCTATTGACTTCTTAAGGCATAGTTCCTAATAGGACTAAGGGGGAGACAGTCAACAACGTACTGTGGGAGTTGGTCAGTAAGGGCTTGGAGCGTCCATAGGGCTGCATTTCTATAATGCCTGTATTGAATGGAGGGCCATCCCATGGCTGCGTCTGAAGAGCAGTGATGTGTGGAGTACGAGAGACCAGTTATAAATCTCAGTGCTCTATGATATAATACATCCAGTTTTGCAAGATATGAGGCAGGGCAATGGCCATAAATGAAGTCGGCGTAGTCAATTAAAGAAAGGAATATAGATTGGACAAGCTGTCTTTTTGCGTCTGTGGTCAAGAGGCATTTAGTTCTTAAAAAAAAAAAAGACCAAATCTCTGCCTCAGTTTTTTCAGCAATTCTGTGTGTTCCACAAAAGAGAATTTGTTGTCTAGCCAAATACCAAGGTATTTGAATTTAGTCACAAATTCAAGATTTTCTAATAAGGTAGAGATTGATGGTAGTGGACTAGGCGACAGCAGAGTAAGCCCCTGGGCCTGATGGTGAGAAAAGAATGGCCTTGTTTTTTGCATTTAGTAGTAACTTTTGCTAAGGAGCTGGTACTGCAGAGTATTAAGTCAGCTTGTAACTCCAGCTGCAGGCAGCTTCAGGAGATTCCCGCTTAAGTAGAGCACTGTGTCATCAGCAAAAGTGAATACTGGCATCTTTGATGCCTACGTCCAAGCTGTTGATATAAATGGCAAACAGTAATGGGCCCAGTGTGGAGCCCTGGGGGACACCTCTTTTTATTGGTTTAAGTGGAGAAATCTCTCCATCAGCCTTAATTTGCTGCTGTCTATCAGAAAGATAGTCTTGGAACCATCCCAGTGCGGTTAAACCAATGCCTATAGTTTTTAAGGTGAAGAGGAGCAGGCAGTGGTCGACAGTGTCGAAAGCCTTACTGAGGTCCAGAAACATGGCACAAATGAATTTTTTGTCTAGGTCCCGTTGCCAATCATTAGTAACTTTTGCCAGTGCCGTAACTGCACTATGCTTAACTCTAAAGCCAGACTGTATTGGGTTGAGTAGTCTAGCATTGTCTAAGAAAGATCTCAGCTGTGTATCCACAACTTTTTCCAGAAGTTTTGAAAGTCTGGGAAGAAGGGAGATTGGTCTATAGTTATTTAGGTCACGGGGTCCCCTGCTTTAAACAGGAGAATGATGTGAGCAGTTTTCCATGCCTTGGGGATGGAGTCTTGTGCTAGGGACAGATTGAATAGGTGTGTTATAGGTGTAGCAAGTATATGGTATGCTATTTTCAAGAAATATGGGTCGAAGGATTCGGCCCCAGCACTTTTTTTAGTATCTAGTTGTAGAAGAAGATCTTCAACTTCTTTTATGGTGGTAGTTGAAATTCAGGAGATTCAGTAATAGTAAGCATCCTGAGATTGCCCTCTCTCAAGCTAGAGGACGAGGACTCCTTCTCACCTTATCAGTCTGGTTTTAGGAAGTCCCACTCCACCACCACATCCCTCCTAAGGCTCACGGACTCCATCTTTACTGATATGGACAATGGCCACATCACCTCAGCCATTTTTGTTAACCAGGCAAAGGCGTTCAACACTGTCTCCCTCTCACTCCTCCTGTCCAAGCTAGCTCTTGCTGGGCTCTCCAAAGAGGCTACCAGCTGGTTCCACTCCTACCTAGTAGGCAGGTCCCAATCTGTCAGAGTTGGCAACACCATCTCTGCCTCCCTCCCAGTCACCACAGGAGTACCTCAAGGCTCTGTCCTCGGTCCGCTCCTATTCTCCATCTTTCTCAATGGCCTGCCCACACACATATCCATACACATGCACACGGACGATATGGTTCTGTATACCTCTGGCCCCACTTCCACTGACATGGTGACCAGACTCCAGCAGGACTTCAACGATGTCCAGCTCTAGTTTCGCTCAAATCAGCTCTTCCTCAATGCCAAAAAAAACTGTCTCCATGACCTTCGGCACTAGGCAGAGACTTTCTCAGCTACCCTCCAACCCCACCTTTCATACCATGGAGGCTTGTGCCTCCTTTAGATATCTCGGGTTCTGGCTTGACCAGCATCTCGACTTTTCTGTTCACATCGATGTCATCCAAAAAAAGCTGCACCTCAGAATGCGTGCCTTATACTGCAACCGTGGGTGTATCCCGCTGCTGGCTCGCTGCGCTATTGTGCAGAAAATGATTCTTCCAAGCTTTGATTACAGAGACATAGTCTACAGTGCTGCGCCCAAGTCCACCTTATCCAGACTGGACCCCCTCTTCCACTCCTTCTGTCGCTTTGCCCTCGACTCTCCTCCCTCGACCTACCACTGCGTCCTCTACCAGACCCTCAACCTCCCACTACTTCAGCACCGGAGGCAATCCCACTGTGCTAGGATCACAGCTAAGTTCTGGGCAAATTCTCTACCGCGCCTCAGTCCTGTCAACTCCTTCCCTCCCTGTGTACTCACTTAGAAAAAGCGACTCCCGTTCCTTGGCCATTTCATACATGTCCAAGGCTGCAGGACAGGCTGCTTTTAAACACCGCCATGCTTAAACTATGAAACTCCCTTCCCAAGTACATTCAGCATGCCAACCCTTCACAGCATCTCAACACCCTCCTCAAAGCTAATTTCTCTTCCACTTGTGCGTGTGTCTAAAGTTTGCCTGTCACTAGAGCTTAGCCTCTCGAGTGTCTAGGACAAAGAGTCGGTTATTTTTGAGCTCATGTGCCGCAACCTTGTGCAACTACCAGCTCATGTTATATTGCTTGTTGTGTTTGTACACTGTACTCTGTATAGATTATCCCTTATCCCCATACCCCCAGGACACATCTTGAATTGAGCAGTAGTCTGCTCAGTATGCCTTCCTTTTAAAACTTTTAAATAAATAAATAATGAATGTAAAATTAATAAACACTTGCCTCTGGAAAACTGAAAGGACAAATCCACCCTGACTACTGTAACAGATCCCACCAGTCCCCAGTTACATCCCATGCTCACCCATATGTAGGCGATTCAAGTTTTGAGAAGCAGAAGTCCCTTCAGGTGCCTTTTTCAGATTCTTCTTGATCTCGCCCTCTGGTAGACACAAATGTTCCTTCTACCTGCTTGACCCTCTTGCGTGCCTCCATGAGGTCACTAAATTGAAACATGCAGCTTCTGTACTGAATGTGGAGGTGAAATGGCATTAGAAGCAAGTGCGCCCCTCCCAGGCTCTTGAGCCAGGCCCATACTGCATCAAAACTTCTTCCTTCATGAGCTGGTGGCAAAAGAAAGCTTCAGAAAGAGGTGCAGAATGTGGCCTTCAAAATTTAAGTTTTGTGATTTCTGAGCTAACTGGAGAATAAAATCTTGAACATCCCGAATCACCACTCCCACCAAGGAGCACCATTCTCAGTAGGTCCTATTGCCCAGCCACCAACCTAATGGAATTCCAGTAAGCTTTTACCATCTGAGATGCCATAATTGCCATTTCCAGCTATAGGATGCCAGTTTTTAAGAATGGCCAGCAGGTCCGTCCTTCGCTCCCTCAAGGAGTCTCACCAGGTGAAGATTCAACACCTGGCAGGCATTTTCCAATGCCTCCAATCGGTAATGTAATTGATGTTCTGCTATACCACTTTGCTGGACATAGAAAATGCTTCTGTGACTTGTGCCTCCTCAGAGACTGCAGTTATAACAGCAGCTTCAATTTTAACATCCTGCTAGTCCATTCTCTTTAGGATTGTCTCAACCTTAAGGTTGATGGCCTTCCTAGACAGCTGCTGTATGTGCCATGGCGGTTCAGTAGTAGTAAATGCCATCATCATCATGGAAGTCATGGCCTGGTCTCGAGTCACCTGCTGATTTTTCCTCACCTCCCTTATTTGGTTGGACCATCTTCACAGTCAGTATCACTCTAGTCCTTGAAATAAGCCAAAAAAAAAGGCAATATTCTGCATTTTAAACGTTCTTCTCTGCAGAGCCAAGGTGAAACATTTCTTTTCGGCAGGTGTGCTCAACTGCACACCCCAAAATTGTTTTACTTTTGCACTGAAAATAATAAATTTTTATAGTTAAACACCACACTCCCTGGAGCTGAGCTGAAACAGGTATTCAGTAGTTGACTGCAGGCGCTCCCCTCCCATATAGAATATTGTACAAATTGTATCCAAGAGTCTTTTATAACAGAGAGAGGAGAGAATGTTGCTACCATTTCATGACTTGCACAGGGTCATACAGTTTATAAGTGGCAGTTGTGGGATTCAAACCTGAAGCTTCAGGTTAATAGCTTTGTGCACTTAAACATTATACTAACACCTCTGCCCTCTACCCAGCCCTTATACCCAAATAGACTTGGGAAGTTGGTATGGCTGAGATGGGCGAGGGTAGTGTTTACAAGAGGCAAGGGGCTGAGTAGTGATTGTGTGAAGGGGGGTTTGTTTGTACTCTTAAACCACCTCAGAAATAAAATAAAAAACCTCTTGGCTCCATCCCACTACTCTGGCCATGCTGCACCCCCCAACCCCCAGAGTCCCTTAGCCAGAAATGACATTAGTCAAAAGTGGATAATTATTTTGTTGTTAGCAAAATTAACAAATAAATAAATGACTACAGTGGCTAACAGGTAGCCAGCACTGGATAGCCACCCTTGCTTCTCTTCCAGTTGATGTGTAGAAATGATGCTTGTCTGCTTCTTGTAGAAGGATATTACTCATGGATCTCCATTTTGACAGTAACTGAAAAAATCTCTCTCTTGTCCCTTGAACATTATTGCTTTGGGCATGGGGTAGGGTATGTAAATGTCCTTCTATAGCGTTATTCTGGTGGGACTGCACATAGCATGACTGACATGCTCACATGCAGTGGTAGCCAAGGAGGTATAGTTATTTAATTTTTGTTAGCTAGGTTGGTGCACTAGACAATAAATACACCTGCTTAATTCGTAGGAGGCAGACTGGACATGCAACGCACATGTTAAGTAGGTCTATATGCATGCAATAAGACACGTCTGGATATGTTATTATGGGACAGTCATCGCAAGCCTCGAGGTTGCTGTTGGGCACGAGACATTTGTGCTGAATGCTTTTAAACATGAGAGAGAAGTTCAGTTATTGAAACATAGAATCATAAACCACAGAATACGTTGGCAGAAAAAGTCTCCTTGGCCCATCATGTCTTCCTACCAACTGAGGCCTCATGCACCAGAGCAAGCTGCCCTCCCTCCCCGTATGAGGACAGCATCCTCTGGGACCCTCAATCCTACTCCCCAAGCTGGACCCCAAGTATTCAGGCTCGTCTCCGAACCCAGGTCACCGGCATCACAAGTGGTAGTGCTAACCCTTTATGATTTTGAGGAGCAAAACTACCATTTTATTTTTGAAAATATGAGCATAAGAATCATTGTTTCTGTTCAGTTTGTTATCCCCCAACTAGCACACCAATACTCTATACAGTACTGCTTTTCAATTTTTTTTTTTTTTTTTTTAATCCTCCTTCTCTTTGCTGCCCTCTTCAGGAATATACCATTACCAGGCATATACCTTGTTCAGGTGATTTCTGTGCTTTCATTTTGATGGGGTTTTTACACCTCTGTTTTCTCCCTCACGCCACCCTCCTCAACTTTGGTGTGAGCCATGCCTGTTCAGCCACAGCGACGCAACATAACCTCTGTGGCGGGAGCAAGCTGCCTGGCCCACCTGCAAGGGTCGCTGGATCCTGCTGCCAACCCTCGCCAGCTGAGGCATGCTACCTTCCAGCAGCTGCCTACAGGTTGGCCTGCCACCTAACACAGAGACCAGAGTCTGCTCCCAAACCTGGTTGCCTGCATGGTAGTGCGATGCACTGTCACTGGCCATCAGGGCAGCCACATACTGCTTTTAATTTGATACTCTTTTACACATCAAATGTAGGTTTCTTTTTTTTTTTTTTTTTTTAGTTTTTATTTAATTGGCACGGTTCCTTTTTTCCTGTTTGAGCATGAAGTGGGATGCTGGTCTCACTCACACTTTATTGTGAGATGGGATGCAGCTGCATGACAGTCTCAGTGAAAGTAAAACAAGTTCCAGCTCACCGTGTCCCAGTGGTGTGGAGGGCTGAGGCATCATGCCTTACCTCCTGCCATGCAGCGACCCATGTTCGCAGTGCTATCAGGCCGCCTGGGGTCAGATGGGGAAGGAGAGAATAGAGCATCCAGAAGACAGCTCTCCTCTCCTGGATAGGGTGGGGAACACAGACCGGCACTTGCTTGACACCTAGCGGAGGCTAGGTGTTGGTATGCCGAGTCCCATACACTGGGACGCTGAGGAGGAGCAGCCGACAGCGTGCGTCGCTGTGTGCCACTGTTGGCATTGCACACTCCCCCTTGACAAGGAAAAGAGAGGAAAAAGGTCCTGTCCAAGCAGCATGACACCGACCCCTGCAGCACCTCTCTGGCGCTGTATCCAGTCCTGGTGGGTTGAGTCACTCCCCACCACCCTGCCACAAAGGGTAAGTCATAGGGGGCATTAAGAGAGGGGGGTCTGATCAGAGTTTTATTTAACTCTAAAAATTGATTCGCATTTTGCTCATAAAAGTTCTAAAACATTGTGAAAATGCATAGTACTTGCCTCACTGTGTTTAACAAACATTAACACTTCTAGACAACCTATATAAATGATTTCTGTACAGTTAGTATTGTCCCAAGGAAAAAAGTGCTAATCAATTATTTAAAACCCTGCTGATCCTTGGGGGACAACGCTGGGGGGACGGTAGACAGAAGGGGGGAGAGAGAGCCAGGATGGGGGGAAAATATACTAGTAAAAAAAAAAAAAACACATGTTGCAGCTTGCTGAACGTCTCAGTGAGCGAGACGCTGGACAGAGCAGTCGGACAGGGAGGGTGGTGTAATAATATAGTGACTGCATGGGCTGGCAGCATGAATAAAGTATAGGAGTATAGCTATGGGAAGATAATTGTACACTTATTTGTACTGCTCTAGTCAAGTGGCTTGATTTTTCTTACGTATATTATAAGCATGGTTAAAGGAAAATGCACCCTCATATCTTCTAAATGTCATTTGTTTCCATGTCAACAGACCATTCTTTTCACGTAGCTGTTAAAGATGTATGCAACTGCATCAGTTAGTTTTCACACTTCATACTAGGCCCTGTCACTGTCCTGGGAGGGTCCATTTGGTGGTTGTTGAAATCTCATTGTCCCTGAGAGCTGCATTAGCATATGAGAATGTGATGTGTAATCAGCCTCTAAACTTCCCAGTATGCCTGTCTGCTTCAGTAGTTTTAAAAGAAATGAGCTGCAAGAAGGTATGAAATACCACATTTACCTTCAGTGAGTTTTACAAGCTATGTGAGTTGTAATGCAGGTTTTTCCTCTTTAAACTCCATTCAGTTTATAAGTTTCCAGAGAGTTTTTGCAGGGTATTTGTTATTTCAGCATAGAGATACATGACATAAATGGTTGATCTTACATCATGTTCTCATATGCTAATGCTGCTCTCAGTGACAATGAGATTTCAACAACCACCAAATGGACCCTCCCAGGACAGTGACAGGGCCTAGTATGAAGTGTGAAAACTAACTGAAGCAGTTGCATACATCTTTAACAGCTATATGAAAAGAGTTGCCTGTTGACATGGAAACAAATAACATTTAGAAAATATGAGGGTGCAGTTTTCCTTTAAGTTAACACCACCACTGAAAATGATTGCCACAATCTTGAGGTCGGCAAGGTAGCAAAAATGATTACTGGCGTACTGCAGAAGCCATTCATGCATGTCTCTGGGTACTGAGCCCCCAGTTTCCTATGTGAAAGGGCTTAGTGTTGTTTTGGTGGTGATTGTAGAATCAGAAACAGTTTATTGATCATCCAAATGCCACTACATGAAAATACAAATAAATGCCAGCAATAAGAAACAGAAAAAAAGCAAACATTTTTATTAATAAAAAGAAATCAATATTGTATATGCAAAAGATAGAATAGTTTAACATCCAGTGTTCACATTCAATCATTATATTTCCGCGTATAGACCACACCTACACGCAGCAGGAAAACAAACCGGCTAAAGGATACTCGACTTGGTGATATTACCCTTTCTGACCATGCCCCACTAGCTTCATCGTGGGAGATGGGCCTACAGCCTAAACACACTAGATGGAGACTTAACCCATATTACTTGTGCTCTGAGCAGTTCAGGGAATTTATTTCAGACAAACTATCTGAAATCCAGGAACTCAGCCCCTCAATGATACAACCCCAACTATCCACTGGGACACAATAAAAGCAGTACTCAGAGGTCATATAATACAGCACACTTCAGAACTGAGCAGGCAGCATAGGGAGGGCAGGGCTAGGCAGCAGGAGACTCTTCATTTCCTTCAGATGGCACACAAACAAGGGGACACCTCAGTTTTGCCTCTACTCCAAGAAACTAAAGCTGAACTGGATAGCTTGGCTTTACAACAAACTGAGATTGCGCCGACTTTGCTGAGACAGAGGTATTACGAGGTAGGTTCTAGAGCCACCAGATTGCTGGCATACCAAGTAAGAAGGCAAAGGAAGGCCTCCATGATCACTACTCTCAGACACCCGCAGGGAGGCCATTCTCTAAATAGCCTGCACGATATTACAGAAGCCTTCACAGAATACTACTCCGCTCTCTATACTCCGGAGGTAACTCCTAGAGATCAATTGATTTCGGAATACCAGTAGGAGATAACTTTACCCTGCCTCTCAGTTCCCCAGGGTGAAGCACTAACCTCCCCTATCACTGAACAAGAACTTGAGGTTACAATAAGTTCCTTAAAGACATTAAAATCCCCAGGTCCAGATGGCTATGGGAACGAGCTCTATACAGTCATGAAACAACAAACGGCACCTGGTCTCCTTGGACTGTTCAACATGATCCTGGAGGGTGACCCTCCCCCTCCATCCTGGTCCTTTGCTACTATCTCGGTCATTCCGAAACCAGGGAAAAACACTCAGCTATGCAGTTCTTACAGACCAATCTCAGTCTTAAATACTAACTATTAACTATTTATGCATATTCTAGCTGAATGCCTAGACCAAGTTATGCCCCAACTAATTGACCAGGATCAAACTGGTTTCGATAGGAACCGGTCCACTACTGATAACATCAGGCGAACACTTCACATTACCCATCAAATGCAAACATCAATCACCCCCTCAATCTTAATTAGCCTAGACGCTGAAAAAGCGTTCGATAGGGTGGCATGGCCCTTTTTATATAAAACTCTAGAGAAGCTAGGCATCCCTAAACCCCTGATAACAGTACTGCAGAACATCTATACATCTCCACAGGCATGCATTAGGGTGGGGGGTCATCATTCCAAATATTTCTCTCTCAAAAGGGGAACCTGGCAGGGATGTCCCCTGTCCCCTCTTATTTGTGGCCTACACTGAGCCATTAGCACAGTACATAAAGGAATCTCACGATATTAAGGGGGTAAACATTGGAGACACAGAACATCGTATAGCACTATATGCTGATGATGTTCTTTTACACCTTTCAAATCCTGAAGAAACCCTACCAGCCATAAGACAAGCTCTGAATAGGTTTGCCCAAGTATCAGGGTACAAATTAAATCTGGCAAAAACAGAGATTCTAACCTTTCATTACACCCCCTCTACCAATATCTGCAACATGATACCCTGCCGATGGAACCTGGCTAAATTGAAATACCTTGGGGATTAATCTCTCAAAGAAGTGAATCAGCTTATAAAGATAACTATGAGAGCTTCATATCACAGTTAAAGGCAGACGTGGCAGCCTGGGCTACACTTCTGAGCCTTAGTAAGAGAATAGAGGTGATCCGAATGATCACCCTCCCTAGAGCCCTATATTTATTTCAAAATATTCCGACCTTCATACCCACTAAAATATTTAAGGCCTGGAACTGTATTATCTCAAAATTCATATGGGCTGCTCACAGACCCAGGGTCAGGTTAAAAGTGCTCTTTCTATCACGCCAATCCGGAGGGTTGTCTCTCCCTGACTTGCAATTATATTACTTTGCAGCGAACCTAACCCCCCGATGGCCAGACAGAATAGAATGACCATCCCGCATTGGCTCCAAATAGAACAGACACTTATCCGTGATAGGCAATACTTTCAATACTTATATAATCAGGAGGCGGGTTGGAGCCCGACGACCCCCTTAAATTACTGGCTTAAATGCGGCTGGAGAACATGGCAGAGCATTAAAAGGATGCAACGGTTGTCCCCACTCCTGGCACTGATATGCCCGATAGTGAACCTTAATGATCTTCTCCCAAACAGATTGGACCACGGTTATCAAACCTGGGAGAGACACGACCTGAAATATTTGTTACAAATTTCTAATCAAGGTGTACTCTGGTTCTTTGACTCCACACAGAGACGATTTGGCCTCTCCCATCAGAACTTTTATAGGTATCTACAACTCTGGCATTTCTATCAAAGTTTGCCTCGGAAGGTCAGAACTCCAGCTAAGTACCCACCCTTGCTAATTGCCCAGCACCACCTTAACATAAACCCTGAAACCCCACATTTGGCTTCCTGGTACTACCGTGCTCTGAATTCCAGAGGCGAAACAAACACTGACAATATACGTCTGCAATGGCAGGAAGAAATAGGCAGCCCTTTTACACACGGAACCTGGCAGATAGCCTGTAGGAATGCTGCTCGAGTCTCTAGTTCACATCAATGGCGGAAATATGCTTGGAAGTATCTTATTAGATACTTCAGGACCCCGATACTGACAACACACTATTCCCCCACAGGCTAAGCGTCCTGTTGGAGACACTGTGGAGAAGAGAGGGCCACCCACATCCATGTTATGTGGTCATGCACTGCACTTTACCCCATTCCTGAATCATTTAGAAGAACAGTTTAGGAAACTATTGGACCCCCAACTCCACCTAACCAAGGAAATGTACCTTTTCCTTATTCTACCTAAAGAATATAGGAACACTAATACCAAGTACCTTATCCACCTACTATTAACTGCAGCTAAGAAAGCTACAACAAAACTGTGGTTAACTGACAAAACACTTACAATAAGAGACTGGTGGGAGAGCACTAAACAATTATACAAATTAGAGCAAATTACCTACAATTTAAATGAAAGAGAAGAAAGTTTTTCTTCTAGATGGACCCACTGGCTCATCTACTACATGCTGCAAGACCCATCATTTGTCCCATAGAATGTAGGCCCGGAGATGCCTAGGACAGCAAATCCATCTGCAAGAACTGCCTGACTAAGGGAAATTAACCACCCAATACACATAATGATTACATTACTTACCACCATTAGATTATACTCCGACAAGGAGATAACTAGACTGAGAATGGAAAAACTTAAGAACTCTTTAGTCATCTGCATAGTTAAGGAACACCAATCAGTTATACAAAGTGGAATGCACCCAAAAACTGAACTGTTAAAGAATTAATTTGAAAAGATTGCCTGTATAAGATATTTTTGTCAGTAATGCACTCTTGGATTGTTTATCATTCTCTAAGATCGAATGTCTGTAACCTGATCTAATGAGCACTATGAATTAACTGTTATCTGTCAACTGTTGTCATGTGTACATGTAAATATGTTATTTTTATATGAAATCAATAAAAAGTGAATATAAAAAAAATATATATTTCACAAGTGTATATATATTTTTTTTTCCTCATCTTGAAAGTGTTTCATTAATGAGAGCCCTACTTCAGTAAAATCTCAATGCAATCTAACTTAAATATAACATTTATTAGCATCTGGTTGGGGAGTGGGGCGGGGAGGGACTGATTTGTTGTGGTATCCCCTAACCATTTTTTTCCTCTTGGTTTTTCATATCTAATACATGTAAACAAAACACGTTGACGAGCGTTTCTAAAGCTTCTGTTACATGGATATATTTTTGATATACTAATGTCCTTTTTGTTAAAGTCTTTTTTCCAGGATCCTACTCAAATAAGTACTGAATTTGTATTTTGTAACCATTTTTCTTATATCATGGTCAAACAATAATTTCAGGTAAATGTCAAAGCTGTGTATATATTTTTTTTTTATTAAACTCCGTTACAGACTGAATTTGCTCATACAGAGCTTTCCCAGATCTTGATGTACATCAGTGTCTTTTATTCTTTATTTTGATATTATATTTTATGGAACTAACACCGTGTGTGGCTTGTATCCAAACATCTTCCATCAGCCCGCAATCCATTTTAATTAAAAAAAAATACACAGATCTGTTGCCTCTAGGAAAGATGTACAAACAAGAGTCCCAGCAGACTCTCATTCAGCAGGCCAGATCAAGGCTTGGAACAATCTTATTGTGCCCACCCAGTACCATAGGGGAGCAGAATGGCTAGCAATCCCTGCATTAACTACCAATTTCCTCCCAGCAAGATTGGACCCTACCTTTCATATCTGGAAGTGATGGGACTTGAGTCACACTTTTCATGTTTATGCTGCAAGACATTTTAAAGCTTTTGATCAGCTCTGTACAGAATTTCATCTTGAAAACAAGGAACACTACAGGTCCCTTCAAATCAGATATCACCTTCAGATAACTCTAGGTCACCCAATAGATGAATCTGATTTTCCACCATTAATACACTTTATCCAAGACGTATTGCAGGGAGTCTGGCCAGGACACTTTATCTTGACCTGTTATCAGGCACTGATTGGGAGTGGGTGCGCACCATGACAAATACGGATCACACCACAACTATTTGGGAGGCGGAGCTTATTGTACACCTCACACCAGCTGAATGGACCCAAGTATGGAACTGACAACATAAGCTCACCAGTTCATTATCTATGGAGAGAATATGGCTGGAAATCTGCCATTATTTTTTTCTGAACCCCACAGATTATGGCCAAATTCCACAAGACCAGAGATGCATCCTGCTAGAGAGGTTGTGATACAGAAATAGCTACTCAAACACACATACTCTTGTCCTGCACCCTTCCGTGGGACAGTGGTACAGAAACTGAATGCTGTGATAACAACATATGGTGGGCTGGCCCCAGAAGTAGCAATATTGTTTAATTTCCCTCCTCACATCAAGGATCAAGTCGTACAGGTCGCTGTTTGTCCAGGGCTTCAACCTCCCAGCAACCCAAGGGTATGGGCTGGTGGGAGGTTGGGGAAACATCTGGGACAACAGTGACTTGTACATGAGGGACAGATTGCATTTGAGTAAGGCAGGTCAGGGAGTCTTGCAGCAAAGGCTGGGGGAAAACCAGCCCAGTGGTGCTGAAGGTTGAGGTGCTGGAACGCCACACCACGTGCCATGCTGGCAACAGAGAGGATTGAGCATCTGGAGGACTGCTCTCCTCTCCCAGGATGGACTGTGGTTTCCGCGTGGCTCCTTGGCGGGCCCTGATGGAGACTGGGGGTCTTACAGGAGCCAGCACATTCATGGGGTGGAGCAGCAGCAGATGTCAGTAGCAGTGTGCTACGCAGACATCATAGCATGTCCACGCTCCAGGGGAAACCTCCGCATAAAAATATACCCTGGAGGACCAGCGGAGATGATGGATACCCATGGGACCTGCCAAAATCCCACTGCCGGACCTTTCCTCCTTGGTTCTCCCAGCCTGGGCTCAATCTCACGGCTGTCCCTCTAATTTCAGGAAGGACTGCAAAGGGAGGGTGGTCCCTCTCCCATGGGGCGAGGGAGGAGGGAGGGTGGACCTCTCCGGGGGATGATTCAGGTGGCTGAACGGACTGTGGAATGAGAGGGAGACTGAGTGGGGGATTCAGGCTGGGAATAGGTAGAGAGTCAAGTGGGTACTCCGGAAGGATGCCCTGGTCCATCAGTGAAGAAAAAGAGTTAAAAAAAAAAAAAAAAAATGGCAGAGGGAGTACTTAGCATCCAGGGTGGATTTAAACTAGGTATGTGGGGGTGGCAAGGGTGCAGCAGGTATGCAGGGCAACTGGAGAGGGGAGCCGAATGAGCTAACCCCTCATGCTAAGAGGGATGGTACCAGGGTAGAACCACGGCAGGGAAGTCAGGTTGAGGGGAAGCTGGGTGGAGGGTGGTCTCCCTGAATGCAAGGAACCTGGGGAACAAAAAAGCTGAGTTACAGGCTCTCTTGGGTGTCGGGATGATGGACACTGCAGCCATCATGGACACTTGGGCCACCCAATACCAAGACTGGTATCTGATGATCCCAGGGTATAGGATATATAGAGAAGACAGGAGAGAGGGGTGGCCATTTACGTTAGAGAAGGGATAAGGTGTACAAGGGACGAGGGGGAGGAGGGTAAGACAGAAGCATTATGGATGCAGTTCATTGATTCTAAAAGTAGGACACTGTGGTTGGGGATGGTGTACAGACTGCCAGCTCAGACAGAGGACTTGGACAGGGAGTTAGCATAGCAGATTAGAAGGGTATGCAGGAAAGGGAACACTGTGGTCATGGGGCACTTCAATCTACCAGGAGTAGATTGGGGAACCCCAGCCATCTCGAGTGCAAGGAAGCAGGTGCTACTGGATGCATTCCAGGATAGCTTCCTGGCGCAGATGGTCAGTGGGCCAACTCAGTTGGAAAATAACTCTGGACCTAGTGCTAACTAACGGGGAGGCTGTGAGGGAGCTGAGGGTGGAGGACCCGCTAGCTGGGAGTGACCATCAATTGGTGAGGTTCACACTCAGCACGGACAGGGAGACTGTAGGTACAGGAACCAGGGTTGTTGACTTAAGGTGGGCAGACTTTAACAAGATGGGGTAAATTCTGGGAAGGCACCTGGTAGGAATTAGGCCTGATATGGATGCAAATCAGAAGTGGGAAATTATCAAGCTTGGGCTGATGGAAGCTACTGATTCATGTACCAAAATGCTGAGCAAGAAGAGCAGGGCCAAGAAGCCAAGCTAGATGAACAAGGAGGTTTTGGAAGGGGTAAGGGTAAAAAAGAGCAGCTTTTCGAAGGTTCAAGAAGTTCAGGAAGAGGGAGGACAGGGAATTGTATGCAAAGAAGTCCAAGAAGATAACCAGATTGGTCAGGGTGGCCAAGGCTTCCAGGGAGCTGAGGCTGGCACAGGGCATCAGGGAAGGGGGAGAAAGACTTTTTCAGATACAGAAGGGAGAGGAACTGCAGGGACCAGATAGTAAGGATTAGGAAGGAAGGGTGGGGTGGGGTGGAGAAGCAGGCAAAACAGGCAGAAGTACTAAACGAGTACTTCTGTTCTCTGTTCACGAAAGAGAAGGGCGGACAGCTACCTCAGGGGATGGGGAAGGTGGGCGGGGGGGGGGGGAGTGGTGACGGATGGGGCAATTATGGAGGGCAGGGTGCTGGAGGGTCTGAAGGCACTAAGGGTGGATAAGGCACCAGGTCCGGATGGCATTCACCACAGGTTGCTGAAAGAGCTGGCGGAAGTATTGGCAGGGCTGCTGGCGGACCTGTTCAATACCTCCCTGGACATGGGATGCGTACCACAGGATTGGAGGGTGGCTCATGTGGTGCCCCTCCACAACAGTGGCCCAAAGGATGAACCAGGCAATTACATACCTGTAAGCCTCACATCTATTGTAGGAAAACTTATGAAAGCAATCCTAAAAGAGAGGCTGGTGACCTTTTTGGAGGAAAATGGACTCCAGGACGGTCAACAGCATGGGTTCATCTCAGGAAGATCCTGCCAGACCAACCTAATTGAGTACTACGACTGGGTAACGAGGGAACTAGATAAAGGCCATGCAGTAGATGTACTGTATTTAGACTTCGGCAAGGCCTTTGATTCAGTGCCTCATAGGTGGCTGGGGGTTAAGTTGAAATATGTGGGGGCAGGGACAAAGATGGTAAACCGAATCGTGAACTGGCTGAAGGGGAGGCAGCAACAGGTGGTGGTGGTGGTGGGGAACTCTCATCCCCAAGAGCGGTGACAAGCGGGATACTGCAGGGCTCAATGCTGGGTCCGGTGTTGTTTGGGTTATTCATATTGGATATCTCACATGGCATTAGGAACAAGATCAGTCTGTTCGCAGATGATACCAAGCTAGGGAAGGTACTGGATGACAGATGGGTGGCAGGGGCTACAGGAGGAGTGGTTGTAGAAGTGGCAACTGAGCTTCAGTGTGAAGAAGTGCAAGGTTGTGCACTACTGAGCAAGGAGCCCAGGGAGGGGCTATCAGTTGGGAAGGGTTCAGACAGGGGTCACTGTGGAGGAGAAGGACCTAGGGGTGATCATAAATGGGCAACATGAACAACTCAGCTCTGTGCAGGAAGGCAGCAGCTAAGGCCAACAAGATTCTGGGATGTATTGCAAGAGGAATCTCATCCAGAAATAAGGATGTGATCCTGTCACTGTACAGATCACTAGTCAGGCCACATTTGGAATACTGTGTGCAGTACTGGCGTCCCTTTCTGAAGAAAGATAGATTGCTGGAGGGGTGCAGCGCAGGGCAACTAAGATGACCCAGGGCCTGGAGGGCAAAACCTATGAGGACAGGCTGACTGAGTTGAATATGTACACCCTGGAGGAGAGGAGGAATCAGGAGGATAAGATTGAGACCTTCAAATACTTGAAGGGATTAACAAAATGGGCACAGAGGGGATATTTAAGCTGAAGAGGGGAAGAGACACGAGAGGGCATGGTCTCAGGTTGGAGAGTGCAAGGAAGATATCGGAGAGAGATGAGGAGGCATTTTTTCACAGAGAGGGTGGTGTAGAAATGGAACACTCTAACCAAGGAGGTGGTATCCTGTAGGACGGTGGGTAGTTTAAAAGGACATGGGACAGGATGGGGGTAAACGTGAGGGGAGAGGAGGGTGGGGCAGCTGCAATGTAAGAGAGCTAGCTGTGCAATCGAGCAGACTTAATAGACTATGAGGCCTGTTTCTGCTGGCAGACCCATATGTTCGTATGTTCATAACATTGACTTACTGGGAGTATTACTATTGGCAAGCCAAAAAAAAAGTTACAAGATTATGACTTAAACCAGAACCTCCTCCTTGACCCAATGGGAGGATACAGTCTGGGACATCTATAAAGTGGAAAAGCTCACAGCCCAGTTGCAAAATATCCTAACCAAAATGAAGAACAGATGGAGCATTTGACTGACCCATATAATGGGAACAATCTCAGATATCATCCCCTGATAAGTTCAAGGATTCGCCAAAAGGTAAAAGAACAAATTAGCTCACTATCTGACATACATTGATAATATAGAAACATTAAAATTAATGGCAGATACGGACCACTAGGTACATCAAGTCTGCCCATAAGTCCTACTCTTGTTTGCGGCCTCTGACCCTAGCTGGTCAGTGGCTTTTCACCACTCCTTCCCACCCCTAAGGTTCCCTTACGCCTGTTCCAGGCATGTTTAAATCCCTCCACTGTGCTTCCTTCTGCCACTTCCTGTGGTAGACTATTTCATACATCCACCACCCTCTCCAAGAAGAAACATTTCCTCACATTTCCCCTTAACCTGCCACCTTCCAATTTCATATCATGCCCCCTCATTCTTGTACTCCTCCTATATTGGAAGATGTCTCCCCCTGCACCTTATTTATGCCCTTAAGGTACTTGAATGTTTTTATTAGGTCTCCCCGATCACTCCTCTCCTCCAGTGAGTACATACTGAGGTCTCTTAATCTCTCCTTATATGTTTTCTGGTGCAAGCCCTGTACCAACTAGACACTCTTCTCTGGACTGCCTCCACCCTGTCAATGTCCTTAGGAAGGTGCGGCCTCCAGAACTGCACACAGTACTCTAGGTGAGGCCTCACCAGCATTCTGTACAATGGCATCACTACCTCCCGCCTTCTGCTAGTGATACCTCTGTCTATGCACCCCAGCATGCCACTAGCTCTCCCTGCAGCCTTTGTACTCTGCTTAGACACCTTTAGATCACCTGAACTCATAACCCCCAGGTCCCTTTCTTCCCTGGTAATCATCAGCAACTCCACCCCATCCTGTAGCTCTCCCCAGGGTTCCTTCATCCCAGGTTCATTATTTTGCACTTCTTTGAATTCAACCTCAGTTGCCACACCTCAGACCATTTTTCAAGCTTCCCCAGGTCCCTCTTTTTCTCCAGCCCCTTCTGGAGTATCCACTCTGTTGCAAATCTTGGTGGTGTCATCTGCAAACTGGCAGACCTCCAGCCCTTCCATAATGTCACTAATGAAAACATTAAACAGGACTGGCCCAAGTGGTACTCCACTGGTCACCTCCCTCTCCCCATATTGGATCCCATTTACCACCACCCTCTGCTTTCTGCCCATTAGCCAGTTCCTAACCCAGTTCACTACCTTGTGCCCCATGCCTAGACTACCCATCTTGTTAACCAGCCTTTTATGTGGGACAGTGTTGAACGCCTTGCTGAAATTGAGGTAGGCGATATCCACCATCACTCCGATTTACTTCCTTCATCACCCAGTCAAAAAAAATCTGATATATCTGACATGACCATCCTGCAGTGAATCCATGTTGCCTTGGATCCTGGGCACCACTGGATTACAAATGTGCCACTATTCTTTCTTTAAGCAGTGCCTCCATGATCTTACCCACTACTGAGGTGAGGCTGACAGGCCTGTAGATCCTTGACTCCTCCCTACTAATACTTTTGTATAGAGGGACTACACATGCAAGGACAGACCATTAATAAAAAGGGCTGATGCAGGTTTTTTGTTCACTAGGTGGTCATTCCCCACCCTCATCACAACACCCAAAATATACCAGCAACATCTATCTGGCAGCATAAGGTATTAGCATTATACAATGCAATACAGATATATGCTTTAACAACTGTTAACCTAATCATTCTTGGACTGTGCTATTTCCACTACACTCTATATGCCAAGATACAATTGTACTGTATACCTGATTGCCTGGAAAATTAATAAACTTTAAGTTAAAAAATATACAGATCTGTAAATTATTTGGAACTATTGTTTGACCCTGATATGAGAAAATGGATAAAAATATAGATTTAATAATTATTTGCGTAGGATCATGAAAAAAAGACATAACAAGGATAGTATTAAAGCAGTAATATATCCATATAACAGAGGCTTTAGAGAGGATCTGTGTCCTGTTTACGTGTATTTAGTATGAAAGAACAAGAAATAAATGGTTTAGGAATATTCATGGCAAAATCAGTGCGTCACCCAGCATGTGGTAAATATTCTATTTCATTCACAGCACTGAGATTTTACTAAAGTTCAGCTATTATTTATGAAACATTTTCAAGACCAGGATTAAAAAACATACTTGCAACATATGACTGAATGTAGACATTGGATGTTAAGAGACTAACTCTCTAAAATGTTTCTGATTCTAGTCATTGTAGCATGCCACAACTGTTATAAGGACACACAGAACATGTAGCCCAACTGTTTATAGTGGCAAATGTTATATTACAGTCATTAAGAAGATGTAGCTTACAGCTCAGACAGACTACTAACAGATTCAGGCAGATAAAAAGTTAATGGGTGCAGACTTTAACCTAATTCTCTGTCAGACAGTCTCTGCCTTTCTAGTCAGTTGCAGTGATTAGCACATCCACCTTTAACACCTCAACTGGTCTACTCCACCTCACAAAGTGCAGCCCTTTTTATTAAACAATGTGCTATTATCTACACTTCGATGTCTGTGACATTCATGAAGACGGAGTCCCCTGCATCTGGCAGCTTTAATGATGTCTGATTTCGGACTATTACCTGGACTTTACTGCCCTGTCTCCTGCTGAGGTTTTTTTAATTTTAAAGGATGACTAGTTCACTGGATTTATTACTTTGCTAGAAAGACAGTTATGCCCAAGCAAGGTAAACAAACCCTTCAGCTAGTCTGATCCAAAGAGTAAAAAAAAAAAAAGCTGCATTATCTTTTTTTGTTGTTTATAAAAATCATCATAAGCCTAATTTTGCATCTTACTACTTGGGTCTTGTTAAACTGCTAGTAATCTAACTGTAAGTAGTTAGTAATTTAAGGATACTAAGAGATAGTCTATTATATAGTAACTTAGATTTAAGCAGTCTAGTAATGGATTTTTTAAACATTGTATTCTGTTTCGATAGTTAAAATTTTAAAATCTTATTTGTATTGTATTTGTGTCTCGTAACTATACTGACAACTGTACAGGATCATCTTGAAAACAGGACCTTTGGTCCTAATGATGTATTTATAACAACTCTTCCTGTATAAAAATAAAGATTTTTACTACTATCTGGCTTCTCAGTTTAGTCTCATCAGTGCAAAACTCGCTTATGGTGTATGGTGGAATGCTGTTATGCATGGAATTCCGTGCTTGGAATATAGAGAATAGTGGATGGGCAAGTATGCACAACCAGTGTGTTGTGCCACTGAGGGATTCTGATTCCCTATGACCTCAACAGCGAAGCTCGAGAGGTCCGTGGGAATCAGAACCCCGAAGTGGCACAGCACACTGGTTGGGCATAACATTGCCCATCCATTATTTTTTATAGTGTATGGTGCCCCTACGATAATTTAAGTGAGCATTTTAATTTTTTTTAAGCCATAAAAGGAATTCTTTCTACTGCGTTTTAGTCTGGTATTCAAGTCAGGTTGCTAAGGTTAGTCCTGTGGTTGTTAGGGACCAAATGTCCCTACATCTGTAGTGTGGTCTGCCATTGGCTGTCAGTTGCCTTTGGGAGGGGATTCCAGAAAAAGAAAATATGGCGGACGTATCTCTCGCTAAGCGAGAGGACCGTGAGTGAAAGGATTCACCTGTTAATGTGAGTAGCTTTAAATATCTGGTTGAGCCTGCAGTTTTTTTAACAGCTTAAAGTATCTGGTCAATCCTGCCTTTTTTCGTCTTGCCCTGTTCGTCATCAGTTTGGGGGATGATCGTGCCTCTGCTCCGAGTTTTTCTGTGTCTGGTCCACTTTTAAAACGAGCTGAGCGGGTGCAGCCTCTAGAGGCTTTCGAAATGTTGTTGTAGTACAATCATGTTCCATGACCTTTTGAACTGTGGTACAACAACATTTTGAAAGCCATGGAGTTCCATACACAACAAGCCTTCATCATACACTATATGCTTGCTCTGCTGCAGTAGTGACATCATTATGTTGTTCTGCTGCAGTAGTTATGTCACTACTGCAGCATAACAACTTGGAATGCTGCCACATAGTTGCTTTCCTCTATCCAATTAAGCTGAAAGTTTTTTTTTTTTTACTTGAACTTGCAGAAACATCTGCAGCATACTCTGTCAGTTAAAAAAAGATAAGTTAACATTTCTATTCTCCGTTACTTTCACTAGCTGGTTTTGTGTGATTTTTTTGTGCTGTGACTGCCCATACACTATAAAAGACTGTGTATGAGCAGTCATACATAAACAAGAATATTCTTGTATCTTGAGATTCCCTTGGTAACAGAGCACCTCTTGGGCTGTGCTCTCGAGGTCATCTGTTACCAAGAAAACCTCTCAATAGAAGAATATCCTTGTTGTGTAGGACTGCTCATACACAATCCTCTATGTTACTTCAAGCCTTTTCTTTAACGTTTCATTACATTCCATTTATTTATGTATGTAAAAGAACCGAAGATTAACATTTTTAAAAGGGGGGGGGGGGGGACAGACATGGCCACAAAGCAACCTTGCAATCTGACAATGTGTCATATCAGAACAAGACATCTCTGTACATGGAAATGAACTAAAGCTTTGAAAAAACAACTCGTGAAATGAAATAGTCTAATGCACTTTTTATTGAGCTGATTATTAAGAATATTTAAAAAGGCTGTCTTCTTGAAGCACATCTTTAAGGAGGCCCTATAGTAAAAAAAAAAAAAAAAATGTAATCTCATATCAATTTCAAGTATAGCACTGTATCAGAAAAAAACATTTAGTACACAGTATTTTATGTACAGCATACTGTATATTGTGAGAACAAGGTACATGTTTGTACCAGAGCGGTCCAATGATAATTTTAGTAAATATTTTCAGTTACCACAGTGTGACAATGTTTTTACAGGATTTTATAGAAAAATGAAGATACTGTCTAGAGTCTCTCTTCAGGTGGGGATGCCTCTCATGGCCTAGAGCTATGCTGTTATCTTTACAAGGGTATTCTCAGCATTTATTTATTTAGTTAGTTTTTGCTGACCAGTTTGATGTACTAGAAACATAGAATTTGACGGCAGATAAGGACCGCTTGGCCCACCCAGTCTGCCCATTTACCTACCTAATGGATAAGCTTCAGATTTTAGTTAAACCAGCAGCCTACTTCTTTCTACCCCCACCCCCTAGAATTGCCTTATGACTGTCCCATGCATGCTTGAATTCAACCACTGTTTTTGACTCTACAACCTTCTCCGGAAGGCCGTTCCATGCATCCACAACCCTCTCTGTGAAAAAATACTTCCTTACATTACCTCTGAGCTGCCCCTCATATAGTTATGTGAACAGTACCGCCCTGGGTCCATAGAAATACCAGGCTTGCAACAGAAGTTCTGGTACACCCTGCAGTTTTTAAGCAGCTCAGAATGCAAAAGCTAACTGCAGAGGACAGTGATGAAATGCAGTTCCAGAATCAATGCATGAAGGAGTAATTTATGCATGAAGTCAAAAGGACTGGGAAAGGTGCTCTTTAAATCTCAATCTCTCTTTCTCTCTATCTCTCAACAAAATATTGCTCTCTTTTGTAAGATGTCTCTTCCTAGCAGTTGAAACTCTGCCTCCTGTTCTTGTAAGTTTCATCTCGTCTTTCACAAATTGAGGTAATTTATACATGTAAGTCAGAAGGTCTGGGGAAGATGCCTACAGCAACTCGATCTTCTCTCAATCCCCATGCTTTGTTACAGAGGCAGAAGTAAGTCAATTTTACAAAAAAAAAACATACTCACAAGACATTTGGATTGCTAACAGGGTGTCTTTATACAGCAACATACCTAAGACTATAAAGCTGGCAATTCAAATTCTGAATATATCCATGACGCTGAACCATGTAAAGAGTCTGTCTGAACCGTGGCAATCTAAGTTTTACAATTCTACCCTGCTGACAGCAGCATGATAAAAAACGGTTCTCCAATTCTGGAATTCTTTTTTTCTGGTTATACTTATCTGTCTGCGCATAAAAAAAAATTCTGTAATTAACTTAATACCTCTTTGGTTGCACTGGAGCTTGGGGAAGTGTTGGAGCCTTATGAGATGTACATAGAAAAACTGACGACTATAGTTATCCAGATGGGGCTTGGTGATGGATCGTAATATGATCTTACGGTCACATGTGCATCAGCAGCCTATCAGGTGTACATAACCCTAAGGTAAGGATTTGGGAGTGCCATGGATATACAGACAACACAATGGTAGTTTTCCCTTACAAAACTGCTGTGACTGCACTGTACTGAACAGTGAGTGATTCCTCTGCCCTACAGTGATGTAATCAGGAGCCAGCAGCCCAGCAGATGAACAGCAAGTGCAGCAGAGCTAAAGAAGGGCTCAAAAACAAATCCAAATTATGGACGGCAGAGCAAACCTTGGCCAAAAATAAATGCCCTGCACCACGACACTTAGGTTCTGGCAGTGTGCCAACCACTTTGCCGTAACTGGGCCCAATTTTACAATCTTGGGTGCAGTTGCAGTTTCAAGATTTAAGGCAGCTTGCATCAGGGACTGATGCAACTCAGACCTGAAAAAGTTGGTTGAACTTGTGGCAATTGTTGCACGGGATAGAAACTCCCATTAGGCTGCCACAAGCCCCATGCGCTGTATCGTCTGCGCACCCAGGGCTTGAGGCAATCAAAGCCTTTGAAAATTCTGCCTATGTTCCTATGTTTATAGAAAAAAATAAAATCGTGTTTACAAGGCGCAGTAACAATAAACACCACGGGCCGGATTCACAAAGCGTGCATATGGTGCACAGGGCTTGCAGCATTCTCCCAGCCGGCGACCAGGATTTTCTATTCCGTGCGCCAGCTACTGCATGTTAGATCAACCTTTTCCAATCTAGCTTGCAGCAATCCCAGATACCCTTTTTATTGGGCTTGCACCAATATTTGGCACAAGCTGCCATTAGTTAGGTGAAGTGTCACAACTGGGTCCGACCTACTAAAATTGGAACAGTTGCAGCAAAATTGTTTGGCACAGCTGCACCAAGAGATGGGTTTGATGCATGGCTTGATGCAAGCCTTACGTTACCCTTTGACAATCTGACACCATGAGTTCCAGTAAACAGCAGTCGTATCCAGTAAGTAGGAGATACATCTCACATCGGCACTCTAACAGCCTGCTAAATACAGCTGTATACCAAAACTGAAAAACTGCTCGTCTAATAACGAAAACTTCAGGCAGCAACAAACTTGATAACTACTATGTGTAGAGCACTCACAAACTGAATAAAATGATTACTTTAAACAAAAACAAGCACTTGTCAATGGTGAATGTTTGCTGCTTGCATTGCTGTTGTACCGGCTCTTGCTTGTACATATTTACCCAGGACAGACCAGCTGAAATACAGTATCTCAGTTTCAGTGGTATCTTGCTTTTGCACATTTTTACACTGTATTTACCAAGAACAGTACGGTTGAGAGTCAATATCTAATTTTCAGTGGACTCCGACATTTTGACCTCAAAATTCCAACAGTCTTTTTACAACTTGATGTTATGACCAAGACAGGAGGAATTTATTTAAATCTCGTCCAAAAGCTGATTTTACAGTGCAGCTGTGAAAACAGGTTTTGGAGGTGGTTTGAAAAATGACACTTGTCATGTCCAGGAGGTAGGGTAACACAAGAGTATGTTGAACATTAAGAACCAAAATCTTCAGAAATAAAGTTATGAGTAACCGTTGGAACAGTTAGTTTCCTCAAAACTTAGTTTTTTTCACATTTTGACCCCAGATTTTCAGCATAGTCCTTTTATGTCCACTCCTTCTGAACATGACAGGTGTCATTTATAAAATAGTGGCCAAAATGTTATTTTGTGCCATTAGTGTGAAAACACATTTTTGCTAAGATTTGAAAAATTACAACTGTCAGCAGGGACGTACAAATGGGGGGTTGGGGTTCAACCCCTCCCCGAATGCACACTGCACATGCGCAGTTGCCAGTTATGAGTGCCATTATTTTTAAAACAAATTTCTGCAGTCGGTAACTGCGCTTCCTCCTCCTTTGGCACTAATGCCCGTGATTCCAGTCCTGGGCATACGTGGCGATAGGAGGATGCACACGCTGCCTGATTTAGGCCGTAATGTCATCCAGAGTCACATGGTGTGCAGACTAAAAAGTCCCATGATGGCAGGACCGTCGGGACTGCAAAGTTGTGGCAGGAGAAGTGATAGGAGCCTCCCGCTGTCCCGCCCTCCGTACCATGACTGACAGCGCTCAGTCTACATGTAAAGCCTGCCCCAAAGATCCGCAGGCACCAATACAGATTGGCAGCTAATGTTACAGACTAATTGGTATTGGGTTTTCTCACACTCTGTGCCCTCCTCCAGCAACGGATTCAGAGTGCAGCACGAGAGCCTTCTGGTTGGCGAGAGAGCAGCAGTGAGCACTATTGTACTGAGGAAGAAGGAGGAGTGTCTGTGCATCTAAGAAAAAAAAAAAGCCCTTGTAAGGGCTCTCTACTCAGTGAGAAGAGCAAAATCAACAAATTTAAACTGGAGACGTCTTCTCTCACAGTGAAGTCTCAGTGCTGAGACAGTGAGAGGACACACAAGCTACAGTACTGTAGTACTGTTGCTGCTAGCAGCAGTCAGCTGGGTACTAGTAGACGGACTACACAATATACAGGTTACTCACCTGTAACAGGAGTTCTAGGAATGGTATATGTTCATCCATGTTGTCTGGCAGGTTCCTTGCCACTTTAAATCTTGCTAGAAGGTCTTCAACATAGGTGCCGGAACCGGTGGGGCGGAAGGGGCGGTAGCCCCTCCACTTTTTATTTCTGCATGGTAAAAACTAATATAGAAAAAGTGCCCTTTGTATCCTCATAAGTGCGCTTTTGATTCTCAGCCCCCTCAGCTTTCACCATCTTCCGGCACCCTTGGTCTTCAAGCTGGCTCCTCCCACCCACCGGGTGGTAAATCTCAGCTCCGCCTCATGATGCCAGATCTAGCCCGCTGAAAGCCAGGTTGTGCGCCCAGCCGAGAAGTCGGTGGGTCGTAGGATAACAATATATACCATTCTAGAACTCCTGTTACAGGTTAGTAACCTGTATTTTAGGACATGGATATGTTGTTCATCCACACTGTCTGGCAGACTCCTAGCAGTTCTCCAGGAGGAGAAGGAAAAGCGCACATCCCCTACTTACGGGATAAAGACTGGAGAACTGAGGCCCCAAAACCAGCATCCCGGCATGACTCAAGGTCGATGTGGTAGTGGGTGATGAAGGTATGTGCTGACTTCCAGGTAGCAGCCCTGCAGATTTCCTGGATAGGAACGTCCCTGGAAGCAGCCACCGATGCAGCGGTATGGCAGGTAGAATGAGCTCTTATCCCTCTGGGAGGCTCCATGCCTGCCAACCTATAGCAGAGATCTATGCAGGAGGTGATCCACCAGCCTATCGTCTACTTGGCTGCAGGTCTGCCAGGTGCAGCTTAAGCGAAGGTGACAAACAGCTAGCGAACCTCTCCCAGAACTTCAGCCGTCTGCTCCTTGTAGTAAGTGAGCGCTCTTCTAGGGTCCAAAGTATGGAGCCTATATTTGGCCTCCAAGGTGTGACTGGGGTAGAACACCGGCAGAGTCAACACCTGGTTAAGGTGAAACTCCGACACCACCTTGGGAAGGAATTTCGGGTTGGGGCGCAGGACAACCTTGTACCTGTGGAAGACCAGACAAGGAGACTCGATGGAAAGCACCTGGAGCTTTCCCATCCTTCCGGCTGATGTGATAGCCACCAAGAAGGTGGTCTTCCACGACAGGTGAGAGATGTCACACCTGTGCATCGGTTCGAATGGCTTGCCCATGAGCTTTGCCAATACCAGCAGTAGATCCCACAGAGGTGGAGGTTCTCGCACCAGAGGGGATATGTGATCAAGGCCTTTGAAAAAGCACCCGACCACCACCTCCTACGCCAACAACTGCTTCACAGCCCACGCCCAGTAAGCAGAGATGGCTGCCAGGTGCACCATAAGGGTCGTTGACCGAAGCCCAAGCTGAGAAAGGGACCACAGGTAGTCCAGAATGCTTGCCAAGGAACAGAAGGAAAGGTCCAGGCCCTTGCCCTGACACCAAATGGAGAATCTCTTCCATTTGAAGACGTAGCATTTTCTGGTCCACTCCTTATGGGACACCTCAACGACGTTGACGACCTCGTCGGAAGGACCCAAGGCCTGAAACTCTAGCCGCTCAGGAACCAGGCCATCAGGTGCAGGGATTGAAGGTCCGGATGGAATACCTTCCCCTGATTGACTGAGATCAGGTCCGGGCGGGCTGGAAGCCGCCTCGGGAGCCTGGAGCTGAGACTGAGGAGATCTGGATACCAGAACTGGTGGGGCCAGTCTGGGGCTACCAGAATCACCTGTGCCTTGTCCCTCCTCACCTTGAGAAGCACCTTGTGGATCAAGGGTAATGGGGGAAAGGCGTAGAAGAGGCCCGTGGTCCACGGCCTCGAGAAGGCATCCCCCTGCAGCGAGCCCTGCTGAACGGGGCGGGCATGGAACAGTCTTAGCTTCGCATTCTTCCTGGAGGCAAACAGGTCCACCTGAGGCATGCCCCAGTGGAAGAACAGATCTTGTACTACCTCCAGCAGGAGAGACCACTTGTGGGATGCAGCCCCTATCCAGCTTAGGGCATCAGCCAGAGTGTTGGAGGCTCCTGCCAGATGGATGGCAAGGAGATCCGCCTCTAAGCTGCGCACGAGTGACCAAATGCGGAGAGCTTCCCTGCACAGAGGCATGGAGCGCGTCCTGCCCTGGTGGTTTAGGTAGTACATGGTCGTGGTATTGTCCATCTGGACCTGAACCACTTGATCCTGTAGAAATGGAGCGAAGATGGTGAGGGCTAGATGAACCGCTCGAAGCTCCAGCCGGTTGATGTGGCATCGGGACTCCCGAGAGGACCAGAGGCCGTATGCTCTGTGCTCCCCCAGATGGGCACCCCAACCCATCAGAGAGGCACTGGTCAATAGAGAGACTGTCGGCTCGGGGCGGACGAACGGGATGCCCTCCTGCAGATGTGCTGGAACGGTCCACCACTGGAGAGCGTTCCACATCCCCTGAGTCACTGTCACTAGCTGATCCAGCGGATCAAAGTGCTGTGACCATTGGCTGGCCAGCCCCCATTGAAGGGGACGCATGTACCAGCGGGCCCAACGGACCACACTGGTGCAGGCCGCCATGAGGCCCAGGAGGCGCAGGAAGTCCCGGGCAGGGCATGATTGCCCAACCTGAAATGATTGGGCAAAGGAAGAAAGAACCTTGGCCCTGTCCGCCGGGAGCTGTGCTTTGGCTTGTAGACAGTAAAGCTCTGCCCGGATGAATTGTATCACCTGCTTTGGCACGAGTTCCGACTTGGCCTCGTTGATGAGGAGGCCAACCTTAGAGCAAACCTGGAGGGCCAGATCTCTGGACTGCTCCACCTCTGCTCTGGAGGGGGCTGCAATCAGCCAGTCGTCCAGGTAGGGGTACACCCAAACCCTTCGGCGCCGCAGGAATGCTGTCACCACTGCCATGTATTTGGTGAAGACCCTGGGAGCTAGGGAAAGGCCGAAGGGCATGGCCTAGAACTCATAAAGGGATCCCTCCGCTCTGAAGCGGAGGAATCTCTGGTGGGACGGACAGATTGGGACATGAAAGAACACGTCCTGAAGGACCAGAGAACAGAACCACACGCCTCGTTCCAAGGATGGGATTATCTGAGCCAGAGTGACCATCCTGAAGGTCCGAGACCTTAGGAACCTGTTCAGGTAGTGCAGGTCGAGAATGGGGCGCCAGCCCCCTGCCCCTTTTGGGACCAGGAAGTACCTGGACACAAACCCCGGGTCTGGTGGAGGATCCGCCACCTTCCTGATTACCTCTTTTTCGAGGAGCACGGCAATATCGGCTTGGCGAGCGGACAAAGAGTTGCGATTCATGCAGCCTCTGGGGTGACAGCTCAGAAGGGCGGGCCTGCTCGAACTCCAGGGGCAGGTCCTTTCCTACCACCTCCAAAACCCAACGGCCCATGGTGATAATGGACCAAGTGGAAAGGAAGTGGCGGAGCTGTACCCCTACGGGGGGAACCCAAGGGACAGTGACGAGGCTGGGGCGACACCCCTCAACCCGTCACTGGGCAGGCTTAGAGGAGGGACCAGCCAAAGGACCTCCTGGGCCTTTACCTCCCTGCTTCCTGTTGGAGGAAGCCATGGGCTTGGATTTGGGATGCCAAGCGTGAGCCTGCTGGCCCTGGTGCTGTTGGGCCGGACGTGCCGCAGGCGCATAAGGACGAAAGGACTTGTGCTGCTGCTGTCTGTAGCCTTTGTCCTTCTGGGCGGAGGTGACCGAGTCCAGAGTGGCACTTGACTTTTCAATCCACTGGAGGTGACCTTCCACTCCAGGGCCAAAGAGGTTGGTCCCCAGGAAGGGGACATCCACCAGTTTGTGCTGGGTATCCACCGTGAAGGTGGATATCTTCAGCCATGCTCTGCGGCGCGTGGCCACCATGGCCACAACTGATCTGGCACAGGAGTCTCCAATGTCCAGAGCCGCTTGAAGTTATTTAGCCACTGCCCTACCCTGGGTCCTGCACCTGCTGGACCGTGGTCTGCAGGTCGGCCAGGAGATGAGGGATCACCTCATCCAGGAGCCCATGAGGGCGTGGAGAAGTGTGCCATCAGCACAGCCGAGCTGGCCTGGCAGAGGCCAAGGAGGATGCAGCGACACATGTCCGCATAGTCCAGCTTTTTGGACTCTTCTCGGGGCTTGTCTACGCCCCTAGCATTCCCGAATGCTGGAAAATGCTGTCGGTGACCAACCCTTGGCGGAGGGTTCCGAAAAACCGGGCAAACAGCCAGTAGGAACTGCGTACTTCCTGGCCATCCTGGCTGAAGGTGCAGGACAGGAAGCATGCCGCTGCTAGAGCTCCAAGGCTGGGCCCACAATGGCTTCAGCCACCGGAAAGGCCTCCATGGGTGAATCCCCTCGGTCCAGTATCTCCATCAGGGGATACTTGGCCCGCTTGGATACGGGCTCGAGCTGCATCCTAGTGGACTCCAAGATGAGCCAAAGCAAACCCTGAAGGACGATGGACTTTCATCCATCAACTAGCCCCCGGAGGACTCCAGGTCAATGGGCTTGGAGAACAGGGAGGAGTCATTGTCGGACTCTGAGGAGTCCGCGAAGAGCTGCCTGGGGCCTGAGCCACCCGCCGAGGATGGTCAGGAGTGAGGGTGACCGACAACCTGTGGGGCAGGCCCTGACCCGACCTAGAGTGCTTGGTTGCACCCCCGATTTCAGTTGTGGAGGCGGAGGTTCCACCACAATCGGTGGGGCAGCTGGTTTTGGCCGAACAACCGGCCCAGGCTTGGGCACCTCGGCTACCGCGAGGGGTTGTTTCAGCCGCTCGGGTGACAGCCACTTGATGGCCGGGTAAGGTGACGGCGTCGGCTTGTTTCCAGACAGAAGTAACTGCTGCCACATCAGGTCCTCATAGTGTTGACACAACTTGCGTCGAAGTCTCTTCTCTTCCAATGAGGAAGACGAGGACGAGCAGCGGCGCTGCTTACTTCAGTGCTGAGACCGCTGATGTTGGCAGGATCGGCTGGACCGAGACGATGTCTGAGACCCAGTCTGAGATTCTCGGTGTTTCCGAGGACGGGTCTGGGAAGGGGCCGGGGACACCCGCTCTTCCCTCGGCTCAGAAGCCTTAACTGGGGACTGCGGCACCGGAGGCGCAGGCAGGTCCTCATTCTCCACCGGGGAAACTGGTGAAGAAGGGTTGTCAGCTTCATCAGTTGACAGCCCGTCCGACAGGTCGAGAAAAATCTCGACCACATTGACGGGTGTCTCAGCTGGCTGACCTGACAGGGACACCGTGATGCCAGCGGCCTTAGCCGCAACCTCGACTGAAGTCGAGTGTCGAGGGAAGGGGACCTCTCCCGCTCCCACGGATGCCAATGATGGGCCTTACCCTTTGAGTTCTTCTTTTTGGACCAAGAGGAATGTCCCGATGGCATCTCTCCCTTCGTGGAAAGGGATTGGCAAAGCTCCTTGGAAGAAGCTGAATACGAGGTACCCAGAGAGAGCAGGATAAATGCCACGACTGAGGAAGAGGATGATGCGGCCTGTGCCGCCTCCTCCTCAAGGGCGATCTGCTCGAGTTGCTCAGCCGAGCCAGCCGCTGCGGTAACCACCCAACGGGCCTCCTTCGACTTCACCAGCAGGTAGCGCTTCTCGGGGCACCCAAGCTGTAACTGGGCAGCTCGGTCTTCCAGGATGTTGGCTGAAAACGAACGGCATAACTCGCATGCCTGCAGGTCATGTTCTAGGCCAAGGCAGTAGACGCACGTGGAGTGCGGGCCTGTCCTGGACATTTTCTGCCCACAAGGGCACCGCCGAAATCCAGGAGTCGATTTGTCCATTGCAGCCATGAGGGAGAAACCTGATCAAAGTCTTGAAAATTTTAAAATAAGTTTTGGGCGAACCGAAGAATTAGGATCCAGTCTACATGCAGATCATTAAGGAGGGAAGCTAAGCTTTTAAGCAGTAAGGAAGATCTGGCGTCATGGGGCGGAGCTGAGAGTTTTACCACCCGGGTGGGTGGGAGAAGCCAGCTTGAAGACCTTCCAGCAAGATTTAAAGTGGCAAGGAGGAACCTGCCAGACATTGTGGATGAACAACATATCCACGTCCCTAGAAATATAAATTACTTGTTGAAATCCTGAGTCCTGACCTTGTAATATTAAAAAAAAAAAAAAAGAGAGAAAACAGTTGGGCAGCAAGTCAGTCAAGACAGAAAGACTCAGTGTGTGTGTGTGTGGCGGGGGTTAGAAAGAGGCTAGAGAGACTGAGGTTCACAGGGACTGAGGGAGTGTGGTGTGGACTATACGGACTGTGACCGACTGTCTCTTTGGCTGGATCTGGACGGTCAGGGACGAAGAAGATAAGAACAAGGATTTCAGAAACAGTGAAATAGTATAGAGAGCTACAGAAGAAAGAACAAAAAGTGAACTAGTCAAGTGTGCTTTTCAGATTTAGTTTGATTAAACTGTAGTAGGCAGAGCACTGTCTCTGGGCACTGCACTTACTGTAGAAAAGACAGACTTCAAGTTCAGAGAGAGTCGGAGAGATATATATAAAGTGAAGTGAAGTCTGAACTTAAGTCTGTCTGTGGCCTGCCAGATTTATTTCTGATTAAACAGAGATCAGACTCGCACTATCTGCACTGTGACTGTCTGTGTGTGTGAGTGTGTGTGTGTGTGTGTACCAAGCAGAGCACCAAGCCCTTGCTAGATTTTTTTCTGATTAAACTGAAAGAGATCAGAGTACTATCTGCACTGAGACAGTCTGTGTGTGTACTAGGTTGACCACCAAGGCCAAGCCCCTGTCCTTGCTAGATTTTTTTCTGATTAAACAGAGAGGTCAGAGCACTATCTGCCCTGTTACAGTCTGTGTCTGTGTGTACCAAGTAGTGTGTGCAGTAGCAGTGTAGTGTATGTAGATAGACATCAGAGAGAGAGAGTGAGAGAGACAGAAACATAGAATCTGATGGCAGATAAGGACCGCTTGGCCCACCTACTCTGCCCATTTCCCTACCTAACGGATAAGCTGCAGATCCTACCCCCACCCCCCCAACTACAACTGCCTTATGTCTGTCCCATGCATTCTTGAATTCCCCCACTGTTTTTGACTCTACAACCTCTTCAGGAAGACTGATCCACGCATCTACAACCCTCTCTGTGAAGAAATACCTCCTCACATTACCTCTGAGCCATATCCCCGGATCTTTAAATTGTGCCCCCTTGTTCTTGCACATCTCGTTTTCTGAAAGATGCTACCCTCTTGGAATTGTTGATTACCTTGAGGAATTTTAAAGTTTCTATCATTTCCCACCTCTCCTCGAGGCTATATATCTTAAGCTCCTTTAGTCTTTCTTCATATGTCTTCTGGTGCAGACCCTGCACCATTTTGGTTGCCATCCTCTGGACAGCCTCCACCCTGTCTATGTCTTTGCGGAGATGGGTTCTTCAGAACTGCACATAGTACTCCAGATGTGGTCTTACCAACTGTCTGTACAGAGGGCCAACAACTTATTGTTTTTTTACTGATGATGCTTCTCCCTATGCATCCCACTATCCCCCAGCCCTCCTTACTGCCTTCTCACATTGCTGGCCCGCCTTTAGGTTGCCTGATATGACTACCCCCAGGTCCCTTTCCATTTTTTTTGTTGTCAGTATCTCACCCCCCATTATGTACTCTTCCCCTGGGTTTTTGTTTCCCAGGTGCATTACTTTGCACTTCTTTGCGTTGAATCTAAGCTGCTATACATTTAACCATTCCTCCAACCTTGCCAAGTCCCTTTTCATCCTTTCCACCCCACCTTGCGTATCAACCTGTTGCAGATCTTTGTGTCATCTGCAGAGGGGCATACTTTTCCTTTCAGTCCCTCTGCAATGTCACTTAAAAACATTAAAAAGGACTGGCCCTGGTACTGAACCCTGCAGTACCCCACTAGTAACCCCCCTTTCTGCACTGTGGACTCCATTTACTATTACCCTCTGTGTCCTGTTGTCTAGACATTGTTTTATCCAGGATACCAGCCTGGGACCCAATCCCAAGCTGGCTAATTTGTTTATTAATCTTTTGTGTGGGAGTGTGTCAAATGCCTTGCTAAAGTCTAGGTAGGCCATGTCCACAGCCCCTCCCTGGTCTACTACTTAGGTTACCCAGTCAAAGAAATCAATTAGATTTGTCTGATATGACCTTCCTACTGTGAATCCATTCTGCCTTGTGTCCTGTGCCCCACTGGCCTCTAAGCACTCAAAAATTCTTTCCTTCAGAAGTGATTCCATCATTTCCCTACCACTGAGGTCAAACTGACAGGTCTGTAGTTCCCTGCCTCTGTCTTGCTCTCACTTTTGTGAAGGGGAATCACATCCGCCCTCCTCTAGTCCTCAGGTACCACACCATCCTCCCACAACTTATTAAAAAGGGTAGTCAGTGGTGTTACTAGATCTTACTTCGAGAGGGCTCTTGCAATAGGTATTCACATACAGGACTAAGCCACCAGGCATCAGGACCCCATGGAAAAATTTCTGCTAGCAGTCTCTGGTGGGTGACCACCCCCATGCCAGGTGACCGGCGTCATACGTCAGTATAAAGGGGCGGTTCCCCACGCCTGCCTTCCAGTTCTTTCCCGTCTGCTTGTGAAAGTTCCTTGCGGTAGAACCGAGCTTGTCAGTCATTCATTGGGCTTAAAGTTTTTGAACTTTTCTCGACCTGTTTTCTCTGTTTTTCAATATTTTCTTCAATAATTGCTGTATATGTCATCCCGACGCCCTCCAAAATCACATAAGAACAAGTGCGACTCGTGTGGCTTCCAGCTTCCACACAAGGACGACCACTCCTTGTGCCTCTTCTATCTAGGCCCAGACCACCCTGTGGAGAAGTACCAGCACTGCCAGAAGTTCAACTCTGCTACCCGCAAGAGAAGGCATCAGTCCCTGGAAGCCCATCTCCTCAAAAGAGTTAAAAAAGCTTAGGCAGGCATCCACTTCCCTGAAGACCATAAGAAAAAGCATGACAAGGAGAAGCACCGGGAGCGGGAGTCATCTTCCACAGCAGCCACGATTTTGGCTGGAGTAGCGGCCATTAAAGTAACATCCCCTCTGGGGGAAATCGCACCTCGACGGCCATCTTGGTGGCTACCAAAAAGACATCGCCCCTCCTGTCGAGCTTTCGGCTTCGAGGTCCTTTGGGAGCCTCCGGGGCAAGAGGCCTCCACTTCATAAGGCCTCCTCGCAGTGCCTCTGGTCAGAGCGGTCCAGCCAGACATCAGTCCCACCATCGCCCGCCAGACAAGGGTGCTAAGCCGCACACCTCCTAGGGTGACCTCCTGGCCAAACCCCCTTCCAACAAGGCTGCCCCTCCTTCGCGACCTTCCTCAGATAGGGAGTCCAATAAGTCGGACGTCAGCTCCTCCGATGTCCGCCTAGACACTGCCTATAAGTCGGATGCTGGCTCCCAGATGACTGCCCGGCCAAGAAGCCTGCGCCAGACCCTACTGTCCCATCTGACATCCCAGGCTCTCCATAGCATTCATCACATTGCCCACTGAGGTCCCTGCATCCCCTCGACTGACACCCGGGGATTTTAATCCTCCTTCCCCGATCGTCACTGAGGACCTGGAGATGCTGCCATCAGGGCTCCCTCCTCCTGCGCTGGACCCCCTGACGCTGGATCCTCAGACGCCGGCTGACCTGACGACACTCCACAGTGTCCCTTTGCCCGACGGAAGAACTGTTCCTCCGTCAGGACCATTCAACGGTATATCCATGCTGGGCCAGACACCCGCGGGGCCAACGCTTCCTCCGTCTGGCCCACCAGCAGGGCCTCTGCCAGGTCCTTCTGATCCATCAGAGCCCCTGGTGCCAGGGTACTCAACACCGCAATACTCTGTGCCACAGTACCTGTCCACTCAGTATCCGGCGCTGCAGTACCGGACGCCGTAGTATCTGGCGCTGCAGTACCCGACGTCTTAATACCAGACACCAGGCTACCTGCTGTCAGGTTACGGATACTCATTTTACAGGTACCCTCAATACCCATATCCCCCACCTCCTCCACCTCTGCCGCCCACCCCACAGCCGCCGGTGGATCTGAAGGAGATCTTGGCCTCCTGGTGGGCTGAGGCCAAGGCTCAGCTCAACAGGGAGGTTGAGAGTCGTCTCCCGACGCCAGTCCCTATACCAGATCCCCTACGTCGGAGACAGGAGACTCCCTCCCCTAGCCTGACACCAGAGGAGAACCCTCTCGTGCCTGAGGTGGGGAGGATACGCACCCCGGAAACTCCCCAGAGGAGTAATCCCTTCCTCTCCTAGGGCAGAGTCTTCTTTCTCCTCTTCACAGACTTCTGACTTGGACTCGGAGTCCGGCCACTTTGACCCCATAAGCGAGCCCCAAACTCCAGAATGCCCCAGGCTGAGGGATCCTCCAAAGTCACCTCCGGAGGACCCTTCCTTTCTGGAGTTATTGAGGAAGTACATCTGTTGCAAGCAGTGGAGCCAGACCCACAGTGTAAAAAACTTGCTGCCCATCTGAGTCTGCCCGAGACTGCTCCTACGCTGATTCCACCCTGGAAAGAGCCTCACACAGATCTTGTTTCCACCATTTGGAAACAACCTTCCACGTTAGCCCGCCTTCCAAGGAAGGCAGATAGGCTGTACCAGGCTCCTGAGGTTGTAGACTTTCTCAGCCTTCACCCCAAAGCAGATTCAGTTGTCATCAGCTCTGCCCACGGCCACTCCGCCAATCCTAAACATCTAAGCTCGTCTCTGCCTGATAAGGAATCCTGGCTTCTGGACCAGTATGGGAAGAAGATCTATTCCTCTTCTACCCTAGGCATCAGGGCCCTCAGCTATGTTGCCCATATGGGGGATTTCCAGAAGATCATCCTTAGCCAGGTGGAATCTAAATTGGACACCCTTCCTGAGTCACAGACCAAGCAGGAAGTGGGTGACCTTGTCAGTTCCGCTCGCTCGTCCTGTTGGCACGTACTCTGTGCTACTTACGATGCGGTGGACACAGCTGGAAGGAGCTCTGCCTTCACCGTAGGCCTATGGTGTCATGCCTGGCTCCGTGTGTCAGGATTGGTCCCTGAGGTACAATCCGCTATACAGGATGCTCCCATCAGGGGTTCAGTGCTGTTCAGGGGTGATGTCAAGGACATCAATACCGAACTGCAAGAGAAAGGTACTGCACTGAAGTCTGTCCAGACTATGTAAAGGCCCCCCTCAAGAGCAGCAGCGTCCTTTTTGTCACCCAAACCGACAAAGACAAAAGCCGTAAGGAAAACGTGCCAATAAACATTGGGCCCCTCCAGCAACCAAGACTCTCCCCAGCAAAAAGCCTCGGGAGCCCCGGTTGCTGCACTGCCCCACACCTCCTGACTTCCTGCCTCTCCCGCTGCCTCTGCAAGTTCCAGAGGAACCGGTAGGGGGGAGATTATCCTTCCATCTGCCGGGTTGGGAGAGTATAACCTAGAATTTGATGGCAGATAAGGACCGCTTGGCCCACCTAGTCTGCTCATTTCCTTACTTAACAGATAAGCTGCAGATCCTAGTTAACCAACAGCCTACTTCCACCTACCCCCCACTAGAATTGCCTTATGTCTGTCCCATGAATTCTTGAATTCCACCACTGTTATAACATCAGACGCTTGGGTGCTCCAACTGATATCGGCTGGACACTCAATAGGGTTTCTGCAGAAACTGCCCGGAAAACCACCCCTTCATTCATCTTACTCCCCGCAACATCTTGCTCTGGTTCTAGAGGAAATTATCTCCCTTCTCTTGAAGGCGGTGATAGAGTCAGGCCCCACTCATCTTTGGGGGACAGGTTACTATTCCCATTTCTCCCTAGTTTCAAAGACGACGGGAGATCTGAGGCACATTCTAGACCTCAGCTCCCTGAACATGTTTGTGGAGTACAAATGCTTCAGAATGCTCTCCTTGCACAGCCTTCTGCCACTATTTCGGCCGGGACAGTGGCTATGCACCCTAAACAAGCAGGATGCTTACCTGCATATCCCCATATGCCCTTCCCACCACAAATTCCTCCCGTTTTGTTTTCAGGGGGACCACTACCAATTCAAGGCCCTCCCACTTGTTGTCCCCCCAGAGTGTTTTCTAAATGCCTGTCTGTGGTAGCAGCTCACCTGCATACCCAGGGAGACAGATATTCCTGCATACCTGGACGACTGGCCCGGTGGCCTCGTCCAGGAAGGAGCTCCTACACTCCCTTTCCCTTACCCTGCAGGTACCAGCCTGGGTATCACCATTTACCAGGCCAAGTCCCACTTGGTCCCTTGCCAACGCCACCAATTTATGTACCCTGGACATGCAGGTAAGCATCCTGCATGTCCAGGGCGCATAGCCACTGTCCCAGCCGAAGCAGTGGCAGAAGGCTCTGCAAGGAGAGCATTCTGAAGCATCTGTACTCCACGAACATGCTCAGGGAGCTGAGGTCTAGAATGGGCCTCAGAGCTCCCATCTTCTTTGGAACTAGGGAGAAATGGGAATAGTAACCTGACCCCCAAAGATGAGTGAGGAATGGCTCTATCGCTGCCTTCGAGAGAAGGGAGATGATTTCCTCTAGAACCAGAGGAAGATGTTGAGGGGAGTAAAACAACCGAGGGGGTGGTTTTTGGGGTGGTTTCTGCAGAACCAAGGGATGGGGAGCGTCAATGGGACACCAAGCAGCACAAGGGCTCATGGTACCATATGGAAAAGAAACTACCAATCAATGTATTGGAAATGCGAGCGGTGCGCCACACACTACTTTCATTCAAGACACAGATTCAAGGGAAGACAATACCAATTAGATCAGACAACAGAGCCACAGTGGCCTACCTAACAAAACAAGGTGGTACCAAGAGCAGGAGAATGATCCGGGAAACAAAGATTATTATGACATGGGCACAGGCTCACCTACAACACCCGACAGCCATACATTTGGCATGCAAACTAAATATGACAGCAGATTGGCTCAGCAGGGAGCAAATAGACCCAGGAGAGTGGCACTTACATCCAACAATATTACGAATAAAACAACACAAATGGAAAAGTAGCCATGGATCTCATGGCCACCAACAGGAACAAACAAGTGGACAGGTTCTTCTCCAGGTTCCAAGAACCCCAATCTCAAGGAATAGACGCACTCTCACTCCCATGAATGCAAGACTACTCATACGTGTTCCCACCGTTTCCCCATATAGCACAAGTGCTGGGGAAGGTCCGGCAGTCATGCAGGATAATAATCCTAGTAGCACTGTGTTGGCCGAGGAGGGCATGGTTCGCCACCATCGTAGCAATGGCAATGGACAGCCTGAGATCACCAGACAGGTCGGACATCCTCATAGAGGGACCAATAACACACCCGTCGCTAGGCAACCTACAACTCATGGCCTGGCTCCTGACAGGGAGAGATTGCTGAATGCAGGATACCACACTATGGTTACAGACACTATGCTACAATCCTGCAGGGCCACAACAACTTCAACATATTCAAGACAGTGGAACATATTCAGAGCATGATGTAAAAGAAGACATATACAGGTTACTCACCTGTAACAGGAGTTCTAGGAATGGTATATGTTGTTCATCCACACTCTCTGCCAGGTATCCTTGCCGCTTTAATTCTTGCCGGAAGGTCTTCAAGCTGGCTCCTCCCACCCACCCGGGTGGTAAAACTCTCGGCTCTGCCCCATGATGCCAGATCTGGCCCGCTGGAAGCTCAGGTTGTGCGTCGAAGCCGAGGAGGTCGCGTAGGTTGTGTGGCTGAACAACATACACCATTCCTAGAACTCCTGTTACAGGTGAGTAACCTGTATTTCTAGGGACATGGATATGTTGTTCATCCACACCTCTGGCAGAACTCCTAGCAGTTCTCCGGGAGGAGGGAGGCAAGGCACACCCCTATACTTACTTTGAAAGAGAGACTGGAGAACCGAGGCCCTAAAACCAGCATCCAGCGTGACTCGAGGTCGATGTGGTAGTGGGTAATAAAGGTATGTGCCAACTTCCAGGTAGCAGCCCTGCAGATATCCTGGATAGGGACGTCCCTGGAAGCAGCCACTGATGCAGCGGTATGGCAGGTAGAATGAGCTCTTATCCCTCTGGGAGGCTCCATGCCTGCCAACCTGTAGCAGAGCTCTATGCAGGAGGTGATCCACCTGCCTATCGTCCGCTTTGCTGCAGGTCTGCCAGGTGCGGCTTCAGCGTAGGTGACAAACAGCTGGCGAACCTCTCCCCGAACTTCAGCCGTCCACTCCTTATAGGAAGCGAGCGCAAATCTAGGGTCCAAAGTATAGACCTATGCTGAAGCCTCCGAGGTGTGATTGGGGTAGAACACCGCAGAGTCAACACCTGGTTAAGGTGAAACTCCGACACCACCTTCGGAAGGAATTTCGGTGGGGGCGCAGGACAACTTTTGTCCCTGTGGAAGACTGGTAGGAGGCTCGATGAAAAAGCGCCTGGAGCTCTCCCATCCTTCTGGCTGACATGATAGCCACGAAGAAGGTGGTCTTCCACGACAGGTGAGAGATATCACACCTGTGCATTGGTTCGAATGGCTTGCCCATGAGCTTGGCCAATGCCAGCAATAGATCCCACGGAGGCGGAGGTTCTCGCACCGGAGGGGAAATGTGGTCAAGGCCTTTAAAAAAGTGCCCGACCACCTTCTCCTGTGCCACCAACTGCTTGCTGGCCCGCGCCCGGTAAGCAGAGATGGCTGTGAGGTGCACCTTAAGGGTCGTCGACCGAAGCCATTGCTGAGAAAGGGACCACAGGTAGTCCAGAATGCTTGCAAAGGGGCAGTCGGAAGGGTCCAAGCCCTTCCCCTGACACCAAATGGAAAACCTCTTCCATTTGAAGGCATAGCATTTCCTGGTCGACTCCTTACGGGGTGCCTCAACGACACTGAGGACCTAGTCAGAAAGACCCAAAGCCTGGAACTCTAGCCGCTCAGGAACCAGGCCGTCAGGTGCAGGGACTGAAGGTCCGGATGGAATACCTTCCCCTGATTGACTGAGATCAGGTCCGGGCAGGCTGGAGGCCACTTCGGGAGCCTGAAGCTGAGGCTGAGGAGATCTGGATACCAGAACTGGCGGGGCCAGTCTGGGACTACCAGAATCACCTGCGCCTTGTCCCTCCTCGCCTTGAGAAGCACCTTGTGGATCAAGGGAAATGGGGGAAAGGCGTAGAAGAGGCCCAGGGTCCACGGCCTCGAGAAGGCATCCCCCTGCAGCGAGCCCTGCTGAGGGGTGGGCATGGAACAGACTCAGCTCAATTCTCCTGGAGGCAAACAGGTCCACCTGAGGCGTGCCCCAGTGGGAGAAGAGATCTTGTACTACCTCCGTCAGGAGAGACCACTCGTGAGACACAGCCCCTATCCGGCTTAGGGCATCGGCCAGGGTGTTGGAGGCTCCTGCCACGTGAATGGCTAGGAGATCCGCCTCCAGGCTGCGCACTAGGGACCAAATGCGGAGCGCTTCCTTGCATAACAGCATGGAGCGCGTCCTGCCCTGGTGATTCAAACAGTACATGGTCATGGTGTTGTCAGTCTGGACCTGAACCACTTGACCCCGTAGAAACGGAGCGAAGGCGGTGAGAGCTAGACGGGCTGCTCGGAGCTCCAGCAGGTTGATGTGGCATCGGGACTCCCGAGGGGACCAGAGGCCGTGTGCCTGGTGTTCCCCCAGATGGGCACCCCAACCCATCAGAGATGCGTTGGTTGAGAGAGAGACCGTCAGCTCGGGGCGGACGAACGGGATACCCTCCTGCAGATGTGCTGGAACGATCCACCATTGGAGAGCATTCCACATCTCTTGGGTCCCTGTCACGGGCCAGTCCAATGGATTGCGGCATTGTGACCATTGGCTGGCCAGTCCCCAATGAAGGGGATGCGTGTATCAACGGGCCCAATGGATCACGCTGGTGCAGGCCGCCATGAGGCCCAAGAGGCACAGGAAGTCCCAGGCAGGGCGCAATTGCCCAACCAGAAATGATTGGGCAAAGGAGGAAAGAACCTTGGCCCTGTCTGCCGGGAGCCATGCTCTGGCTCGCAGAGAGTCAAGCTCTGCCCTGATGAACAGAATCACCTGCTTTGGCACGAGTTCCGACTTGGCCTCATTGATGAGGAGGCCAACCTGAGAGCAAACCTGGAGGGCCAGATCTCTGTACGACTCTGCCTCCAGTCTGGAGGGGGCTGCTATCAGCCAATCGTCCAGGTAAGGGTACACCCAGACCCCTCGGCGCCGCAGGAATGCAGTCACCACTGCCATGCATTTGCTGAAGAACCTGGGAGCTAAGGAGAGGCCGAAGGGCATGGCCCGGAACTCGTATAGGGATCCCTCCGCTCTGAAGTGGAGGAACCTCTGATGGGACGGATGGATTGGGATGTGAAAGAACGCATCCCGGAGCTCCAGGGAGCAGAACCACATGCCTCGTTCCAAGGATGGGATTATCTGAGCCAGAGTGACCATCCTGAAGGTCCGAGACCTTAGGAACTTGTTCAGGTCGTGCAGGTTGAGAATGGGGCGCCAGCCCCCCTGTCCGTTTTGGGACCAGGAAGTACCTGGACACAAACCCCGGGTCTAGAGGAGGATCTGCCACCTTCCTGATTACCTCTTTTTTGAGGAGCAGGGCAATATCGGCCCGGCGGGCCGACAGCGAGGCTGTGGACCCAGTGGCCCCCCCGAGGGCGATGGCTCAAAAGGCGGAACCTGCTCGAACTCCAGAGGCAGGCCTTTTCCTACCACCTCCAACACCCAGCAGTCCATGGTGATAGCGGACCAGGCGGAAAGGAAGTGGCGGAGCTGTCCCCATGGGGAACCAGGGGAGTGACGAGGTTGGGCAGCACCCCTCAACCCGTCACTGAGCAGGCTTGAAGAAGAACTGCTGAGGGACCTCCCGGGCCTTTACCTCCTTGCTTCCTGTTGGAGGAAGCCGTCGGCTTGGGTTTGGGACGCCAAGCGCGAGCCTGCTGGCCCTGTTGCTGGTGCTGCTGGGCTGGTCGAGGAGCAGGGACCGAAGGACGAAAGGACTTCTGCTGCTGACGGCGGCCTTTGTCCCTCTGGGCAGAGGTGACCGAGTCCAGAGTGGCATTGGACTTCTCAATCCGCTGGAGGTGTCCCTCCACTCCAGGGCCTAAGAGGTCAGTCCCCAAGAAGGGGACGTCCACCAACTTGTGCTGGGTATCCGCCGTGAAGGTGGATATCCTCAGCCACGCCCTGCATCGCATGGCTGCCGCGGCCGCTACTGATCTGGCACAGGAATCACCTATGTCCAGAGCAGTCTGGAGCTGCTGCTTCGCCACCACCCTACCCTGGTCCCGCACCTGGTGGACCGTGGTCTGCAGGTCAGGCAGGAGATGAGAAACAACCTCATTCAGGGAGCCCATGGGGGCGTGGGAGAAGTGTGCCATCAGCACGGCTGAGCTGGCCTGTCGGAGGCCAAGGGAGGACGCAGCGTACACCTTGCACCCGGCAAAGTCCAGCTTTTTGGACTCTTTGTCGGGGGGCTTGTCCACATCCCGAGTGTTACCGGAACGCCGGAAAACGCTGTCAGTGACTAACCCCTTGGCAGAGGGGTGTTCCAAGAAACTGGGCAAAGAGCCGGTAGGGACCGCATGCTTCCTGGCCATCCTGGCCGAGGGCGCAGGACAGGAAGCAGGCCGCTGCCAAAGCTCCAAGGCTGGGCCGACAATGGCCTCAGCCACCGGAAAGGCCTCTGTGGGAGAATCCCCTCAGTCCAGAATCTCCATCAGGGGATACTTGGCCCGTTTGGACACGGGCTCGAGCTGCATCCTGGTGGACTCCGAGATGAGACGAAAAGCAGACCCAAGAAGGACGATGGGCTATCGTCCACTGACTGGCCCCCGGAGGACTCCAGATCACACTGCCTGGAGAACAGGCAGGAATTGTCGTCGGATTCTGAAGAGTCTGCGAAGAGCTGCCTCGGCCCTAAGCCACCCTCCACCTGCCGAGGACTGTCGGGAGTGAGGGTGATCGACAACCTGTGGGGCAGGCCATGACCCGACCGAGAATTCTTGGTCGGTGCCCCCCGACTTCGGTTGTGGAGGCAGAGGTTCCACCACAATCGGTGGACCAGCTGGTTTCAGCTTAGAAACTGGCCTTGGAGCGGGCAACTCTACTGGAACGAGTGGTTGCTTTGGGCGTTCAGGCGATAGCCACTTGATGGCCGGGGTCTTGGCCGGGGAAGGCTTAGGCCCGGATAACAGCAACTGCTGCCACACAAAATCCACGTAGCGCCAGCGCAACTTGCACCGCAGTCTCTCCTCACCCAAGGAGGACGACGAGGAAGAACGGCATCGCCACTTACTCTGGTAACGAGACCGAGACCGCCGATGGCGGGAACGGCTGGACCGAGAAGAGGGCCGAGACCGAGACCCTCAGGGGGACCGAGGTGGGTCTGGGAAGGGCGGGGATACCTGCTCTTCCATTGACTCGGGAACTTTAACCAGGGACTGCGGTCCTGAAGGAGCAGGCAGATCCTCGGTATCCACTGGGGGAACCGGTGAAGCAGGGTTGTCAGCTTCTCCAGTCAACAGCCTGTCTAACGGATTGAGAAAAATCTCGACTTCGTCGATGGGAGTCTTGGCAGGCTGGCCTGACGGGGGCACCGATGAAGCCAGCAGCCTCATCCGCAACCACGACCGAAGTTGACGGTCGGCTGCCCAGGGAAAGGGACCTCTCCTGCTCCCACAAACGCCGACGGTGGGACTTACCTTTCGACTCCCTTTTCTTGGGCAGAGAAGAATGTCTCGAAGGCCCCTCTCCTTTCGTGGAAAGGGACTGGCAAAGCTCCTTGAACGAAGCTGTATACGAGGAACTCAGAGAGAGCGGGATAAATGCCGCGTCCGAGGAGGAGGAAGATGCGCCCTGGGCCTCCTCCTCCTCGAGGGCGATCATCTGCTCAAGCTGCTCAGCCGAGCCAGCCGCCGGACACCGCCCAACAAGCCTCTTTGGATTTTACTGGCGGAAAACGTTTCTTGGGGCGCCCGAGCTTCAAACGGGCAGCGCGATCATCCAGAACGTTGGCAGAGAAAGAACGGCACAACTCGCAAGCCTGCGGTTCGTGATCTAGGCCTAAACAGTAGACGCACATGGAGTGTGGATCCGTCCTGGATATTTTCTGCCCCCAAGGGCACCTCTGAAAGCCGGTAACAGATTTGTCCATCGCAGCCGCGAGGGAAGATGAAGACCAAAGTTTAGAAAACTTCAAAACCAATTTCGGATGAACCTAGGAATTAGGATCCAGTCTAAAACGCAGAGCGCTAAGGATGGAACCTGAGCTTCCAAGAGGTAAGGAAGATCTGGCGTCATGGGGCCGAGCCGAGAGTTTTACCACCCGGGTGGGTGGGAGGAGCCAGCTTGAAGACCTTCCGGCAAGAATTAAAGCAGCAAGGATACCTGCCAGAGAGTGTGGATGAACAACATATCCATGTCCCTAGAAATATGCCTTTCACAAATATCCATGGCAGACATCCTGCTATATCTGCAACAAGGACCAGACAAGGGGCTAGCACCATCCTCATTAAGAGTACTACTATCTGTCATCAGGGCGGCAGTAGGTACGATTGAAGGAACCTATCCAGGCTCGCACCCAGATGTCATACGATTCTTAAAAGCAGCAAGCAACACAAGACCATGCATAAGACATGGCGTTCCACCGTGGGACCGGACTCTGGTGCTGAATGCCATTACCAACCCGCCATTCGAACCCCCTTACACACATCACTGATTACTGGGTAGGGCTAAAGGCAGCATTCTTAGTAGCAATCTGCTCAGCACGCTGCATCGGAGAGTTAACGGCACTCTCATGCAAGGAACCATTCACAACATTTACACAACAGGGTGTGACGCTTCATATGGTATCCTCCTTTATTCCCAAAATCGACTCTACCTTCCACAACAGGCAACCAATTCTACTACCCACCTTCTATGAGGATCATAAAGACAGCCGGGAAAAACACCTCCACACATTGGATGTCAAAAGAACACTTACGGAATACATTGACAGAACAGCAAACATCCGAAAGACAGAGAGGTTATTCATCATAATGTCAGGACACAAGAAAGGATCTGCAGCAGCCAAAGCCACAATAGCGACATGGTTAAAGAGGACTATTACAGAATCATACAAGGCAAGTAACAAAGTCCCACCAATGGGAATCAAGGCCCACTCTACAAGCGCAATAGCAACCTCCTGGGCTGAGCGAAACTCAGCCACGGCACAGGAGATTTGCGATGCGGCTACCTGGTCCACTATACATACTTTCACAAGACACTGTAGACTGGATACAGATATTACAGCCAAGTCTTCCTTTGGACATAAGGCCCTAATGACAGCTACAATGAAGGACATTTAACTCATTACCTCCTAGGCAGCCATTTTGTGTCAGGTAAACAATGGATAGTTTGGACTTCGTATGGAGCTATTGGAGGTAATGATTTAAGAGACTCTTGAACATTGGTACACAATATAAACACAATAGCACATCATGCTGTCCCCTCCCATATTAGTAGGGCGCTGCTTTTGAATCACCCTAAGGTAATGGATCGGAGGTGCCATGGATAAACAGACAACACAATGGTAGTTTACTCGCCTGGTAAAGGTGATTGTGTTACTGCATATCCATGGCACCTCATTCCACCCTAGGGAGCACGATAAAGCAACTAGTAACATTTAAGATTAAGGTGGCTCAATAAGTACAAGAACTACAAGATGTATTAGGATAACAGAATAAAGTAGTTTCTTAGAACCTAACGAGAATCTGAGAACATTATTACTGTCTGTGCGTGTACATAACAAATTTTTTTTTTTTTACAGCTATGGAAGCATCGAAACTGAAGACACCTAGGAGGGGAAGGGGCTTGGTGGAAGATCGAAATTCGAAACTTAGGTCTCATGTGCATCAAGCAGCCTATCAGGCATACATAACCCTAAGGTAATGGATCAGAGGTGCCATGGATATACAGTAACACAATCACCTTTATCAGGTGAGTAAACTACCATTTCTTTCTCCCACTACTTATTTCACTGTTTGCAGAGAGAACTCTTGAACCATTAAACTTCACAGTGCTTATGCTCTATTGCCAAACTAATTATTGGAGTCCCTAGTTCTATTGCACATCCCAGTATCCCACTGGAGACTGTGCTGCTGCCCCATCTGCATGCACCTCTCTGGGTTGAAAGAGGAGGGGTTGGATTCTCAAAACACTTGGAAGGTGCACAAAAAAAATGTGCAAGTCCCCAAAATGTGCATAGTTGCAGGGGGAAAGGGGTAATTGCACAGAGTGGTATACACACCACTTCCACAGCTGTGGGAAAAATATACTGCGGACTGTGGAAAAAAGTGCAGCTGCAGAAGTTCCTGAGCAAAAAAAAAAAAAAAAAAGCCATTGAAAAGTATGTTGTATCCCTTCAAAGGCTATTCTCACAGCACCACAGAGAGTGAGGAGTAAATCACCCTGAGCAAAAAGCAGTGTCCTAACAACTGGAGGTTCAGGCACCAAGCAACTGCAAACCTGTGAGTTGTATAGTAGTGTCAGTTGTTACAACAAAAATACACACATTTCCATTGAAAGGCAACAAACAAGCTCCATGAGAGGAATTCTGGGCCCAGGGAAAAGTTCAGACTCTGGGACCTCTATGCAGCTGCGTACAGTAGCATGCCGGGTGGCCTGGATCCCTCTTTGGTGCCAGGCCCTAGGAATTACTCCCGGCCCCCACCCTCTCAAGGGCCCTGGCAACAAAAAACAACCACATGACCCAGTGCAGCCCATAAAGGAGCCCCACAGACAGTAGAGGCAGAGCTGGTAAAAGCCACACATAGAGTGCTACTGAAAAAAGTACCATAAACATCCCAAGGAGTAACACAACCAACAGTTATAGAATGCCACTGTGGTGCACGGTCCTACTGGTGCTGCTGTGGTCCCAGCTGTGGGACTGGCTGCTGGTCTCACTGTGAGTACTTTCTGCTGCATCTATGGCAAGACTGTCAAAGTCTGCGGCTCCAATTAATATGGATCACCTGTTATTCTGGCTGCTGAGACTTTTCCACAGCTGCAGATCCGCACTCGCACATTTTCCGCAGCTGCAGAATTCCGTAACTCACTTTATTTGTGATTTTCTGCATGTGCAGAATTTTTCTTTGTGAATATGCAGCAAATGAATTTCTGCAGTGCTGTAAGCTGTTTTTCCACAACTGCAGAATTTTTGGCTGTCTGAGAATCCAGCCCAACGTCTCTACACTCCAGATCAAGCTGACTAGTATGTGGGGGACCTTCCCCCACCCAGGGGCCAAGTCTGACACCGTCACCCCAGAGGACGCCAGGAAGGACACATGGCTGGACTACAGTGGGCTGTGGAAGGGCTGGGGTGGGGGTCAGAGGCACATTCCTCGACTAGTACCAATATGCAATTCCTATGGAACTAAGGGTAGAACTAGTGACACCACTGACTACCCTTTTTAACAAATCATGGGAGGATGGGGTGGTACCCGAGGACTGGAGGAGGGCAGATGTGATTCCCCTTCACAAAAGTGGGAGCAAGGCAGAAGCAGGAAACTATAGACCTGTTAGTTTAACCTCAGTGATAGGGAAAATGATGGAATCACTTCTAAAGGAAAGAATTGTCGAGTATCTAGAGGCCAGAGGGGCACAGGACCCTAGGCAGCATGGATTCACAGCGGGAAGGTCATGCCAGACGAATCTGATAGATTTCTTTGACTGGGTGACCAAAGTAGTAGATCAGGGAGGGGCTGTGACATGGCCTACCTAAACTTTAGCAAGGCATTTGACACAGTCCCACACAAAAGATTAATATACAAGTTAGCCAGCCTGGGAGTGGGTCCCAAGATGACAGCCTGGGTAAAGAACTGGCTGGAGAATAGGGCACAGAGAGTACACAGTAAATGGAGTCCACTCCAGAAGAAAGGTGGGTTACTAGTGGGAATTACCACAGGGTTCAGTATTAGGACGGTCCTCTTCAATGTCTTTATAGCGACATTGCAGAAGGACTAGAAGGAAAGTATGTCTCTTTGCAGATGACACTAAGATCTGCAACAGAGTTGATGCACAGGGTGGGGTGGAAAGGATGAGAAGGGACTTAAAGGTTAGAGGAATGGTCAAATGTATGGCAGCTTAGATTCAATGCTAAGAAGTGCAAGGTAATGCACCTGGGAACAAAACCCAGGGAAGAGTACACATGGGGGTGAGATACTAACAACAACAAAATGGAAAGGGACCTGGGGGTAGTCATATCAGATGACCTAAAGATGGGCAAGCAATGTGAGAGGGCAGCAAGGAGGGCTGGGAGGATACTGGGATGCATAGGGAGGCAACACCAGTAGAAAACAGGAAGTTATTATCCCTCTGTACAGACAGCTGGTGAGACCCCATCTGGGGTACTGTGTGCAGTTCTGGAGACCCAATCTCCGCAAAGACATAGACAGGATGGAAGCTGTCCAGAGGAGGGCACTAATATGGTGCAGGGTCTGCAACGAAGACATATGAAGAGAGACTTAAGGAGCTTAATATGTATAGCCTCGAGGAAAGGAGGGAGAGGGGGGACATGATAGAAACTTTCAAGTACCTCAAGGGAATCAACAAAGTCCAAGAGGGTAGCATCTTTCAAAAAAAGAGGTGTGCAAGAACAAGAGGGCACAATTTGAAGATAATGGGGGGCAGCTCAGAGGTAATTTAAGGAAGTATTTTTTCACAGAGAGGGTTGTGGATGCATGGAACGGCCTTCTGGAGGAGGTTGTGGAGTCAAAATCAGTGGTGGAATTCAAGCATGCATGGGATAGTCATAAGGCAATTCTGGGGGGTTGGGGTAGGAAGAAGTAGGCTGCTGGTTAACTAGGATCTGCAGCTTATCCAGTAGGTAGGGAAATGGGCAGACTGGGTGGGCCAAGCGGTCCCTATCTGCCGACAAATTCTATGTTTCTATGCTGTTCAGGCAAGGCAGAATTGTCAGGAGAAGGTACCCATGGTAGTGGTTGGGGAGTATGTGGGGGCTCGTCAGAGTGGAGACCCCAATGAGGGAGGAAGGGAACCCCAGAGGAGAAGGAAGCAACTTCTGGTGTGATACTCAATTGTGAGGGGGATAGCTTTGGGAATAGGAAAGGGGGGGAGAGGTTAGGTACCTATGCATTCAGGGAAAGTTTAACGAGGTAGAGAAGGGTCTTAGTCTGGTAGCATGCTCAATGACTTTTGCGGAGGTGCTGCCTGTATATGATGGGGGAGGAGAGGTCTCCGCACCAAGACCTTCAACTCATGGTTGAAGAAATGACGCAGAAAGGAGGGTTTCTGCTACACTGGGGGCTGGGGATCCACCTGGAGAAATAAGGGCCTTTACAGCAGTGATGGCCTACATCCATCCGGGAGAGGAACCACAGTCCTCAGTAGACAGTTCAGATGTTACTTTGATGAACATTTAAACAAGCCAATGGGGGTTGGGGAAGTAATCAGGGAGGGAGTGACTGCATCCCCACATGCCGAAGCAGGAAAAGCCTGAGGGGAATGGAATTCCTTGGATGGAAATAAATAAAGGAAGCAGGGCAGTAGAAATGAAAGGAGATGAGATGCAAAATAAAAAAAAAAAAAAAAAAAGGGGGCGCCAGCCTGGTGGTGCTGAGAGCCGAGGTGCTGAACGCCTTACCTTGGCGCCCATGCCGCCGACCCGGGTCCGGGAATGACCTTGGGTCGCTGGGGAGCCGGCTTGGGAGAGGGGAGGGTCAGAGCAGGATTGAGCTGGTGAGAGTGTAGGCAAGAAGGAGTGGTGATGCAAGTCTGGGGTGGGGCGGAAGGCTGCCACATCCTGGCAAGCATGCGTGCCTCCACATGCATGCATGCAACGCAGTCTCGGGGTTGGGGGGTGAAAATACAAAAAATAAAAGCAATGTATGGGGGGAGAAGAGGGGGTGAGCTGGAGGAAGGCCTGGGAACAGGGATGGAGGGTCATGGTTTTCGTGGGCTGGCAGGAATTTAACTGGAAGTGCATGTCGAGGTTTTTTCATACCCCTATGATCACCAGATGCTTTATGGTAGGAGTGTTGCAGGGGTTGTTGTCAGATGGGGTCTCACTATCATATATTTTGGACCTGCCTGAAACTTGTTGATTTGTGGACCAAACCGCATGAGGAACTCTCCACATGATGAGAAACTCCAGTCCTACTAGACTTTCAAAACCTGGTTCTGGGCCTGGAGGTCCCAGGAGTTGGCAGTCCTCAGTTAAAAGGGCTTCTCAGAATTTTATGCCTTGCAGCCCAAAAGGAAATCACGGCAAACTGAATGGAGTTACCCCCCTCCCAATGAGTCCTGGACCCGCAGGGTAGATAACAGAGCGAATGGAATGCATAACAGCTAAACTTAGACTACGAGCTGACAAACGTAATGATCTGTGGGCTAGGTGAACTATCAGACATGGTCAGAGGGAGCTGATAATGGAAGGGAGAGACCGAGTAGAAAAGGGCTGCTGACACCAGATGAAACATCTAGGTGGGTCAACCGCGATATACTAGAGGCCTCTACAGGTCTTCTTGTACAGGTCACTGGTAAGGCTGCATCTAGAGGATGGAGTTCAGTACTGGTGCCCACAGCATAAAAAGGACATTAACGTGAGGGAGAAGGTCCAGAGGAGGGCTACAAAGATGACAAGTGGGTCAGCAGGGTAAGGCATACGTGGAGAGGTTGAGGGCACTGAACATGTACTCCCTGGAAGACAAGAGAGAGAAAGAGAGGAAGGGGACATGATTGGGACCTTCAAGTACTTGAAAGGGATAAATAAGGTTGATAAGGAGAGTCTCTTTAGGCTGAGTGGCAACCATAGCACTAGGGGGCAGTCAAACTGCAAGGTGAGAGGTTTAGGAGGGAGGTCAAGAAGCACTTCTTCACAGAGAGTTGGTGGACACTTGGAATGCACTTCAGTAAAAGGTCATCTTGTTGAAGACAGTGGGCAGCTTTAAGAGAGACTGGGATGGCATAGGGGAAAGTAAGGATCATGGGTGGGGAGGATGGGAGGAGTGGGGAGGGAGGGCAGGGACACTGGCTCAAGCTGTGGACCCTGCAATATGAGCAGACTTGATAGACTAAATGGCCTCTCTCTGCTGGCTTCTTTGTACGTTCGCATGAAATAATTTACTGACAGGGCGGATGGTCAAGGTATAATTATAAAATACCAGTGCAATGTATGTTATGTTTCTTTCCTTTCCATTACTTCTTTGAATCTCGTGGCCATAGCTGGCCAGTTTGTACTTGTTAACGGTTATTCGAGGGAAGATGGAGATAAAGAAATGACAGTTAAACTTTTAGACAGTATAGTGATCTATTAACACAATTTTACTTACTAGACTCTTAATACCAGAATAGCTAAGCATGTACTATAATATCATCGACCGTCATTTCCTTGCCAGTATGCCTTTAATGTAACTCACTGGCAGTCACTGCTGAAGATACTTTAACGATTCTGTTTTCCCTAATAAAATTGAGTTAAAAAAAAAAAAAAAAAGAGGGGGGGAGAGAGAGCACAATGGAAAGAAGGGGGGTAATAAGCAGAGCGGTAACAAAATCTGGATGGTCATGTGTGCAAATGCTAGAAGCAGTGTTGGGTAAGTTACTTTTTCTATTACTTTCTATTTCTTTTAGAAACTTGTTCCAGGAAGCTCTGTGCAGTCACTAGCAAGGATGGAGAAATACTAGAAAAAGTAATATGTCTAACAGTTACAGTTACTTACATCTTTTCCTACAAAACCAATATAAAAATAATAAAAAACTATAACAGATGACATTTATTTGAAAGTAATAGGTTAGTTATTAGTTATTTTCAAATAAATAATCAGTTACAGTCATGTATTACTTTTGTATAAAAAAAAGACAAATAATTGTAACTGTAAGGTGTATCACTTTTTCCAGTACTTCTCCATCCTTGCTAGCGACTGCGCAGAGCTTTCTGGAAGAAATTTCCAAAAGTAATAGAAAAAGTAACTTACCCAACACTGGCTAGAAGACTAGGAAATGGGATTCCAGACCTTGAGGCCATAACGGCAGAGGCTGACCTGCATACTGTGACCATTACCAAGTCATGGTACACTGAAAACCATGACAGGAACAAGTCAATACCAGGCTGTTTGGGATGGACAGGGAGGGAAGGAAAGGAGGGGGTGTGTGTGGTGCTTTATGTGAGGGAAGGCATAAAAGCAACGGAGGTACAGGGAAAACAGAGGGGAGCAGAGGTACTGTGGGTCACCCTACAGTCAGGGCATGGAGCCTCTATTCAAACTGGTGTGATCTACAGTCCTCCGGCACAGGGGCAGAAGTTAGATAAGCTACTGGTGGAAGCTATTGGCAAGATGGCAGAAAAGGGGGAGGTGCTGCTGGTGGAGGACTTCAGTCTGCCATATGTAGACTGTCACCAAGGCACTCAACAACATTGCACCAGTCCATATACGACCCATGTCTTCTCACTTGAGATCCCCATGGTTCAATATGGCTCTCAAGGAGATGATGACAAAGGGTCAGAGGTTGGAGCACTGCTGGAGAAAATCCAGGACCATAGACGCAAACTGGCTTTGAGAACTCACTATGGTAAATATCAAAGGGCAATGAACCATAAGAAGGAAGAGTTCCTGTCCAGGGAGATTTCTGCAGGAAAGAACAGATCAGCTTTGCTCTTTTAGACTGTAGACAGGCTATTCAAACCAGCCTGTCTAAAACCGAAAGAAAAAATTACTCAAATTAGTAATGTTGTTTCTTCTAATGGAGTCTTGCTATATTATGACATATGCAGTGAGTCCCAACCTTCGAACTGCTCCGGAGGTGAAAGTTAACTTTCCAGACCAGGCATGGAATGCTGAGCTCGAGCTTGGTTGAAAACTCTGTCTGTTGTTCTTCAAACTCAAACTGTCAGATCTTTACGAGCTAAACTCATTAAGGTCCTGTGTGGAAGCTGTAAACCTACCCTAGCCAACTGGCTACTAAACATAAGAACACATTTTTTGGTCCCAAAACAAAGACTCAAGTCAGGAGACCCAAAAATGAAAAACACAACACCAAGTCACCCCAAAAAAGGAGTGGTGAAAACAACAAGGTGGGCATCTACTAAGTGCCAACACTGCACTGCCCACCCACATCCCAAAAACAGAGGTTCTGAGAGGGGCAGGGGGGGGGGGTCATAATATAGCAAGACTCCATTAGAAGAAACAACATTACTAAGGTGAGTAATTTTTTCTTCAAACAACATGAAGTCTTGCTATATTATGACATATGCAGACTACACAGCAGTACCTCCATGGAGGAGGGACAGAACCTACTTAGGAAATAGGCTCAGCTGAGCTACACAGTTAAACCAAGCATCACCCAGCCTGGATGTCCAGGGAGTAATGCTTGGTAAAAGTGTGAACTGTTTTCCAGGTAGCTGCTTGACATATCTCTAAAATAGGGATGTCCCTGGCAGCAGCCAGGGAAGCAGCTGTACCCCTGGTAGAGTGAGCCTCAGGCCTGAGGAAGGAACCTTACCCAGCTTTTCATAACAGAATTGGATACAAGAGACAATCCACCTGGCAATGGATCTTTAGTGGCAGGTTTCCTTTACCAACCTCACCATAAGTGAGGAACAGTTGGAGGGAGTCAAACCTGTGACCCTTGGTACGCTCTATGTAGTAACTAAGGGCTCTCTTCACATCTAAACTGTGCAGCCTCCTCTCGCCAGAGGAGGAATGGTCAGTGAAGTATACTGGAAGACATACAGATTGATTAAGGTGGAAATCTGAAACCACCTTAGGCAAGAACTTCCTGTTAGTCCTGAGGACCACCTTATCTCTATGAAAGGAGATAAAAATCAGACTTCACTGACAAAGCCTGTAATTCACTTATGCGTCTGGCAGAAGTGATGGCTACCAGAAACACAGTCTTCCAAGTCAAGTACTTAAGCTCTGCTGAAGACAAGGGCTGAAAGGGAGGTTGCATAAGCTGAGCAATGCAAACATTAAGATCCCAGGCAGGGGCAGGGTCCCTGACTGGAGGGTTGGTGTGAAGCAATCCCTTAAAAAACTTAGAGAATACAGGATAAGCTGAAAGAGAAGAGGGTTTACCTGCTGAAATAAAAGCAGACACAGCTGCCAAATGTACCTTTAGGGTAGCTGGTCTCAGCCCCAAAGTATTTAATGGACCATATAATCCAGGACTGTGGGTAAATCAGCAGATTCTGGGGAAATATGCTTCCCAGAGCACCATATGGAAAACCTCTTCCATTTGGAATTGTAAGTAGCCCTGGTGGAAGGTTTCCTAGAAGCCTTCAATATATCCATTACACCTTGGGAGAGGTGTAGATCAGCAAACTCTAACTCTTCAAGAGCCAGGCCTTGAGATTGAGAAATTTGAGGTTCGGGTACCAAACCCTTCCTGAGCACAGGTTAACAGGTTGTGATTCCTGGAAAGACACAGGGGAAGATGGACTGCTAAGGACAGTAGGAGTGGATACCAGGGTTGTCTGGCCCAATCTGGAGCAATCAGAATCACTTTGCAGGATTGAGATCTGATTTTGACTAACACTTTGAACAGGAGAGGGAAGGGGGGAAAAACAGAGAAACTTCCCTTCCCAATTGAGAACTAAGGCTGAGCCCAACACTGGGGGCCTGCAGCAGAAAAGGAGAAGTTGGTGATTGTCTGGGGCTGCAAAAAGATCCATCTGCGGGGTGCCCCATCTGGCAAATATTACCTCCAGGACCAGGGGGTCCAGTGACCATTCGTGATGGCCCTGGGAAATCCTGCTGAGAGCATCTGCCAGGATATTGTCCTTGCCTGGGAGGTGAACTGCCATAAGGGAGGTGTTCAGGTAGTAAGCCAGAGACCACAACTTATTGCTTCGGTGCACAAGGCCGTAGACCAAGTGCCTCCTTGTTTGTTGATGTACCACATTGTGGTGGTGTTGTCTGTTCTGACCTGAACAACTTTGTTCTGAACAGATTTGGAAAAAACTTGAAGTGCTAGAAAAACTGCTCTGAGCTCCAACAGATTGATGTGGAGCAGAGATTCCTGAGGGGACCACAATCCCTGGGTAGTGAGTTCGCCCATGTGAGCTCCCCACCCCAAGAGGGATGCATCTGTAGTAAGGATTAAAGAGTGAGACTGAGTGACAAAGGGAATCCCTTGTCTCAGATTGCTCTGATCCTGCCACCACTGTAGGGCTTGGATCAGGGTTCGAGTTACTGGGATCAACTTGGTTAGAGGGTCTTTCCTTTGAGACCAAAATGCTCTCAAATGGAACTGGATGTCCCTCATCTGAAATCTTGCTCCTTGCACTACTGCTGTAGAAGCAGCCATGTGCCCCAGGAGCTGTAGAAAATGCCTTGCTGGTCGAGAGACCTGCAGGGTGAATGAGGAGGCCAGAGAGACCAGGGGTCCTTGCCCTGTCCAAAGGAAGGAAGGCTCTGGCTTTCTGTGTTCAGCTCTCGCGCCTATGAAGGTGAGGAGCGGGACAGGCTCTAGAACTGACTTTGGAAGATTCAGAAGGAAACCTAGAGAGGTGAGCAGTTGCTGAGTTATCTGTAGATGTAACTTGACTTGGTCTGGAGACTGGCCTACTATAAGCCAGTCGTCCAGGTAAGGGAAGATGGCAATTTCTTGCCTTCTTAGGGAAGCAACTGCTACTGCCAGGCATTTTGTGAATACCCTTGGAGCAGAGGTGAGGCCAAAGGGCATTGCTTTGAACTGGTAATGGCCTGAGGGCAGCTCGAACCTGAGGTACTTTCGATGGGAGCTTCTGATGAGAATATGGAAGTAGGCATCCTTGAGGTCCAGGGACGCTAGCCAGTCCCCTGGCCTTAGAGAGGGTAGAATAATTTTGGTTTTAAAAGGTGCTTGTTTAAGTATCTGAGATCCAGGATGGGCCACCAATCTCCTGTCTTTTTTGGGGTAAGGAAGTACCTGGAGTACAATCCTTTGTCCTGGTGTAGGGGTGGAACCCTTTCCACGGCTCTGAGAGCCAGGAGGGAAGAGACGTCTGCCTCTAGGGCAAGTGCCTCTGGTGGATTTGCAGGTGGAAAAGATCTGGTTCTCATTGTTGGAAATTTTTTGAAGCTGAGAACCAGTCCCTGGCTTACTACTTCCAGGACCCACTTGTTTGATGTCAGAGACTTCCAGTTCTGGACAAAGTAAGCCAGCCTGTCCCCTACAGGTAGGTGAGAATCGGCCCTGGCAACCCCATCAGGGTGCCTGCTTGGCAGGGGCTTTAGGCTGGGGGGTGGAAGCATGCCTGCTTGTGCCCCGTCTGCCTCTCCCTCTAAAAAAACCCCTCTGGGCGTAAGCAGAAGAGGAGGCCTGGGCTTGGTAAAAAGGCTTATGAAAAGGCCTGCCCCGCCCCTGGAAAGCTGCTTTTGAGGAGTGGCCTGCCTTTCCTTGGCCTGTGCACTCCTATAGGTGGTACTATACTCATCCATTTTCTTCATGTAATTCTCTGTCTACTCCCCAAACAGAGAATTACCCACAACAGGAAAATCCATGGCCTTAGTCTGGGTATCCCAGACAGGTTAGTACATCTGAGCCAAGCCATTCTGCGAAGTGCCACAGATGTAGCCATGACTCTTGATGACACATCATTAGAGTCCACTGCAGCATGGAATTGCACCTTGGATGCCTCAATACCATCAGCAGCCACCTGCTCCAGCTCCTTGGCAAGCTGGCCATGGACCTGTTTTGCTAGAGCCATAACAGTATCCCATTTGGATTTTTGGTATCTAGCAACATAAGCCATATAATTTGCCTGTCTGAGTCCCAAAGATGCTGCCATGTACCATTTCTTTGTCATGTCATCAATCCTCCTGGAGTCCTTGTCAGGGGGGTGTGAAGCCAAGGGAATATTTGCCTTGTCACAGGCTGCAGCCTGCACTACCCCCACATGGCTGCATTGTTGAGTAAGGAACTCCGTATCAGAGCCTGACAATGTGCACCTCTTGTCCATTCTCTTATCCACAGGAGGTATAGTGTGAGGAGTTTTTAGAATGTTTACTGTCTGTTTCCAAAAGATTTATGCAAAGGAATAGACAGTCTCCTAGACTCTGGATATCCATCATTTCCATAGTCAGGCTCCTCTTGATCATCCACAGCTTCTTCCATAGGGAGCTGGAGGGTTTCAGCCACTTTTTATAAAACATAAAATGAGAAGGGACTCAGAAAGCCTAGGAGAAGACACTCTGAAGGTCTGTCTGGGAGATGTCCGTTCAATGGGCACATCCAGACTTTCAAATCCACATTCACTCTCTTCATACTCCTCTTCCCTCCTCCGGTTCATAAAATTCCTCTAAATCGTACTTTTGAACTGTGGAACCGGTCAAATCGACGCTTACTTGATGGTGCCGGTTCGGTCAGAACTGGAAAGCGACTGGACAATTTTAATCGCTTGGCTATCTCTTCAGCGGTTGGAGAGGAAAGTTTTGGCTCCACACCAGCTGATTTCCTAGTCCTTTTTGCTGGAACCGACTCCTCAGAGTCGGCTCTCCTTTTACCCGAGGAAGTCTCGCCCTGGTCAGAAGGCACTCCCTCTGGTTCGGTTGGAACCGAACCTGGCTGGCCATCCGGTTCAGCGGACTTTTTGACCTCCCTTTCCCTGAGCCTACCAACTCTCTTTTCCAGGGTAGCTGCAGGAAAATTTTTGCAAATCTGGCAGTCTGCATTGAGGTGGTCAAACCCCAGACAATAAACACAGGTGGTGTGGGGGTCAGCCTTGGCAAAGACTTCCCCACAGACACTGCAGTGTTGAAACCCAGTGGGCCCGGTTTTTCTTTTGGGTTTCTCAGACATAATGCCAGCCTAACCAAACTTACCCGTTTATGGCAATCTGCCAGGTAAGACCCTCTTATCGGTTCCCAACCGTGTCACGGGTCGTGGAAAAAACCGTAATAAAATCTGTTTTTTTTAGAACCGATAAGAACCGGTAACCACACTCTAAGTAACAGATTAATATATTTTAAACAACCTGATCGGTTCAAACAGAACCGATAAACCGTTTACAAGTTCCACACAGAATAGAATTAATGTAAAACCTATCTAGTACTCACAATACCACAGACAGAGTCTGAACCGACCGATTGCGGTTTAAATTTGGTCGAAAACCAAGAAAAGCAATACTTTAACCGACAAAATGAACTGAGCAGAAGGAGAAATCTCCAGAGCGACTGTTCAGTGAGGCGGAGTAAAGAATCTGACAGTTTGAGTTTGAAGAACAGACAGAGTTTTCAACCGAGCTCGAGCTCAGCGTTCCATGCCTGGCATGGAAAGTTAACTCTTTCACCTCCAGAGCAGTTCGAAGGTTGGGACTCACTGCATATGTCATAATATAACAAGACTTCATGTTGTTTGAAAGAGCAGTTTCAATTGCTCATTGTGAGGAGTTTGCACAGTTCTTTTCTGACAGGGTGCCCTCCATTAGGTCCAAGAGCTCTCCAGTGGGATATGACCAACCCAGCAGTATGGAGCCTGGCATTCACATGAGCACTCCATTTGTCTGGGAGGAGTTTCGGCCAGTGGGGAAGGCTGAGGTCATTTTGAAGCTGCGAACCACTTTTTGTGAACCAGACCCGGGCCCAACAGTTTCTTACTGGGATGTGTGAAGTCCATTGGTCCAGTGTTCGCTAAGATTGTACGGTGCTCACTCTTGGAGGGACTATTCCCCAATGCCTTGAAGGAGACATTGGTGAGGCCCCTCTTGAAGAAACCACTCGACCCGGACACCATGGTGAATTACCGACTTGTCTCCAGTCTTCCATTCTTGGGGAAGGTTGTGGAGAAAGTGGTGACTTCGCAGCTCGAGGCCCACCTGATGACCTTTGACATCTACAAGTCACTCCAGATGGGATTTAGGAAGAAGCATAGCACTGAAACAGCAATATTTACGGTGCAGAATGATCTCCTCAGGGCAAGCAATAGAGGAGAACGGTCAGTTCTCGTTCTCCTAGATCTCTCCTTAGCTTCTGATACCATAGACCATATGCTGCTGTATGATTGCCTTAGGGAGCTCTGTGAACTCACTGGCAAAGTCATCAGATGGTTTGAGTCCTTTCTGACAGGTAGGATGCAACGAGTGGTGATGGGAAATTTCTCATCCTGCCCGAAGCCTCTGTCCTGTGGAATCCTTCAGGGTTCAATCTTATTGCCCATGTTTGTGGTATACATGCTACCCCTGGTGACATCATTAGGCGTTACGGCTTGAGTTTTCATTGCTATGCAGATGATACTCAGCTGTATATTTTTATTTATTTATTCTTTGTTAACGGGGTAAAGCCAACTAGGCACAACTGCCTGTTTTCACGGGCAACCCAGGACTTGGATTTTTGGCTGGTTAAGTGACTTGCTCAGAGTCACAGTATGCAAGTAGAGGTTGTGGGAATTAAACCCACATCTGCTGAATGTACCAAGATCATTTATAGCTCGTTATTCTAACCTCTAGGCTATATTGCCCGATATATATATATATATATATTTCCCTGTATATGTCCTTTGCCCCTGGAACATCAGACACTGTGGGCATGTTAAACAAATGCTTATTCGAGATCCAGGACTGGATGTCCTCTAACTGGTTCAGGCTGAAACCCAGATAAGATGGAGGTGCTAGTAATTGAGCCAGGTCATCATTGGGATATGGTCCCCACCGGGGCAGGGACAGGATTGTTCCTTGGTACCACCTCACTGTTGGCATCCAATAAGGTGCGGAATCTGGGCATCCTTCTCGATGTTGGAGTGACATTGGAGGCCCAGGTGTCTGTCGTTGTCTGAAACAGTTTCCATCATCTAAGGAATGTCACCCGGATTAAGCCCTTAATACCATCTGATGACATGCCTGCACTTGTACATGCTTTTGTGACATCCAGACTCGATTCTCTACTTCAGGGTCACTGGGGATAACCCCCACTGGCTGCAACTAGTGTAGAATGCTGCAGCTAGACTGCTGATGGGTCTTCCTAGGTCCATTCACGCAACTTCAGTTCTGTGTGAACTGCACTGGCTGCCAGTTAGGTGGAGAATTGTCTTCAAGGTGGGTCTTCTCACCTATTAAGGCCCTATACAGATTGGGTCCTGCTTACCAGTCTGACCTCCTGATATCAGCCCACCCAGCACGCTCACTCCGCTCATCCACAGAGAACTTCCTTATCATCATCCCTAGGGTCCGGCTTAAAACAACTGGCGGCCGTGCTTTTGAAGTCACCGGGCTGGCCATACGGAACACACTACCTCATCCGGTTAGGGAAGCAGCCTCTGTGGAGAGTTTCAAGCAAGCACTTAAGACACACCTGTTCAAACAAGCATTTAATGTTTAACTTATTTAATATTAAATACAGGGTTTTTATAGTGTTTAGTTATTTATTATGCCCTAGCATAGCTGGTTCTGCTTTAATTGTGTTCACTGAGAAGTTGTGCTGTCTATAATTTTATGTAAAGTAACCAGAGCTCCCAGGATTGGGCTGGATAAATAAGTTTACTTTACTTACTTTAAGCTGCAGCTTCAGCTAAAAGCAGGGACATCTAGGACTCCCTGCAGGGGACATTCCTCAAGCCAGTCAGTGAACCCACTCATGATGGCACAATACTGGACCTGGTACTTCCTAACAGGGACAATGTTGCAGACATCATGGTAGGAGGCCACCAGGGGAACAGCAATCATCATACAGTGTGGTTCAATATAAGGATGGCTGTGGAAATGAAACTCACAAGGGCGAGAGTCCTGTACTTCAGGAGGGCAGATTTTAAAAAGATGGGTGACTGTCTCAGAGATGACCTCAATGGGGTGGAGATACAGCGGACAAAGCTATAACGGGCCATAGAGAAGGCAACAAACCTCCAAGTCAAGCAAGTGGGCAAAAGCAAGAGGACAAACAGACCGTTATGGTTCTTGAAAGAGATGGCAGAAAAGGTAAAGGCTAACAGTGTAGCATTCAGAAGGTATAACGAGACGCAGAGGGAGGAGGATAGGTGAATCGAGGGAAACAGAGGAAAGCAGGGAGAGCAGTAAGGCACAAACTGAAGAGAGAATAGCCCAGGCGGTGACAAAGGGAAACAACATTTTTTAGGTGTGTAAGCAAAAGGAGGAAGAACAGGGGTGGGATTGTAAGATTGAAAAGGGAAAGGGGGGGGACTATGCAGAAGTGGACAAGGAAAAGGCAGACATCCTGAAGAAAAAATTACTCACCTTAGTAACTGTGTTTCTTCTAATAGATTCTTGCTGTATTCTGACCATCGGCAGTTAGCCCTAGCCTTTAAACTGCCCTGGAGAGTATAGGGTTAATTTTCTACGCAGTGCATAGAACGTTGAACTTGAGCTCGGTTGAGGTCTCTGTCTGCAGCACTTTGAAATCCAACCGCCAGATTCTTACGAGCAAACAGTCACTGACTATGTGGAAATTGTAAACTTTTTTAACTAGCCAACTGGCAACAAAAAGTTTTGGATTCCCAAAGGGAGACCCAAGTCAGAAAACCAAAAACCAAAAACCTATCCAAATAAAGATTATAATATAAGCACCCAAGTAAAAAGGAGGGTGTGCTGAAGACACCCCTTGGGTGCAACACTGCGTCTGCCCACCCACTTCCCAAAAACAGGTTCTGAGATGGGAGGAGGTCAGAATACAGCAAGACTCCATTAGAAGAAACACAATTACTAAGGTGAGTAATTTTTTCTTCAAACATGAAGTCTTGCTGTATTCTGACAATCTGCAAACTACCAAGCAGTACCTCCATGGAGGAGGGACAGAACCTACTTTGGGAATAGGCTCTGAAGTACTGCTGTGACAAACCAAGCATCACTCCTAGCCTGGATATCCAAAGAGTAATGCTTGGTAAAGCTATCTACTGTTTTCCAGGTGGCTGCTTGACAAATTTCTAACAGAGGGATATCCCTGGCAGCAACCAGGGAAGCAGCTGTACCTCTTGTGGAATGAGCCCTCAGGCCTGAGGGCGGAATTTTTTCCAGTTTCTCATAGCAGAATTGCATACAAGAAACAATCCACCTGGCAATAGTTCTCTTTGTCGCAGGTTTGCCCTTTCCCACTTCCCCATAAGTGAGGAACAACTGGAGGGAATCAAATCTGTGACCCTTGGTACGCTCTATGTAGTAGCTAAGGGCACTTTTAACATCTAAACTGTGTAGCCTCCTCTCCCCTGAGGAAGAATGATCAGTGAAGAAAACAGGGAGAGACATGGACGGATTCAAATGGAAGTCTGAAACTACTTTGGGCAAGAACCTCCTACTGGTTCTAAGGACCACTTTAACTCTATGGAATGAGATAAAATCAGGTTCCACTGACAGGGCTTGCAATTCACTGATATGTCTGGCAGAGGTAATGGCTACCAAAAACCAAGTTTTCCAAGTCAAGTACTTAAATTCTGCTGAAGACACAGGTTCAAATGGGGGTTGCATAAGTTGAGCAATGCAAACATTTAAGTCCCAGGCAGGGGCAGGATCCCTAAAGGGAGGACTGTATGAAGCAATCCCTTGAAAAACTTGCAGAACACAGGGTGAGATGACAGTGAGGAAGGCTTTCCCACTGACAGAAAAGCAGAAACAGCTGACAAGTGTACCTTGACAGTAGCTGGTCTGAGGCCTACACCATTAAGATGGACCAAATAATCCAGAACTGTAGGCAATTCAGCAGTGCCCGGGCATATATGCTTCTTGGAACATCAAATGCTGAATCTTTTCCATTTGGAGTCATAAGTCTTTCTGGTGGCAGACTTTCGAGAGGTTTTGAGAATATCTAGAACCCCTTGGGACAGATGCAAATCTGCATACTCTAGTTCTTTAAGAGCCATGCCTTGAGATTGAGGGACCGAATCCTCCCCTGAGAGGAGGTTAACAGGTTGTAATTCCTGGGAAGAGACAGGGGAAGATGGACTGCCAGAGACAGTAAGAGGGGATACCAGGGCTGCCTGGCCCAATCTGGAGCAAACAGAATCACTTTGCAGGGTTGTGACCTCACTTTGACCAGAAACTTGAACAGTAGAGGAAAGGGAGGGAAGGCATAGAGAGATTTCCTTTCACAGTTCAACATCAGAGCATCCAGAGGGACTGAGCCAAAGACCGGGGGTCTGCAACAAAACAGAGGAAGTTGGTGATTGTCTGGGGCTGCAAAGAGATCGATCTCTGGAGTGCCCCACCTTGAGAAAATCACTTTTAATACCAGAGGGTCCAGGGTCCATTCGTGATGGCCCTGGGAGATCCTGCTCAGTGCATCTGCTAGCACATTGTCCTTTCCTGGAAGGTGGACTGCTATCAGAGAGATCTTCAGAGAATAAGCCAGGGACCACAATTTCATGGCTTCCATGCACAAGGCCGTGGACCGAGTGCCTCCCTGCTTGTTGATGTATCACATGGTGGTGGTGTTGTCTGTTCTGACCTGAACCACCCTGTTCTGTACTGACTGAGAGAAAGCTTTCAGGGCCAGAAAAAAATGCCCTGAGTTCTAGGAGACTGATATGAAGAAGGGATTCCTGAGGGGACCACAGTCCCTGGGCTGTGAGAGCTCCCAGATGGGCTCCCCAGCCCAAAATGGAAGCATCCGTGGTAAGGACCACCGAATGAGAGCGAGTAACAAATGGGACCCCTTGCCTTAAATTGTCCTGATCCTGCCACCATTGAAGAGCTTGGATCAGTGTCCAAGTCACTGGAATCAGTTTGGTAAAAGGATCCTTCCTTTGAGACCAAAAGGCCCTCAGATGGAACCGAATGTCCCTCAACTGGAATCTTGCCCCTTGTACCACTGCTGTAGAAGCTGCCATGTGGCCCAAGAGTTGAAGGAAATGCCTGCTGGTTGGGACACCTGAAGGCAGAAGGAGGAAGCCAGTTCTATAAGAACTCTTGCTCTTTCCAGGGGAAGAAAAGCTCTTGCTTTGACAGTATCTAGCTCTGCCTCTATAAAGGTAAGAAGCTGCACCGGTTCGAGAACTGACTTGGGGAGGTTAAAAAGAAATCCCAGGGAAGTGAGCACTTGCTGGGTCACTTGCAGGTCTGACTTGGTCTGGAGACTGACTCAGTAGGAGTCAGTCGTCCAGATATGGAAAAATGGAAATATTTTGCCTTCTTAAAAAAGACAACTACTACTGCCAAGCACTTTGTGAAAACCCTTGGAGCTGATGTTAGACCAAAGGGCATTGCTTTGAACTGATAATGACCTGAGGGTAACTTGAACCTGAGGTACTTTCAGTGGGAGCACCTGAAAGGGATGTGAAAGTAGGCATCTTTGAGGTCCAGGGAGGCTAGCCAGTCCCCTGGCCTTAGAGAGGGAAGAATTATTCCTAGAGTCACCATCTTGAACCTTGGTTTTAAAAGATGTTTGTTCAGGTATCTTAGATCTAGGATGGGTTGCCACTCTCCTGTCTTTTTTGGAGTAAGGAAGTACCTGGAGTACAAACCTTTGCCCCGGTGTAGGGCAGAAACTCTCTCTATGGCTCTTAAGGCCAGAAGAAATGAAACATCTGCCTCTAGGGCAAGTGTTTAGGAGAGACCTGCAGGTGGAAAAGATCTGGCTCTCATCTTCGGAAATTTTTTGAAGCCGAGAACCAGTCCCTGGCTTACTACTTCTAGGACCCACTTGTCTGAAGTATCAGACATCCAGTCCTGGACGAAGTAAGACAGCCTGCCCCCCTACAGGGATAGGAGAGTCGACCTGGGCAAACCCATCAGGGTGTCTGCTTGGCAGGGGCCCTAGGCTGAGGAGTGGATGCAGCCCTGCTCATCCCCCTTCTGCCTTTCCCTCTGAAGAACCCCCTCTGTGAAAAGGGAGAAGAGGCCTGTGCTTGGTAGAAAGGTCTATGAACAGGCCTGCCCCTGAACCTAGATTGCTGCTTTTGAGGAGTTGTCTGCCTCTCCTTGGCCTGAGCACTCCTATAAGTCGTCCTGTACTCATCCATTTTCTACATGTAATTCTCTGTCTGCTCCCCAAACAGAGAATTACCCACCACAGGAAAATCCATGGCATTAGCCTGGGTGTCTTGTGAGAGGCTAGTACATCTGGGCCAAGTCATCCTCTGAAGAGCCACAGATGTAGCCATGACTCTTGACATATCATTGGAGTCCACAGCAGCATGACATTATACCTTTGATGCCTCAATCCCATCAGCAGCCACCTCCTTGGCCAGCTGGGTAGAGGCCTGTTTAGCCAGTGCCAGTACAGTGTCCCACCTCGACTTCTGGCACCTGGCTGTACAGGCCATATAGTTAGCCTGCCTGAGTCCCAAGGAGGATGCCATGTACGTTTTTTTTAGCCATGGCATCCATCCATCTTCCTGGAGTCTTTGCCTGGGGGGTGTGAAGCCAAGGGAATATCTGCCTTGTCACAGGCTGTAGCCTGCACTACCCCAACATGGCTGCATTGCTGGTATAAAAACTCTGTATCCAAGCCTGATAAGGTGCACCTCTTATCCATCCTTCTGTCAACAGGAGGTACAGAATTAGGAGACTTTAGGATGTTTTGTGTCTGCTTCCCAAAGGACTTATGAAGGGGAATAGACAGTCTCCTGGACTCGGGGACGTCCATCATTTCAACAAAATCAGGCTCCTCCTGATCCTCCATAGGAAGCTGGAGGGTTTCAGCCACTTTTCTGTAAAACAGATACTGAGGAGGGGACTCGGAGAGCCTAGGAGGGGAAACACCAGAAGGTCTGTCTGGGGAGATGTCCAGTTCCACAGGCACATCCAGACTTTCACCATCCTCAAAATCCCCCTCCTCCTCAAACTCCGGTTCATAAAATTCTTCAGGGGTATAATCTTGAACCGGGGGAACCGACAGAACCGAACCCCTGCCAAAAGGTGCCGGATCGGTCGAAACCAGGCGAAGCGATTCAACAATCCAAATCGCTCTGGCTATTTCCTCGGTGGTCAGAACATGAACCTCTGGATCCGAACCGGTCGATTTCTCTTTGCGTTTTCTTTCTGTAGGAACCGATCCCTCAGGATCGGCTCTCCTCTTGCCCGAGGTAATATCGCCCTGGCCAGAGGGTACTCCACCTTGTTCAGTCGGAACCCAACCAGACTGGCCATCCGGGTCAGCAGACTTCTCGGCTTCCTTTTCCCTAAGTCTACCAAATCTTTTTTCCAGGGTAGACCTAGGAAAGTTTTTACAAATTTGGCAGTCTGTATCGAGGTGGTCAAACCCCAGACAATAAACACAAGTGGTGTGGGGGAATCAGCCTTAACAAAGACCTCCCCACACTCACTGCAGTGTTGAAACCCAGTAGGCCCGGTTTCTTTTCTTGGGTTTCTCAGACACGGCCAACCTAACCAAATTTAACCTTTTTTCAGCAACCGCCAGGCAAGACTCCCTTATCGGTTTCTAACCGTGTTAGGGGCATTGGAAAAAAACACTGAAAACATGTTTTTTTAAAACCGATAAGGACCGGTAACCACACACTAAGAAAATACACAAGAAATCAATATAAGGGATCAGTTCAGCTGAACCAATCAAAATACAAGTTTACAATTTCTACAATAATCAGAGACACTATCTAAGTACTCACGGTACCACAGACAGAGCCCGAACCGACAATGCGGAACTAAATTCGGAATAAAACACACAACTTTAACAGACTTTGAACCGAGCAGAAGAAGAAATCTCCAGATTGTCAGAATACAGCAAGACTTCATGTTGTTTGAACAAATACTTCTGTTCAGTGTTCACAGAAGGAGAAGAGGAAGGACCACAAAAAAGTAACAGGAGCATTAAAGGGAAGGAGGTGGATACTAGTTCACTTTCAGAGGAGTGTCCTGAAGGGACTCGCTAATCTTAAAGTTTACAAAGCAAAGGGGCAAGATGGGTTGTATCCAAGGGTATTGATGGAGCTCAGGGAGGTACTGGCTGCACTTCTGACAGTCCTATTTAACAGCTCATTTGAAACAGGAGTGGTTCTGGAGGATTGGAGGAGGACAGATGTAGTCCCACTTCACAAAAGTGTTTGCGGGGAAGAGGCTGGCAATTATAGGCCAGTCACGCCTGGCATCGGTGGTGGGGAAGTTAACGGAATCACTGCCAAAGGAGAGGATTGCAGAATACCCTGAATCTAGTGGGTTACAAGACCTGAGGCAGCATGGATTCACGGGTTTGGGGGAGTCACATCAAATGAATCTGATAGATTTCTGTGACTGGGTGACCAAGGAATTAGATCAGGGTGGAGTGGTGGACATAGTCTACCTAGATTTCAGTGAGGCTTTTGACACTATTCTTCATATAAGGCTAGTAAACAAGCTGGGTAGCTTAGGGGTGAGTTCAGAGGTGGTCAGCTGGGTGAGAAATTGGTTATGTAATAGGTGGCAGTGGGTGGTGCTGGTAAACGGAGATTACTCACAGGAAGGGAGGGTGACCTCTGGGATCAGTGCTGGGACTGGTCCACTTTAATGTTTTTATAAGTGACATCACAGAGAAGCTGGAAAGGAAGGTCTGCCTCTGTGGGTGACACCATAATCTGCAATACGGTGGACACTCGGCAGGAGGGAGATGGGAAGAAGGAAGGAGAGACCTTACAAAACTTGGAGTGGTCAAGAGTATGGCAGCTGGGATTCAATCTGAAGAAGTGCAAAGTAATGCACCTGGGGTACTGAGACCCAGGGGCAGAGTACAAAATTGGAGAAGAGGTACTGATGATCACCAATCAGGAAAGAGACCTGGGGGTAATCTTACTGCATGACCTAAAGGTGATCATTCAGTGTGACAAGGCATTTGGGAGGGCTACTGGCATACTGGGGTGAATAGGGAGGGATATAACCAGAAGAAAGAGGGAGGTGGTATTGCCCCTGTATAGATCACTAGTAAGACACCCCCCCCCCCACCTAGAGTACTGTGTCCAGTTCTGGAGACCACATCTCTGGAAGGACACAGATAGAGTGGAGACAGTCCAGAGGAGGGCAGCTAAAATAGTGCAGGGTCTGCATCAGAAGCCTTACAAGGAAAGACTTAAGGGCCTAAATATGTATGCCCTGGAAGAGGGGTGGGGGTGGGGGAGAAAATGACACATACCTTTAAATACCTCACTGAGGTAATTAAGGTACAGAAGGGAAGTGTTTTTCAGAAAAAAAGATGTTCACGACAAGGGGGCACGATAAGAAGCTGGAGGGGGGGGGTTGATGCAGGAGAAGTGCAAGGAAGTACTTTTTCACAGAAAGAGTGGTAGATTCCTGGAACAGTCTTGCAGCAGAGGTGGTTGGGGCGAAAACAGCAGTGGGGTTCAAGAATACAAGGGATAGGCATACGGGAATGTTAGGAGAAGGGGAGTTGGGTGAAAGGGCTGGAGGTCAAGTACAACCTGCGGTGACACTATAGGCAGGAAAAAAAAAGAGGCAGATTAGGTGGACCAAGCGTCCTTTATCAGCCAGCAAATTCTATGTTTCTAATCCAGTTTAAAACCATTTTCTTTCACCAATGTTGCAGTCCTTTGTGCTCTCAGATGTTACACATGCTGTTATTTTCCTCTACAAAGTTACACTTGACTTGTGACTCATTTCAGATTGGCAGCTTCCCCGCTAAGGCCACTTGTGTGATTCCATGGTGGATCTTAACTCACATCCTCAGTTCCATCATGCACTATTCTCACTGAACCGCGACAACATATAAAAGGGCCTCTGGGACTCAGACAATCCAGGCAAGGAGCCAAACAGTCTGGGAACACACGTGGGGGCTTGGGGGGGGTCCTCCATGTGATGAAAATCTCCAGCCCTGGAAACCTTGTAGCAAGCATGTCAAGGATGCTAAGCGAGGCAACACCTAAGCAGACCTGTCTGTACGGGCATAGGCAGGGAACACAGGCAGACTAGGTGGGACCAGTGATCCTCGTCTACCGTCAACTACTATGCAACTGTGTGGCACAACTGTTAACTTCTGACGTTGTGGGCTCCTAACTCCAGTCAAAGTTGTAGCCTCTGGAGCACTGAAGAATTGATGCTCCTTAGACCTGGCTACAGGATTTACCCAGCAGGACAGAGCTCCATCAGTCCTTCTTCCTGTTCCTGTGATCGAGTCCCCACTTGCGAGTGGCAACTGGGCGTGCAAAGATCCCTAGGGCCACCCATTAAGAATTAGTACCCCCTGCCTCTCACCATCTCCTTCTCTTCCTGCACAAGGATGTAACTTACCAATGAGTTAAGCTGTACTCACAATCCCAGTGATGAAGGAGTGCAGTAGCTGTCAAATTGCAATCTTTGTGTTGATTTATTGATGCCTGCGGCCTTACTATGGAACACTGTTAATCTGCTCATGAGTATGCATTAGTCTGGCAGTCCATGTCTTTTCCCCTGCTGATGTCATTGTAGTGGACTGTGATCACAACCGGACATTCAGCAATCCACTTCAATGCTGTAGTTGCATGGATGCCATGATAACATAATATGACAATATAGAACAATAATTCCCACTAACAATAATTCATCATTGTAAAAATACAATACTGCAGTTATCATGCAGCACAATGTACTGTGGTAAACTGACCTAACTGGCTGCTCCAACAATATATACCTTTCTGGGTGTGACCGTGATTCCTGATCTCCCATTTTCTTCCAACAGTATTTTGTTATTTATTCTAAAATAAGAAATACCACAGATTATTGTGATAATCAATATATTGTGATACTTTTTACACAAATATTGTTATACTAAAAATCTGATGATATGACATAGCTAGTACTGTAGCAGTCCAGAGACCTGGGTTTGAATCCCACAGCCCCCACTTGCATATACTGTGTGACCCTGAGCAAGCCACTTAACTTCCCTGTGCTCCCAGGTTGCACCTGTTAACAAGCTTTCATCTTAGTGTGTACTCCTGGTTAAACAATTGAATATAAGTAGTCTGAAGTATGTATTATTTCAGAAATGGCCAGACTGACATGCCACATGCATCTTTCTTAGTTTTACCTGCCAGTTTTGTATCGACTGGTCACAGTTTCCTGTCAGCAATGAAATATTCATTGCCTTGAAAAAGGCACACACACAGCATATCTGTACTTTTCAACAGTTTTATTACTGCAGTGTTCATTCCTGAGTTGACACAGTGATGTAATATTATGTATGTATATGTATTTATTTATCTAATTATACTGGCCTGGTAGGGCCAGTATAGTTAGGGTTGCACGATCACGTCTATGTTAAACAGAGACATTTGCACTTTAATTACTTTGCAACCGTTTATCTGATTTGCCTGAAATTTTGCAACGGCAGTGTGGTACCATAGGTCTCTGGATCTAGAAAGTTTTACTCCAGTTGGATTTGCGGTTGAGGAGCTGCGGAGGGTCAAAAAGTGTGAAAAATCCTCAACTTTTTAAAATTCTTTACTCGTCTCCACAGCCTAAACAGTCTGTCCGTCTGGTCTAAAATGTTCAAGGTATCTGGAGACTGGGTCAGGGAAGTGCTTTTTGAAGGTTTGGTGAAAAAATATTAATCCGTTCAAAAGTTATTAAATGTTTAGTTTCCCCATTATAGCATATGGGAAAAATATATGTGCACCACGAAAGCACCGCGGTGTTTCGCGAAAGTTCCACTGGTTAACACGGGACTTTTCGTGAAAGTACCACATACTTAGCAAAAGTCCCCATGTTAACCAATGGGATTCTTTGCAAAAAGTCCGTGGTACTTTATGAAAGTTCACGGGTAAACAACTCCCAAAAAAGAGTTTCTGTGCCACTTCATCGCGAAAAAACAGGACTTTTGGGCTGAAATTTGCAGGGTGGCAAACCCTTGCCCCACAGATATGCCTTTTGCTAGTTTGGTGAAAAAAAAATGTTACACTGACTCCATAGTTACAGCACTCTGAAGTTGCAAATTTTTCCAAATTACAACATTGTGGCAGCGTCTTTTGGTGCCAATATCTTGAAAACGGATTGAGATACGGATTTTTGGCTAAATAGTGTACCAAGCATGCATGGAGGCGGCCAGGTCATGAATACAACCATGGTGGAATTTTTTTCTCAGCTGCTATGGTTACTGAGATATTGCCAAATAAGTGTTACAAGGGTTACTTGAAATGTCTCTAGGCCTGCGCTATGTGTCTGTACTTATGGGTAGGTGGGAGCGCAGGGCCTATAGGGCCCCACAATCCCACCTATGCATACCATTTATGCTAAACTGGGAGCACAGGGCCCTCCTGCACTATGCCACTAGACTTCTGGGTGAGTGGAAGCGCAAGGCTCGAGGGCCCATTCTCCGACCTATGGACACCATTTTGCAACCTGGAAACACACTTATGGGGAGGGTGGGAGTGGAGGCCTGTGCTGCCACCTATGGATACCATTGTGCAAACCTGGGAGCAACAGGGCCCTGCTGCACTATGCCACTAGACTTCTGGGTGGGTGGGAGCGCAAGGCTCGGAGGGCCTATTGTCCGACTTATGGATACTATTTTGCAACCTGGAAACACATATTTGGGGGAGAGGTGGGAGTGGAGGGCCCGTGCTGCCACCTACAGATACCACAGTGCAAACCTGGGAGCACATGGCCCTCCTGCTATATGTCTCTATACTTATCGGTGGGTGGGACCCATGCTCCCACATATGGATGCCATCATGCAAAACTGGGAGCACATGGCCTTACTGCGCTGTCTCTCTAGCCTTATGCATAGGTAGGAGCACAGGGCCCCAGAGGGCATGCGCTCCCACCTATGGATACCATTTTGCAAAACTGGCAGCACATGACCCTGCTGGGCTATGTCTCTACATTCATATGGGTGGGAGCGCAGGGCCTGGAGGGTCCACGCTCTAACCTCTGGATACCATTTAGCAAACCTGGGAATACACTTATGGGTGGGTGGGAGCGCAGGGCCTAGAGGGCCTGTGCTCCCACCTATGGATACCATTTTGCAAACCTGGGAGCACAGGGCTCTCTTGCACTATTTTTCTATACTTATCGGTGGGTGCGAGCATCACATATGGATACCAGCATGCAAAACTGGGAGTACATGGCCCTAATGCACTATGTCTCTAGCCTTATGGGTAGGTGGGGGGCACGAGCCCACATATGGATACCATTTTGCAAAACTAGCATCACTGGGCCCTCCTGCACTATGTCCCTATGCTTATGGGTAGGCAGGAGCGCAAGGCCCAGAGGGCCCGCACTCCCACATACTCTTATCCATATTGTATCATTACACTTTCTCAAAAAGAAGGGAAATTCATTGCAAAAAAACACCATTTTAATGCAGTTATTATGGTTAATTCCACACTGATTAAAGTCTGAATTATGGTTAACAACCTACCACCCCACTCCTCCGTTTCCCCACCTCCACACACCAACAGGCATCGAGTGTCGTTATTCTCCCATTCCCCATACTGTACCATCTCAGCTTGTACACCCCCGATGCCTATTGGTATGTGGGGATGGGGTTTGATGGTAGGTTGGTAACCCCAGCATCGAATTTACAGACTTTTTGTTTTATATAACAAAAGAACCCCAGAGCAAATGCACTGGGGCAAGGGTTATCCCGGAGGATATTGGCCATACAGCCAAATTTTACAGAAAATAAAAATTGCACATACCCCAATAATGCAAAGCATCATGGGAAACATATGCAAATGTACATAAATTAATTTGGACTGCCTCAACTTTAAGCAGAATTGCATGGTGCCAGAAGGCCTCACAATACATATCAGCAAAGGCTGAGAACAGCAGACACAGACACGTGTTTCATCCTCATTTGGACTCATCAATGTGTCATATCTGTACCTCAGCCCAGGGAGAGATAGCCAGCCAGCCACCCTACGGGGGATCTTATTGGTTTGGGTCATGGGCAGCCCAAAGTTAGAGAGAGAAGAAGACAACAAAAGAACCCCAGAGCAAATGCATTGGGGCAAGGGTTATCTCGGAGTTTATTGGAGGTTAGTGCTGTGGTATTTTCAACATTTACTGGTTTCACACACATAAGGCATATACATCAAAGTATTGTCTGACACAGTCCTATTATATACTAAATCCAACAACGAGGAACACAGCCTGTTTTACATCAGCTCAGAGGTCACCACAATAACCTCCTTGTACGAGGACCTGAGAGGGAAAAGAAAACTTAAAGAGGTAGCCTGGGTTGCAAACTGGCTGCACAACAGGACACAGAAGGTAATAGTGAGTGGAACACATTCCGAAGAAAGGGGGGTCACTAGTGGAGTACCTCAGGGCTCAGTACTGGGTTCAGTCCTCTTTAACATCTTTATAGGTTACATTGCAGAGGGTCTGGAGGGAAAGGTATGCCTCTTTGCAGATGATACAAAGATCTGTAACAGAGTTGATACACGGGGGGGTAGAAAAGATGAGAAGGAACTTGGCAACGTTGGAGGAATGGTCAGACATATGGCAACTTAGATTCAATGCAAAGAAGTGCAAAGTAATGCACCTGGGAGACAAAAACCCAGGAGAAGAGTACACAATAGCTTGGGAGGTACCAACAACAACAAAAATGGAACGGGACTTGGGGGTAGTCATATCAGATGATCTAAAGGTGGGTAAGCAATGTAAGAAGTCAGTGAGGAGAGCCAGGGGGATACTGGGATGCACAGGAAGGGGCATCACAAGTAGAAAAAGGGAAGTGGTTATCCCTCTGTACAGACAGTTGATGAGACCCCATCTGGAGTGCTGTGTGCAGTTTTGGAGACCTCATCTACGCAGTGACATAGACTGGATGGAAGCAGTCCAGAGGAGGGCAACTAAAATGGTGCAGGGTCTGCAGCAGAAATCATATGAAGAGAGACCGAGAGAGCTTAATATGTATACCCTTGATGAAAGGAGGGACAGTGGGGACATGATAGAAACGTTCAAGTACCTCAAGGGAATCAACAAAGTCCAGGAGGGTAGCATCTTTCAGAAAAAGAGATGTGTAAGAACAAGGGGACATAATTTAAAGATAGAGGGGGAACGGCTCAGGGGTAATGTGAGGAAATCTTTTTTCATGGAGAGAGTGGTGGATGTGTGGAACTGGCTTCCTGGGGAGGTTGTTGGGGCTAAAACAGTGGGGGAATTCAAACATGCATGGGACAGACACAAGGCAATTGTAGTGGGGGGTGGCAGGAAGTAGGCTGTTGGTTAACTAGAATCTGAAGCTTATCCAGTAGGTAGGGAAATGGGCAGACTGGGTGGGCCAAGTAGTCCTTATCTGCTGTCAAAGTCTATTTCTGTTTCTATGTTACTGTAGCATTGTGAAGAAAGGGGAAGGGTACCCATAGGAGGCCAACCTTATGGACTAGAAATTGTAAAGGATAGAGTATGCTAAGAAATAGAAGAACTGTTGCAAAAGATTTAAGAAAAGGTCAGTCCTCAAGAGTGGCAGTGTCTCCCTGTCACATACAAACAGCAGGGTTCTTGCCTTGTTCTAGTCCCTGCCACTTTAGGATGATGGCACTCACAGCCTCATGCATCAGCACGCAGAGCATGCCAAGTGGAGCACCACTGACGTCCCACTCCCTGATGGTTTGCCACTGCACTGCCACCTGTGGTCACCTAGGTGACAGTGTTAAGTAGCCACAGAAACCCTTCCTCCCCTGGCAGAAGAGAGCCTGGCCATCCCTCAACAACTTGAGATCATTCTCGAACTCAGGTTGCTAGTATTGTTCGTGGTAGTGCTACCACTGTGCAGATGGGCCAGCATTATAAATACAGAGAATAACATAACCCCCAACATGGATTCTGACAAGTATGGTCGGTTGTGTCATAAAGGAAGACAGCGAAGCTCAACTGCCTTTAGATGGCACTGACACTACGAGGTGTGAGAAACAGACTACAGTGCATGATAGAACGTTGTTATTAAAATCCATCAGTTTCAAAATGTTGTTATGCTGTGGTAGCTACATCATCATAGTGGTTATGCTGCACTAGCTACATAGCTACTACAATTTAACATGAACGCGATAGCGCATGTGCCTTAGGCAACCAGGAAGCAGCTGCAGCGGTGAAAATGAGAGCAATGGAGAGTGGCACAGCGGGGGAACAAACAAAGTAGGGATCCCAAGTATGCTCCTGAACTATTCATTTTACTTTTGTACTTAGTAGTTGGCCTCCTACACTATAAAAAACAATGGCTGGATGCCCAGTCAGTAAAACACCCCGTTAGATCATCTTGTGGTCCACAAGGTGACCAAACCTCTCGAGCTGCGCTCTTGAGGTTAAAGCAGTTGCCTTAGGAACCGTTCGATGGTCTGACAGGCATGTTACCAATGGGCATCCATCCATTATTCTCTTATGTTCTGCACACCAAGGTGTAGGTTGATGTATATAATATGTTTCTAGCATTTTTTCCCCCAAATATAAACCAAACACAGCTGGTCAGTCAATATTTTATTACAGATGAAATATTGGTAAATATGGCCGATTGTTTCTGTTTTCATTGAAAGCAACTACATCTTAATCGCGCTGCTGATAAATGTCTAACTTCAGAAGCTATCTGCAGCACCTGCAAAAAGTTGTTCTAAATGTTCTAACATACAGAACTGTAAAGAAGCTCTGAAAAAGATGACCACAGTGTACTGTAACACTTATACTTGTCTGTCTCACCTTCATTGTTCTGTTAATAATCAATACATCACATTGTCTTATTCACAGTCAGTTATGCTCTACATTCTGTGCATAATGTCAAAATGTCAACAAGCACATTATCCATGGTAACATTTGTGAACCTTGATATAGAAGGCCAACTAGCTATTGGGATGAGTATGATGCTGAGGATGGAACTAGTAATGACAAACACAAGATGTTGATGTGGATAAGTAAGCAGGGTTATTCGAGACAACTAACTATAGACCTTGGCTTGTTCATGAGAATACAGTGTAAAATGCCAGGCCAATATTCAGGTGCCTCATCAAACCAAAATAATTGAGACAGCAATGAAAGAAACTTTAGCAATGAGACCACAGAAAATTTTTTATTCTACAATGTTGTCATAAAACACAGCAAAGTACAGTAATGATGAAGTATACAAACTGATAGAAACCAAAATGCAGATGATGACAGCAGAAAAAGACCAACTGGTCCATTTAGTCTGCCAGAATTCCCTATTTAGCCGTGGGTCTTTACTGTCCCTTCAGGGTCCCCATCCCTCCCCCAATTCTCCTTCCAGTTTCTGATGCCCTGGCCCCTCACTATACCCTTCAGTCTGTTCCAGATATGCTAGTAACCACCAATGGTTTTAGCACCCACTACTTCAAATGGAAAACTGTTCCACAGCTTCACCAGCCTTTCTTTAAAATAATACTCATGTCGCTCCTGAACCTCCCTCCTGTCAGTTACCACTCATGTCCATGGGACCGCAAACTAGTATTCGAGCTAAATAGTTCCTCACAGTTTACCTTGATAATTCCCTTTAGGAACTCAAATTTTTCTATCATATGTCCCCTCTCCCTTCTTATCTCCAGTGAGTACATGATCAGTGCCTTAAGGGGCTGCTCATATGACCTGCCTTGTTGGCTCTGAATTATTTGTGTTACCCAACGCTGTACAGTCTCCAGCCTATCCCCATCCTTCCTGAGGTGAGGGCTCCAGAACTAGGCACAGTACTCTAGGTGTAGCCTCACCAAGGATCAATAGAGGAGAAGTATTACCTCTTCCCTTCTTCTATCAATACCCCTTCCGATATATCCCAGTGTCTTACTTGCTTTGCAATATGCCGTGTTGCACTGACTCTTTGAGGAAGTCAGAGATGATAAGTCCAAGATCCTGTTTCTTAGCCGTAGGCTAAGTCAAAGACTCCCACCCAGCTGGAGTACTCTGTCCTGGGGTTTTCTGATCCCCTAGGATTTTGAAACTGTTAGCCACTGTGGCTAAAACATCCGACAACATTTTAGCCACGAGAGAACATGAACCACAAAATAATAAGTCTGAAAAGTTGTCTCTATTCTTTTATTAAGCAAAATTACACTGGGTAGTATTAAAGAACTGTATAATATTGAAAACCCAGTTCTAAGTGTTTTACTTATGGGCTGTGATGTAACTGGTCTAACAGTATTATACACTGCATCACAAAGTTTGATTGTCACCGTTACATAAAATCATAACACTCTTAAATCAAATAAAGCTGTATATATCATTTGAGTTGTCAGAGTTTTTATTTACCGTTCTTTCAGATGGATTAGAAAGTTGCAAACAATAGCAGAAAGCACAGCCTTGAACAGGCAGCAGTAGCATAAGTATGGCCAAGTGAATTTGCCAATAGTTGAATCTGACCCACTGCAGGCACCACTGAGTGGCAGTTAATTTACATTTATTTTTCACTAATTAGTCTTGCCCAAGCTGCAGAGTGCTGTTTTTTTTTTTCACATGCATCCCTAAACTTGTTGAACCCATTATTGGTGGCCTTATGTTCAATACCAAAAGCCATGCACTGTGTGGCCATTCAACTTTTTTCTACCAGTTGCCTCATTGGGCTCAGTCATCCTTCCCTTCACTGCCAAATATCCAGCAGTTAAACTGTACATATGTTTATTTTTAAATCAGTTCAGTCTCTTCAAGCTTTTCTCTGAAATTATAACCCGGCTTATGCCCTACCTGCTCCTAACTAGTGAGACTGCGGTATCTGTTTTTGTTAATCCCTGCTACCAATCAAGGTGAGACCATGGTGAGAGTGGAGCGCCATGAAGTCTCGTGGCGGCTCCCAATAGCAAAGATTGCATCTGTAGTTTTTTTGATGTGCAGCCTCCTCCGCGCTAAGATAGTAAGAACAGTGACAATTTAATAACATTCACCACTGTGGCATGGGAAACCAGCAGGATTTAAGCCACACACAAATAATTTGCTGGTGGTGACGTGGCAAGTGACTAGTGGGAACATAGGTTTTTGTTCCCAAGGTGCATTACCTTGCACTTTCTGGCTCTGCATTTCAACTGCCAAACCTCAAACCACCCCTCTAGCTTTTGTAAGTCACTCTGCATTTCTGTGATTTCTTCATCACTATCCATCCTCCACAGAGTTTCATGTCATCTGTGAAGAGACACAACCTGATTGATGGAAAAGGACAATGAAATTCTGGATAATTTCATTGAAAACTCACATTCTGATGGCAACGACAAAATAGTTTCACCCGAGATAGATCCAGAGTATAGTCCCTCGACAACATATAAGCCAACCAGAATGACACAATGCACACTGAGTGATGAACATACATAGACTTTGACGGCAGATAAGGACCACTTGGCCCACCCAGTCTGCCCACTTCCCTACCTACTGGATAAACTGCAGATTCTAGTTAACCCACAGCCTACTTCCTGCAACCCCCCCCCCCACTATAACTGCCTTGTGTCTGTCCTTTGCATGTTTGAATTCCCCCACTGTTTTAGACCCAGCGACCTCCTCAGGAAGGCTGTTCCATGTATCCACAACTCTCCGTGAAAAAATGTCCTCCCATTACCCCTGAGCCGTCCCCTCTATCTTTAAATTGTGACCCCTTGTTCTTACACATCTCTTTTTCTGAAAGATGCTACCCTCCTGGACTTTGTTGATTCCCTTGAGGTACTTGAACGTTTCTATCATGTCCCCCTTGTCCCTCCTTTCATCAAGAGTATACATATTAAGTTCTCTCAGTCTCTCTTCATATGGTTTCTGCTGCAGACCCTGTACCATTTTAGTTGCCCTCTTCTGGACTGCTTCCATCCAGTCTATGTCCCTTGCATAGATGAGGTCTCCAAAACTGCACACAGTACTCCAGATGGGGTCTCGCCAATTGTCTGTACAGAGGGATAACCACTTCCCTTTTTCTACTTATGATGCCCCCTCCTATGCATCACAGTATCCCCCTGGCTCTCCTTACTGACTTTTCACATTGTTTACCCACCTTTAGGTCATCTGATATGACTACCCCCAGGTCCCTTCCATTTGTTGTTGTTGTTAGTACCTCCCCTGCTATTGTGTACTCTTCTCCTGGGTTTTTGTTTCCCAGGTGCATTACTTTGCACTTCTTAGCATTGAATCTAAGTTGCCATATGTCTGACCATTCCTCCAACCTTGCCAAGTCCCTTCTCATCTTTTCTACCCCCTCTTATGTATCAACTCTGTTACAGAACTTTGTGTCATCTGCAAAGAGGCATACCTTTCCCTCCAGACCCTCCGTAATGTCACCTATAAAGATGTTAAAGAGGACTGGACCCAGTACTAAGCCCTGAGGTACTCCACTAGTAACCCCCCTTCTTTGGAATGTGTTCCATTCACTATTACCTTCTGTGTCCTGTTGTGCAGCCAGTTTGCTACCCAGGCTACCACCCTGGGACCCACTCCCAGGCTGGCTAACTTGATTATTAATCTTTTGTGCAGGACTGTGTCAAATGCCTTGCTAAAGTCCAGGTAGGCCATATCCACAGCCCCTCCCTGGCCTATTATTTTGGTCACCCAGTCAAAGAAATCAATTAGATTCGTCTGACATGACCTTCCTGCTGTAAATCCATGCTGCTTTGGGTCCTGTGTCCCGCTGGCCTCTAGGTACTCAACAATTCTTTCTTTCAGAAGTGATTCCATCATTTTCCCTACCACTGAGGTCAAACTTACAGGTCTGTAGTTTCCTGCTTCTGCCTTGCTCCCACTTTTGTGAAGGGGAATCACATCTGCCCTCCTCCAGTCCTCAGGTACCGCCCCATCCTGCCATGATTTGTTAAAAAGCGTGGTCAGTGGTGTCACTAGGTCCTCCCTTAGTTCTTTTAGGATTCTGGGGTGAACTTCAGCCCCATTGCTTTGTCCACCTTTGAGTTTTAGTAGTTCTTCAGGACTCTTTTTCTTGTGAGTGGACTGGTGTCAACCCTCACCCAGAGTGCTTCTATTGTCTGGTTTAAGTAACTCCTCCTCATCTTCTTTTGTGAATACTGAGCAAAGTATTCATTCAGCATCTCTGCCTTTTCACTGTCTTCCTCTGCCCACCTCCCTCTCCTTTATTAATCTTCACTATTCCTCCATTAACCTTTCTATGCTCCCTAATGTACCTATAAAAGGTTTTATCCCACTTCTTAACCGAGTTGGCTATTTTTTCCTCAGTTTGGGCCTTTGCTAGTCTGACTGCCTTCCCCACTTCTTTCTGCTTTAATTGATACAGTTCCCTGTCATGCTCCTTCTGTGATTCCTTATACTTTTTGAATGCAGCCTTTTTCTCCTTAATCTTCCCTGCCACTTCTTTTGAGAACCATAGTGGTTTTTTTACTACGCTTTGTTTTCTTTATTTGTTTCACACAAAGGCTTGTTGCCTCTATGATGGCAGTTTTGATTTTTCTCCATTGTTCTTCCACCCCTCCTTTTTGGTAATTTGCTAGTGCATTCTTCAGGTATTCACCATTATGCCAAAGTCAGCCCTTCTGAAGTCCAGTATCCTTGTTTTTGTATGGCTTATCTCCATGGTTATGCTCATTGTGAAGCACACTGTACAGTGGTCGCTTGTTCCCAGATGTCTACTGACTTCTAAATTGTGATCCTCTCTCCATTTGAGAGAGCACCAGGTCTAGTATTGCTCCCTCCCGAGTGGGTTCCAACACTAGCTGTCTAAGGCCTGCTCCCTGCAGGGCATCGAGAATGACTCTGCTCTTGGATGTGGCTGCAGTACATGTTATCCAGTTAACATCCGGCATATTCAGGTCCCCCATCAACAGTATCTCCCCCTTTTCAGCCATTTTGAGAATGTCCTCTATCATTTTGTTGTCCATTTCCTTCCCTTGAGACAGGGGTCTGTATACAACCCGTGTGGACTGTGATGCCATTCCCTGTCTCCAAGGTGACCCAGAGTGCCTCTTGTCTTCCCCCTTTCCTTTTTAGTTCTGCAGCTTTGATCCCTTCCCTTATGTATAGAGCTACTCCACCTCCTCTTTAACCTTCCCGGTCCCTTCTGTAGATTGTGTACCCTGGTATGTTGACATCCCAGTCATGGTTCTCGGTGTACCATGTTTCAGTGACTGCCACAATATCCAATTGTTCATCTTCCATCAGGGCTACTAGCTCAGGAAGCTTGTTTCTCAGACTACGGGCATTGGTACTCATTGCCCTCCATTTAATGTTGGCTTTATCCTTTTTCCCCCATCCCTGCTCTTATTGCCCTTGTCTATTTTTCCACTTACCCCTGTCGTGTCCTGTGTTGAGCTCTGTACCTCAGTGTTTACCTTACTACCTGCCACTGCACTCTGATGTCTCAACGTTACTTCTTGATATCCAAAAACTAGCTGTCTCGACTCTTCTCCACGTGTGAATTGTGGTACAAAAAAACAGAAACATTCTTCGTATGGTGGGAGCAATGGCTGTTTACAGTGTTTGTAACCGTATACCATCACAACAGTGATATGTTTACATCGCCGAGTCAATACAGCACCAGATTTTGTCGACTGGCATATTTGACAAACTCACTGTGTCCCCCTCCTAGGCCCCAGGAGTTGGTATATTTAGTATGGGGTGTGTAGAGGCGGCGCAGGCCCTGCAAACAGAGAGAAGCCGCTGAATAGGACAGTCACCAAAATTTAGTGCCGTACTGACGCAGTGCTGCAAACGTGTCGCTGTGATGTCAAGGAACCATTTGTAGCAAGGGTCATTCTAGAATGGGGAACAGTCAAGATGAGGTGGTAGCAGTAATTTCTGGAAACTTTTTGTTCAAAGTTGCAGTTTTCTGTAGTGGGGTCAACACCGGTTAAGGCTATATGCCTGTTTAACAATGTCAACATTCCTGAAATTTCTCAGGTGATGTGTAATATACCGCAAACATTGTACAAGCCGCCCATTGGCGCGAGTGATTGATTTCTACCAGCGACCGGGTTCTGGAATGGACCTGGGTTGTCGGAGGGCCGGCCGTGGGGAGAAAGATCGAGAGTCCTATAGACTGCTCTCCTGCTCCAGGGGGAGGGTGTGGTGTATCACCAGTGAATGGGAACCCCTAGTGGAGGCCAGGGGCATCACAGCACCAGAGCGGCAACAAGGATTTGAGGGGGCGAGACGGACACTGGCGTCATTGCATGTTCCTGCCCCCCACCTACAGGGGGGAAAAATGAATGCCTGCCCCGCTGCCTTAATGATGCCTGCCCCCAGCTGCAAATCGGCTCCCCAGGCTGACTCCCACCCTATCTTGTTTGTGGCACCTTAGGGCAGGTGCCACATCCCCGTCCATGGGGGCAAGCCAGGGGGTCCTGGAAGGGTGACTAATGTGGGAACGCTGCAGCTCTGGGGTCCATGACCGGGCAGATGGCCCAGCAGTAGGGTTAGGCACCAAAAAGAATAAATAAAAAGAAAAAAAAAAAACATTGTACATTATTTCATCGGTGAAGCAAGTATAGGAATGGTAATAACAGCAGCTTTTCAATATAACTGGCAAAGGGAAGTTATTCTTGGAGGTGACACTAGATGTGATTCACCTGGTCACTGTGTAAAATATGGTGACAATACATGTATGGTCCTTGAGATGGATAAAGACATACAGTACATATACAGCTTATCCAGGTAATGATAATATATTGTAATCTGACCAGTTTCATAATTGCTATATGAAGTGATATTAATAGAAACATAGAATCTGACAGCAGATAAGGACCTCTTGGCCCACCCAGTCTGCCCATTTTTCCCTACTTGCAGTCACACTGCAGACCCTACTTAATCTCTGGCTTTACTCCCTGCTTCCCTTACTTCTAAGGTTCCCTTATACCTATCCAATACCATCTTAAATCCTGTTACAGTTTTTGCTCCCACCACCTCACCAGGGAGTCTGTTCCAGGAGGCACATACTGCCCTTTCTGTGAAGAAGTGCTTCCTTACCTTTCCCAGAGTTTACCCCCTCCAGCTTCATAGCATGACCCATTGTTCTTGAGCAACCTTTTCTCTGAAAAAGGCTTCCCTCTTGAACCTTATTTATACCCTTGAGGTATTTGAAAGTCTCTATCGTATTTCCCCTCTCATTCCCTCCAGGGTGTACGTATTGAGGTCCTTCAGTCTCTCCTCATAGGGCTTTTCATGCAGATTCCGCACCATTTTAGTTGTACTCCTCCTGACTGCCTCTGCTCTGTCTGTGTCCATCCAGAGATAAGGACTCCAGAACTGGACACAGTACTTCATGTGGGGTCTCACCAGAGATTTATACAGAGCTATCATCACCTCCCACTTACTGCTGGTGATACCCCTCACTATGCACCCTAGCATCTCACTGGCTCTCCCCACTGCCTTGTCATACTATCTGGGCATCTTTAGGTCATCAGATATGACAGCACCCAGGTCTCTTTCCTGTTTGGTTGTCGTCAGTATCACTCTCCCCATTTTGTACTCCGACCCTGGTTCCTATGCCCCAAGTGCATGATTCTGCACTTTTTTTGCACTAAAACTTAGTTGCATGTTCTAGACCACTCCTCAAGCCTACCTAGATCTCTGTTCATTTTTTCCACCCCTGTGGAGTGTCCACTCTACTGCACATTTTAGTGTCATCTGCAAAAAGACATACGTTCACTTCTAGTCCCTCTGCAATATTACTTATAAAGATATTAAAAAAGACTGGTCTCAGTACTGATCTTTACAGCACCCCACTAGTCACCCTTCCTTCCTTGACGTGAACTCCATTTACCACCACCCTCTGATGCTTATTCTCCAACCAGTTACTTACCCATTTTACCACTTTTGGTCCCACTCCTAGGTTGCTAAGCTTGTTTACGAGTCTCCTATGTGAAACAGTGTCGAAGGCCTTACTGAAATCTAGGTAGGCCACATTCACCGCTCTACCCTGATCTATTTCCTTGGACACATAGTCAAAGGAATCTATAAGATTACTTTGACATGACCTCCCCCTAGTGAATCCACGCTGCATCGGATATTGTAAGCCACTGGATTCAAGATATTTCACAATCTTTTCTTCCAGTAGTGATTCCATTAATTTCCCCACCACCAAAGTCAGACTGACTGGCCTGTAATTCCCTGCTTTCACTTTTGTGGAGTGGTACTACATCTGCCCTCCTTCAGTCCTCCAGGACCACTCTCATTTCCAGTGAGTGGTTGAATAGGACTGTCAGAGGTGCAGCCAGCACCTCTCTGAGCTCCCTCAATAACCTTGGATGTATGCCATCTGGCCCCATTGCCTTGTCCCCCATAAGATTTGCAAGCTCTTTCAGGACTCTTTCCTCTGAAAATGGACTGGTGCCCACTCCCCTTCCTTCAATGCTCCTGCCACTGATCTGTGGTCCCTCACCTTCCCTTTCATCTGTGAAAAGTGAACAAAATAATTAATAAAAATGGATATTTTTTTCCTTTGTTAGGGCTGCAGGTAGGCAGAGCCTGCAGCCCTATTGTATCAGCTCTAAAAATGAGCTTCAGGATTCAGAACGTATAACACTTCCTTTGGAGTTTTCAAATGATCCTTCCACCTCTTTGCAGCCCTTCAAGTTAACCCTTGCAGTGCTACAGACTGAACACCTGTCCAGAGCTCAGTCAAATAGATTCATTCTAGTTCTTTCGGCAGCCAAGGGATTAAGAAACAAATGCTCTGGAGAATCACTTCTCCTCCCCAACCTTGTAGTGCTTTAGTGAATACAAAAAATACATGTTTTCTTTTGAATCCAACTTGGTAAACAGCATTTTTAGAGCTAATGCAAGAGGACTGCATAAAGCCATCTTGCTGTCTGTAGCTGGAAAAATGGAGTACCATGGCACACATTTTGGGAGTTTTCAGTGTATCCTCCTACCCTGCTTGCAGTATATAGCACTGTTTCTAGAGCCCCTTAAATAACTGCACCTTTTAAAAGAACTTGAGGCAGTAATGGCAGTAGTTTCTATTAAAACACATTCATCATTTTAAGGGCATGTAAGAATAATAGATACGGAACAGCTAACTTCCATAAATAATGAAAAGATTATTTCTTTTCAATGGCACTTCTTTTCCTGCACTCTAGCATATTTACCCGATTCTGTAGTATATGTGTTGATTTCCTGCAAAATGTGTCTTTAAAACGAAGATATTTATAATAATTAGATAGTTAATCTTGCTGTGTGCCTTTTCTGGTATTTTAATGGTTTCAGCTCCCCCTGTTCTCAGATTACCTTGCAATACATTTGAGTCTCAACCTTTGATTATGCTAGTCATTAATCTTCAGCCTTCTTGTGTGCTTTTATATATATAAATATTGACATTTTATTTTTATTCTTCAGTAGCATAAAGGCACTGTGCTTTTGCAGAGTTTTTTTGCAAATTCCTTGCCTCTTTCATTTAATTTTTCTGTTTAATGTTCACCTCCACATTTACATTTTTTATTTCTATTTGATCAGGTTTTACAGCATGTAAGGCTAGCAACAGTGGCAGCTCCAGCTTCCGCTGCTTACCAGGGCACTGGCTAGGCACTACAGTTGGAAGCCAGGACACCTACTGAAACTGGAATGGAAAGCACATGTGCATATTCATGCTTGCTTCTTGGAGTGTTTGAAGTAATGCTGAATGTTATGTTTCTAAATTCCATTTTTTTTTTTTTTTTAAACAGGGCTGGCCCTGCTTCTCCTACCTTGGGGGTGGAGGTACAGATAGCCTGGCTTCTCTTGGCTTGGGATAGATGGCTCTGCTTCTCCTGGCTTGAGGGAATGGCCCTGCCCCCTGCTTTCTCTAGCAGAAGAAGCTGGGCCAAATGACTCAGAAGATAGGGCTATCCCCCCAAGCCAGGAGAAACAGGGAGAGACCCTTCCCCCAAGCCAAAGAAGCAGGGCCATCCTCACCCCCCCAAGCTGGGAGAATCAGCCCCCTACCAGGAAAAGGCAAAGCTATTCCCCCCAGGGCAAGAGAAGTAAATCCTTCCACATCACCCGAACAAGAAGAAATGGCCATCCCAACCCTTTACAGCAGGTACCCACCTACCAAAATGGTCCTCAATGGATTGGCCACCCGCAGTGGCAGGCCAGGAGATCGACGACCATGCATTCTCTTTTGAGTCTCTCCCATCGGTACTGAGCCATTTTCAAATAAACCCATCCACTTACCTTAACGAAAAGGCACAAAAGCAGTCAGAACCCTGTCACTCTGGTTCTGTAGACAGTTTCTTTCTTGGCCGTTTCTGCTGCTGGCAGGACTTTTACTTGAGGGTCTGACTCTGTGCTGCAGCTACTGGCTGGGTAGGGTGAGTAGCTAATGCTACATTCTCTCATTACCAACCAGACTGTGCTCTAGCATTTTATGAAAAACACACAGCATAGTACAGTTCTTTTAAGGTTGACTATACTGCTCAGTTGGGGGGGTTCTGTGCTGCAGCTTGCAAGCAATGGAAATGCAGTTCTGGTTTGGTGGGCATGGTTGGTTGGGTGACTCCTGATTCAGGCAGCTAGGCAGTCACCAGGAGCCAAGCCGCAGTGCCACTCCCTGCCCGTAACACTGGGTGCCCAATTATGGGGTAGGGTGGTAAACTAAAATGAAAGCAAGTAGCCACCTACTGCTCAACCCTGTTGCCACCAGACTTCCCCAATTGTGACACCAAGTGCCTAAACCTAGAGTCAGACAGTAAATGAAAAAAGTAAGCAAATAATGACAGCCAAACCCCAGTGCTGCCAACCCTCCATTCTAACACAAGTTGCCTAACCCCCGGTTCAACAGTCAATGAAAAAAATGTAAGTAGACAATGGGGGCCCATCTACAGTGATGTTTTAGAAAGACGCGTTAGTTGTTTTCTGCATTAATCTCTTGTAGCACTGCTCCCTGCTATACATTGTACTACTGCATATTTGTGTACTTGCCTCTTGTACATCAAATAAAAAGCAGTGTTATTCTATAGTCAGCAGTAAAACTTTAACCCGCTTAATAGAAACGCATATGGGAATTCATAGGATGAATGCTAAAAACAACAAAAGTGCAGTAGTACAATGAATATCAGGGAGAAATGCTGTGCCATACTGGGGCAAAAACTACTAACGTTTCACTCCAGAAACAGAGATTTATCAAAGTTAGTAACTTAATGCAGAAATGCCCTTATATTATCTGTCACTAGGTCTGAACAGCACCTTCCATACAGCAGTATGCAGAACAGTGGCAGGAACAAATGAGGCAACTAAAGGCAATGCCACTGGCAGTGGTCATAAAGCACACTGACGACTGCTACCAGTCCAAACACTTATTTTAGTGGGGCTCTGCACCCCCAACACCGCCCTTAACTAAAATAATCATCTCTGAGTTGGATTACAGGAGAAAAACAAAATTTGGAATGCCAGGATTAGAACCTGATCTCCACCACCATTATGGCCAAGCAGCTCTATATCTCAATCCTCTCTGCCATGGGAGCAGCTCATCCACCATTTTCAATTTCCCAGCCCTTGACTTCTTCCTAGTACTATAGACAGTGACCTGGGTAGCGCTTACTGCATAGCGCTGTTTAATCCCTGTCTCTTTCTGTGGTACACCATTCGGAGATCACTGTTTTTTCCTTATGCTATATTTGTAGCTCTGTTATAATGGGTTACTATATTATCCACCACCAGTGAAGTGTACAAATAAAACATTTAAAACAATGAATATGATGCATCCTCAGGATACGAGGAGGCACTTATAAAATTACAACCAGCAATTAAGGTAATGAAAAGTATATCAAACCTGGTTTAATCTACCCAAAAGGTATATTTCCATAGCTGGTTAGTACATGTAATTATAAAAAAAGCTTTACATATAAACTACAATATCAGTAAATATAAACCATATAGCAATCCATTTTGTGGATGTTGGAGTGAAGCAATGAGAATATAAAATTGGCAGGTATTCATTTATATATCACTTCTCTTGATAGACATTTTCTTTAGAACTGTGGAATCAATGAACTCTGCAGTACAATGACTCCAAAAATAGTTATGTTAAGAACTTACCATAACAGTAGATATTGTAGAGAGGTTCCTGCAGTAGGTCATCCTATGGTAGCGTCATCAGACGATGGTGTTTTCTCCAGCAGTGTCTGGTGGGGACGCCCACCAGACGCTACGTGATAGACATCAGCGCAACCCTATATAGTGGGCAGTCCCCACGCCTGCCTTCCAGTTCTCCTGCCGGAGATCCAAAGAGGATAAGACACTGCTGGAAAAGCTTGCCATGCGGTCCTGATGCCAGAGGGCGCAGTCCTGTATGTGATGACCTACTGTAAGAACCTCTCTAGAAGATCTACTGTTACGATAAGTTCTTACATAACTGTACTTTTGGAATTAATGTACTGCAGAGTTAATTGGTTCCACAGTTTTAAAGAAAATGTCTCTCGAGAAGTGATATATAAATGAATACCTGTCAATGCACCTCTCACTGTGCCAAACTAACCTCCAAATAATGGTTTGGGGGTGCTCCCCTCCTATCTCTCATCCTCTCTCTCCATTCCACCCCCCCCCACTCTCTCGGATCAAATAATGCCCGCACCTTGGCGGTCCCTCTCTGCTCCACCCCATCTGTCAGACCGGTTTCTCCCATCGTTTCCCTAAAATCTGGAATTCCCTCTCACCTGAAATACAACACTCCTCCTCCAACTACTCCCTTACCTCTGCCCTACACAATTACCTCTTCCTCAGCTGTTCCTGCTTTCACCCTCTTTAAGACCTATTCCCAGTTTCCGCCTTCCTACCATGAACCCCCGGCAGGGCTCTCAACATCCTGAAGGGGAAATCAGAAATGGCTACCCCTTTTCTTCATATTCAGTTCTTGCCTCTCTCCCACTCTTCTCCACTTGCCCTTCTGGGGCAACAGTGTGCACAACCTACCCCATCCTTTTTACTCCAACAGCACTTGTGTACTACCTTGAGCTTGCTCCTGGTACACTCATGCACTATAAATGGTTCTATTGCATTACTGTTTTGTACGTTTATATGTTCTTTTGTATGATTTTGGACTTGTATTGTAATTTACCCAATGTTCCAGTACTGTTTATTGTACAATACCTTGTGTTCCAATTGTTGCGCAATCTTACAATGTTGTACTGTTTGCATTACCCACATACTATTGTAACTGATCATACTTCACAACTCTATGTAACCCTCTTCCCCCAGGTTGCACCGTGAGATGAACAACTTGTTGTTCAGTGTGCCCTCCTGGTGAAACATTTCAATAAATAAATAAAATAAAAAATAAGACAGGAGAAAGGATGGAATCCTGGAGACCAGTTCAGAATGACAAAGAAAATGCAAAAGAACTGGGGGAAGGAGGGAGGGAAAAGGTGACCTACTACAGGAACCTCTCTCGAAGATCTACTGTTACGGTAAGTTCTTACGTGACTGTACTATCTTACTTTGAGAGGGTTCCTGTAGTAGGTCATCACATGTAGGACTGAATCCCAAGCAGTCACTCATAGAGAGATCGAGAGATTCACGGGAGGAGGAGGAGCAACAGAAAGACAGCACAGGACCAGCTAAGACAGTCGACCCTGCAAGATGGCAAGGCTGAACCCGGCCCTACGCCTAGAGGCAATGTCCAGACTGTAATGCTTCGTGAAGGAATGGATGGAATTCCAGGTTGCTGCCGCACAGATTTCTGCTGCAGAAACATGACACAGGAACGCCGTAGAGGTAGCCATTCCTTTAGTAGAGTGACCTCTGACCTCCCCGGAACACGTTTGTTGTACTACTGGTAACAAATGAATGCAGTTACTTACCATTTAGAAAGGCACTGTTTAGAAGCTGCAGATCAAGGATTTGGGGGTGAAGGAGACAAAAACTTATCAGATTTTCTGCACTCCTTAGTATGGTGAATGTAGCATCTGAGGGCTCTGTGAACATCCAGAATGTAAAGGAGATCCTCCCCCTATTCGAATGGTTAGCGTAATAAACCAGGAGTTCAATAGTTTGATTCAATGTGAACTCAGAAACCAAGTTAGGAAGAAACTTAGGATTTGTGCGCAGGACCGCTGGTCCTTGTGAAAAATCAAATAAGGCTCCTTGTGCATTAGGGCCTGAAGTTCGGAAAACCTACGAGCAGAAGTAATGGGAAAAAAAAAGCAACTTCCAGGAAAGGTAGCACATGTCACAGCTCATTGCTGGTTCAAAAGGAGGAAGTGTAAGCTTTCCCAAAACAAAATTCAAATCCCAAGGTGGGGTGCGGTTACTAATGGGAGGTTTTAGGTGGAGGATCCCCTTCAAGAAGGCCTTAGAGACCTCCAACTGAGCTATGGTTTTCACCTCCACTAGCACGCGGTAGGCCGAAATGGCCGACAAGTGGACTTTAAGGGATGAGTACGACAGACCTGAATCAGACAGGTGAAAGAGGTACTCCATGATCTGAGAAGCAGAGCATGTAAAAGGATCTAACTCTTTAGAAGTCACCCAAATAGAAAAACGCTTCCATTTCAAGGAGTAGGTGGATCTAGATGATGTTTTTCTGGCTTCCACCAGGACCTGGGTGACCTTATGGGAGACCCCAAAGTGAGCTCCAATTATGTTTGAAGGAGCCACGCATGAAGATGCAGTGTCCTGAGTCCTGGATGTACCAGCCTGCCTTGATCCTGAGTCAACAGGTCATGTTTGAGAGGTAAAGGAATTGGGGGTTCCACTGAAAGCTGCTGCAATAGTGGAAACCAAATTTGCCTCAGCCAGAGAGGAGCCACTGGGATCATTTGAGCACACTTTGCCTGTAGCTTGAGAACTACCCTCTGAAGAATGGGAAAGGGAAGGAAGGTGTACAAGAACTTCCATGTCCAACATAGAGACAACACGTCGTGCCAGAAAGATCCAGGCTCTAGAACAAGTGAGCAAAAGCTGTGAAGTTCTGCATTGGATGGGAAGACGAACAGATTGATTTCTGGGTGACCCCACCTCTAGAATAGAGTGTCTACTACTTCCTGACTTAATTCTCATTCGTGAGCGAGGGACGACATCTGACTGAGGCTGTCCACCAGGACATTGTGAATGCCTGGAACATGCACGGCTGTGAGAAACAGGTCGTGCTGGACTGTTCAATTCCACATCCGCATCGCCTCCCTGAATAGGGGGTACGTCCCTGTTTGCTGATGTACCACACTACCGACATATTGTCTGTCTGGATTAGCAGTGCTCTCTTTGAAAGGATGGACTGAAAGCCTGTAGGGTGTACAGTACCGCCCTCATCTCCTGAATGTTGACGTGTAATGACATCTCTGTTTGGGACCATGAACCCTGGGGGCCGATGGTCTCCCCAGGTGCGCTCCCCAACCCAAGCACAAAGCATCCGTGGTGAGGGTCCATAGAGGAGGGAAACTTCAGAATGTAAGTCCCTTGGAGAAACTGAGAGGGTCTAGCCACCATTGTAGATCCCTCTGGAGACTAGAATAGGGTGATTCAGATTGTCCAAATGCTGATCCCACTCGACCCGAAGAGTCCACTGGGATATCTGCATATGCAACCTGACTAAAGGAACTGTACAGTTAGAGGCTGCCACCAGGCCCAGCAAGTGTAGCAACGCTCTGGCTGGTAGAGATCTGGACAAGATAACTAGACTGACCTGCTCTCGGAGAGTCTCCACTCTGGGGGTCCAGATGGGATTCACCCCAGGCTGCTTAAGCTGGTGCCTCTGCCCTGGTCAGACCCCTATCCTGGCTCTTTAACCGCTCCTTGATGTCCGATGCAGTCCCTGAACAGTGGAAGCAGGCCCATGTGGTCCCCATCCACAAGGGAGGCCCCCCGAGAGACCACTGGAAATTATAGGCCAATCTCTCTTCTTTGCATCTTATCGAAGCTCCAGGAAATGCTGATCTATGGACAACTCCATGACTACCTGGAGGTCCACCACATTCTGGCACCCTCCCAGCATGGCTTCAAGACCAGGCACGGGACTGATATTGTCCTTACCAAATTCTCCGTGGATGTACTCTGTGACCTGGACAAGGGGTCCCCCACTGGAGCGGTCTTCATAGACCTGACCAAGGCCTTCAACCTGGTCAATCACAACCTACTCCTAGCCAAGCTGGGCAAAACAGGCCTAGACTGCCATGCTTTAAGGTGGTTCGAAAGCTACCTAACCGGTCGCTCCCAAAGGGTAAAATGGAAGGATGCAATATCCAACTCACTTCCACTAAATGAGGGGGTGCCTCAAGGGTCGATACTAAACCCCCTCCTCTTCTGCCTGTACACTAATGATCTAAATGACCACTGTGGTGGGAGTGCTGTCATCCAGTATGCGGACGACGCCTTCATCTATCATTCCACAGCTGACCTGTCGGACCTCTGCTCCTTACTACAACAGGACCTACAATCCTTTGAGAACTGGCTCAGTGAGAACAGAATGGTTCTTAACATGAACCAAGGCCATGCCGTTTGGCCCCAGATCCCTCGGTCAGATCAGACAACCACTTCTATAGCTCACCTCCACAGCCAGCACCTGCACAGAAGTAGTGCCCACCCTTAAATACCTTTGCCTCACCTTGGACCAGGGTCTCTCCTTTTAGAACCATGTAAGCCAAGTCACCAAAACTATACATGGTAAACTAGGTACTCTCTACCGACTAAAAGACCAGCTGGTACCGGAAGCCAGGGTCGCCATCGCCACCAGCGTCCTCCTCCTGACACTCACATACACTGACCCAGTCATATATGGGATGGCGAAGACAGAGAAGAACAGACTCCAAGTGCTGTACAACAAGGTGGTGCGCTTTACTTCCCTGGTAAACCCCAGGACCCTCCATTGCTATACCCAATACTACTCAACTGGCCTTCACTGGACGCCCGGCCCCTACCCCCAGTCTCTATGGACTTATCACCGAAAAGCCCAATCCCCGGCCCCTCCGCTCTGCAGGATGAACGCTCCTGCAAGTCCCCAAAGTAAGAACCACTGCGGGAGGCAAATCATTTGCCCACACGGCTCCCACCCAGTAGAACACACTCCCTCCCAGTGTGCAGGAAGCAACCTCCATTAAAAGTTTCCGCACTAGGCTCAAGGCCCACATGGTCACTACCAGCACCTGCCACCGTTTTGACCCGAGATCACTTCCCAGATGTTAAGGTTTTCCTGGACTGCACTCGACTCTGGCTGGTCCAGTACTATGCATCAACTTTTTAGCCCCTTAGTCACTTTCCAGGCATTGAGACTGCATGTTGCTGGGGTAACTTGTGTATCATGCTCACCGCCTAACAATGCTGTATTGAACTGTATCTTGTCTGTTACCTCATGTACAACATGCTTACCAATTCTCTCTCTCTCTCTGTTCCTTTGTAATTCCCGGGTCGCCCCTGAAAAAGGGACCTCTAGGGCCCAGTGGGCTCACCCGGCCACCAAAATTTAATAATAAAAAAATGCTGTGCACTGGACTGTATCCAAAACCACCCCTATAAACTGTAGGTTCTGAGAGGGGGTTAAAGATGACTTGGGGAAACTGATTGTGATCCCCAGTCGGGAAAAAAGGTACAGGGTAACAGAGATAGAGTCCGGAAGGCTGTCCCTGGATGGAGCTGAAATCAGCCAGCCGTCCAGGTACGGGAAAACCGCTATACCCTGGCGGTGTAAATCCACTGTCACCACCGCTAGGCACTGGGTAAAAACCCTGGGTACCAAAGGGGAGGGCCGTGAACTGAAAGTGCTCCCCCTGGAAATGAAATCTCAGGAAATGGCGATGACCTGGGAAGACTGGAATATGCAAGTAGGCATCCTGCATATCCAGGGCGCAGAGCCAGTGATTCTGTTGTAGCAGGGGCAGAAGGCTCTGAACAGTCAACATGCGGAACCTCTTGTACTCGATGAAGAGGTTCAGACTGCTGAGGTCCAGGATTGGTCTGAGGTCGCCAGTCTTCTTTGGGACCAGGAAGAAGTGGGAGTGGCACCCCTTTCTCCTCTGAGCGATAGACACAGGTTCAACTGCGGCCTTTTGTATTAGAGACCTAATCTCCTCCTCGACCAACGGTGCTTGCTGCTGGGAGTAGTGAGAGCGACTTGGAGGAGAGTCTGGAGGGAGCTCCAGGAACTTGAGCGTGTGTCCTTGCAAGACAAGCTGAAGTACCCACGCGTCCGAGGTGATGTCCTCCCATGCCCGGATGTGATGGGCAAATCTTCCACCCACTGGCTCCACACTTCCTAGTGGAGGGGAAGAAAGACTGGGCAAGTCAGGAGGCAGAGGGGTAGGGATGGGGAGGGCAAAGGCCTTCCTGCCTGTTTTTGGGTTTTGGCGGCCGGTGAAGAACAAAACGAAGAGCCCACTGCTCACCTTTTCTTGGGGGCTACATGCTTCCCCATGTGCTTCAGGTTGCGTTAAAAGGGCTGCTTCTTAGGGGTACCAGCTCTGTACATACAGCAGATCGATCTAAGGGCCTGACCACTGTCTTGGAAGCCCATGATCAGATCTTTTGCATCCCCTCCAAAAAGGACTGAACCCCTTAAAGGGGTGTCCTGAATGGCTGCTTGGACATAGTTTGAAAGGCCTGAAATCCGCAGCCAAGCATGCCTCCTGAGGCTGATGGCTGTAGCCAAGGAGCAGGCCACAGCATCCACAGAGTCATAGGTTGCCCTGAGGGCGTGCCTACAAGAGATTTTAGAAAGGCGGAGGTCCTTCACGATCTCAGTCTTCAGGGAGGAAATCTTGTCCTCCAACCTGGCCAGTGTGGCTTTTTGATAAGACACCATATGTGCCACGTAATTGAGCGAGCATAGGGCACAAGTGGCAGAGGAGTAGACCTTTATCCCCAAATTGTTCCATCTGTCTGGACTCTTTGTCCGGAGGAGACCTGCTCATGTGCTTCGGGTTAGCTGAGCAATCATGAGTGGCAGTGATGACCACTGAATCTGCCTTTGGGTGCGAGTCCAGAAAGGGAACTCCTTCAGGGGAGTGGTAAGTCCTGTCTGCCTTTTTGGGGACAGCAGGAATACAGTGTGGCAGTTTCCAAATAGTGGTCGTCAGGTCCTCATAAGGAGCTATCCAGGGAGGAACTAGAATGGGGTGGCAGCCTTTAAATCAAGATGCTCTGCCAAGTGTTTTTGCATGGGGTCCAGATCCTCCGCATTCCAGCCACTCGCCTGCTGGATAATGCGGAGGAGTTCTGTACAGGAAGGGTCCTCCGGAGGGGACTTAGGAGACTCCTTGCACCTGGTTGGGGGGGGAGGATAGCTCATCAGATGAAGATTCTGACGTATCGACATCCGAATCAGGGGGGCTCCACCTCCTCTGGACATTCAAAATCTGGGAGAGAGAATGTCCTTGGGGAAGTACTCGAGACATGCACAATATACTGAGGTGCAGGGGACGGGGTCAGGGGTACTATCCCCAGACTAGGGAGCCTACTTTCCAGTTCTCAAAAGAGCTGGGACCTCGCATCCTTCCACCAAGACTGGATCATAGCTTGGAAGTCTGGTTGTGGAGGAGGAGGGTTAGCAGGGGGTGAATAAAAAGAAGCTCCCACATCCTCAAAATGAGGAAAGGGGCCGGCCCAGTGGCGCCAAGGGTTGAGGCACTGGACGCCACACCTCACGCCACGCTGGTGACCTGGGTTCGGGAACGAGCCCGGATCACCGGGGGTCGGCAGGGGAGGGAAGAGATCAAGCATCTGGATGGACTGCTCTCTCTGCCTGGGGGGGGGGGCTTGACGCTCGCTCTTAGAATGACCTCTGGCAGCAGGCTGGAGGTCGCCGATCGTAGCGGTATGGCATATACCTGTGGTGGAGCCACAGCATTCCGTTGCCTTGCTGGCCTGACTCCGTGAGGGATAGTTACCAAAGCAAAACATCCCCAGCTCGACGAGGAGATGATGGGGGCCCCAGAGATCTCCCTCTCATCCACAGTGCCAGGCCACACTGGGGATCCACGACCGACTTCCTAGCAGGATGGACCCTCTAATTCCAGATAGAGCTGCCAAGGGAGGGCAGGCCCTGTTCCAGGGGGTGATCTGGAGTGCTGGGAAATCCCTCAGGGAAGGGTGAACTGGTGTGGCTGGCCACGGCAGGGAGAAGAAGGGGTAGGATTGTGTGGGCACCTCTGAAGGATGCCTCGGAGAAACCAGAGTATAAAAAGTATTAAAAAAAAAGTGAGGACGGGGGTACCCTTGATAATGTGGGTACCCATGTTGGTATCCTGGGAAGCGACCCTGGGAATAAAGAGGCATTGACTGGCCCAACAGCAGAGGTAGGAATGCGTGATGTCCAGCAAAATGTCCGGACGGTAGGTCTTGACCCAAATACCTGGATGGACCAGGGTAAATACCCGACGTCGTGACAGTGGACATCGAGATAGTTATCGTCGGGGTAGCCAACGAAAAGGGTACAAATGTCAGAGTCCCAGCCATGAGAGTAGCTGATACGAGCCCCAAAGAAGTCAGATCCTGCGTGAGAGGCCTTTTGATAGGGCCCGACAGAAGGGGCTGATGCAAGGCACCTGACGCTGCTATTGTGAGAAGAGGGGCAGCAGACATGAGAAGACCCGATGTCAGAGTAGCTGACGAAGGGTAATGACCCTGGGGGGACCTGAGGGACCACCATAGAAGCTGGTGAGGAGAGAACAACTTCTAGACGCCCTTCTTCCACCTCCTCTGTCCCAGGCCTAGGCTGCTGGTCAGAGAAAACCACCGGGGGAGGTGGAGAGGAAGTTTTTGTCCGGGCAAGGCAAGGGTGGGGGAGGGCTGACTGGAAGGAGTCAGACTGCTCTGCCGGACGCCGGGTGGTGTGGCGTGAGCCTCTGATGGGAGAGCAATGCCTGGGCGGTCATCGGAGACGGCAGACTTACCGGGCAAAACAGTGACTGGGCAGTGGAGGGTGTATCGCTGGCTGCTTCTGAGCGGGGTCCAACTTATCAGTGGCCGGGCAGGCCCCGGAGGAGCCAGCGGGTGACTTACCGGTGGTGATCGGTTGGAAGACGGTGGCACTGGAGATTGTCCTGGAAGCTGCCTGAGACACCACTAGGGTTGGTGGTGAGGAAAGGGCCTTACTGGTCGAAGGCTTGCTAGATGAGGATCAGTCCTGGTCCTCATGACGCTCCTTCTCTTTGTGCCTCCTTTGTCTTTCTTATTCTTTTGCTTATCTGAAGGGGAAGAAGCAGAGTTACGGATCTTTCGCATCTCCTTCTCTAGGGAAGCCATCCTAAATTTGAGGAGATGAGCCGCCAGAGGTCGCAGTCCTATATGTGATGACCTACTGCAGGAACCCTCTCGAAGTAAGATCATCAGGAATCTATTCTAAAAGATTAGATAAAAAGTAGGGCATTATTATGTCAGATGCTTAGCTACAATGGATCTATACCTTGGGGGCTCACTATAGCCCAGGTGTGAATGATTTCTATAGACAATCTTTATTTCCTGTATATAAAGATGGCAGGTATACTTTGCAACAGAAGTGCTTTTGTTTTTGGTTTTTATTATATTACAGTGGCAGTTATCTAAAAGTTGCCTCCCTCGAGGTACCACTGATGTACCACTGATGTACTCAAGTTGCAATCTGCATTGACTGTAATGTGATTCTGCCTCAGTATACCTCAGTACTGAGACACTTTTCTATGGCTACCACTGTATTATTATGACTAAACGAGTATCTGATAGAATAATGTCCTGCTTTTTGTTTTTTTAGAATACATGCCTGACATTTGTATTTTGTATCACAGAGTTCACTGGATCCACAGTGCAAGAGAAAATGTCTCAAGAGAAGGAATATATATGGATGAACACCTAAACATTTTATATCCTCAGTGCTGCACCCCAACATGTGCAAAACTGACCTTCAATATAAATTTATATTTACTGTTATTGTGGTTTATATGTAAAGTTTTTTTTTAACACTTTCATCTACTAACCAACTGTTGAAAATATGCCTTGTGGGTACTTAATACCAGGTCTGATGTTATACTTTTTATTATATTTATTGCTAGTTGTAACTTTATGAGCCTCCTCGTATCCTGAGGATGTGTCACATTAGTATCAAACTACTAATGTCTCTTTTATATATATGATACTTGATGCCATTTTATATGTAATGATAAATTGTAAATAGAACCTTTAACAACAATGGTATTTGCTCAAATCAATTTGCTGCCATATTGACTCTGACTAGAATTTGTTATGAATCAGTTAGTGTTGCACTGGACAAGGGGCTATTGGTGGATGTCATTTACTTGGATTATGCCAAGGCATTTGACAAAGTCTCCCATAGTTTTTTGATTGATAAACATGTACAATTAGGAACAGACACAAATCTGGTCCAATGGATAGATTCATGGTTGGATGGAAGACAACAGAAAGTTGGGGATACGTGGCACTATTCAGACTGGGGAGAGGTGACGAGCGGAGTGCCTCAGGGTTCAGTCTTGATACCGACCTTGTTTGGTATATTTATTTCATCTATGCAGACATCATGTCATTCTTGGATTGCCAAGTATGTGGATAACAGCAAAACTGGTCCTATTATAAACAGTGCAGAGGCTGCTAAAGACTTTCAGGAGGATCTATACAGAATACAAGAATCGGTGAGTAACAATAAGTTGAGTTTCAACAAGTAGAGCAAAGTGATGCACTTAGGGAAAGATAACCGTAAATACCAGTACATCTTAAAAAGTCAAAAGGTCAAAAGTACTACATTGCAGAATTAGAATCAGCCTACCCCAAATAAATCTCATACCAAAAATTAGGTTTCTACATTACTTCATTTTAAAGTTATTTTGTAACACTGTTTTCACTCCCTGTTCATAAAAGCCAGTTTCAGAGAAAAGCCACTGATGATGTCACAACCGGAACTCGCAGATTAGTCCTCCCTATCAGCAACCTTATAGGACCTATTCCTTTAAAGTTATCAAAACTGTAGCTGTAGTATTGATTTAAAAAACAAAAACTGACACAGGGTTGCCTGCAGAGCTTGCATTTCCAGAATGTTCAGATGCATGGTACTATACTTTAGAAGGGATCATCAGGAGGTGGTTTTGGAATGCAGCACTGAACAAAGGTATAGAGTGTCAAAGTGGTGCACAATTTTAGAATGTTGGGGGGGGTGTAATCTTGGCATGTGGCAGGGATGTGCCATCTCACAGTGCGGTGGGACACTCAGTCTCAGAATGCGACAGGGACACACTTAAGAATTTAGTGGGGACTGGCAATTCTGGAATGTAAGTAAGAATGTACTGTACACTACTGAAATACGGCAGGACATGCCAGTTTATTTTTAAGCTGCTTGTCCTTGCCACATTCCCGGAATTGTATGTTTCCACCACATTTTAAAACTGAGCATCACATCCCCACCACAATCCAACATTGTGCATCCCAGCCATATTCCAAAATTAAACATCCATACCATGTACCAAAACTGTGTTTCAATGCCACATTCTGAAACTGTCACCATCATATTCCAAAATTGTCTCATTACCACATTCTGAAACTGTGCATCCACCACATTCTGAAACAGAATGTCACCACCAAATTCTGAAACTGAGCATTACCGCTGCATTCCAAAACTGTGCACCACTGCCACATTCTGAAATTGTGCGTCACCACCACATTCCGAAGTTGTGCATCGCCACCACATTTTGAAGTTGTGCATCACTGCCACATTCCGAAGCTACACCTCACTGCCTCATTCCGAAGTCATGCGTCACCTCCCCACTCTGAAGTCATGCGTCAATGCTTCATTCCAAAGTCGTGCGTCAATGCTCCATTCCAAAGTCGTGCATCACCACCTCATTCTAAAGTTGTGCGTCTCCGCCCCTTTTCAAAATTGTGTGTCACTGCCCCAAGCCAAGGTCGTGCATCACCACCCCATTCCAAAGTCACCTGGCGTCGACCCATTCCAAAGTTGTGTGTCACCACCCCATTCCGAAGTGGTGCATCACCACCCCATTCTGAAGTCATGTGGCACCACCACATTCTGAAACTGCACAGCACCACCCCATTCCAAAGTCGCACGGAACTGCCACATTGCCAAGTCATGCAGCACTGCCACATTTCAAAGTCGGGTGGCACTACCACATTCCGAAACTGCACTAGTGTTCATCACCACCTCATTCCGAAACTACACATCACCGCCACATTCCAAAACTGCGTGCCACCACCACCACATTCTGAAACTGTGGATCATCGCCACATTCTGAAACTGCACATCAACCACATTCTGAAACTGTACATCAGCGTCACCACCACATTCCGACTGCGCGTCAGACACATTCTGAAACTGCCCATTAGCCAAATTCTGAAACTGCGTGTGTCTGCCACATTCTAAAATTGTGGATCATCGCCACATTCTGAATTTATGAGCCATTGCTACATTCTGAAATTGAGCATCACCATCACATTTCAAAATCTGCGGCATCACATTCCAAAACTGAGCATCACTGCTACATTCTGAAATTGTGCGTCTCTGTCACATTCTGAAAATGTGCATTCCCACCATATTCCAAAACTGCACATTCCCACCACTTTCTGAAGATGTCACTGTCACATTCAAAAATTGCATGCTCAAGTTGCATTCTAAAATTATGCATCCCTGCCTCATTCTGAAATTCCATGTAGCTACCAGATTCTGAAACTGCGTCACTGCCACTTTGAGATTTCATGTCCATGTTGCATTCTGAAATTGAATGTTGCCTCCACAATCTGAAAATCAAGCACACCGACCATGTTTTGAAATTTTGCATCTTCCTGGACCTAAGTCTCCACCACTCATTCACACTAGTGGGATTAGGGCCGAAGGCACTAGGATCCATCGGGAGCAAACTTTTTTGCTGGAGGTCGGTAGCGATAGATGGCGCGCCAGCGAGACATGGCGCCCCGCGAGCTACGGCTTTCGGCGGTAACGACAACTTCTCGGTGCCGACCCTCCAACCGCCTCAGTTCCTTTTCCCGCCGCCGAGTGCGCTTCAGTATACGACGTCGCTCGTCTGTCGGGAGTCAAACTTCAAACTAGCGCTTAGTTTTCAGTTTGTTTTTTTGTAACATTATCACGATAGTAGTATCGCTTAATTTTATTCTATTTCGAAAATTTTTTCTAATATCTTAAATTTAACTTACTTGAAGAAGTCTCGGCCTACTGGACGGAGTCAACCATGAGCAGGTCAGGTGACGGTAGGGAGACTTCGTATGAAAGCTGTTCAGTCAGCCGGGCTGGGTCCGGTCAACCTCCTTCTCAAGAAACTCAGCGGGGTTCCGACAACGGTCAGTCCGATGCCCGGGGGGATGGGCGGTCCCCTGTCAGGCAAAAAATAACGGTTGCTTTACGGCACCGTTCGCCTTGAGCTCTTCTTCGCCCACAGGTCAAAAAGAAGGCATCTCTCGAGGTCGCCTCTGGTATGTCTGCGCGCCGACGTCCGTTATCATTGCTAGTTGCCAGCTCCTTTCTTCGGAGTCGCCAACTTGGTAATCGCCGCCCTGACATCGGAGCCCCTCCCGCCTATAGGTAGGGCCAGATGAGCAGTTTCATCAGTGGGCGCTCTTATGGAGCGATGGGCTCGGAGGTTGGTTCTTCTGCCTGGCTCGGTTGCCTCGGGCCTCGGGCCCTCCGCGATCAGATAGGGCGGTTGGACCTTCCTAGTCGCGCGGCGCCTTCTTCGGTGCCTGCGACTCCGTGCTTAGGTGTTTCCCCCCCTCACATGGCTGCGGCGCAGGGGGCCACACCGATGCCCTTATTTTTCCTGGTTTTGTTTCCTCCTCTTGCTTTCCAGGTTCCTGGGGCTTTTCCGGCGCCTTCTGCGGGATCTGTTGGCTTGTCGGCGCCGTTTTTGGTGCCGGTGGGTCTTGCGGAGCCGTCCGCGGTGCCGTTGGATCTGTCGGCGGCGCCGCCTGGGGGTTTTGCGGTGCCACTTGCGGGGCCGCGTGCCTCTTTGGCGCCGGGTGCCTCCTTGGTGCCGTCTTCGGCCCGCTTTGCCGTCTCGGCGCCGGGGGTCCTCGGGGACTCTCCTTGTTTTTCTGATATTTCCTCCTCTCCTAATTTTCATTCCTTTCCTGTCCAAACAGTCCTTTCTGGACCATCAGGAGATGATGTTGAGCCTGACCCAGACCTTCGGTTGGGTGATGAAGTGGAGGAAACAGGATCTTTCTTTGCCACAGAGCCTGTGGTCGAGACCTGTCCTTAAGTCTCTGTTGAAGAACCTGAGATCCACTTCTTTCTCTCCAGACTACAGACATCGATCCTGGAAGATATTAAGACTCCAGTACCTTCATGCTCGGAGATCCCTTCGGATTTGACTCCTCCGATCCAGCTTTCCTTCAGACGCTGTCTCAAATGGTATGGAATAATCCTGCTCTAATCCTTCAGTGGCTAAATCCATTGATAAGAAGTATTCAGCTCCCAAGGATCGTCCCTATTTTGGCATCCCAAGCATTTGCGGATCCTATTGTAGTCCTGGCAGAGAATGACAAGATCGTTCTTCCTCAAACTACTTCAGCTCGACCTATTAACAAAGAGTCTCGTAGATTGATACATTAGGTAAGAGAGTCTTTGCTGCCTCCACTCTAAGTGTCCGTATTGCCAGTTATCAAGGCTATTTTCTCAGTATGAGTATATCCTGTGGCACTCTATGAAAAAATGGTTGAAGCTCTTCCAGATTCGGACTCAAGTCAGAGCTTCTATTGACCGTTACGAGAGGTATTGAATCCAATAACCAACAAGTCAAAGCCGCCATGGACCCTTCGACACTGCTTCTCGTTCAGCTGCTGCAGGGATTTGTACTGAGCCATTCCTGGCTGCGCTCTTCGGCTTCACGAAGGATGCTCAGCAGCAGGTAATGGCGCTGCCTTTGATGGCACCTATCTTTTGGCCCTCAGGTGGAGCAAGCCTTAGAAGCCTCACAAAGACTGGATCGGCCATTAAATTGGCCAGAACCTCCGCCTGCCCCCTCTCGCGGGCATGCGAACAGACGTCAGTTTCTTAGTCGTCAGTCCTTTCGAGGCAGAAGCAGGGGAAGCTTCCATAAAAGCCAACCTGCCCAACCTCAGAAGAAGACGCAGCAGAAAGCGCAGGGGCCTAAAGCCCCCAGCGCCACCTTATGAGTTGTTGGCCCAAGTTCCATCCACACTGCCCGAGATGGAACTTTCTCCTCCGGTGGGAGGTCGTCTGATGTACTTCTACAACGAGTGGAAGTCCATAACTTCAGACAAATGGGTCCTTCGGATAATTCGCGAGGGTTACTCTCTCAATTTCCCCCCCCAAATTGTCCTCCCAGACGACAACCCAGGTTGTCGGCTTCTCAGTCAGACCTCCTCACCGCCGAGATCGAGGGCCTTCTGAACAACAGGGCAATAGAACTGGTGCCCTCGCGATTTTATGAACACAGGGTTCTACTCCATTTCTTTCTGGTTCCAAAGAAACTGGGGATGCGCCCATTCTAGACCTCAGAAAGCTGAACAAATTCCTCCCCAGGAGAAATTCAAAATGATTTCCCTACGTACCCTGTTACCCTTGCTGCATCAGGACGACTGGCTGGCCTCTCTGGATATGCAGGATGCGTACCAGCATATCCCCGTCCACCCGACCCACCGCAAGTTCCTCAGGTTTGTAGCTTTGGGTCAGCATTATCAGTTCAGAGTCCTGCCTTTTGGGCTATCCTCGGCGCCGCAAGTTTTTACAAAGTGTTGTGCAGTTCTCGCGGCGCATCTCAGGAAAGGCGGACTCCGAGTCTTTCCCTACCTGGACGATTGGCTTCTAGCAAGCCCGTCCAGCCAAGGGACTTTGGAAGCCGTGCAAACGACTTCTCGTCTTCTCACGTCCATGGGAGCTCTGCTGAATCTGAAAAAAAATCCCAACTGCAGCCCTCCCAGAGGCTCCTTTTCTTAGGGACGCTTCTAGTCACCTCTTCCGCGAAGGCTTTCCTTCCAGAGGACAGAAGACTCGACATCCTTCGGATGGCCCGTTACATCGGGGAGAACCAATCGGTTACAGCTCTCTCGATGCAACGCACGTTAGGTCTACATGCGTCCCTCGGTGTTCACTGTACCCCTGGCCCGGTTGCACATGAGAACCACCCAATGGATGCTCTCCACTCAGTGGTCTCCGACCTCTCACCCCCAGTCTTATCCCATCAAGGTGACGCAACCCCTTTGAAGGTCTCTCACCTGGTGGTCTCAAGACAGCAATCTCCTCAAAGGGTTCCCCTTTGCTCTTCCGGACCATCAGATCTCCATCACCACAGACGCATCGCTAATGGGATGGGGAGCTCACTGTCTCTCCCTCCACACTCAAGGTGTATGGACTCCGTTCAATCTCATCTCCACATAAATGTCTTGGAGGTGAGAGCGGTCTCATGCGATCCAAGCTCTGAAGGATGTCCTTTGTCACAAGAACATTCTCCTTCAAACGGACAGCAAAGCTGTGATGTATTACATCAAGCAAGGCGGTGCTCACTTATCCCCTTTGCAGGGAAGCAATGAGGGTATGGGAGTGGTGCTTGGAGCACAAGTCCACTTCCCTTGCAAGTCAATCTCTTGACCCAGGGTTCGTTGGTCCATCCCAACCTGAAATCACTTCACCTTCATGCTTGGCTCCTGAAGAGATAGAAGTGAATCGGTTCAACGTCTCCCGTAGAGTCTCGAGCATCCTTCTGGCTGCTCGGGAGCCAGCCACACGGAAAACATACGCATCCAAATGGAAGCGTTTTTCTCTCTGGTGTGCAAAGTCCTCTTGGAACCCCTTTTCCTGTCCTCCTGACAAGGTTCTGGAGTATCTTTTGGACCTATCTAACTCAGGTCTTCAGTACTCCACAGTTAAAGTTCACCTTAGTGCCATCTCAGCGTTCCATGAGCTGGTTTCATCCTGACTCTGGCTCAGTTACCTATGGTGAAGAGATTTCTTAAGGATTCTTCATACCAGACCCCTGTTAGCGTCCAGTTGCAGCCTGGGACATTAACCTGGTGCTGGACATGCTCACCGGAAGCCTTCGAACCCCTAGCTACCTGTGAGCTAAAATTTCTTACCTGGAAGACTGCCTTCCTGGGGCCATTACCTCAGCCCTTAGAGTCTCTGAGATACATGCCTGGTTACAGACCCTCCGTATACTGTCTTCCATAAAGACAAAGTAGTTCTCCGTACTCATCCAAATTTCTTCCCAAGGTTGTGTCAGAATTCCATCTAAACCAACCTCTGGTACTTCCCGCTTACTTCGCTAATTTCCAAAATGAAGGGGAACGAGCTCTTCATTCCTTGGATGTTAAGAGAGCCTTGAGGTTCTATTTGGACAGAACCAAGGATGTTCGCAAGACTCAACAACTCTTTGTTTCTTTCAGCGACACCCGGCTGGGTCAACCTGTCGCTATCAGATGCATCTCCTCATGGTTAGTGGCATGCCTTCGACATTGCTACTCCATGGCTCAGGTTAAATTAGAAGGTAGAGTGTACGCTCACTCTACTAGGGCGGTCGCGTATCCTGGCGGAAATTGCAATGTTCCAATTGCAGATATCTGCAACGCCGCCTACCTGGAGCTCAGTGCATACCTTCAAGCACTATGCACTGGATGTTCATGCCAGGCGACATTCCGCATTCGGCAGAACCATCCTTAATGGGCTTCTACCTTAGACATGTGAGCTCTGGCTCTCCTGCCGCCCTTTTGGGGGATTATCAGCTTGGTACTCTCCCACTAGTGTGAATGAGTGGTGGAGACTTAGGTCCAGGAAGATAGGAAAATTACGTACCTACCGTAATTCTTGATCTTCTTGGACGAGTCTCCACCACTCATTCACACGCCCACCCTCCATCCCCCGAGCTCACCGCTGTGTTGGTCTTCACTCCCTCAAATCTTTAGGCTGTGAGGACTTCTTTACTGACCCTTCTTACACGGGTCGTACGGACTATCTTATGTCCGTGTTTTTAATGTTACAGTTACTCTTTACGTTAGTTGCGCTGCACCTCCTTGGTAAAAAAGGTACTGAGGCGGTTGGAGGGTCGGCGCCGAGAAGGTCGTTACCAGCGAGCCGCAGCTCGCGGCGCCATGTCTCGCGGCGCCATCTCTCGCGCCGACCCTCCAGCAAAAAAGTTTGCTCCCGATGGGTCCTAGTGCCTCCGGCCCTAATCCCACTAGTGTGAATGAGTGGTGGAGACTCATCCAAGAAGATCAAGAATTACGGTAGGTACGTAATTTTCCTATCACTACACCACATGCCAAATGAATCCATCCAATACACATTACATATCCCTACCACCTTCCACAACTATGTGCCTCCCGCATTTCAAAATTGTGCATCTCTGACACATTCTAAAACTATACGACACCGTCCCATTAAGAATTTTAGCATCCCTGCCACTTTCCAAAATTGTGTGTCCCACCTACTTTCTGAAATTGTGTCATTACTGCATTCCACAGTTGCAGTCTGGTGACATTTTGCAAATCTCATCCCTGCACTATTATAAAAATTGCACATATTTTTGTCATTCTAAAGCCATGTTTGCCACTGTATTCCAACCTCCCCCGTCACATTCTTAAGTACTATACCTTGCATCTGCACATTATGGAAATGTATGCCCTGACTCACCCACTGTCAGCTTTCATTTTCCAGATGTTTAATACCACTGCAGTCTTATGTAATGTGGGAGAAATAAGTCTTGTAAGATAGTTTGCAAGAAGGATTAGGCTGTGAGTTCTGGTTGCGACATCATCAGTAGTGCTTTACTGAAACTGGCTTTTTTGAACAGGCAGTAAATTTAGGGTTACAAAATTACTTGTAACTTTTAAACAAAGTAACTTAGAGATCTCATTTTGGCATGCAGCTGACTGGGGACATAGGTGCCGGAACAGGGGGGGCCACTAGGGCCATGGCCCTACCACTTTCAGAAGTGGCCCTATCACTTTTTGCTATCATGGTAATATATTTAATATGGGAAAATTTACCCCTTACGTCCTTGGCCCTACCACTTTTCAAACTGTTCCGGCACCACTGACTGGGGATATGCTGATCCAAATTCTGAATTTACTGATACTAGAAATTTTGGCCAGACTCCCTCTTTAAATGGTAGAAGGATTCAGAAAATGGGAAGAGAAAGATCTGGGAGTAATCATTACAAATGATTTGAAGTTTGAAGCTCATGCTAGGAAACGTGTGCAAAAAAGTAACAGGAAACTGGCTACTATATTAAAAAATATTTGAAGTAAATTACAGTAAGTAATGGTTCCGTTGTTCACTTCTCTTGTGAGACCACACCTGGAATACAACTCTGCATTTTGTGCTCCTCAGAGTATTATAGGACAGAAACTAATGGATGGTATATAACATAGGGCAACGAAAAAAATAATTGGACAAAAAGATAGGCCATACAGTGATAGACTAAAGAATTTGAATTTGTATTCCTTGGATTACAGATGTGTAACGGGGAATTCTGCCTGGTATACAGGGCAATGAAAGATGACTTGATGTGCAAAAGCATAGGAATAAGTAGAAGATTAATAAGAAAAGGAACAAGAGCACATAATCTGCAGATATGCGGAGGGGGTTGGGGTGAGATATACATATTGCTGTCCAAAGATCTAAATGGATTAATCAGAGAATGATATCACGTTAACAGCTTACCTTATTGGGTAGTGAATAGTGACTCACTGATCTCTTTTAAAGGAGCATTCAATAGATATATGGGACAGGACAAATGGAGGTACTACCACTAATCAGTGGCGAGTTGTTAATGGGTCCAGTGACCTTAAAGATTCGTAATCAACCTATGTTCAATCCTGTAAATGCCTACGAGAATGGGAAGACTGAGCTCATGTCCCATCTCAGTTACTGTTCCACAGGGACAAGCAAAAGGATGAGGAGCACCCACATATGGGGAACTTGTTTAAGCAGGAAAGGCACACTAAGCCAGAGCTTGTTTCCAGATGCGACCTGGGAGCACAAGGAAGTTAAGTGACTTGCTCAGGGTCACACAGTATGCAAGTGGAAGCTGTGGGATTCAAACCCAGGTCTGGTCTGCTGGATGTCACCAGATTTGCAGCTCAGAGCCTTAGACCACTGCGCTATACTGGAGAAAGAACAAGGACTGCAAAAATATTATTCAAAATTCTTTATTTAACTACAGTGCATAATGTACCCACGCATAGTGAGCATAAAAAAGTGGCAGCTGAGCCTTTCAGTAACTAACATTTCTCCTGCTCCCTGCCATGCATCATCACAGTGATTCACTCTGATGATGCCTGGCAGGGGCCATGAGAAGCACAAATTTCAGAGCGGCTTAGCTGTCACTTTTATATGCTCACTTATGTGTGGGTGCACTATGCACTTTAGTTAAATAAAAGACTTTGAATAATACTTTTGCAGTCCTGGTGCTTTCTGCATATATGAGTGCTCCTCATCCTTTTGTCGGTTTCAGTTTTTTCATTGCTGAGCACCATATTACTTGTCCCGCCACTCCGAATCCATTTTGCTTCGTTCCACAGGGAGAAGACGATAACAACTACTAGTAAACATAAATGCAGATATTATCCATTTGATCCTTCCAGGTATTCCTGTTTTGAAAATGCAGCTTCCCTTTAATAGTGGTATCTAAACAGAAAGCCCACCAGCAAATTTATTTTCATGCTTAGTACTAAACACATTCCCTCTACTGCTACAGTAAATTTAAACACTGGAGGAAATATGAAGAAACAGAGAGAGAGAAGCTTACAAAGGAGGTCAGCTGGCATTTTATGCGACTATAAATATGCAGAACTAAATCCTACTGCAACTAAGCAAGTAGCAGAGAGCGGGAATTGTCAACGCAAAAAGGGGGATTGGTTTGCACTCAGGAGTGAGAAGGTCAGTTTTCCTATGTGGGACAGTGACCCACAGGGTGTAAGAAGTTGGGGTTATTGAAAATATAATGGATCATAACAGTCTACATAGCCCGTTTTCTTAAAGTAGCAGTTTTGTCATCAAAGAAGAAAAAAAGTGGGTCAGAATTGACAACCATCTGACATTTTTCACAATCCCCCACTCAAAAATGAATATGGACACAATTTAACTTGCTGCACTATAAGACCGCACCAAAGAATTCAGCATCTATGCCAAGCTGGCGTTTCTCAGCTTGGTATATGTGTTCACAAACAAAATCCTGGCACCACGTAATCAATGTGCAAGAAATCCTTTAATCTTTTTCAAAACGAGTACTCCAGTGCTCAAATTCAAACCAAGCAGTTGTCCCACAGGTTGGACACACCTTGACCGGTTTCGTACATAGCGTGTGTCTTCAGGGCATATGTGTCGCATTCTTTCGGCAGGATCTGTATACAGTATAGTTCCAAAACACAGTTTCTTCACCTTATCCTCACTTCCACCTAAATGCACCCTAACCCACTTTCTGCCCTGACGTCATGATAATATTTAGGGCTTAAGTAAAGCTGTATCCAAATGTCCCACCTGTGGACCAAGTTAAACTTTTTCAATGCCCCCAAAAAAGACTAGCAATGCATTCCCTGGCTTTGAATAAATGTAATATGGGGTGGTATTGTACCTTGCACAGTCTTGTGTTCTGTGATTCCAGTATGTTCATCTACTAAAACAGCAGTGCAACAATCAGGTAAAAATTTTGACCTATACTGTTTTACGCCATTTTAGATTGCCACTTACCTTCTGACTTGTACGATAACCTTCTTTCCACAATTTTAATCTGCTTTACTACTTTTTTCATGTCTGCAATAATAAAAGGAGCACTTTTGTTAACCCTTGCTGTGCCATGGACTAATATATCATGCCAAAATTCCTATACGTTCTAATTCTTTCAGCAGCTTAGGGGTTAACACAGTGCAGACCAGGTCTTCATCAGTATTTTCAGCTGTTTCTGTCCATCTGTTGCTTATATATCAGTTCTGTTGTGACAAGAATTAACTACTATGCAGCAGGCAGTGCTCTCTGATCTTACAGAAAAATAGTTGTTCAAAGACAGCTACAAATACTGATGAAAATCTGGTCCAAGCCATATTACAAGGATTGCTCCTTTCATTATATCAGACACGAAAAAAAGTACTCACGCAGGAGGGAAGTGGTAATCTAAAATAGAATAAAAATGTATAGGTAAAAATTTTCATCGGATTGTTGCACAGCTGCTTTAAATTATGAGGCTACGTTGAATTTTGCAAATGCGGCCTCATAACTTTGGTAATATATACAGGTTACTCACCTCTAACAGGAGTTCTAGGAGTGGTATATATTGTTCATCCACACTGTCTGGCAGGTTCATTGCCACTTTAAGGTGGGCCAGAAAGTCTTCAAGCTGGCTCCTCCCACCCACTTGGGTGGTAAAACCCTCTGCTCCGCTCCATGACGCCAGAACTAGCCTGCTGGAAGCCAGGTTGCGCGTCGAAGGCGGGTGGGTTGGGTGGATGAACAACATATACCTCTCCTAGAACTCCTGTTGCAGGTGAGTAACCTGCATTTCTAGGGATGTGGATATGTTGTTCAATCCACACTGTCTGGTAGACTCCCAGCAGTTCTCCGGGAGGAGGGAGACAAGGCGCACACCCCTGATACTCACTTGGGAAATAAGGACTGGAGAACAGAGGTCCCAAAACCAGCATCCTAGTGTGACTCTAGGTCAATGTGGTAATGGGAAATAAAGGTGTGTGCCGACTTCCAGGTAGCAGCCCTGCAGATTTCCTGGATAGGGACATCCCTAGAAGCAGCCACCGAAGCAGCAGTATGGCGGGTTGAATGAGCTCTTATCCCTCTGGATGGCTTCAAGTCTGCCAACCTATAGCAGACATCTATGCAGGAGGTGATCCACCTGCTAATCGTCCACTTGGCAACAGGTCTGCCAGGTGCAGCTTCAGTGTAGGTGACAAACAGCTGGCAAACCTCTCCCCGAACTTCAGCCGTCTGCTCCTTGTAATAAGCGAGCGCTCTTCTAGGGTCCAGAGTATGAGCCTATATTCGGCCTCCAAGGTATGATTGGGGTGCAACACCAGCAGAGTCAACACCTGATTCAGGTGAATCTCAGACACCACCTTCGGAAGGAATTTCAGATGGGGTGAAGGACAACCTTGTCCCTGTGGAAGACCAGATAAGAAGACTCGATGGAAAGCACCTGGAGCTCTCCCATCCTTCTGATTGACACTCTAGCCACCAAGAAGGTGGTCTTCCATGACAGGTAGGAGATATCATACCTGTGCATTGGTTTGAATAGCTTGCCTGTGAGCTTGGCCAATACCAGCAGTAGATCCCATGGAGGTGGAGGTTCTCGCATTGGAGGAGATATGTGATCAAGGCCTTTGAAAAAGCACCAGACCACCTTCTCCTGCGCCACCCACTGCTTGCAGGCCCACCCCAGACAGGCAGAGATGGCTGCCAGGTGCACCTTAAGGGTAGCTGACCAAAGCCCTTGCTGAGAAAGGGACCACAGGTAGTCCAAAATGCTAGCCAACAGACAGGAAGAGGGATCCAACCCCTTGTCCTGACACCAAATGGAGAATCTTTCCCACTTAAAGGCATAGCGTTTTCTGGTCGACTCCTTACAGGATGCCTCAATGACATTGAGGACCTCAGTCTGAAGACCCAAGGCCTGGAACTCTAGCCGCTCAGGAACCAGGCCGTCAGATGCAGGGATTGAAGGTCCGGATGGAGCACCTTCCCCTTGTTGACTGAGATCAGGTCCAGACAGGCTGGAAGCCACCTCCGGAACCTGGAGCTTAGGAGATCTAGGTACCAGAACTGGCGAGACCAGTCTGGGGCTACCAGAATCACCTGCACCTTGTCCCTGTTTGCCTTGAGAAGCACCTTGTGGATCAAGGGAAGTGGGGGGGGGAGGCAAAGAAGAGGCCCGGGATCCATGGCCTCGAGAAGGCATCCCCTTGCAGTGAGCCCTGCTGAGGGGGGCGGGCATGAAACAGCCTCAGCCTCGCGTTCTCCTTGGAGGCAAACAGGTCCACCTGAGAGGTGCCCCAATGGGAGAATAGGTCTTGAACTACCTCTGGCAGGAGAGACCACTCGTGAGATGCAGCGCCCATCTGGCTGAGGGCATCGGCCAGACTGTTCAAGGCTCCTGCCACATAGGTGGCTAGGAGATCCGCCTCCAGGCTGATCACGAGAGACCAAATGCGGAGAGCTTCCTTGCACAGAGGCAAGGAGTGCGCCCCACCGTGATGGTTGAGACAGCACATGGTTGTGTTGTTGTCCGTCTGGACCTGAACCACCTGACCCCATACAAAAGGAGCAAAGGCGGTAAGGGCTAGCCATACCACTCGAAGCTCCAGCAGTTTGATGTGGCATCGAGACTCCTAAGGGGACCAGAGGCCATGGGCCCAGAGCTCCCCCAGATGGGCACCCCAACCCATCAAAGAGACGATGGTTGAAAGTATGACCGTCGGCTCGGGGTGGACAAATGGGATGCCCTCCTGCAGATGAGCTGGGACAAGCCACCACTGCAGGCCATCCCACATCTTCTGGGTCATGGTTACTGGCTGGTCCAAGGACCATAGCACTGATACCACTGGCGGACCAGCACCTATTACAGGGGATGCATATGCCAACGGACCACACTTGTGCAAGTCGCCATGAGACCAAAAAGGCACAGGAAGTCCCGAGCAGGGCGCAACTGCCCAACCTGAAATGACTGGACAAAGGAGGAAAGGACCTCGGCCCTGTTCGCTGGGCTTGGCTCGAAGAGAGTCGAGCTCTGCCCCAATGAACTGAATCACCTGCGATGGCACTAGTTCCGATTTGGCCTCATTGATCAGGAGACCAACTTGAGAGCAGACCTGGAGGGCCAGATCTCTGGACCGCTCCACCTCCAACCTGGATGGGGCTGCTATCAGCCGGTCGTCCAGGTAAGGGTAAACCTGACCCCTTGGCACCACAGGAATGCTGTCACCACTGCCATGCATTTGGTGACGACCCTGGGAGCTGGAGACAGACCGAAGGGCATGGCCCAGAACTCATAGAGGGATCCCTCTGCTTTGAAGCGGAGGAATTGCTGATGTGACGGATGGATTATGACGTGAAAGAACACTTCCAGGAGATCCAGAGAGCAAAACCGCATGCCTAGTTCCAAGGATGGTTTGATCTGAGCCAGAGTGACCATCCTGAAGGTGCACAGCCTTAGAAACTTGTTCAGGACGTGCAGATCGAGAATGGGGCACCAGCCCCCCCGTCTGTTTTGGGACCAGGAAGTACCTGGACACAAACCCTGGGCTTGGAAGAGGATCCGCCACCTTGCTGATCACCTCTTTTTAAGGGGAGCAGAGCTATGTCGGCTTGATGAGCCGACAGAGAGGCCGCAGAACCGGAAGCCTGCGGAGGGAAGACTGCTCGATAGGGAGGGATCCGCTAGAATTTTAGAGGCAGACCCCTGCCGACCACTTCCAGCACCCAACAGTCTGTGGTGATAGTGGACCAGGTGTAAAGGAAGTGGCTGAGCCGTCCCCCCCATGGGGGGAACCGGGGGAGGAGTGACGAGGTTGGGGGCAGCACTGGGCAGACTTGGAGGAAGGGCCGGCTGAGGAGCCGCCTGGACCTTTTCCTCCAGGCTTCCTGTTGGAGGAAGCAGCAGGCTTGGCCTTGGGGTGCCAAGCGTGAGCCTGCTGGCCCTGCTGCTGTTGCTGCTTGGCCGGACGTGCCGCAGGGGAAGGGCAAAAAGGTTTACGCTGTTGCTGGCGGCCTCTGTCCTTCTGGGCAGACGTGACTGAGTCCAAGGTGGCGTTGGACTTCTCGATCCTCTGGAGATGACCCTCCACCACAGGCCCAAAAAAGTCTGTGCCCAAGAAGGGGACATCTGCCAGCTTGTGCTGGGTATCTGCCGTTAGGTGGAGATCCGTAGCCAAGCTCTGCGGCACATGGCAACTGCGGCCGCTACTGACCGAGCAGAAGAGTGTCCGATGTCCAAAGCAGTCTGGAGTTGTTGCTTGGTCACTGCCCTTCCCTGATCCCGCACCTGCATGACCATCATTTGAGGGTCAGCCGGGAGATGGGGAAGCACCTCATCCAGGGAGCCCAAAAGGGCGTGTAAAAAGTGTGCCATCAGTAGAGCCGAGCGAGCCTGTCGAAGACTTAGGGAGGCGGTAGCATAAACTTTGCACCCGGAGTAGTCCAGCTTTTTGGACTCCTTGTCCTGGGGCTTCTCTACATCCCTGGTATTTCTGGAGTGCCAGAAAATGCTATCGGTTACCAGCCCTTCAGCCAAAGGGTGCCCTGAAAAAACGGAGAAGGAACTGGTTGGGACTGCTTACTTGCGGGCCATCCTGACCGAAGGCACAAGACAGGATGCAGGCCGCTGCCACAACTACAAGGCTGGAACAACAATGGCCTCGGCCACAGGGAAGGCCTTCGTGGGGGAATCCCCTCGGTACAAAATCTCTGTGAGGGGATATCTGGCCCATTTCTGCACAGGTTCGAGTTGCATCTCAGTAGACTCTGAGACGAGCCGAAGAATACCCAGGAACGAGAATGGGCTCTCGTCCACCGACAGACCCCCGGAGGATTCCAGGTAGAGGGGCCTAGAATTCAGGGAGGAGCCATCAGACTCAGAGGAGTCCGCGAACAGCTGCTGAGCGACTGAGCCACCCTCCACTTGCCGAGGCCGATCGGGGGTGAGGGTGATCGACAACGTATGGGCAAGCCCGACTGAGAATCCATGGTCAGGGCCCCAGTCTTCGGTTGCGGGGGCGGTGTTTCCACCACAATGGGTGCAGCAGCCAGTTTCAGCCGAGCAGTCAGTGCCGGAGTCGGCTCCTCGACCAAGGAGTTGATGGCGAGAGGTTGCTTCGGCTGTTCGGGAGACAGTCACTTAATTGCCGGGGAAGGCGATGGAGTCGGCCTGTTGCTGGCCAACAACAGCTGCTGCCACATCAAATCCTCATAGCGCCAGAAACTATCCTCCGAAGACGATGATGAGGAACAGCGGCGGCGCCACTTTCTGTGATGCCAGGACTGAGACTGCCGATGTCGGTGGGACTTACCCGACACGGGGGAGGACTGAGACAGTTGGGGTTGCCGACGGTGGGTAGAAAAGGGAGGAGGGGAAACCCACTCATCCCCAGGTTCAGGGTCCTTGACCGGGGACTTCAGCTCGGGAGGCCAAGGCAGTCCTTGTAACCACCGGGGTATCGTGAAAGAGGATTATCGATTTTCAGTAGACACCTGTCCAATGGTCGAGAAAAATCTCAACCGCATTGACTGGTGTCTTGGCCGGCTGACCTGATGGGGACACCGAAAAGCCAGCAGCCTTAGCCGCAACCTCAACCAAAGTCGATAAGACACGTTCCAGGGAGTGAGCTCTCTCCTGCTCCCATGAACGTAGACGGTGAGACTTACCTTTCGGTTCCTTTGACTGACTGAAGTGAATCCCTGAGGGCCCCTCTCCCTTGGTGGAGAGGGACTGACAAAGCTCCTTAAAGGAAGCAGTATAGCAGGAGCCCAAGGAGAGTGGGATGAACGCAGACGCCAAGGAAGATGAAGATGCGGCCTGGGCTGCCTCATCGAGGGCGATTAACTACTCCAGCTGCTCCGCACAGCCCATAGCTGCGGACACCGTCCAATGAGCCTCCTTTGACTTCACTGGTGGAAACAGTTTTTCGGGGCACCCCAGTTGTAGTCGGGCAGTGCGGTCTTCAAGAACCGGAGCCGAAAAGGACTTGCAAAGATAGATCTGCAGAACATGGGCAAGCCCCAGGCAGTAGACACACGTGGCATGTGGGTTGGTCTGAGACATCTTCTGTCCACAAGGGCACCGACGGAAGCCGGGAGTAGATTTCGAATCCATCGCAGCTGCGAAGGAAGGAGAAGACTTAAGTCTCGGAAATTTTAAGACTATTTTTGGTAAAACTGAAGGTTTAGGATCCAAGCCTAAAGATGCAAGAGAGCGCTAAGGAGGGAACTTCAGCTTCCAAGTGGTAAGGAAGATCTGGCGTCATGGGGTAGAGCAGAGGGTTTTACTACCCGGGTGGGTGGGAGAAGCCAGCTTGAAGACTTTCCAGCCCATCTTAAAGCGGCAAGGAACCTGCCAGACAGTGTAGATTGAACAAAACATCCACATCCCTAAAACCAGTATTTTTACCACAACATTTCAACATAGCCATTTTGGTACGACGACTCATTAGTGTGACAGCAGTCATTTTTTAACTCCTGCCCAAAATGTGCGTTTGCAGTTCAAAAGTTGATTTTACAGTCCCTACACGACATCACCTTTAGGCCAGGAGTTAAACATTTTCTCAGCCCTTCTTTATGAGGTAGGTTCATCACAAGGCTGTGTTGAAAATTAGGTGTAAAACTATTTACAAAAAAATAATTTTCAATATTTTTAACCCAGATTCCTCTCCTGCAGCCCTATCGGCTCTGGCCAGATTCTGTTACTCTGTCATTCATCTGAAGTGAAAAATTCATCCACTATGGAACTAGAGGTGTTAACCAGAGGTCTCCAGTATGAGCAGGACAAACGATGTCATGTTTCTCAAAATGTTATAGACCAGCATGTGTAGTCAAGGCCTACTTGAATTAAAAACATCCAGATGTTAAGCATTACTTTAACGTCTAGCACATGGCCAAAGGTGAATATGCTAATTTTAAAAGATGCATACTGATGTGTGGGATTGTATTACTTTATAAATAGGCGAACTGTAAGTACTTCATCTCGAGTATTCCTAGCCAGTGACATTTTATATTTGTATCACAGATGGACCACTGATGCAGTGCTAGGGCTACAACTTTTGACTTGGATGACCCATGTTCAACAGGGATCAGTTTTCAGCTGCATGGCCAACAAAGCCTCCCCCCCTTCCGAAGAGAAGTCCCTCCCCCAACAGCAGTCCTCACCAACTCAAGTCTGCTCCCAAATCCTGGTTGCTGGTATGGCAGGTGAAGGCACTATCACCACGCCACTAGTGTTTACTGTTAGTTGTATGTCAGTGGGGAATTATTACATATGGGTAATGTGTTCCTCCACTGGTGGTGTGGTACAGCCAAAACTGTGACCACAGCATAGAATCCAAAGGATATGAAGATTCTGGATACAGCAGTTACTCAGTTTACCTTTATCCATACAGTGCAATCAAACATATACAGATATCAACCACAGTGTCTCCAGGTCAGCCTTTTAAGAATGTCACAGCCTCTGTAGCAAAAACATCACCTATTCGAACTTGACTCAAATAATGACAAGGTTAGCATAGGACTACCTCATCTTAGACAAAGCTTTTGGCAACCCAGCTGATTGGCCTTCTCATCCCAATCACAGGTTCCCCTGGAAGAATTCTGTGACTTCCTGGGACTGCTGCTGGTTCGTGGATAAACGTCTAACATTACTCTAACATATAATATGCTATTAGCAGGAACAGCCTTCAAACTTGATTTCAAAAGAAACGGATACTAACCTGGATAGGTTTCCCAATCTCATAATGTAAGACACCACGATTCCACCATGTCGCAGCGACAGGACAAACTGCGGCAGTGATTAGTGCACAAGCACAATGCCAATGGTGAACATCATGCCTGGCAACTGTGCCACTCAACCCCCAGCGTGCCCAAGCCATGGGGAACATTCTGCCTGCTTGCAGGTGTGTGTGTGTGCCCGCACCTCCCGTACTTAAATATAACCACCTCCAGGTCAGAAGTGAATGGGGCAAGGGGCACAACACCCGGATGGCACCGTCCCTACTGAGCACTGCAAAATCCAGTTTGCTTGTATGACAGACTAACTGGTTGTGGTGCCCTAATTGTAGCTCCCACATAACGATATCCCAGACACCACAACCACTGAACGTACTGGCCTATCATGCCAAATAGTGGCTTTTATACTATGATGTCCATGGGTAAATGATGAATTCCAGTATCTGCTATACTGAACAATATTCTCCAAGAAAAGCCACAGGCTCCAGGGACATCCCCCACTGACAATGCTGGAGCCAACAGAAAACGAAATTATGGTAAGTGTGAAGGAATTTCTCATTGCTGTACTGCTCCACATCGTTAATGGGAAATAATTATGTATAAGTTATAAAAATCAGTACCCATCTTCAATAGGGAGGGAAAGAATACTGTCTGTGTATGACCCGTAAGGGTAATTACAGGGATTTATCCATTTGCCACCTCCTAGCACGCACTGCGCTTGAAGAGTGCCTCAATGCAGCCCTGAACATCCAGTGCTCTGTACATGCACAAATGGGAGAAACATTGCCGCCTGCTAAGTTCTAACACCAAATCCCCCCTTCGGTCCGCTGTAGATGTGGGGAGTTGCCCTGATAGACTGTGCTCTCTGATCAAAAAAAAAAAAAAAGAGAGAGAGGTGCATTCCAGATTGCCTGCACAATCCCAGATCATGAGATTCTATCTCCTTTGGAGCCACTGACTCCTGGCAAGCTGATGAGTCCCAAACCTCTGGTTCGCAATGGAAGACTGTGGAACCTTGGGAATGAAGGGCGAAACAGCCCTCAGTTCCACCTGACACTATGCAATGTAAGGTAAGATCTCTTGTCAGCAAAGACCTAGAGCTCACCAATCATCCTGGGTGATAATCACAAACTAGAAACACCTCATAAAACCGAATGTGCAATAGAATTGATGAAAGAGTCTAATCCCACACAGAAACCAGGAACTGCAGACAGATGGCTTCAACTGACTGTACTAAGAATGTGGATGATGATATATATGGGGGGGGGGGGGGAGAGAGATGGGTGGGTGGGTGGCAAGCTAGGGCAGGTCCAAGAGAGATTCAAAACCCCTTTGAAGAAAACAGTGCCACAAGACAAGCAGCAACAATTTCTCCTGCCAAAGCAAACAGATAAGCTAATTTCCTGTCACCAAATTTAGAAACACTGTACTGCAGATGTTGTTTTTGAAGGGGGGGGACTGTTACTAGCACCACCCTACCTAGCACCAATGGCACTAAAGGTGCTAAATAAAGTGTGTAAAGTGTGAAATAATTATGTATTAAAATGCAATATACTGTGTACTTGCCAGGATTCAGACCACTGATCCTTTGCCTGCCAAGCAAAAACACATTCAGTGTGCCACTGAGCTGCAGGTAAGTGAGTTGCGGTTCCTATAGTGCAGAGATATGTCACACCCTATAAACAAACTCTGGTCAGAGCCAATATGGCTGTGCAGAGCTTTTTGGAGTACTGCTGGAGTATATCTTGTGCACGGCGCCCGTCACTTCTGCAATTGCAGAAGAAAAAGAAATGCCCCGCGAAGATGTTTATGCAGCCTTCGGAAGGGAAGGGCTTCAAAAACACTACCACTGGAAACTGTGCCACAGCACTGTGGAAGCATACCAGACAGTGGTCCAGTCACATGCTTCCACAGTGCTATTCTAAGATGATCACATAACATCTGCGGAGCTCCGCCCACGCTGCCATAAAAATGTGCAAAAGCAGGATCACACTGAAAACGAGATATTGCATCTCAGCTGAGCTAGCCAGGTAAATACAGTCTAAAAATGGGGTTAAAGCATGACCCCACTGAGAACTGCATCTTAGAATACCATCCTGGGTAAATATCATGTGAAATGCACAAAAACAGGACCCCACTGAAAAGGAGAAATTGCATCTCATTGGTCTGTCCTGGAAAAATACAGTACTTAGTAAAGAAGTGTAAAAGCTGGACCCAGGTACAGCAGACCCCCATTAAATGTATGTATCTAAGGTAGTCTGTTCTAGCAAAACTACACTGTAAAAGCAGAACCACACTGAAAATGAAATACTGGTGTCAGACTATCCTGGCTAAATACACTGTATAAAGGGGTAAAAGCAGGATCCCATCTGAAAACAAAAACATTGCATCTCTGCTGTGCTATCCTAGGTAAATACAGTCTAAAAACGTGTAAAGCACGACCCCATTAAATGAGATACTGCATCTCATCTGGTCTGTCCAGGGCAAACATATAGTAAAAAAGCAGGACCCCAGTACGTAAAGAACCCCATTGAAAGATGTGTATCTATGCTGCTCTATGTAGGAAAAATACATTGTGAAAACTGGACCCCACTGAAGAAGAGACATTGCCTCTCACCTGGGCTATCCTGGGTAAATACATTGTATAAATGGGTAAAGGTAGGACCCCAACTGAAAACAAGATATTGCAGCTCTGCTAAGCTATTCTAGGTAAATACATGTAAAAATGGGTCAAGGCAGGACCACACTGAAAATCAGATACTGCATCTGAACTGTACTGTTGTGGGTAAATACTGTGTAAAAATGTGCCAATGTAGGACCTCACTGAAAATCTGATATTGCATTTCAGCTCAGCTATCCTGGTAAATTACATATAAGAAATTATTAAAAGTAGAACTCCACTACAAACAGGATACTGCATCTTACCTATCCTATCCTGACTACAAACATTGGGAGAAGGCATAAAATCAGTGCTCCCACTGAAAACAATATATTTAATCTCAGCTGTGCTAATGGGTCAAAGCAGGACCCCACTGAAAACAAGATACTGCATTTCGGCTTGACTATCTTGGATAAATATATTGCAGATTTGTGTAAAGGCTAACCCTGCAGCAGAACCCCAATGAACAGGAGATGCTGCATGTAAGATGATCTGTCCTAGAAAAATACATTGTAAAACCAGGACCATACTGAAAATGAGATACTACATCTTCTCATGTCTACTGTCTTGGATTAATACAATACACAAGTGTAAAGGGCAGCAGCTGGCCCCTCTGCTCCTCAGCTGACACACATGGAGTGACGCAAACACCTCAGGATGAACAAGGTACCGTGCCTTATGAAGTTTTGTTATAGTGACACTGTTTATCTAGCCTTTGTTCTCCCTGAGACTAGGACTGCTAAAAATGACATGTCAGACAGGGCACTGAGGTGATAGAAGATGGCAATATCAGGAGTAGTTTAGGGGAGACTGAGTCTCTGTGGGTTTAACGCACCGTGGCATCTGGTGAAAAACTAAGCCTAGGGGTATTCTATAGACCACGTGAGCAGGGGAAGCAGAGAATGGGGAGCTCAGTGAGGAAATTAAAAGGGGAACAGCTAAGGGAGATGCTGTGATGGTAGGGGAATTTTACTTACCTGACATAAACTGGGACATTCTCACGGGGAGCAGCCAACAGCAACAGAAACACAGAATTTGATGGCAGATCAGGACTGGTTGGCCCATCCACTCTGCTCATTTCTCCCTACCTACACTATTACTGCAGACCATGCCCAATCTATAGCCGTTTCTCCATTCTCCCTTCCTTTCCACTATGATTCCCTTTTGCTTATCCCAGGCATTTTTAATCCCACCAGTTTTTGTCCCCACAGCCTCTGCAGCAAGGCCTTCCCAGGAATCCACCACTCCTTCTGTGAAGAAGTACTTCCTTGCACCTCTCCTGAATCTATCCCCTCCAGCTTCAAAGCATGTCCCCTTGTCCTTGAGCACCTTTATTATGAAAAATACTCCTCTGCTGTACCTTATTTACCCCTGTAAAGTATTAAAAGGTCTCTATCACATCTCCCTTCTCCCATCTCTGTTCCAGGGTGTACATATTGAGGCCCTTTAGTCAATCCTCGTAGGGCTTTTGATGCAGACCTTGCACCACTTTAGTTGTCCTCCTTTGGACTGCCTCTATTCTATGTACTTCTGGAAATGTGGTCTTCAGAACTGGACACAATTCTTTAAGTGGATCTTACCAGCAGTCTATACAGAGGCAATGGCACCTCCCTCTTTCGGCTGGTGATACCCCTCCCTATGTACCCCAGCATCCCTCTTGCCCTCCCTACTGCTTTGTTGCACTGTCTAGACACCTTTAGGTCATCAGACATGATTACCCCCAGGCCTATTTCCTGCTTGGTGGTCATCAATAAACCTCCACCCATTTGTACTCTGCTCCTGAGTTTCTTTTTTAAATTTATATTTTATTCCTTTTTTGGAAAATAAAAAAGTACAAAATACAGACATACCACGTAAGGAACTTCAATAGATAGACATAGCAATTAGAATTAATTTCTATACAGATACAGTTTCGTAGTATCCCTTACTTATTATAGCACAAATGAAGAGGTCGCCTAAAATGTCAACTTCCAATTATGGTAAAAAAAAAAAAATAAATAAAAAAATATTGCCACTGAACTGTAGCCCAAGAGCACATGGCAAATATGCAGAAACGGCAGACCAATAATGTTAACACTATAGTCCAGCTCCTAAACAGGCATTCGGTGCCATGTATTGAACTACATGTGGCAAATATTCTTAATGTAAAGCAGCAGTCACAACAAAAATACTTTGGCTACGCTGGAGAGAACAATATTGTTTAAATGAAGACAGGCACAGTTATACCTGGCTTACTTCTGTAATTAAATATACAAAGATATATCATTTTTTTCTACAACTAGAGAAGTAAGCATTTAATGAAAGTCCTAGATACCCAACAATTGTAAAGAATACTCACTTTTCCAGTGCCTCTTCTATCAATTATTAAACTTACAAACCATGTAACATCATGTTTTTTTTTAACTTTCTGTTTATGCTCCTCCCTTGCTACCTGCACTTCGCATCCTCGGTAGTTGCCCATGGTATCTGTCTCCTTTGCTTCCACCTACCTGGAGCCTGCAGTAGTCCCTCCATGTACTGTAGCTGTGGCTTGCCTCCCAGGTAGGGATGAGGTGGGGCCCGTACACACCAAGTTCCTATATTTCAACAGGGCACCACACCGGGACAGATAGGGGAGCTGGAGATCTGTGTCGGGTGCTCAGTCTCCTTGGAGTGCAGGGAGCCATCCCCTCCCCCCATTTCCTGGGCGTAACATGCGCCCCAATGTCAAGGTGTGAATGCAGATGCCCACCACACCTTTCCCATCTCTTACAGCCGGACTCTTGCTGTACCGCAGACCTCCGCTTGAGGTCAGCCAAGTGCTGAGCCTTGTCCCACTCCCTCCTGGAGAAGGCGAGTGGTCCCCTGGATGCTCAGACCCCCCCCCGTCCGGCCCTCCAACTCCCTGGGCTCATTCCTGAACACAGGTCACTGTCATTGCAAAAGGTAGCGCTACCACTGTGCCGGCGGGCCAGCTGTAACATCATGTTTAAGAGCTGAAAACTTGAGAGCAAGACCCCCCTCAGGGAGGTGGACACTATTCTTTAAAGGGCAACTCTATTACAGTAAGTAATACAAATTAACTAGTCCTTCAGGTTATATTTTCAGTCTCCTCGTTGGCCTGAGAACTCGTGGCTTTATGTGCAGCAGCAATCTTTATGTTCCATTTGCCTGTATCCACCGGATCTGTGAACAGATGCACTTTATTTTCGTAGACAATCCGCAGCTTTGTTGGAAACTGGATGGTATGGGGTATATTACAGCCTCTCAGAACAACATGGACCCCATCAAATTTCTTCCTTCTGAGACGTGTTACGTATGAAAGATCCAGGAATATATGCTCTGTCACTCCTTCCACACTAAGTGGCCATATCTCTTTGTCAAGCTCAGCATGGTGTCTTAACTGCCCATACTGTCGAGAATCACTATTAGAACCTGTGGACGCTCCGCTGGCGGCTTGCCCTGTGCGGTATCCTGTAAGCTCCAAATCTGCAACATTCGAATGGAATTGTTCCTGGAGCCAGTCCTTGATAAACAGCTTCACTGAATCCCCCACCGATCCCTCTGGGAGGCATATAAACCTGAGATTTTGGCTACAAACTGAATTTGAGAATCTCCAAACACGTGTCTGAATGTTGCCATTCTTTAGCCTGTCCCATGACACTTCTCATAATGAGCAGGGGAAGGTTTTTATTAATAAACAGAACAATAAATCAGAAAAACAGTAATTCATTTCGTGGAAAATAAGAAAAAAAAAAAAACAAAGAGAATATCAGCAATACTCAATTCTCTGACAGCATAATGATTCAACCTATTTTGTCTTTCAAAAAAGGAACCTCTTTCCACCTCATAAGCCATACATTTTTGGACAAACATTTGCGTTCAGAATCACATTGTAACAACAAATCATGTTCAACATGTTGAAGACCTTCAAGTGGTGAGTGGTATAACTGTTGTAGAGTAAGGTGACATCTGGCATGCCATAAATGAAACCTGAACATAGCGAACAGCAGCCATACTACACCTGCATCCAACAAAGTAAAATGTAGCAAAAAACCTCCCACAACTTCTAGATATATAACAGCCCGCCAGAAAGGCTGGCTCCAACAGGCAGAAAGGGTCATCCAGAATTCTTGCACAAAGGGGCAGGAAACAAAAAAATGGGACATTGTTTCCTCCTGATTAATGCAAGTATCCCTCGGACAAGCACGTTCAGTAACCATTTTATGCTTTGAATTCCCCCTAACACTGAGTCGCCCATGACAACTAAGCCATAAAATATCCCACAATCTAGGTGGAATCCGTTTATCTACCAAACTTTTAAGGAGGTTATCAACATGACCATTCGGTACATCCTTAAAAACAGGGACTATGGAATATGCTTTAGATTGTAGGACATCATAAATATATTTGCGCGATTTGCAATACACATGGGCCGGAAGTAATTTCCATCTATTAAGTTTCGATATCACAAGTCTGACATAAGTCGGGTAACTAGGAGTGTGTAAATTTTTCTGGCTCAAACCTGGCCACTCTGAGGACAATTTAGGTAACCAACCATATGCATAAATTACCCATAACACAGAGTGTGGACGACTAAAGTCTAGTAAATTCCAATGAAAAAAAATACTATAGTAAAAAGTAATTGGATTCACACAATTCAAACCACCCTGTGCAATAGGAAGATACAACACATCTCTTTTTATGGGATTTTGGAGACTCCCCCAAATAATTTGAAGAAAAAAAAAAAAGACCCAATAAAATGGCTTCCAAACCAGAAGGAATGGGGTATACCGCACTAAGGTATAAAAATTGAGGGAGAAGTAAAGATTCAGTAATGATAACCTTTTTCTGTTTAGTTTGTTGCCAAGACTTTCATAATCTGATTCTGGACTGAACTGCCTCAATTTTAGCTGACCAATTAAGTAACGCATTATCACCTTTACCAAAATCAATACCTAAATTCGGACCGGCCCAGTACAACAGGAATGCCTTGCAGCTCGAGAATCTCAGGAATGGCAGTATGCAGAGGATAAAAAAAAAAACCTCTTAGATTTATTAAGGGAGGAACCTGCAACATCCGAAAAAGTAAAAAATGATGCAACACCTTATCTCCAGAGGTCAAATCAGCAACAAAGACACAGACATCATCAGCATAAGCCAAAATTTTGGCCTCAAGGGTACTATGAGGGGAAGCAATACCAAGAATCTGCACATCTTGGGCAATTTTACGTAAAAGTGGATCCAAACTAAAAACATAAAGCAGTGGACTCAGAGGGCAGCCTTGTCTCCCCCACGAATAGGGATATAGGAACCCAAGTAACCATTTATCAAGGGCATAGCATAAGCATGACTATAAAGCAAAGCAATCCAGGTTATAAAGTGATCAGGAACTCCATAGGTTCATAAAACCTGAAACAAATAACTATGCGGGACCTGATCAAAGGCCCTTTGTTGATCCATGGACATAAGAAAACCCTTTATAACATCAACTTTACCAAGTTCTATTAGTTCCCGAAGCAAAAAGAGATTATTATAGATAGATCTGCCCAGTACTGAACAGGATTGGTGTAGGGAAATCAAGTGCGGAGCTATGGACAACAATCTGGTATTCAATATTTTCATTACAATTTTAAATCTGTATTAAGGAGACTTAAAGGCCTCCAATTGGAAAGTAAAGTTCTATCACCTTTCTTATATGACAAAATCTGAATTGAAGTACAAAAATGGAAATCGAGAGTGCGACGTTGCAAAACCCAATTAAACACTACTGTGAGCACATCACAGACTCAAGGTTTTATAAAATTCTGCAGGCAAGCCATCAATACCAGACGCTGTGTTATTCCATAAATGGGAAATTTCCCTTTTAATCTCATCAACACTAATCGGAGCAACTAAAGCCCGTAATAGTATATCAGAACAAGGGGCAATATGGAGACAGGAAAGGAATTATTCTACACCAGCGCTATCTGCTGGAGATACAGCATATAAGTCTGAAAAATGCGAGGAGACTGCTTGCAAGATATCCAGAAATGCAGTGTAATTAGTACTAGCAGTATCCACAACTTCAGTCAGAAGGCGATCCACAGAACGCCTATGACTACAATCCAAAACATCCCCCAAAGCAGATTTATTAGCAGAACAAACCCTATGTTCATGTAACAGGGAAGTAGCTCTAGGGGGGTGGATGTGGCGACGGTCATGGAGACGTACAACAAAAACCATGACTGGGACCCCACCCATGGGGTACACTATGCTTAGGGAAGGATAGAAAGGAGGGCAGAGGGGTGGAGTGGCTATGTTCATTAGAGATGACATAGAAATTGCTAGGGTAAAGAGGCAGAGGAAACGTGGAGGCCTCATGGGTCACCTTCGATCCCCAGCAGGAGATAAGGTCAAGCTGGGTGTAGTATAGCCCCCCGGGATGAGTGATGTTCTGGAGGATGGTTTGCTGGACAACATCATTGCCCAGTGTGGACCAAAAGGGGAAGGAGTGGTGTTGATGGGAGACCTTAATATGCCAGGTACAAACTGGGGAACCATGTCCTCTAAGGTGGCCAAGGAGCAGAGGCTGCTGAGCGGCTTCCAGGATGTGTTCTTAACACAGCATGTGATGAAACCCACAAGGAGGGCATGTCCTGGACGTGGTTCTGGCAGATGGGGATCTGGTAAGGGACCTGGTTGTACAGGACCCCTGACTGGGCGACCACCATACTGTCTGGTTTCAAATAAGCATGGGGGAGGGGGTGAGATCTAGGACACTGGCAGTGGACTTCAGGGGCAGACTTTGTGGGCATGGGAAATATTCTCAAGGATCACTTGAAGGGGATTACATCAATGACAAATGTGGAAAGGAGATGGGAGGTCATAAAATGGGGACTTCATGAGGTAGTCAGGATCTGCGCTAAGTTGAAACGTAAGGGAGCAAGGTCACATAAACCATGCTGGTGGTCCAGTGAGGTACAGGTAGCAGTCAGAGAGAAAGAAGGCGGCCTACAAAAATATAAAACAACAAGAGGGATAGGGATAGAAATGTACCATCTTGCATCTAGAAAAGTCACCCATATGGTGAGGAGCAAAGTCCAGTAAAGAGCAGCGGCTGGCACAGGGGATACATGGAGGGAAAAGGGTTCTTCCGGTACATTGGGAGTGGAGAAAAACAAAGGCCATCTCAGCAGATTGAGATCAGAAGGAGGGTGGGTGGAAGAGGCGAGGACCAGACAGAGGTATTTAAGTACTTGCCTCTGTGTTCACTAAGGAGGGATGGGATATCTACAAAGCAAGGCACGAAGGGGATAGAAGCAGCAGTGAGTGGGATCAGGGAGCAACAGAAATGGAGCAAGAGGAGGAGGGTACCCCAGGGGTGTCACATCTGGATAAGAATAAAAAGGCCAGTAAGGTGGAGGGGACGGATGATGCTATCTCTGCCAAAAGGGTGTGGTTAGCCCTCAAGGCGCTAAAGAAAGACAAATCTCCTGGGCCGGATGGCATTCATCCGAGAGTACTATGGGAATTGGCGGACATACTGGCTGCACCCCTGGTGGAGCTCTTCAACAGGTCACTTGAGTCAGGGAGGGTACCTAGGGATTGGCGACAGGCACATGTGGTGCCAATCCATAAAGGGGGTCGAGGGAAGTACCAGGTAACTATAGACCCATCAGTTTGACCTCGTTGGTGGGAAAATTAATGGAGAGTATACTAAAGGAACAGTGGGGTGTACTTGGAGGGGTGGAGGTCTGGATAGTCGGCAACATGGGTTTGTGCCAGGTAGATCATGTCAAACCAATCTTGTGGAGTTCTACGAATGGATAACATCAGAACTGGACAGGGAAAGCCTGTGGATGTATTATTCTTGGACTTCAGCAGGCGTTTGACTCTGTCCCCACAATGGTCTGGTGGAGAAACTGATGGGGTTAGGAGTAGGCCCTTTGATGGTCAGATGGTTGAAAACTGGCTAGCTGGACGCACCCAGAGAGTAGTGGTCTGTGGGGAGCTCTCAAACCCTAGAGAGGTTGGTAGTGGGGTACCGCAGGGCTCGGTCCTCGGTCCGATCCTGTTTAATGCATACATATCGGACATCAGGGAGGGTATAGGGTGTGAAATGAGTCTCTTCGCGGATGACTCCAAGATGGGAGCAGTAGTTCAGGAAGAAGAGGGGAGGTTGGCCCTGCAAGGGGACCTGGACACCCTGGAAAGCTGGGCTCACACATGGAAATTAAATTTCAATATCACCAAGTGCAAGGTGTTGCATCTTGGGCGGGGAAACCCTAAACACAGGTACACCCTGGGAGGGGAGGCACTGGAGGCCTCAATAGGGGAAAAAGACCTAGGGGCCATGGTGGATGCATGTATGAATAACTCTGAGCAGTGCAGGAGAGCAGCTAGCAAGGCAAACAGGATGTCGGGATGCATCGTAAGGGGGATCACCTCTAGGAGTAAGGAAGTGATTCTGCCGCTGTACAATGGACTGGTTAGACCACACCTTGAATACTGTGTACAGTACTGGAGACCACACTTGAAGAGGACATACAGCTCCTGGAGAGGGTACAGAGGAGGGCAACTAAGATGATATGAGGGCTAGGGGACTTGATGATGAGGACAGACTTGAGGAGCTCTGCCTGTTTTCATTGGAGGAGAGAAGGAGGGGGGCATGACTGAGGTCTTAAGTACCTCAAGGGAATAAATAGGGTAAACATGGAGGGATCTTTAGACTAAAGCAGGGAGGTATCACCAGAGGGCATGGTTTGAAGTTGGAAGGTGGCAGGGTGGGGGGAAAGAGGAGGAGGTTTTTCACTGAGAGGGTGGTGGACCCTTGGAATGCACTGCCTGGTGAGCTGGTTCAGAGATCCACAGTGGAGGGCTTCAAGAGAGGGTGGGACAGACACAGAAAGTGGATGTATCAGATGATGGCCTGTCCCAGGGGGGTGGGGATGGATGATAGGGGTTTCTGGAGCACAAGGGATGGGAGGGCCTTGGCACCCAACTAAGGATCTAAGGTTCGAGCAGACTCGGTAGACTGTAAGGCCTAATCTGCTGGCAAATAGTATGTTAGTATACTGTAGTGCAGCCATTTCTTTTTTTTTTTACATTCTGTACCTGTGCTGTCAAAGATGAGCCTTGTGAGTGTATAGCTGAATATAATGTTTCCAACTGCATACGTAAAGCCAACTATCTCTTATATTTAGTCACTGCAGCATATTTAGATGTCCTCCTAGCCAAAGCAGAGATTTCAGATTTAGTGAGTAGCCACCAATCTAACAAATCTTTGGAAAGTTCTGATAGTGACATACGAGCTTTCAACAAATCATGAACTTGGGCCAAAAACCTGTCATCAAGTAGCAGTAAAGAATTCAGTTTCCAATATCCCTGCCCCAGTTTAGCATGAGGGCCTACCCCTAATGTGGCAGTTACCACATTATGGTCTGAAATCTCCACAGGAATGGTTTGAGTTTTAATCACCCTCAAAGCTGCAGAGACAAAAAGAAAATCAATCCTAGTGGATAAGGCGCCCTTAAAAAAAGTACGTCCACCAGTAGGATGACAAAGCCTATAAACATCCTGTAAACGACCCTGGAAAATAATGTGATTGAGACAGTGTGTATCACAGAAATCCTTATCAGTCCGGGCCCCCCGATCTGATTTATGCACTACACAATTGAAGTCACCACCCCATATGAGAATGCGTGACGTGAACAAAAAAGACCACCTCACGGACGAGATCCACTCGACCTTTCTTCGTAACTAGTGCATAAAATCACAATTAATCTCCAAGTGTAATGTAAATAAGTAAAATCCAATATTAAAGCCCGTCCCATAAGCAGTTCAACCAACTTGGTAACATGAAATCCATCACCACTACAGGTGTCTAATCCTTAAGAAAAAAAAAGAAGGACCCCATCGCCAAAGCTTTTTGGCCATATTAACCAAAGGAAGGGTATTGAGACGGGTATCCTGAATAAGGCAAATATCATACACAAAAACACTCAAAAGTCGAAAAGTAATCAGGCGCCTACGAGCATTTTTCACACTGTTCACATTGAGGGTGGCTACAGTGAGATGAAATGTCATGGCCATGAAAGAGAATCAGATAAAGGGTCGAAATAAAAATAAGTCAACATCAAGTAACCCTTCCCTTTCTAGTACTTCTCCGGGGTCTCACCCCCGACCGCGAGGGTCGAGTATCCATAGGCAACTCCTTTGATTTATCATTCTCAGAATCAGAGGATACCACAGGTTGTGAGGTGTCAGAATCAGCTTTGACATCGGAAGACCGAGTGTGACGGACAGGACCTCAAAATTATTACTAAGGAACAGAGCCACCAGGAGAAGATGCTTTAGCCAATTTGGCCCTACCTATAGTCTGTTTTTGAGCCCGTTTCTTTGTCTGAACACTAGGCTCAGGAGGGGGCATAACAACAATATCCAGAGGTTTGTCAGGGACAGGCACAGGTTCAGCAGGAACCAGAGAAACAACAGAAAGAGGAGGAGAGGGTGCGTAGAGGAAGGGTCCTGCACAACCGGTCATGGAACTTCCTGTAAAGGAGGCTCAGAGGAAGGTTCAGATACTGAAACCACTGACTGGGGAGCAGGCACCGCAATATCAGGGCATAAAGGGGGACCAGTGACTACCTTAACATGCGAAGAAAGGGACTTCGCCGTAGCAATATCCTTTTTCTGGGCACTAAGAAGGATCACATCCTGATCCGGGCCATCTTCCCTGTTATGGGAAGTCCAAGGATGGGATCTAAAACCATGACCTAGTTCTTCACACAGGTTACACTTTAGTTCAGAATTACAATCTGCACTAGCATGGCCAAAACATAAACAAAGGGAACATCGTAGTCTATCACAGGCTGCACTGAGATGGGAAGGGGAGCCACATTTAAAACAGGTACGAGGCTGCCCCACGTAGAAGCAATGCCCCCGTTCCCTACCTAAAAACAAACTATTAGGTAAGTGTATGGAACCCACATTCATATTTCTAAGTTGCACCCTATAACGCCACCCACCAGTCCACAAGTATTCAGTGTCAAATATAGGCTGTGGCAACCCCAAAACATCACAGCGTTTAGCTAACCAATGCGTAATATCACTAGCTGCTACATTCTCATTTCTAAACAAAATGGTGACAGTTTTAATAGAAGGTCTATTAAGTGGGATAGCCCGAAATGGTAGCCACAACTCAGTGTATTTAAGAGTATCATACTTTGTTCAGAATCGATCTAATCCTCTAGGGCTTTGAAAACTAACATCATATAAGGAAGAACCTGATATATGAATCAATGCAGTATTTCGTTTATAAAAAAAAACAAAAAAACAAAAAACAAAGATCCTTTCAAAAGCGACTTTCCCACATAGAGACGGTCAGGAGCTACATCAGGATCCCCAATATACTGAAGGCGGACCGCATTCCGTCGGTGGGGGGGAGTTCCGAAAAGTATCCCTTCTACGAAATTCTTCCCAAGTAGATTTAGCCTTGTCCCCACGTTCAGGAGAAGGGCACGAGGGAGGATCAGGGAGCGGGACATCCATGTCCATTCTATCACCCCATGCTGGTCCCTGAGAGCTAGGGCCTTCATCAACTGAAAAGGAGGGAGGCAAAGAAGGAACTTTAGCCAGCAGAGTAGTATCCAATGCAGGATGCTGAACATCCTCAGTACGCAAATCCAAATCCGGGCTACCAGGTAAAGGTGGAGGCATGTCCATCAAGGGGGGCTGCTGCTGTCCACAACCAGGTATCGGGCTATGGGCAGGGTCAGGTATCCAATGCCCCGAAACGCCTGGTTTCCAACCTGCACTCCGCAGGGAGGCCTCTAAAGAGACAGGTAGTGGGCTAGAACAAGGCAACAGAGCGGGAGGAGGCAAAACAGGAGAGACAGTCTGCGCATTAGGAGGTGAAACACACGGTCTAGGATGCATAGTACTCACAAGTTAACCAGGCAAAGTCGCCGCCGAGTTCAAAAGCGGAGAAGACACTGCTCAATCCAGATTTGTAGGAACCAAAAATTCCAACGGAGCATGGTGCAACACTGGTAGGACCAGTGCTACAGAAGATTGTTGCCAACTCTGCACCTCCAAAGAGCCTGAAGGTACCGCATCCGTAATGAAAGCAGGAAGTGGCTCCACAGACCCTAGTTCTGGTGACAGAGTCCGTGTCCCAGGAGAGGCCGACTCAAAAGGGCTAACGGCATCAACAGCAGCAAGTACCTGGTCCCAATGTGCAGCAAGGAGGGACTTCAACCAAAGTTCATCCGCAGGCAAAAAATCTAATGATGCAGAGGCAGACTGAACAAGTAAAGATTCATCTGGTACAGTAAGATCCACAAGCATATCAACAAAATGGTCAGACATCATCAGTACTTCAGGCTCAAAGCTGGACCTGCAGGAGCGGAGCTCTGTTCTCCTGCAGGTACACCAGCAGAATGACTGGGTCCCACGAACGAATCCATGGTCCAACAGCGCCCCCACACAGAGTAGGGGAATTTCCCAGGTGCCCTGGCCAAATTTCCCCCTATTCACTAAAAATACCACCAACAACTTAATCTGGTTCAAGGTCAGTTGGCATTCTCCTGGATCCCCCTTCCCTGGGCCGTGCCTGAAAATAGGCAGCATTTGTCTAGTGTACTTACCTAGTCAACAAAACCTAAATAAATAAATACCGCCATGGCACTTTTACATGCTTCCGTGTGCCGCTTTATGTTCTCCATCTCCACTTGCACCCGATCCACTGTTTTCTCCCCCGGAGTTATGCGGCCAATATGTAAGTCAAGTTTCTGACTTACAGATGTCAAGGATGCAAGTAGTTTAATTTTTGCCACCAGTGACTGAAGGGTCTCCTCCAAGGTTTCTCCTTCTGCTGCGCCACTCTGTGCCAATCAGGTGCTAGGACCCACAGCCGGGGCTTCCCAAGCCTCTTTCTGACCATCACCAGGTGGCAGATTTTTATTAGATTTGCCCATTACGTCTTTCATTGTGTCAGCTCCACAGACAGTTAACCCCCCCCCGCCAACCCCTGCATACTTCTGAAAAATGTATGAAGTTTGAAGTTTTATAAAATTTAGTAGCAGAGCCAAGCAACTTGCGACTTTCAAGCTCGAGCTCCACAGTGCCCTCCCTGCTCCAGTTTCTGTGCCCTAAGTACATTATTTTGCACTTTTCTGCATTGAAACCAGCTGCCATACCCATGACCACTCCTCTAGTTTTCTAAGATTTCTGCTCATCCTTTCTACACACACCCTGGAGTGTCCACCCTGTTTTGCCAGTTCAAATTCGGGCACTTACCCCCATATATACAAGGTTTGGTCAGAGCCAACACAGCTGCTATGCTGCTTTTGTTTAGACAAATACCGTAGGTCTTGTGCTGGAAGAGTGTTGCTGAGGGTGTTATAGGAGAATACCTAGATTGTGGTGTGCATTCTTTAGTGTGTCACTGTTGATTACACACAACGAAACAAAAACACACGTGTGTGCACACACATGTAGCTGTTACAATAGTTGTGCACACACAAAGGGTGTGAGTGTGATTGGCAGGATAAGGACGCCGAGCTGCAATTTCTCATTTTCAGTGGGGTCCTGCTTTTACATATTTTTACTACATATTCAGTAGAGTTAGCATAGTTAAAATTCAGTTTTTCATTTTACTGGGATCCTGCTTTTATCCATTGTTTCAGTGCAGTTATGTAGGATAGCTCAGCTAACTCACAGTACCTCATTTTCAATTGAATCTTGATTGCACCAATTTGTACCAATGTACGTTGTCAATAGTGACCAGCAGAGAAGCAATATCTTATTTTCAGAGGGATCCTGCTTTTGGTGAATGCAGGTAACTATTTACACAACTTGTCATTTCAATAGAAGGTGAGGATTTATGATGTCAGCATGAAAATATGGAGCTGGTGAGGTGTTGACGTGGACAGCACCATCATTTTATTTACCCTTTATTTACTCACGATAGCTTACATGATTTGCAGAATCTCATTTTCAGTGGACTCCTGCTTCTACCTGCAGTGTGAAGTACAATAGCTCCAGATACTCCAGATGTAAATTCCGTATATTCCTCTGAGCTGTTCTACTTGTGTATAATTTCTGTCTAATGTAATGTTCTGACCTTTTTTTGTACTGATGTGGAGCCTTTGCAAAACAGTCTTTGACTCAAAGGATTGTAATTCCGATTTATCTTCAATAAACAATACAGAACTGTGGAGAAGTCAGCAGCACTTTTGGTTAGCACGGACACATCAATCACAAATACTTTACAATCACAATGCAAAAATAAATCAGTTATTGCAAAAAATCAAACTTCTGTTAATGATTTGCTTACATTAACATAGTACTTTAACAACAGTACTCAAATTCTTCAATTCACAGCCTGTTGGGTCATTTGGCCATTTGAATAAAAAGAGAAAGGAAACACTTGGGATAGGCTGTCAGTGTTGGCATTAAACAAATGTAACAGGCAATAATGGATGTGGGCTTCTGGTGCCAGGATTGAAATAGCAAAAGCAGACACCATGTAATGTGGTCTTTCCTTTATAGCATAGATAATAAGGAGGAGATGTCTTACCTGGGTCCTGGAGAGCTTGGGATAGGGTTCTCGAGGTAACGTCCAGAGTACCTATAAAATAGGAACAGTGATGGCTCACAAAGTGTCTGTAGCACTTTAGGAACAAATTAAAGCAGACATGGAAGATTAAACATAAAAACAATACTTATCAGATATACCGGGAATTGGTGTTCTGTCAGACCTTTAGAAATAAAGGGAAAATGGGTTAGTATAAGGAAAAAATATTAGCAAGACCAGAGTCAGATATGGTTTCACTAGGATTACTATCTGACCGCAGTACAGGTTACGCTGTACTGTCCCTCAGCTGGCACAAGAAGGTGACCCTCTCCCCCACAGGCATTGTTTCCTGAGCAATAATATATGTTTTCTGACTACTTTTGTACATTTGAAAGAATAACTTAACTCCCCATGAATATGAAAAAAAAATGTAATTCCGCAATGTGCTGCATTGTGCAGACTTGTTCAATAAAAGGTATAACAACAGCAAACTTCTACTTGTTCACCTCAAGCTCCCAAAGATCACTGGAATTTAAATGCTGCTGATATACTTTTTTTCTACTTTCACTGTGATCTTCTTGCTGATTTTAAAAGTGGGAAAGCATGCTGAATCCTATTGCAAAACTGAAGCCCCTTATTGCGATTGATGTGAAGAAGCATAGAGCCATGGGTGTGGAAGTGGCCCCAGTTGAGTTGGCCCAACTTTGAGGTGCAGATAATTTGCAATTCTAGCAGTTTTGCTGTAAAGTAGCAGCTACAGACAAGAAAAGTGACATTTCTGAAAACAGAATATCAAAGATTGAAGTGGGTCTGAAAGCTACCTAAGAGTTGGTTATGGAGGCTTCCGCTATGGCAGTTCAAGCTTCATCATGGATGTTACACTAATAGAAAAGACACATTTAAATCTATGTTTAGAGTGAGGCTCTTACAAATGCCACAAGGGGCAACAATGTGAGGATTGCTGGACATACTGATGGTGTGCATGACAATAGTCTAGTGCATTTATTATCAGATTGTTTATTTGATCCACTGCAGGAACAGCCAGAGTTTAAAACAAACTCTGGTTAGAGCCACAACTGTGAATGTGTTATCCGAATTAGGGATACAGAACTCATGTGTAGCTTGGAGTGCAATTTAATTCTTGTATTATCGTGGTGTAATAATTCCATACTTACATCACAATAACAGAACACAAAAACAAAACATTACAAAGCAAGACAATAAAGATGCGGATTTTGGTTCTCTCTACACACACACTGTCATGGCGGTTGGCACATAACTTCAGTTTATAGTATTTTGTGGTGATTTGCATATACAGCGTATGATGCTTTGCATTAAGGGGTATGTGAGATTTTGTATAACTTCAGTTCACCTCCATAACCAGCCACCATCTGCCACACACAAGTCTTGTATTGCCCAAGCAAATATAGTGACACAGTACTTGTGGGACATCCCTTAAAAATCATGGCTCTTCAGGCAGTCCGATTACATGTCTCGCAAGTCCTGTATTGTTACACTTTTGCACATCAGTAAAGGACTTGAGTGAGGCTGACAGTGGCCAGTCAGGGAAGTGAGCGGAATGCATGTGCTGGAGTCATCGTACACCAGGGATAAGATTACCAGAGGATCGGGAGGAGGGGTTGTACTAGGGTTCCGTGTCAACTAAGTGAAATGCAGTACAGCGTGGTAAAAAAATTAAAAGAGTCAGCAAAATGCAGCAAAGCAAACACAGAAACAGACTTTGACAGCAGATAAGGACTGCTTGGCCCACCTTGTCTGCCCATTTCCCTACCTAAAGGATAGGCCGCAGATCCTAGTTAACCAACAGCCTATTTCTTCCTACCCCCCACAAGAATTGCCTTACGTCTGTCCCATGCATTCTTGAATTCTCCCACAGTTTTAGACCCCACAACCTCCTCAGGAAGGCTGTTCCATGCATTCACTACCTTCTCTATGAAAAAACACTTCCTCACATTGCCCCGGAACCCCCCCCCATCTTTAAATTGTGTCCCCTTGTTCTTGCACGTCACTTTTTCTGAAAGATGCTACCCTCTTGGACTTTGTTGATTCCACTGAGGTACTTAAAGGTTTCTATCATGTCCCCCTCTCCATTTTTTCCTCAAGGGTATGCATATTAAGCTCCTTTAGTCTCTCCTCGTACGGTTGCTCTTGCAGACCCTGCACCATTTTAGTTGCCCTCCTCTGGACTGCCTCTATCCTGTCTATGTCCTTGCGGAGATGGGGTCTCCAGAACTGGACACAGTACTCCAGATGGGGTCTCACCAACTGTCTGTACAGAGGGATAACAAGTTCCTGTTTTCTGCTGTTGATGCCTCTTCCTATGCATCCCAGTATAGCCCCAGCCCTCCCTACTGCCTTCTCACATTGCTTGCTAGCTTTAAGGTCATCTGATATTACCCCCAGGTCCCTTTCGTTTTTTGTTGTTGTTACTAAGCATTATTTTGCACTTCTTTGCATTGAATCCCAGCTGCCATACTTTTGACCATTCCTCCAACCTTGCCAAGTCCCTTCTCATTCTTTCCACGCCTCCTTGTGTATCAACCCTGTTGCAGATCTTTGTGTCATCTGCAAAGAGGCATACTTTTCCTTCCAGTCCCTCTGAAATGTCACTTATAAAAACATTAAAAAGTACTGGACCCAGTACTGAACCCTTCGGTACCCCACTAGTAACCCTCTTTCTTCAGAGTGGACTCCATTTACAATTACCTTCTGTGTTCTGTTGTCCAGCCAATGTTTTACCAGGCTACCACCCTGGAACCCACTCCCAGGCTGGTTAATTTGACTATTAATCTTTTGTGTGGGACTGTGTCAAATGCCTTGCTAAAGTCTAGGTAGGCCATGTCCACAGCCCCTCCCTGGTCTACTACTTTGTTCACCCAGTCAAAGAAATCTGTTAGATTCATCTGACATGACCTTCCCGCTGTGAACCCATGCTGCCTTGGGTCCTGTGCCCCACTGGCCTCTAGGTACTCAACTATTCTTTCCTTCAGAAGTGACTCCATCATTTTCCCTACCACTGAGGTCAAACTGACAGGTCTGTAGTTTCCTTTCATCTGTCTTGGTCCCACTTTTGTGAAGGGGAATCACATCTGCCTTCCTCCAGTCCTCGGGTACCACACCATTCTCCCAAGATTTATTAGAAAGAGTAGTAAGTGGTTTCACTAGTTCCCCCCTTAATTCTTTTAGAATTCTGGGGTGAATTCCATCAGGCCCCATTGCTTTGTCCACCTTCAGTTTTAGGAGTTCTTGCAGAACCCTTTCTTCTGTGAAAGGGCTGGGATCGACCCCCTATCAAGAGTGCTTCTGTTAATTGGATTAGGCACTTCCCCCTCCTCTTTTGTGAATACTGAGCAGAAATATTCATTCAGTATCCCTGCTTTTTCACTGTCCCCCTCTGCCCACCCACCATTCATTCTATTCAGCATCAATATCCCTCCCTTTGTGTTTCTACGCTCTCTGATATACCTATGAAAGGTTTTATCCCCCTTCTTAATCGAGTTGGTTATCTTTTCCTCAGTTTGGGCCTTTGCTATTCTGACTTCCCTCCCTGCTTCCTTCTGCCTTAACTGGTACAGCTCTCTGCCCTGCTCCTCCTGTGTTTTCTTATACTTCTTGAATGCTATCTTTTTCTCCCCGACTTTCCCAGCCACCTCTTTTGAGAACCATAGTGGCTTTTTCTTTCATTTTGATTTGTTTAGTTGCTTCACACAAAGGCGTGTTGCCTCTGTGATGGCAGTTTTGATGTTTCCCCATTGTTTCTCTATCCTTCCTTCTACCTGTTTGCTAGTGCTTTTCTAAGGCACTCTCCCATCTTGCCAAAGTCAGCCCTCCTGAAGTCCAGTACCTCACTTTTGTATGGCTTGACTCTGTAGCTGAGTTTGTCATGAACCACACCGTTTGGTGGTCACTTGTTCCCAGATGGCTACCCACTTCTAGATCTGAGATCCTCTCACTTTCCCCATTTCAGAGTACGAGATCTAAGATTGCTCCCTCACGAGTGAGTTCCAAAACTGTCTGAGGCATGCCACCTGTAGGGCATCGAGAATGGCCCTGCTCTTGGATGTGGCTGCAGCAAAGGTGCTCCAGTTAACATCTGGCATATTCAGGTCCCCCATCAACAGTATCTCTCCTTTCTCTGCCGTCCTAAGGATTCCTTCTATCATATCCTTGTCCATTCCCTCCCCCTGACATGGGGGGGGGGTCTGTACACAACCTCTATGCGGATTGTGGTGCCGTTTCCAGTCTCTAAGGTGACCCACAGTGCCTCCTCTCCTCCCTGTGTACTCTTTTGTTCTGTTGCCTTTATCCCTTCCCTTACATAGAGAGCTACTTCTCCCCCTCTTCTACCCTCCCTGTCTCTCCTGTAGATTGTGTACCCTGTTATGTTAACATCCCAGTCATGGTTCTCTGCGTACCATGTTTCTGTGACTGCTACGATATCCCGGCATCCCTCTGTGCGGATTGTGGTGCCCTTTCCAGTCTCCAAGGTGACCCACAGTGCCTCCTCTCCTCCCTCTCAAAACTAGCTGAAGCTGAAACCGCTTAAATTAAAAAAAAAAAAGTCACACAGTGTGTAACCAAAAGTGTAGATTTAGTATTACAACACCACATCACCATGGATTACCACTCCAATTATTTTTTTCCTTCAGCGTCGATTTACTATTACAACATCACGCACCATGGATCACCACTCCAGTGAAATTGTTTCCTTCAGAATACATTTACTATAACAACAACAAACCAACGTGGATAAAATCTGCTAAACACCTCTAATTACAAGCCTTGCAGACTACCATGACATCACTCTCACACGGCACAGTTAAGGCACCTCCTCTATCACAGAAAATTTCAAGCAACAGACAAAAAGTCCTCATAGCTTGCCAGCTTTATGGGTTTAAAAATTAGTAGTTATGTCTTTGTAATAGATATCCAAATTTGACTTAAAAGTGTCCATGCTTGGACTCCCCACTACTATTATCAGGGAGCTCATTCCAAATTGGAATCACCCTCTGACTAAACCAGAATTTTCTTGAATTTCGGTTCCACCTAGGTGCGAACTGCCTGTAATGCCTTCTCCTGCTGCTCCTCCTGCTGAATTTGGGTACAAAACCTAGTTCCAGCAATAATTTTGGTCACCCATAGATCTGAAAACCATGCAAGGTCCCCTCTTAACCTCCTATAACTCAAGGAACAAATTCAATGCTTCTAATCTGTCATTATAAGACTTGTTTTTTAATGAAGTAATAGTTTTAGTGGCTTGTCTCTGGACACTCTCCATTCTGATTATATCTTCTCTTTTATAAGGAGACCACACTTGGACACAATATTCCAAGTGAGGTCTAACCAAGGCACTATACAGTGACACCAACACTCTACTATCCCTACTTGAGATATGTCTCAATATGCAATTAAGAATTTCATTTGCTTTTCTAATCTGATCATTACAGTGTGTATCAAATTTTAATTGATTTGTAATTTTGACTCCCAAGTCTTTCACACAAGCTCTAAGTAGCATGCCTTGCTCATCCGACTTTTGTGCTTTTGACCACACGCTACTGGCCATACTCCTTAGGTCCACGCGTACTTCACATGATACCTTGTACTAGTACAGTCAGGGATATATACGGGGGTGGATTATCCAGGATAGACAGACTGGCACAACTGAAATGCAATATATTGTTCTCAGTGTGGTCCTGGTTGCACATATTTACCCCAAGTAGCCCAGCCTGAATGCAATAATGCATCTCTTTTTCAGCTGGGTCCTGCTTTTATGTATTTGTGTACTGAATTTACTCAGGATAGCCAAGCTCAGCGGAGATGCCAATTATTTTCTGTGGAATTCTACATTTAAGTTGCAAAAACTGACGTTTTCTGTAAAGCAAAGTATCCTGACATTGCACAGCTTTTAGTAACTACTCTGTTGCAGTTCTGCCCTCACGTATGAATCAAACAGTAGGAGCACTCACGAGAACACACAGGGGCAAATGTGAAGTAACTCCTGTGACACAGTATAGTGTGTCGGTAGTGGAGTACAGTGAGACCATTAGCCATACTCCTTTTTAGATTATTTGTTAGGGATACTTCTTATTTGCTGCTGAAAGGTCTCAACATTTTTTTTTAAGCTGCATAAACTCTTGACACTGCTGTTACTGCTGCTAGAATCTGAGCATCAGCTAATTAAAGTAAGCACTGCATTTGCAGCTTTATGACTGTGTGTTCTCATGAGTGCAGCCACAGTGTGATTCGTGCTTGTGGCCTTCTGGGGGAGGGCTGCCCCTGCTTGGAGCACCGGTTCCATCCTGCTGGAAGTGGTGCTGTTTTGTCCCCCAGGACCCTCTTGTAATCCAGGTGTTGCACCAAAATGGAGCTATCCTGGTCTGCGAATGTGTAAAATTAAAACAAATAAGTAAAAAATAACCCTGTTTACTGTCCTGCCCTCTTGTATACCACAGTACTGTATTCAATGAAACACATCAAGAGGCCAGCAATTACAGCAGAACTTTTTTATAAACATTACACATCAGTCTGGGACCAGTCCTTATCAGTGTCTTCATCGGTGACATAGCAGACAGGCTGGAGAGAAAGGTTTGCCTGTTTGCGGACGACACCAAGATCTGCAACAGGGTGGATACCCCAGATAGGGTGGAAAGGATGAGAAGTGACCTGAACAGTTGAAGGGATGGTCATGGGCTTGGCAGCTAAGATTTAAAGCAAAGAAATGCAAAACTATGCGTGTGGGGAGCAGAAACCCTAGAGCATGCTACAGGATGGGGGGAGCTGCTGACAGTAACTAAGGAGGAGAGAGACTTGGGGTCATAATCACAGATAACTTGAAAGCCATTAGGCAGACTGCAAAGGTGGTGGGAAAGGCCAGTGGGATATTGGGATGTATTGGAAGTGGAAATTACAAGCAGAAGGAAGGACATAATGGTTTCATTGTACAAGACCCTGATGAGATCTCACCTTGAATACTGCATACAGTTCTGGAGACCACACCTGCAAAAGGACACCGACAAAACGGAGATGGTGCAGAGAAGCGCAACCAAAATAGTGAACAGATTACATCACAAGCCTTATAAGGAGAGAGTGAGGGACCTAAATTTGTACACGATGGAACAGAGGAGGGAGAGAGGTGACATGATAAACATTCAAGTACCTCAAGGGCATAAATAATGTGTAAGAGGAAAACATATTTCAGCTCAACTGTAGTGCCAGGACAAGAGGACACAACATGAGAATAAAAGGGTGGCTGCATAAGGTGAAATATTAGGAAATTCTTCACGGAAAGGGTGGTGGATGCATGAAACAGCCTGCACCAGGAGGTGGTTGCAGCCCATACTGTGGTGGGTTTTAAACATGCATGGGACAGAAACAAAGGAATAATAGAGACAGGAAAAAAAACCTAAGCCAATGACCAATAGTTTATTTATTTATGCGTTTTACCAGGAAAGGCATACTGAGCAGTTTACTGCTCGATTTCAGATGCGTCCTGGGGGAGGGGGGAACATAGGTAGACAGTATAAACAAGTGAATACACAGTGGGAGAACACTAACATTTGGTTCTGATTATTAGACAGTAGTGGGTTGAGAGAAACAGTTGGTAACCACAGTTAATACAGCATGAGTAAAATAAATTCATAATGCAGGCCACTAGCAAAATTGGACCATGTGAGAAACAGTATAAGGTGAGAGAACAATAGTTCAGCACAGATTAATTGCAATTACTATAAGCGTCACTGGTGGCTTTGTAAGCTAGTGTAAATGGACAGACTGGATGGGCCTGCCGGTTCTCATCAGCTGACAGAATCTAGGACTCATTTAGCATTATGTTTATTTCTTTTTCCTTTTCTCTGGCCCCAGATCCCCCGCAGGGACTCCACTCCTGCTCCCACCGCCTCCCCAAGACCAGGCTTACCCCCCTCGGCAGGTGCCCCCTCCCCAGGTCCACAGTAGCTTGCCCTGGCTTACCCCCCAGGGTGAAGACCCACCCAGCAGGCATGGTAGACAGTGGAGGCGGTGGAGCAGAGCTTCACGCTTTGGGTCTGGCATTTTTGTGTACTGTATCGGGGCAGGGATGTGCAATGACAGCAAACATCCGCCCCGCTGATATGGTGTCGGAACTGCGGCTCCTGCAGCCTGTGCTAGGGGTCTGTAGCGTGCTGGACACACAACTCCCACCACCCAGAGAAGGGGAGCAGTCCCAGAGACGTCAATCCTTCTCCCCAGCCGGCCCTCCGATGTCCCAAGTCCATTCCCGAACCTGGGTCATTGGCGTCACAGACAGATGCCCTGCTTCAGCACCAATGTGCCGGCTGCATTATGTTTATTTTAAACAAAGCAAAGAACTCTTAGCACAACACACAGAGGTGAGTATATAGTCAGTAGACACATCCAAGGCCCACAATGGCAGCAAATCAAATTGCAAGCCATGCCATATCAGACGTGGCATGCACATTCTTACACCCATGCCGACATGGTGAATGTACACTAGAACATGGAAGGTTTTATATACTATCTGCCATGCACACTGTATCCCAAAGTGATTGGTGTACAACCCACGAAGACTTAGTAGCAGCCATTAGTCACACACACAGGTTAAGTGACACTGATTGAGGGAGGTTAAGGAAAGCTCAGGGAGGTTAACTGCAGGAAAAGAAAGAGTAGAGGCTGAAAAAAAGGGAAGTTAAGTTACTTGTTCCTCACATTCACATAACGAGCGTCAGTGATGGAATTCAAGCTAAGTCTGCAGGTTCACAGCTCTGCCCTTTTATCACAAGTAGTGGTTACAAATTAAGGTCTGCAGTCACTAGCCAGCAAAATTAGAGAATGAGAAAAATCAAGTGGTCCAACAGACACTGCAGTGGCCCAAGTGGTATGGTAATCAAGCAGTCCCTGATTCTGTATCAGCAGTCAAATTAGCAAGATTTCTCCGTAAGCGGCTCAGCTGAAGTAGTGTTCAGTTGTACTGTTGTCCCAGTGCTCCAATCCATGTGAGCCTGCCGCGGCTCTTCCTCTATTCTGCTGGCGGACTAGCGGACTACCATGCTTGGTACTGGGTAACAGATGGGGGGTGGGTGGGGAGAAATCAAGTGGTGCACATTGACTAATGAAGAAAGTGACAGTGTCAGTGCCAAAGAAATCAGGAGCCAAAACCAGCAACCACATTTGGGGGGAGCTGAGGTAGAGATTTGGCAGGAGCAGCGACCAGGTGGCAGTTGTGAGGTTACAGAGCACTGCCAGGAGGTATGTGTGCTACAGCGTCAGTATTGGGATTTAACTCAAGTGCCTGGTGTGGGGATAGACCCCACAGCCATCTACTCTTCTGGCCTCAGAGGTGAATGTGCAACCTGTTGAGACACTAACATTGCTAGGATAGATAAGGAATAGGTCCAAAGTTGGTAAACTGGATAAGAAATTGGTTAGGGGATAGGCAACAGAGAGTGGTTGTAAATGGAGTTCACCTCGAAGAAGGGAGAGTGATCAGTGCTAGGACAGGTCCTCCTTAATGCCTTTACAGTGACACTGCAGAGGAACTGGAAGGGAAGATTGCCTCTCTACAGATCACACTAAAATCTGTAAGAGTGTGGATACTCGGGGATGAACAGAGACTGGAAAAAACTAGGAGTGGTTAAGGGTCTGGCAGCTAGATTTCAGTGAGAAAAAAAAAGTGCAAAATAATGCACTTAGGGCGCAAAAACATAAGAGGCCGAGTACAAAATGGTTGGAGTAGTACTGATGACCACCAAGCGGAAACAGACCTGGTGTAATCATGTCAGATGACCTAAAGGTGGCCAAGCAGAGAGACAAGGCAGTCAGGAGAGCTAGTGGGATGCTGGGGTGCATAGGGAGGGGTATTACGAGCAGAAAGAGGGAGGTGGTGTGGCCTCTGTACAGATCACTGGTAAGACCTTCACCTAGAGTACTGTGTCCAGTTCTGGAGACTACATCACCAGAAGGTCACAGATACATTGAAGGTGGTCCAGAGGAGGGCAACTAAAATGGTGCAGGGTCTGCATCTAAAGCCCTATAAGGACCTCAATATGTACACCCTGGAAGAGAGCAGGGAGAGGGGGATATGACAGCGATCTTTAAATACCTCACAAGGCTAAATAAAGTACAGAAGAGAAGTATTTTTCAAAAGAAAAGGTGCTCATGAACAAGGGGACATGCTATAAAGCTGGAGAGGAGTAGGTTCGGGACAGATGTAAGGAAGTACTTTTTCACAGAAAGAGTGGTGGATTCCTAGAACAGCCTTCTAGTGGAGGTGGTGGGGGTTCAAAAATGTATGGAATAAGCATAGGGGAATCATAGTGGAAAGGAAGGAAGGGGGAGGGGGAGGGAGAAAGAGCTGTAAATCAGGTACAGTCTGCGGTAATAGTGTAGGCAGGGAGAAATGGGGAGACTGGATGGACCAAGCGGTCCTTGTCTGCTATCATAGTCTATGTTTCTATGTAACATGGGCTACAGTTGTGAGGCATGTATCGGAGGCCTGCAACTTGTAGTCCATCAGTCCCATGGCCTGAGAAGTCTGTCACAGCTTTACCAAGTTAAAGACAGTTTTGAGAGTTGCTGTGCACCTTGTATGCACACCACGCATACACACACTTTTTTCGGGACAGTTTATGAAGAAGCCCTGTTTTTATTCTTTCACTATATTTATCCAGGATAGCCCAGCTGAGATGCAACATTTCCTTTGTAGTGGGGTCCTGTTTCTGCTTATTTCTGCAGTTAGGCGGACTGGAGTACTGGGAGGACTTGCCCAAGGTCACACAGTAAGGAGTATCTGGCAAGGTTCGAACCTGTGATATGCTTGTTCCCAAATCTGTGCTCAAACAGCAGAGCACACTAATGGTTGAATTATTTTATATTTTCAGTGTGCATTCAAGTAAATCTAGATCATTTTGCTTGTATTTGCAGACCCATAAATGTTTTGTTGATGAGAACCGACAGTGGAGACTCTTTCTCTCTCCTGCTTTTGGCACATGCATGCATTAGTGAATGGTATTCTGGTACTGGGATTGCATTCCAAGACCCCACTGCCTTTTTGACTGTTGAGGTTCTGTTGCCCTCTTTAATCCCCGTCTCAGTCCCGCAGCACATTCCTGGGGCCGTGGGCACACTGGGTGGCAGCAGCGGAGAAAATGAGGGGAGCGGTGCCTCAACTCCAGGCAGCTATCTCTATGCCACCCTGCCGACCCCCCCCAACAGCAGCACAAGTCCAGTCGGGGGTGCGGAGGAGGTGGGCAGGGCAGGTGGTGAAGTCGCGTCTCTCAGTCCTGAGCAGGACAGCAACAGGGACTCCAACAACCCACACCCGATCTACCTCTCAACCTCCTCCCTTGGTCACTTTTCATAACTGGTCTTCCTTGGCAAACACACCATTGTGTGCTATATGTCTCATTTAATTGGCTCTCCCTGACTGCTAGGCTTCTTTCTACACTGGTAAATCTTTGTTTATAAATTCTGTGTAGCTTAGTTCCTACTCATTTGTCTGATGTATGGGTGGTAAGACATACTGACCATAAGCTATGGACCAATAGCCTATTTTAAATTTTTCTTGTTGTTAAAACTCAGGTAGGTACTTTGTAGGGTTACCACCTGTCCCGATTTTCGCAGGACAGTCCTGATTTGGGCAGCTGTGTCCTGCAAAAAACATGAAAAATACGTCTTGACTTTATATGTAACCCCCAGGTGGCGCTATCCCAATGACTACTACCCCTGCCTGCTTGGCTAGTAGCAGGTTAAGGGGCCTAGGTTCTGTAACGGGTGCCTCCACCCGGAGGCCAGGGTTGGTAGTGGTCAAGCTAACCAGGGCACAGCCCTCTGGGACACTGTAACCCCCCACTTCCCTGCTAGTGGCCTAAACACTGCACAATAATTACGTTCACAATATCCCTGATACATCTTGCAAGTGCCCACACTGGTTGCACTTACCACCAGGGCTGGTTCCTCCGGTTCGACCCTGGGGACACCCTGTGAAACAAGGTTAGACAAAGCAAACTGCAACAGTACAGTACTTTGAGCACAAACTGGAACCCCAGTCAAGCTGAATGCAGAAAAAGGTAGATCCAATTTATTCAGGGGATTTGAACAAGCGAGAGGCGTAATCAGGTTAATTAGCTTAAATGTTCTATCAATTACACAGCTGTGCATGCATTCAGAGTCCCTGACACAGTCACACCCTCTGTGTACACAGGTGGAGGAAAGGTGGGCTAGCCAGGACTGCTGCCCGGGGTAGACCGGCATTGCAGCTGGTTGGGGCCCTGTGATGGAAAAAACAACATGCACAACACACACTCCTTGTAACCAGGAGCCAGATGGCTCAGTTCGTGAAGAAAGAGAAATAACCAAGAAATCAGATGACACACTTAAATTAAACTGTAGTTGCAGTGAGCTACCCTGATGGTTACTCACAATACCAAGACTAACACAGGATGGATGAAAATCGAGACAGCAGGTTGTCAGTCTGGGGTGCCAGGAGAAGCAGGGCCCACATGATTCACTGAGGTATCATTCCTGTTCAGGCATAGAGCAGGGGGCTGATCCCCAGGCAAGTCTCTCGTCGATGGCTTTCTCTGTGCAGTGGGGTAGTCTGGCAAGGCCCAGACACATGGAGGTAACTGCGGATGCAGTCCGAATGGGCTGGATACAGCTTCTAGCAAGCAGAACACAGTTCACACAGTGGGGGACCAAATCACGATCCACTTTCAATTCACAGCACATTTACATGTAAGGGAAATCTACTGTACAAGGCAAACTGCTCTCCGTTCACAATCGCAAAGTCTCTGCACAAACCGGGACCTTGCTGGGTGTCTGGAAGTCCCGGCAGGCCGATCGCATTCAGCAAAATCTTCTGTCCCCTTCAGGTTTGAGTCTGGTCAAACTTTGGTAGTGCACGTCGTTCTCACAAGATTGGATTCAGTCCAAAATAATTCCCTTCTCCCTCTCAGGGTAGTAGACAGACATGCAGGCCAAAAATCAGGCCTTTCCACAGGTCTCCCGTGCGAAACTATGTTGACGGCTGCTCGAACAGTCTCCAGCTGTTGCTCTATCAGCTTCCAACTTAGATCTGCTCTAAACAGCAGGCAGCTTGGGATTTCCTTCAGATCCAAAGGGTTCATTTGTCTGATTCGGCTGTCAGTCAAAGTAAGAGCTCCCCCTTCAGTTGCAAAAAGGCTCCAACAGTCCAAAACTACTATTCCCAAGTTTTTTTTACTCCACACAACTCCTTCAAGCAGGCTCCATTTTAGAGTCCCAAAGTACTAATTAGTCCAATTCGGCAGTTCGGGACCAAGATGGCGGAGACAGACAGAACACCCCTCTCTGCAAAGAAGGTAGATTAGAACAAACTACAATATTATTACTGCTCTAATTAATGATCTATAAATGAGCCCATCCTCTCACAGAGCTCCCTCTGCGCAATTAGCAAAGGCAGAAACGGAGCGATCCGGCAGCCTGGGCGGGACTCAAGCAAGGAAACACGCAGCCCCCTCCCGGATCAACTATAACTGCAATCATGCATCTGTTAAAGAGACAGCACACAGAGGCTCTACAGGCACTCTCTATCATCATTTAAACGGCTATAGCGGCAGACACTAGCCTGGCAGTGAGCAATTAGGCAAGCTCGCGGAAGTCTTTTTGAGAACCCCCATTTGTATGGGGGGTTACATATAGAAGAAAAAAATATTTTCTAGTTTTCTACTAAATGTTGCAGAAAACTGTAATACCTTAATTTCATTAAAAATACCACCAACAGCTTAATCTGATTCAATGTCAGTTGCTTACCATCTGTATCCCCCTCCACCGGTCGCCCCTGAAAAAGGGACTGCTAGGCCCAGTGGGCTTACCGGGTCAACACAAGTTCAATAAATTAAAATAAGACACATTTGAAGCAACTAAGAAACTACAATACTTAGCTTTAATTGTGGTTATATAGTGAAAATAAGTCTGTTGCACTGGTCGAAGTTAAGTACTGCCCTGCGAAAAATCATGTTTCAGTAAGGCCCTGTCCACACTATGCCTCTGTAAGGTTACAGAGGGCTCAAACCGTTAGGGAAAAGGTTTGCCTTTACACCTGTAACCTTAGGCCCTGTACACATTACAACTGAAGATTTGTACCGTTTTAAATAACGGTATCAAAACGTTTTCAAACTCACCACAGCAGCCCGTCCACATTATTGTTCACCGAGTTCGAACTCGGTTGTAACACGGTAAACTCCCGTCTGCATCAGCGGCAAGTAACGTTTTTAAACCCAGTAATCCTCCACAATTGTAGCACGGTTATGTTGGCACTGTAATAGACGGAAAAATTGCACGCCCGTCCACACTACAAGGTAACACGCCTTTCCTCCTTTAAACCGTTTTAAAAATGGACTTGAGACTAGCTCACAGCAGGGTTTAACCACGGTTTCTAACAGCTTTGAAACCATGCTTAAATGTGAGATGATGTGTGTTTGCGCAGCAGATTAAAGCGTTTAAGCACCTTAAAACGTTTTAACTAGCCTGATGTGTACAGGGCCTTACAGAAGGCGTTTTTGTAACCGCTGTTGAAACCACTTATGAGGTGGTTTGAACAACTGTTACGAAAAACGGTTGTGCCCCTGTAACATTACCAGCCACAGTGTGGACTCCTGAGTGTAGCTCCAGCATTCTCCCAGTACAGCACGAACTGCATTGTGGGATAGACTACAGCCATAATGGTTACACGGCATTACAATGTGGACGTACTGTAACGGTTCCAAACTGTGACTGTTTGCCGGCAGCATGGACACACTGTAACGGTTCCGGTCTGTTAGGGTTTGGAACCGTTACAGACTGTAAGTGGTGTAGTGCGGAAAGGGCCTACGAAATGTCCCAGTTTGGAATTCTAGAAAGGTGGTAACAACCTAGTTCCTTAACATACTCTCTTCCCTACTCTTGGACACAGATATTTAGAATTGCACTCATTATTTTGTGCTTTAAGTCCGTTTTGGCGATTGCTGTACCGCGGTTGTGAGTGCTACAAACAAAATATTTTTTTAATGTACGTAAATGTTTTGTACCGTAATTGGACCGTTCTCGCTGTTCTGGACTTTAAAATAGACCTCCTTTCCAGTGAGTAGTTTGACCCGCGTGCTCCTACGCGCCACTTTATAAATAAGGCTCCCCTCACGTCATTCTGACGTCACAACTGCGGCTTATCCCTGCGTTCCAGGGGCTGTTGAGGATGCTGCTAGAACATCTGTAGCTGTGCGAGGTCGCTCAGGTGTTAAAGAGTTCAGGGGCGCGTGTCAACTGCCGGCTGCGTCAGACAACGGGAGCGCCCTTACTGAACCGCCTAACCCAGAGCCAGCCGAATCTGAACAGGATCCGGAACTGCACCTGCGGTGAGTACCATGGGCAGCGACCGTTAGTCGGTGGCCAGTGATAACTTTCGGCGGGGGCGTAACGTAACCCACATACATATCTGATATACTGTTACAGTTGAAAAATCACTTTTCTTCAACTAGGGATACCCAGTGCCATGGAGTAGGCAATATTGGAATATAAAAGGACTGCTTATGGTCTCGTCCCCGAAATGTGCGCAGTCAGCAGGGACTTGAGCGGTTTGTTATGGCTGGTTGGGTCCGAATGAACTGTTGGTGTGGGGATGACTTTATTTTTCCTGCATGATGCACAGACTGTTGACTGTGGGAGATCTGCATGGGCGCTAGGAAAATCTGATTAATTGTTTTGGTGGTAGGTGGTTCGAACATTTATCAGCTGGGTTTCGAAGTTATGTAAGAAAAGGTCCATGCAGGCATACTTACATTAGATGTAACTTTGGTTTATAGATAAGATGTCATACAGTTTAAAGTGAATAGAGTACAAAGCAACTTATGTTATAGTATCGCGTCCTAAAGTTCGACGGAGACAGCCAGCATGCTGTTGTGTTTATTACAGTAACATGTTCTTCATTTCATCAGATAATCCTATTCTTACCACTGTAAATATGAAAGCTACCTTTATATTTGTGTGGTGTATTCTGACTTAAAACCATTGAATCACTTTTGTATATTTTTTGTATAGTTGTTAATCTCGTGGAGTTAGCAAAATATACCGACACCTTAATCTTATGTCCTTATCATTGCTTGAAACATTTTTCTTTAAAGTTTTAAATTTAAGTTTATGTAAGTAAGGTCAAAATATTGCATTTATACTTATCATGCCCCTTATACATATTATTGGGTCGTGATTATGTGACATGCACTTCATACCTTATAGGCAGTTGGGATAACTACTGTAAAGTAGCTGTCTATGAAAAGAAAACCTTCTACATTCTACTGTCAAACAATATAAACTATGTACAGTAGGTGCAAGTGATTGTGTGTGAGACTAACCATCTCATTTGGTGACTATCAACTCTGTTGTGAAGCCTGTAGAGCAGGGGCGTAGTTTGTTATTTTTACAGGGGGAGCAAAGTAACAAAAAAGTCCTGATTTTCGTATATCACAACAGTGAAGAGGGCTGTGGCTTGCGTAATGCAAACAAATCAACCAGCATCAAATAATGCCCAAAAAACATTTAAGACTACAGCTGAATAACTCCTGGGAGGGACCAGCCCAGGCCAAGTCAGAGCACTTCCCCACCCCACCAGTTTTACTGCAGCCTGCTCTTGGCCCAACTCCTCCTGAGACCAGAGCTGAAAAACTGACCGAGATCTGTTTTGTATTCAGTTCTTCGTTCTTCTGCCTTGGGAGTGAGGACTTACTTGTAAAGCTGAAAATATGTAAGGAACTTAATTTTCTTCTCAAGAGGACAGGACCTCCCCTCAGCTTCAATTCAAATCAGTCTTGACCTAATTTTGCCCCCACCTGAACCTCCAGGTGAATAGCTCACTAGTCTCTCACCCCCCTCTTGCTGCTTACATAACCCTTCCAAGTCCAGCCCTTATAGTGGATCCTGAACTTCTTGAAATGTCTGCTTGAGCTAGCCCTCCCACCCTTGAAGAGTGCAAAAAGCATGTTTCAAGGAAGTGCAGCAAATGGCTGTGCCACCTTAGCATACCTATAAACATGGATGGTATGGGAAACATCCCAGCATGTGCATCCTCACAGCATGAGCCCTTGTTTACAAAGATTACATAAAAAAAAGAATGCGATTATACAATGACAAGGATGAATGCTGGCCTCTGATTGGTCAGTCTTGGGCTAGACCCATGTTGTTATCCCAGTACATCCGATTCATCACAGGTCTAGTCTCAGCCTGTCCATGAACCTCTTGATGATTGTTAGTATTAATGTGGTTTTTTTGTATCCGCTCTTAAAAATATTTTTCCACACCAACTAAAACATCTTTACAATTATTTTTTTTTAATTCTGTATAACAACATTCCATTGTATAATAGCAGTAATGCCCTCCAGGGTGTGTGTCATGGTAGGATAACGTCATGCCTTATGTATTGGATGCACTCGTGCCCAACCACCTGAGGCGTGATGTTATCCCAGCATGACATACGCCCTGTCAGGCATTACTGCTTACTTGCACCCAGTGTTAACACTTTTCTTTGTTATAACCAAGTTAATTCATTAGTCTCCCATCCCATCCCTTCCCATATTATTCAATGTCGCATGCCTGAATCTGGTTAGGTAAGGTAAGCGAAGAGGATAATGCTCTCCTCAGGCAAGCAAGCATTGCATACATAAGCATGGGACTTGCTGATATCCCTCAGGCGGTGCTCTTAACAAGCATGCTGATATACCTGGGACAGTGCAACAGAACAATGTAAATCCCCTAATTGTTCAAGATGATCATGGGCATGGTGTGGTCACATCACAACCCCTACCACTCTCCTCCCCATGGGATCCTAAGGAATATGCATCTCTGTCCATGCCCAGGGTTACACAACCCTATCCAAGCAAACACGGACTGCCCTGGCACCAAAGTGGTCGCATCACATAACCTAAGAGAACAGGTGCCACAGGAAGTTTGCTGGAACAACGACTCCAGATACCTGTGCACAGCCTCACAGAACCCACCCTGAAAAGTAAGTACTTGGTGGTTTTTATTAGCATCACCTCTGACAGTGTGTGGTGGGCCGGTTGTGGTAGCCCAGGTTGCCGTGGATGCCCCCCCCCCCACAGACTACTTCAAAATCTTCTCATCTGACAGTTTTGAAGGGCACAAATGAAACATGGTTGCTTCAGTTTGATGTGGTTTAATACAGTTTTTTTTGTCCGAGCGTGTGTCTCTATTCTTCTACACACACACACACCACCAAAAAATGAACTTTTTTTATACCATGTTTACATTCAGGATAGAGACAGGGTAAAGCAGGTCCAGGCAGTACAACACAGTAAATGAAACAATGCATTTTACAGTGCCCAACAAACCACTAAAAGACCACAAAACAATGGACCTTCCCCTGCCGGGGGTGGAATGGCTAGGTCACAGGTCAGGGTGCTAAATGAGAAGGGGAGACCACAGAACGTCTTGTCGAACCACAATAAACATGCACAATTTTTATACTGTAGGATTTCATACTTTCCAACAGTTCCTAATTTTGACACAGAAACTTATCTTTAGTGCTCAGAAGCCCCTTGTACGAGGGAGGTAAGCATGGCATGGACCCAGCAGACTGGCATACATGTTGAAAAAAATATTTCTGTGCCAGTATGCCCGTCCACCTCCCTCCTCCATCACCAGTGGCCAGAACCATTTTTTCAGCATGTGTACCAGTCCGCCTGGTCAGCACAGCAGCACAAAGCTGGCAGGGCAGCAGAAGGCACAGCAAGCAACCGTGAATTAAATGTCCATGCAGAAAGCTACAGCCCACTCTCCCCACCACAGACCTGCAAGGCCACTATCTCCACCCAGACTGGCCAGCTCAGCTACTCTCTGCACCCTGATGGACTTGCACAGCCACTCTCCACACTCTGTGTCCACCCCACCAGCACAGCCACTCTCCCCACCGCACCAGCACAGACACTCTCCCCACCCTACCCAACCAACACCATTTCCAGCTCCATTTATCTGGTATCCTCTCCAGACATCCAGGTCTGTGCCTCCCCATCACAGGCACACAAAAATAAATAAAACCACATTTTATACTGCATTTTGTTTATGTTTCTTTCTTTGTCTGGAAAGAGAGATGTTGAGCTACCGGTCAGCACAGTTTGCCTGGTATACAATTACAACCCCACCCCACCGACACAATGCCAGTGCCTCCACCCACCCACACAACAGTGCCCCAACCCCACCCACACAAATGACCAGTGTCCGCAACACCACACACACACACACACACACACACACACACACACACGACCAGCAGTGTCCCCAACCCCAACACACACGACCAGCAGTGTTCCCAACCCCACACACACACAATCAGCAGTGTCCGCAACCCCACACACACACACACACACACACACGACCAGTGTTCCAACCCCCAAAAAATCATGGCCAGTCAGTAGTCGCTATAACAATAGCCAGGTAGTAGTATAATCATTTCTTTAGGGTGCATGTTTTAGTGCAAGATTTTTTTGCTAGTCTTGTAACACTGTACGGAGGAGAACACAAAAAGCTACCCCTTTGGTTGTGTTTGCCAGGCAATGAAGACAGAGACAGCAAGGCCAAGGAATCTGTCTGTTTCATCCCTCCACAGTGGACGATCGGAGAAATCAAAAAAAGTGAAAGATTACTTTTACAGCCAGGTAAAGGATGAGGGGGGAAATAATGTTTCAACATTTACTAATGTTCATATGCTAGCTGCAGGCACAGGTCAGTGAGATACATCCCTTGACAGGTAAAGGGTGAGGTGGAAATTACGTTTTAACATTTACTTATGTTTATATGCTAACACCCAGTCAGCAAGCACAGAATGTCACCCCTCCTAACCAACATGGACAGTTCACCAGAAACCCAGTCAGCAAACATGGGCAGTCCCCCTCCTTCACCCCACCTACAAGGACAGTCCCCAGACACCAGACAGTCCCCCTTCCCACCAGACACTGGGCCAGCGAGCATAGAATGTCCCCCTCCCAACTGACAAGGACAGTCCCACCAGGCAGTCAGCAAACATGGACGGTCCCCCATATCCCCAGACAGTTCCCCCCGACACACAGCTGGCAAACACAGAATTCCCCCACCAACATGAACAATCCCCCCAAACACCTGGCTAGCAAACACAGAGTTCCCCTCCCAACAACATTGATAGTCCGTCCTAGACACCTGATCAGCAATCACGGCGTTCACCCCCATAAGCCAACATGGAAAGATTCCCCCAGACACCCAACCAGAAAATAGTCCCCCCACAAAACACCCGGCAGGCAAACATGGACAGTCCCCATTTCCACCATCATGGACAGTCCCCCCAGACAAATGGCCAGCCAAGTCCACCAAACAATGGCTAGTGTCACCACCCCACCATCACAGCCAGTGTCCCCACATCACCATGGCCTGTGTCTCCACCCCCACCAGACCCCAGAATAGAAAACAGACTGTCCCCCCAGCTCCACCAAACACTGACCGCCATCCCAGTCCCAAACACTAACCACCCCAGCCCCAAACACTGATCGTCCCCCCCCAGCACCACCAAACGCAGGCCCTCCCCCAGAACCAAACACTGACCATCCTCTCAGTGAGTCAGCCCAAAACACACAGACTGTCTCCCGACCCCAACCCATAAAACAGACCATCCCCCAGCCCCACCAAACACAGACCATCCAGTGAGTTTCCCCAACAAACCCCACCACACCAGTAGCACAGTAACTGAGTGTCCCCCCACCAACATGGACAGCCTCAACAGCCAGCAAATCCCTCCCACCCAAAGAAACACAAGCTGACAGCAAACCTTCCACCCACCCCCAGACACATGGCCAAGACACCCCAAAAGACACATTTCTGGGATGTGAATGGTATTAATTTCTAACAACCTGCTTGCAGCACAGTTACTCACCAAATCAGTAAGGGCACAGACAGGGTAGCATGCAGCAGGGCACAGCAAGGCCAAGAAGGTAGGTCAGGTAGCCAAGTCTCTCCCAACATTCCCATTCCCTCCCGATTAATCCCCCGACGAGACAGTAACTCATTTTTTCTGACACCAGATGAACGTGTCGCATTATGGGTTTGCTATAGCCTGCATGACCGCCGGCTTCTTCGGCTGTTCTGGGCCTGGCTGTTCACTGACCTGAATAATCCTCTCGGTGGACCGTGGAACTGGTGGGCAATGGGCGTGGTGTGGGACTCGCCGACAACACGGTAAATCTTTTTCTGGCCTGCTGGACACAGGAGCTGGGTGTGCAGGCAAGCCTGGCTGTGCCTCAGACTCACTGTAATTGTACTACTCGCTCCTTGGCCTGGTCTGTCCGGTGGTAGAGGCCTTGTGGCTGCAGGCCTCCTAGGCTCTCAGGGATGGGAGGCTCAGGTGGCAGCGGGAGAGCCCAGAGCACAGCTGGCTGCACTGAGAAACAGAGAGTAGGTAGTCAGAGGACTTGGGTGAGGTATATTTAAACTGGGCTGTTCAGGACAGGAGGAGGGTGGGAACGCTAGACTGACTGAGACACTGGTGACACCTGACAGACAACCAACGACTGCTGCTCGACATCCTCGAATAGCTGTCTCTCCTCAGCCCTACGCTATATGGATGCTGCTGCTGCTCCTTCATGGAAGGCACACAGACAACTAAATGGCACCACTAACGGAGTACTGCTCACTCGATGGCGCCAGCTTGCAGCACTGATTGGCTGTAACATGCAGGTTACTACAGTTTGCAGGCTTGCAGCCAATCGGAAAAGGGGATAGTTTTGTTTAAGAGACACAGCGCCCGCGACCGCCACTCCCCTCCCTCCCCCGGAGGTGCAGGCAGTCCGGTCAGCCTGAGCCCATTCAATATTTAAAAAAAAAAAAGATAACCAGAGAGCGGTGGCTGGGCTCTATAAAGTCCTGGTCTAATTTCTCAGGGGTGCAGCTTGCCCCTCTGCCCCCCACAATCTCGCCTATGCTGAGAGATGTTCTTCAGTTGTGGTATGTGGGTGGGTGGGGGCAGTGAGGTGCCCTAAACACTCCGGTAACAGAGTGGCTTCTAATCACCCTTGTAGTTAACCTATGCCTTTTCTGGGGTGTTTGATCAAAGAATCCCTGGGGACTGGGATCAGAGAGGAGGTAGAGTGTATATATTAGAGAAATGGGGCCCGGGTCTTGTGTTTTATATTAGGCGGGTGTTGGAGGAGATGTGGGACAGTCTTATTTTGCTAGCACAGTAATGTTGTTCAGTAGTTCTTTAAAAGTGGGAATTGTCTTGGATTTCCATTTACAAACGGTAAGTCACTTAATTTGTACACTAAAAAGGATCAGGAAATCCCATTGACATTTTGAAATATGAATATCTGTTATAGAGACCTTTGAGCCCAGTACAGGGCTTGCGTTAACCCCCTACTGAAGTCCCAGAATGGGAATTTTGAGGATTTTGAAGCACAAAAATGAAAGCAGTGCTTCTAGCATTGACCCTGTATATGGAAAGGTTTTAATGGATTTCATTAGTAGAAAAAGTATCTGGTAATGTTTTACAAAGCTACAACAGAAAATTTCTGAACCCAGGATTCTCTGGTCTGACCCCCAACATTTGAAGAAGAGGGTCATCCTGACCCCCATTTACTAGTGCTAATGCAAGCCCTGCCAGTAGATAAGTCTGCTGCTAGCAGAAGACTAGTTTTAAGATGTGCTGTAATAAAGTAGTGGGCTAGCTTCCACATGTCTATAATCTTAGGGCATGATCATAATATGTGGAAAAGATCCCCGTGTGTATTACCACATCTCCAGCATTCATCTGAGTTTATTAGGTTTGCTGAAAGTAAAACTGCTGGTGTTCTATACTACCAGAGTAAGACTTTGTTTTGGATAAGTCTTCTGCAGGTGTCTCTTACAGGTTTACGTGCAGCTGCTCAGCAGGAGTCCCATTCATTCTCTGTTATTTCCCTACCTAACGTTTGCTCCCATTTTTCTTTTGCTTTTTTGGTTTGGTCTGGGATGTTGTCTTGTTTAATTGAATATGACTAGTTCTGCCTTTGGATTTTAATAAGTTATGAAGTGGGCATGGGTTAGGTGACATCTGCAGTTGTTTAACCTTCCTAATCAAGCATACTGTAATATCTCTGATCTGTAGAAATCGCCAAAAATCTTCTTTTGGTAAGTTTTATCTTTTTTTGTAGTTCCTGAAAGGATTCAATGTCAGGCAATCCTGTTATTAGTAAGTTCTGTGGTGTATTAATACCTTTCTTTTCCCAGGTTTTCCAGGGTATTGTTTTCTCCTCTATCTTAATATTATTGGCACCCCATAGTGGGTTATATTTTGAGTGACCAAAATCGGCTTTTATTAGCCTCCCTAGTTTTCCAGGAGGATTTGGATGAGGTTATTGTAAGAAATTTTTTTTGGGGGGGGGGGGGGGCTATATTAGAATTCCCTTAGATGTACGTGGTAGACAGAAAACCTTTTATCAGGGATGATTCTATTGTGGCCCACAGTGGGGGTGATACTTCAGATACCTCAAACCATCTTAAGGTTTGTGCGGCTCTGTACACCATGTAGTAAGTAACCTTTTATCCAGGGTAAGCCCCATCTCCCTTTGGTCCAGTGTGTTTTTGGTTTATTTCTTCTGAATCTGGGTTGTTTCCCTTCCCAGATATAGCTGCCCAAAAGTTTGTCTATTCTAGTGAACCACAAGTCAGGGATTATCAGGGGTATATGAGATCAGATATAAGACCTTTGGTACGATAAGTAAGCAATAACCCATGACAGGGTGTGGGATTATTGGGGATTAATCAACACCCTGGGTGCGTTGTGAGGCACAAGGGCAAAGCCTGAGTGTCCTCACAGCACACGGGGGTTGACTAATCCCCAGTAACCCCACACCCTGGGGTGGGTCATTGCGCTTATAACGTGGGCTCCAACCACTTTTAAAACTATGAATTATTTTTTATTTTGTTTTAGAAAAAGAGTGGTCTCCTCATTGTATGTTTCCTACATCCAGCAAAGTAGTCCGTACATGTACTCGTACATTTAGGCCTTTACTACCACTGTCTTCACTTGAGCTGACTGTATTGTATAACTTCATGTAAAAGTAAAATAAAACGGTTATTACTTTGTGCTTTACTGACACTTTCTGCTCCTGTTTATAAACATGCACCTCAGTAGCAGTTGTTCAGGTATCATTGCCAATTTTTTGACCTGCAGCTACTTATTATATTCACTGATCAGTGACGCTTCCTTCTCCACGATCATTCCCTTGGCGGATTCCCCCATGACCCTGTCGCTGCTCTCCTCTCACCGCTCCCTTCTCCATGATCATGCCCCTCCACGACTTTCCCGCAACCCGGCTGCCGTTGTCCTCTCACCACTCCCTCCATGGCTTCCCTGTGACCCTATTGCCGCTTTCCTGTCAGTGCTCCCTTCACGCTGCTGCCCCCCGACTGCTTCCCCCTTAACGTGTTACTCCCTATTTCCGTTCTCAGTCTCAGGCCGCTGCTCCTTGATAGCATCTTGGTTCTGTCTCTCCTCCCGGTGTCCTGAACCTGCTGCCTCTTGTGCGGAACCTCATAGCCCTCTCCTCCCACTCTTCCCCCCCCCCCAACCGGCCAGGACACAAAAACTACACTGAGAAGTACAGTGTCCGCCGGGGTGGGCAACAGCTTTTACTAGAATCGGGGGCACATTACGCTCCTTGCCAACGGGCAGGACACGAAAATATGTTGATACAACAGTGTCCGCCGGGGCAGGTGGGTGGGAAACTACTGTGAACAGAAACACCACATGCTGCGATGGCTGTCCCAAGTACTGAATGGGCAGGTGTCTGCCCTGCTCCCCTGTGGATAAAGGAGCCTCCACTTCCTGCTGCCCTACTGTCTTGTCCACTAATCCTGGCTTTAGACCCGCAACTTCTGGCTGGTCTGCTCACTATCCATGACTTGACGATTTTCTCTGGCACCTCTTCCCTGATCCCTGCCCTGACTGCACCAGCACCATGTATGCCACAGTAGGGAAGGCAGCAACACCGAAACTGCTGCCGCTCAGAACACCAGCAGTTTATCTGAGAAATCCTCCATACTTTGGCAGTTGAGCTACACATGGAACACTGCACCCCCCAAACAAGGCCGACAGCTCTATCCATATTGCTGACAGGTAGACGTGAGTAGGGATTACACTGGTTTCCTACTCACTGTACCTGTGGGTATAACACTAACAGGCATTAATGTATGCCTCTCGGGATGCTGATCCTCCAATCAGAAACATTTCTTTTCTGTTTCCTAAAGCTGGTCTCTGGGCTCATCACTGATGGGAAGTCCTTCCTGGTGCCACGTGACAGGCAGGATACAAAGCTCTGCAGGGTGAGTACATACTCCCCTCCATTTCCTGTAGGCACCAGTTTACTTCTGCCTGACAAGAGGCTATGTTCCCTACTAGTGAGAGTTTCAGGGGGTTCCATCTTTCCAGATCTGCCTTTATCTAGGTAATAAGTGGCTCCAGATTACTGTTTTTAATTCCCAGGTACTTTATGTGGTCTTTAGCCCATCTTAGGTTTAGAGCCATAAAATTGGGTTCTAGGCATAGTTTAAGTGGTAAAACTTCTGTCTTACTTTTGTTTATCTTTAGTCCTGATAGGTTAGTGAAGATTTCTAGTAGTTGGAGCAGTGGTCACACTGAATTGTGTGCATCTTGCAGAATTACCAGAAGATCATCTGCGTACATCAAGGATTTTATCTCTGTATCCCTTGGTCTTTACCCCAGTATGCCCTGGTGCTCCCTAATGGCCTCTGCTAATGGTTCTATGGCTAGGATAAAAAGAAGCGGTGACAGTGGGGCAGCCTTTTCGTGTTCCTCTCTCTAGGGTGAAAGGTGTTGAGTGGTGTTCGTCAGGATTCATGCCTTAGGGTTAGCATAAATAACTCTGATCATATTGATGAAGTTTGCCTTGAAGCCCATGTTTTGCAGCACAGTATACGAGTATTGCTACTCCACTGAATCAAAGGCTTTTTCAAAGTCAATGGCCAGAGCAGCAGCTGGACTGGGAGAAGATATTGATATTTGCATCGCATCTAGTAGTGTTCTCATATGATCAGAGCTCTATCTTCCTTTCACGAAGCCCACTTGAGAGGGATGTACTAGGAATGCAGGGCTCGAAATAACTGCCTCTCCACCCATCTTGGACAGACGTCTTTTTAATGAGGACAGCCCTTGGACAGGCATTTTAATTTCCGTGTTGATTATACTTCTGTGGGCACAGGGACCCAGCAGAATACTTGCAGGCGTGGAGGAGGTGATGGATGTGATTCTGACATCAGATGTCGAGCCATAAGATGTCAAGACATCACGGGCTCCGAATCGGGAAGCAATGTCCCGCTGCCTGCCCTACCCGTCGCTGCCACTGCGAGTCTGGTGACCACAGACTGACTGTGTCACCTGTCTCCAACTCCAGTGCAATCCTGAAGTGGCTACGGGTAGGAAAACGCATCTGTGAAATGGATAAAAACGTCAACCGCACATATGCACAACATCATTACACATGCACGGTTAACGTGTTTTTGCGTGCTTTCCTCATTTTGTTGCGTGTGTCAGCACTGTGAAAGTCGTAAGTGCCAGTGGGAGAGCAAGACTTAGTGTGAGGAGGATGAAGACTGTGCATTTCTCCTGTACAAAAAATGGAAACTCGGTCATTTAAAAAAAAAAAAAAGTAATTTTCAGGGCGGTGGGGGCTGATAAGGCAGGGTTGCCTTGGGAAGGACTGAATAGAGACATACAAGGCAGTGTGATCTTTGCCAAACAGCTCTCTGGGGCAGAAAGCCAAGGAAACAAAAACGACCATTTTTCAGGTCTGGGGGGATCATATAAGGTAGGGATGCCTTGAGGGCTGAGTTGTGAGCTCTCAGCAAGTGGATGGGGACTGCTGAACAGCTTGACTCACACAAGGCACTGAATGTGCTCTTTTGCAAGAAGCAGACCTCCACTCTAGTGTTTATTTGGGGCTGAAAGCCAAGGAAATAAAAACAACCCTTTATAGGGTTCGGGGGGGGGGGTCAGTTAAGGCAGGACTGCCTTATGGACTTATGAGCTCTCAGCAAGTAAAGAGAAAGGAAAGGGACTGGTGAAGACACACTCACACAAGGCACTGACTATACTTATTTATTTATTTTTTTTGTAAGAAACAGCCCTCCACTCTAGCAAAGTAACCCCCCCCCAAGCAAAAATTTTTTTTTTCCTGTTTACAGTAAGTGTTATATTACATACTTCAAAATTCATGGCAAAATAATGTGGACAGGTACAACTTTTGTGGGACAGACAACATTTACACATCACTTGTCCCTCGGACAGGCACATTGGGTTCAGTAGCCACCATATAGCGTCGGAACCATCCACTACTGAACTTGACCCAAAATGGCCACCTGGACTCGACGAGTTAAAATTATTTCTAGCCCTGTAGGAATGGAATGAGCTTTCCAGTCTGGTGGCCAGTATCTTGGCATAAATTTTGCTGTCCACTGTTATTAGTGAGATTGGCCTATAACTTGGCAGTCAGTTCTTTTTCTTTTTCTGGTTTGGGGAGAATTGTTATGGTTGCCTCACACATTGTAGGAGGGCAAAGGCTTGTTTCTTGTAATTCTCAAAATAGTCTTTGCATGACTGGAGATACCACTGGAAGGCGCTTGGTAAAACTCGTGTCCGTGGCCAATTCCCCGGGGCTTTTTTTTTAATGACAGGATGGTAGGTTTCATTCATAGAAACATAGACTTTGACGGCAGGTAAGAACCGTTTGGCCCACCTAGTCTGCCCATTTCCCTACCTACAGGATAAGCTGCAGATCCTAGTTAACCAACAGCCTATTTCTTCCTACCCCACAAGAATTGCCTTGTATCTGTCCCATGCATTCTTAAATTCTCCCACAGTTTTAAACCCCACAACAACCTCTTCAGGAAGGCTGTTCCATGCGTCCACCACCCTCTCTGTGAAAAAATACTTCCTCACATTGCCTCTGAGCCATCCCCCATCTTCAAATTGTGTCCCCTTGTTCTTGCACATCTTTTCCGAAAGATGCTACCCTGTTGGACTTTGTTGATTCCACTGAGGTACTTAAAAGTTTCTATCATGTCCCCCCTCTCCTCCTTTCCTCAAGGGTATACATATTAAGCTCCTTTAGTCTCTCCTCGTATGGCTCCTTTTGCAGACCCTGCACCATTTTAGTTGCCCTCCTCTGGACTGCCTCCATCCTGTCTTTGTCCTTGCGGAGATGGGGTCTCCAGAACTGGATGCAGTACTCTAGATGGGGTCTTACCAACTGTCTGTACAGAGGGATAACAACTTTCTGTTTTCTGCTGGTAATGCCTCTCCCTATACATCCCGGTATCTCCCCACCCCAGCCCTCCCTACTGCCTTCTCACATTGCTTTCTAACCTTAAGGTCATCTGATATGATTACCCACAGGTCCCTTTCCATTTTTGTTGTTACTACCTCCCCCCTACTATGTAATCTTCCCCTGGGTTTTTGTTTCCCAGGTGCATTATTTTGCACTTCTTTGCATTGAATCCAAGCTACCTTACTTCTGACCATTCCTCCAACCTTGCCAAGTCCCTTCTCGTCCTTTCCACGCCTCCTTGTGTATCAACCCTGTTGCAGATCTTTGTGTCATCTGCAAAGAGGCATACATTTTCTTCTAGTCCCCCTGCAGTGTCACTTATAAAGACATTAAAAAGCACTGGACCCCATACTGAATCCTGCTGTACCCCACTAGTAACTCCTCTTTCTTCAGAGTGGACTCCATTTACAATTACCTTCTGTGTCCTGTTGTCCAGCCAATGTTTTACCAGGTTACCACCCTGGGACCCACTCCCAGGCTGGTTAATTTGATTATTAATCTTTTGTGTGGTACTGTGTCAAATGCCTTGCTAAAATCTAGATGGGCCATGTCCACAACCCCTCCCTGGTCTACTACTTTGGTCACCCAGTCAAAGAAATCCATTAGATTCATCTGACATGACCCTCCCACTGTGAACCCGTGCTGCCTTGGGTCCTGTGCCCCACTGGCCTCTAGGTACTCAGCAATTCTTTCCTTCAGAAGTGATTCCATCACTTTCCCTACCACAGAGGTCAAACTGACAGGTCTGTAGTTTCCAGCCTCTGTCTTGCTCCCACTTTTGTGAAGGGGAATCACATCTGACTTCCTCCAGTCCTCAGGTACCACACCATCCTCCCATGATTTGTTAAAAAGAGTAGTCAGTGGTGTCACTAGTTCTCTTTTTAATTCTTTTAGAATTCTGGGGTGAATTCCGTCAAACCCCATTGCTTTATCCACCTTGAGTTTTAGGAGTTCTTTCAGAACCCTTTCTTCTGTGAAAGGACTGCCTTTCTTTGTCTTTCTACGCTCCCTGATGTACCTGTAAAAGGTTTTATCCCCCTTCTTAACCAAGTTGGTTATCTTTTCCTCAGTTTGGGCCTTTGTTATTCCGACTTCCCTTCCTGATTCCTTCTGCCTTAACTGGTACAGTTCTTTGTCCTGCTCCTTCTGTGTTTCCGTATATTTCCTAAATGCTATCTTTTTCTCCTTAACCTTCCCTGCCACCTCTTTAGAGAACCATAGTGGCTTTTTCTTTCATTTTGATTTGTTTATTTGCTTCACACAAAGGCTTGTTGCCTCTGTGATGGCAGTTTTGATGTTTCCCCATTGTTGCTCCACCCCTCCTCCTAGCCTGTTTGCTAGTGCTTTTCTAAGGCACTCTCCCATCTTGCCAAAGTCGGCCCTCCTGAAGTCCAGTACCTCACTTTTGTATGGCTTGACTCTGTAGCTGAGTTTATCGTGAACCACACTGTTTGGTGGTCACTTGTTCCCAGATGGCTACCCACTTCCAGATCTAAGATTTTCTCACTGTCCCCATTTGAGAGTACGAGTTCTAAGATTGCTCCCTCACGAGTGGGTTCCAAAACTAGTTGTCTGAGGCATGCCACCTATAGGGCATCAAGAATGGCCCTGTTCTTATATGTGGCTGCAGCAAATATGCTCTAGTTAACATCTGGCAAATTCAGGTCCCCCATCAACAGTATCTCCCCTTTCTCTGCCATTCTAAGAATGCCTTCTATCATATCCTTGTCCGTTCCCTCCCCCTGACATGGGGGTCTGTATACAACCTCTGTGCGGATTGTGGTGCCATTTCCAGTCTCTAAGGTGACCCATAGTGCCTCCTCTCCTCCCCATTTACTCTTTTGTTCCATTGCCTTTTTCCCTTCCCTTACATAGAGAGCTACTCCTCCCCCTCTTCTACCCTTCCTGTCTCTCCTGTAGGTTGTGTACCCTGGTATGTTTACATCCCAGTCATGGTTCTCTGTGTACCATGTTTCTGTGACTGCTACAATATCCAGGCATCCCTCTTCCATCAAAGCCACCAGATCAGGGAGCTTGTTGCCCATACTACGGGCATTGGTACTCATTACCTTCCATTTCTTGATGGCCTTACTCCTTTTTGCCCCATCCCTGTCCTTATTGCCTTTGTCATTTTCTGCATTTACCCATGTCCTTCTCCGTATCGATATTTCTATTTTGGTGTTTATCTTGTTTAGTACCCTGATTGATTTTTTTTTTTTGGGTGGGGGCTAGGATTTCCCTGCTCCTTTCCAGTGCCTCCCCTTTGGCTAGTTTAAATGCTTGCCAATGAAGCATTTAAACCTGTCACCACCCAATCGCTGGGTTGGCATTGATTTCCACACTGGGAGCCCACCCAGTGTGCTGAAACTGTTTTGTTTTCACTTGTAAAAAGAAAAACTGTCCCATACTGCTTTTTAACCTGAAAAAAAAAGAAGCAGTCCTCGTCATTCCTCGCTGGCTCCCTCCCCACCAGACTCACCTCCCCTGCACCCTCACACATACTTACCTTGGGAGGTCTGGTGCTGCAATCTTCTGTGGACTGGGAACACGTCTGCGCTGTTCAAAGGCCGACTGCAAACTGAAGAAAATCATGGTAAGCCCTATAATGACAATCGATTGGGTGGTTTCAACTTATTTTGATATCTCGGCCATTTAGGGGAAGAGTACACAATGGGGGGGTGAGATACTGACAACAGTAAAAATGAAAAGGGACCTGGGGGTAATTATATCAAATGATCTAAAGGTGGGCAAGCAATGTGAGAAGGCAGTAAGGAAGGCTGGGGGGATACTGGGATGCATAGGGAGAGGCATCAGTAGTAGAAAACAGGAAGTTGTTATCTCTCTGTATAGACAGTTGGTGAGATCCCATCTGGAGTACTTTGTGCAGTTCTGGAGACCCAATCTCTGCAAAGACATAGACAGAGTGGAGGCTGTCCAGAGGAGGGCAACCAAAATGGTGCAGGGTCTGCACCAGAAGAGATATGAAGAAAGACTAAAGGAGCTGAATATGTATACCCTTGAGGAAAGAAGGGAGAGAGGGGACATGATAGAAACTTTCAAGTACCTCAAGGGAATCAACAAAGTCCAAGAGGGTAGCATCTTTCAGAAAAAGAGATGTTCAAGAACAAGGGGGCACAATTTGAAGATAGAGGGGGGACGGCTCTGAGGTAATGTCAGGAAGTATTTTTTCACAGAGAGGGTTGTGCATGCATGGAACAGCCTCCCTGAGGAGGTCGTGGAGTCAAGAACAGTGGGGAATTCAAGAATGCATGGGACAGACAGGCAGTCCTAGTAGGGGGTAGGAGGAAGTAAGCTGTTGGTTAACTAGGATCTGCAGCTTATCTGTTAGGTAGGAAAACGGGCAGACTAGGTGGGCCAAGCGGTCCTTATCTGCCGTCAAATTATGTGTTTCTATTTTTTTTGAGTTTTGGCCCAAAATTTTCAACACGGGGTTCTTGGGACCCCACCTCATGAGCACTGACACTGTCATTTAATTTCTCGGTCCTGTAAGATGATTTCATGGTCGCTGGGCGGAATCACCTTTCGGGGCCGATTAACGAAATGACAGTGGCACTCAGGGCTCGAAATAATCGGCTGTCCGCCTGTCTCGGACAGCCCATTTTTAAATGGGACAGCCATTTCTTTCACTGTGCCTGTCCCTGGGACAGGCAGATGGTTTCATACATTAAACTCTGGAGGGCACTAGGACCCAGGAAGCAGATTGTGAATCAGGTCAGGCCCGGGTAGAGAACGGGGTGAATGTCACGCACGACATGCTAATCGCGACGTCATGTGGCAGGGCTCGAAATAAGGGGGCGCTGAGCGCTAATTCACGCTACTGTTTTGATATTTAGCGCCTGCTTCTTTAAGAGGCAGAAAGTTAAGGGCGCTTGTTGTAGCTCTTCGTAGCGTAGCTCTCTGTGTTTATACAGTGTCAGAAGGAGAGGCATGTCTAAGCTCTGCAGAGTGAGTGAAGAGCACACAAGGCTGAATTGGATGCCGACGAGTCAGGGAGCAGCAAAGGGAAGGGGCGTGACATATGCCAAATGTGTTGCTGGACAGCCGAAATTCAATGCCGAGGAGTCGGCTGAAAACAGAAGGGGCGTGACGTCTTCCTGGAGAGCTGAAACTCCCATTTTGCAGAGCGAATGCACGTGGAGAAAGGTAGGGACTGGGGAATATTAAACAAACAGGAGCACCTGAAAGAAGACAGTGGGGGAAGTATTCAAACAGGGATGAGCACTCAGCAGTTTGGGAATGGAGGGGGAAGACAGCTATGAACGGTCTGAATCAAGCAGCACACAAAAAGAAAGGGAAGGGAGCATTCTAGTCTGTTATGCCCTTACTACAGTTTCAGTTTTGCTGGAATAGGTAGAGTGCACGTTTTGTATAATAGCCTATGAAAGTAATTGTTTTACATTTTAAGAAAGGAAATCATAATGTGGAAGTTACAGATACTGTGTATAAATGTTAACAGTGCAGGAAGGATATGTTCAACTACCACAGCCCCAAACCCCATAAAGTACAGCAGAGGATGCAGTTCAAGAGTTGGCAGACACCCCTCCCTATGGCAGCCAGGTTACTGGGGAAAATGAAATCATGATAAAAAGTACAACTCTGTCAGTGAGCTCAAACACAGAGTTCTTTCTTTTAATTTTTTATGTTACAATTTACCCAGGATACCCCAGCTGAGATGCTGCATCTCATTTCTGTGGGGTCCTGCTTCTACCCATTCCTGAGAGGTTAAATGACTTTTTCATGAAGTAGCACAGTCAGTATTAGGCTTTAGTGGTATTTGAAACTGTGGTTTCTGTATTCTCAAGCCAGTGCTGTGATCACTATATCCCACTGCCTCATAAGATACCCAACAGCCTCCTAAAAGACTGCATTGCCTGGCTCCATTCATATATTTAAAAGTCAACTCCTGGTTTTGCCAAAGTAGCTCCTGGTCGGCCAGAAAGTGCCGATACCCAGGAGCTATTTCTAACTCCTGATCACTAAATCCTTATTTCGACCCCTGTGTGGTCGCTGAAGTTAGACTCTAGCCCAGTCTTGTGATGGACTGGATGGCAGAGTCGCAGTATGTTGGCTGGCGCCCGGTGGGGTCAATGGTCAGTCTTCTATCTGCCAAGGTAGGGAAACGCAACTGAAAGGGGCTGGCAGTGGTAAATGTGCATGCGCAGCTAACCTCTCTCTCGCCCACGCTCCTGCGTTCCTCGTTTCATTTTGAGGCGTCTGAGGAGCAGCAGTGTGAGACGAGCATCGATGTTCGGTTACAAAAAAAAATAAAACTCAAACTAAACAGCAATTTTAAGTAAGAAAGAAAAAGTAGGCAGGACTGCAGGCAGACAGTCAGTGTCCAAGCCAAAAAGATTGCATTCAGGCAATACAAAAAGACACAGGCAGAAGGGGATAGGGGAGAAGTACCAGGAGAAACAAAGGGAGGCAGGGAAGTCAGTAAGGGAAGCCAAAGCTCAGACAGAAGAACACATTGCAAAATCAGTGGGTAAAAGGGACAAAACCTTTTACAGGTACATAAGTGAAAAAAGAAAGACAAAGGGAGGGATAGTGAGACTGAAGGGGGAGGATGGGAGCCGCGTGGAGGATGACAACAGTAAAGCTGACATATTGAACAGGTATTTCTGCTCAGTCTTTACTAAGGAAGAGGGGGGTAATGGGTCTGAAGGGAGTACAAGGGGTGAGAATGGTGCAGAAATGGACACAGTCCCTTACACGAAAGGGTCCTGAAGGAACTGGAAGTAATAAGAGCTGATAAAGCAATGGGGCCAGATGGGGAATTTTAGGGTCCTTAAAGAACTAAGAGGTGGTGGCTGAACCTCTGGCTATCCTGTTCAGCCAATCACTGGAAACAGGAAGTACGCAAGACTGAGGACAGCAGATGTAGTCCCCTTATACAAAAGTGGGAACAAAGAGGAAGCAGGGAACTACAGACCAGTCAGCCTCACCTCGGTAGTGGGAAAGATCATGGAAGCACTACTGAAGGAGAGATTGGTGGAACATCTGGTTGTCAATGGACTACAGGACCCAAGGCAGCTTGGTTTCACCAGGGGGAGGTCATGTCAGACCAACCTCATTGAATTTTTTGACTGGGTGACTAGGGAGGTGGATCAGGGGAGGGCAGTGGACATGGCCTATCTGGACTTCAGCAAGGCCTTTGACACTGTGCCGCATAGAAGACTATTACACAAACTGGGGAATATGGGTGTGGGCAGGACAGTAGTGTGGTGGGTAGGTAACTGGCTGGGTGGCAGGACACAGAGGGTGGTGGTAAATGGCTGTCACTCCACAGAGGGAAGAGTGACCAGTGGGGTACCACAGGGATCAGTGCTGGGACCGGTCCTATTCAACATATTCATCAGTGACATTGCACAGGATCTAGAAGGCAGAATTTCACTGTTCGCTGATGACACAAAGCTCTGTAACAGAATAGACACACCAGAGGGTGTAGACAGAATGAGAAGGGACCTGCAGAAACTTGAAGAATGGTCAAGGGTTTGGCAGTTGAAATTCAATGCAAAGAAGTGCAAGATAATGCATATGGGCACAAAAACCCTGGCACAATATATCAGTTGGGGGTGAGGATATAGCATGCACCAAGCAGGAAAGGGATCTTGGGGTTGTCATCTCTGATGACCTCAAAGGTGAGAAACAGTGTGACAAGGCATCAGGTAAAGCAAATAGGATGCTGGGATGTATAGGCAGGGCATCACCAGCAGGAAAAGGGAGGTCATAATTCCGCTATACAAGACACTAGTGAGGCCCCACCTGGAGTACAGTGTACACAGTTCTGGAGACCATACCTACGTAAGGACATAGACAGGGTAGAGAAGGTTCAGAGGAGGGCAACAAAGATGGTGCATGGATTGCATCACAAGTCCTATGAAGACAGGTTGAAGGAACTGAACATGTACTCCCTGGAGGAGAGGAGGGAGAGAGGGATATGATAGAGACATACAAGTATCTTACAGGGAGGAACAGGCTGCAGGAAAACACTATTTTAAGCAAAAAGATGTTTCAGGACTAGAGGCATGGGATGAAGTTGGAGGAGAGACGATTCAGAGAAACATGAGAAGGAATTTTTTCACAGAGCGGGTGGTGGACAAGTGGAACACCCTGCCAGAGGAAGTGGTGGGGGCTGAAACAATCACGGGATTTAAGAATGCATGGGATAGACATAAAGGAATTCTAGAGGTCAGGGGTAAGGGGAAATAGACTTCTAGGAAAACAAACTGAACTCACAAGCTCAAATGGGCAGACTAGGTGGGCCATAGGCCCTTATCTGCCGACACTGTCTATGTATTTATGTATCTATGTAAGTGGGGGGGAGAGACTGGAGAGAGCCTGTGCCATGTTGTACAGGAGAAAAGGATTTACTTGCTGTTGCAGACAATTATAGGACTGTGGGAGAGGGACAGACATTTTAAAATTAAGTAGAATAAGAAAAAGGAAGGCAGGACAACAGTGTCCCAGCAAGAGAGGAGAAAGGAATGACTACAGCCTGTGTGCTACTGAAAACAGCCATGTTCAGGGCTCTGGGGGACAAAAAAGTGTGGACAGGTGAAACTTTTGTGGGACAGGCAAGATTTGCATCCCACCTGTCCCATGGACAGGCATCTCAAAAAAATTATTTTGAGTCCTGGTGGCACTGTTCATGAAATGGGGTCCTATAAAGCCTATGTTGCAAGTTTGGTGAAAAAACTCCAAAAAATGACTGTGTTACGAGTGTGCGTTGTGCAGTTTGTACGCACGAGCGTAACTTCACCAATTTTTAATATTTTCACTACAGATTTCTAACATTGCCATTTTTTTTTTCACACCTCCTTACGAACAGTACAGCTAATTTTTTGCATCCTACCAGTAATGTGTTTTCACACCTGTGGCGCAGAATGGTGCAGTCGCTGTGCAAAATCAACTTTTGGGACAGATCAGTGAAATCACAGTGCCACTGTTCATGAGGGGAGGTCCCAAAAAGGCCATGTTGAAAATTTGGTGAACACATTCCAAAAAATGACTGCGTTCTGAGTGTGTGTTATGTAGTTTCTACGCCTGCTCGTAAATTCGCCACTTTTTCATATTTTCACTCCTGATTTTCAACATTGCCATTTTTTCCCACCTCCTCATAAACAGTACAGATGTCATTTCTCACATCATGCCCAAAATGTCTTTTCGCAGCTGTTGCGCTGAATGGTGCATTTGCTGTGCGAAATCACCTTTGAGGATTGAGTAACGAAATGAAAGTGCCACTGTTCATGAGGAGGGGTCCCAAAAAGCCCATGTTTAAAATTTGGAGCAAAGGTACCAACAAACGCCTGGGGTGTTAAGGTTTCCAACAGTAACGCCCCACCCTGTACAAACTGACCGGTGACGGGGGTGTGTGGCTTGGAGTCGTCTGTTGTAATGCTCACGCCATTACACCCGTACCTCCACTATGCAACCACTGACAGGCATCTAAGTGTGCCTTAGGGTCTTCGGCCCAAACGTTCACCCCATTCTCCTATACTCACCCATCCCAGCTTATTTCCTTATGGAATGGGGTGAGTGTAAGGGCTGAAGACCCCAAGGCACACCATGACGCCTGTCGGTGTCTGCAGCGTGGGATGAGGTGGAATGGTGTGAGCATTTTGGCCGATGACCCAAAGGCACACCCCAACGCCTGTCAGTCTCTGCAGGGTGAGAGTGGGGTTGGCATTAGTTCAATACTTCATTGTCATTCCTATTATGCATCTCTCTAACTCATGCAGTACCAATACCAGCAGGCAAACATTCAGCATTGACAAATGCTTATTTTACTGGTATTCCCCTTTGTCTAGCCTACACATGTTTAAACCTCTTCTCCCCCCTTCCAGGTTTCAGTTTTTGCACCTACTATCTCTTGTGGCAGGCTATTCCAGGCATCCACCATTCTTTCATTGAAGTAGGATTGCTGTACAACTCTCTTAAATTCCTCCCCCCCACTTTCTTTTCATAGAGGTTGTTTTCACCAGGCACATGGTGGGCAGCTGAAATCAGCCCTGTCCCTGCCTCCCAGGTCTGTCTACCGTCTCCGTCTACCGATCCGCTAATACTGCTGAGTTCCAAAACCCCAAGGATCCCCCTCCCACCCCCTATGGCTGGGAGGGCCATCTTTCCCCACCCAGTATTCACAATCCAGATTGGGGTATCAGCAAGCCAGCGACTGAGCAGGATGCAGGGAGGCAGGCAGGGCTTCATGAAGCTCACAGTTGCCATTTTCTTCTGCCTTTCTCCCCTTTGTCACGGCAACCGTAAGTGCATGCATATGGAGCTGCGCACATGCTACGTATCCGTAGCCCCTACTTGCTGCTCCGACTCCAGCCCTGCCACCTGGCCGTCACCAGATGGCAGTACAGGAGCAAGTCAGTGGATCCCCCCTCCCCGGGAGAGAAGAGTAGTCCGTTGGATGATCGATCCTCTTCCCTACCCTGCGGACCCCGGACAACTCGAGTTCGTTCCTGAGCACAGGTTGCTAGTGTGGCGCCTAGCACCTCAACCCTCAGCACCGCCAGGCAGACACTGTTGCACTTTTTCATTTGAAACCAACTGTGCACCTATACCCTCTTCACTCCTGTTTGGTACGTGTAGGTCTCTGTAATGTCCGCACTCTCCTGTTCTCCACTGTGTACATACTGAGATCCTCAGTCTGTCACGTTTTGTCATGCAACCCATGTACCATTTTAGTTGCCCTCCCTCTGGACTGCCTCTACCCTGTCTGTGCTTTATCTGAGATGCAGCTTCCAGAGCTGTACACAATATTCCAGGTGTGGTCTCACCAATGGTCTGTACCAGGGGTGTCTGACCTTTTCGGGGTTGTGAGCCACATTTTAAATTTCTGAGTAAGACGTGAGCCACAACAATGTGTGGCCCATACCATAAATATAGTTGTACTTGACATGTAATTAGCAAACTTCTCGAGCAACATTAAACTGCTTCGAGAGCAACATTCTGGGATTATGGGATTCATCCCAGAATTCTAAAAGAACTAAGGGTAGAACTAGTGACACTACTGACTACCCTCTTTAACAAATCATGGGAGGATGGGGTGGTACCTAAAGACTGGAGGAGGGCAGATGTGATTCCCCTTCACAAAAGTGGGAGCAGGGCAGAAGCAGGAAACTACAGACCTGTTAGTTTAACCTCAGTGATGGGGAAAATGATGGAGTCACTTCTGAAGGAAAGAATTGTCGAGTACCTAGAGGCCAGAGGGGCACAGGACCCAAGGCAGCATGGATTCACAGTGGGAAGGTCATGCCAGACAAATCTAATAGATTTATTTGACTGGGTGACCAAAGTAGTAGATCATGGAGGGGCTGTGGACATGGCCTACCTCGACTTTAGCAAGGCATTTGACTCGGTCCCACACAAAAGATTAATATACAAGTTAGCCAGCCTGGGAGTGGGTCCCCAGATGATAGCCTGGGTAAAGAATTGGCTGGAGAATAGGACACAGAGGGTAATAGTAAATGGAGTCCACTCTGAAGAAAGGGGGGTTACTAGTGGGGTACTGCAGGGTTTACTATTAGGACTGGTCTTTTTCAATTTCTTTATAAGCGACATTGCAGAGGGACTGGAAGGAAAAGTATGTCTCTTTGCAGATGACACAAAGATCTGCAACAGAGTTGATACTCAAGGTGGGGTGGAAAGGATGAGAAGGGACTTGGCCATGTTAGAGGAATGGTCAAATGTATGGCAGCTTAGATTCAATGCTAAGAAGTGCAAGGTAATGTACCTGGGAAACAAAAACCCAGGGAAGAGTACACAATGGGGGGTGAGATACTAACAACAACAAAAATGGAAAAGGACCTTGGGGTAGTCATATCAGATGACCTAAAGGTAAGCAAGCAATGTGAGAAGGCAGTAAGGAGGACTGGGGGGATACTGGGATGCATAGGGAGACTCATCAACAGTAGAAAACAGGAAGTTGTTATCCCTCTGTACAGACAGCTGGTGAGACCCCATCTGGAGTACTGTGTGCAGTTCTGGAGACCCAATCTCCGCTACGACATAGACAAGATGGAAGCTGTCCAGAGAAGGGCAACTAAAATGGTACAGGGTCTGCACCAGAAGACATATGAAGAGAGATTAAAGGAGCTTAATATGTATAACCTCGAGAAAAAGAGGGAGAAGTCCAAGAGGGTAGCATCTTTCAAAAAAAGAGGTGTGCAAGAACAAGGGGGCACAATTTGAAGATGGGGGGGCGGCGGCTCAGATGTAATGTAAGGAAGTATTTTTTCACAGAGAGGGTTGTGGATGCATGGAACAGTGGTTGAATTCAAGTATGCATGGGACAGTTATAAGGCAGTTCTGGGGGGGTAGAAAGAAGTAGGCTGCTGGTTAACTAGGATCTGCAGCTTATCCATTAGGTAGGAAAATGGGCAGACTGGGTGGGCCAAGCGGTCCTTATCTGCTGTCAAATTCTATGTTTCTATGTGGCTCTCGAGCTACAGATTGGCCACCCCTGGTCTTTACAGTGGTAATTTCACCTCCCTCCTGCTGCATGTGATACCTTTCCCTGTGTACCGCAGCAATTCACTGGTCCTGCCCACTACCTTGTCACACTGTGATAGCGCAAAACAATAAATGGCTCGCACACCACAAAAGCTGTGTTGTTGAATTTATTGTACAGAGTTTAGACACCACAGCCAAACATCTCTATGTAGTGCCTTACCCAGAAGGCTTCATCAGGGCAAAAAAACTGGAAAAGTCTTAAAAACAAAATTTGGCTATTGCCAGGAAGGCTAGTCTTGCTTTTTTACGTCATCTTTGTTTATTTTTGTAGCAGGCTATACTGTCTCGCCAGTCTCACTGTTATGAGGACAACATCCAGCATCAGTTACAGATTTTTTCTTGTATAGTGCCCACCGTGAAGGCTTTGAGGCAGCAGCACTGCTTTTCCGTAATGCTCCCTACACTGTACAAGTAGTTTCCAGTCCACCCAGCACCTGGCAATAAGTGTCATCCCCACCCCCAGCACCAAAGTCACTTTTATACCCACTTTTTCATAACTGCTTTTATTTATTGATTTTTTTTTTTTTTCTTGATCCTGGTCATCAAGGTTGGGCACCAGACCTGTCTGGTAGTTGGGGGAGGGCGTGGGGGGGGGTGAGATCCAGATGTTTTATTTATTCCCTGGTGGGGATGGGCCAGGTTGTGCACCAGACCTGTGGGGTGATTAGGGGAGGGAGGCATTTTTTTTTGTTTTTTTTCTTTTAATCCCTGACAGGCCAGGTTAGGTTTAAGATTTGTCAGGTTGATGAGGGGATGGTCCTGGTTTGGCCCTGGACTTATGTAGTTGGGTGGAGAACCTAAGACAGATTTTTTTAAAATATTTCCTAACAGATCATGTTGGGCACCGGACTGTTAGATAGCTGTGGGATTGGGGGGGGGGTGCAGATTTGTTTTATTCCTTGCTGGGTTGGGCATTGGACCCATTAGGTAGTTTACGAGAGGAAACAGATTTTATTCCCTGATGGGCCAGGTTGAGCACATGACCATTCTGCTGAGCAGCAGGCTGGGTTGGAGCATGCATGGCAGTGTAATCCCTATGTGTGTATTGGGAAGAGTGCACAATTGAGACTGAGATCCGAGAGAAGGAAAGAGTGAGAGAGGAAGAGTCAGGCGGTGGAGCCAACGTGCCTGGCACTTTGTGTTTACAGCCTTGGAAGTGTGTGCCATTGATTTCCCCCATGATCCAGTTTCCTGTGCTAGTGTATACCATTGGAAGTTGTGGCCAGCCAAACAACTATTGTTTAAATCTAGATGGGATAGTTATATGAATAATACTAGAAATTAGAACTAAATGGCGAGCATATAGGACGAAAGTCCATTTGGCTCAGTATCTTTCCTATGATTCCTATGATGTATCGTGGGTCCGAGGACATACGAACATACGAAATTTGCCAGCAGATAAAGGCCTAGAGGTCTATCAAGTCTGCTCGAATGTGCAGCTAGCACCCCTTATTCTGCAGCTGTCCCTCCCTTCCACCCTTCCCCTTCATTAACCCTCCCCCTTGTCCTGTCCCATCCTCGTTTGAAGCAGTCCACTGTTCTACTGCATAGTAGAGGTGGAGATTCCTGAATGTGCTGGTAGCAGACACCTGTGAACCTGCTCAAAGAGCAAAGAATGCTGCTTTACTGTTACCTGAGTCAGTAGCATTGGCTGAGCGGTCTTTAAAACATAAGTGCAGGAAAGGAATGAACTAAAGTAAGCAAAACGCTTATAATTTTGGCTACAGTTAAAGGTTTGGAAGCTAATGTCCATGCACTGTAAGTTCACACATGCCTTAGCCCTGAGAAGTTTGTTCCTTGAAACGCTAGCAGTGTTTTGAGTGGTGATTATAGTGGAAAGACTGGATTCTTGGCAACTAAAAGAATTTAATAAAATATAAAAAACTATACATTTGATGAGTGAGTCTTTTTGTCCTAACCCATATGTTCTGTAGGCTCGTTAGGACCAGACTCCTCCTTGTGTTGTGTTGTTTTTTTTTTCTCTTCTCTGTGGGGGCCCACCTGTGAAGTACCATGGAAGCTATGAATGAGCTTGGTACATCCAGGAGACTTGGGTTTGTTTCCTACAATCTCCTCTTGTGTAGTGTGTGACCCTGAGCATGTCACTTAACCTCTCTTGTGCTCTCGAGTCACCTCTGAAAACAGGCCTCGTTTTTTTCTTTACCTGTGGGCCTTAACCGGTTACCAGAGAATGAAGAGAGAAAAAAAGCCCAGATTCATAACATGGCAGTTTAAAACCTTTTATAACACTGCGCAGGTTGTTCCCAAGGTAGAAGAAAAGGTGGGTCAAAGTTAACAAATGTGTTGCAGTTGCCCCAATCCCAACTCTGAAATTAAACCTGCAGGTTGTGGGGGTGGGGGGTGGGGGGATTAATTTTTAATTCCCTGACAGACCAGGGTGGGCATTGGACCTCTCAGGTTGTTGAGAGTGGAGCATTTTTTTTTTAATTCCATGATGGACTGGGTCGGGCACTGGGTCTTTCAGGCTGTTTGGAGGAGGGTGATAAAAGTTTTCATCTCATGACTGGCCACATTGGGCACTGGACCTGTCAGGTTGTTGGTGGGAGGAGGACATATTTTTATTCCCTGATGGGCTGGGTTGCCTACAGCACCCACCAAGTAGTTTTAGAAAGGAGGATTTTTTTTTTTTTAATTCCCTGATGGGTCAGGTTGGGCACTGGATCTGTTAAGTTGTTGTGGGAGGAGGACAGATCGGTTTTATTTTGAGATGGGTTAGGTTGTGAACCGGACCAGTTGGGTTGTTTGGGAAAGGGGCAGATTTTTTTTATTATTATTCCCTGATGGGCTGGGCTGCTCACCAGACCCATCAGGTGGCTGGGAGAGGGAGACAGTATTTTTTATTTATTTATTTTTTTTTGGTTGGGCCATGTTGGGCACTGGAAATACTATTTTGTTTATAGTAGTAGTACATTTATTTATATTGGCGCCCTTCTCTGGAGACCCAGGGTGTCTTACATAAAGACCAAGTCAAGGATTCAGAGCAAAATGCAAACTGCTTGTTTAATGTAGACTCTGACAGACAGCTCTGAGCCTGTCACGGGCCACTTGCCCTGGCACACTTCACTTAGTAGATCTTCATGGGGGCGGGGGGTGTGCCCTAAAATTCAGTGCAGACGTCTCGTCGTAATGATGTCTGCAATTTCGAATTAAATCCATGCATACTGTTTTACAAATCGCCTATACTGTTCAAATTCAGTGTACACAAAATTAACCATTTAGTACAAAAAAAAAAAAACCCAGATAGTGTGATTTAAAAAATAAACGGTAACCGAGACTGATATTAGTCAATTCTGAGTGGCTTAGGTGGCACGTGAGGAATGCCACTTCACCATTAGAGCCACTTGCAATACTAAAACAGTACCAAAATTGCAGCATATCTGTTCTAAATTACTTTGATGGTAGTCAAGAAAAATGTCGGTTCAGTTTAGAGCCACTTGCAATACTGTTCCACTCCTATAAAACAAAATGGTGGTGTAACTACCATTGTATTTTCCCATCCAATGCAAAATCTTGATTGCTAGGCATATTTCTACTACTGAATTCTGTTGTGCCAATATGCTCCTCTTCAGTTTGGCATTCCTAGATGAGAGGCGAATATTTAATGTATACTTTTTGTTCTTGAAAGAGAAATCTGAATTCTTGGCATAGTATGTTTGCTACAGGACTCGGCTAGTCCCACCAGTAGTGCACCTGGTCTTAGCACCACAGGACGTGCGTTAGTTTCCTTTGGACTGTTCCATTACATAAAGTGCTGGAGTAGAGAACATCATAAATAAGACAAATTAAAAAAAAAAAAAATGCTTGTCATAAAACAATAAATAAAAAAAAAAAAAAAGTTCAAAACCGGACTGGTAGACAGAATGTCGCAGATACAGCCCAAAGGCTTGACTGGGGGGAAAAAAGTCTTTAAACCCCTCAGGAGCAAATTCCATGAGACCAAGCCAGATACTGTACCTTGAAGGCCCGGTCCCCCTGAGGTTTTTAATCTAGCCCTTGGTACTGCCAGGAGGCCCACCTTAGTGGCGCTAAGAGAGCATGAAGATACATAAGGATGCAGGAGATCTGACAGAGCCAGGACCCAACCCGTGTAGTGCCTTGTAAGTTAGCAAACCAACTTTGAAGGAGCAACAGTATGTCACTTTACCGGCTGCCACTAAAGTTCATGTAGCACTGGGGATACATGAGAGGGGTCATTTTACATTCCCAGTATAGAACTCCTGTGCCTTGTAAAACACTTTGGGATACAGAGTATATGAAAGTCATGTGGTTACATGTTTTGCAAGTTGCCTCACCCTGGCCCCGCCACTTGCTTCAGCAACTTATATATTATGGTAGCACGGTAGTGCTACCATAGTTAGGGTTGAGGAGCCATTTACATGTTAAACCCAAAATTTTGCACCTTAATAACTTTGCAACCGTTTGACAGATTTGCCTGAAATTTAAAATACACGCTCAAGACCCATACGTCTTGGGATCTGCCAAGTTTTGTACCGGTTGGATACACGGCTGCAGAGTTATTAAGCGTGATCTCTTGGCGTCGCGTTCGCTTTTCTGAAATTCTGTGGTCGCGCCTACAGGTCCATGCGTTTATGCGACTGGGCCAAATCTTCAGGAACGCGGCAGCCGGGGTCCCCAATGGCCTTGGAAAGATTTCATGAAAAATATTAAACTGTTCAAAGTTATGGCAGTCAAACTTCTGTTTTTCATATAGGATAACATTACGTTGTTAAGCTCGCTTTGAGGGCCGTATATCACAGCGGTGCGAGATACGGAGTTCTTGTCGAAAAATTATAGCCCCTCACGATAAAACTAGCCAGAAAAGTGATAATACATATGACAAATTTTTTTCTATAGCACATGCGGTTACTGAGATATAAGCAATTTACTATTACAACTACTGATTTTTGTGTTCAGAGAGTCATTATTTTGCATACGTTCTTTCTACTCACTGTCTTTCTCTATACAGCTTTGGGGAAAACCAGCCTGTATTACATTACGCTTACCATTACCATTTCTGCTTGTGGTTCCGTACCCGTTTCACTTACCGTTCACGTTTACGCCACCATGTGCGTTACCCTTTGCATTTTCATTTGCGGTTGCGTTTCCGTTGTTTTTAACATTTCTGTTTAGAGTACTGTTCCTCTTTCTGTTTTGCTTTGTGTCACCATGCACATTACGATTGCGTTTGCGGGCACAATGTTACAATGCGACAAGACATCACCCCTGCGCTCCCACCGCTGCATTACATTCACTATTTCTCATTATCATTCTCAAAAAGAAGGGAAATTAGAGGCAAAAACCTCCGTTTAATGCATCAGTTAGGGTTGTTCCACAGCAACAAAAGCGAGGAAATTCGATGTTAGGGTTGAAACCCCCTTTGCACCCCTCCAACTGGAATCAGGGTGTGCATTGGGGTCATCGGTCCTAACTGTCACCCCATTCTCCTATTCCTCAGCTTTTTCCACATGTGATGGGGTGACACTTAGGGCCGATGACTCAATGCGCACCCTGATTCCAGTTGGGTGGGTGGGTTGAGGGTGCATAGGGGGTTTCACTTAACATCGAATTTCTCGCTTTGTCGCTTCCTCTCTAATATATATATCTCTGCTCTCTCTCTCTCTCTCTCTCCCCCTTTTTTAATTTTACTAGTCAATGGCCAGGCTACTCAGACTGTCTGGAAAACTCCATTTTTTCATTATACGGAGAGGTTCAAAGAGATGCTTTTTAGTTCCTACAGGCATCACATGGTTCCACAGCTATGCTGTTCTTTATCCTTTTGCATTGCAAAACATTAGTAGCACATGCCAGCCTGGTGGCACTGAGGGTTGAGGTGCTGGACGCCACACCTTGTGCTTTGCCAGCGACCTCGGGTTGATGGGGGTCGTCAGGGGAGAAGGAGGATTGAGTGTCCAACGGACTGCTCTCCTCTCCCGGGGAAGTGGGGGGGTTGTTGTCTTGCTCCGTAGCTGCCCCTAGTGGAGGCCGGTGGGCAGCACTAGAGTTAGGGAGGCATAGGAGTGCGGATACATGGCGTGGACTTGCCTCCACACATGCACACTGTGAGGGGGAGGATGGGGAGAAAAACGGAAAGTGGAACTGACAGGCTTAATGGTGGCCTGGCCACGTCCCTGATCCTGGCTCAGACTGATTTCTAGATTGTGCTTGGGGGGAGGTGGGATAGGGAGACGGCACTTCTCCCTCCAGCCCTTGTATGGGGGTTAATCTGTAGGGAACCCTCTGGGAAAGAGCTGGATCGGGGGGACTGGGCTCTGAAGAAGAGCCTTCTGAGAGGCGGCTAGAGCCACCAGCCAGTTCTGAGGAAGGTGGGAAAATACAATATATTAAAAAAAAAAAAAAAAAAAGCTTCAGTAGCACAAAAACTCTTTTATAGAGTTAATTTTTTTTTTTTTTCAGAAAACTATAAAGGGTAGCTTTTCATTCATGAAGTTGTGCAGACAGAGTTTATAAGTACTTCCTCTTTGAGCTCATTCATTCTTTCTTGTCAGCACAAAATGCAGGGCAGATCTAGATTGTGGACTTCTTCAGTGTATCACCTAGATCAACTGCATGTCCATGAGAATAGCACCACTTGCTGAATAGGTGCTCATGCACTCTCCTCCCTGTAGCCAGCAGAAAGTTAGCAAAGTGTAGACAGCTGCATGGAGCAACAGCAAGGCACAACCCTCACTCACTGACAGCCAAAAAAAGGGTACAGTCCAGTCCTGAAATGAATTTCAGTGGGACAGCTGTGAAACATGTACTGACTAGTTGGGCAGTAGGTGGCACCAGTGCTGCACATAGGCAGCAAGCATGGGCACCAGTCAGGAGAGTGAGTGCAGTGACAGCTTCACAGAGCATTGCATGTATACTGGATGGCAGGCACGCTCTATAGCAGTTTCCTGGAAGCAGCCCTGTGGATATTAGCCATCATCAGCATTAACATCAGTTCGGGGATTACAATTGGGAGAACAGCTTGGCAGTTAGTGGAGTGGTATTAGGTTTGTCAGGCTTGCTGGGGCCTTTTAAGGATTGCTGCAGTCTGCACATTTGGAAGCCTTTCTGTGTGGGTTAGTGTTTTTTTTTTTTTTTCTCTCTCTAAAAAAAGTCATTTGTGTTTGGTTCACATGCTGTCTGAGTGAGGGTGAAAGCCATCTATCTGAATCGCATCAGCGACTGTGGTCTCAAACAGGAATGCTTAAAATAAAACAAGTGAACAAAGAAAAGTAGAGGGCGTGTGTGTGTGTGTGTGTGTGTGTGTGTGTGAGATTCGGCCTCTAATATAGAGATCAGGAGCAGTGACCCGAGACAGGAGTACTGGAAGCCTGGATCAAGTAGCGTCAGGTGTAGGAAAGAAACTCAAGAGCAGCCATGTTTACTGAGGGCAGTATGCTCTGAGCTGCAGGTATATGGCTGTCTTTTCAGTGCTGAGTCCCGAAGCTCAGAAGGTTTAGCGGGGAGCAGTTTAAGTCTCGGGGGCTATGGGGTGCTGTTCTCCAGGGTTAATCTATGGAGGAGGGGTCACTGCCCCTTCTGCAGGATCTTTCCAGAGCTCCATGCTGAGCTGGTCACAGCAAGGAAAGAGGTTTGTCTCCTACAGCACTGGCTGAGCTGAAGCCTATGCAGCCCCCCCCCCCACAGGCCCACTGGTCCATGGGGAGGAGGAATGGTGGCAGGGGTAACCACAAAGAGGTCTACCAACCCCACACCATCCTGACGGCAAATTATTTTGCACACCTGAAGGGGACTCTGTACCTGACTCAACGGGTGGGGGTTGGGGGGACTCTGGGTCATTGGAGGGAAATGGGAGTGATGACCTGGTGGCATCCAGCGGTTGGTAAGCAGAAGGCAGCTAGAAAAGTCTTAGTCGTTGGGGATTCCATGATCGGGGAGTATAGAGAGGGTGGAGGGGAGGAGGGGTGGGGATGGTCAGGTGCCTTCATGAGGCATCAGCCATCCGGCACATAGGCAGAATGGGGAGGTTATCAGAAAGGGGGGGGGCTGAGGGTGCTGGTGCGCTTTGGAACCAACGATCTGACGAACCAGCCTGTGGAGCAAGTGATACGGAACTTTCAGAGGTTGGAGGACAGATTGCAGGAACACTGCCTCCCTGGCCTTTGCAAGGTCTTCCCTTTGTGGAGTGGTTTAAGGGATAGTGTCTGGAGAAAGGGTACCACTCTGTGAGGGACTAGAGGGACAGGAGTCTCTTCAGAAGTGACAGCCTTCATCTGAAAAGAGAGGAGATCAGCATGCTTTTTTCACTGAGAGGGTGGTGGAACCGTGGAATGCGCTGCCTGGGAGGCTGGTGGAGGAGGGCACAGTGGAGGGATTCAAGAAGGGGTGGGACAGGTAATCGGGGAAACTGAAACTAAAGAAGACCTTCTTGGGAGCTGGGGGGGTGGTAAGGCGAGCAACCACTAGGTTGCTGACTTTACAGCAGACGAGACAGAACATTTGGCCTATTCTGCTGGCTTTTTAGTATGTTAGTATGCTGGGGCAGAAGTTTGATATCTATATTGCGCTACAATAATGAACGAAGAACAGTGGGCTACCACCCAGGGTTTTTTTTTTTAACCACCATCCTATATTGTAGTGACAAAGTAGCACCACTTTAGTTAGGGTTGCGCAGGGGTTTCTATGTTCAGTGTTCTCCATTCATTGTTTTAGGGCAGTGGGCCACCACCCTATATTTTTTTTACCACTGCTCTATATTTTTTTACCACCACCCTATATTTTTTTGCCACCACCCTATATTTTTATCCATTTATTTTATAAAATCCTCCTAAATTGGCTTTTATTGACATCCTTTATTGCAATACTACCCATTTAATACCAGCACACTATATGTTACTTAAAAGCTACTTATGCACATGTACAGTGCATATAGGAGGTCCCAAAAAATAATGCACCATTTGACCCGATCACCATTGCCACCGCCCTTTATTTTCAGAGAGTGGGGAACCCTGCTATGTTAAACCTCAAACTTTGCACTTTAATAGCTTCATGGTGGTTCAGCAGATTTGCTCAAAAGTTTGCATGCACAGTCGGGGGTAGTTCTCTTGACTTGCCAACTTTTGGTCTGTCGGATGAGCAGATTTTGGGATGTGGATAGTTTAAAAAAAAAAAAGAAAAATTAGAAAAAAACCCTAACCTTTTTTTTTTTTTTTTGCTTTCTTTTTTGTCACCGTCTAGCGCCCAGATGGTTTGGAATTTTGGTCTGAAGTTTTAAGGGTAGAAAGTGCTTGGACCACAGTGGTGTCTTTCGCTGGTGTGGTGAAAAAATATTAATCTGTTCCAAAGTTATTACATTTTAAAATTTGGGTTCTGAGCATGCTAAATAGCTGGTTGGAATGAAAAATAATTTGGTCCATGTGAAAAAGGATCCTTTTTCATATGAGAGTAATCTTTTTTTCATGAGGAAAACATCCTTTTTCACATGACCACCATCTTGTATCTGTTTTATATTTAAAAAAAAAAAAAAAATTCAAAACCCACAAAAATCATATCCTGCTCACACAATAAAACCTGTATCTTGCACATCTGGACCCTGTTAGTTGGATGCTATACTTAGTTTATGGATAAATGACCCAGAGATGTCTTATTTTTTATTAGACCTTTAAATATCCTTTTTTGGGAAGCCACATTTATTTATTTTTCTGTATGGCCATATGAAAAAGGATCCCTTCATACAAAAAAGAATTTGACTTAACACCCCCATTCTTTTTTTCTTTGAGAGAATACTTTTTGTATGGGTGTTTCTGTCGTATGAAAAAGGGTGCATTCATGCGAAAAAAGAATTTGGACTTAATTTTTTTTCCCACATTTGAACTTCAGCAAGCCTTCACTCCTTCAGTATTTTGACTTGAGGGACAGTCTATCAAATGGAAGGTCTTAATGAGTACTACAAGAATAGCACATGATTCCCTCCAAAAATACTTGGAGTCCACGTAAAAAAACATAAAAAAGGAAAAATTGAAATTCCCATAGGATAACGCTGGAATTTTAACAAGCCATACAATTAAGCAGATAAATTGCTGTTTCGGCAGAAATGAACGCGCAGGCCCCAGAGGACCCTGCACTCCCACAGCAACGTAGATGGGCCCTTCGTTTCCATAGGCAGATGAGGCTATGATCATACTATCTCAACAGCTTCAAAACCTACAAAAGCTAGAGGTAGGTAAAATTTATTTTTATACAGGTAATACATGTCATTTGGACATAATCCAGTTTACAAGACAGACCTGTGTAAATTCCTAACTAGTTACATACAAATAAGTTCCATGTTAAATACATATAAATACAAACACCACAATATACAAACAACACAGTATACATAAAAGACTTACAATAGCTGGATTATAAAATCTAAAAATCCCAAGGAACCTTAGAAAAAAAAAAAAACATTTAACACTCTCAAATGTGAGCATATAGCTCCTTTATAGTGTGAGTAAACAATGAATAATTTGGAATTTCTCTTACCTCATCAGGAAGAGAATTCCAAAAAGTAGTGGCCTGATACAGCAATGACCTGTCCCAATATTTATTTACCTACAACTAACTTATTTAAGTGAACTGGTCTTGTCAATATCCGTTTTTGATAGTTATTCACTGTAAATACTAAAGAAATTGCATGATTTACAGATGAATATTTTATTTTGTGTATTAAAGATAACCAGTGATACTTATGATTTATGTCTAAAGGTGACCAGTTCACTTTTTTCAACAATAAACAATGATGAATCCGATAGTTTCCTTGTAATACATATCTTGCTACGCAATAATAAGTTCTATCTATTCTAGACAATAGGGTTTTATTTGCATTTCTATATATTAATTCTCCATATCTTAGCATTGGAATAATTAACTGATCTGCCATTTTTTTTTCTATCTAAAAAAGATACACAATCAGTACTTTTTCTTAACGCCCCTACCCTTCTATTTATTTTTTTAATCAATGCAATAATATGGTTTGAAAAGGACAGATGTTCATCAAATATAATCCCTAAATAACTATATTCTTTAACTTGTTCTAATTTAGTTTGATTTCCTGTATAAATGGATAAATCATAAACAAGTTCACCACTTTTTTTCAATGGGAAATTCATACACTTTGTTTTTTTTTTTTTTTGTGTTCATTATCAGCCCTGACCTGGTGAACCACCCCTCAATTCTTCAAAAATCAGACTGCAAGTTAGTTTGTAATATTTCTTCCATTTTTCTGGATGCAGTTATGACCGTATTATCGGCATAAAGTCGAATCTCTGATTTTTTTTTTTTTCTTATAGTCGATGGTAAGTTATTTATGAATATTAGGAACAAAAGAGGTCCTAAAATTGATCCCTGGGGAACTCCTCTATTTACTTCCCTCTTTCTTGACTGTCTGTTCAAATATTCCATTATCTGGCTAGAGACATGTTTTTCAAAACATTTCAACAAAAGAGGCAATACGGCTATGGGCCTATAATTATTAACTTCTACCGCACCCCCCTTTTTGAAAATAGGTTTTACTCTACTCTCTTTCCAAGATAAGGGAAAATATCCAATTTGAAGACTCCAATTAAATAAGTGATAATTGGTGCTATATGAAAAGCAGCTAGCTTTAAGAATTTACCTTCCAGTCAATCACTACCAAAAGCCTTATGAGCATTTATATTTTGAAGAATTTTATATACTTTAGTGACTGTTAAAATTTTAAATCTAAATGGAGAAAATTTATGTTGTATAAACTCTACATTAGTTTGTTCTAAGTCTAAATTAGGAGGAATTTCACAATTTGGGAGATCTACAGAAAAATTATTTAAGACATTACAAATTTCCTCCGGATTTTCAGTAATGATATCCCCAATTTTTTAATCTTAATATTTCCTCTGAGGAATCGCATCCTGGTTTAGTTAATTTCTTGACCACTCTCCAAAACTGTCTTGGATCTATACTTGAGTCTGTTTTATTTTTGTAAAATAAAATTTTTGAAGCCTTAATTAACCTTTTACATTTATTTCTAGCAACCTTAAAAGAAATCCAATCCTTTTCTAATTTTGAATTCAATGCTTTTTTTCAAATTCTATTTTTGATTCAAATTTGTTTCAAGAGTCTATCATTTATCCATGGTAATTTATTTAATTTCTTCTTTGCTTTAACTCTTGGTGCATGAAAATCGCATACTTCTTCAAAAGTTTGGCAAAAATATTTAATTGAAGTGTCAATATCTGGAATTAATTTACATCTATCCCATTTTATTTTACTAACACTATCTAAAAACCTAGATTCTGAAAATCTTCTGAAATCCGTAGTCCAATTTTTATTTTCATATACCCGATTTTGATTAAACTGAGACCTGGGCAAAGTAGCCTAGATCAAATTATGGTCTCCAAGACATGGTGATAAAACACCCACTGCTTCAATTTCAATTTGAGTAGATACCAAAATCAAATCTAAATGATGGAATCACTTCTGAAGGAAAGAATTGTTGAGTATCTAGAGACCAGAAGGGGCACAGGACCCAAGGCAGCATGGATTCACAGCGGGAAGGTCATGCCAGACAAATCTGATAGATTTCTTTGACTGGGTGACCAAAGTAGTTGATCAGGGAGGGGCTGTGGACATGGCCTACCAAGACTTTAGCAAGGCATTTGACACAGTCCCACACAAAAGATTAATATACAAGTTAGCCAGCCTGGGAGTGGGTCCCAAGATGACAGCCTGGGTAAAGAATTGGCTGGAGAATAGGACACAGAGAGTAATAGTAAATGGAATCCACTCTGAAAAAGGGGTTACTAGTGGGGTACCGGAGGTTCAGTATTAGGACGGTCCTCTTCAATGTCTTTATAAGCGACATTGCAGAGGGACTGGAAGGAAAAGTATGTCTCTTTGCAGATGGCACAAAGATCTGCAACAGAGTTGATGCACAGAGTGGGGTGGAAAGGATGAGAAGGGACTTGTAGGGTTAGAGGAATGGTCAAATGTATGGCAGCTTAGATTCAATGCTAAGAAGTGCAAGGTAATGCACCTGGGAAACAAAAACCAGGGAAGAGTACACAATGGGGGTGAGATACTAACAACAACAAAAATGGAAAGGACCTGGGTGTATCATATCAGATGACCTAAAGGTGGGCAAGCAATGTGAGAGGGCAGCAAGGAGGGCTGGGGAATACTGGGATGCATAGGAGAGGCATCACTGGTAGAAAACAAGTTATTATCCCTCTGTACAGACAGCTGGTGAGACCACATCTGGGTACTGCGTGCAGTTCTGGAGACCCAATCTCCACGAAGACATAGACAGGATGGAAGCTGTCCAGAGGAGGGCAACTAAAATGGTGCAGGGTCTGCACGGAAGACATATGAAGAGAGACTTAAGGAGCTTAATATGTATAGCCTCGAAGAAAGGAGGAGGAGAGGGGGACATGATAGAAACTTTCAAGTACCTCAAGGGAATCAACAAAGTCCAAGAGGGTAGCATCTTTCAAAAAGAGGTGTGCAAGAACAAGGGGCACAATTTGAAGATAGAAGGGGGCAGCTCAGAGGTAATTTAGGAAGTATTTTTCACAGAGGGGTTGTGGATATATGGAGCGGCCTTCCAGAGGAGGTTGTGGAGTCAAAAACAGTGGTGGAATTCAAGCATGCATGGGACAGTCATAAGGCAATTCTAGGGGGTTGGGGTAGGAAGAAGTAGGCTGCTGGTTAACTAGGATCTGCAGCTTATCCATCAGGTAGGGAAATGGGCAGACTGGGTGGGCCAAGCGGTCCTTATCTGCTGTCAAAATTCTATGTTTCTATGTTAACATGGATCCAGTTGTCACATTTGATGTGTACCTGGTAGTTTTTTTTATGAGTTGTTTTAATCCTAGGTTAGTTATTATATTTTTTAATTGTCTCCCTCTAATATTTTTCCAATCACAATTTAGATCTCCCATCAAAATTAATGGTCTGCTTTCTACTTTATCTGCTATCTTAGTTAGAATTATCTCCAGGTCAGTTATTTTGACCCTTGGGGGTGAATAAATGATCGAAATTACCAATCCTAGGTGTCCCAAATATACAGCTAAAAATTCTATATTATTTTCACTACCCTTTATTATAATTTCTGAAAAACCTAATGTACGTTTTAAAAGAAGCATCACACCCCTTCCTCTAGTTTTTTTTTCTATCTACTCTCCATACTTTATAATCCTGAGTGCCAAAGTCTTCATCTTGATGTTTGTTTGAGAGCCATGTTTCACGTAACCCTAATATACATGGATCTTGATCTTTCAGTAAAGTTGCTAAAAGATCAGATTTGGAACTAATGCTACGTGCATTATCATGAAAGATTTTAAGTTCTAAATTTGAAGGCCCTGGATTCACTTCAATATCTCCCCCCCAGTATTAATAAAAAACAACTTGCCCCAGATAAATTTGATATAGCATTATTAGGCCTAAAAGGATTTAGAGGCCTATAACATCCTCCCAAAGTTTGATTTCTTAATATTCTCTGAAAAGTATTCCTTCTTGGTTTGTTGCAATTGTTTTTTTGTGCTTGATTAAATAAAAATGACCAATTTACCAAATATTTTTCGTTTGCAGATTTTTTTGCTGTGATGAAGTCTTTCTGAGTTACAACACTCAAAAGACAGCAAATAAATAAACATCCTAAAAAAGTAAACATGAACATTTTTTAAAGAAATTTCCATAACTAAAATGTCTAAAAAAATTTTTTAAATTAGAACCCCTATTCTAATTTACAAAGAAATTATCCTAATATCTCCTAGACTTTAACATAAAATACTTCTAACCAAACATTTTAAAGCAAAAAACATTTCCAAATTACCAAACTAATCTGAGCCTAAAAGTCTCCCAGTTTAGAAGCAGCCTTTTTCTCTACGGAGCCACTCACGCTCGCGCTGTGAGCAGTGCAAATTTTTATAGAGCTCTGCCCCTCCTCTTCTGTGATGCAGGACCCTGGTTCTCCTTCTGCTCACTGCCCCAGGTGTAAAAGTCACAATTCTCCGGTTTACCGGACCTTTAACAGGCAGGTTACAGGGCTGTCCCATAGAGAGTGGAGCACTGGCACAAATTAAGCACACAGCAAAAGGTGAAACAAAGTACACAGTTCAAAGGCAGATGATCTTTTTGTTCTCAAACTGCAAGCTTTAAACTTCTGATGAAAAGGGAGATAGAAAACAGCTGAAGCAGATGTAAATTTACAGCATACCTGGCTGTGAGCAGCGCAAGTTTTTATAGCGCTCTGCCCCTCCTCTTCTCTGATGCAGGTGGTCAAAGGTCTGGCAGTTAAAATTCAGTGCTAGAAAGTGCAAGGTAACGCACCTAGAGAAAAAGAACCCCAAGACAGAGTACTGGATGGTAGGAAAGAGACTTAGCACTACAGCTGAGGAATGGGATCTGGGAGTTATCATTAGCAACTCACTTAAGCAATCGATTCAGTGCAACAAGGCCTATAGGAAGGTTAATGGGATGCTGTGATGTATCAGGAATGGTATTGATAGCAGGAGAAGAAATACTACTTCCCCTCTATAGATCCCTGGTGAGGCCTCACCTAGAGTACTGTGCCCAGTTCTGGAGTCTTCACCTCAGAAAAGATAAGGAGAGGTTGGAGACAGTGCAGTGCAGAGTAACAAAAATGATTTAGGGCCAGCAGGGTAGGTACTATGAGGAGCACCTAAAGGCACTAAATATGTATTCACTGGAGACCAGAAGGGAGAGGGGAGATATGATTGAGACCTTCAAGTTCCTGAAAGGAATTAACAAAGTGAACTGGGGAAACCATTTAGCCTGAATTCCAATTTGCAGTCACGTGGACATGAATGGGAATTAACAGGTGGTAGGTTCAGGAGAGAGGTGAGGAAGTACTACTTTACGTAAAGGGTGGTGGAACCTTGGAACAGTGTCAGCTGAAGTGGTGGGAGCAGTTAAGTCAGGGGATTCAAGCAGGGCTGGGAGAAATGAAGGGTATAGTGGTTACTGGGGGTGACAGGACGAAGGAGGAGACTAGAGAGAGGATAAGAGAGGGGTGGTACCCTGGAGGAACAGTAGGTTCCAGGGATTATAGGGAACCTGGGCAGACTGAATGGACTTATGGTCTTTTTCTGCTGTCATTGTCTTATGTTTCTATGTAAAAACTAAGGAAATTCATTGCAAAAATTTTTGTCACTGCACCAGATAGAGTTAGAGTGACAAAAGTAGGGAAATGTGGTGTTAAGATTCCCAACCCTAACACCCCACTCCCACCCTGCAGGCAGCAACGGGAAAAACCATTATGGTTTGACATCTCATGTGTCTTTGCAAATCAGACATGGGATGTACGTTGGGATTGTCAACGTAATACCATGTCCCAAGTCTGACCCTTCAGGTCAGTGGGCCCCCGAACACGTCCAGTTGTGCTAGAGCAGCACAAGTCTGCTGACCTAGATCTGCAGACAGACCCTGACCTTGACCACATGGAAGGTCAGGAGGAAGATAGGCAAAGGGGAGACTGTTTAACCAGGACAGGCACACTAAGCTGAAGCTTGTTTCCAGATGCGACCTGGAGCACAAGAAAGTTAAGTGACTTGCTCAGGGTCACACAGTATGCAGGTGGGGGCTAAGGGATTCAAACCCAGGTCTCCAGATTTGCAGCTCAGTGCCCTTAACTGCTGTGCTATACTGCCTCCTGGCAGGATACCAGGAATCATGGGCAAAATCCTAACCCAGAAGTGTTGCTTGATGATGACGACCCCTTTGATGAGGAAGAAGGGGAGTGGCCGGAGCCTAAGAGGAGGATTCCTGTTCAATAACAAATCTCTGTCCTGTCTGATAACTCAGGCTTGTAGGACACAAGCTGAAGGAGGTGCAAACCATGGAGGCCTTAGATGTGAATCCTGTCTGCGTCCTTCTCCGCTCCGAAGTGTTCAGACGTTATTCGCTGTGATCAGGTTATGAACAAGAATGGGCAAGCATGGACCAGAGAAAATATCTACCAAAACCCAGGGTACAGTGTTTTCCTTCTATGGAAAAAAATGCCCGCAGTGGGGAAACTCCACCACTGGCTGACAAGGCTGTACATAACTCCATAAGTGTAACCCCTAGGTGGCGCTATCCCAAGGGCTACTACTCCTGTCTGCCTGGCTAGTAGCAGGTTAAGGGGCCTGAGTTCTGAAACGGGTGCCTCCACCCAGAGGTCAGGGTTGGTAGTGGTCAAGCTAACCTGGGCACAGCCCTCTGGGACACTGTAATCCCCCCCCCCTCTTTCCCCTCTAGTGGCCTGAACACTGTACAATAATCACTTTCACAATACTCCTGGTACACCACACAAGTACCCACACTGTTTGCATTTACCACCAGGGCTGGTTCCTCTGGCTCGACCCTGGGGACCCCCTGTAAAACCAGGTTATGCACAGCAATTAGCAACAGTACAGTACTTTGAGCACAAACTGGAACCACAGTCAGACTACGTGCAGAAAAACTTAGATCTGATTTATTCAGGGGACTTGAACAAGGAAGGGGCAAAATCAGGTTAATTAGCTTAAAGGTTATGTCAATCAAGCAGTTATGCATGCGCTTTGAGTCCCCCCACATAGTCACACCTCTGGGTACCCAGGTGGAGAAGAGATGGGCTAGCCAGGACTGTTGCCCGGGGTTGCAGCTGGTTGGGGCCCTGTGTTGGCAAACACAACATGCACAGTACACAATATTTGTAATCTGGAGCCAGAGGGCTCAGTTCATAAAGGAAACGAAACAACAAGACAATCAGATGACACACTCAGATTAAGCTGTTGTTGCAGGGAGCTACCCTGGTATTTACTCACAATACCCAAGACTGAACACAGGCTGGACGAAAATTGAAACTGTAGGTGGTTGATCTGAAAGGCTAGGAGAAGCAGGGCCCACATGAGTCGCAGATGCGTCATTCCTGTTCAAGCGTGGAGCAGGGGGCTGATCCCCAGGCAGATCTCTCGTCGATGGCTTCTCTGTGCAGTGGGTAGTCTGGCTGGGCCAGTCTGGCAAGGCCTAGACTGCACTGAGACAAATTTGGATGCAGTCCGTTTTTGGACTGGATACCGCTTCCAGCAAGCAGAACACAGTTCACACAGTGGGGATCTAACTCACAACCCACTAGCAGCTCATAGCACATTTACATGTACGGGAATTCTACTGTACCAGGCAAAGCACTCTCCGGTCACAATCGCAAAGTCTCTGCATACACCGGGAGCTTAGTGGGAGCTGGAACTCCTGACAGGCCGATTGTATTCAGCAAAATCTTCAGTCTTCTTCAGGTTGAGCCTGTCCCACTTCAGTAGCTTACTTTAGTCACACATACTTGGATTTAGTCCTAAATAATTCTCTTCTCTTCTGTCCCTCTCAGGAGCAGCTGGCAGATATGCAAGCCAAAAATTCAGCCCTTTCACAGTTTTCCCATGCGAATCCACTCAGGATTACTGCCCAAAATACACTTGCGCTCTTCTCATTTCACTTCCCGGCTCAGAACTTGCTGAAAACTGCAAGCAGCCTGGGACCGCCCCAAGATCCAGAAGATTTGGTTGGCTGATTTGGCTATCAGTCAAAGCAAGAGCTCCCCCTTCAGCTGCAAAAAGGGCACAAAAAGCTCCAAACTAAAGTTCCTACAGATGTTGAATTCAGACAGCTCCTGTAGTCCAGCTACATTTTAGGCCCCACCAGTACTGTTTGGTCTAATTTGCAGTCCAGGGCCAAGATACTGGAGACAAACAAAACAGTCCTTGCTACAAAGAAAGCATGTTAGACAAACTACATTATCATTATCGCTCTAAATGATTTTCAGTAAATAGTTACATCTTTCAACAGAGCTCCCCTCTCGAATTACTTAAGCTGCAATCAGGCAGCTGTTAAATAGACAGTACACAGAGGCCATACAGGCTCTGGTAATCACATTTAAACTGCTAAAACGCAGGACACCAGCCTGGCAGTGAGCATTTAGGCAAGCTCAAGGAAGACTTTTTGGGAACCCCCATTTGTAGGGGGGTTACATAAGGCACACGACTATTCCAGTTGAAGTATCTGTGACCCTAGCTGATAAGCATGATAAGCGCGAGTAGATGCTTCATGCAGAAGAGCCTTCACCTCCAATGAAGCAAACATTTGCACCTTCTATGCATCTTTTACTGTCGCCAGAGAACTATACTTGTGGGTTACGATGCTGAGTAGTTTCAGGCCCCTGGTTTCTGAGAGTGTAGCTTAAGAACGTAATACACAGTTTCAAGTCTGTTACATTGGCTGCAGGCAATGTGGGACAAATCAAATGGCTGATGGCAGCGAAAAGAATTGGTCTGTCTAGTGAGTTTGAAAGTTACCAAGTGACCACTACTAGTGAAAGAGGGGCAGGCGGACGGACTCAGGGTTAACTGAATTCTCCCTACATGGACTACAGCAGCAGATTTGCTTGCCCCCGCCACCACCACAACCAAAACAGGCTGGCACTAGACATATTTATTAAATCCCCAACCCTCCCATCCTTGGCTGGCTGGGCATCCCTCCAATGTTTTGTGCAGGGCAGAGGTCATGGTGATTTTGATTACACTGCATAGCAGAGCACATAACTTAATTTTTCACACTGGGCTAGCACAATATATCCACACAGTACAATTTTTTCACTGCAGAAGCAGGGCACACTTCTTGAACAGCTCAGACAGTTTGAGTAGAATTCCCCCACCCCCACCCAATCACTTCCAAACATAGGGCACAACTTTAGTAGTTCAGTAAATGTCTCTTTCTGTAGCGCTCCACATTGTCAATGGGTAATCATAACAACTGAGTGCTCTGTAGCCCTACCAGGGGAATGGCACAACTCAAGCTTTTAGAATGTTGGGCATGTGAGGATTCCATGCACTAACAACAATTCCCCAGTTAAGCTGTGCCAGTTAAAGGGGACAGAGTTACTTTTCTCTTCTCTGAAGATTTCAAGATTTAAGACTTTAGTTTGGGGATGCAGCTGTGCTCTGCAGGTCGGGGCTCTCTGTTTACAGGTGGCACCCCCTAAATTTGAATCCTGCCTGTTAAGTTGCAGCTTTCCAATTGAATAAACCTGCCTTTTCTCGTTCCCTCAGAAGATTGGGAGCCACTCTTGCCTTGCTAGGGTGTTTTTAAAGAGGACAGGAAATTAGTTCTAGTATACAATTGTTTATAATGTTGCCACTTACAGAAATAATATCCATAAGCCTCAATGATCCATATGTAACTTGTACTTGAATAAAAGCGATGTGAAAAACAGCATTTTGCATTGTTTTGATTTTATGGGCAGTTTTCTAATGTACTAACATACTAAAAAGCCAGCAGAATAAGCCTAATGGTCTGTCGTGTCTGCTCAGTAGCCAGCCACCTAGTGGTTGCTCGCTTTCCCGGCCCCCAGCCCCCTATAGGGTCTTCATTGGCTTTAGTCTCCCTTTATACCTGTCCCACCCCTTCTTGAAGCCCTCCATTGTGCCCTCCTCCACCAGCCTCTTGGGCAGCACATTCCACGGCTCCACTATCGTCTCAGTGAAATAATGCCTCCTACTTCCCCTATAATTTCCCCTCCAGCTTCTACTCATGCCCCTAGTTGCCCCCTTTATTTATTTATTTATTTATTTATTTATTTATTTATTTATTTATTTATTTATTTATTTTTAGCCTAAACAGCTCCTTGGCTGAGGAGTTGAAAAAGGAGCTTGCAAACTCTGCTTATCTTGGAAGTAACTTCACAAGTGTTTGAATACTGCATTTTGTTGTCCCTTGGGGGTAGCTGGATTGACTACTAGGATTTTGAGACAGAAACTATTTTTAAATAATTTACTGGTGCGTAGGAGTTTGTGATAGTTTAAACGATTTTTAAATAAGTTACTGTGGTTAAGGAGTTGTCATAGCAAAACCTGCAGTGTGAATTGAAACACAGATAGACTCAGGGCAGGAAATTGCTCCTCTCATTGTTTTCAGACCACAAAATGTTGGATTGGGACAGAAAAAGGTTGCATCACAACCATTGTCAACAAACTGCCCTGGCTGGAGATATCCAGACTAGATCAGGTTACTATAAGTTACTGGTGGCTGCAATATTTAGAGACACAAAACACATCTTCTTGACCTAGAAGGACACTACTACTTCTTTATTCAGCTGTGAGCTGTGTGAGAAATTCTATATTGCACTTGCAAATTCTATATTGCACTTTGTGCTCATAACAGAGGGAGGTGAACCTTACAATTGTCTTTGGTTTGTAGCAGATATTCTGCAGCTGGAGGCTACTTCTAACTGAAAGGCGAAATAAGGAACTTAGAATTGTCAGGAAAAGACAGTCTTTCAAGCAACAGAGGGAGGTGGATCTAGCTTTATGTTTGTTACGATTCTTAAGATTTTCAGTGCAGGGAGAGTTTAAAGCACAGCTGACTTATTTTGGGGCTGACTGCTTTCAGAGCACAAACCACCAGGCTGTTTTGGGGCTGGGGAGGTTTACCTGTGTCTGACTTGGATGTCTGGATTTTTCTCTGTTTGATTAGCAGGGTATTTTCTCTGTCAAATTGTTGTGTATGGCATCTTGCTGACAGGAAGGCACTCATCGCAGCAGTGGGTCAGAGCTTTTAGCTGATTGTTTTGTGAGGGCACAGTTTAGGCCCAACCCCTTCCCACCCCTGGAAATAGTTCCTGTATACCTGGGGTTCTGACATCATTTCCTCAAGACTGCAAGGTGCATATCACTGTCATATCCTCTCTAGCACACTGCACTGACAATATCAGTATACACATTGTATAATATATATAATTCTATGTAATAAACCAATCACACACACAAACACACACAAAAAAAGTAGATAAACATGTGGGGAATAGTACAATGTAATGGCTGTGGGGCAGCAGTCTTCCGGGAGTCTTTCTGGAGGCTGAGATGCTGCCATGTTTGCAGACAACTCTCTGCCCTGAGGGAGGAAGTTGCCCGTCTTCAGGCCACTCTGGACGGTAGTAAGGGAACCTTCCCCTAGGCCACACTGGATGGTAGGAAGGGAACCTCCCCCATCCAGGGAGCACCAGAGCCACCACCACTACCTCAGAGGTTGCGAAGAAAGCACAGCAGTTGGACCACAGTGGGCTCAGGAAGGGTGAGGATGGTGGAACAGAGGCACACCCAGTCAGTTGTTCCACTCCACAATCCATACATTATTCTGGGGGAGCATAGCTCCCCTATGGATGCACCCACAGAGGAGACTAAGGAGGCTGAGGACAACTGTCACAAGGGAGGCCCACAGAAAGGAGGCAGAGGACACCACAAGGATAGGAAGCAGCTCCTGGTGGGGGACACAGTTATTGGGGGGATAGAACTGGGTGGAGCAGGGAAAACTGAAGTAAGGTGCCTGCCTGGTGCCATGGCTTGGAGGGACAGGAAGCGCATCCTCAGGATCACGAGAACAGCTGCACGGGAGTCTGAGCTGGACGTCATTGTCCACCTAGGAACAAATGACTTGGCTCAACATAAGATTAGAGCAGTGCAGAAGGACTTTGTAGAATTGGGGAGGAACTTAAGACAAGTAGCACACACAGTATCCTTCTCTGAGGTGCTGCCTGTTAATGACATGAGTGAGGGTACTTTGCACCATGCAGTTTAATAAATGGTTGAAAAAATGGTGTGGAGCACAGGGATTTGGCTTCATTGGGGACTGGGGTTCCACCTGGAGGGACACCAGCCTATACTGGCAGGATGGTCTGCATCTGTCCAGGAAGGGAACAAGTCTTTTGAGCAGTTGGTTTAAATGCTTCATTGGTAAGCTTTTAAACTAGTCAAGGGGGGAAGCACTGATAAGCTGCAGGAAAATCCCAGCCTCTCCCTACAAAACAGGGTACTAAATGAGAAAAAGACAGAGGTAGAAAGGTCAGTGGGGGATGCTGCAAAAGAAGGTAAAGCCATAAAAAAATGGAGAGCAGTGAGTACCAATGCCCATAGTCTGAGTAACAAGCTTCCTGAATTAGTGGCCTTGATGGAGGAGGAACATCTGGATATCGTGGCAGTCACAGAAACATGGTACACACAAAACCATGACTGGGACATAAACATACCAGGATACACTATCTGCAGGAGGGACAGGGAGGGTAAAAGAGGAGGAGTAGCTCTTTACATAAGGGAAGGAATCAAAGCAATAGAACAAAAGGGAAAACAGGGAGGAGAAGAAGCACTGTGGGTAAATTTGGAGACCGGCAATGGCACCACAATCCGCACAGGGGTTGTATACAGACCCGCTTCTCAGGGGGAGGAAATGGACAAGGAAATAATAGAAAGTATACTTAGAATGACAGAAAAAGGGGAGATATTGCTGATGGGTGATCTGAATATGCCAGATGTTAACTGGAGTGCAGTTGCAGCAGCCACTTCGAAGAGTGGGTTTATTCTAGATGCCCTACAGGGGGCATGCCTTAGACAACTAGTATTGGAGCCCACTCGAGAGGGAGCAATCTTAGACCTGGTTCTCTCAAATGGAGATGAAGAGAGGATCACAGATGTAGAAGTGGGTAGCCATCTGGGAACTAGCGACAATCAAACAGTATGGTTCACAATAAACTCAGCAATAGAGTCAAGCCATACAAATGCAAAAGTACTAGACTTTAGGAGGGCTGACTTTGCCAAAATGGGTGAGTGCCTAAGGAATGCACTAGCAAATGGGCAGGAAGGAGGGGTGGAAGAACAATGGGGAATAATAAAAACTGCCATCACAAAGGTAACAAGCCTTTGTGTGAAGCAAATAAACAAAATGAAACGATGTAAGAAACCACTATGGTTCTCAAAGGAAGTGGCAGTGATGGTTCAAGAGAAAAAGAAAGCATTCAGGAAGTACAGGGAATCACAGAAGGAGCAGGACAGAGAACTGTATCAGGTAAAGCAAAGGAAGCTGGGAAGGCAGTCATAACAGCAAAGGCCCAAACCGAGGAAAAGATAGCCAACTCAGTTAAGAAGGGGATAAAACTTTTATAGGTACATCAGGGAGCGAAGGAAGACCAAGGGAGGGATAGTGAGGGCTTAATAAAGGGGAGTGAGGAGGGTGGGGAGAGGTGAGTGTGAAAAGGCAGAGATACTAAACAAATATTTTTGCTCAGTATTTACAAAGGAAGAGGGAGGTACCTAAAACAAACAGTAGAAAGCGCTCTGGATACAGAAGTTGATACCAGCCCATTACAGAAGAAAGGGTTCTGAAAGAACTCTTAAAACTAAAAGGTGGACAAAGCAATGGGGCCTGATGGGATTCATCCCAGAATTCTAAAAGAACAAAGGGTAGAACTAGTGACACCACTGACTACCCTCTTTAACAAATCATTGGAGGATGGGGTGGTACCTGAGGACTGGAGGAGGGCAGATGTGATTCCCCTTCACAAACGTGGGAGCAAGGCAGAAGCAGGAAACTACAGACCTGTCAGCTTAACCTCAGTGATGGGGAAAATAATGGAATCACTTCTGAAAGAAAGAATTGTCGAGTATCTAGAGGCCAGAGGGGCACAGGACCCAAGGCAACATGGATTCACAGCGGGAAGGTCTTGCCAGACAAATCTGATAGATTTCTTTGACTGGGTGACCAAAGTAGTAGATCAGGGAGGGGCTGTGGACATGGCCTACCTAGACTTTAGCAAGGCACTTGTCACAGTCCCACATAAAAGATTAATATATGTTAGCCAGCCTGGGAGTGGATTCCAAGATGACAGCCTGGGTAAAGAATTGGCTGGAGAATAGGACACAGAGAGTAATAGTAAATGGAGTCCACTCTGAAGAAAGCGGGGTTACTAGTGAGGTACCACAGGGTTCAGTATTAGGACCGGTCCTCTTCAATGTCTTTATAAGCGACATTGCAGAGGGACTGGAAGGAAAAGTATGTCTCTTTGCAGATGGCATAAAGATCTGCAACAAGTTGATGCACAAGGTGGGGTGGAAAGGATGAGAAGGAACTTGGCAGAGGTTAGAGGAATGGTCAAATGTATGGCAGCTTAGATTCAATGCTAAGAAGTGCAAGGTAATGCACCTGGAAACAAAAACCAGGGAAGAGTACACAGTGGGGTGAGATACCAACAACAAAATGGAAAGGGACCTGGGGGTAGTCATATCAGATGAACTAAAGGTGGGCAAGCAATGTGAGAGGGCAGCAAGGAGGGCTGGGGGATACTGTGATGCATGGGAGAGGTATCACCAGTAGAAAACAGGACGTTATTATCCTCTGTACAGACAGCTGGTGAGACCCCATCTGGAGTACTGCGTGCAGTTCTGGAGACCCAGTCTCCACAAAGACATAGACAGGATGGAAGCTGTCCAGAGGAGGGCAACTAAAATGGTGCAGGGTCTGCACCGGAAGACATATGAAGAGAAACTTAAGGAGCTTAATATGTATAGCCTCGAGGAAAGGAGAGAGAGGGGGGACATGATAGAAACTTTCAAGTACCTCAAGGGAATCAACAAAGTCCAAGAGGGTGGCATGTTTCGAAAAAAGAGGTGTGCAAGAACCAGGGGGCACAATTTGAAGATAGAGGAGGGGCGGCTCAGAGGTAATTTAAGGAAGTATTTTTTCACAGAGAGGGTAGTGGATGCATGGAACGGCCTTCTGGAAGAGGTTGTGGAGTCAAAAACTGGTGGAATTCAAGCATGCATGGGACAGTCATAAGGCAATTCTAGGGGTGGGGGTAGGAAGAAGTAGGCTGCTGGTTAACTAGGATCTGCAGCTTATCCACTAGGTAAGGAAATGGGCAGACTGGATGGGCCAAGTGGTCCTTATCTGCCGTCAAATTCTATGTTTCTATGTTTTGGCTCCGCTCTCGGTTATTCCTTTTACATACTTTGAAGACTCCTATCATGTCTCCCCTGTCCCTCCTCTCCTCCAGTGTGTACATCCCAAGCTCTTCCAATCTCTCCTCAAAGGGCCTCCCCTCCATTGCCTGAATCATTCTGGTCACTCTCCTCTGGACTTTCTCTCCAACAGTGCTATATCCTTTTTCAGATGAGTTCTCCAGAACTGAACACAGTACTCAAGTTGCGGCCTGACGAAGGCATTGTATAGAGGGAGGATCACTTCTCTCTTCCTAGACGTAATTTCCGTGGCTATGCAGCCCAGTATCCTGTTTGCCTTGGCTGCGGTTCTTCTACTATTTTCAGAGTTCTTCATTTTGACGTTTACCACCACCCTAAATCACGCTCACCAATTGTGGCTTGCAGTGTGATGCCCCCGGTGTAAACATGGCTCGGTTCTGACCCCCAAATGAAGTACCTTACATTTCCGGCATTAAATTTCAATCCCCACCTCCTTGACCAACCCTCCAGGGTATCCAGATCCCCTTGGACTGCCTCTCTCGCTTTTTCCCAGTCCACCAGTGCTCCCAGTTTGGAATCATCTTCAGAGAGACTTAGCTTACTCCTAACCCCCCTTCCTATGTCCGAGACATAGGCATTGAACAGGAGTGGCCCCAATACTGAACCTTGGGGGACCCCACTGATTACCTTCCTAGAGGAGGAGACTATCCCACCGACCATTACCCTCTGTATTCGCCCCTAAAGACAATTTTCAACCCACTTCAGCTCCTGTCCTCCCACTCCCATCTCCTCTAGCTTTGCTATCAGCCATTCATAGGGTACTGAATCAAACGCCTTCCTAAAATCCAGGTACAGGATGTCCAACGGACTGTGTCTGTCCAAGGCCCCCGTCACCCAATCGTAAAACTCTACAAGGTTTGACTGACAACATCTCCCTGGAACAAAGCTATACTGTTTATCATCCTCGTGCCCTAACCTTTCCAGCTGCCTCCCAAGTCTCTTCTTGATAAAGTTCTCCATTACTTTGACCACCACAGACATTAGGCTAACAGGCCTATAATTCCCCATCTTCTCCCTAGATTGCCCTTTATGGATAGGCACTACATACGCCACCCTCCAGTCTTGGGGCACCCATCCTGTCTGCAGAGAGATGTTGAAGAGTGCAGCCAGTGGAGCTGCCAGCTCCTTCATAACCCTTGAGTGTAGCCCATCCGACCCCAGCGCCTTATCAGTTTTTAGTTTCTGAAGGGCCTGCTTCACCCTATCCACTGTGATTTCTCCCCCACAACAGTCCTCCCCTTCAAGCAGCCTCCCCACCCCTTCTGGGTCAGTTCCTGCCTGTACCCTAGCCTCTCTCCATCCTCTGGTCACAGACTGATCTCTCGCTTTTGCTGGCTCCTCTTCCCTCCCATCAATCTGTAGGAATCCCCAGTCTCCATCTGCAAAGATTGAGGCAACGTGCTCATTAATCACTTCTGCCTGATCTACTGCTTCCTGAGCCCATCTCCCCACAATTTTAATCTTGTTGATCTGTGTCTTCTCTTTTCTTTTCTCTCTTATGTATTTATAGAATCCCCCACACCAGATATCCCTAGCCAGGTTTTGCTCCATCCCTGCCTTGGCTCCCCTCACCACTCTGGTGACCGTCCTGGCCAATAGTTCATACTCTCCTTGCTCCTTATCCCCCCTTTGAGCTTTTAAAATGTGCATAGGCAGCATTTTTATCCCTCACTGCCTCTTGCACCTCTCTGGTCCACCAACATGGCTTGCTGGTTCTACCATGCTTTTGCCTAAATTTTGTACAGGACCTAGTAGCCTCTTACACCCCTTTTTTAATGGTCTCCCATAAGCTTCCAGCATCCATGTGCAGCCTAATCTTTTCCAACCCCTGCCATAGAATCCTACCCATACCCACAAAGTCCGCTCCCCTGAAATCTACCACTACTCTATTAGTGCGGTCCCCTCCCCTCCCGATACAGCAGAAACAAGACCATGGCATGGTCACCACCCGCCAGTGGACTACATGCCTCCAGGCCCCTTATCTTGTTACTGTCCGCTAGGCCAGTGCCCAATATCCACCCCTCTCTTGTAGGTTCCCCCATCTGTTGCACCAGGAAGGCAATTAAGCTAGATAAACAGGAGATCCTTGGTTTAGGTCTCTTCTAGCTTGTAATTATCTCCTGGCTTTTATCTTTTAGCTGAAACAGCATGTCTCATGAGAGACACTCAATAACACATTTTTATATTACAAAAAGCATAGATTAATCAGAACCAGCTGTAAAAGTGTCACAATCCTCCCTACCTAGACTGAATTTGGGGGCTCTATCCCCTGCATGGGATAAGCTTCCCAAATCAGTTCACTTCTCATAGACGCGAGACAACCCATCCAAGTTCTGATTTTTCGCTCCAGCCCTATGTAAAATTGTCATGTCATACCTTTGTAAAGCAAGATTCCATTTTAGCAATCTACCATTGTTTTTTTCCCATCTGTGTCAGCCAAATCAGGAGGTTGTGGTCAGTCTGTACCACAAAATGCTGCCCATACAAGTATGGCTCCAACTTCTTTAGGGCCCACACTATGACAAGACACTCTTTTTTTTTTTTCCCCCTACAGTGGAGTAGGCCTGCTCCCTGGGAAGTAACTTTTTACTCAGATATGCTATAGAGTGATCTTTCCTTTGGCTGAATGTCTGACTCAGTACTGCCACAATACCCAGGTCTGAGGCGTCAGTCTGAACTATTAAGGGTTTGCTATAGTCAGGAATGGTCAAAACAGGAGCACTGCACAGTACCTTCTTCAATCTGGTAAAGGCTTCTTCACAGGCTGGTCACCAGGTAATTTTCTTTGGCATCCTTTTATTTACCAGGTCAGATAGGGGAGCAGCCAGGGCACTGTAATTGGGTACAAATTTTCTATAGTACCCTGCTGTCTCAAGGAAACTCCCGACCTGCTTCTGCATTTCTGGTCTGGGCCATGCCTGGATTACCTCTATTTTTATTTGGTTGGGACAGAGCTGTCCCCGGCCTACCACATGCCTGAGGTATGCCACTTCTCCCATGGCCACCTGGCACTTCTCTGCTTTGAAAAGTGAGCCCGGCCCTCTGTGTCCTGCCCAGCACTTCCCTAAGGTGGGATAGGTGTTCCTCCCAGCTGGCACTAAAGATTGCAGTGTCATCCAGGTACGCCATGGCGTACTCCTCAGCCCCATTTAACACCTGGTTCACCAACCTCTGGAAAGTGGCCGAGGCGTTCTTCATTCCGGAAGGCATTACTTTAAATTCAAATAAGCCTATCGGAATGATGAAGGACGACCACTCCCTAGCTGTGTCCATCAACTCTACCTGCCAGTACCCCTTGGTCAGGCCAATCGTCGTAAGGTAGGTTGCCCTTCCCAACTTGTTCAGGAGTTCGTCTGTCCAGAGCATCGGGTGGACGTCTGACTTTGTGACTGCATTCAGTCCATAATAGTCCACACAGAAATGAGTAGAGCCATCTGGCTTGGGCACAAGGACTACGGGTGAGGCCCAGGGGCTGTGGGATCTCTGGATTACCCCTAAATCCAGCATCTCCTCCACTTCCCTCCTAATGTACTTTTAGACAGCCTCTGACACCCAATATGCTGTCTGCCCTATGGGCGTCTGTGTCCCTGTCTCCACATCGTGAGTTGCTAAGGGGGTTATTCCAGGCTTGGCGCTAAACAATTGGGCAAAGTCTGCTAAAACCTCCCTTACTTCCTGGATCTTGTCCGGGGTCAGCTGGGGAGACAATTTAACTGCCTGTACAGAGAACTTCCGCTTACTTTCTTCCAGCAAGTTCAGAAGGGGGTCTCCTTCATCCGTCCCCTTCCCAGGACTACACACTGCAAACACCATGTCAGCCCTGTTTGCATATGGCTTCATCATGTTGACTTGGTACATCCTTTCTGTCTGTCTTTGGTCAGGTAATTCTGTAATATAATTCATGTCATTTACCTTCCTAATCACTTTGTTTGGTCCTGCCCACTTAGCCTGCAGCTTGTCTTTCTGGACCGGAATAAGGGCCATGACTTCTTGTCCCACCATGTACGAGCGAGCTCTGGCTCTGCGGTCGTACCACACTTTTTGTTTCTGTTGGGCAGCTGCCAGGTTGCTCTGAGCTGTCCCCATAAGCTCCTTCAGCCTTTCCCTAAACCTAAGGACGTAATCCACAATGCGAGTTCCTTGTGTGGCGTGCTTGCCTACCCAGTCCTCCCGGATCAAGTCTAGGAGCCCACGTACCCAGCGTCCATATAAGAGTTCGAAGGGGGAAAATCCTGTTGACTCTTGGGGCACCTCCCTGTATACAAACAACAGGTAGGGAAGGTATTTCTCCCAGTCCATCCCATGGTGTTCAGCAAACGCCCGGAGCACTGACTTCAGGGTACCACTGAATCTTTTCATAATTCCATTGGCTTGTGGGTGATACGGTGTCGTGCATCTGAGCACCAACCCACACTTCTCCCATAAATATTTCATCGGGTCCGACATGATATGGTTGGGAAACCATATGAGCTTAACCCCCATAACAGTGACAGAGGACAAATGGCAAGTACTATTGGTGATGCTAGGAAAGGAGGGCAGGATGGGAGGGGGGGAAAAGGGTGGAAGGTGGTTACCCTTAATGCTAGGAGCCTTGGGAGGAAAATTGCAGAGTTACAGGTTCTCATGGCAGAGGGAGAGGTGGACATTGCAGTCATCACGGAAACATGGGCCACCCAGTACAATGACTGGGACCTGTCTGTACCAGGGTACAGATTATTTCGTAGGGATAGGGTGATTGGGAAAGGAGGAGGGGTGCCATTATATGTGAAGGAAGGACTGAAGTGTGTAAGGGAGGAAGGGGAGTAGGGTAGTATGGAGTAACTTTGGATGCAAATCCAGGATTCCAAGAATAGGATTCTTAGAATGGGAGTGGTGTACATGCCACCATCTCAGACGGAGGATTTAGACAGGGAACTAGCGTGACAGATCAGGAGGACCTGTGAGAAGGGTAGTGTGGTGATTGTGGGGGACTTCAACATGCCAGAAGTGGACTGGAGCACCCCAACAACCAGGAACAGAAGGGAGCAGGTACTGCTGGATGCCTTCCAGGACAGCTTCCTGCTGCAAATGGTCAGTGAACCAACCAGGTTAGGAAATACTCTTGACCTTGTGCTGGCAAATGGGGACTTTGTGAGAGAACTTACAGTGGAGGAACCGCTGTCAGGGAGTGACCACCGCTCAGTATGGCTCACATTGGATATGGGCAAGGAAGGAGTGGAATCTGGCACAATAGTGCTGGACTTCAGGAGGGCCGACTTTGGGAGGATGTGGGAAGTGGTAAAAGGGTACCTGGCCAGAATTCAGTCTAGTATGGACACTAACCAGAGGTGGGAGCTCATAAAGCTGGGGATAGTGGAGGCAACCAAAACCTGCTGCAAAGCCCAGAGCAAGAAGGCTAGGGCTAAGAAACCGAGCTGGTTGAGCAAGGAGGTCATGGAAAAGGTAAGGAGGAAAAGAGCTGCCTTTAGTTGGTCATTGTACTTATTTCAAATTTGTATCTTGCCCCCAGAATTAGAAACTGGGTGTACTTTCCATGTAAACGTAAAACTGTAAAAACTGTCTTTCTCTCCTGCTGTTGTATTTAATGTACTCGTCCTACCCTACTGCTGTATTGATGTACCTGTTATACCCTTTTTGTACTGTCCCGGGTCATTCCTGAAAATAGGCATAAAACTTGTCTAGTGTACTTACCCGGTTAACAAAAACTAAATAAATAAAACAAGAAAACACGGAGGGGGGAGGACAGGGAGGAGTACTTGACAGAATCGAAGGAGGTGACAAGGGCAGTAAGGGGAGCCAAAGCATCTACGGAACTCAGGCTGGCACAAGGCATTAAGAAGGGGGAGAATGACTTCTTTAAGTAAATCAGGGAGAAAAGGAGCTGTAAGGACCACATAGTAAGGATTAGGAAGGAGGGGGGTTGGGTGGAAGCAGGGTGCGATAAGGCGGAAGCACTAAATGAGTACTTCTGCTCAGTATTTACTAAAGAGAAGAGGGGGGTGACACCCAAGGTGGGAGAATTGGCAGAAGCAGGTGGGGAAGTGGTGACAGATGGGGAAATCATGGAGAGCAGAGTTCAAGAGGGTTTGAAGGCACTGAGGGTGGACAAGGCGCCAGGCCCAGATGGCATCCACCCCAGGGTACTGAAGGAGCTGGCAGAGGTCCTTGCAGGACTTTTGGCAGACCTATTTAATGCCTCACTACTTTCGGGGTGTGTACCTCAGGACTGGAGGATGGCTCATGTGGTGCCCTCCACTAGAGTGGCCCCAAGGATGAACTGGGAAACTACAGACCAGGAGCCTCCACATCCATCGTGGGTAAGCTGATGGAGACTATCCTGAAGGAGGCTGGTGGCCCTCCTAGAGGCCAGAGGACTCAGGACAGCAGACAACATGGCTTCATACGTGGCAGATCCTGCCAAACCAACCTGGTCGAGTTCTATGACTGGGTAACTAGGCAACTGGACAGGGGCCATGCAGTGGATGTCCTGTATCTGGACTTCAGTAAGGCATTCGACTCAGTGCCACATGGAAGGAAGTTAGTAGGCACAGGGGCGGGTGCAAAGCCGGTGAGATGGGTAGGAAACTGGCTGCAGGGAAGGCAACAGAGGGTGGTGGTGGGTGGGGAGCTCTCACACCCAAGGGCAGTGACAAGCGGTGTTCCACAGGGCTCAGTGTTGGGACCAGTGTTGTTTGGGATATTCATTGCAGACATATCATAGGACATCAAGAGCAAGATCAGTGTGTTTGCTGATGATACCAAGGTAGGAGCGTTGGTGGATGACCTAGGGGGATGGCAGGGGTTGCAGGATGATCTGGCAAAGCTTGAAACCTGGTCAGACACCTGGCAACTGGGCTTTAATGCCAAAAAGTGCAAGGTGCTGCATTTTGGGATGAAGAACCCAGGAGGAGTTACCAGCTGAGGAGTGCAGCTAGCCCAGACAGAGGAGGAGAAGGATCTGGGTGTGCTCATTACAGGGTCAATGAACAACTCTGCACAATGTAGGAAGGCAGCTGCAAGGCCAACAAAATGCTGGGTTGTATTGCAAGGGGTATATCCTCGAGGAGGGAGGAGGTGATTCTGCCACTGTATAGGTCATTAGTTAGACCACACCTGGAATACTCGTGCAGTACTGGTCTGTATCTGAAGAGGGACATTAAGTTACTGGAGGGGTGCAGCGCATGAGCGACAAAGATGATCAAGGGGCTGGGGGACTTATCATACAAGAGGAGGTTGAAGGAGTTGAACATGTACTCACTGGAGGAGAGGAGAGACAGGGGTGACATGATTGGAACCTTTAAATACATGAAAGGAATAAACAAGACAGGTACAGAGGGGCTGTTCAAAGTAAGGGAGGGGAGGGCCACCAGGGGCCATGATATGAGACTGGAGCGAGGAAGGTACAGGAGGGAGATGAGGAGACACTTTTTTACAGAGAGGGTGGTTGCTGGGTGGAATGCGTTATCTGCTGAAGTGGTATGCAGTAGAACAGTTGACTGCTTCAAACGAGGATGGGACAGGACAAGGGGAGGGTTAATGAAGGGGAATGGTGGAAGGGAGGGCAGCTGCAGAATAAAGGGTGCTAGCTGCACATTCAAACAGACGATAGACCTCTAGGCCTTTATCTGCTGGCAAATTTCGTGTGTTCGTATGAAGGACACCCCCAATTAGTGATGACCACACGGAAACCCAACACGGAGAAAATCGTAAGGCATCTGCCACTTTGTTTGTCATCAGTGAGGATAGGGTGACTGCCTCCGGGTACTGGGTGGCATAATTCACCACAGTCAGGATGAATCTCTTCCCTGAGGAGCTGGGGTTATTTAAAGGCCCCACAATATCCATTCAAACACCATGAAGTCTTGCTTATATTAGGACCTTTGCAGTATGCCCATGGCTTTTGACTGCCCCGGAGATGAAATAGTTAACTCCAGAGTAATCTGGAGTTCCACAGCGCGAGGGCGCTATTGAAAGCTCTATCTAGGTTGTTTGAACCCAAACTGTCAGATTCTTTACTCCGCTCTCGCTGAACAGACGCTCCAGAGACCAGCTCCTTCAGTTCGGTTCGTTTTTGCGGTTTTAAGTATTTTAATCGGTTCATTTTACCGAGAAAGTGTTTAAAATTACCGCGGTTTTCGGTTCAAAGCTCTATCTGGTAACCGTAAGTAAATAATTTTTAGTCTGTGTGGAAACTCATTATCGGTTCCTCTGAACCGATCAGTTTCTTTAAAATCATTTTCTTTGCATTTAGAGTGAGGTACTCGGTTCTTATCGGTCCTAAAAAACCTGGCATTAAAATTGTTTTTTCAAATACCACGTAACACGGTTAGGTACCGATAAAGGGTGTCTTCAGCTCCTGTAAGGCGGAAAAAAAGGACAAGTTTTGGTTAGGCTGGCATTATGTCTGAGAAACCCAAAAGAAAAACCGGGCCCACTGGGTTTCAACACTGTGATGTCTGTGGGGAAGCCTTTGCCAAGGCTGACCCACACACCACTTGTGTCTATTGTCTGGGGGCTGACCACCTCCTGTCAGACTGCCAGGTGTGTAAAAATTTCCCTGCAGCCACCCTGGAAAAGAGATTGGGCAGGCTCAGGGAACGAGAGGCCAAAAAGTCCGCTGACCCGGATGGCCAGCCCGGTCCAGCTACGGCTGGACCAGAGGGAGTGCCCTCTGACCAGGGCGAGACTTCCTCGGGCAAAAGAAAGGCTGATCCTGAGGAACCAGTCAAAGCAAAAAAGACGAAGAAATCAGCTAGTGTGGAGTCCAGTTTTGTTTCTCCTTGTGCTGTAGAAATAGCTAAAGCCATACAGATTGTCCAGTCTTTGTCTCAGGGACTTGTTGAACCCTCTCTGGTTGGAAAAAGGGGGTCTCGTTCAGGTCCAGTGGTTCAGGATTATGATGTTGAGGATTTTACAGAACCACAGGAGGGGAGGAAGGTTTTGATGATTGTAATTGTGATTGGGAAGGTCCGGAGTGCCAATAGAACGGACTTTCTCCAGACAGACCTTTGAATCTCCCTTTGTTGTCTGAGTCTCCCTCTCATTTCAGATTTTATAAGAAAGTAGCAGAAACTCTCAGCTCCTTAGAAGAGGCTGTGGATGAGCAAGAGGAGCCTGACTATGTGGAAATTATGGATATTCCAGAGGCTAGAAGGTTGTCTATTCCTTTACATAAGTCATTTAGGAGGCAAACCTCTAAGATTTTAAAAATCCTTTTCTATTCCTCCTGTAGATAAAAAATGGACAGAAGGTATACGTTGTCAGGCCTAATACAGACTTCCTTACTGAACAGTGTAGTCATGTAGGTGTTGTTCAAGCTGCAGCCTGTGACAAGGCTAATATTCCCTGGCTTCCATCCTCTGATAAGGATTCAGGAAGATTGATGCCATGGCGAAGAAACAGTATGTGGCAGCTTCTTTGGGACTCAGACAAGCTAATTATATGGCTTTGTGGCTAGATATCAGAAATCTAGATGGGACACTATATTGCAGTTGGCCAAGCAGGCTCAGGGCCCGTTGGCTAGTGAGTTGGAACAGGTGGCTGCTGATGGCATTGAAGCCTCTAAAGTTCAATTTCATGCTGCTGTTGATGTTAATGATGTTTCCTCTAGGGTCATGGCCACTTCTGTAGCTCTCAGTAGGTTGGCATGCTCAGATGCACTAATCTGTCCCAAGATACCCAGTCAAAGGCTATAGATTTTCCTGTTATAGGAAATTCTCTGTTTGGGAACAAACAGAAAATTACATGAAAAGATGGATGAATACAGAACTACTTACAAAAGTGCCCAAGCTAAGGAGGCATGCCACTCAACATAGGCATGCCCCAGGGGAGGCAGGCCTTTCAATAGGCCTTTTGCAATTCAGGCATCCTCTGCTTTTTGCGCAGAGAGGATTTTTCAGAGGCAGAGGCAGACGGGGCACAGGAAGGCCCTCTCCCTCTCCCCAACCTAAAGCTGCTCCTGCCAAGCAGGCACCCTGACGGGGTGTCTGGGGCCCACTCTCCTGTACCGGTGGGGGGCAGACTGATTTATTTCTGCCAGAACTGGTTGTCCCTAACCTCGGACAAATGGGTTCTGGAGGTGGTAAGCCAAGGCTTGGTTCTCAGTTTCAAACAGTTTCCCAAGATGAGAGCCAGGCACTTTCCCCTCAAGTCTTTTGGAAACCCTCGCACTAGAGCGGAGGTTTCTTCTCTTTTGGACTGCAAGGCAGTGGAGGGGGTCCCCTTGCCACCAGGGCAGAGTCTTTACTCAAGGTACTTCCTGACCCCAAAAGACAGGAGACTGGCGCCATATTGGATTTAAGATTTCTGAACAAGCATCTTGTAAAACCAAAGTTCAAAATGCTAACTTTAGAATGATTTTGCCATCCTTGAGGCCAGGGGACTGGTTAGCTTCCCTGGACCTCAAGGACGCCTACTTCCATATTCTAATCAGGGCCTCTCACGAAAGTACCTCAGGTTGAACTGCCCTCGGGCCACTACCAGTTCAGGAAATGCCCTTGGACTCACTTCTGCTCCAAGTTTCACAAAATGTCTAGCTGTAGTAGTGGCCCACCTAAGAAGACAAGGGGTAGCTGTGTTTCCCTATCTGGACGACTGGCTCATTGTGGGTCAGTCACCAGAGCAGGTAAAATCCCACTTGCAAATCACTCAGGAACTCCTCACCTTTCTGGGGTTCCTGTTGAATGTTCCAAAGTCAGTTCTCGAACCAGTTCAGGTACTAACTTTTATAGGTGCAAAGTTAGCCAGGGCATTCCTCCCCTCCGAAAGAGTGGACAAACTCATTGCCCTGGCATCTTCCTTCACCATGCAGGTCTCTCGACCAGCAAGGCACTTTCTACAACTCCTGGGGCATATGGCTGCCTCTACAGCTGTTGTGCCAGGAGCGAGATTTCAGATGAGGGACATTCAGTTCCACTTGAGGTTCTATTGGTCTCAAAGGAGGGACCCACTTACCAAATTGGTCCCAGTGACCAAGACTCTGATCCTAGCTCTCCAGTGGTGGCTGGATGAAGCAACCTGTCCTCTGGGGTCCCATTCCTTCCTGTTCCTCACTCCTCACCCCTCACCACGGACCGCGTCCCTGTTGGGTTAGGGGGCTCACCTGGGCGACCTTTCAACTCAGGAGTTTGGTCCCTCAGGAATCTCTGCTTCACATCAACCTACTGGAGCTCAGAGCTGTCTTCCTAGCTCTCAGGTTTTCGGAAACTGTCCAGAGCAAGGTTGTTCAAGTCAGGACAGACAATACCACAACAATGTGGTACATCAACAAGCAAGGGGCACTCGCTCTTCAGCCTTGTGCACGAAGCAATGAAGTTGTGGTCTCTGGCCTACTCCCTGAACACCTCTCTGATAGCAGTTCACCTCCAGGGAAGGACAATGTCTAGCGGACGCCCTCAGCAGGATTTCTCAGAGCCCATCACGAATGGGTTCCGAACCCTCAAGTGCTGGGGTCGGTCTTTGCCAGCTGGGGCACCCTCAGATAGATCTCTTCGCAGCCCCAGACAACCACCAACTTCCCCTGTTTTGCTGCAGGCCCCCAGTTCTGGGGTCAGTCCCCCTGGATGCTTTTCAGCTGAATTGGGAGGGGAAGTTCCTCTATGCTTTCCCTCCGTTCCCTCTCCTCTTCAGGGTTTTGGTAAAAATCAGAACTCAGCCTTGCAGAGTGATTCTGATTGCTCAGACTGGACCAGGCAGCCTTGGTACCCGCTTCTTCTGTCCCTCTCATTTCGCCCTCCCTGACCTTGCCCAGGACTCGACCTGCTGACCTGTGCGCGGGGAGGGTGTGTATCAGATCTCAACTCCCTCCACCTCAAGGCCTGGCTCTTGAGAGTTAGAATTTGCTCATTTACACCTTTCTCAAGGTGTCTTGGATATTTGAAGGCCTCTAGGAAGCCTTCCACTAGAGCCACTTATAATTCTAAATGGAAGAGATTCTCATTTTGGTGTTCTGAGAGGCAAATCACCCAGAATCGGCTGACCTGCCTATTTTGTTGGACTATCTGGTCCACTTAAATTCCTTAGGCCTCAAACCAGCTACCTTAAAGGTTCATTCGGCAGCTGTTTCTGTTTTATTTCCATGGGTGAACCAGTTTCCTTTCTTCTCACCCTGTGTTTTCCAAGTTTTCAAGGGTTACTCCACTAACCCTCCTTTCAGGAACCAACCCCTGCATGGGACTTGAATGTTTGCACTGCCCAGCTAATGCAACCTCCCTTTGAGCCTCTGGTTTCAGCAGATCTTAAGTTCCTAACTTGGAAAACTGTTTTTCTAGTGGCTATCACTTCTGCTAGGCGTATAAGTGAATTACAGGCCTTGCTAGTGGAAGAGGATTTCATTTCTTTCCACAGAGATAAAGCGATTCTCAGGACTAACAGAAAGTTTTTACCTAAGGTGGTTTCAGATTTTCATCTTAACCAGTCCATCTCTCTTCCAGTATTTTTTACTGAGCAATCCTCTTCTGGTGAGAGAAGGTTGCACAGTTTGGACGTAAAAAGAGCCCTTAGCTACTATTTGGAACGTACCAGGGTCACAGGTTGAATCCTCAGCTCTTCCTTACCTATGGAGTTGTGGGTAAGGGAGACCTGCTACTAGGAGGACAATTGCTAGGTGGATTGTCTCTTGTATCAGTTCTGTTATCAAAAACTGGGTGGAGCAGCCCTCAGGCCTGAGGCTCATTCCCTCAGGGTACAGCTGCATCTCTAGCGGCTGCTAGAGATATTCCCATTTTGGAAATCTGTCAAGCTGCTACCTGGAAGTCAGTCACACTTTTACTAAGCATTATTCCTGGACGTCCAGTCCAGGAGAGATCGCTTTGGCACAGCTGTGCTTCAGAGCCTATTTCTAAGTAGGTTCTGACCCTCCTCCATGGAGGTACTGCCTTATACTCTGCAAGGTCCTAATATAAGCAAGACTTCATGGTGTTTGAAGAAAAATTACTCACCTTAGTAATTGCTTTTCTTCTCATGGATCTTGCTATATTAGGACAACCCTCCCTCCTACCCCTCTCAGAATCCCTACTTGGGTATGGGGTTGGCAAATTAGTGCAATCACTGTGTCATGCCTTTTAGCTTCTAGTTCTCCCCCTCTTTTCTTTCTTGGGTTAGGAACTAGATAGTTTCTGTTTTAGTTAATTGGTAGCTGGGCCCTCTCTGGACTTGAGTCTTTGGGCAGAGGGGCCTTAGTAATGATTGTCAGGGTTCCCCTAACAATATCGTAATACTGTTTTCATTATTGTTGTTGTGTTTTGTGTGGTTCTACTGTTGGTAGGTAGCCAATGGCTAGTGTAAGGCTTTCACACAGACTTGCTGTGTTAGCGCCTCGTAAAGAACCTGACAGTTTGGGTTCAAACAACCCAGATAGAGCTTTCAATAGCCCTCGTGCTGTGGAACTCCAGATTACTCTGGAGTTAACTATTTCATCTCCGGGGCAGTCAAAAGCCATGGGCATACTGCAAAGGTCCTAATATAGCAAGACTCCATGAGAAGAAAAGCAATTACTAAGGTGAGTAATTTTTTCTTCCCACCCTCTGGAATGGCTCCTCCACTACGGGCAATGGAATCAGGGTGGCTTGGGCTTTCTTGCCCGCCTTCCATATTTCTTGGCACCGGTGACAAGACCTGCAATACTCCTTCACCTGCTGGGTTAAGTTAGGCCGATAAAAATTATGAGCCAACTGCTGTGTAGTGCGCACAATTCCCAGATGACCAGACAAGGGAATATCATGTGAGATCTTGAGCAGCTGCTCACGATGCCCTTGGGGAACAACAAGCTGCCTGCCTAGCTTCCCTCCCTCTGTCTACAGCCACTTGTTGCACAGTTCCCCCTGTTTCACCCCAGTCTAGGAGAACACTAGTGAGGGGCAATGTTTTCTCTTCACCAGTAAAGTCTTGTACAGTGACATATTTATTGGGTATAAGCTGACCCGGCTCTACTAGATCCCCCTTTACCAAGGTCAAGGATGCCCCTGTGTCCCTTAACCCTTGCGTCTGTCCACCATTCACCATGACTGGGTGCATGTGTTCCCTCATGTTCACTGACATGCTTCCAGGGACACACAAAAAACCCACTTCCTTCGTAGTACCATTCTGCGTATTGCTCATTCTTTTGTGACAATGTCTGGCAATATGCCCAGGTTCTTTACATACCCAACATTCATTTCTTTTCTCAGGGAAATCTTTTCTCTGAAATCTGGGGCTAACTGGTTTCGGTGGAGGACAGTGAGGGTTTTAGCTGCCCTGAAGGCGTGCTTGTCCCTTTCTGCGCTGCCATGCCCGCCTCATTTGCTCTCGGAGCAGGTCTGCTCTTGGCATCGTGGTCCGAGAGTTCATCAGCCTTTTGCACTGTTTTGGGATCTCTGTCCTCCAGCCAGTTTTTCAGCTCTGTTGGGCATGCCCAGAAAAAGTGTTCTAACAGAATCACATTTTCAATTTTATCAACAGAGTTTGCTTCAATTCCTTACCACCACCGTTTTAAAAACTGACGTTCGTGGCTAGCTCCTCATAGATCATGTCAGGGCTTCTCTTGAGCTTATGGAATTTAGCTCTGTATGATTCAGCAGTTAATTCAAATTTTTGTAACAGTGCAGCTTTAAGTTTGCTGTAATCATCACTGTTCTCATTGTCCGTTTGACCCAGTGCATCCTGAGCTTTTCCAGTAAGTAGCGGGGATAGCTGGAACCTCCAGAACTCCCTAGGAATTTTAGCCTGAATACAAACTTTTCAAAAGAATTTAAAAAGGCATCCAGATCCTCCCCCTCTTTAAATTCGGCTGTCAATTTGGAATTCAATTTGTAACCCACTCCTGTAGTCCCAGTTAAACCCAAGCCACTTACTGCCGCTGGTTGGGAGTCGTAGCTTCTCTAGTTCGTGTTGCCTCTGGTGCTCACACTCCTCACGCTCCGCGTCTCTCTGTTGTCGCTCTGGCTCTTGGCGTTCTCGCTCTGCCTCACAGTCTGCCTCCTGCTGTTCGTGGTCTCTCTCCCTCTGGAACTCCAGCTCCATTCTGTGCAACTCAGTTTGCATCTTGAGTACTTCTGGATCCAGGATACTGGTGACCTTCCTCTGCTGCTGTAGCCCTTCGCTGACAGTGGCCCTGTTGTCCTCCTCATCGGATCTGGACACTGCACTGGCCGCTAGCCCTGCCACACTCAAGGTTAGGTCCTTTTCAGTCACTGTCTGTGACTCGATGCTCTAGGTATCTGCTACCATCAGGGCATCCACGAGGTTCTGTTTGGTGACTTTCACCCCAAACAAGACTCCTCTGTTCTCGCACAACTGCTTTAAGTAGTCTACAGTGTGCCTGCTCTAGTTGAAAGCCATCTTTTTCCCTAACTATGGCTACTCTGACTTGCACTTTAGAAAAAAAATAAAACTGGTAGGAACTTGACTGCACGCTAAGTGTTATAGTTCTGTCTCCTTTTTAAAAATAAATCACTGCCTTTTTCTTTCTTTGCAAGTGAGCTGATGGTCTCAAGCTGACACACTGAACAATAAAGCTTGTAATACCAAAATTATCGCACGCTGCCAACCAATCTGTCACAACCCCACTCAGCAGGTCAGGCCCTCTGCTCCCGCAGTGCCAACCTCCGAGCATAGTATTGTGAACAGTTAACAGAACAGCGTAACCCTCCTGTCTGTTTTGTGGGTTCGAATCAAACTTTGGTCTCAAGTTCTGGAGGGATTCAAACTGTGAACCTCTTGCTGGCGTACCGAATGTACAGGCTCAGATGATTCTGCTCTTCGGGGGGGCCAGATATCTTTCGCCTACGGGCACCTAACCAGGCGTACAAAATGAACCCTTAAAAACTCTATTAAAGACCTCCGAATAAACTCTTACCTATTCCCAGTTTGGTAAAACCAGTAAGCTTTGTACAGTATCAACTTTAACCATATATGCTTCCTTTGTCAAAGAAAGAATTTCAAAGGCACACCAGGTAGTCTCTAAAAATAGAGGTTTACTTAAAATAGATAAAAAGGTAAAATGTAAGACACAGAACTATATATCACAAAACATACAATCTTTTTAAAACAATAAGGTTTAAAAAGTGCAAATTCCTATCGATAATACACTTAGACCTGTCTACCCAATGTATTCTTATCTTCTTATAGTGCTGTAGATGTTTCTTTTTGCAGAGCTCAAACATGTGTGTCTCTAAAGGTCTGTTAAAGCATAATTAAAACACTGTCTTGACTCTGCCTTCTCAATGATGTCACCCAGCTCCTCTTCTGTTTATTAAAAAATATGCACTCAGGATGTCTTGTGTCAGGAGGTAAATTAATAGGTGACATCAGCAGAAAAAAATTGTTTCCCCATATGACTTCCCAATTGTCTGTAATTTTCCAAGTCCTTTCTTTCATCCATGAGCAACATCCTCTCTCAAGAACATTAAAGGACTTTTATGACGTAGCACCTAAGTGCCATAACCTGCATTCTTCCTCTAAACGCCATAAAAGTTTATGGTTTTTTGCCTAACAGCTGGCAGCTGCAATTAAGCTAGATAAACAGGAGATCCTTGATCTTAGGCCTCTTCTAGCTTGTAATTATCTCCTGGCTTTTATTTTTTAGCTGAAACAGCATGTCTCATGAGAGACACTCAATAACACATTTTTATATTACAAAAAGTATAGATTGATCAGAACCAGCTGTACAAGCGTCAGGCCACCACATCCACTGTTCCCTCAGCCAGCATGGCCTGAAGCTCAGGCATTTTATTGCTCATGCTCCTGCCATTGATCAGGACTGCCCTCCATGCCGACCTCTCCCCCCTCCCTCCCCAGTCCCTTTTCTGCCCAATTTCCTTGGATTTGCAATGTAGCCCCCCTGCCCTCTTCCCATGCCCTAAACCTGAACCCTCAAACAGTCCCTCTGAGGCCTTTCTTTTACTTGACCCTTCCCCTTTACAAGTTTAAAACCCACCTGTCTCCTAAAAATCCAGCAAGTTTTAGTTTCAAGATCTCTCTCCCCCCTCCAGGTTGAGATGTAACCTATCCCTGACATATAACCCCTTATCCTCTCAAGTATCCCCCCAATCACGTACCAGCCCATACCCCTCTGACCTGAACCAATCCCTGAGCCACTGGTTTACCCCTCTGAGTTTTAGCTTGTTCTCACCAGTTGCCCTTGGTACCGGCAGAATCTGAGAAGGAAATTTTGCTTCCTATAGAGTGACAAACCCTTGCCTGTTACAGAACTGTTTCCGTTCTTTTCATGGAACCAGTTATCTCGAGTTTTAACTATGTCATGGTTTGAGCAAAGAACAATAAGCATGGTTCTGATAGGACAGTAGCTCACATTTAGCATTCTGTACTCAAACCGTGACATAGTAGACACTCCAAATTACTGGTTCCATGAACAGAACGGTGCAGAATTTTGTTCATTAAAAAAAAAAAAATAATAAATAAAAACACAGTTTTTCACATCAGTGTTTTATTAAGGTACAGTTAAATATTTCTCATCTGGAGGCAAGTTTATCACTTCTCTTACTAGGAACATTACAAACTGCTGCCAATCAGTACACATTTCCTGTCCCCTTTAATGGTCTCCTGCTTAAAAAAGTAAAAAAGGTGCCACAGGTAGGTACAGATTTAAAGGGACACTGTCAACCTCCTTTGGTCTCAGTGTCCCTAGTTTCAAAAAAACACATTTTATGATTGCCAAAAATCTGTTAAGATTGTTGATGTAGCTGGTAGTTTGATTCTGACTTTATTTTCTTTAAAAAGAGAAAAACAGACTGCCCAACAAACTGGTGTTACTACATCAAAACAGGTTTGTTTACATTCCTTGATCAGCTCCAAATGCATCTTTCCTGAACTTGGGAACACCCACAGCACAGTCTAGCTCCTCATGATGCAGTGGTAGTTTGCGACTACTGTCTTATGAGTGACCGCACTGTTTGTGTGTGATTCTAATACTCAGCATGCAGTAAGAACAGATCCAGAATTGTAAACAAAACAAGGTTGTTTATAAATATACATTAGCATACATTTCAGTTCTACTAAACAAGGAGACAGACCAAACAAACAACAACATCAGTGAATTTTAGAGAGGGTAAGCAATCATAAAATGTGGGGTTTCAGATAGAGATAATATGATGAAAAACAGGTTGACGGTGTCCCTTTAAATTCCTGAGAGCTTAGGGTCTCTGAGGGTCACTTGTCTTTGGCGTTTGTTGCTTCCTTGTCCTTCCTGAATTTAAAGTGTCTGTTGAAAGCTCAGAAACTTACTGCAAAGGACAAACTGCAACTCTATTTAGGACCTGGAAACCTGATTAAGGCATAATACTGCAGAGCACTGGGTAAGAAGGGGAGCTACACTTTCTACAAAAAGTTTTATTTTTATTTTTCCTTATTGGCATTAAGCAGAGAATTGCAGGATTCCTTTAAAAGGGTAGTAATTTTATAACCAGAGTGAGTGAGATACAACTGAATTTGCTTTGAGTGGGGTTGAGACCTAGGATTTGGAAGGATATTTTTGTAACATTTAAGTGTCCTGCTGGCTGAGGAGTGAGTTCATTTTATCCCTGGACTCAGTAGAGTGGTTTGTGTTGGAGCCGTGGTCTAGTAAATTGTGGTGTTAGTTTTAGTACTATAAGGACAGTACTCACCAGGGTGGTGGAGCAGTTGTGTATTTGATTGTTTCTAACAGTCACCAGTGGCTGTGTGTGTGTGTGTGTGTGTGTATGTATGTATGTATGTGTGTGTGTATATATATATGTATGTGTATGTGTACGTGTATGTATGTGTGTGTGTGTGTGTGTATATATATATGTGTGTGTGTGTGTGTGTGTGTGTGTGTGTAAAATTACATATTGTATATAATAAGGGAGTGGGACATGTGGGGAGTGGTGCAATGCACTGGCTGTGGGGCAGCAGTTTTCCGGGAAACATTCTGGAAACTGCGTTGCTGTCCTATTTGTAGGCAACTGTCAGCTCTGAGAGAGGAGGTTGCCCACCTCCAGGCTGAACTAGCAAGGACTACTGGAAGCCTCCCTCCCAAAGAGCACCACTGCCACAACCACTGAGTCAGAAGTTTCGGAGTATGAAGAGCAGTAGGACCACAGTGGGTTCTGGGAGGGTGCGGTGGTGGACCAGAGGCTAAGCCCCCAGTTGTACCCTCTACACAAATCAGATGCCATTCTGGCAGAGCAAGGTTCCTCTATGATGGCACCCTCAGTGGAGACCCAAAAGAATGCTGAGGACATCCACAAGGGAGACCCACAAAAGGGTGGCAAGGGACACCACTGGGGAAGCAAACAGCTACTGATGGGGGACTCAATTGTTAGGGGGGTAGAACTGGGGAAGGGAGAGAAGGAAGTAAGCTGCCTGCCTGGTGCCATGGCTTGGAGGGACAAGAAGCGAATCCTCACAGTTGTAGAAGCAGCATCACAGGAGAGAACTAGATATCATTGTCCACCTTGGGACAAATGACCTAGCTAGGCATGGGATCAGTGCAGTGCAGAATGAATTTGTGGAGTTGGGAGGGGCCTCAGACGGGTAGCAAGCACAGAACCTTCTCAGAGGTGCTACCAGTCCATGGCAGGAGTGAGGCTAGGGTACTGCACACCATGCAGTTTAATGAATGGTTGCAAAACTGGTGCAGAGCACAGGGCTTTGGCTTCATTGGGGACTGGGGTCCACCTGGAGAGATAAAGGTCTATACTGGTATGACGGTTTGCCTTTGTCCACAAAGGGGACCAAGCTCCTAGGTGACAGGTTTAAATGCTTCCTTGGCAAGCTTTTTAAACTAGATAAGGGGGGAGATACTGATAAAAGGCAGGAAAAGTCAAGCCTCCCCCCACAAAACATGGCAGGTAGTAGGGTAAACACTGAGGTACAGAGTTCAACACAGGGCAGGACGGGGGTAAATGGTAAAATAGATAAGAGCAATAAGAGCAGGGATGGGGGGAGAAAGGATCAAGCCAACATTAAATGGAGGGCAATGACTACTAATGCCCGTAGTCTGGGAAACAAGCTTTCTGAGCTAGTAGCTTGATGGAAGATGAACAATTGGATATTGTGGCAGTCACAGAAACATGGTACAGAGAACCATGAATGGGATGTCAACATACCAGGGTACACAATCTACAGAAGGGACAGGGAAGGTAAAAGAGGAGGTGGAGTAGCTCTATACATAAGGCAAGGGATCAAAGCTACAGAACTAAAAAGTAAAGGGGGAGGACAAGAGGCACTCTGGGTACCTTGGAGATGGGGAATGGCATCTCAATCCACACAGGGGTTTTATACAGACCCCCGTCTCAAGGGAGGAAATGGACAAGAAAATGATAGAGGACATTCTCAAAATGGCTGAAAAAGGGGAGATACTGTTGATGGGGGACCTGAATATGCCAGATGTTAACTGGAGGACGTGTACTGCAGCCACATCCAAGAGCAGGGTCATTCTCGATGCCCTGCAGGGGGCAGGCCTTAGACAGCTAGTGCTGGAACCCACTCGGGAGGGAGCAATACTAGACCTGGTACACTCAAATGGAGAGAGGATCACAAATTTAGAAGTCCGTAGACATCTGGGAACAAGCGACCACTGCACAGTGTGCTTCATAATGAGCACAACCATGGAGATAAGCCATACAAAAACAAGGATACTGGACTTTAGAAGGGCTGACTTTGGCAAAATGGGTGGAAGAACAATGGAGAAAAATAAAAACTGCCATCATAGAGGCAACAAGTCTTTGTGTAAAACAAATAAAGAAAACAAAGCGGAGTGAAAAACCACTATGGTTCTCAAAAGAGGTGGCAGGGAAGGTTAAGGAGAAAAAGGCTGCATTCAAAAAGTATAAGGAATCACAGAGGGAGCACGACAGGGAACTGTATCAATTAAAGCAGAAAGAAGTAGGAAAGGCAGTCAGAATAGCAAAGGCACAAACCGAGGAAAAAATAGCCAACTCGGTCAAAAAGGGGGATAAAACCTTTTATAGGTACATTAGGGAGCATAGAAAGGTTAAGGGAAGGATAGTGAAGATTAATAAAGGAGAGGGGAGGTGGGCAGAGGAAGACAGTGAAAAGGCAGAGATACTGAATGAATACTTTTGCTCAGTATTCACAAAAGAAGATGAGGAGCAGTTACCCAAACCAGATAATAGAAGCACTCTGGGTAGGGGGGTTGATACCAGTCCATTCACAGAAGAAAGAGTCCTGAAAAGATAAAGAATTTCTTCACAGAACGGGTGGTGGACAAGTGGAACACCCTGGAGAGGAAGTGGTGGGGGGCTGAAACAATCATGGGATTTAAGAATGCATGGGATAGACATAAAGGAATTCTGGAGGTCAGGGGTAAGGTGCAACAGACTTCTAGGAAAACAAACTGAACTTACAAGCTCAAATGGGCAGACTGGGTGGGCCATAGGCCCTTATCTGCTGACACTGTCTATGTATCTATGAAAGAACTCCTAAAACTCAAGGTGGACAAAGCAATGGGGCCTGACGGGATTCACCCCAGAATCCTAAAAGAACTAAGGGGGGACCTAGTGACGCCATTGACCACACTTTTTTAACAAATCATGGCAGGATGGGGTTGTACCTGAGGACTGGAGGAGGGCAGATGTGATTCCTCTTTACAAAAGTGGGAGCAAGGCAGAAGCAGGAAACTACAGACCTGTAAGTTTGACCTCAGTGGTAGGGAAAATGATGGAATCACTTCTGAAAGAAAGAATTGTTGAGTACCTAGAGGCCAGCGGGGCACAGGACCCAAAGCAACATGGATTTACAGCAGGAAGGTCATGTCAGACTAATCTAATTGATTTCTTTGACTGGGTGACCAAAGTAATAGACCAGGGAGGGGCTGTGGATATGGCCTAGCTAGACTTTAGCAAGGCATTTGACACAGTCCCGCACAAAAGATTAATAATCAAGTTAGCCAGCCTGGGAGTGGGTCCCAGGGTGGTAGCCTGGGTAGCGAACTGGCTGCACAACAGGACACAGAAGGTAATAGTGAATGGAACACATTCCAAAGAAAGGGGGGTTACTAGTGGAGTACCTCAGGGCTCAGTACTGGGTCCAGTCCTTTTTAACATCTTTATAAGTGACATTGCAGAGGGTCTGGAGGGAAAGGTATGCCTCTTTGCAGATGACACAAAGATCTGTAACAGAGTTGATACACAAGAGGGGTAGAAAAGATGAGAAGGGACTTGGCAAGGTTGGAGGAATGTTCAGACATATGGCAACTTAGATTCAATGCAAAGAAGTGCAAAGTAATGCACCTGGGAAACAAAAACCCAGGAGAAGAGTACACAATAGCAGGGGAGGTACTAACAACAACAAAAATGGAAAGGGACCTGGGGGTAGTCATATCAGATGATCCAAAGGTGGGTAAGCAATGTGAAAAGTCAGTAAGGAGAGCCAGGGGGATACTGGGATGCATAGGAAGGGGCATCACAAGTAGAAAAAGGGAAGTGGTTATCCTTCTATACAGACAGTTGGTGAGACCCCATCTGGAGTACTGTGTGCAGTTTTGGAGACCTCATCTACGCAAGGACATAGACAGGATGGAAGCAGTCCAGAGGAGGGCAACTAAAATGGTGCAGTGTCTACATCAGAAACCATGTGAAGAGAGACTGAGAGAGCTTAATATGTATACCCTTGATGAAAGGAAGGACGGGGGGACATGATAGAAACGTTCAAGTACCTCAAGGGAATCAACAAAGTCCAGGAGGGTAGCATCTTTCAGAAAAAGAGATGTGTAAGAACAAGGGGGCACAGTTTAAAGATAGAGGGGACGGCTCAGGGGTAATGTGAGGAAATTCTTTTTTACGGAGAGAGAGGTGGATACATGGAACAGCCTTTCTGAGGAGGTCGTTGGGTCTAAAAACAGTGGGGGAATTCAAACATGCATGGGACAGACACAAATCAGTTATAGTGGGGGGTTGCAGGAAGCAGGCTGTTGGTTAACTAGAATCTGCAGCTTATCCAGTAGGTAGGGAAATGGGCAGACTGGGTGGGCCAAGTGGTCCTTATCTGCCGTCAAAGTCTATGTTTCTATGTTTCTTCTCTCCCTCTGTTTAGTTTGAGGTTTTGGTGTTTTTTTTTTTTGACAATTTGGAGTTTTTTAGTGCGTTCTCACCTCAGCCTCTGTTTTTTACCGTTTGCATGGGTGCCATTAGGGCTGGTCGTGCACTTCATCTCCTCAGCTTCCTGCTAGTGTCAGCACTAACCGCTATTGGGAAGCATTGCACAAGTGTGCACACGCATAAAATAGGTGTGTTCACACTTGCTCATGTTTGCTAGCAACTCTACAAGCACAGGGGGTGTGGGTGCACACAGAGCATTTTTGAGCGTGCAGCTGTTTGGTAGTTAGCTTAGCAGTTTTGAAAACAAACAAGCAAAATTAAGTAGTGAGAAGGGTGCACGATGAGAAAATAGGGGAAGGAAGAATAATGCCAAGGAGGGAAGGGAGCTGGGCTGGAAGGTGGTATCATTGAACGCTAGAAGCTTGGGAAATAAGGCAGCAGACATACAGGCTTGGTTGGAGGTGGAGAGGGTAGACATTGCAGCGATCACAGAAACCTGGGCCACCCAGTACCAGGACTGGGACATGATGATACCTGGGTTTAGGATATACAGAAAGGACAGGACAGGGGGCTGATTTTATGTAAGGGAAGGGATAAAGTGCGTAGGGGAGGAAGGGAGGACAGAAGCCCTGGGGATGCAATTTCAGGATGCGAAAAAAACAGGGCAGTGAGGCTGGGAGTGGTGTACAGGCCACCCAACCGGGGGAGTGACCCGGATAGGGAATTGGCTGACCAAGTCAAGAGGGTCTGCAAGAGGGGGAGCACGGTGGTAGGGGGGGATTTTAACCTACCGGGGTGGAGTGGGGAGCACCATCCACTATGAGTGCAAGGGAACTGGTCCTGTTGGAGGCTTTCCAGGAAAGCTTCCTTACGCAGCTGGTACAGGAACCAACTTGAGTAGGGAAGACCCTGGACCTTGTACTGTATAATGGGGAGTCAGAGTCCTGGTGGTGGGAGAACCACTGGCTTGGAGCGACCACTATTCAGTGTGGTTCAAGCTCAACATGGGGAGGGATACAGTGGAAACAGACACAAGGGTGATTGACTTTAAGTGGGTGGACTTTGGAGAAAAAGGGGGAAATTCTGGGAAGGTACCTGGCAGGTATGCAACTGAACATGGATGCAGACCAGAAATGGGGGATGATAAAGAATGGGTTGGTAGAGGCTGTGGTAGGGTGCACTAGGAAGAAAAGTAAGAAAGTGAGGGCAAAGAAACCAAGTTGGCTGACACAGGGAGTCATGGAAGGGGTGAGGGCCAAGAGGGCAGCGTTTAGACAGTATAGGAAATTGAGGAGGGAGGAAGATAAGGATAAGTATGCAGAGAAGTTCGGGGAGGTTACAAGAATGGTCAGGGTGGCTAAGGCAGCCAAGGAGCTACGGCTGGTGAAAGGCATCAGGATTGGAGAGAAAGACTTCTTCAAAAACATGAAGTCTTGCTATATTATGACAATTGGCAGTTTGTCCCACCATTAGAACTGCTCCGGAGGTGAAAGAGTTAACTCCCATTCAGAGAATGGAACTTGGAGCGCGAGCTCGGTTAGAGAAGCTCTGTCTGGGTTATTTCAAACCTAAACTGTCAGATTCTTTACTCCGCCTCACTGAACAGTCGCTCCGGAGATTTCTCCTACTGCTCGGTTCATTTCTCGGTTTAAACAGTGTTTTCTCGGTTCAAATCAACCGACAATATTATTATTTTAACCGTAAAACCGTTCGGTTCAGGCTCTGTCTGTGGTATTGTAAGTAATTTCAGTTTATTTTCTGTGTGGAACTTGTAAATGTTATCGGTTCGGTTTTGAACCGATCAGCTTGTTTTAAAACTTGAATTGAAGGTTTTAGAGTGCGGTTCCCGGTTCTTATTGGTTCTAGAAAAAACGGATTTCATTACGGTTTTTTCCAAGACCCGTGACACGGTTAGGAACCGATAAGGGTGTCTTGCCTGGCACTGCCGTTTAAAAGGGCAAGTTTTTGGTTAGGCTGGCATTATGTCTGAAAAACCCAAAAGAAAAACCGGGCCCACTGGGTTTCAACACTGTGATGCCTGTGGGGAAGTCTTTGCCAAGGCTGACCCACACACCACATGTGTATATTGTCTGGGGTTTGACCACCTCAATTCAGACTGCCAGATTTGTAAAAATTTCCCTGCAGCCACCCTGGATAAGAGAGTTGGCAGGCTCAGGGAACGAGAGGCCAAAAAGTCCGCTGACCCGGATGGCCAGCCCGGTTCGGTGCCAGCCGAACTGGAGGGAGTGCCCTCTGACCAGGGCCAGACTTCCTCGGGCAAACATAAAGCTGGCTCGGAGGAGCCAGTTCCAGTAAAGAAAACAAGAAAATCAGCAGGTGTGGAGCCCAAAATTCCTTCTCCAACTGCTGCAGAGATAGCAAAAGCTATTCAGATTGTCCAGTCACTTTCTCCGGTTCCGTCCCAACCACCACTGTCTGATAAAAGGTTGGTTCGGTCGGTTCCATCGGTTCAGGAATATGTTGTTGAAGAATTTTATAAACCAGAGGAGGGGGAGGATGATTATGAACAGTATGAATGTGACTTTGAGGGTCTGGGTGTGCCCATTGAACCGGACATCTCCCCAGACAGACCTTTAGAATCTCCCCCTTTTTCTGAGTCCCCCTCTCACTTTATGTTTTACAAAAAAGTTGCTGAAACCCTCCAGCTTTCATTGGAGGAAGCTGTGGATGAACAAGAGGAACCTGATTTTGTAGAAATGATGGATATTCCAGAGTCGAGGAGATTGTCTGTTCCCTTGCATAAATCATTTAGGAAACAGACAATAAAGATTTTAAAAACTCCTAATTCTGTGCCTCCTGTGGACAAAAAGATGGACAGGAGGTACACTGTCAGGTCCTGATACAGAATTCCTTTCACAGCAATGCAGCCACGTTGGTGTGGTTCAGGCTGCAGCCTGTGATAAAACTAATATTCCTTTGGCTTCACATCCTCCTGACAAGGATTCCAGGAAGATTGATGCCATGGCTAAAAAACAATACATGGCAGCGTCCTTGGGACTCAGGCAAGCAAATTACATGGCTTATGTAGCAAGGTATCAGAAATCTAGATGGGACACTGTCATGGCCTTCGCCAGACAGGCCTCTGGCCAGCTTGCTAGTGAGCTGGAACAGGTGGCTGCTGATGGCATTGAGGCATCTAAGGTGCAGTTTCATGCTGCTGTAGATTTTAATGATGTATCCTCTAGAGTCATGGCTACTTCTGTAGCTTTTCGCAGGTTGGCCTGGCTCAGGTGTACTACCTTGTCACAGGATACCCAGACTAAGGCTATGGATTTTCCTGTGGTTGGAAATTCTCTGTTTGGGGAGCAGACAGATAATTATATGAAGAAAATGGAAGAATATAGGACTACCTATAAGAGTGCTCAGGCTAAGGAGCAGCAAGCCACTCCTCAGAGGCAGGCCCCCAGGGGTAGAGGTAGGCCTTTTCACAGGCCTTTTTAACAAACCCAGGCCTCCTCTGCTTTTGCTCAGAGGGGGTTCTTCAGAGGGAGAGGCAGACGGGGTGTGGGCAGGCCTGCTCCCACCCCTCAGCCTAAAGCACCTGCCAAACAGGCACCCTGATGGGGTGCCCAGGGCCGATTCTCCTTTACCTGTAGGGGGCAGGTTGGCTTACTTCGTTCAGAACTGGGTGTCTCTAACTTCAGACAAGTGGGTCCTGGAAGTAGTAAGCCAGGGTCTGGTTCTCCGCTTCAAAAAGTTCCCAAAGATGAGAATCAGTCTTTCCACCTGCAAACTCTTTAGAGACCTTTACTTTAGAAACAGAGGTCTCAACCCTCCTGGCTCTCAGAGCTGTAGAAAGGGTTTCTCCCTACACCAGGGCAAGGGTCTGTACTCCAGATATTTCCTTACCCCCAAAAAAGACAGGAGAATGGTGGCCCATTCTAGACCTGAGATATCTGAACAAACACCTTTTGAAACCAAAGTTCAAAATGGTAACTCTGGCAATGATTTTACCCTCTCTAAGGCCAGGGGACTGGCTAGCCTCCCTGGACCTCAAGGATGCCTATTTTCACGTCCTAATCAGAAGCTCCCACGAAAGTGCCTCAGATTCAAATTGCCCTCAGGTCACTACCAGTTCAGAGCAATGCCCTTCGGCCTCACCTCTGCCCCAAGGGTATTCACAAAATGTCTGGCAGTAGCAGTGGCTCATTTAAGAAGGCAAAGGATTGCTGTCTTTCCTATCTGGACGACAGGCTCATTGTAGGCCAGTCCCCAGAACAGGTAGATCTCACCTGCAAGTTACCCAGCAACTGCTCTCCTGGCTTCTTGCTCAGTCTTCCAAAATCAGTTCTGGAACCAGTTCAGGTGCTCACCTTCATAGGTGCAGAATTGGACAACAAAGCAGGCCAGAGCCTTCCTACCCTCAGAGAGGGTAAGGAACTTAGTGGCTCTGGCCTCCTCTCACTCTGCAGGTCTCTCGACCAGCAAGACACTTTGCAGCTCCTGGGGCACATGGCTGCGTCCACAGCCATAGTGCAAGGAGCAAGATTTCAGATGAGGGACATTCAGTTTCACTTGAGAGCCTTTTGGTCTGGAGAAGAGACCCCTTTCCAAGTTGGTCCCAGTGACCGAACCTGATCCAGGCCCTCCAGTGGTGGCAGGATCAGAGCAATTTAAGACTGGGGTCCCCTTCATTCCTCTGTCTCACTCCTTGACCCTCACTCACGGATGCTTCCCTCCTGGGGTGGGAGCCCACATGGCGACCTCTCCACTCAGGGAGTGTGGTCCCCTCAGGAATCTCTGCTCCACATCAATTTGCTGGAACTCAGAGCTGTCTTTTAGCACTTCAAGTGTTTTCTGTGTCTGTTCAGAACAAAGTGGTGCAAGTCAGAACAGACAACACCACAACAATGTGGTACATCAACAAGCAGGGGGGCACTCGGTCTTCGGCCTTGTGCACCGAGGCAATGAAGTTGTGGTCTCTGGCCTATTCCCTGAACACTTCTCTTATAGCAGTTCACCTTCCAGGAAAGGACAATGTCTTAGCAGATGCTCTCAGCAGGATTTCCCAGGGCCATCACGAATGGTCTCTGGATCCACAAGTACTAGGGATAGTTTTTGCCAGATGGGGCACCCCTCAGATAGATCTTTTTGCAGCCCCAGACAATCACTAACTTCCACTGTTCTGTTGCAGGCCCCCAGTGTCGGGCTCAGTCCCCCTGGATGCCTTTCTCCTAGATTGGGAAGGGAAGTTTCTTTACGCCTTCCCCTTCCCTCTCTATTCAAGGTGCTAGTCAAATCAGATCCCAGCCTTGCAGGGTGATTCTGATTGCCCCAGATTGGGCCAGGCAGCCCTGGTACCCTCCTTCTGTCCCTAGCAGTCCATCTTCCCTGTGTCTCCCCAGGAATCACAACCTGTTAACCTGTGCACAGGGAGAGTTTGTATCCGAACCTCAAATCCCTCAACCTCAAGGCCTGGCTCTTGAGGAGTTAGAATTTGCTGACCTGCACCTTTCTCAGGGTGTTCTTGAAATCCTAAAGGCTTCTAGGAAGCCTTCCACTAGGGCTACTTATAATCCTAAGTGGAAAAGGTTTTCCATTTGGTGTTCTGGGAAACCTATTTCCCCGGAATCTGCTGATTTGCCCATTGTTTTGGACTATATGGTCCATCTTAATTCTTTGGGCCTGAGACCAGCTACCCTGAAAGTACATTTGGCAGCTGTCTCTGCTTTTGTTTCAGCAGGAAAGCCCTCCTCTCCTTCCGCTCACCCTGTATTTTCCAAGTTTTTTAAAGGATTACTTCATTCTAATCCACCTTTTAGGGATCCGGCCCCTGCCTGGGACCTTAATGTTTGCATTGCCCAGTTAATGCAACCTCCTTTTGAACCTCTGTCTTCTGCAGAGCTTAAGTACTTAACTTGGAAAACTGTTTTCCTAGTGGCTATCACTTCTGCCAGGCGCATAAGTGAGTTGCAAGCCCTGTCAGTAGAAACTGACTTTATTTCTTTCCACAGGGATAAGGTAGTCCTCAGGACTAACAGGAAGTTTTTGCCTAAGGTGGTTTCAGATTTCCATCTTAATCAATCTATCTCCCTTCCAGTGTTTTTCACTGACCATTCTTCCTCTGGTGAGAGGAGATTGCACAGTTTAGATGTTAAGAGGGCTCTAAGTTACTATATAGAGCGTACCAAGGGTCACAGGTTCGAATCCCTCCAACTTTTTCTCACTTATGGTGAGGTCGGAAAAGGGAAACCTGCCACTAAGAGATCCATTGCCAGGTGGATTGTCTCTTGTATCTAATTTTATCAAAACTGGGGAAAGTTCCCCTTCAGGCCTGAGGGCTCATTCTACCAGAGGAGTACAGCTGCGTCTCTAGCTGCTGCCAGAACATCCCTATCTTAGAGATATGTCAGCAGCTACCTGGAAGCGGTACATACTTTCACCAAGCATTACTCCTGGATGTCCAAGCCAGGAGAGATGCTCCAGTTTAGCACAACTGTGCTTCAGAGCCTATTCCTAAGTAGGTTCTGTCCCTCCTCCATGGAGGTACTGCTGTGTATTCTGCAATTGTCATAATATAGCAAGACTTCATGTTGTTTGAAGAAAAAATTACTCACCTTAGTAATGTTGTTTCTTCTAATGGAGTCTTGCTGTATATTCTCCCAGCCTGCCCTCTCAGAACTTCTACTTGGTATGGGGTGGGCAGCCTAAGTGGGCTAGTTATGCCCATTATATGTTTTCCACCCCTTCTTGGGGTTTTGGGGTGTTATGTTTTTATTTTATGTCATATTATTACTTATATTATATTATTACTTCTGGTCCCCTGGCTTGAGTCTTTGTGTTGGGACCAGGAGTATGTCTTAATAGTCAGGTAGCCAGTTGGCTAGTGTAGGTTACAGCTTCCACACAGACCTTAGTGAGTTTTGCTCGTAAAGATCTGACAGTTTAGGTTTGAAATAACCCAGACAGAGCTTCTCTAACCGAGCTCGCGCTCCAAGTTCCGTTCTCTGAATGGGAGTTAACTCTTTCACCTCCGGAGCAGTTGTAATGGTGGGACAAACTGCCAATTGTCATAATATAGCAAGACTCCATTAGAAGAAACAACATTACTAAGGTGAGTAATTTTTTCTTCTGGTACATTGAAGAGAAAAGGAGGAATAAGGACCAACTGATGAAGATAAAAAAGGATGGTGGGTGGGTGGAGAAGTGGGAAGAGAAGGCAGAAGCACTCGATGAGTACTTCTGCTCGGTATTCACCCAGGAGAAGGGGGGGGGGATTTCTAAGGTGATGGGGGGGTACGAGGGGGATTGATAACAGATGTAGCGATTTACAGAGGGCAGGGTACTGGAAGGGCTAAGGGCTGTAAGAGTGGACAAAGCACCAGGACCAGATGGCATTCATCCAGGGGTGCTAAGGGAGCTAGCTAGTGGAGGTCCTGGCGAGGCCACTAGCCGACCTGTTCAACACCTCTCTGGACACGGGATGTGAACCGCAGGACTGGAGGATGGCGCATGTGGTACCCATCCATAAAAGCGGCCCAAAGGATGAACCAGCGAACTGTCGGCCGGTGAGCCTCACATCCGTCTTGGGGAAGCTCATGGAGACCATCCTCAAGGAGAGACTGGTGAGCTGTCTGGAGGACAGTGGTCTCCAGGATCAGAAGCAGCACTGGTTTGTACCAGGAAGATCATGCCAAACCAGCCTCGTAGAATACTACGACTGGGTGACACGGGAACTGGACAAAGGCCATGCAATAAATGTCCTGTATTTGGACTTCAGCAATGCCTTTGATTCAGTACTGCCTGTGAGGTGTTGGGGGGGGGGAAGCTAGAATATGTGGCTGCAGGGCCAAAATTAACGAATTGGATCACAAACTGGCAGAGGGGGAAGCAGGAAAGGGTGGTAGTGGGGAGGGTCTCTTGTCACTGAGAGCGGTGACAAGTGGGGTGCCACAGGGATCTGTACTGGGACCGGTGCTGTTTGGGATAGATATAGCCAATATTTCACACGGGATCAGGAGCAAGACCAGCCTGTTTGCGGATGATAACAAAATGAGAGCCATGGTTGATGATAGTGAGGGGTGGAAGGGGCTGCAGGAGGATCTGACTAAACTGCAGGAGTGAGCAGAAACATGGCAGCTGGGTTTCAGTGCCAAAAAGTGCAAGGTGTTGCACTTTGGAGCAAAGAACCAGTGAGGGATTATCAGTTGAATAGAGTGCAGTTGGGAAGTACTGCAGAGGAAAAGGACCTAGGAGTAATCATAACAGGGAGCAAGAACAACTCAGCCCAGTGCAGGAAGGCAGCACCCCCACCCCACCTAAAAACTTCATAGTTATCTCCCTAGGTGAACTCTTGGAAGTTGTACCTAAATTTTAAATATCTAGGTATGTGGATAAACAAGCTTTCCTTCAACGACCACATCAAGGATCTATCAAAGAGGCTTAAAGCACGCTTGGGTTTCTTCTGTAGAAATAGGACCCTCTTTTCTCATGACCCGCAAAAGAATTGTCCAAGCAACATTCCTTCCCTTGCTTGACTACGGAGACATTATCTTTATCTCCTCCCCATTCTTGAGCCTGTCTAAACTGGACGTACTCTATCACCGTGCTCTTCGCTTCATTACTAAGTCTGCATACAGGACCCACCACAGTGATCTTTATGCAGCAGTTGGGTGGACCTCTCTTGCCACCAGGCGCCCCCTACATGCTGGCATTTGGACCTCAAATTACTACTCACAAACTGCCTGTCTGTTTAACATCTCTCATACACATCTAGCATAAGCGCCTACTCCCTAAGGAAATCCAACCTCCTACTAGATGTTCCCAGGACACGTACACAGCTGGCCAAGAGCTGTCTCATATGCCTTCCCAAACATTTGGAACCAACTACAAGCCATGCTGAAGCTAACCAGTATCGTATCAATTAACTCCTACAAAACACTAGCTATCTCTAAATTAAGACATATGTATGTGCTATTAGGCCCCCAACGCCAAGTCAACTTCCTAGGTACCAACTGGCCCTTTACTTATTAAGCTGAAATGTGTTGCATAATTTAGGGCAAGGTTAAAGCTGGAATGTACTGCATATATAGCATAAGGACTTCTATTGTGTATACTTCTTGTAATATATATATATATATATATATATATATATATATATATATTTTATTTTTGTTCTAAATTTTATATTTTTTGTCTATGTAATTGCGAACTGCATGTGTATGTGCCTCAGGACCTCCTTGTGAATGAACTTGCTCAACGGAGTCTTTCCTCCAATAAACGTGAACTTGGCAGCACAGGCCAACAAAATGCTGGGGTGTATAGCAAGGGGGATCTCTTCCAGAAGGATTGAGGTTATACTGCCCCTGTACAGATCATTGGTTAGGCCCCACCTGGAGTATTGCGTGCAGTTCTGGTGCTCGTTCCTGAAAAGGACATAAGGTTATTGGAGGGGGTGTAGTGCAGGGGCCATGAAAGATGATGATATGGGGTTTGGGGGACAGGCCTTATGAGGACAGATTGAGAGAGCTGAAAATGCATTCTCTGGAAGAGAGGAGGACGGGGGGGGGGTGGGATATGATAGAGACCTTTAAGTATCTCAAAGGGATTAACAAGATTAACACAGAAGGGATCTTTCAGCTGAGGAGAGGGAGGGGCACAAGAAGGCATGGACTGAAATTAGAGGGGGAAGGTGTAAGAGGGAGGCAAGGAGACACTTTTTCACACACAGGGTAGTAGACAAGTGGAATACCCTACCGGAAGATCTGATGTCCTGTAAGACGGAGGGTAGTTTCAAAATGGGGTGGGACAGAGTAAGGGAAAGGGATACGGTGATGGGGGTGGGGGGGCAGCTGCAAGATGAAGTGCTAGCTGTGCACTTGGGCAGACTTTTTTAATTTTTTAAACTCTATTTCTGTCTCAGAGGCCCCCGGGCATCTTTTGGGAGTACCCTCACAGCTGTGCCTCTCACTCCTGGCTTGAACCCCCACTTCCCCCAGGCTCCCCTCGAGCAACTTGGCAGGTCTAGTCCTCCGGATCACCCTCCGGGAGAGGGCTGCCCTCCCTTGGCGGCACCTCCTGGAATTAGAGGCACCTACCTCATTGCTGGGTCGGCCGTGGGGAGTCCTGGCTGCGCTGGGCCGGGATTGGAATGTGGGCACGCCACTGGGGTCTCCGTCATTTTGCTGGAGCTTCCAGAGGGGCTTTCTGTGCTTTTTAGTCCCTGAGGTGCTTGGATGTGCAGTGGCGGCTGGGCACTATGTGCCACTGTCCGCCAAGCTCTTTCCCCACTGTGCATAGCGCTGTCAGGTCTGTGCTGCACCCAACTGCTGCCAGGTATCGCTGCAGAGCGGCACATCCCCGGAACCCTCCCCAGGGAAGTGAGAGCTGTCCTCCGGATGCTTGATCCCTTGCCGACCCGGCTCGTTCCTGAACCGGCGGGTCACGGGCGTCCAAGCGCCACTGGGCGGTTCACTCGAGCAGGCTTGATAGACCATGTCAAACAGAACAACAAGAGGTGTGCAAAAAAGCCAGTATTCACAAATCAAGCGCAAGTGGAATACCTACTGGAAGATCTGTAAGATGGCAGGCAGTTTCAAAAGGAGGTGGGTCAGGGTAAGGAAGGGATACAGTGTTGTGGGACGGTGGGGTGGGTGGGAGGGCAGCTGCAAGATGAAGTGCAAGCTGCACTCTCGGACAGACCTGATAGACCATGTGAAAGCGGAACAAGAGGTGCGCAAAAATGGCCAGTACTCACAAATCCAAGCTCGAGTAGTAAATGTAATGTGCCAAAGCTTTGTTCATGGTGTTTTGGCACATTAAATTTCACTTGAAACTTAATTTGTCAGTGCTATTACACTGCGCACCTCTTGATGTTGACATCGGATTTTAGGTGCAGCATTCTCCTATACAAGCGCCGTAATTTTATTGTACTTGATAGACCATGTGGCTGTTTCTTTTTTTTTTTCATTAAATTTCTATTTTATTGTTTTACATAATAATAATAAAAAAAGTATACTTATGTCAGAGATCACTGTATAATCCAAGAAATGCATCCAGTATACCAGTATATGTTAGTCTGAACAACCTTGCTTTCGGATGTGGGGGTATTTCTATAAAACCCAAGTCCATATGAAAAAATAATGTCCGAGATAAGCTGCACCCCACAAGACTTTTGGGTGATCATTTCAAGATTCCTAGCAACTTAACACAACAGCCTGTGTTGTTATGATCCCCAGTCCGAACATATTACCCTTACATGTGGTAAGTGTTAATACTGATTCAGCACCCTCCCACTTGGCAATATAAAACAGAGAAATAATCCCTTCCATTAAAAAAAAAAAAAAAAGTAATGTAGATCTGTGTCCTATAAAATGCGCAGGCCCTCCATGTGGCGTTCTGGGCAGTACAATTACCTAGAACTAGCAGCTTCCAAGTTAGAATTTAATGTTTGTATGTGTTGTAACAATGCCTATAAAACCCCAAGAAGCTGGCACCCAAAATATTTTTTAGCAGTATTTTGCTACCCATTATCCCTCCAACATAGAGGCCCCTCAGCTCTGCATTGTATGTTTGGTTACTAGGCCAACCTCACTTTTATTGGAACACCAGTAAGAAAAATAAAGAGAAAGAAAGCAGTCACTCAGTTTAGGTAGATTCATCTTCCGATTCTGTTGCTTCTCTTTGTTCAGTGTGATCAGATTCCTTCGCGATGGCCTCCGCTTTCTTGCCAGCCTCTTTTGGATCCTTGTACTGGAAGGTGTGGCCACAATAATGCACCTGAAGCCTTGCCGGCATCATCAGGGAGTGGGATACTGCTAAACTCCGCAGCGTTGCTCGGACTCCATCGAACTTCTTGCGGCGAGTCCTAGTGGCATGTGAGAGATCTGGGAAGAGGTGGATAGTAGCTCCCTGAAAGTGTAGCCAGCCTGAGTGTCTTGCTGCTTGCAGGATTTTATCCTGAATACAGGGCCCGATGTGACTAGCAGGGCAGTATGAGGCAGATCTGTACTGGCAGCCACCGACCTTTGGGAAATCCGATATGCCCGAATGAAGTTCATTTCCTTGAGCTCCGGAGCCAGTTTTAGAGTGCCCGGTAACCAGCCCTGAAGGAAATAAAGTAAACCTTTGCCTTCACAGTTTTCTGGCAAGCCCACAGTGCGCACATTGGAGGCCCTTTGGGGAATTTTCCAGTGCTTCCAAGCGATGGCGCAGTTGAGTATTTTCTTGTGTCAGTTTGGAAGTTGTAGCCAAGGATTCTGCAGTCAATGCTGTTTTAAATGTAGCATCGCTTTTGGTGTCCTTCTCCAGTAATCTGGCCAGAATAGACTCAACTGTATCGTCGATGGCCTGCATCGACCTCTGTAGGGCCTTCCATGTGGGCTCATTCCCCAAGACAGGTTCAGCTGCTGCCTCTTGCTGTTTCTTTGCCTCCGTAGGCCGATTCTTGGAGCTGCCTGCGGGACCTGTATTTGTGCATCCCATGGTCTGAGAAAGGTACCAAATGAAGCAGGAAAGCCAGGAGAACACAACTCTGCCAAGGAAAATATATTTCAAACAATATGAAGTCTTGCTGTATTCTGACATATGCAGTTAGGTCCTGAAAACCATATAGACGTTTCCCTTCCCAGTTCAGAATCAGAGCATCCAAGGGGACTGAGCCCAAGACTGGGGATCTGCAACAAAAGAGAGGAAGTTGGTGATTGTCTGGGGCTGCAAAAAGATCCATCTTTGGAGTGCCCCATCTCGAGAAAATCACTTTCGCCCTGGTCAGAGGGCACTACTGGTTCGGTCAGAACAGGGCTGGCCATCCGGGTCAGTGGACTTCTCGGCCTCCCTTTCCCTCAGTCTACCTAATCTCTCTTCCAGGGTAGATTTGGGAAAATTCTTGCAAATTTGGCAGTCTGATTCGAGGTGATCAAACCCCAGACAATAAACACAGGTGGTGTGGGGATCAGCCTTGGCAAAGACTTCCCCACACACATTGCAGTGTTGAAACCCAGTGGGCCCGTTGTTTTTCTTGGGTTTCTCAGACATGGCCAATGCTATCCAAAACATACCCTTTTTTCGGCGATCTACCAGGCAAGACTCCCCTATCGGTTCCTGACCGTGTCATGGGTCTTGGAAAAAAATGTAATAAAATCCGTTTTTTTTTTTAGAACCAATATGGAACGGTTACCACACTCTAAATCAAACACAAGCTTTTTTACCTCAAACTGATCAGTTCAGCCGAATCGATCCACAATTTACAAGTTCCACACAGAAACTAAACAAAAAACCTATCTAGTACTCACGGTACCACAGACAGAGACTTGAACCGACTAAGCGGTAACAGCAATTCGGTAGAAACCGACCGAAAAAACGACACTTCAACCGACTTTTTTGAACCGAGCAACAGGAGAAATCTCCGGAGCCACAGTTCAGTGAGGTGGAGTAAAGAATCTGACGGTTGCAGTTTAAACAACAGCAGATGGGGGCTTCAACCGAGCTCGTGGTGAACATACCATGCTGGCCATGGAAAGTTTAACTCTTTGTTCTCCAGGGCAGTTGAAAGGCAGGCCCTAACTGCATATGTCAGAAAACAGCAAGACTCTATTAGAAGAAACAGCATTACTAAGGTGAGTAATTTTTTCTTCTTACCCGAGGAGTCCTTTAGCATCAGTAACTTTTTTGCACTTAGCTGGCTAGGTGCAACTGCCCTGGAGGTGTGCCTTTAAGAGGTATTTAAATGAGCGTAGGGCCAAGCCAATCCAAAAAAAAAAAGGGGTGTGAGCTTGAGTGAAAGCTGTTGAATGCTTAAGAATTTTTTCTCCGCTGGACTGAGCAGTATTGCCTCTGAGGTGTCTCCCAACCATACCTCTCAACCTCCTACCTCATAAATCAGGGAGAAAGCTTAAAAAAATCAGGGACAAAGGACCAAAATCAGGGACACTTATTCAAAATTGGACATATATACTCAAGAAGCTGGTAGAATAAAGGGCTTAGTGTAAAATGCATTTTGAAAGGAAGAACAAGTCTGTAACTTTAATGTTTGACATCATTTTGTGCTTATAACCACTGCTATGTGGTCATGGAAACACAATTTTTAGGAGGGACAGAGTAAAATTTTGAGACAAAATCAGGGACGTCCCTGAAAATCAGGGACAGTTGAGAGGTATGCTCCCAACTTTCCTTGTTGACAGCCTGCTAGTGCTTATATGGGTAAAATTTTCCTCATAAATTATTTCCTTTAGTGTGCTGAGTGAAAGTTTTACTTTTTCATTAGCGCTGCGCAAATTTTATATTTTTAGTATGACGGTGCTATTTTGGCTTTATTTTTACCGTGACTATTTAGTTTAATGCCTAATTTTATCGCGAATGCTTATTTTCGATGGTTTCCTTCATTTTTGGGGCCAGTTGTTGTGGGAACCGTGGAATTGGGGTCAGTTGCCTTGTTCTTTACCTCAGACCTCGCAGGGTCTACCGTGAGGCACCTGCGGTAGATTTCAAATTTAAACAGTGCCTGGGGGGTTTCTCTTTAGATTGGCAATTAGGAGGAAACCTTTTTTGTTGTATTACTGGAGCTTTGTATCGTCTGTGTCAGGACTGTCCGTAAGGGTCCAGCAGCCACCTCTGCGCAGTTGAGTATTACTGGGTTTCTGTTAAAATCGGCACTGGTATGGATCCTAGTTTTGCAACCAAAAAATTAAAAAAGGCACTAGTAATAGACAGAGTTTGTTAACTGGAACAGGACTGGCCGGTGGCATTTTCACAGAAACCTGCACTCAGTGTGTAGGTCCAGAACTGGTTTGCTTTGCTTAAATTGGCAAACATAGCAGACAAACCTTTGATTATTATGGCTGAGGATATATCAAAGGCTTCCGACGAGGAGTCATTCGAAAGTACTAATACCAAAAGCAGAGGTGCTGAGGAACCCTCCAGATCCCAGCCAAAAAATAAAGCTTCCAAAGATGAAGTTCCTCACAAATTGTAAAATAAGAGTGACAAAAAAGAGAAAGCTTGATCAAGCCTCTGATGAAGCGGTTGAAAAGAAACTGTGTCAAGACAGATATGCTCCCGTTGCTCCTGGGAAAGCCAATAGTGAGACAACAGGAAGCTTAAAGCATAGAGAAAAACCAAAACATGAACTGCAGGTTCTTCCGTCAGTGCAAGATATGGAAAAAGCATGGCAACTGTTTCAGACCCTTCAAAAGATGTGTCCTCGATTTTACTGGGGCTGGCAAGCACTCTTCTACAGTTCTCTTTTCTGTAGACTGTGAGGGTGATGCAGATGATTATCAATTTTATGATGCCCTGATGTGGATTTTGAGAGCCTTGAGCTCCAAAAGTCCCCGGACCCTCACCTTGGGGATCCCCCGGGTGACCACGAGAATCCGTCCTCTATGTTTACATTTCTGCAAAATATGCTGGATACTCTGGACCTCCCTACGCAGGAGCCCAACCAGGATGTCGATGAAGACGAAGATTATAGGGCGATGAAGGGTCTTTCATCCTCAAAGACCCTGGTCGTCCCTATCTATAATGCATTTAGAAAAAATACCATGAAGATGCTTCAGCACTCCACTTCAGTATCAGGGGTCAATAAGCGGCTTGAGAGAAAATACAAATTGTCTAAAAATGGTACAGAGTTCCTGTCTGCACACCCTAGCCATGAAAGTATAGTGCAGCAGGCAGCTTGTGAGAAAGCTGGAGCCTCCTTGTCGCCGTCTCCCCCTAACAAGGATTCCAAGAAAATTTGACTACTAGGGACATGGATATGTTGTTCATCCACACTCTCGGGCAGGTTCCTTGCCGCTTTAAATCTTGCCGGAAGGTCTTCAAGCTGGCTCCTCCCACCCACCCGGGTGGTAAAACTCTCGGCTCCGCCCCATGACCCCAGATCTTCCTTACCGCTTGGAAGCTCAGGTTCCGTCCTTAACGCTCTGCGTATAAGACTGGTTCCTAACTCTTCGAATCTTCGAAATTAAAAGTTTGTTTTTGCTAAAAAGACTTGGTCTTCTCTCCCTCGCGGCTGCAATGGACAAATTGACTCCCGGTTTCCGGAGATGCCCTTGCGGACAGAAGATGTCTTGGACGGATCCGCACTCCACGTGCGTCTACTGCTTAGGCCTTGAACACGACCCGCAGGCTTGCGACCTGCTCTTCTTTTTGACCTCGTCCTCGAGGCCGTGCTGCCCGTTTACAGCTGGGCGTCCGAAAGAATTCCTCCGGTTAAGTCTAAAGAGGCCGGTTGGCGGTGTCGCGGGCTCAGCGGATCAGCTCGAGCAGATGATCGCCCTCGAAGAGGAGGCGGCGCGGGCCGCTTCTACCTCGGCTGCGGCATTTGTCCCGCTCTCTCTCGGTGCCTCGTACTCGGCTTCTTTTAAGGAGCTTTGTCTGACCCTCTCGACGAAAGGTGAGGGTCCAACTTCTTCTGGACCTTTTTCTCGGTCCAAAAAGAGCAAAAGTAAGCTCTCACCGTCGACGCTCTTGGAAGCGGGAAAGATCCCCCTTCCCTAGTAGTCGACAGTCGACTTCGGTCGACCCCTTGGCTTCGGCCACTGGCTTCACGGTGTCCCCGTCAGGCCAGTTGACCGAGACTCCCGTTGACGCGGTTGAGATTTTTCTCGACCCGTTGGACGGGTTGTCGGCTGGAGAAGCTGAGAATCCCCTCTCCCCGGTTCCCCCGGTGGGAGTTGAGGGTCCCGTCGGCTCGTCTGTGCCTCCGGTTCCGGAGCCTTCGGTAGAATCATCCGAACCGAGGGGAGTGCCGATTCCCGACACCTCCCCGCACCGTCCTCGGCCTAGCTGAGGTTCTAGGTCTCGGTCTCGGACGTCTTCGCGGTCCAGCCGATCCCGCCGCCATAGGCGGTCTGTCACGGCACCGCGGCAAGCGGCGCCGCTGCTCTTCCTCTTCCTCCCTCGGACGAGGGGAGACTTCGGAGCAAGTTGCGTCTGAGGTATGAGGAACTCATGTGGCAACAGCTCCTTCTGACTGGGAATAAGCCGATCCAGTCATCTTCCCGGCCATTAAGTGGCTGTCACCGGAGCGGCTGAAACAACCCCTCGTTGTAGCCGAGGAGCCTGTTCCCAGGCCGGTTGTTCGGCAAATTCCAGCTGCCCCACCGGTTCTGGTGGAACCTCCGCCTCCACAGCCGTTATTTGGGGCTCTGACCAAAAATTCTCGGTCGGCTCAGGGACTGCCCCATAGGCTGTCTGTCACCTCACTCCCGATAAGCCTCGGCAGGTGGAGGGTGGCTCAGGCCGAGCAGCTCTTTGAGGACTCTTCGAGTCCGAGGCGATTCCTCCCTTTTCTCCAAGCGAATGGACTTGGAGTCCTCAGGAGGACAGTCGGTTGGGCGATAGCCCTTCGTCCTTTCTAGGATTACTTGCTCATCTCGAGGTCCACGGGATGAAGCTCGAACCCATTCTAAACAGGCCAGGTATCCCTCACGGAGATTCTGGACGAGGGATTCCTACGGAGGCATTTCGGTGGCGGAGGCCATAGTGGGCCGACCTTGGAGCTTTGCAGCACCCTGCTTCCTGCCCTGCGCCCGGCCAGGATGGCCAGGAAGTATGCGGTCCCTACCGGTTCCCTGTCCGGTTTTCGAACACCCCTCTGCTGAGGGTTGGTTACCGACAGCTGTTTCCGCGCCGACGAACGCCAGGGATGTGGACCAACCTCCCGACAAGGAATCCAAGAAATTGGATTATGCCGGGCGAAAAGTCTATGCTGCGTCCTCTCTCGGCCTTCGTCAGGCCAGTTCGGCCGTCCTCATGGCACATTTTTCTCATGCCCTGTTGGGCTCCCTGGATGAGGTCATCCCTCATCTTCCCGCGAATCTGCAGACTACGGTCAGGCAGGTGCGGGACCAGGGCAGGGCAGTGGCCAAACAGCAGCTCCAGACTGCTTTAGACATCGGGGACTCATGTGCCAGATCTGTGGCGGCCGCAGTGGCCATGCGTCGTCGGGCTTGGCTGAGGATATCCACCTTTACTTCGGATACCCAGCACAAGTTGGCGGACATTCCCTTTTTGGGGACTGACCTCTTCGGCCCTGGGGTGGAAGGTCACCTGCAGAGGATCGAGAAGTCCAGTGCTACCTTGGACTCGGTCTCTTCCGCCCAGAAGGACAAGGGCCGCAAGCCTCAGCCTAAGCCCTTTCGTCCTTCTGCTCTCCCGCGCGCCCGACCCAGCAACGTCAGGGCCAGCAGGCTCGGGCTTGCATCCCAAACCCAAGCCGTCGGCCTCCAACAGGAAGCAGGGAGGAAGGCCCAGGAGGTCCCTCGGCCGGTCCCTCCTCCAAGCCTGCCCAGTGACGGGCTGAGGGGTGTCGACCCCATAACCGTCACCACCCCTGGTTCCCCGTGGGGACGGCTCCGACACTTCCTTTCCGCCTGGTCCGTTATTACCACGGACAGGTGGGTACTGGAGGTGGTGGGAAAAGGCCTGCCTCTATAATTCGAGCAGGCCCCGCCCTTCAGAGCCGTCGCACCTCGGGGGGCCTCAGGGTCCGCAGCCTCACTGTCAGCTCGTCGGGCCGACATCGCTCTCCTCCTCCAAAAGGAGGTGATCAGGGAGGTGGCGGATCCCCCTCAGACCCGGGGTTTGTGTCCAGGTACTTCCTGGTTCCGAAACGGACGGGGGGCTGGCGCCCCATTCTCGACCTACACGACCTCAACAAGTTCCTAAGGTCTCGAACCTTCAGGATGGTCACTCTGGTGCAGATAATACCATCTCTGGAACACGGCGTGTGGTTCTGCTCTCTGGACCTGCAGGCCGGGTTCTTTCACGTCCCTATCCGTCCGTCACTTCGGAGATTCCTTCGCTTTCGAGCGGAGGGATCCCTCTTCGAGTTCCAAGCCATGCCCTTCGGCCTGTCTTCAGCTCCCAGGGTCTTCACCAAATGCATTGCAGTGGTGACAGCTTTCCTGCGGCGCCGGGGGTCCGGGTGTACCCTTACCTGGACGATTGGCTGATAGCAGCCCCCTCCAGACAGGAGGTGGAGCGGTCCAGAGATCTGGCCCTCCAGGTTTGCTCTCAAGTCGGCCTCCTCATCAACGAGGCCAAGTCGGAACTCGAGCCGAAGCAGGTGATTCTGTTTATCGGGGCAGAGCTCGACTCTCTTCGAGCCAGAGCACGGCTTCCGGTGGACAGGGCCGAGGTTCTTACCTCCTTTGCCCAGTCATTTCTGGTTGGGCAATCGCGCCCTGCCCGGGACTTCCTGCGCCTCCTGGGTCTCATGGCGGCCTGTACCAGCGTGGTCCGTTGGGCACGCTGGCACATGCGCCCCCTTCAGTGGGGTCTGGCCAGCCAGTGGTCACAGCGCTCCGATCCATTGGACCAGCTAGTGATGGTGACCCAGGAGATGTGGAACGCTCTCCGGTGGTGGACCGTTCCATCTCATCTGCAGGAGGGCATCCCGTTTGTCCGCCCCGAGCCGACGGTCTCTCTATCGACCGATGCCTCTCTGATGGGTTGGGGTGCCCATCTGGGGGAACACCGAGCGCACGGCCTCTGGTCCCCGCGGGAGTCCCGATGCCACATCAACCTGCTGGAGCTCCGAGCGGTCCGCCTAGCTCTCACCGCCTTTGCTCCGTTTCTCCGGGTAGTGGTCCGAGTCCAGACGGACAATACCACGACCATGTACTACCTAAACCGCCAGGGCGGGACGCGTTCCATGCTTCTATGCAAGGAAGCTCTCCACATTTGGTCACTCGTGCGCAGCCTGGAGGCCGATCTCCTAGCCATTCATGTGGCAGGAGCCTCCAACACTCTGGCCGATGCCCTGAGCCGGATAGGGGCTGCATCTCACGAGTGGTCTCTCCTGCTGGAGGTAGTACAAGATCTGTTCTCCCACTGGGGCACACCTCAGGTGGACCTGTTTGCCTCCAGGGAGAATGCGAAGCTGAGGCTGTTTCATGCCCGGCCCCCTCAGCAGGGCTCGCTGCAGGGGGATGCCTTCTCGAGGCTGTGGACCCGGGCCTCTTTCGCCTTTCCCCATTTCCCTTGATCCACAAGGTGCTTCTCAAGGCAAGGGACAAGGCGCGGGTGATTCTGATAGCCCCAGACTGGCCCCGCCAGTTCTGGTACCCAGATCTCCTCAGCCTCGGCTCCAGGCTCCCGAGGCAGCTTCCAGCAGCCCAGACCTGCTCTCAGTCAATCAGGGAAGGTGTTCCATCTGGACCTTCAATCCCTGCACCTGATGACCTGGTTCCTGGCTAGAGTTCCAGGTGGGTCTTTCCGATGAGGTCCTCAATGTTGTTGAGGCGTCCCGTAAGGGTTGACCAGGAAATGCTATGCCTTCAAATGGAAGAGATTTTCCATCTGGTGTCAGGGCAAGGCTTGGACCCTTCCTCCTGTCCTTTGGCAAGCATCTTGGACTATTTATGGTCCCTTTCTAGTCAAGAGCTTAGGTCGGCGACCCTAAAGGTGCACCTGGCAGCCATTTCTGCTTGCAGTGGGCTGGGGGAGCAGTCGGTGGCACAGGAGAAGGTGGTCTAGCGCTTTTTCAAAGGCCTTGATCACATTTCCCCTTCGGTGCGAGAACCTCCACCTCCGTGGGATTTACTGCTGGTACTGGCAAAGCTCATGGGCAAGCCATTCGAACCAATGTGCAGGTGTGAACACTCTCATCTGTCGTGGAAGACCGCCTTCTTGGTGGCTATCACGTCAGCCAGAAGGATGGGAGAACTCCAGGCGCTCTGCATCGAGTCTCCTTACCTGGTCTTCCACAGGGACAAGGTTGTCCTGCGCCCCCAACCAAAATTCCTTCCGAAGGTGATGTCGGAGTTTCACCTTAACCAGGTGTTGACTCTGCCGGTGTTCTACCCCAGTCACACCTCGGAGGCCGAATATAGGCTCCATACTTTGGATCCTAGAAGGGCGCTCACTTATTATAAGGAGCGCACGGCTGAAATTCGGGGAGAGGTTCGCCAGCTGTTTGTTACCTACGCTGAAGCCGCACCTGGCAGACCTGCAGCCAAGCAGACGATAAGCAGGTGGGTCACCTCCTGCATAGATCTCTGCTATAAGTTGGCGGGCTTGGAGCCTCCCAGAGGGATAAGAGCTCATTTTACCCGTCATACTGCTGCATCGGTGGCTGCTTCCAGGGACGTCCCTATCCAGGAAATCTGCAGGGCTGCTACCTGGAAGTCAGCACACACCTTCATTACCCATTACCACATCGACCTTGAGTCACGCCGGGATGCTGGTTTTGGGGCCTCGGTTCTCCAGTCTTTATTCCTAAGTAGGGGGTGTGCGCCTTGCCTCCCTCCTCCCGGAGAACTGCTAGGAGTCTGCCAGACAGTGTGGATGAACAACATATCCATGTCCTAGAAATACAGGTTACTCAGCTGTAACAGCAGTTCTAGGAATGGTTGTTCGTCACACGACCTCCATTCTCCCGGCTTCGGCCTTTAACCTGAGCTTCCAGCGGGCCAGATCTGGCGTCATGGGGTGGAGCCGAGAGTTTTACCACCCGGGTGGGTGGGAGGAGCCAGCTTGAAGACCTTCCGGCAAGATTTAAAGCGGCAAGGAACCTGCCCGAGACAGTGTGGATGAACAACATATACCATTCCTAGAACTCCTGTTACAGTTGAGTAACCTGTATTTTCTAGCAAAGAAAATGTATGCCACAGTTTCCCTGCTTCTCAGGCTTTCTTCTTACACGGCATTAACAGGCCAATATCAGAAAGCCTTTTAGAAATCTGTCCAGGCTATCGCCTGCAACGGATCAGATTCTATGGTGCAGGAGCTGGTGGATATGTCAAATTGCCCTGGAAGCTACTGTGTACCAATTCCACATGGCAGATTACAACAGATGGCCACCAGCTCTACTAGGGTCTCCTCCATTCAAACCCTTGAGGTTCCCTGTGTCTCCATAGTCATGGGAAGTAAAGCTTTCTCTGTCTCTGCCCCCTCCCTCTGGAACAGTTTTCTGGCACCCGTTCGTACATTGCCATCCCATGAGTCTTTCAAATCAAACCTGAAGGCCAGGCTAATGGAAGCGTTCTCCTGTAAATGCTTACTGGGCAGAGTAAGAACCCAAAAGCCACCATAATTCTCGACCATTGACTAGGACAGCATGACCACCCTCCTCTCTTTCCCCATCCCTGCCCCTCCCTCCCTAGAGTCAAATCCCACATGCTGACCTCTCATAATACCTTGCACTGCCTACCTGTAATACCCCTTAATAAATCCCTTGCTATTGGACTGGCAGGGCTCAGCACATCTTTTCCTGTCCTCCACATACTCATCCGGTTGCTACCCCTCTGTTCTGAGCCAGGCACACTGTCTGTGTGTCATGCTGTGCTTGTCGCTAACTCTCTCAGGTCAGCTGGCATGGCACTTGACTAGATGTTGCTATATCCGTTAGACTTAAAAAGCTTCTTGTCAATCGATATAATGTAAATGGCTCTCCTTTTGCACTACCGCCTGTATTTCTCATGGTACCTTATTTTGCCATGCTTGTATACCATATGTAAACAATGGCTGTTTCATCATCCATTGGTGTTTGTACAGTATAATCAAATGTATATATTGTTTGTACAGTTTAATCAAAAGTGTATATTGTCTCTACTACTACGTTACTGTGTCACCACGTTGTGGCCTGGGTCGTGACTGAAAATGGTCCTCTGGATCAGTGCACCTACTTGGTTACCAAAAACATAAACAAGCATTTGTCAATGCTGAATGTTTGCTTGCTGGCATTGGCACTGGTAGTGTAGAAGTTACAGAGCTGCATAACAGGAATGGCAGTGAAGTATTCAGTGTTCCACTTTGCGTGAAAATATAAAGCGGTGGTAATGGGGAGGAGCCACAGGGGGCGGGGTCACCAGGGGCGGAGCTACCGGTGGGCGGAATCAGTTTGGATGCAATAAATGCATAAGAAACAAGAAATAAGAGTAATATGATCTGGAAGCCTCTGTAGTGTGCAGTAGCAAAAGAAAATTGTGATACAACATACTGGAGAACCTCTGCATTCTAGTTGCAGGCCAGGCAACAGTTTGTGAGAGTCTTGACGTTTTGGTGCGGCCATACTACATCTCTTTACTAGTGCCTGCAAGGCCAAGATCTAATCTTCGGTTTCGCAGTCTTGCCCAATGAGCTGCAGCTTCCAAATAAGGGAAACTGTCAATATCAGGGCCCTCAATTGAGATAAGCATAAGTGCATTTAGCACACTGGCACTTAATCTATTTTGTTCTTGCGTTTTTATTCGATTCAGTGCAGAAAAACCCCTCTCACAATCTGCAGTTGACATTGGTATTATGATTGCCAGTTCTGCCAAAGTAGATATGTTTGGATACAGGTCTACATACTTAGTAGTTAGAGCGTGCAGCACATCAGAAATAGTCTTAAAGGCCATCTTTTCCGTGAACATGAGACTATGCAGGGAAGCCCATTCCAGTGCAGAAGCATCTACATCCACAACAGTAGCATACTGACCAAGAATAATCTCAAGGCTATCACTACCATACCCTTCCAACTCTTCAGTATCCCCTTCCGGTATCATGCTGGGGTCAAAGATACTGAACGCATCCAAAAGTTTTGTGCTTGGAAACCTTTGCTCAATTTGAGCAATTAGGGCCCTAATAAAGTTGTCATGCACAGAGGTTCTGAAATGATGTAACTGTGGTTCGCTAAATGGCAAGTTTAGGCCATTATCATTCAGGAGTACTAGTTCAGGCGAAACGGAGGAGAAGTACTGACCAGGTACCAGTAGGCGTGCCCTAAGAATCTCTAACGTGGAATGTAAATGTCTCTTTATATCAGTAAAATTCAGAGCTGATGTTTGAAAGCATTTAGATAAGATGCTAAGGTGTGGAAGTATGTCACACAACATGCATAAAATAGAGAAAAACTCCCAGTTTTCCACCATTTTTACTAGGCCCACAGCTTGGGGATCATGCCTTTCAGAGGCCTCTCTATGCAAGGACGTAACGACAGATGGGAAAATCTTCCTTAGTGTGTCACATGCTGCATCATGGGACAGCCACCTAACTGCTTTTGCCTGTTTAGGCTTTAAAACAAGGTTTTCCATTGCCTGCTGAATTTCTTTCAGAGCAGCCATGTGAACAGCAGAGTTTTCATAATATCTGTATAAGTGATTTAGTGTTTGATTAAACTTTTTAATGGCGTTCACTTCATTTACTGCTGCCTTTACAGCCAAGGCCTCCTGGTGAGCCATACAGTGATTTTCAAAAAGAATTGGGCTGACTTCTTTCAGCTTTTTAGCCACCCCGTTTTGCCTGCCCAGCATAACGGCTGCTGCATCACTGCCTAACCCTGCAAGGTGATCAACCGAGATTTGATTATCAGAGAACTCCAGCATTTTTTTTTTAACAATTTTGTTTGTCTTTCCATCAATTAGTTCCTCAAGTCCCAGGAAAGAAACTCTGGGTTTCCCTTCTTTGCAGTACATACCATACAAAATGAGCTGCTTCATAACAGCAATATCAGTTGTTTCGTCCACCAAATATGAAAAAAATTTGGCAGCCTTCAAATCTGTAAGAACTGATCTCCTGACCACCTCACCCAGAGAGAGAACCATTTCTCTGACAGTTCGATCAGAACGATATTTAACAGCATCAGCAATGTGTATATTGTCTAGGTATTTGCATCCCAATGATTTGGCGAGATCCAGCAGTGAGCCATATTTCGTTAATAGTGAGGCAGCTCATTTTTATTAGCCAGTACATGCACGAAGGGATGCCACAAAAGCTTCTTGTTCAGAGTCAGGGCCTGCTGCATTGCCTGCTCTATTCCACCTTTGAAGCAGAAATTCTGCAGTTAGCTTCCAGTTCAGAAGCAGCAACGTGAACTGAACTGTTCTGATGCCTTTTTATAGCATCTTCTCTGAATGTTTTACACCCACTGAGTACCCAAACTGTTCCTGATTTGGGCATCTGTTTATGTTTTATGCAAAATGCACAAAACATGCCATCATTTTCTTTGTACTGTAACCAACAGTATTTAAGCCAGCCAGTATAAAATCCTGTTGCTCTATGCTTAGAGGTGTTTTTTTCTGTATTACAGGAGGAAGAAGTGCAGGGAGTTTTTTGGACAATGACGTTGATATCAACTGGACCAATTGGCATTGTCCCAATCAACTCACAATTGTCATCTTGATCAGGATGTTTCCGTTTTTGAGTTAATTTGAAACCAAAGTTAGTTAGTTTCTACGTTGTGTATAATAAAGCTTTTTTTTCCTGAGTGTTATCGTGTGTTTATTTGTCAATACAGAACAAGAGTTTGGTAATGCTGGTTGAGCCCCAAATATTTTTTCTCACACAAATATTTTTTTGCTCCCTGAATCAGGGTTCAGAACAAGTGACCACTGACGAAGCAAGACTAAGTGCACAACCTGACTAGTGGGGCAGACCCCCTGGTGGCACAGTTAAGGAGACCAGAATTTTTTTTCTCACACAAATATTTTTTTGCTGGCTACAAAACAAATCTCTGGTGGTCAGGTTTATTTTTATTTGGTTTAATTCAGGCTAAGGTCCTTCCAGTGTCGCCTATCAAAGGGCTGTAAAGTGCACCAAAACGTTGATCTTCTGCGCAGTCACTGTTTTTTTTTTTTTTCTTTCTTACTGCCAGTATTTTTTCCTACCCTTCAGCAGTTCAAATAAAGCTGCTGCCCAGGTCCGCTGTGAAGACCACACAGTGATTCTGCTCCCCTCTCAAATCAAACCCAATTAATAGTTCCCTCTCAAACCTTCAGATCTTTTTTTATTTAAGTAAAATTGCCTACTCAGTCAGTAATTAAACACAGCCAACACTTCTCTAAGAGTCATTGACTCACAGGCAATCTGTATTGTTTTTTTCCAATCACTGCAAATTATTTTTCAGTTGCAATCAAATCAGTGAAAGCTGCTGCTCTGTGGAGTCCACACAATGATCTCTCCCTTCCCTGCCCACCTCACTCAGCCAACTTCAAAGCAGTAAATTAACAGCAAAGTTAAGTTAGTAAAATAGTTTTCACTGTGATCAACACTGCTACTTCTTCAACACAGATTTATGTTTTTTTTTTTTTTGGGGGGTTAGCTGCCTGCTGTCACAAATCTATAGCCCGACTTCACATGCTACAAATTACAAAACGATCATCTCCTTGGAAGACACACACTCAGTCACACTGGCAAAAACCCTCGAGTGGCAGCAGACTACTTTAGTGGGACTTACCCCTAAGTGTTGTAGCTGCTCCACTATAGGGCATCTTAGCTGTCACTCTCCTGCTTCCTCCGTGATTGGTTCCACAATTTGGCGCCTTGCATGGTCTGCTGACTGCTAGACCAACAACTCCGTGATCACCGACGGTGTAACTGACTGCGGTTGCGTGATGAATACCTCCGTGACCGCTCAGGATGCTGGAATTTGCTGCTTGCGTGCGCGCTCCTAACGTGCACGCTCCTAGTGCTTGATCCGAACATTTAAAGGGACAATGGCGCTAAAAGCGCTGCCAACCACACAATCAAGCAGGAAAGAGTGGCGGCAATACAAAATGAGAGGCGGACATTCAAGACAGCATGGCGGCCTGCCTCTCATTTTTAATGAATGGGGATCACTGAGTATTGAACTGAAGCCAACCCCATCACCACCCTGCAGAGAGTGACAGACATTGGGTTGTGGCTTTGGGTCGTCAGGCATAACGGGCACGCCATTTCACCACACCCTGCCCTGCAGACACCGACAAGTGTCACGGTGTGCCTTGAGGTCTTTGGCCCTTATGTGCACCCCATTCCATCAGGAAATACGGTGAGATGGGTGCAGTATAGGAGAATGGGGTGAAGTCTGGGGCCAAAGAGTCCAAGCCATACCTCAATGCCTTTCACTGGCTGCAGGGTGTGGAATGGTATGAGCATTACAGGCAAGAATCCCAAGTCACACCCCTGATGCCTGTCATTCTCTACAGGGTGGGGCGTTATGGTTGAAAACCCTAACACCTCAGGTATTTGTTGGTATTTTCACTCCAAATTTTCAACATATTTTTTTTTTTTTTTTTTTTTGACCCCCACCTCATGGACAGTGGCAATATCAGTTTGTTAGCCGGAAGCTGTTTATGCACAGTGACTGCGGCATTTAGCACCACGGGTGCAAAAACACATTCCGAACAGGATGTGAAAAATGACAGCTGTACTGTTCATGGGGAGGTGGAAAAAATGGCAATGTTGCAAATATGCAGTAAAAATATTAAAAAAAAAAAAAAACTGGTGAAGTCACGAGTGTGCATAGATACTGTGCAACGCACACCCGTAATGTAATTAGTTTGGTGAGTTTTTACAGCAGATTGGCAACTCGGGCATTTTGGTGCCTCCGATCATGAACAGTGTCACTGTGATTTTCTTTATCTGTCCCGAACAATGATTTCCCCCAGCGACCACGCATCTCTGGGCTGAAAGTGCGAAAACACATTTCGGCCATGTTGTGAAAAATGACAGCTGTACTGTTCATAAGGAAGTGTGGAAAAATGCCACTGGTGAAAATCTGGACTGAAAATATTACAAAGTCATGAACTTACGAGGAAACTGCGCAATGCTCACTCGTAACACAGTCATTTTATGGACTTCTGTCACCAAATTTTCAACATAGCCATTTTAAGACCTCTGCTCATAACCAGTGTGACTGTGATTTTCTTAATCTGTCCCAAACATTGCTTTCGCACACCGACTGCACCATTGTGCGCTACATGTGCGAAAACACATTTTGGGCAACGTGAAAAATGGCAGCTGTACTGTTCATAAGGAAGTGTAGTAAAATGGCAATGTGGAAAATCTGGAGTGAAAATATAGAAAATTAGAAACTTACAAGGCGCGGCGTAGGAACTGTGCAACGCACACTCATAAAACAGTCATTTTTTTTATGAATTTTTTCACCAAATTTTCAACATAGCCATTTTAAGACCTCTGCTCATGAACAGTGTCACTGTGATTTTCTTAATGTGTCCCATACATTGATTTCGCACACCGACTGCGCCATTGTGCGCTACATGACTAGAAACATGTTTTGGGCAAGATGTGACAAATGACAGCTGTACTGCTCATAAGGAAGTGTAATAAAATAGCAATGTTGAAAATCTGGATTGAAAATATTGAGAATTTGCAAACTTACGAGCGTGCGTAACACAGTCATTTTTAGGGACTTTTTCACCAAATTTTCAACATAGCCATTTTAAGACCTCTGCTCATGAACAGTGTCACTGTGATTTTCTTAATTTGTCCCGTACATTGATTTCGCACACCGACTGCGCCATTGTGCACTACATTGGTGGAAACACGTTTTGGGTGAGATGTGAAAAATGACAGCTGTACTGGTCATAAGAAGGTGTGGTAAAATGGCGATGTTGAAAGTCTGGAGTGAAAATATTGAAAATTCGCAAACTTACGAGAGTGCGTAGGAACTGCACAACGTACGTTTGTAAAACAGTCATTTTTTGGAATTTTTCCACCAAATTTTCAAAATAGGCTTCTTGAGAGCCCACCTTATGAACACTGGCAGTGTCACTTCATTATTCGGTCCGAAAGGTGATTTCATGCAGTGACTGCAAAATCACCCTTCGGGCCTGAATAATGCCATGACAGTGACAGCATTTATGAGAAGGGGTCCCAAAAACCCCATGTTGAAAATTTGGTGCAAAAATTCCAAAAAATGCCTGACCTATGCAGCAAAGTTGAAAAAACCCTATCTATCCCATTATACAGCTTACTGGCATTTCCTCAGTTCGCATTCGGCTTTGAAGAGTGCAGACGTGTTCCTGGTCCACCGATAATCGTTGCGCCGAGCTCCGGGTAAGTATATGGGGTGAGGAGGCAGGTGCGCAGTGGGTGGGTGCGGGTGATGAGGAGGCGGGGAGACTGCGAGGCGTTTTCTTCTTTACAGGGTTTTTAGACTACGCGGGACATTTGCCACACTGGGGTGGGCTCCCAGCGTGGCAGCTGGAAAGGGTGTTTGGGGGGGGCTGGAGCCGATGGGGGATTGGGCACCCCCGTCGGCTATAACACATTTTCCCATGCTGAGGTGGGCTACCAGCATGGCACTGGATGCTTTGGGAGGAGACAATGGAGCCGACTGGGGATTCAGGCACCCCGACCGACAGCGGCATTGGGGAGACAGTGGAGCCGGCGGGGATTGGGCACCCACCTGCAGCGGCATTTGAAGGCTGTGGGGTGAGCAGACAGCCGACGGGATTGGGCACCCCCGTCGGCTATACAATGTATGCGCATGGGGGCCGAGCACGCAGCATGCGTGCATGTGTGTGTGTGTGTGTAGGGGGAGCGCACATGAGCAGGCGATATCTGATCGCTGCTCACTGAAGCATAGCTCCCCCTTTCAACTGTATGCCACTGCATTTTGGAGCTGTCATAGACAGCTCAGCAGGCATTGGAGAACTGCGGCCATGCCTGCAAACACACTGACTGAATTGGAAGAGGGCTGCCACACCTCTGAAAACTCGGATGATGCCACTATGTTTCTTGCACATGCGTGCAAGCAAACATAATGAATGAATGAATGATGCGGCCTGTAGGGCGATGGCCCATACCATCTCTCTTGAGACGCTTCACCTGACTTAGAACAGTCTGACCACAGACACACAGAACAAGGCCATGGATTTTCCCTGTGATCAAAATATGTTTGATTACAGAACCACTGACTACATGAAAAAAGTCCCGAGTACAAGGCCTCCTGGCAGAGCCACTCATCCAAGCCTAAACCCGCCACCCCTCAGAGATCCCATCCCAGGGGCGGTACGGGCAGAAGTTTTGTTCCTAGGCCACTTCGATCTCTATCCCCAATTGACTTTAGCCAGTACAGGTGGTCTTTCAGAGGCAGGGGCAGAAAGGGCCAGAGAAGAGCCACCTCTACCCAGCCATCTACCTCTCGGTCTAAGTCCTGATGTGAGTGTCCAGGTCGCTTCCCCATTTCCAGTTGGAGGCGGACTCTCAGTATCTTCAGCACTGGTCCCTCATCACGTTGGACAAGTGGGTGCTGGAGTTAGTGGAGAAGGGTCTGTTGTTTCAGTTCAAGCAGCTGCCAGACCTCAAGTGTACCCAGGTGTCAAGACCTCTGTCCCAAACACAGATACTGCTGTTGGAAATGGAGATACAAAACCTTCTGGCTTTATGAGCAATGGAGAGGGTCACCACCCATGAAAAGGGGCAAGGGCCTCTACTCCAGGTATTTTGTGACACTAAAGAAAATTGGGGAGTGGTGACCTATCTTGGAGCTCAGATATTTAAACATTTTAAAAAACCCAAATTCAAAATGGTCACTCTGTCACTGGTCATACAGTCCTTACAGCAGGGAGACTGGCTAGCCTTGCTCGACTTAAAGGACGCCTACTTCCGTATACCCATAAGGAGATCGCACAAGAAGTTTTTCAGGTTCAAACTCCCTTCGGGTCTCTATCAGTTCACCGTAATGCCCTTTGGTCTATCATTTGCCCCAAGAGTCTTTACCGGGTGTCTCGCAATGGTAGCAGCACATCTCAGGAGACTGGGTGTTGCTGTCTATCCCTATCTGGATGTCTGGATCATAGTAGCAAAGTCTCCTTGTCAGGTCAAGAAATCTCTCTTCCTCACAGAATGTACTCTGGAATCTCTGGGTTTCCTGGTAAATCTAAAGAAATCTCACCTGGAACCCACTCAGCTGCTCACTTTCATAGGGGCCCAGCCGGACACTCAGAAGGGATATGCTTTCTTCCTGCAGGAAATTATTCAGAGTTTCCTTTCAGTGGCAGATTCTTTTGCCCAGGGACAACCAACACCAGCCAGACATTTCCTCAAACTTCTGGGACATATGGCCTGTATGACTGCAGTAGTCCCAGGGGTCCGGTACAGGATGACACTCCTGCAAGCCTACCTCAGAGCTTGCTGGTCTCAGAGAAGCAACACATTTTCAGAGTTGATACCTGTGTCGTAGAGTGGGATTTGAGAAAGCCAGATTGGAAAGGAATAAAAAAGGGATGAGGCATCCAGGAATTGGGAGAGTTGGGACAGAACCAGCTGCTCCTGAAGTTTAGCCAGGATCGGGAGTAGGGAGATGGGTCTGTAATTGCCAGGAGAGGAGGGGTTGCCGCCTTTTGGGAGGGGTATGACAGTGGCCATTTTCCAGGATGTTGGTACTTTGACCAGGGAGAAAGAGAGATTGAAAAGTGCGCCAGGGGGCGGCTATGGCAGGGGCTGACAGGAAAAGCAGCTTGGCGTCCAGGGACGAGGGGCATTTGCCTTTGTTAGGATTCAGTGCCCTTAAAGTATGGAGGACTTCTACAGGGGATACGGATGGAAAACAAAAGGTGGGATTTGGGAGTGGGGGTAGGTGCTGGGGTGCTGTGTGGGAGGACAGGGGTGCATAAACTGGTGAGGACAGAGGGTTGACGGAGCAGCTGGAAATGGGAGTTGAAGGCTTCAGCAACACCGATGGCGTCGGAGATAAGGGTGCCGTTTACTGAGATTGTTGGAGGGGGTGGCTGGGTAGGAGGAGTGAGCAGGGATTTCCAGATGTCTGAGGGGTGGTTAGAATTTTTACTAAAGGTTGACAGGAAGTAGGCCTTTTTGGCTTGGCGAATCCGATTTGTGCACTCATTTCGTAGGGCTCTGTAGGAAGCAAGGGAGGCCTGGATGCCCAATTTCTTATAAGCTTTCCAAGCGTGGTCCCTGCTGTGGCAGGTTTTGATAATGTCAGCCGTGATCCAAGGGAGATGTGCTCCTCTGACCCTCTTTGTGCGTAGAGGGGCGTGCTTGTTCCAAACTTTCAGGAAACAGTTTAAAAGCATTAAAGGCATCATCGATGGAGGATGCCTCGGTGATGCAGGACCAGTCAATCTGACCCAAGTCCGCGAGGAGAGCTACTAGGTCTAGGGAGTTGTAAGACCTGGTGAACCAGCGTCTTGGGGGGGAGCAGTGAGCCTTCCTGACCAAGTAAACCATGTGATGGTCACTATTGGAGTCGGAAGAAGGCCTGCTTTAATGATTCTGCTGGATGTGTGGTGAGGGCCCAGTCCAGTAGAGAGTGCTTTTTGACTTGTGGTTTAGTCGGGTTGGCTCGCTTATTAGTTGCATAGGGTTTGGGGCCTTTATTTTGTCTCAGAGGGCATATCCGACCCTAACCAATTGACATTATAGTCCCCACAGCATAGACTTGCCTCCTTTAGCTAAAGGATTGCAGCGTGGTTAGATGGGCGAGGATATCATCAGGGGTGCGTGCATGGGGGCAGTATGTGCTGGCCACATATACATGAGGTATGAGAAAGTGATATCTTATTTAGTGTAGCGTCTATGTCAGCCAGAAGAGGGATCACCACAGGTGTGAATTGTGAGTGTTAGAGATGTATGTAGCCGTGCTTCCGCCTTTCTTTTACCTGCCCTGTCGTGCCTAATTATTGTAAATCCTGGGATAGAGACTTCAGCATCCGTATGATGTGGTTTTAGCCAGGTTTCGGAGATGGTCAGTATGTCAGGCTCCAATGTTAGTGCGATAGGTTGAAGTAGTGAGATTTTGGACAGCAGGCTGCAGGTATTTAGGTGGAGTATGCGTAGGCCTTTGGGGAGAGAGGTTGGGGGGAGAGAGTAGGGATCGGGCCTGGGTTTACCTCTATGTCTCTTGACAGGAGCAGGAGAAGGGCATATAGGTACAACATTTTCCAGGAGTGGGTTATGCAGGAGAGGGTACGGCAGTGACCAGAGGAGGCCGATGGGTGACGGGGGGTTGAGGAGTTGAAAATATAATGCCCCAGCTGAAAGGAGGGTGGCAGGATTGCGGCCGAGATAATGCCGTAGTGGTCATGAAATAAATCCGGTACAGGTGGGTGAGGGGAAACACCAGGGTATGTCTGCAGGGACCAACGGGGTTGCAGGATCAGTGGAGGTTCCTTCTCAGGAAGGGTTGAGGGTGGTAAGGAGGTTAGCGCAGCCATAGAGGGGCAGAGGAGGCCAGTGAGAATCAGCATCCTGTGCAGCTATCAGCTTAATTAAATACAAAAATTTGGTGGGAGCCCTCTAGTGGAGGCAGCTGATAAGCTGCAAATGGTAAATGGGCTAATGGGTTTTATCCAGTCATGTGACTAGTACCTAACCCTATAAAGGAAGAGCCGCCAAGGGTGGTGGTGAAGTGGCGGGGAGTGAACCACACAGAAGTCCAAATGAAGCAAGCTGCAGGGGACTGACGGAGAAAACAGCAGCTGCTAAAAATTGAAATATGGCACCTTATGCGCTCCTCTCCGTAGCAGTACCTGGTGCTTTGAAGTGTCGAGGATCATCAGATGAAGCGGAGGCGCGGCGATTCCAGGCACCTCTCGACCCACTCCGCGGCTTCTGTGGAGACAAGGAAGAGGAATATATAAGGCAAGCTGTGGGAGGAGCAAAGGTTGTGTTTTGGTGAGTAAACAGACCGGAGCAAAATAAACCTCTAACAATTTGTACTTTGCAAAGGGCGCTCCTATGATTTCTATTGTCTGCTTTCCTGTTTGGGGGGGGGGGGGGCTGCGACCACGAGGCTAATGGCCACTGCAACCCGGGCATGTGTTGAGAAGAAAGAACAGTTGGGGTCAGGCAGGCAGCTAAGGTGAAGCAGCTTGGTGGATTTGATTATTTTTTCCTGAAATTAAGGCTCCGGAGCTCTACTGCTGCGATGCCTGGGAAAAATAGCCCCAGCAGTCTGCGATGCACTCGGCCACAACAAAATACCAGGTGAAGCAGGTTCTAAACCAAGTTAAAAGCACCACCCAGCTCAGTGCATAACATGGGGTATGAGCAGTTAAAGTCCTTAAAACAAGCTTATTACCAAAATTGACTTAACACTCTTCTTAGTTCAGTGCATATGAGCAGGGTAATATACTGTACAGATTCAAATTAAAGTAACTTAAGAACAGGGTAAAGTACTGTGCAGGCTCAATTAAAGTAACTTAAGAACAGGGTAATTCAACTAGCATTGGAGCTAATAATTATTATACTTTTACGGCTTACTTAAATCCAGCTGTCCTAGGTTCAAATAATAGGGATTATAATTATTACATAATTGCGGTTTATAAATTCAGCAGATCTTTGTTTGATTCCCATGTCTTCCACTTGTATGGTGTGTGACACTGAGCAAGGTGTTTTAAGACAACGCTGTAGAAAATAATTCTTTAGCCCAGAAAAGTTATTAAGACTAAGTATTATTTTGCCTCGCAATTATTTTCTTGGCACCATGACTTATCGGAGACCATTACTTAGGAAATAATGTAAGCCCTACAACAAGGGTGATGAGGCCCTCCCCCATGGGTTCTTTTGCCCTTACTGTGTTGCTCAACACCCCCCAGCCGGTTCTCTGGTCTGGGTAGGGGGAGTACCTGGTGCTTAAAGGCAGTGGCAGCAGAATTGCAAGATATTACCTTTGTGGCTCCTGAGTGAGGTTGAGCCCCGATTTCCCGCAGGACATCCCTGCAGATACACCTGACCCCAGTAGGGCCCCTCAGGTCTGGGGGGCCCCTCATCCAGGCACGTTCAGGTGTGGCGCAGCGAGCTTAGGCTGCGATAACTAATGTGCAGGCAGACCCTGACCCTGCCTTTCCAAAGGTCAGGATGATGATTATGGGGATCTTGGAAGTTCCTGACCGTAAATTAAATTAAAATTAAGTTTAAAGACTTCCGGTGATGTCACGGAGTGATGGTACGCTAGACTAAAAGCTCTAGGACCTGTCTATAAAAATCTAACTTAATCCTCCCACAAACTACACGCTGCAGAGTCTTAAAGACCAAAGATCGATTCCGAAATGACCGCCAGAAATAATAGGCCGAAAATGACAAAAAACAATAGCTCTCAACTGAAGTTAAAATAGCTTACCATGGACGAGGAAAGAGAGGGCTACGTGGCTTGCTCACGAAGAGATTGCAACCTTGGAGTCATCGGCGGACACAGAAGATAATGAACTCCTACTTCTGAGGAGAGCCGAGAGAACCCTCCAAAAAATATTATCATCGGTGCAGAAAATAGAATCCTCACTTGCGGATCTACACCAAGATGTACGGAAGATAGATGGCAAGGTGGCGGAAAACACAGTGAGAATTACTGAGATAACAGAGCTGCAAGACACTGATAACAAAGTCCTCCTGTTCCTGGAACAAACACAGAAACACAGACTTTGACGGCAGATAAGGACCGCTAGGCCCATCTAGTCTGCCCATTTCCCTACCTACAGGATAGGCCGCAGATCCTAGTTAACCAACAGCCTATTTCTTCCTACCCACCACAAGAATTGCCTTATGTCTGCCCCATGCATTCTTGAATTCTCCCACAGTTTTAGACCCCACAACCTCCTCAGGAAGGCTGTTCCATGCATCCACTACCCTCTCTGTGAAATAATACTTCCTCACATTGCCCCTAAACTGCCCTCCTTCTATCTTTAAATTGTGTCCCCTTGTTCTTGCAAGTCTCTTTTTCTGAAAGATGCTACCCTCTTGGACTTTGTTGATTCCACTGAGGTACTTAAAAGTTTCTATCATGTCCCCCCTCTCCCTTCTTTCCTCAAGGGTATACATATTAAGCTCCTTTAGTCTCTCCTCCATACGAGCTTCTCTTGCAGACCCTGCACCATTTTAGTGCCCTCCTCTGACTGCCTCTATCCTGTCTATGTCCTTGAGAGATGGGGTCTCCAGAACTGGACACAGTACTCCAGATGGGGTCTCACCAACTGTCTGTACAGAGGGATAACAACTTCCTGTTTTCTGCTGATGATGCCTCTCCCTATACATCCCAGTATACCCCCAGCCCTCCCTACTGCCTTCTCACATTGCTTGCTAACCTTAAGGTCATCTGATATGATTACCCCCAGGTCCCTTTCCTTTTTTGTTGTTGTTACTACCTCCCCACCCATTGTGTATTCTTCCCCTGGGTTTTTGTTTCCCAGGTGCATTATTTTGCACTTCTTTGCATTGAATCCTAGCTGCCATACTTCTGACCATTCCTCCAACCTTGCCAAGTCCCTTTTCATCCTTTCCACGCCTCCTTGTGTATCAACCCTGTTGCAGATCTTTGTGTCATCTGCAAAAAGGCATACTTTTCCTTCCACTCTCTGCAATGTCACTGATGAAGACATTAAAAGGACTGGACCAATACTGAACCCTACTGTACCCTACTAGTAACCCCCTTTCTTCAGAGTGGACTCCATTTACAATTACCTTCTGTGTCCTGTTGTCCAGCCAATGTTTTACTTAGGCTACCACCCTGGATCCCTCCCAGGCTGGTTAATTTGACTATTAATCTTTGTGTTGGACTGTAGTCAAATGCCTTGCTAAAGTCTAGGTAGGCCATGTCCACAGCCCCTCCCTGGTCTACTACTTTGGTCACCCAGTCAAAGAAATCTATTAGATTTGTCTGACATGACCTTCCGCTGTGAACCCATGCTGCCTTGGGTCCTGTGCTCCACTGGCCTCTAGGTACTCAACTATTCTTTCCTTCAGAAGTGACTCCATCACTTTCCCTACCACAGAGGTCAGACTGACAGGTCTGTAGTTTCCTGCCTCTGTCTTGGTCCCACTTTTGTGAAGGGAATCACATCCGCCTTCCTCCAGTCCTCGGGTGCCACCCATCCTCCCATGATTTATTAAAAGGAGTAGCTAGTGGTTTCACTAGTTCCTCCTTAATTCTTTTAGAATTCTGGGGTGAATTCCATCAGGACCCATTGCTTTGTCCACCTTCAGTTTTAGGAGTTCTTGCAGAACCCTTTCTTCTGTGAAAGGACTGGGATCGACCCCCGCTATCAAGAGTGCTTCTGTTAATTGGATTAGGCACTTCTCCCTCCTCTTTTGTGAATACTGAGCAGAAATATTCATTCAGTATCCCTGCTTTTTCACTGTCCCCCTCTGCCCACCCACCGTTCATTCTATTCAGCCTCACTATCCCTCCTTTGTCTTTCTTCGCTGATGTACCTATAAAGGTTTTATCCCCTTCTTAACTGAGTTGGCTATCTTTTCCTCAGTTTGGGCCTTTGCTATTCTGACTTCCCTCCTGCTTCCTTCTGCCTTAACTGGTACCTCTCTGTCCTGCTCCTTCTGTGTTTCCTTATACTCCGGAATGCTATCTTTTCTTCCTGACTTTCACAGCCACCTCTTTTGAGAACCATAGTGGTTTTTCTTTCGTTTTGATTTGTTTATTTGCTTCATACAAAGGCTTGTTGCCTCTGTGATGGCAGTTTGATAATTCCCATTGTTGCTCCACATCCTTCTAGCCTCTTTGCTAGTGCTTTTCTGAGCACTCTCCCATCTTGCCAAAGTCAGCCCTCCTAAAGTCCAGTACCCTCACTTTTGTATGGCTTGACTCTGTAGCTGAGTTTAACGTGAACCACACTGTTTAATGGTCACTTGTTCCCAGATGGCAACCCACTTCTAGATCTGAGATCCTCTCACTGCCCCCATTTGAGAGTCGAGGTCTAGATTGCTCCCTCATGAGAGTGGGTTCCGAAACTAGCTGTCTAATGCCTGCCACCTGTAGGGCATCAAGAATGGCCCTGCTCTTGGATGTGGCTGCAGCAAATGTGCTCAGTTAACATCTGGCATATTCAGGTCTCCCATCAACAGTATCTCCCTTTCTCTGCCATTCTAAGAATGCCTTCTATCATATCCTTGTCCATTTCTTCCCCTGACATGGGGTCTGTACACAACCCTGTGCGGATTGTGGTGCCCTTTCCAGTCTCCAAGGTGACCCACAGTGCCTCCTCTCCTCCCTGTTTACTCTTCTGTTCAGTTGCTTTATCCCTTCCTTTACATGAGAGCTACTCCTCCCCTCTTCTCCCCTGCCTGTCTCTCCTGTAGGTTATGTACCCTGGTATGTTAACATCCCAGTCATGGTTCTCTGTGTACCATGTTTCTGTGACTGCTACGACATCCAGGCATCCCTCTTCCATTAAGGCCATTGGCTCAGGGAGCTTGTTGCCCAGACTACGGGCATTGGTACTCATTACCCTCCATTTCCTGATGGCCTTACTCCCTTTTGCCCCATCCCTGTGCTTCTTGCCTTTGTCACTTTCTCCATTTACCCTGCCCTTCTCCCTATCGACACCTATATTTGGTGTTTGCTGCACTTACTACCGTGATTGATTTGAGGCTAGGATTTTCTTGCTCCTTTCAGTGCCTCCCCCCTTGGCTAGTTTAAAAGCTTGCCAATGAAGCATTTAAACCTATCACCTAGGATCCTGGTTCCCCTCCCGGACAGATGCAGCCCATCATGCCAGTATAGGCTTGCATCACTCCAGGTGGACCCCCAGTCCCAATGAAGCCAAATCCCTGAGCTCCACACCAGTTTTCAACCACTGATTGAATCCCATGGTGCGGAACACCTAGCCTCTCCTATGCCATAGATGGTAGCACCTCGAGGTTACCGTGCATGCTACTTGAGCTAAGGCCCTCCCCAATTCCACAAACTCTTTCCTGCTTCTCTAATCCCTTTCTTAGCCAGGTCATTTGTCCTAGGTGGACAATGACATCCAGCTCCCTCCCTGTGCAGCTGCTCCGGCAATCCTGAGGATTCGCTCCCTGTCCCTCCAAGCCATGGCGCCTGGCAGGCACCTTACCTCACTCTCCCCTTCCTCCCCCAGTTCTACCTTTACAATGGAGTCCCCCACCAGGAGTTGTTTCCTTCCCCTGCAGGGTCCCATGCCACCCTCCTGTGGGTCTCCTTTGTGGAGGTTCCCAGCATCCTCCTTGGTCTCCACTGTGGGTGCCTCCATAGAGGAACCACATTTTGCCAGAATGGCATAGGAATTGTGGAGAGGTACAACTGGAGGGATGCGCCTCTGTTCCACCACCCTCACCCTCCCTGAGCCCACTGTGGTCCAGCAGCTCCTCTTTCTTGGCAACCTCTGAGGCAGCGGCAGTGGCACTGGTGGTCCCTGGATGGAAGAGGAGGTCCCACAAATCCTGGCCAACTCAGCCTGGAGATGAGCAACCTCCTCCCTCAGCCCAGAGGTGCCTGCAGATGGGACACCACATCCTCAGAACATCTCCCGGAAGAATGCTGCTCCACAGCCACTGCCTCACCACTCCAATCATGTCTTATTTCTGGCCCTTTACTGTTTGCAATCCTTACTCTTTCCTCTGTTTTTTTCTCTCTCCTCCTTTCTGCCTGTGTGCCCTTTAAGCTCCTGATTGTCCTGTTCTGAGACAAGAATATCCTATATTTCTCAGTAGACCACTTACTTGCTCAGAGGCAGACCTCCAGCAGCTAGAGGGGACCAGAGAGCTACTCTTGCCCTTCTAGGATGGTGGGTCCTTGGTGATTCTGTGATCACTCACTTCCTGCTCCCAAACAGGAAGTTCCTGTTGTCAGTCAAATCCTGTGCCTATAAAAATAGAACTAGCTTTGCGTGGGCGGGAGGGAAGGAGGGCAATTATAGTACCAGTAGAGAAGTTCAGTCACACAGCAGTCCTTTCTCCTGGTGTCTTCTGCCACGCTACTAGCTGAAACTTCCTAAGGCAGTCTTTAAATGTAGCTTCCTTCTAGCTAAGTCGCTCCCCCTACTTACCAGATCTTTCTAAAAGTAATTTAAACTTCACAGCAGTTAAGTCCTTTCAGTCACCTGAGATTTACACCTAGATAACTCTTTAGATACCCATTCAGTTCAGTTAACCCAAACACACACTTTTTTTTTTTTGTATGTTAGTTTTTTTTAACCTAAATTAAAGGTCCAAATACAAAAGTTCTTCTACTTTAGTCCCAGCAGAGAAGTTCAGTCACACAGCAGTCCTTTCTCCTGGTGTCTTCTCAAAGGAATGAGAAACCAAGCCAGACTGGAAGACATTGAAAACGCTCCACTGAGCAATCTCGGATCCACTGAGTCCAGAAAAGGAGGAGGGCTACAAACCACGATTGATTGATTCTGTGCAGCATTTACTGGCATCCATTATGGAAATACCCTCGGACTCTAGACCTGACCCTGGACAGAGCGCATTGCTCCTTGTTTCCGAAACCAGCCAACGCAGAGGCAAGGCCCCGATCATGGGTAGTCCAGATGGCGCTGTTGCTGTCGAAGGAATGGATCCTGCGAGAAGCATGGCGACTCAAAGATCTGAAGTACTAGGGGCACAGCATCTTCTTTGAGGAAGACTTCTCCCCAGACTTGCAACAAGAAAGGCTTAAAGTGAGAGCAGTTCTGAAGGAGGTCAGGGAGAAGGAAAAAATAAAGGGTCAGCTACTGTTCCCAGCCAGGCTAAGGTTCCACATGGAGGAAGGCCCGAAAACCTTTGAAAACATATTGGATGCCACACCACTGCTAAAAGACTGGGGCATCGCACCGCCAGATCTGTAATTGGAAGCGTTTGAGAGAAAACTCCAGCAGAATGAATGGCATGCGGTAGGAAGAGGGACCAAGAGGACGCGGTCAGGCACAATTCCGAAGACACTGATGAAAGAATCAGAGAAGATAATTAAGAGGGCAGAGGTAGGAGGAAGGCAACCAGACCAAGATCTGCACGCTAGATAATCCTCCCCCAGAGCTGAGACGTAAGCCAGCAACGGTCGAGTTGAGCGGCAGCATGGGAGAGAATTGGAAGGAGAGCGGCGAATTAAAGAACTTTAATTAGGACTATAAACAGATAAGTTGCTCCTGAGAGAGCTGATCACTTTTCCCTCATACTTTTTTTTGGTTTTCTTTCTTTGTGGTGGATATCCTTCTCCCCGTGTTATGGTAAAAAAAGGGGGGTAATCAATCCAGAGGAGATGATGTAGGGAAGGGGGGAATACAAGAAAAGAAGAGGGGAAAGAGGGAAGGGGGGAAGAAGATGGGGCAACTTTGATACATAAGAGGTTCAAGGCCCGAAATTAAGTATAGAAAAAGGGGACGTAGCATAAGAGTAGAAGAGGCCTTGTCTTAAAGAGAAACTCATAGAGATATGGGGCGGCATTAAATCCCAGTCTGCAGAGGCATAGCTAATGGCGGGGTAATTGCCCTGCCGAGTAAAAGGCTACCGGAACTCACGCTGATAAAAATGAAAACACACTGATGCCGGGGGTCTTTTCTTTAATATTTTGCTGGCTGATGGAGCAGTCCTCGTGGAGCGGGGTAGAGTGCTGCCCATAGGTGAAGAGTCATTAGGAGACTGCTCAGTTACACGCAGACTGGGGCCGAGGCCTCCTTGATCTTCCTCCTGCATCTGGCCCGAGCCTTTCATTCACCACCCAGACCCAGAGCAAGACGTGTGGGAGAGCGGCAAGGGTCGAAGGGCGGAGAAGGAGGGGGACATAGGCAGCCCTGATTAGGGCTTAAAACGAGAGGGAAAGGGAGGAGCGAGGAGGATACTGTTAAGGGGCGGTGGGACAGATAAGAACCAAATTAAGAATTACAGCCTTGCTTATTACCGCTGAAACAACGGTAACCACCCTAAAGGATGAAGCCGGGGGTGGGAGAAAGGGAGACCATGAGGAACAGGGGAGGGAGGGAAGGGTCCACATCGGAGCAAGGGAGCAGCAGGGTTGAGCCGGAGGCCAGGCGGGGTTGAGGAGGGGATCGTGGGGTAAAGTAGAATACCAGAGAGCCTCTCAGCCCAACAGATAGTTTATAAGAAATCGCAGCATGGGCCTAGCCGACTGGTGAGGCGACCTTCACGGGAATAAGATTCGATCAGGCGGGGGTTACCCCCAAGGAGCTGCATCGAAGATTATACTATTCTAACTGCAACACCTGCAGTGCAGGCACTCTTGGGTAACACAGGCACGAAAGTTTGGGCTACTAGGTAGGGGAGAGAAATTTATGCATCCCTATTTATCGCCCAGTGATGCTCCGCCTGAAGGAAAATACTAACAATCAATAACCCCAGGGGTTGGAAAAGCTGTGGCTTAAAGGGAGAAGGGATGAAGAGTTACCCTACCTGATGTATATTAGGGCTATCTTTAAAGGCCATACACTTCACAGTGGAATAGATCGAGAAGGGAGGAGAGAATTTAATATGTACAGAGAGCTGGAACGGGTCCTGGAGGGTGGGTTGGGGTTCCGGAACGGAGAAACGTGACGTATAATTCAGAGCGAGGGGAAAAAAACAACTGCTCTGAGTCTCTTAAGTAGAGACAGTGGGTGTGTGACACACACATCACAAGTGTAGCGAGGCTACCCTCTCGTCCTCTCTCCTTTGAATAAAGGGAGACAGGGATTGAGGGAAGCACATAGGGAGTGGTTTTTCTTTTATTGATCCCTTTCTTTTTTTCTCTCTTCTTCCCTCTCTTTTAAGGGAGGGGAAGGAGGAAGGAGTTGATTTCTCGACAACAAATACATTTTTATTTTCTTCTACTGTATTAGACCACGGTTGGTCCAGTAGAATAAGGTTCAGTGGTTGATAAATTTAACTCTTAATTTACAACATTTATTATTTTCACCATCTTTGTCTTTGTTATAAAGTTCTCAGTTTATTCTATAGTAAAGACTCAAAAGGAGACATGGGGGAATAAGCAAGATAAGAGTAGGGTTATAAGCAAGATAAGGGTAAGAAGATTTCGGTATGAGAACACACTTAAAGGGGCCACTACCCCCATTGTTCACCAGAGATCTCCAGATATAACAAAATGACTTGCCTAAATGTCTGCTCCTATAATGTCAAAGGAGTAAATTCTCCAATAAAATGTGCGAGACTGTTGCAGGAACTTAAGAAGCTGGGAGGAGATGTGATTCTCCTCCAGGAAACACATTCATCAATGCCAGAGCATCTTAAACTATGACGAACATGGGTGGAGAAGAAGCAACAGAAGGGGGAATGCAGGGAAGATATGTGAGAATGTCGGCAAAAACTCAGGGTAAGCTTATTCACTTCATTAATATCTACGCCCCAAATAAGCAACAAGAAACCTGTTTTGAAAAAGTTTTTCAAAAAATAGCTGACCTGCCGCAGGGTCAGATACTTCTGGGGGGGGGGGGACTTCAGTGTGGCTCCCCATCCATTAAGGGGCCGCTCCTCAAGGAGGGAGGCCATAAATAAGACAGCCTCAAAGGTTTTAACCACACTGACAAGAGAACTAGGCTTGGTGGATGTTTGGTGGGCACACCACCTGAAGGAAAGAGACTATACTTTCTATTCAAACCCCCAGAGATTGTACTCGAGAATAGATCTTTTTATACAAATGTCACACACCTTCATGAGGTCACAAGCTCCAATATACATAATATAACCCTATCAGATCATACCCCAATATCGATAGGGCTGAATCTGCTACCTCAGGGCAGACAAACCCTGTGGAGATTAAATGTTTCTCTATTGAACAATAGAACATTAGTGGAAAGATTAAAGGAAAATATTAAAGATTTTCAAACAGTTCATAACCCAGTGACCCACTCCGCACTGCTCAAGTGGGACACCCTTAAGGCGGTGATAAGGGAGAACATAATTAGCTTTGCCTCTGCCCAAAAGAAGCTCGGACTTATCACCTATAACAGGCTGTCTACTGAATTAGCCGCAGCAGAGAAAAAGCACAAAGCCGACCCTCACGACTGGGAGACCCAAAAAGAATTAACCCAAATCAGAAAAAACTTACAAGAGTTTGAAAATAAAAAAGCGGAGGGATATCTGAGATTCACAAATCAGAAATATCATGAAGTGTGGGGGGGGGGGAGCATCAAAACCCCTAGCTTTTAGGCTAAGAAAATCTCAAATGGATAGATATATCCCCTTCCTACAAGACACAGGGCCACAAGGGGCAAAACAAGAGGACCCATGAGAAATGGCACTCCAATTTCAAAAATTCTACCAAAAATTGTACAGGGAGGAAAAAGATGAAGCCTCAATTAGAAGCAGAGTGGAAACCTTTCTGAACTCTATTAATCTTCCCCGAATATCGGAGGCGATGAAACAGGAGTTGAATCGCCCTATCTCAACAGAAGAAATAATAGGGTTATTAAACAGTTACCAGGGGGCAAGACCCCAGGCCCAGATGGGTTCTGTGGAGAATTTTATAAAGCATTAAGCACCACAGTAGCCCAGATACTAGCTGAGGTCTTTAATAAATGTCTAAAAGAGGGTAAAACACCAGAGAGTTGGACCCAATCGCTCATAACAATGATTCCAAAAGCGGGGAAGGACCTTACAAAATGTGCATCATTTAGACCTTACTGAATCAGGATCTAAAAATATTCACAAAAATACTATCCATTCGGCTTCAAAAATATATTGAATTATTAATCCACCCTGATCAATCGGATTTTATACCATATCGCCAGTTAAGTGATAACATAAGACAACTCTTAAAGATTATCCGGAAGAAAACTTCTAACACAAAAACAGACCTTGCTGTCATTTTGGATGTGGAAAAAGCGTTTGCTAGGCTAAACTGGACGTACCTCTTCCAGGTACTAGAAAAAATGGGTATTGAATGGAACTTTCTGAACTGGGTAAAACTATGCTATCAAGACCCCCAGGCGAGGGTAAGGGTAAACGGCACATTATCCCCCCCCCACACACTTAAAATCAGCAGAGGAACAAGACAGGGATGCCCTCTCTCACCCCTGCTTTTTGCAGTTAGTATGGAGCCACTAGCCCAGGCCATACGGCAAAGGAAAGAAATAAAAGGAATAGAGATCCAAAACCCAACTCATAAAATATCCCTATACGCGGATGATACCCTGATTTACCTGGGGGATCCAGAGATCTCCCTTCCGCACCTATTAGATTTATGGAAGAACTTTGAGGATATCTCCGGTTTTAAGATTAATAAAGAAAAATCAGAGGTATTAGCCTTGGGGAAAGCCCCAAACCAGAGACTAAAAGAAATGATCCCCTTCAAATGGGTAGATACCAAAATTAGATACTTAGGGTTTCATATCCCCGTTCAGACAGGATTAATTTATAAATGCAACTATGGGTCCTTAAAGCAACAGGTATACGACGATATAAATAGGTGGTCGATCCTTCCCCTAACGTTTACAAACAGAATAGAAACAGTTAAAATGAACATCCTTCCTGGCTTCTTGTTTCTCTACACCAGCCTCCCCCTATCAATCCCTAACAAGGATTGGAAAGATCCAAAGAAAAAAATAACAGACTTTATATAGGCAGGGAAAAAAAAACAAGAGTCCGTTGGGATATACTAATAGAACACAAAGAGAGAGGGGGACTGGGGCTCCCGGATTTCCCCAAATATTACCTGGCTGCCCAGTTATTACCGGTTATTAAAATGCTGATGTGTGGGAGGAGTCATGGATGGCGGGAGATAGAAGAAGGAGAAGGAAAAGAAGAAGATGGAGAAGATCATCATCATCATCATCATCATCACCACTTGGGGCCACTTAATTTACTGTCTTGGAGAATTCTCCCCAAACAGTTAAAACAGCTTACAAATACATTGACACAACATACTATGTTGATGTGGTTGAAAGCCAGACAGGAGTGGGAGACACCAAGACTGATGTGGGAATATCTCCCCATGTATAATATGCCAGGCTTCCCTGCTCATAGAGGAGATACACGCCTGACAGAGTGGGCGAGTAAGGGACTTAAATACCCAAAACAGCTCCTGGGGGTGGACCGCCTTAAATCATTTACAGAGATACAAAGGGAATTCACTCTAAAAGAGACAGATGCGTTTAGATATATTCAGTGCACCAACTATATACAGAACAATATCGGACTAACAGAGTTGGCTCAATGTCCAGCAACCCCAGTAACATTAACTCACCAGAGGAGTATCTCACAAGCCACTAAGATATATATTTCACAAATATACAAAATACTAATAGAGGATAGGGGTACGTTGGCCATTCAGAGAGTAATAGACCATTGGGATGCAGAAGCAGAATACAGTACTCCGGAGGGCAAATGGAAGGAGATTTGGGGGTGAATCCAGAAAACAACAAACTCATCCTCCTGGAGAGAATTCAGATGGAAAGTCAATATTCGATTCTTTAGGACCCCAATAGTCTCGCACCACTATGCATCCCTCTCTTCAGATAAATGTTGGAGGAATTGTGAGTACAAAGGCACACACTATCATACCTTTTGGGCCTGTACCCAGATCCTCTTTTTGGATAGAAATATCCAAAGAAATAACTAAAATATTCTCCCTGGGGACAGCTCTAGAGTTTGAAAACCTAGTGCTTGGACTTCCTCCAACAGATCTGAAAAAACAGATGGAGAAATATTTGTTCTTTGTGCTGGTGGCAGCGGCATTGAAGTCCCTCATCCAGAAGTGGCTCAGGGAGGACCCACCCTCGATGACTCAATGGTATAATAATAATCATCAAATAAAGAGCATGAAGGCAATCACGGCAAGGTTAAGATTATCCACTGAGAAATTTAATGCTAGGTGGCTCCCTTTCTTCGACCATGTAGAAGAAATAGAGGGCTTCCCTACCCTTGAGCAGATATTGCAGGCCTAAGACAGAGGCGGGTAACAAGGCTCTGACTATAATTGATTATCTGGGGACCTTACCCCAGTGTGTTCCTCTGGTAGTGGTTTTGTAAGTGGAGATTTTCTGGTAAACTGAGCAATCCCCTGGTATTGTAAGACTTTAAGATGTTGCAACGCCAACAGGGAAAGAGCAGTAAAGCTTAATAATAATAACTGGAACAGAGAATGAAACCCCCCCCTTTTTTTTTCCTCTTTCTCTCTTATTTAAGCTTTAGAGCTTAACAAAGGGATCTATGAATATCTATCTGTTAAGAATAGCAAATTACAAGTTTAGGAGTATAGCTAGTTAGAATAGCAAATTACAAGTTTAGGAGTATAGCTAGTTAGAGAGGTTTGCCGTAACAACGGAGGCATCCATGATCATATCCTTTACAGCAAGGAAACCTGCGAAAAGAAACAAAATGGACAATTGAATGAACTTTGCTTAAAAATAATCTCATGTAAACATTGATATAACTGTATGTTTTTTTTTTTTTTTAGAATAGATGGGATTCCTAAATATAAAGATGTATTTGTATTTTATCATTCACTAAATAAAAAAGTTTCAAGTTCAAAAATAAAATAAAAAATAAATTGGGGATGATTTCCTCCCCTGATTCATAATAAGCCTTTGTCTTTTTTGAATAGCTGAGGCAGTAGTCCTTTTCAGCTCAGGAGGTCAGTCTGCGGAGATGATGGATTTTAGTCCATCTCTATTGTTATCTTCTCCAGCTACTATGTGACCAAACTTATTGAGCAACACTGGGCAGGTGTTGGTCAAAAAAAAGTGTCTTCCCATCCATGCCGTGGTTTTTCCTTTTAAGGGAACTGTCTCATGGGTGGGAAGTTCCTCCACTGGAAGAGAAGGCTGTTTGTATTTCTGAAAAGAGATAGCCTGCCTGTAGATGGCTCTGCCCCATCAGTTTTTGCATGACTAAGTCGGTGATCCCCACGTCTATAATGGGTTTCTCTTCTATTAGCACACAACAGTGGTGCATATTTTATTGGCCAGAACCTTCAACATACGAGTCACTACCCTAGCCAGTTTCATTCCGCCTTTTTTCCCTAAGGCGAGCCTTTTTTGTAATTCAAACAACATGAAGTCTTGCTGTATTCTGACTATTGCAGTTAGCTCCAGCACTTGAACTACCCCGGAGAGAGAAGGGTTAAAATTCTATGCAAGGCATACAACGTTGAGCTCTGGCTTGGTTGAGAACTCTGTCTGCAGCACTTTGAAACCTAACCATCAGATTCTTTACTCCGCCTCCCTGAACAGTCTTTCCAGAGATTTTCTCCTTTGCTCGCTTCAAAAAGTCGGTTAAAGTTGTCGGTTAGTCCGAATTAGTCTGTTTTTCTGGGTTCTAGGACTCTCTCTGCGGTACTGTAAGTGCTTAGGCTAGTTCTTATGGAAATTGTAAAAGATCTGTATTTTTCGGTCGGTTCGGCTGAACTGACCCTTTAGTAGAATTGTGTGGGAAATTTAGTGCGTGACTACCGGTTCATATCGGTTTAAAAAAAAAACGTGATTTTAAACTTCTTTTTTTCCCTGTCACCCGTGACACATTGAGAAACCGATAAGGGAGTCTTTCCTGGCAGTTGCCGAATAAAGGGTAAGTTTGTTAGGTTAGCCATGTCTGAGAAATCCAAGAAAAAAAACAGGCCCACTGGGTTTCAACACCGCAGTGTGTGTGGGGAGGTCTTTGCTAAGGCCGATCCCCACACCACCTGTGTTTACTGTCTGGAGTTTGACCACCTAGATTCAGACTGCCAAATTTGCAAGAATTTCCCTAAGTCTACCCTGGAAAAAAGGTTAGGTAGACTTAGGGATAAGGAGGCTGAAAAAATCCGCTGACCCAGAAGGCCAGCCTGGTTTGGTTCCTACCGAACCAGAAGGAGTGCCCTCTGACCAGGGCGATACTACTTCGGGCAAGAGGAGAGCCGATCCTGAGGGATCGGTTCCTACAAAATGAAAGCGCAAAGATAATTCGGCCGGTTTGGATCCAGATCTTCATGTTCCAACCGCTGAAGAGATGGCCAGAGCGATTCGGATTGTTGAATTGCTTCGTCTGGTTCCGACCGATCTGGCGCCTTCTGTCAGGGGCTCGGTTCAGTCAGTTCCCCCGGTTCAAGATTATTCCCCCGAAGACTTTTATGAACCGGAGTTTGATGAGGAGGGGGATTTTGAAAAGGATGGTGATGATGGTGAAAGTCTGGATGTGTCTGTGGAACCGGACATCTCCCCAGACAGACCTTCTGGTGTTTCCCCTCCTAGGCTTTCTGAGTCCCCTTCCCACTATCTGTTTTACAGAAAGATGGCTGAAACCCTCCAGCTTACCATGGAGGAGGCTGTGGAGGACCAAGAGGAGCCTGATTTCGTTGAGATGATGGACATCCCAGAGTCTAAGAGACTGTCTATTCCCCTCCATAAGTCTTTTGGGAAACAGACACAAAAAATTCTAAGGTCGCCTAACTCTGTATTTCCTGTTGACATAAGAATGGACAAGAGGTACACTTTGTCAGGCTCTGATACAGAGTTTTTCTATAAGCAATGCAGCCATGTTGGGGTAGTGCAGGCTGCAGCCTCTGACAAGGCAGACATTCCCTTGGCTTCACCCCCAGACAGAGACTCGGGAAGATAGATGCCATGGCAAAGAAACAGTATATGGCATCATCTTTGGACTCTGACTGAGCTAACTATATGGCCTATACAGCCAGGTACCAGAAGTCCAGGTGGGACACTGTACTGGCACTGGCTAAGCAGGCCTCCCCCCAGCTAGCCAAGAAGCTGGAGGAGGTGGCTGCTGATGGGATTGAGGCATCAACGGTGCAATTTCATGCTGCTGTGGACTCCAGTGATGTGTCATCAAGAGTTATGGCTTCATCTGTGGCTCTTTGGAGTATGGCTTGGCTCAGATGTACTAGCCTTTCACAGGACATCCAGGCTAAGGCCATGAATTTCCCTGTGGTGGGTAATTCTCTGTTTGGGGAGCAGACAGAGAAATGCATGAAGAAAATGGATGAATACAGGACCACTTATAGGAGTGCTCAGGCCAAGGAGAGGTAGGCAACTCCTCAAAGGCAGCAAGCTAGGGGCAGGGGCAGGCCTTTTCACAGGCCTTTCTACCAAGTGCAGGCCTCTTCTCCCTTTTCTCAGAGAGGGTTCTTTAGAGGGAGAGGCAGAAGGGGGATGAGCAGGGCTGCATCCATCGATCAGCCTAAGGCTTCTGCCAAGCAAACACCCTGATGTGTCAGCCCGGGTCGACTCCCCCATTCCGGTAGGAGGCAGGCTGGCTTACTTTGTCCAGGACTGGATGTCTGTTACCTAAGACTAGTGGGTCCTGGAGGTAGTAAGCCAGGGACTGGTTCTCAGTTTCAAAAATTTTCCGAAAATGAGACCCAGATCCTTTCCACCTGCAAATACATCAGAAACCCTTGCGCTAGAGGCAGAGGTTTTGTCTCTACTGGCCTTAAGAGCCATAGAGAGAGTTCCTACCCCATACAGGGGCAAAGGTCTGTACTCCAGGTACTTCCTTACCCCAAAAAAGACAGGGGAGTGGCGACCCATCCTAGACTTGAGATACCTGAACAGTCATCTTTTAAAGCCAAAGTTCAAAATGGTGACTCTGGGAACAGTTTTTCCCTAAGGCCAGGAGACTGGGTAGCCTCCCTGGACCTCAAGGATGCCTATTTTCCCATTCCCATCAGGTGCTCCCACAGAAAGTAGCTCAGGTTCGAATTGCCCTCAGGCCATTACCAGTTCAGAGCAATGCCCTTTGGCCTAACTTCAGCCCCAAGGGTGTTCACAAAGTGCCTGGAAGTAGTGGTGGCCTTAAGAAGAAAGAGAGCTTCAGTCTTTCCCTATCTGGACAATTGGCTCCTTGTGGGCCAGTCCCCAGACTAAATCAAGTCAGATCTGCTGGTGACTCAACAAGTTCTCAGTTCTTTGGGGTTCCCTCTCAATCTTCCCAAGTCAGGCGGTGGTGGATGGGGAGGAGGGGAGGGTGGCCGTACAGGGGGACCTGGAGGCTCTGGAAAGATGGTCTAGAAAGTGGAAGCTGAGGTTCAATGCAGGGAAATGCAAGGTACTCCACCTGGGGGCCAGAAACCCAGGCCAAGTGTACGCCCTGGGGGGGGAAATGCTACAAGTCTCGATGGCTGAGAGGGACCTGGGGGTGGTGGTGGATGTCAAGATGAACAACTCTGAGACTTGTAGGAGGCAGCAGCCAAGGCCCACAGGATGCTGGGATGCATCGCTAGGGGATCACCTCCAGAAGGAGGGAAGTGATACTCCCTCTGTATAACTGCTTGGTGAGGCCGCACCTTGAGTACTCGTGCAGTTTTGGAGGCCACACTTAAAGCGGGACATTAACCTCCTGGAGAGGGTCAGAGGAGGGCAACCAAAATGATTTGGGGCTTGGGGACAGGACCTATGAGGAGAGGCTCGAAGAGCTAAATATGTACACATTGGAAGAGAGAAGGGACGGGGGACATGATAGAGGTCTTTAGGTACATGAAGAGGATAAATGGGGAGGAACAGTCGGGTGCTTGAAGGAAGGAAGAAGGGGCCACTAGAGGCATGGGTGGAAGCTGGAGGAAGATTCAGGGAGAAGGAGGAGGTGCTACTTCACTGAGAGGGTGGTGGAGCCATGGAATGCACTGCCTAGGGGCTAGTGGAGGTAGAGACAGTGGAGGGGTTCAAGAGGGGTGGGACAGGTACAGGGGAAGGGTTCTGGAAGCAAAATTCAATGCAGCAAGAATATCCGGAACTGGGAAGGGAGAAGCCAGAGAAGGCGAGAGGGACAGCAAGGTCAGCACCCAGGCTGGGGACTGACCAAACGAGCAGACACGAAAGACCGTTAGGCCTATTCTGCTGGCATTTTAGTATGTTAGTTTTCAAGCCTGTACAGCTTCTCACTTTTATAGGAGCAGAGCTGGACACGGTCTAGGCAAGAGCTTTCCTTCCTCTGGAAATTTCAACTGCCATCTCACAGCTGGCCTCTTCCTTCCTCCCCCATGTCTCTCGACCAGCAAGGCATTTTCTTTAACTTTTGGGCCACATGGCAGCTTCCACAGCAGTGGTCCAAGGGGCCAGGTTTCAGATGAGGGACATTCAGTTCCATCTGAGGGCTTTTTGGTCCTAAAGGAAAGGTCCCCTTATCAAACTAATCCCGGTTACTCAGACCCTTCAGTGGTGGCAGAATCTGGACAGTCTGAGGCAGGGAGGTCCATTCGTCACTCAGATTCACTCTGTGGTCCTTACCACAGACGCCTCCCTCTTGGGGTGGGGAGCCCATCTGGGGGCGCTCTCAGCCCAGGGACTGTGGTCCCCTCAGGAATCCCTTCTTCATATCAACCTTCTGGAGCTAAGGGCAGTGTTTCTGGCCCTGAAAAGTTTTTCTCAGTCAGTACAGAACAAGATGGTTCAGGTCAGGACAGACAACACCACCACCACCATGTGGTATATCAATGAGCAAGGAAGCACTTGGTCTACGGCCTTGTGCACGGAAGCCATGAAAATATGGTCCCTGGCTTATTCCCTACAGACCTCTTTGGTAGCAGTCCACCTTCAAGGAAAGGACAATGTGCTAGCAGATGCATTGTGCAGGATTTCACAGGGCCATCACGAATGGTCCCTGGACCCTCTGGTGTTTTGAAAGAGATTTTTTTCAAGGTGGGTTCTCCAGAGATAGATCTCTTTGCAGCCCCAGACAATCACCAGCTTCCTCTGTTTTGTTGCAGACCCTTAGTCATGGGCTCAGTCCCTCTGGATTCTCTGATTTTGAACTGGGAAGGGAAATTTATATATGCATTTCCTCCCTTTCCTCTACTGTTTAAGGTTCTAGTCAAGGTAAGGTCACAACCTTGCAAAGTGATTCTGATTGCTCCAGACTGGGCCAGGCAACTTTGGTACCCCCTGTTGCTGTCTCTAGCAGTCCATCTTCTCCTGTCTCTTCCCAGGAATTACAACCTGTTAACCTCCTCTCAGGGGAGGATTTGGTACCCCAGTCTTCGGTCTCTCAATCTCAAGGCATGGCTCTTGAAGAGTTAAAGTCTTCAGATTTACATCTGTCCCAAGGGGTTCTGGACATTCTCAAAGCTTCTCAAAAGCCTGCCACCAGAAAAACTTAAACTCCAAATGGAAAAGATTCAGCATTTGCTGTTCCAAGAAGCATATATCTCACCAGACACTGCTGAATTGTCTACAGTTCTGGATTATACGGTTCACCTTAATGGCCTAGGCCTCAGACCAGCCACTTTCATAGTACGTTTGTCAGCTGTTTCTGCTTTCTTGTCAGTGGGGAAGACTTCCTCTTTGTCATCTCACCCTGTATTCTGTACATTTTTCAAAGGATTACTTCATACAGGGGAAGCTGTTGAACCCGAGCTGACAGGCAGCAATATTTTCTAGCTCCATCAGAAAAGCTCTAAAATTGTGATATTTCTGGGTTTTAGAGTAGTTTTTGAGAAAAAACAAAATATCACAGAGTGAAAGAGGGACGCAAAAAATATAAAATAGGTAACCCCAAGAAAGACAGAGGTGAAGGAGCCAGCGCTAAATCAACATCGAGGCGAACTGTGACAGAGGAGCATGATGTACCTCAATGCGAGCCCGAGGAAACAATGTCATCAATTGGAATTAAGCTACAGAGAATAATTGCATCAGTGGCTGATCTGAATGCTAAAATGGACATATTTGCAGCCAGAGTCACTGTGGTGAAGAAATCGGTGGAGGGAATACAGCTCAAGGTTGGAGATGTGAAGCGACAAGTGGAGTCGTCTGCTGCAGCAACCACTCTTTTAATAAAGGAAAACCACCATGTGAGGGCTAGGCTAGAGACCCTGGAAAACCAGGCCCGATCAGCAGATGTTAGAATCTTGGGCCTGCCCGAGGGGATAGAGGGGGATCACCCTCTTATGTTTCTCCGGGAGTGGCTGGATTCAGAATTATTGCCAGAGGGTCAGAGCTTAAATCTTTCATAACAAAAAGCTTACCGGATTACCCCAAGAGGTTACCAAGGGGAAATGGAAAATCCTAGGACTATGCTTTTGGTCACAGATGGCATCGGCTCTCGAGATAAAATAATTAAACTTGCCAGGCAAGTTGGACCCCTCACTCAGGACGACCGAAACATCTATTCTAGGGACATGGATATGTTGTTCATCCACACTTATTGGCAGGTATCCTTGCCGCTTTAAATCTTGCCGGAAGGTCTTCAAGCTGGCTCCTCCCAACCACCCGGGTGGTAAAACTCTCGGCTGCGCCCTGTGACGCCAGATCTTCCTTACCGCTTGGAAGCTCAGGTTCCCTCCTTAGCGCTCTGCGTTTTCGACTGGTTCCTGAAATTTTCGGTCTTCGAATTTAATTGGAAGTTTTTCTAAAGACTTCGATCTTTTTCTCTCGCTGCTGCAATGGCTCATTTATTTTACGGCTCGCGGAGGCACCTGGTTAATTCCTCCAGGAAAGACCCGCACTCCATGTGCGTCTACTGCCTTGACTTGGATCATGATCCTCAACTTTACGAATTTTGCTGTGCCTTTTTGACCAGCTCTCTGGAGGATCGTGCAGCCCGTTCGGGGCTCGGGCAACCTGAAACTTTTCCCGATCCGGAAAATTCTTTGGAGACTCGTCGGGCAGTGTCCGCGTCGGCTGTCTCGGTTGAGCAGCTCGATCTTCCTTCCTCCGGGGAGGGGGCGGCTGCCCCTCCCTCTTCCTCGGTTGCGGCACTCATCCCGCTCTCCTTGAGTTCTCCTCATGCAGCTTCGTTCAAGGAGCTTCGCCAGTCCCTTTCCTCGAGGGAGAGGGACCTTCGGGACCTGCCTCTCGGCCCAAGTCAAGGAGCCGCAGGCTAAGTCCCTTTAGCCGGCTGGAGGGGCCGGAGGTTCCCCCTCCCCGCCGGCCCGGCGTTCGACCCGATCGAGGTGCGGCTCACGCCACTGGCTTCCGCGTGTCCCCATCAGGTCAGCTGGCCAGGACTCCCGTCGACGTTGTCGAGTCTCTCGACCCGTCATCCGGGCTGTCTGCTGCTGGAGCCACCATCCCTTCGCCGGTTCCCCCGGCGGAGGCTGAGGTTCTGCCTGTACCTTTGGGTCGTCAGGCCTCGGCCCTTTCGTCTGAGCCAAGGCAGGAGTGGGCGTGCCCCGCTCCTTCCCAAGCCCAGTCTCAGTCATCCTGTCGGTCAAGCCGCTCACGCCGACCGGGCGTTCTCGGTCGGGGCACCAAGTTAAGTAGCATTACCGCTCTATAAATAGCCCTCCTCCGGATGAGGTGGCTTCGATGCAGGTGGCGTCGATGCTACGAGGAATTCATGTGGCAGCAGTTGTTGTTGTCTGGGAATCAATCGACTCCGATTCAGTCCCCGTCCGGCAAGCAGCTGCCGCCTGATCGGCCGACTCAACCGCTCTCTTCAGTCGAGGTGCCTTCTCCTGGGCCGGTTGTTCATCCGATCCCTGCTGCCCCACCGCCCTCGGTAGAACCTCGGTCGGGTCACTACCTGTCCCGCAGGTTGTCTGTCCCTCTCACTCCCGCCCGCCCTCGGTGGATGAAGAGTGACTCATGCCTGAGGCAGCTTTTTGTGGACCCCTCGGAGTCCAAAATCGACTCCCCTATGTTCCCCAGTCGGGAGAACCCGGGGTCCTCTCCGGAACATTCTGTGGACGACAGCCCATCGTCCTTCATGGGTCTGCTTCAGCTCATCCTGGAATTCACCGGGATGCAGCTCGAGCCCGTGTCTACACGGGCCCCTTATCCCCTTATGGAGATTCTAGACCAAAGGGGTTCACCCTCTGAGGCCTTCCTGGTGGCCGAGGCCATCGTGAGCCCGGCCTTGGAGCTCTGGCGGCCTACTTCCTGCCCTGCGCCCTCGGCCAGGATGGCCAGAAGTACTCTGTCCCTGTCGGTTCTTTGCCCGATTTCTCGGAGCACCCCTCGGCTGAGGGGATAGTTACCGACAATGTTTTCCAGTGTTCTGGGAACGCTCGGGATGTGGATAGGCCCCCCCGACAAGGAGTCCAAAAGGATGGACTACGTCGGGTGCAAGGTTTATGCTGCTTCCTCTCTAGGCCTCCGACAGGCCAGCTCGGCTGCACTGATGGCACATTTCTCCCACGCCCTTTTGGGTTCCCAGGACGAGGTGCTCCCTCATCTCCCGGCTGACCTGCGGACCACGGTCCGGCGGGTGCGGGACCAGGGTAGGGCGGTGGCGAAGCAGCAACTCCTGATGGCTCTGGATTTAGGTGATTCCTGTGCCAGATCGGTGGCGGCCGCAGTGGCCATGCACCGCAAGGCGTGGCTGATGTTATCCTCTTTCTCACTGGAAACCCAGCACAAGTTGGCGGACATTCCCTTCTTGAGGACTGACCTTTTCGGCCCTGGAGTGGAGGGACACCTCCAGGGGACTGTGAAGTCCTATGCCACTGGTCCACTCCCGCCCGGAGGGGACAAGGCAACGCAGCCTTTAAGTAGCCCCTTTACCCCCGGTCCCTGTGTCTCGACCGGCCCAGCACGAGGGCCAGCAGGCTTGCGCTGGGCGGCCTGACTCCAAGCCAGTACCTTCCTCTAAAAGGAAGCAGGGAGGTAAAGGCCTGGGAGCTCCCTCGGCCAGTTCCTTCTCCAAGCCTGCTCAGTGACGGGCTAGGGGCACTGTCCCCAGCCCCGTCATCCCTACCCGGGTTCCCCTGTGGGGGGACGGCTCCGCTCCTCCTCCACCTGGTCCGCCTTCCCGGACCTCTGGGTGTCGGAGGTGCTAGGGGAAGGCTCTGTCTCGGGATTGCGAGCAGGTACCACCTTTTCGAGCCGTTGCCCCACGGGGGTCTTGGGGTCCACAGCCTCAGTGTCGGCCCGCTGGGCCGACTTGCCTGGCCCTCTAGTTAGAGGTGTTCAGGAAGGCTGCGGATTCCCCTTCAGTCCCTGGGTTCGTGTCCAGGTATTCCTGGTCCCAAACGGATGGGGGGCTTGCGCCCCATCCTTCCACACGCCTGGATGGTCTCTCTGCCTCAGATATCCCATCCTCGGATTGAGGCGTGTGGCCTCTTCCTGGACCTCCAGGACGTACTTGCTCTTCATTCCGTCCGTTTCTTGGGAGACTCCTCCTTTTCCTAAGCGGGGGATCTCCTTATGAGTTCCAAGCCAGGCCCTTTGGTCTCTGCTCAGCAGGTTTCTGCGGCATCGAGGGGTCTGGGCGTAACACCATCTGGATGGCGGCCTGACTACAACCCTTCCAGGCAGAAGGGGACGATCCAGAGTTTCTGGCCCTCAGACTGGTCTCCTTTATTGGAGCCACGTTGGAACTCGTGTCTTAGCGAGTGATCCTTCTTCGGGACGAGACTCGACTCTTGAGTCCGAGCTCGGCTCCCGGCGGACAGGGCTGAGGTTCTTCCTCCCTTACCTAGTCAGGTCTGACTAGGCAATTGTGCCCTGCTGGGACCTCCTGCACCTCCTCAGCTTGTGGTGGCCGGTTCCAGCGCGGTCTGTTGGACCCGCTGGTTCATGTGTTCCCTAGTGGGAACTGGCCAGCCAGAGGTCACAGTGCTGCGTTCCTTCGGACCAGTTCATGACTACAGCCCAGGAGCTAGGGGAACGCTCTCCCTCGGACCGTTCCAGCCCTTGCAGGAGAACTTCCTGTTCGTCAGCCCTGTGTTGACGGTCTGCTCCAACCGATTCTTCTCTGATGGGTGGGGGTGCCTATCTAGGGGAATACAGAGTGCTCCGCCTCTGGTCCTCTCGGGAGTCCCGAGGTCTTTACTACCCGCTGGAGCTCTAAGTGGTCTGCTTGCTTGCACCGCTCGCTCCGTTTGTGCGGGGTCCAGTGGTTTTAGTCCAAGTGGACAACAGCACGACCATGTGCTACCCACCCCACCAGGTTTGGTCGAGCCCCTTGCCGCTACGTAAGGGGGTTCCCCGCATTGGGTTTTTCGCGCAGCTGGGAGGTGGTTTTCCTGGCCATTTGATGGCAGGAACCCCCAGCTCCCTGGCTGATGCCCTAAGCCGGACATAGGCTGGGCCTCTCGAGTGGCCTCCCCTGCTGGAGGTAGCACAGTATCTTCTCCCTCCTTCCCTCCAGGGAGAATACAAGGCTGAGACTGTTTCATGCCCACCCCCTCAGCAAAGTTTGCTGTAGGGGATGCCATCGAGGCCGTGGACCCCGGGCCCTTTCTACGCCTCTCCCCATTTCCCTTGACCCTCGGGCAAGGTGAGGAGGGACTAGGCGCAGGCGATGCTGGTAGCCCCAGACTGGATTGCCAGCTCTGGTATCAGCTCTCCTCAGTCTCAGCCCCAGGCTCCCGGGCTTCCAGCCCGCCTGGTCCCTGTCCGTTGTCTTCAGGGGAAGGTGTTCATCTAGACCTTCCAATCCCTGCACCTGAGAGCCCTGGTCCATGTGCGGCTAGGGGCCTGGCCTTGGGTCCTTTGGCAAGGTCCTTGACGTTTTTGAGGTGTCCTGCCAGAAGTCGGCCAAACCTGCTCGCCTTCAAATGGAAGGGTTCTCCATTTGGTGTTGGGATAGGGCTTGGGCCCCTCTCCCGTCCATCGGTGAGCATTCCGGACCATCTGCGGTCCGTTCCTTTTGAACTAGGGCTTCGGCTGACAACCCTCTAGGTACTTCTGTTGGTCACCCCTGTCTCACGGGTGTGGGCCGGAAGGCAGTTGGTGGTGCAGAAAAGGTGGTCTGGCACTTTTTTAGGCCTCGATCACACCTCCCATTCGGGGAGAGTATCCCCATTCTGTGGGATCTGTGCTGGTATGGGCTTAGCTCACGGGCAAGCCGTTCGAACCTTTGTACAGGTGCGAGTCCCCACCTGTTGTGGAAGAACACCTTCTTGGGGTTACCCTGCCATCCAGAAGGAGGGGAGAGTTCCAGGCACTCCTTTGAATCTCCCTATTGGGTCTTTGACAGGGATAAGGTAGTCCCACGCCCCACCCGAAGTTCCTTCCGTAGGCGGTGGCGGAGTCTTTCCCTAACGGGGTATTGTCTCTGCCGGGGTTCAACCCCATTCACACCTTGGAGGCCGTATATAGGATCCATTGGGACCCTATTTAACGTTCGCCTAGCCAGGGAGCATAGGGCTGAAGTTCGGGAGAGGTTCGCCAGCTGTTTGTCATCTACGCTGAAGCCGCACCTGGCAGACCTGCAGCCAAGTGGACGACGAGCGGGTGGGTCACCTCCTGCATAGGTCTCCACTATAGGTGGGCGGGCATGGAGCCTCCCAGAGGGATAAGTGCTCATTTTACCCGCCCTTCCGCTGCATCGGTGGCTGCTTCCGAGGATACTCCTGTCCAGGATATCCGCAGGGCTCCTGTCTGGAAGCAGGCTTATACCGATTTCCCCTTCCACATCGACCGTGGGTCACGCCGGGATGTTGGTCGGGGCCTCTGTTCTCCAGTCTGTATACCTAAGTAGGGGGTGTGCGCCTTGCCTCCCTCCTCCCGGAGAACTGCTAGGAGTCTGCCAATAAGTGTGGATGAACAACATATCCATGTCCTTAGAAATACAGGTTACTCACCTGTAACAGGAGTTCTAGGAATGGTATATGTTGTTTCATCACCACTAGCCTCCCGGCTTGACGCACAACCTGGCTTCAGCGGGCTAGATCTGGCATCACGGGCGAAGCTGAGAGTTTTATCACCGGGTGGGTGGGTGGGAGGAGCCAGCTTAAAGACCTTCCGGCAAGATTTAAATCGGCAAGGATACCTGCCAATAAGTGTGAATGAACAACATATACCATTCCTAGAACTCCTGTTACAGGTGAGTAACCTGTATTTTTTTTCCAGATTTGAGTTATGCAGCATGCCTCAGGAGGAAGAAATTTGATGGGGTTCGAAAAGTATTGAGAGAGGCATCGATTATCTATATGGTACTGTTCCCAGCAAGGTTGTGTATTGTACATGGTGGCAAAGTGTGGGCCGTCTCCGATCCCACTGAAGCAGGGAAATGGGCCTCCCGTTTTGTTACTGACTGCTCGAAACGAAGGGAAGTATGGGACAGTGACTCTGAAGCTGAGGGCTGAAATCGTGGAACTGTAACGAACTGATCAGGCCTGTCCCTTCTCTGTTGTTTCTAAGTTTATCCCATAGCATCAGTGAAGTGAATAACAAATGTATGCACATTTATAAAATAAAAAAAAAAAAGTTAAAAAAAAAAAAAAAGATTGCTTCATACCAGTCCCCCCTTTAGGGATCCTGTTCCTGCCTGGGATTTGAATGTTTGCATTGCTCAGCTTATGCAACCCCCTTTTGAGCCCATGTCCTCAGCAGAGCTCAAGTACTTGACTTGGAAAACTGTTTTTGGTTGCTGTTACCTCTGCCAGACGTATCAGTGAATTGCAAGCCCTGTCAGTTTAACCTGACTTCATTTCATTCCATAGAGATGAGGTGGTCCTTAGAATCAACAGAAGGTTTTTACCCAAAGTGGTTTCTGATTTCCATTTAAATCAGTCTGTCTCTTCTTGTGTTATTCACTGATCATACTTCCTCAGCAGAGTGGAGGTTGCACAGTTTGGTTGTTAAAGAGTCCTTAGTTACTACATAGAATGTACTAAGGGTCACAGGTTTGACTCCCTGCAGTTGTTTCTCACTTATGGGGAAGTAGGTAAGTGCAAACCTGCCACCAAGAGAACTATTGCCAGGTGGATTGTGTCCTGTATCCAATTCTGCTATGAGAAACGGGGGAAAATTCCACCCTCAGGCCTGAGGGCTCATTCCACTAGAGCATTAGTTCTCATACTTTGTGATAATGAGCCTCCACAAAACCATGGAAAAAGATTTCGAGCCTCCCTCAAATTTAGAAAAATCTTGGGCCTCCCTAAAGAGAAACTATCATACTTTGCACAGTACATGAGGCATTAAGTAAGACTAATAAAGTTGACTGAGTATATTCTTTTTTTATTCAAATTATTGTTCTCCATCCCCAACCCTACACTTCATGTTATCCATGTCACTCTACTTTTCAAACAACATGAAGTCTTGCTATATTATGACATATGCAGATACCATCGGAGAATACAAGCATTTTTATCCTTCATTTGTTGCAGCCAGCAGAGAGGGTTATGATCAGTAACAAGCGTAAATTTGTTGCCCCACAAATAAAATTTCAGAGCTTCAATGGCCCATTTGACTGCCAAACACTCCTTCTCAATTGTTGCATATTTATGTTCTCTTATAAATAATTTCCGGCTGATATAAAGGATAGGATGCTCTTCTCCTTCGATGTTCTGCGACAATACAGCTCCTGTCCCAGTATCTGAGGCATCGGTATGAACCTCAAAAGGCTGGGTAAAGTCAGGAGATTTCAACACTGATGATGAACACAATGCAGCTTTAATGGCTTGAAATGCTTTTTCACACTCATGAGACCAAGGAACAATATTGGGGATTGATTTTTTTTTTTTAGTTACATCAATGGTGTAGCTAAGGTAGCAAAGTCAGGAATGAAACACCTGTAATATCCTGCAAGCCCTAGAAAAGATCTTACTTCTGTCTTGGTCTTAGGAACAGGACAGTTTGCTACTGCTGTCCCTTTACTGACTTTAGGTCGCAAACTCCCATTACCAAGAATGAACCCTAAATATCTTGTCTCCTGCATGGCTACGCGGCATTTTGAGGCATTAATAGTGAGCCCTGCTGATTGGATGGTCTGGATGACTTTATTCAAATGATCAAGGTGTGAGGACCAATTTTTGCTGTATATTACCACATCGTCCAAGTAGGCAGAACAGTACTGTACATGTGGAGCTAACAATTGGTCCATGTACCTTTGAAACGTTGCAGGGGCCCCCGTGTAAGCCAAAAGGCATATACACGAATTGGAAGAAACCAAAGGGCGTACTGAAAGCAGTCTTGTTTTTAGAATCAGCCGTTAAGGGAATCTGCCAGTAGCCTTTTGTGAGGTCTGAGGTGGTAATATAACAAGTCTGGCCTAATTGGTCAATGATGTCATCGACTCTGGGTATGGGGTAGCTGTCAAATTCTGATACTAAATTCAACTTTCGAAAATCTAAACAGAGTCAGATACCCCCTTCCTTCTTTGGAACTATTACCATTGGAGATGACCATGGACTTACAGATGGTTCTATAATTCCTAGTGCTAACAGCTTATTTCTTCCTTGACCTCTGTACATAGTTTTTCAGGTAATCGATTCGCCTTCTGGTGTATATGATTAGCTGTTGTTCTAATCTGATGTGACACATTACTAGCTTGCCCTGGTTTATTAGTAAATACAGCAGAAAATTGTTCTAGGAGTTGGTCAATCTCAATTTTTTGTTTATCTAATTGTGAATTATTAGCCACATCCTGAAGGTTTTCTGTTTTTTCCAATCTATGATATGCTGTTTCTAACCCTGTATCCTGACCATCAGAGTAAACATAGCAGCGAGGTTTTGTCGCCATACGCTCGTGCCATTTTTTTTAATAGGTTAACATGATAGATTTTACTCAATGAACGTTTTTCTGGGGTTTCTATTCTGTATCTGACAGGTCCAGTCTGTTCTACAATATTATAGGGGCCTTGCCACTTCATCAATAACTTCTTGTCTGATGATGGTAAAAGAAGCACAACTGTCACCCAGAGTGTACACCTTTTCCTGTGTTTTGAAGTCATAAAATTCTTTCTGTTTTGCCTGGGCTTCCACAGTATTTTTATGAGCCTGTTGGGTGTATAAAAGCAATCTCTTCCTTAATTCTTTCATGTACTCTAAAATGTTCACATGTTTAATATGGAGATCATCCTCCCAGGCTTCTTTCACTACATCCACGGGTCCACGTGGATTCCGACCATACAGTAAGTGAAATGGTAAATCCCGTAGAAGCTTGGGGAACTTCTCTATAAGCAAATACGAATAAAGGTAGGTAGTGATCCCAGTACTTTCCCTCATCATCCACAAACTTGCGCACCATACGTTTCAAGGTTTGATTGAACCTCTCCACGAGGCCATCTGTCTGTGGATGATATGGGGTTGTTCTGATTGCAGTAACACCCAACAGTTTATAGAGTTCTCTGAGCAGCATGGCACAACAATTGACACCTCTGTCAGAATCACCTTAGGGATCCCCAACCTACTACAGTAGTCCAAAATCTTTTCTGCTATTTTTGTAGTTGAAATTGTTCTCAGTGGATAGACTTCTGTATATTTGGTTGCGTAATTGCAAATAACCAGAATAAATTTGTTCACTTTAGTACTTTTACTTAGGGGCCCAACAATGTCCATTGCGATACGTTCGAAAGGTTGGGAAACTAGTGGTAAAGGTCTAAGAGGGGCTTGTTTTTTTTTTGGTTATCTGACTAACTTTCTGGCATTCATAACACCCCTTACAGTAATCAGCAACAGATTCATGAATACCCGACCAGAAAAATCATAAGAGTCTGGCTAAAGTTCTCTCCCTTCCAGCATGTCCTGCACTGGGAATATCATGAGCAAGATATAACAAATCTGCTCTGTACTTCAAGGGGACCACTAATTGTTCAACCTTTTCTTGAGTGGTAGGATGTGTACAGATTCTATATAGAATATTGTTTCAAAATTATAGGGTTTCTAATAGTACCTTCAAACAACATGAAGTCTTGCTATATTATGACATATGCAGTGAGTCCCAACCTTCGAACTGCTCCGGAGGTGAAAGAGTTAACTTTCCATGCCAGGCATGGAACTTTGAGCGCGAACTCGGTTGAAAACTCTGTCTGTTGTTAATCAAACTCAAACTGTCGGATTCTTTACTCTGCCTCACTGAACAGTCGCTCCGGAGATTTCTCCTTCTGCTCGGTTCGTTTGTCGGTTAAAAAGTATTATTTTTCGGTTTTTTGACCGAAATTAAACCGCAACCGGTCGGTTCAAGCTCTGTTTGTGGCATTGTAAGTAATAGATAGGCTTACATTTATTTTATTCTGTGTGGCGCTTTTCGGTTCGGTTTGAACCGATCAGGTTACTCTCAAACTTTCTAGTCCTTATTTAGAGTGCGGTTCCCGGTTCTTATCGGTTCTAAAAAAAACGGATTTCATTACGTTTTTTTCCACGACCCGTGACACGGTTGGGAACCGATAAGAGTCTTGCTTGGCGGATTGCCATAAATGGGCAAGTTTGGTTAGGCTGGCACTATATCTGAGAAACCCAAAAGAAAAACCGGGCCCACTGGGTTTCAGCACTGTAGTGTTTGTGGGGAAGCCTTTGCTAAGGCTGACCCACACACCACCTGTGTGTATTGTCTGGGGTTTGACCACCTCAATGCAGACTGCCAGATTTGTAAGAATTTCCCTGCTGCCACCATAGAAAAGAGAGTTGGTAGGCTCAGGGAAAGGGAGGCCAAAAGGTCCGCTGACCCGGAGTGCCCTCTGACCAGGGCGATACTTCCTCGGGCAAACGAAGAGCCAGCTCCGAGGAACCGGTTCCAACTAAAAGGACTAGAAAGCTAGTTTGGTTCTTTCTCCAACCGCTGAGGAAATAGCTAAAGCAATTCAAATTGTCCTGTCACTTTCCCCGGTTCCGACCGAACCGACACCATCAGGGAAGCGCTCGGTTTGGCCGGTTCCACCGGTTCAAGATTATGATTTTGAGGATTTTTATGAACCGGAGGAGGGGGAAGAGGACTATGAGGAGAGTGAATGTGGTTTTGAAGGTCTGGATGTGCCCATTGAACCGGACATCTCTCCAGACAGACCGTCAAGGGTTTCTCCCCCCAGGCTATCTGAGTCCCCTTCTCATTTTATGTTCTATAAGAAAGTTGCTGAAACTCTCCAGCTCCCTGTTGAGGAAGCTGTTGATGACCAAGAGGAGCCTGATTATGTAGAAATGATGGATATTCCAGAGTCTAGAAGACTGTCTATTCCTTTGCATAAATCTTTTAGGAAACGGACAGTAAAAATTCTAAAAACTCCTCACACTATACCTCCTTTTGATAAAAGGATGGACAAGAGGTATACATTATCAGGATCTGATATGGAGTTCCTCACACAGCAATGCAGCCATGTGGGGGTAGTGTAGGCTGCAGCCTGTGACAAGGCAAATATTCCCCTAGCTTCGCACCCCCCTGAAAAGGACTCCAGGAGGATTGATGCCATGGCAAAGAAACAGTACATGGCAGCATCTTTGGGACTCAGACAGTCAAATTATATGGCTTATGCTGCTAGGTACCAGAAATCCAGATGGGAGGAACAGACAGAGAATTACATGAAGAAAATGGATGAATATAGGACCACCTGTAGGAGTGCACAGGCCAAGGAAAGGCAGGCCACTCCTCAAAGGCAGCATCCCGGGGGCAGGGGCAGGCCTTTTCTTAGGCCTTTTTACCAAGTCCAGGCCTCCTCTTCTGCTCATGCCCAGAGGGGGTTCTTTAGAGGGAGAGGCAGACGGGGTACAAGCAAGCCTGCTTCTACCCCTCAGCGCAAAGCCCCTGCCAAGCAGGCACCCTGATGGGGTGGCCAGGGCCGATTCTCCGCTACCTGTAGGGGGCAGGCTGGCTTACTTTGTCCAGGACTGGAAGTCTTTAACATCAGACAAGTGGGTCCTCGAAGTAGTAAGCCAGGGACTGGTTCTCAGCTTCAAAAATTTTCCAAAGATGAGAGCCAGGTCCTTTCCACCTGAAAATCCATCAGAGGCACTTGCCCTAGAAACAGAAGTTTCTACCCTCCTGGCTCTCAGAGCTGTGGAAAGGTTCCACCTACACCAGGGCAAAGGGTTGTACTCCAGGTGCTTCCTTACCCCAAAATGACAGGAGAATGGCGGCCCATCCTGGATCTCAGATACTTAAACAAGCACCTTTTAAACCAAAATTCAAAATGGTGACTCTGGGAATTATTTTACCCTCTCTAAGGCCAGGGACTGGCTAGTCCCTGGACCTCAAGGATGCCTACTTCCATGTTCTTATCAGAAGCTCCCATCAAAAGTACCTCAGATTGAACTGCCTCAGGCCATTACCAGTTCAGAGCAATGCCCTTGGCCTCACCTCTGCCCCGAGGTATTCACAAAATGCCTGGCAGTAGCAGTGGCCCACTTAAGAAGGCAAAAGATTGCCATCTTCCCTTACCTGGACGACTGGCTCATAGTAGGCCAGTCTCCAGACCAAGTCAAACTACACCTTCAGGTAACTCAGCAACTGCTCACATCTCTAGGTTTCCTCCTCAATCTTCCAAAGTCAGTTCTAGAGCCTGTCCAGCTTCTCACCTTCATAGGTGCAGAACTGAACACAAAGGAGACCAGAGCCTTCCTTCCTTTGGAAAGGACAAGGACCTTGGTTTCTCTGGCCTCCTCTTTCACCCTGCAGGTCTCTTGACCAGCAAGGCATTTTCTGCAGCTCCTGGGGCACATGGCTGCTTCTACAGCAGTTGTGCAGGGAGCAAGATTTCAGATGAGGGACATCCAGTTCCATTTGAGAGCCTTTTGGTCTCAAAGGAGAGACCCTCTAACCAAATTGATCCCAGTGACTCGAACCCTGATCCAAGCCCTTCAGTGGTGGCCGGACCAGAACAATCTGAGACGGGGGTCCCCTTCACCCCTCAGTCTCACTCCTTAATCCTTACTACAGATGCATCCCTCTTGGGGTGGGGAGCTCACATGGGTGATCTCACTACCCAGGGTTGTGGTCCCCCTCAGGAATCTCTGCTCCACATCAATCTGTTGGAACTCAGAGCAGTTTTTCTAGCACTTCAAGCTTTTTCCACCTCTGTTCAGAACAAAGTTGTACAGATCAGAACAGACAACACCACTACAATGTGGTACATCAACAAGCAAGGAGGCACTCGGTCTACGGCCTTGTGCACCGAAGCAATGAAGTTGTGGTCTCTGGCGTACTCCCTGAACACCTCCCTTACGGCAGTTCACCTCCCAGCAGGGACAATGTCCTGGCAGATGCTCTCAGCAGGATTTCCCAGGGCCATCACGAATGGTCACTGGATCCCCTAGTATTGGAGGTAGTATTTGCCAGATGGGGCACCCCGCAGATAGATCTTTTTGCAGCCCCAGACAATCACCAACTTCCCTTTTTGCTGCAGGCCCCAGTGTTGGGCTCAGTCCCTCTGGATGCCTTCCTTCTCAGTTGGGAAGGAAGTTTCTAAGCTCCCCTTCCCTCTTCTGTTCAAGGTGCTAGTCAAAATCAGATCTCAACCCTGCAAGATGATCCTGATTGCTCCAGATTGGGCCAGACAGCCCTGGTACCTACTCCTTATGTCCTTAGCAGTCCATCTTCCCCTGTGTCTTCCCAGGAATCACAACCTGTTAACCTGTGCTCAGGGGAAGGTTTGGTACCCGAATCTCAAATCTCTCAATCTCAAGGCCTGGCTCTTGAAGAGTTAGAGTTTGCTGACCTGCACCTCTCCCAAGGTGTATTGGATATATTGAAGGCTTCTAGGAAGCCATCCACCAGAGCTACTTATAATTCCAAATGGAAGAGATTTTCCATTTGGTGCTCTGGCAGGCATATTTCCCCAGAATCTGCTGACTTACCCACAGTCCTGGATTATATGGTGCGTTTGAATACTCTGGGGCTGAGACCAGCTACCCTAAAAGTGCACCTGGCAGCCGTGTCTGTTTTCTTATCAGCAGGTAAACCCTCTTCTCTTTCAGCTAACCCTGTATTCTCCAAGTTTTTCAAGGGTTTGCTTCACACCAACCCCCCTTTCAGGGACCCTGCCCCTGCCTGGGATCTTAATATTTGCATTGCCCAGCTTATGCAACCCCTTTGAGGCCCGTGATCTTCAGCAGAGCTTAAGTACTTGACTTGGAAAACTGTGTTTTGGTAGCCATCACTTCTGCCAGGCGCATAAGTGAATTACAAGCATTGTCAATGGAGCCTGATTTTATCTCCTTTCATAGAGATAAGGTGGTCCTCAGGACTAACAGAAAGTTCTTGCCTAAGGTGGTTTCAGACTTCCACCTTAATCAATCTGTGTCTCTCCCTGTGTACTTCACTGACCAGTCCTCCTCTGGAGAGAGGAGACTGCACAGTTTAGATGTCAAAAGAGCCCTTGGTTACTACACAGAACGTACCAAGGGTCACAGGTTTGACTCCCTCCAACTGTTCCTCACTTATGGTGAGGTTGGTAAAGGGAAACCTGCCACTATAAGATCCATTGCCAGGTGGATTGTCTCTTGTATCCAATTTTGCTATGAAAAACTGGGTAAGGTTCCCCCCTCAGGCCTGAGGGCTCACTCTACCAGAGGTACAGCTGTGTCTCTGGCTGCTGCCAGGGACATCCCTATCCTTGAGATATGTCAAGCAGCTACCTGGAAAACAGTTCACACTTTTACCAAGCATTACTCCCTGGACATCCAGGCTAGGAGTGATGCTCAGGTTTTAACACAGCTGTCTTCAGAGCCTATTTCCAAAGTAGGTTCTGTCCCTCTTCCATGGAGGTACTGCTGTGTAGTCTGCATATGTCATAATATAGCAAGACTTCATGTTGTTTGAAGAAAAATTACTCACCTTAGTAATGTTGTTTCTTCTAATGGAGTCTTGCTATATATGACCTCCCCTGCCCCTCTCAGAACCTCTACTTTTGGGATGGTAGGCAGTGCAGTGTTGGCACTTAGTAGATGCCCACCTTATTTTTCACCCTCCTTTTGGGGTGTTTGGATGTTATGTTTTTAATTTTTGGATCCCTGACTTGAGTCTTTGTTTTGGGACCAAGAAAATGTGTTCTTATATTTAGTAGCCAGTTGGCTAGTGTAGGTTTCACGGCTTCCACACAGAACCTTAGTGAGTTTTGCTTTGAAAGATCTGACAGTTTGAGTTTGATTAACAACAGACAGGGTTTTCAACCGAGCTCGTGTTCAGAGTTCCATGCCTGGCATGGAAAGTTAACTCTTTCACCTCCGGAACAGTTCGAAGGTTGGGACTCACTGCATATGTCATAATATAGCAAGACTGCATTAGAAGAAACAACATTACTAAGGTGAGTAATTTTTTCATCTAACCCTATCTGAGAAAACATAGAAACAAGGGTAGCATCCTCCTTTTCTTGTGAAATGTTGTACATCTGTAATATGGGCATTTTATCTACATGTCGCTTATCTTTTTTCCATTGTTTTTGTAAATTTCTCTTTTCTGCTTTAGATTTTCTTGCTTTCCCCACCTCCCCAAATATCTCATTCTGAAAGGTAAAAGGTAGGTTAGTTTGGTCATTTACTGTAGACAATTGAGATCTAGTAGAAACAGCCACTAACTTATTAATACTAACATCCTGACAAGAAGACACAATTTGGGAAAAACATTGGTAGTTCTGTCCCAATATAAAAGGAACAGGTAGAGTAGGAACCACCCCCACAACCACTTTGTCCTCATGTCCATAAATATTAACAGTCACTGTAGTAGTTGGATATTGATGGATGTCTCCGTGTATGCATATCACTCCTGTTGTAGAGGTTGTAGGTAACAGGTGAACCAAGTCTGCCTGAATAAGGCTCTGCTTGCTGCCAGAGTCCACAAGTCCATCAACAATATGTCCATTAACACAGATTGGAATAATGAAGTTACCCAGGTTTAAAGAAGCAAAATAAACCGGTTCTTTCTTTTTTCTTAGGGCAGAATCTAGCAATATGTCCCATACCATGACAGTAATGACATTCCACTGTTGTATTTGTTACTTTGGTAGGAGTAGGTAATCCCCTCCTTCTTACCACCCACAGTACTTTGATTAGATGGAAAAGATGGTCTTACCGGAGTTGTGGTAGTTGCAGGATTACTAGCAGGGGAAGCCATCAGTTCTCGGATATCCTTTCTGTAAGGGTTGTCGAGCTGCCAAAATGTCCTCAGCCAAAATACAGTAATAGCAAGATCTGCATTGTCTGGATTATGTTCCCAAATCCACAGCTGCACTTCGGGAGACATAATCTGTATAAATTGTTCCAAAATAAACATGTCCATAATGGCCTTAACAGTTTTCCCTTCTGGTTGGATCCATTTATTACATAAGTCTTGTAATCTGGTGTAGGTTTCTCTTGGTGGTATGTGAGGGGCATGTTTTAAAGTCCTAAATCTCTGTCTATATGTTTCTGAATTGATGTCAAACCATTTCAAAATCTTTTTTTTTTTACTGTTGTATAATCATTAATGGATGCACTGTCCATATTAGTGTATGCCAGTTGAGCTTTACCCATTAAATAAGGGGCAAGGCGAACCACTCATTGAGTCTGGGGCCAATTACAGGCTTGGGCTACCTGCTCAAATGTTGTTAGGCATGATTCAATATAATCAGTAAGTGTAATTTTTGTTAACTTAATGTCCTTTGTGGTTTGTCCACCTTGTCCTGCCCCTAGTGTCTGAAACATCTGTACGGTGTCTGCCCATCTGTGGTCCTGTCTCTGACGTTCTGGTTCCCTTTCTCGGTACTCTCTTTCCCGTTGTCTGTCCTGTTCTACCTGTCTCAGTGCTAGCCACCGCAATAGCTCTTTTAAGTCCTCTGGGGGTACATCTTCAGATCGTTCCTCTGGCTTCTCCATATTTACAGCCTGCATCCGATTTGTAATTTCTTCTATGTCCCCAGTAGCCATACCAGTCCTCATCTTGGGCATGGTTACAGGAGGCAGTCCGGACAGTAAGGGTTCCCCAGTGATGGCAGTCTGGCTTCTTCTTGTAGTTCCATAGGGCTCCTCCATCTTATGAGCCATGTACCTACTGTTTCCTCAAAAGTTATAGATGCTAAAGTGCATTATCTATTCTGAGATCTCTTTTTAGTTTGGATCACCAGTAACCCCACTTCTGGTACCAATTTTGTCGTGGGGTGTAGAAATGACTTTTACCAGAAACAGCAAATTGGGTACAACATATCTTATAGGTACGATTTTTATTAAAGAAAACAAAACTCAGAAAATAAAATAATTCTAACAAATAACTTTGCCATATTCATAACATAAAAAAACAAAAAAAAAAAACAATGCACAGTTTGGCTAGAATAATAGCTCTATCAGCCAACACTGGTCTGTGCCTGATCTCTATCAGAGATTTCCCTTGGGAGAACCTCACAGGTCCTCTCCCAATGACCATCTCCCACAGTGTTTCAGCTTGAGTCTATTCTAGGTCTCAAACCCCTCCCACAAGCTGAAACCTCTCCCAATAATTATCTCTTATACATTTCTTTTATCCTTAGATTCAGGTCTTTCTAAATACTTCACAGTGTTCTTTATTCAGTTGTACAAATAATCAAAGTATGGCATAACATTCCTTTTGTATCTTGATGCATAAAAACAGTATCCCTTAATTTCAGGAATATGGGTTGCATTAGGCTAAACTCCACGTATTTTGTAGTAGGAGGAGGTTTGCTAACTGTAAAGCTAGCTCACATCATGATACTCATTCCCTAAAGGAACCACGCCTACTAAGGTTGATGTGTCTGTGTACAGCCTGCAAACAAGCAAAGCTTGTTGTTTGGAAGCATGTTCCAGAGAGACAAGGTAATTGCTTCTAAATCTATACATTCAGGGATTCTATCCCATATTTTGTTTACATACTTATCTTTAACAAAAAGAGGATACATAATCAGCTTCTTAAGACCATATAAGACCAAATTCTAACATTAAAGCAGGGAATGTAGACATTGGGAGAGGACCTGTGAAGTTCTCCCAAGGGAAGTCTCTGATAGAGATCAGGCAGAGACCAATGTTGGCTGATAGAGCTATTATTCTAGCCAAGCTGTGCATTCTGTTTTCTTTTAATGTTATGAATATGCCAAAGTTATTTGAATTTTCTTTTCTGAGTTTTTGTTGTCTTTAATAAAAAATTGTACCTGAAAGGTATGTTGTACCCAATTTGCTGTTTCTGGCAAAAGTCATTTCTTCACCCCACGACAGAGCTATGCAAGGAAACCACATGGTTCTCAGTCCACACATTCATGAAACGTTATAAATTGGATTTTCAAAGCTTTGCTGACTCAGCTTTTGGTCGCAGAGTGGACAAAGCCATGGGACAGATAGTATACATCATAAGATTCTTAGGGAATCAAGGATGGAACTGGTAGCCCCTTTAGCACTCCTGTTCAGTGAGTCCCTTGACACTGGAGTAGCCCCGGATGTTTGGAGAAGGGCAGATGTCTCTCATCACAAGACTGGCAGCAAAGAAGATGCAAGGAACTACAGGCCAGTTAGTCTAACCTCTGTAGTCGGTAAAATAACAGATCCTCTCCTTAAGGAAAGGATAGTGGAGCACCTGGAAGCCATAGGAGTGCTGGATCCCAGGCAACATGGTTTCACAGCAGGACGGTCTTGTCAAACTAATCTGATAGATTTGACTGGGTGGCAAAGGCATTATACCTAGGGGGGTGGTAGATGTCGCCTATCTCGATTTCAGCAAAGTCTTTGATACTGTTCCTCATAGAAGGCTGATCAACAAGCTTAGTAGTCTGGGGGTGGGACACGTGGTGGTGGTGGTGAACTGGATTGGTAGCTGGTTAAGGGACAGAAAACAGAGGGTGGTGATAAATGTAACCCAATCAGAAGAAACAGGAGTAACCAGCGGGGTACCTCAGGGGTCAGTTGTGAGGTCAGTCCTCTTCAGTTTCTTTATCAGCGACATTGCAGATGGACTGGGGGGAAAGGTTTGCCTGTTTGTAGATGACACCAAGATCTGCAACAGGGTGGACACTCTGGAGGGGGTGGAAAGAATGAAAAATAACCTACAAAAGTTGGAGAAATGGTCAGAAATGTGGCAACTAAGGTTTAATGCAGAGAAGTGCAAAATCATGCATGTGGGGAGTAGAAACCCAGGAGAGAGCTACAAGATGGGGGAGGGGGGTTGCTAACAGTGACTATGAAGGAAAGAGATTTGGGGGTCATAATCACAGATGATTTGAAGGCCACCACACAGACAGCCAAGGCAGTGGGGAGGGCCACTGGGATGTTGGGTAAGGGTTGTATTAGAAGGGGTATCACAAGCCGTAAGAGGGAGGTGATGGTTCCACTGTACAAAACCCTGGCGAGGCCTCACCTGGAGTACTGTGTCCAGTTCTGGAGGTCACACCTTCATAAGGACATTGACAGAGTGGAAGTGGTGCAGAGGATGGTGACTAAGATAGTAAAGGGTTTGCATCATAAGTCTTATGAGGAAAGAGTGAGGGACCTTTAATATGTACACACTGAAGCTGAGGAGCTAGCGGGGGTTGATATGATAGAAATATTCAAATACCTTAATGGCATCAACAAGGTTAAATGGGATAAGATAACATCTTTCAGTTGAAAGTAGTGCCAGGACAAGAGGGCATGACATGATACTGGTGGGCGGTTGCATAAGGGGAAATGGGAGAAAATTATTTTTACTGTGTGGGTGGTGGATGCATGGAATAGCCTGCCACTGGAGGTAGTGGCTGCCAGAATAGTAGAAAGCTTCAAGCAAGAATGGGATAGGAATAAGGAAATATTAGAGATGAGAAGGAAAAGCTGTAGTCAATGACCAAGTAGAGTCAGAGGCCGCTTATGCAGCTCTGGTCGGGCTCTTATGGACTGGCCGCTCACTCTACTCTACCTGTTGTATTCTACCAGAATCTGATCTAATAGCCTTTGCATTATACTGAATTGTATTTTAATCTCCAGCTGTCTCACTGTATTTAATGTGCTGTCCTATACATTGTTGATTATTGTATTCACTGTTGTCTCCCATGCCCCCCCCACCCTGGACGATTGGAATTGGGTGCTCAGCATGCCTTCTTGGTAAAACTTTTAAATAAATAAAATGCAGGTAACCTAATGGGCAGAATGGATGGGCCTAGCAGTCCTTACCTGCCGACAATATTTGTGTATCTAGAGCGTTGCAGGCAGCAGTTTTTTTTTTTTTTTTTTTTAACTTTATTTATTCTCCCTTTACACTGGACTCTCTCTAGCAAGATCATGGGGCTTACCTGGCTGGTCCTGTCCACCTGAAGCCCGGGTACTGTGCCTGGTTGCGGGCACTCCCCACGATCCATCTCGAACCCCCCTTTGGAGCTACATCCCCCGGGAGCAAGGACCACCAACTCCCGCCAGCGCTCTGTAAGTGTCTGGTGGAGACAAACATGGAGAGACCAGGAGGGCACCCCAGCGCGACATTGGACATGGTGCCGGCGCCGCTAGACCCACCTTCGCCTACCAATGGTAGGGGTATTTAGGTCTTTCTCTCCCCCCATTGGCTTGGTAGTGCAGTGCACTTCAGCACTGCAGCGTGTGCTCCTGAACACCTGCAGGAGCGCCACCAAAGCCAATCCCCTACAAATTGGTTCACAATTGAGGAGAACCCCCAGTCTCCACTGGAGACAGGAAATGGCACCACAATCTGCATGGAGGTTGTGTGCAGACCCCCATCTCGGAGGGAGAAAATGGACAAGGAAATGATAGAAGGCATCTTTAAAATGGCAGAAAAAGGGGAGATATTGTTGCTGTGGGACCTGAATATGCCAGATGTTAACTGGAGTACCTTTGCTGCAGGCACATCCAAGAGCAGGGTCATTCTTGATGCCCTACGGGGGCATGCCTCAGACATCTAGTGTTGGAACCCACTCGAGAGGGAGCAGTCTTAGACCTGGTACTCTCAAATGGGGAATGAGAAAGGATCTCTGATTTAGAAGTGGGTAGCCATCTGGGAACAAGTGACCACCAAACAGTGTGGTTCACAATAAACACAGCCATGGAGTCAAGCCATACAAAAACAAGAGTATTGGACTTTAGGAAGGCTGACTTTGGGAAATCGAGAGAGTGCTTTAGAAAAGCACTAGCAAATGGGCAAGAAAGAGGGGTGGAAGAACAATGGGGAATAATCAAAACAGCCATCGCAGAGGCAACAAGCTTCCTTTGTGTGAAGCAAATCAATAAAACAAAACAAAGGAAAAAACATTATGGTTCTCAAAAGAGGTGGCAGGGACGTGTTAAGGAGAAAAATAGCATTCAGGAAATATAAGAAACACAGAAGGAGCAGGACAGAGAACTTTATCAGTTAAAGCAGAAGGAGGCAGGGAAGGCAGTCAGAATAGCAAAGGCACAAACTGAGGAAAAGATAGCCAACTCTGTTAAGGGGGATAAAACCTTTTATAGGTACAGTAGGGAGCAAAGAAAGACCAAGGGAGGGATACAGGGACTTAATAAAGAGGAGGGAATGTGGGCAGAGGGTGACAGTGAAAAAGCTGGGATACTGAACAAATATTTCTGCTCAGTATTCACAACAGATGAGGAGGGGGAGGTGCCTAAGCCAAACAAGGGAGAAACTCTGAATAGGGGGGTCGATACCAGTCCATTCACAGAAGAAAGGGTTTTGAAAGAACTCTTGAAACTGAGGGTGGACAAAGCAATGGGGCCTGATGGGATTCACCCAAATATATGCTAAAAGAACTAAGGGTAGAACTAGTAATACCACTGACTACTGTCTTTAACAAATCATGGGAGGATGGAGTGGTACCTGAGGACTGGAGGAGGGCAAATGTGATTCCATTTCACAAAAGTGGGAGCAGGGCAGAGGCAGGAAACTACAGACCAGTTAGTTTGACTTCAGTGGTAGGGAAAATGATGGAATCACTTCTGAAGGAAAGAATTGTTGAGTACCTAGAGGCCAGTGGGGCTGGGACCCAAGGCAGCATGGTTTCACAGCAGGAAGGTCATGTCAGACGACCTAATAGATTTATTTGACTGGGTGACCAAGTAGTGAACCAGGGAGCGGCTGTGATATGGCCTACCTAGATTTTTAACAAGGCATTCAGCACAGTTCACACAAAGATTAATATACAAGTTAGGCAGCCTTGGGTGGGTCCCAGGGTAGTAGCCTGGATAAAAACTGGCTGGACAACAGGACGCAAAGGGTAATAATAAACTGAGTCTAGTGAAGAAAAGGAGGTAACTAATGAGGTACCTCAGGGTTCGGTACTGGGACCGGTCCTTTTTAATATCTTTATAAGTGACATTGGAGAGCACCTGGAAGGAAAGGTATGCCTCTTTGCAGATGACACAAAGATCTGCAACAGGGTTGATACACAAGGTGGGGTGGAAAGAAAGAAAAGGGACTTGGCAAGGTTGGAGGAATGGTCAAATACGTGGCAGCTCAGATTCAATGCAAAGAAGTGCAAGGTAATGCATCTGGGAAACGAAAACCCAGGGGAAGAATATACAATGGGGAGTGAGTTAATAACAACAACAAACATCGAAAGAGACCTACGAGTAATTATATCCAATGACCTAAAGGTGGGCAAGCAATATGAGAAGGCAGTAAGGAGGGCTGGGGGAATACTAGGATGCACAGGGAGAAGCATCAACAGTAGAAAACAGGAAGTTGTTATCCCTCTCTACAGACAGGTAGTGAGACCCCATATGGAGTACTGCGTGCAATTCTGGAGACCCCATCTCTGCAAAGACATAGAGTGGAGGCTGTTCAGAGGAGGGCAACCAAAATGGTGTAAGGTCTGCACCAGAAGACATACGAGGAGAGACTAAAGCAGCTTAATATGTATACCCTTGAGGAAGGGAGGGAGAGGGGGGACATGACAGACACTTTTAAGTATCTCAGGGGAATTAACAAGGTACAAGAGGGTGGTATCTTTCAGAAGAAGAGATGTGCAAGAACAAGGGGGCACAATTTGAAGATGGGGGGGTGGCTCAGAGGTAATGTTAGAAAGTATTTTTTTCACAGGAGAAAGTTGTGGATGCATGGAACAGCCTTCCTGAGGAGGTTGTGGAGTCAGGAACAGTGGAAGAATTCAAGAATGCATGAGACAGGCATAAGGCAATTCTAGTGGGGGGCAGGAGGAAGTAAGCTGTTGATTAACTAGAATCTGCAACTTATCCATCAGGTAGGGAAATGGGCAGACTGGGTGGGCCAGGCGGTCCTTATCGGCCGTCAAATTCTATGTTTCTATTTTTTAAGGGCCGCTAGACATCGAGAACTGAAACCCCCCTCCATCCGTGCCAGGAAAGGAGAGCTGTCCTCAGAATGCTCGATCCTTTACTAACAACACCCGACGACCCAGATCAGTTTCGAACCTGGGTCACTGGTGGCACCAGAAGTGTCCAGCACCAACCTCAGTTACCCACTAGTTTGCAGGCAGCAGTTCGCAAGTAATTCTGAAGCATCTGGCATATGGGATAATATTCTCTCCCCTCATAGTTTTTTGTCTGGGTACTGCTTCTTAGAACCCATTTATTATGATTACCCATTGACAGCGTGGAGCGATACTGAAAGAAGAAATTAACTTCGTACTTACCGTAATTTCCTTTTCTAGGGACATAGATATGATGTTCTGTCCACACTTTCTGGCTGTGCCTTTCCCTTTTAAGACTTCGCCAGAACATCTTAAAGCTGGCTTCTTCCACCCACCCCAGTGGTAACTCCCTCGGCTTTTCCCCATGATCCCAGACCTTCCTTTGTGCTGGAAGAAGCAGGTCCCCTCCTTATCGTTCTCATGTGGAGTAGGCTCTCTTGCTACAAATCTACGGATTTACTTCCCAAATCTTCAAAACTTTGTTTTCAAACACCATGAAGTCTTGCTGTAATTAGGACTATAGCAGTCAGCCTCAGCCTCTGAACTGCCCCGGAGAGGAAAGGGTTAACTCCAGAGAAGTCTGGAGTTCCGCAGCGTGAGGGCGCTGTTCAAAGCTCTATCTGTGCAGTTTGAAGTCAAACTGCCAGATTCTTCTCACTTCACTGAACAGTCGCTCCGGAATCAGCTCCTTCAGCTCGGTTCACTTACGCGGTTTCGGTCAGTTCCTTCGGTTCAGAAAACCGCAAAGTCTCAAAATTACAGCGGTTTCGGCTAAGCTCTATCTGGTAACCTGTAAGTAAAACGAAAATTTAGTCTGTGTGGAAATAATTATCGGTTCAGTCTGAACCGATCGTTTCTTGTATTTTGATGAATTTTTAGACGTGAGGTACCCGGTTCTTATCGGTTCTAAAAAAACCCTGGTTTTTAATAGGGTTTTTTCCAATACCCGTGACACGGTTAGGAACCGATAAGGGTGTCTTGCTCTGGCACGGCCTGAAGAAAAGGGCAAGTTTTGGTTAGGCTGGCACTATGTCTGAGAAACCCAAAAGAAAAACCGGGCCCACGGGGTTTCAACACTGTGATGTTTGTGGGGAAGCCTTTGCCAAGGCTGACCCACACACCACTTGTGTTTATTGTCTGGGGGCTGACCACCTCCTTTCAGACTGCCAGATATGTAAAAATTTCCCTGCAGCCACCCTGGAGAAGAGATTGGGCCGGCTCAGGGAACGAGAGGCCAAAAAGTCCGCTGACCCGGATGGCCAGCCCGGTCCAGTACCCACTGGACCAGAGGGAGTGCCCTCTGACCAGGGCATTACTTCCTCGGGCAAGAGAAAGGCTGGTTCAGAGGAACCAGCACCAGCAAAAAAGACAAAGAAATCAGCAGGTTCGGAGTCTAAGATAGTTTCTCCAACTGTTGCAGAAATAGCAAAAGCCATACAGATTGTTCAGTCTTTGTCGCAGGGACTTGGAGAGCCCTCCACAAGTGGCAGAGGGGTGGCTCGCCCAGGTCCAGTGGTTCAAGATTATGTTATTGAGGAGTTTTATGAACCACAGGAGGGGGAGGAGGAATTTGATCAGTGCATTTGTGACTGGGAAGATCTGGACGTGCCCATTGAACCGGGCATTTCTCCAGACAGACCCTTAGAGTCTCCCTCTGTTGTCTGAGTCCCTTCTCATTTTGTGTTTTATAAAAGGTGGCAGAAACCCTCCAGCTCCCTTTAGAGGAGGCTGTGGATGAGCAAGAGAGCCTGATTTTGTTGAAATGATGGATATTCCAGAGTCTAGAAGGTTGTCTATTCCTTTGCATAAATCATTTAGGAAGCAAACAACAAAGATTTTAAAAATCCTCATTCTGTCCCTCCTGTAGACAAAAAAATGGACAGAAGGTATACTTTATCAGGCCAGATACAGACTTCCTCACTGAGCAGTGTAGTCATGTAGGTGTTGTTCAAGCTGCAGCCTGCGACAAGGCTAATATTCCCTTGGCATCACATCCCCTGACAAAGATTCCAGGAAGATTGATACCATGGCAAAAAGCAATATATGGCAGCTTCTTTGGGACTCAGGCAGGCTAATTACATGGCTTATGTGGCTAGATATCAGAAGTCTAGATGGGACACTATTTTTGCAGTTAGCCAAGCAGGCCCAGGGTCAGCTGGCTAGTGAGTTGGAACAGGTGGCTGCTGATGGCATTGAGGCCTCTAAAGTTCAATTTCATACTGCTGTTGATGTTAATGATGTTTCTTCTAGGGTCATGGCCACTTCTGTAGCTCTCCGTGGGTTGGCATGGCTCAGATGCACTAATTTGTCCCAAGACACTCAGGCAAAGGCTATGGATTTCCTGTAGTAGGTAACTCTCTGTTTGGTGATCAGACAGAAAATTACATGAAAAAATGGATGAATACAGAACTACCTACAGAAGTGCCCAAGCTAAAGAGAGGCATGCCCCAGAGGCATGCCCCAGGGGTAGGGTAGGCCTTACCACAGGCCCTTTTATCAAGCTCAAGCCTCTTCAGCCTTTTGTTCAGAGGGTTTCTTCAGAGGCAGGGGCAGGCGGGGCTCTGGCAGACCGTCCCTTCTTCCCAGCCAAAAACCATGCCAAGCAGGCACCCTGATGGGGTGCCCAGGGCAATCTCCTGTACGGTGGGGGGCAGGTTGGCTTATTTCAGCCAGAACTGGTTGTCCCTAACTTCGGACAAGTGGGTTCTGGAGGTGGTAAGCCAAGGTCTGGTCCTCAGTTTCAAACAGTTCCCAAAGATGAGGGGCAGACATTTCCCACCTCTGAATCCTTTGGAAGCCCTTGCTTTGGAAACAGAGGTTTCTTCTCTGCTGGGATGCAAAGCAGTAGAGGGTTCCCTTGCCATCAGGGCAAGGGTCTTTATTCAAGGTATTTCCTTACCCCAAAAAAGACAGGAGAATGGCGGCCCATCTTAGATTTAAGGTTCCTGAACAAGCATCTTCTGAAACCAAAGTTCAAAATGTTAACTCTGGCAATGATTTTGCCCTCCCTGAGACCAGGAGACTGGCTAGCTTCCTTGGACCTCAAGGACGCCTATTTTCATTTCTTGATCAGGCCTTCTCACAGAAAGTACCTCAGGTTCGAACTACCTTCTGGCCACTATCAGTTCAGAGCAATGCCCTTCGGCCTTACCTCTGCCCCAAGGGTTTTCACAAAATGTCTGTCTGTGATAGTGGCTCATCTGAGAAGGCAAGGTGGCCGTTTTCCCTACCTGGACGACTGGCTCATAGTGGGTCAGTCTCCAGATCACGTAAAATCTACTTGTTGGTCACCCAGCAGCTTCTCACCTCTCTGGGATTCCTGTTGAATCTTCCAAAGTCAGTTCTCGAACCAGTTCAGGTACTAACTTTCATAGGTGCAGAGTTGAACACAAAGTCTGCCAGGGCATATCTCCCCTCCGAGAGAGTGGACAGACTCATTGCCCTGGCATCTTCCTTCACCATGCGGGTCTCTCGACCAGCAAGGCACTTCCTGCAACTCCTAGGACACATGGCTGCGTCCACAGCTGTCGTGCAGGGAGCAAGATTCCAGATGAGAGACAGCCAATTCCACCTGAGATCTTTTTGGTCTCAAAAGAAGGACCCCCTCACCAAATTAGTCCCAGTGACAAGGTCTCTGATCCTGGCCCTTCAGTGGTGGCAGGACCAGAGCAATCTAACTCAAGGGGTCCCCTTCTTACCCATTCCTCACTCCCTCACACTTACCACAGATGCCTCCCTCCTAGGATGGGGGCTCACTTGGCGACCTTTCCACTCAGGAGTGTGGTCTCCTCAGGAATCTCTGCTCCACATCAACCTTCTGGAGCTCAGGGCTGTCCTCTTAGCTCTCCAGGCCTTTTCAGCTTCTGTCCAGAACAAGGTAGTTCAAGTCAGGACAGACAATACCACAACAATGTGGTACATCAACAAGCAAGGGCACTCGGTCTTCTGCCTTGTGCACGAACAATGAAGCTGTGGTCTCTGGCTCACTCCTTGAATACCTCCCTGATAGCAGTTCACCTTCCAGGAAGGACAATGTCCTAGCGGATGCCCTCAGCAGGATTTCTCAGGGCCACCCGAATGGGCCCTGAACCCTCTAGTGCTGGGGTCAGTCTTTGCCAGATGGGGCACCCCTCAGATAGATCTTTTTCGCAGCCCCAGACAACCACCAACTTCCTCTGTTTTGTTGCAGACCTCCAGTGTTGGGATCAGTCCCACTGGACGCCTTCCAGTTGGATTGGGAAGGAAATATCTATATGCCTTCCCTCCTTCCCTCTCCTTTTCAGGGTACTAGTGAGGATCAGAACTCAGTCCTGCAAGGTGATTCTGATTGCTCCAGATTGGGCCAGACAGCCTGGTACCCTCCCTTCTGTCCTGATTGTCCACCTCCCTGAGCTTGCCCAGGACCCACGACCTGTTGACCTGTACAGGGAGAGTGTGTTATCCGAACCTCAGTTCCCCTCCACCTCAGGCTTGGTTCTTGAGGAGCTAGTCAGCTGATCTACACCTCTCTCAAGGTGTCTTGGATATTTTGAGCGCCAGGAGGCCTTCTACTAGGGCCACCTATAATTCTAAGTGGAAGAGGTTTTCCATTTGGTGCTCTGGGAAGCAAATCTCCCAGAATCTGCTGATTTGACTGTTTTATTGGACTATCTGGTCCACTTAAATTCTCTAGGCCTTAAGCCAGCTACCTTAAGGGTTCATCTGGCAGCAGTCTCCGCTTATGTGTCAGCAGGTAAACCTGCTTCCATCTCTTCTCACCCTGTAATTTCCAAGTTTTTTAGGGGTTACTTCACACTAACCCTCCTTTTCGGAACCAGCTCCTGCTTGGGACCTGAATGTTGCATTGCTCAGCTAATGCAACCCCTTTGAGCCCCTGTCTTCGGCAGACCTCAAGTTTTTGACTTGGAAGACTGTTTTTCTAGTGGCCATCACTTCTGCTAGACGTATAAGTGAGATGCAAGCCTTGTCAGTGGAAGAAGATTTCATTTCTTTTCATAGGGACAAGGTAGTCCTTAGGACTAATAGAAGGTTTTTACCAAAGGTGGTCTCGGATTTTCATCTCAACCAATCCATCTCTCTCCCAGTATTTTTCACTGAGCATTCCTCTTCAGGGGAGAGGAGATTGCACAGTCTGGACGTCAAAAGAGCTCTAAGCTACTATTTGGAACGCACCAAGGGTCATAGGTTTGAATCCCTCCAGCTCTTCCTTACCTATGGAGAAGTCGGCAAAGGGAGACCTGCCACTAAGAGGACAATTGCAAGGTGGATTGTCTCTTGTATCCAATTCTGTTACCAAAAACTGGGTAAAGAGCCCCCCTCAGGATTGAGGGCTCATTCTACCAGAGGTACAGCTGCATCTCTAGCGGCTGCTAGAGATATTCCCATTTTGGAGATCTGTCAAGCTGCTACCTGGAAAACAGTTCACACCTTTACCAAACATTACTCCTTGGATGTTCAATCCAGGAGGGATGCCCGTTTTGGCACAGCTGTGCTTCAGAGCCTATTTCCCAAGTAGGTTCTGACCCTCCTCCATGGAGGTACTGCTGTGTAATCTGCTATAGTCCTAATTACAGCAAGACTTCATGGTGTTTGAAGAAAAAATTACTCACCTTAGTAATTGCTTTTCTTCTCATGGAGTCTTGCTGTATTAAACCTCCTCTACCCGCTCAGAACTCCTCCTTGGGTATGGGGTTGGCAAATTAGTGCAAGCACTGTGTCATGCCTTTTTCTTGCTTATTGGGTTTAGGAATCAGGTAATTCTGTTGTTCGTTGAGTGGTAGGTGGCCCCTCCCTGGACTTGAGTCTTTTGGGAAGAGGGGTCTGTTAATGCTTCTTTTCAGTAATGCTAACAATATTTAATAATTTTGTTGCTATTCTGTGATTGTTGTGTGTTTTTGTAGTTCTACTACTGGTAGGTAGCCAATGGCTAGTGTAGGGTTTTTTCCACACAGACTTGCTATATTAGTTTAGCTTCATAAAGAATCTGGCAGTTTGACTTCAAACTGCACAGATAGAGCTTTGAACAGCGCCCTCGCGCTGTGGAACTCCAGACTTCTCTGGAGTTAACCCTTTCCTCTCCGGGGCAGTTCAGAGGCTGAGGCTGACTGCTATAGTCCTAATACAGCAAGACTCCATGAGAAGAAAAGCAATTACTAAGGTGAGTAATTTTTCTTCAGGCTCGATCTTCGATCACGACTGGATGGGCGACGACCAGTCGTCACTGGGGTTCGGTTGGTGCCTCTGCAGGCAGAAGATGTCCTGAATGGAGTCACACACCACGTGTGTCTTCTGCCTGGGCCATGAACACGATACTCGGGCCTGCAACATTTGTCGTACCTTCCTACCCACTGTTCTCGAGGACCATGCCTGTCTCACCCAAGGCCGTCTGAAAGAATGGGACCATCTGGTCAAATCCAGAGATGCCCATTGGGTGGTCTCTGTGGCTGCGGGGTCTGCCAAAGGGCTTGCGGCATTTGAGGAGGCATTAGCCCAGGCCGCAGCTCACACCTCCTTAACTTTGGCATTCATTCCGCTTTTGCTGGGCACCTCTTTTACATGGTCGTTTAAGGAATTGTGCCAGTATTTGCCGACTCTCTCTCTCAAGACCCATCTTATGGGCACAAATCCAAATTGAAAAAAGAGACCAAAAAATGGTCTTGCCATCGATCTTAGGATCAGGAATGTTCTTGGTTGAGGGTTTTGAATTCCCACGCTTCTCAGATCTGACTTTTGTTGAATCTTCAGCCCAGGCCACTTGCTCCGTGGTAACCCCATTGGGCCAGTTGGCCATGGCACTGGTTGATCTTCCGGCTGGGATTTTTCTCAAGCCGGTCAACCAGTTGTTGACTATGAGGCCAACACTTTCCTTTCCAGGACTCCAGTCCTGATTCGGACCACTGGAGGGAAGGATCAGTCCACTGACCCACCGCCTCTGGTTGTCAACCAAGACCTGGAGGTGCCTCGGCTTTCGCGCTCCCTCTGAGACCGCGCTGGTCTCCCCCACCTCCCCGGCAGTAGGGGTCTCGGGTCCCACTCCTGGGGTCAAGCGGTACCCACCGGCATTGGTACTCCTGCTCTCGATGCCCTGGGAAGCGGTGCAGATGCTGTTCTTCAACCTTGTCCTGCTTGGGTGAAGAGAGGCTTCGACGCAAGCTGTGTTGACGCTACAAGGATCTCATGTAGCAAAAGCTGGTGTTCTCCAGTATGAAGCTGATCCCGGCTCCTACACTGTCCATCACCTGGCTTTCGTTCCAGTGGCTGACGCTTTCTCCACCTTCTCCACCTCAGGAGCCGACCAAGACGGTCCCGGCTCGACTGACCTAGCATCTCCACTGAAACCTAAACCATTGAAATCCAGCATTCTGACCAGGGAGTCTCGGCTGGCCTCAGGGCTTCCTCATCAGCTGTTGGTCACTGTCACTCCTGACTGTCTGCCTGACCATCCACAGAGGGTCAGTGGGGATTCTGACGGTCAACCCCTATTTTACGACTCCTCAGAGTTGGAAGGTTTCTCCTTGCACTCTTGTCTGGTCAGTGTGGAGTCATTGGGGGTGGGGCCTCTTGACTGACAAAGGCCCTTCTTTCTTCTTGAGCCTTCTCCATCTTTGATCTCTGAGTCCACGGGTATGAAAATGGAGCCTGTCCAGAAACAGGCTCTTATGCCCTTACTCGAGATCCTGGACTGGGGAAAGATACCCCTGGGAGGTCTTCTCGGTAAAAGAGGCCATTCTTGGCCCTACCTTGGAGCTTTGGCCACGCCCTGCTTCTTTCCCAGCACCGTCTGCCCAGATGGCCCTCAAATAAGTGGTCCCTACCGGTTCCCTGTCGGGATTCACAGTTCACCCCATAGCTGTGGGCCTGGTGGCTGATTCTGTGTTCAGGTGCTCTGGCAACACAGGAGACGTCGATAAGTCGCCTCAGAGTCCAAGAAGCTAGACCATGCAGCTAAGAAAGTCTGTGTTGCCTTTCTGCTTGGCCTTCGCCAGGTGAGCACGACCCTTCTCATGGCCCACTTCTCCTGTGCCCTGCTGGGCACTTTGGATGAGGTGCTTCCTCACCTACCTGTGGACCGTCAAACAGGTCCAGGACCAGGGCCAGGCTGAGACAAAGCAACCGTTCCAGACAGCCATGGACATTGGGGCTCCTGTGCCTTCTGCATGGCAACCTCAGTGGCCATGCGCTGCAAGGCTTGACTGCGAATCCCATCCTTCACAGCAGATACCCAGCACAAGCTGGTGGATGTCGCTTTCCTGGGCACCGACTTGTTTGGGCCCGGAGGTGAGGGCCATCTTACCCGCATTGAGAATTCCAGTGCCACCTTGGACTCTGTGACTTCCACTCAGAGGGGAACCCAAAGGCTCCAAGCAGCAGAAAAAGAAGCCCTTTTGGTCCACCTCCACTCCTGTGGCAGCAGGCTCAGGCCTGGTGACCTCAGTCCAAGTCAGTGGCCTCGGTTGTCCGCAAGCCTGGAGGGAGAGGCTCCAGTGGTTCCTCAGCTGGGCCCTCCTACTCCTACTCCTCCTTCATGCCCATGACACCTCCCCTGAGTCCTCCTGTGTGGGGCTGGCTCCACCACTTTCTTTCCGCCTGGTTCGCTGTCACCATGGACTGGTGGGTTCTCGAGGTGGTCGGTCAGGGTCTGCCTCTGGAGTTCGAGTAGCGCCTACCTTGCCGAGCCTGCATCCCATGGAAGGACTTGGTATCTGCAGACATTCTATCGGCTCTCCGGGATGACATTGCCCAGCTCCTCCGCATGGAGGTCATGGTTCCTGTCATGGATACTTCCCAACATCCAGAGTTTGTCTCCAGGTACTTCCTGGTGCCAAAACGGACAGGGACTGTTGCCCCATTCTAGATCTGCACGTCCTGGACAAGTTTCTCAAGTTGTAAATCTTCAGGATGGTAATGTCACAGATCATACCATTTCTTGAGAAAATGTGGTTTTGCTCCCTGGATCTGCAGGACGCGTTCTTTCATGTCCAATCCATCCATCTCTTAGAAGGTTCCTCCACTTCCAAGCAGAGGGAGCCCTCTACAAGTTCCAGGCCATGCCATTTGGCTTGTCCTTGGCCCCCTGGGTCTTCACCAAGTGAATTGCAATGATTGCAGCTTACCTGAGGTGCCGAGGGGTCCAAGTTTACCCCTACCTGGATGACTGACTGATCGAAGGTCTCTCCAGGTAGGAGGTGGAGCAGTCCAGGGACCTGGCCCTCCAGACCTGTGTCTTCCTTGGCCTCCTAGTCAACGAGGCCAAGTCAGAACTTGTGTCTTCACAGGTGATCAACTTCATCGGGGCTGAGCTTGACTCTTGCAGAGCCAGAGCCTGGCTTCTGGCGGACAGGGCAGAGGTTCTGTCCTCCTTTACCTGATCATTTCAGGTTGGGCAGTTGTGCCCTGCCCTGGACTTTCTGCTCTTGCTGGGCTACATGCCAGCATGCACCACCGTGGTCCATTGGGCCCGCTGGGGAATGCGCTCCCTGCAGTGGGAGCTGGCCAGCCAGTGGTCTCGGTGCAGGAGTCACTTTGATCAGCTGGTTACTGTGACCCAGTGGATGTGGGATGCTCTGCAGTGGTGGTTAGTTCCAGAGCATCTGCAGGAAGGGATCCCATTTGTCCGCCCTAAGCCGACTCTCATCCTGATGACTAATGCCTCTCTCATGTGCTGGGGTGCCCACCTGATGAAACAGAGTCCATGGGCTCTGGATCCCCGAGAAGTCCCGATGCTACATTAACCTGCTGGAGCTCTGGGCAGTTTGGCTGGCACTGGCTGTCTTTGCTCCTCACATTCGGGGTCGGGTGGTCCATGTCCAGCTGGACAACAGCACAACCATGTACTACCTCAACAAACAGGGTGGGATGCACTCCCTGCCACTGTACAAGGAAGCTCGCCATGTGTGGACCCTCGTGCGCAGCCTGGTGGCTGATGATATAGCTAGCAGTGTGGCATTGGCCTCCAGCCAGCTGGCGGACGCTCTCGGCTGGGTGGGCGAGGCATCTCACGAGTGGTCTCTCCACCCAGAGGTAGTACACAGACTGTTGTCCCAGTGGGGCACCCCTCAAGTATACCTGTTCGCCTCCAGGGAGAACAGAAAGTTGAGGCTGTTTTGTGCCTGCCACCCCTCCAGCAGGGAATGCTGTAGGGGTATGGCTTCTCGAAGCCCTGGACTCTGGGCCTCTTCTGTGCCTTCTCTCCACTTCCCTTGATTCACAAGGTGTTGCTCAAGGTCAGGAGAGACGAGGCACAGGTGATCCTGGTGACTCTGGATTGGCCCTACCAGTTCTGGTACCCCAATCTCCTTAGCCTCAGCAGCAGGCTCCCGAGGCATCTTCCTCTCCGCCCGGACCTGCTCTCCATCCGGACGTTCAGTCCCTGTACCTGACCACCTTGTTCCAGATTGGCTAGAGTTCCAGGTTTTGGGTCTCTCTGAAGATGTCCTCACTGTTGTGGAGGCATCTTGGGGAAGGAATCAACCAGGAAATGCTATGCCTCCAAATGGAAGACGTTCTTGATTTGGTGTCAGTGCAAGGAGTTGGACCTCTTGTCCTGTCCAGTGGCCAGCATTCTTGACTACCTGTGGTCCCTCTGTCGGGCCTTCAGTCGACGACTCTCAAGGTGCACCTAGCAGCCATCTCTGCTTACAGGACACGGGCTGGTCAGCAGTTAATTGGCATGGGGAAGGTGGTCTGGCGTGTTTTTTAAAAGGCCTTGACCACATTTCCCCTCCGGTGCATGAACCACCACCACTGTGGGATCTTTTGCTGGTACTGGCAAAGCTCATGGACAAGCTATTTGAACCGATGCACAGGTGTGACATGTCTCACCTGCCATGTCTTCTTGGTGGCTTTCACGTCATTCAGAAGGATCAGTGAGTTCCAGGCACTTTCAGTGGAGTCTTGTACTTGGTACTTCTGAAGGTTGTGTCAGAGTTTCATCTTAACCAGGTGATTAATCTCCCGGCGTACTTCACCAGTGTCACCTTGGAGACCGAGCACAGGCTCCATGCTCTGGACCTGAGGCATGTGCTGGCCTATTACAAAGAGCACACGTCTGGAGTTTGAGAGAGGTTTGCTAGCTGTTTGTCACCTATGCTGAAGCTGCAACTGGAAGACTGGCAGCCAAGTGGATGATTGGTGGGTGGATTGTATCCTGCATTGATTTCTGCTATAGGTTGGCAGGTAGGGAGCCTCCCATAGGGCTGAGGGCTCATTCCACCTGCCATACTGCTGCCTCGGTGGCTGCTTCCAGGGACGTCCCTATCCAGGAAATCTGCAGTGGAGTTACCTGGAGGTCAGCACACACATTATTTCCCATTACCACATCGACCTTGAGTCTCACTGGGATGGTGGTTTTGGGGCCTCAGCTCTCCAATCTCTGTTTCCCAAGTAGGGCGTGTGCACCTTGCCCTCTATTCCCAGAGAACTGCTAGTAGTCTGCCAGAAAGTGTGGACAAAACATCCTGTCCATATCCCTCGAAAATCTGGTTACTCACTGTAACAGTAGTTCTAGGAGTGGTATATAATGGTCATCCACACGGACCCACCCGACCTCCCCTGGTTTGAGCGTACACAGCAGCTTCCAATGGGCAAGATCTGATGTCATGGGGCAGAGCCAAAGGAGTTGCTACCCGGGTGGTTGGGGGAGCCAGCTTGAAGACATTCCGGCAAAGTCTTAAAGGAAAAGGCACTGCCAGAAAGTGTGGGTGAACATCCTATACGATGCCAAGAACTACTGTAGCAAGTGAGTAACCTGTTTTTATGTTTGTTTGCACGCATGTGCAAGGAAACATAGTGCCATCATCCGAGTTTTCGGAGGTGTGGCATCTGTCTTCCAATTCAGTCAGTGTGTTTGCAGGTGCGGCAGCAGTTCTCCAATGAACGCTGCAACTGTCTATGACAGCAGTTGAAAATGCAGTGGCCGTACAGTTGAAAGGGAGAGCTACGCTTCAGTGAGCAGCAATAAGATATCTCACGCTCATGCGCGCTCCCCCCAACACATACACACACGCACGCATACTGCGTGCTCGTGCCCCCCACATGCACACTGTATAGCCGACGGGTGTCCAGTCCCCTGTCGGCTGTGCTGCGCCCAACAGAGTCCAGATGCCACGCTTGGGGCTCACCCAGCATGGCAACAGATCATATGGCCGACAGGTGTACCCACCCTGTTGGCTCCACTGTCTCTCCCCACAAAGAGATTAGGGTGCCACGTGGGAGCCCACCCCAGCGTGGCAACAGATCGTGTGGCCGGGTGCCCAGTCCCCGTCAGCTTCACCCCCCAAACAGCCTTCCAGCTGCCATGCTGGGAGCCTGTCTCTCACGTGGCACAAGTCCCATGCTTGTCCAAGTTTAAAAAAAAAAAAAAAAAACCTTCCTCACTGACTGTCCTGACCCAATCTCCCCCACCTGCCCACCCTCTGTGCACCCTGCCTCCCCACACCCCTCCTCACCCCATACTTCCCTCCGGAGCTCGGCACGACGATCTTCAGTGGACTGGGAACACGTCTGCACTCTTAAAAGCCGACCGCGAACTGAGGAAATGCCAGTAAGCTGTATAATGTAATAAATAGTTGTTTTTTTTTCAACTTTAGTGCATATCTAGGGCATTTTGGGGAATTTTTTCACCAAATTTTCAACATGGGGTTTTTGGGACCCCACCTTATGAATTCTGTTACTGTCATGGCGTTAATCGGCCCAGAAAGGTGATTTTGCGGTCACTGCAGAGAACCACCTTTCGGGACCGATTTACAAAACGACAGTGTCACAGTTCATGAGGTAGGCCCCCAAAAACCCTATGTTGAAAATTTGGTGAAAAAAATCCCCAAAAATGACTGTTTTACGAGCACTGCGTTGTGCTGTTCCTATGCACGCTCATAAGTTTGCAAATTTTTAATATGTTCACTCCAGATATTCAACATTGCCATTTTACCATACTTCCTTATGAGCAGTACAGCTGTCATTTCTCGCATCTGACCCAAAATGTGTTTTCGGGCATGTAACGCACAGTGGCACAGTCTGTGTGCGAAATTAATGTTTGGGACAGATTAAGAAAATCACAGTGACACTGTTCATGAGCAGAGGTGTTAAAATGGTTACGTTAAAAATTTGGTGAACTACGTCCATAAATGACTGTTATGAGCGACCATTGCGCAGTTTCCACGCACCCTCATAACTTCATGGATTTCTAATATTTTCAGTCCAGATTCAAACAACATGAAGTCTTGCTGTATTCTGACAGTAGCAGTGAGTCCCAACCTTCAAACTGCCCCGGAGATGAAAGAGTTAACTTTCCATGCCAGGCATGGAACGCTGAGCTCGAGCTCTGTTGAGACTCTGTCTGTTGCTTTTTAAACTCAAACTGTCAGATTCTTTACTCCGCCTCACTGAACAGTCGCCCGGAGATTTCTCCTGCTCGGTTCAGTTTGTTGGTTAAAGTACTGCTTTTCTCGGTTTTCGACCAAATTTAAACTGTAACCTGTCGGTTCAGTCTCTGTCTCTGGTATTTGTGAGTACTAGATAGGTTATATTATTTCTGTTCTGTGTGAAACTTGTAAACAGTTCATCGGTTCGGTTTGAACCGATCAAGTTGTTAGAAAATCTTAAATTGTACTTTTAGAGTGTGGTTACCGGTTCTTATCGGTTCTAAAAAAAACGGATTTTATTATGTTTTTTACCACGACCCGTGACACGGTCAGGAACTGATAAGAGGGTCTTGCCTGGCGGATCGCCATTAAAAGGGTAAGTTTGGTTAGGACTGGCACAGTGTCTGGGGAAACCCAAAAGAAAAACCCGGGCCTACTGGGTTTCAACACTGTAGTGTGTGTGGGGAAGTCCTTGCTAAGGCTGACCCCCACACCACCTGTGTTTATTGTCTGGGGTTTGACCACCTCAATGCAGACTGCCAGATTTGTAAATATTTTCCTGCAGCTACCCTAGAAAAGAGAGTTGGTAGGCTCAGGGAAAGGGAGGCCAAAAAGTCCGCTGAACCGGATGGCCAGCCCGGTTCGGTTCAAACTGAACCAGAAGGAGTGCCCTCTGACCAGGGCGAGACTTCTTCGGGGAAAAGGAGATCCGATTCTGAGTCCGTTCCGGCTAAGAGAACTAGAAAGGAAAAATCAGCTGGTGTGGAGCCAAAACTTTCCTCTCCAACCGCTGAAGAAATAGCCAAAGCGATCAAAATTGTGCAGTCGCTCAGCCTGGACCAACCGCACCATCAGGAGGCGCTGGTTCAAGCTGGTTCCACCGTTCAAAATTATGATTTAGAGGAGTATTATAAACCGGAGGAGGAGGAAGAGGAGTATGAGGAAAGTGAATATGGATTTGAAAGTCTGGATGTGCCCATCTCCCCAGACAGACCTTCAGGAGTGTCTCCTCCTAGGCTTTTGAGTCCCCCCTGCTTCATGTTTTATAAAACAGTGGTTGAAACCCTCCAGCTTCCTATGGAAGAAGCTGTGGATGACCAGGAGGAGCCTGACTTTGTGGAAATGATGGATATCCCAGAGTCTAGGAGACTGTCTATTCCTTACACAAATCTTTTGGAAACAGACATTTAAAATTTTAAAGACTCTAATACTATACCTCCTGTGGATAAGAGAATGGACAAGAGGTATACATTGTCAGGCTCAGATATGGAGTTCTTACACAACAGTGCAGCCATGTTAGTAGTGCAGGCTGCAGCCTGTGATAAGGCAAATACCCTTGGCTTCACACACCCCCAGACAAGGACTCCAGGAGTATTGATGCCATGGCAAAGAAACAGTACATGGCAGCATCCTTGGGACTCAGACAGGCCAACTATATGGCCTATACTGCTAGGTATCAAAAATCCAGATGGGACACTGTTATGGCTTTAGCAAAACAGGTCCCTGGTCAGCTTGCAAGGAGCTGGAACAGGTGGCTGCGGATGGTATTGAGGCATCCAAGGTGCAATTCCATGCTGCAGTGGACTCCAGTGATGTGTCATCTAGAGTCATGGCTACATCTGTGGCACTTCGTAGAATGGCTTGGCTCAGATGTACTAGCCTGTCACAGGATACCCAGACTAAGGCCATGGATTTTCATGTTGTGGGAAATTCTCTGTTTGGGGAGCAGACAGAGAATTACATGAAGAAAATGGACGAATATAGGACCACCTATAGGAGTGCACAGGCCAAGGAAAGGCAGGCCACTCCTCAGAGGCAGCTTCCCAGGGGCGGGGCAGGCCTTTTCATAGGCCTTTCTATCAAGCCCAGGCCTCCTCTTCTGCATATGCTCAGAGGGGGTTCTTTAGAGGGAGAGGCAGACGGGGTACAAGCAGACCTGCTTCCACCCCTCAGCCAAACCCCTGCCAAACAGGCACCTTGATGGGCTGGCCAGGGCCGATTCTGCACTACTCAGGCAGGCTGGCTTACTTTGTCCAGGACTGGGAGTCTCTAAAATCAGACAAATGGGTCCTGGAAGTAGTAAGTCAGGACTGGTTCTCAGCTTCAAAAAGTTTCCAAGATGAGAACCAGATCCTTTCCACCTGCAAATCCCTCAGAGGCACTTGCCCTAGAGACAGAGGTCTCTTCCCTCCTGGTTCTCAGAGCTGTGGAAAGGGTTCCACCCCTACACCAGGGCAAAGGGTTGTACTCCAGGTACTTCCTTACCCCAAAAAAGACAGGAGAATGGTGGCCCATCCTGGATCTCAGATACTTAAACAAGCACCTTTTAAAACCAAAATTCAGAATGGTGACTCTGGGAATTATTCTACCCTGTCTAAGGCTAGGGGACTGGCTAGTGTCCCTGGACCTCAAGGATGTCTACTTCCATATTCTCATCAGAAGCTCCCATCGAAAGTACCTCAGGTTCGAGCTGCCCTCAGGCCATTACCAGTTCAGAGCAGTGCCCTTTAGTCTGACCCCTGCTCCAAGGGTATTCACAAAATGCCTGGCAGTAGTAGTTTCTTCTCTAAGAAGGCAAAGGATTGCTATCTTCCCTTACCTGGACGAATGGCTTATAGTAGGTCAGTCTCCAGACCAAGTCAAGTTACACTTACAAATAACTCAGCAACTGCTCACCTCTTTGGGTTTCCTTCTGAATCTTTCAAAGTCAGTTCTAGAGCCTATCCAGCTCCTCACCTTCATAGGCGCAGAGCTAGACACAGGAAAGGCCAAAGCTTTCCTTCCTCTGGACAGGGCAAGGACCCTTATCTCTCTGGCCTCCTCATTCACTTTGCAGGTGTCTCGACCAGCAAAGCATTTTCTACAGCTCCTGGGGCACATGGCTGCTTCCACAGCAGTGGTGCAGGGAGCAAGATTTCAGATGAGGGACATTGTTCCATTTGAGAGCCTTTTGGTCTCAAAGGAAGGACCCTCTGACCAAATTGATCTCAGTAACTCGAACCCTGATCCAGGCCCTACAGTGGTGGCAGGATCAGAACAAACTGAGACAAGGAGTCCCCTTTGTCACTTAGTCTCACTCTTTGATCCTTACTACAGGTGCCTCCCTCTTGGGGTGGGGGGCTCATTTGGGCGACCTGACCATCCAGGGGTTGTGGTCCCCTCAGGAATCTCTGCTTCACATCAGTCTGTTGGAACTCAGAGCAGTATTTCTAGCACTTTAAGCTTTTTCCAGATCTGTTCAGAACAAAGTTATCCAGGTCAGAACAGACAATACCACCACAATGTGGTACATCAACAAGCAAGGAGGCACTCGGTCTGTGCTCGTAAGTTCGCAAATTTTTAATATGTCCACTCCAGATATTCAACATTGCCATTTTACCATACCTCCTTATGAGTAGTACAGCTGTCTTTTCTCGCATCTGACCCAAAATGTGTTTTCGCGCATGTAGAGCACAGTGGCACAGTCTGTGTGCGAAATTAATGTTTGGGACAGATTAAGAAAATCACAGTGACACTATTCATGAGCAGAGGTGTTAAAATGGCTATGTTAAAAATTTGGTGAACTACGTCCATAAAATGACTGTTACGAGCGACTGTTGCGCAGTTTCCACGCACCCTCGTAACTTCATGGATTTCTAATATTTTCAGTCCAGATTTTCACCACTGGCATTTTTCCACACTTCCTTATGAACAGTATAGCTGTCATTTTTCACACCATGGCCGAAATGTGTTTTCGCATGTCCAGTGCAGAAATGCATTGTCACTGTGGGAAATTACTGTTTGGGACAGATTAAGAAAATCACAGTGACACTGTTCATGAGTGGAGGTTACAATATCCCTGTGTTGACATTGCTCTAAAAAAAAAAAAAAAAAAATCCCCAAACTAATTGCATCATGGGTGTGCATTGCGCATTTTCTACGCACGCTCGTGACTTCACCTTTTTTTTTTTTTTTTTTTATATTTTCACTGCAGAATTTAAACATTGCCATTTTTTTGCAGCTCCTCATGAACAGTGTAGCTGTCATTTTTCACATCCTGTTTGAAATGTGTTTTCACACCTGTGGTGCCAAATGGCGTAGTCGCTGTGCGAAATCAGCTTTCCGCTAACAAACTGATACTGCCACTGTTCATAAGGTGGGGGTCACAAAAAAAAAAAACATGTTGAAAATTTGGAGTGAAAATGCCAGCGAACGCCTGAGGCGTTAGGGTTTCCGACCATAACGCCCCAGCCTGTAGAGATTAAGAGGCATCAGGAGTGTGACTTGTGATTCTCGCCTGTAATGCTCATGCCATTCCACACCCTGCAGCCAGTGAGAGGCATCGAGGTGTGCCTTGGACTCTTCCGCCCCAAAGTTCACCCCACTCTCCTATATAGGACCCATCTCACTGTATTTCCTGATGGAATGGGGTGAGCATAAGGGCCAAAGACCCCAAGGCACACCGTGACACTTGTTGGTGTCTGCAGGGTAGGGTGTGGTAAAATGGCGTGGCCGTTATGCTTGACGACTCAAAGGCACACTTCAGTGCTCGTCTGTCTCTGCAGGGTGGTGGTGGGGTTGGCTTCAGTTCAGTACTTCACTGCCATTCCTATTATGCAGCTCTCTAACTCCTACACTACCAATGCCAATGCCAGCATGCAAACAGTCGACATTGACAAATGCTTGTTCTTTTAGCAGCAACATTGTCAATGGAACACACCCAGGAGCTTGGCTTCTGAGGGGAAATCTTATCCTGCATGCTAGGACAGAGGTCTATTTTTAGTAAAAATCTCCTACGTGGACTTCTCTGTGTTTTGCTGCACTGTACTCTGATATGTATATTTATATGCAAATTTATCAATTTTCTGCAACCACAGATTAAAAGGTTTCATTGGTTAATAAAGCTGTATTTTCGCAGTTTTGTTCTCTACATCAAAGACAAGACATGTTTCATTATCTATTAGCTTCAGTTTACAGATCCTGGGAGGCATACTCTGGCTCCATTCCAGATGGGTGATTCCTGTGAGACATATTGTGGTTGCACACCTTTTTCTCTACAAGAAGAACCGAGTACTTCAGACCTCCATTTTGGGTCCATGAAATGCATCCCTTTCCCGAATGTCTGATAGGAAAGTATGACAGATTTTTATTATTGCAGGTATATGGTTGTGTTTATTTATATGTGTAGCTCTCACGGCACTGCGAGGTAAGAGTAACTGGGGAATTGCTGTTAGTGCATGGAATCCTTAGGTGCCCAACATTCTAAAGCTTGGGCTGTGCCATTACCCTGGTAGGGGTGTACTATACACAGTTATTACCCATTGACAATGTTGGAGCTAACAGAAAAGGAAATTATGGTAAGTATGAAATTAATTTCTTCTTTTCCCATCACTGCAAAGGCGAGGCACGGCACTTGCCAGCTTATCTGCCCCATCACTGTAAAAGCAGGGCACAACATAGCAGCAGTCAGTAAATATCTCTTAACTGCAAAAGCAGGGCACAGTACTTAGCAGCACAGTAAAACGTCTCCCTTTCCCATCACTGCAAAAGCAGGGCACAACACTTGGCTGCTCTCAGTAAATGTCTCTCCCCACCGTTCACTGCAAATTAAGCAGGGCACAATACTTTCCGCAGCTCAGTAAATGTCTCTTCCCATCACTGCAACAGCAGGGTACAACGGTGCACCGTCATAATGGCGACTCAAATATGAGTGACTCACTTTCAGCGCCTGTTGTGTGGCTACCCTGCAAGTGTAGCGATGGGTGAAGAACAGGGCGAATTTATTTATTTATTGAAATGTTTCACCAGGAAGGCACACTGAGTGACAAGTCGCTCGTGTCCCGGTGCAGCATGGGGGGAAGGGGTACATTAGGGATGAGACATTAAACATTCAAGTTATAAGTTCTACATTAACATACAGTTGTAAGGTAGATGTTACCTATCATGTGCAACACTGTTGTAACACTGTTTGTAACAGTGGACGATAATAAGTGCTGGGTTAATAAATAAGAAGTGCTTAACGTGAAAGAAAAGGGGGAAAAGAGAGGCAGTGGTGAGGTGGGTGGGGAGGGGGAAGAGTTGTGTCCCTGGAGACCACTTCAGGATGTGAGGACCCTGCACTGCACTGACCAGAGAGAGGAGGATAAGGAAGTGTCCCAAAAAGACCCCTTCCAGATGGTGGGGGAAGGGAGTAGATGAGAGATACAAGCCCCTTTGTGGGGTTAGGAGATGCACCCATGGAGACCATTCGGAGCCCCTTATATTCTGTGAGAGTTCCAAAGGAGGCCAGTAAGGGGGAGCAATTTGGGGGAAGGGAAGGAGAACTAGGAATTTGGGTGGGTGTGCACGTGGTAAAATGAAGGTGACGGTAGAAGGCTAGGGTTTGTCCAGGGCTTAAAGGAGGTAGTTTGGGGGGGACATGGCAGGAGCAGCTAGGGAGCAATGTAATTATTGAGGGCAGAGCTGATGGAGTAGGCAGAGGAAGAGTGCTGGATTTGAGGGGCGGAATTCCAAATTTTTAGGGGGCGGGAGTAATCGATTGGCTAGTTTGGGTCGATCAGCAGGTGACTACCAGGGTGCTAGAGTCTGTTGATCTTAGAGAATGCAAGGGTTGGGGGGCTGTTATAAAGGAGGAAGTGAGGTAGGAAGGGAGCTTACCCAACCAGTGCTTGGTGGTGAATTTAGCACAGTGGGATTGCTGCCTATTTGCAAGAGAGTGGAAAGATAGGGCACGATGAAGATCGCATTAGTAGGTGCGAGGGGGGTGGGCATCCGAGACAAAGCGCCAGAAGGAATTGAACGGGTGTACAGTCTGGTCAGGGAGGACTTGGGGGCAGCACCATAGACTGTGTCACAGTAGTCAAAAAATAGGCAGTATCATATTCTGGACAAGTTCATGCCTAGCAGTAGGAGGGATGCAACTACGGTTCCTGAACAGGGCACCAAGCTTGGGGCGCATTTTTTATTCTGGATGGCATCAATATGTCCAGAGAAGTTTAGGTGTTGGTCCAACCAAACACCTAAGTACCTGAAGGAGGATATGTCCTCAAGTAAAGTCCAATCAAGGGTATGGAAAATGGGTAGGGAGGGAAGCCTTGAGAGTCTTTGCCTTGTGCCAGAGCTCATGGAGATTGTCTTCTTGGCGTTGAGGAAAAGTTGATGGTTAGCAAACCAGAGCTGAACCTTGTCAAAGAATTGCTGTAAGCTGGTTGTAACCTCATCAGGACAGGAGCCAGATGCATACAGGACTGTATCATCTGCATAAACATATATAGTAGTAGAGGATGGGGAGCAAACAGAGGGAAGGTAATTTAAGATGATGGAGAATAGGAGGGGCCCTAATACAGAGCCCTGGGGGACTCCAGTGCTAATCGGGAGGGGAGGGGAAGTGGCATCCAAGATCTCCTGGGTTCTGCCAATAAGGTAAGCCTTAAACCAGTTTGTGGTGGAGGGAGATAGGCCAGCATCCGGGAGTGAGTCGAGGAGAAAGGAGTGAGAGACAGTTTTGAAGGCCTTGGCCAGGTCGACAAAAATGGCAGAGGTAATTTGGCCATTGTCCATCCTGGTTAGTATGGAGTCTGTGAGCTGTAGGAGAGAGGTGGTGGTGGTTGAGTGGTTTTTCCTGAAACTGGACTGGAAAGGAGTGAAAAAGGAGGTGTCTGATAGAAAAGCAGTGAGTTGTGAGAGGACAATGTGTTCTCGAAGCTTGGCACGGGTAGGGAGGAGAGAAATGGGGTGATAGTTGCCTGGGGATGAGGGGTCACCCCCTTTGGGTAGAGGGATGACCACTGCATGTTTCCATGAAGAGGGGGCCGAGGTAGTAAAAAATGAGAGATTTAAGATTATTGAGAGGGGGTAGGCAATGCCGAAGCAGAGACTTGAGAGGAGTTTTGGGTCAAGGCCATCGGGTGAGGCACCTTTAGAGGGGTTGATGGTGAGGAGGGCACATAGGGCATCATTTGGGGTTACAGTAGCGAAAGAGAAGGAAAGGTGGGAGGGTGATGATGGGGGCACACTAGTAGAGGATGGGATGGGTGGGGGGGATTTCAGTAGTTCAGTGGTGCAGGAGGTGTAGTAGGAGTTAAATTTCGCAGTTAAAGCTGGTGGGTCAGACACAAGTGGGCTATTCATTTCAAGTACCTGGGGTGGTGGGCGAGATGAGGGGGTAAATAGGGCATGGACCACCTTCCAGAATTTTGAAGGGGCATTTATGTTGGTGATGAAGGCAGATTTGAAATATTCGGACTTGGATAACCATGTAGCCCTGGTGCAAGCATTTCGGAGCATGCAGTAGTTAGCAAGGTCACTAGGATGCTGGTTAGCTTTATGATACTTCTAGGCTCGATCTCTAACCCTGAGGCAGGCCAGAAGTTCAGGGGTAATCCAAGGTAAGTGGTTACCTCTGACTCTGGTTTGTTTGAGTGAGGCAAAGGCATTCCAGTTTGCAAGAAAGATTTCTTTGAAGTAGGCAAGGGCCTTATCAACCGAGGGGAAGGAGGTTAGGGGGGGACCAGTCAGAAGTGGTAAGGTTACTCAGGAGAGGTTCAGTGTTGAGACTTGAAAGAGCGTAGTTGTATAGTTTTGTGTGGTGATTTAGTTCTGTGGACTTTCTTAACTATGTATATTGGGTTATGGTCACTGAGAGTATCGGGAAGGATGACAGAGGTGATGACGTGGTGGGGGATGGGAGATAAGGGCCCAGTCGAGTAGGGAGTGTTGTTGTGTCTTGTGGTTTGGGCAGGTGGGTTTGGAGATCAGTTGGTAGAGGTTTAGGGCTCCAATTTTATTTTTAATTTTGGTAGTTTTAGGTGACAACCAATTTTATATTGAAGTCACCTAGGATGAATAGTTTCCTGGAACGGGCAAGGGAAGTGATGGAGGTTATGACGTCTAGCGTAACCAAAGGATGGACATTTGGGCGGCAGTATATTCTGGCTACGAAGATTGGGAGAGTGAAGGGGAGGGTTACATGGATAGCCAGGGCATCATAGGTTTCAAGATTGGAGGATGAATAGATGATTGAATATTGAATGGAGGCTAGGACATAAATGAATGAAGATCGAGTGGTCAGGGATAGTGCTCTTTAGCCAAGTTTCTGTGAAGATTAGAATGTCTTGGGGAGGGGGGCAGGAGGGAGACCAGAAGAGGAGGGAGGGTATTGTGAGGCTGCCAAGCTGGCGCCATGGTGGAGTGGTGAGTGTGACTGGCTACAGTGGTGAGGGATACAGTATTTTATCCTTTTTTTTTTGTTTTTTTTTTTTTGCTCCTTAATTCGTTTTTTTCCCCAAAGTTTTACTCTCACCCCAACATGCTCACCCCCTCTGAAGTTCATAAACGTTGGTAAGAGGGGTGCCCTCTGCAGAACACCCTTTTCTGTGTTCGCCGGTTATTCCTCGCTGTGAGTGTACATAGCCTTTTTTTGGGGGGGGATCGGAATTTCACGATCACCATTATGACATGGAACTGGGCATAACACTTAGCAGCTTAAAACTGTGTGTAATACCTCTCTTTTCCCCCAGTCACTGTGAAGAGCAGGGCACACACTTTTAAAGTGTCTCTTTTAAGCAGGGCACACAGTTTTTTCACATGGTTGCACTGACTCAAGCAGGGAGGCTGAAGTTCAGTATTCATCTCTGCATTTACAGGGCACAAGATACAGGGCATAACTTATTGTGTCACACTTGACTGAGGGTAGAAACTTTTTTTTTTTTTTTTTTTTTACTGCAAAAGCAAGGTACAGTGCTTAACTCAGTTTGTAAATTCAGAGTTATAAGTTGTCCTTCACTGCGAAGTCTGCAGGGCACAAACTTTTATTTTTGTAATCTGTCCTCAAATTCTTTGCATTGCAGCAGTGCAGTGATTACTTGTTTGGTTTGCCGAGTATGCTGATGCCCAGTCTCTGCATTTGTAGGGCACATTACTCCCGACCCTAGCTGGCACAGAATTTTGTTCATCAGAACTGTCCTGATTCTTGAAAAGAGTGCGAGTTGCTGGCTGTTCCCTTGGGGCATTGATCGGCCCTTCCATTCAGCTGCCTACCCCCTTGTCCTTGTTTAAGTGTTCCAGGCCTTCTGCCTTGCCAATTAAGTTCCCTTCTTTTTGTTTGCGTAGCAAACCCCCCACTGATTCTGCGTGCCAAGTCAAGTGCCCTGTGTTTGTTTCTTCCCTCAATTAAATGGTTCCCCTTTCATAAAGAACGAAAAGTTTCTACTTGTTTTTTTTGTAGAGTCCCCGATTCTCCCGCTGCACTTGTAACACTGCTGAAAACTGCATCTCTGCCTGCTCGCCGCCGCATCTCAGCCACTCTCATCTTGACTTCCCAACTCTTGGCCTACTCAGCCTTCTCTCTGCTTCCAGCTTCTGGACTCTCCACAGTCTTGGCCTCCTTAGTCGGTCACTCCTCCTGGTTTCCACTGCCCTGCTAAGAAAAGGATGCAAAACATGTCGAGAACATAAATAAAGCCCTACCAAAAAAAAAAACCTTTGTACTCCCCACATTTGGAACTCCAGCTTGCACCCAACCAGCTTCTTTCACCAGTGATGCTGACCCAGCAAAGGACTGAATCACATTTCTCCCCCGCTGAGAATTGGGGAGGGGGTAAGAGCTGGGATGTTCTTCTAACCATTAATAGACATCTCAGGGCACGGGGTGGAGCACAAGGTAGGATGAAAGAAAAAAGCTATTTTGACTGGAAAAAAGAAATTTTAAGACACAGTGCCCGAATAAGCCATTTTTAAAGGAACTATTGCCAGTTTTGAATGATTAGCAGTGATTGCTAATCATGCGGGCAGGTGAATGCATTTCTTAATGCTTGGTTCTCAAATTACGATGCAAACCTACCTAATTTATCCCTTGTGGAGTATCTTCTGGCCTTTTCAGACTCTGGTCTGAGTTATTTGTCCATCAAGGTGTACCTGTCCTCTATTTTAGCCCTTCATGTGCCTGTCGAAAGGACATACTGTAGCCCAGCTAGGTGTGGCTTGTACTTTTCTGCAGGGTGTCCTTCATTTGAAGCCCTGTATTTGCAATCCATCTCCCCCACTCCAGTGGGAGCTGAATTTTGTTTTGGAGAAGTTGATTCTGCCTTCCTTTGAACCGGCTGCCTCTTGCTAGCTGCACTTTCTTTCATGGAAAGCACTGTTTTTAGTTGCTATTATTTCTGCTCTAAGAATTTCAGAGCTGCAGGTTCTCATGTGTGAGCAGCCTTATTTAATTTTCTATAAAGACAAGGTCTCTTTACGCACTAATCTCAGTTTCCTTCCTAAGGTGGTCTCTGAGCTCACAATCAGTCTCTCCACCTTTCAGCTTATTACCCAGAGCATACCAATCCAGGGGAAGCATTGATCCATACTCTAGATGTGCACAGAATTTTATGTTACTATACACACCATACTAGAGACTGCAGAAAGTCCAAGCAGTTGTGTTTTTTTTTTTTTTTTTTGCCCTGGGAGAGAGGGCACCCCATGTTCTAAGCAGTGCTTGTCCAGCTACATTATATTTTATAGGATGTATGGTAAGGAATTTCCTGAGGTTGTTAAGGGCTATTCAGCCAAGGGTATGGCCACCTCTGTTGCCTGTTTCAGGAATGTGTCAGCTGTGGACATCTGTGGTGCTGCCCTTTGGAGTGCTGTTCACGTTCACCAAACACTGCGGCTTGGACATTGCCTCTTGCTGGTGGGCAGGTTTTGGCCTGGGAGGTGTGATGCGTACTTTTCTCTGGGGAGGTGCTGCTGGTGGGAGACTTCAATTTGCTGGATGTTAATTGGAGCATCCCAGCTGCAGCCTCAGCCAGGAGCAGGGACTTCCTGGAGGCCGTACAGGAGGTGTGCCTCAGGCAGCTAGTAGTAGAGCCCACCAGGGAGCAAGGGTGTAGACAGGCATACTCACTGTACACATTTGTGTACAGTTTTGTTGAGTGCCTGCCACAAACCATAAGCCACTCTGTTAATATTATCATTCTAATCTGTAGTATTTGGGTTAGTGTAGGCCACTGAAGAGTGTCCAGTACATGTATAACCTCTTTGGAGAGTAGAGGAGTCATCTGACAACAATCTGACTTGTTTGGAAGGGGGTGCCATTTGGAAAGGATGTGTACATTTTTTAATTGGGGGGTGTAACTGTTGGAGATTGTGTACAAAATGGAAATTTCTGGCTACACTCCTGCCAGGGAGGGAGCGATACTGGATGTAGTACTCACCAACGGAGACAAAGTTGCAGAAGTCATGGTGGTAGCCTCCTGGGGTACAGTGATCACCATACGGTGTGGTTCAATGTGAGAACACTGGCAAAGTTGAACCATGCGAAAGCAAGGGTCCTGGACTTCAGAAGGACCGACTTTGCAAAGATGGGGAAATGTCAGGAAAGACTAGAGGTGTTGAAGAACAGTGAACGAATCTAACAGAAGCCATGGAGTGCAGCAGACTTCTGCGTTAGGTAAGTAAGCAAAAGCAAGAAGAAACAAATACCACTGTGGTCCGCAAAGGAAGTGTCCTGGAAGGTAAGAGCGAAAAGGCTTGGCATTCAAGAGGTACAAAGAAACACATAGGGAGGAGGACAGGGAAGTGTATCTAGAAAACCTGAGGGAGGCAGGGAAAGCAGTCAGGAGCGCAAAGGTGCAAACAGAGGAAAAAATAGCCCAGGTGGTAACGAAGGGGGACAAGACATTCTTCAGATGAATTAGTGAAAGAAAAAAGACCATGAGTGGGATTATTAGGCCAAAAGGAGAAGGAGGAGAGTGTGCATAGGTAGACCAGGAGAAAGCAGCAGTCCTGAACAAATATTTTTGTTAAGTATTCACAGAAGAAGGAGAAGGTGTAGGACCAAAGTTAAGCGACAGGAGCATCGATGGAAGGGAGGTGGACACCAGTTCATTTGCAGAAGAGAGAGAGTCCTAAAGGAACTCGCAAAACTGAGAGTGGACAAGGCAATCGGACCTGACGGGATACATCCAAGAATATTAGAGGAGTTTAGAGAGGTGCTGGCAGCACCACTGACACCCCTGTTCAACAAATCGCTGGAAACAGGAGTGGTTCCAGAGGACTGGAGGAGGGCAGATGTAGTCCTTCTCCACAGAAGTTGGAGCAGGGAGGAGGAGGCTGGCAATTACATGCCAGTCAGCCTGACCTCAGTGGTGGGGAAATTAATTGAATCACTGCTAAATGAAAGGACTGTGTTATATCTTGAATCCAGCGGATCACAGGATCCTAGGCAGCATGTGTTTGCAGCCGTGAGGTCAGGCAAAACAAATCTGATGTCCTTGATTGGGTGACCAGGGAATTAGATCAGGGAGAGACAGTGCTTGTGGCCAACCTGTATTTCAGCAAGGCCTTCAACACCGTTTCACATCGGGGGCTTGTAAACAAGCTGGGCAGCCTGGAAGTGGGTCCCAAGGTGGTAAACTGGGTCAGAAATTGGTTAAGGGATAGAATACAGGTGGTTGTAAATGAGAGTTCATTCGGAAGAGAGGAGGTTGACCAGCAGGGTGCCGCAAGGATCAGTTCTGGAGCCAGTCCTCCTTAATGTCTTCATAAATGACATTGCAGATGGGCTGGAAGGAAAGGTATGCCTCTTTCCAGATGACAGTAAGATGTGCAACAGGGTTGATACTTCGGGAGGGGGGGAGCTGTGGAAGAAATGAGGAAGGACCTAAGCAGGCTTGAGGAGTGGTCAAGAGTATGGCAGCTAAGATTCAGTGCAAAGAAGTATAAAATAATGCATTTGTGGCACAGAAACCCAGTGATTTTAGTTTTTTGGGGGTGGGACTGACTACCACCACACAGGAAAGGGACCTGGGGGTAATGATATCTAATGATCTAAAGGTGACCAAGCATTGTGAAAAGGCTGTGGGGAGAGCTAGTGGGATGCTGGGGTGCATGTAGAGAGGTATCACCAGCAGAAAAAAGGAGGTGGTGATACCACTTTACAGATTATTGGTGAGACCCTTTCTGGAGTACTGTGTCCAGTTCTGGAGGCCGCATCTCAGGAAGGGCACAGAATGGAGACAATTCAGAGAAGGGCAACAAAAATGCAGAGTCTGCACCAAAAGTCATATTAGGAGAGACTAGAGGACCTCAATATGTATACCCTGGGGGGGGGGTATGATAGAGACCTTCAGATATCTTAAGGCCATAAATAAGGTACAAGAGAATAGCATCTTTCAGAAAAAAGATGTTCAAGAAATGAAAATTCAAACACCATGAAGTCTTGCTATATTATGACTATATGCAGTCAGCCACTGCAGCTGAACTGCCCCGGAGAGGAAAGAGTTAACTCCAGAGAGTCTGGAGTTCCACAGCGCGAAGGCGCTATACCAAAGCTCTATCTGGCCAGTTTCAAATGAAACTGTCAGATTCTTACTCCGCTCAATACCAGTCTCTCCGGAGATCAGCTCCTTCACATCGGTTCGAGCAGTATTTTCGGTTCATTTGAACCGGCAAAAAGTATTTATTTTACCGCATTCGCTTAAAAGCTCTATCTGGTAAACTGTAAGTAGAAAATTTAAAGTCTGTGTGAAAATTCAATTATCGGGTTCGGTTTTGAACCGATCGGGTTTCTTAATTTAACGCTTTAAAGTGTGGTTGGGCTTTTAGAGTGCGGTTCCCTGTTCTTATCGGTTCTAAAAACCTTGCTTTTAAAATAGGTTTTTCAAATACCCGTGACACGGTTAGGAACCGATAAGGGTGTCTTGCCTGGCACTGCCATCAAAGGGCAAGTTTTGGTTAGGCTGGCATTATGTCTAGAAACCCAAAAGAAAAACCGGGCCCACTGGGTTTCAACACTGTGATGTCTGTGGGAAGCCTTTGCCAAGGCTGACCCACACACCACTGTGTTTATTGTCTGGGCTGACCACCTCCTGTCAGACTGCCAGGTGTGTAAAATTTCCTGCAGCCACCCTGGAAAAGAGATTGGGCGGCTCCAGGAGCGAGAGGCCAAGAAGTCCGCTGACCGGATGGCCAGCCGGTCTAGTACCCACTGGACCAGAGGGTGCCCTCTGACCAGAGCGAGACTTCCTCGGGCAAAGGAAGGCTGGTTCAGGAACCAGTCTCAGTGAAAAAGACAAAAGAAATCAGTAGGTTTGAGTCCAAAATTGTCTCTCCAACTGCTGCAGAAATAGCTAAAGTCATACAGATTGTCCAGTCACTGTCTCAGGGTCCTGCCGAACCACCTACAGTTGGTAAGGTTGGTTCGTTCAGTGCCAGTGGTTCAGGAGTATGATGTTGAGAATTTTATGAACCACGGGAGAGGAGGACCAATTTGATCATTACATGTGTGGCTGGGAGGGTCTGGAGCGTGCCCATTGAACGGACATTTCTCCAGACAGACCTTTAGAATCTCCTCCTATTCTGTCTGAGTCCCCTTCTCATTTTATGTTTTACAAAAAGGTTGCAGAAACCCTCCAGCTTCCTTTAGAGGAAGCTGTGGATGAGCAAGAGGAGCCTGATTATGTAGAAATGATGGATATACCAGAGTCTAGGAGGTTGTCTGTTCCTTTGTATAAGTCATTTAGGAAGCAAACAACAAAGATTTTAAAAAATCCTCATTCTGAAACCTCCTGTAGATAAAAAAATGGACAGAAGATATACCTTGTCAGGCTCTGATACAGACTTCCTCACTGAGCAGTGTAGTCATGTAGGTGTGGTACAAGCTGCAGCCTGTGACAAGGCTAATATTCCTCTGGCCACATTCTCCTGATAAGGATTCCAGGAAGATTGATGCCATGGCGAAAAACAGTATATGGCAGCTTCTTTGGGACTCAGGCAGGCAAATTATATGGCTTATGTGGCTAGATATCAGAAATCTAGGTGGGACACAGTAGTGCAGAAGTTAGCCAAGCAGTCCCATGGCCAGCTGGCTAGTGAGTTGGAACAGGTGGCTGCTGATGGCATTGAGGCCTCTAAAGTTCAATTTCATACTGCTGTTGATGTTAATGATGTTTCCTCTAGGGTCATGGCCACTTCTGTAGCTTTCCGTAGGTTGGCATGGCTCAGATACACTAATCTGTCCCAAGATAGATACTCAGTCAAAGGCTATGGATTTTCCTGTTGTGGGTAATTCTCTGTTTGGGGAACAAACAGAAAACTATATGAAAAAGATGGATGAATACAGAACTACCTACAAAAGTGCCCAGGCTAAGGAGAGGCATGCCACTCGGCATGCCACTCCACAGAGGCACGCCCCAGTGGTAGGGGCAGGCCTTTCCACAGGCCTGTTTACCAATTCAGGCCTCCTCTGCATTTGCACAGAGGGGTTCTTTAGAGGCAGAGGTAGGCAGGGCACAAGTAAACAGTCCCCTCCCTCAGCCTAAGGCTACTGCCAGGCAGGAACCCTGATGGGTGCCCAGGGCCGATTCTCCTGTACCAGTGGGGGCAGGTTGGTTTATTTCAGCCAGAACTGGGTGTCCTAACCCGGACAGGTGGGTTCTGGAGGTAATAGGCCAGGGTCTGGTTCTCGGCTTCAAACAGTTTCGAAGATGAGAGCCAGACATTTTCCACTGCAAATCCTTCAAGAAGCCCTTGCTTTGGAAGCAGAGGTTTCTTCTCTTTTGGACTGCAAAGCAGTAGAAAGGGTCCCTCCTTGCCATCAGGGCAAGGGGCTGTACTCAAGATACTTTCTTACCCCAAAAAAGACAGGAGAATGGCGGCCCATTTTAGATTTAAGGTACCTGAACAAGCATCTTTTGAAACCAAAGTTCAAAATGTTAACTCTGACAATGATTTTGCCCTCCCTGAGGCCAGGGGACTGGTTAGCTTCCCTGGACCTCAAGGATACCTATTTTCATGTTCTGATCAGGCCTTCTCACCGAAAGTACCTCAGGTTCGAACTACCCTCAGGCACTACCAGTTCAGGGCAATGCCCTTCGCCTCACCTCTGTGCCAAGGGTATTCACGAAATGTCTAGCCGTGGTAGTGGCTTCATTTAAGAAGGCAAGGGATTGCTGTGTTTCCCTACCTGGACGACTGGCTCTAGTGGGTCAGTCCCCAGATCAGGTAAAATCCCACTTGCAAGTCACCCAGCAGCTTCTCACTTCCCTGGGATTCCTGCTGAATTTACAAAGTCAGTTCTCGAGCCAGTTCAGGTACTAACTTTCATGAGGTGCAGAATTGAACACAAAGTTAGCCAGGGCATTTCTCCCTCGGAAAGGGTAGACAGACTCATTGCCCTGGCATCCTCTTTACCTCATGGGTCTCTCGACCAGCAAGGCATTTTCTGCAACTCCTAGGGCACATGGCTGCTTCCACAGCTGTAGTGCAAGGGAGCAAGATTCCAGATGAGGGACATTCAGTTCCATTTGAGGGCCTATTGGTCTCAAAGGAGGACCCCTTCCAAATTGGTTCCAGTGACCCAAACCCTGATCCTGGCCTTACACTGGTGGCAGGATCAAAGCAATCTAAAACAAGGGGTTCCTTTCATTCCCGTTTCCCACTCCCTCACCCTCACCACAGATGCTTCCCTGTTAGGGTGGGGAGCTCACTTGGGCGACCTGTCCACTCAGGGAGTGTGGTCTCCCCAGGAATCTCTGCTCCACATCAATCTTTTGGAACTCAGAGCTGTCCTTTTAGCTCTTCAGGCGTTTTCAGCTTCTGTCCAGAACAAAGTAGTTCAAGTCAGGACAGACAACACCACAACAATGTGGTACATCAACAAGCAAGGGGGCACTCGGTCATCAGCCTTGTGCACCGAAGCAATGAAGTTGTGGTCTCTGGCTTACTCCCTGAACACCTCCCTGATAGCAGTTCACCTTCAGGAAGGACAATGTCCTGGCAGATGCCCTCAGCAGGATTTCTCAGGGCCATCACGAATGGGCTCTGAATCCTCAGGTGCTGGGGTCAGTCTTTGCCAGATGGGGCACCCCAGATAGATCTTTTCGCAGCCCCAGACAACCACCAACTTCCTCTGTTTTGTTGCAGGCCTCAGTGCTGGGATCAGTCCCCTGGACGCCTTTCAGTTGGATTGGAAAGGAAGTTCCTGTATGCCTTTCCCCTTTCCCTTCTTTTCAGGGTACTAGTAAAAATCAGATCTCAGCCCTGCAAGGTGATTCTGATTGCTCCAGATTGGGCCAGACAGCCCTGGTACCCACTGCTTCTGTCCTTGACAGTCCACCTGCCCTGAGCTTGCCCAGAGTCCACGACTTACTGGCCTGTGCACAGGGAGAGTGTAGTATCCGGACCTCAAATCCTCCATCTCAAGGCATGGCTCTTGAAGAGTTAGAATTGCTGACTTTTAACTTTCTCAAGGTGTTTTGGATATTTAAAGGTTTCAAGGAAGCCTTCCACTAGAAGCCACTTACAATTCTAAGTGGAAAAGGTTTTCCATCTGGTGCTCTGAGAAGCAGATTATTCCAGAATCTGCTGATCTGCCCATTTACTGGACTATTTGGTCCATTTAAATTCCTTAGGCCTTAGGCCAGCTACCTTAAAGGTTCATCTGGCAGCTGTCTCTGCTTTTCTGTCAGCAGGGAAGCCTGCTTCCTTCTTCTCACCCTGTGCTTTCCAAGTTTTAAAGGGTTACTTCACACCAACCCTCCTTTTCGAGAACCAGCTCCCGCTTGGGACCTGAATGTTTGCATTGCTCAGTTAATGCAACCCTCTTGAGCCTCTGTCCTCAGCAGAGCCAAGTTTCTGACGGAAAACTGTTTTCCTAGTGGCTATCACTTCTGCCAGACGCATAGTGAACTACAGGCCCTGTCAGTGGAAGAAGATTTTATCTCTTTCCACAGAGATAAGTAGTCCTCAAGACTAACAGAAAGTTTTGCCTAAAGTGGTTTCAGATTTCCACCTGAACCAATCCATCTCTCTTCAGTATTTTTCACTGAGCATTCTTCCTCAGGTGAGGAGTCTGCACAGCTTGGACGTCAAAAGAGCCTTAGCTACTATTTGAACGCACTAAGGGTCACAGGTCTAATCCTCCAACTCTTCCTTACCTATGGCGAGGTTGGCAAAGGAAACCTGCCACTAAGAGGACAATTGCAAGGTGGATTGTCTCTTGTATCCACTTTGTTATCAAAAACTAGGTAGAGAACCCCTCAGGACTGAGGGCTCACTCCACCAGAGGTACAGCTGCATCTCTAGTGGCTGCTAGAGATATTCCCATTCTGAAATCTGTCAAGCTGCTACTTGGAAAACAGTTCACACTTTTACCAAGCATTATTCCCTAGATATTCAGTCCAGGAGAGATGCTCGTTTTGGCACAGCTGTGCTTCAGAGCCTATTTCCTAAGTAGGTTCTGACCCTCCTCCATGGAGGTACTGCTGTGTAATCTGCATATAGTCATAATATAGCAAGACTCCATGAGAAGAAAAGCAATTACTAAGGTGAGTAATTTTTTCTTACGTACCTACCGTATTTCTTGATCTTCCTGTATATCTTCACCAGTCATCACTTGTGGGTACTACGCCAGAGGCATTGGGACCCTGCGGGAAGCTTTTTAGTTTAAAATGCTTTTCTCTTGGGAAGAGGGATGGCGTCACCCTCGAGGCCAACGCATTGTGTGGTGCTCGTGGGTTGGCCTGTAACTGTTGTCCCCTCAACTACCTCAGTTCTGCTTATTGGAGAGGAAACTGGTATAGAGAAAAAGAAGGGTGGGTCAAGACAGCCCAAGGGATAGCAAAAGGAAAAGGTAAAAACTGAAAAAGGAATAAGCCGACTAGAACAGTAGTCCCTGTGGACCAAGGGAAATCAAACCTCCTCTGTCTACATCCTCTTGTTAAAGTAGAAAAATGTCCCCCTTTTGGGGGGGAGGAAGAACCCGAGACAAGGCAATAGTCCAGAGAACAGGACTTTTCCAGTAGGAGTGGGAAAATCTAAACCCCCGCCAGCAAGAGGGATCCAACAGGAGAAATGCTCGATAGGTCAAGCTAACCCACAGGTCCACTAGGGGAGGCACATTTGGTGATAGATGCTCCTTCCCCTTCTCCTAAGCTGGTAGATGGGAGAGAACCCATCTTCCAGTTGGAGTTCACCTCAGAGCACAAGGGGTTTAAAAGGGTAAGACTCTATTTTCAGCACTACTGGGGAGGTGAAGTCAATATGTAAAGGATACCTCAAGGAGGTTCCTGAGCCTTGAAGTCCGAGAGGACTTTGAGCAAACAAGGAACCCACAAGGGGGTCTCTTGCAACTTGGAGAAAGAAGAAAAACAAAACAGAGAGAGTCCTTGGCACCCTAATCTCAGCAGAGAGGATCAGACAAAGGCAGGACCTGCAAGAGTAGCCCAAGGCAGGACTCCTAGACCAGGAGACTTGAAGTTCTCCTTTACAGAGAAGAGGGGCCTGGTGAGCCAAGGAAAAAGAGGGCAAGAGCACCTGCTTCCCCTTCCCTTCCAGAGTGGGTCCTTGGTGCTTCAAAGAAGTGGCAGGGAGCCCAGAGGTACCACTGGGACTTCGTCCATAATTGGCCTCAATTGGGGGGGGCAAGCAGGCAGGAGGCAGTGCCCAGAAGCTGAGACCTAAGAGGGGATGGCGGGCAGGAAGCAGTGATGAATGGTGAAGGGATACAGGAAGAATTACAGTAGGTACGTAATTTTTCATATCTTATCTGTATCAATTTTCACCAGTCATCACTGGTGGATGAGTACCAAGCCCACAGGGTGGAACTTTACCTCCCTGATGGCTGGACAGCCTTCAGCCCCTCGTGGGGGCCTCACAAGGGGAGAGGGCTCATCACAGAGCTAGGAGGATACCGGGTTAATATAGCTCTGCCGAAACAGCGCAAGGATAACGGAGCAGTCTAAAGCACGACATGAATTGCAGCGACGGGTATAATAGTGGTAGGAAACTACCTCTACTCCTGTCGCTCACTAGGAACTGGAGTAAGGGCTGAAGAGGCCACTTGTGCTGTGCCTGGTCGTGCCGCTCCTGTAATGGAGTGGCTAAGGCACAAGCACCTGGCGCAGTGGAGACCCGAGGATCGGGGTTTGATTCCCTGTCTCCCAACATTTTTTTTTTTTTTTCCCCACAAAAACCTGAATTTTCCCCTGCTCAAGAGTTTCCCCTTTTCCCCTTGGTCCACGCACCCCTCGGAATTGGTTAATTTTAGTTTGGGGGTGTGTGGGAGGGTGAAGCCTCCCATGTTGGGGGGTGCTGGGGGCAGAGACCCCTGCAAAAAAAAACAAAGAAGTGAGAATGTTTCCCATTTCTTCATCTGGTGTACACTGTTGTTTCTATTGGTGTTTTTACTGACTCCATTTTTTCTGTTCGCTGTTTTGACTGTGGCATTATTTTGCCATGCTATTTTTTTGTGCGACATTATGACCCTGTGCTGCCAGGACTGGGCTTCTGACTTGCAGGAGAGAGAAGGTGCCCTGACATTTCCCGCCTGGCTCTTAGGAAGAAAAACCTGGATCCCCGGAATGGCGAGGCAGTCTTCCTACACCAGGCCAAGGGTGACAACCGGGAGAACCGAAGCCATGCTGTCTGCCTAATGCAGATGCAGACCCCACAATCCTGGGGACTACTGCGCTGGTGTCCTAAGATGCCTGCGCCTGGTGTCTCACTAGCTTTAAGCCTCTTGTGGAAATGGCACTGGCGTGCCTGGTTGCCTCGCAGTCAGGCAAGGCTGCTAGGATTTCCCCCAACGCGGCCCACAGGTACCTTTCATAGGCCACCATGTGTGTCTGATGAGCAGCAATGGACAACAAGAGATGCACCAAGGTGAAAACTCTCCTGCTCCAGCATTTGAAGTCCACAGAATTGGTGATGTCTTGTCAGGTGTTGGTGTCCAGAAGGGGAGTCCCAGCCGCTCCAGACCTGATGTGTGGTGGGGCAAAGCTCTTGGAGACCCTGGAGGAGCGCAGTACCTACTCTGGCAGTCTCCAGGGTCTGGGGAAGCGAAGCGGGAGACTGCCAGACGTTGTGCAAATCCTCCATAAAGCGCTGAGGCCATGAAAGGACCACTAAGAATTCCTGGCTGTACTTTCAAAGGAACACCATAGTCGCATGCACAGGATTGCGCTGAGACACTGGGGTAAGATTGAGCTCTTCCATTATTCTCAACGGCAGCTGCTGATACTCTTTAAAAAAAAAAAAAAAATCTGCATCTGAAGACCGGTACAAGGGGGAGTCCTCTTCCCTGGAGGAGGAAACTGATGATTAAGTGGAAGGGCCCTGTATAGGGAACGACAATGCAGTAAGAGGAGAAATCATTTGCCTTGGCCCTATACTGCTCCCAGGTGAGAGGCCCCAAAGGACTGGAAAGACCCAGGAGAAGAGGTGGAGAGGAAGAGATGAAGAAGGACAGGCAGAATGGTCCTGGGAAAGCAGGCCTCTTTGCCAGGACTGTGGAAACAAGTGGGGGACCCCTCTGAAGGAAGGGGGGATGCACTGCCCAGACCCCACCTGCTGTTCTAACCTCCCTGAGCTAGCAGGAGGAAGCCCACAGGGAGAAAATCCCTGATGGGGAGACTGGAGCTGAGCAAACCCAGCAGAAAGGCCCTTGTCCCCACCCATTGCAGGACTCAGTTTACCAGAGGAGGAGGGGGTGCCTGGTTCAGCACTCTGGCCCGGAGTGACAGAGGTCACCTGAGCAGAGCAGGAGACAGACCGAGCCCCAGCCCCCAGAGAGGACCAAGACCTGCCCCTTGAGCGAGGTCCCCTTGTAGCAACTGTCCTGGGGGGGGGGGGAGAAAAGCCAACACCAGGGTCAGCCTCTGACTCCCCTTCCAGCTCCGTGCCAGCACCAAAGAGCATTCTGGCAGTAAAATTGGCCTCCTCCATGGAAATTCAAGTGGCACACACCGCGGCACCAGAGCGGGCTGCGACACAGACCTTGATGCCATCCCCAGAAATGGCACAGCCATTGACATCGGTGTTGATATCAGGGGTGGCATCGTCCCCAGGGACAGTGCCGACTATGGCATCGACCTTTGAAACAGTACTGTGTTCATACAGTAAAATGTGCTCTTGTGGGGGGTGGATCGCAGTATCAGGAGGTAAAGGGATCGACGCAGCTTCGCTCCACGGAGCCAAAATACAATTCCTTCCCTTCCAAAATAGGGGCAAATAAAAGGCATATGATTGGGGGGCAGGTAAGGTGTTTTTTTTTTTTAATGTAGTATTTTATTGCATATTAGTAACAGAGTAAACAGAAAGTTCAATGGAAGTGTAACAGATACAAAATACATTGCATGTAATCACAGATCTTACTCCGAGGGCTCTTGCAGTGAGTAATTACATACAGGACTGGCCTGACCCAGGCGCTCATTTTGGGAAAAAGTATTAGCTAGCAGTCCATGGCGGACAACCCCATGTCAGGTGACCGGCATCAGGACACGTCGGTATAAAGGGCAGTCCTGGGCGCCCACCTTCTAGTTCTTTCCTGCCGTTAGCTGGTGCATATCTCACGGAAAAAGTTTGTGCTTCGTCAGCCTACCTTAGTGTTTTTGCAAAACCTCTATTTTTGACTAACGTCAGTACTAAGCGTCGGTGTATGTCATCCCTACACCCTCCGAGCACAAGAATAAGTGCGAGTCGTGCGGCGCCCAACTACCACACAAGGACGGCCACTCCCTGTGCCTGTTCTGCCTAGGCCCCGATTACCTGGTCGAGCAGTGCCAGCACTGCCTCAGTTTTAAGGCGGCTACCCGGAAAAGGCGCAGCAATCCCTGGAAGCCCATTTTCTAAAGAAGAAAATGAGTTCTATGGAGAAGGAGCTCAAAAAACTGAGGCAGGCGTCCACTTCCCCTGAAGGACATCGGAAGAAGGAGGAGGGGAGGCACCGGGACAAGGGCTCCTCCACCGCGTCTCCCTAGGGAGTCGCTGGGACGTTGGCCCGCCCGTCCGGCTGCGCTCGGGCCTTGCGGGCACCTCGGGCAGTTGAGGCCTCTGCCCTGGTTCGACTGCAGGCTCACGGCTCACCACTGTGGGCGATCTGCAAGCCGGGCGCCTGCTTTCTGACGTCCGCCCGGAGAGGGCCGGTAAGACGTCCGACCCTCTGGGGCGACGCGTGGCCTCTTCTCCACCAGACTAGGCCGATCACTCTATTCGGCCTGCCTCCGGTGACTGCTCTTGTAAGTCGGACGTTGGCTCGTCAGGCGCCCGCCAAGAGCTCGCCACTAAGCCTGATGTCGGCTCGTCCGACGTCCGGCTGGCGAATGAAGCGACGACGGACCTCCCAGTGTCTGTCGTTCCCGGTTCCCCGCAGCCTGCGCTGCCATCTGAGGAACCAGAGTCTCCCAACCTGACCCTGGGACTTTTCCCTCCGTCCCCAGGTGAAGCTGGAATCCCGTCAGTCCTTCCTCCACCTGGAGCGCCCGGACGGACGTCTGCTTCGGACGCCCGGCTCCGCGCGGCACCTCAGCGCGCCAGGGCCTCCGCCGTCGGCCCTGACATCGGCCTTACCAACTCCAGGAGATATTCTGCTCCCATCGGGCCCTCCGCTCTCTGGGCTCTCCACTATGGACCCGCCCGTGAGGCCTCCAGCCGGGCCATTTGCTCCGGCAGCCCCCTGGCTCCCGGGTATTCTCCGTCTTATTCGAGCCGATGTACCCGGGAACGCAGTAATTCAGCGCCGCAGTACTCGATGCCACAATACCAGACGCCGGGCTACCCGCAGCTGGGTTTTGGATACGCTCCATACGGTTATAACCCGTATCCTTATCCCCCACCTCCTCCTCCTCCTCTACCGCCCTCGTGGCTGCCGGTGGACCTGCAGGAGACTGTGGCTTCCTGGTGGGCTGAGGCCAAGGCTCTGCTCACCAAAGAGGTTGAGAGACTCCTTCCGGCGATGGTGCCATCCCAGGTTCCCGTACGCCTGAGGCGGTACACTCCCTCACCACCTCCGGACTCCAGGGTTCTTCCGTCTGGATCCAGAAAGGGGCAGGACATGCTTCCTCTGGAACTTTCCAAGGGGTCTGCTCCTCCCCCGGGTCAGGAAAGGGAGTCTTTCTCTTCTTCATCCTCCTCTTCGCTCTCTGACTCCTCGGACTCATCCGAAAGCTGCTCCGAAAGAGACGACGAGCCTCGCTCTCCGTTGAAGCCCCGGCCAAGGACTCCTCCGAAGTCTCCTCTGGAGGATCCTTCTTTTACGAAGTTGCTTAGGAAAATCCAGGAGGTTCATCAGTGGCACTCCCTGGAACCAGATCCTCGGCGTCTGAAACTCGCTGAACATCTGGATCTGCCCGTGACAGCTCCTACCTTGGTGCCACCCTGGATAGAAGCTCACGCCAACCTTGTTACCACAATATGGAAACAGCCGTCGGCCTTAGCCCTACTTTCTAGGAAGTCGAACCGGCTATATCAGGCTCCAGAGGGTGTTGATTTCCTGGATTCTCACCCTCGTGCCGACTCGGTCGATATTAGCACCGCTCACGGCCGGTCGGCGAACCCTAAACATCTTAGCTCGTCACCTCCTGATAAAGAATCTCGCCTTCAAACAACATGAAGTCTTGCTATATTATGACATATGCAGTGAGTTCCAACCTTCGAACTGCTCCGAAGGTGAAAGAGTTAACTTTCCATGCCAGGCATGGAACTTTGAGCACGAGCTCGGTTGAAAGCTCTGTCTGTTGTTCTTCAAACTCAAACTGTCAGATTCTTTACTCCGCCTCACTGAACAGTCGCTCCGGAGATTTCTCCTTCTGCTCGGTTCATTTTGTCGGTTAAAGTATTAATTTTTCGTTTTTTTAACCGAATTTAAACCGCAACTGGTCGGTTCAAGCTCTGTCTGTGGTATCGTAAGTACTAGATAGGTTTTACATTATTTCTGTGTGGAACTTGTAAGTATTATCAGTTCGGTTTGAACCGATCAAGTTGTTTAAAATATATTAATCTGTTTTTTAGAGTGTGGTTACCGGTTCTTATTGGTTCTAAAAAAAACTGATTTTATTACGTTTTTTTCCACGACCCGTGACACGGTTGGGAACTGATAAGAGGGTCTTACCTGGCGGATTGCCATAAACGGGTAAGTTTGGTTAGACTGGCATTATGTCTGAGAAACCCAAAAGAAAAACTGGGCCCACTGAGTTTCAACACTGCAGTGTCTGTGGGGAAGTCTTTGCCAAGGCTGACCCACACACCACCTGTGTTTATTGTCTGGGGTTTGACCACCTCAGTGCAGACTGCCAGATTTGTAAACATTTTCCTGCAGCTACCCTGGAAAAGAGAGTTGGTAGGCTCAGGGAAAGGGAGGCCAAAAAGTCAGCCGAACCGGATGGCCAGCCCGGTTTGGTTCCAACCGAACCGGAGGGAGTGCCCTCTGACCAGGGCGAGACTTCCTCGGGCAAAAGGAGGGCCAACACTGAGGAGTCGGTTTCAGCAAAATGGACTAGGAAATCAGCTGGTGTGGAGCCAAAACTTTCCTCTCCAACCGCTGAAGAAATAGCCAAAGTGATTGATTAAAATTGTCCAGTCGCTTTCCCCGATTCCGACCGAACCGGCACCATCAGGTAAGCGTATGGTTCGGCCGGTTCCACCGGTTCAAGAGTATGATTTAGGGGAATGTTATGAACCGGAGGAGGGGGAAGAGGAGTATGAGGAGAGTGAATGTGGATTTGAAAGTCTGGATGTGCCCATTGACCCAGACATCTCCCCAGACAGACCTTCAGGAGTGTCTCCTCCTAGGCTTTCTGAGTCCCCTTCTCATTTTATGTTTTATAAAAAAGTGGCTAAAACCCTCCAGCTCCCTATGGAGGAAGCTGTGGATGATCAAGAGGAGCCTGACTATGTGGAAATGATGGATATCCCAGAGTCAAGGAGACTGTCTATTCCTTTGCATAAATCTTTTGGGAAACAGACAGTAAAAATTCTAAAAACTCCTCACACTATACCTCCTGTGGATAAGAGAATGGACAAGAGGTACACATTGTCAGACTGATACGGAGTTCCTTACACAACAATGCAGCCATGTTGGGGTAGTGCAGGCTGCAGCCTGTGACAAGGCAAATATTCCCTTGGCTTCACACCCCCCTGACAAGGACTCCAGGAGGATTGATGCCATGGCAAAGAAACAGTACATGGCAGCATCCTTGGGACTCAGACAGGCAAATTATATGGCTTATGTTGCTAGATATCAGAAATCCAGATGGGATACTGTTATGGCTCTAGCAAAATAGGTGCCCGGCTAGCTTGCCAAGGAGCTGGAGCAGGTGACTCCTTTCCTCTCCCACTGCCTCCAGACTCCCCCGAGGAACCGGTAGGAGGGAGGTTTCCTCCACCTTCTGGGATCAGAGAGGATAACCACAGATTCTTGGGTGCTCCAGCTCATAGCAGAAGGACACTCCATAGAGTTTCTTCAGAAACCACCCCGCCACCCCACTGTGAAGTCGTCGTATTCACGGGAACATCTTACTTTGGTCCAGGAGGAAATCTCTGCTCTTCTGCTGAAGCAAGCAATAGAACCTGTCCCCCTTCTTCTTCAGGGGACGGGTTACTATTCCCATTTCTTCCTGGTCCCAAAGAAGATAGGAGATCTCAGACCAATTTTAGATCTCAGTTCCCCGAATCTTTATGTAGAGTACAAAACGTTCAGGATGCTCTCTTTGCAGAGCCTTCTGTCCCTCTCTGGCTGGGTCAATGGCTTTTTGCTGTGGATATGCAGGATGCTTATCTGCACATTCCTATTCGCCCATCTCATCGCAGATACCTTCGTTTTGTGTTCCAGGGGGACCACTACCAGTTTAAAGCGCTCGGTTTGGTCTATTCCCAGTATTTACCAAATGCCTGGCAGTGGTGGCGGCCCAAAGGAGTGCAGGTTTTCCCTTACCTGGACGACTGGCTCCTGTGACCTCGTCCAGGAGGAACTCCTGCATTTTCTGTCCCTTACCCAGCAGGTTTTTGCCTGCCTGGGTATTACCATCAGCCATTCCAAGTCTCCTCTGGACCCATCCCAGAGGCTACAGTTTACTGGGGCGATCCTCGATTCGACCATGGGCAAGGCCTTCCTGCCTCCAGACAGGGCCGCCACCCTTCAGACCCAAATAAGTCTGTTGTCCGACCGCAGGATGGTCTCTGCGAGGTCGGTCCTTCGCCTTCTCGGGCTCATGGCGGCTGCTATCCCGACGGTACCTCGTGCTCGACTCCACTTGAGGATCTCTCAGTGGACTCTACGCTCTCAGTGGGATCATCTAGTGGACGACCTAGATCACTCAGTTCTGATCTCCTCACCGAGATGCGAGACCTGCAGTGGTGGATGGTTCGAGAGAACCTTTTTCAGGGAGTTCCTTTCTTTCATCCTCCCTCCTCCCAGACTCTAACCACAGACGCCTCCGGCGAAGGTTGGGGAGCCCATTTAGGCCCTCATCGGACCCAGGGCTCCTGGTCCAAGCTAGAACAAGCTCTCCACATCAATGTGCTCGAGCTTCGGGCAGTGTTGTATGCTCTCCAGGCCCTTCACAATACATCCTTCTCGGTCACCTAGCCGTCCAGGTGGACAACATGTGCGTGGTGTTGTATATCAGCAACCAGGGAGGGACTCGTTCTTACCCTCTGTGCAGGGAGGCAGTGAGGGTTTGGGATTGGGCAACACAACACAACCTTCACCTCATGGCGATTCACATTCCAGGAGTCGACAACACCCTGGCAGACAAGCTAAGTCACTCTTCTGCTTTGACTCACAAGTGGGAAGTGGACCATGGGGTCCTAGACAATATCTTCCAACTTTGGGGAACACCACAGGTCAACCTGTTCGCATCCCCACTAAATGCAAAACTTCCTGTCTTCTGCTCGCTCGTTCCAGAGTGAGGCACTTTTTGGAGCGACGCTCTGTCTCTAGACTGGAATGACAGATTCGTCTATGCCTTTCCCCCAATTCCACTTATCCCACGAGTCTTGCAGAAACTAGCTTCAGAAGGAGCGCGAATGATTATGATCGCTCCTTTCTGGCCCAGGCAAGTCTGGTTCTCTCTTCTTCAACACTATTCAGAGGATCCTCCTCTTCCTCTTCCTCTATCTCGAGGCTTGTTGACCCAGGATCAGGGGACCCTGGTCCATCCAGGCCTCAAATCCCTCCAGCTGCATGCATGGTTCCTGCAGACCTAGCCCAATCCCGTTTTGGAGTATCTCCCAAAGTGGCAAAGATTTTAGTGGAGGCCAGAAAATCCTCCACCAGATCCACTTATGCCATGAAGTGGAAAAGATTCACTATTTGGGCCGCCTCCAAGAACGTGGAACCTTTCTCCTGTTCAGCAGGGCTTCTGCTGGAGTATCTGTCATCTGTTTAACCTGGGTCTGAGCCATTCCTCTCTGAAGGTACACATGGCGGCCATTTCGGCCTATCGTGTTCCTTCCGCAGACAAGGCTTTTGCTCAACTGGAGGTCTCCAAGACCTTTCTCACAGGGGTCCTCCATCTGAGGCCCCCCATCCGTACTCCTGCTCCCCCTTGGGACTTGAACTTTGTTCTTGAGAAACTTACTCTTCCTCCCTTCGAACCTGCAGCTTCTGCGGTTTGAGATTCCTTTCGTGGAAGACGCTCTTCCTGGTGGCCATTACTTTGGCTCGAAGAATCTCCGAGCTCCAGGCCCTGATGTGTAAAATCCCCTACTTGATTTTTCACAAGGAACGAGTTGCTCTTCGCACGAATCCTAAGTTCTAGGGACATGGATGTGTTGTTCATCCACACTTATTGGCAGGTTCCTTGCCACTTTAAATCTTGCCGGAAGGTCTTCAAGCTGGCTCCTCCCACCCACCCGGGTGGTAAAACTCTCGGCTCCGCCCCATGACGCCAGATCTTCCTTACCGCTTGGAAGCTCAGGTTCCCTCCTTAGGGCTGTGCGTTTTCGACTGGTTCCTGAAATTTTCAGTCTTCGAATTTAATTGGAAGTTTTTCTAAAACTTCGATCTTCTCTCACTGTGGCGATGACTCGTTCGTTTTTCGGCTCTCTGAGGCGCTCGGTTAATTCCTCCAGGAAAGACCCGCACTCCACGTGCGTCTACTGCCTTGACTTGGATCATGATCCACAACTCTGTGATTTTTGCTGTGCCCTTTCGACCACCTCTCTGGAGGATCATGCGGCCCGTTTAGGGCTCGGGCGACCTGAAATTTTTCCCGCTCCGGAAAATTCCTTGGAGACTCGTCTGGCAGTATCCGCGTCGGCTGTCTCGGTTGAGCAGCTCGATCTTCCTCCGGGGAGGGGGCGGCTGCCCCTCCCTTTTCCTCGGTCGCGGCGCTTATCCCGCTCTCCTTGAGCTCTCCCCATTCAGCTTCGTTCAAGGAGCTTCGTCATTCCCTTTCCTCGAAGGGAGCGGAACCTTTGGGACCTGCCTCTCGGCCCAAGTCCAGGTAGTCGCAGGCTAAGTCCCATCGTCAGCGCTGGAGGGAGCGGGAGAGTTCCCTCTCCCCTGCCAGCCGACGTTCGACTCCGGTCGAGGGCGCGGCTCAGGCCGCTGGCTTTATGGTGTCCCTGTCAGGTCAGCCGGCCAGGACTCCCGTCGATGTTGTCGAGTCTCTCGACCCATCATCTGGGCTGTCTTCTGCTGGAGCCGCTATTTGAGGTTCTGCCTGTACCTTCGGGTCGACAGGCCTCGGCCCTTTCTTTTGAGCCGACGGAGGCGGGCGCGCCCGCTCCTTCCCGGGCTCCATCCCTCGGTTTTCTCGAGTTTGGGTCTGGTCCTCTTCTCGGTCAAGCCGCTCACGCCCGACTTGGCGTTCTCGGTCAGGGCACCGGTTAGAGTAACAGTACTGTTCTTCCTCGTCTCCCTCCTCGGATGAGAGTGGCTTCGATGCAGATAGCGTCGGCGTTCCCAGGGAGTTCATGTGGCAGCAGTTGCAGATTGTCCAGAGATCAATTGACTCTGATTCATTCCCCATCCAGCAAGCAGCTGCAGCCCGATCGGCCCGACTCAACCGCTCTGCAGTGAAGTGCCCACTCGGGGCGGTTGTTAAATCCGAACCTTGCTGCCCACCGTCTTGGTGGAACCTCGATCGGTCACGACCTGTCCTGCAAGTTGTCTGTCCCCTCACTCCACCGCCGTCGGTGACAAAAAGTGACTCAGGCGTGAGGCAACTCTTTGCAGACCCCTAGGTCCAGTCGGACTCCTCTATGTTCCCAGTCAGGAGGACCAGGGTCCTCTCGGAACCATCTGTGGACGACAGCCCATCGTCCTTCAATGGGTCTGCTTCAGCTCATCTCGGAGTTCACCGGGATGCAGCTCGAGCCTGTCAAGCAGGCCCCTTATTCCCTGCGGAGATTCTAGACGAGGCGTTCACCTCGGAGTCCTTCCACGTGGCTGAGGCCATCGTGGGCCCAACCTTGGAGCTCTGGCGGCGCCTGCTCCTGCCCTCCGCCTCGGCCAGGATGGCCAGGAAGTACTCTGTCCCTGTTGGTTCTTTGCCCAGTTTCTCGGGCACCCTCGGTGGAGGGTTAGCTACCGACAATGTTTTCCAGTGTTGGGAGCGCCGGGATGTGGATAGGCCCCCTGACAAAGAGTCCAAAAGGATGGACTATGTCGGGCGCAAGGTTTACGCTGCGTCCTCCCTAGGCCTCTGACAGGCCAGCTCGGCTGCACTGATGGCACATTTTTCCCACGCCCTTTTGGGCTCCCTGGATGAGGTGCTCCCTCATCTCCTGGCCGACCTGCGGACCACAGTCCGGAGGGTACGGGACCAGGGTAGGGCGGTGGCTAAGCAGCAGCTTCAGACTGCTCTTGACTTGGGTGATTCCTGTGCCAGATCGGTGGCGGCCGCAGTGGCCATGCGCCGCAGGGCGTGGCTGAGGTTATCCTCTTTCTCATTGGAAACCCAGCACAAGTTGGTGGACGTCCCCTTCTTGGGGACTGACCTTTTCGGCCCTGGAGTGGAGGGACACCTCAGGGAACCGAGAGAGTCGATGCCACTCGGACTCGGTCACTCCCGCCCGGAGGAACAAGGCAGCTGGCAGCCTTGCGTAAGGCCCTTTGCCCCCCGGCCCCTGCGGCTTGACCGGCCCAGCACGAGGGCCAGCAGGCTTGTGCTGGGCGTCCTGACTCCAAGCCAGCGTCTTCCTTTAAAAGGAAGTAGGGAGGTAAAGGCTCAGGAGCTCCCTCAGCCAATTCCTCCTCCAAGTCTGCTCAGTGACGGGCTAAGGGGCGCTGTCCCTGGCCCCGTCGCTCCTACCCGGGTTCCCCTGTGGGGAGACGGCTCCGCCCCTCCTCCACCTGGTCCGTTTTCCTGGACCTCTGGGTGTCGGAGGTGCTAGGGGAAGGCCCTGCCTCGGGATTGCGAGCAGGCACCACCCATTCGAGCAGTTTCCCCACGGGGGTCCACAGCCTCATTGTCGGCCTGCTGAGCCGACTTGCCTGACCCTCCAATTAGAGGTGATCAGGAAGGTTGCGGATCCTCCTTCAGACCCTGGGTTCGTGTCCAGGTATTCCTGGTCCCAAATGGACGAGGGGCTTGCGCCCCATCCTTCCCGAGCGTCCGGTTGGTCTCTGCTTCAGTTGTCCCATCCTCAGAACGAGGCGTGTGGCTTCTTTCCTGGTCCTCCAGGACGTACGTACACTTCGTTCCGTCCGTTTCTGGGGAGACTCCTCCCTTTCTTAAGCGGGGGATCTGTGAGTTCCAGGCCAGGCCCTTCGGTCTCTGCTCAGCAGCTTTGTGCGGCATCGAGGGGTCCGGGCGTAACCCCACCCGGATGGCGACCTGACTGCAACCCTTCTGGATGGAAGGGAACCATCCAGAGTTCTGGTTCTCAGACTGGTCTCCCTGTGTCGGAGCCACGTTGGAACTCATGTCTTAGTGGGTGATCCTTCTTCGGGACGAGACTCGACTCTTGAGTCCGCGCTGGGCTCCTGGCTGACAGAGCTGAGGTTCTTCCTCCCTTACCTAGTCAGGTCTGACTGGGCAGTTACCTCCTACACCTCCTGGGCCTCGCGGCGGCCGGTTCCAGCGCGTCCCCCTAGTGGGACTGGCCAGTCAGCGGTCACAGTGCTGCGTTCCTTCGGACCAGTTCATGACTACAGCCCAGGAGTTAGGGGACCACTCTCCCTCGGACCGTTCCAGCTCTTGCAGGAGAACATTCTGTTCGTCCGCCATGAGTTGACGGTCTTCTCCGACCGATGCTTTTCAGATGGGTGGGAGTGCCCATCTAGGGGAATACAGAGTGCTTCGCCTCTGGTCCTCTCGGGAGTCCCGATGTCCTTCCTACCCACTAGAGCTCCAGGCGGTCCGCCTTGCTTGCACCACTCGCTCCGTTTGTGCGGGGTCTAGTGGTTTTAGTCCAGGCGGACAATACCACGACCATGTGCTACCTACCCCGCCAGGTTCGGACGAGCCCCTTGCCTCTGCGTAAGGAGGTTCTCTGCATTGGGTCTTTCGTGCAGCTGGGAGTTGGTTCCTATCCATTCGATAGCAGGAGTCTCCAGCACCCTGGCTGATGCCCCATGCCGGACGTAGGCTGCACCTCACGAGTGGTCTCCCCTGCCGGAGGTAGCACAGGATCTTCTCCCTCCTTCCCTCCAGGGAGAATATGAGGCCGAGACTGTCTCATGCCCACCCCCTCAGCAAGGTTCGCTGTAGGGGATGCCATCGAGGCCATGGACCCCGGGCCTCTTCTACGCCTCTCCCCCATTTCCCTTGACCCACGGGCAAGGCGAGGAGGGACTAGGCGCAGGCGATGCTGGTAGTCCCAGACTGGTTTGCCAGCTCTGGTATCCAGCTCTCCTCAGTCTCAGTCCCAGGCTCCCGAGGCCGCTTACAGCCCGCCTGGTCCTGATCTCTGTTTTCAGGGGAAGGTTTTCCATCCTTACCTTCAATCACTGCACCTGAAGGCCTGGTCCCTGTGCGGCTAGGGACCAGGCCTTGGGTCCTTTGGCAAGGTCCTTGACGTTTTCGAGGCATGCTGCCAGGAGTCAGCCAAACATGCTCGCCTTCGAATGGAAGAATTCTCCATTTGGTGTTGGGATAGGGCCTGGGGCCCTGCCCCGTCCCTCGGCGAGCATTCCGGACCATCTACGGTCCGTTCTTTTGAATTGGGGCTTCGGCCGATGACACTCTAGGTGCTTCTGTTGGTCACCTCTGTCTTCTGGGCGCGGGCCGGAAGGCAGTCGGTGGCGCAGAAAAGGTGGTCTGGCGCTTTTCTAGGCCTCAATCACACCTCCCCTTCGGGGAGAGTATCCCCATTCTGTGGGATCTGCACTGGTATGGGCTTAGCTCACAGGCAAGCCGTTCGAACCTTTGCACAGGTGCGAGTTCCCCACCTGTTGTGGAAGTACACCTTCTTGGGGCTTCTCTGCCATCCAGAAGGAGAGGAGAGTTCCAGGCGCTCCTTTGAATCTCCCTATCTGGCCTTTGTGAGGGAATTTTTATATATCCTAAAGTTATATTTGCTATTATATGCCTTGAAGCTATGCTTGCTTTGAAAGTCATGCTGTAACAAAGTCATAATGAATGTAGTAGAAATTTCTGAGTTCATGTTTTCTTTTTTACAGGGTTACAGAATGATACTGAGGTTACTTGAGGTATATTTGTAAAAACAGAAAGCTAGATAAAACTGAGCAGAACTGGTTGTAACTAGACTGTATAACAGGCTCGGACAAATATAAAGATAACAACACGTAGAGACATTGCTATGGTGTGGGTGAAACTCATTGTCTCTCTGAGTCAGCTTGACCCAGGCATATGTATCAAGCAGTATTGGGAAAGAAATGGAATAAGTAGTGGAAAAGTACCTCACATATCAACTTGTTTTTTTTCTGTTACATTGCTGAAAACTTGTTATGCTGTCTTATGATTGGCTTATACTGAAATGTTGGTATTTTTCAAGATAAGAAGTGCAGAATCTAGCTTATAAAAAGCTGCTGTAAATTGTAATCGGAGACCTTCTCCGTTGTAGAAGTCCCACATGCATGTGTAAGGTTTGATCAAATAAAACGACGTTAAGACAAAACCCAGTGGTGTGGTTTTTGCCCCGTGACGACGGGAGTGGTTGCTCAGGTAATACTTACAGTGAGAGAATTTGCGATCACACCTTCCACAGGGACAAGGTTGTCCTGCGCCCCACCCGAAGTTCCTTCCGTAGGCGGTAGCGGAGTCTTTCCCTAACCGGGTATTGTCTCTGCCGGGGTTCATCCCCATTCACGACTTGGAGGCCATATATAGGATCCATGGGGGCCCTGTTTAACCCTCGCTTACCCAGGGAGCGTGGGGCTGAAGTTCGGGAGAGGTTCGCCAGCTGTTTGTCATCTACGCTGAAGCCGCATCTGGCAGACCTGCAGCCAAGCGGACGACGAGCAGGCGGGTCACCTTCTGCATAGGTCTCCAATGTAGGTGGGCAGGCATGGAGCCTCCCAGAGGGATAAGTGCTCATTTTACCCGTCCTTCCGCTGCATCGGTGGCTGCTTCCGAGGATACTCCTGTCCAGGATATCCGCAGGGCTCTTACCTGGAAGCAGGCTATACCGTTTCCCCTTCCACGTCGACCTTGGGTCACACCAGGATGTTGGTTGGGGCCTCGGTTCTCCAGTCTTTATACCTAAGTAGGGGGTGTGAGCCTTGCCTCCCTCCCTCCTGGAGAACTGCTAGGAGTCTGCCAATAAGTGTGGATGAACAACATATCCATGTCCCTAGAAATACAGGTTACTCACCTGTAACAGGAGTTCTAGGAATGGTATATCTTCCTGGACATAAGTCTCCACCACTCATTCACACTAGTGGGATTAGCGCCGGGCACTAAGACCCATCGGGGAGCAAACTTTGCTGGAGGTGGTAGCGAGAGCGGCGCCGCGAGCATGGCGGCTCGGCGGTAATGACCATCTCGGCGGCGACCCTCAACCGCCTCCAGTTCCTTTTTCCGCCGTCGATGCGCTTCAGTGACGGCGTCAGCTCGCCTGTCGAGTCAAACTTCAAACTAGCGCATAGTTTTCAGTTTGTTTTTGTAACATTATCCGATAGTAGTATCGCTTAGTTTTATTCTATTTTTAGGTAAATTTTCTAATATTTAAATTTAACATGCTTGAAAAGTCTCGCCTACTGGACGGATCGACCATGAGCAGGTCAGGTGACGGTGCGGAACTCGTATGAAAGCTGTTCAGTCCGCGGGCTGGGTCGGTCAGCCTCCTTCTCCTCAGCGGGGTTCCGACTACGGTCAGTCCGATGCCGGGGGATAGGCGGTCCCCAGCGGCACAAATAAGCGGTCGCATTCGTGCCGTTCGACCCTCGAGCTCTTCTTGACCCCACAGGTCAAAAGAAGGCATCACTCGAGGTCGCCCTCTTAGATATGTCGTGCGACGGTGCGGTTATGGTTGCTAGTTGCGGTCTCCTTCTTGGAGTCGCCAGCTTCCGATAATAAAGTACGTCCTCGGCGCCTTGAGCCCCTCCCACCTATAGGTAGGGCTCCAGATGAGCAGTTTCATCAGTGGGCAGCTCTTGCGGAGCGATGGGCTCGGAGGTTGGTTCTTCTGCCCACAGCTCGGTTACCTCGGAGCCTCGGGCTCCTCCGGCGATCAGGTAGGGCGGTTGGACCTTCCTGAGTCAGCGGCGTAGCTAACCCGAGTACTGAGCGACTCCGTGCTTAGGTGTTTCCCCCCTCACACATGGCTTCTGCGGAGCAGGGCCTCACCGATGCCCTTATCTCTGGTATTTTCCTTCTCTTGTTTTCCAGGTTCCCGGGCTTTTCGGCAGCCTTCTGCAAGGTCTGTGGCGATGTCCGAGCCCGTTTTGAGACGCCCGGAGCTTCTTGGCGCCCGTTGGCGGCGCCAGCGTAATCTCTGGCGCCGTTGGTGGTCACCACGTTATCTCGGCGCCGCCCGGTAATGCCGGGTAGAATGAGCGGCGCCCGTTGGCGTCGTCCAGCGGCGCCATTACGCGGCGTCGTCGCCGGCGCCCGCCGAAGAGGCGTTCTTGAGGGCAGCGTGCCTCTTGACGCCCGTCGCCTCCTCGATGCAATCTTCAGCCCGTTTTGCCGTCTCGGCGCCGGCAGCCCATGGGGACTCTCCTTGTTTTCTGCCATTTCTCCTCTCCTAATTTCACTCCTTTCCTGTCCAAACAGTCCTTTCTGGACCATCAGGAGATGATGTTGAGCCTGACCCAGACCTTCGGTTGGGTGATGAAGTGGAGGAAACAGGATCTTTCTTTGCTAAGAGCCTGTGGTCGAGGACCTGTCCTTTAAGTCTCTGTTGAAGAACCGGGATCACTCTTTCTCTCCAGACTACAGACATCGATCCTGGGAAGATATTAAGACTCCAGTATCTTCATGCTTGGAGATCCCTACGGATTTGACTCCTCCGATTCAGCCTTCCTTGAGGCAGCTGTCTCCAAATGGTATGAATAAACATGCTCTTATTCCCTCAGTGGCTAAATCCATTGATAAGAAGTATTCAGCTCCCAAGGATCGTCCCATTTTGGCATCCCAAGCCTTTACTTGGATCTATTGTAGTCCTGGCAGAGAGAATGACAAGGTGGTTCTTCCTCAAACTACTAGCTCGACCTATTAACAAGAGTAGTAAGATTGATACATTAGGTAAGAGAGTCTTTGCTGCCTCCACTCTAGAATATCGTATTGCCAGTTATCAAGGCTATTTTTCTCAGTATGAGTATATCCTGTGGCACTCTATGAAAAGAATGGTTGAAGCTCTTCCAGATTCGGATTCCAAGTCAGAGCTTCTTCTGACCGTTATTAGAGGTATTGAGGTCAATAACCAACAGGTCAAAGCAGCATGGATGCTTTAGAGCACTGCTTCTCGCTCAGCAGCCGGGATTTGTACTCTCGCCATTCCTGGCTGCGTGCTTCTGGCTTCACGAATGATGCTCAGCAGCAGGTGATGGCGCTGCCTCTGATGGCTCCTTTCTTTTGGCCCTCAGGTGGAGCAAGCCTTAGGGCCACTCAGAAGACTAGATCGGCCATAGGTTGGCCAGACCTCCGCCTGCCCCCTCTCGGGGGCATGTGAACAGGCGTCAGTTTCAAAGTGAGTCAGTCCTTTCGAGGCAGAGGCAGGGCTTCCTAAAAAGCCAGCCTGCCCAACCTCAAAAAGAGCGCAGCATAAGCGCGGGGACCTAAAGCTCCCAGCTACCTTATGGTCGTTGGCCCAAGTTCACCCACTCTGCCCGGTGGAACTTTCTCCTCAGTGAGGTAGGTCGCCTGATGTACTTCTACAACCAGTGAAGTCCATAACCTCAGACAAATGGGTTCTTCGGATAATTCGCGAGGTTACTCTCTCAATTTCTTGGAACCCCCGATGTCCTCCCCATCGACAACCCAGGTTGTCGGCCTCTCAGTCAGATCTCCTCACCTGGGAGATCAGGGCCTTTCTGAACAACAGGGCAATAGAACTGGTGCCCCGCATCTGCAGAAACACAGGGTTCTACTCCACATTACTTTCTGTGGTTTCAAAAGAAATCTGGGGGATGCGATTCTAGACCTCAGAAAGTTAAACAAATTCCTCCCCAGGAGAAATTCAAAGATGATTTCCCTAGGTACCCTGTTACCCTTGCTACATCAGCACGACTGACTGGCCTCTCTGGATATGCAGGATGCTTACCAGCATATCCCGTCCACCAGACCAGAAATTCCTCAGGTTTGCAGCTTTGGGTCAACATTATCAGTTCAGAGTCCTGCCCTTTGGGCTATCCTCGGCGCCATGAGGTTTTTACAAAGTGTTAGTACTTATTCTCATGGCGCATCTCAGGAAGAGTGATCGGGACTCCGAGTGTTTCCCTACCTGGACAGTTAGCTGTAGCCATCCGGCCAAGGGACTTTGGAGGCCGTGCAAGCGACTTCTCGTCTTCTCACGTCCATGGGAGTTCTGCTGAATTTGAAAAATCTCACTGCAACCTCCCAGAGGCTCCTTTTCATAGGGACAGCTTCTAGACACCTCTTCAGACGGCTTTCCTTCCAGAGGACAGAAGACTCGACATCCTTCATAGTATGCCCGTTACATCAGGGAGAACCAATCGGTTACAGCTCTCGATGCAACGCATGTTGGGTCTCATGGCGCCCCTCGGTCTTCACTCGTCCCTCTGGCCCGACTGCACATGAGAACCACCCAGTGGATGCTCTCACTCAGTGGTCCCGACCTCTCACCCCCAGTCTTATCCCATCAAGGTGACGAGCCCTTGAAGGTCTCTCACCTGGTGGTCTCAAGAGAGCAATCTCCTGGAAGGATTCCCTTTGCTCCCGGATCATCAGATCTCCATCACCACAGATGCATCGCTAATGGGATGGGGAGCTCACTGTCTCCCTCTCACACTCAAGGTGTATGGACTCAGTTCAAACTCATCTCCACATAAATGTCCTGGAGATGAGAGCGGTCCTCTATGCAATCCGAGCTCTGAAGGATGTCCTTTGTCACAAGAACATTCTCCTTCAAACGACAACAAGCAGTGATGTATTACATCAACAAGCAAGGCGGTGCTCATTCTTATCCCTTTGCAGGGAAGCAATGAGGGTGTGGGAGTGGTGCTTGGAGCACAAGTCTCTGATTCAGCGGTTTATCTGCCAGGTATACAAAACGACCTAGCAGATCACCTCAGCAGAATGGAGGCAGACCTCACAGTGGTCTCTCGATCCAGCCGTAGCTCGGTCCCTGTTCAAAGAGTGGGGGACTCCAGACCTGGACCTTTTGCATCCCCACTCAACGCAAAACTGCCTCTCTTCTGCTCCAGAAATCCAGGGCCTGGCATTTTCTGTCAGGATGCGTTCAGGCTGCGTGGACAAAACGCTTTCTTTGCCTTCCACCACTTCCTCTAATCCAGAGAGTACTCCTCAGTTCGAGTCTCAGGGACCAAGATGATTCTCATTGCTCCTTCCTGGCCTCGCAACTATGGTTCCTCTACTCAACAGTATGTTGGCAGCCTCTCGAGACCACTTCCTTTGCAAATCAGTCTTCTGACTCAGGGTTTGTTGGTCATCCCAACCTGAAATCATCACCTTCATGCTTGGCTCCTGAAGAGATAGAAGTGAATCGGTTCAACGCTCTCTGAGAGTCTCAGACATCCTTCTGGCTGCTCTGGAAGCCAGCCACTGAAAACGACGCCCAAATGGAAACGCTTTCCGCAAAACTCTTGGAATCCCTTTCCTGTCCTCCTGGCAAGGTTCTGGAGTATCTTTGGACCTATCAAACTTAGGTCTTCAATACTCCACAGTTAAAGTTCACCTTAGTGCCATCTCAGCGTTCCATGAGCGGTTTCTTCCTTAACTCTGGCTCAGTTACCTATGGTGAAGAGATTTCTTAAGGGATTCTCCATACCAGACCCCTGTTAAGCGTCCAGTTGCAGCCTGGGACATTAACCTGGTGCTGGACATGCTCACTGGAAGCCTTTCAACCCTTAGCTACCTGTGAGCTAAAATTTCTTACCTGGAAGACTGCCTTCCTGGTGGCCATTACCTCAGCCCGCAGGGTCTCTGAGATACATGCACTGGTTACGACCCTCCGTATACTGTATTCCATAAGGACAAGGTAGTTCTCCTGACTCATCCTAAATTTCTTCCCAAGGTTGTGTCAGAATTCCATCTGAACCAACCTCTGGTACTTCCCGCTACCGCTAATTTCCAAAATGAAGGGAACGAGCTCTTCATTCTTGGATGTTAAGAGAGCCTTCGCGTTCTATTTAGATAGAACCAAGGATGTTCGCAAGACTCAGCAACTGTTCGCTTCTTTCAGCGACACCGGCTGGGTCAACCTGTCGCTATTAGATGTATCTCTTCATGGTTAGTGGCATGCCTTCGTCATTGCTATTCCATGGCTCAAGTTAAATTAGAAGGCAGAGTGTACGCCACTTACTAGGGCGGTCGCGATCCCTAGCGGAAATTCGCAATGTTCCACCTGCAGATATATGCAACGCCGCTACCTGGAGCTCAGTGCATACTTTCATAATTATGCACTGGATGTTCATGCCAGGCGCATTCCCATTCGGCAGAACTATCCTAATGGGCTTCTATCTTAGACGCGTGAGCTCTGGCTTTCCTGCCGCCCTTTTGGGGATTATCAGCTTGGTACTCTCCCACTAGTGTGAATGAGTGGTGGAGACTTATGTCCAGGAAGATAGGAAAATTACGTACCTACCGTAATTCTTGATCTTCTTGGACCAGTCTCCACCACTCATTCACACGCCACCCTCCATCCCCCGAGCTCACCGCTGTATTGGTCTTCACTCCCTCAAATCTTTAGGCCGTGAGGACTTCTTTGCTGACCCTTCTTGCACGGGTCATACGGACTATCTTATGTCCGTTTTTTTAATGTTGAGTTTACCCTTTTCGTTGATTCGCGCTGCACCTCCTTGGTAAAAAGTACTGAGGCGGTTGGAGTGGTCGCCGAGATGGTCATTACCGCCGAAAGCCGCTGCTCACGATGCCGTGTCTCGCGGCGCCGTCTCTCGCGACGACCCTCCAGCAAAAAGTTTGCTCCCGATGGGTCTTAGTGCCTCCGGCGCTAATCCCACTAGTGTGAATGAGTGGTGGAGACTCGTCCAAGAAGATCAAGAATTACGGTAGGTACGTAATTTTCCTATGTTGTTCATCCACACGACCCACCTGGCCTCCCCGGCTTCGACGCACAACCTGGCTTCCAGCGGGCTAGATCTGGCGTCATGGGGCAGAGCCGAGAGTTTTACCACCCGGGTGGGTTTGGAGGAGCCAGCTTTAAGACCTTCCGGCAAGATTTAAAGCGGCAATGAACCTGCCAGTAAATGTGGATGAACAACATATACCATTCCTAGAACTCCTGTTACAGGTGACTAACCTGTATTTTCTACCTAAAGTAGTTGCGGAGTCTACCTTAAATCAGTCCATAAAGTTACCTGCCTTTTTTACGCAGTACTCTAATCACAGGGAGTATTTACTCCATACTATGGATGTTCACCAGATTCTGAGATACTATACCAACAGGACGAATGATCTCAGAAAGAGTGATCAGTTGTTTGTCTCATTTGCTCACGAAAGGGAAGGCAATGCTGTTTCCAAGCAATGCCTGTCTAAGTGGTTGGCTCATTGCATCACTTTCTGTTATGACAAATACAACAAGACCCTCCCGGGTCAAGTCAGAGGCCACTCCACTAGAGGAGTAGCTGCCTTTGTGGCTTGTTTCAAGAATGTGTCTGCGGCAGACATCTGTGCTGCCGCCACCTGGACTTCCGTCCATACCTTCACGTAACACTACAGTTTGGATGTTGCCTCTCGTCGTAGAGCAGGCTTCGGGCTGGCTGTTTTGCAAGACCTCCTGTCTTGAGACTTGCACAACCAGAACTACCTTTTGGAGTAGTTTTCCTCCTTCCGGTGACTGTCTTTGTTCCAGACTGCTTGGGAATCAGTCCTATATGTAATTACCTACTGCAAGAGCCCTCTTGAAGTAAGATAGTACAGTTACGTAAGAACTTACCGTAACAGTAGATCTTCGAGAGAGGCTCTTGCAGTAGGTAATACCTTCCCGCCCTCCATCCCCCTAGGCTTTTTCAGCTCCTTTTCCATTAGGGAAAATATCCGCTTCTCTCTTGTCTGGCCTCTTTGGCCTGTGGAGGGAAAAGAACTGGAAGAGGGGCGTCCGGGACCGCCCCTTTATACCGACGTCTCCTGATGCCAGTCACCTGAGGTGGGGGCGGTCCCTCGGCAGGGACTGCTAGCTAGAAATTTTTCCGTGAGGTCTTACCGCCTGCTGGCGTCAGTCCTATATGTAATTACCTACTGCAAGAGCCTCTCTCAAAGATCTACTGTTTTGGTAAGTTCTTGCGTAACTGTACTTTCCGCTAGCTACTACGAAGTTTGTTGTAGAACAGGCTGTACAGGTTAGAGCTTAAGTGTACTAAAGTGCCATCTCAGAATGGCAAATTGTGGACCTAGATTATTTTGGCACATAGTCCTTACTGCTGTGCTAGTCTGGATTCGTTCATTAGGCTGACACAAAGCCCCAAATTAATTAGCTATCCAGAAATCTTGGCTGGTATAGCTTTACTGCTAGCCCCTGTTGCTGGCTCAATAGTAAGCTGAAAATGAAAGCTCTGCAACATTTAGGAAATGAAAGACAACCGACTCAAGGTCGGAAAAGAAAGCAAGAAGTCGGTGTCAAAAAGAAAAAAAAATAGGAGGGGAGAAACAGAGTCTGGTAAGAGTAGAAGGTGCCATGATTAGTCAGATAAAGAGAAAGAAATGCTATTGAAACCTGTTTTAAAATGAAGAGGGAGCTCCATCTCTAAGGTACTAAGTCAGAGTAGTTGTCTAACTGGTGTAGTACCCACCTGCACTACCTAATCTCAGATGTGGAGGTACAGTTCTGCAGTCTTGCTGAGATTTTTTCCAGGGAATAGAGTTCTTTTTGTGCCTTATCTCTAAAATCTTCTGTACTAGCACCCGTTCGTTCCATGGTGCGCAAAGGCACTTGTGTATGTTTTTGAGTGGATTAGTGGGGAGGACCACAAAATGTAGGAGTGATATGTGGAGGTGTGGCCAGAGCCATGCCAACAGTGACCGCTTGAGGGCCCAAGTAGTTGGCAACAACTGCAGGGGTAGAAAAAAATATCTGGATTTGCACTTTCGTGAGTACTGCTTCCAATATGTAATGGTAGTAATTTTATAGGTGGGAAGAGCAAATTTGTTCCAGGTCATTTTATTTAATTTTCATTTTCATTTTTTTTGGTTCTGCTGGGAAAGGCATGTGAGCATTGCTGCTCATTTACACGTGTCCAGTTACATACAACAATCATATGACGAGACATAGGCTGAAACATTTAACTTGCAGCTAGGGTTAACACCAAGGTACATATCCATTCAGGACAGTATGGACAGAAGGTCAACCAAGAACTAACCTGGCAATTTAACAAATACAAAGATGACATTAGTATTCTGCGAGGGTTTCACAGTAATATAATAAACAGTGCGAAACAAACATTTAAGAGCAATCACAAAAACTAGCCTAGGTGGAGTAACAGTACTACAAGTGCTAGAAAGACAGGGTAAGTGCCAGAGGTGGATAATCAGAGGGTGACAGGAAAAGAGTGCAGTAGGGGAGCCAGAGTAGGGCTGTGAGCAGGTGCAGGAGTGTGTGAGGGAGAAATGTCTCTTGATATTTTGTTTGAAGGCATTTGTGGGGGAACAATGTTTTAGTTCGGAGGGGGGAGATAGTCGAAGAGCTTGGGTCCCATAAACGAGTGTGTTTTCTGGCCTTGAGTGGTCTGGAAGAAGGGTGCTAAGTGGGATGTCAGAGTTTAATTCTAGGTTTCATCTATGATGAATTGTATCCGTAGACTCTATTGATGAAGCCTGCAGAGCTTTATATAATTTACTGGTGAGGTGTTCCTGCGTAGACCTGAGAAGGTAGGACTGGACAATACGAACTAGAGGTGGAGAGTTTCTCAGCAATATGTGCCAGAGCCTCCTCCCTTGGCTGTAGGTACTATCGCGGTTGCATAAACCTATAAAACTCTATGCGGGAGATGATATGACACCTGAAGCGTCACAAATGGGAGTAAACCCGTGGGGCCTACTAGCAGAAACGTGGAGGTAAGGGTTTTTCATGATTCTTGGGGAGCAGTTTGAAAAAGAGCAGGAAAGTTGCTCTTTAATCAAGCTGATGCTGTTTCTATACAGTACATACATTGAGGAATGTTTGTGACAATGAGAATGTTTAATAGGAATGAAACCCCTTATCTACTAATGAGAATACTAGGAGCAAACCCACCATTTCTCTTTGCTCCTGTTAGGCATAGTCAGAGGTCACACAACCAAATCTATACATTACTGGTGTATGGTTACTAATGAAAAGGTAGCAGATTGGAACTGTGAAGCAATCTGGTCATTTCCCCCATAAAACCCTCATGTTGTCAAATTTATAGGGTACGCCAATATAAACTTTTAAATAACCTTTTTTTTATTTTTATACCCCCCTCGTATATGAAAAAAAAAAATTCTGCAACAAGCAGATTACTGGCCTTACATGTAATTGTAGCGAGGCAGATTTAAAAGATCTTTTTTGGGATTGCCCTTTGATACAGACTTTTTGGTAACAGATTCATAGTTTCCTACGAAGATTGTCCACGGTTCATTCAAACTTAAATTTTTCCTCTTGTATAATTGGTCATTTTCTACCCTACCACTGTTTATCGTTTTCAGACAAATCTGCTTTAAAAGCTTTAATTTCTATGGCTGCTAAGAATCTTATTCAAAGGAAATGACTGGACAATGTTGCACCCACTTTGGCAGAATGGAAAATTTAGATTATGGATGCTTTAAAACAGGAGAGGCTTGCTCAAGGCTTTAATGACAGAAAGACCACATTTAAAAAGAAGTGGGACCATCTACTACAATACTACACAGCAACTATCAGGTAGTTGTCTAGCATATACTGATTTTCTCCTTTCTTTTTGCTTCTCTTTCCTTTCTTTTCTTTGCTTTTAACTTCTGTGCTCTTTCTTAATCTGGTTAGGTAGATTAATTTTTCTTTTTTTTTACAAAAGGACTTTATTTTATTTTATGGTTTTATTGTAAATTTAGAACTGTTTCATTTATTTTATTTCAGATTTTTTAAGTGTATTATAGCTTGTTCTTTGATACATTTATTCAGGATGTGTTCTCATTGATATGAATTACAATGTATTGTTCTAAAAATGTTCAATGAAAATGTATAGAAGAAAGAAAAGTACAAGGTCATGCATATTGCAGCCACGAACCTGAGAAAGGAGTACAGCCTAGAAGGGGTCCTGGTAAAGAAAATTGATACATTTATTCAGGATGTGTTCTCATTGATATGAATTACAATGTATTGTTCTAAAAATGTTCAATGAAAATGTATAGAAGAAAGAAAAGTACAAGGTCATGCATATTGCAGCCACGAACCTGAGAAAGGAGTACAGCCTAGAAGGGGTCCTGGTAAAGAAAACCTGAGGAAGAAAAAAGACCTGGGAGTGATGATCACTAGTGTCGTGAAGCAAGGCAAAGTTTATTTATATGGCGCCCAATCCTGGAGGCTCTGGGTACCTTTCATAAAAAGCAGGGTATTTAATTAAAACATCACTACATCATTGCTAAAACAAGGAAGGAGCAGATCTTGGCTAGGGGAAATCAGGAGGGGGGGACAAAGGGTTCTTTAGATACATTGGGGGAAAAAAGGAAAGCGATGGGGCAGATCTGTAGGATTAGGTCAGGGGAGGATTGGTACAGGATCCGGGGGAGCAGGCCGAGGTACTAAACGAGTACTTTGCCTCAGTTTTTACCAGGGAGGATGGGGGAGCTACGCCTGTTGGGGTAGTGGAAGTAACCTGGGGGAGGTGGGACCCTTGGAGATGGCAAGCCCTGACGGTCTGGGGAGAGGAATGGCCAGCAACGTTAGGTGGTGGGGATGACAGTACAGAGAGCGGGGGGGGGGGGGACATGGAGGTTGAAATTCTGGTAGAGAGAGGGAAGGAAGCCCTCTGGTCCCTTCAGATGGAGAAAGCACCAGGGCCAGATGAAATGCATCCCAGAGTACTGAGGGAACTGGCGGATGTCCTGGTGGCCTGCCTAGCTGAGCTTTTCAACATCTCTTTCAGGATGGGGTGGGTACCACATGACTGGAGGGTGGCCCATATCGTGCCTATCTGCAAGGGAGGCTCTAGAGAGGAAGCAGGGAGCTACAGGCCCGTTAGCCTGACCTCGGTAGTGGGCAAGGTGTTGGAGGGTATTGTCAAGAAAAGGCTAGGGGGGATACTGGGGAAAATGGGGTACCTAGATGATAGCACGGATTCGTCCCAGGAAGAGCATATCTACGACTGGGTGATGAGTGCCCTGGACCAGGCTAGGACGGTGGCCGTCCTCTTTCTAGACTTCAGCAAGGCGTTTGATCCGGTACTCCATGGTGGTCTGCTGGCTAAGCTGGGGGAAATGGGGGTTGAGACGCAGATGTTCAGATGGATAGGAAAGTGGCTCTCGGAGCGTACACAGAGGGTAGTGGTTGGAGAGCTAGTCTCCTCTCCAAGGATGGTCATAAGTGGGGTTCCCCAGGGATCGGTACTGGGGCCCCTCCTGTTTAACGCATATGTCTCTGACATAAGGAAGGGTATCAGGAGTGAAATGAGTCTCTTTGTCGATGACTGGAAGCTGGTTGCAGTGCTGGATGGGAAGGAGGGGAGAGTGGCCCTGCAGGAGGACCTGGAGACTCTGGCTAGGTGGTCGAGAAAGTGGAAGCTGAGGTTTGTCACAACCCCACTCAGCAAGGTCAACCCTCTACTCCCAAAGTGCCAACCTCTGAGTGTCATATTGTGAACAGTTAACAGAACAGGGTAACCCTCCTGTCTGTTTTGTGGGTTCAAGTCACCTTTTGTCCCAAGTTCTGGAGGGATTCAAATTGTTAACCTCTTGTTAGCGTACCCAATTGTCAGGCTCAGATAATCTGCTGTTTGAGGAAATGCCAGATATCTTTTGCCACGGACACCCAACCAGGTATTATAAAGTGAACCCTTAAAACTCTATGTAAGACCTCAGAGAACTCTTACCTGTTTCCCAATTTGGTAATCCAATAAGCTTATGCACACTGTCAGCTTTAACCATCTAAGTTTCACTTATTAAAAAAAAAAAAAAAAAAAAAGTTTCAAGGCACACCAGGCAGTTTCTGTTTTTAAAACACATATCTTTAGTTTAAAATAGATAAAAATAGGTAAACAGTAAATACAGAACAAAATATCCCAACGCGTACAGTCTGAAAAACAAAACAGATTAAAAAGTGCAACATTCCTACCAACCATTAGACTTATTTATCTAAGGTATTTCTTATAATCTTTCAGTGCTCTTAAGATATTCCTTCTCTCAGTCAAGTATATATGAGTGTATGTGTATCTAAAGGTCAGTTACAGCACACTTAAAAACAGTCTTGAGCTGGCCTTCTCTCTGAGGTCACCTAGTTTCTCCTCGGTATATTAAAATTTAAATTTATTACACAGGATGTCCTAATAAGGTGTTTTAAAAATAGGTGCCATCAGCGAACCGCCTCTCTTTATGTGACTTCCCAATCTAGTCTGTGATCTGCTAGCATCTCCTTTCATCCAGGAGCATTTCCCTGCTTCACAGAGACATGAAGGACTCTTTTGATGAATTAACTGGCTTCTTCTGAAGACGCCCAAACAAATGCATATGCCAATTCCTTATGACACCAAGTGTCATCAAAGGACTTTTCCTGAGTAGACGCCCAAACAAATGCATATGCCCCTTTCTCTTGACACCAAGTTCAATTAAATTATTTTCCTGAGGGCATTATAAAATGCATAGTTTAGCTACTGATTTCAAAGCAACTGACAAGTTAATTATATTCCAGATATCTGTAGTTTAACCTACACCCTGTTCTTTGAAATTATACCTGGAGGTGTTTTGATGTGTAATTTTAGCAAGACAATATTTTCTCCTGACGGACAATCCCACTACATATTTCATATTGCAAAAGTCATAGTGTAATCAGAACCAGCTGTCCAAGTGTCACAAGGTTCAGTGCAGGGTTCTGCACCTGGGGGCCAGAAATCCGGCCAAGGGTATACGGGGGGAACACATTACAAGTCTCGGAGGGTGAGTGGGACCTGGGGGTAGTGGTGGATGTCAGAATGAACAACTCTGAGAATTGTAGGAGGGCAGACTTCCGGTGACGTTGTGCTAATGGTGGCAGCATAGCTTTGATAGCTCCCGTCTCACCCCAGCAAATACTTGAAAACTCCCTACTTAAACGATCAATATTACCGGACTATATAGGTTACCTGGTATGCTAAATGTCGGGTAAACCGCCGAGATCAAAAGGGAGCAAGAAACTGTCTCAAAAAAGCTCCATGAAGCAATTGATGATCAACGCTGATATTGACGGTTTTGCTGCCTCTGCAAGGACTCGCTCCCCATCAGAATCCTCGTGGGAGCCCAAAATGGATGAGGAAGAACAACATAAGAGCACAGAAAGAGCTCTATAGAAAATCCTACGCTCGGTTAACAAAATCGAATCATCCATAGCTGACCTTCGTATGGACCTGAAATCAATAAATAATAAGGTACAACAAAATGAAAAAATAAATAACCTAGGTAGCGGAGGCCCAGGAGGGTGGAGATAGGATTCTCCTCTACTTGTTGCAGAGAGATCGCCAGACCCATGCAAGACTCGAGGATGCAGAGAATCAGGCCCGCAGAAATAATTTTCGTATACATGGAGTGCAAGAAGGGGCAGAGGAGGGGTTCCCTTCTCCGGCGGATTTTATAATCCAGTTACTAAAATCAAAATGATCTCTTCCTTCCGATCTGCCTCTTGACATTGAAAGAGCACACCGCTCATTAGAGCCGTGTCCAACGGAGCCCAGGGCCCGACCACGTTCTTGGGTTATTCATATGCTGCATTATCAAACTAAAGAGTATATTTTGCAGGAAGCCTGGAGGCAAAAGGACTTGAAGTTTGAAGGGTAGAATATATACTTCCAACATGATTTTTCCTCTGAGCTACAAGCCAGGAGAGTTCAGATTAGACAGATAGTGAAAGAGCTAAAAGAAAAAAGAATATCAAAGCTCAGCTGAACTTTCCAGCTAAATTAAAAGTTTTTCTGGAGGGGGGAAATAGTGTTCAGTTCACTTGCAGAGGCGGCCCCCTTTTTGCTGGAACAAAAAATATCTGCCCCAATTTGAAATCGGAGAGACTAGAGTATAATCTTCTGACCAGCGCTTGAAGCAGACAGAACAAAGGTTGCAAACGAATGCCTCTCTGGTTCTTACCACAATCCACAGCTCCAGATGTAGTGAAGCTAATAAAGAAACATGAATCAGGAGATTTTACTGCAGCGGGGAGAAGTGAAGGAAACTTGACCCCCAGGTGACTTTGAATGCACGACTTCATAAGATGGCAATATCAGTGACGCAGCTGGGGGGTATCTAGCCTAATTCTTGAACATATAATCCTTTGAATTTTTTTTTCTGGCTATACCAATAACAGACACTCCCTTTGCTGACCTGGAAGACTGGGATTGTCTTACTGACATTTAAAATGACTGTGAAGTGGCCTGAAAACAGGGATGTATGCAGGATCACTTTATCTCTCCCCCCCCCCCTTGTATTAATTCGTGCAAACTATTTCATCCCAGCATTCCTATAGTTTTATAGGATGTCATATAGACTTGTGGGATCCATGGTTATTGGGGGGGAAGGGGAGAGCAGGAGCACTTTTTTAAACATCCTGTACTCCTTGAAGGCTGTATTCTGAGGGAGGGGGGGCAATGAACATGGTAAATATGGGAAAATAAACACTTAAACAGGGGAGAGAAGGGGTGAGGCCTAAAGGTACAAATGGGAGATGTTGTAGTAATAATGTGACGTAGGCACTTTTGTTGCCGGGGTGTGGAAAGAGGGGGGAATATATGCTTAGCTGTCCACCTGCTCTGGTTACAGTGGCAGCGACTTACTTTATTTGTTTAGCATGCTTTTGCCAGTTCTTTTGTTCTGGGTCAGTAGCAGGCAACACATGCTGCACCAAGAGGGGTTGGGTACAGCCTCTCCCTTAACAACAGAGGTGCGCTTACTTAAAGTTATGTTTGACCTTGGAGGTCTATATTGGAATATTGTTAAATCCATATGGTATTGCATTATTTTATGGCAATACCACATAATTATTAACACTTATATCTCGGTGTTTATAAAACTTGTTAAAATGTTTATAGTTAACCATATTTTATTTTTCACCTCGGTGTTTGGTATAGAGAGGTGTAAAAGTTTGTTTATTGGTCTGTCACAAGCTTTACAAGTTAGTAGTATGGATCTGATGGGAGTCTGTCTGGATCAGGAGGATCAAGAAAACAACACCACAAGAGTATGGTCAAGGGTCACAGACCTTTTATATTTCACAAGTGAGTGATCTCAAGATAGTTGCCTACAATGTAAAGGGGATACATTCACAGATTAAAAAGAACAAGATTATTGGGATAATTAAACAGATTACGATGCTTCATTGCGTTTATGCAGGAAATCCACCTAAGTCCATCTGAACATTTAAAACTCAGAAGGCAGTGGGTGGATAGGGTAGAAGCTGCCTCCTCTCCAGATGGTAGAAAAGCAGGGGTAGCTATATTATTTAGGAGGGGGTGCTCCTTTCAAATACAGTCAGTGGAAGAAGGGGAGAATGGGCGCTTCTTAAGGGTCACAGGCACGATAAACGGAGATATGTTCCACTTGGTGAATTTGTATGCTCTTAACGGTCAGACTCATCTCTTTTTACAAAAAATCATGCCTAAGATTGCAGCCTTACCTAGTGGTCAATTGATTGTGGGAGGAGATTTTAACACAGTCCTCTCACCAGGTCTGGATAGATCCTCGCAATCAGAAATTTATGGGACACAGGTCACTAGAATGCTTTTGGCTATGGTGGAGGAGATGGGGCTGACTGACATATGGAGACAAAGGCATGGGGGGAGAGGGACTATTCATTCTTTTCTCCAGCAAGACAGTCATATTCAAGAATAGATTTTTTTTTTTTTGATCCCTAGGGCCCAGGAACACCATGTGATAGCAGCTGATATATTAAACATAACCATTTCAGATCACGTCCCAGTCTTAATAAAATGGCGACTGCCCCAGGGAGAGAAACAGTCCACTTGGCGTCTAAATATCTCCTTATTGACTGACAGAGGGCTTGTTAAAAAATTAACAAATTTAATTAAGGAAATCTATCAGATCAATATTTTTTTTTTATACTTTATTATTTTCATGTAAAAGCTTACACACAAATACCTCATACAGGGTAATAGACATAGTCCATACATAAAGTTGATAAACGTAATACGACCCCCTATATTCTTTTACAGTAGGAGAGGGGGGATAACCAACAATTATTCAAAGGAAATGTCCCAGATATGCCGGCCTTCTCAGTGGCCTTGGAATGTCCTTAGAAGGGAGAATTAACAAAGGTAGTAAGACACAGTCATAGAGACTGCTATTAATCCAGTTGGCAAAATATATTAGGGGAAAAAAAAGTAATATATGCTATTTCTCAAAGAGTGCTACACTCCATGAAGGAAACAAGGTCAATAACAGCTGTCAAACAATCAGTATTCGTATATTAATCTTTCTTCATGCTTAGATCTATACTGGGTATCAAAACAGTAAGGCAAGAAGACCGTCCAAAGTACATGCAGAGCATTATAGTCAAGATTTGGGAACACTAAAGCTACATAGCATAGATACGCTGGGAAATAATTATGCGAAAGGTGGAATAAACCACCATAAGGATTACAATGACCAGCATCATAAAACCATCCAATATCAATATGTAGTGAATCTCCCCAGCCATCATATCATCTATGAGCCCCAAGCAGAATAAACCGCAGAAAGAAATTCGTTCCAGTGTCCCCCAAATTCAAGACAATGGCTCTGTGCATCTAATCAAACGCAAACTTGCCTGTGGTGAAATCAGTCCTTCCCGGACACAGCACAGATCGTTCCAGCTTCCATCCTCCTCATCTGTCTGAAAACCAGGCCCCAAAACTGGCATAAAGCTGCTCCCCAAATTCGACGTCTGAACCTCCAGAACCGGCACCAAATGGGACAGTTATCAAAACCCAGGGTGAGCACAGTACCATCTGTGGAAGAAGCAATTGGATCCGAACTCACTGCATCCTGCAGGCGATCTTGTCCCTGCGATGTGGCGACAGCTTGGGTCTCACTTCTTTCGGCTGCCACATGACCTTGGTGTAGTGCATACTCTCTGTTCCATCTTACAGCGATCCCCAAAGCAGCGATAAATCATTCAGGATACATCTGCCTCTCTTCAGTTGGAGCCGTAGAGACGATTGTGTGCTTCTCCATCCTCGAAAGAGAAGTTTCCATTTTAGCATCCATATTTTGCAGTAAGGCGAGGAGGTGCTGCCATGGACAGCTCCGCTGTAATTCCGGCTTAGTGGTAGATGCCCCGCATGGAGGATCCTTACTTGCGCTCCCAGCTTATATTTTAATGGTTGCAAGAGTAGGATTTCTGAAGCACTCCATAGTAAATTTGATATCAGTCAATAGCCCGTCTGTTGAGGAAGTTTAAGCTAGTGCCAAATCCGACGCTTGAGCAGCCAATAACACTAATTTTAATAAAATATAACAGCTGAAGTGTATAACGTTTTGGAAAAGCTTCCTGCCTGGAGAACGGCTCTCTAGCACCCTCTATCAGAACAATATTGAACAGCAGTGCTCCCCAATATCAACTTGGGAAGCTCTGAAAGCAGTAATCAGAGGGGAATTGATAAGTGTAGCTGCTGGTCAGAAAAAGTTAACCCAATTATCTAGAACAAGTATACTAACCCTAATTAAATATCTAGAAGGGGAACATAAAAATAATCCAACAAATAGTTCAATTTGGAAAGATCTAGTCAGAAAAAGAAGCATTGCAAAAATTAGATAATTACAAAGTGGAGGGCCAACTAAGATACTTGGGTCAAAAATATCATGACACTGGTTGTCGAGCCTCTAGAATATTAGCAATGAGGTTATGGAAGACTCAGGCAGATAGAACAGTGGCTACTCTAGTTAATAAGTTAGATCCAACCTGGCCGTGGACTAAACCCTCCGATTTTGCAGAACAATTCCAACAGTTTTATCGACAATTATATAGGAAAGAATCTAGTGCCCCGGATATTAAAAATCAAACAGCTGACATTTTGCAGGATTTGCCAATTCCTAAACTGTCAGAAGGGGCTAGGAAGGTGTTGAATGATAAAATAACCCAGCAAGAAGTAAAACAAATAATACAATCCCTACCATCAGGCAAAGCTCCTGGCCCTGATAGTTTTTCTTCTGAATTTTATAAGCAATTTAAAAATGTGTTGACCCCTATCCTGACCACGGTTTTTAATGACTGTCTGGAGGAGGGACGTATTCCACATTCTTGGAGGGCAGCCCTAATCAGCGTTATACCTAAGCCTGGGAAACCGAAGACCACCTGTGGGTCACATAGACATATTCCGCTGTTAAATCAAGACATGAAAATTCTCTCTAAAATTCTTTTAACCAGACTTCAGAAATATATGGAATACTTGGTACATCCCGATCAGACAGGCTTCATACCTAATAGGCATTTAGCAGATAATGTACATAAGCTACTGAATGTTCTGGTTTACAGTTCTCCCACTACCTCTGCTCAGTTGGCCCTTATTTAGATGCTGAGAAAGTGTTTGACCGCCTAAACTGGGAGTACTTACAGGTTGTTATGGAGCGAATGGGTTTAGGAGCCAACTTTATAAAATGTTTTTTTTTTATGCTACAATAACCCCACAGCTAGAATTCAGGTAAACTGTACCCTTTCAGCAGAAATTCAGTTGGAAAGAAGAACCAGGCAGGGGTGTCCACTCTCACCATTATTATTTGCATTAAGTCTGGAGCCTCTGGCAGTAGCAATTAGAGTATCGGAGGACATTCATGGGATCCAGGTGGGGGAAGAGTTGTTGCAAGGTATCTATGTATGCAGATGACACCCTGCTCTTGGTGAATAAACCTATACTTACAATTCCTAACCTGCTGAAATTGCTTCAGACTAGTGGGGAAATTTCAGGATTTAAAATAAACATAGAAAAATCAGCGGCATTATTGATAAAGGGTAAACTAGAACCAGAATTGAAAGCCAAGACACCCTTTAAATGGGTTACAGACAAATTAAGATACTGTACTTAGGCATCTGGATCCCTTGGAATGTTTCTAAATTATACACTTATAACTATGACCCCTTAATTAAACAAATAGTACTGGATATAAAGAGATGGCAAAGTATGCCATTGTCTTTATCTAATAGAATTGAAACAACAAAAATGAACATCTTGCCAAGACTTCTTTTCTTATTCTCAACGTTACAAGTACATATCCCCAGAAAAGATCTGCAGAACTTGCAACGGAAGATAAGTTTATCTGGTCAGGTCGCAAACCCAGAATTCGTAGGGCCCTTTTGCAAGCACACAAAATACAGGGAGGTATGGGACTTCCTGACTTGCAACAGTATTACTGGACTACGCAGATTGTCTCTCTGGTAAAATTTTTGAGTCAAACTCAACATGTACAGTGGTGCACACTTGAGGGAAACGCTCACAGAATCCTTCCTATTCAGGAACTACCCTGGATAACCCTCCCCAGCACTTTACAGTGTATTAGAAATAGGTGGACAAGGCACACCTTGTCAGTCTGTCTGGAGATTAGGGCAACATGGGAAAACCGGGACTATGTCTGGCTTTATGTGTCTTTGCAGTGCCTTCCCAACTTTCCTGTGATGAGAGGAGATGCTAGCATAAACAGATGGGTTAAACAGGGATTAAGTTCTGTGTCCCAATTTTTATCAGGGGAACAAGTGAAAGACTTTAAAACATTACAAACAGAGTTTGACCTTCCACATAAAGATTTTTATAAATACCTCCAATACAGGCACTATATAGTAACAACAGTGGGACTTGACGCTCTAATCCGGGTCCCAGAGGAGGGTGTGGTGATAGTCTGGAATAGGGCACAATCTCTTGATCTGAAACATTTAATATCACAGTTTTATAGATTGGTGGAGGACGGGCTTTCAGTTCTATCCATTCAGAAGATTCAACAAAATTGGTGGGGAAGAGTCTGGGCTGAGCATTCTGGACTTAGAATGGAAAAAAGTATGGGCCAATACTCATAAGACTACTAACTCTTTAATCTGGAGGGAGTTTAAGTGAAAGCTTTTGGCTCGATTCTTCATTACTCCTGTAATCGCTAAGCACTATGCTCGAAGCCCATCGGATAAGTACTGGAGAGGCTCTGGTCTGGTTGGCACTCATCACATTTTTTGGGAATGTCCTCAAATAAGAACATATTGGGACCAGATAGAAAGTACAATAAAATAAATTCTGGGGTTGACACAAAGTTTGGACTTAAAACATTTGCTCTTGGGATATACGTCACAGGAGCTCAACACTAGAGGGCAAGAATATCTATTTTTAATTCTAACAGTGGCTGCAGCCAAATGATAACACAAAACTGGCTTACGCAGAACCAGCCTCTCCTGAAACGGTGGGTAACCATTGTTAAACAGATTAGAGACACAGAAGCTATCACGGCTAAGCTAAGGTTGCAAACCAAAAAGTATAACTCCAGGTGGTACCCCTTTTTTCTATTTATTGAAGAGACTGACGGTATCCCAACCCTGGATCAGCAACTAACATAGACCCCAAAACATCAACCAAGCTGCATTAGTTGAATAAAGAAGCATTAGACAAGGTCCTGTATTAGAAGACAGACTTTATTGTTCTTTGGTCCTTTTTAAAAAAACAATTTTTCTTCACTTATGGTTATCAAAAAGTTGACACCGTTTAAATGTTTTATAGTTATTCTTTTAAACACAAAAAAGGAGAAAATTAGAGGATCTGGGTAACTGGATGCTTGGATGGATCAGCACCCAAAGGGTGGAGTTGGCCATTGAAGACTCTAGAAGGTGGCTTGATCATATTCACATGATACGGTCAATTTTGGACTTTTCTATCTGGACTTTGTACCTGTAAAAAAACAGAAACGGGTTATATTATTGGTGCTCTGGTTCCTTTTTTAAATTTTTTTAGTATGGTTGCACTGGTAATGTATTGTATGTTTTTAAAGGACATGATTGTGTTTATATCTGTACTGATATTCTCCAATAAACTTAAGTTAAAAAAAAAAAAAAAGAATTGTAGGAGGGCAGCGGCAAAACCCATTAGGATGCTGGGTTGCATCGCTAGGGGGATTATCTCTAGAAGGGTGGAAGTGATCCTTCCTCTGTATAACTGCTTGGTTAGGGCACACCTCGAGTACTGTGTGCAGTTTTGGAGACCGCACTTAAGGAGGGACATTGCACTCCTGGAGAGGGTGCAAAGGAGGGCAACCAAAATGATCTGGGAACTGGGGAAAGGACCTATGGGGAGAGGCTCGAGCTTATCATGTACACCCTGGAGGAGAGGAGGGATGGGGGGATATGATAGAGGTCTTCGAGGCATGAAGAGGATCAATCATGAGACCAGTCGAGGTGCTTCAAAGGAAAGGGGGACAACTCAGAGGCATGGTGAAAGCTGAGGGGGGGAGGCTCGGTGGAGAGGAGGAGGTGTTACTTACAGAGAGGGTGGTGGAACCATGGAATGCACTGCCCAAGGGACTGGCGGAGGAGGAGACTGTGGAGGGGTTTAAGAGGGGCTGGGGCAGGTATGGGGGAGGGTAAGCTGCAAAGTCCAGTACAAGGGGACCATCTTGGACTGGGGACAGAGAAACCCAGGGGTTGGCGCAAAATTGGCACCCAGTATGGGTGTTGACTGTTGAGCAGACACGAAAGACCAATAGGCCTCTCGTGCTGGCATTTTAGTATGTTCGGTCATTCATCAGAACTAAAAGAATAAGCTTCCGCCCCCGAGTAATGGCAGCCTAGAAAGAGAACTGCGTCACCCTGAGCTAAAAACTACGCTGAGGCTGTAATCCTGCATATTTCTTATATAGATTTTGCATTACAAAACCAGAGGGAAGTGTAGAGAATTGGAGAGATTGAATTTACTAACAAAACACAGCACGATGGAGGAGATAACTGATGGAACCGAATCGGAGGCCTCAGTCACATCAGATAACCGCGACTCTGCAGATCTTAAACGGGGCTTGTTTAAATCTCAGCAGAAACAACCAAAAAACAGTGAAGAAGGCAAAACTTGACCTAATTTACCAAGAGATACTTACTTTTCGTGCAGAAATCAAAGAAATGTACAGTGAGTTACGAAGAGATGTGATGATAATTAGAGCAGAGAGTAGACGAACAAGAGAGAACTGTGACAGTAACTGAGAATAGAATAGACGATTTGGAACAAATTGTACAGCAGATGAAAGACATGCAAGAACAAATAATTGATCGCCAAGAAGATTTCGAGAACGGAGCATGCCGCAAAAACATTAGAATTTATTGTTTACCCGAGGATTCTGAGGGAACTAACATTGAGGAATTTGTTGAAGCTTTGATACACACAGCCTTAGAACTGCCAAAAGACTTCAACCTTCATCTCGAGATAGTGCATAGGGCATTGGCACCCAAACCTACCTCTGCAAATATTCCACCAAGGTCAGTAATTCTTCAATTCAACAGCTATGCAACAAAAGAACATATACCGTTTACAGCATGGCAGCGCCAGAAAGTTTTCTATGGCCCAACCCGCATATATCTTGATCATGACTATTCACCAAAAGCCACTCGTTTGCAACGTGCCTGTTTACCGTTGCTTCCAGTACTGAAAGCAGCAGGACACAAATTTACAACCGCATATCCAGCGTGGCTAATTGTCCATCTGCCTGCTGGAAAGAGGGAGTTCTCCATGGCTCAAGAAGCAAAAGAAGAACTTACAAAAATTGGCCTGCACTTTCCCGAACGAAGTTTGGGTGGCAACAATCCAGAAAAACGCTAAGTTGGCTGGCAGTCTAACTCTAACAGAAGACAAGGAAAACAACAAGACTGGGAGCAATCAAATCTACCCTAGCAGTTTACAGGAGAGAAGCAAAAAATGACAATACTTGAAACTGAGAAGCACGTTCGGCTGAAGTGAGCAGGAGAGAGAGTTTGAAAAATAAGTGCTGCGCCATCTGTTTCTCGGGCCTGAAGTGTGCTCTTTATATTAATGAGCTGCTCTGAGCCTGAAATAGGCGAGTGCACGATGAACATACACTACCTTACATAATCCAAGTGCAGGGAATGAGGGAGGGAGCAGTTTTTGAGCTCTATGCTGCTTTTGGGGGATGTCCCTAAAGATTTTCTTTGGAGTTTTATACTCCTTTCCTATATTGTTGTTGCCTTATTTAAAGGGGAACAGTTTACTGGCTCCTCGAAGGCACCTGACAACAATGTTAAGGGATTCCCTTCATCTCTATGGAGAGTTCAGATGCTCCAGGAGCAGTTTCTACTGGAAATTTTGAGTTTTTTATTTCTCTCCCCACATTTGGAAGTCCTAAAGCTTCTACGGCACAGAATAGTACTAAAAGCAATATCTATATGTATATATGTTTTTGATTTATTGTTAATCATTGCTGCACAGTTATCCTTTCAGATTACTGGATACACCACTTACATTAGCAGTTTTTAGTGGCTAATCACAGCTATATATGTGATAAGTTATTTTTGGTTGATAAGGGACAGTAAGAAAACTTTAGTTAGATTACGTGGCACTGGTCAGAAGACAGGACATCTAAGACAAGATAGGATATTTTTTGCTGGTACCATTGTTGGGACATTCTGGAGACTTTGTAGATCCTTGTGGAGATTGGAGGGGGAGTGATTGAGGGGAGAAAGTGCAATAATCAGTAATGCTTTATCAAATGAAAACAAAATAGGGTATTAGAAACAGCTAAGATATTGTCATTAAATATTAATGGCGTTAATCTTCCCGTAAAGAGCTAGATTGCAACAATATCTGCGGAAGCAAAATGCAGAACGCATTTATTTACAGAAGACACATTTGTTGCAAGGGGAACATGCTAAGCTTGCTGCAGGTGGCAGATACACTGTCTTTTCTTCATCTAGTAAGTCGGTGGGGGGGGGAGGCGTGGAGTGGCAATTTCGATTCCAGCTACTACTCCATTCACTAAAGGGGAGGTCCATTCAAATAATAATGGGCATTTTGTCATAGTACAATGGAGGTTGCATGAGACTGACGTGACAATGGTGAGTGTTTCAAACAACATGAAGTCTTGCTGTATTCTGACAATAGCAGTGAGTCCCAACCTTTGAACTGCCCTGGAGATGAAAGAGTTAACTTTCCATGGCAGGCATGGAACGCTGAGCTCGGTTGAGACTCTGTCTGTTGCTGTTTGAACTCAAACCGTCAGATTCTTTACTCCACATCACTGAACAGTCGCTCCGGAGATTTCTCCTTTGCTCGGTTCATTTTGTTGGTTAAAGTACCGCTTTTCTCGGTTTTCAACCGAATTTAAACCGCAACTTGTCGGTTCAGTCTCTGTCTGTGGTATTCGTGAGTACTAGATAGGTTTATATTGTTTTCTATGCTGTGTGGAACTTGTAAATGGTTGTTGGTTCGGTTTGAACCGATCAAGTTGTTGAAAAATCTTTATTTCTACTTTTTGAGTGTGGTTACCGGTTCTTATCGGTTCTAAAAAAAACGGATTTTATTACAGTTTTTTCCACGACCCGTAACACGGTCAGGAACCTGGTGGATTGCCATTATTAAAAGGGTAAGTTTGGTTAGTACTGGCACCATGTCTGAGAAATCCAAAAGAAAAACCGGGCCCATTGGGTTTCAACGCTCTAGTGTGTGTGGGGAAGTCTTTGCTAAGGCTGACCCCCCACACCACCTGTGTTTATTGTCTGGGGTTTGACCACCTCAGTGCAGACTGCCAGATTTGTAAAAAATTTTCCTGCAGCTACCCTAGAGAAGAGAGTTGGTAGGCTCAGGGAAAGGGAGGCCAAAAAGTCCGCTGACCCGGATGGCCAGCCCTGTTCGGTTCAGACCGAACCAGAAGGAGTGCCCTCTGACCAGGGCGAAACTTCTTCGGGCAAAAGGAGAACCAATTTCGAGGAGTCGGTTCCGGCTAAGAGAACAAGAAAGGAAAAATCAGCTGGTGTGGATCCAAAAGTTTCTTCTCCAACCGCTGATGAAATAACCAAAGTGATAAAAATTGTGCAGTTGCTTTCCCCTGTTTCTACCGAACCGGCACCATCAGGAAGGCGCTCGGTTCGGCCAGTTCCACCGGTTCAAGATTATGATTTAGAGGAGTATTATGAACCGGAGGAAGAGGAGTATGAGGAAAGTGAATGTGGTTTTGAAAGTCTGGATGTGCCCATTGACCCGGACATCTCCCCAGACAGACCTTCAGGAGTGTCTCCTCCTAGGCTTTCTGAATCCCCCCTCCCATTTCATGTTTTATAAGAAAGTGGCTGAACCCCTTTAGCTTCCTATGGAAGAAGCTGTGGATGACCAGGAAGAGCCTGACTATGTGGAAATGATGGATATCCCAGAGTCTAGGAGGCTGTCTATTCCTTTACACAAATCTTTTGGGAAACAGACATTCAAGATTTTAAAGACTCCTAATACTGTTCTTCCTGAGGATAAAAGAATGGACGAGGTATACTCTGTCAGGCTCAGATATGGAGTTCCTTGCACAGCAATGCAGCCATGTTTGGGTAGTGCAAGCTGCAGCCTGTGATAAGGCTAATATTCCCTTGGCTTCACACCCCCTCCCAGACAAGGACTCCAGGAGGATTGATGCCATGACAAAGAAACAGTACATGGCAGCATCCTGGGACTCAGGCTGGCCAATTATATGGCCTATACAGCTAGGTATCAGAAATCCAGATGGAATACTATCATGGCTTTAGCAAAACAGGTCCCTGGCCAGCTTGCCAAGGAGCTGGAGTAGGTGGCTGCTGATAGTATTGAGGTATCCAAGGTACAGTTCCATGCTGCAGTGGACTCCAGTGATGTTTCATCTAGAGTCATGGCTGCATCTGTGGCACTTCGTAGAATGGCTTGGCTCAGATGTACTAGCCTGTCGCAGGATACCCAGACTAGGGCCATGGATTTTCCTGTTGTGGGTAATTCTCTGTTTGGGGAGCAAACAGAGAATTACATGAAGAAAATTGATGAACACAGGACCACCTGTAGGAATGCCCAGGCCAAGGAAAGGCAAGCCACTCCTCAGAGGCAGCATCCGAGGGGCAGGGGCAGGCCTTTTCATAGGCCTTTCTACCAGCTCAGGCCTCTTCTGCCTATGCTCAGAGGGGTTCTTTAGAGGGAGAGGCAGAAGGCAAGCAGACCTGCTTCCACCCCTCAGCCTAAACCCCCTGCCAAACAGGCACCCTGATGGGTTTGCCAGGGCCGATTCTCCACCACCTGTAGGGGGCAGGCTGGCTTACTTTGTCCAGGACTGGATGTCTTTAACATCAGACAAATGGATTCTGGAAGTAGTAAGCCAGGGACTGGTTCTCAGCTTCAAAAAATGTCCAAAGCTGAGAACCAGATCCTTTCCACCTGCAAATCCCTCAGAGATACCTGCCCTAGAGGCAGGGGTCTCTTCCCTCCTGGCTCTCAGAGCTGTGGAAAGGGTTCCACCCCTACACCAAGGGAAAGGATTGTACTCCAGGTACTTCCTCACCCCCAAAAAGACAGGAGAATGGCGGCCCATCCTGGATCTCAGGTATTTAAACAAGCACCTTTTAAAGCCAAAATTCAAAATGGTGACTCTGGGAATAATTCTACCCTCACTAAGGCCAGGGGACTGGCTAGTCTCCCTGGACCTCAGGGATGCCTGCTTCCATATTCTCATCAGAAGCTCCCATCGAAAGTACCTCAGGTTCGAGCTGCCCTCAGGCCATTATCAAGCCCTTCGGCCTAACCTCTGCTCCAAGGGTGTTCACAAAATGCCTGGCAGTAGTAGTTGCTTCTCTAAGAAGGCAAAGGAGTGCCATCTTCCGATACCTGGACGACTAGCTCATAGTAGGCCAGTCCCCAGACCAAGTCAAGTTACACCTACAGATAACTCAGCAACTGCTCACCTCTGTAGGTTTCCTTCTGAATCTTTCAAAGTCAGTTCTAGAGCCTGTTCAGCTCCTCACCTTCATAGGCGCAGAGCTAGATACAGAAAAGGCCAGAGCTTTCCTTCCCCTGGACAGGGCAAGGACCCTTATCACACTGGCCTCTTCATTCACCCTACAGGTGTCTCAACCAGCGAGGCATTTCCTGCAGCTCCTGGGAACATAGCTGCTTCTACAGCAGTGGTGCAGGGAACAAGATTTCAGATGAGGGACATTCAGTTCCACTTGAGAGCCTTTTGGTCTCAAAAAAAGGACCCTCTGACCAAACTGATACCAGTGACTCGAACCCTGATCCAGGCCTTGCAGTGGTGGCAGGATCAGAACAATCTAAGACAGGGAGCTCCTTTTGTCACTCAGTCTCACTCTTTACTCCTTACTGCAGATGCCTCCCTCTTGGGGTAGGGAGGCCCACTTGGGAGACCTGACCATCCAAGGGTTGTGGTCCCCTCAGGAATCTCTGCTTCACATCAATCTGTTGGAACTCAGAGCAGTGTTCCTAGCACTTCAAGCTTTTTCCAAGTCTGTTCAGAACAAAGTTATTCAGATCAGGACAGACAATACCACCACAATGTGGTATATAACAAGCAAGGGCACCGGTCTCACAGCCTTGTGCACAGAAGCAATGAAGTTGTGGTCTCTGGCCTATTCCTGAACACCTCCTCACAGCAGTACACCTCCCAGGCAAGGACAATGTCCTGGCAGATGCTGTCAGCAGGATATCTCGGAGCCATCACGAATGGTCACTGGATCCCCTTGTTTTGGAGGTGATCTTCTCCAGATGGGGCACCCCACAGACAGATTTTTTTGCAGCCCCAGACAATCACCAACTTCCCCTGTTTTATTGCAGGCCCCCAGTGTTGGGCTCAGTCCCCCTGGATGCCTTGGTTCTCAATTGGGAAGGGAAGTTTCTGTATGCTTTTCCCTCCTTCTCTCTCCTGTTCAAAGTGCTAGTCAAAATAAGGTCTCAGCCCTGCAAGGTGATTCTGATTGCTCCAGACTGGGCCAGACAGCCCTGGTACCCTCTCCTGTTGTCCTTAGCAGTCCACCTTCCCTCTTCCCAGGAATTACAACCTGTTAACCTGTGCTCAGGGGAGGGTTTGGTACCCGAATCTCAAATCTCTCAGTCTCAAGGCCTGGCTCTTGAAGAGTTTGAGTTTGCTGATTTACACCTCTCTCAAGGTGTTATGGATATTCTAAAAGCTTCTAGGAAGCCTTCCACCAGAATCACTTATAATTCCAAATGGAAAAGATTCTCCATATGGTGCTCTGGGAAGCATATTTCCCCAGAGTCTACTGACCTGCCCACAGTCCTTGACTATATGGTCCATCTGAATAGCTTGGGACTCAGACCAGCTACACTAAGGATGCATCTGGCAGCTGTCTCTGCTTTTATTTCGGCAGGTAAGCCCTCTTCTCTTTCAGCTCACCCTGTATTCTCCAAGTTTTTCAAGGGATTGCTTCATACCAATCCGCCATTCAGGGACCCTGCCCCTGCTTGGGACCTTAACGTTTGCATTGCTCAGCTTATGCAACCCCTTTGAGCCTTTGTCCTCATCAGAGCTTAAGTACTTGACTTGGAGAACTGTGTTCCTGGTGGCCATCACTTCTGCCAGGCGCATAAGTGAGTTACAAGCCCTGTCAGTGGAGCCTGATTTTATCTCTTTACATAGAGATATTCAGGATTCTCTTTACAGAGAGTGGACTGCTGCTCTGACCTTGGGATTACATCACAGAGCTGCTGCTATTTGGTTTCAATTCAGGATTCTCTTTACAGAGCGTGGACTGCTGCTCTGACCTTGGGATTACATCACAGAGCTGCTGCTGTTTGGTTTCAGTTTAGGAGCTAAACACTGGGTATAGTAAGGGGTGTTGAGTAGGAGGGGCATACCAGGAAAGGAACAGCAGCAAGTGAAGAGGTGACTGCTCTCTCAGTGGAAGGGAAGTAAATGCAAATCTAGGAGTTCATTATTAATTTTTGCATTGATATTGCATTGGGGAAAGGAGGAGTAGGAGTTTGAAGAAGGTTGTGCAATGGCTACTTAAAGCCTGTTTTTGAGTGTGATAGGAAGGATAGGATATAAAAGCAGTTGCTCAATATATCTAAATGTGCAACAAAGGAGGTAAGGGAAATAAAGAAAATGTTTTGCACTGACAGAGGAGGGAGAGGGAGACTTGGGGAGTGTTTGATCCTGCATCTGGAAGGGGCGCGGGGTCGCTGGTGGCAACGACAGCAATGGGTAGGGTGGTAGGCTGCAACAATCATGTGCACCAATCTTTCTAAAAATTGCCTGGAGTGTGGGAGGATGTTTAGTGTGCAACCACACAGAAAAACTTAGAAACGAGATTGAGGGTCTGCAGGAGGAACTAAGACAGGCAAGGTAGATTGGGTGGGGTTAGCCCAATACTGGAGGGAGGCAGAAGGGGAGATGAGGGAGGGCGATGAAGCCAACAGTGGTGAGGAGAGGTCAGAAGAAGGGAAGCAGAGACAAGGGCCCAGGCCAGGAAGAACAATTGCTGGGAAACCAGGTCAGGAGACAAAAGACAAATGGAAGGAGGAGATAGGTACTTGTGAGGGAGGCTAAGAAGTGACAAAAGTCATGGAGGAAAGGAGAGAACAGGTTACTATGAAGAGAGAGGGAGGGAATTGTGAAGGGCCTTCAGAAAATAGTTGTGCACTGCTAGAGAGGAAGAAGGTGGAGGAGGGAAATGATGAAATTAGAGAAGTAATTGATAAATGCCTGGACCAAACTGGAGCAGGGGAAGTTCTGCTGGGAGAATTGCAACAGGGTAAAAGGGGGAAATAATGTGCAGGAGGAAGAAGAGGAGCTGGAAATGAGAGAGGGAGATGAATGGAAGCAAGCAGGGAGTAAGAGGGGTGGAATCTTAGTGCTGGGGGACTCAGTACTAAGAGGAGTTAGATGGGGTAGCAAGGGGGAGAGGCATAGTCGCATTTGGGTGGAGGCCATGCCAGGAATGACAGCGGAAAGGGTGGGACAGTCTGTTCTGAAATATGCTAGATGGGGTAGGGACAAGCCTCATTTAATTATACATCTTGGGACAAACGACCTGGCTGACAAGACAGTAGATATAGTCCAGAGGAGGTTTGAGGAACTAGCAAAATTATGTGAAGGAGCAGGAAGATCAGTAACTTTTTTCAGAGATACTCAGTGCAAAGGCAAGCACAACAAGGAAGCTGAGAATAGAGGAATTTAATGGATGGCTAAGAACCTGGTGTTGTGCTAAAGGGTATGGGCTGTTGGGGGTGGGAGGGACCTGGGATGACAGTAGTCTCATGCCAAGGACAGACTACACTTGAGTGAGGAGGAAAGAAAGTGTTGAAACAGAGGATGGAGGAGTACATAGAAAGTTGGGAATTTAAACTAGGAGTGGGGGGTTGCAGTTGGGGAAGAGATATGCAGAGACCACAGGTTGGGAAATCATATGAGCTTACCCCCCATAACAGTGACAAAGGACAAATGGCAAGTACTGTTGGTGATGCTAGGAAGGGAGGGCAGGATGGGAGGGGGAAAGGGTGGAAGGTGGTTACACTTAATGCTAGGAGCCTTGGGAGGAAAACTGCAGAGTTACAGGTTCTCATGGCAGAGGGAGAGGTGGACATTGCAGCCATCACGGAAACATGGGCCACCAATACAGTGACTGGGACCTGTCTGTACCAGGGTACAGGTTATTTCGTAGGGACAGGGTGATTGGGAAGGGAGGGGGGGTGGCACTATATGTGAAAGGACTGAAGTGTGTAAGGGAGGAAGGGGAGGAGGGTAGTACGGAGTCGCTTTGGATGCAAATCCAGGATTCCAAGAATAGGATTCTTAGAATGGGAGTGGTGTACAGGCCACCATCTCAGACGGAGGAGTTAGACAGGGAACTAGCGGGACAGATCAGGAGGACCTGCGAGAAGGGTAGTGTGGTGATTGTGGGGGACTTCAACATGCCAGGAGTGGACTGGAGCACCCCAACAACCAGGAACAGAAGGGAGCAGGTACTGCTGGATGCCTTCCAGGACAGCTTCCTGCTGCAAATGGTCAGTGAACCAACCAGGTTAGGGAATACCTTTGACCTTGTGCTGGCAAATGGGGACTTTGTGAGAGAACTTATAGTGGAGGAACCGCTGTCAGGGAGTGACCACCACTCAGTATGGCTCTCATTGGATATGGGCAAGGAAGGAGTGGAATCTGGCACATTAGTGCTGGACTTCAGGATGGCCGACTTTGGGAGGATGGGGGAAGTGGTTAAAGGGTACCTGGCCAGAATTCAGTCTAGTATGGACACTAACCAGAGGTGGGAGCTCATAAAGCTGAGGATAGTGGAGGCAACCAAAACCTGCTGCAAAGCCCAGAGCAAGAAGGCTAGGGCTAAGAAACCGATCTGGTTGAGCAAGGAGGTCATGGAAAAGGTAAGGAGGAAAAGAGCTGCCTTTAGGAAGTACAAGAAAACAGGGAGGGGAGGACAGGGAGGAGTACTTGACAGAATCGAAGGAGGTGACAAGGGCAGTAAGGGGAGCCAAAGCATCTACGGAACTCAGGCTGGCACAAGGCATTAAGAAGGGGAGAAGGACTTTTAAATACATCAGGAGAAAAGGAGCTGTAAGGACCACGAGTAAGGATTAGGAAGGAGGGGGTTGGGTGAAAGCAGGGTACGATAAGGCGGAAGCACTAAATGAGTACTTCTGCTCAGTATTTACTAAAAGAGAAGGGGGGGGGTGACACCCAAGGTGGGAGAAATGGCAGAAGCAGGGTGGGAAGTGGTGACAGATGGGGAAATCATAGAGAGCAGAGTTCGAGAGGATTTGAAGGCACTGAGGGTGGACAAGGCGCCAGGCCCAGATGGCATCCACCCCAGGGTACTGAAGGAGCTGGCAGAGGTCCTTGCAGGACCTTTAGCAGAACTAATGCCCGCCCTACACTGGGTGTGTACTTAGACTGGAGGATGGTTCATGGTGCCCTCCACAAGAGTGGCCCCAAGGATGAACCAGGAAACTACAGACCAGTGAGCCTCACATCCATCGTGGGTAAGCTAATGGAGACCATCCTGAAGGAGAGGCTGGTGGCCTCCAGAGGCCAAAGGACTACAGGACAGCAGACAGCATGGCTTCATACGTGGCAGATCCTGCCAAACCAACCTGGTCGAGTTCTATGACTGGGTAACTAGGCAACTGGACAGGGGCCATGCAGTGGATGTCACTGTATCTGATTTCAGTAAGGCATTCGACTCCAGTGCCACATGGAAGGCTGGGAAGGAAGTTAGTAGGCACGGGGCGGGTGCAAAGCTGGTGAGATGGGGAGGAAACTGGCTGCAGGGAAGGCAACAGAGGGTGGTGGTGGTGGGTGGGGAGCTCTCACACCCAAGGGCAGTGACGAGTGGTGTTCCACGGGGCTTGGTGTTGGGACCAGTGTTGTTTGGGATATTCATTGCAGACATATCATGGGACATCAGGAGCAAGATCAGTCTGCTCGCTGATGATACCAAGGTAGGCGCAGTGGTGGATGACCTAGGGGGATGGCAGGGGTTGCAGGATGATCTGGCAAAGCTTGAAACCTGGTCAGACACCTGGCAACTGGGCTTTAATGCCAAAAAGTGCAAGGTGCTGCATTTTGGGATGAAGAACCCAAGGAGGAGTTACCAGCTAGGGGAGTGCAGCTAGCCCAGACAGAGGAGGAGAAGGATCTGGGTGTGCTCATTACAGGGTCAATGAACAACTTGGCGCAATGTAGAAAGGCAGCTGCAAAGGCCAACAAAATGCTGGGTTGTATTGCAAGGGTATATCCTCGAGGAGGGAGGAGGTGGTTCTGCCACTGTATAGGTCATCAGTTAGACCACACCTGGAGTACTCATGCGTATTGGTGTCCGGATCTGAAGAGGGACATTAGGTTACTGGAGGGGGTGCAGCGCAGAGCGACAAAGATGATCAAGGGGCTGGGGGACTTATCATACGAGAGGAGGTTGAAGGAGTTGAACATGTACTCACTGGAGGAGAGGAGAGACAGGGGTGACATGATTGAAACCTTTAAATACATGAAAGGAATAAACAAGACAGGTACAGAGGGGCTGTTCAAAGTAAGGGAGGGGAGGGCCACCAGGGGCCATGATATGAGACTGGAGCGAGGAAGGTTCAGGAGGGAGATGAGGAGACACTTTTTTACAGAGAGGGTGGTGGCTGGGTGGAATGCGTTACCTGCTGAAGTGGTATGCAGTAGAACAGTTGACTGCTTCAAACGAGGATGGGACAGAACAAGGGGGAGGGTTAATGAAGGGGAAGGGTGGAAGGGAGGGGCAGCTGCAGAATAAGGGGTGCTAGCTGCACATTTGAGCAGACTTGATAGACCTCTAGGCCTTTATCTTCTGGCAAATTTCGTATGTTCGTAGATAAGGTGGTCCTCAGGACTAACAGGAAGTTTTTACCTAAGGTGGTTTCAGACTTCCGCCTTAACCAATCTGTGTCTCTTCCTGTGTACTTCACTGACCATTCCTCCTCTGGCGAGAGGAGGTTGCACAGTTTGGATGTGAAAAGAGCCCTTAGCTACTACATAGAACGTACCAAGGGTCACAGGTTTTACTCCCTCCAACTCTTCCTCACTTATGGTGAGGTTGGTAAAGGAAAACCTGCCACTAAAAGATCCATTGCCTGGTGGATTGTGTCTTGCATTCAATTTTGCTATGAAAAACTAGGTAAGATTCCACCCTCAGGCCTGAGGGCTCACTCTACCAGAGGTACAGCTGCTTCCCTGGCTGCTGCCAGGGATATTCCTATCTTAGAGATATGTCAAGCAGCTACCTGGAAAACAGTTCACACTTTTACCAAGCATTACTCTCTGGATATCCAGGCTAGGAGTGATGCTCGGTTTGGCACAGCTTTGCTTCAGAGCCTGTTTCCTAAGTAGGTTCTGTCCCTCCTCCATGGAGGTGCTGCTTGATAGTCTGCTATTGTTAGAATACAGCAAGACTTCATGTTGTTTGAAGAAAAAATTACTCACCTTAGTAATGTTGTTTCTTCTAATGGAGTCTTGCTGTATTCTGACCTCCCCACTGCCTTCCCCTCTCAGAACCTTTGTTTTTGGGATGTGGGTGGGCAGTAGCAGTGTTGGCACTCAGGAGGTGCCCCACCTTTTTTATCACCCTCTTTTCTTTGGGTGAGTGGGTGTTGTGTTTATTTCATTTTTTGGGTTTCCTGACTTGAGTCTTTTTTTTTTGGGGACCAAAAAATTTGTTGTTATATTTAGTAGCCAGTTGGCTAGTGTAGGTTTACAGCTTCCACACAGGACCTCAGTGAGTTTAGCTCATAAAGATCTGACGGTTTGAGTTCAAACAGCAACAGACAGAGTCTAAACCGAGCTCGAGCTCAGCGTTCCATGCCTGGCATGGAAAGTTAACTCTTTCATCTCCGGGGCAGTTCAAAGTTTGGGACTCACTGCTATTGTCAGAATACAGCAAGACTCCATTAGAAGAAACAACATTACTAAGATGAGTAATTTTTTCTTATCTGCCACCAGGAGCATCTTCCTCTCTACTGAGACAGTTCTTTAGCAGATTGCTCGAAAAGCAAAAGGGGGTAATGCTGACAGGAGGCGACTTCAACTTAATAATGTCTTCGGAGAAAGATTCCACTTTCCCTAAACAACATAGGTTTACTCCCACTCAAAAACTTTTAAAAGCCCAGATACCTAAGATGGGTCTTACAGATATATGGCACCATTTCTACCCCTCTTTGGAGGGACATACTTTTGTCTCCCCTAGATTTCACACTTCAGCTAGAATAGATTATTTTTTTTACATCTACAGAGCACCTAGAAATGATTCGGGATATATCCCTGGAAGCTCGCCTCCTCTCAGACCATATTGCTCTCTTAATTAAGATGGGATTAAACAAAACTCATAAAACAACTTTATGGAGATTGAATCTTTCTCTATTGAATGATCCAGTCTTTAAGACCAGAATGGTAGACTGCATAACACAAATCTTAGAGGAGAACGCAGGCCCTTATGTTTCAGCTACTATCCTCTGGGATACTCTGAAGGTTGTGATTAGAGGAGAGATTCTCTTATTCCTCTAGACTAAATAAACAAAGAGAATCCAAATACGAAATATTACAAGATAAGTTAAAAGAATTACAGCAGAAGAGAGACAGAGGAGAATGAGTTCCGTAATTAGAGTTTAGACAAATTCAGTCGGAATTACAATCCATTCTAGATTATGACACACAAATGTCCTTACTATATCTTAAAAGATACTTTTACGAGGGAGGCCCTAAAGGCGCCAGAAATTTGGCTAGACGTACTAGAGGATTTAAGCAGACTGCCACTTTGCAAAGATTAGAGACCCCAAAGCAGGCGTTATTCTTAGTAAAACCCCTGCAGTTTTGAAAGCATTCCAACAGTATTATGCAGATTTGTACTCTGATCCTACACCCCCCTTCCCGGAGGATATAAAAAATTCTTGTCACCCCTTAACTTCCCACACTTATCTGAATCCCAGCAGGCTTCACTTTTATGCCCTATCTCCACTATAGAGATCCAGAAAGCAGTTAAAAATTCTAAAACATTAAAAAGCCCAGGCCCAAGCGGCTTTGGAGCTGAATGGTATAAGACTTTTCTTTCAAAATTAATTCAGCTTATGCAGAAAACTTTTTTAGAGGTGCAGGATGGCGGTACTTCCCACCCTCATGCCCTCATGGTAATATAGCCATCTCCGCTATACTAAAACCAGGTAAAGATCCATTAAATTTAGAGTCATACCGACCCATTTTGGTTTTAAATAATGATTATAAGATATACATGGCAATATGGACCCATAGGTTACAGACTACACTGCCTATCCTGATCCACCCAGATCAGGCAGGATTTCTATGCATGCGTCAGACTGCAGATAATGTACAAAGAACAATTCACCTGATGGATTATATGGCTAACTCCGCTACCCCCTTGGCTTTAGTCACTTTAGATGCCTGTAAGGCTTTCGACAGAGTGTCCTGGAGATTTTTATGGAGAACATTAATGTCATTTGTGTTTCCGAAGGAATTTGTGAATTGGTGGAGCAAATATATTCTGAACCAAGGGCCTATATAAAACTTACTGGTGGTATCACACCTCATATCAAGTTACAGCAAGGCACTAGACAGGGATGCCCCCTATCGCCTTTGTTATTCGCCATCTATATTGAGCCTTTGGTTATGATGCTTAGAAAATCAGAAAAAATTAAGAGCATTCAGCTGGGCAATCAATCGTGGAAGTTGGCTTTATATGCAGATGACATTTTATTGTCAGTAGCGGATCCAGAGTCCTCTATCCCAGCAATATGGGAGGTACTTGAGCAATTTGCTTAATTCTCTGGATATAAAATACTTCTAAGACAGAGGTCCTTCCTTTTCATTTCTCCCCCTCATAGACACTGAAGGGTAGTTTGTCTCTACGCTGGAACAGCATCAAGATAAAATATCTTGGCATACAGTTACCAAACCAGTTAATGCATCTCATTATGGTAAACTATGAACCTTTAACACAAAAAATAGAGTCTGATCTACATCAATGGTCCCAACTTCATTTATCACTATATTCTAAGGTGGATCTTATTAGGATGAATATTCTTCCAAGGCTGCTATATCTTTTTCAGACCATGCCGATGATGCCAGATGGAATGTACTTTCCGTCCTGGAATAAGTCTTTGGCGAAATTTGTCTGGGCCGGAAAAACCTCCCGAATCAAGTGGTCCACATTACTGTTACCAAAAAACAAGGGAGGCTTAAATTTGCCTGATCTTCAGATGTATGCATACACTACAGTGATATCTCGAGTTTCAATTGGAGTAATCCAAAATATGACATACCACGGAAGAACTTAGATTTCACCCTTAATGGGGTAAGGGAGGGGAGTGAACTTTTACAATTGCTATATGCCCCAGTAAATAAAAGACCTAGACTTATTTATAGTACAGATTCTACTATGGAGACTTGGAGGAGACTCATCCATTTAAGAGAGCTAGAACCAGTAGGTCCCTATTTTAATCTATTATATTTCGGAATCCAAACTCTTACTCTGGAACAGGAGGGTACTTTGGCTCAATGGAGACAAAAAGGTTTTAAATTTATGTTCCACTTGGTAGATGCCAGGGGAGGTTCTCTCATTTACTAAACTTCAAGGAACATACAATCTTCCACAACAAGACTTTCCAGTTTATACAAGCTTAAGAGAGGGTGTTGAACGTAAAGGACCAGCCTTTAGTAGACTCCCAGATCCCCTCCCTTTATTGCTTACTTTAGCCATGACCACAGGGAGAGGACAGTTGTGGCCCCACTTTGTGGGACTAATATATAGGGGTTTGAGAGAATTATCAAAAAATGCAACTCAGGGACTTCTAAATGCCTGGTATAAAGAGCTTCCACTCCAGGTATCAAATGAAGATTGGGAAAAGTATACTAAATTCTCAATGAGACTTTTGGGAGCCCCCTACTGGCTAGAATTTGCCTGGAAAGTTAGAAATAGATTTTTCTGTACTCCAGCAAGACTGGCCAGGTTTTCATCAGAGACACTAAGCAATTACTGGAGAGATTTTGGAGAAATATCTGCGGATCAGTTCCATGTTTTTTGGGCCTGCCCGCAGTTGGCAGTTTACTGGAGAGATATTTTGGAGGCATTTAAAGAATTGGTAGATGTGGAAGCTGTATTGACTCCTGAGCTAGTGTTACTCTCAATTCCACCAGTGGGTCACCCAATACCCAGAGGATCACTGTTAATCACTTATATGCTGGCAGCTAAAAAAAGCAATTACTAGAAAGTGGGGGAAGAAGATGTCTCCAAACATACAGAACTGGCGGGGAATAATGGGAGAAATTTATGCATTAGAGAGGTCACTAGCTAAAAGCACAGATAAATGGCCTGCATTTGAGCTTAAATGGAGGAAATTGACTCTCTATATTTAATTTTTAGATCCTACTGTTATACCTTAGAAACATATTGACTCTGATGATGGTTTACGTAAATGTCTTAGTGCTCATTATATGAATTGCTTTGTAAAATATGTAAGTTGTCCTGAGACCTTTGACTAATGTATTGCTAAGTATCTGACTGATGTAATTATGTACTGTCTTAACTTATACACTGTAAAAACTGTCCTATGATTTTGCAAATGAAAATATTATATAGTATAAAAAAAAAAAAGAGTAAGATGATAAAATAGCAGAAACAGCATAAATAATCTATATAAAGGTAGGAAGCTGGTCAGGTCATACTGTCCGGGAAAGCCAGGGAAACTAGATAGGCTTTCAGACTGCTCTTGAAGCTCTCCATCGATGGGGCCTCCCTGATAACAGCTGGCAGAGAGTTTCCAAGGACAGGACCAGCCACACTAAAAGCTCAGTCACTGGATGCTCTTAGTCTGGTCCTGGGAACTGCAGGGAGGCCCCTGGTCGAAGAGCGGAGGAAATTGACTGAGGTGGGCGGTATCAGAAAATCAGTCAGGTAGCCAGGGCCAGGTACCCAGGGCCAAGTCCATGTAGGGCCATATGGCCTTATAAGTGAGTAAACTCACCTTGAAGAGAGCCCTCTATCTGACCGGCAGCCAGAGCAGAGCACGCAGCACCGGGGTCATATGCCTAGACCTAGAGAGGCCAGTCAGCAACCTAGCAGCTGCATTGCACACTAACTGCAGTTGTTGAAGGGAACCTCCAGAGACCCCGAAGTAAAGATCGTTACAGTAATTGAGTCTGGATGTCACAAAGACATGTACCAGTATGGGCAGGTCCTCTGGCAGAACTAAGGGTTTTATCCTGGCGATATTCCTCAAGTGGTAGAAACCACTTTGGACAACAGCCAACACCTGAGAGTCAAGTGTCGGTCTGTCATTCAGGATCACACCAAGATCTCTTACTCTAACAGAAGCCTTCAATGGTGTAGATCCCAGGACTAAGCCAGTGATCATATTGGAGGCATTCCCTTCACGTCCTCGTCCCGGCTCAGTCGCTAGTACCTCCGTCTTGTCCGGGTTCGATCGCAACCAGCTGGAGGACATCCAGTCGTTGATCTCAGCCAAGCAAATGTTAAGCAGTTCCACAGAGTTGGATGTTCCGGGGGCAAAGGATAGGTACAGTTGCGTATTATCTGCATAACCGTGAAAACCCACATTGTACCGCCTAATGAGCTCTGCCAGAGGAAGCATGTACACTGCAAATAACATCGGCAACAAGATCGACCCCTGAGGAACTCCACATAGCAGGAGCCTCGGGGAGGAGGAGGAATTCCCCATTACCACTCGCTGCTCTCTGCCAGAGAGAGTGGACACAAATCAGCTGATGACAGTGCCGATGAGTCCACAATTCTCCCTGAGGTGATCAAGAAGCATAATGTGATCAACAGTGTCAAAGGCTGAGGAGAGATCAAGGAGAACAAGAATTGATCTGTCTCCTCTATCTCTGGCCCTGAGGAGGTCATTGTGCACCCTGACTCGCACCGTTTCAGTGCTGTTCCTGGCTCTGAAACCTAACTGCAGTGGCTAATAGATATTAAAGGACACAAGGTGCTCCTCGAGCTGCCGCGACACAATTTTCTCAACAACCTTACCCAAAAAGGAGAGGTTGGAGATTGGACAGTAATTCCCCAGGAGGTCTGGGGGTCCAGAGAGAGAGATGACTACTTCAGAAGGGGCCTCACCAGAGCCTCTCTCAAGGTTTCCAGGAAGACCCCCTCTGACAATGACAATGAGCACCGAACAATCCTAGTGAACACTGGGCCAAGGGAACCAATGCATCCCATCAGGAGATGAGTTCGGGGGGGGGGGGGGATGTGGAGCCTGAGCATGGAGGACACAGAACCCTAGAGCTCTTCAAAAATAATTTAAAAAAAGTAATTTTCTAAGGAAGATTTCCCCAACCTAGACAAAAGTTATATTAATAGGTTGCTGAACCTTGAAAGAACAAAAATGGGCAACCCACGGAGGGAAAAGCACTCAGGAGATGCAGCAAAATCGAGGCTCCCTTCGGCTCTGACATCCTCGTGAGCAGCACCAGGCCAGGAACAAGACCACGAGGTGGAATCAGGCGGCGGCGAGACCCTACAGACTCTCGGCGAAAAAAATAAATATTTTGATTTCCTCGATGGCTGGACTTTCCAACAAGTTTGACTCCCTTACTTTGAGAGTCACTGTAGTGGGAACTACACTCGAAGCAGTCTCCGAGGCATCGACCGCTGCTGATAAAATGACTGAGGCAGCTATGAGAGCCATAGCCACAGTTCTGAAAGAGAATGGTCATCTTCGCTCTAGGCTGGAAATGCTTGAAAACCTGTCAAGGGCTTCTAATGTCAGTTTTGGGGCTCTCAGAACGTGCCGAGGGAGACCACTTGACCCTATTTCTGCAAGACTGGCTGCTACAACAACTGGGAGAAGACGTTGCCCCGATTACACAGAAAATACAAAAAAGCATACCGAGTGGCCTTTAGGGGAAGACAGGACAACCCTGAGGCCCCACGTACTGTGGTAATAGTCCTCGATGGAATTGGATCACGAGATAAAATGGTAGCCCTGGCAAGAAGAAAGAAAGAAAGCTCTTTTCGATGGCAACCAGATTCGTATGTTTCCTGATTTATCCTATGTGACTAGACAACGGAGGAAGTGGTTTGACGGAGTAAGGAATAAGGGCGATGCTCAGAGAAGGAGAAATATCGCATGGCTTGATCTACCCAACGCGACTGTGAATAGCAAACCGGAGTAAAATGTTTCTCTTTTCTGAGCCGTCGGAGGTCTTGAAATGGTGCCAGAGGAATGTTCCCTTCCGTAGGAGGGGAGAAGAAGAAGAAGAGACTTTTTCATCCGAAGAAGAAGATCCCTGAAGATATTGGACACTGTCGGTAACGAATTCTAAAGGGGGGAAAATGTTAATGTTTATTTAAAACATCGTAGTTAAAGTACACTGCGTTATTTCATTCTAGACTTGCGTGATGGTCTTCAGCTGGTCTGGACTCTAAAGTTAAAATAGTGGTGGCTCACTTTGTTATATTTTATCCTCCATATGTGATTTATATCCTTATAAACCCAATAACCCTCCACCAGTAATAGCTAAGGATCACTGTTCATTTATTTTAATAAGTAAAAGTGCCTAAATTGTCTGACAGAAATATGGGGAATTTTTTGTAAGAGGAATATAGAGCTCCGAGGGGTTCTTTTCTGTTTTAGTACACAAAGTGTATACACACTATGGTATTGCATGAAGGCTAACTCCCTAAATCAGGGAATGACTTGGATTAATACGTTTTTGAACTTTTATTTATAAAATTCATGTGGCTCATGGACTTCATTACAGCAGTTGGAATGCTTTGTATTAAGTTTACAAATACTGTAGATATCCCCTCATGGGACGTATCTTATCTCATTTAACTAACCCTTTGTATGTATTTAGAGGAGTGCCGCCCTCATTGTATAGTACATCTGTAATGTTGAATGAAGGAATTTACTGTATGTTTATATACATAAAAGAAGAATAAACATAAAGTTTAAAAAAAAAAAAAAAAGATGAGTTGTTGCCGGGTCCAGTTCACAGTATGTGTGCTTCAAATAACATGAATGCTGTATTCTGACATTATGTTGTTAGCTCCAGCACTTGAACTGCTCCAGAGAGGAAAGAGTTAACTCTATGCCAAAGCATAGAACGTTGAGCTTGAGCTCGGTTCAGCCCTCTGTCTGCTGCACTTTGATGTGTAACCGTCAGATTCTTTACTCCGACTAACTGAACAGTTGCTCCGGAGATCTGTCCTTTGCTATCGGGTCGGTATAGTAAAAACGTCGGTTTTAACCTGCTGTTTTCTTATTTTATTTCGGTTCAGATCCCTGCCTGCAGTACAGTAAGTACTTGGGTAGCGGACTAGTGCTATTTTCTGTGGAAATTGTAAAGCAATATTTTTCTATCAATTCGGGTGAACCGATTGTCTGTTACTTTCTTTTAAGTTTACTTTGTTTTTTCTGAATTTAGTGTGAGGTACCAGTCCTTATCGGTTCTAAAAAAAAAAAAACATAATTTTAACTTTTTTTTTCAAATACCTGTGACACGGTGAAGAACCAATAAAGGGGTCTTGCCTGGATTTTGCCGAGTAAAGGGTAAGTTTTTAGAGTGGCTTTGTCTGAGAAACCCAACAGAAAAACCAGGCCCACTGTGTTTCAACACTGCAGTGAGTGTGGGGAGGCCTTTGCTAAGGCTGATCCCACACCACCTGTGTTTACTGTCTGGGTTTTGAACACCTTGATTCAGACTGCCAGATTTGCAGACATTTTCCTAAGGCCACCCTAGAAAAAAGATTGGGCAGGCTTAGGGAAAAGGAGGCTGAGAAGTCCGCTGACCCAGATGGCCAGCTCAGTTTGGTTCCGACTGAACCTGAGGGAGTGCCCACTGATCTGGGTGAGACTACCTTTGGGCAAAAGGAGAGCCGATCCTGAGGGGTCAGTTCCGGCCAAAAGAAAGACAAAAGAGAAATCTGCTGGTTCGGATCCAGAACTGCATAGTCTAACCACCGAGGAAATTGCCAGGGCAATTAGTATAGTTGAATCGCGATGTTCGGTTCTGGACGATCTGACGCCTCCCGGTAGGTGTTCAGTTCGGTCAATTCCTCCGATTCCGGATTATTCCCCAGAAGACTATTATGAACTGGATCTGGAGGGGGATGATGATGATGATGGTGATGGTGGTGGTGTAGAAGGTCTCAATGAGCCCATAGAACCGGACAGCTCCCCAGACGGACCTTTTGGTGTTTCCCCTCCTAGGCTTTCTGAGTTCCCTTCCAATTTATGTTCTACAAAAAAGTGGCAGAAACCCTCCAGCTCCCCTTAGATGAAGCTGTCAAGGAGCAAGAGGAGCCTAACTATGTGGAGTTTATGGACACCCCAGAGTCCAAGAGATTGTCTGTTCCCCTTCATAAATCTTTTGGGAAACAGACACAAAAATTACTTAAAACTCCAAATTCTTTACCTCCTGTGGACAGACAAATGGACAAGAGGTATATGCTGTCAGGCCCAGGTACGGAGTACTTGTACCAGCAATGCAGCCATGTTGGGGTCATGCAGGCTGCAGCCTGTGAAAAGGATAACATACCCTTGGCTTCACACACCCCAGATAAAGAATCCAGGAAGCTGGATGCCATGGCTAAAAAAAACAGTACATGGCATCTTCCTTGGGACTCAGGTAGGCTAACTACATGGCCTACACAACCAGATACCAGAAGTCCAGATGGGATACTGTTCTGGAACTGGCTAAACAGGCTTCCCCCCAGCTAGCCAAGGAGCTGGAGGAGGTGGCTACTGATGGGATTGAGGCATCAAAAATCCAGTTTCATGCTGCTGTGGACTCCAGTGATATGTCATCATGAATCATGGCTACATCTGTGGCTCTTCGGAGACTGGCTTGGCTCAGATGTACTAGCCTATCACAGGACACCCAGGCTAAGGCCATGTATTTCCCTGTCATGGAGAATTCTCTGTTTGGGGAGCAGACAGGAATTATATGAAGAAAATGGACGAATACAGGACCACCTACAGGAGTGCACAGGCCAAGGAAAGGCAGGCAACTCCTCAGAAGCAGCAATCTAGGGGCAGGGGCAGGCCTTTCTACCAGACACAGGTCTCCTCTCCTTTTCCTCAGAGGGGGGTTCTTCAAAGGGAGAGGCAGAAGGGGGATGAGCATGGCTGCATCCTCCTCTCAGTCTAAGGCTTCTGCCAAGCAGACACCGTGATGTGTCAGCCCGGGTTGACTCCCCAATTCCTGTAGGAAGCAGGCTGGCTCACTACTTCCAGGCCTGGAAGTCTTTTACCTCAGACAAGTGGGTCCTGGAGGTAGTAAGCCTGGGACTGGCCCTCAGCTTCAAAAAATTTCCAAAGCTGAGGGTCAGGTCTCTTTCACCTGCAAACCTCTCCGAAATCATTGCCTTAGAGGCAGAGGTTTCACCTCTGCTGGCTCTCAGAGCCATAGAGAGAGTTCCTACATCGCACAGGACAAAGGTCTGTACTCTAGATACTTCCTTACCCCAAAAAAGATGGGAGTGGCAGCCCATCCTAGATTTAAGATACTTAAACAAGCGCCTAGTAAAGCCAAAATTCAAAATGGTGACTCTGGGAATAATCCTTCCCTCTCCAAGGAGAGGGGGTTGGCTTGCCTCCCTGGACCTCAAGGATGCCTAGTTTCACATTCCCATTAGGTGCTCCCACAAAAAAGTACCTCAGGTTTGAACTGCCTTCAGGCCATTATCAGTTCAGAGCAATGCCCTTCAGCCTAACATTAGCACCAAGGGTGTTCACAAAATGCCTAGCAGTAATAGTGGCCTTTCTAAGGAGGCAAAACATTTCCATATTCCTGTACCTGGACGACTGGCTCATTGTGGGTCAGTCTCCAGACTAAGTCAAGTCAAACCTGCAAGTGACCCAGCAAGTGCTCACTTCTCTAGGATTCCTCCTCAGTCTTCCAAAATCAGTTTTCTAACCAGTGCAACCTAGGGTTAACTCCATTGGGGGTCTCGGCCTCACTACTCTCATGTTCCCACATTGCGACGACTCGTTCTGCCAACAAGTATCTGTGGACCGTGCCCAGGGTCAGAACCTCCCTTGCTCAGAGATCATTCCCCTATGGAGCTCCCACCTGGTACAGTGAGCTCCCCCAGCCATAACCTCCATTCCCAATCTAGGACACTTCAAGACCATCCTAAAAAAACACATTCTCTCCTTTGGCCAATGCCAGTGCAGCTGCTAATCCTCCTAACTGACCTGCACAGAGCTGCACTATGGCTGCTCCCCATTGACATTGCCACCAGTTGAATAGGACTAACTGTATAGGACATCTCTGCTGCTGATTTCTGTCTCTGCTATATGACAATGCCCTAGAGGCTGCACCTACATTGTAACTATACCTCCTGTACTAATACCAATACTCTAGCTACTAAATGTATAGGTCAACAACCACCCAGGCTACTATATGTAAATACTTCCTTAAAACGGTGTTGTCTCAGTATTGTATAGATCACTGTTACTACTATACGACAATGCCCCAGAAGCTGCACTTGTACTATAATTGTTCCACTGTAATAATATCAATATCTAAGCTACTACATGTATAGACTTTCAGCCACCTTGGCTATTATATGTAATTGCTTGAAATGTGATGTCCCACTAATGTACTTTCTTTGAATGTATGACTATGCTGACGCGGAGCCTTTGTAAATGAGTCTATGGCTCAAAGGGTTGTAATTCTTATGATTGACTAAATAAAATAAACAAACAACTCTTGATCTTCATAGGGGTAGAGTTGGATACTGTCAAAGCAAGAGCTTTCCTCCCTCTGGCAAGGGTAAAGGCCCTTACAAACCTGGCTTCTTCTTTTCACCTTCTGGTGTCTTGACCGGCAAGGCATTTCCTTCAACTCCTGGGCCACATGGCAGCTTCAACTGCAGTGGCTCAAGGCGCCAGATTTCAGATGAGGGACATCCAGCTCCATTTGAGGGCTTTTTGGTTTCAGAAAAAAGATCCTCTAATCAAACTAATTCAAGTGCCTCAGACTGTGATCCAGGCTCTTCAGTGGTGGTTGGATCAGGACAACCTCAGGCAAGGGGTCCCATTCATCATGCAGTCTCATTCTGTGGTTCTAACCACAGATGCATCTCTCCTGGGGTTGGGAGCTCACTTGGGAGTCCTCACAGCACAGGGAGTGTGGTCCCTTCAGGAATTTCTTCTCCACATCAATCTCCTGGAGCTCAGGGCAGTACTCTACAAGCCTTCTCAGACTCAGTACAGAACAAGGTGGTTCAGGTCAGGACAGATGGCACCACCACCATGTGGTACCTCAACAAGCAGGGGGGCACTCGGTCTATGGCCTTGTGCACAGAAGCCATGAAATTATGGTCCCTGGCTCATTCTCTACAGACGTCTCTGGTAGCAGTCCACCTTCCAGGGAAGGACAATGTGCTAGCAGATGCATTGAGCAGGATTTCTCAGGGCCATCACGAATGGTCCCTGGATCCCCTAGTGTTAGAAATGATCTTTTCAAGGTGGGGCACTATGGAGAAAGATCTCTTTGCAGCCCCAGACAATCACCAACTTGCTCTCTTCTGTTGCAGACCCCCAGTCTTGGGCTCAGTCCCCCTGGATGCTCTGCTCCTGGATTGGGAGGGGAAATTCCTGTATGCCTTTCTCCCCTTTTCTCTACTATTCAAAGTTCTGGTCAAGATAAGGCCACAATCTTGCAAAGTGATCCTGATTGGGCCAGACAGCCTTGGTATCCCCTGTTGCTGTGCCTAGCAGTCCATCTTCCCCTATCTTTCCCCAGGAATCACAACCTGTTAACCTCCTCTTAGGGGAGGATTTGCTACCCCAACCTTTGGTCTCTCAATCTCAAGGCATGGGTCTTGAAGAGCTAGAATATGCAAATTTGCATTTGTCTCAGGGGGCTTTGGACATTCTCAAAGCCTCTCGAAAACCTGCCACCAGAAAAACTTATAACTCCAAATGGAAAATATTCAGCATTTGGTGTTCCAATAAGCACATATCCCCAGATACTGCTGACTTGTCTACAGTTCTGGATTACATGGTTCATCTTAATGGTTTAGGCCTCAGACCAGCTACCCTCAAAGTACACTTGTCAGCTGTTTCTGCATTTCTGTCAGTGGAAAAGCCCTCCTCACTGGCATCTCACCCTGTTTTCTGTAAATTCTTTAAAGGGGTCCTCCATACCAATCCTCCCTTCAGGGATCCTACTCCTGCTTGGGATCTTAATGTTTGCATTGCTCAGTTTATGCAACCCCCTTTTGAGCCTTTGGCCTAAGCAGAACTTGAGTACTTGACTTGGAAAACTGTGTTCCTGGTAGTTATTACCTCTGCCAGGCGTATCAGTGAATTACAAGCTCTCGGTGTAGCCCGATTTTTATCTCATTCCATAGAGATAAGTTGGTCCTTAGAACCAGCAGGAGGTTCTTACCCAAAGTGGTTTCAGACTTTCATCTGAACCAATCCATGTCTCTTCCTGTGTTCTTCACTGATCATTCTTCTTCAGGAGAGAGAAGATTAACAGTTTGGATGTTAAAAGGGCTCTTAGCTACTACATTGAGCGTACTAAGGCACTTAGGTTTGACTCCCTCCAGTTGTTCCTCACTTATGGTGAAGTGGGGAAGGGTAAACCTGCTGCTAAGAGAACTATTGCCAGGTGGATTGTCTCTTGTATTCAATTCTACTATGAAAAGCTAGGCAAAGTTACCCCCCAGGCCTGAGGGCTCTTCCGACTAGAGGTACAGCTGCTTCTCTGGCTGCTGCCAGAGATATACCCTTATTAGAGATATACAAAGTAGCCACCTGGAAAACAGTCCATACATTCACCAAGCATTACTCTCTGCATATCCAGGCTAGGAGTGATGCTAGGTTTGGTACAGCAGTACTGCAAAGCCTATTTATTTATTTGCTTTTGTTTACCAGGTAAGCACACTAGACAGCCAAGTGCCTATTTTCAGGAGCGACCCGGGAGGATACAAGATACAGATGAGAACAATTTGACAGTATACATCACATCACATGTGAAACAGTATGGTACAGGTGTTTGACAGCAGTCAATATATAGAACATCACAAAAGCATATTAGTGGGCTGGAGTCCAAAAGCTCAGGGATAGTACAGAATATTCACATAATATGTACAGAAAGGCAAGAACTGAATACCTTTCCAGCCAAGACAGCCGATAGCAGCAGGTTTAGCCAACAGATTGAGCGCATTCAGTACCAGGAGACTCGTCTCCTCACACAGTAATTGCTGGGTTAGAATCGCCTCAGCTGGACAGCTTGGACTAGGGAGGGCCCTTTAAGTGCAGAGACAGGAGGATGCAAGTTTGAGAAAACCCCGTAGGGAGGATTTGAAACAGGAGTGGGAGGGGAGCGAGTGTTTACTGGGAGTTCCACAATCTGGGTGCAAAGACAGCGAAGGCCCGATCACCCATTTGTGTACGGGTTTTGGGAACTTGGAGGACATGAGAGCCACAGGATCTTAAATTGTAGGAGGGGGTAGCTTGTTTGAGGGACAGAGCGAGTGCAGGAGCTGTGGCAATTCTGATGATGTCGATGAAGCTGCCGAGGACCCAAAATAGGTTTGGTACCCTCCTACAGGGAGGTACTGCTTGGTAGTCTTCATAATGTCAGAATACAGCAAGACTTCATGATGACTGAAGAAAAAAATACTCACCTTAGTAATTGTGTTTCTTCTAATGGAGTCTTGCTGTATTCTGACCACCCACCCTGCCTTCCCTCTCAGAACCTGGTTTTTGGGAAGTGGGCTGGCAGGCACAGTGTTGCACCTCAGGGGTGTACTTGGCACTATTCCCTTTTTAGAGAGGGGGAGTGGGTTACACCATACGTTTTTGATAATTATTTTTGCTCACTACCTAGTTTTTTGTTTTGGATTTCTCGATTTGAGTCTTTGGGGATCCAAAATATTTGGTTGCCTTTTGACTAGTAATTTTACAATTTCCACATAGTGGGGGTAGTTACTGTTGGCTCGTAAGAATCTGACGGTTACACTTCAAAGTGCAGCAGACAGAGGTTTGAACTGAGCTCGAGCTGAACAGTCTGCACTTTGACATAGAGTTAACTCTTTCCTCTCTGGAGCAGTTCAAGTGCTGGGGCTAACTGCATAATGTCAGAATACAGCAAGACTCCATTAGAAGAAACACAATTACTAAGGTGAGTAATTTTGTCTTCAGCTTTGAGATGATCTCAGTGACCTTGGCTGTCTCCACTGATTTAAACTGCTCCTAGACAGGAGGAGAGCACCTGATTCCTCCAGGCCGGTCACTGCGAGACAAAGAACGACTCGCTGTGGGGGTTCTCTGGATAGAGGAGACACTGTCCAAAAAGAACTGAGCAAACTTGACACACACAGTGACTGAAAAGGCTTTTTTGGGCTGCAGACAGACTGAGTAAAGTCTGTCAACAGTCCGCAAAAACTTGCTTCTTCCCAGCAGCAATCTCCCTTGACAGGAACTCTGCCTTCTTATGGTTGATTGCCCCCGGTACACAAAATAATGAGCACACAGGGCCAATTTGTCCCCATCTGACCGGGTCCTCTGCCAACAACGCTACAGCTTCTGACCCCTGATCTTCTTCGCCTTGAAATCCCCATCAAACCATGGGGATCTCAAGTGAGAAGATCTGGGTCGTACATGGACTGGTGCAATGGAATCAAGTGCCTCAGAGACCACCGTATTATATGCGGCTATCGCTTCACCCATACCCACCAAGACAAGCAAGCATCATCTACTAGATAGATTAGTTACCGCCAGAAGTCCCTCCGGGTACAGTCCTTTAAAGGGTGGTAGCTGACCAGCTCAGCAGGGAAGGGACTGTCGGGGGGTGGGGTGGGGGGATGGGGCTGACTGAGAACTTCACCGCCACATGATCAGACCAAAAATCTGATCAGTCTCCAAGGCAGTAGCCTCAAGACTCAGTGAGAAAACCAGGTCCAACGTGTGGCCATGGTAATGGTTCGTAGAAGTAACTACTTGCGACAGGCCCAGTGATGACATCAGCTGGAGGAGGTTAAAGCTAAATTGCAAGGATCTGTCATCTATCCAGGCATTGAAGACCACCAGAACTAAGCATCTGGGGGACTCGCAACACCGTATTTTTTTTTTTTTTTTTTTTTATATATTCTTTATTTATGAGATTTCAAGTTACAAAGAGCTACATGCATCATACATATTCCACTAGACATTGGATAACATATCTTGACTTTTCAGTAAATTTAACAATAAGCATTGTCAGGATTATGTGATTCTAGACAAGATTCTCCACTGCAATATCAGAAGGAGTAAATGTACAGAGAGAATAAGCTTGTAGATAAATTGTACTCTCATTTCAGATCTAAATGGAGAAAAGATAAACCCCTTTCTATTCATCAAGCTTTCCTCCCACTCGCAGACTTAAAACTCTGGGGGGGAAAGACCCTATGCTAACTGGACACTATACAGACCAATAGACTGTCTGGGCTCAGTTAAGCTAAATTAACACCCTACATACCCAAGGTCTCAAAAGGAGACCATGTAGGGGAAAGAGTATTTTCCAGGATAGATTTAAAGTCTGCAAACAGAGCTGTGCACTAGAGTACACAAATAAATTCCTATCCAGTTGCAAATAAATAATTGCTAATAGGTTATTTAACGTAGGGCTCTTCGAGATCTCTAAAATAATTTCACAGCTAACCTACAATCTTTATATACTGTGAAGCATTTCCTGGGAGGACCTCAGAAATGTGTCTTAGGGCCTGACCAAGTTACACTGAGTAAGATTTGAGACAGCTATAGACTTATTACATTCATACAGGTTCCCCTTCAGCATCTGAATCAGAAGCCACTGGTTCCATTTGGGAAAGTAATTTTTCTGTAAAACTTAAAGCTGCCTCAGGGTCAGTGAAAGTATGTCTTTTTCTGGTGGATAATCTGCAATCATGCAGGATAGAGCATCTGGGCTTGCACACCCTTAGCCAGTAAGGATTTCTTAATGGGTTGCATTTTTTTCTTACGATCTTGTGTGTGGGAGGCTAAGTCTGGGAAGAAGCCCAGGCGACTCCCCTCCCAAACAATGTCCCCTTTTTTCCTGGCTGCTTGTAGCAAAGGAATCCTAGCCTCTGAGGAAGATAAGGTAACGATTGCCGTTAACGGTCATGCAGTAGCACCTCCTTTTGAGCCAGGGCGCAGAGGGATAGTAAAGGCTTGCACAATGGTGACACCCATGTCCTTTTTTAATAATTCCAAGTCCTCGAAGATCAAGCGATCAGGTGCCGGTAGCAATTCCGCCCAACTGGCTTACCGTGGTGGTGGAAAACCTACAATCCTAAAATTCTTTTGCCTCAGACCGTTCTCCAGCATCTCCACTTTTGCCCTCAGGAAATTGATGTCTTGGATGAGACCCGCATTGATCCCAGATTGCCGTTCCGGAGTTGTATTCAGGTCAGTAATCGCCAGGGTATTTTCGTCGATTTTACTCTGCACGTCCTAAAATTTCTGCCTCCATCGCCACTAACGCTTATTAGTCTCATCTCCCGTCTCCTGTAACTTTGTTAGGAGGGGGCGAATCTGCGCTAGCTCTGTCGATGGTGAGGAAGAAGTTGGGCCTCCCGATTTGCCAGAAGCGATGGTCCCCAGAAAGTTAAAGTAGGTCTCCAGCCCTGATGAGACGTTCTGATGGTGTTTTTTCAGGCTCATTTTATTCACCGTCAGTTCTGATCGTGTTTTTTATAAAATAGGTTGGTTTTGTTCTCGGTTACTTATTAAAAAGTAAGAGTTTTGAGAGACCAAGACGTAACACTTTGGAAAAACGTCCGCCCAGTCCAATGCTCCACAGCCCCCCCCCCCGCAACACCATATTGAATACAAAGTCCTCAGCCTCCTGCAGGAAATCTCCCCCCACCCCTGGAGGGTGGTAAATGAGGAGAATCCTGCAACCTGCGCATGCACCGCCACACACTCAAAGGACATGGCTGTCCCCACCGGGTGCATGGTGAAGCCTAGGTCAGATCTAAAACAGATAGCCACTCCCCCACCCCTGCGTTAGCACCATCGGCAGTGCACTACAGAGTACCCATTTAGGTCAAATACCTCCAAAATTGGTCCGGCATCGTCACCCAGCAGGGTCTCCGTGATACAATCCAGACTGACCGAGGAAGTCAAGTCCGCTATAATTGCGGTCTTGTTTCTTATTGATCTGGCAGTGCATAGCACCACCTTCAGGGGACTGGTAGATGTTGCAGACCTTCTGGCCACCAGACCACTTGGTCTGGAGGGATCCATGGGGATGGAAACCAAACACATCTGGCCTCTCTCTAGGTTCCATCTAAACCCAGGGCATCTCCTACACTTAATCACTCCAATACCTCTCACCTCTGCGAACCTACAGTGTACTGCCACTTCCACCCTCCCCTTTCCGTGGTGATCCCAACCTCCTGACAGTGCCTTGCTGTCATAGCTGACACAGGGAAGTTGACAAAGGGACAGAGGTCGCGTAGCTGGGACACACTGTAGGCAGCTCATGGTCTGAGGACCCAGCACATTCTGACACCCAGCGCAACTACCACCATCTTCTAAAAAAAACACCAAGCTGGTAAAACTAGCTTCTCTAAATACACACACAGAACCCGCATGCAACCTGACTAATACAAAGGGTACTAACTAAGCTGGCCCGGTGGCACTGAGGGTTGAGGCACTGGACACCACACTTTGTGCCACGCCGGCGACTTGGGTTCAAGAACGAGCCTGGGCCATCGGGGGTCGTCGGGGGAGGGAGAGGATCGCACATCCAATGGACTGCTCTCCTCTCTCGGGAGGGAAGGGGGGTAGCACTTGGCTGGCCTCTGGCAGAGGTCTGAGGCTCAGCAAGTGTAGAGTTAGCCCCAGGGGGATGGGGAGTGGCTACGTCGGCAGTGAAGCCATGCGGTTGGGTTCGAGCCACTCCCCAGAACAGGGAAAGACAGAGCACAGTCTCCTAGATGACGGCGCACTGTATGCAGAGACCCTGATTGCCCATGCGCCTGCCTGAAGAGGTCCGACAAAATACTGAAGCATTGGGTTGTGTCTCCCGAAGGAGTGGAGACCGTGTGCAGAGAGAGGGAGTACAAAAAGTAATTAAAAAAAAAAAAAAGGTACTGACTAACCAGGCTTTACAAACACACATATAACACCCAGTAGTGTAGCCAGGAATTTTAAACTTGTACTTAAGAGTAGATTGAACTGTTGGCGCCACCTCCCGTAAACACAAACAAAAAGATGTGCTGCCCTGCCACACAAACATTGCCCCACCCACATTTTAGTCAACAATATGCTGTAAACCAATGATCCTAATAGATTCACATCATTTTTACGGCTGCATGCGCAGAGCCATGCTGACGTATTCTGAGGGCTAGGAGAGCGAAGGGACTGTGGAAGCACATGATCGGATACCTCTCCTTTGTGCTTCCACAGTGCTGCAGTCAGTGCTGTCCCCTTTGTTCATTGCCACCCCTCCCCTCCATGGCGCCCCTCCCCCCGAGTGGGCACTATTTTGCTTCTACCCACCACTTCCAGAGTTGTGGGGAAAAAAAGAGCTAGCTGTGCCTAACATGGCCACCATGAGCTCATTGCGCATGCACGAGTATCACGGCAAAGCTGTCAGTGGTAGTCCTGCTCGCAAACTTTTGTCATGTTAGACACGGTGGGCTTTTTCTTGTGCATGTGCAATTATCTGTCACTGCATATGCACCAGTATTGTGCAACTGTGGCACCAGCCATGTAGGGAGCTCTGAGTACTGTTTCACTTGGGCTCACCGCTCTGAAGCAGCCATGTTGGCTCTGACCAAAGTTTTTGTCTAACACATACACTACCAATCAGATAGAAGTTGGCTGGCTTTTCATTACAGTGCTTAGGATACATTAAAAGTTTCCGTACCACATCAAGGTAGCCAACTTTACAGAAGTCCATTCACACCAGAACTCGCGCATACATACTTGATCAGGTCACTCATACAATCATGGCCTCTAAGTTTAGCACCCACAAATTTTCCAAAGATCATTCTCAAACTCGCACTAAAGCACCAACGAAGGGTTAAAAAACAGTTCTTCAGGTACATCAGGCTCTGTTTGTGTTTGTTGTCCTGATCTGAAGCTCATATTGCCCCTGGATTTTCCAGATTTTACTGTACTCGGTGAAATACACCGAGCATGCATGCATGCCGACATCCATGCACACTCCTTATTAACCCACAATAAAACCCTAAAACCACCTCTCACCTTAACAAATTTCAAGCAAAAAGTAGTCCTTAGGAGAGAAATTTAGAGTTCCATTAAGGTAAAAGTTATGATGCTCTATGTTAGAGCAAAGTCCAATATTTATTAGCAATAGAGTCAAAGATCCTACTTCGAGAGGGCTCTTGCAGTTGGTAATTACATATAGGACTGAAGCCAGGCGTCAGGACACCACGGAAAAATTTCTAGCTAGCAGTCTCTGGCGGGGGATTGCCCCCATGTCAGGTGACCGGTGTCAGGCGACGTCAGTATAAAGGGGCGGTCCCCCATGCCCGCCTTACAGTTCTTTCCCCCTGTTGGCTTATGAAAGCGCCTCGCAGTTAAGTTCACTCTGCTTCATCAGTCTTTCGTCGGTTTTATTACTGAACTCTTTTTCGCAAAATTAAGTTTATCTGCTGTGTATGTCGTCCCCTACTCCATCTGATTCGCATAAGAATAAGTGCGACTCGTGCGGTGCCCAGCTCATGCATAAGGATGGTCACTCCCTGTGCCTCTTCTGTCTAAGCCCGGAACACACCGTGGAGAAGTGCCAGCACTGCCAACGATTTGATGCCACCACCCGCCAATGGAGGCAGCAGTCCTTGGAGGCCCATATCTTGAAGAAAAAGATGTCCTACATGGAGAAGGAGCGGAAGAAGCTTTGGCAGGCCTCCACTTCCCCTGAGGGACACCACAAGAAGAAGGAGAAGCACCGGGACAGGGATTCCACTTCCATGGCCACCACAACTCCGTCCGGAGTCGCCATGTTAAAGGTAACATTCCCCTCTCCCCGGGGGACTGATCCTTGATGGCCGCCTTGGAAGTTTCCAGCAGCGCGCCCCTCCTACGGGCTCGTGGTTTGGCCCATCGGAGCCTCCGGATAAAGGAGGTAGTCATGCTCCCGGAAGGCCTCTCACTGTGAGGCCTTCCGGTCGAGCTGGTCCGGTAAGCCGATGTCGGTGCTACTGACGCCCGCACGGACAGGGCCACTAAGATGCCTAACCCACCGGGGCAGCGCATGGCCTCTAAAATGCCCGCCAAGACCGCTACTCCTTTGTGGCCTTTGTCAGGCGTCAGATCTGATAAGTTGGACACCGGCTTCTACGACAGATGCACGGCGTTAGAGCCTACGCCGGACCCGATCGATCAGTCCACTGTCCCCGGCTCTCCGCTGCTGACAGAGGCTCCAGCATCTCCCCTATTGGACTCTGGGAATTTCAATCCTCCTTCTTTGGGCGACACAGAGGATGCCGGTATGCTCCCTTTAGGTCTCCCTCCCACTGGGCCGGATGACCTGACGTCAGACCCTTGGACGCTGGCTCCAACGCTGGACTATCCGATGCCAGGCGACATCCCTTTACTGGACGCTGTCCCAACACCGGGACCCAATGCCTGCCGGTCCACCTGTTCCTGGCCTCTCCCCGTCCCTTTTGCTCCGTCAGAGCCCCTGGTTCCTGGGTATCTGGCCCCATCTTATCCGACACCGTCCTACCCAGGATCACAGTATCCTGCGCTGCAGGACCTGACGCCGGCCTACCTGACGCCACAGTACCCGGTGCCGTAGTACCCGTCGCCAGGTTTCCTGCCGTTGGGCTATGGATACTTGCATTATGGATACTCTCAATATTCGTATCCCCTCCCTCCTACACCATCCCCCCAGCTGCCGGTGGATCTGAAGGAGACTCTGGCTTCCTGGTGGGCTGAGGCCAAGGCTCAGCTTACTAGGGAGGTAGAGAGCCATCTACCGACGCCGGACCCGGTTCTGGATGCCCGCCACTGGAGACGAGAGACTCCTTCCCCCCTTACCCGACACCAGAGGTGAGCCCTCTGGTGCCAGGGCCGGGGAGGACACACTTCCCTAATGGCTGCCCAAGGGGTCCGTTCCTCCCCCGCGCCAGGAGGGGTCTTCATCTTCCTCTTCAGAGACCTCAGAATCCGATTCTGACAGGTGCTCCGATCCTGACGACGAGTCACGCACTCCAGACCAACCTAGGCCAAGGACTCCTCTGAAGTTGCCTCTGGAAGATCCTTATTTTCTGGAGTTGCTGAGAAAGATCCAGGCGGTCCACCAGTGGCAACCTCTGGAGCCAGATCCACAGTGGAAGAAGCTCGCTGCCCATTTGGATCCGCCCGAAACTGCTCCAACATTGATTCCACCCTGGATCAAGCCTCACGCAGACCTCGTTTCCACTATTTGGAAATAGCTGTCTTCGTTGGCCCCTTTCCGACAAAGACGGATAGGCTATACCAGGCTTCTGAAGGTGTGGATTCTTTGACTACACACCCCAAGGCCAGCTCTGTCGTCTCCACCAGACAAGGAATCCCGCCTTCTGGACCAGTACGGGAGGAAGGTGTACGCTTCTTCCACTCTGGGGATAAGGGCCCTGAATTATGTCGCACATATGGGGGACTACCAGAAGGCTATCTTGAGTGAGGTGGAAGCCAAGTTGGACTACCTTCCTGAGTCTCAGACTAAGCAGGAAGCGGCTGATCTAGTCCGTTCTGCTTATTCGGCCAGTTGGCACATGCTCCGTGCCACGTATGACTCTGTGGACGCTGCTGGTCGGAGCTCGGCCTTTGCTGTAGGTCTTCGGTGTCATACCTGGCTTTGGGTGTCAGGTTTGGTCCCTGAAGTGCAGTCCGCTATTCAGGATGCATCCTTCAGGGGTTCTGTGCTGTTCGGTAGGGATGTCAAAAGACATCATCACCGACCTGCAAGAGAAGGGCACTGTGCTTAAGTCTGTTGCCTCTATGTACAGGCCCCCTCAGGGAACAGCGCCGCCCTTTTCGCAGACGTTCTCGGCCCAAAGTGAAACCTCAGGCAAGCTGGCCAACAAACCGGGCTCCTCCGGGTTGCCAAGCCCCGCCCAAAAAAGTAGCGGGAGCTCAGCTGCGGGCAAGGTTCCCACACCTCCTGACTCCTGTCCCTCTCCTCTCCCACAGCCTCTGGACCTACCAGACGAACCAGAAGAACGGAGGTTCTTCTTCCATCTACTGGGTCGGAAAGGATTACATCAGATGCTTGGGTGCTCCAACTGATAGCAGCAGGACACTCAATCGAGTTTCTTCAGAAATCACCCAGAAAACCATCCCCCTAGGTCATCTTACTCCCCTAAACATCTTCCTCTGGTTCGGAAAGAAATATCCTCCCTTCTTCGGAAGGCGGCAATAGAGCCTGTCCCAACCCACCTTCGGGGGACAGGCTACTACTTGCATTTCTTCCTGGTCCAAAGAAATCGGGAGACATTAGGCCTATTTTAGACCGCAGCTCCCTGACCGTGTTCATGGAGTACAAACAGTTCAGAATGCTCTCCCTGCAGAGCCTTTTGCCCTTACTTCGGCAGGGACAGTGGCTGTGCGCACTGGACATGCAGGATGCCTACCTGCATATCCCTGTACGCCCTTCCTACTGCAAGTTCCTTCAGATTTCGTTCCAGGGGGACCACTACCAGTTCAAGGCCCTCCTGTTTTGGTCTTTCCTTGGCGCCCTGAGTGTTCACCAAATGCCTTTCAGTGGTAGTGGCTCACCTGCTTACCTAGGGAGTGCAGGTTTTCCTGTACCTGGACAGTTGGCTCCTGGCAGCCCCATCCAGGGAGGATCTCCTGCGCTCTCTTTCCCTTACCCTGCAGGTTTTTAACAGCCTGGGTATCACCATCAACCAGGCCAAGTCCCATCTGGTCCCCTCTCTGAGGCTCCAGTTCATCGTGGCGATCCTGGACACAGCCACCTGCGTGGCCTTTCTGCTACTGGGCAGGGTGGACACCCTCCAGGCTCATGCAAGCCTACTGTTCAGTCGCAGGTGGGTCAGCGCCAGGTTAATCCTTTGCCTCCTCGGGCTCATGGCAGCTGCTATTCCGACAGTCCCTCGCGCTCGGCTCCATATCAGGATCTCTCAGTGGACACTTCTGTCTCAGTGGGACCAGATGTTGGACGATTTAGACCAAGAAATCCTGGTTTCCAAGCCCATGGTTTGGGACTTGCAGTGGTGGATGGTACAAGAGAAACTTTGCCGGGGAGTTCCCTTCTGCCTTAAGCCTCTCTGCCAAACTTTGATGACGGTCGCCTCGGGAGAGGGTTGGGGAGCCCATCTAGAGTCTCACAGGACTCAGGGCTCCTGGTCCGGGCTCGAGCAGACTCTTCATATAAACGTGCTCGAGCTCAGGGCCATTTTGTATGCTTTCCAAGCTCTGAACTTGTATATGCTTCCCGGTCATCTGGCTGTCCAGATGGACAACTTGTGCAGTCTGGTACATCAACAAGCAGAGAGGAACGTGTTCCTACCCTCTATGCAGGGAGGCAGTGAGAGTTTGGGATTGGGCTGTGCAACACAACCTTCACCTGACGGTGGTTCATGTTCCGGGGGGTGAAAATACGCTGACAGACCACCTCAGTCGGTCATCAGCAAAGGCTCATGAATGGGAACTGGATCAGGGGGTAGTAAACTATCTCTTCCTGTGCTGAGGAACACCTCAGGTAGACCTGTTCGCGTCTCCTCACAATGCAAAGCTTCCCGCCTTCTGCTCGCTGGCCCAGGCGCAGGCATTTTTTTGAGGACTCTGTCTCTAGACTGGAAGGACAGATTTGTCTATGCTCCCTCCCGATTATAAGTGTCTTATACAAACCTGCCCAGAAGGGGCTTGCATGATCCTAATCGCTCCTTTCTGGCTCAGACAAATTTGGTTCTCTCTTCTGCAACAGTACTCAGAGGAACCTCCTCTTCCTCTTCCTCAGTCGCAACTTTTGTTGACCCAGGATCATGGAACCCTGATTCATCCAGGTCTCAAGTCCCTTCAGTTGCATGCATGGCTGCTGCAGACGTAGCTTAAGCCCGATTCGGGGTCTCCCCGCTTGTGACTGAGATTCTGGTGGAGGCCAGAAAGCCTTCCACTAGAACTACCTATGCCATGAAATGGAAACGGTTCTCAATTTGGGCCTGTTCCAAGGATTTCGAGCCATTCTAATGCCCTTTCGGGAGAATTCTGGACTATATGCGTCATCTCTTTGACCTGGGTATCAGCCATTCCTCTTTGAAAGTTCACATGGCGGCTATTTCCGCTTACCATGTTCCTTTTGGAGACGGAACTTTCACACAGCTGGAAGTCTCTAAGACTTTTCTTAGAGGGGTTCTCCATTTGAGACCCCCTGTTCGCATTCCTGCCCCTCCTTGGGATCTGAATTTTATTCTTGAGAAGCTTACCCTGCCTCCTTTTGAACCGGCAACCTCAGCAGACTTGAAGTTCCTATCCTGGAAGACTCTTTTCCTAGTGGCCATTACTTCAGCTCAATGTATTTTCGAGCTTCAGGCCTTGATGTGCAAAATCCCATATTTGATTTTTCACAAGGAACGTGTGGCTCTGCGTACCAAACCTAAGTTTCTCCCTAATGTGGTAGCGGAATCTACAGTGAATCAATCCGTTGAGCTACCTGCTTTCTTTACGCAACACTTTAATCAAGGGGAGTACCTTTTGCATACTTTGGATGTTCGTAGAATACGGAGATACTACACCACTAGGACAAAGGATCTCAGGAAATCTGATCAGCTTTTTGTCTCTTTTGCTCACACAAGAAAAGACAATGCTGTTACCTGGCGATGCCTATTTAAATGGCTGGCTCAATGTATCACTTTCTGTTACGACAAGTATCTCAAGACCCTGCCGGGTCAAGTCAGAGGCCACTCCACTAGGGGTGTCACTGCCTCTGCGGCTTGTTTCAAGAATGTGTCAGCAGCTGACATTTATGCAGCCGCCATTTGGACTTATGTCCATACCTTTATGAAACACTACACTTTGGACATTGCCTCTCGCCATAGAGCAGGCTTCGGGCTGGCTGTTCTGCAAGGTCTCCTTTCTTGAGACCCTTACAGCCGGAGGTTCTATGGTTGTGTAGTTTTCCTCCTCCCACGTGCTTCTCCTTGTTCAGACTGCTTGGTACTCGATCCTATATGTAATTACCTACTGCTAGAGCCCTCTCGACGTAACATAGAACAGTTACATAAGAACTTACCGTAACAGTAGATCTTCGTGAGGGGCTGTTGCAGTAGGTAATGCCTTCCTGCCCTCCATCCCCCTTAGCTTTCCTTTTCCAGGAAGGGAAATATCTGCTTCTCTCTCGTCTTGCCTTTTTTGGGTCTTTGGCGGGAAAGAACTGGAAGGCCAGAGACTGCTTGCTAGAAAGTCTTCCGTGGGGTCTTGACGCTTGCCGGCTTCAGTCCTATATGTAATTAACTACTGCAAGAGCCTCTCCCGAAGATATACTGTTACGGTCAGTTACTTTTTTTATGCAGTCAATGGCAAATACTCCTGCAGGACAAAGGACGAAGATCCAGCAGCACTCTTAACACTGAAACTGCTGGGCTTAGCACTGGAGCTACAAGATGGACAGTCACTCCGGGGAAGATTTCACTAGGGTATTGCCAAAACTGGAGTTAAAATAATGGAGCATGAGAAACCTTCAGGAGGGCTAGGCTTTGTCAGTTCAAAACCCTCAGCTAAACTCTCACTAGAGCTGGGTGACCACAGTAGGAGTAGAGAAAGGGCAGACTCACCAGTTTCAGGGGGCCGAACTCGAAATACCCGGTGCTTCTCTTACTAGTACCGTGTGAAGTCTGGAGATGTAGTAAAATCCACAGGAGAGCAGACTCACCAGTTCACATGGCCGTACTCCAATGCCCGGTGCTTCTGTCACTAGCACCATGTGAAATCCGGGGATGTAGTATAATCCACGGGGGACTTACAGACCGGAGAACTCTCCCTCCCTAGCTGATGGCGACAACAGTTCCAGGGTCCAGAGGAGCTGCATGATATAGAAACAGCCAAAGTTCAACAGGTGATAGTGTTCATATGTTGGGTGCAACCACAGACTAGGAGGGTGGTCAAGGAAACCAGAAGACAACCAGTGCCACGCCCACCGCGCACTTTACTCCTTGCGCACAGGAGATGCTGACAGTAATCCCGCTGGATCGAAGTTTGAAACATATCTGTGGACACCCTCTGAGCTCAGTCCCAATGACTACCGGTCACAACCAAAGGCAGAACCACAACGGCAGTCTTCGAACACACCAGGCAGATCTTCCAAACGTCTACTCCTCTCACTCGTGATTCTTCTTTGCTCCTCCCGAAGGCTCTCAGCTCCGACAGCAGTAAGTGGAACTCCAAAACCCTTTCCTAAAAATGAAAAACTAGCTCCTGAACCTAAATCACTAACCCCTGACCCTAACTAATCGTTAAACGTCCTATGCCTTGTCTAAACTAAAAACTTAAAATAGACTTTCTAGGGATGTGGATATGATGTTCTAACCACACTTTCTGGCAGTGTCCTTTTCCCTTTAAGATGTGCTGAAAAGTCTTCAAGCTGGCTCTTGCTGGGGAGCGCTGTGGAGCCTGAGCTAGGGAGACGCTAGAGAGGCAGCTTTTCATTCAGTAAAACTTATAAGAACATCGGCGCAGCGGTTGGATTTCTGCAAGCTACATCAGCGACCCGGGTTTGGGAATGAGCCTGGGAACTGGAGGGACAGCTGGGGGGAGAAGGCTTGAGCGTCCTAAGAACTGCTTTTCTTCTCCAGGAGGAAGCCAGAACTCGGCTCTTGTCTGGCCCCGGGTGGAGACCCGAGGTACAACAAGCCCGACGCTTAACAGAGGGGCAATGTGCTGGATGTTGGCGCTCAAGTGCCTTGATGTCGGGACAAGACACGTCGAGAGATCACTGGAAAAACACCTCGCAGCGCTCCCAATAGACTGAGCACCAGGCCCCGATCCTCAATGCCCCTACCGGCCTGGCAACAGCATCCCGACGAAAGATAGACGTATCGGGGTGTAAGGGCCCCCACCCCGTACCCGCCTGGGGGGGTACAACCACGGCTCCATGGGGGATGGACTGCACCAGTCACCAGGTAGGAGAGCAAGGACTGAAAAGGCTGTAGGTGTCTCCCGAAGAGTGGGAGCGTTGCAAGGAGGGGAGCATACAAAGAAAAATAAAAAAAAAAAAAAAACTTATAGGGGCAAAATCAAACTTTAAATCTCGCTTTGGGCAGATGTAAAAGTATCTGTTTATAACTGAAGTATCCAGGATTAAAATGGGCAGTCTGAAAAAGAAAGACCAAGCACACTTAGCGGCTAGTACGCCGGCTACGAGTGCTATGGGACAGACGCTTTCAGCTAGCAGTGACGGAGAGGAAACTCTGCAGTCCTTAGGCCACAAATTAAAAACACTGATTTCATCTGTTTCGCAATAAATACCAAACTGGATGGCCTAGCAGGGAGAATTACACTGGTGGAAACCTCGGTGGAACAACTAAACAATACAGTTGACGGATTGCAGCAACAGGCAGCAAAATGCAATGCAATTAGTGCGGGTCACCTGAAAGAATCACAGCACTGGAACAATCGCCCAGAGCTCTTTGTAAATCAAGTAAGAAGCCCTAATATCCGAATGATCGGACTACCAGAAGGGATGGAAGGGGATCATCCCTTACTTTTCTTTAAGGCTTGGCTGAAGGAGCAGTTTGAGGGCCATGGGGATATCCTGGAGCGGCACTTTCTTAAGGACTACATAATTTGTCCACATGGCAGACAATCAGAGGAGGCCCCCCGTGTGTTGATGATAGCGACGGATAGCATGGGCACAAGAGACTGTATTCTGGGACTGGCTAAATGGTTGGGTCCGTTAAGTGTGCAGGATTATATGGTTTATCTCTTCCCAGATTTATCGTTTTCAACAAGACCGCACCGAAAGAAGTTTAGCAGCGTTTGACGAAAACTTAAAGATCTAAAAATCCCTCACACAGTTCTTTTCCCGGCTAAGCTGCTCATCGTCTTTCAGGACAAAGTATTTGTCTTTACGGATCCTACTGATGCTGGAAAATGGGTCTCTCTCCTAGAAGCCCAACAAGAAAATGCCAGAGAACAGCCCTCGGACAACGAATCTATAGAAAAAACTTGATCGGAATAATATGGTGATTGGTGTTTACACCAACTAGCTGATCTGTAGAATAAGTTACTTTATGTCCCGCTACTGCTTAAGTAGTTCATTCCTGGATATTGGCTACTTATCATGTGATGTATAGATAGCTGTCATGCTTTATTAATGTTTCTAGCCTAATAGGAGGCATTTTGAATAATGGGTTGAATTTAGCTGTGGTCCCCCAAAACGTTATTATAATTTTAGCTACATAGAATGTAAGGTTCTGCTATCTCTGCGTCTTAAGGACCCTTTAGGAGGTTGATGCACTCTTCCTCCTGATAGTTACTCTTTTAAGAGATGAAGAAGGACTCCAAGCTCTGTGAGCAAGGCAATTTTTAAATCACTTTAGGATTTACTTTAAAGTTTTTTTTATCCATCTGCTCATGGGTTACAGCTACACAGAACTCTGGACTTTTAGTTGGACTAGATAATTTATTTCCTCCCTGAATTAAAGGGAATGCTTGGAGATACTGTTATCCTGAATATAATAAGAATGTATATTCCATTACACTTATGTGCTTATAAATGTTTCCAAGACGTATTGTATGATGATATGTGACTTACATGCTAAATCAATAAATATAAAGTTTAAAAAAAAAAAGCTGGCTTCTCTCACCCACCTGGGTGGTAACTCCCTTGGCTCCACCCGATGACACCAGATCTTCCTTACCGCTGGAAGAAGCAGGTTCCCTCCTTACCACTCCCACATTGAGTAGGCCGTAGTGCTTAAATTCTTCCTAATTACTTCCAAACCAACTCTTATGAGTTTTGTCTTCAACTCACTCTTCGATCGCAACTGCGATGGGCGATAAGTCCGCTCCTGGGTTCTGCCATTGCCCTTGCAGGCAGAAGATGTCCAGAACTGACCCGCACACCACGTGCATGTACTGCCTGGGGCACGAACATGATCCCCAGGCCTGCGACTTTTGCCGCTCGTTTTTATCCATCTGTCCTGGAGGACCATCTCACCCGCCTGAAACTGGGCTGCCCGGTGCAACAGAATCCGCCAATCAAATCCAAAGATGCCCATTGGATGGTCTCCGCGGCTGCATGGTCTGCCTAGCAGCTTGCGGCCTTCGAAGAGGAAGCAGCCCAAGCCATGGCCCATTCCTCCTTGGCTTTTGCCTTCGTGCCGCATCAGCTGGGCTGGACTTTTACAGGCTCCTTCAAGGAACTGTGCCAGTCTCTGCCAACCTTCGGTCAGGGACCCACCAGCAAATCTAAATCTAAGAAAGAAAAGACTCCGTCAGTTGCAGAATGGGTGTGCTCTCGGTCGAGGGCCTCCGATTCCCACGCTTTTCTTGACTTGATCTTGGTCGATTCCTTGACCTTGGCCGCTGGCTCCACGGTAACCCCATTGGGCCTGTCAGATGAGATGCCGATCGAAATTCCAGCCAAGATCTTTCTTGAGCTGACCGACCAGTTGTCGACCAAAGAGGTTGATACTTCCTTGTCTAGGACCCCGGTCCTGATGCAGGACGTTGGAGGGATGGATTTGTCCGCTGACCCGGCGCCTCTGGTCCCGTACCCTGACCAGGAGGAGCCTTGGCAATCGCAGACTCCCTCTGAGCCCTGCCACTGTTCTCCCCCCCCCCCGGCAGCCAAGATCTCGGTCGTCTTCTTGTGGGTCAAGCCGGTCCTGCCGTGATCGGCTCTTCCACTCTCAGCACCATGGGAAGCGGCACTGCCGCTATTCTTCATCCTTGGGTGAGGAGAGACTTCGTTGCAAGTTGTGTTGATGCTAAGAGGACTTCATGTGGCAACAGTTGGTGTTTATTGGTGCCAGACCGTTCCCAGTTTCTGCGTCGGCCATCACCTGGCTGTCGCCCGAAAGGCCGATGCCAGCTCCGCTGACGGAACTGATTAAGACGGTCCTGACTCGGCCGACTCTGACTTCTCCGATTTGTGGTAGAACTGCCGCCTAAACAGCCAATGGTCGGCGCGCCAGCTAAGGCGTCTCAGACAGCCAAGGGGTTTCCCCATCGGCTGGCTGTCAGTCACTCCTGACCATCCATGGAGGATCAGTGGGGACTCCGGTGGTTGACCACTCTTTGGAGTCCGAGGGTTACTCCCTGCACTCTCGTCTGGTTGACGTCAAGTCTGTGGGCGATCTCTCAACGGACGAAGGTCCATCCTCTTTCATGGCCCTCCTCCATTTGATCTCCGAGTTGACGGGTATGACGATGGAGCCTATCCAGAAACAGGCTTGTTACCCATTGATCGAAATCCTCGACCGGGGAGACTCTCCCAACAGAGGCTTTATCGGTGGCAAAAGACATTCTTGGCCCTGCCCTGGAGCTCTGACAGAGCCCCACTTTCTGCCCTGCACCTTCTGCCCGGATGGCCCACAAGTATGCAGTGCCCACCGGATCCCTTTCGGGATTCACAGAGCACCCCTCGGCCAAGGGGTTGGTGGCTGACTCTGCATTCTGGCACTCCAACAACACTGGGGATGTTGACTAGCCGCCTGATAAGGAGTCCCAAGAAGATGGACACTGCGGTTAAGAAGGTCTATGCTGCCTCCTTGCTTGGCCTCTGCCAGGCGAGCTCGGCCCTCCTCATGGCCCACTTCTCCCATGCCCTGCTGGGCACCTTAGATGGAGTGCTTCCTCATCTGCCTGCAGACCTTCAGACCACGGTCAAACAGGTCAGAGACCAGGGCTGGGCTGTGGCCAAGCAACAGCTCCAGACTGCCAAGGACATTGGGGACTCCTGTGCCTTTTCTGTGGTGGCCTCAGTGGCCATGCGCCACAGGGCTTGGCTGAGGATCTCGACCTTCACGGCGGACACTCAGCACAAGCTGGCAGATGTCCCTTTCCTGGGTACCGACCAGTTTGGGCCCGGGGTCGAGAGACACCTTACACGCATCGAGAAGTCCAGTGCCACCTTGGACTCCGTGACATCTGCCCAGAAGCAATATCAGAAATGGAAGCCCTTTCGGACCACCTCCACTACTGTGGCCAGGCCAGCAGCTGGCTGGCTTGCTGGTTCAGGCTTGGTGACCTCAGGCCAAGTCAGTGGCCTCTGCTACCCATAAGCCAGGGGAGAGAGAGGCTCTGGTGGCTCCTCAGCTGGTCCCTCCTCCTTCTCCAAGCCTGTTCAGTGACTGGATGAAGGGTGCCTCCCTCATGCTCGTGACTCCTCCCATGGGTTCTCCCGTGCGGGGCCGGCTGTGCCACTTCTTTTCTGCCTGGCCATCTGTCACCACGGACAGGTGCGTTCTAGAAGTGGTAGATCAGCATCTGCCTCTAGAGTTCAAACAGTACCCTCCTTGCCGAGCCCGTGCCCCGCGGGAGGACTTGGTTTCCGCAGACATGCTGTCAGCTGTCTGAGACCAGCTCCTCTGCAAGGAGGTCGCGGATCATCCAGAATGCCCAGGGTTTGTTTCCAGGTACTTCCTGGTGCCAGAGCGGCTGGGGGGGCTGGCACCCCATTCTAGATATGCACAGCCTGAACAAGTTCCTCAGTTTGCACACCTAGATCATACCATCTCTAGAGCAAACTGTGGTTTCGCTCCCTGGATCTTCAGGATGCGTTCTTTCATGTCCCGGTCTCACTGAAGGTTCTTCAGCTTTTGAGCCGAGGGAATCCTGTATAAGTTCCAGGCCACACCCTTTGACAGCTCCTTGGCCCCCAGGGTCTTCACCAAGTGCATTGCAGTGGTGGAAGCTTACCTGAGGTGTCGAGGGATTCAGGTTGATCCCTACCTGGACTACTGGTTGATAGGTCCCTCCAGGCAGGAGGTGGAGTGGTCTAGGGGCCTGGCCCTCCAGACCTGCATCAAAACTGGCCTCCTGGTCAATGAAGCCAAGTTGGAACTTGTACCCTCGCAAGTGATTAATTTCATTGGGGCGGAACTCAACTCTTGCAAAGCCAGAGCCCGGCTCCCAGTGTAGAGGGCAGAGACTCTCTCCTCCTTTGCCCGATCATTTTGGGTTGGACAGTTGCACTCTGCTTGGGATTCCTGTGCCTGATGGGTTACATGACGGTCTGTACCAGCATGGTCCATTGGACCCGCTAGAGAATGTGCTGCTTGCAGTGGGAACTGGCCAGCCAGTGGTCTCAGTGCAAGGGGCACTTCGACCCGCTGGTCATGGTGACCCAGCGGATGTGGGATGCCATCCAGTGGTGGCTGGTCCCAGTACATCTGCAGGAAGGGATCCCATTTGTCCACCCAGAGCCGAAGGTCATCCTGATGACTGATGCTTCTCTCATGGGCTGCGGTGCTCACCTGGGGAGGCACAGAGTCCACGGACTCTGGACCCCTGAGGAGTCCCGATACCACATCAACCTGCTGGAGCTTTGAGCAATTTGGCTGGTGCTGACTGCTGACTGCATTCGCTCCACACATTCAGGATCAAGTGGTCCAGGTCCAGACGGACAACACCATGACCATGTACTACCTTAAACAGGGCGGGATGCACTCCCTGCCTTTGTGCAAGGAAGCTCTCCATGTCTGGATCCTCATGCGCAGCCTGGAGGTGGATCTCCTGGCCATCCATGTGGCAGGAGTCTCCAGTCAGCTGGTGGACGACCTCAGCCAGGTGGGCCAGGCATCTCATGAGTGGTCTCTCCACCCAGAAGTAGTTCACAGTCTACTCTCCCAGTGGGGCACCCCTCAGGTGGACCTGTTCGCTTCCAGGGAGAATGCAAACCTGCAGTTGTTTTGTGCCCGCCCCACTCAGCAGGGAACGTTGCAGGGGATGCCTTCTCGAGGCCCTGGACCCTGGGCCTCTTTTATGCCTTCCCTTCACTTCCCTTGATCCACAAGGTGCTTCCTGAGGCCAGGAGGGACAAGGCACAGGTGATCCTGGTGGCTCCAGACTGGGCACGCCAGTTCTGGTACCCCGATCTTCTCGGCCTCAGCAGCAGGCTCCCAAGGCGTCTTCCCCTACACCCGGACCTGCAGTCTCTGCACCTGACTGCCTTAGTTCCTGAGTGGCTAGAGTTCCATGCCTTGGGTCTCTCCGAAGATGTGTTCACCGTTGTGTAGGCATCTCGGAAGGAGTCAACCAGAAAGCGCTACACCTTCAAATGGAAGAAATTTTCCATTTGGTGTCAGGGCAATGAGTTGGACCCTATGTCCTGACCAGTGGCTAGCATCCTTGATTACCTTTGGTCCCTCTCTCAGTCAGGCCTTTGGTCGATGACCCTTAAGGTGCACCTGGCAACCATCTCTGCTTACCGGTGCGGGCCAGTCAGCAGTTGGTGGCTCAGGAGAAGGTGGTCTGGTGCTTCTTCAAGGGCTTTGACCACATTTCCTCTCTGGTGCTTGAACCTCCACCACCGTGGGACTTGTTGCTGGTTTTGGCAAAGCTCATGGGCAAGTCATTTGAACTGATGCACAGGTGTGACATGTCTCACCTGTTGTGGAAGACCGCCTTCCTGGTGGCTGTCACGTCAGCCAGAAGGATCAATGAACTCCAGGTGATTTCGGTGAAGTCTTCTTACCTGGTCTTCCACAGGGACAAAGTTGTCCTGTGCCCCAACCCAAAGTTCCTTCTGAAGGTTGTGTTGGAGTTTCACCTGAATCAGGTAATTACTCTTCTGGTGTTCTTCCTGAATCACACATCGGAGGCCAAACACATGCTCTATACTCTGAACCTGAGGCGTGTGCTCACTCACTTACTACAAAGAGTGCATGTCTGGAGTTCGGGGAGAGGTTCACCAGCTGTTTGTCACCTACTCTGAAGCTGCACCTGGCACACCTGCAGCTAAGCAGATGATTGTGAGGTGGATCACATCCTGCATTGAAATCTGCTGTAGGTTGGCAGATAGGGAGCCTCCCGGAGGGCTAAGTGCTCATTCCACCCGCCATACCACTGTGTCAGTGGCTTCTTCTAGGGACGTCCCTATCCAGGAAATCTACAGGGCTGCTACCTAGAAGTCAGCACACACCTTCATTTCCCATTACCACATTGACCTCGAGTCACGCCAGGATGCTGGTTTTAGGGCCTCAGTTCTCCAGTCTCTGTTACCTAAGTAGGAGGGCATTCGCCTTGTCTTCCTCCTCCTGGAGACCTGTTAGGAGTCTGCCAGTAAGCGTGGATAGAACAACATATCCATGTCCCTAGAAACAGAGGTTACTCACCTGTAACAGTAGTTCTAGGAGTGGTGTATGTTGTTCATCCATACGGACCCACCCAACCTCCTCAGGCTCAGGCGCACAACCTCTGCTTCCAGCGGGCACGATCTGGCGTCATGGGACGGAGCTGGGGGATATACCACCCGGGTGGGTGGGAGGAGCCAGCTTGAAGACTTTCCTGCACATCTTAAAGGGAAATGACCCTGCCAGTAAGTGTGGATGAACATGTACCACTCCCAGAACTACTGCTACAGGTGAGTAACCTGTGTTTTTGCACCTCTCCTGGAGTGTCTACCCTATTACAGATTTTAGTGTCATCTGCAAAGAGGCATACGTTCCTTTCTAGCCCCTCTGCAGTATCACTAACAAAGACATTAAAGAGCTCCTGACCATATTTGTTTTGTGCTTGGATTGTGACACTTTGAGACAGGCTGTAATATTGTAACTGGTTCATTGTTCTGACTGTAAGTGGCACACCACCCATGACCTCGATGGTTCTCCCGGGGTTTGCCAACTGCTGTCAGGCTAAATTGCAAGTGATGCCATATGTAGGTACATTGAGCTTCTGGGAGAATCTGAGACATTCGTCCCCAGTTACCCAACAGCTTTCCCATATCCCTTGTTCAGTATTGCTTTGTTAGCAAGTGACAGTGGCCGTGTTTCTGTGATAGTGAATCGTAAAAAATTAAAAAGTATATTGCCCAGAATGTAGGAGAAATGTTTTTTGTTGAGCCACGGTCTGCTTCTGCCACAGTGTGAGCATTTGAAGCAGCAGCCTGTCACATTTTTTGCATGCAGAGAAAGGCTTCTAAGTTTTGCGATCTCTTCAAGCACTGGAATTTATTCACTCTAGAGGAGTGGCTTCATGTTCCGAAAAGGTGCTCGTATGTTGGGCTTTGTTAGCTGGTTTGTCATGTCTGCTGACAAGACAGACGCACAAAATGCCGTCAGATGAAGGGCTATCAGTGTCACTACAGCTGTTTCTTTATGAGTCGCAGAATCTTGCCAGCAGACATGACAAACCAGCTAACAGAGCCCAGCATACGAGTACCTTTTCAGAACATGAAGCCACTCCTCTTGAGTGAATAAATTTCATGCTTGAAGAGATTGCAAAACTTAGGAGCCTTTCTCTTTTCGCTTACATACCTGAAAAATATCTTGTCCCCTTTCTGCACTGCGTGGGTTATTTTCTCCTCCATTTGCGCCTTTGCACTCCTAATTGCTTTCCCTGCCCCCCCCTCTGTTTCTCCTGATACACCTGTCTTATCTTCCTCTCTCTGTGTCTCCTTATACCTCCTGAATGCTAACTATTTTGTCCTTACCTTCCCGGCCACCTCTTTTGAGAACTATAGCTTTTCCAAACCCATGACATGGTTGTTACCGATCGGTTGGTATTACCTGGCTTGAAAGCTTCTATAGAGTAATTTTGGTAAGTTTGCCATGTCTGAGAAACCCAAAAAGAAAACCGGTGCGACTGGGTTTCAACACTGTACTGAGTGTGGGGAGGTCTTTGCCAAGGCTGACCCCCACCTCATCTGTGTTTATTGTCTGGGGTTTGACCACCTCCAGTCAGACTGCCAAATTTGTAAAAACTTTCCTAAAACCACTCTAGAAAAAAGATTGAGTAGGTTGAAGGAAAGGGAGGCTGAGAAGTCCATGGATCTGGATGGCCAACCCGGTTTGGTTGTGGCCGAACCTGAGGAGGTGCCTACTGACCTTGGCGATACCTCCTCGGGCCAAAGGAGAGCCAACTCTGAGGAGTCGGTTCCATCAAAAAAGAAGCGAAAGTCTGCCGGTTCGGATTCAGTACCGCATACTCCAACAGCGGACGAGATAGCCAAAGCAATTAGTATTGTCCAGTTGCTTCGTCTGGTTCAGTCTGAACCGGCACCGCCGGTTAGGCGGGCGGTTTGGTCGGACCCGACTCCTTCAGATTACGATGTGGATGCTTTCTATGAGGAGTGGGAAGGAGACGAAGATTATCCCGATGATGACTATGACCAGGGGGGTCTGGATGTGCCCATTGAACCGGACATCTCCCCAGACAGGCCCTCGGATGTCTCCCCTCCCAGGTTTTCTGAGTCCCCTTCACACTTCTTGTTTTACAAGAAGGTGACTGAAACCCTCCAGCTCCCTATGGTTGAAGCTGCTGAGGAGGAAGAAGAGCCTGATTTTGTGGAGACGATGGACATCTCAGAGTCCAAAAGGTTGTCTATCCCTCTTCATAAGTCCTTGGGGAAACAGACACAAAAGATTCTACAGACTTCTAACTCTTCACCTCCTGTAGATAAAAGAATGGACAGGAGATGCATGCTATCAGGCTCAGCTGTGGAGTTCCTTTATTCACATAGCAGCCATGTTGGGATAATGCAGGCTGCATCCTGTGACATGGCAAACATTCCTTTGGCTTCACACCCCCCAGACAAGGACTCCAGGAAAGTTGATGCCATGGCCAAAAAACTATACTTGGCATCCTCTTTGGGACTCAGGCAGGCAAACTATATGGCCTATACAGCCAGCTACCAGAAGTCCGGGTGGGATACGGTTCTGGAACTGGCTAAAAATGCCTCCCCCCAGCTAGCCAGAGAGCTGGAGGAGGTGGCTGCAGATGGAATTGAGGCATCCAAAGTACAATTTCATGCTGCTGTGGATTCCAGCGATGTGGCATCCAGAGTCATGGCTACATATGTGTATCTCAGAAGGCACGCTTAGCTCAGATGTACTAGCCTGTCACAGGACACAGAGTCTAAGGCTATGGATTTTCCTGTAGCTGGTAACTCTTTGTTTGGGGAGCAGACAGAAGCTTACATGAAGAAAATGGACGAATATAGGACAACTTACAGGAGTGCACAGGCCAAGGAAAGGCAAGCCACCCCTCAAAAGCAGCAGTTCAGGGGCAGGCCCTTTCACAGGCCCTTTTAACAAGCCCAGGCCTCCTCTTCTTACCCACAAAGGGTGTTTTTCCGAGGGAGGGGTAGAAGGGCGATGAGCAGGGCTGCTTCCTCCTCCCAGTCTAAGGCTCCTGCCAAGCAGACACGTTGAGGTGTCAGCCCGGGTTGACTCCCCAATCCCAGTAGGAGCAGGCTGACTTATTACTTTCAGGCCTGGAAGTCTGTTACCTCAGACAAGTGGGTCCTGGGAGTAGTAAGCCAGGGACTTTCCCTCAGCTTCAAAAGGTACCCAAAAAGGAGGGCTAAGTCTTTTCCACCTGCATCAGTTTCAGAAACCCTTGCCTTAGAGGCAGGGGTTTCGTCTCTCCTGGCTCTCAGAGCCGTAGAGAAGGTTCCTGCTCAACACAGGGGGAAAGGCCTGTACTCCAGGTACTTGCTTACCCCAAAGAAAACAGGGGAGTGGAGACCCATCCTGGATCTAAGGTATTTGAGCAAACGCATATCAAAACCCAAATTCAAAATGGTAACTCTGGGAATAATCCTTCCCTCTTTAAGGCCAGGAGATTGGCTAGCATCACTGGACCTCAAGGATGCGTACTTCCATATCCCTGTCAGGTGCTCCCACAGAAAATACCTCAGGTTCGAGTTGCCTTCAGGCCATTATCAGTTCAAGGCTATGCCTTTTGACCTAACATCAGCTCCAAGGGTGTTCACAAAGTGCCTTGCAGTAGTGGTGGCTCACCTCAGAAGACAGGGTATCACCATTTTTCCATATCTGGACGACTGGCTCCTAGTAGGGCAGTCATCAGACCAGGTCAGGTCAGCTCTGCAGACCACTCAGGACTTGCTCAGTTCTCTGGGGTTTCTTCTCAATCTGCCAAAATCTGTCCTCGAACTAGTACAGCTTCTCACCTTCATAGTGGTGGAATTGGATACTATCCAAGCAAAAGCTTTCCTTCCTCTGGCAAGGGTGAAGACCATAGTAGACCTTGCTTCCTCCTTTTGTTCTCAGGTTTCTTTTCCAGCGAGACAGTTCCTCCAACTCCGGGGCCACATGGCAGCCTCCACTGCAGTGGTTCAGGGAGCCAGATTTCAGATGCGGGACATTCAGTTCCACCTAAGGTTCTTATAGTCACAGAGAAGGGACTCTCTCACCAAACTGATTCCAGTGACTCGAACTCTGGTCCAAGCTCTCCAGTGGTGGCTGGACCAGGACAATCTCAGACAAGGGGATCCATTTCTCCCTCAAGTTCCATCAGTAGTTCTGACTACGGATGCTTCTCTCCTAGGCTGGGGAGCCCACCTGGGAGCCCTAACAGCTCAAGGGATCTGGTCTCCGCAGGATTATCTTCTTCATATCAACCTCCTAGAACTTAGGTCAGTTTTCCTAGCCCTTCAGACCTTTTCAGATTCTGTCAAAGGCAAGGTGGTCCAAGTCAGGACGGACAACACTACCACAATGTGGTACATCAGCAAGCAGGGAGGCACTCTGTCCACGGCCTTATGCACAGAGGCCATGAAGATTAGGTCTGTGGCCTATTCCCTTCAGACTTCCCTGGTAACAGTTCGTCTTCCAGGGAAAGACGATGTGTTGGCAGATGCCCTGAGCAGGATTTCACAGGGACTTCTCAAATGGTCCTTGAATCCTCACATTCTGAGGATCATGTTCTCCAGGTGGGGCACTCCAGAGATAGATCTATTTGCAACACCAGACAATCATCAACTTCCTCTGTTTTGTTGCAGACCTCCAGTCCTGGGGACAGTTCCCCAGGATGCCCTCATTCTGGACTGGAAGGGCAGGTTTCTCTATGCCTTCCCTCCTTTCAAACAACATGAAGTCTTGCTGTATTCAGACATAATGCGGTTAGCCCCAGCACTTGAAGTGCTACAGAGAGGAAAGAGTTAACTCTATGCAGAATCATAGAATGTTGAGCTCAAGCTCAGTTTTCAAACCTCTGTCTGTGGTACTTCCCAGTGTAACCATCAGATCCTTTACTCCGCCTAACAGTGAAGTTGCTCCAGAGATTTCCTCTGTTCGGTTCGGTAAAAGAAATATAAAGCATTCGGTTTAAACCACATATTTTTGGATTTCCAGCCTATGGTACAGGTAGTATGTAGATAGGTAGTGACTGTGTTTTATTTTGCTAAAAAGAGTGGAAACTGTCTTTCTTCGGTTTCTTTCCGGTCGGTCAGATTTGGAACCGACTTTGTAAAATTTTTCTCTCTTTCTGGGATTAGTGCGGTGTTCCGGTACCGATCGGTTTCAAAAGAACCGACTTTTGCTGGTTCTTTTAAAAAGCCCGTGACACAGTTTGTAACCGATCGGTTGCTTTATTACCTGGCTTGAAAGCCTCTATAGGGTAATTTGTTAGGTTGGCCATGTCTGAGAAACCCAAGAAGAAAACCAGTCCCACTGGGTTTCAACACTGTACTGAGTGTGGGGAGGCCTTTGCTAAGGCCGACCCCCACCACATCTGTGTTTATTGTCTGGGGTTTGACCACCTCAAGTCAGACTGCCAAATCTGTAAGAACTTTCCTAAAACCACTCTAGATAAAAGACTGAGTAGGCTGAAGGAAAGGGAGGCTGGGAAGTCCGTAGATCCGGATGGCCAGCCCAGTTCGGTTGTGGCCGAACCTGAGGAAGTGCCTACTGACCTAGGCAGTACCTCATCGGGCAGAAGGAGAGCCGACCCCGAAGGGTCGGTTCTGCCAAAGAAAAAGCGCAAGTCTGCCGGGTCGGATCCTGTATCCCACTCCCCAACCTTGGACGAAATAGCCAAAGCGATTAGTATTGTCCAATCGCTTAGACCGGTTCCGTCTGAACCGATACCGCCGTTTCGGCGCTCGGTTCGGTCGGATCCATCTCCTCCGGATTATGACCCAGATGCTTATTATGAGGAGTGGGAGGGAGACGAAGACTATCCCAGTGATGACGATGAAGGAAGTCTGGATGTGCCCATTGAACTGGACATCTCCCCAGACAGGCCCTCAGGTGTCTCTCCTCCCAGGCTGTCTGAGTCCCTTTCACACTTTTTGTTCTACAAAAGGGTGGCAGAAACCCTGCAGCTTCCCTTGGTTGAAGCAGCAGAAGAGGATGAAGAGCCTGATTTTGTGGAAATGATGGACATCCCAGAGTCCAAAAAGCTGTCTATCCCTTTTAATAAATCTTTGGGGAAACAGACACACAAAATTTTATAAACCCCTAATTCAATACATCCTGTGGATAAGAGAATGGACAGGAGGTATTTGTTATCAGGCTCAACTGCGGAGTTCCTTTCAAACAACATGAAGTCTTGCTATATTATGACTATTGCAGTTTGTCCCAGCCTTAGAACTGCTCCGGAGGTGAAAGAGTTAACTTCCATGCAGAGCATGGAGCTTAGAGCGCGAGCTCGGTTCAGAAGCTCTGTTAGGCTGGTTTCAAACCGAAACCGTCAGATTTTTACTCTTCTCACTGAACGGTGTCGCCTGGAGATTCCTCCTGTTGCTCGGTTCATTTCTTCGTTTAAAGCGCTATTTCTCGTTTAATTTAACCGGATTTCATTATTTTAACCGCAAAACCGATCAGTTCAGGCTCTGTCTATGGTAATCGTAAGTAATAGATAGGGTTTTTTTCTGTGTGGAACTTAGAATATACACGGTTCAAGTTGAACCGATCGAGTTGTATTAAATATAACTTTAAAGCCTTTAAGGCTTCTTAGAGTGCGGTTCCCGGTTCTTCAAACAACATGAAGTCTTGCTATATTATGACAATTGCAGTTTGTCCCACCATTAGAACTGCTCTGGAGGTGAAAGAGTTAACTCCATTCCATGAATGGAACTTGGAGCACGAGCTCTAAAGAGAAGCTCTGTCTGTGTAATTTCAAACCTGAACTGTCAGATTCTTTACTCCGCCTCACTGAACAGTCGCTCCAGAGATTTCTCCTACTGCTCGGTTCATTTCTCGGTTTAAACAGTGTTTTCTCGGTTCGATTCAACCGAGAATAGTTTAATTTTAACCGCAAAACCGATCGGTTCAAGCTCTGTCTGTGGTATCGTAATAATTCATATTTTAATTCTGTGGAACGTGTAAGTTTTATCGTTCGGTTTTGAACCGATCAGATTGGGTTAAAACTTAAAGTTTTAAATTTGAGATTTTAGAGTGCGGTTCCGGTTCTTATTGGTTCTAAAAAGCAGTTTCATTCGTTTTTTCCAATACCGTGACGGTTAGGAACCGATAAGGGTGTCTTGCCTGGCACTGCCGTTTAAAGGGCAAGTTTTTCTGGTTAGGCTGGCATTATGTCTGAGAAACCCAAAAGAAAAACCAGGCCCACTGGTTTCAACACTGTGATGTCTGTGGGAAGTCTTTCAAGGCTGACCCACACACCACATGTGTTTATTGTCTGGGTTTGACCACCTCCAGTCAGACTGCCAGATTTGTAAGAATTTCCTGCAGCCACCCTGGAAAAGAGACTGGGCAGGCTCAGGAGGAGCAGGGAGACAAAAGTCCGCTGACCCGGATGGCCAGCCCGGTTCAGTGCCAGCCGAATGGAGGGAGTGCCTCTGACCAGGCGAGACTTCTCGCAAACGAAAGCTGGCTTGGATGAACCGTTCCAGTAAAGAGAACAAGAAAGTCAGCAGGTTTGGAGCCCAAAATTTTACTCCAACTGCTGCAGAGATAGCAAGAGCTATTCAGATTGTCCAGTCACTTTCTCCAGTTCGTCCGAACCGCCACTATCTGGTAAAGGTCGGTTCGGTCGGTTCCATCGGTTCAGGAATATGATGTTGAGGAGTTTTATGAACCAGAGGAGGGGAGGATGATTATGAACAGTATGAATGTGACTTAGAGGGTCTGGTGTGCCATTTGAACCGGACAGCTCCTCAGACAGACCTTTGAATCTCCCCCATGCTTTCTGAGTCCCCTCTCATTTTATGTTTTACAAAAAGTTGTTGAACCCTCCAGCTTCCTTTGGAGGAAGCTGTGGATGAGCAAGAGGAGCCTGATTTTGTAGAAATGATGGATATACTAGAGTCTAGGAGATTGTCTATTCCTTTGCATAAGTCATTTAGAAACAAACAATAAAATCTTAAAACTCCTAATTCTGTGCCTCCTGTAGATAAAAAGATGGACAGGAGGTACACACTGTCGGGTCCTGATACAGAATTCTTTCTCAGCAATGCAGTCATGTTAGTAGTTCAGGCTGCAGCCTGTGATAAAGCTAATATTCCCTGGCTTCACATCCTCCTGACAAGGATTCCAGGAAGATTGATGCCATGGCAAAAACAGTACATGGCAGCGTCCTTGGGACTCAGGCAAGCAAATTATATGGCTTATGTAGCAAGGTATCAGAAATCTAGATGGGATACTGTTATGGATTTAGCCAAACAGGTCCCTGGCCAGCTTGCTAGTGAGCTGGAGCAGGTGGCTTGCCGATGGCATTGAGGCTTCTAGGTGCAGTTTCATGCTGCTGTGGATTTTAATGATGTTTCCTCTAGAGTCATGGCCACATCTGTAGCTTTTCGTAGGTTGGCCTGGCTCAGGTGTGCTAGCTTGTCACAGGATACCCAGTCTAAGGCTATGGATTTTCCTGTGGTGGAAATTCTCTGTTTGGGGAGCAGACAGAGAATTATATGAAGAAGATGGATGAATATAGACTACCTATAAAAGTGCCCAAGCCAAGGAGGCAGGCCACTCCTCAGAGGCACACCCCCAGGGTTAGGGGTAGGCCTTTCCACAGGCCTTTTTACCAAACCCAGGCCTCCTCTGTTTATGCTCAGAGGGGGTTCTTCAGAGGCAGAGGCAGACGGGGCGCGGGCAGGCCTGCCCCCACCCCTCAGCCTAAAGCACCTGCCAAGCAGGCACCCTTATGGGGTGCCCAGGGCCGATTCTCCTTTACCAGTAGGGGGCAGGTTGGCTTACTTCAGTCAGAACTGGGTGTCTTTAACTTCAGACAACTGGGTTCTGGAAGTAGTAAGCCAGGGTCTGGTTCTCAGCTTCCAAAAGTTCCCAAAGATGAGAATCAGGTCTTTTCCACCTGCAAGCTCTTTAGAGACCTTTACTGTAGAAGCAGAGGTCTCAACCCTGTTAGCTCTCAGAGCGGTAGAAAGGGTTCCTCCTCACACCAGGGCAAGGGTCTGTACTGAGATACTTCCTTACCCCAAAAGACAGGAGAATGCGGCCCATTTTAGACCTCAGATATCTGAACAAGCATTTTTGAAACCAAAGTTCAGAATGGTAACTCTGGCAATGATTTTACCTTCTCTAAGGCCAGGGACTGGCTAGCTTCCCTGGACCTCAAGGATGCCTATTTTCACGTCCTAATCAGAAGCTCCCACCGAAAGTACCTCAGATTCGAACTGCCCTCAGGTCACTACCAGTTCAGAGCAATGCCCTTCGGCCTTACCTCTGTCCCAAGGGTATTCACAAAATGTCTGGCAGTAGCAGTGGCTCACTTAAGGAGGCAAAGGATTGCTGTTTTTCCCTATCTGGACGACTGGCTCATTGTAGGCCAGTCCCCAGAATAGGTAAAATCTCACCTGCAAGTCACCCAGCAGCTTCTCACCTCCCTGGGCTTCCTGCTAAATATACCAAAGTCGGTTCTGGAACCAGTTCAGGTACTCACCTGCATAAGTGCAGAATTGGACACAAATCTGGCCAGAGCTTTTCTTCCCTTAGAAAGGGTAAGGAACTTGGTGGCTCTGGCCTCCTCCTTCACTCTGCAGGTCTCTCGACCAGCAAGACACTTTTTGCAGCTCCTGGGGCACATGGCTGCGTCCACAGCTGTAGTGCAGGGAGCAAGATTTCAAATGAGAGACATTCAGTTTCACTTGAGAGCCTATTGGTCTCAGAGAAGAGACCCCCTTTCCAAGTTGGTCCCAGTGACCCGAACCTTGATCCAGGCCCTCCAGTGGTGGCAGGATCAGAGCAGTTTAAGACTGGGGGTCCCCTTCATTCCCCTTTCTCACACTTTGACCCTCACTACGGATGCTTCCCTCCTGGGGTGGGGAGCCCACATGGGCGATCTCTCCACTCAGGGAGTGTGGTCCCCCCAGGAATCTCTGCTCCACATCAATTTGCTGGAACTCAGAGCTGTCTTTTTAGCACTTCAAGCGTTTTCTGCTTCTGTCCACAACAAAGTGGTACAAGTCAGAACAGACAATACCACAACAATGTGGTACATCAACAACAGGGGGCACTCGGTCTTGACCTTGTGCACCGAGGCAATGAAGTTGTGGTCTCTGGCCTATTCCTGAACATTTCCTCATAGCAGTTCACCTTCCAGGAAAGGACAATGTCCTAGCAGATGCTCTCAGCAGGATTTCTCAGGGCCATCACGAATGGTCTCTGGATCCTCAAGTACTGGGGATAGTCTTTGCCAGATGGGGCACCCCTCAGATAGATCTTTTTGCAGCCCCGGACAATCACCAACTTCCACTGTTCTGTTGCAGGCCCCCAGTGTTGGGCTCAGTCCCCCTGGACGCCCTTCTCCTGGATTGTGAAGGGAAGTTTCTTTATGCTTTCCCCCCTTCCCTCTCCTATTCAAGGTGTTAGTAAAAATCAGATCCCAGCCTTGCAGGGTGATTCTGATTGCCCCAGATTGGGTCAGGCAGCCCTGGTACCCACTCCTTCTGTCCCTGACAGTCCATCTCCCCCTGTGTCTCCCCAGGAATCACAACCTATTAACCTGTGCCCAGGGGAGAGTTTGGTATCCGAACCTCAAATCCCTCAACCTCAAGGCCTGGCTCTTGAGGAGTTAGAATTTACTGACTACACCTCTCTCAAGGTGTTCTTGAAATCCTAAAGGCTTCTAGGAAGCCTTCCACTAGGGCTACTTATAATTCTAAGTGGAAAAGGTTCTCCATTTGGTGTTCTGGGAAACATATTTCCCCAGAATCTGCTGATTTGCCCATTGTGTTAGATTACATGGTCCATCTTAATTCTTTGGGCCTGAGACCAGCTACCCTGAGAGTTCATTTGGCAGCTGTCTCTGCTTTTGTTTCAGCAGGAAAGCCATCCTCTCTTTCCGCTCACCCTGTATTTTCCAAGTTTTTTAAGGGATTACTTCATACTAATCCACCTTTTCGGGATCCGGCCCTGCCTGGGACCTTAATGTTTACTTGCCCAGTTAATGCAACCCCTTTTGAACCTCTGTTTTCTGCAGAGCTTAAGTATCTAACTTGGAAAACTGTTTTCCTAGTGGCTATCACTTCTGCTAGACGTAAGTGAGTTGCAAGCCTTGTCAGTAGAAACTGACTTTAATTCTTTCCACAGGATAAGGTAGTCCTCAGGACTAACAGGAAGTTTTGCCTAAGGTGGTTTCAGATTTCATCTTAACCAATCTATCTCCTTCCAGTGTTTTTCACTGAACATTCCTCTTCTGGTGAGGAGATTGCACAGTTTGGACGTTAAGAGGGCCCTTAGTTACTATATAGAACGTACAAGGGTCACAGGTTCGAATCCTCCAACTTTTTCTCCACTTATGGTGAGGTTGGGAAAGGAAACCTGCCACTAAGAGATCAATTGCCAGGTGGATTGTCTCTTGTATCCAATTTTGTTATCAGAAACTGGGCAGATCCCCTCTGGCTTGAGGCTCATTCTACCAGAGGTACAGACGTCTCTAGCTGCTGCCAGAGACATCCCTATATTGAGACATGTCAGGCTGCTACTTGGAAAACGGTACACACTTTCACAAGCATTACTCCCTGGATGTCCAGGCTAGGAGAGATGCTTGGTTTGGCACAGCTGTGCTCAGAGCCTGTTCCCTAAGTAGGTTCTGTCCCTCCTCCATGGAGGTACTGCTGTGTAGTCTGCAATTGTCATTAATATAGCAAGACTTCATGTTGTTTGAAGAAAAAATTACTCACCTTAGTAATGTTGTTTCTTCTAATGGAGTCTTGCTCTATGATGACCTCCCCAGCCTGCCCCTCTCAGAACTTCTACTTGGGTATGGGGTGGTCAGTAGTGTGGGCACTATTTTATGCCCTTTTTTATGTGTTTTCACCCTTCTTGGGTTGGGGGTGTGGTGTTTTCATTTTTTCCTTATATTTCTCTCATATTGTTAAATTATACTATTAGTTCTGGTCCCCTGACTTGAGTCTTTTGTGTTGGGACCAGCAATAGGTGTTAATATTTAGGTAGCCAGTTGGCTAGTGTGAGTTACAGCTTCCACACAGACCTTAGTGAGTTTTGCTCGAAGATCTGACATTTCAGGTTTGAAATTACACAGACAGAGCTTCTCTTTAGAGCTCGTGCTCTAAGTTCCATTCATGGAATGGAGTTAACTCTTTCACCTCCGGAGCAGTTGTAATGGTGGGACAAACTGCAATTGTCATAATATAGCAAGACTCCATTAGAAGAAACAACATTACTAAGGTGAGTAATTTTTTCTTATTGGTTCTAAAAAAAAACGGATTTCATTACGGTTTTTTCCATGACCCGTGACACGGTTTGGAACCGATAAGGGTGTCTTGCCTGGCACTGCCTTTAAAAGGGCAAGTTTGTTGGTTAGGCTGGCATCATGTCTGAGAAACCCAAAAGAAAAACCGGGCCCACTGGGTTTCAACACTGTAGTGTCTGTGGGGAAGCCTTTGCCAAGTGGCTGACCCACACACTACATGTGTCTATTGTCTGGGGTTTGACCACCTCATTTCAGACGCCAGATTTGTAAAAATTTCCCTACAGCCACCCTGGACAAGAGAGTGGGCAGGCTCAGGGAACGAGAGGCCAAAAAGTCCGCTGACCGATGGCTAGCCGGTTCGGTGCCAACCGACCGGAGGGAGCGCCTGACCAGGGCTAGACTCTCGGCAAGGAAAAGCTGGCTCTGAGGAGCCAGTTCCAGCAAAGAAATCAAAAAAATCAGCAGGTTTGGAGTCCAAAATTCCTTCTCCAACTGCTGCAGAGATAGCCAGGGCAATACAGATTGTCCAGTCCCTGTCCCCGGTTCCCTCCGAACTGCCACTGTCTGGCAAAATGTCTGTTCGGTCGGTTCCAGTGGTTCAGGATTATGATATAGAAGAGTTCTATGAACCAGAGGAGGGGGATGAGGATTATGATCAGTGTGAATGTGACTTTGAAAGTCTGGATGTGCCCATTGAACGGACATCTCCCCAGACAGACCTTCAGGTGAGTCTCCCCTAGGCTTTCTGAGTCCCTTCTCATTTTTGTTTTATAAAAGTTGCTGAGACCCTCCAGCTTCCCTTAGAGGAGGCTTTGGATGAGCAAGAGGAGCCTGACTATGTGGAGATGATGGATATCCCAGAGTCCAGGAGGTTGTCCATCCTTTACATAAATCTTTAGAAAACAAACAATAAAAATTTAAAGCTCCTAATTCTGTGCCTCCTGTGGATAAAAAGATGGACAGGAGGTACTTTTGTCAGGTCCTGATACAGATTTTCTTTCACAGCAATGCAGTCATGTTAGTAGTTCAGGCTGCAGCCTGTCATAAAGCTAATATTCCACTGGCTTCACATCCTCCTGACAAGGATTCCAGGAAGATTGATGCCATGGCCAAAACAATACATGGCAGCATCCTTGGGACTCAGACAAGCTAACTATATGACTTATGTTGCAAGATACCAGAAATCTAGATGGGATACTGTCATGGCCTTAGCCAAACAGGTCCCTGGCCAGCTCGCAAAGGAGCTGGAGCAGGTGGCTCTTGATGGTATTGAGGCATCTAAGGTGCAGGTCCATGCTGCAGTGGATTCTAACGATGTATCCTCTAGAGTCATGGCGACATCTGTGGCTTTTTGGAGATTGGCCTGGCTCAGGTGTACTACTTTGTCACAGGATACCCAGTCTAAGACTATGGATTTTCCTGTGGTGGGAAATTCTCTGTTTGGGGAGCAGACAGAGAATTATATGAAGAAAATGGATGAATATAGAACCACTTACAGAGTGCACAAGCCAAGGAGCGCAAGCCGCTCCTCAGAGGCAGCCCTCCAGGGGTAGGGGTAGGCCTTTTCACAGGCCTTTTACCAGACTCAGGCCTCCTCCTCTTCAGCCTATGTACAGAGGGGTTCTTCAGAGGGAGAGGCAGACGGTTCGAGCAGGCCTGCTCCCATCCCTCAGCCTAAAGCCCTGCCAAACAGGCACCCTGATGGGATGCCCAGGGTCGCTCTCCACTGCCTGTAGGGCAGGTTGGCTCACTTCGTCCAGGACTGGCAATCTTTAACTTCAGACAGGTGGGTCCTGGAGTAGTGAGCCAGGGTCTGGTTCTCAGCTTCAAGAAATTTCCAAAGATGAGAGCCAGATCTTTTCACCTACAAACCCTTTAGAGACTCTTGCTTTGAAACAGAAGTCTCAACCCTCCTGGCTCTCAGAGCTGTAGAAAAGGTTTCTCCTCTCACCAGGGCAAGGGTCTGTACTCCAGGTACTTCCTTACCCCAAAAAAGACAGGAGAGTGGCGGCCTATCCTGGATCTAAGATATCTAAACAAGCACCTTTTAAAGCCAAAGTTCAAAATGATGACACTGGGAATGGTTTTACCCTCCCTAAGGCCAGGGGACTGGCTAGCCTCCCTGGACCTCAAAGATGCCTACTTCCATGTTCTTATCGGAAGCTCCCATCGAAAGTACCTCAGATTCGAACTGCCCTTAGGCCATTATCAGTTCAGAGCAATGCCCTTCGGCCTCACTTCTGCCCCAAGGGTGTTCACAAAATGTCTGGCAGTAGCAGTCGCTCACCTAAGAAGGCAAAAGATTGCCATTTTTCCCCTACCTGGACGACTGGCTCATTGTCGGTCAGTCTGCAGACCAGGTCAAATCACACCTGCTAGTTACCCAGCAGCTGCTTACCTCTCTGGGATTTCTTCTCAATCTTCCAAAGTCAGTTTTGGAACCTGTCCAGGTACTCACCTTTATAGGCGCAGAACTGGACACAAAGCAGGCCAGAGCCTTCCTTCCCTTGGAAAGGGTAAGGACCTTAGTGGCCCTGGCCGCCTCCTTCACTCTGCAGGTCTCTCGACCAGCAAGGCATTTCCTGCAGCTCCTAGGGCACATGGCTGCCTCCACAGCTGTGGTGCAAGGAGCAAGATTTCAGATGAGGGACATTCAGTTCCATTTGAGAGCTTTCTGGTCTCAAAGAAGAGATCCTCTATCCAAGTTAATCCCAGTGACTCTAACTCTGATCCAGGCCCTTCAGTGGTGGCAGGATCAGAGCAATCTGAGACAGGGGGTGCCTTTCATCCCTCTGTCCCATTCCTTGACCCTTACTACAGATGCATCTCTCTTGGGATGGGGAGCTCACATGGGCGACCTCTCCACCCTGGGATTATGGTCCTCTCAGGAATCTCTGCTCCACATCAATCTGTTGGAACTCAGAGCTGTTTTTCTAGCACTTCAGGTTTTCTCATCATCTGTTCAGAACAAGGTGGTACAGGTCAGAACAGACAACACCACTACAGTGTGGTACATCAACAAACAAGGGGGCACTCGGTCTTCGACCTTGTGCACAGAGGCGATGAAGTTGTGGTCTCTGGCTTACTCCCTGAACACTTCCCTCATAGCAGTTCACCTCCCAGGCAAGGACAATGTCCTGGCAGATGCCCCTCAGCAGGATTTCCCAGGGCCATCACGAATGGTCACTGGATCCCCTAGTACTGGGATAGTGTTTGCCAGATGGGGCACTCCTCAGATAGATCTTTTCGAAGCCCCAGACAATCATCAACTTCCACTGTTTTGTTGCAGGCCCCCAGTGTTGGGCTCAATTCCCCTGGATGCCTTTCTGCTCGATTGGGAAGGAAAGTTTCTTTATGCCTTTCCCCCCTTCCCTCTCCTGTTCAAAGTACTAGTCAAAACCAGGTCTCAGCCCTGCAAAATGATCCTGATTGCTCCAGACTGGGCCAGACAGCCCTGGTACCCACTCTTTCTGTCCTTAGCAGTCCATCTTCCCCTGTGTCTCCCCAGGAACCACAATCTGTTAACCTGTGCTCAGGGGAGAGTTTGGTATCCGAATCTCAAATCCCTCAACCTCAAGGCTTGGCTCTTGAGCAGTTAGAGTTGCTGATTTGCAACTTTCTCAGTCTTCTGAAATCCTGAAGGCTGCTAGAAGCCTTCCACCAGGGCTACCTATAACTCCAAGTGGAAAGGTTTTCCATATGGTATTCTGGTAAGCATGTTTCCCAGAATCTGCTGATCTACCCACTGTATTGGACTACATGGTCCATCTTAATTCTTTGGGACTGAGACCAGCCACCCTGAAAGTGCACTTGGCTGCTGTCTCTGCCTTCATTTCAGCAGGGAAGCCGTCTTCTCTTTCTGCTCATCCTGTATTTTCCAAGTTTTTTAAAGGATTGCTTCACACCAATCCTCCATTCAGGGACCCTGCCCCGGCTTGGGATCTTAATGTATGCATTGCTCAGCTAATGCAACCCCTTTGAGCCTCTGTCTTCGGCAGAGCTTAAGTATTTGACTTGGAAAACTGTATTTCTGGTAGCCATCACTTCTGCCAGGTGTATAAGTGAGTTACAGGCTTTATCAGTAGAAACTGACTTTATTTCCTTTCACAGGGATAAAGTAGTCCTCAGGACTAACAGGAAGTTTTTGCCTAAGGTGGTTTCAGATTTCCACCTTAACCAATCTATTTCACTTCCAGTGTTCTTCACTGACCATTTCTCCTCTGGTGAGAGGAGGCTGCACAGCTTAGATGTTAAGAGGGCCCTAAGTTACTACATAGAGCGTACCAAGGGTCACAGGTTTGACTTCCTCCAACTGTTTCTCACTTATGGTGAGGTTGGGAAAGGGAGACCTGCCACTAAGAGATCCATTGCCAGGTGGATCGTTTCTTGTATCCAATTTTGCTATCAAAAGCTGGGTAAGGTTCACCCCTCAGGCCTGAGGGCTCACTCTACCAGAGGTACAGCTGCATCTCTAGCTGCTGCTAGAGACATCCCTATCTTGGAGATATGTCAGGCAGCTACTTGGAAGCCAGTACACACTTTCACCAAGCATTACTCCCTGGATATTCAGGCCAGGAGGGCTGCTCGGTTTGGCACAGCCGTGCTTCAGAGCCTATTCCCTAAGTAGGTTCTGTCCCTCCTCCATGGAGGTACTGCTGTGTAGTCTGCAATAGTCATAATATAGCAAGACTTCATGTTGTTTGAAGAAAAAATTACTCACCTTAGTAATGTTGTTTCTTCTGATGGAATCTTGCTATATTATAACCTCCCCCCCAGCCTGCCCCTCTCAGAACTCCCACTTTGGGTATGGGGTGGGTAGTCCTCTGTTGGCATTTATTGATGCCCTCTTTCATGTTTGGGTGTTGTGTTTATTTAGTTATTTTATCTTATTTTTCTGGTCCACTGACTTGAGTCTTTGTGTTGGGAGCATGAAAAATATGTTAATATATTAGTGGCCAGTTGGCTAGTGTAGGTTACAGCTTCCACACAGAACCTTAGTGAGTTTTTGCTCGTAAAGATCTGACGGTTTTGGTTTGAAACCAGCCTAACAGAGCTTCTGAACCGAGCTCAGCGTTCTAAGCTCCATGCTCTGCATGGAAGTTAACTCTTTCACCTCCGGAGCAGTTCTAAGGCTGGGACAAACTGCAATAGTCATAATATTGCAAGACTCCATTAGAAGAAACAACATTACTAAGGTGAGTAATTTTTTCTTCTAGACCAAGGTCTCCTCCGCCAGGATCGGCACCGTATTTTCAGACGCCAAGCTACCATCCACTGTGCTTTCGTACTTCTGGATATCTTCCGTCGGTGTACCAGGCAGCAGGTCTCTCTTCGCCAGAGTACCCGTCGCTGGGCTGTGTCCATAGTTATCCTGCGTCTGCTTGTCTGCCGTCGGGGTACCAGATGTCGGGATATCCAACGTCAAGTTATGGCTCCGGTTTTCAGCCAGTCTACCAGCCTCTTCCACTCCCCCCCCCCCCACTTCCTCAACCACAGGTGGACTTCTGGGCTATTCTCCAGTCCTGGTGGTCCGAAACGGAGTCTCGACTAGTCTCAGAATTGGGCAGCGGTCATCTGGTAGCAGCCTCTTCCCTTGTGGGCCCCAATCTGACACATTGGTCCCCTTCATCAAGTGAGTTCCGTCCCTCCATGTCAGGCCTGACAAAGGGCACAGCTACCTCTCATAAGGGCAGACCTCCTGCTCCAGCTCAAGGTGGGTCCCTGCCCATGAGTTGTATCTTCAGTCTCGATTCATTCGTTTGACTTGGATTCAGACTTAGACTCCTCTTCCTCAGTCTCTGGCTTCAAGATTTCTCCCCCGGACGAGCCCACAGCTAAGTAGTCTCTGAAGTCTCCTGAAAAGAATTGCAGAGGCCTGTGATTGGAAGGCTGATGGCCAGAACACCAAACAAGAGACTGGCTGAGCATTTGGACATGCCTGAACTGTCCCTAGTCCTCATGCCCCCATGGTTGGAGCCTCACGATTATCGCGCTTCTTCCATCTGGCTAATGCCCTCCTCCATTCCGGCAGTGGCCAAGAAGGCGGACAGGACTTACTGTATGCCAGATATGCCAGAGGGGAAAGACCACCTTAGCATTCACCCTAAAGCGGACTCTGTGGTCATTCATGTGGCTCATGACAGATCCACCAAACCTAAACACATGAGCACCTCTTCCCCCTGACAAGGAGTCGCAGCTTGATCAGTTTGGGTGTAAATTGTATTCGTTCTCTACTCTGGCTATGCACGCCCTCATTTATATGGCGCACATTTTGGTGTACCAAAAATCCTTCTTTCGCCAGTTAGAGATGGTCATCAAGGCCATGCTGGACTCTGATGCGAAGGAACCCTCTCTGACACCATTGGGTCAGCTAAGGTCGCTTGTTGCCACTCTCTGAGGGTGACTTTTGATGCTGTGGATTCCTCAGCTAGGGGTACGGCCTCCGCAGTCTGCCTCTGGAGGTATTATTGGCTGAGAGTCTCGGGGTTAGCACCTGATGTCCAGGCTGCCATCCAAGATGCTCCTTTCCGGGGTTCCATCCTCTTCAGAGGAGATGCACAAGACATCATCAGAAACCTCCAGGATAAGGGGCAGGTGTTGCATTCAGTTCAGACTATGTACCTCATCGGCTGTCAGGCGAAGAAGCCCTTTTATCGCTAGCAGAGATGGCGGACGAAGCAACGACAACAGGCCAGATGTCAGAACAAACATCGGGCCCCCTCAGCAAAGACCACACCTCCAGCCAAGAACCAGAGGACTTCAGGGGCATCCCTCCCCAACCCATCAGAGGACTTCAGAGGTATCCCTCCCCAACCCTCCCTCCGCCTCTTGACTTGCAGCCCGCCTCCCCTCCTCCTGTTCTTCAGTTGGAGGAACTGGTGGGTGGAAGATTCTCCAGTCATCTGGCAGGGTGGGAGGCGATTACTGCAGATTCGTGGGTCTTTCACCTAATCTCCCAGGGCCACACATTGGAGTTTCTGGAGAGACCCCCAGACAACCATCCAGGCAGGGTGGGACAAATCATTTTGTGAGCTGGTGGTCAGTTTGATCACTAGCTTTCAAAATCTGATAGCCACACCAATATTTGTAGTGGTTATTCTTTTTAAGGGTTCAAAAATCACTTTGTAGGCAAGTAGCCAAGTTGGCCAGTAACTTTCAAAATGTGGTAGCCAAACCAATTTTTAAGTAGCCATTGGCTACCTGGCTACCCTGTTTGTCTCACTCCTGCATCGGGCGTCCATCCTTTTACACAAGGGGCACACATTTCCGTCATCAGAGAAGAGATAGAGGCTCTCTCTAAACCAGATAGGAAGAGGGTGATACTCTCACTTCTTCCTGGTTCCCAAAAAGATGTGAGATCTACACCCAGTACTAGACCTCAGCACCCTAAATCTGTACATAGAGTACAAAACATTTTGAATGCTGACCCTTCCAGGCCTGTTGCCCATGCTGCACAACGGACAATGGCTGTGCACTCTGGACATGCAGGATGCGTACCTGCCCATGCCAGTCTTTCAAGCCCATTGTGGCTACCTCAGTTTCTCCTTTCAGGGAGAACACTACCAGTTCAAGGCCCTCCTGTTTGGCCTGTCCTTGGCACCCAGGGTTTTTTACGAAGTGCCCGGCGGTAGTGGCAGCAGCCTTGAGGCACTTTGAGGGCCACTATATTTTCGTGTACCTTGACGATTGGCTGATCTCGGCCCCGTCAAGGAAGCAACTGGAAATGTCACTTTCGGCGACCCTGGACCTGTTAGCCCAAGTGGGAGTTATAGAGAACTACTCCAAGTCTCACCTTACCTCCTCCCAGTGCATGCAGTCCATTGGAGTGGTGCTGGATATGGCCCAAGGTCAGGCTTTCCGCCCTTTGGACAGTGTGGAAACCTTGCAACAGCAGGCATGGTTGGTGGCTTCCAGTCGTTGGATTTCGGTCAGGTCAATGCTGCGCTTTCTGGGCCTTATGGCAGCAGCCAACCCGACTGTCCTTCTGGCCAGGCTCCACATGCGGATTTCGCAGTGGATGCTCAGGGTTCAGTGAGACCAGAGATTGGATGACCTCGACCACAAAGTCTTGGTCTCCACATCGATGCGTCGGGATGTCCTGTGGTGGCCAGATCTCCGCAGTCTCTGCAAGGGAGTTCCTTTTCAGCCCCCATCTCCCATCCAGACCCTGACCACGGACGCTTCAGGGCTGGGTTGGGGGGCTCATCTAGAGACTCACAGCACCCAAGGACTGTGATCTCAGTCAGAACTGTCTCTGCACATCAGTGTGTTGGAGATGCAGGCGGTGCTGTATGCTCTGCAGGCCTTTCAGCACCTCCTCAGTCCAGGTCCACTGCTGATCTAATCGTACAATATGTGAGTAGTTTGGTATCTTAACAGTCAAGGGGTCACTTGTTTCTACCCTTTCTGCAGTGAAGTGATACATGTCTGGAACTGGGCGATTCTGCGTCCGATCTCCCTTGCTGCAGTTCATGTCCTGGGTGTCTAGAATGTCCTGGCGGGCAGTCTCAGCCGCACTCAGGCCAAGGCTCACGAGTGGGGACTAAAACAGTTGGTGGTCAAAAGCATTTTCGTCCTGTGGGGTCATCCAGATCTTGATCTGTTTGCTTTCCTATCCAACGCAAAACTTCCCAAGTTGTACACTTTCGTTCCAGAGCCTGGTGTTTTGGGGCAAGACGCACTATTTCTTTACTGGACAGAGACGGTCTTGTACGCCTTTCCTCCCTTTTCGATTCTGCAGTGGGTACTGCTCAAGTTGCAAGCGGAAGGGGCTCACATGATCCTGATCACCCCACTTTGGCTGCGCCAAATATAGTGCCCCCTTCTGTAGCAGCTGGCAGTGGAGCCCCCCGGTTTGCCTGCCCATCTATCACAACCTCCTGACCCAGGAGGGTGGCGCTCTGGTTCATCCTGGACTCAAGTCCCTTCACCTTCACGCATTGCACCTTTTGACATAGTTGCTTCATGCAGTGGGGTTTCTTCTAGGGAGACCCAAGTCCTTGTGGAGGCCAGAAAGCCTTCTACGAGGACCACTTATGCTATGAAATGGAAGAGATGTTCGAATTGGGCCACTTCATAGAATTGGGACCCTTTTTGGTGCCCTGGTTCCCAGGTCATGGAGTACTTGCTGCACCTCTCTGACCTGGGTCTGAGCTACTCCTTATTGAAGGTTCACCTTTCAGTCATTTTTCCCTACTACATTCCAGAGGAGGGCAAAACTGTTGCTCAGCGGGAGGTTTCCAAAATGTTTCTGAAGGGAATCCTTCACTTGAACCCCCCGGTGCGTAACCCTGTCTCATTGTGGGATTTAAATTTTGTTTTAGAGGAACTCACGTTGCCTCCTTTTGAACTGGCCGCAGGTTGCGACATGAGCTACCTGTCTAGGAAAGTGCACGGAGGACATTGAGGTTGAGGAGGTCTGGACTGGTCCTCTCTGGGACCCCCTCCTCCTCCTCCTCCAGACTGTAGGATTTTAGGCACAGAAACAACAACAAAAAAGTCTTTCTTGGCGTGACCCAGCCCTACTCTGCTACAAACGGGAACAATGTTTTCCGAGGCCGGGCCACAGTCTTGGATATCCGCTACAGTCCTGTCTACTGGGGCTAGACAAAGAGAAAAAAAAAAAGGTGCCAATTTTAAACTGCTGGGAGTAGTTTTAAATTTGTGAAAGCAGCAGTGCCATCCTTTTGTCACGGAGGACATCAGGGGTGAGGAAGTTTGGACTGGTTCTTGCTGGGACCCCCTCCTCCACCAGACTGTAGGACTTCAGGCACGGAAACAAAAAAGCCCCCACACCCTCCACTACAACTTCTTAAATGCCCTGGAAAAGTCTGTGGTTGGCTGTTATGCATAGGAAGAGGTGGGGATTTCCTTTAAGTACATGAGTAGAGCTGACTTTAGTAAATAACCTGCTAATGTTTTTCTCTGTTCCTGTTGAAATCTGCTTACTATTAGGAAGGGACATTATGGGATGGACCTTAGTGCTGTTTTTGAACTGACAGGTGCTAGTACTGTTTTTAGCAATCAAGTACACCTTTTCAAGTAGTAGTGTCTTGTTATCTAGTAGCCTAGTGTGCAACTACAAACAGCAGTCTCCTGTTAATATTTCTAATTATTGTTTCTGGGTATGAGTAACATGAAATTGAGGCTCACCTAGGCTGTCTTATTATTACTTGGCCCCATTTCTGTTGTCTCTCCTAGCCTTGATCTGGAAGGTCCAAAATGATCTCCTCCCCTGGACTGACTTGGCCTTTCTAACTGCTGGCTAGGTAGGTCCCCAGTCATGCCTCCCTTAACTGGTGAATGTAAGGCATCAGTGCTCCCTCCTGCTGTTTGCATTCCCTGACTTGCATTATTACCATTACCTCACTGTCTCTGTTATTACTCACTGTTGTTTATCTTCCCCTCCTGGTGGGTCCTAGGGGAAACCATGAACAGCCTCCAGAGTTTGATTTTTACCTACTCAAACCTCCTTGCAGATGCAGTCTTCCAACTCTGGCCTACTTGGTGCTTGATTTCAAGTCTGCCCTGTTTACCACAAATTTTGTCAAACGATTCCTGAGTAAAACTAGGCCCTCCTGGAGTCGTCTCTCCCTACTTTGCCTATCATGCCTAGTATTGCTTCCATTATTACTTCTTGTTCTGGCAGGAGATATCGAGCTTAACCCTGGCCCACCCTCTCCTCATGTCTCCTTAAACTTCTCTACCCTCCCCCTCAAGTTGGCTATCCACTAAAGGTTTGAAAGTGGCCCATCTAAATATTCGTAGCCTCATACCAAACCTTGCAGAACTCTGCTTGGGTAAGCCACTGTAATCCTGACATCCTGGGTATTACTAGAACATGGTTGAAGCCCACTACTCCTGACTTTGCGTGTGCTCTTCTGGGTTTCAACCTTATCAGGTTTGACCATGCTGGGGAAAAAACGAGGGGGAAGGATACTGATCTTTTACAAAAATGTCCTAAATGTATCTGCTATACCCAATTTGCCTCCCTCCTCACCCTCATGAGTTCCTTCATGTACTGCTCTTGCTATATAACACACAAAAGCTGCACTTAGTTTGTGTATACAGTCCTCCCGAGGGTGGTATGCAAGGGTTGACATACCTCTTTGACTGCATAACACCTGTAGTCTGGGAGAACGAGTTGCTGCTACTAGGTGACCTTAACCTCAACTGGTTAGGGGGCAACTCCAGACAATATGAGCCCCTACTGGCCGGGCTGTCCGTCTCTCAACTTACCTGAGCCTACCAGGCTCTCCACAACAGTGGGGAAAAGTACTCTACTTGACTGGGTGTTGTCCAACAGCCCAGAGAGGGTGGTCGACTCTGGTACCTTCCCAGACTTGATATTGGATTGCACCCCTTCCTTATGTGTCTGGAAGGTCTCCCCTCCGAGGATTCCATACAAAATCCTCTCTATGAGGGATTTCTCTAAATTTCACTTGGAATCCTTCCATGCCAACCTAGGTCTTACAGATTGGTCTCCAGTACTTGATTCCCCCGACACCTCTTCTGCCTTAAACCACTTTCTTGCCATTTTCTCTGCCCTGCAAGACAAGTATGCCCCTTTCATAAAAAGGAGAGTTAGGGGCACTGTTGCAAAATGGCTGCATGGTAGCCTACTGGCCCTTATGAAATCTAGGGATAAATGCCTGGGCTAGATTTAAGGCCTCGCGTGACATATCTGTGTACCAGGAATACAGACACCTCAGAAATGTATGCAAAAAAGCTTTCGGGTCCGCAAAGAGTAATTTCTGCAAATCTGCCTTGTTATTCACAGCCAGAGACCCCAGGAATTTCTGGCGAAATATCAAAAACAGTTAGTGGTTCATCAAAAGGGGATGTATCGGACATGATTATAGGTGGCTCAAATTGTATCTTTAATTCATCGCTCTCCTCTGGGGTTATCCCCGACCTCTGGAAGGTGTTAAGAGTGGTCCCGGTTCTCAAACAAGGCGACTCTAAAAACCTTGAAAATTACCAGCCCATAGCCATTTTATCAGCCGTCGGCAAACTCCTCGAAAAGTTGTTGCCTCCCACCTTTCCGAATATATCCTGTCACATGAGCTGTTGACGCCAGTTCAGCATGGCTTCCAAAAAGGCTACAGCACCTCCACTGCCTTTGCTAAGGTTACCTCCGAGGTCAGGGTTGCCATGAATCAAAGCAAACTGACTGGAGCCATCTTCATTGATCTTTCCAAGGCCTTCAACCTGGTTGATCATGTACTCCTGTGCTCGCAACTCCGGTCCCTGGGCCTGTCCGCACCCATCCTTGGATGGTTTTCCAGCTACCTCCAAGGAATACAGCAACTCACAAAATTCAACAAGGCACTCTCAGAGCCCGGGCCCTGTAAAATCTGGAGTTCCTCAGGGGTCTGTCCTTGGGCCCATCCTTTTCCCCCTATTTATTAACTAACCCCCACTGTGCCATCCGATTGCAGTGCCACTTTGTACGCAGATGACCTGATCATCTTACTCGCTTCCATGACATCAGTGACATAAACCGTCACCGCAGCGTTGACTTCAGCAACATACAATCTTGGCTAATTGCGAATAGACTTGTCCTCAATCTCAGGAAAACACAGGCCATGCTGTTTGGATTCCTGGCTAAGTTAAAAGCATCCCCTGTGCCCCTGAGTATTACTGGCAATGTTGACTCCCCGGTGATGGCTTTTGACTCTGTCAAATACTTGGGCGTTACCCATGACCCTCGGCTTGACCTCTTTCAGCACATTCAACATGTATGCAGAGCTGTTAATAGCAAGTTGGACCTGGCTTACAGAGCATAAAAACAGCCTTAACCCTGCTGCCCATATTGCCCTAGCAAAAGGGGTGTTTCACCCTATGCTTTGCTGTGGTCTCATCACATTTGCACAGGTGGAAAAAAACTCACCTCTCTAAATGGGACGAGGCTTAAAATAACATATTCCGCTTTGTCTTCTCAGATCTTCGTCTCGCCCACCATTGTGACCTTTACAATAAGCTTACTTGGCTCTCACCAGGCCATCATCCGAGCTTTGTCCTTGGTTGTTTCATTGACAGGGTTGCCAGAACGGCCACTCCCCTGGTTATGGCTGAGCTCCTCAAACCTGTGCACTTCTCTTATTCCCTTAGTTCTCAGGGTCCAGTGATATTCCAGGTTCTAAATACCCACACCCTAATGGGTGGCAGAGCATTTGCTTCATGTGCTCTGAGATCATGGAACTCTCTTTCTGCTCATGTTCGTACTACTCCCTCACATGCCAGTTTCCGAAACTCACTCTGGGATCACTTGCTGCTATCCTCGGCCTGCAGCTGCCTACCTAATGCTCTACAATTTTTAAGAATGCTTTTGAGGGGGATATAAATGGTCTTATAGTATATGTTTTTATATTAATTAAGCACTGTTTTAGATTTTATTGTGCTGTATTTTACAGGTGTTTTGAACACTGGAAAAGTGCCTTTAATAAATAAAATTTTGCTTGCTTAATGATGCCAGTGGTCCTCCAAACTTGTGCCATACTGGTTCTCACTTGAGGGGGTACCTGCCAGTACTCTGTGCTTATTTGCTTCTCCTGACCATACCTGCCTACAGTGTGCCTCGCGCAGGTCGTCTGTGTTTTTTGGAATTGTCTCCCTGTCTTTTTGAAATGTCTGTATATTGCTTACCTGTTCGTCATGCATGCATGCCTGTGTTACCTTGAATTGCCTCTGTCTCAGTTCTGAGCTGCCTGTTTATTGTTTACCTGAGCTTTGTATTTCCTGATTGTTACTTGCATCCTTATCTCCTTGTAACCTCCCGGGTTGCATCTGAAAATAGGCATTTGTTCTAGGGACATGGATATGTTGTTCAATCCACACTTCTTGACCAGGTTCCTTGCTGCTTTAAATCTTGCCGGAAGGTCTTCAAGCTGGCTCCTCCCACCTACCCGAGTGATAAAACTCTCGGCTCCGCCCCATGACGCCATATCTTCCTTACCGCTTGGAAGCTCAGGTTCCCTCCTTAGCGCTGTGCGTTTTAGGCCTGGATCCAAACTTGTTGGTTAAACCAAAACTTATTCTTAAATTTTCTGGACTTCAGTCTGTTTCTTACTTCGCACCTGCGATGGACACATCGACTCCCGGATTTCGGCGGTGCCCTTGCAGACAGAAGATGTCTTGGACCGATCCGCACTCCACGTGCGTTTACTGCCTTGGGCTTGAGCACGATGTGCAGGCCTGCGAATTGTGCAAGTCTTTTTCGGTCAACTTCCTCGAAGACCGTGCTGCCAGACTTCAACTTGGGCGCCCTGTGAGACGTATTCCTCCGGTGAAGTCAAAGGAGGCCCATTGGGCGGTGTCCATGGCGGCGGGCTCGGCTGAGCAACTTGAGCAGATGATCACCCTCAAGGAGGAGGCGGCCCAGGCCGCATCTTCTTCTTCCTTGGTCGCGGCATTTATCCCGCTCTCCTTGGGCTCCTCCTACACGGATTCTTTCAAGGAGCTTTGTCAGTCCCTCTCTACTAAAGGTGAGGGTCCATCGGGACATTCCTCTTGGCCCAAGAAGAAGGACTCAAAGGGTAAATCCCACCGTCGACGTTCGTGGGAGCGGGAGAGGTCCCCTTCCCTGGATAGTCGATACTCGACTTCGTTCAAGATTGTGGCTAAGGCCGCTGGGTTCATAGTGTCCCTGTCAGGTCAGCCGGCCGAGACGCCCGTCGACGCAGTCGAGATTTTTCTTGACCTGTTGGACGGGCTGTCGACTGGAGAAGCCGACAACCCTTCTTCACTGGTTCCCCCAGTGGAAACAGAGGACTTGCCTGTGTCTCCTTTGCCGGAGTCCCCGGTCAAGGTTCCCGAGCCGAGGGAGGAATTGGTTTCCCCCGCTCCCTCCCAGACCCACCCTCGGAAACACCGAAGGTCTCGGTCTCAGACCTCCTCTCGGTCCAGCCGACCCCGCCGACATCGGTGGTCTCGGTCTCGGCACCGAGGGAAGCAGCACTGCTTGTGCTTGTCTTCATCCTCCTCGGAGGATAGGCTCCGGTGAAAATTGCATCGGTGCTACGAGGACTTGATGTGGCAGCAGCTCCTTCTGACCGGGAACAAGTCGACCCTGTCACCTTCTCCGGCCATTAAGTGGCTGTCACCTGAGCGGCCGAAACAACCGCTCGTGGTCATCAAGGAGCCGAAACCGGCGCTGGTTGTTCAGCCAAAACCAGCTGCACCACCCATTGTGGTGGAACCCTTGCCTCCACAACCTAAAACTGGGGCTCTGACCAAGGATTCTCAGTCGGGTCAGGGGCTGCCCCATCGGTTGTCGGTTACCCTTACTCCCGATCGGCCTCAGCAGGTGGAGGGTGGCTCAGGCCCTAGGCAGCTGTTTGCAGACTCCTCTGAGTCTGATGATGACTCTTCCCTGTTCTCCAGGCCCTTCGACCTGGAGTCCACTGGGGGCAGTCAGTGGACGAGAGCCCAGTCTCGTTCATGGGAATGCTTCCGCTCATCTCAGAGTCTACTGGTATGAAGCTTGAACCCGTGTCAAAGTGGGCCAAGTATCCCCTCATGGAGATACTGGACCGAGGGGTTCTCCCACGGAGGCCTTTCCAGTGGCTGAAGCCATTGTTGGCCCAGCTCTGAAGTTATGGCAGCGGCTGGCTTCTTGTCTTGCTCCTTCGGCCAGGATGGCCAGGAAGTATGTGGTCCCCATCGGCTCATTCGCTGGTTTGTCGGAGTACCCCTCTGCAGAGGGGCTTGTGACCGACAGTGTTTTCCAGTGTTCTGGAAACGCTAGGGATGTGGACAAGCCTCCCGACAAAGAGTCCAAGACACTGGACTACGCTGGGCGAAAAGTCTACGCTGCGTCCTCCTTAGGCCTTCGTTAGGCCAGTTTGGCTGCACTGATGGCACACTTTTTCCATGCACTTTTGGGCTCCCTGGATGAGGTGATTCCTCATCTCCCGACTAACCTCCAGACTACGGTCAAGCAGGTGCAGGATCAGGGAAAAGTGGTGGCAAAGCAGCAGCTCCAAACTGCTCTTGACATTGGAGACTCTTGTGCCCAGTCAGTAGTAGCCACAGTGGCTATGTGCCGTAGAGCTTGGCTGCGGAACTCCACCTTCACGGCAGATACCCAGCACAAGCTGGCAGACGTACCCTTCCTAGGTACCTACTTGTTTGGTCCCGGGGTGGAGGGTCGTTTGCAGAGGATCGAGAAGTCCAGTACCACCTTGGACTTGGTCATGTCTGCCCAGAAGGACAAAGGCCGCCAGCAGCAGCGTAAGCCCTTTCGGCCTTCTGCCCCTGCGGCACGTCCGGCCCAGCAACACCAGCATCAGGGCCAGCAGGCTCACACTTGGCACCCCAAAGCCAAGCCTGCAGTTTCCTCCAGCAGGAAGCCGAGAGGAAAAGGCCCAGGACATCCTTCGGCCGGTCCTTCCTCCAAGCCTGTCCAGTGACGGGTTGAGGGGTGTCTCCACCAGCCTCGTCACTCCCCACTGGGTTCCCACCGTGGTGGGACGGCTCCACCACTTTCTTTCCACCTGGTCCGCTATCACCACGGACTGCTGGGTGCTGGAAGTGGTAGGAAAGGGTCTGCCTCTGGAATTCGAGCAGGCCCCACCCTATTGAGCCGTCGCCCCATGGGGGGCTACGGGGTCCGCAGTCTCTGTCGGCTTGTCGAGCCGACATTGCCCTGCTCCTCCAAAAGGAGGTGATCAGGGAGGTGGCGGATCCTCCACCAGACCTAGGATTTATGTCCAGGTATTTCCTGGTCCCAAAACGGATTGGGGGCTGGCACCCCATTCTAGACCTACACGACCTGAACAAGTTTCTAAGGTCTCGAACCTTCAGGATGGTCACTCTGGCTCAGATCATTCCATCCTTGGAATGAGGCATGTGGTTCTGTTCTCTGGACCTCTAGGACACGTTCTTTCACATCCCACTCCGTCTGTCCCACCAGCGATTCCTCTGCTTCAGGGCGGAGGAGTCCCTTTACGAGTTCCAGGCCATGCCCTTCGGCCTCTCTCCAGCTCCCAGGGTCTTCACCAAATGCATGGCAGTGGTAACAGCATTCCTGCAGCGCCAAAGGGTCCGGGTGTACCCTTACCTGGACAATTGACTGATTGCAGCCCCCTCCAGGCCGGAGGTGGAGTGGTCCAGGGAGCTGTCTCTCCAGGTCTGCTCTCAGGTTGGCCTCCTCATCAACGAGGCCAAATCGGAACTTGTGCCAAAGCAGGTGATTCAATTCATCGGGGCAGAGCTCGACTCTCTTCGTGCCAGAGCACAGCTCCCAGCGGACATGGCCGAGGTTCTTTTCTCCTTTGCCCAATCATTTCTAGTTGGATAATTGCGCCCTGCCCGGGACTTCCTGCACCTCCTGTTGGCCGGCACATGCATCCCCTTCCATGGGGACTGGCCGGCCAGTGGTCACAGTGCTCCGGTCCTCTGGACCAGCCAGTGGCAGTGATCCAGGAGATGTGGAACGCTCTCCAGTGGTGGATCGTTCGAGCTCATCTGCAGGAGGGCATCCCGTTTGTCCGCCCTGAGCCGACGGTCACTCTAATGACTGACGCCTCTCTGATGGGTTGGGGAGTCCATCTAGGGGAGCACAGAGCGCACTGCCTCTGGTCCCCTCAGGAGTCCCGATGCCACATCAACCTGCTGGAGCTTCTAGTGGTCCGGCTAGCTCTCACCGCCTTCACTCCGTTTGTACAGGGTCAAGTGGTCCAGGTCCAGACGGACAATACCACGACCATGTACTACCTAAACTGCCAGGGTGGGACGTGCTACTTGCACCTGTGTAAGGAAGCTCTCTGCACTTGGTCCATCGTGAGCAGTCTGGAGGCGGATCTCCTAGCCATCCATATGGAAAAAGCCTCCAACACTCTGGCCGATTCCCTAAGCTGGACAGGGGCTGCATCTCACGAATGGTCACTCCTGCCGGAGGTAGTACATGATCTCTTCTCCCACTGGGGCACACCTCAGGCGGACCTGTTTGCCTCCAGGGAGAATGCGAAGCTGAGACTGTTTCATGCCCACCCCCCTCAGCAGGGCTCGCTGCAGGGGGATGCCTTCTCGAGGCCGTGGACCCCGGGCCTCTTCTATGCATTTCCCCCATTTCCCTTGATCCACAAGGTGCTTCTCAAGGCGAGGAGGGACAAGGCGCAGGTGATTCTGGTCGCAGACTGGCTCTTGCCAGTTCTGGTATCCAGATCTCCTCAGCCTCAGCTCCAGGCTCCCGAGGCGACTTCCAGCCCACCCGGACCTGATCTCGGTCAACCAGGGGAAGGTACTCCACTCGGACCTTCAATCCCTGCACCTGACAGCCTGGTTCCTGAGCGGCTAGAATTCCAGGCCTTGGATCTTTCCGACGAGGTCCTCAACATTGTTGAGGCATCCCGTAAGGAGTCGGCCAGTAAATGCTATGCCTTCAAATGGAAGAGATTCTCCATTTGATGTCAGGATAAGGGGTTGGATCCTTCCTCCTGTTCCTTGGCCAGCATTCTGGACTACCTGTGGTCCCTTTCTCAGCTAGGGCTTTGGTCGACGACCATTAAGGTGCACCTGGCAGCCATCTCTGCTTACCAGGCATGGGCCGGGACACAGTCGGTGGTGCAGGAGAAGGTGGCCGGGCGCTTTTTCAAAGGCCTTGATCACATATCCCCTCCGGTGCAAGAACCTCTACCTCCGTGGGATCTACTGCTGGTACTGGCTAAGATCATGGGCAGGCCATTTGAACTGATGCACAGGTGTGACATCTCTCACCTGTCGTGGAAGACCGCCTTCTTGGTGGCTATCACGTCAGCCCGAAGGATGGGAGAGCTCCAGGCGGTTTCCATAGTGTCTCCCTATCTGGTCTTCCACAGGGACAAGGTTGTCCTGCGCCCCCACCCGAAATTCCTTCCAAAGGTGGTGTCGGAGTTTCACCTTAACCAGGTGTTGACTCTGCTGGTGTTCCCACCCTAGCCGCACTCCTCGAGGCCGTATATAGTTCCATACTTTGGACCTTAGACGAGCTCTTTATTATAAGGAGCGGATGGCTGAAGTTTAGGGAGAGGTTTGCCAGCGGTTTGTCACCTACGCTGAAGCCGCACCTGGCAGACCTGCAGCCAAGTGGACGATAGGCAGGTGGGTCACCTCCTGCATAGATCTCTGCTATAGGTTGGCGGGCGTGGAACCTCCCAAATGAATGAGCTCATTCTAACCCCCATACCACTGCTTCAGTTGCTGCTTCCAGGGACGTCTCTATCCAGGAAATCTGCAGGGCTGCTATCTGGAAGTCAGCACACACCTTCATTACCCATTACCACATCGACCTTGAGTCATGCCGGATGCTGGTTTTGGGACCTCGGTTCTCCAGTCCTTGTTTCCTAAATAGGGGGTGTGCGTCTTGCCTCCCTCCTCCCAGAGAACCGCTAGGAGTCTGCCAAGAAGTGTGGATTGAACAACATATCCATGTCCCTAGAAATACAGGTTACTTGCCTGTAACAGGAGTTCTAGGAATGGTATATGTTGTTCATCCACACAACCCACCCGACCTCCCCGGCTTCGATGCACAACCTGGCTTCCAGCGGGCTAGATCTGGCGTCATGGGGCGGAGACAAGAGTTTTATTACCCGGGTGTGTGGGAGGAGCCAGCTTGAAGACCTTCTGGCAAGATTTAAAGTGGCAAGGAACCTGCCAAGAAGTGTAGATGAACAACATATACAATTCCTAGAACTCCTGTTACAGGTGGGTAACCTGTATTTTGTGTCTAGTGTGCTTACCTGGTTAACAAATGCTAAATAAGTAAATAAAAGCGCTCTTTTTAGTTGCTGTTACTTCTGTTCGAAGGATTTTCGAGCTTTAGGCCCTGATGTGTGAGGAGCCTTATTAAATTTTCCAAGGAGAGCAAGTGGCTCTGTGTACAAATCTAAGTTCTTGCCAAAGGTTGTTTCTGAGTTTATGCTAATTCAGACTATTCAACTACCAGTTTATTACTCTGAGTACTCTAATCAGGGGGTGGCAATTCTGCACACACTAGATGTTCACAGAATTTTGCATTACTATACGAATTGAACAAAGTCAGTCCGTAAAAGGGATCAACTTTTTGCTTCCTTTGCTCCAAGGAGAGAGGGCCCTGCTGTTTCTAAATGGTTGGCAAACTGCATTTTGTTCTGTTACCAGAAGTACAACAAACCCTTGCTGAGAGGGAAGTTAATGGCAATCTACCAAAGGCGTGGCTGCATATGCTGCTTGCTTCAAGAATGTGTCTGCTGCTGACATTTGTGCAGCAGCCACTTGGCGCTCCATCCACACTTTCATGAAACACTACAGTCTAGACATTGCCTCTAGGCGCATGGCTGGCTTTGGATTAGCTGTACTTAAAGGCCTCCTTTTATGATTTTTTATGTTTGCTTGCACGCATCCGAGTTTTCGGAGGTGTGGCAGCCCTCTTCCAATTCAGGCAGTGTGTTTGCAGGTGCGGCCGCAGTTCTCCAATGCCTGCTCGAGCTGTCTATGACAGCTCCAAAATGCAGTGGAGTACAGTTGAAAGGGGGAGCTACGCTTCGGTGAGCAGCGATAAGATATCACCTGCTCTTGTGCGCCCCCTCACACACACACACACACACACACACACACACCCGTGCTGCCCCCCAGCACACTGTATAGGTGGGGTGCCCATCCCCGTCAGCTGTGCTGCGCCTCCAAAAGCTCATTACGCCACGCTGGGTGCCCACCCAGCACGGCAACTCATCGTGATAGCCGACGGGTGCCTAACTCCCCATCAGCTCCACTGTCCTCCGCCTCGACACTCACAGGGTGCCATGCTGGGTGCCCACCCCAGTGTGGCAACAGATGCTATGGTCGACGGGTGCCCAGTCCCCCGGCTCCATGTCCCTCAACCAGTTGAAACTTGTGCCACGCCTGGGAGCCCACCCAGCATGGCAAACGTCTCCGCTATTTAAAAAAAAAAACTGCAACAAAAAACTGTCCGGGCGCTTCTCCCTGCCCCTCCCACAACCTGCGCCTCACCCACTGCGCACTGCCTCCCCACAGCCCCCCACCCCATACTTACCGGACCTCAGCACGACGATCTTCGTGGCTCGGGAACATGTCTGCACTCTTCAAAGCCGACCGCTAACTGAGGAAATGCCGGTAAGCTGTATAATGGGTAGATAGGGTTTTTTCAACTTTGCTGCATATCTCAGGCATTTTTTGGAATTTTTGCACCAAATTTTCAACATGGGGTTTTTGGGACCCCTTCTCATGAATGCTGTCACTGTCATGGCGTTATTTGGGCCTGAAGGGTGATTTTGCAGTCACTCGCGAAATCCCCTTCGGGACCGATCATAACGACACTATCAGTGTTCAGAAGGTGGGCTTTCAAGAAGTTTATTTTGAAAATTTGGTGGAAAGATTTTTACGTAGCGTGCTGTACAGTTCGTATAATACGCCGTAAGTTCATGATTTTCAATATTTTCACTCCAGATTTTCAACATTGTCATTTTACCACACCTTCTTAGGAGTAGTACAGCTGTCATTTTCACTATCTCACCCAAAACGTAGTCACCACATACCATTACCCATGGCAGTCGGTACAAAATCAATGTATGGGACACATTAAGAAAAATCAGAGGACACTGTTCATGAGCAGAGGTCTTAAATGGCTGTGTTGAAAATTTGGTGAAAAAATCCCTAAAAATGACTGTTTTACGAGCGTGCGTTATGCAGTTCCTACGCACGCTCGTAAGTTTGCGAATTTTCAATATTTTCAATCCAGATTTTCAACATTGCCATTTTATTGCACTTCCTTATGAGCAGTACAGCTGTCATTTGTCACATCTTGCCCAAAACATGTTTCCGCCCATGTAGTGCACCATGGCGCAGTCGGTGTGCGAAATCAATGTATGGGACAAATTAAGAAAATCAAAGTGACACTGTTCATGAGCAGAGGTCTTAAAATGGCTGTGTTGAAAATTTGGTAAAAAAATTCCTAAAAATGACTTATGAGCGTGCGTTGCACAGTTCCTACTTAACATTTTCACTCCAGTTTTTCAGCATTTCCATTTCACCACACCTCCTCATGAGTAGTACAGCTGTCATTTTTCACATCTTGCCCAAAATGTGTTTCCACCCATGTAGCGCACAATGGCGCAGTCGGTGTGCGAAATCAAAGTATGGGACACATTAAGAAAATCACAGTGACACTGTTCATGAGCAGAGGTTTTAAATGGCTATGTTGAAAATTTGGTGAAAAATCCTAAAATGACTGTTTATGAGTGTTGTGCAGTTCCTATGCACGTCTGTAAGTTTGCAATTTTCAATATTTTCAATCTAGATTTTCAACATTGCCATTTTATTACACTTCCTTATGAACAGTACAGCTGCCATTTTCATTTCCCAAATGTGTTTTCAAGTATTATGGTGCGAGTGGTAGTCAAAAGGCAAAGCAATGTTTGGGACAGATTAAGAAAATCACAGTTACACTGTTCATGAGCAGAGGTCTTAAAATGGCTATGTTGAAAATTTGGTGACAAAAGTCCATAAAATGACTGTTACGAGTGAGCATTGCACAGTTTCCATGCACCCCGTAAGTTCATGACTTTGTAATATTTTCAGTCCAGATTTTCACCAGTGGCATTTTTCCACACTTCCTTATGACCAGTACAGCTGTCATTTTCACAACATGGATGAAATGTGTTTCGCACTTTCATCGCAGAGATGCATGGTCGCTGTGGGAAATTATTGTTTGGGACAGATAAAGAAAATCACAGTGACACTGTTCATGATCGGAGGTCCCAAAATGCCTGTGTTGACAATCTGCTGTAAAAAATCCCCAAACTAATTCCATTACGGGTGTGCGTTGCACAGTTTCTATGCACGCTCATGACTTCATCAGTTTTTTTAATATATTTACTACAGATTTACAGCATTGCCATTTTTTGCACCTCCCCGTGAACAGTACAGCTGTCATTTTTTACATCCTGTTCCGAATGTTTTTGCACCTGTGGTGCGAAATGCCGTAGTTGCTGTGCATGAGCAGCTTTCAGCTAACAAACTGATATTGCCACTGTTCATGAGGTGGGTCACAAAAAAACCATGTTGAAAATTTGGAGTGAAAGTACCAATGAATGCCTGCGGTATTAGGGTTTCCAACCATAACGCCCAACCCTGTAGAGAATGACGGGCATCAGGGGTGTGACTTGGGATTCTTGCCTGTAATGCTCATACCACTCCACACCCTGCAGCCAGTGAGAGGCATCGAGGTATGCCTTGGACTCTTCAGCCCCCAAGTTCACCCCATTCTCCTATACCGCACCCATCTCACCGTATTTCCTGATGGAATGGGGTGCGCATAAGGGCCAAAGACCCCAAGGCACACCGTGACACTGGTCAGTGTCTGCAAGGTGGGGTGTGGTGAAATGGCATGGCCGTTATGCCTGACGACCCAAAGGCACACCCCAATGCCTGTCACTTTCTGCAGGGTGGTGGTGGGGTTGGCTTCAGTTTAGTACTTCACTGCCATTCCTATTACGCAGCTCTGTAACTTCTACCCTACCACTGCCAATGCCAGCAAGCAAAAATTCGGCATTGACAAATGCTTGTGCTTTCCTGCATCCCTGCAGATCTTTCCTGCCTCCCATTTTTCAGACTTGTCTGAGTTACACTGCCTGGGACTCGGTCCTAATGCTTAATACCTCCCGCAAGAGCCCTCTCGAAGTAAGATAGTAAAGTTACTTAAGAACTTACTATAACAGTAGATCTTCGAGAGAGGCTCTTGCAGTAACTTTCCCTCCCACCTTCCCCCAGTTTCTGCTACTACTTCTAGCTTTACTTAGGCTCAAGGAATGTAATCCTTTCTCCTGTCGCTTTGTTCTGAGTTCTCTGGAAGAACTGGAGGGAGTGACCGCCCACTGTATAGGATCACGCTGCCGTCGGTCATGTGACGTCAGGCAGTCGCCCCCCACCAGGCACTGCTGGCTTAAGTTTTTCTTGAGGTCCTGACGCCAGGGGGCGCAGTCCTAATGGTTAATGCTGGAGCCTCTCTCAAAGATCTACTGTTTCAGTAAGTTCTTGCCTAACTGTACTTTCAGTATTGATGCCTTATCCTGGTCTCCTTCCACTCCCCTTTTAGACTAACAATACCCCCCTCCCCCATCTTCCTTCTTTCGCTTATGTACCTATAAAAAGTATTGTCCTCTTTTTTTTAACCTCTTTTGCTGTTTTCTCCTCTGTCCTTGCCTTGGTGCTCATGACTGCTTTCCCTGCCTCCCTTTGCTTTTCTAGATATGTTGCCCTGTCCTCTTCCTTCTGCAGCTCCTTATATTTCCTAAAACCATCGCTTTTGCCTTTACTTTACCGGCCACTTCCTGTGAGAACCATAGTGGTTTTCTTTTCCTCTTGCCTTTGTTTATTTTCTGAGTGCAAAGGTTTGTTGCCTTCCCAATGGCTCCTTTTAGATGGACCCATATTTCCTCAACCATCCCCCTTTTCTCTCCTGAATGTGCTACCACTCTGTTTGTCATCATTCCCTGTCCCCTGTTACCTTTTCTTCATACCTCCTCTGCTCTCAGTCCCATCTTTCATCAATCTGTTTCTTTTGTTGGATACCCTTGGGGATTTCTTTCCCTAGGACTCTCCCTACTGCCTTCTTCAGTTTGGGGGGGGGACAAAAAGTCTCCCCGTTTCCTTCCGCCACTCCCCCCGTCAGTGTAACATTTAAACCGTTCATTCTCATTACAAACAATGTCAATGTATGATATGATTTCTCACTTGTTTTTTTAATCTATATTTAAATCATGTGTGTTATTTGCTGTTTAGTGTTTAAGTTAGTATTATTGTAGCAGAATGACTTTGAAAACAGGGATTGTCCCTAATAGTAAAATCATGTGAAAATAAAGTTTATAGTATCAGCAATACCTTGAAAATTGTCTTTAGTATAAAGAGATATTTTGCTATAAAAAGCTTCAGACTACTATGACAGATAATATTGTATTGTAGTCCGTTTTTGCACAACAGAATTATTTATCGAAATGGATACAGCTGATATTTTTATTAAAGTCATTTATCTGTGGCATATGCTCAGGAGAACATTAATTAATTTATGAGGTACCGAGCCTCAGTGGCAAAGCCACAGAAGTATTTCTGGCTCTGCCAGACTAAAAGCTGGATCTTCACCAAATTAATCTTCACCATTCATTACTTATGGGTCCTTCTGGAGGTCTGGACCCTGCATGGAAAGAAAAAGAGCACTGCCTCTTTAAATTTTCTGAGCTGGAGAGTCAGCAGCTGGGATGGCTGCCCAGAGTGCCAGCGCTCTAGCATGGCGCTTTGTGGTCATTAGTAACCGACAATCGCCCCTCCCAATGCTCAGTTCTGTTTTTTTCGCCATCAAGGAAGGACTCCTGTGTGGGAATACTGCTTCAGCGAACTTCAGCAACTGCATCATGCCTAGGCCTGTACTCTTGTCTGGTGCTGTGAGTTCCGATTCCGTCTCCATGCCGGAATTTTCTTTCTTTCTTGTTTCTTTTGCAGTGCTGAGTAGTTTTATCTAGTATTTTTTCCATTTTATTATTTTGTTTGCGTGATGGTATGTTGGGTCGTAGCGTCGTTCAAAATCAAAATGCTCGGGAGTTGCCACTATGCGCCAGTGCCCCTGTGGCAACTCCATGACATAGCGGATCTCGCGACTGTGGTTTCTCCTGTCTTGGTCCCCGCTACGCAACGGACGAGTGCGGTGCCTGTTTTTCTGTGGATTTTCGGACTCTCATTATTCATGCAGTGCAGTTGGAGAGAGCTCCCACAACATTTGGAGGGTGTCCTCGCACTCAGGACGCCAAGACACAGTCTCTGGACTCCACCCCTGAGCCCACCCCAGCCCTATACGAGCCAGCGGGGAGAGCACCATTCTGCTCCAGAGCTTGCTGGGGCACGGGGTTCCAGTGAGGGGTTGGTGGGGCAGTTGTCCTCTGGGGTGGGGGAGACATGTCATCCCTCGCAGTCCAGTGCCTCCTCGGAGGCCTGGATGACCCCCGGTGTGGAGTCCGTGCTATACCTGGGCTCTTCTTGGGCAGTCCCCTTTGGGCTGCGGTCAGTCTCTTCCTGGCTCCCAGTGCCGCCTCTGGGGCCGATGATCGAGGTGGTGTCATCCGCGTGCCCGGGCTTCCCTCGGATGCCTCCCTTGGTGCTGGGGGGCCTAGAGTTAAGGGACTGGCCCGTTTGGAGATCCCCCAGATCTAGGCCCCCACTCTGGAGGACGATGATCGGGATGATCCCAACTGGGTTCTGGGCTCCTCGGATTCTGCCTGTGCCTCTCCAGGGCCTCTTGTGGATTCCAGGTTGGCGTTAACACTGCCGGATGGTGCCATAGGTGGCATGGCCACTCTGGACTCCTCTGGCACTGCCTCTGGAGCCATGGGCTCTGTCTGGGCCCTCTCGGGAGTCGCGAGCGGTGATGCCAGTTCTGATGACGTTTTGGATAGTGGCACAACGGTAGGCACCGTGTCTGGTGGCATCATGGTCAGCATTGTATCTGGTGGTGGGGCCACGGCAGGTGCAGCCTCAGCCTCTGGTGTGGCAGTCTGTGCCGCCTTGGGGCGGGTGTACTCCCGTCGGCCAAACCCAGGCTTACTGTGATCTTGATCCCGGCCAGTGAGGATACTCGGGAGGGCCCTGCCTCTCCCCTTGTGGGAGCTGGGGCTGTACCCCCAGGGTGACCAGCCCAGATTCTTCCTTTAGGCCTCTTCTGAGGGGAAAATCTTTCTTTCTCTAAACTAGAGGGTTGCAGGACTCTATCTGATCAGCGACCCCCTCGCGGGATCCCTCAGAAACCTGTTGGGGGACACAGTGCAGACCTGTCTTTGCCTTCTCTTGCTTTGGGGAATGGTTCTGCAGTTGGTGGGGGCAGGAGCCTTCTTATAGACTCTGTACTGGTTCTGCCTCCTCACTTGGGGTCCCCCCCCCCCGGAGCAACTCCTGGTCTGCCCCTCGACAGTTAGGCTCACTGGGATGGGTGGGTTTGTTAGCTCCCTCCCTGCACAAACCCACAGCTCTGGTAGAGGACCTTCCTGGTGTTGCCAAGCTGTTCCTCCTCTGGTTTCAAACCCCAGGAAGTCTTACTGTATTCTGACTAATGCAGTTAGCCCTTCCATTTGAACTGCCCCAGAGATAAGAGTTAAAGCCTATATGTTAATAGTAGAATGTTCAATAGGCTCAAACTCAGTTTTCAAACCACTGTCCCTGGTACATTCTATGTAACTGCCAGATTCTTTACTCCGCCAGCTTGTGAAGTTGCCTCAGAGAGCTCTCCTCAGCTCCTTCAGTTGAAGTACAAGTTTTGTTGGTTTTTATAACCACCATTTATTTTAGTTTATTTTTCAAACCTTTGTCCTTCGTTTACAGGTTAGACTAGACTAGGGTTTCTACTTTCCGGTAAGTTTTTCGGTTTCTGATCGATTTTTGCAGCCGGGAGGAACCCGAAGATTTTCTTCTTATCTTTTAAAGTAAATTTTTAGTCTCTATTATAAAATTTACTGTTTGAGGGACCGGTAGACTTTTGGTGAGAAAACTGAGTTTGTCTTCTCGGTTTTCCCCTCAGCTGCTAAACTGGCTGTTTACCAAATATCTTCGCTTATCCAGGTCTGAACCACTCATTGTGGATAAGTGTTAAAGAACATTTTTCTCAGTTGTTGTTATGTCACAGAAACCCAAGAAAAGAACCAGTCCCACTGGGTTTCAGCATTGTACTGAGTGCAGTGAACCATTTGCTAAATCTGATACGCATCTTGTCTGTGTTTTCTGCCTTGGGTTTGATGACCTTCAGGCAGATTGTGAAATCTGTAAACATTTCCCTCAGTCTATGCTTGATAGGCATTTGAATAGACTGCAGGAGAGAATGGCTGATAAAGCAACAGACACGGAAGGTCGGTCCAGTTCCACCAGTAAAGATTAACCGGTGGAATCTGAGGGGATGCCCTCTGACTAGGGCGAAACCTCCTCAAGTAAAAGAGCCACTGATTCAGGCCTTGAAATGCCTGCGGCAAAAAAGAAGAGAAATACAGCCGGTTCAGAACCGCTAAAACATATGGTTGCGACTCCAGCTGTGGAAGAAATTGTGAAAGCCTTTCAAATTCAGTCTCTGCAGACCAGTTCAGGTGAACTGGGTCAGCATTCAGTGACCCAAACTCCAGTTCAAAAACCGGGTACTGCATTTCCCTCCGGTTCATTTAGGTCAGAACCTTTTTATGAACTGGAGTGGGATGAAGAGGAGGATGATATTGGTGAGCCCATCGAGCTTGAGGTTTCACCAGAACACCTGGATCCTGAGTCCCCTCCTCGTCCATCTGGGGACCCTGCCTCCCTTTATGCCTTTATAAAAAAGGTAACAGAAGCTTTGGAGCTCTCTGCTCAGGAAGCTTCTGAGGAAGAAAAAGAGCCTGAATATGTAGAGATGATGGATGTGCCTGCTTCCAAGAGACTTGTGATCCTCATCCACAAGACTCTAAAAAGGTAGACCATGAAAATCCTGCACACACACCCATCATCTGTGCCATCTGTGGATACGAAACTGGACAGGAGGTATTCCTTGGCTGACAATGGCACTGAGTTCCTGTTTAGCCGCTGCAGTCATGAAGGGGTGGTCCAGGCTGCTGCTTGTGAGAAAGCAGGCATTCCTTTGGCTTCATATCACCCCTGAGAAGGACTCCAGGAAAATCGATTTCCTGGCTAAAAAGGGTACCTGGGAGCTTCCTCCTGCATAAGGCAAGTTTCTTTCATGACCTGTTTCCAGGTACCAAAAGCCCTTGTGGGAATCCGTCCAAGAATTGGTCAGCAAAGCTCCTCCTCACTTGGCATCTGACCTAGAGGAGTTGGCCAAGAATGGAGTGAAAGCAGCTAAATACCAGTTCTACATGGCTGTGGATACTAATGATAGTGCTTCCAGGATCATGGCTGCTGCTGTAGGAGGTTTGCATGGTTAGGATGCACTAACCTCTCTCACGACACCCAAACTAAGGCTTTGTATTTTCCCCTAGTGCAAAATTCTCTTTCTTGGGAACAAACAGAGACATACAAGAAAAAGATGGATGAATACAGAGTGGCTGCAGCCAAAGAGAAGGCTGCCACACCTCAACGACAGCAAAGTACAGGAGGCAGGGGCAGACCTTATCAGAGGCCTTTTTATTAGGCCCAGGCCTTCCCTGCCTACCAGCAGCAAAGAGGCTACTTCAGGGGTAGAGGCAGAAGAGGTGCTGGCTGTGGTGGACCTAGCCCCCAGCCCAAGACCCCTGCCAAGCAGACTCCCTGAGGTGATTGTTTGGTTCACCTCCCCATCCCCAGTAGGGGGCAGACTGGCTTATTACTTCCAGGCGTGGCAGACCATTACCACAGGCAAGTGGGTCTTGTAAGTAATAAGCCATGATCTTGCTCTAAGCTTCAAGTCATTTCCAAAAATAAGAGCAAGACTATTCAAACCTGCCACCAAATCAGAAATGGCACTCTTGGAGGCAGAGATGTCCACTATGCTGCAAAAAGAGCTGTGGAACCTGTTCCATTCCCTTACAGGGAAAAAGGTTGTATTCAAGGTACTTTCTAACCTTGAAGAAAAATGGGGAGTGGAGACCTATTCTGGATCTGAGATACCTAAACAAGCATCTTGCAAAAACAAAAATCTTAACCCCCCCCCAATCTACCAACAAAGTTTCTCCAGCCCGAGGAACGGCTACCTCCCACCTCCACTCCCTCCTACTGACCACCTGTCCTGGTCTAGCAGCTACATATATCCCCCAGTACTACCCTACACCAGCTCTGCTTAGTAGCTGCTGAACCTGTATATCCCTTAGTACCCGATCTACATTCTGTTAGCTAAGATTCAGTTATGTCAGTGGCTGCTAACACTTGTATATATCGGTGTTTCTTTGAGACTTTAAATTGTCTACTTTGTTTCTGTGTTTTGATGTGGAACCTTCGTAAATGAGTTGGTAGCTCAAAGGTTGTAATCCGAGAACTTAATAAATAAATAATAAATAAAAATTTAAAATGATCACCTTGGCTCTGATCCTTCCCACTCTAAGACAAGGGGATTGGCTGGCATCCCTGGACCTCAAGGACGCCTACTTTCATATTCCCATCAGGCAGTCTCACAGAAAGTACCTCAGGTTCAGACTGCCCTCAGGTCATTATCAGTTCAGGGCCTTGCCCTTGGGCCTGTCCTCTGCACCAAGAACCTTCTCAAAGTGCTTGGCAGTGGTCGTGGCGCATCTGAGAAAGTTAGGAGCCACAGTCTTCCCTTACCTGGATGACTGGCTAGTTGTGAGGCATTCTCCTCAACAGCTAGAGGAATCTCTGGTCACAACACAGGACACCTTGCAGTTTCTAGGGTTCCTGGTAAATCTCAAGAAGTCAGTTCTAAAGCCAGTTCAGCTCCTAGAGTTTATAGAGGCAGAGCTGGACACAATTTGGGCAAAAACTATCCTACCACAGTCAGAGGTGGACAGCATTATCCAGTTAGCAGCCTCCTTCTGGCTGCACGTCCCTCGACCAGCAAGGCATTTTCTCCAGCTCCTGGGCCATATGGCTGCAGCCGCTGCTTTAGTCTCAGGAGCCAGGTTTCAGATGATGATGATGATATTTTTTTCTTTGTAGGGCGCCTTTCAACAGCCAAGGCGCCTAACAAACAGTTAAAACAAAATGGGTCATAAATTTACAACATCATAAATAGTATAAAATGCAGGTAATGCGGATAAAACGAAATTTGAATCATTCACCATATGCTTGGTTCCATAAATTTTTAAGAGCCTGTTTAAATCCCTTCACAGTCGTGCACTCCCATAACTGACAGGGTAGAGAATTCCAAAGGGTAGGGGCCCCATGTGTAAATGCTTGACTCCAGAAGATTTTAAACACACCCATGGAATCTCTAGCAACCCCATGTCAGCTGAGCAAGAGCCGATTGCCCAGGCAGGGACCAGAAGCCTTTAGGTAGTCCGGGCCCTGTCCGTTTAGGGCTTTATAAGTCAGGAGTCTGACTTTAAAGGTGATCCGCCACTGTACTGGCAACCAGTGCAGTTCCCACAGCACCGGGGAAATATGACAGGACCCGAGGGGTTCCCATCAATAACCGGGCTGCTGCGTTCTGCACCAGCTGCAAGCGGCGGATATCCACCCTAGGTAGAGGGAATTGCAATAATCCAGGCACGAGGACACAGGCGTGAACCAATGTGGGGAGATCGCCAGACGGAACAAGATGCTTAACCCTGGAGATATTCCTCAGATTGTAGAAAGAGGATTTGATGACGGTCGATGCCTGCGAAGGAAGTGTCAGCCGTTTCGTACCTGTTCAGAGGTTGGGAGTGATAAGCCCCCGAGAAAAAGTCCTGAAGGCGAACCTACTCCCGGCCCTCCTATCCGGCACCCCGGGTCCACAGCCAGCACGTCAGTCTTTTCCGGGTTCAACCTCAACCAGCACAAATTCATCCAATCCTGGATTTCTGCGAGGCAGTTGTTAAAGACTGAGAGAGCTCTGTCCTGGTCAGGTGCGAAAGAAAGGTAGAGCTGGATATCAGCATAGCAGTGAAACCTCAGCCCATACCTTCTTACAATGTCTCCGAAGGGTAGCATATACACTGCGAATAACATGAAGGACAACACCGATCCCTGAGGAGCCCCACATAAGAGAGGAACTGGGTCAGAGGGGTAAATCCCCCCACACCACCCTCTGAGTTCTTCTGGTGAAGAAAGATGTAAACCACCTGAGGACTGTACCTGACAGGTCACAGATGAACCTCAGACAATCGAGCAGAACCCCATGGTCCACAGTGTCAAATGCTGATGAGAGATCTAGAAGAACCAAGATGGACCATTTTTTCTGATCTCTTGCCAGCAGGAGATCACTGAGCACCTGAACCAGTGCTGTCTCAGTACTGTGCCTCTTTCGAAAACCAGACTGGAGAAGTTCATAGATGTCATGGATGGTCAAATAGTTCTCCAGTTGTACGGTCACTACTTTCTCAATCACCTTCCCTATAAACGGAAGATTTGAGGTTGGTCTGTAGTTTGCATGGCAGTCTGGGTCCAAAGAAGCTCTCTTCAGGAGGGGTGTTACCACTGCCTCCTTCAGGGAGCTAGGAAACTCACCTGTTTCTAAGGAGCACCAGACTATCCGTCCTAGGGCCAGACCAATGATGTCACTGCAACCTATAATCAGGGTAGTTCTCTCCTTGGTCCAAACTACAGCACGTACGGTGCATACTCTGGACAGAGCCACATGACATCCATGAACTCTGGCTGGTCAAAGGTACTCCAGGAAAGCTGAGGGGCAGCGACCGAGCGCCGATCCAAGGCAACACCCATAGATTGTGCTGGTTGGAACGCCGCCCTGATGTCAGCCACCTTAGTCACAAAGAATCAAGCAAGCTCATCGCACTCTACTTGTGAAAAAGCTTTTCGAACCTGTAGACAGGCTGAGTTGCACAGTCTGTCCACAGTTCGAAAGTGCTGAGCTGGTCGATTCTGAGCGGCTGCAATCTCCCTGGACAGGGACTCTTGCCTTCTTACGGGTGATTGCAGATTGATAGGCTTGATAATGGTCCACCAATATAAGATGATTGGCATCCAGGGCGGATTTCTGCCAGCAACGCTGTAACCTTCGTCCTAATCGCTGCATCTCCCTCAAAGTCCCACCAAACCAGGGGGACTGAGGGCGAAGGGAGAGAAGACGAACTCAGACAGGAGCAACGTCCAGGGCTGTAGAAATGGCCTTATTATAGGCCATCACTAGGGCCTCTGGGTCATTGTTTGCCGATGGAAGGACCGATAGGTGAAGCACCGCCACCAGGTCTTTGGAGCTTACATCTCGTATAGGGCAGTACCTGACCATCTCCACAGGGGTAGGTCTACAAAGGGGAGGGCATGGAAACTGAACCCCATGGTGTAGTGATTGGACTATCCAACTGGTTCCACCCACAGATCTGAGGCTTTGATCCCCAGGAGGAAGACTAGGTCAAGAGAGTGACCATGTTTATGGGTAGCAGTAGTAACAATCTTTGTGAGGCTCAGAGATGTCATCAGCTGAAGGAAGTGCTGTCCAAATTGAGAGAGTTCGTCATTGACCCAGGCATTAAAGTCGCCAGGACCATCGGCCTGGGCGACTCAAACGCCATGTTGATGAGGAAGTCTGCCACTTCCTGAAGGGACCGCTTCTCATCCCCGGGTGATGAGAGCTATCCAGTTCCACCTCAGATCCTTTTGGTCCCAGAGGAGGGATTCTCTGTCCAAGGTAGTACCAGTGACCTCAACACCGACACAAGCTCTGCAATGGTGGCAGGACAAGGACAGCCTCAGGATAAGGGTCCCTTTCCTGCAACGGTCTCCGACGGTGGTACTGACCACGGATGCCTCCCTCCTATGGTGGGGGCCCACCTAGGGGGATCATATTGTACATGGACCAAGCAGGAATCTCCGTTGCACATAAACCTGCTGGAGCTCAGAGCAATGCTACTAGCATTACAGTCATTTGCCACATTGGTGCAGGGGAAGGTGGTTCAGGTCAGAACAGACAACGGAACCACCATGTATTACATAAACAGTCAGAGAGGGACCAGTTCCTCTGTCCTGTGCACAGAGGCCATGAAGGCCTGGAGCCTGGTCTACTCCTTCAAGGTGTTCCTGTCATCAGTCCACCTGCAAGGCAAAGACGATGTTTTGACAGATGCACTCAGCAGGATCAATCAAAGCCATCACGAGTGAACTCTGAACAGGCAAATCCTACTGATGGTGTTCAGGAGATGGGGCACCCCAGAGATGGTCCTCTTTGCAGCCCCAGACAATCATCAGTTGATCCAGTACTGCTGCAGTCCACCAGTTCGGGGCTCAGTATCCCTGGATGCCTTGATCCTGGATTGGATGGGCAAGTTCTTGTATGCCTTCCCTCCATTTGCCCTGATATTCAGGGTGCTGTCCAAGCTTAGGGAACAGCCTGTGACAATGATTCTGATTGTTCCAGACTGGGCCAGACAGCCATGGTAATTAGTATTGCTGACTTTGTCAGTCACCAGTCCAATCTGCCTCCCCAGGAGGCACAACCTTATGACCTCCTCCCAAGGGAGGATCCTATACCCCAACCTTGGGTCCCTCAGGCTCAAGGCCTGGCTCTTGAGGACCCTAGAGTATGCAGGCTTGCATCTCTCTGAAGGGGTGATGGACATCCTAAGATTTTCTAGGAAACCCTCAACCAGGAAAACGTACAACTCTTAAGTGGAAGAGGTTCTCTGTCTGGTGTTCCCAAAGGGATATAGATCAACAGGAAGCTGGCTTGGCAGTCCTGCTGGACTATTTGGCTCACCTTCATTCTCTAGGGCTCCGGCCTTCTACCCTCAAGGTGCATATGGCAGCTGTTTCTGCCTGTCTCTCAGCAGGGAAAGGCTCTTTCCTGGCTTCCAATGCCATTTTCAACAAATTCTTTAAGGGGTTGCTCCATTTGCATCCCCCTCATAGAGAACCTACCCCTTCTTGGGACCTGAACATCTGCATAGCACAGCTCATGCAGCCCCCTTTTGAACCAATGTTCTCAGCAGAGCTTAAATACATGACATGGAAAACTGTGTTTTTAGTGTCCAGCACTTCAGTGAGAAGAATCGGTGAGCTACAGTCCTTGTCTGTGGAATCACATTACATTGCCCTCCACAGAGATAAGATTGTGCTCAGAACAAATAGGAAGTTCCTTCCCAAAGTGGTCTCAGTTTCACTTGAACCAGTCCATTACATTGCCTGTCTTCTTCGCTGACCATTCCAGCTCAGGTGAGCACAGTCTGCGTAGCCTGGATGTAAAAAGGGCTATCCGATACTATCTGGATCAGACAAAGGGCCATAGAAATGAGTGCACTCAGCTGTTCCTCACCGATAGAGAAGTGGGAAAGGGCAAGCCAGCCACAAAAAGGACAATTGCATGATGGATTGTGGCCTGTAATTCAGTTCTGCTGTGGCAAACTGGGTGAGGAGCCACCAGTGGGCCTGAGGGCTCGCTCTACCAGGGGGACAGCTGCCTTCATAACAGCTGCAAGGAATGTTCCCCTGCTTGAAATCTGCAAAGCAGCTACCTGGAAAACTGTTCATACATTCACCTAGGACTACTGCCTGGATACCCAGGCAAGGAGTGATGCCAGGTTTGGCACAGCAGTACTGCAGATCCTATTCCCAAAGTAGGTTCTGTGCCCACCTCCAAGGGGCACTGCTTGGTAGTCTGCATGAGTCAGAATACAGTAAGACTTCCTAGGGTTTGAAGAAAAAATTACTTACCATAGTAATCTTGTTTTTTCCAAGGGAGTCTTACTATATTCTGACCTCCCATCCTTCCTCCCTTACTAGAACCTGGGGGCACTGCACTCCAGCTGTTGGAACACTGGGGTGTTTTTTTCATGGGCATCTGTGACTTGATCCTTTTTATGCCCTTATTGGGTTTGTAGTCATTTGACTATGTAAGTTAGATATTTATTAGTGGTTTGATATATATTTTAATTAGCATAGCTAAGTTTATCTCATTATTGCTATTATCAATAAAGTTTGCTCATAAGAATTTGGCAGTTACATAGAATGTACCAGGGACAGTGGTTTGAAAACAGAGCTCGAGCCTATCGAACGTTCCACTATCAACATATAGGCTTCAACTGTTTAATCTCCGGGGCAGTTCAACTGAAAGGGCTAACTGCAATAGTCAGAATACAGTAAGACGCCCTTGGAAGAAACAAAATTACTATGGTAATTCTTTCTTCTCTGCCTCCTCTTCCTCCTTTCCTGAGCTTTTTGGCCCACAGGGAGCCCTCTCATCTGGAAACAGTTCAGGGCTTCGGCCGCTGCTTTCCCATGTTACCTTAGGGCCATCTTCAAGGTCATTTTCAGACCTCAGACTTCAATGCCTCATGCTTTAATTTGACTCAATTTTATCTTCAGCTTCCTCCAGTGAGGAACGGGATTCTTCACGCCACTTCTCTGCCGATGGGGACTTCATGTCCTACTAGCGATTCCTGACAGAGATGAAGAAGGAACTCTGCCTTTCACATTTTGTCAAATGGAACATGGATTGTGCAACACTGTTATTCCTACGTGAATACAGCACTGACACTTTGGTCATCCCTCTCTGGCCGAGACCATTTGTGGAGGCTTCGCAGGCCATCTGGCAGCATCCCACCACCCCTATCCCTGCCCCTAGGGACTGTATGTGCAAGTATTGTGCAGCAGTGGGGCCTCCTGGTGCCATGCCCCAGCCAAATTCTGTTCTGGGCCTCCTGGACACCCCATCTGGGCATCGTCGCCCTCGTCATGACCACCCCCCTGATGCTGACTTGATGGAGTTTGACCTATGTGGGAGAAGGGTGTTTTCTTCAACACTCCTTCTGCGGATAGTGGCTCATCAGGCATGTCAGGTGACCAATGCTAGGCACATCTGGTCTCTGCTAGGACAAGTCCTAGCAGCTCTGCCTGATGCTGAGGGACCCAGGCAAGCCATTCACTTCACTGCTCAAGGCCTGGAGCTGGGAAGACGCCTCTCTAGGGCAGTCTATGATGCCAACGAGATGGCTTCCAGAATGGGGTGGGAACTTCGTTTTGCATTAGGCGGACTGTGTGGCTTTGCCTTTCTAGGTTGTCATCCTTGGCCTGGCGTAGGGTGATATCATCGCCTTTCCGGAGGGGCCCACTTCTTGTCACGTAGGGCACAGTGAGTACTTCAGGGGTGTCTTCCACCTTCCATATCTCCGGAGCGCTCACCGGTCCATTCCAGTCCTTGGGCTCACCAGGCCTGTAAACCGGAACCCTCTTCTTGTGGTCATGCCCCGCAGGAGGTGGTGGGAAATAGTTTTTCCCTCAGGGTTTGCCATTTTGGCGCTCAGACCCATAAGTAATGAATGGTGAAGATTATTGGGGGGAAAATATGGAAATTATGTACTTACCATAATTGTTGATCTTCCCAAATATCTTCATTCATTACACCCTCCCTGTAACCAGACACTAGGCAGCATTGTTCCTTTCCTTCTTTCTACCTCTTTCCCCCCTGTTGGGATGAAAGTCAAGGAAGAGGATAGCTTTTTTGGGAGGCAAACTCTGTGTTTCTTCTAAATGTAGGCTCTGCGGCCTTCCTGAGTTGGCCTTCTGACTCTACAGGGTAGGAAATATCCCTCTGGGACCCTCTTCTAATGTCTTAGTCCTGTTTCCATCCAAGGTTCGAGACTGTTTATCTCTACAGCCTTGGCAGATGTTTTTTCAGGGTCCAACTCTGTTTTCAACATCCTGGGGGCTGCTGCAGTTGCCAGATGTGGCACCAGTTAGCCTCCTGCTTTAGCTTTTGGCTGTACATTGAGCTGTCTTGACCTTGCCTTGGATGGTCTGTAGAGGCTCACGGTTGTGATCGCCAAAGAAAACTCACAAAAATCTTGATTCTGGAATATAACAAGTAGGATTTCAGGATGAACAAGCTTCTGTGTGCGTGGGAAGGATTTCCTTCTTCAGGATCTTCTCATGGAAACCCCTCTTAAAACTAGGGGAAGAAGGGGTGGCCTTCCAGGCCTCTGACTGTTTCCCTCCTGGGGTTTTAGAGACTCCACCTACCTTTCCCTTGTCCCTGTCCCTCTCATCCTTGATAGCCCCTTGGCTGAGGACTGCTGAACCTCTTGGAGCCCCATACTCCCAGGGCCTACTCCGTGGCTATACCCTTCTTTTAGACTGAGAACCTCTTGTGTTCCTTCTCAGGGGTTTGAGTATCCTGAGGGAGAGGGACTGTTGGTGGGGGGAGGGGCGTGGATGATCTCTTTAGGAGGGAGACTGTCAGTTCTTTTTTCCTCTCTTTCCTTTCTTCTTCCTTATCTATATTTTTGTTATATTTTATTCTGCCTTGGGCTGCCCAGTGTTCTGGTCATCCCTACCATCTTAGTTGTCCCTCTTGGCTATGACTCTTCTTCCTGTCCACCTTATATTTTTTCCCCACCCTGCTCTATCATTTGGGCACCCTCGCCCTCTTTCTATCCATGTCCTTATCCCTTCTTCCTCACCTGGCAGATAGAACTGAGTGTTGGTAGAGATGAGCATTGGTTACTGGCCAACCTGCGAGCACCATGTAGAATGCTGGCCTCACAGGCGGTGCTATTCTGGCGTCGACCCCTCCAGCTCAGAGGCAGCGCTCTTTTTCTTTCCGTTCAGGGTCCTGACCTCTGGTAGGACATATAAATAATGAATGGTGAAGATATTTGGGAAGATCAATAATTACAGTAAGTACATGATTTCCATTTTAGGAATGGTGTTGCCCAGGCATTCGGGGAGAAGAGGGCTGCTTATAGGAAGTACAGGAGGACCCAGAGGGAAGGGGACAGGGAGGACTATATGAAAAATGCTAGTGAGACAGGAAAGGGAGTCCAGAGGACTAACGCTCTGAAAGAACTGCATCTAGCTGAAGGAATTAAAAAAGTAGCAAAAGTCTGTTTTAGGTACATCAGTAAGAAAAAGGACAAAAAAAAATGTAATAGAACATCTCGGAAAGGGGAGGTTTGGGTGAAAGTGAATTGGGGACAAGACAGAGGTACTGAATGAATACTTCTGTTCAGCTTTCACTAAGGAGGGGGATGGTCTGGTGCCACAAGGGGGGATAAGGGGGCGGGCAAGGGAGCATGGATGGATTGATTGAGGTGGATAAGGTGAGGAAAGTGCTTTTGAGTCTGAGGGTGGACAGAGTCCCGAGCTCTGACGGCATCCATTCAAGGATACTGAGGGAGCTGGCAGAGGAACTTGTGGACCCCCTGGCTGACCTGTTTAAGATTTTGCTGGAGTCATAGGTGGTACCTCAGGATTGGAGAATGGCACATGTAGTGATGCTCCATAAGAGCGGCCCCAGATATGACCCAGGCAGCTACCGACCATATAGCCTAATCTCAGTTGTGTGCTGCATCGAGTCCCTACTTAAGGAAAGGCTAGTAGTATATCTGGAAGGGAATAGCCTCCAGGATGAGTGGAAACACACATTTATGGCTGGGAGAGTGGATAAAGGCCGGGTTGTGGATATCCTGTACTTGTATTTCGGCAAGGTCTTTGATTCTGTGCTCCACAATAGACTGATCAAGAAGCTAGTGGGTCTCATGGTAGACAAACTGACTGGGTGGGTAGCTAGCTGGCTGACAGGCAGGACCTGGGGCGGTAGTTCGGGAGGAGCTAAGTTCTAGGGATGTCACCAGTGGTGTCCCACGGGGCTTGGTGTTTGGTCAGATGCTTTTTAATGTATTTAGTGACATTGGAGAGGGCATAAAGGGCAAGATTTGCTTATTTGTGGATGACACCAAGCTCTGTGGGAGAGTGGACATGGGGAGGCAATACAGGACCTTAAAGCAGAAGTACTTCTTAATCAGGAAGTGATCAGTTTCCAGTTTTGTAGCGCCACAGGTAAGATGGTGGCTGCTGTTTAGTACTGCTGCTTCCAACATGGCGGGTGGCAGAAATGTAAACAAAAACAAAGGAAAAATGAGCAAATTATGTGGTGATAGTACAATGCCGGCAAGAATGATTACCAGGTAAACAGAGTACAGGGAATAAACTGTTGAAAAATGCTGATTTTTTTTTTTTTTTTTTTATCTGGCACTTCTGCTTTAAGGAAGATTAGGTAAGGCTCAAGAGGTGGTCTGGAGTTTGGCAGTTTGGCTTCAGTGCAAAAAAAAAATGCAAGGTTATGCATACTGGAACTAAGAACTGAGACAGAGTAGCCTGGAAGGGGTCAGGTAACTAAATCCAAAGAGGAAAAGAACCTGACTAGTGACCTGAAGCATTCCACGCAGTGCAGGAAGATCGCAGCAAAGGCAAATAGAATGTTGCATTGCATTGCTTAAGGGATCAGCAGTAGGCAGAAAGGTTGTACTGCTATCGTACAGGTCAGGCAGCAAAAATAAAGGTAATAAAAATTATTTTTTTGGTAACTGGATAAGGCCCACTAGGCACAAGTGCATGTTTTCAGGGGTGACCCAGGAGCACTGAGGTGGCTAAGTGACTGGCTAAGAGTCACACAGCTTGCAAGTGGAGGTTGTGGGAATCAAACCCAGGTCTCCTGGATGTACCAAGCTGATTCACAGCTCGTTACTCTAACGTCAAGGTTATATTGCCAGTCCCAAAATGGGCAGACTGAGTAGGCGCAGTGGTCATTATCTGCTGTCAGTTTTTATGCTTCTGTGTCAGTGGTATGGCCACACCTGGAATACAATGTACAGTATTGGCAGCGATACCTTAAGAAAGACATTACCCTGCCAGAGATGGTCCAAAGGAGGGCAGCAAAGATGATTAAGGGTCAGCAGGACAGGACATATGTGGGGAGGCTGGAGGACCTGAACATGTGCTCCTTGGAGGAGAAGAGGGAGAGGGGGACATGACTGAGACCTTTTGGGTGTTTGAAAAGTGTAAGCAGGGTAGACAAGCAGAGTCTCTTCAAGCTCAGTGGGAACAAAAACACAGAGAGGGCATTGTCTTACGTTAGGAAGGATATTTAGGAGAGTAACCAGGAGGCATTTCTTCATGGAGCGGGTGGGGGCAGGTTGAAATGGGCTCCCTGAGGAGGTGATATCACTTGAAACAGTTGATGGTTTCAAATGGGGTTAGGACAAGGTAAAGGGGAGCGTTGGGGTCAAGAGGGAGGTGCCAGGAAGGAGAGAGTATTGGTTTTGGGGGCGCTGGGGACTCTGCAATTCGAGCAGACTCGATATGCTAGAAAGCCTTATTCTGCTGGCATCTTCATATGTTTCTAAAGTGTTTTCGTGGTTCACTCACCTTGGTCTCTGGCACTACAAAAATAGCCTGTTTGCGGACGACTCCTAACTGGGAGTGGTAGTGGATAGCAATGAGAGAAGGACTTTTCTGGAAGATCTGGAGTGATTGGATCAGTGGTCTAAAACATGGCACCTGAGGTTTAATGCCAGGAAGTGTAGTGTACTGTGCTTGGGAGTTTGGAATCTGGTTTACAGCTATCATGGGGGGCCACAGTTGTCCACCTTGGAGGAAAAGCGTGATCTGGGGGTGGTGATTTTGGGTAAAATGAACCGCTCTGAACAATATAGAAAGGCAGCAGCAAAAGTCAACAGAGTACAGGGTTGCATAGCAAGGGAGATTACTTCAGGGAGGGAGGAGGTTATTCTACCTGTGTACAAATCCTTGATGAGGCCTCACCTGGAGTACTGTGTGCAATTCTGGCACCTGTACCTAAAGAGGGATGTCATGTTACTGGAGAGGGTTCAGAGGAGGGCAGCTAAGATGATCCATGGTATGGGGTACAAGACTTGTGTGGAAAGGCTGAGGGGACTAGACATGTACTCCCTGCAGGACAGAAGGGACTGGGGGTGATATGAATGAGACCTTCATGTACTTGAAGGGTATCAACAGAGTTGAAACTGAGGGTTTATTTAGATTGAAGGGGGAAGGAACTACAAGTGGACACAGTATGAAACTGGGGGGGATTTATGAGGGAACTGAGGAGGCACTGTTTCACAGAAAGGGTGGTGGTGCCATGGAACACGCTACCAGAGGAGGTGATCTCACTAGATTCAGTGGGGAACTTTAAGAGGGGATGGGACAAGTACATGAGCAAGGTACAGGTGTGGGGAGTGGGGGATAGTGGGGGAACACAGGGAGGCTGCCTTAGGAGCATACCTCTCAACTGTCCCTGATTTTCAGGGGTGTCCCTGATTTTGACTCAGATTTTTCCTCTGTCCCTCGTAAATTTTGTGTTCTTTTGACAGAACAGTGGGGATTAAAAGCACAAAATAATATCAAACATTAAAGTAACAGACTTGTTATTCTTCAGAAAAAGCATCTTAACACAAATCTCTTTATTCTATCAGCTTTGTGAGTGAATACTACAAGATTTTAAGCTGTGTCCCTGATTTGTGGTCTTTGTCCCTGATTTTTTTTTTTAAGCCTTGTCCCTGATTCATGAGGCAAGAGGTTGAGAGGTATGCTTAGGAGGGAGGGAGGCACGGGGGGGGGCAGCAGCAATATCTCAGCTGTGAGCTGAGCTTGAGCAGACCTGATAGACCTTCTGCCTAAATCTGCTGGCATAGTCATATGTTTATATCTACCAGAATTTTTTTGCTTTAAGGGGCACAGCGTATGACTCAAATCAAGTCTCAATGGCCCAGCCAGATTAAAAAAAAAAATGTTCTAATATCGTGGATATGTTGTGCATCCACACTAATTGGCATGTCTTTTCCTTTAAATATCTTTATTTGTCAGAGATCAGAATTACAGTCCTTTGAGTCAGAGACTCCTTTCCAGAGGCTTCACGTCGTAATACACATTAAGACACATTAAGTACAGATACATACATTCAGCTATAACATCAGGTTGCATGGGTAAATGGTACAGTTCAAGAGTTACGACAATCATACATACTATAATATTGCTAGGTGCAGAAAACAATGTATACAGGAGAGGCAGTGAGCCTATGTAGTAGCCTATACAGTGGTTTAGCTAAGCATTTTTTCATATTGCAGCAGACATGTTACTTACTATAAGGACATTTACAGAGGCAGTCTAATAGCAAGACTTTATCACTGGAGTTAACTCAGTCATAAATACATTTCTGAAAGTGTGGTGGTCCAGTGGCTGGCGGCTCACACTGAGAGCACCTACAGGTGTGGGTTGCGAGAATGTGGTTCCCGAGGGCGACTTTGAATGCATCAATTCTAGGGAGGCTGCTGACAGTCACAGGGAGGGAGTTGAACCAGGATGGGGTCCTGTAGGAGAAGGTCCTCTGGGCTAGGGAGATCCTCACCCTTGGGACTGCTAGAGAGGATTTATCGGTGCTGCGAGTGGAGACGCTGGGGGTTGAGTGGTGGAGAGATTATGCAACTCCAGGTGGTATTAGTCTGAGGAGGGTCTTTTTGTCCATGAGGCAGGACTGGTATTGGAGCCTTTCCTTGAAGTTGAGTATTTGAGTGAGGGAGTAGAGGGTGCAGGTGTGTGTTAGCTGGTCAGCAATGGACAGGAGCCTGCATGCTTTATTGATGGACACTTTAATCTTGCTGAGGGCAGTGGCATTCACAGCTGTATGGAGCAGCAGGCTGTAGTCAATTAAGGACAGGACCGATGAGGTGATGGCTAGCCGGAGAGCTTCAGGTGTCAGGCAGTCTTTGTGGCGGTAGAGGAGGCCGATGCATGCGTTGGTCGCGGATGTGAGAGCATTTGTGTGAGCGTGGAAGGTGAGGGCTGGGTCAAAAGTTATGCGCAGGTATTTATAGGAGGTGACCTGTTCAATCGGATGGAGGGAGCTGGAGAGGATCTGCAAGGGGGACTTCTTCAGTTTGTTTTGGTGGTGGGCAAATATCATGGCCTTGTTTTTTTTTCAGGTTCATGATCAGTCTATGGTCCACGAACCAGCGTTCAGTCTGACCGAAGGAGTGCTGGAGAGAAGTCTGCAGACTGGTGGGGTTGGCGTGGGATGCACCTAGGATGGCGGCGTCTGCGTAGAGTAGAACCTTGCCGTCACACGAGTTGGATAGTGCATTGAAGAACAGACTGAAAAGTAGCAGCCACAGGATGGAATCCTGCGGGACTCGTGAGTGGACAGGGCAGGTACTGGAGAGTGTCGTGTTGATTGTAACACATTGTGCCCTTGAAGATAGGTAGCTGGTGAACCAAGCTAAGGGCCCCTTGGAGGAACCTACTTGCAGGAGGGAGTCAAGCAGGAGGGGGTGACTGACCGTATCAAAGGCCTTGGAGAGGTCAATGAACACAGCTTCTGCCAGCTGGCCCTTGTTGAGTGCGGTGTGGAGGAAATTAGAGAATTTGAGGAGTGCCATGGTGGTGCTAAGGCCTGAGCGGAAAACATGCTGCTCCTTGCAGAGTAGGTTGTGAGTTGTGAGGTAGTTGGCAAGTTGATCTGCCACTACCTTTTCTGGGGCTTTGGAGGTGGGGAGGATGGAGATTGGTTGGTAGTTCCCAGGGGATAAATTGTCCCCACCTTTGTGAATGGGTGTTATTACTGCAGTTTTCCAGACACTGGGAAACTGCCCGAGGCTGCGGAAGCGGTTAATGAGGCCAGTAAGGGGGAGGAGCAGCACATCTAGGGCAAGGCAGAGGAGCCTTATATCCAGGGGGTCGTTTATGGGGCTGGACCATTGAGGGCTTTGGTGAGGTAAGGCTTGGCTTCATGAGGAGCAGTTTGCCTGAAGGTAGAAAGAGGACGAGAGAGAGTGGGTGGTTGGGAGTTGGTTATCGGGTCGAAGAAATTGTTGGGAAGCACCAAGCTTAGGTTGGTAAAAGTAGCATTGAGACTGTCTGCTATACACTTTGGATCGGTGATGATGGTGCCATAGATAATGAGCTGAGAAGGGGCGACCTGGGATTTGCCGTTTCGTAGTTTTTATATTATCCCAAAACTTATGGGATGACTCCTAGGAGGCGGTTAGGGTAGACCTGTAGAATTCGGCTTTTGCCTTACGAATGGCCCAGGTACACTTGATATGTTCGGCTCGGTATGCCTGTATATCAGCCAGTCTGCCTGAGCCAGTGGCTCTATGCCATAGATTCTCTATTACTCAGTTGTGAGAGGAGAGATGGGGTAATCCAGGGCACATTGTGTTGCTTAGTGTGGGTCTTTGTGAGTGGGGCAAAGGTGTCACTGGCCAGGCTGAAAGAGCTGGAGAAGTAATCAAGCGCAACATCAATGCTGGAGGCAAGGTAACTTGGGGGCCAGTCCCACTGGGCAAGATGCTGTTTAAATTTTGTAATGTTACTTGGATGGAGGCGCCATCAGAGTGTGACTCTGGGTGTGTATTTAGGTAGCCTACCAGACCATGTGAAGATCACTGGTAAGTGGTCGCTGAGGGAGTTTGGTAGGACTGAGATGTCCACGATTTTGTGGGGTCGGTTGGAGAGACAGTGTCCAGCAGGATGTGTGTGCCAGTAGAGGGGTTATATCTAGCAGGCTGTATTACCACTTGGGAGAGGTCCAGGGCTGCAAGTGTATCCTTGGCCGAGGCAGTGGTGATGGCGAGCCAGTTTACGTTGAGATCACCCAGTAGGATGTGCTCAACCTTGTGGGGAAGGCTGGTGAGGTATTCCGTGAGGGAGAGGAGTGCGGGGATTTCCATGGGGGAATGTAGGCCTCCGTGATAAGGGGTGCCTTCGAGGGATCAGGGGTGATTATTAGAGACATAGCTTGGGCACTGTGAACCAGTTTTGGTGGGGGTAGGGCTTGGCCCAGTAAGGTATCGCGCAGATACATTGCGCAGCCACCGCCCCGCTTGCCCACAATATCTTCCCTGAAAAGAGAGTACCCAGGGATGGAAACGAAGGAGTCTAGTGGATTTGGAGAGCCAGTTCTCAACCAGTGCAAGGATGTCTGGTTGGTGCTGTGTGATCCAGCATTGAAGGGCAGTGGATTTCTTTAGTATGCTGCATATATTCATGGATGCTATACGTTGCCTGGGGGCATGGTAGGCCAAAGCTGTCAGGGCCTCTGTTGGAGATAGCATAAGCAGCATGGAGATTATCCTAAACAGGGGGAGGCATCGCCTGTACTGCCCCGGGGGGGGGGGGGAAGGTATGAGTGGAGTTCATTGGCTTGGAGCATGGTATTGGAAGAGAGCATAGGGTAGGAATAGCGAGGAAGCGTGGGCCATGGGGAGTTTTGGGTGGGACAGAGGCGGAGGTAGGTGTACGGGTGGGTGGGGGATATAGGAGTGGCCAGAGTGGGGGAGCTGCTGGAGGGAGGGCCTGGGGTGAGCTGCTCAGGGGTGTGACATTGGGGAGGGGGAGGTGGGCACAGTAGTGGGGGGGATAGTGTCAGCAGCAGGAGAGGGACCAGGGTGTGGAGGTGAACATGAGCAGCCACGGTCCTGTGTTGTATACAGTCAGAGGCTGAGTATAAGGGGAACATACTGACACCCTGAAATGAGGGAGTCACTGTGGCGCAGTGACAAAGTGACAGAAGTTGTGGAAGGTACCAGGTTCAAAACCCTGGAGGGGGGGCCCCATGAGATACCTGGGATCTTACTTTGAGAAACAGCTCTTGCAGCAGGTTACACCATTAGGAATGAAGCCGGCTAGCAGTATTCAGCAGGCACAGCCTCTGACGTCGGTCCCGCCCCCGACGTCAGGCATGGTACATAAGGAGGCGGTCCCCCAGAATCCCCAGTTCTTTTCCCGCTGTGGACTCGCCAGCATCAGCCTCTCGGTCTCTAGCGCACGACGACTACAGAACTTATTGTGTTTCTTCAAACTGATGTCCTCTCCAGCTCCTTCGCTCAAGGGACACTTTTCCAAGTGTGCCTGAGGAAAACAGATCCCTTTCAAGGATCCTCACTCCTCCTGCGTGCGGTGGTTAGGCCCGGACCACGATACTAAGGCCTGCACCTTTTGCCAAGGGTTCAACAGCCGCACCAGGATCCACTGTCGGAAGGCACTTCAGGCGTATGTTCTGGAAGAAAAACTGAAAATGATGGACCACGAACCTTTCTCAAGGGGAGAATCTTCCACGAAGGCCCATAAGCACCGGGAGAAAGTAAGGTCCAGATCCCCAAACTGGGCCTCGGACTACCGCAGCTCAGGCTCCTCTAGATCGGACCACTCTCCCTCTAGGGCTCGGTCTCACCCCCCCCCCCCCGGTTAAGGTCCGGGCTTTAGTCGTCGGCTCTTCTACTCTCCAGCCTCTCAAGACTTCGAGGTCCTCTGCTTCCTCTAAGGCCTCTTTCTAGTCTTCCGAGCGCCATAAGTCTTCCTCATCCACCTGATGTCGGGACACCGACCCTAGATTGGTCTCCCAACCTCCCAGAGGTCCTGACCCAACTCCAAGGAAGACCAAGGACCTGACGTCCCTGAAGCGGACGTCGGACGCAACATCGGCCAAGCACCTGATGTCGGCCAAGCATTCGAAGTCGGCCAGGCGCTCGCTGGATCCAAGGACACCTGCCAGACACCAGTCACCGGCCAGGCGTTTGCCGGATCCAAAGACATCGGCCTCGCATTCTCCAGAGCCGAAGACCACCCCCATCACCGGCGGATGCTGGTCACAGGGAATCCACGAAGGAGGACGCTACACTTCCCGAAGACCCGGCGGGCGACACCGAGGATGCCGGGCTCCCGCAAGAGCATTCTCTGAACCCAGAGACGCCCGCGGACACAACGCCTGACCCCGGTGACTGACCACCAGCGCCAGGCCCGTCATTGGGCATGAATTTGCAAGAAGTGAAGGAGCTCTTTACTTTCTGGTGGGACACCATCCGGAAGGAGGTGATACCTGTGAATCCTCCTCCTCCTCCTCCTCCTCTTACCCCTTCACCTCCTACACCCCCCCCCACCTAAGAGGCCAGCAGGACGACCACCAACCCCTAAGGAGAAGACTCCACCTCCTAGTGGCAGATTTGAGGACAGGAGAAGGCCTCCCTCAAGGTCCCCATCAGGGTCCCCTAGCCCCAAGCGAACCAGATGCTGTCGATACACTCCGTTGGGGAGGACTCCAGATCGGACACCTCAGGCTACTCAAGATCTCCTTCTCCGCTCAGCATTTCCTCACCTGACCCACATGACCTCCCCAGATCTCCTCCAGATGATTCCTCCTTCGCTGAGATCATGAGGCATATCCAGGACAACATGGGGTAGGATGCTGAAGACCTTGACCCCGAACAACAACGCCGTGCCCGTTATCTTCGGCAGAAAGACCCAAAGCTTGTGGTAGTACCACCCTTGGTAGACACTTTTGCAGATGTCACCAAGGCTGCGTGGAAACATCCGCAGTGCCGAAGAAGGCTGACCGCCTGTACAAGGCCCCGAGAGAGGACCATTACTTGGCTCAACAACCTCTGGCAGACTCCCTGGTCATCACGGCCTCACATGACTGGTCTCTGAGATCACAACTTATGAGCACACAGCCACCGGACCAGGAATCCAAACAACTGGATGCCCTGGAGAGACGCACGTACACGGCTGCTATGTGCACCATCAGGTCCCTGAACTACCTCACCCACATGGTACAGTTTCAGAACGCCCTGTGGGAACAGGGCCAGGACCTGGTTGACAAGCTTCTGGATGGCGATCAGAAGGCGGAGCTCCTCAGTCTCCTCCGCACAGGGTCTGATGTGGGTACCCAAGTGCTACGAGCCGCATACAGTTCTGCGGACTCGTCTGCCAGAGCTACAGCTTCAGGTGTTTGTCTCTGGAGACACTTTTGGCCTTGTGTCTCTGGCTTCACCCTAGACGTACAAAAGAACATTCTTGACGTCCCGTATAATGGCGAAGTACTATTTGGTGAACCCTCGAAGAAGGTCATCACCAAACTCCAGGACGCTGGGAAGGCAATCCGATCCGTACAGGCTATCTACAGATCCAGGCCGGGTTCATTTCATAGGAACCAGAGTTGTTTTCGCAGCCGGCAACAAGGGCAGCAGCCATGTTCCGGCCAGCAGCAAAGGGGCACCTTCCAGCGTAAAGCCCAGGCAAAGTCTCCCCTGGCAGAGGCCAACGTTACACGAAACCGGCCCAGCCCGCAGGGACCAGTGCTGCCACAGCATGACTCCTTCCCGACCCCCGACCCTCCTCTGGATCAACGGGCACAAAAGGTCGGGGGTCGCATCACCCACCACTTTTCAGGGTGGCAGTCGATCACCACTGACCGATGGGTTCTTCAGTTGGTCAAGAAAGGCCATTTCATAGAATTTCTCGACCACCCATCGGCAAGACCTCCCCTGCTCTCCTGTTACTCGGGTCAGCATGCCCTGCTCATACAGCAGGAGGTGCTCGCGCTTCTGGGGAAAGAAGCTATAGAGCACGTACCACGGAACCAGAGCGGTCTAGGATATTATTCTCACTTCTTCCTGGTTCCAAAGAAAACAGGGGACCTCGGTCCGATACTGGACCTCAGCGACATCAGCGAATCGGTCCTGTACAAACACTTCCGCATGGTGACCCACCCAGGTCTGATTCCCATGCTCAAGCAGGACGCCTTTCTAGTGTCCTTGGACATGCAGGACGCTTACCTGCACGTACCCATCGTTCAAGCGCACAGGAAATTTCTGCTCTTTGAGTTTCAGGGTCGCCATTATCGGTTCCAAGCCCTTCCCTTCGTACTGTCATCAGCACCTCAGGTTTTTACGAAGTGTATGGCGGTTGTAGTGGTGTCTCTGAGGAGACAAGGCCACTATGTGTTCCCCTACCTGGACGACTGGCTTCTCATGGCGCCGTCCCTTGAAGCCCTGATGTCAGTCATTCACTGTACTCAGTCTCTATTCGAGACATTGGGCATCATTATCAATCACGAGAAGTCATGCCTGGTTCTGTTTCAGATTCTGCAGTTCATAGGTGCAGTTCTGGACACCGTCCAGGGGAAAGCTTTCCTTCCCCAGGGCAGAGAGGAACACATCAGATCCCTCATCAGGGATATGTTGGTGAAGAAGACCATCCCTGCCAGACTGGTCCTTTGCCTGCTCGGACACATGGCTACGGCTATTGCAACAGTCCCACTAGCCCATCTCCACATGCGGGTAGCCAATTGGATGTTAAGTGTCCAATGGGATCAAAAGCAAGACCATTTGCAGCATCCAATCCAGATTACGAAGTCCGTAATCCGAGACTGACAATGGTGGCTAGATTCGAGGAATATTTCGGCGGAAGTCCCCTTCATTGTGCCATCTCCGACTGTGACACTCTCCACAGATGCCTCAGGGCTCGGATGGGGAGCTCACCTCGACGGTGTTCGGTCTCGGGGCCTGTGGACGGCCCAAGAGTCTCATCTCCATATAAACATCCTGGAAATGAGAGCAGTGTATCACACCCTGCAGGCCTTCCAGTCGGAGATCCCACCGGGTACTCTTCTGTTACAGATAGTTCCGTGGTGATGTATTACCTCAACAAACAAGGAGGCACCCACTCCTACCCGCTTTGCAGGGAGGCAAAGACAGTGTGGGATTGGGTTCTGCAACACGGCTCAAACCTCATTGCTGTTCATGTCCCAGGGGTGGACAACGTCGTAGCAGACGGCCTAAGCCACTTTCAAGCCAAAGTCCATGAATGGGAACTACTCCAAGAGGTAGTAGAGGATCTGTTTCTCAGATGGTGCACACCAGAATTAGACCTTTTCGCGTCCCCATCCAACGCAAAACTGTCCAATTTTTGCTCGCTAGATCCAGGGCCTGGTGTTTTCTTGCAAGACGCGTTGTCCCTCTTCTGGGTGGGCAGATTCCTCTATACCTTCCCCCACCTTTTCCGTTGATCGAGAGGGTTCTTCTGAAACTTCGCAGAGAGCAGGCGATGCTGATATTCATCGCGCTGTTTTGGCCCAGGCAGGTCTGGTTCCCTCTTTTGCATCAGCTGTCCTGGGAACCTCCAGTGCCACTGCCAATCAGCTCCCACTTGCTGTCTCAGGAGACGGGTTCTTTGGTCCATCCGGACCTGCATTTACTGAACCTGCACGCTTGGCTCCTAGAGACATAGCCATGATGCGACATGGGGTCTCGCAAGAGGTAGCGGACGTTCTTGCGGCTGCTAGGAAACCGGCTACCCATGCTACTTACGCCATGAAGTGGTGCAGATTTTGTATATGGGTTCAAGCGCGCGGTTTTTCGCCTATGGATAATCCAGAGAGGTTGGTTTTGGACTACCTCCTGTCCCTTTTTCGGACAGGCGTGGCTTGCTCCTCGATTAAGGTACACCTCTGTGCCATCTCAGCCTATCACGTCCCTATAGGCCAATGCACTGTATCTCAGTTGGACACGACACGAGCCTTCCTGAGGGGTGTTCTCCACCTTAGGCCCCCAGTTAAGGATCCAATTCCTCCATGGGCTCTACCCTTTGTCCTGGAGCAGCCTACGCTGCCACCTTTTGAACCAGCCATGGATTGCGAGCTATGTCTTCTCACTTGGAAGACATTGTTGTTCATTGCCGTTACCTTGGCCAGAAGAATTTCTAAACTCTATACACTTATGTGCAAAGAACCTTATTTGGTTTTCCCCAAGACAGGGTATCCCTACAGACTAATCCTAAGTTTCTGCCCTAAGGTGGTCTCAGCTCTCACCCTTAAACAGGACATTGATCTACCAGTGTATTTCCCCAAGTACTCTAATCGAGGAGAAGCCCTCTTGCACACTTTAGATGTGCATAGGTGTCTCAGATACTACCTGACCAGAACCAAACACCACCGAAAATCGGACCAGCCTTTTGTCTCCTTTGCCCACAGGATGATGGGAGCTCCTGTTTCAAAACAGTCACTGTCCAGGTGGCTCATTCAGCGTATTACGTTCTGTTACCAGAAGCACAACAAACCTTTACTGGGCACGGTTAAGGGTCATTCCACCAGAGGGGGTGGCTACCTCCTTTGCAGCTCTAAAGAATGTGTCCACCTCTGCCATTTGTGCTGCAGCTACTTGGAGCTCCTTACACACTTTCATCAGGCATTATAGCCTGGACATTGCATCGAGGCTAAGAGCAGGTTTTGGTCTAGCAGTCCTTCAAGGACTTCTGTCCCAGGCTTGAATTTGTTTAAGGATTTCTACCTTCCCTCCTCCCAGTGGTGTGGGATTTCCATGATTGCTTGGGAATCAGTCCTAATGGTGTAACCTGCTGCAAGAGCTGTTTCTCGAAGTAAGACAGTACAGTTCCGTAAGAACTTACCGTAACAGTAGATCTTCGAGAACAGCTCTTTCAGCAGGTACTTTCCCTTCCACCATCCCTGCTGGAGGTAGATTCTAGTTCCAACTTCCTTCTCCTAGGATAAGGCGTTCACAGTCTCTCTCTGATTGCCATTTGATGGCGGATCCTCAATCTCTTCTGATGTCATCCAGCAGCCGGGAGTCTCCGGCGTGAGAACTGGGGATTCTGGGGGGCCGCCTCCTTATATACCACGCCTGACGTCGGGGGCAGGACCGACGTCGGAGGCGGTCCCCGCTGAATACTGCTAGCTAGAAAATTTCCGTGGGGTCCTTGCGCTTCGGTCCTAATGGTGTAACCTGCTGCTAGAGCTGTTCTCGAAGATCTACTGTTACGGTAAGTTCTTACTTAACTGTACTTTATCTAGTGTGGCCGTGGGAGTTGTCCCATAAAAAGATGAGCGGCAGGCAGAAAAAGTGGGGTATGGTAACGACTCCTAGTGGTCACCAGAGGAGGGGCAGTGTGGGGGGGAGGAGAGGGTGTGAGGGGATCAGAGGAGAGGCAGTGAGGATGTGGACAGGTAGTGGATAAGAGCGAAGAGATGGGGGTAGTATGAGATAAATGGGGAGAAGAGAAGAGGAGAGGGATACTAGACTGTCAGGCAGTAGAGAGGAGGAGAGAAAGGGTAGAAGAGAGGCTTGGAAGATCTAGGAAGGAGGTTGCTGAAAGGGCCCTCTAGTGGGGAGTTTGTATAACCTGCCAAGGAAATATCGGAACTTGGTGAAAGGCTGAGCAGGAAGTCACGTGACTGGGGTGGTCCTTAAACTAAGGGCCGGCCTTGGTGGATGGCTAGGGCAGGCGGGCGGGGCAGTCGATGCACAGTGTCGACGGGCTAACACTGCCACAGAAACAAACTGTGCAGGGAGACTCCACTCATTACCTATTTGTGCCTCGAGGTCCTTGCGCTGTCCCCTAGATGTGATGGGGAGTCTTGGCTGGAGCTCTCTGCTGGGGAGTCCCAGAGGCCTATTTGCACCTCGTGGTCCTCACGCTGTCCCCAGATGTGGAGGGGAGTCTTGGCTGGAGCTATCTTGCTGGAAGGTCTTCAAGCTGGCTCCTCCCACCCATCCAGGTTGTATAATCCTCAGCTCCGCCCCATAACACCAGATCTTCCTTTCCGCTGGAAGATGCAGGTTCCCTCCTTCTCGCTCTCGCGTGTAGTAAGCCCTGGTGCTCTAAAACTCGGTTTTACCTGTCAAGATTCACAGAATCTCTCTGAACTATATTGTTCTTGCAACCGCGATGTAGGACAAGCCCTTGCCTGGGTTCCACCAGTGTCCTTGCGGGCAGAAAATGTCTAGGACTGACCCACATGCCATGTGCGTGTACTGGGCCTTGATCATGACTCTCAGGCCTGCGACCTGTGTCACTTTTTTCATACAAATGTTCTGGATGATCACCTTGCTCGTCTCCAGCTCAGACGTCTAGAAAAACGGCACCAGATGGTCAAATCGAAGGATGCCCACCATGTGATCTCCGCGGCTGCGGGGTCTGTGGAACAGTGGGAACAGGTGAAGGCCTTTGAAGAGGAGGCAGCTCGTGCCGCTGAGGTCTTGTCTTCGCTCTTGGTTTTCGTTCCTCTAAAACTGGGTCCTCTTTCTTGGGTTCCTTTAAAGAGCTAGTCCAATCCCTTCCCACTCATGAGGAAGGCCTTGGCTCGTATATCTCCAGATCCCGCAAAAAGGAATCTTAAGGAAGTGAGAGAAACCACGTCTCGTCAACATCGCTCTTGGGACAGAGAGCGATCTCGGTCCTAGGAGTCTCCTCTTTCGACTTTGGTCGAAGTTGTGGCTTCAGCCGCCGACCTCACGGTGCCCTCATCAGTTCAACCAGCCCAAATTCAGGATGGCACTCCGATCGAGATCATCCTCAACCCCGTCGACCCGTCGTTGACTGAGGAGGCTGACAGCTCCTTATTTAGGACTCCGGTCCTTTCGGACCTCACTGATGAGGCGACCCAGCCAGCTAGGAAGCCCCAGGCGGTGGTCGTTCCTGGCCTGGAGGAACTGGGGATCTTATTTCGAGAGGGCTCTTGCAGTAGGTAATTACATACAGAACTGACGCCGGCAGGACCCCATGGAAAAATTTCTAGCTAGCAGTCCCCTGGCGAGGGACCGCCCCCACGTCAGGTGACCGGCGTCAGGAGACTTCGGTATAAAGGGGCGGTTTCTAAGGCGGCGTCGGCCCGTCCATCTGGCTCGCTTGCGGGCGCCTCCAGACAGTTGGAGGCCTTCGCCCCTGGTTTGGCCGCAGGCTCGTGGCCTACCATCGTGGGCGACTCCGTTAAGCTGGGTGTCAGCTCCTCTGACGTCTGCCCAGAGAGGGCTGGTAAGACGTCTGACCCTCCGGGGCGACGCGCGGCTTCTTCCCCACTGGACCAGGCCAACCCCTCCTCTCGACCTGTCTCCGGTGATGGCTCTCTTCGAACGACGCCAGCTGTTCCGGCGCCCGCCAGAGCTTCGCCCTCTACACCTTACGTCGGCTTGTCCGATGTCCGGCCGGCGAGGGAACCGATGGCGGACCCCAACATCCGTCGTTCCCGGTTCCCTGCAGCCTTTGCTGCCGTCTGGGGAACCAGGGTCCCCTCAACCTGAACCCGGGGACTTTTCCCCTCCGTCCCTGGGTGAAGCTAAGGATTCTTGCCTCTGTCAGTCCTTCCTCCATCTGGGCGCGGACCTGATGTCAGCTCCCGGACGCGGCTCCGGCGCCAGCCCTCCGACATTAGACCTCCGGCGTCAGGGCTCCGACTGTTGGCCCTGACGTCCGCCACCGACTGGTAGATCTTCTGCTGCCTCATCGGGCCCTCCACCTTCCAGGCTCTCCGCTCGGACCTGCCCTTGAGGTTCCCAGCTGGGCCGTCTGCTCAGGCAGCTCCCCCGGCTTCTGGGTATCCTCCGTATTATTCGACGCCGGTGTACCCAGGAACGCCGTATCCAGCACCACAGTACCCGACAGCGGGCTTCCTGACACCGCAGTACTCGACGCCTCAATACCCGATGCGGGGTTACCCGCAGCTGGGTTTTGGATACGCTCCATATGGGTATAACCCGTATTCTTATCCCCCACCTCCTCCTCCTCCACCGCCCTCGCGGCCTCCGGTGGACCTGCAGGAGACTCTGGCCTCCTGGTGGGCTGAGGCCAAGGCTCAGCTCACCAAAGAGGTCGAGAGCCACCTTTGGGTGACAGTGCCATCCCAGGTTCCCGTACGCCCCAGGCGGCTCACTCTCTCACCACCTCTGGACTCCAGGGTTCTTCCGTCTGGATTCAGAGAGAGGCAGGATACGCATCCCCGGGGACTCCCCAAGGGACCCGTTCCTCCCCCAGGTCGGGAAAGGGAGTCTTACTCTTCTTCATCCTCCTCTTCACTCTTGGACTCTTCTGACGGCTGCTCCGAGAGAGACGACGAGCCTCGCTCTCCGTCGAAGCCCCGGCCAAGGACTCCTCCGAAGTCTCCTCCGGAGGATCCTTCTGTTACGGAATTGCTTAGAAAAATCCAGGAGGTTCATCAGTGGCGCTGTTTGGAACCAGATCCTCAGCGTCTGAAACTTGCTGAACATCTGGATCTGCCCGTGACAGCTCCTACATTAGTGCCACCCTGGATAGAGCCTCACGCCGACCTTGTTACCATGATATGGAAACAGCTGTCGGCCTTAGCTCCACTTCCTAGGAAGTTGAACAGGCTATATCAGGCTCCAGAGGGTGTTGATTTCCTGGATTCTCACCCTTGTGCTGACTCGGTTATGATTAGCGCCGCTCACGGCCAGTTGGCGAACCCAAAACATCTTAGCTCGTCACCTCCTGATAAGGAATCTCGCCTTCTGGACCAGTATGGGAGAAAGATTTATGCTTCCTCCACACTGGGGATTAGGGCCCTGAACTATGTCGGCCACATGGGGGCTACCAGAAGGCCATCCTTACTCAGGTGGAAGCCAAGCTGGACTCCTTGCCTGACTCCCATGTCAAACAAGAGTTGTCTGATCTCGTCTGCTCTTCTCGTTTGGCCAGTCGCCACATGCTACGTGCGACATACGACGCAGTGGACACTGCTGGGCGGAGCTCAGCTTTCACCGTAGGCCTACGGCGTCATGCTTGGCTCCGCGTGTCAGGTCTGGTCCCGGAGGTTCAATATGCTATCCAGGAAGCACCTTTCCGGGGAGCGGTGCTTTTCGGGGGTGATGTCAAGGACATCATTACCGATTTGCAAGTGAAGGGGATGGCTCTGAAGTCTGTTGATTCTGTGTACCATCCCCATCAGCAGCAGCGCCATCCCTTTCGCAGACGGAATCGGCCAAGCGAAACCCCAGGGAAGGTGGGCCACAAACGCGTAGGTCCCGCGGCTGCTAAGCCTTCCCAAAAAGCAGCGGGTGCTTCAGCTGCGAGGCTGCCCACACCACCTGACTCTTTCCTCCCCTGCCTCTGGACTCCCGGAGGAACTGGTAGGAGAGGAGGTTTCCCTCCACCTTCTAGGATGGGAGAGGATAACCACGGATTCTTGGGTGCTCTAGCTCATAGCAGAAGGACACTCCATAGAGTTTCTTCAGAAACCACCCCGCCACCCTCCTCTGAAGTCGTCGTATTCACGGGAACACCTTCCTTTGGTCCAGGAGGAAATCTCTGCTCTTCTGGTGAAGCTAGCGATAGAGCCCGTCCCCCTTCATCTTCAGGGGATGGGTTACTATTCCCATTTCTTCCTGGTCCCAAAGAAGACAGGAGATCTCAGACTGATTTTTAGAACTCAGTTCCCTGAATCTTTATGTAGAGTATAAAAGGTTCAGGATGCTCTCTCTGCAGAGCCTTCTGACCCTCGTCCGGCTGGGTCAATGGCTTTGCGCCCTGGATATGCAGGATGCTTATCTGCACATTCCCGTTCGCCCATTTCATCGCAAATACCTTTGTTTTGCGTTTCAGGGGGACCACTGCCAGTTCAAGGCGCTCCCGTTTGGTCTATCCTCGGCCCCCCTTGGTATTTACCAAATGCCTGGCAGTGGTGGCGGCCCACCTGCGTACCAAGGGAGTACAGGTTTTCCCTTACCTGGACGACTGGCTCCTGGTGGCCTTGTCCAGGGAGGAACTCCTGCGATTCCTTTCCCTTACCCAGCAGGTTTTTGCCTGCCTGGGTATTTCCATCAACCATTCCAAGTCTCATCTGGACCCTTCCCAGAGGCTACAGTTTATTGGGGCGATCCTCGATACGACCATGGGCAAGGCCTTCCTGCCTCCGGACAGGGCGGCCTCCCTTCAGACCCAGATAAATCTGTTATCCAACCTCAGGATGGTCTCTGCGAGGTTGGTCCTTCGCCTTCCCGGGCTCATGGCGGCTGCTATCCCGACGGTACCTCGCACTCGACTCCACACGAGGATCTCTCAGTGGACTCTACGCTCTCAGTGGGATCAACTAGTGGACGACCTAGATCAGTCAGTTCTGATCTCATTGCTGATGATGCGAGACTTACAATGGTGGATGGTTCGAGAGAACCTGTTTCAGGGGGTTTCCTTTCTTTCATCCTCCCCCCTCCCAGACTCTAACCACAGACGCCTCAGGCGATGGTTGGGGAGCCCGTCTAGGCCCTCATCGGACCCAGGGCTCCTGGTCCAGGCTAGAACAAGCTCTCCACATCAGTGTGCTCAAGCTTCGGGCAATGTTGTATGCTCTCCAAGCCCTTCACCAATACATCCTTCCCGGCCACCTTGCCGTCCAGAGGGACAACATGTGTGTAGTGTGGTACATCAACAAGCAGGGAGGAACTTGGTCCTACCCTCTATGCAGGGAGGCAATGAGGGTTTGGGATTGGGCAACACAACACGACCTTCACCTCACGGCGATTCACGTTCCAGGAGTCGAGAACACCCTGGCAGACAAGCTAAGTCGCTCTTCTGCTCTGACTCACGAGTAGGAACTGGACCATGGGGTCCTAGACAATATCTTCCAACTTTGGGGTACACACAGGTCGACCTGGTCGCATCCCCCCAAAATGCAAAACTTCCCACCTTCTGCTCGCTCGTTCCAGAGCGAGGCGCTTTCTGGAGCGACACTCTGTCTCTAGACTGGAACGACAGATTCGTCTATGCCTTTCCCCCAGTTCCTCTTATCCCACGAGTCTTGCAGAAACTAGCTTCAGAAGGAGTGAGAATGATTCTGATCGCCCCTTTCTGGCCCAGGCAAATCTGGTTTTCTCTTCTACAACAATATTCAGAGGATCCTCTTCTTCCTCTATCTCAAGGTTTGTTGACCCAGGATCAGGGGACCCTGGTCCATCCAGGCCTCAAATCCCTTCAACTGCATGCATGGTTCCTGCAGACCTAGCCCAATCCTGTTTTGGTGTGTCTCCCAAAGTGGCAGAGATTTTAGTGGAGGCCAGAAAACCCTCCACCAGATCCACTTATGCCATGAAGTGGAAAAGATTCACTATTTGGGCCGCTTCCAAGAACGTGGAACCTTTCTCCTGTTCAGCGGGGCTCTGCTGGATTATCTACTCATCTGTTCGACCTGGGTCTCAGCCATTCCTCTTTGAAGGTACACATGGCGGCCATCTCGCCTATCATGTTCCCTTCAAACAAGGCTTTTGCTCAACTGGAGGTCTCAAGACCTTTCTCAGAGGGGTTCTCCATCTGAGGCCCCCATCCGCATACTCCTGCCCGCCCGGACTTGAATTTTGTTCTCGAGAAACTTACCCTTCCTCCCTTCGAACCTGCAGCTTCTGCAGATTTGAAGTTTCTTTCGTGGAAGACGCTCTTCTTGGTGGCCATTACTTCAGCTCAAAGAATCTCCGAGCTCCAGGCCCTGATGTGTAAAATCCCCTACTTGATTTTTCACAAGGAACGAGTTGCTCTTCGCACGAATCCTAAGTTTCTACCTAAAGTAGTGGCAGAGTCTACCTTAAATAAGTTCATAGAGCTACCTGCCTTTTTTACGCAGTACTCTAATCAAGGGGAATATTTACTCCATACTATGGATGTTCACCGGATTCTGAGATACTACACCAACAGGACGAAGGATCTCAGAACAACTAATCAGTTGTTCGTCTCTCTTGCTCCCAAAAGGGAAGGCAATGCTGTTTCCAAGCAATGCCTGTCTTAAGTGGTTGGCTCATTGCATCACTTTCTGTTATGACAAATACCACAAGACCCTTCCGGGTCACGTCAGAGGCCACTCCACAAGAGTAGTAGCTGCCTCTGCAGCTTGTTTCAAGAATGTGTCTGCGGCAGACATATGCACTGCCACCACCTGGAATTCCGTCCATACCTTTACGAAACATTACAGTTTGTATATTGCCTCTTGCCGTAGAGCAGACTTCGGGCTGGCTGTTTTGCAAGGCCTCCTGTCTTGAGACTTGCACGGCTAGAACTACTTCTTGAAGTAGTTTTCCCCCTCCCAGTGCCTTTTCTTTGTTCCAGACTGCTTGGGATTCAGTCCTATATGTAATTACCTACTGCAAGAGCCCTCTCGAAGTAAGATAGTACAGTTATGTAAGAACTTACCGTAACAGTAGATCTTCAGGAGAGGCTCTTGCAGTAGGTAATACCTTCCCGCCCTACATCCCCCTAGCCTTTTTCAGCTCCTTTTCCATATAGAGAAATATCCACTCCTCTCTCGTCCGGCCTCTTTCGACCTGTTGCGAGAAAGAACCAGAAGGCGGGCGTCAGGGACCGCCCCTTTATACCAGCGTCTCCTGACGCCAGTCACCTGACATGGGGGCGGTCCGTCGCCAGGGACTGCTAGCTAGAAATTTTTCCGTGGGGTGCTGCCGCCTGCCGGCGTCAGTCCTATATGTAATTACCTACTGCAAGAGCCTCTATCGAAGATCTACTGTTACAGTAAGTTCTTACATAACTGTACTTTCTCCCCGCCTTCTCCCAAGTGTCCCTGTTGGTCTCCCCCCCCCCGACGGTCAACATCCAGGTCTGGGACATTCTCAACTGAAAGACCTAGGAAGTCACTTAGGGGGAACTCTAAGAAGCGGTGGTGCCACCATTCGTCCTCCTCTGATGAGGGGAGGCTCCAATGCAAGTTGTGTCAGCGCTACGAAGACATGCTGAGGCAGCAGCTTGTTCTGGCTGGGCCAAAGGCGGTCCTTTACACCCCAGCCATTACCTGGCTGTCGCCCTCCAGGCTGAAGTCGACCACTCTGGAGTTATTCATCGTCCCCCAGCCCCTCTGCTTGCGGAGCCGGCTGCATCACTCCCAACTCGGCCAAAGTCGGTCTCTCCACCTATCCCAGTGGAGCCGCCGCCAAAACTGCCTTCCTCGGAGGCTCCCCCCAAGGAGTCTCGGCCTGCTTCAGGCCTCCCGCACAGGCTGTCCGTTACTTTGACTCCTGACTGCCTGTGGTGGGTTTGCAGTGACTCTGGTGGCAGACTGCTGTATCCGGACTCCTCAGAGTCTGATGACTTGGATTTGGTATCTCGTTCTCAGGACAATGATGCCGTGAGTCTATCTGCCGAGGAAGGGCCCACCTCCTTTTTGGGCCTCCTCCGCCTCATCTCTGAGTCTCCGGGGATGAAGCTGGAGACCATTGAGAAATGGGTAGAATACCCCCCAACTGACATCCTCAGAAGGGGAGATCCCCAGACCAAGGCCTTTTTCAGTAGCTGAAGTCATTGTTTGCCCAGCTGTGGAACACTGGCAGCACCCAACCTCCTGTCCCACACCGTCCGCCAAGATGACCTGCAAGTACGTGGTACCTACTGGCTCCCTTTCAGGATTTTCACAGCATCCCTCGGCTGATGGAGTGGGGACCGAGTCTGTGCTCAGGTGGGTTGGGAACTCAGGAGACTCTGATAGACCACCGGACAAATAATCCAAAAAGCTGGATCACTCCAGCCTAAAGTTCTGTGCTGCCTCATCGCTAGGTCTCCGTCAGGCACGCTCGACTGTAATCATGGCACACTTCTTCCACACCCTGTTGGGCTCCTTAGATGAGGTGCTCCCTCACCTTCCCCGGGCCTTCAGACCATGGTCAATCAGGTCCAGGACCAGGGCCAGGCTGTTGCCAGACAGTAGCTCCAAATGGCCTTGTACATCGGGGATTCCTGTGCTCGTTCTGTTGCAGCCGCGGTTGCCAATCTCTTTAGGGCATGGTTGAGGGTCTTGACTTTCACGGCCGACACCCAGCACAAGTTGGCAGATGTCCCGTTCCTAGGTACCAGTTTGTTCGGTCCAGGAGTGGATGGTCACCTTGAATGTATTGAGAAGTCCATTACCATGTTGGACTCCACTACATCTGCCCAAAAGGAATCCCAAGGTTCCAAGAAGCAGAAGAAGAAACCATTCTGCCCTTCTGTCCCTGTGGGCAAGCAGCCCCAGTTTCAGTCTGGGCAGCAGCAGCAGGCCCAGTCTTGGCGCCCTCAGCTCAAGTCAGGTGCTCAGTCATGCAAACTGGGAGGGAAGGGTCCCAGCAGTTCCACTTCTGGATCATCCTCTTCCAGGCCTGCTCAGTGAAGGGATGGGATGACCAGCTCCTTACCTGTCACGACTAGTCTGGGTCCTCCCATGGGAGGCCAGCTCCGCCACTGTCTTCCTTACTGGTCTGCTGTTACCACGGACAGGTGGGTGTTGGAAGTGGTTGGTCTGGGACTGCCTCTAGAGTTCGAGCAGTACCCACCAAGCCAAGCCCCACACGAGGAGAGGGTATCTGTCCACACGTGGTCGGCTCTGATAGACGACATAGCCAACTCTTTCTCAAGGAGGAAATGGCCTGAGTGACAGATCCCCCAGTCGATCAGGGTTCGTTTCCAGGTACTTCCTGGTCCCAAAACGGACAGGGTGCTGTCCCAGATCATACCATCTCTTAAGAAAAACCTCTGGTTCTGTTCCCTGGATCTTCAGGACACATTCTTCCATGTCCCGATCTGTCCATCACACCGAAGGTTCCTCTGAGTTCCAAGCCAAGCCGTTTGGACTGTCATCGGCCCTCTGGGTCTTCACCAAATGCATTGCAGTGGTGGCAGCCCATATTTGGCATCGAGGGGTCAGGGTATACTGTTACCTTGACAAATGGCTCGTAGTGGGTCTCTCCCAAGTGGAGGTGAAGAGGTCAAGGGACCTTGCCCTCAAGACCTGTCTTGAACTTGGCCTGCTGATCAATGAAGCCAAGTCGGAACTCGTTCCCTTGCAGGTGATCTGCTTCATCGGGGCAGAGCTCGACTCTTGCCGAGCCAGTGCCCAGCTCCTGGTGGACAGGGCGAAGGTCCTCTGCTCCTTTGCCCAGTCATTTCTGGTTGGGCCATTGCGCCCTGCCTGGGACTTCCTCCGTTTTCTGGGTTACATGGCAGCCTGCACCACCGTGGTCCATTGGGCCCAGTGGAAAATGCATCCCATTCAGTGGGGCTTGGCCAGCCAATGGTTCCAGCACCTAGGTCATTTCAGTCAGCTTGTCATGGTAATGCAGAGGCTTCAAGACACGCTCCAATTGTGGACTGTCCCGGAACATCTGCAGGGAGGGATCCCGTTTGTCTGCTCCAAGCCGATGGTTGGCCTCATAACTGAGGCCTCTCTCACGGGCTGGGGAGATACATGGGGAACCACAGGGTCCACGGGCTGGGGAATCCTGAGGAGTCCCGATGCCACATCAAACTACTAAAGCTCCAAGCGGTATGACTGACACTTACTGCATTAGCTCTTGTTTCTGTGGGGTCAAGTGGTCCAGGTCCAGATGGACAACACAACCATGCACTGTCTCAACAAAAAGGGCAGCATGCACTCCCGGCCTCTATGCAGTGAAGTGCTCGACATTTGGACCCTCGTGAGCCGACTGGAGGCAGATCTCCTAGCCATCCATGTGGCAGATGCCCTCAGCCGTGTAGGCGAGGCGTCGTAAGAGTGGTCTCTTCACCCAGAGGCAGTTCTCAGCTTGTTCTCCCTGTAGGGCACACCTCAGGTGGACCTGTTTGCCTCCAGGGAGAACACAAAACTGAGGCTGTTTCGTGCCCGCCCCCCTCAGCAGGGCTCGCTGCAGGGGGATGCCTTCTCGAGACCGTGGACCCCAGGCCTCTTCTACGCCTTCCCTCCATTTCTGTTGATCCACAAGGGGCTTCTCAAGGCGAGGAGGGGCAAGCAAAGGTAATCCTGGCAGCCTCAGATTGGCCACGCCAGTTCTGGTATCCAGATGTCCTCAGCCTCAGCAACAGGCTCTTGAGGCATCTTCCAGCATGCCCAGACCTGATATCAGTCAATCAGGGGAAGGTATTCCATCCAGACCTTCAATCCCTGCACCTGACAGCCTGGTTCCTGAGTGGCTAGAGTTCCAGGCTTTGGGTCTTTCCAATGATACCTTCAGCGTAGTTGAGGCATCTAGGAAGGAGTCGACCAGGAGGTGCTATGCCTTCAAATGGGAAAGATTTTCCATTTGGTGTCAGGGTAAGGGCCAGTATCCTCGACTACCTTTGGTCCCTCTCCAAAGGAGGTCTCCGGCGACTACCCTTAAGGTGCACCGGTCAGCAGCCAGTGGCGCAGGAGATGGTGGTCTAGTGCTTCTTCAGGGACCTTGATCACATATCCCCTCCGGTGCATGAACCTCCACCTCCATGGGATCTACTGCTGGTACTGGCTAAACTCATGGGCAAACCATTTGAACCATTGCACAGGTGTGAGATGTCACATCTGTCGTGGAAGACCGGCTTCCTGGTGACTGTCACGTCAGCCAGAAGGACTGGGGAGCTCAAGGTGCTCTCGGTGGAGTCTTCTTACCTGGTCTTCCTCAGGAACAAGGCTGTCCTGTGCCCCAACCTGAAGTTCCTTTCTAAGGTGGTGTTGCAGTTTCATCTTAACCAGGTGTTAACTCTGCCTGTGTTCTACCCGAACTACACCTCGGAGGCTGATTACAGGCTCCATACTCTGGACCTGAGACGAGCGCTTTCTTATTATAAGGAGCGGGTGGCTGAAGTTCGGGGAGAGGTTTGCCAGCTGTTTGTCATCTATGCTGCAGCCGCACCTGGCAGACCTGCAGTGAAGCGGGTGATTGGCAGATGGATTACATCTTGTATTGATCTCTGCTATAGGTTGGCCTCCCATAGGGCTAAAGGCTCACTCCACCCGCCATACCACTGCATTGGTGGCTGCTTCTAGGGACGTCTCTATCCAGGAAATCTGCAGGGCTCCTACCTGGAAGACAGCAAACACCTTAATTACCCATTACCACATCGACCCTGAGTCACGCCAGGATGCTGGTTTTGGAGCCTCAGTTCTCTGGTCTCTGTTCCCGAAGTAGGGGGTGTGCGCCTTGCCTCCCTCTTCCTGGAGAACTGCTAGGAGACTGCCAATTAGTGTGGATGAACAGCATATCCACAGTCCTAGAAAAACAGGCTACTCACCTGTAACAGTAGTTCTAGGAGTGGTATATGTTGTTCATTCACACTAATTGGCATGTCCTTTCCCTTTAAATATCTTGCCACAAGGTCTTCAAACTGGCTTCTCCCACCCACCCGGTTGGTATAAACTTTGGCTTCACCACATGATACTAGATCTTGCCCCCTGGAAGCTAGGTTTGTGTATTGAAGTTGGGGAGGTCGGGTTGGTCCGTGTGGATGAACAACATATGCCACTCCTAGAACTACTGTTACAGGTGAGTAACCTGTTTTTTTTGCCCAGATAATGTAAACTGTCAGACACACATTTCCCAAAGAATTGTACCAGTCTGACGATTATTTTTGTGCTTGAATTATGTAAAATGCAGGAGTAAATGAAGAGAGTTTGTGCCCCACTAGTCAGTGCTTGTATTACTTCTCTGTGAACATGCATTGCTCAGCTGTCATACCCCCTGCTTTTTTTCCTTTCAGGTGTCTGTTTACTTGCACATCAACTGGCGATGGAAGCAAAAAAACTAATTGGACTTTCTCTGAAGCCAGCTAGACCATTGCGCCGCTTGTCATTAAAAAGTGGTGAGTGACTTGTTAGTGTGGCATGTACTGAACTTTTTGTTGTTTATTTCAGTTTTCAAAGGAAACTGTGTCCAAAACTGTGTTCATTCACTAGTTTCAGTTATGTATTTCTTTTGCTGACAACTGTCAAACAGGAGATCAGTGTTTAGTTTGCAGCATAGCCCGTGGCTGAATGCGCAAGTTTTGTGGAAGCCCTGGATTAAAGATTATTCCATATTTTGTTTCATTTTTCTTTTCATACTTGTAAGATGATGAACACAAATGCTCATGTTCATAAGCGACACTACTTAGTGCTTTAACATTTTTCCTTTGATTGATTTTGCAAAGAAATTAAATGAACCCCTTTTTGAGTAGTGTTTATAATTCAGGATGAAAACTACTCTTCAAACAACATGAAGTCTTGCTATATTATGACAGTTGCAGTTTGTCCCACCATTAGAACTGCTCCAGAGGTGAAAGAGTTAACTACCATTCTAAGAATGGAGTTTAGAGCGTGAGCTCGGTTAGAGAAGCTCTGTCTGGATAATTTCAAGCCTAAACTGTCAGATTCTTTACTCTGCCTCACTGAACAGTCGCTCCGGAGATTTCTCCTTCTGCTCGGTTCATTTCTCGGTTTAAACAGTATTTTCTCGGTTAAATTCAACCGCGAGTATTATTATTTTAACCGCAAACCGATCGGTTCAAGCTCGGTCTATGGTATTGTAAGTAATAGACAGGTTTTATTTCTGTGTGGAACTTGTAAATGTTTATCGTTTCGGTTCGAACCAATCAGGTTGTTTAAAACTTTAAAGAATTAAGCATTTTAAAGCTTTTAGAGTGCGGTTCCTGGTTCTTATCGGTTCTCAAAAAACTGGATTTCGTTACGTTTTTTTCCACGACCCGTGACACAGTTGGGAACCGATAAGGGTGTCTTGCCTGGCACTGCCGTTAAAAGGGCAAGTTTGTTGGTTAGGCTGGCATCATGTCTGAGAAACCCAAAAGAAAAACCCGGCCCACTGGGTTTCAACACTGTAGTGTCTGTGGGGAAGCCTTTGCCAAGACTGACCCACACACTACATCTGTTTATTGTCTGGGGGTTGACCACCTCAATTCAGACTGCCAGATTTGTAAAAATTTCCCTGCAGCCACCCTGGATAAGAGAGTGGGCAGGCTCAGGGAACGAGAGGCCAAAAGTCCGCTGACCCGATGGCCAGCCCGGTTCGGTGCCAACCGAACCGGAAGGAGTGCCCTCTGACCAGGGCGAGACTTCCTCGGGCCAACGTAAAGCTGGCTCTGAGGAGCCAGTTCCAGCAAAGAAAACTAGAAAATCAGCAGGTATGGAGTCCAAAATTCTTTCTCCAACTGCTGCAGAAATAGCAAAAGCTATACAAATTGTACAGTCACTTTCTCTGGTTCCGTCCGAACTGTCTCTGTCTGGTAAAAGGTCGGTTCGGCCGGTTCCACCGGTTCAAGAATATGATATTGGAGATTTTTATGAACCAGAGGAGGGGGAGGAGGATCATGAACAGTGTGAATGTGACTTTGAGAGTCTGAATGTGCCCATTGAACCGGGCATCTCCCCAGACAGACCTTTAGAATCCCCCCCCATGCTTTCTGAGTCCCCTTCTCATTTTATGTTTTATAAAAAGGTTGCTGAAACCCTCCAGCTCCCATTAGAGGAAGCTGTGGATGAGCAAGAGGAACCTGATTTTGTGGAAATAATGGATATCCCAGAGTCTAGGAGATTATCTATCCCCTTAGATAAATCTTTTAGGAAGCAAACAATAAAGATTCTAAAAGCCCCTAATTCTGTGCCTCCTGTTGACAAAAAGATGGACAAGAGGTACACTTTGTCAGGTCCTGTTACAGACTTTCTTTCACAGCATTGCAGTCATGTTGGAGTAGTTCAGGCTGCAGCCTGTGACAAAGCTAACATTCCCTGGCTTCACATCCTCCTGACAAGGACTCAGGAAGATTGATGCCATGGCTAAAAACAATACATGGCAGCGTCCTTGGGACTCAGACAAGCAAATTACATGGCTTATGTGGCAAGATACCAAAATCTAGATGGGACACTGTCATGGCTTTGGCCAAACAGGCCCCTGGCCAGCTTGCCAAGGAGCTGGAGCAGGTGGCTGCTGATGGTATTGAGGCATCCAAGGTGCAATTCCATGCTGCTGTGGATTTTAATGATGTATCCTCTAGAATCATGGCTACATCTGTGGCCTTTCGTAGGTTAGCTTGGCTCAGGTTTACTAATTTGTCACAGGATACCCAGACTAAGGCTATGGATTTTCCTGTGGTAGGGAATTCTCTTTTTGGGGAGCAGACAGAGAATTACATGAAGAAGATGGATAAATACAGAACAACTTATAGGAGTGCACAAGCCAAGGAGTGGCAAGCCACCCCTCAGAAGCAGACCCCCAGGGGTAGAGGTAGGCCCTTTCACAGGCCTTTTTACCAAACCCAGGCTTCTTCTGCTTATGCTCAGAGGGGTTCTTCAGAGGAGGCAGACGGGTGCAAGTGAGGTCTGCTACCACCCCTCAGCCCAAAGTCCCTGCCAAACAGGCACCCTGATGGGGTGCCCAGGGCGATTCTCCACTACCTGTGAGGGCAGGCTGGCTTACTTCGTTCAGGACTTGGAGTCTCTAACATCAGACAAATGGGTCCTGGAAGTAGTAAGCCAGGGTCTGGTTCTCAGCTTCAAAACATTTCCAAAGACGAGAGCCAGATTTTTTCCACCTGCAAACCCTCTAGAGACCTTTACCTTAGAATCAGAAGTCTCAACCCTCCTAGCCCTCAGAGCTGTAGAAAGGGTTTCCCCCCTACACCAGGGCAAGGATCTGTACTCCAGGTACTTCCTTACCCCAAAAAAGACAGGAGAATGGCGCCCATTTTAGACCTAAGATATCTGAACAAGCACCTTTTGAAACCAAAGTTCAAAATGGTGACTCTGGCAATGATTTTACCTTCCCTAAGGCCAGGGACTGGCTAGCTCCTGGACCTCAAGGATGCCTATTTCCATGTTCTAATCAGAAGCTCCCACGAAAGTACCTCAGATTCGAACTGCCCTCAGGTCATTACCAGTTCAGAGCAATGCCCTTCGCCTCACCTCTGCCCCAAGGGTATTCAAAATGTCTGGCAGTAGCAGTTGCTCATTTAAGAAGGCAAAGGATTGTTGTCTTTCCTATCTAGACGACTGGCTTATTGTAGGCCAGTCTCCGGAACAGGTCAAATCACACCTGCAAGTTACCCAGCAGCTGCTCTCCTCTCTGGGCTTCCTGCTCAATCTTCCAAAGTCAGTTCTGGAACCTCTTCAGGTACTCACCTTCATAGGTGCAGAATTGGACACAAAGCAGGCCAGAGCCTTCCTACCCTTAGAGAGGGTAAGGAACCTGGTGGCCCTGGCCTCCTCCTTTACTCTGCAGGTCTCTCGACCAGCAAGGCACTTCATACAGCTTCTAGGACACATGGCTGCCTCCACAGCTGTAGTGCAAGGAGCAAGATTTCAGATGAGGGACATTCAGTTTCACTTGAGAGCTTTTTGGTCTCAGAGAAAAGATCCCCTTTCCAAGTTGATCCCAGTGACTCAAACCCTGATCCAGGCCCTTCAGTGGTGGCAGGATCAGAGCAATTTAAGATTAGGGTCCCTTCATCCTCTATCTCATTCCTTGACCTCACTACGGATGCGTCCCTTCTGGGATGGGGAGCTCACATGGGCACCTCTCCACCCAGGGAGTATGGTCCCTCAGGAATCTCTCTGCCCACATCAATTTGCTGGAACTCAGAGCTGTCTTTCTAGCACTTCAAGTGTTTTCTGCATCTGTTCAGAACAAAGTGGTACAAGTCAGAACAGACAACACCACCACAATGTGGTACATCAACAAACAGGGGGCACTGGTCTTCGGCCTTGTGCATCAAGCAATGAAGTTGTGGTCTCTGGCTTATTCCCTGAACACTTTCCTCAGCAGTTCACCTCCCAGGAAAGGACAATGTCCTGGCAGATGCTCTCAGCAGGATTTCCCAGGGCCATCACGAATGGTCACTGGATCCCCAAGTACTGGGGATAGTTTTTGCCAGATGGGGCACCCCTCAGATAGACCTTTCGCAGCCCCAGGCAATCACCAACTTCCACTGTTTTGTTGCAGGCCCCCAGTGATGGGCTCAGTCCCTCTGGATGCCTTTCTCCTAGATTGGGAAGGGAAGTTTCTATATGCTTTTCCTCTCTTCCCTCTCCTATTAAAGGTGCTGGTCAAAATCAGATCCCAGCCTTGCAGGATGATTCTGATTGCTCCAGATTGGGCCAGGCAGCCCTGGTACCCACTCCTTCTGTCCTTAGCAGTCCATCTTCCCCTGTGCCTCCCCAGGAGGCACAATCTGTTATCTTGTGCCCAGGGGAGAGTTTGGTATCCGAATCTCAAATCCCTCAACCTCAAGGCCTGGCTCTTGAGGAGTTAGAGTTTGCTGACCTACACCTTTCTCAAGGTGTTCTCGACATCCTGAAGGCTTCTAGGAAGCCTTCCACTAGGGCTACTTATAATTCTAAATGGAAAAGGTTTTTCATCTGGTGCTCGGAGAAGCATATTTCCCCGGTATCTGCTGATTTGCCCATTGTTTTGGCCTATATGGTCGATCTTAATTCTTTGGGCCTGAGACCAGCTACCCTGAAAGTACATTTGGCAGCTGTCTCTGCTTTTATTTCAGCAGGAAAGCCCTCTTCCCTTTCCACTCACCCTGTATTTTCCAAGTTTTTCAAGGGAATACTTCATACTAATCCACCTTTCAGGGACCCAGCCCCTGCCTGGGATCTTAATGTTTGCATTGCTCAGTTGATGCAACCCCCCTTTGAACCTCTGTCTTCTGCTGAGTTCAAGTATTTGACTTGGAAAACTGTTTTTCTAGTAGCCATCACTTCTGCCAGGCGCATAAGTGAGTTACAAGCTTTATTAGTGGAGACTGACTTTATTTCCTTTCACATGGATAAAGTAGTCCTTAGGACTAACAGGAAGTTTTTGCCTAAGGTGGTTTCAGACTTCCATCTTAACCAATCTATCTCCCTTCCAGTGTTCTTCACTGACCATTCCTCCTCTGGTGAGAGGAGGCTGCACAGCTTAGATGTTAAGAGGGCCCTTAGTTACTATATAGAGCGTACCAAGGGTCATAGGTTCGAATCCCTCCAACTTTTTCTCACTTTTGGTGAGGTTGGAAGAGGTAAACCTGCCACTAAGAGATCCATTGCCAGGTGGATTGTCTCTTGTATCCAATTTTGTTATCAAAACTGGGAAAGGTTCCCCCTTCAGGCCTGAGGGCTCACTCTACCAGAGGTACAGCTACGTCTATAGCTGCTGCCAGAGACATCCCTATTTTAGAGATATGTCAAGCAGCTACCTGGAAAATGGTACACACTTTGACCAAGCACTACTCCTTGGATATCCAGGCCAGGAGGGATGCTAGATTTGGCACAGCCGTGCTTCAGAGCCTATTCTCTAAGTAGGTTCTGTCCCTCCTCCATGGAGGTACTACTGTGTATTCTGCAATTGTCATAATATAGCAAGTCTTCATGTTGTTTGAAGAAAAATTACTCACCTTAGTATTGTTGTTTCTTCTAATGGAGTCTTGCTATATTATAACCTCCCCCCCAGCCTGCCCCTCTCAGAACTTCTACTTGGGTATGGGGTGGGCAGTCCAGTGTGGGCACCGGTTATGTGCATTTTGTTTTTCACCCCTTCTTGGGATTTTGGGGTGTGGTGTTTTATTTGACCTTACTTTATTATTTTTTGCTTCCCTGACTTGAGTCTTTGTGTTGGGACCAGGAATATGTGTTAATATTTAGGTAGCCAGTTGGCTAGTGTAGGTTACAGCTTCACACAGAACCTTAGTGAGTTTTGCTCGTAAAGATCTGACAGTTTAGGTTTGAAATTATCCAGACAGAGCTTCTCTAACCGAGCTCTCGCTCTAGACTCCATTCTTAGAATGGTAGTTAACTCTTTCACCTCCGGAGCAGTTCTAATGGTGGGACAAACTGCAATTGTCATAATATAGCAAGACTCCATTAGAAGAAACAACATTACTAAGGTGAGTAATTTTTTCTTCCAGTCCAAGGTATGTGATCATCATCATCATCTTACTGAAGGCAAATTGTGAAGGAGCTTCTTGTTTACAATTGCGTTCAAGATGGTAACAAAATACAAAACATTGCATTAATAGATTAATAAAAACATATAAAACATTACAAGAGTTATCCAAATTAGACATTAACATTACAAAAATTAATAATGTTGTTCACATTCATCGGAGTGAACCAATACTTAACCAAAGCAATCACAGTGGCTGTATGCTAAGCTCTCTAACGAGGCTCTAAAATGAGCTAGAGGGGGTAGGACTAATACATAAGGCTTCCTTGAATGATAAACTTTTATTTGTCTGAAATAAACACACGTTTTCTATATCATTAGCAACATTATCCTTTATTTCAAGAGGCCAAAAAACTGAAACAACTCCCTTACGTTTTATCAGAAGAGTTTTCTTTGCACCTGCACGTCTTCAGCCTGGACTCTGTCCTTCGTGCTGGTGTCCTAAGGGAGTGGGGTTTCGGGGACCAAACAGCAATGTGTGAATAAAACGTATAAAAACTTAAGCCCTAGCCTGGCCCGGTGGCGTTGAGGGTTGAGGTGCTGGACACCATGCCGGAGACCCGGGTTTGGGAATGGACTCGGGCCGCTGGTGGGTCAGCCAGGGGAGAAGGATTGAGTGCCCAACGGCTTGCTCTCCTCCTCCAGGGTGGGATGGGAAGCTTTCCCCGCCGTAATACCGCTGCCTCCTGGTGAACTTGGGGGATGTTGGTGCGGTTGGGGAGACAGCAGCACAGGGTTGACGTCGGCAGGGGACTGGGGCGGACGCATGTCTCAGCGTGCGCCTGACCCCTTGCTCCCCATTGCACGCTGGCGTCAGGAACAGAACACGGAAACAGTCACCTCTCCTAGGTGATGACTCCTCAAGCAGCATACGCGCCACCCACCGACTAACTGGGCAGACACCGCTGTGCAAGCCCTCTCCTTGGAAACACGCGGAGTGAAGGTAAGGGGGACCTTTCCTCACCACACCCGGGGGGGCCATCCGGGCCATCAACGTCCTCAGGGAGTTGAGCTGTGCACTCTAGGGCAGACTTTGGGTCGGGAGGGTAGACGTGTGTATGGTGCATTGTAGGGGTCAGATTGAGTGGAGATCTGGGGGCAGTAGAGGCGAGGATAAAAAGAAAGTATTAAAAAAACAAAAAAATCCTTAAGCCCCCACTGCCATGCAGCTAGATCCCCGCCAACAAGTTGGAGGGGGTACGGAGAGCAGGTGGTTGGTAATACCACCATCGAGCCCCGCCGGCAGTTGGGAGACGACAAATGTGGTAGTAACAAAAAAAAAAAAAAAAAGGGTTTTCTTTTTAATCTTTGTTTTAAGAAAACCTCTCCTTTTAAAGCAGCAGTTCATGTCACAGCAAAAATTTGTATTTATTTGTAATTTTGGATCAGTAAAGGAACACTGAGCTGTAACCACTCATTTTCAGATGTGTCCAGTGTGTGTGTGTGTGTGGGGGTTACATGGACCTGTTAAATTGTTGGGAAATGTTGGCCAGGACACAAAGTAAAATCCCATGTAAGCACCACAGGATCATTAACTTTCACCCGGAGAGCCACTGAAGATGGGCAGATGTGACCTTGGTTTTACATCTAATCTGGACATACAAGGGTATTTAATGACATGATGCAAGTTCTGGCTGCACTACTGGCAGATCTCTTTAACTGCACTTAGGAAATGGGGATCAAACCAAAGGACTGGAGGACAGCAGATGTGGTGTCCCGGCACAACAATGGAAGCAGGAATAAACCAGGAAACTACAGATTGGTTAGTCTGATGTCGAAAGAGGGGGAAATTATGCAGGCTTTTGGGGTTCCTAGAAGTGAATGGTCTTCAGGACACTAGGCAGCACGTGTTCATAGGAGGGAGGTTGTGTCAGAGAAATGTGATCAATTTCTTTGATTTTGTGACAGAGGCTGTAGACAGGAGTCTTACAGTTGACGTACTGTACCTGGACTTTAGCAAAGCTGTTTTTTTGTCCCACACAGGTGGTTGTCCCACATGGATGGTTGGTAACAACAAATAAACAAAAAAAAAACCATGACCTTGGTAGGTAATGGGATTACAGGATGCAGAAGGAATGGGTTGAGTGGGAGAACCCAGTATGTTGCCTTCAGTGGAGAGTATTGAAAGGTCAGGGAGATAATTGTGGGGTACCACATCAGTTTTGGGACTGGTCCTCTTTAATATCTTAAGCTGTGATATTAGGGTAGGGAGTCAAGGGAAGATGCGCCTCTTCACAGACGGCACTAAGATCTATAGAAGAGTAAACAGCAAATAAGGTGTTGAGGGAGCCATAAGGTAGGGTCTGTCAAGACTAGAGAAATGTTCGCAGGTATGGCAGTTAAAAAGTTGTGAAAAAAAAGTGCAAAGTAAAGCACCCAAGCATAAAGAACCCAAGAACAGAATACAGAATAGTAGTAGTAAAGACTGAGAGAACAGCGAAGGCAGGGACCTGGGGGTGGTTCACTATAGACAACTTGAAAACACCAGCTGAAGTCACTGAGGAGAGCAAATAGAATGGTGAGATGCATAGAAACTGGAATCAGAAATAGGAGGAGGAAGGTGATCCTGCCCTTGTACAGATCCCTGGTTTGACCATACTTGGAGTACAGTTCGGGAGCCCACATTTGAGGAAGGACCGGGACAGAAACAGAGAAAACATAGAATTTGATGGCAGATGAGGACTGCTTGGTCCACCTAGTCTGCCCATTTCCCTATCTAACGGATAAGCTGCAGATGCTAGTTAACCAACAGCCTACTTCCTCCTACCCCCCACTAGAATTGCCTTATGTCTTTTGACTCTACGACCTCTTCAGGAATGGTGTTCCATGCATCTACAAACCTCTTTGTGAAGAAATACTTCCTCACATTACACCTGAGCCGTCCGCTCTCTGTCTTCAAATTGTGCCCCGTTGTTCTTGCACATCTGTTTTTCTGAAAGATGCTACCTTCTTGGACTTCGTTGATTCCTTTGAGGTATTTGAAAGTTTCTGTCATGTCCCCCCTCTCCCTCTTTTACTTGAGGCTATACATCTTAAGCACCTTTAGTCTTTCTTCATATGTCTTCTGATGCAGACCCTGCATGATTTTGGTTGCCCTCCTCTGGACAGCCTCTGCCTGTCTGTCTTTGCAGAGATGGGGTCTCCAAAACTGTACACAGTACTCCAGATGTGGACTGATCAGCTGTCTGTACAGAGGACCAACAACTTCCTGTTTTCTACTGGTGATGCCTCTCCCTATGCATCCCAGTATCCCCCCAGCCCTCCTTACTGCCTTCTCACATTGCTTGCCCACCTTTAGGTCATCTGATATAACTACCCCCAGGTCCCTTTCCATTTTTGTCAGTATCTCACCCCCCCATTGTGTACTCCTCCCTGGGTTTTTGTTTCCCAGGTGCATTACTTTGCACTTCTTTTAAGTTGAATCTAAGCTGCCATACATTTGACCATTCCTCCAACCTTGCCAAGTACCTTTTCATCCTTTCCACCCCACCTTATGATCAACCCTGTTGCAGATCTTTTGTCATCTGCAAGAGACATACTTTTCCTTCCAGTCCCTCTGCAATGTCACTTATAAAGACATTAAAAAGAACCGGCCCCAGCACTGAATCCTGCGGTTCCCCACTAGTAACCCCCCCTTTCTTCACTATGGACTCAATTTACTATTACCCTCTGTGTACTGTTGTCCAGCCAGTGTTTTACTCAGGCTACCACCCTGGGACCCACTCCCAGGCTGGCTAATTTGTTTATTAATCTTTTGTGCGGGACTGTTTCAAATGCCTTGCTAAAGTACAGGTAGTCTATGTCCACAGCCCCTCCCTGGTCTACTACTTTAGTCCCCTAGTCAAAGAAATCAATTAGATATGTCTGACATGACCTTCCTGCTGTGAATCCATTCTGCCTTGGGTCCTGTGCCCCACTGGCCTCTAGGTACTTAACAGTTCTTTCCTACAGAAGTGATTCCATCATTTTCCCTACCACTGAGGTCAAACTGGCAGGTCTGTAGTTTCCTGCCTCTGTCCTGCTCCCACTTTTGTGAAGGGGAATCGCATCCACCCTCCTACAGTCCTCTGGTACCACACCATCTTCCCATGATTTATTAAAAAGGGTAGTCAGTGGTGTTACTAGTTCTTTCCTTAGTTATTTTAGAATTCTGGGGTGAATCCCATCAGGCCCCATTGCTTTATCCACCTTGAGTTTTAAGACTTCTTTCAGAACCCTTTTTTCTGTGAAAGGACTAATATGAGCCTCCCTATCCAGAGTGCTTCTACTGACTGGCTTAGGTTGCTCCCCCTGCTTTTCCATTGTGAATACTGGGCAGGTGTATTTGTTCAGTATCCCTGCTTTTTCACTGTCGCTCTCTGCTTAACCAAGTTCCTCTTCATTCAGCCTCAGTATCCCTGCCTTAGTCTTTCTTTGCTCCCTAATGTACCTGTAAAAGGTTTTATCCCCCTTCTTAACCGAGTTGGCTATCTTTTGCTCGGTTTGGGCATTTGCTATTCTCACTGCCTTCCCTGCTTCCTTCTGCTTTAATTGGTATAGTTCTCTGTCCTGCTCCATCTGTGTTTCCTTATACTTTCTGAATGTTATATTTTTTCCCTAACCTTCCCCACCCCTTCTTTTGAGAACCATAGTGTTTTTTTTCTTTCGTTTTGATTTATTTGCTTCACACAAAGGCTTGTTGCTTCTTTGATGGGGGTTTTGTTTCCCCTTTGTTGCTCCACCCCACCTTCTTGCCTGTTTGCAGTGCTTTTCTGAGGCAGTCTCCCATTTTGACAAAATCAGCCCTCCTGAAGTCCAGTACCTTCACATTTGTATGGCTTGACTCTACAGCCAAGTTTATTGTGAACCACACTGTTTGGTGGTCGCTTGATTCCCAGATGGCTACCGACTTCAAGATTGGAGATTCTCTCTCCGTTCACATTTGAGAGTACCAGGTCTAAGATTGCTCCCTCCTGAGTGGGTTCCAAAACTAGCTGTCTGAGGCATGCCCCCATAGGGCATCGAGAATGGCCCTGCTGTTGGATGTGGCTTCAGCAAAGGTGCTGCAGTTAACATTTGACATATTTAGGTCCCCCATCAGCAAATCTTCCCTTTCTCTGCCATCCTAAGGATGCCTTCTATCGTTTCCTTGTCCATTTCCTCCCCTGAGACGGGGGTCTGTATACAACCCCTGTGTGGATTGTGGTGCCATTTCCAGTCTCCAGGGTGACCCACAGTGCCTCCTCTCCTCCCTGTTTACCCTTTAGTTCTGTTGCTTTGATCCCTTCCCTTACATAGAGAGCTAATCCTCGTCCTCATCTTCCCTCCTGTATATTGTGTACCCTGGTATGTTGTCATCCCAGTCATGATTCTCTGTGTACCATGTTTCTGTGACTATCACATTATCCAGGCATCCCTCTTCCATCAAGGCCACCAATTCTGGGAGCTTTTTACCTAGACTACAGGCATTTGTATTCATTACCCTCCATTTTTTTATGGCTTTATTTCTTTTTGCCCCATCCCTGTCCTTACAGCCTTTGTCTTTTTCTCCATTTACCCATGCCCTTCTCCCTATCAACTGCTCTATTTTGGTGTTTACCTTGCTAACTACCCTGATTTTTTTTTTTTTGGGAGGGGTGTTAGGATTTCCCTTCTCCTTTTCAGTGCCTCCCCCCTTGGCTAGTTTAAATGCTTGTGTAACCCCCAGTCGGCGCTAAACTGATTGGGCTACTACCCCTGCCTGTATGGCTAGTGAACAGGTTGAGGGGCCTAGGTCCTATGACGCGGTGCCTCCATTTTTATAAGCTGAAAATTTGGGGAGAAAGATGTCACTCGGCATGGTGACTAGGTTTGACTACTCTGCACAGGGGCACTCAAAGTAATCCAGAGACTAGAAGCAATAACATAATGTCCAATACAGGGAGATGGGATTCTAAAGTATGGCTTTATGCAACAACACTGAATGAAAAGCATAGATGGACCCCCCACGGGCTACACTCCTTGTAATGCAGATAAGGTGATGACACAGACACATATCGAAACTTGGAGCCTCAGTTTCCATGTGTCATGGACTCTTTAGTGGCACACTGCCACCCTCTGCTCCATCCCAACGTCTGGGCACCCTCTTCAGGCACTGGCCAGTACCTGACAGAAAGGTGACTGGTGTCTCAAAGCGAATCCATAGAGGTGAGCCCTGTTATGCCAGGTGCGGTGGGGGGGTCTCCCACGTTTTGTTCCATAGACCCATACCCGGCCATTCCTTTATTTACGCACACACATCCTTGTCTACTGTAGTGCAGAGACTGTACATGGTTTTGTAATGCAGTAACTGTCTTTCTCTGAAGACCCCCACATACAACAGTCATTACATCCCACTGTTCCATAAGTCTCTTCCTTGGCTACTAAAGTGCAGACTGTACATGGCTTTGTAATGCAGAAACTGTCTTTCTCTTGAAGACCCCCCCCACATACAGCAGTCATTACATCTCACTGTTCCATAAGCCCTGGACTAGACATCCTGACTGACCCACAGCTCCAGAGGTTTATTTACTCACTGTTTTGGTGAATGACACTGGCCTTTTATCAAAGCTTCATCACTCTCCACGTTGCAGGTGTCCAAAACTCTGAATGACTCTCATTCCACAAAACTGTGGTGCCCAAGCACTCTTCATCATGCAGCTTCTTCCTTTTCCCAGACCAGGGGCTTGCCCCTAGGAGTTGGTTCCTTGTGCCTCTCGTATGGTGGAAGCACACACCCCAAGGTAGCTGTGAGTCAGAGCTGAGGGCGGGGGGGGCCCTGCTCCTGCAGGGCACCTCCTCCCTCCACTGTACTACAGGATCTACATCCTTCTCTCTCTCTCTTGAGCCTACTACAGACTGCAAACAAAAACTAGACTGCTGGCTTCAAAGATCAACTCTAGACTGACTTTGAAATTCTCCAACGTTCTACCTAACTCCCAGCTGCAACATTCCATTGTGGCTTATGCTGCTGCAGAATTCTGAATGATGTCATAGCCCCAGCTCTGCAGAGACTGAAAACAGAGCAAGACATAGTGAAATCCATTTAACTCGAGTTTCACTAGCTGCCTATCCCTGCCTGCCACTAGATTTAACTAGGGTTCTAGTAACCCCGGGTAAGGAGGAGGTTACATTCACTCTAAACCCGAAAAATGACTGTCCCCAGTCATTAACATCCGGCTTGGGCCATCCTACCCTCTGTGCTACCTGCGGAAAGGGGTGATCAGACCCTCTCCTACCATGTGCCAGGCACAGGCAGGTAATGCTAAGGGCCCAGAGGCCATCGGCTGACACATCGGCCTCTACTCTACCCGCTGACTATGGGTACCTAGTGGCTGTGGTAGAATTGTCCAGAGCATAGCCCTAATAGATCAGTACTGTAGCCCCTACTGCAAGTCAGAACCACATCCTGTCTATCCCCCCCCCCTCAAGCCCTCTAGGGAAATCCTATTTGCCTTTTAACCCAAACAGAAACACTAAGGGGACCTCCCCCCAACCCTGGACACCTGCAGCCACACACCTGTGGAAGAAAACAAGTTAATACACAGTTAACGTCATACAACAGTACTTTAATTACTACAAACTAAAGGAAAACTGAACTCTGATGAGTTCCAATCCGCTTCTTGTCTTGTCTTCTTTGCTTCTCCAGAAGTACCTGCAAGACAAAAAAGGAAAACATCCTCCCTAATCTGCAATTACAGTCCTGTCTAACTAAGACATAAACAAACCAACAAGTCCCATTCATCTGACACTGGAGAATCCCAAAAAGCATTTTTTTTGTTTTAGAAAAGGTAGAAAATGAAACAGTATATACAGAATATTTACAACACACATTTAGCAGCTCTTTTGGGATGGAAGGCCCTACAAAGTCCCAACTAGTGACTAAATACAGGCCCGAAGGCAAGTCCAATAAAGAGCCTCTCCTGGGCTGGAGCCCGGTGAAGCAAAGTTCTGCAGGCAAATGTCCTGTAGGAGAGAGTCTTTGAGGACAGTCACAGTGAATGTCTGCTGGTGTAGGATGTGTACTGCAAATGTCAGAAAAATTGAAAAAGTCTAGACTCACCAGTCCCTTGTAGAATGGAAAACATACGACACCTGTGTCCTCGATGAAGACTCTCCCTGACAGCATTCTTCTGATACAGCTGGGCGGACATCTTCCGAAACACGACAGGATGACGCCTCTGGGAAACAGCTGGGCTGATATCATCTAGGAGATGGTACCTTTGGGCAGGAAAAAGAAGAGGAAACACACAGCTGGACTGAAGTCATCTGATCTGGCAACAGCTGGGGTGGTGTCCTCTCTGAAGTTGACATCTTCTGGAATAGCCAGTTCATAACTTTATGGACGTGGGAGTTTATTGCAACTACTGAAGAATCTGGGTACCTTGGTCCTTGACGTCCAGACTGGCGGAACAACGTAGGTACGGCACCAGCTGAAATGGCAGCACTGGCTACCACTGCTCTGCTCTCCATTTAGTAGGCATGGGCACATTCGCAGGAAGGTCTTTGCATTGTGGGAAATAGCACAGTGGGTCAAGTGCATGAATTATTACCCTGTCTGGGTGCTCATAATTCACATCATGAAAGGATTCTTGTCCCTTGCCATCCTCGATCCGAATAGTGTCAATAAACAGAGTCCTGCTCACCTTCCATTGCTTGAACTTTTCTTGCAACATCCGATCTCTGACAAATTTACTTGTCCCAGAATGCACATGTTTCATGGCCTCTTCCATAATCCTGGATTTCCTGCACCTCTCTATTTCTTCCCAGACTTTTCTAGGAAAGGTAGGAAACAAAATTCCGAAGAGCTCATTCACTTTCCTACGAACCAGTCTTTCCTCTTTGACAGGTTTGGTCAACCTGAGACCTCTGGCCTGGCTTGGGGGCGGCCAGTCCTGGTTTTGCCAGCTTCTATTACTTAGTGATACACAAAATGGATCCCTGGCTCCTCCTCACTCAGCCAGGGCTGTGGAAACATCACTCTTCCATGCGTCCCTCTAAACCAGGAACTTGAGGCTGTGAACCCATGCCTTCAGGCTAAATGGGTTCCTCGTCATCGTCTTCACTGAGAATCTGTGCCCAGGAGTGAGCAGTTGTCTTCACTCCTGAGACTGTCCACTCTTTGCTGGGTGCGGAGGTCAAAATCTCCCATTCAAAGGCCTCCCTTGTCTTGTCTTCGCCTGTGAGACTTGGGCTAGGCCCCTCTCTCCACGGCTCGGCTGATGCTCCCTCTCCTCTGTCTTTTAGTGGCTCGGACAAGGAATCATCAGTTGTCTATGCTGCCTGTACATCTGCACCCTCTAGCTTTTCGCCACACTCCTCTGAGGGGCCTTCTCCAACAGGCTCTGCCTGGTACTGTGTGCTGCCAACTGCAGATTCTTGAACTTTTGTCCATGTGGGAGCCAAACGAATCTTGGGTGCTTTGGTCAAACCATATTTTTCTAGGCACCCAGAACAGTGAGATACCATGAAGACATCTCTTCCAACATTTAAGCACATCACACATACTCGCTCTGGATATCCAGGAATCGCCACATGAGGAGGCAGTCATCCCCCATAGTAACATCTTTCAATGTCCCTTAACTTGTTAACATCTACTGCTATCACAGCCTGGGCATGATCCGGGTAACTGGCTGGTCCTAAAGCCATGACTGCAGAGAAAAAAAAACAAAACAATGCTCACTGTTATTTCAAGTCCCACATCATTAAAAACTTTTTTTTGGCTTTCAAAATGGCTCCTCTGCTGCTGTGTTTACATTACTACCCCACCCTGTAATGGCGGAGGCAGCACTCCTACGCATTAACATCCTGTAATTGGGTCAAGCCACTGCGCATCTGATTTACACACTCTGCTGATAACTTTGCTCAAACTGTACAAACTTGCAGTGTTCTTTCTGCTAGCACATTTATGTGATTTACCATGGACTTTTCATTTGCTGAAGACGTTGCTCTAGCTTACAGTCCCTTAAAGCCTCATTATTTCATAGCACATGATTGCCTGTATTTCTTGCTGCATATCTCATAAACTCAGTCTCTCACATGGCTGTAAAAATTACACTGACGCTGAACCTAATTATGCTCACAGTCTGTTGCTTAGAACTCTTGCTTTTAGCTGGTTAAACTTAACACAGTCCTTCTTTGCAAAGCGATTACACTGCTAACACAGATTCAGCTGGCTTTTGGCAAAATCACTTAGTTTAAGCTGTTTCATTTGGCTGGTACTCACTGTTATCAGTAGCTGTTTGCTGTGATGGAAAACTGCCTGCAGCCAATCTTGGAGGCCTCTGGAAGGAAGCGGGTTGGCAGTCCTGCCGATTGTCCCTCAGAACACCACACTCACAGTCCAAACGATCGAGATGCGGGTTGAGCCTGAATTTGAACAGAAAAGTCCGTTTTTTAAATTTTTACAGCACTTTCGGTCACTGCGACACTCCTCCTGGTAAGCCAGTTCGCACAGTTCGCACACTCCACTCACTCTCCCTCTCGAATGCTGTGCAGTCGCTCTAGAGCTGGCTTAGGGGCGGGACTGATTGCAGACTCACCAATCACTCAACGCCATGCAAATGAGACTCTTTCCTCTCATGCTCTTCTCCTCACAGCGATCGTCAAGCAGGCAAAATTTAAACTGCAAAAGTATTCTTTTTTTTTCCCCAACGACTCCTCGGCGGGAGCCCATTTCAGCCATCTATCATGGCCATTAAGCACAACAAGTCCCTCAGTCCACACAGAAAGCATTTCCAGATCTAGGGCACAATTTTCCTTTTGCTACCCACAGTTTTCCATACTTTTTCCAGTCACAACAATACTTTTAAAAGCTGGTAAACGCTGTAATTTGATGCAGGACAAGGGCATACACTCTCAGACTTTACTGCTCCTTGATAAACAGTTGGCATTTTAATAGCAGCACATGGATGACAGCACTCAGCGACACATTAGTTAAACGTTGCTTCAGTTGTTTTGGACTACCCACTGCCAGATAGCCAAAACGCTAGCCATCACCCGAGCAACCTTTCTTGTTCCTTCTCCCAAATTTCAACAGAATCCCAGTGGTAGCTTCCAGGATGTAACCCCCAGTTGGCACTAAACTGAGTGGACTACTACCTCTGCCTGTATGGAAAGTGAACAGGTTGAGGGGCCTAGGTCCTATGACGTGGTGCCTCCATTTTTATAAGCTGAAAATTTGGGGAGAAAGGTGTCACTCTGCTTGGTGACTAGGTTTGACTACTCTGCAGAGGGGCACCCAAAGTAATCCAGAGACTAGAAGCAATAACATAATGTCCAATACCAGGAGATGGGATTCTAAAGTTTGGCTTTATTCAACAACACTGAATGAAAAGCATTGACAGACCCCCACGGGGCCACACTCCTTGTAATGCAGATAAGGTGATGACACAGACACATATCCAAACTTGGATCCTAAGCTCCCATGTGTCACGGACACTTTAACTAGTGGCACACTACCACCCTTTACTCCATCCCAACGTCTGGGCACCCTGTTCAGGCACTGGCCAATACCTGATAGAAAGGTGACTGGTGTCTCAAAGTGAATCCGCAGAGGTGAGCCCTGTTATGCCAGGTGGGGGCTCTCCCACCTTTTGTTCCACAGACCCATACCCGGCCATTCCTTTGTTTTACACACACACACACACACACACACACATCCTTGGCTACTGTAGTGCAGACTGTACATGGCTTTGTAATGCAGTAACTGTCTTTCTCTGAAGACCCCCCACATACAACAGTCCTTACATCCCACTGTTCCATGAGCCTCTTCCTTGGCTACTATAGTGCAGACTGTACATGGCTTTGTAATGCAGAAACTGTCTTTCTCTTGAAGATCCCCCACATACAACAGTCATTACATCTCACTGTTCCATAAGCCCTGGACTTGGCATCCTGACTGACCCACAGCCCCAGAGATTTATTTACTCACTGTTTTGGTGAATGACACTGGCCTTTTATCAAAGCTTCATCACCCTCCACGTTGCAGGTGTCCAAAACTATGAATGAATCTCATTCCACAAAAACTGTAGTGCCCCAGCACTCTTCATCATGCAGCTCTTTCCTTTTCCCAGACCAGGGGGTTGCCTCTGGGAGTTGGTTCCTTGTGCCTCTTTTATGGTGGAAGCACACACCCCAAGGTAGCTCTAAGTCAGAGCTGAGGACAGGGGGGCCTGCCTCTGCAGGGCACCCCCTTCCTCCACTGTACTATAGGCTCTACATCCTTCTCTCTCTCTCTCTCTCTCTCGAGCCTACTACAAACTGCAAACAAAAACTGAACTGCTGACTTCAAGGATCAATTCTAGACTGACTTTGAAATTCCCAATGTTCTACCTAACTGCAACATTCCATTGTGGCTTATGCTGCTGCAGAATTCTAAATGATGTTATAGCCCCAGCTCAGCAGAGACTGAAAACAGAGCAAGACATAGTGAAACTGTTTAACTGGAGTTTCACTAGCTGCCTGTCCCTGCCTGCCACTAGATCTAACTAGGGTTCTAGTAACCCCGGGTAACAGTGGGGTTACACTTGCCAGTGAAGCATTTTAACCTGTCACCTAGGATGCTGTTTCCTCCTGGATAGATGCAGACCATCACAAGTATAGGTCTGCATCCTTCCAGGTGGAGCCCCAGTCTCCAATGAAGCCAAATCTCTGAGCTCTGCACCAGTTTTTCAAGCAGTCATTGAATCCCTTGGTGCGGAGTACCCTAGCCTGATCCGTGCCATAGACAGGTAGCACTTCTGAGAAAGTTACCGTGTGTGCCACTTGTCCAAGGCCCCTCCCCAACTCCACAAACTCCTGTTGCACTGCTCTGATCCCATTCTCAGCCAGGTCATTTGTCCCTAGGTGGATAATGACATCCATCTCACTCTCCCTTTCAGCTGCTCCCACGATCCTGAGGATTCGTTTCCTGTCCCTCCAAGCCATGGCGCCGGGCAGGCACCTTACCTCCCTTTCCCTCCTGCCCACAGTTCTACCCCCTAACAGTGAGTCCCCCACCAGGAGTTGTTTCCTTCCCCTGTGGGTCCTGTGCCACCTTCTTGTGGGTCTCCATTGTGGAGGTTCCCAGCATCCTCCTTGGTCTCCACTGCGGTGCCTCCATAGAGGAACCATGCTACGCCAGAGTGGCGTAATGAATTGTGGAGAGGCACAGCTGGAGGGATGCGCCTGTTCCACCACCCTCACCCTCCCTGAGCCCAACATGGTCCAACCACCTCTTTCTTGGCCACTTCTGAGGTAGTGGTGGTGGCCTGGTGGTCCTTGGTGGGGAGCAGGTTTCCAAATCCTTGCCAGGTTAGCATGGAGACGAACAACCTCCTCCCAGACCAGAGAGGTGCCTTCCAATAGGGCAGCAATGCAGTTCCAGAATGTCTTCCAGAAGACTGCTGCTCCACAGCCAGAGCATTGCACCACTCCCCACATGTCTGTGTCCCTTTCTGTTACAGATGCTTTTCTTGTTTTTTTTTTTTTCTTGTTTTAGTGTGCAAGCTAGGAGTGTCTCTACTCCTTATTCAGTGTGCTGTGCCTTTAAGGATATGAACAGATGTATGTTGTTAGCAGTTTTGGGAGGTGATGTCGAGCCCCTGCTATAAAGGAAGGTATGTGCTTGGGGGCAGGGTGCGGGGCAGGGTGGGTGGAGAAACCTGTACCCTCCAGAAACAATCAACTACAACGCTGACCTCCACCCCGGGAGTGCCTTCCTTCCTTTCAGACACCTATTTTCAATAGAGGTTAAGTAACAGATCTAGTTACAAATGACTGCAAATGTCTTCCAGCTACAGTTCCTCCCTGGCAAATTAAAGTTAAACTAAGAAAAGGCAACCCCAAAACAGAGAGTCAATACAGGGGGAGACATTGCAGAGGAGAGTAACCAGAATGATTCAGGGATGACAAGAGAACTCCTGTTTGGAGAGGTTGATAAACCTCAACATGTGCACCCTGGAGGCAAGAACCAAGGGGGGAGATAGAAACTTACAAGTACCTTCATGGATTAACAAGGAGGGCAGCAGGAGGCTGTTCACACTGAGAAGAAACGCAGGCACCAGAGGTAACTCAGTTAAGCTGTCGGGGGGGGGGGAGATACAGGACATCATGAAATATTTTTTTCAGAGAAGGGGTGGTAGATAGATGGAACAAACTGTAAAGGGAAGTTGTCAGCGCTCAAATCGTCAGAGAGATTCGGACACGAGTGAGACGGACATGGGACTGGTAAAGGCAGTAGGAGGAGTGAGGGGGGGCAAGTAGAGTAAATGACCACTAGGACCACCACGTCAACCTTAAGTAGGGCTGGGCAGATTGGAAGGGCCAGAGAGCCTTTATCTGCAATCGGTGTGTATATGACAGTACCTTAACAGTGCCAAACAGTCTCCGTGTCGCACTTCAGTGTGAGTACTGTATTGAGTTTTTGCCCAAGTTCCTGGTGTGGGACTAGAACTCCTGTACTTACAGTCTTCTCACCCCAGAAGTATGCGTTCTGCCTACTGAGCCACAGACTCTGCCAACTTTACCTTGCATCTATTTATTTATTTATTTGAATTTTGATAATCGGGTAGGCCCACTGAGCCATGCAAGTCACTATTTCGGTATCGCGTTCGAACAGAGATGGGAATACTGCAAAGACCATTACAGCAACAAAATCGGCAGTTTGCTGCAGTGGTCCTCGTATTCCGGCACTGCTGTCTCTGGGAATATCTCCTCCATTAATCATCTCCGACTTGAGTTAGTTATCTGTAGTCTGGGGGTGGAGGGCCAGGCCTCCTGTATGGGGGTGTGGAGGCAAAACACTTGCTTTCCCGAATGGCACAATGCTGACTGTCGACATTGTGTTGTCGCTTGTAATGCCATTCATAGTTCATGTCACTGCTGCATGGTGGAACCCACTATTTCAGGGCGACCTGAATTACTGTAGTTACATACATCAAGTGAAAATTCAGAGTATTTACAGAGCAGAGATAACAGAAAATAACCATTGTGATAGAATAAACAGCAGCAGAGTAAGCATACATACAAGGTACATCGTATTAGCTACAATCAGAGCATAACGAAATATACAATCAGTAATAAGTTGCAGGATCACAGTTTCTGCAGCACAAGCTTCTTTTGAACTGTGCAAGAGTGGGGTAGTTTGAATCTCACAGAGTAGTGAGTTCTACAGAGAAGGGGCAATGAATGAGAAGGATCTCCTACCAGACGCTGACCAAACCCTAGGGATTTCAAGTAATGGGCTAACACTGGATTGCAGGAGCCTGGCATGTTGCTTAAGCTAAGTATTGCTATTTAAGTATTCCATAGGGCTAGGGAGTGTAGTGAGTTTTGCAAGTTTGAAGTTAGGCAGTACATTGGATATTGCAGCCTTGCATCAAATGAGGACCAAGCAAGAGCTGCAGACACTCTACAGAGGTGGCCCCTAATTAGGCACCAGCTGCAAAGTGTCCAGCTGTATTATAGAGGGTCTTGGGCCTGCTTAGTTGAAGTCTGAATTGACTGTAGTACAGGGCTTCATAAAGAGTTCTGGCATCAGGGTGCTAATGGCATTGGTAAGGTGTGCTCTCTAGAAAGAGAGGGAAAGCCTATAGAGGAGGCCAAACTTTGATCCAGTGTTTTGACTGCAGCGTCCACATATGGTCCAGATGTCATATCTTGGTCAAGCACAACCCAAAGGTATTTGAATGACCCCACCATTTCAAGGTGAGTGCTATTGGTGGACAGCTTGAGGTATATGTTGCTTAGTGCCTAGCCTCCTGTGACCAAAGAGCATGGGTTTGTTTTTAATGTTAAAGACAAGCTTGTTTGTCAGGAACAAGTTTTTTAGTTGTTGGAAGTCACCCTCCAGGTTACTGTTTATCCAGTTGATGTCTGAAGAAAAGCTCTATAAAATTGCGTTGTCTGCATAGAGTTGTAACATAGCCCCTCCGCAATTATGGGCAGGTCATTAATAAATAGAGAAAATAGGAGAGGGACCAAGAATTTTGCCTTGCGGCACACCGTCTATTATTATCCTAAGATCTATGTAGCACCTTGCCACTTAACATTGTGTTTTCACTACTACCTGACAAACCGGAAATGGAGGTAGGAAAGGTCATCTAGTCCCATTTAGTTTGATCAGCCGTAGTTCATGATTGACCAAGACGAACACCTCGTTAAGGCTGACAAACATTGCACCAGTACCAATGCTGTACTGCATGGAATTAAGGATGTCTGAGGTCACATGTACCATTTCAGTGTTAGTGCCATGTTTTTTGTGAAAATCATGTGGACATTTAGTGTGGGAGTGATTGTATTCCAGTAGGTCTTTTGTTGGTCCTACAACAGCCTCTCCTGAATTTTAGCAAATGTGCAGAGAAGTGAGATGGATCTGTAGTTTTCAGTCATTTCTTTCTGCCCACGTTTGTGGATGGGAACTACCAGTGTGACTTTCCATTTGTTGGGGCAGTACCCAGGAGAAGAGATTTATTGATGAGGTGTTTGAAGAGAGTGACAATAATGGGGACCACAATTTTGAGGAATTTGGTTCCAAGTTATCAAATCCAAGTGTTCTCCTGCAATAAGACGATATTGCAATGTTCCATGTGAGTGGTGGACACTTGTTTGCATGATGGGGAGGAATACCCTGGACGCCCAGAAAAAATTTTAAGTGTTGTGCCCACTTCTATGTCATTAGAATGAGGAGTGGTCATCTGTGATAGCAAAGGTAGTACGTGTGGCCGCATTCTGTTTTAACTCATTACCTCCAGTAGCTCCATATGAAGTCCAAACTATCCATTGTTTACCTGACACAAAATGGTCACAGGAGGTAATGAGTTGAGAGCTAGCAGTAGCAGGGTTCCAGTGAGAGAGGGGAGATTGGTGTAGAATTTGCGCTTTAGCTGTTTTCACTGTTGAACAGTTTGGACAAGATGGGGAGATGGGGATAGGAGCATGTGCTGTGCCCCTTCGTATAATGATGTGAGAGAGCTAGCAGCGCAAAAACAGAAAAAGTAGCTTGATAGACAAGTTAAGAATCTGTGGACACAATGGTCAAGAGAATATTAAACAATCTCTAGAAATATTAACAGGTGTGTTTTATGTGACTATACTGAAAAGTCAGGTTAGTTGATATCTTGTAGGTAGAAGACTTGGTTTGCTGGCCAAGGCACCTAGCTTCACCTGAGCTCTTTCCTTCTAAGACTGCTTGAAAGGCAGAGTAGAGAAACTTACCAGAGCAAGGGAGAAGGATTAAGACTTAGTTTGGCTAAGCAGATTTACTGTGTGGTGGTGTTTTGATTTTTTACTCACAGGGATTGCTACTGTTTGTGGCTAACATTTCATTGCTTTATTTTTTCTCTGATTCAAATTGTTGTTGCTGGTATACCTTCTTCTGCATTATTACAAGGTGTGCCTACAGGTGTGTGCTAACAGATTACTGCTGTAATCTTCTGATTCAAATTGTCTTTGCAAGGTATATCTTCTGTTACTGCTTTATTTTTCTCTGGAGCAAAGTGTTTCTTACAGGGTATATCTTCTCTGAAATTATTACAGGTGGTGCTTTACAGGTTTTACAGTTTTATCTAACATTAGGATAAGCTTCAGGGTTACTCCATTTGTTGTTGACTGATTGTTTCTGCCCTTACCTCCTTGTTCTTTCGTCCGTGGTTCTTCTTTTTAGGCAGGGGAAGGGCCCAGCCACCCACCCCCATCCCCAACCACCCCACGCTACACTCCTTTTATAGGGTACCACAGTTGTGACATTTCCTGTGGCAGAGCAGGAAGGGGCGGATCAGTGGGGCCTCCAAGGTGATCTCATTTACTGGGCACTAGTAATTTAACTTGTTATAACAAGTTAAACAAAGCACAATTAAACCATTACTTGCATTTTTTTCCTTTTTTTCCTTCTAATTACTCTGACTAGGTTACAAACCCAGCAACTTATTTGGAATGGATTTCATTAACTGCAGGTACTGTGGAACAATTTTCAGAAGGACAGTCTTACAGGATTTAGGACACTGTCCTACATGCTGGGCCTTTGGAGATCTTCGGTCTCAGCTCCGGCAGCATGGGCAGAGATTGCACGCCCCAAATTTCATATTGAAGAGGAAATACATTATAAGAACCACCCGCCATTTCCCAGCATCCAACAGAAAAACCTCGACCGCAGAGGGTAGTTGGTCCAGGAGGTTGGCAGGTGGTTAGGAGGAGCAAATCAGGTGCCCCATCACTCTCTGCTCTCCAACACATTACCTCCAAAACCATATAAACGCTAAAACAGGTATCTGCCTCTATCTCTGAAATCAAATAAAGAGGCAGAAGACACTGCAGAGCAGGACACTGCGACACAGGAGCTAGCACAACAATACTCACCCAAATCAGGAACCAAAACTAAACAAGCACAAAGGAAATCCAAAACTTGATCATAGGAGACTCCATGATTCGGGGAGTTGATACCATCTCCAGCCAGGGTGATGGCCGATGTCTCCCAGGTACATCAGCATGGAGAGACACTGACCGTGACTAAAATTGTTCACAAAGCAGGAGAAAACATTGATGTCCTAGTACACATAGGGACTATCGATCTCGCCAGCCGGTCAGTTGTGGAGACCAAGAACACCTGACTAAGCTGGGTGACAAACATCATCTATTTCGTCGGCATCTCCTTCTCTGAGATCCTGCCAGTCTGGGAGAAGGGAACAGATGGACGAAGGTCAGAGAAGGAGAGATAGGGGAGCTAAACACGTGGCTCAAGGACTGGTGCCAGGAAAAAGGACACAGATTTGTAGGAACTGGCAACAGTTCTGGGAGCGAAAGTTCTTTAAATTTGATGGACTGCATCTGACTAAAGAGGAGTCAGTGCATTAGGGCAGAAGTTTGACGTCTTTGCAGAATATTTAAACTAGCAAATGGGGAGAGGGTGCAGCACCCCATACGCCGAATGGGAAGAACACCCTCCCCTCAGCTAGTGGTCAAACAGGAATTCAGCGTTTGCCATTCATTTGCATCACCAGGTAAGAAAAAGGTTTGTCTCCCATACGATGCACAGGGTAATGCCAAACTCACCCAACAACTAACACACCAAAATCTGGCCAATGGAAAATCATGTACACAATGCTCACAGCCTGGGAAATAAGATCCCAGACCTGCAGGCAATAATGTCAGAGGCTAAACTGGACATAGTAGCAATTAGTGAGACGGGTTTACCAGTAACCACACTTGGGAGACTTCAGTACCTGGTATGTGTATTGTCAGAAGAGACCGAGGCAAAAAGGGGGGAGGGGCCCTGTATGTTAATGAAAATATCAAAGCTACAGAAATTCAGAATACACATAAGGAGCCAGAAGAACTGTGGGTCACCCTGGAAACAGGAAATGGGACAGCCATAAGAACTGGGGTTGTCTACAGGCCCCCAGACCAGAGGGAGGACATAGACACATTACTGTTAGAAGATATACAAAACATGACAGCTAAAGGGGAGGTTCTGATAATGGGAGACTTCAACATGCCAGATATAGATTGGTCAATACCAGCAGGAACATCTGCCAGAACTAGACTCATAGTGGATTCCTGCAGGGGAGGGCCTCAAACAACTGGTACAGCAACCCACAAGAGACAGGGCTATCCTAGATCTAGTACTGACTAACAAAGAAGGGATCACAGATCTCCAGGTAGAAGGTCACCTGGGGTCCAGTGACCATCACATGGTATGGTTCAATTTGGCTACTACATCTAAATCATCCCATTCCAAGGCAAAAATATGGGACTTCAGAGGAGCTGACTTTGATAAGATGGCCAACAGAGTTAAGCTAGCCCTGGCAAAAGAAACACAGGTGAGGGAGGTACAGGCAAAGTGGGCAAGCATTAAGGATACAATACTTGAAGCAACATCCCATTGTGTTAGACAGAAAAGGAAGTGCAAAAGAAGAAGGAAACCACTTTGGTTCTCAAATACAGTAGCAGAAAAGGTCAGAGCCAAAGGCTGGCCTTCAGAAAATATAAGGGAACACAGCGGGATGAAGATAGGAGGCATACCAAACTGCCCTAAGGGAAGCAGGTAAGGCAGTAAGGCAGGCAAAGTCCCAAACTGAGGAAACACTAGCACTAACAGTAAAGAAGGTGACAAGACTTTCTATAGATACATTAGTGAAAGGAGAAAGTCCAGAGGGGTATTGCTAAGCTTAATGGAGAAAAAGGGAGCATGTGAGGAGGAGGACCCTGTAAAGGCATCTATCCTAAATAGATATTTTGCTCAGTATTTACTGAAGAGAAGGTAGGGCAGGCCCACAGCTCAGCATCATGGACACAGGGGAGGGAGGTGAGCACTACTCCCTCTCACAAAAGAAAGGGTCCTACAAGAGCTTGCTAAGCTAAGGGTGGATAAGGCAATGGGACCTGATGGCATACATCCCAGGGTACTTAAGGAGCTAAAGGAGGAACTAGCAGAGCCATTAGCAGAATTGTTTAGTGAGTCTCTGAGCACAGGAGAGGTCCCAGAAGACTGGAGAAGGGTTTTATGTGATCCCGCCTCCACAAGAGTGGTAGCAGGGAGGAGGCGGGAACTACAGACCAGCCGTCTACCTCAGTAGTGGGCAAGATTATGGAGGCACCTTAAGGAAAGGATAGTGCAACACCTGGAATCCATAGGCACAGGATCCAAGACAGCATGGGTTTACAAAGGAAGGTCCTGTCAAACTAATCTCATAGATTTCTTTGACTGCAACCAGAGTGGTGGACCAAGGGGAGCAGTTGACGCCACCTTGACTTCAGCAAAGCTTTTGACACTGTTCCACATAGAAGATTGATAAATAAGCTAGGTAGGCTCGGGTGGGTCAGAAGTTGGTCAACTGGGTGGCAAACTGGTTGACTGGCAGAAAACAGAGAGTGGTGGTAAATGGTATACAGTCAGAAGAGATGCAAGTCACAAGTGGGGTACTCCAGGATCAGTCCTGGGGCCAGTCCTATTCAACATCTTCATTAGTGACCTCAAGAGATGGACTAGAGGGAAGGTTTGTCTGTTTGCAGATGACACCAAGATCTGCAACAGAGTAGATGATCCAGATGGGGTGGGCAGAATGAGAAGAGATCTGGATAAACTAGCAAATGGTCAGAAGAGTGGCAACTGGGATTTAATGCAAAGAAGTGCAAAATCATGCACATAGGGAAGAGAAACCCTGTGTTACTTATAGGCTGGGAGGAGTTGCTAGCAGTCACAAAGGAAGAAAGAGACTTGGAGCATCATCATCACTGATGACCTAAAATCATCCAAGCAGACCTCAAAGCAGTAGGTAAGGCTAGGGGTGTTAGGGGTGTATTAGTAGGGTATCACAAGTCGTAAGAGGGAGGTAATAATCCTCTGTACAAGACATTGGTTAGGCCCCATCTGGAGTACTGGCAGTATTGGAGGCCACACCTTCACAAGGACATTAACCAAATTGAGGCAGTCCAGAGAAGGGCAACCAAAATGGTGCAGGGACTGCATCAGAAGACATATGAGGACAGATTAACGGAGCTCAATATGTATACCCTTGAGCAAAGGAGGGAGAGAGGTGATATGATCGAGACATTTAAACACCTTAAGGGCATAAACAAGGTGAAAGAGTCTAACATGTTTAAATATAAGAAAAATTGCAGGACAAGAGGACACAGCATGAGATTAGAGGGAGGCCGATTAAGGGGGAATGTGAGGAAATTCTTTTTCACAGAAAGGTGGTAGATGCATGGAATAGCTTACCACAAGAAGTGGTGGCTATGAATACAGTGCAGGGCTTCAAACAGGCATGGGATAGGCATAAGGGAGCAATACAAATGACTATGAATAGATAGGTCACTGATATAAAAAGGGTCGATGGGCACATTTATAAGGTAGAAAAAGAAATGGGCAGACTGGATGGGCCTTGCGGTCCTTATCTGCCGTCAACTTCTATGTTTCTATGTTTCTATGAAACACTAAATATGAAAAACACTGTGCAGAGAGAAATTACAACAACCATAAGGAGGGATACTGATAACAAGAAAGGCTTCAGAAGTGAGCAGGTTACCTTGAAGCAGCTATCGGACTCAAAGCAGGTGACCATAATAACTGAGTAAGAGGACTGCTGCCTTCCTTGGGCTAGGAAGGGCAGTGTCTGTTTCTCATAGCAGAGAAACCATGATCAAAAGTTAGCTCTGCATGAGCAGGTTTTCCGTGAGCCAACTTGTGCCACATGGGTAAGTGCACGAGAGAGGAATGGATGGGAACTGCACCTTTAGGGTGAGGAGCTGCCAGATAATACGCGAAGGAGAACCATGAGGGTTTGTTTGGTAGACACAAGGGGTGGCTGCATTTTGAGGATGTTTGGGTGGTCAGCCAGCGGCAGGCTGCAGGGAGGAAAAGGGGTAGTGGGTAAAGGCGGGGAACAAATATGGGGGTGTTGGATATGTATCAGGGCATTACAATGTTTCAGTGGAGATGAGAAGATTGGTAAGGGAAAGAAGAAAAAAAGGGGGGCAGGGTGGTCCACCAGTGCTGAGATACAGGTTAAGTCACTATGTAGGTTATGCTGTCAATATTCTTTTTTGAACTTCAAAGCACTGTGATATGCTGTGCCAGGATTAGAGTAGGAGGTGGGTGCATCACAGAGCCTCCCAGCTGTGTGGGGAGCTCGCTGCAGTGCCAGTCTCCATGATTCACTTCCTAAGTTAGCCCACAGCTAGGGATGTCACGATAACCCGATATGACAATATATCACGATAATTACCACTGATGATAATTTATCATTGTAAAAAAATTGCGATTATCGTGCAGCACGGTATACCGCGATATATAGTGATAAAGTGCCTCAGCTTGCTTTTCTGGCAGTGCCTCCCTTTCCAGGTGCAACAGTGATTCCTGATTACCCACCGTCGTCCTATCATATTTGTACTATTTTTCATTAAAATTAGAAATGCAGTGCCGGCCTTGTGGTGTGAAGTTTTCAGGGCCTGGGTGCCTCAGCTGCTGCCACGCCGGTAAACCTGGTTCAAGAATAGACCTGGATCACCCGAGGGCTGACTTCATGAAGGAGGACTGAACATCCATTGATGTCACTCCTTCTGTGAGGAGGGAGGGAGGGGGGACAGTGCAAGCCACTGATTGGTCGCCATCTAGCAGAGGCTGGATTATGCAGCAGTAACAGCCTTCTGAGTCTGTGTGTAGGAGTGGAGTACCTGCAACATCTTTACATCAAACACCTGCACCGTTGCACATGTGCCAGCCTGAGGGACAGGAAAAAGAAATGGGTGGAAACTGGAAAGATATGTGCTGCACCAGTTGACCTTCTTGCACAGAAACATAGAAATTGACGGCAGATAAGGACTGCTAGGCCCACTTAATCTGCCCATTTTCCCTACATACTGTAATACAGCAGTCCCTGCTTGGTCTCTGGCTTAATCTCCCCCTTTCCTAACCAGTGAGGTTCCCTTATCCCTATCCTGTGCATTCTTGAATCCCGTCACAGGTTTTGCCCCGACCTCCTCCACTGGGAGGCTGTTCAACGTATCCACCACTCTTTCTGTGAAGAAGCATTCCGATGTTTCCCTGAACCTACTGCCTCCAATTTCATAGCATGACCCCTTGTTCTTGAGCATCCTTTTTCTGAAAAATGCTTCTCTTTTACCCTATGTATACCTGTGAGGAATTTTATTTTTTATTTTTATTTTTAAAGTCTAGGAATTACAAACCTTGAGTCAGAGACTCCTTTACAAAGGCTCCATGTCAGAAAAGTTCACAACAAATACAAGGTGCAAAACAGATAAGAGCAAGAGCAGATTACATGCAATATGCAAATTTATAAATCATACAATACAAATCATTCAATGTACCAATTAAAAAGATGCAATGTAAGGTGTACCATTTAGTACAAGTTGGGAGTATGAATACAGGTGGGCATAGGTCCAAGCAAGTGAGCAGGGGAGAGCAGGGGTGATGGGGCAGCAAAACAAGGGAGGAAAGAAGAGGGTGACAGAGAGGGAACACAAGAAAAACGGATGGTGGGGGTTGGGGACAGTAGTACTGGTTTAGTCAACAATGACCTTGTCAGAATCAAGGAGGAAAGGTCAAGGGATGGTAAGGGAGGGAGGAGAAAAAGTACTTGGTTCAGTCAGAGATGACATTGTCATAACAAAATGAGGGTAAGAGGAAGAGGGGCCAGTGAGAGGAGGGAGAGTAACGGACAAGGCATTAACAGTCACAGCAACAAGAGGCAAGAAGATGCTGCCAGAGTTTATGTTTGAATGGGCCTTGTTTGTTTACAGAAGAGACTTCAGAGGGCAGGCCATTCTGCCAGAGAGGAGTCCTGTACATGAAAGCCATCTGCCCCATAGAAGTCCTACAAAACGGGACAAGGTTGGGGGCTGTAGAGGAGCTTCTGGTTACTCGGGTAGTTGGGGTGGGAATTGGGAGATGTTGGGCAGCAGGAGGAGAGGGACCAAGAGCTATCTTTTTTGCTAGCATGCTGGTCTGATACAAGAGCCTTCCCTTGAAGTTTAACCAGTTTGTTTGTACAGGTCAGAGATGTGTGTGAACCGATCACAACCAGCCACGAGCCGGCATGCTTTGTTCAAGGCGATCTTAACTCTGCTTAAAGCTATGTCAGAAGCTGAACCATAGATAATACCATAGTCGACATTTGAAAATCTGTATCATATCCCTCCCTCCTTCCTTTCCTCCAGTGTGTACATATTGAGGTCCTTAGCCCCCCTCATAGGCTTTTGATGCAGGCCTTGCAGCATTTTAGTTGCTTCCTCTGACCACCTCTACTGAGTCGATGTGGTCTCCAGAACTGGAAACAGTACTGTAGATGAGATCTCACCAATGATTTATACAGCAGTATCATCACCTCCCTCTTTCTGCTGGTGATACCACCCTATGCCCCCTAGCATTCCATTAGCTCTCCCCACTGCCTTATACTGTTTGGTCACCTTAGGTTGTCACATATGATTACTCCCAGGTCTCTTTCCTGCATGGTGGTCGTCAGTACAACTCTCTCCATCTTATACTCCACCCTGAGTTTCTGTGACCTAAGTGCATGATGGTTTTGCACTTTGCATGGAATCTTGGCTGCCACACTTTTGACCACCTCAAGCTGTCTTAGATCTCGTTTATTTTTTCCACCCCCTGGAGTTTCTACCCTATTGCAGATCTTTGTCATCTGCAAAAAGGCATACCTCCCCTTCTAGCCCCTCTGCAGTGTCACTAATAAAGATATTAACAAGAAGACCGGTTCCCGTACTGATCATTATGGCACTCCACTGGTCACTCTTCCTTCTTCGGAGTGAGCTCCATTTACCACTACCCTCTGCCGTCTGTCCCCCAACCAATTTCTTACCCAGTTTACCACCTTTGGACCCACCCCAAGGCTGCCCAGCTTGTTTACATGTCTCCTATGTGAAACTGTGTCGAAGTCCTTACAGAAATCTAGGTAGGCCACATCTAAGACTCCACTCTGATCTAATTCCTTAGTCATCCAGTCAAAGACATCTATCAGATTTGTTTGACATGACCTCCCTGTTGTGAATCCATGCTGCCTCAGATCTTGTAAGCCACCAGATTCAAGGTATTCCATAATCCTTTCATTTAGTAGTGATTTTCTTTAGTAGTACTTAACAGCGAACAGGAGCCCTCGTACATCTCCTCATGTTGTCCCACTGGTAGAGACAGCAGAAGTGGCAGTTGAAAGTTAGAGGCACCAAGATGCTCTAAGCTGGAACTGGTGACACAAGATCCAAAACAGCTGTAGTGGGGAATTTGTTTTTCAATTCTGCTGATTATCATGATAATCAATAAAGTGTGCTAATTTTTACCCAAATATCGTGATACTGAAACAATTTGATATCGTGGACATTCTGGCCCAGCTACGAAGTGTTGAGGTGCCACAGTTTAAGGTGTAGCGCTGAGAGACCATCCTGGCTAGGGTGGGTGTCCTACTCAGAGACCGAACAAAGATGGCTAAAGCTGTGTTGTAACGGGATCACTACATGTGTGGCGAACACTGGAGGCTTTGCCATGTGGTCAAGAAGGAAGCAGGCTGATTTGGTCAGGTGTTGCAGCCTCAGCAGACAGAGGGAGAGTAGTTCAGCTTAGTGTCTGATAGCACACCAGTATGTGTTGGACCTACCCTTTGAGGACAGTACAGAGGGAGAAGGAGGAGGGGTAAATGTGCCAGGTAAATGGTGCAGTGTGACCAGTGGTTGGGGGGGGAGGGTGAAGCCGCTGGCTTAGTAAGAGCAAGACGACGGGGAGAGAGAGACAAGCAAGATGGAAACTAGAGTGACAGGAAGTGATGGACTGAGCCATAGTTGTCATCTGTGCATGGAGCAGATTTCACAGTGACTGCAGTCATGTATAGCCAAGTTACTGTCACTGTGCAGTGCAGCAGCAGAGATGGGAGGCATGGTGCATATTTGTAAAGTGAAGTAGGCCACATATGCAGATGCTGGATAATGCCACCTCGCTCTGCTTTCCTTCAAACAGCATTCACCCATACTAGGGCCAGTGCCACACTAGATGTTTGCAAGGGCAGCTGTAGCTAAGGAGTTTGATGTGTATAGTAAAGATAACGGGTCTCTGCAACACTCTGCAGAACTGGCATAAGTGAAAAGAAATGTGATAGAGCAGCGGATCAACACCACAGAGTTGGTGAAAGGGGTACTGCCTATCAAAAGAGTGCAACAAGCAGATTAGTAGTCAGTAACAACATACTTGGTAACTTGGCACGTGTAGACAAAGTAGGCCGTTGGCCCATTTAATTGTCTCCCACTCATAGTGGGCTTATCTGTTGATATTTCTTGTACTATTCAGTGACAGGAATTTGTTTAACCTATTTTTGAATGAGTCAAACGATGTAGCTTCTACTACATTTTTAGGCAAATTATTCCAAATTGTGGGTGTACAAATATTATAAAAGTTCTGATGCCTATTTGTTCTTTCCTTGTTTATAAATATTTGTTTATTATGTGATCTAGAATTTACTGATTTATGTATCCTTTTTATATTACATTGTGACATTAGGGTCTTGTCTTCCATGATACGTATAAAAATAATAAATCTCCTCTAATTGCCTGATTCCAAGGAGTACAGATTAAGATCTACTAATCTGTCTGCAGATTCCTTATTTTTAAGCCTTTATTGATTTTTCAGTCTCCTTTGAACTTTTTTCACCCTTAAAGTATCCTTCTTAAATATGGGCTCCAGATCGGTGAACCATAATCAAGATGAGGGAGTACATATGTCCTATGTAACTTAAGAACACAATCTTTGTTCCTCAAGAGGAAGGCTCTTTTAATAGAGTGAATGATGCTTTTACATTTCCCTACTGTTTTGACAATATGTGTGCCCGAGGATAATCTAGAATTTATCGATATACCAAAGTCTTTATTTACAAGTACAGTTCTTTATTGGCTTATTATTTAAAAGATATGAGTATTTTGGATTATTTTTTCCAAAATGTGTCACCGCACATTTGTTTTCATTAAATTTCATGTTATTTTGTTCTCCAATTTTCTGTTTTGTTAAGACTATTCCTTAGTTCGCTTATATTCGATTAATGACGTAACTTCTGTACCTATTTTGGTATCATCTGCAAATTTGGTTATGTAAGAGTTCACCCCATTACCCATATCACTAATATATAGACCAAACAGTAACAGCCCAGCACAGACCCCTGTGAACACCACTGGCAACCCTGCCCCTCGCCTGAAAGAACTGAGTTAATACGCACCCTTTATTTCCTATTGGCCAACCAATTTCCAATGCATCTTATAATAACTTTATTGAAACCTAGTTCCATTAGTTTTTTAATAAGTTTGTGATTAGGGACCGTATCAGATGCCTTTCCCAAGTCCAAAAAAATTACATCAACTGGTTTTCCCTTGTCTAATTTACAACTAACATGGTTACAGAAGGCTAATAAATTTGTGTTACAGGAAAGCCCTCTCCTAAAACCATGTTGTGTGATATCATGCAACCCTAATCTTATTACATCCTTCTCGTTACTATTTTTAATCAATCTTTCCAGTATCTTACAACAAATAGATGTTAGGCTAATTGGTCTATAATTAGTCACATTTGATTTATTTCCCTTTTTGTGTATTGGTAACACTATGGCCTTTTTCCAGTCTATGGGAATCATACCAGTTAAAAGCGACTTATTGAATATTTGAGTCGAGAGATCTATTATTACATCAGAAAGATTCTTCCATACTATCGTGTCAATATTCATTAAAAAACTAAAGCAGAGGCTGGGCACACACCAACAAACTTAACATGAAAATGCTATTTATTTAAACATCACAACATGACAAACAGTGAGACAGAACCCCTACATATCAACCCAACAAATGGGTCTTCCTCAGGGTGGTGTCTGCCTGCACCCACAGCCAAATGTACGAACACAATTTCATTACATCCTTAATGACCTCATTGATTGCAGTACTGCTGATAGATGCAAGGAAAGCAAAACATTTGCTGATAAAATTGGTTAAAGTGTGACATTACCATTTAGAAAATACAGATATATAATAAAACAGAGAAATTTTTTTATTGGACAGAATATATGCATTAATTCCTTGAAAAATCAAAACGTGTATATCATGCAATCCAACATTTCATGGAGAGGTAAACAAATAAAAGTAATCAGCGTGCTACACTTAATTAAAAACAGGAAAAGACACAGGTTGAGTCCAGGATCCAAAATGCATGCAATTGCTGTTGGTAACTGACCTCATTTATGTTCAAAGTGCCTCTGTCATATATTTCTGTATTCGACTTGAAAGACATCAGGTAATCGATTTTCACTATTTAAAATATTATAGTTTTTATATTTAATGTTGGAATCTGCAAGCTCTCTCATTTTGGACAGTGAAGCACGTTTTCCATCATTGCCTATTCAAAATTCAGTGCCAGCTCTTAAACAACAGCAGTTGCAAAAAAGAAACAGTTTATTTTGTATTTCTTATTCAAAAATTATCTATAATGTATGGTAGAACGTTGTTATATGTAGAAATCTACGTTTTTTATGACAATGTTTTACCATAGATGTGACGTCACGATGTTGTTAACCCATTGATGGTATGTCACATCGATGGGTTAACAGCTGGGAACGATCTGTGCATGTGTGCACCTTTTTTCCACACAGACAGCTTTTCAGAATGGGGTGCAAACAATGAGAGCATGACCCAGAACGACTACTTGGTGGTGACTGAAACCTCAAGAGTAAGGAGGCTTCTTCATTTTCTTGGGACCTTACATCAAAGTATAATGTGTGGTCCCTCTATCGGTGACCAGTTTGTGTAATGTCTCGAGGTTGCCATGGTGACGTAAACCTCTCGAAGTTTATGTGGTCACCCTGGCAACCTCTCGCCGGTTAACAAACCAGTTACTGACAGAGGACCATACATTATCTTCTATATCTTAGATTTTATTTGGATCTCTATATTTTTGGCTCACACCTGAAGTCAAAACAACACATAAAAACAGGATAGAGAGAATCCCCACATCAGGAGTCCGAGGCAAATACTCATAAATACGGTCTAAAATCCAGTTTATCATTAAAACCTACTGGAACCAGAGCACCCAGTATCAAAATCCATTTTGTTTCCCTTTGTGATAGACTGTTTGATCGGGGGGCGGATATATTCCACCGTTTCTAAATCTAAGTCCCTTGATTGCTCTGTGTGATTCAAGTAATGAACCCCAAGCATTTTCATTCTGCAGTTGTAGATCACTCACACGTCACATTTTAGAAATCTCATTCTACCCACATATAAGTAATCACGACTCTCACCATGCGGTATATACCACATAGGTGTTTGACTATTGACATATTGATTAAGCATGTACTCCCTGCCCATTCTCTGATGTTTAAATTCAAGACTCTGGAATCTCCTAGTAGTATTAGACAATATTGCAGTTATCCTAGTGCTGCCATTTGTATGTATGCAAATTAATAGAATTTGAATGCTACATTAAAAACTGCTGCCTCTTACTCCCTAACTGCCAGATTTAATTTTTCTGTTTAGAAAGCCAGACTTGTCCAAGACTACACAGCAACCTGCATGCAAAACCGTTAAATTTGTTGAAAAAGTGGTATTTTCTTAATAATTTTATTCATACTCTGCCTGTTATAGTTAAGTTACTAAGTTTAGTGTTATGTGGGTATTTTGATTTGTTTAGTGGTTCCACTGTGGTTTCAGGAAGCGATCTATTTAGACTAAATGTTGTAATTTGTGGTTCTGACCGCTAGCTGTTTAGTTCTTTATTTAAATTTTATTATTTAAAGTACTTTTGTTTTGATTATGATTGGTTCCGTTTTGCTCTTAGGAACCAATCGTGTTTTCACTGCTTAACACAGTTGGTGTTTTTACTCACTGGGTAGCAATCGGTTCCCTTTTCATTTAAGAACCGATCGCATTTTGGATAAAAGCAAACAAGTGAGTTTTAATCTCTGCTTCTTTCAAACATGAGGAACCAACTGCGATTGTTCTAAATTTAGCTCTGGTAAAGTTTTACTCAGTCTGCTGACAATCTGGCATGTCTGTCAGACGGACCAAAAAAGAAGAAGGGACCCACAGATTTTAAAATTGTATAAAGTGCTTTCAACCTTTGCTGGAGGCTGATCTCCATGATTTGTGCATAGTGTTTTGGGTCCTAGCCATTTTTTCACGAATTATGGAAATGTTTTGTGACAATAACTATTAAAAAGAGAGCTAAAAAATTGGAACAGATGACTTCTGTTTCCACCTCAGTGTCACCAAAGCAAAGTGAAGCTGAGTCTTCTTCATCTCACTCAAGACAAAGGAGAGATTCTCCAAAGGATACCTCAGAACCCAAATTAATGAAAAGGGGATGAGCATACTCAAGAAGAAGTGAGCAGACACCTGAGACTGTGCCTGCAAAAAAGAAATATAAACAGAAAAATCTTGTTGCGCCTCCTGCTGAAAAAGCAAAGGAGCACCTAACAGACAAAAATAAAATTCCCTCTGCGGAGGAGATTGCTAGAGCCCTGCAAATCATCCAGGCTCTACACAATGCAGGTTCCATACTGGGTTCACTGGTTAAAATCCCGCCACCGGTTCCCAGGGACCAAGGGATCGAAGTTTACTTTGAAGAGGAGGAACCGGATCATGGGGAACCCACTGAACCAGAGAAATCCCCAGACCAGGAGTTCGGTTCCCCTCCTTGTTGGCATGATGATTTTTCATCCCACTTCACCTTTGTCAGGCAAATCGCTGACACCCTGGGCCTCGCCTCACAAGAATCCATGGATGATGAGGAAAAGGGAGATTGTTTTTGGATGTGAGGGGTATTGCCCTCTTCAAAAAAAAAAAAAAAAAAAGGCTACTTTTAAAGTACTGCAGACACCTTCCTCTGCCCCTGGAGTGGACAAGAAGGTGGAAAAGAAATACCATCTGGATAGGGCTTCTGCTGATTATCTGTATACCCATCTAGATCACGAGGGTGTTATACAGGCTGCAGCTTGTGATCAAGCAAAAGGTCCTCTGGCATCTCTCCCTCCAGGCAGAGATTCCAGAAAAAGGGACACAATGGGGAAGAAAGGTTATTTGGGATCTTCCTTACTTCTCAGCCAAGTATCCTACATGGCTTATGCTGCACAGTACCAGAAAGCACTATGAAGTTCCATGATCACCTTAATTGGTAAGGTTTCAGGAGATATGGCAGATCTTGCTAGAATGGCTTTGGATGCCACAAAGTACCAATTTCACATGGCACTGGATGCAAATGACGCTGCATCCAGAATGTTGGCTGGCTTTGTCAGTTTCATTAAGAAAGTTAGAGGGTATTACTGGGGTCGGGGTAGGAGGTCTGCTTGGCATGCCAGCTCTAGCTCCCAGACTTCAGTCTGGACACACAATCCCTGACTGCACAGATCAAACTGCCCCCCCCCTCAGTGTGGGCAGGTTGTCCCTCTATTTCAAACATTGGGAGAACATTACCACAGACAACATGCTACTAGGGGTAGTGAATCAAGGTCTTTGACTGCACTTCAAGCAATCTCCAGAACTTCAGGGCCACAGGGAATTCTGGCTTTGAACTCCATCAGAGACCATTCTGCTGGAGTTGGAAGTAGCTCCTGCAAGCCAGGGCTATAGAGCCAGTCCCTCATGCCCAGAGGGAAGGGCTTGTACTTGAGATACTTTCGACCAAAGAGAAAAATGGAGATTGGCACCCAATCTTGAATCTCAGATACCTAAACAGACACCTGACAAAGCCCAAGTTCAAAATGGTAATGCTGGCAGTAGTTATCCCTGCTCTAAAAACGGAAACAGGCTGGCATCCCTGGATCTGAAATATACCTACTTTCACATTCCAGTCAGACCTTGACACAGAATGTGCCTAAGAATCTTACTTCAGAGGGTTCCTTCAGTAGATCATTACATATTGGACTGGAGCCATCTGGCGCCTGGCTGCACGACAGACTTTTCTAGCAATATCTGATGGGGGACCTCACCCACCCTCCAGTTCTTTCCCGCCGTCGCCTTGTGTCAGTCGCATAGCAGACTTCCAGTAGCGATTGTTATGATAGTTCCTTGCGTCTGATTTTTTTCCTTCATTATTCCTTTTCAGATCTTTTCGCTTATGTCTTCTAAAAAAGGAGTGCTCGTCCTGCAGCACGCAAATTTCTCATGAGGACGGACATCTGAAGTGCGTGATCTGTTTGGGCCCAGACCATCCTGTCTCATCTTGCTCGGAGTGCCAGACATTCAACCAGGCCACCAAAAAGCAGAGACAGCAGGCTTTGGAGGCCCATCTTTTAAAAGTCCGCCTGACTTCCCTTGAGAAGCAAATGGACAAGATTCGCGAGTCCTCCTCAGAAAAATCTTCTCCCTCCAAGAAACACTACAAAGAGAAATCCAGGGAGGGGGACTGCTCCAAGGAGGCCCAGCCTGAAGCCTCGTGGCCCTCGACAAGGAAGGCCTTACAGCCACCGCCTAAGAAACCTTCATACAGTAAGTCTGACAAACCTGTCACGGGTCAGTCGTCCGGCTCCTCTGACCGCGCCGGCCACTAAGTATGCCCCCCGGCTCCCCCTGGGCCAGCCCAGCCACTGGTAAGTCAGCTTCCCAACCCTCTGGGACCCACGCAGTTACAGTCGGAAGTCAGTCGGAGCTCGCTCGCCAACCATCTGAAGACACCCGCCGCTGACGGGCCGCCAGGTGTGTGGTTCTGTCATCAGGGCCTAACGCGCCACACCCAACATCCGGCAGAACCAGGGGGAGTTTGCCCGTCTCCCCTCTTTTCTCCTGCCGGTACCTTCCCCTTGTCAGGCGGGTACTTCCGATGAGAATGGTGCGGGTCCACCTCGACATTGAAGTTCCATCCTCGGGGTCAGTTCCACACTCCCCTGATGGGGTCACGGGACAGGAGGCTCCTCCTCGGCCATCTGGCCTTACGGTGGAGGCCCCTCTTCCCCCACTGGGTGGGATGCCTTCAGACCCGGTGATTATTCTGGCTCTGATCCCACCGTCGGATCCGGTGACTCCCATCCCGATGCCAGAACCTCCCCCGACTCTTCCTCAGCCTGGGCCCAGTGGTCAACCTCAGCTGTTGGCTCTGATGCCAGACCTGGTCCCTCCGTTGGGTCCCCATCATCCGACCCCAGCGCCAGCCCCTCCGATGCCGGATCCCCTTCCGGTGCTGGATCAGGTGGTGCCGGTCCCGACGTTGGTGTCCCTGACGTTGGCTATCCCAACGCTGGACCCCCATAGATTTACATGATGGCGGGTTTGATGTGGGCTCCTCCCATACACCCTGTTGGGATTTTTTCCAGACCCCTGCACTGTTCCCACACTACCCACCTTGGGTACCCTGGGATCACTACCTGGCTGGTCCTCCTCCTGATTGGAGTTCTCTTGGGGCAGTATTACCCTGGATACAATCTTTACTTCCATTTCCAGGGTTACCAAGGGTATCATTACCCTCCTCACCGTTATTCCACTTCCTTCTCCTCCTCCAATCCTCAGCCTCTACCCTCCTCCTCCACCACCTCTGGCTATGCCAGATTTCAAAACTTTAATCCAGTCTTGGTGGGGGCATGCTCAGAGTTGGTATCTGATCTGGAGAGTAGACTCCCATCCACGCTTCTCCTAGATATCCGTCCCCGAGGAGCTCCTTACCTTCTACAGTTCATGTCTCAGTGTCAGTGTGTCAAACCATTGTCCTCCTGGATATTCGTGGCCTTCCAGACGAGGGGGCGGATGATGATGATGATGATGATGGTGGTGATGGTGATGAGAACGCCGATGAGTTGGCGGAGGATGTTTTGGAGGATCCTGAGGATCTGAAAGGCAAGGTTCTAGGGACATGGATATGTTGTTCATCCACACTTTATGGCAGGTATCCTTGCCGCTTTGAGTCTTGCCGGAAGGTCTTCAAACTGGCTCCTGCCACCCACCTGGGTGATAAAACTCTCGGCTTCGCCCCATGACGCCAGATCTTCCTTACTGCTTGGAAGCTCAGGTTCCCTCCTTAGCGCTCTGCATTTTAGACTGGATCCTAACTCTTCGGTTCGTCCGAAATTAGTTTTGAAGTTTTCTAAACTTTGGTCTTCTTCTTCCTCGCGGCCGCGATGGGACAAATCTGTTCCGGCTGCTGAGGTGCCCTTGCGGGCAGAAAATGTCCAGGACGGATCTGCACTCCACGTCGTCTACTGCCTAGGCCTAGATCACGACCCACAGGCCTGTGAGGCCGCCGCTCGCCAGCGCCCTGACGATCGTGTTGCCCGACAGCTCGGGCGCTCGAGAAACGCTTTCCCGCTGGTAAAATCTAAAGAGGCTCATTGGGCGGTGTCTGCGGCGGCTGGCTCGGCTGAGCAGCTCGAGCAGATGATCGCCCTCGAGGAGGAGGCGGCCCAGGCCGCATCTTCCTCCTCCTCGGCCGCGGCATTTATCTCGCTCTCTCAGAGTTCCTCGTATACGGCTTCGTTCAAGGAGCTTTGTCAGTCCCTTTCCATGAAAGGAGGGGCCTTCGGGACATTCTTCTCGGCCCAAGAGAAAGGAGTCGAAAGGTAAGTCCCACCATTGGCGTTCGTGGGAGCGGGAGAGGTCCCCTTCCCCTGACAGCCGACCGTCGACTTCGGTCGAGGTTGCGGCTGAGGCCGCTGGCTTCACCTTGCCCCCGTCAGGCCAGCCTGCTGAGACTCCCGTCGATGAAGTCGAGATTTTTCTCGATCCGTTAGACGGGCTGTTGACTAGAGAAGCTGACAACCCTCCTTCACCGGTTCCCCCGGTGGATACCGAGGATCTGCCTGCGCCTTCCGGGCCGCAGTCCCCGGTTAAAGTGCCCGAGCCGAGGGAAGAGCGGTGTCCCCGCCTCTTCCCAGCTCCACCCTCGGTCCCTCGAGGTCTTGGTCTCGACCGCTCCTCGGTCCAGCCGTTCCCGCCGACATCAGCCAGTCTGTCTCTGTCACGAAGTAAGCGGCGACACCGTTCTTCCTCGTCCTCCTCGGGTGAGGAGAGGCTGCGGCGCAGATTCCGCGGCGCTATGAGGACCTTATGTGGCAGCAGTTGCTGTTGTCCGGGCCTAAGCCGACCCCGGCCAAGACCCCAGCCATCAAGTGGCTGTCGCCTGAACGAACGAAGCAACCACTCGTTCCAGTCGAGTTGCCCGCTCCAGGGCCGGTTGCTTGGCCGAAACCAGCTGCTCCACCGATTGTGGCGGAACCTCCGCCTCCACAACCGAAGTCGGGGGCACCGACCAAGAATTCTCGGTCGGGTCACGGCCTGCCCCACAGGTTGTCGGTCACCCTCACTCCCGACTGTCCTCGGCCGGCAGGTGGAGGGTGGCTTAGGGCCGAGGCAGCTCTTCGCAGACTCTTCAGAATCAGACGACGATTCCTCCCTGTTCTCCCGGCAGTTCGATCTGGAGTCCTCCGGGGGCCAGTCAGTGGACGATAGCCCATCGTCCTTCTTGGGTCTGCTTTGACTCATCTCGGAGTCCACCAGGATGCAGCTCGAGCCTGTGTCCAAACGGGCCAAGTATCCCCTGATGGAGATTCTAGACCGAGAGGATTCTCCCACGGAGGCCTTTCTGGTGGCTGAGGCCATTGTCGGTCCAGCCTTGGAGCTTTGGCAGCAGCCTGCTTCCTGTCCTGTGCCCTCGGCCAGGATGGCCAGGAAGTATGCGGTCCCTACCGGCTCTTTGCCCAGTTTCTCGGAGCACCCCTCTGCCGAGGGGTTAGTCACCAACAGAGTTTTCCGGCGTTCCGGTAATGCTCAGGATGTGGATAAGCCCCTCGACAAAGAGTCCAAAAAGCTGGACTTTGCTGGGCGCAAGGTGTACACTGCGTCCTCCCTCGGCCTCCGACAGGCCAGCTAGGCCGTGCTGATGGCACACTTCTCCCACGCCCTCATGGGCTCCCTGGATGAGGTTGTTCCTCATCGCCTGCCTGACCTGCAGACCACGGTCCGCCAGGTGCGGGACCAGGGTAGGGCGGTGGCGAAGCAGCAGCTTCAGACTGCTCTGGACATAGGTGATTCCTGTGCCACGTCAGTAGCGGCCGCGGTGGCCATGCGACACAGGGCGTGGCTGAGGATATCCACCTTCACGGCGGATACCCAGCCCAAGTTGGCGGACGTCCCCTTCTTGGGGACTGACCTCTTCGGCCCTGGAGTGGAGAGACACCTCCAGCGGATCGAGAAGTCCAATGCCACCCTGGACTCGGTCACCTCCGCCCAGAGGGACAAAGGCCGCCATCAGCAGCAGAAGTCCTTTGTCCTTCGTCCCTGCTCTCAACCAGCCCAGCAGCACCAGCAACAGGGCCAGCAGGCTCGGCATGCGCCCAAACCCAAGGCACAGCCGCGGCTTCCCAACAGGAAGCAAGGAGGTAGAGGCCCAGGAGGTCCCTCGGCTGGTTCTTCCTCCAAGCCTGCCCAGTGACAGGTTGAGGGTGCTGCCCCAACCTCGTCCTCCCGGTTCCCCCATGGGGGCGGCTCCTCCACTTCCTTTCCGCCTGGTCGCTATCACCACAGACCGCTGGGTGTTGGAGGTGGTAGGAAAAGGCCTGCCTCTGAGTTCGAGCAGGCCCCACCTTTCGAGCTGCCCCTGCCGTGGGCCAGGGTCTCTTGGCCTCGCTTACACGGCCCGCCGAAATGAGCATTGCCCTGCTCCTAAAAAGAGATAATCAGGAAGGTGGCAGATCCTCCTCCAGACCGGGGTTTGTGTCCGGGTACTTCCTGGTCCCAAAACGAACAGGGGGCTGGTGCCCCATTCTCGACCTGCACGACCTGAACAAGTTCCTAAGATCTCAAACCTTCAGAATGGTCACTCTGGCTCAGGTAATCCCATCCTTGGAATGAGGCGTGTGGTTCTGCTCCCTGGACCTCCAGGACGTGTTCTCTCACATCCCAATCCATCTGTCCTATCAGAGATTCCTCCGCTTCAGAGCGGAGGGATCCCTTTACGAGTTCCGGGCCATGCCCTTCAGCCTCTCCCCAACCCCCAGGGTCTTCACCAAATGCATGGCAGTGGTGACAGCATTCCTACGGCGCCGAGGGGTCCTGGTGTACCCTTACCTGGATGATTGGCTGATAGCAGCCCCCTCCAGACAGGAGGTGGAGCGGTCCAGAGATCTGGTCCTCCAGGTTTGCTCTCAGGTTGGCCTCCTCATCAACAAGGCCAAGTCTGAACTCATGCCAAAGCAGGTGATACTGTTCATTGGGGCAGAGCTCGACTCTCTTCAAGCCAGAGCACGGCTCCTCGCGGACAGGGCCGAGGTTCTTTCCTCCTTTGCCCAATCATTTCTGCTTGGGCAATTGCGCCCTGCCCGGGACTTCCTGGGCCTCATGGCGGCCTGCACCAGCGTGGTCCGTTGGGCCCGTTGGTACATGCGTCCCCTTCAATGGGGACTGGCCAGCCCATGGTCACAACACTGCGATCTGTTGGACCAACCCGTGACAGTGACCCAGGAGATGTGGAACGCTCTCCAATGGTGGATCGTTCTAGCACATCTGCAGGAGGGCATCCCGTTCGTCCGCCCCGAGCCGACGGTCTCTCTCTCGACCGATGCATCTCCGATGGGTCGGGGTGCCCATCTGGGGGAACACCGAGCGCACGGCCTCTGGTCCCCTCGGGAGTCCCAATGCCATATCAACCTGCTGGAGCTCCGAGCGGTCCGTCTAGCTCTCACCACCTTCGCTCCGTTTCTACGGAGTCAAGTGGTTCAGGTCCAGACAGACAACACTACGACCATGTACTATCTGAACTGCCAGGGCGGGACGTGCTCCATGCTGTTATGCAAGGAAGCTCTCCGCATATGGTCCCTCGTGCGCAGCCTGGAGGCGGATCTCCTAGCCATTCATGTGGCAGGAGCCTCCAACACCCTGGCCGATGCCCTAAGCCGGATGGGGCTGCGCCTCGTGAGTGGTCTCTCCTGCCGAGGTAGTGCAAGATCTGTTCTCCCACTGGGGCACGCCTCAGGTGGACCTGTTTGCCTCCAGGAGAATGCAGGCTGAGTCTGTTCCATGCCCGCCTCAGCAGGGCTCGCTGCAGGGGATGCCTTCTCGAGGCCGTGGACCCTGGGCCTCTTCCGCCTTTCCCCATTTCCCTTGATCCACAAGGTGCTTCTCAAGGCGGGGAGGGGGCAAGGTGATTCTGTAGGCTCCAGACTGGCCCCGCCAGTTCTGGTATCCAGATCTCCTCAGCCTCAGCTCCAGGCTCCCGGAGGCGGCTTCAGCCCGCCCGGACCTGATCTCAGTCAACCAGGGTACGGACCTTCAATCCCTGCACCGGACGGCCTGGTTCCTGGCTGCTAGAGTTCCAGGCTTTGGGTCTTTCCGATGAGGTCCTCAATGTCGTTGAGCGTCCCGTGAGGAGTCGACCAGGAAATGCTATGCCTTCAAATGGAAGATTCTCCATTTGGTGTCAGGGAAGGGCTTGGACCTTCAGACTGCCTTGGCATGCATTCTGAATACCTGTGGTCCTTTCTCAGCAAGGGCTTCGTCGACGACCCTTAAGGTGCACCTGGCAGCCATCTCTGCTTACCGGGCGCGGGCCGCAAGCAGTCGACGAGGAGAAGGTGGTCGGCACTTTTCAAAGGCCTTGACTACATTTCCCTCCGTGCGAGAACCTTCCACCTCCGGGGATCTACTGCCGTATTGGCATGCTTTATGGGCAAGCTATTCGAACCAGTGCACAGGTGCGAGATTTCACACCTGTCGTGGAAGACCGCCTTCTTGGTGGCTATCACGTCAGCCAGAATGATGGAGAGCTCCAGGCGCTTTCCATCGAGTCTCCTTATCTGGTCTTCCACAGGGACAAGGTTGTCCCATGCTTCCACCCAAATTCCTTCCGAAAGTGGTGTCGGAGTTTCACCTTAACCAGGTGTTGACTGCTGGTGTTCTACCCCAATCACACTCAGAGGCAGAGTATAGGCTCCATACTTTGGACCCTAGACGCGCCGCTATTATAAGGGAGCGGACTGTGAAGTTCGGGGAGAGGTTCGCCAGCTGTTTGTCACCCACACTGAAGCCACACCTGGCAGACCTGCAGCAACAGCTGACGATAGCAGGTGATCACCTCGCTGCATTGAGCTCTGCTATAGGTTGCGGGCATGGAGCTCCCAGAGGACAAGAGCTCATTCTACCCGCCATACCGCTGCATTGGTGAGTTAGTTCCAGGATGCCTCTATCCAGGATATCTGCAGGGCTGCTACCTGGAAGTGGCACATACCTTTATTACCCACTACCACATCGACCTTTGAGTCATGCCGGGATGCTGGTTTTGGGGCCTGGTTCTCCAGTCTCTCTTCCCAAGTAAGTATCGGGGTACCTTGCTCCTCCTCCCGGAGAACTGCTAGGAGTCTGCTAGAAAGTGTGGATGAACAATATATCATAAACTTTAGAAATACAGGTTACTCACCTGTAACAGGAGTTCTAGGAATAGATGTTGTTCATCCTCACGACCCACCCGACCTCCCCGCCCGGGACGCACAACCTGAGCTTCTCAGCGGCCAGATCTGGGCGCCATGGGGCGGAGCAGAGTTTTACTACCCGGTGGTGGAGGAGCCAGCTTGAAGACCTTCCAGCAAGACAAAGTGGCAAGGATACCTGCCAGAAAGTGTGGATGAACAATATATACCATTCCTAGAACTCCTGTTACAGGTGAGTAACCTGTATTTTCCCTCAAATCCCCAGAGGACCCTGTCTTCTCGGATCTGTTGAGGTCCATGAAAGATTTTTTTGACTGGGAGTTGGAGGATTAGGACCCCAAGAGACAGAGACTGGTCGAACACCTGGACTTAGAGTCTCTGTCTTCAGTCCCGATTCTCCCCATGGATCGGACCTCACCTCTACAGTCGGGCAAGTGCCTCATTCTCTCTTCCAGCTGTTACCAAGAGGACGGACAGGGTGTACTGGGCACGGAAAGAAGCTCCTTTCCTCAAGACGCTTCCCAAGGCGGACTTTGTCGTTATCTCAGCTGCTCATGATCGCTGTTCTGCACCCAGGCACATGAGCACCTCTCCTTCTTACAGAGTCGAGGCAAATGACCAGTTTGGCAGGAAGGTTTGTACTTTGGCCACATGTGCACTCTGGTCCCTTAACTGTGTGGCCCACATGGTGTCACACCAAAAGCTACCTTGGCCAGACAAGAGGTCAGAGTCCAGGCTATGGACCGCTGAGCTTCAAGGAGGAGCATGAAGAATCTTTACCTCTTTTCGCTTTCTCCGCAGGCATGCTTTGCAAGCCACATATGACTCCATCAATTCTGTAGCTCATGCCTTGTCAACTGCATTACCCTTAAGGCGGCATTCCTGGTTCGCATCTCTGGCCTTGCCAACGAGGTACAGTCTGCGATCAGTGACGCCCCTTCCGGGCTCGTGCTTTTTGGTGGGGACCCCAAAGACATTATTACTGATCTCCAGGTCTGAGGTCTTACCTTAAGATTTGTAAGATCCATGTACTGATCTGGCACTCAGCAGCAGCAGCACGCTCTAGAAAAGGGCCTGGAGACAGAGGAAGCATCGAAGCCAGGGCAAACGCAAGGCCACGGGTTCTGCCAATCCTCCGGCCTCCAAAAACCAGAGACGTTCAGGCGGTCCTCCCCCGAACATCCTGCCACTTCCTGACTCCCTATCCCCACTAACTCCTCTGACACAACGAGGAGCAGGTGGGGGGAAGGGTTGCCTGCCATGCACAGGAGTGGAAGGCAAAAACCTCTGATGCATGGGTCCTGCAGCTGGTGTCTGTCGGACACACTACAGAGTTTCTTGAGATTCCTCCAGAATCTCCGCCAAAAAGGTCTTCTTACTCCAGGATCAGGCACTTCTCGTTCGAGGAGAAGTTCAAAGCCTCTTGCTCAATGAAGCAATAGAGCACGTTCCTCCCTGGCAAAGGGGCAGGGATTTCTACTTCCATTTTTCCTGATTCCAAAGAAGACTGGAGACTTCATACCCATTCTCGACTTGAGCAGCCTCAATCGGTTTGTCGAGTACAAAAAGTTCTGGATATTGACGTTCGAGAGTCTTCTTCCACTGCTTCTGGAGAATTATTGGTTGTACCCTCTGGACATGCAGGATGCTTACTTTCACATCCCGATATTCCCCAGCCACTGCAGTTTCCTGCGGTTCCAATTCCAACGGGAGCACTTCCAGTTTCGGGCACTTCCTTTTGGTCTGTCCTCAGCACCTCGGGTGTCTACCAAGTGCCTGGTGGTGGTGGTGGTGGCGGCCTCTCTACGCCACCAGGGTATTGCGGTTTTCCATTACTTGGACGATTGGCTGATTTCAGCACCATCCAGGGACTCTTTACTGGAGGTTCGCTCCTTTACCCTGGATCTCTTTGGCAGACTGGGGGTTACAGTCAGTATTCCAAGTCATCCATAACCCCGTCCCAGAGACTACAATTCATTGGGGTGGTTTTGGATATGGTCCAATGCAGAGCCTTCCTTCCTCCAGACAGTGTGGAGACCCTGATCCATCAGGCTTCATGGGTGGCTTCGTCCAGGACCATCCCGGCCCAGGAGGTCCTCCACCTTCTTGGCCTGATGGCAGCCTCCATCACTACTGTTCTCCTGGCGAGGCTCCACATGATTTACTCAGTGGTCTTTGCAGGTGCAATGGGATCAACTCCTGGACAACCTGGGCCATCCGGTCCTGGTGTCGTCAGCAGTTCAAAAAGAATTGCTGTGGTGGAGGCACCCCTTCAACCTTTCCTTGGGTCTCCCTTTCAGGAGCTCAGCTCCTTGGCATTCCTAACTACAGATGCATCAAACATGGGAAGGGGAGCACAAAGCTCAAGGACTATGGTCCAGCTTGGAAGCATCATTGCACATCAACGTTCTGGAGATGAGGGCGGTCTTGTACACCTTCCAGACCGTACTTCCCAAGGGATCACTGCTGGTCCAGACAGACAATATGTTGGTAGGAGGAACTGGCTTGCATCCCCTGTACAGGGAGGCGATGCAAGTGTGGAACTGGGCAGTCCAGCACGATCTAGCCCTAGTGGCCATGCATGTTCCAGGCATTCAAAATATCCAGGCAGACAGTCTCAGCAGGTCTCGGACACTAACTCACGAATGGGAATTAAATCAGGAAGTGGCAGAATCTCTCTTCCTAAGATGGGGGCATCTGGATCTTGACCTTTTTGCCTCACAATACAACGCAAAACTTCCCAGTTTTTGCTCGCTCGTTCCAGGGTATAGTGCTTTTTGGCATGACTCGCTGTCTCTCTCCTGGACAGGGAAATTTTTATATGACTTCCCTCCATTTCCCATTCTCCAGAGGGTCCTTCTCAAGCTTCAGGCAGAGAAGGTGAGGATGATTCTCATCACCCCTCTCTGGCCAAGACAAATTTGGTTCCCGCTGCTGCAACAGCTACCGAGGGAACCACCAGTTCCACTTCCAGTGACCCATGACCTCTTGACGCAGGATCGAGATTGCCTTGTTCATCCGGGGCTCAGGACCCTGCATCTTCATGCGTGGCTCCTGCAGACATAGCGATTTCTCACTTTGGGGTCTCCTCTCGGGTAGCTCAGGTTCTTGTAGAGGTTATAAAACCCTCCACTCATTCCACTTATGCCATGAAGTGGAACGTTTTCCATCTGGGTGACTTCAAGAAGTGGAACCCTTTCTTGTTCAGCCCCACAAGTCATGGAATACCTCCTTCATCTGTCAGACTCAGGTATGTCATATTCTTCCTAAAGGTCCACCTTTCGGCAATTTCAGCGTACTCACGAGCTGGTGGATAGTAAACCCGGGCTCAGTTGGAGGCCTCAAAACCTTTCTGAAAGGGGTCCTCAATCTGAAACCCCCATCCGCAGCCCAACCCCACCTTGGGATTTGAACTTTGTGTTGGAGAAGCTCATTCTCACCCCATTTGAACCAGTGATGAGCTGTGATTTGCGCCTTTTCTGGAAGATATTATTTTAGTTGCCATTACATCAGCTCAAGGATTTCAAAGCTTCACGCCTGGTTTGTAAAGTCCTTATCTTATTTTCCATAAGGACCAGGTGGTCTTCAGGACAAATCCTAAGTTTTTACCTAAGGTGATGTCAGAAGCCACGCTGAACCAATCAGTAGAGCTTCAGTTTACTTTCTGTCCCTCGAACAGCGTGTGAGGCACTCCTGCACACCATGGACGCCCATCGGATTCTTTCGTGCACACACTGAACTAAGGATTTCTGTAGCTGCAATCAGCTTTTTGTTTCTTTTGTCCCCAGGTCGAAGGGCAAAGCAGTTTCGAAGCAGTGCCTTTCCAAGTGGTTAGGCAACTGTATTTAGTATTCTTACCAAAAGTATGAAAAACCTCTGCCAGGTCCCATCAGAGATCATTCTACTAGGGGCATGGCTGCTTCTGCTGCTTTTTTGCAGAATGCCTCTGCGGCTGATATCTGCGCCGCAGCCACTTGGAGTTCTGTCCACACCCTTACTAAACACTACAGTCTGGACATTGCTTCTAGTCGGAGGGCAGGCTTCGGCCTAGCTGTCTTGCAGGGCCTTCTGTCCTAGGCTGGGTCCATTCTTGTTCCCAGTTTCTGTTGGAGTTATTTTGTTCTCCTCCCTTGTTTCTCTCAGTTTCTCTTTGGAGGGACTGCTTGGGACTCAGTCCTATATGTAATGACCTACTGAAGGAACCCTAAGTAAAATAGTACAGTAACGTAGGAACTTACCATAACAGTAGATCTTTGAGAGAGATTCCTTCAGTAGGTCATATTTTCCCCTTCCTCCTTACCCTCATTTTATTTCTTGCATAGGGACTCCAAATCCTGTTTGCTCCTGCTGTCAGGCCTCTTCCTGGCTCTGGTTGGAGAACTGGAGGATGGGTGTGGGGAACGCCCACTATATATGGCCACGCTGACGTCGGTCACGTGACGTCGGGTGGGCGGTCCCCCGTCAGGGATTGCTAGAAAAGTCTGCTGTGTGGCCTGGTGCCAGGTAGCGTAAGTCCCAACATGTAATGACCTACTGAAGGAACCTCTCTCGAAGAAATACTTTTACGGTAAGTTCCTATGTAACTGTACTTTCTCTCTCGTCTCAGGTCATTAGCAATTTTCATCACTTCCGTTTGGACTCACCTCTGCCCCACAGGTATTCACAAAGTGTCAGTCAGTGGTGGCAGCTTACCTCAGTGTATTTCCTTACCTTGACAACTGGCTGGTCGTAGGGAAGTCATACCAGCAAGTAAAATATTAATCAAGGTGACCCAAAATACACTGGAGTCACTAGGTTTCCTTATCAGTGCTCACAAATCTCAGAGCCAGTTCAGGCACTGGAATTCATTGGAGCAGAACTGGACACTATATACAGCGAAAAGCTTTTCTTCCTCAGGAGATGGTGTTAAATCTACTGTTTCTAATTCCTTTGCTTTTAGGTCATCCCAGAACTACAAGTGAGTACTTAGCATTGTGAGGACACATGGCCTCAACTACAGCAGGATATCCAGTATCACCTCAGATCACACTGGTCCCAAAGAAGGGACCCCATTTCAAAGTTGGTGCCAGTTACAAGAACCCTGTTACTGGCCCTACAGTGGTGGAAAGAAAGAGAGAACCTTTTGGCAGGTCATCCCTTTTTTCAGCAGCAGCACCACACAGTGGTCTTAACAGATGCTTCCCTCTTAGGGTGGGGGTGCACACGGGCGACCTAAGAATTGGACTGTGTATCAGCCTTTTGGAGTTGAGAGCAGTCTTCCTTGCTCTAAAGGCCTTTGCCACTGTCATCGAGGCACACATCAGGAAGCATGGGAAAAACTAGAAGCATTTGTAAAATTTGCAAAAAATATTTATTTACACTAGCAGTAAGATAAAAAAAATAAACGTGTTCAGAATAACTATTTACAAAGGAAGAATAAACAGCCGATTCATCAGAGTTTTCCTTCGACCTCTGTCCATCTGCAAGCCATTGCAGCTCTGTTTTTTTATAAGTCCTTGCAACAAACCCCTTCTTAATCAGTATCCTGTTTTTTTTTTTTTTTTTCTAGTGTCCTTGTAAGTATCAAGCAGGCAGGTGCTGCTAGAGCACAGTGTCCCAGAACAGAGGTCCCTTTTCCACAGCTCTTCTTTCAAAAGACTTAAAACATTGCACTAAGGTAACCTCTTGAGTTTCCAATAGCTTTTCACAGTCATCTCAACTATAATTATATATATTTCAACAGTAACACTGGGACAGGGTTCTAGTCCACCCTGTCGCATACACCCCCCTCCTTAAGAGGGAACCTGTTTTATCAAAAAGGTTTCCAAAACTTTCTATTAATTGTCTAATAATATTAGTTTCTAATTTTCAGAAATTAAGCATGTGTGCAGTATCCCTTTTCTACAGTATAGTAAACAGTAAAGTTTAAACTCATACGTTTGTTTTTCAGCCTTCAGAACCCTCAATTCCTGATCCATATCTTGACAGAAAATCAGCATTGCTATTCTCTTTACCAGATTTGGGTATCACCGTGAATTTAAATGGCTGTAGTGCCAGGTACCATCTTGTGATTCTGGAATTTTTATCTTTCATTTGGCTAAGCCAACAGAGAGGATTGTGATCTGTTATAAGTACAAAGTCAGTTCCTAGCAAATAAAATTTAAGGGACTCCATGGCCCACTTTGCTGCTAAACATTCCTTTTCAATGGTAGAGTACCTTTTCTCTCTGTCATGCAACTTCCTACTTATGTACAGACTAGGATGTTCTTTCTCATCTATATTTTGACTCAGGACAGCACCTAGGTCTACCTCTGATGCATCTGTAACAAGAATGGTTTCTCATAGTCTGGGCTTCTTAAAACGGGCTGAACATAATGCAGCCTTAATGGCTTGAAAAGCTTCTTTACACTCTGAGGTTCATTTCACATTATTTGGGTACCGCTTTTTCGTGACTTCGGTAAGGGGAGTAGCTAATTCTTCAAAGTTGGGAACAAATCTCCGATAATAGCCAGCCAGCCCTGAAAATAACCTGACGTGTTTCTTTGTTTTAGGGACAGGTTTGTTAACTACAGCTTCTATTTTTGAAACCTCTGGCTTAATGTCTCCATTTCCCAACACACAGCCCAAATATCTGGTTTCCTGCATGCCCAATGACATTTGGTAGGATTAATAGTCAGACCTGCATTTTTGATAGCTTGGATAACTGCTCATAGGTGTTCCAGGTGGCTTTTCCAGTCTGGTCTGTATACCATGACATAATCCAGATATGCAGCACAATAACCAATGTGAGGTGATAAAATTACATCCATGTAACGCTGGAATGTAGCAGGCGCACCATGTAAACCAAACGGCATGATGGTGAACTGATAGAATCCAACACGAGTGGCAAATGCAGTTTTGTCTCTGGATTCTTTAGCTAAAGGGATTTGCCAGTAAGCCTTGGTGAGGTCGAGGGTACTGATATACGTTGCACTCCCCAGTCTGTTCACCAAATCATCTATTCTGGGCATAGGATAACTGTCAAATTCTGACACTTGATTAAGTTTCCTAAAATCAAGGCAGATTTTAACACCCCCTTCTTTTTTGTTTACAATTACCATTGGAGATAACGAAGCACTCCTCAACTCCTCTATGATACCCAGTTCTTTCATGTTTTTGTATTTCCTTAACCATGTCAGCTCTTAACCGCTCTCGTAACCTATATGTCTTTTGCCTAATAGGTCGAGCATTCCTTGTCCCTATAGCATGCTCAGACCCTTTTCCTCTTCCTGGTACTGTGGTAAAAGTACTGTTCAAACAACATGAAGTCTTGCTGTATTCTGACTATATGCAGTTAGCCCCAGCACTTGAACTGCTCAAGAGAGTAAAGGGTTAACTCTATGCAAAGGCATAAAATGTTGAGCTTGAACTCAGTTTTCAAACCTCTGTCTGTGGTACTCTGAAGTGTAACCGTCAGATTCTTTACTCCGCCTAACTGTGAAGTCGCTCCGGAGACCCCTCCTGCGCTTTGGTTCAGTTACAGTAGGAATTGGTCGATTTTTATTTATTTTTATTTATTTATTTATTTATTTATTTTCTTCCCAAGACACTTCTTCAAGAATTTCAGTATTCTTTTCTCTGTCTTGGTACCAGAAAGTGGTAGTTGTAGGTGGTGGTGTTTTTCTCGAGAAATTGTTGTAAGTTGAAAATAGAGGGGTCCATTGGTGAAAGGTGGGGTTTAAACTTGTGAAGGGGGAAGGGATGGGAGAAAAGGCTGTCGAGGGGGGTCCGGGAGGCTGGAGGAATGCAGGAAAAGGCTGGCTGGTAAGGTGCGGACCAGGGGAAGACAGAATCCCCACGGGAACATGAGCAGGAGAAATAGAAGTGTAGGGAAAGGGTGGAAGGTAGTCCTGCTAAATGCCAGGAGTTTGGGCAGTAAAATGCCTGAGCTCCAGGTGATGCTAACTGAGGGAGAGGTGGATGTGGCAGTGGTGACTGAGACCTGGGCCACCGTAGGGCACGACTGGGACCTGAACCTAGAGGGTTACAGCATGTTCAGGAAGGACAGGTGGGAGGGAAGGGGGAAGGGTAGCAATAATAGTCAAAAACTGCATTGCCATAGGAGGAGTGGAGGAGGCGGAGGGAACTGGGGGCGATTTGGGTCACAGTGATAACAAGGGGGGGCAAGAGAGTAAAAATAGGAGTGGTGTATAGCCCCCTGTGCTGGCGGAGGAGCTGGACGAGAGTCTGGTGGCAGATGTTGGGAGACACTGCAGATTGGGAAGGGGAAGGTTGGTGGTGTTGGGGGACTTAAAGATGCCAGGAACAGACTAGGAGACTATGACATCCTCAGTTGCCAGGGAACAGAGATTGTTGGATGTCTTTCAGGACGCGTTCCTAACTCAGCAGGTGGGGGAACCAGCCAGGGAGGAGCAGATACTGGATGTGGTCCTGGCAGACTGTGACCAGATTGGGGGCCTGGAGGTGAGGGACCCATTGGCGGGGAGCGACCATGCCACGGTCTGGTTCTGCCTGAACCTAGGAGGGGTAGAAGGCTGCACAAAGACGGAGGTAACTGACTTCAGGGGGCGGATTTCAAGGAAATGGGAAGGATCCTTAAGGAGCACTTGGATGGGATTATGCCAGACATGGATGCTGACAGTAGGTGGGAAATCATCAGGAGGGGGGTGCAGGATGCTACCAACACCTGCGCAAGAGTAAGGCAAAAATGCGGTAGGGCCAGAAAACCCTGCTGATGGATCAGGGAGGTTCAGGAGGTGGTGAGGGGAAAGAAGGCGACCTATAGGCAATTCAGGTGCTCAAGGAGTGAAAGAGACTGAGGTGAGTACAAGCTGATGGCCAGAAGGGCCACTAGGGTGGTGAGGGCAGCTAAGGCAAGGAAGGAGCAGAACCTGGCCAGGGTTATTGGGAGAGGGAACAAGGGGTTCTTTAGATACATTGGGGAAAAACGAATGGTGAAGGGGCAGATTAGCAGGATTAAAACGGGAGGGATGGGCACAAGACCCGGGGGAGCAGGCTGAGGTACTAAATGAGTACTTCGCATCAGTTTTCACCAAGGAAAATTGGGGGGGGCTTCATACATGGGAGGAGATGGTAAAACTGAGGAGGGGGGAGGAACCCTTACCGATTGGTGGGTCTAGGAAGAGGGGTGGCATTACTGGCAGGTGGGGGGAAGGCAGAGCAGGGGGATGAGGTAGCGGAGGTTTAAATCACGGCAGTGAGAGTGAGGGAAGCCCTCAGGTCCCTTAAGATGGAGAAAGCACCAGGGCCGGATAAATTACATCCCAGAGTGCTGAAGGAACTGGTGGATGTCCTGGCGAAACCCCTGATGGAGCTCTTCAGCATCTCTCTGAGGACAGGGTGGGTGCCCCAGGACTGGAAGGTGGTGCATATAGTGCCTGTCCACAAGGGGGGATCAAGGGAGGTGGCAGGGAACTACAGGCCCATCAGCCTGACATTGGTGGTGGGCAAGGTGATGGAGGGTATGGTCAAGGAGAGACTGGGGGGGACCTGGAAAAGTTGGGGTGCCTGGACGATAGACAGCATGGATTCGTCCCAGGGAAATCATGTTAGACAAACCTTGTGGAGTTCTATGACTGGGTGACGAGTGCCTTGGACCTGGGTAGACCAGTGGACATCCGCTTTCTTGACTTTAGCAAGGCGTTTGACTCTGTTCCTCACAGGGACCTGTTGGATAAGCTGAGAGAAATGGGGATGGGGAACCAGATGATCAGATGGATAGGCAATTGGCTCCAGGACCGGAACAGAGGGTCGTGGTTGGTGGGATAGTCTCATCCCCAAGGAGGGTCATTAGTGGGGTCCCTCAGGGATCGTTCCTTGGGCCCGTCCTGTTCAACGCCTATGTCTCTGACATAAGGAAGAGTATCAAGAGTGAGATGAGTCTCTTTTTGGATGGGGAGGAGGGGAGGGTGGCCCTACAGGGGGATCTGGAGACTCTGGAAAGGTGGTCTAGAAAGTGGAAGCTGAGGTTCAGTGCAGGGAAATGCAAGGTACTGCACCTAGGAGCCAGAAACCCGGTCCAAGTTTACACCCGCGGGGGGGGGATGCTGCAAGTCTCTATGGCTGAGAGGGACCTGGGGGTGGTGGTAGATGTCAAGATGAACAACTCGGAGACTTGTAGTAGGGCAGCGGCAAAGGCCAAGGGATCACCTCCAGAAGGAGGGAAGTGATACTCCCACTGTATAACTGCTTGGTGAGGCTGCACCTCGAGTACTGCGTGCAGTTTTGGAGGCCACATTTAAAGAGGGACATTGCACTTTTGGAGAGGGTCCAGAGGAGGGCAACAAAAATGATTTTGGGCTTGGGGGATAGGACCTATGGGGAGAGGCTCAAAGATCTAAATATGTACACATTGGAAGAGAGAAGGGCCCAGGGGGACATGATAGAGGTCTTTAGGTACATGAAGGGGGTAAATAGGGGAGGAACAGTCAAAGTGCTCCGAAGAAAGGAGGGGGGGGGTCAACTAGAGGACATTGGTGGAAGCTGGAGGGGGGTAGATTCAGGGGAGAAAGGAGGAGGTGCTACTTCACTGAGAGGGTGGTGGAGCCATGGAATGTGCTGCCCAGGGGGTTGGTGGAGGTAGAGACGGTGGAGGCATTCAAGAGGGGGTGGGACAGGTACAGGAGAAGGGTTCTGGAAGCAAAAACTAGGGCAGCGAGAATATCCGGGACTGGGATGGGAAAAGACAGAGAGGAAGAGGGGGCAGCAAGGTCAGCTCCAAGGGTGGGGGCTGACCAAACAAGCAAACACGAAAGACCATTAGGCCTATTCTGCTGGCATTTTAGAATGTTAGTATGTTTGTAAGTTTGGTTTCTTACTGGTTGGTGCGGTGTGGAACCGAAACCTATTCTTTTTCTGTATACTTAGTTATTTGTGTGTTTTTTTTCCGGTACTTTTTGGTTCCTAAAATAATCCAACTTTTAGGATTTTTTTTAACCGACCCGTGACACGGTTGGAACCAATAAGTTTGTAGTCGCCTGGCTTAACCACTGTTTTGGGTGACTTTAAGTTTAAGGCATGTCTGAGAAACCCAAAAGAAAACCGGACCCACTGGGTTTCAGCACTGTACCCAGTGTAAGGAGGCCTTTGCCAAGGCCAGCCCTCACCGCGTACGTGTATACTGTCTGGGGTTTGACCACCTCAAAGAAGACTGTCAAATATGCAGAAACTTTCCCAAAGCCACTCTGGAAAAATGTTTGAGTAGACTAAGGGAGAGGGAGGCCGAGAAGTCTGCTGAACCAGATAGCCAGCCCAATTCAGTTGCGACCGAACCTGAAGAGGTGCCCACTGACCTGGGCGATATCTCTTCAGGCAAACGGAGAGCTGATTCCGCGGAATTGGTTCTGAGTAAAAGAAAAAGAAAATCAGCCGGTTCGGATCTGACTTCCCATGGTCGGACTGCTGAGGAGACAGTAAAAGCGATTTCAATAGTTCAGTCGCTTTGCCTGGTTCCGACAGAACTGGTTTTGGTTCAAAGCAGTCCGGTTCAGTCGGAAATGTCTGCTTCAGACATAGACCCTAAAGCTTACTATGAGAGAGATTGGGAGGAGGAGGAGGAAGATTATGATGAAGAGGATGAGGGCCTAGATGGGCTGGTAGAGCCTGACATCTCCCCAGACAGGCCTTCTCAGGTTTCTCCTCCCAAGTTTTCTGAGTCCTCTTCCCATTTCTTGTTTTGCATTAAAGTGGCTGAGACTCGTCCGCTTCCTCTGGAAGAGGCTGAACAGGATCAGGAAGAACCTGACTGTTTAGAAATGATGGATGTACCAGAGTCAAAGAGGGTGTCTATTCCCTTACACAAATCCTTGGGGAAGCAGAAGCAAACATTTTTACAATTTCTTACATCCATACCCCCTGTGGAAAAGAGAATGGACAGGAGGTATACTTTGTCAGTTCCTGGGATGGAAATCCTTACCAATCATAGCAGCCATGTTGGGGTAGTGCAAGCTGCAGCCTTTGATAAGGCTAATATTCCCTTGGCATCTCACCCCCTAGACAAGAATTCCAGGAAAGTGGATGCCATGGCAAAAAAGCAGTATTTTGCATCCTCTTTGGGACTCAGACAATCTAACTACATGGCATATACTGCTAGGTACCAGAAATCTATGTGGGATATGGTTCTGGAGCTAGCTAAGAATGCCCCCCGCCCCAAGCTAGCCAAGGAGCTGGAGCAGGTGGCTGCAAATGGTATAGAGGCATCTAAAGTGCAGTTCCATGCTGCTGTTGACTCTAATGATGTCCATTCCAGGGTCATGGCTACATCTATCTCCATGAGGAGATTTGCTTGGCTTAGGTGTAGCAACCTCTCTCAGGATACTCGGGCTAAGGCCATGGATTTTGCTGTAACTGGTAATTCTCTCTTTGGGGAGGTCTGTTGCCAGGTGGATTGTCTCTTGTATTCAGTTCTGCTGTTCTAAACTTGGGAAGGGGAACCTCCCTCTGGCTTGAGGGCTCATTCTACCGGAAGTACAGCTGCTTCGCTCACAGCAGCTATACCTTTAGTGGACATATGCAAAGCAACTACCTGGAAATCCGTTCACACTTTTACTAAGCATTACTCTTTGGACATCCAGTTACAAAGTGATGCTAGGTTTGGCACAGCTGTGCTGCAGAGCCTGTTCCCAAAATAGGTTCTGTAACTCCCTTCTCCAAGGGGGTACTGGTTGGTAGTCTGCATATAGTCATAATACAGCATGACTTCATGTTGTTTGAAGAAAAAATGACTCACCATAATAATAATATTTCTTCTAATGGAGTGTTGCTGTGTTCTTACCTCCTTCCCTGCCTCCCCTCCTGGAACCTAGTAGTTTTGGGATGTAGTGGGGCAGGCACAGTGCTGCACCCCAGAGGTGTACTGGACATGCCTCCATCTCTTAGGGGGTTTCTTTTAGTTTGTTTATTAAACATTTTTGGTTAATCAATACCTGTTGGGTTCTTTTTGGGTTTTCTCGACTTGAGTCTTTTGACCCTAAACCTTGTTTTGCCATTTGGCACAAAATTTGTGAAACAGTTTCTTCTTTGAGTTAGTTTAGTGTTCGTAAGAATCTGGCGGTTACACTTCAGAGTACCACAGCCATAGGTTTGAAAACTGCGCTCGAGCTTAACGTTCTATGCCTTTGGATAGAGTTAACCCTTTACTCTCCGGAGCAGTTCAAGTGCTGGGGCTAACTGCATATAGTCAGAATACAGCAAAACGCCATTAGAAGAAACAACATTACTATGGTGAGTAATTTTTTTCTTAAATGTCTTTAGCACATTACAGATGTCTGCAGTTTGTTCTGAGAGTAAGGAAACATTCACCTTTACAGCATCAGCAGTTAGTTTGTTTTAGTCTATCATAAGCTACATCAGTATCTTCTTTATTAGTTTCTGGTAAAACTAGCAAAGTAGGTTTTGGCATTTTTTTCAACCCATTTCTTGAGGAGGTTAGCATGATATACAGTATCTTAGTAAGATTTTTTTCCTGTCATGGGTCTCAACCTTGTAGTTAACAGTGCCAGTACGTCTTAGAACCTTATAAGGCCCTTGACACTTCATTAACAGTTTATTTTCTTTTGTGGGTAACAGTAGCGAAACCTTTTCACCTGGCTCGAAAACTTTTTCTTTCACCCCATGGTCATAATATACCTTCTGCTGGTTTTGGGCCTCTTCCTGATTATTATGGGCAATTTCAACATATTTTGTCAGCTTCTTTTGTAGGGCACACATATACAACGTTATAGATTGTTTCTGAGTGGGGTTATCTTCCCACGTTTCTTTTTTCACATCTAGTCGCCCTCTTGGCTGTCTACCATATAGCATTTCAAGTGGTGAAAACCCTGTTGATGCCTGTGGCACTTCTCTGTTAGCAAAATGTAGGTAAGGCAAGTATTGATCCCAGTCTTTCCCCTCTCCTTTTACAAACCTTTTTAACATGTGTTTTAGAGTTTGATTAAAATGCTTAACAAGACCGTCTGAGGGTGATGGGGGAGGTTCTTATGGCAGTGATGCCTAGCAGTCTGACCAGCTTCTTAAGTAATGCAGCACCAAAATTACTACCTTGATAATAATTTCTTTAGGTATACCCACTCTGCTGAAAATCTTTGCAAGCTCTGCTGCCACTTTTGAAGCTGTGATGGTACGCCTTGGAACTGCCTCTGGGTATCGAGCAGCATAGTCGCATACAACTAGGATAAATCTATTACCCTTTTTGCGTTTGTCTAAAGGACCCACCACATCCACTGCAATTCTCTCAAAAGGCACATCTGTCAAGGGTAGGGGCACCAGGGACACCTTGTCTTTTCTAGTGATGGGGCTACTTTCTGATACTCGGCACAGGAATTACAATAGGTAGCAACATCTTCATGAATTCCAGGCCAGTAAAATCTATACAGCAATCTGGAAAGGGTGCTATCACTCCCTGAGTGACCAGCCATAGGACTATCATGTGCGATCTGTAACAACTCTGTTCTATACTGTTTTTTTTCCAAATATACATTTTTATTGTAATCCAACAGCATTACACGACCGTCAATATTTTGATTAACAATTATTGTCTTCAGTATACAATAGGTCATTAATGTTAATTTAAATAAGTGGTCTTATAGAAATCTCTTACAGAAATTTTTTTTTTCTTAGCACAACCTCCCCAACATTTATTCAAATATGGATAGCTCTTATATTCGGTAATCATGTATCACAATAACCAAAATTGATTAACATGTTTATAAAACCTCTTATTATTAAGTACATATGGATATTTAATATCTAATAATCAAGGAAACCGTGGATGAGACAACAGTAAATATACAAAAGTTAGTCCTAATAGAGGGGAGGGATATTTTCTATAATTTCTTTCCATGTTTTCCCAGTCGGATCATCCAAGTTTTCATCAAGAGTGTACACAATTTCCTCAAATTGTAAAGTTTCCTTGAATATATATCCCCATTTAAAATGTTGAAAACAAGGAATTTTGTCATTTTTCCAGTTTTCTAATGTAAGGCGTTTTAAAGCCATGGTTGCCAATGCAAACATTTTTTTTCTGTGTCTCTAGAAAAGAGCAATTATTGAAATTGTTGAAAAGATATATATCCATCCACCATGGAATTTCTTCTGCAATAATGTTTGTAAAATTCCCTGTATTTTTTCCCACCATGGTTTAATCTTAGGACATAACCATAAGCAATGTGTAATTGTTGCACATTGTGAACATCCATGCCAACATAGGTCCGAATAGTTTTTATTAAACTTAATAATCTGTGTAGGAGTTAAATATGCTGTATTCAGAATATTAAATTGAATTGCTTTATTTCTTGGTGATACATATATGTTATTATTAAATGTTCTTATGTTGGTCCATTCACTTGAGGAAAGATTGATATCATTTTCTTTAATCCATTTATTTTGAGTCTGGTAAAAATTCCTTTGCGGAGGGTCCAGTATAATATTATATATTCTGCACAGTAGTTTAACCGTACTCTTCTGGATTTGTTTTATTTGTAAAGATTTTAGTTCAGCTAAAAATGTCTCTTGGACCTTATAGATTTTCAACAATTTCTTAAATTTGGCCATTAATGTGTAATGAAATAAAGTATCCCAAACTGCCTCCTTCCATTTCTTAGGAACTTGATTATATACCGGTAGCTTGTCATCTAATAAGAGATCGGACCATGTTTTAATATTGTTTCTTTTAAGAACAGAATAAATAAAGTTATTATAGCCACCCCAAATTCTAGATAAATAATCTATTGGATTAAATAACCAAGGAATGGGTATAATATCCAGTCTATTTATGAATCTCTTAATGAAAGGAAACCAGGAAGTCAGCATATGTTGGGGATTACTAAGAAGTTTTTGGTCCAACCAAATATGATGTATTTTAAGTATACTACATCCAAATAACATCTTGTTATAAAGATGTAGGTCTCTATCAGAAAAAAATGACCACGAAACATAATTGGAAATTATATTAGTCTCTATATATTTAATCAGATTAGGACAACCCATCCTCGCCTGTTTCCTAGGTGCACATAATATGTTCCATGCTATCCGTGGCTTACCACCTCTCCATAAGAATTTACTATATATTCTTTTAACATCCATAAACCATTTATGGGTTGGAGAACCTAATATGTTTTTCATAACGAACATTAGATGGGGTAGTAACATCATTTTTAGGATATCTACTTTACCCCATAATGAAAGTTTTATTTTTTTCCAATTAGTTAATACATTATGTATTTTTTTCTCTAGTTTTATTGTAGTTTACTTTTATGTTTAATTGTTGATCATTGGTTAAATATATGCCTAAATATGTTATGTGGTCCTGTTGTTTGAGGTCCTGATTTACGATAACTTCTTGATAGTATGGATTTTTAGTTAAACGCATAATGATTGATCTGTTTTTATTTAATTGATACCCTGAAATATCTGAGAAGAAATGTGTTAAAGATAAATATTTCTCTAATGAGGAATTTTGATTTCTGAGTATCAAAGGAATGTCATCTGCAAAAACACTTATTTTCGTCTGTATGTCGTTGCTAATGAAGCCATACATTTTTTCATTATTTCTTATAGCTGATATATATAGGGTTCCAATGCCAAAATAAAAAGTGTAGGGGAAAGGGGACAGCCTTGCCTGACTCTATTCCTCCTTGCAAAATTTTCAGTTAAATAACCATTGATTTATAATTGAACTAGTGTGTTATTAAATCATTTTCCATTTAGAGTAATTAGTGAATCCGGGATTCCAAAGGCAAAAAGCCCTTCAAGAATATAGTTTTTGTTTATTAAATCAAAAGCCTTACTGGCATCTAGGGCAACCGCATAAGAAATTTCTTTTTTGTAGATGGGATCAAAATTTATTAAATGGTTAATCACTTGAAGTTTTTTATTAGCTTGGAATAAATTCCTGTTTTTCATGAATCCATGCTGATCTCCTTCAGTAAGATTATCCAATAAAGGCAAGATTCTATTATTAATCAATTTGGCAATTATCTTATAGTCAGAATTTAATAATGCAGTAGGTCTATAACTATCTACTAGTTCGACTGGTTTATTTTCTTTATGAATTAAAATCACTTTAGCTAGATTCATTGAAACAGGTATCAAATTAGACTCTTTATTTTCTAATATTTTTTCCACCATCCTTTTTATCCAAGGAGATAATTCCTGTCTAAAAGTGGAATAGAACTCATTAGGAAGTCCGTCTAACCCTGGTGCTTTACCCCTCGGTAATTGATTTATTGCATAAATTTCACTCAGGGAAAAGGGTATAAATCCAAAAGGATTGGCTTTTATGTTCGCCCTTTGAAATAGTAACTGTATATTTTCCTTATCTGGTATAAAGTCATTTTGGTATATTTTCTTATGTGATTTAGTAAATTCTTGTGCAATGTCCAAATCAGATGTTAATATCTTGCCCCTTTCATTTTTTGCATTGGTAATCAATTTTTTTTGTTTTTCACTCTTTATCAAATTGGCTAATAATGTTCCCGACTTATCCATATGGTGATATTTATATTTTTTCATATACGACATTTCCTTAATTCTTGATTTATTAAATCTGATTTCTTAATTTTAAGATCCTGCCACTCCTTATAATTATCATGATCTTTAAAAACTAGTTTCTCTAAATGGTACAATCTGTCATCCAATAGTAATCTTTCTTTAGTTCTGAATTGATGTAACTTTATTTGGAAAGATATAATAGAGCCGCTAATGGTTGCCTTGAAGGCATCCCATAACGAAAATACTGTTTCTGCACCTGTAAAGTCGAAAAAACAGAATTCCTTCATTGTATTCTTAAAAGAATCAATAAATAAGGGATCCTTCAACAAAGAATTATTGAACGACCAGGATTTGGTATATTTTCGTTCGGTCTCTTCAAAAGCCAAATCTAATATTATCATCGCATGATCAGCTAAACAGATTGTATCAATCAAAGAAGTCTGAACTCTTTTAACCAATGATCTTGTAATGAAAAAATAATCCAATCTAGTGAAAATTTGTTGTTTTCTATCATAATGAGTGTGTTCTCTTACTAATCTATTATTTAAATGCCAGATATCAATTAGGCTTTCCTGTTCCAAAAAAACTATTTAATTTTGTAGATATTGCAATATTCTGAGCCGTTGGTAAACTTGACTTATCTAAATGAGGTGTTTGTAAAGCATTGTAATCTCCTGCCAAAACTATGTCCTGACACTGAATTGTTTGCAAACCAACAGTACGTTTTCCTAAAAAAATCACCATAATGCGAAAATGGAGCATAGATCAATCCTATCCCTAATTCCTGCTTATGTACAGTATTTTAATTTTAAGAATCAAAATCCTGCCCATAGAATCTTTGAAATTGTCTACTACCACTAGGTCTTGCCTCTTTTTAATTAAAATAGTAACACCATGACTCTTTTTTGTTCCAGCAGAATGGAAAATAACATTTATCTATTTTCTTTTCAATTTTACAAGATCTTTATCAAGTAAGTGTGATTCTTGGATACACATTATATCAACTTTTGTTTTCTTAAAATATGCTAATACACAAGCTCTTTTCCTTGGAGAGTTCAAGCCATTGACATTCATAGATACGATTTTGATATTTGCTGTTTTAGACGTGATTTTTTTATTTTTTCCTTTAATTGAAAAACTATATACATACATACATTCCTTAAATAAAGGAGCCCTTAACAATCCATATGTTAAACAATCAAACGTGTCCTTAATAACAACATCAAAAGAGCTATCCATACTACTTCTCCCCTGCAAAACAATTAAGACTATAGTGTATAAACTTCTATTTGGAGACATCCCCTTGTTTGTTTTTTTTAAGCTGGAATTCTAGCTCACTCTTTTCCTCCCCATTCTAAATGAATTAATTAACTAACCAGCTCGTTAACTAGAAGATATATTTAATCTTAATTACATAAGTGCTTAAAGGGGACAGGAAATGTGTGCTAATTGGCGACAGTAATGTTCCTAGTAAGAGAAATGAAAGACTTCCCTCCAATCAGACGTATTTAACTGTACCTTAATAAACACTGATGTAAAAACTTGTGTTTTCAATTGTTTTCTTTTTATGGACAACGTTCTGCACAGTTCTATTCATGGATCCAATAGTTTGGAGTGTTTATTATGCCATGTTTTGAGTATAGAATGCTAAGCATGCTCTATTGTCCTATAAGAACCATGCTTAGAGTTCTTTTCTCAAACCATGACATAGTTAAAACTCCAGATCATAGATTCCGTGAAGAGAACTGTAACAGAATGCTGTCCATAAAAACAAAACAATACAAAATACAGTTTTTCACATCACGTTTTATTCAGGTACATTTAAATATGGATCATTTAGGCTTATGGATAGCATATCAGTAAATGGGAACATTGTAAACAGCTAACAATTAGAAATAATTTCCTGTCCTCTTTAATGACTCAGTTAACACCAATTGTATCTTGTAATTCTTCCCAGGCTTGCTTCACATCTTGAAAAACATATCTGATGCCTTTAATAATGACTTTCAACTTTGAAGGATTAATCATTGTGGTTTTAAAGCCTAGAGACCACAACTTATTTCTAATTTCATCAAAACGTTTCCTTTGTTGAATAATTTCATATGACAAGTCATTATACACTGAGATATCAGCCCCCATTACAGACAGTCTTTTCTTAACATAAACTTTTGACATAAACATTTCTTTCTCTGCATAAATTCAAAAATTTCAAAATGACTGGTCTAGGATAAATGCTGTCATTAGAAGAAATTCTAATACCCCTGTGTATTCTTTCTATAACCCAATCTATTTCAAATGTTTCTTTTTCCATGTAGGCAGCTGCAATGATCTTAACCCGTTGAGAACTGAATGTGTGTGAACGTATAAAGATTCTGGACGTATGTAAACGTCCACAGTCTTCTAAGGGTTAAGAGAGTCTCTTGATGATCTAACAGAGTCCCATGTCTCAGGTAGACCCAAAATTCTAACATTATTCCTTCTAGCTCTTGCTTCTTGATCAAGTATCTTTTCCTTAATAGCTGTATTTGATGTTTCCAAATTGTCATAGGGTGTGGGTGTAGACAACTTAACAAAGGTAGAGACCGAAGGTAGGTTGTGACACACAAGAACGCCTTGAGTGCCTTTTATTATAATGATCCAAATAAAAGTTCAAATAATATAACCAAGGAGGAAATAAAATAAAACACTGAAAAACTGGATACAAAACAAATCCTAGCTCACCAAGAGCTTACAGTTACTTTTCAAGGTGTAACATAGAGTGGAAGTAGTCTTAGTCTAACTTTCCACTATCTTTTATGGTTCTGGAACAGAGATTCACCTACTCCCTTCCACTGCTATCTAACATCTGTGTCTACCTTTTTCTTTTTATAGGAATTCACAGGGCATAATTAATCTTCAAACAACATGAAGTCTTGCTATATTATGACAAGTTGCAGTTTGTCCCACCACTAGAACTGCTCCGGAGGTGAAATAGTTAAATCCATTCCATGAATGGAACTTTGAGCATGAGCTCTAAGATAGAAGCTCTGTCTGTGTAGTTTCAAACCTGAACTGTCAGATTCTTTACTCCGCCTCACTGAACAGTCGCTCCGGAGATTTCTCCTACTGCTCGGTTCATTTCTCGGTTTAAACAGTGTTTTCTCGGTTCGATTCAACCGAGAATAGTTTTATTTTAACCGCAAAACCGTTCGGTTCAAGCTCTGTCTGTGGTATCGTAAGTAATTTAAAATTGTATTTTCTGTGTGGAACTTGTAAGTTTATCTGTTCGGTTTTGAACCGATCAGCTGGGTTAAAAGCTTAAAAATTTTAAAGCTTGTTATTTTAGAGTGCGGTTCCCGGTTCTTATCGGTTCTAAAAAAAACGGATTTATTTACGTTTTTTTCCAATACCCGTGACACGGTTAGGAACCGATAAGGTGTCTTGCCTGGCACTGCCGCTCAAAGGGCAAGTTTTCTGGTTAGGTTGGCATTATGTCTGAAACCCAAAAGAAAAACCGCCCACTGGGTTTCAAACACTGTGATGCCTGTGGGGAAGTCTTTGCCAAGGCTGACCCACACACCACATGTGTATATTGTCTGGGGTTTGACCACCCAGTCAGACTGCCAGATTTGTAAGAATTTCCTGCAGCCACCCTGGAAAAGAGATTGGGCAGGCTCAGGGAACGAGAGGCCAAAAAGTCCGCTGACCCGGATGGCCAGCCCGGTTCGGTGCCAACCGAATCGGAGGGAGTGCCCTCTGACCAGGGCGAGACTTCCTCGGCAAAGAAAAGCTGGTTCGGAGGAACCAGTTCCAGTAAAGAGAACAAGGAAGTCAGCAGGTTTGGAGTCCAAAATCCCTTCTCCAACAGCTGCAGAGATAGCAAGAGCTATTCAAATTGTCCAGTCACTGTCTCAGTCCCGTCCAACCGCCACTATCTGGTAAAAGGTCGGTTCGTCTGGTTCCATCGGTTCAAGAATATGAGGTTGAGGAGTTTTATGAACCAGAGGAGGGGAGGATGATTATGAACAGTATGAATGTGGCTGGGAGGGTCTGGGTGTGCCCATTGAACTGACATTTCCCAGACAGACCTTTAGAATCTCCCCTATGCTTTCTGAGTCCCTCTCATTTTATGTTTTACAAGAAAGTTGTTGAACACTCCAGCTTCCTTTGAAGAAGCTGTGGATGAGCAAGAGGAGCCTGATTTTGTAGAAATGATGGATATTCCAGAGTCTAGGAGATTGTCTATTCCTTTGCATAAGTCTTTTGGGAAACAAACAATAAAATCTTAAAACTCCTAATTCTGTGCCTCCTGTAGATAAAAAGATGGACAGAAGGTACACATTGTCAGGTCCTGATACAGAATTCTTTCAGCAATGCAGTCATGTTAGTGGTTCAGGCTGCAGCCTGTGATAAAGCTAATATTCCCTGGCTTCACATCCTCCTGACAAGGATTCCAGGAAGATTGATGCCATGGCAAAAAACAGTACATGGCAGCGCCTTGGGACTCAGGCAAGCAAATTATATGGCTTATGTAGCAAGGTATCAGAAATCTAGATGGGATACTGTTATGGAATTAGCCAAACAAGCCATGGCCAGCTTTGGTTAGCGAGCTGAACAGGTGGCTGCTGATGGCATTGAGGCTTCTAAGGTGCAGTTTCATGCTGCTGTGGATGTTAATGATGTCTCCTCTAGAGTCATGGCCACGTTTGTAGCTTTTCATAGGTTGGCCTGGCTCAGGTGTATTAGCTTCTCACAGGATACCCAGACTAAGGCTATGGATTTTCCTGTGGGGAAATTCTCTGTTTGGGGAGCAGACAGAGAATTATATGAAAAAGATGGATGAATATAGGACTACTTACAAAGTGCTCAAGCTAAGGAGCGTGTCACTCCCCAGAGGCACACCCCCAGGGGTAGGGGTAGGCCTTTCCACAGGCCTTTCTACCAAACTCAGGCCTCCTCTGCTTATGCTCAGAGGGGGTTCTTCAGAGGCAGAGGCAGACGGGGTGTGGGCAGGCCTGCTCCCACCCCTCAGCCTAAAGCTCCTGCCAAGCAGGCAGCCTTATGGGGTGCCCAGGGCCGATTCTCCTTTACCAGTAGGGGGCAGGTTGGCTTACTTCAGTCAGAACTGGGTGTCTTTAACCTCAGACAAGTGGGTTCTGGAAGTAGTAAGCCAGGGTCTGGTTCTCGGCTTCAAAAAGTTCCCCAAGAAGAGAGCCAGGCCTTTTCTACCTGCAAGTTCTTTAGAGACCCTTGCTCTAGAAGCAGAGGTCTCAACCCTGTTGGCTCTCAGAGCAGTAGAAAGGTTCCTCCCTACACCAGGGCAGGGGTCTGTATTCCAGATACTTCTTACCCCAAAAAGACAGGAGAATGGCTGCCCATCTTAGACCTCAGATATCTGAACAAGCATCTTTGAAACCAAAGTTCAGAATGGTAACTCTGGCAATGATTTTACCTTTTCTAAGGCCAGGGACTGGCTAGCTTCCTGACCTCAAGGATGCCTATTTTCACGTCCTAATCAGAAGCTCCCACCGAAAGTACCTCAGATTCGAACTGCCCTCAGGTCATTACCAGTTCAGAGCAATGCCCTTCGGCTTGACCTCTGCACCAAGGGTATTCACAAAATGTCTGGCAGTAGCAGTGGCTCACTTAAGGAGGCAAAGGATTGCTGTTTTTCCCTATCTAGACGACTGGCTCATTGTAGGCCAGTCCCCAGCACAGGTAAAATCTCACCTGCAAGTCACCCAGCAGCTTCTCACCTCCCTGGGCTTCCTCCTAAATCTACCAAAGTCGGTTCTGGAACCAGTCCAGGTACTCACCTTTATAGGTGCAGAATTGGACACAAACCGGGCCAGAGCTTTTCTTCCCTTAGAAAGGGTAAGGAACTTGGTGGCTCTGGCCTCCTCCTTCACTCTGCGGGTCTCTCGACCAGCAAGACACTTTTTGCAGCTCCTGGGTCACATGGCTGCATCCACAGCTGTAGTGCAGGGAGCAAGATTTCAGATGAGACATTCAGTTTCACTTGAGAACCTATTGGTCTCAGAGAAGAGACCCCCTTTCCAAGTTGGTCCCAGTGACTCGAACCTTGATCCAGGCCCTCCAGTGGTGGCAGGATCAGAGCAATTTAAGATTGGGGTCCCTTCATTCCCCTGCTCACACGCTGACTCTCACTACAGATGCTTCCCTCCTGGGGTGGGAGCCCACATGGGTGACCTCTCCACCAAGGAGTGTGGTCTCCCCAGGAATCTCTGTTCCACATCAATTTGCTGGAACTCAGAGCTGTCTTTTAGCACTTCAAGTGTTTTCTGCATCTGTTCAGAACAAAGTGGTACAAGTCAGAACAGACAACACCACAACAATGTGGTACATCAACAAGCAGGGGCCACTGTCCCGCCTCAGTGCACCGAGGCAATGAAGTTGTGGTCTCTGGCCTATTCCCTGAACACTTCCTCATAGCAGTTCACCTTCCAGGAAAGGACAATGTTCTAGCAGATGCTCTCAGCAGGATTTCTCAGGGCCATCGCGAATGGTCCCTGGATCCTCAAGTACTGGGGATAGTCTTTGCCAGATGGGGCACCCCTCATATAGATCTTTTTGCAGCCCCAGGCAATCACCAACTTCCACTGTTCTGCTGCAGGCCTCCAGTGTTGGGCTCAGTCCCCCTGGACGCCCTCCTTCTGGATTGGGAAGGGAAGTTTCTTTATGCTTTCCCCTTCCTCTCCTATTCAAAGTGTTAGTCAAAATCAGATCCCAGCCTTGCAGGGTGATTCTGATTGCCCCGGATCGGGCCAGGCAGCCCTGGTACCCACTCCTTCTGTCCCTGACAGTCAATCTTCCCCTGTGTCTCCCCAGGAATCACAACCTATTATCCTGTGCCCAGGGGAGAGTTTGGTATCCGAACCTCAAATCCCTCAACCTCAAGGCCTGGCTCTTGAGGAGTTAGAATTTGCTGACTTACACCTCTCTCTGGGTGTTCTTGAAATTCTAAAGGCTTCTAGGAAGCCTTCCACTAGGCTACTTATAATTCTAAATGGAAAAGGTTTTCCATTTGGTGTTCTGGGAAGCATATTTCCCAGAATCTGCTGATTTGCCCATTGTGTTAGATTACATGGTCCATCTTAATTCCTTGGGCCTCAGACCAGCTACCCTGAGAGTTCATTTGGCAGCTGTCTCTGCTTTTGTTTCAGCAGGAAAGTCATCCTCTCTTTCCGCTCACCCTGTGTTTTCCAAGTTTTTTAAGGGATTACTCCATACTAATCCACCTTTTCGGGATCCAGCCCCTGCCTGGGACCTTAATGTTTGCATTGCCCAGTTAATGCAACCCCCTTTTGAACCTCTGTTTTTCTGCAGAGCTGAAGTATCTAACTTGGAAAACTGTTTTCCTAGTGGCTATCACTTCTGCTAGACGCATAAGTGAGTTGCAAGCCTTGTCAGTAGAAACTGACTTTATTTCTTTCCACAGGGATAAGGTAGTCCTCAGGACTAACAGGAAGTTTTTGCCTAAGGTGGTTTCAGATTTCCATCTTAACCAATCTGTCTCCCTTCCAGTATTCTTCACTGAACACTCCTCTTCTGGTGAGAGGAGATTGCACAGTTTGGATGTTAAGAGGGCCCTTAGTTACTATTTAGAACATACCAAGGGTCACAGGTTCGAATCCCTCCAACTTTTCCTCACTTATGGTGAGGTTGGGAAAGGGAAACCTGCCACTAAGAGATCAATTGCCAGGTGGATTGTCTCTTGTATCCAATTTTGTTATCAGAAACTGGGCAGAGAGCCCCCCTCTGGCTTGAGGGCTCATTCAGAGGTACAGCTGCGTCTCTAGCTGCTGCCAGAGACATCCCTATATTGGAGATATGCCAGGCTGCTACTTGGAAAACGATACACACTTTCACCAAGCATTACTCCCTGGATGTCCAGGCTAGGAGAGATGCTTGGTTTGGCACAGCTGTGCTTCAGAGCCTGTTCCCTAAGTAGGTTCTGTCCCTCCTCCATGGAGGTACTGCTGTGTAGTCTGCAACTTGTCATAATATAGCAAGACTTCATGTTGTTCAAGAAAAAATTACTCACCTTAGTAATGTTGTTTCTTCTAATGGAGTCTTGCTATGTTATGACCTCCCCAGCCTGCCCCTCTCAGAACTTCTACTTGGGTATGGTGGGCAACCTAATGTGGGCACTATTTATGCCCTTTTAGGCGTTTCACCTCTTTGGGGTTTGGGGTGGTGTTTATTATTCTCTTGTGTTATTTCTCATATTGTTAAATTATATTATTACTTCTGGTCCCCTGACTTGAGTCTTTGGTGTTGGGACCAGCAATGGGTGTTATTATTTAGGTAGCCAGTTGGCTAGTGTAGGTTACAGCTTCCACACAGACCTTAGTGAATTTTTGCTCAGAAAGATCTGACAGTTCAGGTTTGAAACTACACAGACAGAGCTTCTATCTTAGAGCTCGTGCTCAAAGTTCCATTCATGGAATGGATTTAACTATTTCACCTCCGGAGCAGTTCTAGTGGTGGGACAAACTGCAACTTGTCATAATATAGCAAGACTCCATTAGAAGAAACAACATTACTAAGGTGAGTAATTTTTTCATGTGGTCTCTATAGTTTGCCCCCTAATTAAATAATTGCACTTTATTCTACACTGATGCACAAAAATAGGGGACTACAGTTATAACAAGTCGATATTCTATTTTACAATTTTGATATCTTAATTACTACAGTCTTCAAAGCAGGTTAAAAACACATATTCAATAGTTTGAAACCTTAATTACCTAAATTGGCTAATAACTCTGCCCACATTGTGATGTCACTCAGTTCTAGCCCTCTACAAATGTGCTTCATTCTGGGCTGCCAGCCCCTTTAGGAGAGCTTTAATCAAGATGACAACCAGGTAACCTGTAGGGGCTTCTCCTTTAATTACTGCCTAGTACATTTGTTTAATGTGTCCTTATGTTTTCTTCGTGCATGCGGATAAAAGCTCAAACAAAAAGCATAACCCACAAGTCTGATAAACAGACTAAACCCTTTTATTTACAGGTTCAATTTGTTAGTTGCAGGTACAGGAGGGCAGTTACAAGTCTGTAGTCACACTACTACCCGCTGTCGCTGCAGCAAGTGACCGCACCCAGCGGTACAGTTGTAGTATGAGAGGCGGGCTGGACGTAAGCGATTTTTATTTTTGTCACTGCTTTCCTTTGCAGCTGAACTAGCTCGCACAACTCACGTCCGACAAGGAAGACCCCTTGCATTTTAAAACTCCCGATCAGCCTTCTCAAAGCCCCACAGCTTCTCTCCTAAAGCTACGGCTTCTCTCCTAAAGCTATACCTGTAACGGTGCTAGCCCTAGCTTTCTTAAGGAGGGACTTAATTCAATAACCTCAACAGGGGAAAAAGGATCATATTTTTGTTATTCATTCTGTGAAACAATGCAACAAACGCCATAATAAACTTCGGGCGTTTTGTGCATTTTTCTTTATTTGAAGTTAGGAATTCCTGAGACAGAGAGAACGAATAAAAGGGAAAGTTATAGAATACACTATAATGGGCGGCCACTCCATTATAGTGCGAAAAAGTTGGAGGATACTGCTGCAGCAGAATTTGATAGAAGGAGAGGCAGATGGGATGGGAGGGTACAGAAACAAGAAGGCAAAAGTCTAGAAGTCTGTCTCGAGGATTTCTAAGTCCAAATCTGGGGCAGTACTGCCACACAAATGTTGTAGCTGACCTGCGAAAGGAGCCATATCATCTGTTATAACTGACAAGTGCTGTTTTATTTCGACTATATCCTGTTTAGTTATTTTGTTTTCTTCTAATTAAGTTTGTGTCACAAGAAAATATTGTTCAAGTTTCTCTTGGTATTTTGTCATACTGTATTTTCTAGTGTCTTGGTTATATAGTTAACTTTCTGAAACAAAAGTTTGGCCCGGGGGAGGGGGGCGGTCAGAATCATTAGTTTCAAACAACATGAAGTCTTGCTATATTATGACAATTGCAGTTTGTCCCACCATTAGAACTGCTCTGGAGGTGAAAGAGTCAACTCCCATTCTAAGAATGGAACTTGGAGTGCGAGCTCGGTTAGAGAAGCTCTGTCTGGGTTATTTCAAACCTAAACTGTCAGATTCTTTACTCCGCCTCACTGAACAGTCGCTCCGGAGATTTCTCCTACTGCTCGGTTCATTTCTCGGTTTAAACAGTGTTTTCGGTTCAAATCAACCGAGAATATTATTATTTTAACCGCAGAACCGTTCGGTTCAAGCTCTGTCTGTGGTATCGTAAGTAATTTCAGTTTATTTTCTGTGTGGAACTTGTAAATGTTATCGGTTCGGTTTTGAACCAATCAGCTTGTTTTAAAACTTGAATTGAAGGTTTTTAGAGTGCGGTTCCCGGTTCTTATCGGTTCTAAAAAAAACGGATTTCATTACGTTTTTTTCCAAGACCCGTGACACGGTTAGGAACCGATAAGGGTGTCTTGCCTGGCACTGCCGTTTAAAAGGGCAAGTTTTTGGTTAGGTTGGCATTATGTCTGAAAAACCCAAAAGAAAAACCGGGCCCACTGGTTTCAACACTGTGATGCCTGTGGGGAAGTCTTTGCCAAGGCTGACCCACACACCACATGTGTATATTGTCTGGGGTTTGACCACCTCAATTCAGACTACCAGATTTATAAAAATTTCCCTGCAGCCACCCTGGATAAGAGAGTTGGCAGGCTCAGGGAACGAGAGGCCAAAAAGTCCGCTGACCCGGATGGGGGGAATGGGATGGGATGGTTGGGGGATGGGATGGAATGTATCCCCTATTTTACAAAATGATTTTGTAGTCACAGGTCCAGAAGTCCTTAAAGAGTGTCACTTAGGCAGGCCACATTTGATATTGGATGGGATTACAACCCCCAGCCCACACCAGATCCGACAGTGACTAGGCAGGCCACTTTGACTGGATGCAATTATGAAAATTGCTTATGATATTTTTAGAACCTCTTTAAACACCCAGCATAACCCCAGTCCACACCAGGTCTCATCTGAGTACAGATGGAGATTCTAATGGCCAGAGATCCAGTCTGTGTCTTTTTCAGATTTTATCCAGCCTGGCCCAAGTCACTCGGCTCATGCATTTTGCTGCTTTTGGAAAGTCTGTGCTGATTGGAGGGTTTAAATGTTTGAGGGTCTGACCAGCGAAATGCTGGTCACTTGGGGGCTATGATTCCCTACATAAATACATCTGCTGCTGACAATGTGTCACAAGGCAACTCTTGCAAAGCTGGCTAGCAGGCTGTAGAGCGGGACAGATGGGCAATAAAAATTTGGCCAGCCCATTTCTGGTGGGACTGGACGGGGAGCGCACGTGCCTCCTGTGGTGATGCAAGGCAATCAGGCAGTGGCTGCAAAGAAGGGTGTGTATGGGTTCTTGCAAAAACCACAGTTACACTGCAAAAGCCACAAGTAACAGCAGCAGTCTGGGAGTAGAACAGGGTGGTCTCTGAGGAGCAGGGACAGGTATGGTGGCTCACCGTGGCTGCATTGTGGTGTTAAACTCAGCCACATGGAGATGGTGAACTCGTTGGAGTGGTCCGAGTGGATGAGTGGTGATTCATGCAGATGTGTGTGATAGGCTGCATGACAGCTGTTGCGCATGTACCTCAGGGAGCCCCCTTCTTGGTTTTGGAGGTTGTGTTTTTTTGGTACCTGACCTCTATGATACTTGCTTGTACAGCTGTCCACTGGGTCCTGATATTAGGGTGCCGCAGATAGATGCTGAACCCACCGATGTGTGAGCAGACAAGTTTCAGACAGATCACTGTATGCAGCAGTGCGAGTGGGGCATGGGAAGATGGCAGCATTCTGGAAGGTCTTGGTGCACATTTGAAGTCTACATTTTTGGGAACACAGTGCGTCCCATAGTGCACATGCGCAACCACTGTGTTGTGTATGGTTCGACCACATTGCCAGGCAAAGCAGAATGGAGAATAGTAATGATAATACTAATTTTAAAAAGTAGGGCATTTGTGGAGAATGTTGGACAGTGGGCACGTATTAGGTTACTTGCGGTACTAGACACCTGTAGCGTCAACAAGATATATGCGTATGTGAGAAGCACAGTATTGTAATGTATTATGTTATAACAACCCCTGGGTGCACCCATGAAGTTGTATTTCAGTCCAGGGGGTGGAGCACCCCCCACAGAACGAAAAATATAATGAAATACAATAATTAAAACCCCTTTCAATGTTTTGTTATATTTCGTGATATTTTTTCTTTCTGTGGGGGCACTGCATTCCCCTCCCCCCCCACGGTGCACCCATGAAGTTGTATTTTTTTACCCGGGGGATGTGTGGGGGGTGGAGCATCCCCACATAGAGAAAAATATCATGAAATATATCAAAACATTGAAGGGATTTCAGTTATTATAATTGCAGCAATACAATGCCACCGATACCGAAGGCAACTATTTAACAGTATACGTAGCAGAAGGATAAGTGTGGACGGGCACATCAAATCCAATCTTTGTAAAAATAACTTGTAATAAGTTGTGTTTTTGTTGATAATTTTTCTAATGTGTTACTTTATTTTTAACTGCAACTATGCAACTCTGTGGAGGATGTTACAACTTCACTCCTGTGCGATCGCGGCCCCACCGTAGTATGTGGAGTTTTCAAAAAAGCGCACAAGCCATCCAACGTTCTCCACAAATGCAAGGTCATCGCAGGAGAATGCGAAAGACCCTAATAAATCTATAGTTGTGCTGCAAAGCAAACGTGGAGGGTACTGATGAGTCTGTGACTGAGAGGGAGGCTCAGGCAGCCAGGGCATGAGGGGAGGAATGACTGGTCTGCTCTGTCATGTAACTGCTAATGGTGCTGCTGAGCAGAGGGTTGCGGAGGATGTCTAGTTCTGTAGAATGATGGGGCATCCGGTGTGGGGGGCAGGAGGTCTCATGACTCACTGGTGTGATGCTGCTGCAGTGCAGTGGGTTGGGGTGGTTGAGTTATTATTAGTGAATTATGAGGGGTTGGGGGGACTGGATGTGAACTGGGAGGCAGGGGGACAGTGAGTTGGCTGACAAGGAGTATGTAAGGTTCTCAAATAGAAGAGTAAATGCTGCACTGGGACTGTTGGTGCAAAGATAAAAATCAGACAGTCCATCGCCCAAATCTCACACTCCCAACCCCTTTTATTTACTTCAAGAGTGAGTAAAAATGTTTTCTTTTGTCTTCATTGTTTTCCATATGTATTACATTTCAGAGGTATGTTGATAGAAAACTTGGTGGGTGGGGTGATGGGTCTTATTTAGTAAAGGAGGCTGGAATCAGTTTTTTTTCTTTAAAAGTGCTGTATTTTGTGAAATGGCCTTGTACAAAACTAGCAATGTGCAAGTCCCCAGAAGCATTTCAGAAGTCCTAGCACTGTAGTCACTGCCAGCTGATCCTTTCCAGCTTCCTAGTATGGTCACTCCTCCAGAGCCCTATACAAGTGCATGGGGCGTCTTTTTAAAACAGTTCTGTCAACATTTAAGCTGTCTGAGAGGGCAATGAAAATCACTGATCTTCTAATAGGGACCCTGTTAAAGCAGTGGCTTTCATTGTCCTCTCAGACTGTTTAAATTTTCATAAAACTGTTTTCACCCCATACGGTTGTATATGTCTCGCTCCTGCCCTTTCCCTGCTACTCTCACATAACAAAAACACTGAGCGCGGCGGGGGGAAGGGGGGGGCAGCCATATTAAGCAGCTGGAAGGGATTAGGCTGGCAGCAGCTACAGAGCCAACTACGACCCCCTTTATTTACTTCAAGAGTGAGTAAAAATGTTTTGTCTTCATTGTTTTCCATATGTATTGCTTTTCAAAGGTATTTTGATAGAAAACGTAGTATTTTTGCATATAACGTGTACATTTTGGTATGTACCACAGTACCCATGACCCGAAGCTGGTTGAGAGTGAGGTTGTCCCCCAACCTTGGCACCAAAATTACTCCCCTGTCTTTGTGCAAATGAAAATGTTCAGTTTTACTCAACAGATCCCTCATGCCTCTAAGATAGGAGGGAATACTTGTCGCAAGTTGATTTAGGAAGTGATCCACGAACTTGGAGGGACCCTCACTGAGAGAACTGGTTTCTCAGGAGGGTCCTCCAAATTCTTGTGCACCTTAGGTAGGGTGTATAAAGTGGTGCACACAGGAAAATCTTTTTTCAGAAACATAACTTTGTCATCATTGATCCAGTCATATGTTTTTAAACGAGTTGGTGGGGTTGAAAGTTAGGTCTTTGTAGCACTGTTCTTCAGACAGCTGACATTTGATTTTAGCCACATATTTGGCCGTGTTCTGGACCACAACCGCTCCCCCTTTATTAGCAGATTTTATGATTATATTACTGTTTAATTGAAGTTCTCTTTATTTTATTTCTTCATTTTTTAATTTTTATTTTAATCTAATCTTTTTGGCCACCACCCGCGCAGGAACCCTTGGTCCGGTCACGGACCCCTACCATCTCACCCCCACATGAGCCACACTCCTGATACCCCCTGGCTTTCCCCTCAGGGCTGGGACACAGCACCTGGCCCATAGCGCCGCAAATGACGGGATAGGTCGGGAGTCGGCCTGGGGGTGATGCAGGCAGCGGGGCAGATGTCATCAAGGCGGTGGATGGCTGTGTTTTTTCCCACTGTAAGGGGCTGGGAACATGACATTGATGACCTGCGTCCATCCCACCCCCTGAACATACTGGCGCCGGTCGCTTGCAGTACTCCCGGCCTCTGCCAGGGGTCCATCATACACCAGACACACCTCACCCTCCCCTGGAGAAGGAGAGCAGTCCGCAGGATGCTCCATCCTTCTCCCTGGCCGTCTTCCTCCGCTTGAGGGTCCGTTCTCGAACCCGGGTCACCGGCGTCGCAAGCGGAAATCCAACGGCTGCGCTGACGGACCGACTAATTGAAGTTCTCTTAATGCATGCAACTTGTCTGCTCATAGATTGTTTAGTCAGTCGTTGCTTGGAGTTTGAACTTGGTTTTCTAAATATTTTTTACCAGTTTTTCAAACTTTCTAACTGTAAGATTTCTGAGACCAGTATTGTAGAAAGTACTCTTCTTTTTTTTAAACCAGTTCTTGCTTTTAAATTGATCTCCCGATCTGTATTACCCTAATTTTCTAACTGTGCCCTACACTCAAGTAGAACATCAATTTCATCATCAGAAACATCCCCCAGCTCAGCCCCCCTCTTCCCCTCATCAGATAATTGTGAAATAACCCCTATGTCATTTAAGAGATTACTGGCTAGTTCCAAATTTTCCTGTACATCAAAGTTCAAAATACTTGTAACATCAGTTCTAGGGATGTGGATATGTTGCTCTTATTTTGAGACGCCTCTTGCAGTAGGTAATTACAAATAGGACTGAAGCCGGCAGGTGTCAGGACCCCAAGGAAAAATTTCTAGTTAGCAGTCTCTGGCGGGGACTGCCCCCCATGTCAGGTAACCGACATCAGTATAAAGGGGCATTCCCCCACGCCTGCGTTCCAGTTCTTTCCTGCCGTTAGCGCGTGTAGCGCCTCGTGGTAAAGTTCACTGCTTTGCAGTCAGTCATCGGTAGGTTGTACCGTCTGTTTTCTTCTTTTTTCCTGATTATCATCGGCCTTGCTTACAGCTGCCATGTATGTCGTCCCCGACTCCCTCTGAGCACAAAAACAAGTGCGATTCTTGCGGCGCCCGGCTCCTGTACAAGGACGGATGTAACCCCCCTGTTACCCGGGGTTACTGGAACCCTAGTTAGATCTAGTGGCAGGCAGGGTCAGGCAGCTAGTGAAACTCCAGTTAAATGGATTTCACTATGTCTTGCTCTGTTTTCAGTCTCTGCCAAGCTGGGGCTATGACATCATTTAGAATTCTGCAGCAGTATAAGCCACAATGGAATGTTGCAGTTGGGAGTTAGGTAGAACGTTGGGGAATTTCAAAGTCAGTCTACAGTTGATCCTTGAAGTCAGCAGTCTAGTTTTTGTTTTCAGTCTGATGTAGGCTTGAGAGAGAGAGAGAGAAGGATGTAGCTCCTGTAGTACAGTGGAGGGAGGCGGTGCCCTGCAGGGGCAGGCCCTCCTGCTCTCAGGTCTGACTCAGAGCTAGCTTGGGGTGTGTGCTTCCACCATGAGAGAGGCACAGAGAACCAACTCCCAGGGGCAACCCCCTGACCTGGGAAAAGGAAGAAGCTGCCTGATGAAGAGTGCTAGGGCACTACAGTTTTTGTGGAACAGAGATTCCTTCAGAGTTTTGGACGCCTGCAACATGGAGGGTGATGAAGCTTTGATAAAAGGCCAGTGTCATTCACCAAAACAGTGAGTAAATAAGTCTCTGGGGCTGTGGGTCAGTCAGGATGCCAAGTCTAGGGCTTATGGAACAGTGAGATGTAATGGATGTTGTATGTGGGGGTCTTCAAAGAAAGACAGTTACTGCATTACAAAACCATGTACAGTCTGCACTACAGTAGCCAAGGATGTGTGTGTGTGTAAACAAAGGAATGGCTGGGTATGGGTCTGTGGAACAAAAGGTGGGAGACCCCCAGCTGGCGTAATGGGGCTCACCTCTACAGATTCGCTTTGAGACGCCAGTCACCTTTCTGTCAGGTATTGGCCAGTGCCTGAAGAGGGTCCCCAGACGTTGGGATGGAGTAGACGGTGGTAGTGTGCCACTAGTTAGAGTCCATGACATATGGAAGTTTAGGATCCAAGAATGGATTATGTCTGTGTCATCACCTTATCTGCATTAGAAGGAGTGTAGCCCCGTGGGGGTCCATCTATGCTTTCATCCAGTGTTGCTGAATAAAGCCACACTTCAGAATCCCATCTCCTGGTATTGGACATTATGTTGTTGCTTCTAGTCTCAGTATTACTTTGGGTGCCCCTTTGCAGAGTAGTTGAACCTAGTCACCATGCCGACTGACACCTTTCTCCCCAGATTTTCAGCTTATTAAAATGGAGGCACCGCGTCATAGGACCGAGGCCCCTCAACCTGTTCACTAGACATACAGGCAGGGGTAGTAGCACACTTAGTTTAGCGCTGACTGGGGGTTACACGGACATTCCTAGTGCCTTTTTTGTGTAGGCCCCGATCATCCCATCGAGAAGTGCCAGCTCTGCCAACAGTTTAACGCGGCCTTCCGAAAATGGAGGCAGCAGTCCCTGGAGGCCCACATTCTCAAGCTCGAAATGACCTCCATGGAAAAGGAACTGAAAAGGCAGGCGTCTGCTTTTCCTGAGGGCCACCACAAGAAGAAGCACTGGGACTGGGACTCCCCTTCAACGGTCACCACGGCCTTGGCTGGGGTCGTGGTGCTACAGGTAACGCCTTCCCCGGGAGGCAGTTCAGTGTCGACCGTCTTGGAGGCTTCCAAGGCAGTGTCAACCCTCCCGTCGGGCTGGGGCCCTTCAGGAGCCTCCAGGCCCAATAAGTCTGACGTCGTCTTTTCCGGCGCCCGCCCAGGTAAGGCTGTTAAGACGTCTGACCCTCCGGGGCAGCGCATGGCCTCCAAAGTGCCTGCCAAGGCCACCCCTCCTTTGCGGCCTTCGTCGGGCGCTGGGTCCGATAAGTCTGACGCCGGCTCCTCCGACGTCTGCCTGGATCCCGCCGATAAGTCGGATGTCTGCTCCTCCAATGTCTGCTTGGCGTTCAAGCCGATGCCGGACCCTTTGGGCCTGTCTGTTGTCCCGAGCTCGCCGCAACGCTTGTTGCATTCCAAGGCGCCAGTGTCTCCTTTGTTGGACCTCAGGGATGGTAATCCTTCCTCCCTGGGTGACACGGAGGAGGTGGATTCGCTGCCGTTGGGTCTCCCTCCTGCTGGGCCGGACAACCTGACACCGGATCCTCAGACGCCGGCCTCTCCGATGCCTGACAATATCTCATTGCCAGACGCTGCCCCTACGCCGGGCATGCCACCTGCCGAGCCCCCCCCCCATTCCGGGTCCACCTGCTGGGCTGTTTCCGAGGCCCTCTGCCCCTGCAGACCCCCTGGTACCTGGGTATCCAACCCCGTCTTATCCGAGGCCGTCCTACCCAGGCCCGCAGTATCCGGCAACCCAGTACCCGATGCCGGCCTACCCAATGCTGCAGTACACAGTGCCCCAGTACCCGACGCTGGGCTTCCCACCGTCGAGTTACAGATACGCGCCTTATGGACACCCTCAGTATCCATATCCCCTTCCCTTCCTCCTCCACCGCCCCCTCAGCCGCCAGTGGACCTGAAGGAGACTCTGGCTTCCTGGTGGGCTGAGGCCAAGGCTCAGCTCACCAGGAACGTAGAGAGCCATTTTCCAATGCCGGTCCCGGTTCGAGACCCCCACCCCACATCAGATATCAGAGGCGAGCTCCCCAGTTCCAGGGCAGGGCAGTATATGCTTCCCCGTGGGCTTCCCAAGGGTCCGTTACTCCCCCGCTCCGGGAAGAGGAGTCTTCTTCCTCCTTGGAGACCTCGGATAACTCAGATTGTCTTCCGATCCGAACGACGAGCCACGCACTCCAGACAAGCCGGGGCCAAGGACTCCTCCGAAGGCTCTTCTGGAGGATCCTTCCTTTATGGAGTTGCTGCATAAAATCCAGGCAGTTCATCAGTGGCACTCCTTAGAGCTGTATCCACAGTGTAAGAAAATTGCTGCGCACTTGAATCTACCCAAGACCACTCCTACCCTGGTGCCACCCTGGATTGAGCCTCATGCTGACCTTGGCTCCACTGTTTGGAAACAACCCGTTCTAGGAAGTCGGACAGGCTTTATCAGGCTCTGGAGGGTGTTAACTCTTTAAATTCTCACCCTTGAGCTGATTTGGTCGTGATTAGCGCCGCTAATGGCTGGACGGCTAACCCTAAGCACTTGAGCTCGTTGCCACCTGACAAGGAATCCCGCCTTCTGGACCAGTACGGGAAGAAGGTCTATGCTTCTTCCACTCTGGGTATACCGGCCCTGAATTACTTTGGTCATATTGGGGATTACCAGAAGGCGATCCTTAGCGAGGTGGAGGCTAAATTGGACTCCCTTCCTGAGTCTCAGACGAAGCAGGAAGTGGCTGATCTAGTCCGGTCTGCGCGTTCGGCCAGTCGGCACATGCTTTGTGCCACGTACGACGCAGTGGACGCTGCTGGTCGGAGTTCGGCTTTTGCCGTGGGTTTGCAACATCATGCCTGGCTCCGGGTGTCAGGTTTGGTCCCAGAGGTGCAGTCTACTATCAAGGACGCGCCCTTCAGGGGTTCAGTGCTGTTCGGTGGCAATGACAAGGATATCATCACCGATCTGCAGGAGAAGGGTACTGCACTTAAGTCTGTCGACTCCTTGTACAGACTCCCTCAGGCTCAGTGTCATCTGTTTCACAGACGTCCTCGGCAAAAGGTGAAACCTCAGGGAAAGCGGGCCAACAAATGTTGGGCCTTTCTGTCAGCCAAACCCCCCCTGCCCAAAAAAGCAGCGGGGGCTTCAGCCGCGATGCTGCCCCACAGCTTCTGATTTCTTTCATCCACAGCCTCTGGGCTTTCCAGAGGAACTGGTAGGAGGGAGATTCTCCTTCCATCTGCCGGGTAGGGAGAGGATCACTTTAAACACGTGGGTGCTCCAGCTGATCGCGGAAGGAGCACTCAGTAGAGTTTCTTCAGAACCCCCCCCCGGTCGTCTTACTCCCCAGAACACCTTCTGGTCAGGGAAGAAATACCTTCTCTTCTTCAGAAGGAGGCGATAGAGACCGTCCTGCCCCATCTTCGGGGGACGGGTTACTACTCTCATTTCTTCCTGTTCCCAAAGAAGTCAGGAGATGTGAGGCCGATCCTTGACCTCAGCTCCCTGAACTTGTTCGTGAAATATAAAAGGTTCAGGATGCTCTTTCTGCAGAGTCTTCTACCCCTTTTTCGGCCGGGACAGTGGCTATGCGCTCTGGATATGCAGGATGCTTACCTGCATTTCCCTATTTGCCCTTCCCATCGCAAATACCTGCGTTTTTCATTCCAGGGGGACCACTGCCAGTTCAAGGCCCTCCCATTTGGTCTTTCCTCAGCGCCCCGAGTGTTCATCAAATGCCTCTTGGTGCTAGCAGCCTACCTGCGTACCCGGGGGGGGGCTCAGGTTTTCCTGTACCTGGATGACTGGCTCCTGGTGGCCTCGTCCAGGGAGAAGCTCCTGCGCTTCCTTTCCCTTACCTTGCAGGTTTTCACCAGCCTGGGTATTACCGTCAACCAGGCCAAGTCCCATCTGATCACGTCCCAGAGGCTCCAGTTTATCGGTGCGATCCTGGACACGACCTCCGGCATGGCATTCCTGCCACTGGACAGGAAGGCCGCACTCCAGGCTCAGTTAAGCCTGTTGTCCAGCCGCAGGTGGGTCAGTACCACATCAGTCCTTCGCCTCCTTGGGCTCATGGTGGCTGCTATTCAGACAGTCCCTCGCGCTTGGCTCCACATGAGAATCTCTCAGTGGATGCTTCGGTCTCAGTGGGAATCAGTTGGTGGACGACCTAGATCAGTTAGTTCTGGTCTCCAACCCCCTGGCTCAGGATTTGCTTTGGTGGACGGTTCAGGAGAACATTTGCTGGGGAGTTCCATTCTGCCTCGCTTCCCCCTCCCAGACGCTGACTTCAGACGCCTTCGGCAAGGGGTGGGGAGCCTATTTGGGATCTCACAGGACCCACTGCTCTTGGTCCAGGCTCGATAATACACTCCACGTCAGTGTGCTCGAGCTTTGGGCCGTACTGTATGCTCTTCAGATTCTGCATCTGTATCTGCTTCCCTGGCATCTGTTCAGATGGACAACATGTGTGTGGTCTGGTACATCAACACACAGGGAGGAACTCGTTTCTACCCTCTCTGCAGGTAGGCGATGTGAGTTTGGGATTGGCAGTGCAGCACAACCTTCACCACACGGTAGTTTATGTCCCGTGGGTCGAGAACACATTGGCAGACCACCTCCATCGGTCGTCTGCTCACGCTCAGGAGAGGGAACTCTATCAGGGGGAAGCAGACGATCTCTTTCTATGTTGGGGAACACTACAGGTAGGCCTGTTTGTGTCTCCTCACAATGCTAAACTTCCCGACTTCTGCTTGCTCGGTCCAGGGCGTGGCATTTTTTGGAGAGATGCTCTGTCTCTAGACTGGAATGGCAGATTTGTCTATGCCTTCCCCTCGATCCCATTGATTCCAAGGGTCTTACAGAAACTCGGCTCAGAAGGAGCTCGCATGATCCTAATCGCTCCTTTCTGGCCCAGGCAAGTTTGGTTCCCTCTTCTGCAACAGTTTTCAGAGGAACCTCTGCTTCCTCTTCCTCTATCTCATATTTTGCTGAGCCAGGATCAGGTGACCCTGGTCCATCCAGGGCTCAAGTCCCTTCAGTTGCGTGTGTGGCTCCTGCAGACGTAGCGCCAGCTGGTGGCTGAGATTTTGGTGGAGGCCAGAAAGTCCTCCACTAGATCTACCTATGCCATGAAATGAAAACGGTTCTCTATTTGGGCCGCTTCCAAAGATTTTGAAACTTTCTCGTGCTCTGTTGGGCGGCTTTTGGATTACTTGCGACACCTCTTTGATCTGGGTCTCAGTCATTCCTCTCTGAAGGTTCACATGGTGGCCATCTTGGCCTACCATGTTCCTTTTGAGAACAGGACTTTTGCACAACTGGAAGTCTCCAAGACTTTTCTTAGAGGGGTCCTTCACTTAAGACCCCCAATTCGGGTTCCTGCCTTTCCTTGGGGTTTGAAGTTTGTCCTTGAGACGCTTACTGTGCCTCCTTTCAAGCCGGCAGCCTCAGCAGACCTAAAGTTCCTTTCATGGAAGACTCTCTTCTTTGTGGCCATTACTTCTGCTGGAAGGATTTCCAAGCTCCAGGCCCTGGTGTGCAAAATCCCATATTTGATTTTTCACAAGGAACGTGTGGCTCTGCGTACCAACCCTAAGTTTCTCCCCAAGATGGTAGTGGAATCTACACTGAATCAATCCATGGAGCTGCCTGCTTTCTTTATGCAGCACTCCAATCAAGGGGAGTACCTCTTGCATACTTTGCATGTTCACCGAATTCTGAGATACGACACCCCCAGGATGAAGGATCTCAGAAAGACTGATCAGCTGTCTCTTTTGCTCATAAAAGAGAAGGCAGTGTTGTTTCTAAGCAATGCCTAGCTAAATGATTGGCTCATTGTATCACTTTCTGTTACGACAAGTACAAGAAGACTCTGCTGGGTTAAGTTAGAGGCCACTCCACCAAGAACGTGTCAGCGGCAGACATCTGTGTTGCTGCAACTTGGACTTCTGTCCTTACCGTTACGAAACACTACAGTTTGGACATTGCCTCTCGCTGTAGAGCGGGCTTCGGGTTAGCTGTTCTGCAAGGCCTTCTTTCCTAAGACCTTCACAGCCAGAGGGTCTACATTTGGGTAGATTCCTCCTCCTGTTTGCTTCTTCTTGTTCCAGACTGCTTGAGACTTGGTCCTATTTATAATTACCTACTGCAAGAGCCCTCTCGAAGTAAGATAGTACAGTCACGTAAGAAGTTACGTAACAGTACATCTTCGAGAGAGGCTCTTGCAGTAGGTAATACCTTCCCGCCCTCCATCCCCCTAAGCTTTTTCAGCTCCTTTTCCAGTGAAGGAAACATCCACTTCTCTCTTGTCTTGCCTTTTTTGACCTTTGATGGGAAAGAACTGGGAGGCGGGCGTGGGGGACCGCCCCTTTATACTGACGTCGCCTGACGTCTGTCACCTGCCGTGGGGGTGGTCCCCGCCAGAGACTGCTAGCTGGAAATTTTTCTGTGGGGTCCTGACGCCTGCTGGCTTCAGTCCTATTTGTAATTGCCTACTGCAAGAGCCTCTCTCGAAGATCTACTGTTACGGTAAGTTCTTACATAGCTGTACTTTCAATCCACACTGTCTGGCAGGTTCCTTGCCACTTTAAGTTGGGCCGTAAAGTCTTCAAGCTGGCTCCTCCCACCCACCCGGGTGGTAAAACCCTCGGGTCCGCCCCATGACGCCAGATCTAGCCCACTTCGAAGCTCAGGTTCCCTCCTTAGTGCTCTTGCGTCTTTAGGCCTGGATCCTAATCCTTCGTTTTTTCTGAAAATTGTTTTAAAATTTACAAGACTTGAGTCTTCTACTTCCCTCACGGCTGCGATGGATTCGAAATCTACTTCCGGCTTCCTTCGGTGCTCTTCCGGGCAGAAGATGTCTTGGATCGATCTGCACGCCACGTGCGTTTACTGCGTGGGGCTTGCCCATGATCCGCAAGCCTGCGAGCTCTGCAAGTCTTTTTCGGCTTCGGTTTTGGAAGACCACACTGCCAGACTCCAGCTGGGGCTCCCCCGAAATGGTTTCCGCTGCTGAAGTCGAAGTAGGCTCATTGGGCAGTGTCCGTGGCTGCAGGCTCCGCGGAGCAGCTGGAGCAGTTAATTGCCCTCAAAGAGGAGGCGACCCGGGCCGCTTCTTCTACTTCCTCAGCATCGACGTTTATCCCTCTCTCCTTGGGCTCCTCCTACACTGCTTTCTTTAAGGAACTTTGTCAGTCCCTCTCCACCAAGGGAGATGGGCCTTCAGGGACTCACATGAGTAAGTCTAAGAAAAAGGAACCGAAAGGTAAGTCCAAACATTGACGTTCGTGGGAGTGGGAGAGATCTCATTCCCCGGAGCGTCTACATTCTACTTCAGTCCAGGTTGCGGTTAAGGTCGCTGGCTTCATGGTGTCCCCGTCAGGTCAGCCGGCTGAGACTCCCGTTGATGAGGTTGAGATTTTTCTCAACCCGTTGGACGGGTTGTCGACTGGAGAAGACAATAACCCTTCTTCACCGGTACCCCCGGTGGTTACTGAGGACTTGCCTCGGCCTCCCGTGCCGAAGTTCCCGTCAAGGACCCTGAAGCGGGGATGAGCGGGTTTCCCCTGCCCCCTCTTCGACCCACCATCGGTGACCCCAATGGACTCAGTCCTCTTTTGTGTCGGGGAGGTCCCACCGACATTGGCGGTCTTGGTCCCGGCATCACGGAAAGCTGCATCACTACTCGTCCTCATCGTCCTCTTCGGAGCATAGGCTCCGGAGCAAGTTGCGTAGGCACTATGAGAACGTGATGTGGCAACAACTCTTATTGGCCGGCAACAAGTCGACTCCGTCGCCTTCCCCAACCATTAAGTGGATGTCGCCCGAACGGCCAAAGCAACCTCTCGCCATTGTCTCCTTAGTTGAGGAGCCAACGCCGGCACCGATTGCTCGGCTGAAACCGGCTGCTCCACCCATTGTGGTGGAACCTCTGCCCCCGCAACTGAAGACTGGGGCCCCGGTCAAGGATTCTCGGTCGGGTCAGGGCTTGCCCCACAGGTTGTCGATCACTCTCCCCCGCTAAGCCTCGGCGAGTGGAAGGTGTCTCAGGCGCTCGGCAGCTGTTCGCGGACTCCTCGGAGTCTGACAACTCCTCCAAGTATTCCAGGCCCCTTGACCTGGAATCCTCCTGGGGGTCTGTCTGTGGACAAGAGCCCATCCACGTTCCTGGGAATCCTTCGGCTCATCTCAGTCTACTGGGATGCAGTTCGAACCCGTGCAGAAACAGTCTAGATATCCCCTCACGGAGATTTTGGACTGAGGGGATTCCCCCACAGAGGCCTTCCCAGTGGCCGAGGCCATCGTCGGTCCGGCTCTGGAATTGTGGCAGCGGCCTCCATCCTGTCCGGTGCATTTAGCCAGGATGGACTGCAAGTATGCAGTCCCCACTGGTTCCCTCTCTGGTTTTTCGGAGCACCCCTCGGCTGAAGGGCTGGTAACCGATAGTGTCTTCCGTCCCCCCGGAAACGCTAGGGACATAGAAAAGCCCCCAGACAAGGAGTCCAAAAAGCTGGACTACTACGGGCACAAAGTTTTCGCTGCCTCTTCCCTAGGCCTTTGACAGGCTAGCTTGGCATTACTGATAGACACTTTTAACATGCCCTTATCGGTTCCCTGGATGAGGTGCTTCCTCATCTCCCAGCTTACCTTCAAATGATGGTCAGGCAGGTGCAGGATCAGGGAAGGGTGGTGGCCAAGCAACAGCTCCAAACTGCCTTGGGCATTGGAGACTCTTGTACCTGGTCAGTAGTGGCTGCAGTAGCCATGTGCCGCAGAGCTTGGCTGCGGATCTGCACCTTCACGACGGATACCCAGCACAAGCTGGCAGACGTCCCCTTCTTGGGCACCGACTTGTTTGGGCCTGGGGTGGAGGGCCATCTCAAGAGGACTGAGAAGTCCAGTGCCACCTTGGACTCGATCACGTCTGCCCAGAAGGACAAAGGCCACCAGCAGCAGCATAAGCCCATTCGCCCTTCTGCACCTACGACACGTATGGCCCAGCAGCACCAGCAACAGGGCCAGTATGCTCACGCTTGGCACCCCAAGGCTAAGCCTGCTGCTTCCTCCAGCAGGAAGCCTGGAGGGAAAGGTCCAGGCGGCTCCTCGGCCGGCCCTTCCTCCAAGCCTGCCCAGTGACAGGTTGAGGGGTGCCGCCCCCAACCTCGTCACTCCTCCCCTGGGTCCCCCCATGGGGGGACTGCTCAGCCACTTCCTTTCCGCCTGGTCTGGTATCACCATGGACCGTTGGGTGCTGGAAGTGGTCGGCAGGGGTCTGCTTCTGGAATTCGAGCGGACCCCTCCCTTTCGAGCCGTCGCCTCTTGGGGGGGCTACCGGTTTTGCAACCTGTCGGCTCATTGAGCCAGCATAGCTCTGTTCCTCCAAAAGGAGGTGATCAGCAAGGTGGCTGATCCTCCTCCAAACCCAGGGTTTGTGTCCAGGTACTTCCCGGTCCCAAAACGGGCGGGGGGCTGGCGCCCCATTCTCGATCTGCATGACCTGAACAAGTTCCTAAGGCCGAGCATCTTTAGGATGGTCACTCTGGCTCAGATCATACCATCCTTGGAACTAGGCATGTGGTTTTGCTCTCTGGATCTACAAGACGCGTTCTTTCACGTCCCAATCCGTCCATCATATCGGCGATTCCTCCGCTTCAGAGCAGAGGGATCCCTTTACGAGTTCCGGGCCATGCCCTTCTGCCTTTCTCCAGCTCCCAGGGTCTTCACCAAATGCATGGCAGTGGTGATGGCATTCCTGCGGCACTGAGGGGTCCCGGTGTACCCTTACCTGGACGACTGGCTGATAGCAGCCCCCTCCAGGTTGGAGGTGGAGCGGTCCAGAGATCTGGCTCTCCAGGTCTGCTCTCAGATTGGTCTCCTGATCAACGAGGCCAAATCGGAACTCATGCCATCACAGGTGATTCAGTTCATCGGGGCAGAGCTCAACTCTCTTCAAGCCTGAATCCGGCTTCCGGTGGACAGGGCCGAGGTCCTTTTCACCTTTGCTTGGTCATTTCTGGTTGGGCAATTGCACCCTGCCCGGGACTTCCTGTGCCTTCTGGGTCTCATGGCGGCTTGCACCAGCGTGGTCTGTTGGGCCCGTCCCCTGCAATAGGGGCTGGCCCGCCAGTGGTCATAGCGCTCTGGTCCTTTGGACCAGCCAGTAACCGTGACCCAGAAGATGTGGGACGGCCTGCAGTGGTGGTTCGTCCCAGCTCATCTGCAGGAGGGTATCCCTTTTGTCCGCCCTGAGCCGACGGTCATTCTTATGACCGACACCTCTTTGTTGGGTTGGGGTGCCCATCTGGGGGAGCTCCAGGCCCACGGCCTCTGGTCCCCTCGGGAGTCTCGATGCCACATCAACTTGCTGGAGCTTCGAGTGATTCGACTTGCCCTCACCACCTTCGCTCTGTTTGTATGGGTTCAGGTCCAGACGGACAACATCATGACCATGTAGTGTGTCAACCGGTGGGGCGGAATGCACTCCTTGCCTCTGTGCAAGGAAGCTGTTCACATTTGGTCTCTAGTGATCAGCCTGGAGGCGGATCTCCTAGCCATACATATGTGGCAGGAGCCTCGAACAGTCTGGCCAATGCCCTCTGCCGAATAGGCGCTGCATCTCACGAGTGGTCTCTCCTGCCGGAGGTAGTTTAAGACCTGTTCTCCCATTGGGGCACCCCTCAGGCGGACATGTTCGCCTCCAGGGAGAAAGCGAAGCTGAGGCTGTTTCATGCCCGCCCCCCTCAGCAGGGCTCGCTGCAGGGGGATGCCTTCTCGAGGCTGTGGACCCCGGGCCTCTTCTACGCCTTCCCCTCCATTTCCCTTGGTCCACAAGGTGCTTCTCCAGGCAAAGAGGGACAAGGCACAGGTGATTCTGGTAGCCCCAGATTGGCCTCGCCAGTTCTGGTACTCAGATCTCCTCAGCCTCAGCTCCGGCTCCCACGGCGGCTTCCAGCCCGCCCAGACCTGATCTCAGTCAGCATGGGGAAGGTTCTCCATCCGGACCTTCAATCCCTGCACCTGACGGCCTGGTTCCTGAGCGGCTAGAGTTCCAGGCCTTGGATCTTTCCGACGAGGTCCTCAACGTTGTTGAGGCATCCTGTAAGGAGTTGACCAGAAAATGTTATGCCTTTAAATGGAAGAGATTCTCCATTTGGTGTCGGGACAAGAGGTTGGACTCCTCTGCCTGTCCATTGGCTAGCATTCTGGACTACCTGTCCTTTTTTAGCTAGGGCTTCGGTCGACGACCCTAAAGGTGCACCTGGCAGCCATCTCTGCTTACCGGGCGCAGGCCGGGAAGCAGTCAGTGGCGCAGGAGAAGGTGGTCGATCACTTTTTCAAAGGCCTTGATCACATATCCCCCTCTGGTGCAAGAACCTCCACCTCCATGGGACCTACTGCTGGTATTGGCTAAGCTCATGGGCAAGCCATTCGAACCGATGCACAGGTGCGATATCTCCCACCTGTCGTGGAAGACCGCCTTCATGGTGGCAGTAACGTCAACCAGAAGGATGGGAGAGCTCCAGGCGCTTTTCATAGAGTCTCCTTATCTGGTCTTCCACAGGGACAAGGTTGTCCTTCGCCCCCACTCAAAATTCCTTCCAAAGGTGGTGTTGGAGTTTCACCTGAATCTGCCGGTGTTGTACCCCAGTCACACCTCGGAGGCCAAATATAGGCTCCATACTTTGGCCCCTAGAAGAGCGCTCGCTTATTATAAGGAGTGGATGGCTGAAGTTCAGGGAGAGGTTCGCCAGCTGTTTGTCACTTATGCTGAAGCCGCACCTGGCAGACCTGCATCCAAGCGGATGATAAGCGGGTGGGTCACCTCCTGCATAGATCTCTGCTATAGGTTGATAGACATGGAGACACCCAAAGGGATAAAAGCTCATTCTACCCACCATACCGCTGCTTCGGTGGCTGCTTCTAGGGTCGGCCCTATCCAGGAAATCTGCAGGGCTGCTACCTGGAAGTCAGCACACACCTTTATTTCCCATTACCACATTGACCTAGAGTCATGCCGGGATGCTGGTTTCGGGACCTCAGTTCTCCAGTCCTTATTCCCTAAGTAAGTGTCGGGGTTGCGTGCCTTGCCTCCCTCCTCCCAGAGAACTGCTAGGAGTCTGCCAGATGGTGTGGATTGAACAACATATCCATGTCCCTAGAAATACAGGTTACTGACCTGTAGCAGGAGTTCTACGAGTAGTATATGTTGTTCATCCACACGACCCAACCGACCTTCCCGGCTTCGACTCGCAACCTGGCTTCCAGCGGGCTAGATCCACCATCATGGGGTGGAGCCGAGGGTTTTACTACCCAGGTGGGCGGGAGGAACCAGCTTGAAGACTTTCCGGCCCAACTTAAAGCGGCCAGGAGCCTGCTAGACAGTGTGGATGAACAACATATACCACTCTTAGAACTCCTGTTATAGGTGAGTAACCTGTATTTTCTGTACTGTCCGATAATGCACTCCGTTCACCAAACTATATTTTTAGGTCACTTTTGTAAAGAAGTTTGAAAATGTTCACATCTAGATTAAATGAATCGAACTTTGTAGCTGCCACAAAGGTAAGTCCACAGGACAGAACTTTTACCTGTGCATCAGTCAGAGGCATACTTGAGATATTGATTACTTGCTGGACATTACTTGTTGTTTTGTTGGTACTTTTCAGTTCCATTTCCATTTTTGTCTCCTCCTCGTTTTCCTCCACCTCTTCCTTTTGGTCCTTGTCCTGAAGTTGGTGTCTGTGTGGTCTCCACCTGCTGATTCACTGATGTTTGTACCTGTTGCTGGTTAAAAAAAAAACACACGTTTAGATAATAATGATCTGTCCCTTTGATTTCTATTATTAGGTAGACCTCTACTCCAACTTATTGATTGAGACCACTTATTCCAATTTAAAGACGTCAACAGCCTTGTAATCACGTCTGCCTCTTTCTAATTTGTTTCTTTTACATTGCTCTAGTTGTGTCTCTAATTTGCAAACCTTTTTCTTTAATTGGTCATCAGGAATTTTGAATTTGGTTTCAGTACATAATGCTTCAAGTTCTTTCCTCACAACTTTTTTGTTCACCTTCAGTTTGTTTGTGATTTCTTGCATCCTGCTCAATTTAGAATTTTACTAATGTTCTAGAGCACAGTTCTAGGAAATGTTCCCATCTCTGTCAGATCATCATCTAGTTTACCAGAGGCTGGTGCTTTATATACTCTTAGCCCACTAGGTACTCTTTCTAATTCATCATACTTTCGTAATGTTATTTGATCAAACTAAGTATTTGCTTCTTGTCTCTCGCCATAAAAAGCTCCATAGTGTCTATCATTGATTATAGTGCTGCCCCAGACTCAACTCTCAAAAGGGTTTCTGTTGCCCTAAATAAATCCTGCCGACTGCTCCTTGGTACTAGCCGCCTGACCCACATCTGTGACATCTATGTGCAAACTAACTGGCTAGACCTTCAAGGCAGAGTACAATACCAAGTATGTCTACTCGGTGGGGGGGGGGGGGACTGTCTGGACATGCCCCCAGCCATCTAAAGCTCCTCGTTATGGTCCCCAGCCCCACTACACAGAAGCAATATCTGACAATCTGTTATTGTCCCCTTCTTTAGTACCTGCTTGAGCTTGAACTTATTCAGCATTACTGCCCTTTTGCCTAATGAATTACTCTTGGACATAACCAAGCAGCCCAAGATGGGGTAATTTTAAAGAAAACTCCACCAACTTCTCACCAATTAGTGCAGCTGTGATTGCTGGCTGACCTGAACAGCTGTGGCTGCTTTCCCCATTTCCTTCTTTTCCTTACCCTCCAACTCCCTCTTCACCCTCTCCCCCACCCCCGGTGAGCCGTATCTTATCCCCTACCTAATCTCCTTGTACACGTCGTCTTATTTACTCCTTGATGTATTTATTTCCATCCCTACATCTCTTCTCCCTCTCCTCCCTTCCTGTCCCTCCCTCTACTTTGACTATGAAATATTATTGTGCTTAATAGTTCAAGCATTGCAGCTCTGTTCTCACATTGCATGCAACCCTATATTCACATGTACTATAAACTGTTTGATTGCCACTGTGTTTATATTTTTGTACTGTCCCATTTTTTGAAATTCACGTACTGTCATAAGTTTCTGTTTGCATTGTCTGTAATTGTTATTTTCTACTGCCATGGAACTTACTAAACGAGCTTCTAGCTCAAAGGTGTAGTCCTAGATCTCAATAAAGTATTATGGCACAAAGCTGTGGCAATGCATCTGGTTAAAATATCAATTGGAAAAAACAGAATTGCTTAAACTACATTCAGAATTCAGTCTACACCTCACAGACAGTTGCCCTTATCAGCAAGTTAAATAAATATATAATTTAGGAATCAATCTAACTAATCAAGTCAGAAATGTATTTCAAATCAATCTTGAAACAACAGTAGAGGAAATAAAAAGTGATTTTAAAAAGATGGGGCTGTCTACCTCTAACTGTAATTGGAAGAGCACATATAATAAAAATGAAAATATTAACCTAATTTGCTCTATTTATTTCAAGCATTACCAACACAGCGTCCAAAATCTTTCTTTATAAATGCTAAAAGAATGGTGGTACATTTTATTTGGAAAAGTAAGAAACCAAGAGTGGCTTATGAAAAATTTACTATGCAGAAAGATCAAGGTGGATTAGGAATACCAGACTTCTATAAGTATTATTTGGCAGCTCAGATAACCATTACTTGTTATTCATTGACAGAGCAAAATCAAGATTTAATAACTCAAATGGAAACAGATATGTATGAATACCCAAACTTAATTAATTTACTTTTCTCAGGTTTCTATTTAAATATAGAAAATCATATAAAAGGAACTATAGCCACACAGATTAGAATTTCAAGCTGGTATGCATTACACAAGCTCCTGAAAATTAAGCTAGAAATAACTTCTTACACTCCAGTTTATAATAATTATGGATTCCCTTCCTCTGTAAACGAACCAGCATTTGAAAATGACAAACATTGGGCTTATATGAAATAGGACAATTGTTTACAGAAAATAATTTCAAAACATTTAACCAAATACAAAGTCATTACAATATCCCTCAAAATCACTATTTTAGATACTTGCAAATAAAAATTATATATTAAAAACTAATGGTGCTTTAATACTAAAAGACACACCTATTATGGAAAAAATGAGTCTCCAAAAGTAAAATAGAAAGATGATAGCCCTGATATGAGATCAATATTTCTCAAAAATCAGAAAAACTGCATAGTTATATCAGAAAGTTTATAGGAAGAAATATTAGCTACACCCGTAGCTAAAATAGACATGTAAATTACAATAAAATTCAGTTTAACGTTCTACATAGAACATATCATACTCCATCTAAATTTCCGTGAAATTAATATTTCTAGGGACATGGATATGTTGTTCTTCCACACTGTCTGGCAGGTTCCTTGCTGCTTTAAATCTTGCCGGAAGGTCTTCAAGCTGGCTCCTCCCACCCACCCCGGTGGTAAAACTCTCGGTTCCGCCCCATGACACCAGATCTTCCTTACCGCTTGGAAGCTCAGGTTCCCTCCTTAACGCTCTGCGTATAGACTGGATCCTAACTCTTCGGTTCACCCGAAAATAATTTTAACATTTTCCAGGCTTCGGTCTACTTCTTCCTTCGCGGCTGCGATGGACAAATCGACTCCCGGTTTTTGGCAGTGCCCATGCGGGCAGAAGATGTCCAGGACTGATCCACACTCCATGTGCGTCTACTGCCTTGGGCTTGACCACGACCCGCAGGCCTGCGAGTTGTGCAGGTCTTTTTCAGCTAACGTCCTTGAAGACCGTGCTACCCAGCTTCAACTTGGGCGCCCCGAGAAACGTTATCCGCCGGTGAAGCCCAAGGAGGCCCGTTGGGTGGTGTCCGCGGCAGCTGGCTCGTCTGAGCAACTTGAGCAGATGATCGCCCTCGAGAAGGAGGCGGCCCAGGCCGCATCTTCATCTTCCTCAGTCGCGGCATTTATCTCTCTCTCTTCGGAATCTTCCTACACAGCTTCTTTTAAGGAGCTTTGCCAGTCCCTCTCCACGAAATGCGAGAGGCCATCGGGACACTCTTCTAGGTCAAAAAAGAAGGACTCGAAGGGTAGGTCCCACCGTCGATGTTCGTGGGAGCGGGAAAGGTCCCCTTCCCTGGACAGTCGACACTCTACTTCTGTTGAGGTTGCGGATAAGGCTGCTGACTTCACGGTGTCCCCGTCAGGTCTGTCGGCCGAGACACCTGTCGATGCGGTCGAGATTTTTCTCGACCCGTCGGACGGGCTGTCGACTGGTGAAGCTGACAACCCTTCATCACCGGTTCCTCCGGTGGAAACAGAGGACTTGCCCGCGCCTCCCGTGCCGGGGTCCCTGGTCAAGGCTCCCGAGCTGAGGGAGGAGTGGGTTTCCCCCACTCCATCCCCTCGGTCCAGCCGATCCTGCCGACACCAGCGGTCTCGGTCTCAGCACCAAGGAAAGCGGCGGCATCGCTCGTCCTCGTCTTCCTCCTCAGAAGGGGAGAGGCTTCGGCACAAATTCTGTCGACGCTGTGAGGACTTAATGTGGCAGCAGCTCCTTCTGTCCAGGGACAAGCTGACGCCGTTGCCTTCCTCGGCCATTAAGTGGCTGTCACCCGAAAGGCCGAAACAACCCCTCGCGGTGGTCGAGGTGCCCAAGCCTGGGCTGGTTGTTCGGCTGAAACCAGCTGCCCCACCGATTGTGGTGGAACCTCCGCCTCCACAACTGAAATCTGGGGCTCCAACCAAGGATTCTCGGTCGGGTCAGGGTCTGCCCCACCAGTTGTCGGTCACCCTCACTCCCGACTGTCCTCAGCAGATGGAGGGTGGCTGAGGCCCTAGGCAGCTCTTCGCAGACTCCTTGGAGTCTGACAATGACTCCTCCCTGTTTTCCAGTCCCCTTGACCTGGAGTCCTCCGGGGGCAGTCGATGGACGAGAGACCATCATCGCTCATGGGTCTGCTTTGGCTCATCTCGGAGTCCACCGGCATGAAGCTTGAGCCCTTATCCAGGCGGGCCAAGTATCCCCTCACGGAGATACTGGACCGAGGGGATTCTCCCACGGAGGCCTTTCCGGTGGCTGAAGCCATTGTTGGCCCAGCCTTGGATATGGCAGCGGCCAGCTTCATGTCCTGCGCCTTCAGCCAGGATGGCCAGGAAGTATGCGGTCCCTACCGGCTCTTTGTCCGGTGCTGCATCCCACGAGTGGTCTCTCCTGCCGGAGGTAGTACAAGATCTGTTCTCCCACTGGGGCATGCCTCAGGTGGACCTGTTTGCCTCCAGGGAGAATACGAAGCTGAAGCTGTTTTATGCCCGCCCCCCTCAGCAGGGCTCGCTGCAGGGGGATGCCTTCTCAAGGCCGTGGACCCCGGGCCTCTTTTACGCCTTTCCCCCATTCCCCTTGATCCACAAGGTGCTTCTCAAGGTTAGAAGGGACAAGGCGCAGGTGATTCTGGTAGCCCCAGACTGGCCCCGCCAGTTCTGGTATCCAGATCTCCTCAGTCTCAGCTCCAGGCTCCCGAGGCGGCTTCCAGCCCGCCCGGAGCTGATCTTCGTCAATCAGGGGAAGGTATTCCATCCGGACCTTCAATCCCTGCACCTGATGGCCTGGTTCCTGCGCGACTAGAGTTCCAGGCCTTGGGTCTTTCCGACGAGGTCCTCAATGTCGTTGAGGCTTCCCGTAAGGAGTCAACCAGAAAATGCTACGCCTTTAAATGGAAGAGATTCTCCATTTGGTGTCAGGGTAAGGGCCTGGACCCTTCCTCCTGCTCCTTGGCAAGTATTCTGGACTGCCTGTGGTCCCCTTTCTCAGCAAGGGCTTCGGTCGACTACCCTTAAGGTGCACCTGGAAGCCATCTCTGCTTACCGGGCGCGGGCCGAGAAGCAGTCAGTGGCGCAGGATTAGGTGGTCGGGCGCTTTTTCAAAGGTCTTAATCACATATCCCTTCCAATGCGAGAACCTCCACCTCCATGGGATCTACTGCTGGTATTTGCTAAGCTCATGGACAAGCCATTTGAACCAATGCATAGGTGTGATATCTCTCACCTGTCGTGGAAGACCGCCTTCTTGGTGGCTATCACGTCAGCCAGAAGGATGGGAGAGCTCCAGGCGCTTTCCATTGAGTCTCCTTATCTGGTCTTCCACAGGGACAAGGTTGTCCTGCGCCCCCACCCGAAATTCCTTCCGAAGGTGGTGTCGGAGTTTCACCGTAACCAGGTGTTGACTCTGCCGGTGTTCTACCCCATTCACACCTTGGAGGCCGAATATAGGCTTCATACTTTGGACCCTAGATGAGCGCTCGCTTATTACAAGGAGCGGACGGCTGAAGTTTGGGGACAGGTTCGACAGCTGTTTGTCACCTATGCTGAAGCCGCACCTGGCAGACCTGCAGCCCAGCAGACGATAGGCAGGTGGGTCACCTCCTGCATAGATCTCTGCTATAGGTTGGTGGGCATGGAGCCTCCCAGAGGGATAAGAGTTCATTCTTCCCGCCATACCGCTGCATCGGTGGCTGCTTCCAGGGACATCCCTATCCAGGAAATCTGCAGGGCTGCTACTATGAGTCAGCACACACCTTCATTACCCTCTACCACATTGACCTTGAGTCACGCCGGGATTCTGGTTTTGGGGCCTCTGTTCTCCAGTCATTATTCCCTAAGTAGGGTGTGTGTGCCTTGCCTCCCTCCTCCCGGAGAACTGCTAGGAGTCTGCCAGACAATGTGGATGAACAACATATCCATGTCCCTGGAAATACAGGTTACTCACCTGTAACAGGAGTTCTAGGAATGGTGTATGTTGTTCATCCACATGACGCACCTGGCCTCCCCGGCTTCGACGCACAACCTGGCTTCCAGCGGGCTAGATCTGGCATCATGGGGCGGAGCCGAGAGTTTTACCATGCGGGTGGGTGGGAGGCACCAGCTTGAAGACCTTCCGGCAAGATTTGAAGCGGCAAGGAACCTGCCAGACAGTGTGGACGAACAACATATACTATTCCTAGAACTCCTGTTACAGGTGAGTAACCTGTATTTCAAACAACATGAAGTCTTGCTATATTATGACTGTTGCAGTTTGCCCCAGCCTTAGAACTGCTCCGGAGGTGAAAGAGTTAACTTCCATGCAGAGCATGGAGCTTAGAGCGCGAGCTCGGTTCAGAAGCTCTGTTTGGCTGGTTTCAAACCGAAACCGTCAGATTCTTTACTCCGCCTCACTGAACAGTCGCTCCGGAGATTCCTCCTGTTGCTCGGTTCATTTCTTCGGTTTAAAGCGCTATTTCTCGGTTTAATTTAACCGCAATTTCATTATTTTAACCGCAAAACCGATCGGTTCAGGCTCTGTCTATGGTAATCGTAAGTAATAGATAGGGTTGTTTCTGTGTGGAACTTGTAAAAGTATTATCGGTTCGGTTGAACCGATCGAGTTGTAGTTAAATACAAGTTTAAAGCCTTTTAAAGGCTTTTGAGTCTGATTCCAGTTCTTATCGGTTCTAAAAAAGCAGTTTCATTACGTTTTCCACGACCCGTGACACGGTTTGGAACCCGATAAGGTGTCTTGCCTGGCACTGCCATCAAAAGGGCAAGTTGGTTGGTTAGGCTGGCATGTCTGAGAAACCCAAAAGAAAAACCGGGCCCACTGGGTTTCAACACTGTAGTGTCTGTGGGGAAGCCTTTGCCAAGGCTGACCCACACACTACATGTGTCTGTTGTCTGGGGTTTGACCACCTCAATTCAGACTGCCAGATTTGTAAAATTTCCTGCAGCCACCCTGGACAAGACAGTGGGCAGGCTCAGGAGCGAGGAGGCCAAAGTCCGCGGCCGGATGGCCCAGCCGGTTCGGTGCCAGCGAACGGAGGTGCGCTGACCAGGGGCGAGACTTCCTCGGGCAAACAAAAAGCTGGCTCTGAGGAGCCAGTTCCAGCAAAGAAATCTAAAAAATCAGCAGGTTTGGAGTCCAAAATTCCTTCTCCAACTGCTGCTGAGATAGCCAGGGCAATACAGATTGTCCAGTCCCTGTCCCAGTTCCCTCGAACCGCCACTGTCTGGCAAAGTCGGTTCGGTCGGTTCCAGTGGTTCAGGATTATGATATAGAAGAGTTCTATGAACCAGAGGAGGGATGAGGATTATGATCAGTGTGAGTGTGATTTTGAAAGTCTGGATGTGCCCATTGAACGGACATCTCCCCAGACAGACCTTCAGGTGAGTCTCCCCTAGGCTTTCTGAGTCCCTTCTCATTTTTGTTTTATAAAAGTTGCTGAGACCCTCCAGCTTCCCTTAAGGAGGCTTTGGATGAGCAAGAGGAGCCTGACTTATGTGAGATGATGGATATCCAGAGTCCAGGAGGTTGTCCATCCCTTTACATAAATCCTTTAGAAAACAAACAGTAAAAATTTTAAAAGCTCCTAATTCTGTGCCTCCTGTGGACAAAACGATGGACAGGAGGTACACTTTGTCAGGTCCTGATACAGATTTTCTTTCACAGCAATGCAGTCATGTTGGGGTAGTTCAGGCTGCAGCCTGTCATAAAGCTAATATTCCACTGGCTTCACATCCTCCTGACAAGGATTCCAGGAAGATTGATGCCATGGCCAAAAAACAATACATGGCAGCATCCTTGGGACTCAGACAAGCTAACTATATGGCTTATGTTGCAAGATACCAGAAATCTAGATGGGATACTGTCATGGCCTTAGCCAAACAGGTCCCTGGCCAGCTCCCAAAGGAGCTGGAGCAGGTGGCTCTTGATGGTATTGAGGCATCTAAGGTGCAATTCCATGCTATAGTGGATTCTAATGATGTATCCTCTAGAGTCATGGCTACATCTGTCTTTTAGCAGATTGGCCTGACTCAGGTGTACTACTTTGTCACAGGATACCCAGTCTAAGGCTATGGATTTTCCTGTGGTGGGAAATTCTCTGTTTGGGAGCAGACAGAAATTATATGAAGAAAATGGATGACTATAGAACCATTTACAGGAGTGCACAAGCAAGGGCGGCAAGCCACTCCTCAGAGGCAGCCCCAGGGGTGAGGTGAGCCTTTTCACAGGCCTTTTACCAGACTCAGGCCCTCCTCTTCAGCCTATGTACAGAGGGGTTCTTCAGAGGAGAGGCAGACGGGTTCGAGCAGGCCTGCTCACCCCTCAGCCTAAAGCCCCTGCCAAACAGGCACTCTGATGGGATGCCCAGGGTCGGCTCTCCACTACCTGTAGGGGGCAGGTTGGCTCACTTCGTCCAGGACTGGCAGTCTTTAACTTCAGACAGGTGGGTCCTGGAAGTAGTGAGCCAGGGTCTGGTTCTCAGCTTCAAGAAATTTCCAAAGATGAGAGCCAGATCTTTTCAACCTACAAACCTTTTAGAGACTCTTGCTTTGGAAACAGAAGTCTCAACCCTCCTGGCTCTCAGAGCTGTAGAAAAGGTTTCTCTCCTTCACCAGGGCAAGGGTCTGTACTCCAGGTACTTTCTTACCCCAAAAAAGACTGGAGAGTGGCGGCCTATCCTGGATCTAAGATATCTAAACAAGCACCTTTTAAAGCCAAAGTTCAAAATGGTGACACTGGGAATGATTTTACCCTCCCTAAGGCCAGGGGGACTGGCTAGCCTCCCTGGACATCAAAGATGCCTACTTCCATGTTCTTATCAGAAGCTCCCATTGAAAGTACCTCAGATTCGAACTGCCCTCAGGCCATTATCGGTTCAGAGCAATGCCCTTCGGCCTCACTTCTGCCCCAAGGGTGTTCACAAAGTGTCTGGCAGTAGCAGTCGCTCACCTAAGAAGGCAAAAGATTGCCATTTTTTCCCTACCTGGACGACTGGCTCATTGTGGGTCAGTCTCCAGACCAGGTCATATCACACCTGCAAGTTACCCAGCAGCTGCTTACCTCTCTGGGATTTCTTCTCAATCTTCCAAAGTCAGTTTTGGAACCTGTCCAGGTACTCACCTTTATAGGCGCAGAACTGGATACAAAGCAGGCCAGAGCCTTCCTTCCCTTGGAAAGGGTAAGGACCTTAGTGGCCCTGGCCGCCTCCTTCACTCTGCAGGTTTCTCGACCAGCAAGGCATTTCCCTGCAGCTCCTAGGGCACATGGCTGCCTCCACAGCTGTGGTGCAAGGAGCAAGATTTCAGATGAGGGACATTCAGTTCCATTTGAGAGCTTTCTGGTCTCAAAAGAGAGTCCTCTATCCAAATTAATCCCAGTGACTCGACCCTGATCCAGGCCCTTCAGTGGTGGCAGGATCAGAGCAATCTGAGACAGGGGGTGCCTTTCATCCCTCTGTCCCATTCCTTGACCCTTACTACAGATGCATCCCTCTTGGGATGGGGAGCTCACATGGGCGACCTCTCCACCCAGGGATTATGTTCCCCTCAGGAATCTCTGCTCCACATCAATCTGTTGGAACTCAGAGCTGTTTTTCTAGCACTTCAGGTTTTCTCTGCATCTGTTCAGAACAAGGTGGTACAGGTCAGAACAGACAACACCACTACAATGTGGTTCATCAACAAACAAGGGGGCACTCGGTCTTCGGCCTTGCGCACCGAGGCAATGAAGTTGTGGTCTCTGGCTTACTCCTGAACACTTCCCTCATAGCAGTTCACCTCCCAGGCAGGACAATGTCCTGGCAGATGCCCTCAGCAGGATTTCCCAGGGCCATCACGAATGGTCACTGGATCCCCTAGTACTGGGGATAGTGTTTGCCAGATGGGGCACTCCTCAGATAGATCTTTTCGCAGCCCCAGACAATTATTAACTTCCACTGTTTTGTTGCAGGTCCCCAGTGTTGGGCTCAGTTCCCGTGGATGCCTTTCTCCTCGATTGGGAAGGGAAGTTTCTTTATGCCTTTCCCCCCTTCCCTCTCCTGTTCAAAGTACTGGTCAAAATCAGGTCTCAGCCCTGCGAAATGATCCTGATTGCTCCAGACTGGGCCAGGCAGCCCTGGTACCCACTCCTTCTGTCTTTAGCAGTCCATCTTCCCCTGTGTCTCCCCAGGAACCACAATCTGTTAACCTGTGCTCAGGGGAGAGTTTAGTATCCGAATCTCAAATCCCTCAACCTCAAGGCTTGGCTCTTGAGCGGTTAGAGTTGCTGATTTGCAACTTTCTCAAAGTGTTCTCGAAATCCTGAAGGCTGCTAGGAAGCCTTCCACCAGGGCTACCTATAACTCCAAGTGGAAAAGGTTTTCCATATGGTGTTCTGGTAAGCATGTTTCCCAGAATCTGCTGATCTACCTACTGTATTGGACTACATGGTCCATCTTAATTCTTTGGGACTGAGACCAGCCACCCTGAAAGTGCACTTGGCTGCTGTCTCTGCCTTCATTTCAGCAGGGAAGCCCTCTTCTCTCTCTGCTCATCCTGTATTTTCCAAGTTTTTTAAAGGATTGCTTCACACCAATCCCCCATTCAGGGATCCTGCCCCGGGTTGGGATCTTAATGTATGCATTGCTCAGCTAATGCAACCCCCCTTTGAGCCTCTGTCTTCGGCAGAGCTTAAGTATTTGACTTGGAAAACTATTTCTGGTAGCCATCACTTCTGCCAGGCGTATAAGTGAGTTACAGGCTTTATCAGTAGAAACTGACTTTATTTCCTTTCACAGGGATAAAGTGGTCCTCAGGACTAACAGGAAGTTTTTGCCTAAGGTGGTTTCAGATTTCCACCTTAACCAATCTATTTCACTTCCAGTGTTCTTCACTGACCATTCCTCCTCTGGCGAGAGGAGGCTGCACAGCAGATGTTAAGGGCCCTAAGTTACTACATAGAGCGTGCCGAGGGTCACAGGTTTGACTCCTCCAACTGTTTCTCACTTATGGTGAGGTTGGGAAAGGGAGACCTGCCACTAAAGATCCATTGCCAGGTGAATCGTTTTCTTGTATACAATTTTGCTATCAAAAACTGGGTAAGGTTCCCCCTCAGGCCTGAGGCTCACTCTACCAGAGGTACAGCTGCATCTCTAGCTGCTGCTAGAGACATCCCTATCTTGGAGATATGTCAGGCAGCTACTTGGAAGACAGTACATACTTTCACCAAGCATTACTCCCTGGATATTCAGGCCAGGAGGGATGCTCGGTTTGGCACAGCCGTGCTTCAGAGCCTATTCCTAAGTAGGTTCTGTCCCTCCTCCATGGAGGTACTGCTGTGTAGTCTGCAATAGTCATAATATAGCAGACTTCATGTTTGAAGAAAAAAATGACTCACCTTAGTAATGTTGTTTCTTCTAATGGAGTCTTGCTATATTATGACCTCCCCCCCCAGCCTGTCCCTCTCAGAACTCCTACTTTGGGGTATGGGGTGGGTAGTCCTCTGTTGGCATTTATTGATGCCCTCTTTCATGTTTGGGTGTTGTGTTCATTTAGTTATTTTATCTTACTTTTTTTCTGGTCCACTGACTTGAGTCTTTGTGTTGGGACCAGTAAAAATGTGTTAATATATTAGTAGCCAGTTGGCTAGTGTAGGTTACAGCTTCCACACAGAAACTTAGTGAGTTTTTGCTCGTAAAGATCTGACGGTTTTGGTTTGAAACCAGCCAAACAGAGCTTCTGAACCGAGCTCGCGCTCTAAGCTCCATGCTCTGCATGGAAGTTAACTCTTTCACCTCCGGAGCAGTTCTAAGGCTGGGGCAAACTGCAATAGTCATAATATAGCAAGACTCCATTAGAAGAAACAACATTACTAAGGTTAGTAATTTTTTCTTCTGTTACGGAAGGATGTACACACGCAACAGTCACCTTAATACATTTAATACATCAGTGTTCTTTTCTTTCTAACTTTTGGTATAAATTAATTTTTTTTTTTCACGACTGTTTTTTTAGCCTTTTTGCCACCGGCCCCCATCCGGTAGGCTCCCCAGCCCCATCCCCTGGAATCACCGGGGCTTACCTTACACCTGGTCCAGGAGCAGCGCCTGCGGGGAGTCAGTCTTCATCCTGCTGCTGGTGTGTTTTCCCCTCCATTTTCTCCCGGGGCCCCAGGAGTAGGTGCACATGCACCCTATGGCCCCGGTAACGACACCTGTCCCCCATCCCATTAGCCTAATGCCTGGCACCCTCGAGGCCTGTGCTGCCCCTGGCCTGCACCAGGAGGTGGCCATTAGCCGAGGGTATGCCTCCACCTCCCTGGAGGGAGAGCGCCTGCCGACAACTCCATCAGGCCCGACTGCCCGACCTCCGATGGCCGGGCTCATTCCTGAACCTGGAGTCGCCGGTGTGTCGCAAGGTCGCTGGTGTGTCCCGAGGTAAGGCGTCAGGCGCCTCAGCCCTCAGCGCCACCGGGCTGGCTAGGTATAAAATAATTAAGATTTTAGAGAAGGCATTGAATATCAAATTTCTGTTTTCTCCTTTATTAACATTATTTGCAGTAGATCAGATCAGTTCTCAGTTAGACATGTGTGAAAAAACTCATAACAATATCAGTGTGCCTAGCAGAAAATTTATTTTATTAAAATGGAAGACCTGGCACCCCCTCTTTCAAACACATGGCTAAACTTTATGGTAGATATCATGAAATTAGGAAGATTTTGCTATCTAAAGGAACAAGATGAGGTAACTTTTGAAAGATTATGGACTCCATTCCATACCATAATTTGACAAGGAGTATGCTAATAACCAGCTATTGTTATCAAAATAAGTAAAGATAATTTAGTCAACGGGATAGAGGTAGATCAGAATAGAGGTTAGAGAATCTTGGACCTCTAGGTAGGTAATGATGATGAAATACGGCAAAATCAATTGAATTACAGACAATTGATATAATAGCCTATTTTTTTCATTCTGAACCCATTAGTGGGGTGGGGAATAAAAAAAAGAAAAGGGCGAGAGGGACATGTCGGAGAAATACAAATACCTCCTCAGGGTGGACAAGGTGGATACAAATACTTCACAGGTTGAACAAGGTGGATAGTGGCAAATTATTCAAACTGAGTGAGGACATAAGCATCAGAGGTAACTCCAGTAAACTGCAAGGACAAATTCAAGAGGATGCCAGGAAGTAGTGTTTTCATGAAAAAGGTGGTGGAAGGCTGAAGGACGCTACCAAATGAGGTGGCATGTGCAAATTTAGTCATTGTATTCAAACGTGGGTAAGATAGATATGTGGGCTTAGTGAAGACGTTATCAAAAGGGGAGGAAGAAGAGGATGACTTAAGAACCACTGAGGCACTCTTATTTTACATTAGAGTTGCAGGACTGGGTAGACAAAATCAGTCCTTTTCTGCTGGTAACTTCTGTGTTTCTGTTTTGAAACTGCTAACATTGTTGCCGTTTCCCATTGCTATACATTAGCAGATGCCATCAGTTGTGATTTGCACAATGAGAATTCTTTTCATTCTTTTTAATAGCAGTTGGTAAAGCAAAAAAGTATAAAATAAACGGGGGAAAAAATAACAATATCAATAGCTATTCCAGAATCATCTGAAGATCTACAGTATAAAACCAAATTGTTTCAAATCTACACCCTAACTTGAATATGCATTTGTGACTAACTAGTGCATTTTAATTTAACAGAGTCAAACTTTTGGAATACTTATCAGGAAGACTCCTCTCGCAAAGAAATTTGTTTGGAAGATGGCAGTTTGGTATGAAATCTCAGTATTTATATTTGTTGCTAGTTAATGTCGATTTTATTTATCAGATTTGGAGAAATGTTTTGCCGCAGTAGTTATTTACCATGGTTTCTCTTTTTCCGCTGCAATATTCACCTTAAGCCTGGACAAGTAGGCTAACCATTCACCTAGTAGCAGTTAGCGACAAGGTCAAAATATTGTCAGGTCCTGTACCCTCAGGAGACAGGGTAATCCGTTAAATTCACCAAGTGTGTCCTGCCCCCAGAAGCGAGGTGGTCACCAGATGCCTTCCTGATTAGGGAAAGCGGATCATCCTTTTTGAGCTGATACATACTTTTAGGGCTGGTTCATATTTCCCCTGTGTTGAGATATGGATGAGGAGTCCAGAGAAGGGCAAAACATGTGTTTGTGTCTTCGGTTTTCAGCTGTTGCAGTGTGTGTGTGAGAAGCTAGTTGGCACCATACACTCTTGCTTCAAGCAGAACCAGTCTGAACTGTTTCATGGTGATATGCAAATACTTTCATTTTATTTTTATCCGTGTAAGCCTGAGGATCAAAACTGCCCATTTTCACAGAAGACCAGCAATACATAAATATGCAAATACTGTACCATAGTACAAAACAGACATTACAAATAAAATACAATTATAAAGCAGCTAGTACATTCCTGTAACAGTTGTAAGTGCATTTTTAGCCTTGATTTAAAAGACAGTAATGAATTACAATTCAACACATCATGGGGAAGAGAACTGAAGAAACGTGGACCCCTGTATAATAGAGAACGTTGACGTAATGCTTTCTTAAAAAATGGTAAATCAAATGTAAATTTTGATTGGGTTCTAGTGCAATTAGAATTTACATACCTAGGAAAGTATATGCTTATTTAAATGGCCAAAAGACCAGATCTGATTTTAAAGAAGAGGGTACTCATTTTAAACTGAATCCTGTTTATAAGAGAGAGACAATTGGAAGATTTCAGAAGGAGGCAGAGATGAGTTCTGACAGGGACACAGAGCATGGATCTTGAGATGGAATTGTAGGTGACACTCAGTTTTTCTAGAGATTTATGGTTCATAGCTGCATAGACCATTAACCCGTAGTCCAGAAAACTGAGAAGAAAACTATGTGCCAATAACTTCCTGGATTCTACTGCTAAAAAAAGGCTTGATTCTGAATAGACAGACGAGTGTTTGATGAATTTGTTTGGTGATATGTGTAACATGATGTTCAAAGGTAAGATTAGTATTGAGTACAAGCCCCAAATATTTAAACGTATCAACCAGTTCAGTGGTATTCCCCTTGACATCACGAACACGTAGTAAGTCATCTGTGCTGTTCTTTTTGTTGGAGAACAGCATAATTTTAGTTTTAACTGAATTAAGCAGTAAAGAATTGGTAATCAGCCAGTTCTGAAAAGAGTCAAAGTTAACCTGAATTTTACGAAGGTCTTCATTTGATGTTTGACATGCCTCATAAATGACTGCATCATTTACATACATTATAATAGTGCTTGAAATACATGAATTAGGAGTGGCATTCATGTAGAGAGAAAATATGAGTGGCCCAGGAGGGATCCCTGAGGGACGCCACATTTAATTGGCTTAGAAGAAGAATAGTGACCATTATAATATGGGTTCCGAAACTACTGTCTTCTGATTCGTCCAAACAGGTCACCTGACCATTGATCCCTGATATACCCACAGTTGCATGTTCACAGGGCTTTATTTTACTGTTTCTTTAGGTAAAACTCTTAATGTAACATTACTCATGTTATAAGAGGATTAACCCACTCCAGGGTATTGGTTTACTGTGCTTCAATCCATGCCTGGGTGGTTAAAGTCACTTGGCTTTGCCTCTTGTCTCCAACCTCCCCCCCCCCCCAAGGCATGGATTAATGCTCAGTAAACCCAATACCTGTCGTGGGTTAAGCTCTCTTCAATGCTGGTCATATGTGTCCTGTTTTTGAGGTACTGGGAAAACCATTTACTAGCTTCACAAGAAAATTGCAATTTGTCCTAAATACAGGGGAGCAGATTATGCTCCACAAGGTCAAAGGCCTTGGTGAGGTCCATGAAAAGGGCCACAACAGAGTATCCCTTATCAAGGGCACTCTGTGTACCTCCAGCGACCCTCACCAAGGCCGTTTCGGTGGTGTGCCCTGCCTTGAAACCATGCTGACAATTGGTTAACAAACTGTTTACAAAGATGCTCTGAGGTCTGGTCTAGTATAGTTCTTTCTAGATTCAGACAACATGAAGTCTTGCTATATTATGACAATGCAGTATGACCGCAGGTTAGAACTGCTCCGGAGGTGAAATACTTAACTTTCCATGCAGGCATGGAACTTAGAGCGCGAGCTCGGTTGAAAACTCTGTTGTGCTTCAAACGCAAACTGTCAGATTCTTTACTCCGCCTCACTGAACAGTCGCTCCGGAGATTTCTCCTTCTGCTCGGTTCATTTTGTCGGTTTAAAAGTATTATTTTTCGGTTTTTAGCGAAATTAAACACATAACATTCGGTTCAAGCTGTCTGTGGTAATGTAAGTAATAGATAGCTTTACATTTATTTTTTCTCGTGGAACTTGTAATTCTTTTATGGTTCGGTTTGAACCGATCAGGTTATGTTAAAATCTACTAGTCCTTTTAGAGTGCGGTTCCGGTTCTTATCGGTTCTAAAAGCAGTTTCATTACGTTTTTTCGACCTGTGACAGTTGGGAACCGATATGGGTGTCTTCTTGGTGGATTGCCATAAGCAGGGCAAGTTGGTTAGGCTGGCATGCGTGTCTGAGAAACCCAAAAGAAAACCGGACCCACTGGTTTCAACACTGTAGTGTTTGTGGGGAAGCTTTTGCTAAGGCTGACCCACACACCACATGTGTCTATTGTCTGGCCACCTCAATTCAGACTGCCAGATTTGTCACAATTTCCCTGCTGCCACCATAGATAAGAGAGTTGGTAGGCTCAGGGAAAGGGAGGCCAAAAAGTCCGCTGACCCAGATGGCCAGCCCGGTTCGGTGCCAGCGAACCGGAGGGAGTACCTTCTGACCAGGGCAATACTTCCTCGGGCAAACGAAGAGCCGGTTCTGAGGAGCCGGTTCCAGCAAAAAGGACTAGAAAGTCAGCTAGTGTAGAGCCAAAAGTTCTCTCCCCAACTGCTGAGGAAATAGCTAAAGCAATTCAAATTGTCCAGTCTCTCTCTCCGGTTCCGACCGAACCGACACCTTCAGGAAAGCGTTTGGTTCGGCCGGTTCCACCGGTTCAAGATTATGATTTTGAGGATTTTTATGAACCGTGGGAGGAAGAGAATATGAGGAGAGTGAATATGGTTTTGAAGATCTGGATGTGCCCATTGATCCGGACATCTCTCCAGATAGACCCCTAGGGGTTTCTCCTCCAAGGCTTTGAGTCCCCTTCTCATTTCAAGTTTTATAAAAAAAACAGTCGCTGAAACTCTCCAGCTCCCTGTTGAGGAAGCTGTTGATGACCAAGAGGAGCCAGACTATGTAGAAATGATGGATATTCCAGAGTCTAGGAGACTGTCTATTCCTTTGCATAAATCTTTTCGGAAACAGACAGTAAAAGTTTTAAAAACTCCTCTCACTATACCTCCTGTGGATAAAAGGATGGATAAGAGGTATACCTTATCAGGCTCCGACACTGATTTCCTCACTCAACAATGCAGCCATGTGGGGGTAGTGCAGGCTGCAGCCTGTGACAAGGCTAATATTCCCCTAGCTTCACACCCCCCTGAGAAGGACTCCAGGAAAATTGATGCTATGGCAAAGAAACAGTACATGGCAGCATCTTTGGGACTCAGACAAGCAAATTATATGGCTTATGCTGCTAGGTACCAGAAATCCAGATGGGATACTGTGCTGGCCCTAGCGAAACAAGTCCTGACCAGCTTGCCGAGAGCTGGAACAGGTGGCTATGGATGGTATTGGGCATCCAAGGTGCAATTTCATACTGCAGTGGACTCTAATGATGTTTCATCAAGAGTCATGGCTACATCTGTGGCACTTCGCAGGATGGCTTGGCTCAGATGTACTACCCTGTCTCAGGATACACAGTCTAAGGCCATGGATTTTCCTGTTGTGGGAAATTCTGTATTTGGGGAGCAAACAGAGAATTACATGAAGAAAATAGATGAATATAGGACCATCTATAGGAGTGCACAGGCCAAGGAAAGGCAGGCCACTCCTCAAAAGCAGCTTCCTAGAGGCAGGGGCAGGCCTTTTCGTGAGCCTTTTTACCAAGCCAGGCTTCCTCCTCCCCTATGCTCAGAGGGGTTCTTAGAGGAGAGAGGCAGACGGGGTACAAGCAGGTCTGCTTCCACCCCTCAGCCCAAAGCCCCTGCCAAGCAGGCACCCTGATGGGATTGCCAGGGCTGATTCTCCTCTACCTGTAGGGGGCAGGCTGGCTTACTTTGTCCAGGACTGGAAGTCTTTAACATCAGACAAGTGGGTCCTGGAAGTAGTAAGCCAGGGACTGGTTCTCAGCTTCAAAAAATTTCCATAGCTGAGAACCAGAGCTTTTCCACCTGCAACTCCATCAGAGGCACTCGCCCTAGAGGCAGAGGTCTCTACCCTCCTGGCTCTCAGAGCTGTGGAAAGGGTTCCTCCCCTACACCAGGGCAAAGGTTTGTACTCCAGGTACTTCCTTACTCCAAAAAAGACAGGAGAATGGCGGCCCATCCTGGATCTCAGATATTTAAACAAGCACCTTTTAAAGCCAAAGTTCAAAATGGTGACTCTGGGAATTATCCTACCCTCTCTAAGGCCAGGGGACTGGCTAGCTTCCCTGGACCTCAAGGATGCCTACTTCCATATTCCCATCAGAAGCTCCCATCGAAAGTACCTCAGGTTCGAGCTGCCCTCAGACCACTACCAATTCAGAGCAATGCCCTTCGGCCTCACTTCTGCCCCAAGGGTATTCACCAAATGCTTGGCTGTAGCAGTTGCCTACCTAAGAAGGCAAAAGATTGCCATCTTTCCTTACCTGGACGATTGGCTCTTAGTAGGCCAGTCCCCAGACCAGGTCAGTTTACACCTTCAGATAACGCAGCAACTGCTTACCTCTCTAGGTTTCCTTCTGAATCTCTTGTCAGTTCTAGAGCCAGTCCAGCTTCTTACCTTCATAGGCGAAGAACTGAACACACAGGAAGCCAGGGCCTTCCTCCCCCTGGACAGGGCAAAGACCCTAGTCTCCCTGGCCTCCTCATTTACCCTGCAGGTCTCCCGGCCAGCAAGGCATTTTCTGCAGCTCCTAGGACACATGACTGCTTCCACAGCAGTTGTGCAAGGAGCAAGATTTCAGATGAGGGACATCCAGTTCCATTTGAGAGCTTTTTGGTCTCAAAGAAAGGATCCTCTTACCAAGCTGATCCCAGTAACTCGAACCCTGATCCAAGCCCTACAGTGGTGGCAGGATCAGAGCAACCTGAGACAAGGGGTTCCTTTTGTCACTCAGTCTCATTCTCTAATCCTTACTACAGATCGTCCCTCTTGGGCTGGGAGCTCACATGGGCGACCTCACCACCCAGGGTCTGTGGTCTCCCCAGGAATCTCTGCTCCACATCAACCTGTTGGAACTCAGAGCAGTTTTTCTAGCACTTCAAGCTTTTTCCAAATCTGTTCAGAACAAGAGTATTCAGGTCAGAACAGACAACACCACTACAATGTGGTACATCAGCAGGCAAAGGGGGCACTCGGTCTACGGCCTTGTTCACCAAAGCAATGAAGTTGTGGTCTCTGGCTTATTCCCTGAACACCTCCCTTACGGCAGTTCACCTCCCAGGCAAAGACAATGCCCTGGCAGATGCTCTCAGCAGGATTTCCCAGGGCCACCACGAATGGTCACTGGATCCCCTGGTCTTGGGAGTAGTATTTGCCAGATGGGGCACCCCGCAGATAGATCTTTTTGCAGCCCCAGACAATCACCAACTTCCTCTTTTTGCTGCAGGCCCCAGTGTTGGGCTCACTCCCCTGGATGCCTTAGCCCTCAGTTGGGAGGGATTTCTCTATGCCTTCCTCCTTCCCTCTCCTGTTCAAAGTGCTAGTAAAATCAGATCCCAATCATGCAAAGTCATTCTGATAGCTCTGGATTGGGCCAGACAGCCCTAGTATCCACTCCTGCTGTCCTTAGCAGTCCATCCTCCCGTCCCTTCCCAGGAATCACAATCTGTTAACCTGTGCCCAGGGAAGGTCTGGTACCAATCTCAAATCTCTCAATCTCAAGGCTTGGTTCTTGAAGAGTTAGAGTTTGGTGATTTACCTTTCCCAAGGTGTAATGGATATATTGAAGGCCGCAAGGAAGCCTTCCACCAGGGCTACTTACAATTCCAAATGGAAAAGGTTTTCCATATGGTGCTCGGAAAAGCATATTTCCCAGTCTCTTCTGATCTACCCACAGTCCTGGATTATATGGTCCACCTGAATTCTTTGGGGCTGAGACCAGCTACCCTGAAGGTGCACTTGGCAGCTGTGTCTGCTTTTTTTCAACATGTAAATCCTCTTCCCTTTCAGCTCATCCTGTATTTTCCAAGTTTTTTAAGGGTTGTTTCACACAACCCCTCCATTCAGGATCCTGCCCTGCCTGGGATCTTAATGTTTGCATTGCTCAGCTTATGCAACCCCTTTGAACCCTTGTCTTCAGCTGAGCTCAAGTACTTGACTTGGAAAACTGTGTTTTGGTAGCCATCACCTCTGCCAAGCGCATAAGTGAATTACAAGCGTTGTCAGTGGAGCAGGAGTTTATCTCTTTTCACAGAGATAAGGTGGTCCTTCGGACTAACAGAAAGTTCCTGCCTAAGGTGGTTTCAGATTTCCACCTTACTCTATTTCACTTCCAGTGTACTTCACTGACCACTCCTCCTCTGGGGAGAGGATGCTGCACAGCCTAGATGTGAAGAGAGCCCTTAGTTACTACATAGAGCGTACCAAGGGTCATAGGTTTGACTCCCTTCAACTGTTCCTCACCTATGGCGAAGTTGGTAAAGGGAAGCCAGCCACTAAAAGATCCATTGCCAGGTGGATTGTCTCTTGTATCCAATTTTGCTATGAGAAGTTGGTTAAAGTTCCCCCTCAGGCTTGAGGGCTCACTCTACCAGAGGTACAGCTGCTTCTCTGGCTGCTGCCAGAGACATTCCTATTCTAGAAATATGTCAAGCAGCTACCTGGAAAACATTTCACACTTTTACCAAGCATTACTCCCTGGACATCCAGGCTAGGAGTGGTGCTCGGTTTGGCACAGCCATGCTTCAGAGCCTATTTCCTAGGTAGGTTCTGTCCCTCCTCCATGGGGGTACTGCTGTGTAGTCTGCAGTTGTCATAATATAGCAAGACTTCATGTTTTTGAAGAAAAATTACTCACCTTAGTAATGTTGTTTCTTCTAATGGAGTCTTGCTATATTATACCTCCTCCCTGCCTGCCCCTCTCAGAACCTCTGTTTGGGGATGTGGGTGGGCAGTACAGGTTAGCACTTTTTTTTTGATGCCCACCTTGTTGTTTTCACCTACCTTTTGGGTGAATTGGTGTTGTGTTTTTGCATTTTTGGGTCTCCTGACTTGAGTCTTTGTTTTAGGCCAAAAATGAGTGTTTATGTTAGTAGCCAGTTGGCTAGTGTAGGTTTACAGCTTCCACACAGAACCTTAGTGAGTTTTAGCTCGTAAAGATCTGACAGTTTGCGTTTGAAGCACAACAGAGTTTTCAACCGAGCTCGCGCTCTAAGTTCCATGCCTGCATGGAAAGTTAACTATTTCACCTCCGGAGCAGTTCTAACCTGCGGTCATACTGCAATTGTCATAATATAGCAAGACTCCATTAGAAGAAACAACATTACTAAGGTGAGTAATTTTTTCATCTTGGACAATGGTGGAAGAAGGGAAATTGGACGATAATTAGAAACAAGGGCCTGGTTTCCACTTTTGTGTATGGGTCTGAAGAAGGGAAATTGGACGATAATTAGAAATAAAAGTGGTAACCCAGCCCTTGTTTCTAATTATCGTCCAGTTTCCCTTCTTCCGCCATTGTCCAAGATTCTAGAATTCTACTAGACCAGACCTCGGAGCATCTTTGTAAACACAGTTTGTTAACCATTTGTCAGCATGGTTTCAAGGCAGTGCACAACACCGAAACGGCCTTGGTGAGGCTCACTGGAGGTATACAGAGTGCCCTTGATAAGGGACACTCTGTTGTGACCCTTTTCGTGGACCTCACCAAGGCCTTTGACCTTGTGGAGCATAATCTGCTCCCTGTATTTTGGACAAAGTGCAATTACTTCCCCTGATGCTTTACATTATTTGGACGTATGTGATTTTGTGTGTCTTTTGAAACCTTTTTTTTTTTTTTTTTTTTGCTGATGCCCTTTCCAGGTAACATCAATGAAAAAGAGTATACATAGGCACACAAAACCAGAAACCCACTAAATGAGGTGAAAAACATTTATAAGGGCATAAATACTGTTCACAATGCTGTTCACTCTCCTCACTGTGGCAGTTACACTGGAATGGTCTGATTTGTTGGACGACTTCAGGCTAAGCTCCTCCCACCACCAGGGTGGTATAAAAGATCTACGACATAAGGTTTTTCTTTCTGTTGGAAAGGACAGGTCTCCTCCTTCGCAGTCCTGTGACATTTGAGGATTTCCTAAAGACTTAGCGCCTTTGTGAAAACTATTTCTTCAGACCCCAGGAATCCCTCACTTATGCTTAACAACTGCAGTCATTCATCTGGAATGAGCTGCCCCATAGCCTAGAATTTTATGGTAATTAAAGAATCTTAGAATGAAAGTCAAAATTCTCAATGACAGATTTAATTCCCTGCCTCCAGAAAGCAGTCACCCCAAAGCCTTCACTTCAACCAGTTACAGTTTATTATTTGGTTCTTTTTATAAAGTCTAACAATATAGTTATTTTCTTTCAATAACTGTGCATTAGTTAGGAGTTTATTTGTGCAAAATTGTAGTTTTTATAATTTTTCTCAGGTTCCACATCAGTTCCCAGGACCCAGAGAAAGGCCTGTTGTGGCACGATTCCTGCTTTCAGGGGACTGCTTAACTTTACTAAATTCATTTAAAAATATTTTTTAAAGATTACCGCTTTGCAGTCTTTTGTAATTTTATTCCCCGTTCCTTTTTCCTGCAGAACCAAGACATTAACTGGCTTTATTTTCCTATTCTGCACCAAATATTAGTGCAGCTCTTTACAAAAAAGGAACCAAACTGCATTTCTATACGTTCTATCTAAATTTCCATTTATAGGGATTTATTTTTTCTTTTTTAAACAAAGTATACTTTATTGGTTTTTGAAACATACACAGCTTTACATACATACATACCAGTTAACTGATAGATGCTTTAGACAACACAATTACAGTATGCGCCCCACTTGATGGCAGTTTAGGTTTAAAGCACTTTTTCCAGGTATCATACACCAGTAATACTATTGTTGTTATTGCTTGATATTTACCGAAGAGAAAACCATGGATATTTGCATTAAGGTGTGAATCTAGGAGTCGTTTGTTATTCACTGAAAAGTCTGCCGTTATACTGTTACTGGGTCTAAAGTTAATAAGACATGAAGCTTGTCCCATTTTTTACGATAACTGTTATAGCGATTATAAGTGCTGACAGTTATTTTTTCTATTCGCAGCATAGCTAGGATCTCATTGTGCCATTCTGCGTATGATGGTGTTAAAATTATCCATCCAGTGGCTTAGGATCAGCTTCTTCGCTGTTGCAGTTATCAACGCAATATGGTACCTTTGGGTAGTGAGAAGCTGCCCATCGTATTGCCCAACTACACATGCAGTACTTCTAGAGTAAAAACATTTTCCAAATTAAGCATGGTATCTAGTTTAGCTTTGCCTTCCCATAAGGGTTTAGCCCTAACACAGTCCCACAAAATATGGTAAACAAGTCAAAGAGGATACAATCAGTGGAACCAGGAGACAGATGTCACACCATACAGTGACAGTTCACATATGTTAGCGTCAGGAAGTACAAGTCCATTGATTTTTTTTTTTTTTTTTTGATGCAACATATCAGGTACCATACAAAAATCAAAATTTAAATACCTGTAAATTTTCTTTTGCCGACGGCTGGTCTCTGGGCTTTCTTACACCTGGGCTGTACCTCCTGATGCTTGTGGTAGGCAGGACTGAAGCTCTGCAGCAAGGGGAATAAGAAGCCCTCCACATCCGGTTGTCTTCAGTCATTCCTAACCCAGTTCCTGTGAGGCAATACTACGAGAACTTGGAAACAAAACATACAGCATAATTGGCCTTGAGGCCAGCCAACTATATACATTCTGGGAGGGAATCCGAAGCCTGGAGACCAACCGTCCAAGAAAGAAAATTTACAGATATTTAAATTTTGTTTTCTCTCTCCTAAGCTGGTCTCCGGGCTTCCTTATGCCTGGGATATTCAAAAGCAGTGCATCCCTAGATGTCCCGGGTGGGAAGAATGTCAAGTGCTCTTAGGGTTCCACCACCACCTGAAGCACTCAGCGGCCAAAAGATGCTTCCACAAAGGACATCACATTCAGTTTGTAAAATTTCGTAAATATATGAATGGATGACCAAGTGGCCGCTCTACATAAATTTGCTGGGGATGCTTCTCTTAAGTTTGCCCATGAAGTTGCCATAGCTCTGATGGAATGTGCTCTCACTGGACCAGGTAGAGCTACTCCCGCTTGATCATAAGCCATGGTAATTACTGATCTAATCCATCTGGCTACAGAGTCTTTTGAAGCTTTTTTACGTAACTTTTGGCTTGCAGTTAAAATGAACAAGCTTGAAGTTTTGCGAATAGCCTCCGTTCTCTTAATATATCTTTTAATTGCTCTCCTCAGATCTAGTGTGTGAAACTCTCTTTCCTTTTGGTTTTTCAGGTGAGGACAGAAGGAAGGAAGGATTAGTTCTTGGTTACAATGGAAAGGAGACATAACCCTAGGTAAAAATCCTGGATCCGTCTGGAGCACCACAGAGTCCTGGTAAAATATAGTGTATGGCTCTTTGGTAGATAGCGCCCCCAGTTCGCTGATTCTCCTGGCTGACGTGATAGATACCAGGAAAACCACCTTCATTGTATGATACGTTATTGAAGCCTCCTTCAGTGGCTTGAAAGGTGCTTTGGTTAGGGCCTTGAGAACCAGATTAAGTCTCCAAGGTGGTACGGTTGGCTTAATTGGAGGGCGCTTTAATGTTGCTGCTCTTAGAAACCTCCTGATAGGAGGGTGAGATCATAGCGTGTCCCCTGAGTCTACCAACAAGAGCGCCTCCAGTGCCGAAACTTGAACTCGTAAGGTGGCTGGTTGCAGCCCTTTGTCATATCCCTCATGAAGAAATTGTAAAAGCATCGGTAGGGATATTGGGTGATCCTGTATATCTTTAGATTGGAGCCAGAACAAGAATTTTCTCTAGATTCTATAATACAACTTGGAGGAGGAGGGATGCCGTGAAATTATCATCATTTCAATTTCAGTAACTGGAGTCATGTAGCCCAACTCTTTTGAAAGTTTCCTGCTCAGTCTTCAAGCCGAGGAGGACAGATTGCTCAGACTGGGGTGAACCGGGCCCTGATGAAGAAGGTCTGAGCTGAGCTGGAAAGTAAAAGGTGGTCCCTTTGACAGCTGAATGAGGAGTGGGAACCAGGGGTGGCAAGGCCACCGGGGGCAGACTAGAATCATCTCTGCCCTGTCCTGGGCCACCTTGTGCAGGACCCTGGATAGCAGCGGAATTGGGGGAAAGCATACAGGAGGCCGAAGTGACCCCAGTCAAGGGAAAAGGCGTCCTGAGCTAGTGCTAGCTTGTGTCTGGCCAGGGAGCAGAACTACTGTGCCTTGGAGTTTTGTCGGCACGCAAACAGATCTATCTGGGGATTGCCCCACCGCTCTATCAGGAGTTGGAAGGTGCTGTCCTTCAGCTCCCATTCTCCCAGGTGGACATCTTGGCGGCTTAACCAGTCTGCTGTGACATTTTCCTGACCTGGTATGTACACGGCTCTTATACTTGCCAGGTGTTTTTCTGACCATTGGAAGAGAAGAAGAGATTCCCAAAGCATTTTTGAGTTTTTTGTGCCACCCTGATGATTGTTGTAGGCCATTGCTGTTCGATTGTCTGTTAGAATCAACACATCCTGGTTGCGTACTTGCCGATGGAAGTGCAGCAGGGCTAGGCGAACTGCCCTCATCTTTAAGATGTTTATGCTGTACCTTGATTCTGTCAGTGACTACTTGACTTGGGCCGACATCTGGTCCAGGTGAGCCCCCCCCCCAACCCCTGAGGCTTGCATCTGTTGTGATTCTTGTTTGGTGTGGGTGGCCTAGCCTTTGTACCCTCATAACATTTGCTCTCTGAGAACACCATCAGAGGGAGGTTTTTGTCTGCTGAGAGATTGGGATGAGCTGATACTGACTGTGTCTGGACTGAGACCACAGTCTGAGCAAATGTGCTTAAATGGGTCACATGTGCACTAGAGCCCATGAGACTGAATCTGCCAGTGACACTAGAGTCCCGATTAGTTGCATAAAGGACTGGGCTGGCAGCTGAATGGTCATTTGAAATTTGTTAATGAGCTTCAGTAGGTCCCTGAACTTTGTCTCGGGGGCATTTTGTTGGCCTGTGTCCTGAATTCTGTCCCCAGGTGATTCTGGTTCTGGCTCGGGATTAGGAAACTCTTCTTCCGATTTATGACAAAACCGTGTGCTATGAGGCACTGGACTACTTCCGTCCCTGCCTGTACTGCTTGGTTGAGCTGTGTGGCTTTGATGAGGATATCGTCCAGGTGAGGGAACAGCTTGGTTTCGAAGGTGAGCTGCCATTGCTACCAGTACCTTCGAGAAGGTTCTTGGGGCTGATGAGAGGCCGAAAGGGAGAGTTCTGAATTGGAAATTTAGTTCCCTACCTTGAATCTGAGATATTGCCTGTGCAGGCTGTGAATAGGAATATGGAGGTAGGCATCTTGCAAGTCGATGGATGCCAGCAAATCTCCTTGCTGCCCTTCCTTGATGATTTAGGTCAGAGTTTCCATTTTGAATGGTCTGCTGCGTACAAAGCGGTTCAGGAATTTGAGGTCTAGGACTGGTCTGTGACCTCCTGTGCGTTTGGGCACGATGAAAAATAGAGGATACCCCCCCGCCCCGATTGACCTCTTCAGGGGGGAACCTGTTTGATAACTCCCACTTGTAGAAGATCCATGATAGCTTGCAGTATTGCTTGTCTTTTGAACGAGTTGCTTGAGATGGAATAGGGCACCACATGAGGTAATGGGTGCTTGTACTCGAATTCTGTCAGGTAATCCTCGCTGATAATGTCTAGAACCCATCTGTCTGATGTGGTTCAAACAACATGAAGTCTTGCTGTATTCTGACATATTGCAGTGATGTCCAACCTTTGAACTGCCCCGGAGATGAAAGAGTTAACTTTCCATGCCAGGCATGGAACACTGAGCTCGAGCTTGGTTGAGTCTCTGTCTGTTGCTGTTTGAACTCAAACCGTCAGATTCTTTACTCCGCCTCACTGAACAGTCGCTCCGGAGATTTCTCCTTTGCTCGGTTCAAGTTTGTCGGTTAAAGTGCCGGTTTTTTCTCGATTTTCGACCGAATTTAATCCATTAACCTGTCGGTTCAGTCTCTATCTGTGATATCGTGAGTAGTAGATAGGTTTATTTTCTTGTTTTTCTGTGTGGAACTTGTAAACGTGGGATCGGTTTGGTTTGAACCGATCAGGTTGTTCAAAAAAGGTTTTTCTACTTTTAGAGTGTGGTAACTGGTCCTTATCGGGTCTAAAAAAAATTAAAAACAGATTTCATTACCGTTTTTTCCACGACCCATAACACGGTCAGGAACCGATAAGGGTGTCTTGCCTGGTGGATTGCCGAAAAAAGGGTACGTTTTGTTAGGACTGGCCATGTCTGAGAAACCCAAAAGAAAAAGCGGGCCCACTGGGTTTCAACACTGCAGTGTGTGTGGGGAAGCCTTTGCTAAGGCTGATCCCCACACCACCAGTGTTTATTGTCTAGGGTTTGACCACCTTGATTCAGACTGCCAGATTTGCAAGAATTTTCCTGCAGCTACCCTGGAAAAGAGAGTTGGTAGGCTCAGGGAAAGGGAGGCCAAGAAGTCCGCTAACCTGGATGGCCAGCCCGGTTTGGTTCCAACCGAACCAGAAGGAGTGCCCTCTGACCAGGGCGAAACTTCTTCAGGCAAAAGGAGAACCGACTCCGAGGAGTCGGCTCCGGTTAAAAGAAAAAGGAGGGATAAATCAGCCGGTGCGGATCCACAGATTCTTTCTCCGACCGCTGATGAAATAGCCAAAGCGATAAGGATTGTTCAGTCGCTAACCCCGGTTCCGACCGAACCGGCACCATCAGGAAGGGGCTTGGTTCGGTCGGTTCCCTCGGTTCCAGATTATAATTTAGAAGATTTTTATGAACCGGAGGAGGAAGGAGAGTATGAGGATAGTGAGGGTGATTACGAAAGTCTGGATGTGCCTGTTGACCCGGACATCTCCCCAGACAGACCTTCAGGGGTTTCTCCTCCTAGGCTTTCTAAGTCCCCTTCCCATTTTATGTTCTACAAAAAGGTGGCTGAAACTCTTCAGCTTCCTATGGAAGAAGCTGTGGACGACCAGGAGGAGCCTGACTATGTTGAAATGATGGATATCCCAGAGTCTAGGAGGCTGTCTATTCCCCTTCATAAGTCCTTTGGGAAACAGACAATACAAATTTTAAAGACTCCTAATTCTATACCTCCTGTGGACAAGAGAATGGACAAGAGGTATACTCTCTCAGGCTCAGATACGGAGTTCCTTACCCAGCAATGCAGCCATGTTGAGGTAGTGTAGGCTGCTGCCTGTGATAAGGCAAATATACCCTTGGCTTCACACCCCCCAGATAAGGACTCAAGGAAGATTAATGCCATGGCAAAGAAACAGTACGTGACAGCATCCTTGGGACTCAGGCAAGCTAATTATATGGCCTATACAGCTAGATATCAGAAATCTAGATGGGACACTGTAATGGCTTTAGCTAAACAGGTCCCTAACCAGCTTGCCAAGGAGCTGGAGCAGGTGGCTGCGGATGGTATTGAGGCCTCCAAGGTGCAATTCCATGCTGCAGTGGACTCCAGTGATGTTTCATCTAGAGTCATGGCTACATCTGTGGCCCTTAGTAGGATGGCTTGGCTCAGATGTACTAGCCTGTCTCAGGATACCCAGACTAAGGCCATGGATTTTCCTGTTGTGGGTAATTCTCTGTTTGGGGAGCAAACCGAGAACTACATGAAGAAAATGGATGAATACAGGACCACCTACAGGAGTGCTCAGGCTAAGGAAAGGCAAGCCACTCCACAGAGGCAGCATTCCAGGGGCAGGGGCAGGCCTTCATAGCCTTTCTACCAAGCCCAGGCCTCCTCTTCTGCTTATGCTCATAGGGGTTCTTCAGAGGGAGGGCAGGACGGGTACAAGCAGGCCTGCTTCACCCCTCAGCCTAAGCCCCTGCCAAACAGGCACCCTGATGGGTTTGCCAGGCGATTCTCCACCACCTGTGGGGGCAGGCTAGCTTACTTTGTCAGGACTAGATGTCTTTAACATCAGACAAATGGGTCCTGAAGTAGTAAGCCAGGGACTGGTTCTCGCTCAAAAATTTCCAAAGATGAGAACCAGATCCTTTCCATCTGCAATTCCTTCAGAGGCACTTGCCCTAGAGGCAGAGGTCTCTTCCCTCTTGGCTCTGAGAGCCATACAGAGGGTTCCACCCCTACACAAAGGAAAAGGTTTGTACTCCAGGTACTTCGTAACACCCCCAGAAGACAGGAGAATGGCGGCCCATCCTGGATCTCAGATATTTAAACAGTCACCTTTTAAAGCCAAAGTTCAAAATGGTGACTCTGGGAATAATTCTACCCTCTCTAAGGCCAGGGGACTGGCTAGTTTCCCTGGACCTCAAAGATGCCTATTTCCATATTCTCATCAGAAGCTCCCACCAAAAGTACCTCAGGTTCAAGCTGCCCTTGGGCCATTGCCAATTCAGAGCAATGCCCTTCGGCCTACCTTCTGCTCCAAGGGTGTTACAAAATGCCTGGCAGTAGTAGTTGCCTCTCTAAGGAGAAAAAGGATCTCCATCTTTCCATACCTGGACGACTGGCTCATAGTTGGCCAGTCTCCAGACCAAGTCAAGTTACACCTACAGATAACTCAACTGCTCACTTCTCTAGGTTTCCTTCTGAATCTTTCAAAGTCAGTTCTAGAGCCTGTGCAGCTCCTCACCTTCATAGGGGCAGAGCTGGATACAGTAAGGGCAAGAGCCTTCCTTCCTTCCCCTGGACAGGGCAAGGACCCTTATCTCACTGGCCTCTTCATTCACCCTCCAGGTGTCTCGACCAGCAAGGCATTTTCTGCTGCTCCTGGGACACATGGCTGCCTGTACAGCAGTGGTGCAGGGAGCAAGATTTCAGATGAGGGACATTCAATTCCACTTGAGAGCCTTCTGGTCTCAGAAAAAGGACCCTCTGACCAAACGAATTCCAGTGACTCGAACCCTGATCCAGGCCTTACAGTGGTGGCAGGATCAGGACAATCTAAGACAGGGAGTTCCTTTTGTCACTCAGTCTCATTCTCTAATCCTTACTACAGATGCTTCCTTCTTGGGGTGGGGAGCCCACTTGGGGGACCTGACCACCCAAGGGTTGTGGTCTCCTCAGGAATCTCTGCTTCACATCAATCTATTAGAACTCAGAGCAGTATTTCTAGCACTTCAAGTTTTTTTCAAGTCTGTTCAGAACAAAGTAGTTCAGATCAGGACAGACAATACCACCACAATGTGGTATATCAACAAGCAAGGGGGCACTCGGTCTACGGCCTTGTGCATAGAAGCAATGAAGTTATGGTCTCTGGCCTATTCCCTGAACACCTCTCTTATAGCAGTACACCTCCCAGGCAAGGACAATGTCTTGGCAGATGCTCTCAGCAGGATATCTCAGGGCTATCACGAATGGTCCCTGGATCCCCTGGTTTTGAAGGTGATCTTCTTCAAATGGGGCACCCCACAGATAGATCTTTTTGTAGCCCCAGACAATCACCATCTTCCTCTCTTTTGCTGCAGGCCCCCAGTGTTGGGCTCAGTCCCCCTGGATGCCCTAGTTCTCAACTGGGAAGGGAAGTTCCTGTATGCTTTTCCCCCCTTCCCTCTCCTGTTCAAGGTGCTAGTCAAAATCAGGTCTCAACCCTGCAAGGTGATTCTGATTGCTCCAGACTGGGCCAGACAGCCCTGGTACCCTCTCTTGTTGTCCTTAGCAGTCCACCTTCCCCTGTTTCTTCCCAGGAATTACAACCTGTTAACATGTGCTCAGGGGATGGTTTGGTATCCGAATCTCAAATCTCTCAATCTCAAGGCCTGGCTCTTGAAGAGTTAGAGTTTGCTGATTTGCACCTCTCTCAAGGTGTTCTGGATATCTTAAAGGCTTCTCGGGAAGCCTTCCACCAGAAACACTTACAACTCCAAGTGGAAAAGATTTTCTGTATGGTGCTCTGGGAAGCATATTTCTCCAGAGTCTGCTGGCCTGCCCACAGTCCTTGACTATATGGTTCATCTTAATAGCTTGGGACTCAGACCAGCTACACTAAGAGTGCATGTGGCAGCTGTCTCTGCCTTCCTTTCAGCAGGCAAGCATTCTTCCCTTTCAGCTGATCCTTTATTTTCTAAATTTTTCAAGGGATTGCTTCATACCATTCCCCCCCCTTCGGGGACCCTGCCCCTGCTTGGGACCTTAATGTTTGCATTGCTCAGTTTATGCAACCCCCCCTTTTGAGCCTTTGTCCTCAGCAGAGCTTAAGTACTTGACTTGGAAAACTGTTTTCTTGGCGGCCATCACTTCTGCCAGACGCATAAGTGAGTTACAGGCCCTGTCAGTGGAGCCTGATTTTATCTCTTTCCATAGAGATAAGGTGGTCCTCAGGACTAATAAGAAGTTTTTGCCTAAGGTGGTTTCAGATTTCCACCTTAACCAGTCTATGTCTCTTCCTGTTTTCTTCACTGACCATTCCTCCTCTGGGGAGAGGACGCTGCACAGTTTGGATGTGAAAACGGCCCTTAGCTACTACATAGAGTGCACCAAGGGTCACAGGTTTGACTCCCTCCAGCTGTTCCTCACTTATGGTGAGGTTGGTAAGGGAAAACCTGCCACTAAGAGATATATTGCCAGGTGGATTGTCTCTTGCATTCAATTTTGCTATGAAAAACTAGGTAGGATCCCACCCTCAGGCCTGAGGGCTCACTCTACCAGAGGTACAGCTGCTTCCCTGGCTGCTGCCAGGGATATTCCTATCTTAGAGATTTGTCAAGCAGCCACCTGGAAAACAGTACACACTTTACAAGCATTACCTCTGGATATCCAGGCTAGGAGTGATGCTTGGTTTAGCACAACAGTGCTTCAGAGCCTATTCCTAAGTAGGTTCTGTCCCTCCTCCGTGGAGGTACTGCTTGGTAGTCTGCAGTATGTCAGAATACAGCAAGACTTCATGTTGTTTGAAGAAAAAATTACTCACCTTAGTAATGTTGTTTCTTCTAATGGAGTCTTGCTGTATTCTGACCCCCCGCTCCCTCTCAGAACCTTTGGTTTTAGGATGTGGGTGGGCAGTAGCAGTGTTGGCACTCGGGAGGTGCCCCCATTCCTTATTTTCTCACCCCTTTAGTTTGGGTGTGTGGGTGCTGTGTTTTGTTTTATTTTTTGGGTTTCCTGACTTAAGTCTTTGTTTTGGGACCAAACAAATCTTTTTATTATATTTAGTAGCCAGTTGGCTAATGTAAGTTTACAGTTTCCACACAGGACACTCAGTGAGTATAGCTTGTAAAGATCTGACAGTTTGAGTTCAAACAGCAACAGACAGCGTCTCAACTGAGCTCGAGCTCAGCGTTCCATGCCTGGCATGGAAAGTTAACTCTTTCATCTCCGGGGCAGTTCAAAGGTTGGACATCACTGCAATATGTCACAATACAGCAAGACTCCATTAGAAGAAACAACATTACTAAGGTGAGTAATTTTTTCTTTGGGCCCATTCCTCGAGGAATTCTGAAAGTCTGCCCCCTACTTGAGGATGGGCCCGCATGGTCTCATTGTGATTTTTTTTGTTGCTATTTCCGGTGTCTGTGGTGCTTCCACTTCCGCCGGAACCACCCCCTCTGAAATTACGCTGGTTTCGGGAAAACCAAGTTCTTTTCCCTGAAAAATTTGAGTTTTGCCCTTTGTTGTAACCTCTGTCATGAAAATTGCGTCTTGATCCCGAAGACCACGCTTTGCCCCGGCCCCTGGACTGGGGTATGTGCACCTTAGCCATTTCACCGGATTCCTTCACTGCCTCCTTCAGTGTTGATCCGAACTGGAGGTTGCCTTCGTAGGGTGCATTCACCAAATGGCGCTTTGAGGATGCATCCGCTTGCCAGGCACGTAGACATAGGTTGCGGCGAGCCAAGGTTTGGTAGAATATGGTCCGTGAGGCACACCTGACTGCCTCTTCTGACACATCTGCTGCATAGGCTGAGGCCAACCCCATTAATTACAGCTGATGGATAATGAGGGAGTTCTTTTCTGGATCCTCTGCAAACTGAAAAGCTAAATCTGATGCCCAGGATAGGGTGGTTGTGGCGGGGAATAGGTTTGCCGTGGCTGCCTTGAGAGAAATTGCTGAGGCTTTGAAGGCTTTTTTGAGTGAGGAGTCCACCTTTCTGTCTACTGGGTCCCTTAGAGAAGCCCCTCTTTCAGCTGGGATGACCGTTTTCTTGGTTAGGTTAGTAAACAAGGGGTCGATTCTGAGGCAGTCTAACCACTTCTCGGATTGCTTCTTGTCAAACTTCAGAAGTTTAGAGATCCATTGGGAGACCGGATATGCGTGTTGTGGGCCTTGCCATTCCTCTTTTAGCGGGTCCTCAATGGCGGGAGGGATAGGGAAGGCAGTAGCCGGTTTGGAGGCAGATGCCAAGCAAAAAGTCTGTTTCGGTTGGGAAGTGACAGGTGGAGATGCTCCGAAGTGTGTCTTGGATATGACCTTTTTTAATGAAAAAGTCTAGGTCCTCCAGGTTAAAATTTCTGGATGGGGAGTCATCAGAATCTGATGAGGAGCCTACTGTCTCCCTCAGTGGAAGAACTGGTGACCGAGGAGTTCGGGGAAAATCCCCTGCGACGTTTGCCCTTGTGCATGCCCCTACACCTGCTCTGGGAACGAGACCTTTTCTTCCCCTTGTGACGAGAGGAATGGTGATCATCCTCCTCGGATGATCTACCCTGGTCTCTGGATTTCTTCTTCTTCTTGTTGGAGCGATGCGAGGATAGCGCCCGTCCGGAAGAGGATGGGGTCCTTTTCTTTAGCCTTTTATGGGGTCTCATATCAGGGGACCCCGGAAGCTGCCATTCAAAGCAAGAAGGGCCCATCACAAAAGCCCTATTTAACCTGTCTATAAGTTCGGGGTCCAAGGAGGGGGTCGACAGTTGTGTATCCCTGGTCATTGCTGCTCGCTTCGACCTGGAAGTAGCCGGTCATTCAGATCTTTCTTGTATATTTGTCTGTGTCAAGAGAGAGGTTGTCTCTGCTGAGCCCTCCCCGTTAGCAGCCGCTGCCTTTTCATATGTGAGGCAGAGTGAGCCAGCAAAGGTGATAATAGTGGGGATTTGCAGCATTGACATTTTGTGCCCCTGCTAGATTTTTCGGTGGCCATGATTCTGAAAACCAGTGTTGGTGCTGTCCTTTTAAGAACCGCTCCTTCCCAAAGTACTGAAATCCTATCCCTTAAGGTACACTGTTGCTGCTTATTTTTGCACAAGCACAGAAATCCTGTCTTTGTGGTAAAATCCTGGTGTTTGTAATGCACCTTTGCAGAAGCACCAAATTCCTGGTCTTTGTGTGTGGTACCCTGCTGTTTATGGGTGGGGGGGGGAGAGAAGGTTCACAGGCGCTAATCCCCCAGTCCCAATCCTGCTTAGCACTGCTTGACTCTCCACTCGATGTCTTCTTTTAGTGCTCGTCGACAAACAGCCTGGCACGTGGAATGTGCTACAGCTGCGAGGCCTCCTCAGCGCTCATCGATGGGTGCCTGGTGCTAGAATTGCACCAAAGAGATGTGCAGTCGATGAGTGGCTGAAACGTTTCCCCGAGCCATTCATTGACTGGAAAAAAAAAGCACTGCTGGGCTCAATAAACGCTCCTGTGCTGAGCGGTGCCTTGCCAGGGATTTCTCTGCTTGCTCCTGTGTTGCTTTGGCCCCCTCTCCTAGCGACCGTTAATCGTCCGAAAATCGCAGGAAGAAGGGGGCTGCAGTGAGGTGGGGCCGGTCTGTGCAGCTTGCAAGGCTGAGCCTGGATCCCACTTTGGGTGTTGGCGCCTTTCTAAAAGTACAGAAAATTGAAATATTAGAATGAAACTTACAGTCTCTTCAGCCCTGCCATGTGCGACAGGGGTCTGCTGCAGAGTACCTGTTTCACTGGAGGCAGGAAGTAAACTGGAGACAACCGGATGTGGAGGGCTTCTTATTCCCCCTGCTGCAGAGCTTTAGTCCTGCCTACCACAAGCATCAGGGCGTACAACCCAGGCGTAAGGAAGCCAGGAGACCAGCTTAGGAGAGAGAACAACTTTTGGATCTGCTGAAAAAATTACTGCGCATCCAGGCAGGATTATCCTGACAGCCAACCACGCTAAAACCTATGGGATACAAGGAAGTGAGGTATGACAAAAGGCATAAGATATGATATGGTTATATAGCCATTGTCTCCACTACATGTACTATAGAAACAACAGGAAGTAAGGTTCACTCCACCTGGATTGGTGCTCAAAAGTCCCAGCACTACAGGCACAAACAATAAAGGACTTACAACTCTGTGTCAAAAAGAATGTCCAGTATCAAATTCCTTCACTGCAAAATATGTATTTGTGCAAAAGGCAAATGTGCAATAAGCTGTTGTAGCCCTATTGCACATTTGTATTTTCGCACATGCACAAACAAATATTTTTCAGTGAAGGAATTTGATTCTGGACATTCTTTTTAACACAGAGTGCCAAGTCCTGTACTACAGATTCTAGGTGGTAGGGCTTCTGATACATTTAAACTTCACAACAACCGAAACATCATTTGAAATACATAAACAGCACCTCTAACGTATAAAGATTGATGAAATCTGTACAGGTTAATACTGACTAAACTTTGGTGGTATGATGATATAAGAATACCTAGTCAGTCTGGCTCCAGTAGAGAAAATGTCAGCATAAACCCTGACACTCTAATGGAGCCCCCCTACTGAGTTATACAAGGCACCAAATCCCTGGTCCCGAGCTTCATAATCTGTGCCATTTTAAAATAAAAAAAAAAAAAAAAAACTAGTGTCAGTTAATACAAGTATTGTTAAGCACAGCTAGTATGGAAAGTGTACCTTATATACATTATTAGGAAAAAAGGTGAGTCCAGAAGTAAAGTCCATATATGTGTCCCCATCTAGATATGCGCTTCTCAGAAAACAGTTACCAACTTCAACAAAGCAACAGTTTGACCAGGTATCTGTCGCCTTCATCTGAATCGTTGAACAGATCTTGTCCCTGAGGCACTTTGTTTCAAAACTCTGCCATGTTGCCGTCCACTTCCTTCCGCACGTTGTCTGGGTCGTTCAACTGATAGGTATGCAAAGTAATATGGAGACGAGCCGGGGCTAACAGAGAGTGGGCTACCCCAGCCCCTGCAGTTGCCTTCACAGAGGATCAAACAGTTTATGGCGGCTGCAAGTAGCATAGGACCAATCAAGAAAAATTTTAATCTCGTGGCCTTCCATAGTAGGTGGGTAATTTGCTCTTGCCCACTGTAGGATTGAGTTCCGGATTTCAGGGCCCACCACAGTTAGTATTGTTCAGGTGGCTTCTCAGTTGTCTTGTACCTGTCTGAATTTAATTCAGTAGGCACATTTGAGGGTGTCAAGGCCTGGCTGTTCTTCAGGAAGAATGTTAGTTCTAACACCAGGAATTCTTCAGTGTGCCTAACTCTTGTAGCCAACCCTCAGTGTTGAACTGCCCAGAGAATGGTACTTATGCAAATGATGGAACACTCATTGGCTTGTGCTGCTGTTCAAACTGCTGCCCTTACCAGCTGCTGCGTTCTGTAACGCTCAGATTTCATTCTCCGCCTGCCTAGTAAGATGCCTCTGAGGTCGCTCCTCAGAGTAACTGTATTTACGTTTGTTTTTCATGAAAAAACAGTATACCATATTATTTTTACTTTATCTGCTGCCTTTATCCTAGTTTTATTTAGTTTAGCACTAGTTTTAGTTTGAATTTACTTTAGTTTGCAGTTCCTCTTTGGTTGCTAATAACCGCTGAGGAACCGGAGTTAGCTCTTTATTTCTTGACATTATTTACCTTTTGGTATATATAAATATGTGTATATGTGTGTATGTATGTATATATATATGTGTGTGTTTGTGTGTGTGTGTATATATATATATGTATGTGTATATATATAATATTCGTTTAACCTGGATCCATTCTGTAACTTTTTCTGTTATTTTTAATTATTTCTGTCAGATTGTCTTTTTTTCTCCCCCTTCAGGAACCAACCGTCTCCACTCGGTGGCTTGACAGGAATCAGAATTTGTGTGTAAAAAAAAAAAAAAAAAAAAATATACAACCTTCGGTTTAGGGTCCAAAGTTTAAACTTGTTTTGTGTTTTTTGTTAACTATGTCAGATAGGCCAAAAAAGAAAACTAGGCCTACTGGATTTAAAAATTGCTTGGAGTGTGGAGAGGTGTTTGCAAAAGTGGACAAGTGTGATTTGTGCCTGCTTTGTTTAGGTGACTCCCACTTTAAAGCTGACTGTGAGACTTGTAAAACATTTCCAACCAAGACCGTTGAAAAAAGGTTGGAACATTTTAAAAAGAAAATGGCTTCTTCCTCGGTTCCGGGGGATCAGGGTTCAGATCAACCGAGTTCCTCTTTCTCTGAAAAAGATAATGCAAAGGATTTGGAACCTACTGCACTGGATAAAGAGGAGCCATCTACACCAAAGTGAACTGGGGAACTGGCTGGTGACTTGGTTCCAGCAAAAAAGAAACATAAACAAAAACGCACTGATCCTCCTGCTGAAAAAGAAAGGGAGCTCCTGGTGCAGAAACCAACAATGCAAACAACTGGAGCGATTTCTCAGGCTCTGCAGATGCTCTAAGCTCTGCAAACCACAGCTTCACAAGGGCTGTTACTGGTTCCTGTACAATCAGTACCGGTAAGCCCAACGGTTCTGGCAGCGGTTCTGCCAACGGTTCCCTTATCGGTTCCAGGATCCATTCCTTTGGTCCAGGATCCGGTTTATGAGGAATATGGCGGATAGGAGGAAAAAGATGAAGGGGAACTGATGGAACTGGAGATTTCTCCAGACCAAGAGTTTGACCCTCCTCCCAGGCTGCCTGAGGATTACTCCTCTCATTACACATTTGTGAAGCAAATGGTAGAAGCCCTTGATCTTGCCACTACTGAAACTGTGGAAGATGAGGATGAGGTAGAATTCTTGGATATGATGGACTTGACACCCACCAAAAGGTTATTGCTTCCTATCAACAAATCTTTAAAGAAGCAAGTTCTAAAGGTTTTAGAGACCCCTAATTCTGTTCTGCCTATAGACAAAAAAGCTGATAAGAAATATCAGCTTGTTAGGTCAGGGGCTGAGTTTTTATTTTCCCACCTGGACTATGAAGGGTTGGTGCAAGCTGCAGCCTGTGACAGGGCTAGGGTGCCACTGGCATCACATCCACCTGAGAAAGACTCTAGAAAGATTGACATAATGGCAAAGAAGGACTACGTAGCTGTTTCTTTGGCCATTAGGCAGGTGAACTATATAGCCTATGCTGCTCAATACCGAAAAAACACTATGGCAGTCAGTGATGGCAATGGTGGATAAAGCTCCTGCAGGCTTGGCAGCTGACCTAGCAGAGACTGCCAGTTGTGGGTTAGAAGCCACAAAGTATCAGTTTCACAAGGCAGTAGATGCCAGTGACATTGCCGCCAAATGGATGGCACTTACAGTGGCCCTGCGTAGGTTTGCTTAGCTTAGAACCACAAACCTCTCTGAGGATACCCAGACCAAGGCCATGAATTTCCCATGTGAAAATAATTCACTATTTGGGGATAAGACAGAGGCTTACATGAAGGGGGACGACTACAAGACCACCTGTAAAAGCAGTTCAGCTAAGGAGAAGCCTTCAGCCTCCTACAGGCCACAGGGAAGGGGAGATAGAGGCAGGTCAGCTTATGGCAGGCCTTTATTCCAGGCCCAGACCACCCCAGAATACCCACAACAGAGAGTCTGTTTTGGGGGCAGAAGGGGCTCCAGATGTGGGAATCGAGCCACCCAGGCTCATTCCCAACTGAAGCAGAATCCCTGACGTGTCTGCTAGGGTCGCCTCCCCACTGCCAGAAGGGGGCAGACTGACTCACTACTCCCAGGCTTGGAAAAACAAAAACATTACCACAGACAAGTGGGACCTGGAAGTAGTGAGTCAGGGTCTGGCCCTGTTATGCGATGGGTTATGCCTCACTACTATCCCACGTACACATTATAATTATTTCTGGTCACTTATACTGTGATACTGCTATATGCACTAATATATAGATGTAGGTACCCATCGTACAAGCATGGGTACTAGGATGTGCTTTACTGCCAACATATGCTTCTATATGTTATGTTTACATTATTTTATATGCTGTTTTACTGTTATTTATGTTTTACACTTGTCATGCATGATATATTTGGGCTGGCAGTATAACCTAGAGGTTAGAGAAACGAGGTGTGAATGAGCTTGAGACATCCAGCCGACCAGACCCTAGTTTGATTCTCACAACCTCCACTTGAATACTGTGCGACTCTTGAGAAAGTCACTTAACTGCCCAGGGCGTCCCTGAAAACAGGCACTTGTGCATAGTGGGCCTTACCCGGTTACCAAAGACTAAAATAAATAAATATATATTATACCTCGTTATAATGCATTTACCTAGGTTATGTTTGTCGTTTGTGTATTCTATACACATATATTCTGGCCCATATCACTGATAAGAGGACCTTTATGGATTATCAGTGATTACTGTATATTCTTATATACTTATTATCATATAATCATATGTAGTTGTCACAAACGCACTTCGCTGGTCAGGCCCTCTGCTCCCACGGTGCCAACCTCAAAATGCAATAGTGTGAACAGGTGGACAGACTAGGTAACCCTCCTTTCTGTTTTGGGTCCGAATCACCTATTAGCCTCGAGTTCTGGAGGTATTCAAACTGTGAACCTTATGTTAGCATACCCAGTTAACACGCTCAGATAATATTCTCTTTGGGGGATGCAATATAATCTTTTGTCCCAGGGCACCCAGCCATGTACCCAAAATGAACCCTTTCAACTCTATATGAGACCCAGGTATTTCTTACCTTAAGCAAGCTTGGTAACACAATTAAGCTCTTAACAGCTCTCAGCTTTAAACACAGGTTCAGCAATCACATGCAAAAAGGACTGAGAAGACACAGACAGTATAATAAAGAAAATGTTTGCTAAAAAGTTTAAAACAGGTGAAATAAAATACAGAACAAATATCAAGAGCTCACAATTGCACAAAACAAATGGGAAGTTACAGAACAAAAACTTCTGCCATAAACACTTAATTTCTTTCCTATCTGCAGTAGTGGTTACCATAAGTGCTTTCAAGTACAGAGAGAGTCTCTTGAGTCCAAAATGATCTGCCACTGTTTTCCTCTGATAGCTGTTCATTAGAAACACCATCTCCCCTTCCCTTTTGTGAGGTCAGCTAGATCCTCCCTTAGAGTTAATTCTAACATGGTTTCCTACAAGGAGATATTTTAATTTAATGTGACCATCAGCAAAAAGCCATTTCCCAGATATGACAGTCTTTGATCAAACATTTCTCTTTGAACTTAACCCACACTCTGTCACTAATTATTGGCTATGTGCTAAAACAATGCTTCTCTTACTACTACGTCATAAATACATACATAGGAAGCAACTTCAAAGGCAGCACCAGGTAATAAAGGATAATACACTGTCTCTCTGGAAGGATGTCTTAATTAATGGTTTCCTCTGGTCTTTTCTCACATCCTGCAGTTTTCCTCATACTGACATCGTTTGTGGTCAGAGGTCAAGTCTCTCACTGCAGCCTGGGTGTCAGGCAGACAAGCACATACACAGATCATTTATTTATAGTACAAATATCATACATATAGCCATAAGCAGGTGGCAGAGCGTCAGTCTTCCCACCTAGATTGAATTAAGGTGCTCTATCCCCTGCATGGGATGAGCTCCCTTAGTCGGTTCATTTCTCATATTGACGCAGCAAGCCATCAGCATTTTCACTGGCCACCCCTGCCCTGTGTGAGACCATCATGTCATACCCTTGCAAGGCCATCTTAGTAATCTACCATTTGCTTTACCCATTTGTGCCAGCCAAACCAGGGGGTTGTGATCAGTTTGTACCTCAAAACGCTGCCCATATAAGTATGGCTCTAACTTCTTTAGGGCCCACAACATGGCAAGACACTCTTTTTCCACAGTAGAGTAAGCCTGCTCCCTGGGAAGTAACTTTTTACTCGGGTACACTATGGGGTAATCTTTCCCTTGGTTGGACTTCTGACTCAGCACTGCCCCAATACCCACATCTGAGGCGTTGGTCTGGACTTGCCAATACAGGAGCACTGCACAGTGCCTCCTTCAGTCTGGTAAAGACTTTTTCACAGGCTCATTCCCAGGTAATTTTCATAGGAATCCTTTTCTTTAACAAGCCAGATAGGGGAGCGGCCAGGGCACTGTAATTTGGTACAAATTTCCTATAGTACCGTGCTGTCCGCAGAAAACTCCTGACCTGCTTCTATGTTTCTGGTCTGGGCCATGCCTTGATTGCCTCTATTTTCACTTGGTTAGGACGGAGCTGACCCTGGCCTACAGCATTCCTGAGGTATGCCACTTCAGCCATGGCCACCTGGCACTTCGCAGCTTTGACAGTGAGCCCGGCCCTCTATATCCTGCCCAGCACTTCCCTAAGGTGGGACAGGTGTTCCTGCCAGCTGGCACTAAAGATGGCAATGTCATCCAGGTATGCCACGGTGTACACCTCGGCACCTCTCCTTTATTTCTGCCCAAGTACCCTCATCCTGGAAACATGCTGTGGTTCTTCCTCTCCCCAAGGTTGTGCTCACATCCACTCCTGGCAACTATTGCCACATTTCCTCCTTCCTACCCTTGCCAAACTTCAAGAACATTTAGTTCTCTCTCAGCTATTGCCCTTCCTCTCCAGTTCCTCCTTCTTCACCCCTTCCAATCTGGTTTTCGGAAGGACCACTCAACAACCACTTCCTCCTCAGGCTTACTGACTCCGTCTTTTCAGGGATGGGCGATGGCCTGATCACTTCAGCCATCTTTGTCGACCTAGCCAAAGCTTTCAACACTGTTTCCCTCCCTGCTTCTTGGTTCCTTCTCCTCAGCTGGCCTTGCTCCGTCCAGCCACCAGCTGGTTTAAATCCTACCTCATTGGCAGGACCCAATCTGAGAATCCTTGATTCCATCTCCACTCCACTCCCCATCAACACTGGTGTCCTCAGGGCTCAGTGCTTGGTCCTACTCTTCTCCATTTTCTTAATGATCTTCCCACAGCCTGCTCATCCTCATCTATCCACATGTACGCTGACAATACTGTCTTATACAGTTCCAGCAAAAACCCTGCTGCTGTGGAAACCAGCTTACAGCATGACATCAACCAAGTTCAGCTCTGGTTTACTTCTCACCAGCTTTTTCTGAGCACCAAGAAGACCGTCTCAATGACCTTTGGCACCAGGCAGGGACTCTCTAGGCTCCCGGCCCTACCCACCTTCCACACCCTTGATGGGACCATCTTGGAGGACACCACCTCATTTAGATATCTGGAGGTTTGGCTGGACCAGCACCTCAACTTCTCTGTGCATATAGATGCTATCCTGAAGAAACTGCGCCCCAAGCTTGGTGCTCTGTACAGGAATCATAGTTGCATCCCACTGACTGCGAAGCGTGAAATTGTCCAGAAGATGATACTTCTCATCTTTGACTAATCTGACGTAGTCTATGGTGCTGCTCCCAGATCTTCCCTGACCAAGTTGGACACTCTCTTTAACTCCTTTGCCACTTTGCTCTCGACTCCCTTCCCGCTCCACCACTGTGAACTCTATCGCTCTTTAACCTTCCTTTCACTATCTCACAGATGCATCTTACACTGTGCCAAACTAACCTCTAAATTCTGGTTGGAGTGTTCCCCTCCTCTCTCTCATCCTCTGTCTCCACTCCACCTCCCCCACCCACTCTCTCAAATCTAATGACGCCCGCACCTTGACAGTCCCTCATCTCCATCCTCATTGGTCAGACTGGTTTCGTACATCGTTTCCCTAAAATCTGGAATCCCACCCCACCCCCAGAATATGACACTCCTCCAACTGCTCCTTACCTGTGCCCTTCACAATTGCCTCTCCCTCAGCTGTTCCTGCTTTAAACCTCCTTAATACCCATCCGCAGTTTCTGCCTTCCTACCCTGACACCTCCCCTCTGCAGGGTTCTCAACATCCTGAAGGGGAATCGAAATGGCTACCCCTTCTCCTCCTATTCAGTTGTTGCCTCTCCCCCTGCCCTTCTGGATCACCTGTGTGCACAACCTGCCCTGTCCTTCTTACTCCAACAGCACTTGCGTAGTACCTCGAGCCTGCTCCTGGTACACTCATGCACTATAATGGTTCTCTTGCATTATTACTGTTTTCTACGTTTATAAGTTCTTTTGAATGATTTTGGACATGTATTGTAATTTACCCAATGTTCCACTACTGTTTCTTGTACAATACCTTGTGTTCCAACTGTTGCATGATCTTACAATATTGTATTGTTTGTAATACCCATATGCTATTGTAACTGATCATCCTTCACAACCGTATGTAACCCCTTCTCCCCAGGTTGCACCATGAGATGAGCAACTTGTTGTTCAGTGTGCCCTCCTGGTGAGACATTTCAATAAATAAATTTAACACCTGGTTCACCAACCTTTGGAAACTGGCCACGCATTCTTCATTCGAAGGCATACTTTAAATTCAAATAACCCTATTGGAGTGATGAAGGCTGACCTCTCCCTAGCTCTGGCAGTTAACTCTGCCAATACCCTTTGTCAGGTCAATAGTTGTAGGTAAGTCGCCCCTCCCAGCTTGTCCAGTTCATCCATCCGTGGCATTGGGTGAGTGTCTAACTTTGTGACTGCATTCAGTCCACGATACTTCACACAAAAACCAGTAGAGCTATCTGGCTTGGGAACAAGGACTACGGGTGAGGCCCAGGGGCTGTGGGATTTCTTAATTACCCCTAAATCCAGCATTTCCTCCACCTCCCTTCTAATGTCCTTTTGCACAGCCTCTGAAACCCGACGTGCTGTTCGCCGTATGGGCACCTGCGTCCCTGTCTCCACATTGTGCGTCGCTATGGGGATCACTCCAGGTTTGGCACTAAACACTGGGGCAAAGTCTGCTAAAATCTCCCTTACCTCCTGGATCTGGTCCGGGGTCAACTGGGCTGACAATTTAATTGCCTCCACAGAGGACTCCCTCTTGCTTTCTTCCAGCAAGTCCAGAAGGGGGTCTCTCTCGTCCATCCCTCCCCAGGACTACACACTACAAACACATCAGCCCTATTAGCATATGGCTTCATCATGTTGATATGGACATTCTTTGTGTTTTTGTTCTGTTAGGTAACTCTATAATGTAGTTAACATCATTTACATGTCTGACTATTTTGTATGATCTTGCCCACTTGGCCTGCAGCTTGTCTTCTGGACGGAATTAGGACATAACTTCCTGACCCATCGTGTATGAGCAAGCGCTGGCTCTCATGATTGCACCATACCTTCTGTTTTTGTTGGGCCACTGCCAGGTTGTTCTGGGCTGTCTCCATAAGCTCCTTCAGCTTTTCCTAAACCTAAGGACATAATTCATTATGGGAGTTCCCTGGGTGGCGTGTTTGCCTTCCCAGTCCTCCCTGATTAAGTCTAGGGGCCCACGTACCCAGCGTCCATATAAGAGCTTGAAGGGAAAAACCCTGTCGACTCTTGGGGCACCTTCCTGTATGCAAACAATAGGTGGGGAAGGTATTTCTCCCAGTTCCTCCTATGCTGTTCAGCAAATGCTTGGAGCATTGACTTAAGGGTACCATTAAACCTTTCCATAAGCCCATTGGCTTGTGGGAGATAGGGTGTTGTACATCTCTGGACCACCCCACACTTCTCCCACAAACATTTAATCAGATCCGACATAAAGGAACCCCCTCGATCAGTGATGGCCTCCTGCGGAAACCCAGCATGAGAGAAAATCCCAAGTAAGGCATCTGCCACTTTGTCTTCAATGAGGATAGGGCGACTGCCTCTGGATACCGGATGGCGTAATCCACCACAGTCAGGATGAACCTCTTCTTGGAGGGCTGGGAGTATTTAAAGGCCCCACAATATTCATTCCACCTGCTGGAATGGCTCTTCCACTATGGGTAAAGTAATTGGGGCAGCTTGGCTTCTCTTACCCACCTTCCTATTTCTTGGCACCGTGACAAGACCTGCAATACTCCTTCACCTGCTGGGTGAAGTTGGGCCAATAGAAATTCTGGGCCAACCTCTGCGTAGTGCGTGCGATTCTCAGATGACCAGACAAATTAATATCGTGTGCAGTCTTGAGCAACTGCTTACGGTACCCCTTGGGAATGACAAGCTGCCTGCCTAGCACCACTCCCTCTGTCTTAGCATCCTGTATATTCATCAGTCCATTTTCCCAATAAACTTTATGTTTTCTGTCACCTCCCTGTGCTCCGTCAGAGTCTGCCCAAGCCCTCAGGGTCACTTTTCTGAACAGCTGCAAACTCCTACACATTCTCAAGGCATGGGACAGGTCCCTTTCAGTGTCTAAACTAGGGTCCCTAGCTCTAGCATCAAGTAGCAGTGGATCTGCAAGAAACAGCAAGGGCTGCACTTGATGCCACTAAATATGAATTCCATATGGCAGTGGACGCCAATGACACAGCTGCCAGGCTAATGGCATTAGCTGTCTCCCTTAGGAGATTTGCATGGCTCAGGGCCACCAACCTTACTGCAGATACACAGGCCAAGGCAATGGATTTCCCTGTGGAGGATAAATCATTGTTTGGTGATAAAACTGAAGCATACATGAAAAAAGTAGAGGAATAAAGTCTACATTTCATAGCAGCTCAAAGGACAGACCTTATACTTTCTATAGATCCCAGAATAGGGGAGGCAGGGTAGGTTCCCCCAAACCCTCTTTCCAGACACAGGCCTCTGAACCACAACAGCAGGTAGAGAGGTATTTCAGAGGAAGGGGCAGGAGAGCGATGAGAAGAGCTTCTCCCTCTCCTCAGCCTCAGACACTACCCTCACAGAACACCTGATGGGCTGCTTCAGGTCGCATCTCCCCTTTGTGGAACTACCAGTGGGTGGCAGATTGGCTCACTACCTCCAAGGGTGGCATATTATCACCACAGATGGGCTTCACTCAACTTCATCTCATTTCCTTTCCCAATTTGGGAACAAGAGCTTTCACACCAGTCACCCTTGCAGAGAGGATTTTACTGGACACAGAGGTCAAACACCTTTGTTCAATCAAAACAGTGGAACAGTGCCCCTAAACCAAAGGAGCAGAGGGTTATATCCACATATTTCTTCATAAGAAACCTATTTTGGATCTCAGAACATTAAAAGACACATTTTCGAAGCCAAAAAGCTTCAGAATGCCACTCTGGCATTAATCATTCCCACAGGCTGGCATCAGGTCAGTATCAATTGGCGACACTTTTATTCAGCCTAATCTCTGCTTCAAGGCCTACAAAAAAAAAAAAAAAAAACTTTTTGTTTCCTCTTCCTGGACAATTAGTTGATAGTGGATCAGTCCCTGCAATGTGCAGAGCACTTCCTGGCTCTGACAAAATCCCTGTTTTCTCATAAATGACCAGAGGTCCCAGCAAAAACAACAGTATAAGTACTGGAGTTTATTGGAGCAGAAATGAATAACACCCTAGGCCATGGGACACGGTAAACAATATCCTGCAAATGGCAAACTTGTTGTACCTGAAAAACCCAAATCAGCCAGAGAATTCCTCAGGCTACTGGGCACAAGGTAGCTGCCCCCCACAGTGGCTCTGGGTGCTAGATTTCGTAGGAGAAACATCCAGGTCTACCTAGGACAGTGCTAGTCACAAAGAACAGATTCTGTCCAGGATGGCTTCAGTCACCCACATCCTCGTACAGGTACTGCAGTGGTGGCTGGACAAACAAAACCTTAGAATAGGTGTGTTTTTTTTTTTTTTTCTTTACAAGGGAACATTTTTTCCTTAATTCTCACATCAGATGCTTCACTTTTAGATGGGAAGCACACAGGTTTGATCATGCAGCAATTGGCTCATGATCTCCCCAAGAGTTCCTGTTACACACAAACCCCTTAGAGCGCAGGACAGTCTACCTAGCTCTTCAGGCATTTGCCCCACATCTTCAAAACAGGTTGGTGCAAGTCAGTATGGGCAACACCACAATTATGTACTACATAAACAGGTAGTAACCAGGTCAGCCCCACTGTGCACAGGAGCAGTGGGGCTGTGATCCATGACATACTCTCTGAAAGTATCCTAATCAGCCATGCACCTGCAGCAAAACACAATGTTTTGTCAGTTTCCCTCAGCAGGACCACTACTAGTGGTGCCTGAACACTCAGATGCTCAGTACAATCTTCAGGGGATGGGGCACCCCAGAGGTGGATCTTTTTGCCTTGGTGGAAAACCACCAGGGATCAGTGTACTGTTGCAGGCCTCTTCTCAGGCTCAGACTCCTCCTGGAGGTGTGGGCCCTTGATTGGACAGGGGAGTTTTCTATATGCCTTTCCTTCTTTTCCCATTCATTTTCAGGACCCTGCTGAAATTGAGATACCAACCAGAAACAAAGATATTAGTTTCACTGAACTGGCCAAGATAGCACGGGTACTTGCTTCTCTTAACTCTGTCAGTAGTTCCTCCAAGTCACTTGCCTAGGAGGCACAATTTGCTGACCTCCTCTCAAGGCAGGATCCTGTATTGTAACCTCGAATCACTGAGGCTCAAAACTTGGCTCTTGAGGAATTAGAAGTTGCTAACCTTAGACTGCCAGAGCCGGTATTGCCAGTGCTTAAGGGTTCCAGGAAACCTTTTTTACCAATAAAACATATTCCTCTAAGTGGAGGGGGTTTCTTGTATATATGGGTTGCTGGAAAGGGTATTTATTGACCCCTTCAAGGCTGGCTTGTTTTTTTTTTTTTTTGCCTAGACTGCCTGACACACTTACAGTCTCTGCTTACTTTTCTGCTGGTAAAGAGAGAGCCATGGCCTCTCATCTGGTCTTCAGAAAATTTTAAAGGCCTTCAGCTTTCGTCACCTCCACTGAGGAACCAGTTCCGTCCTGGAATCTGAATTTCTAGGGACATGGATATGTTGTTCATCCACACTCTCTGGCAGGTATCCTTGGCGCTTTAATTCTTGTCGGAAGGTTCAAGCTGGCTCCTCCACCCACCTGGGTGGTAAAACTCTTAGCTCCGCCCATGACGCCAGATCTTCCTTACCGCTTGGAAGCTCAGGTTCCCTCCTTAGCGCTCTGCCTTTTAGACTGGATCCTAATTCTTCGGTTCGTCCGAACTTGATTTTGAAGTTTTCTAAACTTCGGTCTTCATCTTCCCTCGCGGCTGCGATGGACAAATCTGTTCCCGGGTTTCGGAGGTGCCCTTGCGGGCAGAAAATGTCCAGGACAGATCCGCACTCCACGTGCATCTACTGCTTAGGCCTAGATCACGACCCGCAGGCTTGCGAGTTATGCCGTTCTTTCTCGGCCAATGTTCTGGAAGATCGTGCTGCCCATTTGAAGCTCGGGCGCCCCGAGAAATGTTCTCCACTGGTAAAATCCAAAGAGGCTCGTTGGGTGGTATCCGTGGCGGCTGGCTCGGCTGAGCAGCTCGAGCAGATGATCGCCCTCGAGGAGGAGGCGGCCCAGGCTGCATCTTCTTCCTCCTCGGCCGCGGCATTTATTCTGCTCTCTCTGAGTTCCTCGTATACAGCTTCGTTCAAGGAGCTTTGCCAGTCCCTTTCCACGAAAGGAGAGGGGCCTACGGGACATTCTTCTTGGCCCAAGAAAAGGGAATCGAAAGGTAAGTCCCATCGTTGGCGTTCGTGGGAGTGGAAGAGGTCCCCCTTCCCGGGCAGTCGACGTCGGTTGAGGTTGCGGCTGAGGCCGCTGGTTCACCAGTGCCCCGCCAGGCCAGCCTGCCGAGACTCCTGTCGGCAAGTCGAGATTTTCTTGATCCGTTAGGCGGGCTGTCAACTGAGAAGCAGACAACCCTACTTCACGGTTCCCGGGGGATACCGAGGATCTGCCTGCTCGCCGGGACCGCAGTCCCGGTTAAGTTCCCGAGCCGAGGGAAGAGCGGTATCCCCGCCCCTTCCCAGACCACCACCGGTCCCCGGGGTCTCGGTCTCGGACCTCTTCTCGGTCCACCGTGCCCGCCGACGGCGGTCTCTCGTTACCCGGATAAAGCGGCGACGTTCGCCTCCTCATCCTCCTCATCGGGTGAGGAGGCTACGGCGCAAGTTGCGCTGGCGCTACGAGGATCTTATGTGGCAGCAGTTGCTGTTATCCGGGCCTAGCAGACCCCGGCCATCAAGTGGCTGTCGCCTGAACGGCCGAAGCAACCACTCGTTCCAGTCGAGTTGCCCTCCCTAGGGCCAGTTGCTAAGCTGAAACCAGCTGCTCCACCGATTGTGGTGGAACCTCCGCCTCCACAACCAAAGTCGGGGACATCGACCAAGAATTCTTGGTCGGGTCATGGCCTGCCCCACAGGTTGTCGGTCACCCTCACTCCCGACGTTCCTCGGCAGGTGGAGGGTGGCTCAGGGCCGAGGCAGCTCTTCGCAGACTCTTTGGAATCCGATGATGATTCCTCCCTGTTCTCCAGGCAGTGCGATCTGGAGTCTTCTGGGGCCAGTCAGTGGACGATAGCCCATCGTCCTTCTTGGGTCTGCTTCGACTCATCTCGGAGTCCACTGGGATGCAGCTCGAGCCTGTGTCCAAATGGGCCAAGTATCCCCTGACGGAGATTCTGGACCAAGGGATTCTCCCACGGAGGCCTTTCCGGTGGCTGAGGCCATTGTCAGCCCAGCCTTGGAGCTTTGGCAGCGGCCTGCTTCCTGTCCTGCGCCCTCGGCCAGGATGGCCAGGAAGTATGTGGTCCCTACTGGCTCTTTGCCCAGTTTCTCGGAACACCCCTCTGCTGAGGGGTTAGTCACCAACAGCGTTTTCCGGTGTTCCGATAACGCTTGGGATGTGGACAAGACCCCCGACAAAGAGTCCAAAAAGCTGGACTTTGCCGGGTGCAAGGTGTACGCTGTGTCCTCCCTCGGCCTCTGAACGGCCAGCTCGGCCGTGCTGATGGCACACTTCTCCGACGCCCTCATGGGCTCCCTGGACGAGGTTGTTCCTCATCTCCCGCCTGACCAGCAGACCACGGTCCGCCAGGTGCGGGACCAGGGTAGGGTGGTGGCGAAGCAGCAGCTCCAGACTGCTCTGGACATAGGTGATTCCTGTGCCAGGTCAGTAGCAGCTGCGGTGGCCATGCGATGCAGGGCGTGGCTGAGGATATCCACCTTCATGGCGGATACCCAGCACAAGTTGGCGGACGTCCTCTTCTTGGGGACTGACCTCTTCGGCCCTGGAATGGAGGGACACCTCCAGCGGATCGAGAAGTCCAATGCCACTCTGGACTCGGTCACCTCCGCCCAGAGGGACAAAAGCCGCCGTCAGCAGCAGAAGTCCTTTCGTCCTTCGGTCCCTGCTCCTCGACCGGGCCAGCAGCACCAGCAACAGGGCCAGCAGGCTCGCGCTTGGCGTCCCAAGCCCAAGCCGACGGCTTCCTCCAACAGGAAGCAAGGAGGTAAAGGCCTGGGAGGTCCCTCAGCGGTTCTTCCTCCAAGCCTGCCCAGTGATGAGTTAAGGGTGCCGCCCCAACCTCATCACTCCCCTGGGTTCCCCCATGGGGACGGCTCTACCACTTCCTTTCCGCCTGGTCCGCTATCACCACGGACCGCTGGGTGTTGGAGGTGATAGGAGAGGCTGCCTCTGGAGTTCGAGCAGGTTCTGCCTTTTCAAGCCGTCGCCCCTCGAGGGGGGCCACGGGGTCCGCAGCCTCGCTGTCAGCCCGCTGGGCCGATATTGCCCTGCTCCTCAAAAAAGAGGTAATCAGGAGGGTGGTGGATTCTCCTCCAGACCCGGGTTTGTGTCCAGGTACTTCTGGTCCCAAAACGACGGGGGCTGGCGCCCATTCTCGACCTGCATGACCTGAACAAGTTCCAAGGTCTCGGACCTAAGGATGGTCACTCTGGCTCAGATAATCCCATCCTTGGAACGAGGCATGTGGTTCTGCTCCCTGGACCTCCAGGACGCGTTCTTTCACATCCCAATCCATCCGTCCCATCAGAGGTTCCTCCGCTTCAGAGCGGAGGGATCCCTTTACGAGTTCGGGCCATGCCCTTCGGCCTCTCCCTAGCTCCCAGGGTCTTCACCAAATGCATGGCAGTGGTGACAGCATTCCTGCGGCGCCGAGGGGTCCGGGTGTACCCTTACCTGGATGATTGGCTGATAGCAGCCCCCTCCAGACTGGAGGCGGAGCGGTCCAGAGATCTGGCCCTCCAGGTTTGCTCTCATGTTGTCCTCCTCATCAACGAGGCCAAGTTGGAACTCGTGCCAAAGCAGGTGATTCTGTTCATGGGGCAGATCTTGACTCTCTGCGAGCCAGAGCACGGATCCTGGCGGACAGGGCCGAGGTTCTTTCCTCCTTTGCCCAGTCATTTCTGGTTGGGAAATTGCGCCCTGCCCGGGACTTCCTGCGCCTCCTGGGCCTCATGGCGGCCTGCACCAGCGTGGTCAGTTGGGCCCCTTGGTACATGCGTCCCCTTCAGTGGGGACTGGCCAGCCAATGGTCACAACGCCGCGATCCATTAGACCGGCCCATGGCAGTGACCCAGGAGATGTGGAACGCTCTCCAATGGTGGATCGTTCCAGCACATCTGCAGGAGGGTATCCCGTTCGTCCGCCCCGAGCCGACGGTCTCTCTCTCTCGACCGACACATCTCTGATGGGTTGGGTGCCCATCTCGGGAACACCGAGCACACGGCCTCTGGTCCCCTTGGGAGTCCCGATGCCACATCAACCTGCTGGAGCTCTGAACGGTCCGTCTAGCTCTCACCGCCTTCACTCCGTTTCTACGGGGTCAAGTGGTTCAGGTCCAGACAGACAACACCACGACCATGTACTATCTGAACCGCCAGGGTGGGACGCGCTCCTTGCTGTTATGCAAGGAAGCTCTCCGCATTTGGTCCCTAGTGCGCAGCCTGGAGGTGGATCTCCTAGCCATTCACGTGGCAGGAGCCTCCAACACCCTGGCCGATGCCCTAAGCCGGATAGGGGCTGCGTCTCACGAGTGGTCTCTCCTGCCGGAGGTAGTACAAGATCTCTTCTCCCACTGGGGCACGCCTCAGGTGGACCTGTTTGCCTCCAGGGAGAATGCGAAGCTGAGTCTGTTCCATGCCCACCCCCCTCAGCAGGGCTCGCTGCAGGGGGATGCCTTCTTGAGGCCGTGGACCCCGGGCCTCTTCTACGCCTTTCCCTCATTTCCCTTGATCCACAAGGTGTTTTTCAAGGCGAGGAGGGACAAGGTGCAGGTGATTCTGGTAGCCCCAGATTGGCCCCGCCAGTTCTGGTATCCAGATCCCCTCAGCCTCAGCTCCAGGCTCCCGAGGCGGCTTCCAGCCCGCCCGGACCTGATCTCAGTCAATCAGGGGAAGGTATTCCATCCGGACCTTCAATCCCTGCACCTGACGGCCTGGTTCCTGAGCGGCTAGAGTTCTAGGCTCTGGGTCTTTCCGACGAGGTCCTCCAGCGTCGTTGAGGCGTCCGTAAAGTCGCCAGGAAATGCTATGCCTTCAAATGGAAGAGGTTTTCCATTTGTGTCAGGGAAGGGCTTGGACCCTTCCGACTGCCCCTTGGCAAGCATTCTGGACTACCTGTAGTTAATTTCTCAGCAAGGGCCCGATGCGGCGGACCCTTAAGGTGCACCTGGCAGCCATCTCTGCTTACCGGGCGCGGGCCAGCAAGCAGTCGGTGGCACAGGAGAAGGTGGTCGGGCGCTTTTTCAAAGGCCTTGACCACATTTCCCCTCCGGTGCGAGAACCTCCACCTCTGTGGGATCTACTGCTGGTATTGGCCAAGCTCATGGGCAAGCCATTCGAACCAATGCACAGGTGTGATCTGTCACACCTGTTGTGGAAGACCGCCTTCTTGGTGGCTATCACGTCAGCCAGAAGGATGGGAGAGCTCCAGGCGCTTTCCATCGAGCCTCCCTACCTGGTCTTCCACAGGGACAAGGTTGTCCTGCGCCCCCAACCGAAATTCCTTCCGAAGGTGGTGTCGGAGTTTCACCTTAACCAGGTGTTGACTCTGCCGGTGTCCTACCCCAATCACACCTCGGAGGCAGTATAGGCTCCATACTTTGGACCCTAGACGCAGCGCTCGCTTATTATAAGGAGTGGACGGCTGAAGTTCGGGGAGAGGTTCGCCAGCTGTTTGTCACCTACGCTGAAGCCGCACCTGGCAGACCTGCAGCAAAGCGGACGATAGGCAGGTGGATCTCCTCCTGCATAGAGCTCTGCTACAGGTTGGCGGGCATGGAGCCTCCCAGAGGGATAAGAGCTCATTCTACCCGCCATACCGCTGCATCGGTAGCTGCTTCCAGGGACGTCCCTATCCAGGATATCTGCAGGGCTGCTACCTGGAAGTCGGCACATACCTTTATTACCCACTACCACATCGACCCCGAGTCACACGGGATGCTGGTTTTGGGGCCTCAGTTCTCCAATCTCTCTTTCCCAAGTAAGTATTGGGGTGTGCGCCTTGCCTCTCTCCTCCCAGAGAACTGCTAGGAGTCTGCCAGAGAGTGTGGATAAACAACATATCCATGTCCCTAGAAATACAGGTTACTCACCTGTAACAGGAGTTCTAGGAATGGTATATGTTGTTCATCCACACGACCCACCCGACCTCCCCGGCTTCCATGCACAACCTGAGCTTCCAGCGGGCCAGATCTGGCGTCATGGGGCAGAGCCGAGAGTTTTACCACCTGGGTGGGTGGGAGGAGTCAGCTTGAAGACCTTCCGGCAAGAATTAAAGCGGCAAGGAACCTGCCAGAGAATGTGGATGAACAACATATACCATTCCTAGAACTCCTGTTACAGGTGAGTAACTTGTATATCTGTACTGCCAAGCTCATGGACACACCATTCGAGCCTATGGAAACTATAGACCATTACAGCCTGTACATTGAACCCAAAAGTGATGCTCGATTTGGTACAGCAGTGCTGCAGAACCTGCTTTTAAGATAGGTTCTCGGCCCAACCTCCAAAGGTACTGCTTGGTAGCTTACATTTAGTTTAATCATAATGAGTGATTCCTGGGGTTAGAAGAAAAAATTACTCACCATAGTAATCTTGTTTCTTCAAAGGGATCACTCGGTACGATTAAAGCTCCCTCCCTCCCTGCCTCCCCTACTAGAACCTATAAAGTTTTTTCTGCTTCCCTGCTGTAGGAGGTTTTTGCCTATAGGGCTTAAGTTAGAGACTCACTTTTGTATTTAACCAGTTGGTTTCCTTGGGGTCTCAAGTTTCTTAGATTTGTTTGTATGGGGCATTTTTGACCTGAGAGGGCAAAAAACGTTATTTTACTTTATTTTATTAGAATGATTAGTTGTCACTTAGTGGGTCTTATACCCAATTAGGCTACATAAGAATCTGAATCACTCAGAGTGCAGCAGTTGCTAAGGCAGCAGTTTGAAAGTGGCATGAGCCACGTGAGAGTTCCATAATTTGCATATAGTTCCATCTCTGAGTAGTTCAACACAGGAGGCTGACTGCATTTAGTTTAATCATAATGAATGATCCTTTGAAGAAACAAGATTACTATGGTGAGTAATTTTTCTTCCCTACCTACAGGATAAGCTGCAGATCCTAGTTAACCAACAGCCTATTTCTTCTTACCCCCACAAGAATTGCCTTATGTCTGTCCTTTGTATTCTTGAATTCTCCCACAGTTTTAGACCCCACAACCTCCTCAGGTAGGCTGTTCCATGTGTCCACCACCCTCTCTGTGGAAAAAAAATACTTCCTCACATTGCCCCTGAACCGTTCCACCCCATCTTTAAATTGTGCCCCCTTGTTCTTGCACATTTCTTTTTCTGAAAGATGCTACCCTCTTGGACTTTGTTGATTCCACTGAGGTACTTAAAGTTTCTGTCATGTCCCCCCCTCTCCTTCCTTTCCTCAAGGGCATACATATTAAGCTCCTTTAGTCTGTCCTTGTATGGCTTCTGTTGCAGACCCTGCACCATTTTAGTTGCCCTCCTCTGGACTGCCTCCATCCTGTCTATGTCCTTGCAGAGATGGAGTCTGTAGAACTGGATGCAGTACTCCAGATGGGGTCTCTCCAACTGTCTGTACAGAGGGATAATAACTTCCTGTTTTCTGCTGGTAATGCCTCTCCCCTATACATCCCAGTATACCCCCCAGCCCTCCCTACTGCCTTCTCACATTGCTTGTTAACTTTAAGGTCATCTGATATGGTTACCCCCAGGTCCCTTTCCATTTTTGTAGTTGTTACTACCTCCCCCCCATTGTGTAATCTTCCCCTGGGTTTTTGTTTTCCAGGTGCATTATTTTGCATTTCTTTGCATTGAATCCAATAATCTGATTAAAACTGGACTCCAGATGACAAATCTAGACTTTCTAGATAACAAAATGGTGACAGTGTGCAGTAATGTCTGAGTATTGGTCAAAGTTGCATTGATTTTCCTAATGGATTTGGACATTGGGGTGAGAAATCTTTCCATGACAAGCAGCTGTTAGCTTCTGCTGTGTAAATCTTCACGGTCTGCTGTTTCCTAGTATATAGAGATTAGGCACCAGAGACCTCTTGCCAGACTTTTAAATCTGTGCAGTAAGCAGCCTTTCCCCTGGGAGAACAAAGAGCTGTAATTGATTCCGGGAAGACCATTTAATTGCTTTCAGATAGTGGGAATTCCTTCACAGACACCCACATACGCCAAAGCTGTCTATGTGCTTTCATTTACTATGGTTTGAAACACAGTTCCTGGACCACAAACAGTTAAAGGTTTCTCTGTTTATTTTTTGACATGTCTAAAAAAAAAATATGTGCAGAGTTGAGGTTGGAAACCCCGCAGTACCTCAGTAGCCATGATGGTTTTGAGGATTTTGCTGCAGTAGCTAAAAATAAAGTTGTTCCTGTACAGGCTATCTTTGATCATTATATTGATTTAAAGAATGGTACGAAAAACGATTCTTTCGTATCTTTGTTAGTTGCAATGGGAGTGTTAAATGCTGAATTTGCAGATTGTGCACTCAAACTGGAATCACAAGTTGAGACACTGCGTCAGCGAAATGATTCCCTATTATATGAAACACCTGTCAGTAGTAATGAAGAATTACATGCTTTGAGAGATGAGTGTGAAAGAGCAATGCTTCATAGGTTATACACATGAATGATTTATCTAAAACTAATACCTTACATAAGGAAAATAAGGAGGTAAGGTGGGAGCTGAAGCAGGTAAGTGGTAAGCTCAAAAGTAAGATTACAGACCGTGCTGAAATAAGTGCCACGTACAGAGTCTTGCAGAAGTGTGTTGAAAGTGGTTTGTGTGTTACCAGTTGTAAGGTTAGTCACGTGAAATGCAGAAGAAAGGTGACAAGATTGCACCATCAGCGAGAGGTGTTGGCTGGGCATATTAAAGCTATGATTGACTTTAATTTTTATTTTTCATTTTTATTAAATGGGTTAGACCATTGAGTAAAACTCATTTAAAATGGTGACCCTTGGTTGAGCAGAAATAAAGTTACAACAATTGCGAAAAAAAAAAGTACAATACATAACACAACAAAATTCCAAACAAGTACATATGACAATTCTATTACTATACCCAGTTAGCCACAACAAACCTTAGTTTGAGTTAAAATGATTCCAAGAACCAGGTTTCAACAACTTTCAAGTTATGCCCATAGATCTTACCTCTTTTAGTGATGAGAGAGTCTGATTGTGAGGATTCATAACATGCTGTGGAGTGGGCTAGCTCAACGGCTGGCCTCTCGTCTTTTCATTCACAAAATGGTGTATTGTTAAAGTCTCAAAATGGTGGCTACACATGTCATCACATTGTGTCACCATGCCGTCCCCAAGATGGTCGGTTCTAGTCACATGATGTTGGCCATGTTGCCATACACCAAGATGGCGGTGCCCAGTGCAGCTTCCAAAATGGCCGACCATCACATCATGGAGCTGTGCATATTCAATCGCAGGGAGCTGTGATTGCTGCCTTAACCAGACAAAACACACTGGAGGTTTTAGGCATGATTAATAATTTTATCAGTAAGACTGGTATTTCTGAGAAACAGAAGGATCTCCTTAAAAAGGAGGTCTGTGTAATTTTTAGAAAGGCTGGTACACACCCATATGTTGTGAAGTCAATGGCAGATGCTGCAGCAGAAGCAGCAGTTAAAGGAGCCATTATTAGGATTTCACCCGATCCAAGAGCACCACCAAGCAACCCCATTAAATCTGCTCATTCAGCCCAGCAGATAGCTGACAAGGTTGCTGCCATCCAGTAGCCTTTCGGTGGGGCAAAACACTATGCAGTTGAGGGGGAGGCAACAAGGCCTGTGCCTCCACTAATGGACAGGGTAATAAAAACTGGAACAGTAAGAAGAAGAATAATGGTAACAAACAGGGCAACAGGTTTCACCGCAGTGGGCCACCTTACAAACAGATTGCTGAGGAAAACAAAAACCTTAGACTAGCCCTGCAACAGGCTAGAGCTGCTGCTAACCCTGATTTTAAAAACCCCATGGCTGTGATGTTTTCATCGTCGCAGGTCACATTGGGGGAAGGGGGATACAGGTTTGGTTTATGAACCTGTACTGCCAGCTGTTCCAATATCACCTCCTGTACCCCCGGAGGCTACTGAACTACAAACCATAGCTGCAGCACTACGTGCAGTCTGCACACCGCTTTTCTCCACTGTGCAGGCATCCCCACGATGCCAGAACCACCTGCACCTGCTGCAGGGCCCCCACTACCAGTGCCACTTCAGTCGTCCCATACTGTGGCTGCAGTAGCAGACACAAGTTAGGAAGAGTCTGGGTTATTCCCAGCACAGACAATAGCAGGCACTTCTGGCAAGAAGGTGCAAGATATTGTGGTGATGGTATTTTTCTTTTTAGAGCTGCATTCCAATCACACACTCACTAGCTTTCTGAAGTCAGACAGAGTGGAAGATAGGTCTGTCTCCAATGCCCAAATTACACACTAGTCTCTTTTTCTACAGGATCGTAACATCACTGTCCTTCCTACCAAGACTCCATCTTTGTTGGCCCATGGCTTACTGTTTACAGGAGAGGTCAGTGAATGTTCACTCCAACGCCTTGACCTACCTGACCTAGAGCCCTTCCTGCCAGCACTTCAGGAAGTGTTAAATGACCCTAGTGTGTGTGTCATGTTTTTACTGATGGCTCAGCCTCACATACTAATGAGGGTCAGATAACAGGGTTTGGAATTCTCATTGTACATTCTAGTTATGACAGAGTGCGCATTGCTAGGAGGAGGTGTACCATCATTTCTGCACAGTATGCTGAACTAGTTGCTGTGGCCTGTACTCTGGAAGTGCTAAAGCAAGGCACTGCAGACACTGTCATCCTTACAGACTCAGATTGGGTCTGTTTCTCTCTGACTGAATTTCTACGCTTTTCGGAGAAAATAAACTTTCAGTTCTCTGGTACTCCTGTAAAATACAGAGACTTGTTGTGTACATCACAGTGTTAACCAGACAGTTTAAATATAAACTGTGCTTTCATAATGTTTGAGCACACTGTAAGAGTGAACCGTATTTCCCTTTTAACAGCCACGCGGACTGTCTGGTGAAAGAAGGTACACGATGAGGGGACATATGGGAAATTAAAACTCCCTCTGTCTCAGATACAGCATGCATAGCCACTGTACATAAAAAAAAAAAAAAAAAAAACTACTTTTGTGCACTGTGAATTAAAAACTTTTGTGCCCCTAGATCTGTCAGCTGCACAAAAGAAGGACCCTCATTTGAGGGCAGTGTTCAGATTCTTTGACAAAGGGACTGAGGAAGAACCCCCAACAAACAGACCCTACAAAAAGATGGATTCTGACCAGAAATCTAGCTTCACAGCTGAGCTAATGCAAGAAACTCTGGATTTGATAGGGGTAAACCAAATGTTTCACATCCCTTGCCACTCTCAGTCACCAAGACAGGTTTAAAGGGCTAACAGGCAGATCAAGCTCATTCAGGAAAACCCCAAGGACTGGGATTCCTTATTGCCTTTACTCTTTATGTCAATAATGGGGACACCCTCCTCAAGTACACAGTGTACCCCATTCAAAGTCATGACCAGACAGTCCGTGAGACTACCAAAACACCTACTGTACTTTTGGACCTGTGTGCTCCCACTGCTGATAGAGTATCAGTACCATTGTAAACAAGCTCAGTCCATCAGTGTACCCAGTTAGATTACCCCAGAACAAGAAACTCACAAATAGCTACATGCCAGTCAGATGAAACTGTATAAAGTAGATTGAATTTACTTTTCCTTACCCCATCGGGTGGAATAGTACTGAATTAACTATGCTTTTCTTTTCTCTTTTCTTTTAGGTTTTCGAGAGAGATGGCTACTTTATGCTTATTTTTCTTTTTAAGAATTTTTGGTCTTTTTATAAGCCCAACTTGTATATCGTAATTCAGATAAGTTACCAGTGACCCCCAAACCCAGCAAGCTTGTTGAGGCAGAGTACCTCGCAAGCCCATGGTATATAAAAGCAACCCATGGAGTCTACATTAATGTCCCAGAAGACATGGTCACCATTCAGGAGGGCAGAGAGGCCTTACTGAATGTTTTGATCATCTCTTTGGCTCAATCCAGTCCTGAAATTAAGTGATATGCATTTCACAATGAAGATCCAATACCAGTAGCCCACCTTTACAAAGGCACCCTCCAAGGCTGACCCAGTGCCAGGATTTTCTCTGATGGTACTGTATCCCTTCAACAGGTACACCTCACAAATTCTGGAGTGTACAGCCTAACAGCTAGGATGGATCCGAATTCCTGCCTAAAATTTGTTGATAACCAGGAATATTGCATCCAGAATCATATGGCAACTCAGGGTTTTAAATAACTCTAAAAATTGATTAGCGTTTTGCTCATAAAAGTTCTAAAACATTGTGAAAATGCATATCACTTGCCTCACTGTGTTTAACAAACATGACACTTCTAGAAAACCTATATAAATGCTTTCTGTACAGTTAGTGTTGTCCCAAGAAAAAAACTGCTAATCAATTATTTAAAACCCTGCAACTAATACCATTGTCCTAAAGGTTTTACAAGATGATGCCCAAGAATTTATAACACCAGATACTGAGTGCCCAAAACAGGAACCAGGTCCACCCAGTGGTCAAATCGCCACTTCTCTACGAGGTGCCCTAGTCAATAACATGCAGTTCATGCACATCACAGTGGTTTTAAATCTTACCCATTGGAATTTGGTTTATGTTCCACAACAGACATTTTCAGATTTTTCCAAATTACGTTATTAGATATTCTGGCAGCTTACCAGGTACGCAGTAATGACCCCTATACTGGGGCTGATAGCACCACACATAGAGGATTCTCAAAATCTAAACCTAGTGGTACATCTAAAAACAGTAAACATCCCAAATGCACTAAGCATTTTGTTGCAGAAACTGGTTTAGCCTCAGGCTTATTTGGCTCGGGTATGTCTATCTGGAGTAGGGCTGATATAGCCAGTATTCAAGCACAGATGTCAAAGGTTCATGATGGTATGAATTATACCATGGAAATAAGTGAACAGCCAATGAAATGGTCAGACTGGCAGTTTACCACCTGTGTAAATCCTCTGATAACCAATGGCTGTTGATAAGTAAATGGTCATATACATCCTAATCATGTGCGGCCCAGGAATAAATACAATAAAAATAAAAAACAGAAAGCAACCTCTTTAAAAGTTGTATTTTATTATAATAAAAAAATTTACCTTGGTATAATTGCAATAAGCCACTTGGAGGATGTGGGTTATCAGGGGATTTACCCACTCGGCTGTGCCTTGTGGGCAAACCACTCCAGCTGTGGTAAATCCCCCGATAACCCACACTCCTCATGGCTTATTGCTTAAATATATCATACCTCCCTTTTTGCATGGTGTGGTTGGTCTTGCTCAAGAAGAGCGATTTGCAATTTACAATATTAGGGATGTAGTGAAGGGATTTGATTGGACAAAGAATAAGATTAATGAATTAATTTCTGTTAAAAATAAGGAAGCAACAGAGCATCACAGAGCCAGGGAAGTCCTTTGCACTGCCTATGGCTCTTATGTTCTTCCATCCATTAGTAATCTCTTCCAGGATTTGGAATTAGGACGTATCCCTGATCTCATACATGATAGACGTATGGGACAGTGATATTGTCCCAAATGTACTTCTACTGCTTGTGTTAGCAAATGCTTATCTGACACTATTTCTTTTTCCTTGTCTACGGCAAGGAACCTTGGTTATGTCACCATACATACCAGCTGTGCTCTTTGTTTCGAAACCTATTCCTGCACGATCAAGAACGCCGTGTTCGTGACATTCACAGTCTCGTTGCTGCAGTTTGATCCTGCAACTTCCATATTGATCGTCTGGCTACAATCCATTCTATTGGTCATCTTGATGGGGACATATATTGTGAGAGACTGGAACTACCTCATTTGTTGGTTTACCATGAGGTCTTGGATGCTTGGTTGGCACCTAATATATATATTTTTTTAATTACTTTTATGAAGGATCAGAAGTGTACAGATCATACAATTCATACATAGCTTATGATACATAAGATACGTTTGCCTGTGTTACATGTCATCCAGAGCAATGGGTATATTAAAGGACATTATGGGTACTACAAATATAGCTGACACAACTGTGTTAAGCCAGAAGTCCTGGTTAGGGCTAAGCATTAGGGACATGCACCACCACATACAACACATGTTTTAACACATAATTAGACACTTAGTAGATAACAGTAATGTTTATAATAGCCATAACAATTGATCGGCTCTCCAAAAGATCAGTAGGAATTACCTACTTAAAACAGTATTATATTGTATTCCATCAATATGTAGATAGCTTATGGTCAAAAAAATCTGCCAGATTCCACTGCCACAAGCAAGGGTTTCCAAATGAGATGGAATTCATTAAGGTAACCATGGACAATACTTTGTGCCCTCTCTAGGGCCATGCAGGCTCTCAAATTGTGTGCCCATCTCGTTATAGATGGAGAAGTCGGAGATGGCCACACGTGGGCTATGGTTCTCCTCGCATTAATAAGGGCCAGGGACCATAAATTCCTTGATGACTTAGGTACTAAGTGGGAAGGGTCCGCCCCCAGTAATAATTCCAGCGGAGACTTAGAGTGTGGATATCCTAGCACTCCGTTCATTATCGCATGCCAAAAAGGGGCAACTCTAGGGCAGACTAGAGCTAAATGAATTAAGTCAGCTTTATCAGCTTTGCATTTAGGGCAGATATCAGATCTGGAGCTTTACATTTCATGCATTCTCATAGGAGTCAAGTACGCCCTGTGCAGAAAATTAAAGTAAAATTGTAGGATTACATTGTGGGCTTCACAGCCTGCTACCCTGGGGCAGTGATAGCCCCTCTGTGCTGAAAGTAACATTTTCAAAATGCTCTGTAAGGTCTGGGAAGGGATCGTAACTCCGGCTGAGCTGCCAGCCAGCCAATCCCTTCCCACTTCCTAGTCTGCTCGCTCTGCCCCTGCGCTCCTCTGTATCGTGACGTTTAGCCAGGGAGAGCACGGGGACACGCACCATACTAGTATATGGGGCTAATTTTCTGAATGATTTTACACACTTTAGACTGCTTATTAGGAAAAATGAAAGCCACCGCTCGACTAATAGGAACCTAATTAGTCAAGCAGTGGCTTTCATTTTTCTTAACAGGCAGTCTAAAGTGTGCAAAATCATTCAGAAAATTAGCCTCATATACCAGTATGGCGCGCATCCCCACGCTCTCCCTGGCTAAACGTCATGATATGGAGGAGCGGGGGGCGGAGCGGGCAGACTAGGAAGTGGGAAGGGATTGGCTGGCTGGCAGCTCAGCCATTTACAATCCCTTCCCAAACATGACAGAGCATTTTAAAAATTTTATTTTTGGCACAGGGGGGCTATTGCTGCCCCAGGGTAGTGGGCTGTGAAGCCCAAAGTCTTAGTAAAGGGAACTTGCACCTTTACTTTAAGCTGAATCTGACAAAGCTTATTGCTTCGGGAACAATTCACAAAGTGTTCGCAAGCGTATTTCCAAATAAACTTATCTATTGGTAACATCAGATCTTCACTCCATCTATATTTACTCTTATTTTGCAACTGGCTTTGGAGATGGCCCTGGATTATATGATAGTATACTGAGAGGGACCCCTGCATCGGTTGCGGTTTGAACAATTCTTCCTTCAAGGATGAAGGTTCCGACCACCTGTATGCTTGGGTTAGAGATTTCCCACATTTTTGACACAATCTCATAAATAAGAAAACATCTCCCGCTGGTAATCCCCACTCCTTACATAGAGCCCCAAAGCTTTTTAGTATTCCTCCTTCATACATTTGTCAGACTGCAACTATCTCCATTCTTCTCCTGGCCAAGATTAGTTGTATCACTATTGGGGCCAGCTGCAATCCGTCTCACATCGCATTCATTAAGCTCGTATTGGGATATCTGACATTTCTATGTCCTATACATTAATGAGCTTTTACCCAAACTTGCATTGCGTTATTTGAGAAAGGATTAGGTAATGGGCTTTTTCCCCCCCAAGTTCTCCAATGCACCTACCAAAGTGTCATTCCTAAGTTTGCCTTTTAACATATCTTTTTCTTATTCCTAATCATGTACAGCTTGCTTCTTGTGTCCCATTGGGTAAATATTCAAATTGTGTTGCCCAATTATAACTTTTGAAGTTCGGAAAACCTATTTCACCTTCTCAGGGAGGAAGTTGAAGAATAGTGCGTTTCACTTTAACCCTGCCCCCCTTCCATAGGAACTTGGTAATGAGGGTGTCAAATTGTCTGAAGTGCTTCAGGGGAACTTTTATAGGGAGCGACTGATATAGATACAATATGCGTGGTAAAATGGTCATTTTGACCACCGCCACTCTACCAAGCACTGACAGGGGGAGCACTGTCCAACGTTCACAGTCTTCTGTAAGTTTCACTGTTAAAGGGATATAGTTTAGGGCATATAGGCAACTAATAGATGCTGAGATTTGAATACCTAAGTATTTGATTGTGGTGACCATTTGTAAGCCACCTAGTATTGCCATCAGCCCAACTGGGGGAAATTTGCTTTTGATCCAGTTAACACAATGTCCTGAAAGCTGACCAAATGTTCACATTAAGTCATGGACTATAGGCAAGTCTTGGGCTGGGTGTTGCAGGTACAAAAGTTGGTTGTCTGCATACATTGCTATTTTATGCTGTCTACCAGCCCCCTCAAAACACCTAATGCCTGGGTGTGATCTTAAGGCTGTGCCTAGTGGTTCCAAAGATAGGACATTTAAAAGGGGGAACATAAAGCAACCCTGTCAGGTACCCCTGCTTATGTCAAATTGGGCAGGAAGAGCGCCATTGACCAAGACCTGAGCCCGTGGGTAGGTGTAGAGTGCTTTAACCCATGAGCGAAATACCAGACCTACCCCAAATCTTCTCAAGACCTCAAACAGGTACCCCCATGCCACGCAGTCAAATGCCTTCTTAGCATCAAGGGCAACCACCTCTGCTCCATGTGTTCATTTGGTTTTGCTCCAATTATAGATAATGTTTAGGGTATGTCTAATGTTATGTTTCCCAAACCTTCCTTTTACAAAGCCAGATTGATCTTGATGTATCACTTCGGGTAGCACAGGTTCTAGCCTAGTAGCCAGGGCTTTGGCCATGATCTTGTAGTCCGCCGTGAGCAATGAGATAGGCCTATATGAGGCACACTTAGTCAGGTATTTGCCCGGCTTTGGCAGGACCATTATCGTGGCAGACCGCGTGGATGAGGGTAGCTCTCCTTTATCTAGGCCTTCTAGGATCATGTCAAATAGAGGGTCGACAAGGAGGGTTCAGAATTGTTTGAAAAATCAATTGGCAGCCCGTCCGGACCGGGGGCTTTACCACTCTTTAAATTCCTAAGAGCGGTTGTTATTTCTTGTTTTGACGGGGGTAGAGGAGTCAAGCTCTTTACTAAGATTTTCTGGGATCATGACAAGAGGGGTACTCTGAAAAAATAGGTTAAAATCCGCTTGACACGGATTATGTTCAGAGGTATACAATTGCTCATAAAAGTCACCAAATATCTTCCATATTTCCTCTGGCTCTTGGACTGATATCCCTCGCTCAGTGGTAATCTGTCCTACATTACACTCAGATTCTTTGCACTTTAACTGTCATGCCAGCAGTTTTCCAGCTTTATCCCCATCATAATAGGCCCCTGCATTGGTGAGCAATATGGAGCGTTCTAGTTGGGTGCTCGAAAGCGTATTAAACTTCCACTTCAGTTTTTGGAGGATATTATAAAGGGACACAGTCGGGTTCTGTTTGTGGGCTTCCTTGAATACATCAATTTTGGCCCTTAAACTGGCCAGGTCTTGTGTCTCCAGCTTAAGTTTATGAGAGGCACAGGCTGTAGTTTGACGTCTTACATAGGCTTTGAGGGCTTCCCATCTAGTACTATGGGATGTGTCACCCCTTTTATTTAAGAGGAGATAGTCTTGAATACTGGTTTCCATAAGCCGTATATATATTCCTGGTCCTCCAAAAGCAACGGGTCCAGTTTCTAGGTTCTAGCACTTCTAGACACACCTGACCCCCTAAATGTAACCAAGTGAATCGCATGGTCCGAAATGATGATCAGTCAATAAGTAGCCTCTTCTACCCACACCAGTAAGGTTCCGGATACCAGAATTCTATCGAGTCTGGCATAAGTATGGTGTGCATGCGACAGAAAGCTATAGTCCCGCCCACTGGGGTGGGTGTGACGCCATGCATCCACCAATCCAGTATCCCTCTGAAGTTCTTTGAGAGCTTTGGCATTCTGTGACCTATGCATGGGAATTCTACTAGATCTATCCAGAACAGTGTCAAGGACACAATTATAGTCTCCCCCAAGGATCCATTGGTCCTCCCATCCAGCCATATCAAGTGCGAATTTTTGAAAGAAGCCAGGATTGTCAGTGTTTGGTGCATATACTGAACCTACTAAGAATACCTCCTTAAATATTATATTGATTTTTGCCAATGCATATTTCCCCCCTTGATACACTTTTTGTTCAATAATCTGAACTGGAAGACCCCTTGGAATCCATATCGACGCCCCCCTAGCCTTTGAGGAAAAAGTGGCAGAGACCCACATGACCCCCATAAATTCTGCTGTTTTTTGTTCCTCCCTGTGTGTAAAATGGGTCTCCTGAAGCAGGACTATATTCGCTTTAACCCTCCTTATTTCCCCAATAACCTTCCACCTCTTTAAGATTGATTTAAGCCCACTGACATTCCAGGACACACACTTAATATTATCAGCCATAATTATCAAAGATGTAGACACCCATTGCATCTTGAACATGTAAATTCTGCTCTTCTGTACCTATTTTATTTTCTGTAAATCCCAACAATTCTGACTCTCTACCCCCTAACAAACAGTCTCCCCATGTATCCCATCGGTGTGCCTGTCTCACCCCAAGGCTGCACATGCATCAGAGCTTGTTTCCATCTGTTAATGCCACCCATGCTGTACAATATCTTGCAGGCCCCCTAAAAGAAACATACCATTTCAAAGTAAACCCCATTCCCCCCGTGATTCGCTCATCTCACTTGTGTAACCCCCACAGTTCCTAACCTGAATAACCGTGTATCCCCCCCAGGCAGAAATAGCTCTGCCAGTATTCCCACTGCGAGTATCAGGCAGTAATGGTGTAATTTAACAGCCAAAGATTGTGCATCATTGGGACACCATTTGTAAATTTCACTCTAAATAATTAACAGCATCAAAACTAAAATAAGGTATTAGAACAGCATACTCTGAATTAGAAAATTGCCAACCAGTGCAATATATATTCTTAGTTGAGTAATTTTGGTGATAAAGCCTTCCTAATTAGCCACTAATAAAAGTAATAATAGTAACCTTGGCCCCTACTGAGATTAATGTGGGCTTTAACAAGAAAAGAAACTGGCATCATAACTTGTAGTATGCCTTGTTCCATAAACGTGCGATCGGGTCGAGCATGTGGCCCACTCGAGCCCCTGGTACAGCTTCACTGCAGTTTTAATTGTGATTCAGTAAAACAGTCAGATTTCAAAGCCGGGAGTTTGAGAGACCCAGTGCCCATTTATAAATTTCCCCACTTGTACCCGTGCCCCTAAGCACGGTCGGGTGCAGTTCTAATATCTCCAGTGTAACCTGGCATGGCAACTATTCCGCATTCCAGTAGCCCAATCAGTAATACAACTAGCCCAGTCCATGATAATGGAAAAAAATTATTTCCAGCTCCCCAGCCAAGATTAATTGAATGATCACTTTCTCTCCCGCTGAGACCCGAGTCCCTAGACCCGGTTGGGACAGAGATAGCAAAACTTAAAAACATGATGTAGCATTTAGTAATACGTGGCCTCAGATCCCCAGCTCGCATCATAAAGTCCCTATCCAAAACACTGCTGACCAAAATCAGAGAACATAAGAGCACCAGAGAAATGAGTAACTACTTCTCACTTCATCACTTAATTCATGATGTTGGCATTACTGAACCCTTCAGGCATCTGGCACTCCATTTTCCCCGCCTCCTCCTCTGCCAGCCATTTCTCCACTTCCCTAGGGCAGTTGAAAAATTGTGTCTTCTGGCCAGGTCTGTCCACTCATAGTTTCGCCAGATACAGAAAAACAAACGACCACCCCAACTGATGCAATTTGCTTTTAACTGCATTGAAGCGCTGTCTTTGGCCCTGGAGATCCCTGCTGTAGTCCTGGCAAATGTGCACTTTTCCATTGCCATATTGAATGGGGCCGACTTGCTTGGCTTTTTGCAGAATGTTCTCTTTGTCTGAGTATCTCAAATACTTTATTAAGCAATGTCGTGGTCTGTCTCCTAGCTTTGGCAGGGGGCCAACTCGATGCTCCCTCTCTATTCCAAATAATGCATACTCCTCTGATAGGCACAACTGTGCCACTACCCATTGATGCAGGCCCAGATTAGGGTTGCAGCCTTCAGTCCCCACTGGAAGCCCTATTATACGCAAATTCAATCTTCAAGAGCGATTCTCTTGATCCTCGATGTGCTCTTTTAAATCGGCCATTGTGAACAAGAGGCCATTTAGTTCATCCGAGACTCCCGCATACGAGTCCTCCAACTCCCCTAAACGGCATTCCGGTTCAGATATTTGAACCGCATGCATTGTCGTCTCCGAAAGACTATAGTCACTACAGATTAGAGGTGAGTCAACTGCGAAGTTATACTTCTAAAACCTGTCATCTCCTGCTGCATCGCAAGAAGCGTGTTTGGAACCCCAGCTAGAGATTTAGTCAGAGAGTCCATTTCTTCAGTCTGGTGGTCGATTGTGGCTTCCGCCTCGTGGTCTCTCTGTCTGCAGGCCGGCGACCCTGTTGCTTTAGGAGGATTGCGGGCATTAAAAGGTAGCTTAGCCTGCTTATTTTTTTTTTTTTTTAATTTTTCCTATTTTATCCCCACGCCTCTCGTCTACCATCGACTCTGGTCACGGACCCCTGGAGCCCCGGCCACCAGAAATTGCCATCTCCCCGGTCATCCCTGGCTTACCCCAGAGGGAGTGGGGCCGCTGATTCGACCCCCGTATCCGGACCCGGAACTGTGACTGGTTAGAGAGCGACTCCAGTGTGGCCAATCAGGGTTTCCTGGGGCAGAGTGTCACCAAGAGCGAAGGCGTGGGATTTTGATTCCCTCATATGCCCTCCCGAGGAGGCGGGGCGGCTGCAATGGCGCCAGCGTCCGTCCCGCCTCCAACCCCCGCTTGAATGTCGGCAGCGCGATTCTCCGGCCTCCGCCAGGAGTTCCCAGAGCGCCAAAGTTGCCCGCACCCTCCCGGAAAGGAGAGCTGCCCATCAGACGCTCAATCCTTCTCCCCCGGCCCGCCCTCGACGCATCCGGGTCCGTCTCGAACCGGTGCGCCCGGTGTCGCAGCGAAATCCCACCGCTGCGCCGGTGGGCCGGCTCCAGCCTGCTTATTTTTTTGTTTGCCTGATGCCATAAGGTAAAGTGGGTCTGGTACAAAATATTGACTCCCATTATCGCGACACTAAAAAGATTGTCACCTAAATACCGACGTGCTCACAAGATCGGAAGAATAAACAACGAAAAACGAATGATCGACAGACCTTTACTTAGCTCACTTGTAACTCTGGTACTTAAGTTACTATTCTCTAACCTGTGACAATAAATTGGTTATCCCTCCGTTTGCTATTATGTCATCTCTTTATACATGGTAGCAATTTTCTAAAAAAGTATGTTGTCCGGGCACAGTACATAAGAATAACCACAAGGTGGTGTAACTATATTGCTGTATATCAAAAAAAAACATTCTGCAGTGGAAGATCCTGTCTGCCACCTAACATTCTGTGGGATTCATCCTATGGGAGTCGCCATCATTGTTGCACTGACCTGTGGCACTGATCACCCTGACTTAGTGGGAGACATAAACTTCAGTCGACAGCTCAGAAAGTGGATCATCAGTTGCCCCTGCTAGTTAATATTAAATTACTGGCTAGAGTTCAGTTAGAGTGTAAAAAAAATCTAGTGGCTAAGGACTTGTGACTGGCTAAAAAGGTAAGACTTTAGATAACAGGTTGACCAGCAAGATCAAGGCATTGCTCATACAGTACTGTGTGTCTGTTTCTTATGACAGCGATTAAAAAAAAATCTCATCTTGGGCTACCAGATATCTTGCCTTAGTGGCCACTATACCATGATGTATGAATGCTTTGACCAAGGAGAACAGTTTCAGAGTGCAATAGGATTAGTACGCATGCTTGTTCATGAATAGAAAAGACATTTACGATTTAAATATAGCACTTCAGCTAGAGGTCAGATGATGATATTTGGGTAATTAATGCTAATTGTAAAGTGGCGAAGATCAGTGGGACACTCTAACCTGTGTTTCACTGTAGAGGAAGCCACAGGAAATACTGTCAATCTAGCAATGTATTACAGAATTGTAGTCCTTAAAATGTCCAGGACAAATTAATGGAAGCGCTAGTAAGTAAATCATGTTGGTCATCTGTTTTTCGGTATTTATGTTGGCGATCTTATCAGCTGTCGGTATTTTGACGCTCGGTCAAATCAGTGTCGATCTTTTAATAGTCAATCTTTCGTACTGCTTCCGGTAAAGTCAATATACAGACGCTGTTCTAGTATATCAATAAAGAGTTAAATGGCTGTTTGAATCAATTTTAATGCTGGTGTCCCGAGGAGCTCCCCTAACGAGTGTCTGCCATCTAAGCCCGCAAGACACCCCCACAGCACCTAATATTGATTGTTGTACTTGGAAAGGATACAGTTTCCTGTGCAGATGTGACATCTTCAAACTTGTCTTGCCAGTTTGTGGATACTGGCCTAATAATTGAAATGTGGCTTCCTCTTGTGAATACTCAAACTGTAAAAGGCCCAGCCAATTCAGACTCTAAAATCAAGGTCATTCTTCTGCATACTATGAAGCCAAGCCTGGGGTGGGGGCAATCCCCTAAAATCTGCAAGAAGACTCTACTTCAGTTGATCTTCGAGTAAGGCATCCATTTTCTTCACTGCTGGTATTTTCCAAGCCTGGCTGGCACCTCATACAAACTTAGTGTTGTGTTATAAACTGTTTGTCTTTGTGCAAGGGTGTGATCAACTTCCACAACACTAATGCTATGCCAGTGTAAGTTGCTATTCCATTGTAAGACTCAATGTGCAATCTAACGCACCCCCTGCTGAGGCTTCTGCAAATACAGCAGCCACCTGAACATTTGGATCTACCCTTGAAAGATCTAAATGGATCTAAAATGCACAATGAAACTTTGTTTAACCCTGGAAGAAACCCGTCTATCCCTATGTGGTTATGGCTTGTGGAACCAAAACTTCTTGCCTGGTTCAAGCTATGCAAATGGAAAATGCCATCTTCCAAGGTGGTTTACTCTGCTGATGAAGAATACTGTGTGATGACCACCTATAAGCAATTTTGGTATGGTTCTAAGTTGTGATGTGAACTTTTCTAACTTTTGTTTTTTTCTCTGAACAGCGTGTAGTCATAGGTCATACTGTCATCACCCCTGTTCCCATCCCGGAACCTGATACTATCGGGTCTAGCCCTGACTATATTGATGCTCTGACTGAGTTTTTACCAATATTCAATGTTCATATTGACAACTTGAATTTGTCTCTCCAGTCTCTTCTCAGTAGAACAGATACACACCTCATTTACATCAAAAACCCTAAAACACTATTGTGACCAGTTTAAGTTCCTTTGCCAGGTTTCCGCCACGAGCCTGTAAACGAATGGTGCCTAACCATCTTCTTTCTGTTGTATTGCCTCTTCTGCCAGGGCAACAAGGAGGGGATTGTTATGCAATGGGTTATGCCCCATTACTATCCCACGTACATGTTACAGTGTATTTCTGGTCGCTTATACTGTGATACTGCTGTATGCACTAATATGTAGATGTAGGTACCCATCGTACAAGCATGGGTACTAGGAATGTGCTTTGCTGCTAACATATGCTACTATATGTTATGTTTATATCATTTGATATGTGTTATTGTTATGATTTATGTTTTACACTTCTCATGCATGCTACGTTATACCTCATTATAATGCATTTACCTGGGTTATGTTTGTCTTTTATGTATTCTGTACACAAATATTCTGACCCATAGCACTGAAAAGAGGGCCTTTATGGATTGTTGGTGATTACTGTATATTCTCATATATTTATATTATCATATAATCATATGTAGTTTACTTTGGTATCACACCACATGTATTTCTGTATACGCAGCATTTTCTTTGTCTGTGCTTTAGTGCTGACAGAATATTTCCTTTGTCTAACTTGTTACTCATCAGTAATTCTGTTTCCTAAGTAACTGTCCAAGGGAGATGCCTTGTTTACATTCTGTACACCAATGCATTATGTTCCTCATATCCGTAACTATGCTGCTAGCACTGTAACTATGTTTTTATCTGTACTGTATAACCTCACGTAAGCCAGCTTCTTGGAGAGAATTTACTTTCCTTGAGGACTGGTGAGAAACTGGCTCCCTTGTGATTTTTCTCTGTCACTTGTTTGGTGTGAGTATTGTAATAAACCTTTTGTTGTTATTATTATGCACTACTTGTGTGTTTGTGTTCTATGGCTCACATTACAGACATACAAGAATCTGATTCATCTAGAGCTGGACTCCAGATGACAAATCTAGACTTTCTAGATAATAGCCCTCTGCTTCAAATCATTCCCCAAGTTAAGGTCAAGGCTTTTCAGACCAGCTTCCATTACAGAAAGGAAAGACATGGAAGCAGAAGTGGCCAGTCGTCTGTAGTCAAAGGCAATAAACCGGTTCCCTTACTACAAAGGGGGAAAGGGTTCTACTTCAGGTCCTTCCTGACCTTAAAGAAACATGGGGAGTCGTGACCCATTTTTGATCTAAGAGTTCTGAACAAACACTTGGCAAAACTAAGATTCAGAACGGTAACCTTGGCAGTGATCCTTCCCATGCTTCGGCAGAGAGACTGGCTGGCATCACTGGACCTAAGAGATGCCTTCATTCACATCACAATAAGAGAATCCCACAGAAAGTATCTAAGGTTCAGATTACCATCAGCTAATTACCAGTTCTAGGGACATGGATATGTTGTTCATCCACACTTATTGGCAGGTTCCTTGCCGCTTTAAATCTTGCCGGAAGGTCTTCAAGCTGGCTCCTCCCACCCACCCGGGTGGTAAAACTCTCGGCTCCGCCCCATGACGCCAGATCTTCCTTACCGCTTGGAAGCTCAGGTTCCCTCCTTAATGCTCTCGTATTAGACTGGTTCCTAATTCTTGAATTTTGAAATCAAAAGTCTTTTGCTGTAAGAACCGGTCTTCTCTCCCTCGCAGCTCGCGATGGACCGTCGACTCGGTTCCGGAGATGCCCTGCGGGCAGAAGATGTCTCAGGCGGATCCGCACTCCACGTGCGTCTACTGCTTAGGCCTTGAGCACGACCCGCGGGCTTGCGACCTGTGCTCTTCTTTTTGACCCTCGTCCTCGACCGTGCTGCCCGTTTACAGCTGGGGTGTCCCGAGAAAAGATTTCCTCCGGTTAAATCTAAAGAGGCCCGGTCGGCGGTGTCCGCGGCGGCGGGCTCGGCGGATCAGCTCGAGCAGATGATCGCCCTCGAAGAGGAGGCGGCGCGGGCCGCTTCTACCTCGGCTGCGGCATTTGTCCCGCTCTCTCTCGGTGCCTCGTATTCGGCTTCTTTTAAGGAGCTTTGTCTGACCCTCTCGACGAAAGGTGAGGGTCCAACTTCTTCTGGACCTTTTTCTCGGTCCAAAAGAGACAAAGTAAGTCTCACCGTCGACGCTCTTGGGAGCGGGAAAGATCCCCCTCCCCTAGTTGTCGACAGTCGACTTCGGTGCCCCTCTGCTTCGGCCACTGGCTTCACGGTGTCCCCGTCAGGCCAGTTGACCGAGACTCCCGTCGACGCGGTCGAGATTTTTCTCGACCCGTTGGACGGGTTGTCGGCTGGAGAAGCTGAGAATCCCCTCTCCCCGGTGGGAGTTGAGGATCCCGTCGGCTCGTCTGTGCCTCGGTTCCGGAGCCTTCGGTGGAATCGTCCGAACCGTGGGGAGTGCCGATTCCGACACCTCCCGCTTTGCGTCCCTCGGCCTAGCCGAGGTTCTCGATCTCGGGATGTCTTGGCGGTCCAGCCGATCCGCCCGTCATAGGCGGTCTGACACCCGCGACAAGCGGCGCCCGCCGCTCTTCCTCCTCCTCGGACGAGGGAAGCTTGGCGCAAGTTGCGTCGGAGGTATGAGAACTCATGTGGCAACAGCTCCTTCTGACCGGAATAAGCCGACCCTGTCGTCTTCCCCAGCCATTAAGTGGCTGTCACGGGCGGCCGAAACAACCCCTCGTTGTAGCCGAGGAGCCTGTTCCCAGGCCGGTTGTTCGGCCAAATCCAGCTGCCCCACCGATTCTGGTGGAACCTCCGCCTCCACAGCCGTTAGTTGGGGCTCCGACCAAAAATTCTCGGTCGGCTCGGGGACTGCCCCATAGGCTGTCTGTCACCCTCACTCCCGATAGACCTCGGCAGGTGGAGGGTGGCTCAGGCCCGAGGCAGCTCTTTGAGGACTCTTCCGAGTCCGAGGATGATTCCTCCCTTTTCTCCAAGCAAATGGACTTGGAGTCCTCAGGAGGACAGTCAGTGGACGATAGCCCTTCGTCCTTCCTAGGATTGCTTCGGCTCATCTCGGAGTCCACCGGGATGAAGCTCGAACCCGTTTCTAAGCGGGCCAGGTATCCCCTCACGGAGATTCTGGACCGAGGGGATCCCCCTACGGAGGCCTTTCCGGTGGTGGAGGCCATAGTGGGTCCGGCCTTGGAGCTTTGGCAGCGCCCTGCTTCCTGCTCTGCGCCTTTGGCCAGGAAGTATGCGGTCCCTACCGGTTCCCTGTCCGGTTTTTCAGAACACCCCTCTGCTGAGGGGTTGGTTACCGACAGCGTTTTCCGGCGCGCCGGGGACGCCAGGGATGTGGACATTCCTCCCGACAAGGAATCCAATAAATTGGATTATGCCGGGCGAAAAGTCTATGCTGCGTCCTCTCTCTGCCTTCGTCAGGCCAGTTTGGCCGTCCTCATGGCACATTTTTCTCATGCCCTGTTGGGCTCCCTGGATGAGGTCGTCCCTCATCTTCCCGTGGATCTGCAGACTACGGTCAGGCAGGTGCGGGACCAGGGCAGTGGCCAAACAGCAGCTCCAGACTGCTTTAGACATTGGGGACTCATGTGCCAGGTCTGTGGCGGCCGCAGTGGCCATGCGTCGTCGGGCTTGGCTGAGGATATCCACTCTCCCGGATACCCAGCACAAGTTGGTGGATGTTCCCTTTTGGGGACTGACCTCTTGCCCTGGGTGGAAGGTCACCTGCAGAGGATCGAGAGTCCAATGCTACCTTGGACTCGGTCTCTTCTGCTCAGAAGGACAAAGGCACTAAGCCACAGCCTAAGCCCTTTCGTCCTTCCTCGCCCCAGCGCCACGGCCCAGCACAGCGTCAGGGCCAGCAGGCTCGGGCTTGCATCCCAAACCCAAGCCGTCAGCTTCCTCCAACAGGAAGCAGGGAGGTAAAGGCCCAGGAGGTCCCTCGGCCGGTCCCTCCTCCAAGCCTGCCCAGTGACGGGCTGAGGGGTGTCGCCCCCATCCCCGTCACCTCACCCCTGGATCCCCCCATGGGGGGACGGCTCCGACACTTCCTTTCTGCCTGGTCCGTTATTACCACGGACAGGTGGGTACTGGAGGTGGTGGGAAAAGGCCTGCCTCTATAATTCGAGCAGGCCCCGCCCTTCAGAGCCGTCGCGCCTCGGGGTCCATAGCCTCACTGTTGGCTCGTCGAGCCGACATCGCTCTCCTCCTCCAAAAGGAGGTGATCAGGGAGGTAGCGGACCCCCCCTCAGACCCGGGGTTTGTGTCCAGGTACTTCCTGGTTCCGAAATGGACGGGGGGCTGGCGCCCCATTCTCGACCTACACGACCTGAACAAGTTCCTAAGGTCTCGAACCTTCAGGATGGTCACTGTGGCGCAGATAATACCATCTCTGGAACACGGCGTGTGGTTCTGCTCTCTGGACCTGCAGGGCCAGCGTTCTTTGCGTCCCTATCCGTCCGTCACATCGGAGATTCCTTCGCTTTCGGCGGATGGATCCCTCTTTGAGTTCTGAGCCATGCCCTTCGGCCTGTCTCCAGCTCCCAGGGTCTTCACCAAATGCATTGCAGTGGTGACAGCTTTCCTGCGGCACCGAGGGGTCCGGGTGTACCCTTACCTGGACGATTGGCTGATAGCAGCCCCCTCCAAACAGGAGGTGGAGCGGTCCAGAGATCTGGCCCTCCAGGTTTGCTCTCAAGTCGGCCTTCTCATCAACGAGGCCAAGTCGGAACTCGAGCCGAAGCAGGTGATTCTGTTTATCGGGGCAGAGCTCGACTCTCTTCGAGCCAGAGCACGGCTCCCGGCGGACAGGGCCGAGGTTCTTACCTCCTTTGCCCAATCATTTCTGGTTGGGCAATCGCGCCCTGCCCAGGACTTCCTGGGTCTCATGGCGGCCTGCACCAGCGTGGTCCGTTGGGCACGCTGGCACATGCGCCCCCTTCAGTGGGGTCTGGCCAGCCAGTGGTCACAATGCTGCGATCCATTGGACCAGCTAGTGGTGGTGACCCAGGAGATGTGGAATGCTCTCCGATGGTGGACCGTTCCATCTCATCTGCAGGAGGGTATCCCGTTTGTCCGCCCCGAGCCGACGGTCTCTCTATCGACCGATGCCTCTCTGATGGGTTGGGGTGCCCATCTGGGGGAACACCGAGCGCACGGCCTCTGGTCCCCGCGGGAGTCCCGATGCCACATCAACCTGCTGGAGCTCCGAGCGGTCCGCCTAGCTCTCACCGCCTTTGCTCCGTTTCTCCGGGGTCAAGTGGTCAGAGTCCAGGCCGGACAATACCACGACCATGTACTACCTAAACCGCCAGAGGCGAGCAGCGTTCCATGCTTCTATGCAAGGAAGCTCTCGCATTTGGTCACTCGTGCGCAGCCTGGAGGCGGATCTCCTAGCCATTCGTGGCGGGGAGCTTCCAATACCCTGGCCGATGCCCTGAGCGGATAGGGCTGCATCTCCGCAGTGGTCTCTCTGCGGAGTAGTACAAAGATCTGTTCTCCCACTGGGGCACACCTCAGGTGGACCTGTTTGCCTCAGGAGAACAGCTGAGTGTTTCATGCCTGCCCCCTCAGCAGGGCTCGCTGCAGGGGGATGCCTTCTCGAGGCTGTGGACCCCGGGCCTCTCTTTCCCCATTTCCCTTGATTCACAAGGTGCTTCTCAAGGCAAGGAGGGACAAGGCGCAGGTGATTCTGATAGCTCCAGACTGGCCCCGCCAGTTCTGGTACCCAGATCTCCTCAGCCTCAGCTCCAGGCTCCCGGGGCAGCTTCAGCTCGCCGGACCTGCTCTCAGTCAATCGGGGAAGGTGTTCCATCGGACCTTCAATCCCTGCACCTGACGGCCTGGTTCCTTGGCTAGGTTCCAGGCCTTGGGTCTTTCGACGAGGTCCTCAATGTTGTTGAGGCGTCCGTAAGGAGTCGACCAGGAAATGCTATGCCTTCAAATGGAAGAGATTTTCCATTTGGTGTCAGGGCAAGGGCTTGGACCCTTCCTCCTGTTCTTTGGCAAGCATTTTGGACTATTTATGGTCCCTTTCTAGTCAAGGGCTTAGGTCGACGACCCTAAAGGTGCACCTGGCAGCCATCTCTGCTTACCGGGCGCGGGCAGGGAGCAGTCGGTGGCGCAGGAGAAGGTGGTCTGGCGCTTTTTCAAAGGCCTTGATCACATTTCCCCTCCGGTGCGAGAACCTCCACCTCCGTGGGATTTACTGCTGGTACTGGCAAAGCTCATGGGCAAGCCATTCGAACCAGTGCACAGGTGTGAACTCTCTCACCTGTCGTGGAAGACCGCCTTCTTGGTGGCTATCCACGTCAGCCAGAAGGATGGGAGAACTCCAGGCGCTCTGCATTGAGTCTCTTACCTGGTCTTCCACAGGGACAAGGTTGTCCTGTGCCCCACCGAAATTCCTTCCAAAGGGGTGTCGCAGTTTCACCTTAACCAGGTGTCGACTCTGCGGTGTTCTACCCCAATCACACCTCGGAGGCGAATACAGGCTCCATACTTTGGACCCTAGAAGGGTGCTCGCTTATTATAAGGAGCACACTGCTGAGGTCGAGAGAGGTTGGCCCAGCTGTGTTTGTCACCTGCAGCTGAGCGCACCTGGCAGACCTGCAGCCAGCGGATGATAGGCAGGTGGGTCACTTCCTGCATAGATCTCTGCTATAAGTTGGTGGGCATGGAGTCTCCCAGAGGGATAGAGCTCATTCTACCGTCATACTGCTGCATCGGTGGCTGCTTCAGGGATGTCCCTATCCAGGAAATCTGCAGGGCTGCTACCTGGAAGTCAGCACACACCTTTATTACCCATTACCACATCGACCTTGAGTCACGCCGGGATGCTGGTTTTGGGGCCTCGGTTCTCCAGTCTTTATTCCCTAAGTAGGGGGTGTGCGCCTTGCCTCCCTCCTCCCGGAGAACTGCTAGGAGTCTGCCAATAAGTGTGGATGAACAACATATCCATGTCCCTAGAAATACAGGATCTTACTTGAGACACAGCTCTTGCAGCAGAGTTACACCATTAGGACCCGAAGCACATGAGCGCCAGGACTACGGAAAAATTCTAGCTAGCTAACTACAAGCGGGGACTGCCTTGACGTCAGTCCGCCTCCGGCGTCAGGCGTGGTACAAAAGAGGCGGTCGCCAGATTCCCCAGTTCTTTCCGCGTCGACTTAGCTACCTGACCCCTTGGTTACCAGTCTAGCGCGGCGCGTGAATAGTTCTTTTTAAAATCTTCAGAATCCTCTTCAAGCAAGATCTTGATGTCATCACCAACCGGGCCATCCTTGAAGTGCGCTTGTGGAAAGCAGATCCCGTTCAAGGACCCCCACCACGGCCTAGGTCCGGTGCCTAAGCCCCGAACCACGATACCGGGCCTGTCCCTTCTTGCAAAGGGTTCAATAGCATTACCGGATCCGGCGTCAGAAGGCTTTGCAGGCGTTTCTTCTGGAGGAACAACTGAAGACCATGTCCTCCAGGAAAAACTCAGGGTCCACAAGCAGCGGAGAAGAGAAGGAAGGCCCTTCCAGGTCCCCTTCTAGGCGTTCGAGTCCCGTAGCTCGGTTAAATCTCCCGGCTGCAATCAAGAAACCTTCATCTCAGGAGAAATCCGCAGGCCTTCCTCCTTCCAGGGCCTTGGCGAAGTCCGAGGCGACACCATCACCACCGCCAAGTCGGGTTCCGGCTCCTCGGTACCCGACGTCAGGTCTTCGTCGGTGCCTCCACGCAAGACGTTGGAGCTCACGCCTTTAAAAAGGCCTGTAGCCCAGACGCCGGCTCGACAGCCGTCAGCCGTGCGCCCTTCTTCCCTGGAGCCGCCGTCGGCCCGACGACCGGCCCCCGCCATTACATCCCAGCGGACGCCGGTAGGGGGACCGACGCCCGCCCCTCCTGAAAAGAAGAAGGCCCTGTTGCCTCCGACCGACATCGGTCAGGAGCCTCTATCGGAGGAGGACCTAGAGCAGCCCGAGGACCAGACGGGCGACCCCGGTCCCGTAGGTACTCCCAGGGATCCCTCGCCATTGACAAGACCCCCTGTGGAGCCGGCGCGGGACCGATGACCCCACGGCACCAGCACGTCGTCGGGCCTCTCTCTAGTGGAGGTGAAAGATCTGTTCACCTACAGGTGGGATACCATTAAAAAGACATGGTTCCCCCTCCTCCTACTCCTCCTCCTCCTACTCCGGTTCCTGCCCCCCGCCTTGAGGAGTGGCAGGCCGTGTTCCTCCTCCCGGGAGCCTGGGAACCTCCCAGGGGAGCCTGATAAGCGGAGACCTCCGTCGAAATCCTCTTCTGGATCACCCAGCCCCAAAGAGATCCAGGTGGCCGCGGCGATTCGCCTTCAACGGAGGACACAGGATCAAACTTCTCCACCTCTAGATCCCCATCTCCACTCTCCATCCCTTCTCCGGACCCGTGAGATGCCTAGATCTCCCTCGGATGATCCCTCGTTCCTTGATATTATGAGACATATACAAGAGACATGGGATGGGATGCTGAAGACTTAGACCCGAAAAAGTGCGACTGCCAAATATCTTCGGCAAAGGGACCCCAAGCCTGTGGTGGTACCACCCTTGGTTGACACTTCATGTGGGCGTCCCAAGGCTGTGTGGGCGTCCACACCGCTCCCGGCGAGACCGAAGAAAGCTGATCGCATGGCATAGGGCTCTAGGGCGACCAGTACCCAGCGCAGCATCCTCAGGCCGATTCTCTGGTCATCACAGCCTCATGACGGTCTGCAAGCCACAACATTTCAAGCACCCTGCCACGGACCCCAGTCAAACAACTGGGCGCGTGGGTGGCGCCACGTATGCTTCCAGCTACCTGCCATCAGATCCCTGAACTATTTAACCCACATGGTTCCAGTTCCAGGCAGCTTTGTGGAACAGGGTCTGGAAGCGGCTGAAAAGATGCCCGAAGGTGTGAGCAGAAGGAGGAGATGCTTCAGCTCCTCCTCTGCAGGTTCAGGCGTGGGGACCCAAGTACTAGGCAACGTATGACTCCAGCGGACTCATCGTCCCGAGCAGCAACTTCTGGCGTTTGCCTCTCGGAGACACTCTTGGTTGCGCGTCTCGGTTTTACCCCAGACGTCAAAAGAACATCTTGGGCGCCCTTTTGAGGAGATGTTTGGTAATCCTGAAAAGATCCTTACCAAACTCCAAGAGGCCGGAAGGCGGTAAGGTCGGTTCAGGCCATGTCCGACCCAAGCTTAGTTTCTTCGTAGGAACCAAAGCCGTTTTGTCTTGTGGACATGAAGGCAACAGACCCACTCCGCTGCACCTCAGAGGGCTCTGGTTTCCGTAGAGCCCAGGGCAAACCCCGCCAGCCGAGGCCAGCGTTCTCTCCTAGAAGCAGGCCCAGCCAGCGGGTCCATCTGCCGCCACAGCCTGACTCCTTTCCCCCCAGCCTCAGGATCAGCAGGGGTTTATGATCGAGGAGTCGCATTGAAGCTTTCCTGCGGGATGAGCGAGGCCATTACCACCGACAGGTGGGTTCTTCAGATTAGTCAGTCTAGGCCACTTTGATAGAATTAGCAGGAAAGCCACCCTCGAGGCCTCCTTTGCTCTCCGGTATCAGGGTCAGCACAAAGCCTTGATCTGGCAAGAAGTACTCGCTACTACGAAAGGGAGGCGATAGATACGTCCCAGAAGAACCAGAGAGGACTAGGATACTATTCGCACTTCTTCCTGGTTCCCAAGAAAACAGGGGACCTCCGTCCAATCTTGGACCTCAGCGACCTCAATGTGTCGGTCACTTACAAGAGATTCCATGGTGACCCTTCCGGGTCTTTCCCATGCTCAAACAGGCCACTTTTTGAGCGTCTCTAGACATACAGGATGCCTACCTGCACATCCCTATGGCTCAGGCGCACAGGAGGTTCCTGCGCTTGAGTTTCTCGACCACCACCTTCAGTTCGAGCCTTCCTTTCGGACTGTCTTCCGCACCGAGGTCTTTACCAAGTGCATGGCAGTCGTGGCAGGCGTCTCTGAGGAGACAGGGCCACTACGTGTTCCGTACCTGGGCGACTGGCTTCTCATGGCGCCTCCAGAGAGGCGTTGCTTCTTGCAATCAAGAGCACCCAGGATCTGTTCGATCCTGGGCATCCTCATAAATACGAAGTCTCTCCTGGTACCGTCGCAGAAACTGCAGTTCATAGGAGCAGTTCTGGACACTGTGAGGGAAGAGCCTTTCTTCCGGCCGACAGAGCGGAGCGCATCAGATCCCTCATAAGGGACCTATCACTAAGCAAGGTTGTACCTGCCAGGTGGGTCCTTTGCTTGTTCGGACACATGGCTGCGGCCATTCCTACTGTCCCTTCGCAAGACTCACATGCGCATTACTCAGTGGATGCTCAAAGTGCAATGGGACCAAAGGCAAGACCACTTGCAGCATCCGGTCAGACTCACGAATTCAGTGATTCAAGACTGGCAGTGGTGGCTAGCCCCAGGATCGCCTCATCCAGGCGTCCGTTCATTGACGCCGTCCGGTCACCCTCACCACAGACGCTTCCGGTCTTGGGTGGGGCACACCTAGACGGGTAAAGTCCAAAGATACGTGGACCAGATGGAAGCTCACCTTCACTCAACGTGCTGGAAATGAGAAGCGGTCCTCTATGCCCTGCAGGCCTTTCAGTCAGTTATCCACCGTGTACTCTTCTACTTCAGACAGACAACACGGCGGTGATGTATTACCTCAACAAACAAGGAGGCGCACACTCTTACCCCCTTTGCAGGGAAGCCATGAGAGTGTGGGATTGGGTAATCAGACACGGCGCGAATCTGATCACTGTGCACGTTCCCGGAGTGGACAACACGGTTGCAGACGGCCTGAGTCGTTCTCAGGCCAGAGTCACGAATGGAACTCCTTCAGGAGGTAGCAGAGGATCTGTTTCTTGATGGGGAACTCAGATCTAGACTTGTTCGCCTCCCATCCAGCACCAAAACTGCCCAATTTTTGCTCGCTAGATCCAGGGCCTGGTGTTTTCTGGCGAGGCGTTATCCCTCTCCTGGGCCAACAGATTCCTCTCGCTTTCCCTCCTTTCCCGTTGATCCAGAGTTCTTCTCAAACTGCGCAGGGAGCACGTAATAATGATCCTAGTGGCCCCATTTGGCCCAGACAGATTTGGTTCCTTTGTTGATTCAACTATCTCGGGAACCCCGCTCGCTGCCGCTCAGCTCCCTTACTGTCTCAGGAGAAGGGTTCACTTGTCCACCCGGACCGTTTCTTGAACCTGCATGCTTGGCTCCTAAGACATAGCCATTTTGCATCTGAGGGTCTACTTGAAGTTTGCAGAAGTCCTTTCTGCAGCCAGAAAACCCGACAACACTTGTCTGACGTATACCATGAAATGGCGCCGTTTTAATGTAGTGGTCGCGAGCACGCGACCTTCCCCTTTAGGTTGTCCTGTGAAAGTAATATTAGAATGTTGCTCTCCCTCTTTCATTCGGTCTAGCCTACTCCTCTATTAAAGTGCACCTCTGTGCCATTTAACCTACCACCTCCCGTGGAAATCGTACAGTGGCTCAGGTGGACGCCTCTCGGGAATTTCTTAGGGGAGTGTTGCACCTTAGGCCTCCTATTAGAGACCCTGTGCCTCCATGGGATTTGCTTTTTGTCCTTGAACAGCTCACGCTTCCCCCCTTTGAACCTGCCGCGGATTGCGAGCTACATTTTCTGTCGTGGAAAACGTTGTTTTTAGTTGCTGTTACCTCGGCAAGAAGAATTTCTGAACTTCACGCTCTCATGTGCAAAGAGCCTTATTTAGTTTTCCACCGGGACAGAGTATCCCTGAGGACGAACCCTGAATTCTTGCCTAAGGTGGTTTCTTCACTCACTCTGAACCAGGATATCGACCTTCCGGTCTACTTCCCGAACTACTCTAATAGAGGAGGCTCTGCTCCATACCCTGGATGTTCACCGCAGCCTGAGGTTTTACCTCAACAGAACTCAGTCCTTTCGTAGTTCTGAGCAGCTTTTCATTTCCTTCTCTGAGAGAATGATGGGCCAATCAGTATCCAAACAGTCCCTTTCTCGCTGGCTTGTCCAGTGTATTTCTCACTGTTATGGTATCAAACAAAAGCCCCTCCTGGGTACAGTCCGGGGTCATTCCACTAGAGGGGTGGCTACTTCCTTTGCAGCGCTCAAAAATGTTTCCACTTCTGCTATATGCGCTGCAGCCACTTGGAGTTCTGTGCATACCTTTATCAGGCATTATAGCCTGGACATCGCCTCTCGGCGAAGGGCTGGTTTTGGTTTGGCCGTACTTCAGGGTCTCCTGTCCTAGGTTCAGGACCTGGTTTTTATCCTTTATTTTCCTCCTCCCGGATTTTCTGACAGCGTTACTGCTTGGGAATCAGTCCTAATGGTGTAACCTGCTGCAAGAGCTGTGTCTCGAAGTAAGATAGTACAGTTACGTAAGAACTTACCGTAACAGTAGATCTTCGAGAACAGCTCTTGCAGCAGGTACCTTCCCGCCCACCTTCCCCCTTGGAGGAAGCATGGCTCAGTCTTTCTGAGCAGGAATTGTTATCTTTCTGTCTTCTGACGGCGAATCCTAGGTCTCCCATTTTGATGTCAGCCTGCGGCAAGAAGTCTCCGGCGGGAGAACTGGGGAATCTGGCGGGACCGCCCCCTTTTGTACCACGCCTGACGTCGGAGGCGGGACTGACGTCGGGGGCTGTCCTCGCTGTAGTTAGCTAGCTAAAATTTTTCTCCAGGTCCTGGCGCTGGCGGCTTCTGGTCCTAATGGTGTAACCTGCTGCAAGAGCTGTTCTCGAAGATCTACTGTTACGGTAAGTTCTTACGCATAACGTACTTTACTCACCTGTAACAGGAGTTCTAGGAATGGTATATGTTGTTCATCCACACGACCCACCCGACCTCCCCGGCTTCGACGCACAACCTGAGCTTCCAGCGGGCCAGATCTGGCGTCATGGGGCGGAGCCGAGAGTTTTACCACCCGGGTGGGTGGGAGGAGCCAGCTTGAAGACCTTCCGGCAAGATTTAAAGCGGCAAGGAACCTGCCAATAAGTGTGGATGAACAACATATACCATTCCTAGAACTCCCGTTACAGGTGAGTAACCTGTATTTTTCAGCTCTGCCATTTGACATATCCTTGGCTCCCACAGCATTCACAAAGTGCCTGGCAGTGGTGGTGGCGGCATACTTAAGAAGGCAGGGCATTACGGTGTTCCTCTCCCTAGACGACTGACTAGTCATGGGCAAATCACCACAGCAGGTAAGGGATGCTCTAAAGTCCACTCAGGATGTCCTAGGGTCACTGGGGTTTCTGGTGAGCACCCACAAAGTCGGTCTTGCAGCCTGTTCAGGTGCTGCATTTCATAGGTGCAGAGTTGGGCACTCTGAGAGGGAGGGCTTTCCTTCTTTAGGGAAGGTTGGACAGCAAGCTACAGGTTGCTGGGACATTCAGTCTCAACTCACCAAGGTCAACAAGGCACTTCCTGCAGTTACTCAGACACATGACTGCAGCCGCAGGAACAGTCCTGGGTTCCAGGTTTCAGATGAGGGACATTCAATTCCACCTCATGGCACACTGGTGCCAGAGGAGGGACCCTCTCACAAAGCTGATACCAGTAACAAGAACATTACAGCAGGTCTTGCAGTGGTGGCAGGACAGGGAGAGCCTCACAGGTAGGTAGGTAGGTAAAATTTTATTTATACAGAAAATTATGCCATTAGAGATTCGAAAATCCCTATTTACAAGGCATCCCTGTATTTGTACAACATAAATATACATATTACACAAAACGTGTTGTAGAAATACATCAACATACAATTAATACACACAAACATTTCATTTGTAGATACGTCCATTCATCAAAATACATTAACATACAATTAATACATACAAACATTTCATTTATGAATGCATCCATTCATCAATGTTCAATTCAGATTTCACCTATTACACAAACATTTAAAAAGCAGCTCTCTTTTTACTGCCGACTTATAACCTGATAGTGACAGGCTTGGGTCCCTGAGGGGAGGGGGTAGCCTATTCCAAGTCTTGAAACTTTATACTGAAGGGTCATTGTGCTATATTTATTTTTAATTTTTGGAGTAAGATATACTCTTACTCCACAATTTCTTAAGTTTAGTCCATGTTCGGTTTTTAAATTACATAATAAATAATTTTGTGATTTATTCTTATGTAAACCCTTTATTTGGATTAACCAGGAAGTCTCTGCCCTCTGTTCTAAAGAATTCCATCCCAGTCTTGAATACATATCACAATGGTGGGTACCAAGTCACATCTTAACACAAATCTAGCTAATTTGTTATATAAAACATCCAGATTATGTTCTTGTTTTTGAAGTATGTCTGTAAATGTAGAACCATAATCAATCACAGGAAGAAGTAGTTGATTTACTATATTCTGTCGCATTTCCCTTGTTAAGCACTTCGATATTCGTCTCATGACCCCTAATTTAGAGTTGATTTTTTTTATGAGTTCAGTCACATGTTGGTTAAAATTCAGTTCTTGGTCAATTATGACCCCCAGATATTTATAATACTTGGTTTGCTCTAGTATTTTCCCCTCTTGTGTCCTAATTGTCAAGTTTATACCCACACTATCCTTCTTAGCTGTACCAAAGTACATAGTCTGGTTTTTTTTTTATTATTAATCAGTAGACCAAGATTTGTAAAATGATTTTGCATGTTTAGGAAGTCTCTCTCTAGTTTTTGTTCCAATTCACCCACATTTTTACCAGATGTAATCAAGACAGTATCATCCGCGTACAGTCTAATTTGTGAATTTTTGATTACACTAGGTAAATTATTCAAATATACTAAAAACAAAAGGGGACCCAGGATCGACCCCTTGGGTACTCCCCTAGTGACCGTACCCAAACTAGAACTTTTACCGTTTACTGTTACAAACTGAGTTCTGTCCTCAACGTAAGATGTAAACCAACCGCATGATAAATCATCTACTCCCAAACATCTTAACTTATCAATCAAGATATGGTGATTTACTAGGTCAACGCTTAGAATAGGTCCCACATATACAGCCACACGATCTCCCTCCACCAGGGGTGGAACTAAGTCCAAAAGATCGGTGGCGCAGTAGCTGTGGACCTTACCTTGTCTAAAGCCTGACTGAAAAGGGTGTGATTTTGATGTTTCTCCAAGTATGTAATTATTTGCCCGTGAACAAGCCGCCCAATAATTTTAGATTGTTGACAATAATGCTATTGGGTGGTAATTTAAAGTGTCCAGTGAGTCCCCCTTATAAATTGGGATTATTTAGCCTTCTTCCATAATGCAAGATACAATCCCTCTTTAAGGCTCCAATTAAAAGATCCCTTAGGACTGGGGATATCACTTGGGCAGCTTCTTTAGTAACCTATTTTCTATTTTGTCAGGGCCACATGCTTTATTTATATATAAGTTTCTTATTAATTTACATACTTGGATGTGGTCACTATTTTAAAAGCGGAACTTTGGGGTCTGGTGATTTCGAGATCAATTTTTGTTCTACTAGCTGAGTTTTCCCGGGAGGGTTTCAATTCCTGCCTTTAAATCTGGGAGTTCAATAAAGTAATTATTTAAATGCTCTGCAACTGTATCCGCTTCTAAAAGTTTTCCATTATATTTCAATTTTATCTCTACTTGGCTTTTAACGGATCTACTAAGTTTTTATCAGTGTCCAATAGTTCCTAGGATCTGTTGCTTCTTTGATTTTCTGTTTGTAGTAGTAGCCTTAGATTTCCTTATTTCTTGAACAACTCTATTCCTTACCTTTTACATTTTTCCCATACGTCAGATCTTAAAGATTTATTTGCTTTTTCCATAATTGTTTTTTATCTAATTAACTTTCTTATGGTTACAGTTACCGAGGGTAAATGAGTTTGTCTTTGACAAACTTTTTCCATCTTACAAACGTATCACATGCCTCATTAAACATTGTTGTAAATTCCTGGATAGCTAAGTTCAGGTCAGGAATTTAAAAAGTCTATGCCATGGTAGTCTCTTTAAATACTCACAAAACAAATATCTATCATATTGAGCATAATTTCTTTTATATACTACAGGCGTTTTAATTACCGTACTTTTTTGATTCTAAGTTTATTATGCACCTTACTACATTATGATCCCCCAGATTTGGCTCTCCTATATCCTTACTTATTATAACCATTTCTGTCGAAACAAAACACAAATCCAATATATTCCCACTACTGGTTATTTTCCCTTGCCTTGTGGGTAAGTCAATAATTTGCAACAGATTCAGACATCTCATTGAATTTTCCAAAACCCGCCCTCTTGGGCAACCCCAAGCAGCATTAAAATCACCCATTAATACAACATTTGTCTGACCTATATGTTCCATAATGGAATGAGAGAACTTTTCAAAGTGCTTGGTATTTGTTTTAGGTGGTGAATATACAGCTCCCACAATCAAGTTGATCATCTGGAATTTTAATAATAAACATTCTATCCTTCAGTTTTTCCAGGTAAATTATTTCAGAGGGACCTAATTTTGTGCTTAAGGTAAATTGCAACCCCCCGCCCCCCGTGACCCACGATCCTGTCTAAAACAGTAAAAATCATGCAGTTCTATTTCCGATTGAGGAATTACCTTTGTTAGCCAAGTCTCAGTTAAAATTACTATATCAGGACTTTCTAGATCAACCCAGGTTCTAAGGAGGTCCATTTTTTTAACTAAACTTCTAGCATTATCTAAAATAATCTTAATGGCTCCATCCCCTGGACCTGGGTTCAATTCTATATCCCCACATAATGCTAGAGATATCAAAACAGCCTGATCATGGGAAGAAATTTTACCAGGAAAAACTGGCCTGTAAGTATTAAAAATTTGCTGCCTTACCGTCTTAAAACGATTTCTCCCTCTTATTATCTTGTTTATGCTTAAAATATTGTTACTTAATTGACTGCATTTCAAGTATAAACTATTTTTGTTCTCTGTATCCCCGGGTATTTCTGAACCAATGTGTGTCAAAAAACATGCCACACACGACAGAAATACCATTAATTTTACAAAAATACCTTTCATTTTGTGGCCTGAGGATACAGCTCTTAACTATAATATCCCAAAGCAGTCACAACCCTTCTTAAATATTTAGTTTCCCTTATTCAAAACCTATCACTAACTTTATTTTATTTTAGGCAGAAAATACTACCTTAATAAGACTTCCCTATAACTATAAGTTAACTGTAACAGGCTTTATCAATTTGTAGATCCAACACAATTTTGGTCGTTATTTTTCATCTCCGAGTGGCGCTCGCGCCATCGCTCCATCGCTGCTCGGCGCTCGGCGTGAACAGCCGTGGGCTTTATATGGTGCAGCCCTCCTCCTTTGATGACGCCATAGTCAATTTCACTTCCTCGTTTAGCCGGCAATTCGGGAGTCAGCATGCAGACAGTTGTTTAAAAACAGTTCTTCCACTTCAGTCAGGACAGTATAACAGGCAGATCACTCTTTTCTCTGGGCAGCAATGTTACTTCTCAAATGCCACAGCGTACCTGGCCAGTCCAGACAAACAGCTGGGCTTTATGTGGTGCAGCCCTCCTCCTTTGATGATGCTCAGTTCGTCAATTTCACTTCCTCGTTTCGCCGGCAATTCGGGGAGTCAGCATGCAGACAGTTGTTTAAAACAGAAGGAGTCCCCCTTCGTGGTGCTCATAACAGATGCTTCCTTACTGGGTTGGGGTGCACATCTGGAAGAACACACAGTGTATGGCACTTGGTCCACCGTAAAATCACTCCAGCACATAAACCTGTTGGAACTCAGAGCAGTGCTGTTAGCTCTGCAAGCTTTTGCTTCCTTGGTACAGGGCAAGGTGGTGCAAGTCAAAACAGACACCACCACTATGTACTACATCAACAAGCAGGGAGGGACAAGGTCCAACCCCCTGTGTACAGAGGCCATGAAGGTGTGGAGAATGGCCTACTCCCTAAATGTGTCCCTACTGCCCATTCATCTGCCAGGGAAGGACAACCTCTTAGCAGACGCAGTCAGAATAAACTAAACCGATCCTGAATGGTCTCTAAACAGACGGGTACCTAGTGGGGGTGTTCAGGAGATGGGGCACTCTGGAAATAGATCTTTGTCTCACAGGACAACCAGCAGCTACCAAATTCTACTGCAAGCCTCCAGCAAAATGAACAGTACCTCTGGATGCCTTAGTGCTGGATTAGTTAGGGAGGAAGCTGTATGCATTTTCCTCATTTCCCTTGTTGCTCAGGGTCCTGATCAAGCTCAGGTCCCAGCCAGCTTCAATGATCCTGATAGTTCCAGACTGGGACAAGCAGCCATGGTACTCACTGCTCTCCTGTCAGTAGCCCCACCATACACCTCCCTTGGAGGCACAATCTCCCTAACCTCCTCACAGGGGAGGATCCTGTACCCAAACCTCAGGTCCCTCAGGCTCAAGGCCTGGCTGTTGAAGACTTACAGTATGCTGGGTTACATCTCTTGGAGGGTGTTCTCAATATCCTAAGGGGATCAAGGAAACCCTCGACCAAGAAAACATATGCTTCCAAATGGAAGAGATTTTGATGGTGGGTGTGTGTGTGTGTGTGTGTGTGTGTGTGTGTGTGTAGGGGTTGTGGAATAACAGATGGACCACACACCGAACTTCAGGTTCAAAACACCATCTCTATGTGATATTTATTCAAAATATAGAAAATAAGCTTCAACAATGTCATATTCCTACTTCAGTACATCAGTTTGCAGCAACAGACTATGTATGTTTTTTCTCTGCATTTAGCCAGCACCTACTGACACTGATCTCTGATCTAAACATTTTTAGTGAAAACCCTTCATCCCTATGTGGGCCTTGTTTGCTTGGGTAGTGGGGGCTCAAATAGGAGAAAAAAAAAAGCTATAGACAAAGAATCTCAGTGCAGAATCACTGAAAAAGGGTTACCCCAAAGGGCATTGGCAACAAATCAAGTTTCAAAGAAATACAATATTATACATACTTACATAATGCAGAGCATCATGGGATACATGCAAATCACCATGACATTTCAGACTTGTTTAGTTTACTGCAATTTACATGCATTTTAAATAGCACAACTAACTTAATTTCTATAATGATCACCTAGTACTTTTACCATTATCAAAACACCTAGTGCCATGGTATTTTCAACATTTACAGGTTTCATAAACATAAGGTATATACGTCAAGGTATTTTATGACATAGTGCTATTACATACTAAATCCAACAATGATATAAATAACCTGTTTTACATATGTTTGGAGGTCACCACAGTAACCTCCCTGTACGAGGACCTGAGAGGGAAAAGGAAAATTAAAGAGGACACTATAGCATAGTCAAGAAAGGGAAGGGGATGCCCATATGTAGCCAACCTTATGGACTAGAAATTGTAAAGGATAGCTTAGGCTAAGAAACAAAAGGACTGTTGCAACAGATTTAAGAAAGGGTCGGTCCTTGAGTAGCAGGAGCTTCCTGTCACAGTGTAACAATAGCAGTGTAGTACCTTCTCAGGCAGGGTTGCCAGTCTTGCTAGACTACCTCACCCATCTGCATTCTTTGGGTCTACAGCCCACTACCCTCAAAGTCCACCTGGCTTCAGTCCCAGCCTATATCTCAGCTGGCAAAGGTGTCTACATGGCATCCAACCCCATCTTCAAGAAGTCTTTCAAGGGGTTGGAGAGGGAGGTGAGCACTAGTCCCTCCACCACAGAAAGGGTCCTACAAGAGCTCGATAAGCTCAGGGTGGACAAAGCAATGGGACCTGATGGCATACATCCCAAGGTACTAAAGGAGCTAAGGGTGGAACTAGCAGAGCCATTATCAGAACTGTTTAGTGAGTCTCTGAGCACAGAAGAGGTCCCAGAAGACTGGAGAAGGGCTCATGTGATCCCGCTCCACAAGAGGGGTAGCAGGGAACTACAGACCAGTCAGTCTTACCTCAGTAGTGGACAAGATTATGGAGGCACTCCTTAAGGAAAGGACAGTACGACATCTGAAATACATAGGAGCACAGGATCCAAGACAGCATGGGTTTACAAAAGGAAGGTCCTGTCAAACTAATCTCATAGATTTCTTTGACTGGGTAACCAGAGTGGTGGACCAAGGGGGAGCAGTTGATGTCTCCTACCTTGACTTCAGCAAAGCTTGATACTGTGCCACATAGAAGATTGATTAATAAGCTGGGTAGGCTCGAGTGGGTCAGAAGTTGGTCAACTGGGTGGCAAATTGGTTGACGGGCAGAAACAAAGTGTTGTAAATGGTATACAGTCAGAAGAGATACAAGTCACAAGTGGAGTACCTCAGGGATCAGTCCTGGGGCCAGTCCTCTTCAGTATCTTCATCAGTGACATTGCAGATGGACTGGAGGGTAAGGTTTGTCTGTTTGCAGATGACACCAAGATCTGCAACAGAGTAGATGATCCAGATGGGGTGGGCAGAATGAGAAGAGCTCTGGATAAAACTAGCAAAATGGTCGGAAGAGTGGCAACTAGGGTTTAATGCAAAGAAGTGCAAGATCATGCACATAGGGAAAAGAAAGCCTGAAGCCAACTATATGCTGGGAGGGGAGTTGCTGGCAGTCACAAGGGAAGAAAGAGACTTGGGCATCATCATCACCGATGAGCTGAAATCATCCAAGCAGACCACTAAAGCAGTAGGTGAGGCTAGGGGATGTTAGTGTATTAGTAGGGGTATCACAAGTTGAAGAAGGAGGTAATAATCCCTCTTTACAAGACGCTGGTTAGGCCCCATCTGGAGTACTGCGTGCAGTACTAGAGGCCACACCTTCACAAGGACATTAACCAAATTGAGGCAGTCCAAAGAAGAGCAACAAAAATGGTGCAGGGACTGCATCAGAAAACATATGAGGACAGATTAACGGAGCTCAACATGTATACCCTAGAGCAAAGGAGGGAAAGAGGTGATATGATCTAAACATTGAAACACCTTAAGGGCATTAACAAGGTGAAATAGTCTGACATGTTTCAATATAAGAAAAATAGGACAAGGGGACACAGCATGAGATTAGAGGGAGGCAGATTAAGGGGTAATGTGAGGAAGTTCTTTTTCACAGAAAAGGTGGTGGATGCATGGAACGGCCTACCTCAGGAAGTGGTGGATATGCATACAGTGCAGGGCTTCAGACAGGCATGGGATAGGCGTAAGGGAGCAATACAGATGATTTTTTTTTCTTTCCAACAAACTAACTTTGATAAAGGATGAGCAGTCATCCAAAACGCGTCAGGTTGCTCTATTACTTGCCAGTGTAATAAAATGTAATATTTTCTATCGGAAAACTGGTGCCCTCTGTCATATTTGAGGTGTGAGTGCTCTGCTTGTTTTTGTTACTAAGCAATACAGATGAGTATGAATAGATAGGCCATTGATAGAGCAAAGGCCAATGGCACATTTATAAGGTAGAAAAATAAATGGGCAGACTGGATGGGCCTTCGGTCCTTATCTGCCATCAACTTCTATGTTGGCTCACCTGCACCCCCTCACAGGGAGCGGTGCCAGCATGGGACCTTAATGTCTGCATTACAAGCTCATGGAACCACCATTTGAGCCTTGGGCTACTGCACATTTGAAATTTGTGACCTGGAAAGCTGTCTTCCTAGTAGCTAACACTTCAGCCAGATGGATTAGTGAGCTACAGGCCCTGTTTACAGAGCTAAATTGCATCTCCCTTCACAGAGATATGGTGGTGGTTAGGACTAATAGGAAGTTACTACCAAAAGTAAGCATTATAGAACACAGCAGTTGGTAAAGACAGCAGTTTGAATGGTGACACAAACCAATGAGTGTTCCATCATTTATACAAGTTCCATTCTCCGGGCAGTTCAGCATTGGGGGCTGACTGCAAGAGTTAACATATTGAAGAATACCTTGGAAGGAAACAAGATTACTATCTACTGCCATATAAAAGTAAATCATCCCCTCTGATGCTGTCTGGGACCCAGACAAGGTTCAGGCTCATGGCCTTGTTCGCATTTTCAAGCATTTCAAGGCGGGCTCTTAAACGATTAATCTTGGAGGTCATTTTAGCAAAGGTTGCTTGAGTCCTTTGTGAACGGTTGTCTGTCTCTCTAGCAGTTTTCACTGCAGCTTTGATGTTGATATCCTGAGTGCCCAATCTGTTAAGGACCTACTCCAGATTACAGTCCATTTCCTTTGGCTTACCGCCTGTAACACTGAGTCTCATGGTGGGGGATCACCTGCTCTGCTCTTGTCTGCTGCTTTGTCTGGAACACCATGCTGGGCCTTTGGCATCTGCTTTGTGACTCTCTGTCCCGAGCATTCTGCCGTGCTCTTCCTGTGCCCCATCACTTGTTTGATATCATTGGATTCTGCAAGGCGTGAGCTGTCAAACTATGTTATTGAAAACTTTAAAAGCTGCTGTTGTATCATAGTTTCCCTCATTATTTGTGGAGCATGGTGCAGAGCTACTCTAGAAACATATCCAGTCACCAGCACAGCTCTCTAGACCCCAAGTTCTATTTTTATACGTATATAAGTTAATCCATATTTTCCCATTCCCATCTCTCACTTGAGTCTAGTAAAGCTTGCACCAGTAATGTCCTGTTTCAGACTCAGTACAGTAGGAAGGCATTTTGCTGACATTATGGCATATTTTTATTTATTTTTATAGTTACATAGTTTCGATATTGCATTTGGGCTATTAACCATTTACTGTAGCTGGATTAATGCTGTTCTATGGGTATCTGACAATGGAATGGGCCCATATGACCTGCTACTGCATGTGTTAACTGCAGGTATTGAAATGTATTACCTTTTCTAGGAGTGTGGGTATGTTGTTCATCCACACTGTCTGGCGTGTCCCTTTCCCCTTTAAATCTTGCGGAAGTCTTCAAGCTGGCTCCTCCCACCCACCCAGGTGGTATATACCTCGGCTCCGATCCATGGCGCCAGATCTTCCTTTCGCTGGAAGATACAGGTTCCTTGTGCTACTTTGCAGTACCGTGAGCCCTGGAGTCTAATTGATGGTTTAAGCCACACTTACTCTCTTTAAAACTTCGTTAAGAGTTTACGATTCAGATCTGGGCAACCGGATATGGAGGACAAGTCGTCCCCGAGTTTCGCTGGTGTCCTTGTGGACAGAAAATGTCTCGCACCGATCCCCACCTCTCGTGCATTTATTGCCTAGGCGCTGTGCATGATACTTCGGCTTGCACCATCTGTTTGGTCTTCCATCCCACTGTCCTGGAGTACCGCAAGGCACGCCTTCAGCTGGGGAGACCAGAGCTTCACAATCCACTGGTGAAATCGAAGTAGGCCAGGTGGGCGGTTTCCACGGCTGCAGGATCCGCCGAGCAGCTCGAACAGATGGTGGCTTCTGAGGAGGAAGCTGCCCAAGCTTAGGCCGACCGAAGCTTTTCAAACAACATGAAGTCTTGCTATATTATGACAATTGCAGTTTGTCCCAGCCTTAGAACTGCTCCAGAGGTGAAAGAGTTAACTTCCATGCCAGGCATGGAACTTGGAGCGCGAGCTCGGTTAGAGAAGCTCTGTCTGTATAATTTCAAACCGAAACTGTCAGATTCTTTACTCCGCCTCACTGAACAGTCGCTCCGGAGATTCCTCCTATTGCTCGGTTCATTTCTCGGTTAAAAAGTGTTTTTTCTCGGTTAATTGAACCGCAATTATATTTATTTTCACCGCAAACCGGTTGGTTCAAGCTCTGTCTGTGGTATTGTAAGTAATAGACAGGTTTTACTTTCTGTGTGGAACTTGTAAATGTGTTATCGGTTCGGTTTGAACCGATCAGGTTGTTTTAAAACATTATTCAAATATCATTTTAAGTCATTTAGAGTGCGGTTCCTGGTTCTTATCGGTTCTAAAAAAAACGGATTTCATTACGTTTTTTTCCACGACCCGTGACACGGTTGGGAACCAATAAGGGTGTCTTGCCTGGCATTTGCCAGAAAAGGGCAAGTTTTTGGTTAGGCTGGCATTATGTCTGAGAAACCCAAAAGAAAAAACGGGCCCACTGGGTTTCAACACTGTAGTGTTTGTGGGGAAGCCTTTGCCAAGGCTGACCCACACACAATGTGTTTATTGTCTGGGGTTTGACTACCTCAATGCAGACTGCCAGATTTGCAAGAATTTCCCTGCAGCTACCCTGGATAAGAGAGTTGGTAGGCTTAGGAGCGAGAGGCCAAAAGTCCGCTGACCGGATGGCCAGCGGTTGGTGCCAACCCGAACGAGAGGAATGCCCTCTGACCAGAGGCAGCGGACATCCTCGGCAAACGAAAAGCTGACTCAGAGGAGCCAGTTCCGCAAAGAGAACTAGAAAATCAGCAGATGTGGAGTCAAAAATTCCTTCTCCAACTGCTGCAGAGATAGCCAAAGTGATCCAAATTGTCCAGTCACTTTCCCCGGTTCCGTCTGAACCGCCACTATCTGGTAAAAGGTCGGTTCGGCCGGTTCCACTGGTTCAAGAATATGATCTAGAGGACTTTTATGAACCGGAGGAGAGGGAGGATGATTATGAACAGTGTGAATGTGATTTTGAAAGTCTGGATGTGCCCATTGAACCGGACATCTCCCCAGACAGACCTTTAGGAGAGTCTCCCCCTAGGCTTTCTGAGTCCCCTTCTCATTTTCTGTTTTATAAAAAAGTTGCTGAAACCCTCCAGCTCCCTTTGGAGGAAGCTGTGGATGAGCAAGAGGAGCCTGACTATGTGGAGATGATGGATATCCCAGAGTCCAGGAGATTGTCTATTCCTTTACATAAATCCTTTAGAAACAAACAATAAAATTTTAAAGCTCCTAATTCTGTGCCTCCTGTGGATAAAAAGATGGACAGGAGGTACACTTTCGGGTCCTGATACAGAGTTTCTTTCACAGCAATGCAGCCATGTAGGGGTAGTGCAGGCTACAGCCTTTGATAAGGCTAATATTCCCTGGCTTCACACCCTCCTGACAAGGACTCAGGAGGATTGATGCCATGGCTAAAAAACAATACATGGCAGCATCCTTGGGACTCAGACAGGCAAATTATATGGCCTATGTTGCAAGATACCAGAAATCCAGATGGGATACTGTCATGGTTTAGCCAAACAAGCCCCCGGCCAGCTTGCCAAGTAGCTGGAACAGGTGGCTGCTGATGGTATTGAGGCATCTAAGGTGCATTTCCATGCTGCAGTGGATTCTAATGACGTATCTTCAAGAGTCATGGCTACATCTGTGGCTTTTTAGTAGATTGGCTTGGCTCAGGTGTACTAGTCTGTCACAGGATACCCAGGCTAAGGCCATGGATTTTCCTGTGTTGGGAAATTCTCTGTTTGGGGAGCAGACAGAGAATTATATGAAGAAAATGGATGAATATAGAACCACTTATGGGAGTGCACAGGCCAAGGAAAGACAAGCCACTCCTCAGAGGCAGCCCCCCAGGGGCAGGGGCAGGCCTTTTCACAGGCCTTTTTACCAAGCCAGGCCTCCTCTTCAGCTTATGTTCAGAGGGGGTTCTTCAGAGGGAGAGGCAGACGGGGTACGAGCAGGCCTGCTCCCACCCCTCAGCCTAAAGCCCCTGCCAAACAGGCACCCTGATGGGATGCCCAGGGCCGATTCTCCATTACCTGTAGGTGGCAGGCTGGCTTACTTCGTCCAGGACTGGGAGTCTTTAACATCAGACAAGTGGGTCCTGGAAGTAGTAAGCCAGGGACTGGTTCTCAGCTTCAAAAAATATCCAAAGATGAGAATCAGATCTTTTCCACCTGCAAATCCACTAGAGACTCTTGCTTTGGAAACAGAAGTCTCAACCTCCTTGCTCTCAGAGCTGTAGAAAGGGTTTCTCCCTACACCAGGGCAAGGGACTGTACCCAGGTACTTTCTTACCCCAAAAAGACAGGAGAATGGCGGCCCATCCTGGACCTAAGATATCTGAACAAGCACCTTTAAAACCAAAATTCAAAATGGTGACTCTGGGAATGATTTTACCCTCCCTAAGGCCAGGGACTGGCTAGCTTCCTGGACCTCAAGGATGCCCTACTTCCATGTTCTTATCAGAAGCTCCCACCGAAAGTACCTCAGATTCAAACTGCCCTCAGGCCATTATCAGTTCAGAGCAATGCCCTTCGGCCTTACCTCTGCCCCAAGGGTATTCACAAAATGCCTGGCGGTAGCAGTTGCTCACTTAAGAAGGCAAAGATTGCCATCTTTCCCTACCTAGACAACTGGCTCTTTGGGTCAGTCTCCAGACCAGGTCAAATCACACCTGCAGGTTACCCAGCAGCTGCTTACCTCTAGGTTTTCTTCTCAATCTTCCAAAGTCAGTTCTGGAACCTGTCCAGCTGCTCACCTTCATAGGCTGAACTGGACACAAAGCAGGCCAGAGCCTTCCTTCCCTAGAAAGGGTAAGGACCCTGGTGGCCCTGGCCTCCTCCTTCACCCTGCAGGTCTCCGACCAGCAAGGCATTTTCTACAGCCCTAGGACACATGGCTGCTTCCACAGCTGTAGTGCAAGGAGCAAGATTTCAGATGAGGGACATTCAGTTCCATTTGAGAGCCTTTTGGTCTCAAAGAAGAGATCACCTGTCCAAGTTGATCCCAGTAACTCGAACCCTGATCCAGGCCCTACAGTTGTGGCAGGATCAGAGCAACCTGAGACAAGGGGTTCCTTTCATCCCTCAGTCTCACTCCTTGACCCTTACTACAGATGCGTCCCTTTTGGGATGGGGAGCTCACATGGGCGACCTCTCCACTCAGGGATTGTGGTCCCTTCAGGAATCTCTGCTCCACATCAATCTGTTGGAACTCAGAGCTGTTTTTCTGCATCTGTTCAGAACAAAGTGGTACAGGTCAGAACAGACAACACCACTACAATGTGGTACATCAACAAACAAGGGGGCACTCGGTCTTCGGCCTTGTGCACTGAGGCAATGAAGTTGTGGTCTGTGGCTTATTCCCTGAACATCTCCCTCATAGCAGTTCACCTCCCAGGCAAGGACAATGTCCTGGCAGATGCTCCAGCAGGATTTCCAGGCCATCACGAATGGTCACTGGATCCCCTAGTACTGGGGTTAGTTTTTGCCAGGTGGGGCACCCCTCAGATAGAGCTTTTGCAGCCCCAGACAATCACCAACTTCCGCTTTTTTTGTTGCAGGCCCCAGTGTTGGGCTCGAGTCCCCTGGATGCCTTCCTTCTCGATTGGGAGGGAAGTTCCTTATGCCTTCCCTCCTCTTCCCTCTCCTGTTCAAGGTGCTAGTCAAAATCAGATCTCAACCCTGCAAGATGATTCTGATTGCTCCAGATTGGGCCAGACAGCCCTGGTACCCACTCCTTCTGTCCTTAGCAGTCCATCTTCCCCTGTGTCTCCCCAGGAACCACAATTTGTTAACCTGTGCCCAGGGGAGAGTTTGGTATCCGAGTCTCAAATCCCTCAACCTCAAGGCCTGGCTCTTGAGGAGTTAAGAGTTTGCTGACCTACACCTTCTCAAGGTGTTCTCGAAATTTTAAAGCTTCTAGGAAGCCTTCCACCAGGGCTACTTATAACTCTAAATGGAAAAGGTTTTCCATATGGTGCTCTGGGAAGCGATATTTCCAGAATCTGCTGATTTGTCCACTGTCTTGGACTATATGGTCCATCTAAATTCTTTGGGGCTGAGACCAGCTACCCTGAAAGTGCATTTGGCAGCTGTCTCTGCTTTTATTTCAGCAGGGAAGCCTCTTCTCTTTCTGCTCACCCTGTATTTTCCAAGTTTTCAAGGGATTGCTTCATACCAATCCACCATTCAGGGACCTGCCCTGCCTGGTATCTTAATGTTTGCATTGCTCAGCTGATGCAACCCCTTTGAACCTCTGTCTTCGCAGAGCTTAAGTACTTGACTTGGAAAACTGTGTTTCTAGTAGCTATCACTTCTGCCAGGCATAAGTGAGTTACAAGCTTTGTCAGTGGAGACTGACTTTATCTCCTTTCACAGGGATAAGGTAGTCCTCAGAGACTAACAGGAAGTTTTTGCCTAAGGTGGTTTCGAATTTCCACCAATCAATCTGTTTCTCTTCCAGTGTTCTTCACTGAGCACCTCCTCTCCATGCAGAGAGGCTACACAGTTTAGATAAACCAGAGGGACCTTAGTTACTACATAGAGCGTACTAAGGGTCACAAGTTTGACTCCCTCCAACTCTTTCTCACTTATGGTGAGGTTGGGAAAGGGAAACCTGCCACTAAGAGATCCATTGCCAGGTGGATTGTCTATTGTATCCAATTTTGCTATCAAAAACTGGGTAAGGTTCCCCCTTCAGGCCTGAGGGCTCACTCTACCAGAGGTACAGCTGCGTCCCTAGCTGCGGCCAGGGACATCCCTATCTTAGAGATATGTCAGGCAGCTACTTGGAAAACAGTACATACTTTTACTAAGCATTACTCCCTGGACATCCAGGCCAGGAGGGATGCTCGATTTGATACAGCTGTGCTTCAGAGCCTATTTCCTAAGTAGGTTCTGTCCCTCCTCCATGGAGGTACTGCTGTGTAGTCTGCAATTGTCATAATATAGCAAGACTTCATGTTGTTTGAAGAAAAAATTACTCACCTTAGTAATGTTGTTTCTTCTAATGGAGTCTTGTTATATTATGACCTCCCCCCGCCTGCCCTCTCAGAACCTCTACTCTGGTTTGGGTGGGCAGTCCAGTGTTGGCACTTACTGATGCCCATCTTGTGTTTTCCACCCCTTCTTTTTGGGGTGTTTGGGTGTTGTGTTTTATCTTATCTTAATTTCTGGTCCCCTGACTTGAGTCTTGATGTTGGGACCAGGAAAATTTGTTAATATTTAAGTAGCCAGTTGGCTAGTGTAGCTTTACAGCTTCCACACAGAACCTTAGTGAGTTTCGCTCGTAAAGATCTGACAGTTTCGGTTTGAAATTATACAGACAGAGCTTTCAACCGAGCTCACGTTCCAAGTTCCATGCCTGGCATGGAAGTTAACTCTTTCACCTCCGGAGCAGTTCTAAGGCTGGGACAAACTGCAATTGTCATAATATAGCAAGACTCCATTAGAAGAAACAACATTACTAAGGTGAGTAATTTTTTCTTTCGTCCTGCTCAACCTGGGCTCCACCTTCACGGGGTCCTTTCCGGAGTTGTGCCAGTCTCTCCCTACCAAGGGTGAGGCGCCTTCGGGCTCGCACTCCTCCCGCTCCAAGAAAAAGGACAAGGACCCCAAATCATCTTCTTCTAGCAGAAGACGACGTTCCTGGGACTGAGAGCGGTCTGATACTCAGGAGCAGGCAGTCTCGGCCTCGGTTGAGATCACTTCCTCGGCTGCCGGCTTTTCGGATCTTCTGTCAGGCCAGAGCACTGAAGCCGAGGATACGGCAGAACCGGCCGAGATTTCTCTCGACCCGATTGAGCTGTTGTCGCCGCTGCCTGTCGCCGACTCCTTGGAGAGGACTCCCATCCTCTCCTTTCCCGACCAGGAGACTGTCCTCAGGGCATCCTGATTGAGGGACAAGAGCCAGAACCTTGGTTTTCGCCGGATCCGGCTTCTCCCGACCGACAAAGCCAACGCCGTCTGTCTCGATCGAGGAGTAGGGACCCGCCGGCTTTAAAAGTCAAAAAGGTCACAAAACACTCGGAAGAGGCGCAGCCAATATTCCTCATCCTCCCCGGATGAGGAGAGACTTAGGACGGAAGCTCTGTCGACGTTATGAGGACATCGTGTGGCAGCAACTACTTTTGACTGGTCAAAATCTGTCTACTCTAGTAGTTCCGGCCATTACTTGGCTCTAGCCTCTTCGGCCGACACAGACTCCCTTGGTACAGAGGACTCCGGTTCTCCCTCCGGTGGGACCAGCACATATTTCTGGTCGGCCTGTTACAGGCTTCCCACCAGTTTTGGTGGAATCACCACCTAAACAGCCTCAGGGAGGGGCTCCCTCTAAGGAGGATCAGACAACTACGGGCTTGCCCCATAGGTTGTCCATTACTGTTACTCCTGGTCACCCAGGCGCATCAAGGGGACATGGGTAGAAGACCCTGTATCCTGATTCCTCGGACTCTGATTCTGCTGGCCTTCACTGACACCCTTATGTTGAGCTGTCAGTGACAGGCCTGGAGGAAGTCCTTCCTCCTTGCAAGGCATCCTTCAACTCATTTCTGAATCCACGGTATGCCTTTGCAGCCTGTATAAAAGAAGGCAGAATATCCTCTCATGGATATTCTTAAGAAGGGGGATACCCCAACAGAGGCCTTTCCAGTGGCCGAAGCCATAGTTGGCCTGGCACTTGAGCTTTGGCAGCGCCCTGCCTCTTGCCCTGCTCCGTCTGCCCGTTTGGCTCGTAAGTACACGGTGCCCATGGGGTCCTTGGAAGGCTTCACGGAGCATCCCTTGGTCGAGAGCCTTGTGACTGCCTCAGTGTTTTGGCGCACGGGCAGCTCTGCAGATACTGACTACCCTCCGGACAAGGAGTCCAAAAATATGGACCACTCTGCCCAGAATGTTTGTGCGGCATCATCCCTGGGCCTTCGTCAGGCCAGTTCCGCAGTGATTATGGCACACTTCTCTCACGCCGTACTGAGGTCGCTTGATGAAGTCCTCCCTCATCTCCCTGCAGACCACGATCAAGCAGGTCCGTGACCAGGACCGTGCTGTTGCCAAACAGCAGCTCCAGATGATTCTGGACATTGGAGACTCCTGTGCCCGTTCACTAGCTGCCGCAGTGGCCACTCACTGCAGGGCCTGGCTGTGGTTATCCTCCTTTCCAGTGGATACTCAGCACAAGCTAGCTGACATGCCCTTCCTTGGCACCGACCTTTTCGGTCCGGGAATGGCAGGTCCTCTTCAGCGTATTGAGCAATCTAATGCCACCTTAGATTCCACCTCTTGCTAAGGATTCTTTGGGCAAGAACCAGCAGAAACGCAAGAAGAAGTCCTTTCGGCATTCTTCCCCTGCAGTTAGACAGCCCTCCTTCCATGGAAGTCAGCAACAACAGCAGGCTCAAGCTTGGTGCCCTAGGCCCAAGCAGGGTCCCCAACAGCCCCGCAAAGGATGCCGAGGTGCTGGTCCAGGTGCCTTCTCCTCCTCCAAGCCCGCACAGTGACTGGTCGTGGGTGGCCTCCCCTACACCCGTCACGCCAGTTCTGGGTCCTCCCACGGGGGGCCGGCTTCACCACTTTCTTTCTGCCTGGTCCGGTATCACTTTAGACAGGTGGGTTCTGGAAGTGGTCGGGCAGGGACTGCCTCTAGAGTTCGAGCAGTACACCCCCCCCCAAGCCGGGCCCGTGCCCCACGGAAGGAAAGGATCTCAGTTGGTGCTCAGTCGACCCTTTGGGACGACATTGCTTAGCCCCTCCACAAGGAGGCGGTAGCTCCAGTGCCGGATCCTCCTACAGACCCAGGCTTCGTGTCCAGGTATTTCCTGGTGCCCAAGCGGACAGGGGTTGGCACCCATCCCATCCTCACAACCTGAATCAGTATCTCAGGTCTCGCGATCTTCCAGATGGTAACCTGAACCAGATCATACCATCTCTGGAGCAAAACATGTGGTTCTGTTCACTGAATCTCAGGACGCATTCTACCATGTCCTAATCCATCCATTCCACCAGCGTGTTCCTCCGCTCCAGGGTGACAAAGGGACCCTTGCGAGTTCAGAGCCATGCCGCTCGGCCTGTCATCGGCCCCACGGGTCTTCACCAAATGCATTGCAGTGGTGGCGGCCCATCTACGGCGTCAAGGGGTTTGTGTATACCCCTATCTAGACGATTGGCTCGTGGCGGGTTCCTCCCTACAGGAGGTGGAGAGGTCCAGGGAACTGACCCTCCGAACCTGTTCCCACCTGGACCTCCTGATCAATGAGATCAAGTTAGAACTCGTGCCCTCTCAGGTGATGGGCTTTATCAGGGCAGAGCTCGACTCTCGTCAAGCCAGAGCTCGGCTCCCGGTGGACTGGGCGGAGGTTCTTTCCTCCTTTGCCCAGTCATTTCTGGTTGGGCACTCACGCCCTGCCCGGGACATCCTACGTCTTATGGGTTACATGGCAGTGTGCACCTCAGTGGTCCGTTTGGCCAGATTGCACATGCGCCTCCTTCAGTGGGAGCTGGCCACTCAGTGGTCTGAGTGTCAGGGTCTTTTTGACCTCCTGGTCACTGTCACCCAGAGGATGTCGGACGCTCTCCAATGGTGGACCGTCTCAAGTCATTTGCGGGAAGGAATCCCGTTTGTCCACCCCGAGCCGATGGTTGTCATTACGACTGATGCCTCCTTCATGGGCTGGGGAGCCCACATGGGGGACCACAGAGCTCACGGATTCTAGACCCTCGGAGTCACGTTGTCGCATCAACCTGTTGGAGCTCAGGGCAGTCAGACTGGCACTGTCAGCTTTTAATCCTCAGATCCGGGGTCAAGTGGTTCAAGTCCAGACGGACAATACCATGACCATGTACTACCTTAACAAGCAGGGAGTCGCTCCGGATCTGGACCTTCGTCAGCTGGCTGGAGACGGATCTCCTGGCCATCCATGTGGCAGGAGTCTCGAACCAACTGGCGGATGCCCTCACCGCATTGGCCAGACATCCCACGAGTAGTCTCTCCATCCAGAGGTAGCACAGTCTGTTCTCCGTTGGTGCAAACCGTTGGTGGACCTGTTAGCTTCCAGGGAGAACACCAAGCTGAGGCTGTACCATGTCCACCCCCTCAGCAGGGCTCACTGCAGGGGAATGTCTTCTCAAGGCCGTGGACCCCAGGCATCCTCTACGCCTTCCCTCCATTTCCCTTGATCCACAAGCTGTTACTCAAGGTGAGGAGGGACAAGGTGAAGGTGATCCTGGTAACCCCAGATTGGCCGTGCCAGTTCTGGTATCCAGATCTCCTCAGCCTCAGCTGCAGGACCCTGGAGCGGCTTTGTACACGCCCAGACCTGATGATATTGAACCAGGGTAAGGTATTCCACTTGGACCTTCAATCACTGTACCTCACAGCCTGGTTCCTGAGCGGCTAGAGTTTCAGGCTCTGGGTCTTTCCGAGGATGTCTACACCGTGGTGGAGGCATCTCGAAAGGAATCGACCAGGAAATGTTTTGTCTTCAAATGGAAAAGGTTTTCCATTTGGTGTCAGGGAAAGAGTCTGGATCCCTTATCTTGCTCTGTGGCTAACTTGCTAGACTACCTTTGGTCCCTCTCCAAAGGGGGTCTTCGGTCATAGACTCTTAGGGTGCACCTGGCAGTCATCTCTGCTTACCGGGTGCGGGCCGGTCAGTTGACATTGGCACAGGAGACAGTGGTCGGGCGCTTTTTAAAAGGCCTGGATCACATATCCCCTCCGGTGCATGAACCTCCACCTCTGTGGGATCTCTTGCTGGTTTTGGCAGAGCTCATGGGCAAGCCATTCGAACCCATGCACAAGTGTGAACTCTCACACTTGTCGCGGAAGACTGCCTTCCTGGTGGCTATCACGTCAGCCAGAAGGACAGGGGAGCTCCAGGCGCTTTCAGTGGACTCCACTTATCTGGTCTTTCACAGGGACAAAGTTGTCCTGCGCCCCCACCCTAAATTCCTTCCGAAGGTGGTATCAGAGTTTCTCCTTAACCAGGTGTTGACCCTGCCGGTAGATTACCCTAATTACACCTCGGACATCTAGTACAGGCTCCATACTCTGGACCTCAGACGTGCTCTCTCCTATTATAAGGAGATGACAGCGGAAATTTGGGGAGAGGTTCGCCAGCTGTTTGTCACCTACGCTGAAGCCACTTCTGGCAGACCTGCAGCCAAGCAGACAATTGCAAGATGGATCACATCATGCATAGGTCTGTGTTATGAGTTGGTGGGCAAAGAGCCTCCCAGAGGGTTAAGAGCTCATTCAACCCGCCATACTGCTGCATCGGTGGCTTCTTCCAGGGACATCCCTATCCAGGAAATCTGTCGGGCTGGTACTTGGAAGTCAGCAAACACCTTCATTTCCCACTACCACATCAACCTTGAGTCACGCCGAGATGCTGGTTTTGGGGCCTCGGCTCCAATCTCTTTTTCCTAAGTAGGGGTGTGGCCTTGCCTCCCTCCTCCCAGAGAACTGCTAAGGTCTGCCAGACAGTGTGGATGAACAACATATCCACGCTCCTAGAAAAACAGGTTACTCACCTGTAACAGTAGTTCTAGGAGTGGTATATGTTCATCCACCACCTCACCTGACCTCCCGGCTTAAGGTGCACAACCTTGCTTCCAACGGGCTAAGATCTGGTGTCATGGGGAGGAGCCGAGGTATATACCACCCGGGTAGGTGGGAGGAGCCAGCTTGAAGACTTACAGCAAGATTTAAAGGGGAAGGGACAATGCCAGACAGTGTGGATGAACAACATATATCACTCCTAGAACTACTGTTACAGGTGAGTAACCTGTTTTTCCATTACTCAGTCCTTCCAAGAAAGATCCACTGGCCATTAGTCTCCCATCCTGCAATAAATATTCTACAGATGGCATGATCCAGTATTTCCAGGGGATTGTACTTATCCTTTTCTAGTTAAGAGAAAGTTGGGATTGATAATTGGTTGGGTACTGTCCCTATGGGGGTCCAATTTTAATTCCCTGCAGAGCTTTTGGTGGGCTTTTATTGATGCTCCCATAGGTGTTTCCTTTAGTTCTCTTGGCAGTTTTTCCATAAGCAGTGTAGTAATGCTTGAATGTCTACTCCTACCCTTGCCCAGAGATTAGCGTTCTGTGGTTAACCAAATTGTGTGTACCCTTGGTTTGGGGTTCAACTTGTTCCCTACTACCATTTCAAGCATTTATGTCCATGAGTCGCTAGGTAATAATGGTAAACGTTGGTAATTTAAGTCCCCCTTATTTTTTTGGGTCTGAAAGTTTAAACATATGCTCTTTTTACTGCCTTTCAAGCCCAAATAATCTATGATCTTCTTGAGGTACAGCTCTTGCAGCAGGTTACACCATTAGGACTGAAGCAGCAGCGTCAGGACCCCACGGAAAATTTTCTAGCTAGCAGTCTTCAGCGGGGACCGCCTCCAACGTCCGTCCTGCCCCTGACGTCAGGCGTAGTACATAAGGAGGCGGTCCCGCCAGAATCTCCAGTTCTTTCCTGCCGTCGACTTGCATGTCTCAACCTCTTTGGTTTAGTCTAGCGCACGACGACCAGGAAATCTATTCAGAAACCATCCAAACTTCGGAAGAAATCCTTTTCAAGCCTTTTCTTCGTCTGATGTCCTCCCCAACATCAGTGGAGGGCCATTCTTCGAAGTGTGCCTGTGGGAAGCAGATTCCTTTCAAAGACCCTCGTTCGTCCTGTGTTCGGTGCCTGGGCCCGGACCACGACACCCAGGCTTGCTCCTTCTGCCAGGGCTTTAATAGCCGAACCAGAATCCGCCGACAGAAGGCTCTCTAGGCTTTTCTTCTTGAAGAAAAGCTCAAGGCCATGGAACCTTCCTCCGGGGGGGAATCTTCGGGGAAGTCTCACAGGAACCACGAGAAGCACCGGGAGAAGGTGAGACCTAGATCCCCCTCTCAGGCCTCGGACTCCCGCAGCTCCAGGTCGGACTGCTCCCCGTCTAGAGCCCACTCTCAGCCCCCCCCCCCAGTCGTGGTCAAATCAGCCAGCGGTTCTTGACTCCATGACCTGCCAAGACCTCCAGGCCTGCTTCTTCCGCTAAGGCCTCGTCCAGGTCAGCTGAGCATCACAAGTCCCTCGTCCCGTCTTTCGGTTTCCGCGATGGTCAGTCTCCCTACCACCACCACTAGCATGAGACCAAGGGCTGACCTCCCTTAAGCGGACGTCAGACCTGGCGATACGGCCTATCCGGCGTTGGCCAGGTTCACAAACACTCCCGGGAACCGGCGGCAGTTCGTCACCCATCGCCGGTCAGGCATTCACCCCCCAGGACGCTGGTGGGGGGCCCGGCATCAGATACTGCAACCAGAAGAACCACACCGCCGCCTACCGACGTCAGTCAGGAGGCGTCGGAGGAGGAGTCCACTCAGCCCGAAGACCAGTCGGCGATTCCGGACCCGTTGAGCTCCCACGGGAACCCTCCCCAGAACCGGAGACCCCCGGGGAGCCGATGCCTGGCCCCGATGACAGGCCACCGGCGCCTGGTCCATCGTCGGGCCTCAACTTGGCAGAAGTGAAGGAGCTCTTCACTTTCTGGTGGGACACCATCAAAAAGAATTTGGTCACCACACACCCTCCTCCCACACCCGTGGCACCACCGACACCTGTGCCCCCTCCTTCGCCAAAAGGGGCAGCAGGCCGAGCACCTTCCCCCCAGGAGCCAGCAGCACCTCCTAGGGGCAGATCTATGGAGAAGAGAAGGCCTCTGTCTAGATCCTCTTCAGGGTCACACAGCCCCAAGAGACCCAGAAGACGTCGGTATTCACCGTCTCTGAGAGGATTCAGATCTGACATCTCTGAATGCTCCAGGTCTCCTTCACCGATCAGCATCCTTTCTCCAGACCCACGTGACCTCCCTAGGTCTCCTCTGGATGACCACTCGTTCTCCAAGATAATGAGACACATCCAAGAGAACATGGGATGGGATGCGGAGGAACTTGACCCTGAAAGACTATGCCTTGCCCGCTACCTTCGGCCAAAAGCTCCCAAGCCTGTGGTAGTGCCACCCTTGGTGGACACCTTCATGGACGTCACCAAGGCAGTGTGGAAGCGTCCACATTCGACACCAGCAGTGCCGAAGGTTGACCGCCTGTACAAGGCCCCTAGGGAGGACCAGTACCTGGCTAATCATCCTCTGGCCGACTCCCTGGTCATTACAGCCTCTCATGACCGGTCTCAGGGCATAACATCTGAGCACGCAACCACGGACCCGGTCGAAGCAACTGGAGCGTGCTGGGTGAGGCGACTTACGCGGCGCGACTTAGCCATTAGTCGTAAATTACCTGACCCACATGGTTCCAGTTCTAGAATGCTGCTGTGGGAACAGGGACGGAACTGGCGGAGAAATTGCCAGACGATGGCCAAAGGAGGAACTCCTTCAGCTCCTCCGCGCGGGTTCAGATGTAGGGACCCAGGTGCTCCGGACACATCGGCTCCAGCGTGCTCTTCAGCCAGGCGGCAGCCTCAGGCGTATGTCCCGGAGACACTCATGGCTCCGTGTCTCTGGGTTCTGACGTCAGAAAAACATTATGGACGGCTCCTTTTCATAAGCGAGGTTTTGTTTGGTGAAGCCTCAGAAAAGGTCATCACCAAATTACAGGAAGCTGGGAAGGCTGTTAGATCTGTCCAGGCCATATACAGATCTAGACTCAGTTCCTTTCGTAGGAACCAGAGTCGTTTCCGCAGCCGGACTGAGGCAACAACCTCATTCCGGCCAGCAACAGAGGGGCTCCTTCTCCCGGAAAGCCCAGGTCAAGACGTCCTCAGGTAGAGGCCAACATGCTACCAAGTCGGCCCAACCTGCAGGACCCTCTGCTGCCACAGCATGACTCCTTCCCGGCCCCCGCCCCTCCTCAGGATCAATAGGAAACAAAGGTCGGGGGTCGCATCGCGGACCACTTGCCAGGGTGGCGGTCGATCACCACCGACAGGTGGTGCTACAGTTGGTCAAAAAAGGCCACTATATAGAATTCCTAGACAAGCTCCCCCACAAGGCCTCCTCTGCTCTCCCGTTACTCGAGTCAGCACGCCCTGCTCATAAGGCAGGAAGTACTTGGCTTCTACAGAAAGAAGCTTTGGGAACGCGTTCCAGGGAACCAGAGGGAGCAGATTATTATTCCACTTCTTCCTGGTTCCAAAAGAAACAGGACCTCCGTCCAATCTTGGACCTCAGCGACCTCAATATGTCGGTCATTTACAGCAACTTCCGCATGGTGACCCTCCCGGGACTAATCCCCATGCTGAAGAAGGATGCTTTCTTGGTGTCCCTAGACATGCAGGATGCCTACCTGCACATCCCTATCGCTCAGGCGCACAGGAGGTTCCTGTGCTTCGAGTTTTTCGGTCGCCACTACCAGTTCCGAGCACTTCCTTTCGGGCTGTCATCAGCACCCAGGGTATTCATCAAGTGCATAGCAGTTGTGTTCCTGTACCTGGACGACTGGCTTCTCATGGCCTCCTTCAAGGAGGCATTGCTGTTGTCCATTCAGCATACCCAGGCTCTCTTTCAGTCTCTGGGCATCTTAATCAACTACGAGAAGTCTCTCCTGGTACCATCTCAGAAACTTCAGTTCATAGGGGCAGTTCTAGACACCGTCAAGGGGAAGGCCTTTCTTCCCGAAGACAGAGCAGAATGCATATGATCCCTCATAAGGGATCTGTCAGTGAAGAAGACTGTCCCGGCCAGACTGGTCCTTCGCCTGCTCAGACACATGACTGCGGCCATTCCAACAGTCCCGATGGCAAGACTCCACATGCAGGTAACCCAGTGGACGTTAAGGGTGCAGTGGGACCAAAGGCAAGACCATCTGCAGCATCCAGTCAGAATTGAGACCGTGGTCGGGACTGGCTAATGGTGGCTGAACCGGGAACCCTCTGGTGTGGGGTTCCTTTCAGCCGCCGTCCCCAGTGATAACACTTCTCCACAGATGCCTCAGGGCTGGGGTGGGAGGCGCGCCAAACGAGGTGAGGTCTCAGGGGACATGGACTACCCAGGAATCTCATCTCCATATCAATATATTGGAGATGAGGGCGGTTCTTTATGCCCTGCAAGCCTTCCAGTCGGAGATTCCGCCGAGTACTCTCCTGTTACAAACGGACAATACTGTGGTGATGTATTACCTCAACAAACAAGGAGGCACACACTCCTACCCCCTTTGCAGGGAGGCCATGTGGGTGTGGGAATGGGTAATACGACACGGCGCAAACCTCATTGCAGTTCACGTTCCCGGGGTGGACAACACTGTCGCAAACAGCCTGAGTCGTTCCCAGGCCAAGTTCCACGAGTGGGAACTTCTACAGGAGGTGGCAGAGGGTCTGTTCCACAGATGGGGCACTCCAGAATTAGACCTATTCGCCTCCCCATCCAACGCAAAACTGCCCAGTTTTGCTTGCTAGATCCATGGCCTGGTGTTTTCTGGCGAGATGCGTTGTCCCTCTCCTGGGCGGGCAGATTCCTTTACGCCTTCCCTCCTTTCCCGTTGATCCAGAGAGTCCTTCTCAAACTTCGCAGGGAGCATGCGACGCTTATTTTGATAGCGCCTTTTTGGCCCAGGCAAATTTGGGTCCTGCTTCTGAATCAGTTATCCCGGGAACCTCCGCTTCCTTTGCCAATCAGCTCCCACCTATTGTCTCAGGAGGAGGGTTCGCTAGTCCATCCGGACTTACATTCACTGAACCTGCATGCTTGGCTCCTTGAGACATAGCCATGTTGCGACACGGGGTCTCACAAGAGGTTGCAGAAGTACTTTCTGCCGCCAGAAAACCGGCGACACACGCAACATACGCCTTGAAGTAGCACAGGTTTTGCCTGTGGTCTCAAGGACGCGGTTTCTCACCCTTAGACTGTCCTGAAAAGCTGGTTCTGGAGTACCTGCTATTCCTCTTTCAATCCATGTTAGCTTACTCCTCAATCAAAGTGCACCTTTGTGCAATCTCAGCTTATCATGCCCCCATAGGCCACCAGCTGGATACTACCCATGCCTTTTTAAGGGGGGTCCTCCACCTTAGGCCGCCCATCAGGGATCCCGTCCCTCCTTGGGATTTACCCTTCGTCCTGGAGCAGTTTAGACTGCCACCCTTTGAACCTGCCGCATATTGCGAGCTACGTTTTCTGTCGTGGAAAACGTTGTTTTTGGTTGCCGTTACTTCAGCAAGAAGAATCTCCGAATTACATGCTCTCATGTGCAAGGAGCCTTATTTAATTTTTCATCAGGACAGGGTGTCCCTGAGGATGAATCCTAAGATCTTCCCTTGTCAATCTTCACCATTCATTACTTACTGGGTGTTAGCCGGAGGCGCTTTTCCGCCACAGGAAGCTTTTTTTTAAGTTTGCTACTTGGCACCGCCCTCGAGTGGCGTCATCGCGGTGGCGTTATTGTAATCGACTCCTCCAACTCAGTTCTGTTTCTCCCGCCGTCGAGGCAGCACCTGTCCAGCGTAGCGCTGGTAGTTATAGCAGTTTCCGACTCCGTTTTCCTGACACTTCGGCGCCGATACGGTAAGACTGTTCTTTTCTTTCTTTCGGCGCGGTGTATTTCCTACTGTGTTTTAGTCTCGTTGGTTTGGCGTTATGTCTGGTTCTGGAGCTAAGCGTTCTTGACGAGAGCGCGCCCCTATCGTCCGGTGCTCCTGTGGCGGCATTTCTCCGTCTCGGACTGGCATGGCGTTTGCCTTCGTTGCCTGGGACCCAACCATGATATGGATTCGATGCGGCGCCTGTTTCTCGATGGACCGTCGCGTCGCCGAATCCGCGTGTTCAAGCTTCGGCAAAGGCCCGCCCGACTTCGAGAGGGCAGGCGTCGCCTCACGGAATCTCGGGCGAGATCTTAGGCCCTTCCCGGTCCCTCCGGGCCTACACAGTCCGAGGAGGAGGAGTTCCTCATCTATCTTGCGAGGGCCCTTCCGCGGTGTTGGGGGCGTCGTAGCCCCTCCCGGGGCCATGGCGCTGACACCGCCTCGGCAGTCACCTCTTGAGTGCAGGCTGGCTCCTCGTGTCGAGGCCCTTGGCTCAGGCCCGGCAGGTGGACCCTCGGCGCGCCTGGCGGCGCCATTTGAATCCGGCACCGTTCGCGGTGCTGGTGATCAGCAGCGCCGTTCCTGGCGCCGCCGGATCAGCGCGCGGTGATAGGCGAGCGCCGTTGGTGGCGCCGCTTTGGATCAGCGCTGGTGATTGGGCGGCGCCGTTGGCGGTGCCGCTTTGTAGCCTTGGCGCGTTCGCGGTGCCGGTGGACATGGCGGCGCCGTCGGCAGTGCCGCTCCGCCTCCGGCGCTGCGGCGGCGCCGTTGGCCTTCCCTTCCCCGGGCGGTGCGGGCCTGCGGGCCGCTGGGGGTGTGTCAGACCAAACCTTCCTGCTACCCGGCGTGGGGGGGAGCGGCGTCGCCCTTGGTACCGGGGCCGTTCGCGGCCCCGTGGCCTCGGGGACCCCTGGGGTGGCCAGCATCGAGGTCCTGCTGGTCTCGTCCTCCTCGGAGGATGATGACTCAGATGTGGACCCATCCTGGCACCCCCATTCTTCGGGATCTGGGTCCTCGGTGGCTAGGGGTACCAGGCGGCGCAGCGGGCCCCTCCCTCTGTCCCCCCTACCGTCGTCTCCGGAGGGTTCCTCGGCTGGGGGTGGCCGAGAGTCCCGGGGGGCAGGCGTGGGGGTGACGGAGGGCTCCCTCTCTGGAGGCTCGGTGGCAGCTCCCCCAGGGTGCTGTTGCCTCCTCTAGGGACAGGGGCGTTGCAGTCGGGAGGAAGGCCCTCTCGGAATCCGAGGGGTTGAGGGCAGGCGGCCTGCTGCCGGTCTTCTTTGGCCACCTCAGGGGGTGGCCAGGAGCCCAGTGCAGGGCCCGCCCCTCCCCAGGGTTCTGGGTGTCCTCGGCGGTTTGTGCGGACTACCCTTCTGGATCCATGCAGTCCGGCATCGTCGCGGGGGTTTCTCCCCAGGGCTCTTCAGGCTCCGCTTCCCCAGAGTTCCGTTCTGCGGCCTGGTTTGATATCCGGGATCCCTCCTACTAGGGCTCCTTTACCGGATTCAGAGCCCTGATGAGGCAGTTGCCTCCTCGCAGGTGCCCTCTCCCATCTCTCTGCCTTCACCACCCGCTCCCGGGCCATGTCGGTCCCTCTGGGTCCGTTATCCTGGGAGCAGTTCAGAGGTTCTGCGGCCTTCCCTCATATGTTAGATACATGCATGGCGGTCTTCGACTCTCCCCACCGCCTTAGGAATCCTCTGAGCATTCCAGCTCCCATCATCCTCGTCTCCCTCCTCTGAGGAGAGGAACCCCTGCTCATCTGTCCTCCGATGCTGATTTCACAGAATATCAGCGTTTCCTCTCGAGGATGGTGAGGGATCTCCAGTTTCTATGTTGGAGACAATACCGAGCAGGAGGCAGCGTAAATTCCTTGGTGAATTCAGTGCCCAGCATCTGGTGGTACCTTCCTGGCCTATCCCTTCCAGGGCGTCTATCCGGTCCTGGCAGTTCCCTGCCGCTTCTTCCCCAGCCCCGGCGGACTGCCAGCGTAGGTATTGTGCCCCCTCTGAGTCTCTAGGTTCCCTTCCCAACCTACCCTTTGGTATACCTGGATACTCCTTCTGGGCGCCGTTGCCTGGCGCACGACCGCCCACCGGATTCGGACTCTCTCCAGTTCGACCGTTGGGGGCGAAGAGTGTTCTCTTCTTCTCGTGCGAGTGCATGTATTGCATCACATCAGGCTCACCACGCTGCCTATAACCGGCATTTGTGGTCGATGACGTCCCAGCTGCTGGCATCTATGCCTGACACGGAGCAAACCAGACAAGCCATTGCCCTCTCCGCGGTAGGTCTGGAGCTGGCAAGACACCAAGCAAGGGCATCTTATGACGCCAATGAGGTGGCTTCCAGGCTTGCCGGGACAGCGATCTGCATCAGGCGGACAGCATGGCTCCGTCTTTCAGGTTGTCACCCTGGCCGGCGTGGGGTGATTCGCTCCGCCTTCCGGGGGACCCGTCTTTTCTCTTCCAGAGCTAGAAGACTTTTACAGGGGCTCTCCTCGTCTTCGGGAGGCACCTCCTAGCTCTTCTCCCACTTAGGCTTTCTGAATAAGCCAGGGTCTTCTCCTTCTGTTTTCTCACCAGCAGAAGGCTGGGGGTCTTGTTCCCTCAGGGTATTACCTCTTCCCCCTCCAGGGGAAGAGGAGCTTGGTACTCACCCAGGAAGTAATGAATGGTGAAGATTGACAGGAAGATATGAAAGTGCATTACCTACCGTAATTCCTGATCTTCTCTTGTATCTTCACCATTCATTACTACTCCATCACCATCCCTCAGTGGCCTCTTCCTGTGGCTTCTCCACCTCCGTCTCCTTCCTCTCTCTGCAAAAAAAAAAAAAAATTTTCTTAAAAACTAGGAAAAATTGCTTAATTTTCAAAAAAAAAAAAAAAATTAAAAAAATCCTTCTTTTGGGGGCTAATTTTCCAGAAAAATTAATTACTCTGAGATTGTGGGCCATCTCGTGGATTGCATTGGCGATCAGACTGCACAACTATCTCTTGCCGTTATCCTGACAAGATATCTCTGGGGTTTTGGCCTGGTTCAGGCTATTCAGTTGATCCTGCAATCCCGTGTTCCAGATATTGCCCTGAATCAACCCCCATTCTTGCCCTGCAGAGCAGAGGAGCAGACACGTCTGTTCTTTTTCTTTTTTAAAAAAAAAAAAAAAAGGGAAAAATACTGAGGAACTCTTTTAGAGCTGCTATAGGCACCTTAGTTTTAGGGTCATGCAACCAACCTCAAATTTCTTCTGTAAAAAAAAAAAAAAAGAAAAACAAAAAGAGGGAAATGAGAGGTAATCTCCCTTCTCGCTAGTTTGCATATTGGTTTCTCCTTTAAGTGTCCTCCTGGACAATTTTACAGAAGAGCTGTGCTGACCATATCAATCCCGGCCAGCCTAAGCCTTGGCCAGTCTGTCTGAGTCCCATTTCTATGCTTAAAACGCCTGAAGGCTTACATTTCCTTTTCTAAGTCCCAGGCAGCACTCTCCTGCTGCCTGGGGTTCCTTTCCCTCCTCGGGTGTCCTCGAATTCTAGGCCTGTCGCAGCCAGGAACCCGAGGGGGGTATCAATAACAATGGCATGTTGAGGATAAGGACTATGCCCTCCAGAGTCTGTCTAGCGGGTTTGGTGAACCTTCTCTTCAGCTCTATCTCCGGGGATTCTTGCTTTCCTCTTAGTCGAGCCTTCAGCTCTAAGCTAACTATGCTCGTTGGGCATTCTGGTCCCTTCAACATCCCATCTCTCTCTTCTCTTTCTTCTTCTTCTTCTATTTTCTCATCTCCTTACTTTATCTCTCCTCCTAGAGTCGCCCAGGTAAGGAGGCCTGCAATCCCTAGGCTAGGGATACTTCTCTCTCTGTCCTTCCTCCATCGGCTTATTCCTTTTCAGTTCATTCTTCCTTGCTTTGCTATCCCTCGGCTATCTTGCCTCGCTATCTATATTCTCTCTCTCACTTTTGCCTCTCCGGCTCACAGAACTGAGTTGGAGGGGAGTCGTACGCTACTAACGGCCGCCCCTCACGCATGGCGTCACTCTCGGCGGTGCCGTTGAGCAAACTTTAAAAAAAAAAAAGCTCCCGGTAAGCGGGTGGCCTCAAGCTAACACCCAGTAAGTAATGAATGGTGAAGATATAATAGAAGATCAGGAATTACGGTAGGTACGTAATTTTCATTTCCTGCCTAAGGTGGTTTCAGCCCTTACTCTTAACCAGGACATTGATTTACCAGTGTACTTTCCTAAATGCGTAATCGAGGAGAAGCACTGCTCCACACCCTGGATGTTCACAGGTGTCTCAGATATTATTTGATCAGAACCAAACAGCACTGGAAGCGGAGCAGCTGTTCGTTCATTCGCTGAGAGGATGAAAAGGGCCCCAGTTTGAAACGGACCCTTTCATGCTGGCTCATTCAGTGTATCTCGTTTTGTTATGACAAGCATAAGAACCCTTACCAGGAGTGGTCAAGGGCCATTCAACAAGAGGAGTGGCTGCCTCTTTTGCAGTACTGAAGAACATGTCTACGTCGGATATATGTGCCACAGCCACCTAGAGTTTGCTGCACACTTTTATCAGGCATTATAGCCTGGATATCGCCTCAAGGCGAAGAGCGGGTTTCGGCCTTGCTGTTCTTCAGGGCCTCCTGTCTTAGGCTCAGGACGGGTCTGAATCTCTGTATTGCCTCCTCCCGTTGGCCTCTTAAGACGCCATTGCTTGGGAATCAGTCCTAATGGTGTAACCTGCTGCAAGAGCTGTACCTCGAAGAAGATAGTACAGTTCACGTAATAACTTACCGTAACAGTAGATCTTGAACAGCTCTTGCAGCAAATACCTCCATCCCACCATTCCCCTTGGAGGAAGTAAGTTCCAGCCTTACACTATCTTTAGGATCGGAAAGGTCGGTTCTTAGTCTTGGCCATCTGATGGTGGGTACTCGGTCGCCTTTTCTGATGTCATCCAGCTACCAGAAGTCTCCGGCGGGAGAACTGGGGATTCTGGCGGGCCTACCTCCTTATGTACTACGCCTGATGTCTGGGGCAGGACCACCGTCTGAGGCGGTCCCCGCTGAAGACTGCTAGCTAGAAAATTTTCCATGGGGTCCTGATGCGTGCGGCTTCAGTCCTAATGGTGTAACCTGGTGCAAGGCTGTTCTCGAAGATCTACTGTACGGTAGATCTTCTCTTGTCTATCTTCACCATTCATTACTTCTTGGAGTGTAAGCGGGCCACCGATGAAACTTTTTTTTTTTTTTAAGCTAGCTCTAGCAGGCGCCGCCCTCGAGACCGGCGCCTTGCGTCATGCGGCCGTTAACTTCGACTCCTCCTCCATCTCAGTTCTGTTTCTCCGCCGTCGAGGCTGCACCTGCTGCAGCGTCGTGAGCTATAGTTAAATGAAGTATGCAATAGTTTTGCCGACTCCTCTGTTTCTCGATTTACGCTCAGCGCCATACCACAGTAAGACTGTTCCTTTTTCTATCTGTAAGGCGTCGGGTGTTTTCCTACTGTTTTTACCTTAATTGTTTCTAGTTATGTCGGTTCTGGGCGAAGCGTTTTCTAAAACAGGCGCCCCCATGCGTCGGTGCTCCTGTGGCAGGCATTTTCCGTCTCGGACCGGCTGGCGTGTGTCTTGATGCCTGGGACCCAACCGCGGCATGGATTGGTGCGGCGCCTGCTTCTCCATGGACCACCGTGTCCCCGAAGTCCGCGTGTTCAAGCTCGGCAAGGCCCGCCGACTTCGGGGACGGCGTCGTTCATGGGACTCCCAGGTAGGTGTTTGGCCCTTCCCGGGTCCCCTCCGGGTCCATACTGATCCGCGGAGGAGGGCTTCCTCATCTTATCTTGCTGGCGAGGAAGCTCCTTCTGCGGTGTCGGGGCGTAGTGGTCCCTCCTGGGGCAGCGGCGTCGACATCGCTCGGCAGTCACCTCGGAGGTGCAGGCTCCTCAGTGTCGAGGCCATGATTTCTGGGCTGGACACGGCGGACCCTCGGCGCCGCCTCTCGGCGCCGTTTGGACCCCAGCGCCATTTGCGGCGCGTTTGGATCGGTGCTGTTGGCGGGCGGTGATCGGAAGACGGCGGTGCTGGTGACGCCGCTGGCCCCGGCGCGTTAAGCGGCGCCGTGGGCCTAGTTTCTCCTCCTCGTGGTGCGGTCGGTTTCCAATGCCGGGAGCGGTGCCATTGGCCTCACTGGTACCGCGGGGGAGCTGGGACCGGGCCTGGCTGTTGCTGATGCTCGGGGGTCAGCCGGCGCCGCCTCTAGTGCCAGTGCTGTTCGCGGCGCCGTTGCCACGGGGACCCCCGGGGTGGCCAGTATTGAGGTTCTGCTGATCTCATTCTCCTCGGAGGACGACGATTCGGACGTGGACCCATCCTGGCACCCCCACTCTTCGGGGTCGTGGTCTCCTGTGGCACGAGGTACCAGGCGGCGCAGCGGGCCCCTCCTCTGTCCCCCTTCCGTCCTCCCCTGAGGCTCTCCAGCTGGGGGTGGCCTTCAGCCCAGGGGAGGCGTGGGGGCGACAAGGGAGGCTCCCGTCCAGGGGACCGGTGACAGCAGCCTCCGGTGCTGTTGCTCTCTCTGGGGATGGGCAGCTGCGGTGGGAGGAGGCTCTCAGGGTCCGAGGGGTTGAGGGCAGGGGACAGGACCTCGGTCTTCTCTGGCCACCTCGGGGGTGGCCAGGAGCCGAGTGCTGAACCCGCCCTTCCCTCCGGGACTCTAGGGTGCCCTCCGGTGGCGTTGTTGTGGGCTGCCCTTCTGGATCCATGCAGTCCCGACTTCGTCACAGGGGAGGTTCTCCCCCTGGGCTCTTCCAGGCTCCGCTTCCTCAGGGTTTCGTCTTGCGGCCTGGTTTGTTGTCCGGGACCCCGCCAGCTCGGGCTCCGTTCCCCGGATTTCAGAGCCCTGGCAGAGATCTATTGCCTCCTCATAGGTGCCCCTCTCCCATATCTCTGCCTCCACCACCCCCGCTCCCGGGCCATGTCGGTCCTACGGGTCCGTTATCCTGGGAGCAGTTCAGAGGTTCTGCAGCGGCCTTCCCCTCATACGTTAGATGTATGCATGAGCGGGTCTTTCGACTCTCCCCACCGCCGCAGGAGTCCTCTGAGCACTCCAGCTCTCCATCATCCTCGTCTCCCTCCTCTGAGGGAGAGGAACCCCTGCTCATCTCTCCTCCGATGCTGATTTCACTGAATATCAGCAATTCCTTTCAAGGATGGTGAGGGACCTTGGATCGCTCATACGGAGAGACAATACCCGAATGGGAGGCAGCGTGAATTCCTTGGAATTCAGTGCCCAACACTTGGTGGTACCTTCCTGGCCTGTTCCTTTCCAGGAGGCGTCTATCTGTTCCTGGCAGTCGCCAGCCCCTCTTCTCCAGCCCGGCTGATTGTCAGCGTGGGTATTGTGCCCCTCGGGTCTCTAGGTACTCTCCCAACCCCCTTCTGGCTTGGTCTGCCTGGATACTCCCTCCAGGCGCGCTGCCTGGCGCACGACCGCCACCGGACCCGGACTCTCTTCAGTTCGACTGGTGGGGGAAGGTATTCTCTTCTTCTCGTGCGGTTGCTTGTATAGCATCACATCAGGCTCACCACGCTGCCTACAATCGGCACCTGTGGTCGATGCTGTCTTAACTTCTAGCGTTAATGCCTGATACGGAGCAAACCAGACAAGTTGTTGCCCTCTCCGCTATAGGCCTGGAGCTGGCAAGACACCAGGCAAGGGCATCTTACGACGCCAATGAGGTGGCTTCCAGGCTTGCGGGGACAGCGATCTGCATTAGGCGGACAGCATGGCTTCGTCTTTCAAGGTTGTCACCCCTGGCCTGGCGTAGGGTGATGCGCTCCGCCTTCCGGGGGACCCGTCTCTTCTCCTCCAGAGCTAGGAGACGTTTGCAGGGGCTTACTCCGTCTCCACGTCCTCGGGAGGCACCTCCTAGCTGTTCTCCCACTTAGGCTTTTCTCTGAACTAGCCAGGGTCTTCCCCTTCTGTTTCTCACCAACAGGAGGCTGGGGGTCTTGTTCCTCAGGGTTTACCTCTTCCCCTTCTGGGGAAGAGGGCTTAATACTCACCAGAGTAATGAATGGTGAAGATTGACAAGGAAGATATGAAAATTACGTACCTACCGTAATTCTTGATCTTCTCTTGTATCTTCACCATTCATTACCGATCCCTCCCTCCATCCCCTCAGTGGCCTCCTTCTGTGGCGTCTCCCCCTCCCGTCTCGTTCCTCCCTCTTTATGGCCCTTATGCAAAAAAAAAAAAATCTCTGTCCTTGCCATTTCTCTTAATGGTTTCCAGGAAATTATTTACTCTAAGATTCGTTGGCATTTATTGCAGGAGTGCTGGGTTGTGAGGGAGCTGCACGACTATCTCACCGCCATGTTTTCAGACGAGGCACTCCTAGGGACTTTGCCTGACTCTGTCTGTGCAGTATTTGGTCCCGGAATCTTCTGCTAATCAATTACTAAGCCCTGAAACCAACCCCTTTTTACAGAGTAAGAGGCAGATGCAGTTATACAATTTCTCTCTTAAAGCTGAGGAACTCTCTCCGACTGCTTTGAAGGCAATCCCTTGCTTCTCAGGTCATGTTTTCCTCATAAGCCTGAGAGTCATGCTCTGTCTTGACCCTTTTTCAAAGGTCCTTCTCGAGCAGTGCTGCAGGAAAAGCAGTGCCAACTACGGGCAGATCTTGCCAGTTTCAAGTCTCTACCTGCCTTGACACTGCAAGTCCGATTGAGTTCCGCTATATTTCTTACAAACCGCCTTTAAAAGGCTAAGTTTCTTTCTATACCCTTTTGAGCAGCTCTTACATGCTGCCTGGGAACCAATCCTTTCTAGCTAGCGCTCTTCGGAACAAAGGTCTGCTCAATCAGGCCAGGGCCCTCAACTAGGATAAAGGACCATGGCATGTTGAGGTCAAAGACTATGCCCTCCTTAGTCTGTCTAGCAGGTTCGGTGAACCTTCTCTTCAGCACTACCAACTGGGATTCTTGCTCCCTTGTTAAGTCGAGCCTTAAGCCTCTCAGCTAACTATGCTCGTTGGGCATTATTGTCTCCTCAACATCCATTTTCTTCTTCCTCTCTCTGCTTCTTTCTTTCTCCTTCCCTTTTCTCTCTATCTGTTCCTCCTAGAGTCGCCCCGGTAAGGAGGCCCTGCGATCCCTTAGGGCAGGAATTCTCTTTCCTCTGTCTATTCTCCATCGGCTTATTCCTTTTCCAGTTTATTTTCCTTCCTTTGCTATCCCTTGGCTATCTTGCCTTGCTTTCTCTTTTTTCCACAATATAATTTTTTTGCCTCTCCGGCTCACAGAACTGAGATGGAGGAGGTCGGTAGCTTCTAGCAGCCCCTCGCGCATGGCCGCAGGCTCGGTCTCGAGGCGCGTTAAGATAGACAACATAAAAAAAAGCTCCGTCGTCATGCGGCCCCGCTTACACCCAAGAAGTAATGAATGGTGAAGATACAAGAGAAGATCAAGAATTACGGTAGGTACGTAATTTTCATTTCTTACGTAACTGTACTTTATCATTGAGTGCAATTTTTTAAACCATTTTTGGGAGAGAACCAAGTTAAGCATAGAAAGTGGATAAAGAATTCTAGGAAGGATGTTAATTTTTATCATTCTAATCCTCCCTGTGAGTGAAAGTGGAAGTCTGTTCCATCTTTCCAAGTATAGTTTGATCACACCTATGAGGTCATCCAGATTCTTCTTTTTGAGAGAGGAGATTAATTTTGTGATTTCTAGTCCTAGAAATTTAATTGTGTTAGGTGACCTTGTAGACCCAGATCTTCAATATCTCTTTTTTTTTGTACCCTTGCGTTTAGAGGCAGAACTATTGACCTTCTTTGGAGGTATCTCAGTCATCAGGTTACACTGTAGTAACCTTTGTCATCCATGAAGGGGAATCCATACGGAAGATTTTCAGCAGTACAGCTGGGGCCGCCTACGCCATTTACGACCACCGACATCACCAACCCTATATAGGAGCAGGCGGCCCCACTCCCTTCTCAGTTCTTTCTCGCTGTCAATTTGCTTGCATGAGTCTCTGCAGAAGCTTTGTCGCAGTGTTCATGCCTTTTTCAGCCTACGGCCTTTTTCTTTCTATGTTACCTAAATCTGTTTTTTAACAGGTTTTTTTTTGTCTATTGCGAGACTTAATCCCTTCTCTTCTGACTTTCCGCCGCTTCTTGAAGAAGATTGTCTCTACAAACGAGCACTCTGTGTCTGCTGTCTTGATCCTGACCATGACATCTCAGACTGTGAGCTCTGCCAAGTTTAACCAGATAACCCTCAAGTGATGCAAGAAGTCTGTCAAAAATTCCTGATGGAACAGCAGGTAGCCAGCTCCAAGCAGGGGTCCTCCAGGGCCCCGACCTCTTAGTCGCTGACTGACTCTTCTCGCTCCCAGGTCTCAAAGGCCTGAGACAAGTCCTCGAGAAAGTCACAAAAAAGACCGGGATCGCGACCATTCCCCTGGCAGTGATCCCGTTCCCCGTTGGCCTCCCCTTCCTTGGGGAGATCTTCGTTAGCTGCAGCTGCTCCAATGAAGAGGCCAGCTGTCCAGGTCTCTGTGCCTACCAGACTCATACTGATAGCACCTCCTCCCAACACCTGGGATACCCGGCTGTCAACCTCCAGGTCATCGGCCCCTCTGTTGTTGATGACGGGCTTGTCATCTAATACCGTCCCATTGAGGCCTGCCCCTTTTCCTTCCAGGGCTACAGGCTCATCATGTTCCCAGGAAACAGCTGAAGGGTTGTCGACACCTGTGCCATCAAATCCCATCTGTTGATGTCCACTATTGACCTGAACAAAGTACTGGTCAGGTTCATGAATGTGCTCATTCAGCAGCTGGGTGCCTTGAATAGGCCCACTTTGCTGGCGCTGTCAACTGCAGCTCACTGTCACGCATGTTCATCAATCCCAGAGATCCTTGTGGGTGCCAAGGCAAATCTGAGGCCAGACCTGAGGTTGAGGAGGTCAGTGTCGGAAGTGGAGTATCATCCTGATCCTCATTCTCCCTGATGATGTGGAGGATGAAGTGGAAGAGATCCTGATCTCAGACAAGTCCACTGCCTTCTCTATCAGTGAGGACTCTGTGAAACATACTCCAAGGTCTCCTCCTGAAGATGCCACATTCTTTAATGTGATGAAGCAGTTGTCTTCTACTGTGGGCTTCCAAACTGAGGAAGAGGATATAACAAGGAAGGACCTGGTGGATTTTCTGGAGGTCACTGAATCTCTCTCTGAGTTCATTCCTCCAGTGCTTCCAGAGTTGAAGAATGCAACCATGGCAGCATGGCACAGGCCAGACATTGTGCTAGCCATGTCACGTAGGGTGGTCAGACTTTATACTGCCCCTCAGGGTCTTCCTTACTTTGTTGCTGAAGCCTAAATTGATTCAGCGGTCATCAAGACAGCTCATGACAGATCTTAGGTGCCTAAACACGTTAGTTCCCTTCCCCGAGCTTTATGCATCCTCCACCTTATGGCCGAGGATTGCAAATTATCTGTCGCACATGGTTAAATACCAAAATACCAACTGAAGAAAGGGCAAAGCTGCTGCTCACGCCCTCCCTGATGACTCTCAGAAGCAGGAATTGCGTCAGTGTTTGCAGCCTGCTAAGGATGTTAGCGGACACCTCCTCAGAGCACTGTATATCATGGTCGATACAGTTGCCAGAGCAGCTGCCACTGGTATATGTCTTCGCAGGCACTCCTGACTTAGAGTTTCTGGATCTGCAGCCGATGTGCTGAACAAGGTGCTTAATGCTCCTTTCAGTGGCACCAGGCTGTTCGGCCCTGATGTTCAGGACCTCATAAATGATCTGCTGGCCTCGGGTACAGCCATTAAATCAGTCCATTCCCTCTTCCACACTCAGCCGAGGGGCAGAGGGTGGCCTACCTTTCATAGACAGACCAGTAGGCCCATTCTGCTCCCCATGCTTAGGGAGAGCATAGAGCCCGGGTTCCCTTGCCTGCCCACTCCAATACTGGAGCAGTGGCCAAGCGACCCAGAAATGACAGACCAGCTTCTGCTGCTGGCTCCTTCTCCGTTTGACTCCTTGCCACCCCCCCCCACACTGGTTCAGACCCAGGAGGCGGTGGTCGGAGGTCAGTTCTCCCTCTATCTTAATCAGAGGACAGACAGTAACTTCAGATGCATGGATTCTACAGATCATAGAGAAGAGTCACATCTTGGAGCTTTTGCAACAGCCTCCAGATACCGCCCCCCACCCTCCAACTATTCCCTGGCCCACCTGTTTGTGCTCTGGGAGGAAGTAGTCTCTTCTGAGCAAGCAGGCCATCGAGCCAGTGCCCAGGCACCAGAGAAACCAGGGTTTTATTCTAGGTTTTCCTGGTCCCAAAAGAACCAGAGATCTGAAGCCCACCTTAGATCTAAAGGAACTCCGATCTCTTTGTCCAGTACAGAAAGTTCCGGATGGTAACTTTGCCAAGCCTGATGCCCCTCCTCAAGACTGGGAACTGGCTTTATTCACTGGACATGCAGGATGCTTACCTGCACATCTCAGTCTTTCCTCCTTACAGGAGATTTCTTCGTTTTGCCTTTGAAGGCGTGGGTATGCTGGCGCCACAGCAAAACATTTACAGCGAGGTGCATTACATCGACAGATTGCCTATGTCACTGTAATGTACCATGGGCCCCTGGCAAGTGCTTTTCCTCCCCGAACCCATCTCGACCGGAGTTGATTATACACGTACTGGGGAGAGCCCCCACAAAAAAGACTGCTTGTGGTGGCTGTCTGCCAACTGATGGCATAATGCCTGTTGCTGTACTTGTGATCGACAGGTTTTCTGTCGAACTTCAGTGGTGGAACCCAGGGCGAGCGCTGTCAGTTCAAGGTGCTGCCCTTTGGCTTATCCTTTGTGCAGCGAGTCTTTACCAAGTGCTTGGCAGTGGTTGCAGCAGCTCTCCGAAGAGAGGGACTGTATGTCTTCCCGTACCTGGACAATTGGCTTCTCAAGGCCCAGTCCAGGGAACAGCTTTTGCTGACTCTGGAGCACACCCTCCATCTTTTTCACTACCTGGGCATTACAGTCAACCTGCCCAAGTCGGTTCTAGTGCCGTCCCAAAGGCTGCAATATATATATGGGCAGTTGTAGACTCTGAGCAGAGCAAGACCTTCCTACCTTAAAATGGTAGTGCCTCATCACCCAAGCTCAGGAGGTCACTCCGAGTCGGTACATTCTTGCCAGGGAGTACACCTCAGATTATTGGGCCTAATGGCAGTGGCCAGTCCCGCTTTTCCACTCACCAGGCTTCATATGCATACCCTTCCAGTGAACCCTCAGGGTACAATGGGAGCAGTGCACGGACAAGTTAGACCAACCAGTCCTAGTCTCTTCTCCAGTACACAGGGTACTGCAGTGGTGGATGGACCCCTTGAATCTACTTCAGGGTGTTCCCTTCCAGATTTCTTCCCCACATCAGATCTTAACCACAGATGCTTCGGGTCTGGGCTGGGGAACACACCTGGGTCCCTCCCAAACCCGGGCTCTTGGTCCCAGTGGGAAGCTGCCCTGCATATCAGTGTCCTGGAGATAAGAGCAGTGCTGTATGTCATGCAGGCCTTTCAAGAACATGTCACTCTGGGCCAGCTGCTGATGCAGTCAGACAATTTGACTGTAGTGTACTACATCAACAAGCAAGGCGGGACTCACTCATACCTCCTTTGCAGGGAGGCCACGAGAGTGTGGTACTGGGCACTGGAGCACAGTCTGACACACTCTGCAGTCCATGTGCCAGGTGTCCTAAACACCCCGGTGGACAGTCTCAGCGGGACTCAGTCCGACCTGCACGAATGGGAGCTTCTTTCATCCGTCTGAAGATCTGTTTGTCAGATGGGATTGTCCAGAGTCAGACCATTTTGCGTCCCCAATCATCGCAAAACTGCCCAGTTTCTGCTCGCTAGATCCAAAGCCAGGAGATTTCTTTTTTTTTTTTTTTAACTTTTATTTATAAATTTTGCAAGCAAAACTTACAGCAAAAAGAAACCATGACATGGTATACATTCACTTACCAAGGCTGTTTAAAACACCCATCGGGGTACACATGTGGGGAAATACTAAAATACATAAAAACAACAGTCGATACCTTAAAGGCTAAATACATCTTGGAACTAGATAGGATTACATTAATATCATTTGTTAACAACCCACAGCCTTTTAACAGTGTTCCCAGTAAAATATTGGGACCCAAGTAACCCACATGTACAGACATCGATGTATTTGTAGAACTTATAACCCAAGGTGGGGTCTCTAAACATCATTCTTATTAATCTGCCCCTTCTGCCATGCCTAGAATGTAAGTGGTGAGTTGGGCATTAAACAACATTTCATATTACAACCCAGCATGGTTATATTGGCCAAAAATCACCCAGGAAACAGGAATTGTAGGAGAGATGAGCTGAAACTCTTAACTGCGACACTGTCTCTCTCCCACCCCCGAGCTACGGAACAGAACATTGACTACAGTGCTTAAGATGTTAGAAGAGAAATTTGTACACATAGAGGGGAGAATGTTCCCATAGGTTTAAGCATACAACCCCAAAAAAAAAAAATTAAGGAGCACCAGTACACACTAAGAGTGACAGTTACCTGAGCTCAGGCAGTTAACATCATGGAGGGAGGAGGTCTGCATTCCTGAAACACAGAGATTGAGTTAGTGAAATTGACAAACTGTCAGAAATGTCAGTATTGATAGCACAGCAGACCAGGATTCAAGTATCCATGGCATGCTACTTAGTCAGTGTCGAGTTAGCGCCTCAACAAACTAAAGCACCGTATGTGCTACCGGAGGCAAATCGAACAGTCATTCAGCTACCAGTAAATCCAAAATGGAGGTGCCATGTGGGGGAATGTTCTTCTTCACAAATTTCCTTCTGTGTCTGATTCGCCATCTTCTTCTCCCGCCCTTTCGAGTTCCATTCTTCTAACCAGCTTAACAGCTTCACATGGATCATTGAATAAATGTGTGTGGCCATTCCAGATTTTCAGCTTTGCCGGTGCCAGGAGCTGATGTTGCTGTATTTTTAAGTTGCACAAAGAACTCCTCACATGATTGAATGCTGTGCGACACTGCCTCGTGGCAAAGGACAGATTGGGGAAAAAAGGATATCTGGGCATCCCCATACTGCAGCCCTCTCTTCTCTCTGGCCATGGTGAGGATATGATCTTTGATCCCAATTCCACTACAGACAATTAAGACGGTCTGTGGACCTCCACCACTAGCCATAGCTTTTCGAGGAGTAATCTGATAAACTTTTTCTATCGATAGGGTAGGATCCCCTTCTGAAATTCCAAGCATTTGAGGCAGCATTGTGTTTATAAAGTCTTAGGGTGCTTCTCTTTCAGCCATTTCGGGCAGCCTGATCATCCAACTGTTCCATTCTCTGGTTTGGTTTCCCACTGTTTCGAGCCGTTGTCTGAGGTGCAAGTTCTCTTTGATAGGTTTTGTAGTAGTATACACCGCCTTTAAAACAGATCCATCCACTCGCTGAATTATCTGCTCAGCACAGTCCATTCTGATTTCCAAAACCTTTACTCTCAGTGAGAGAGTGTCTAATTTTTTGTCCATGTCTTGGACCATTCGGACCTGCTGCGCTAGGGTGTAGTTGACCGTATTCAGGGACACCTCACCAGAGTTAGCACCACTAACTCCCGTGGTTCCTTCCTGCACTGCAGGTCTAGCATCTCGTGCTTTAGCTGTCTTTGGTGTGAAACTCTCATTGGCTGGAGCCGAGGCTTTCTGTTTTCCCATCCTTGGTAAGCTGTCAGTTCATCCCACCTTGATACTCATTTTCCTTCAGTTGGGTTTTTTAAAATGTTATTTTCTTCACATTAGTAGACTTGGAACCTTGGGGGCTCTGTAGGAAACGTCTGCTCTGCTCTGCTACTAAGCCACGCCCCCAGGCCAGGAGTTTTCTGGCAAGACACATTGTCCCTCTCTTGGAGCAGGAGGTTTCTTTACTGGTCCATCCCAACCTTAGATCCCTTCATCTGCATGCCTGGCTCCTGAGGACGTAGCCATCGCCAGGTTTGGGGTCTATAACAGGGTAGTGGACATCTTGGTGGCTGCCCAGAAGCCTTCAACTCGTGCCATGTATGCCATGAAGTGGAAGTGGTTTGTCATCTTGGCTACCAAACATGCCCTGGACCCTTTCACCTGTCCAGTGAATCATATCCTAGACTACGTGATTCCTTTGTCCGACTCGGGTCTCCAATATTCCTCACTCAAGGTCCACCTTTGGCTGTTTCTGCCTTTTATGAGCCGTGGGTGACGCATGATTGTAGCTGGATGTTTCTTATTTTCTCAGAGACATCATGCACTAAAGCTCCCAATCCATTCCCCTGTCCCGGTTTGGGCTTTTGTTTTGGAGAAGTTGACCCTGTCTCCTTTTGAGACAGTTGCGTACTGCGATTTGCGCTTTCTTGGAAAGTGCTGTTTTTAGTTGCAATTACTTGTGCTCGAAGCATTTCAGAGCTTCAGGCCCCCTGGTGCGAGGAGCCTTTTTAAAATGGGCATCCAAAATAAAGAAATCTCAATGGTCAAAATGTATCATGTGACCGTGCATGAACTATGTCTCATGCACAGTCATCCTGGTTCTAAACCATATTACACAATGAGCAAATCAGTCTTCCTACAACGGGAACTATCTTCTGTTAGTCCCCCTACAACCAGAATTGATCTTCCATCACAAACATGGCTGCTACCTTTACACTGTAAAAAACCTTCAACTGGGCCCTAAAAATAAAACTACCTTAAATAAAAAATAAAACAAGTTAATTAAATGTTGTTTTCCTGATCATCACACTTTCCTTATATACATAAACACATTGGAAACACGAAGTATTGTTTACAGTTTTCATTACACCTGTTTCTTTGCTGACAATGAAAAATCCCTCTTCTGTCTTTACCTGCTCATCAGGGAAATCTCTTCTGCTTGCCCTGACAGTGAGATAATTGAGTCTCTGGCTGTTAGAGGCCTTTTGGTGTGTGTGTGTGTGTGTGTGTGTGTGTGTGTGTCGCACAGTATGTTAGGAGAGGAACATTCTGCCAGTGGAACTGAGCAGAATTTTGAATCCATGTATTCCATGATAAACATTCCATATCTTGAATCGTGGTGCCAACAAAGGACAAACTTTGTCCAGCAGTAATACAATGACATAATCAGTGACATCATTTGCAGTGGGTGGAAGGACTATTTTATCATAAATGCACACAAGTAAATCTATTGTTTCTACATATCAACGTGCTTTTCCCAACTGTAAAAAGTTAAATAGGAGACCATTTTATAAGTGCAATAAGTCACTCTGGGTGTGTGCATGGAACAGATTTTACTGTACTTCCAGGGAATGAAGGCACTTGGCCTGTGGCCTTGTGCCTCACTGTGACGCTGGGCGTGTGGTAGAATCTGTTCAATGCACACCCCATCGTCTTATTGCTTACTTTTTTGATTTTTCATAAAGACAGGGTATCTTTGCACACAAATCCCAAGTTTTTACCCAAGGTGGTTTCTGAGTTTACGTTAAATCACTCTATCCACTTTCCTGTTTATTTTCCCCGAGTGTGCTAATCCAGGGGAAGCACTGCTCCATACGTTAGATGTGTGCAGAGCTTTGAAATACCATCTGCTTTGGACTAAAGAGTCCAGAAAGTCAAAGCAGGTTTTTATTTCCTTCACCCTGGGAAGAGAGGGCGCTTCAGTTTCTAAGTAGTGTTTATCCAAATGGTTGGCAAATTGCATTGTGTTCTGCTACAACAAGTACGGCAAGAGTTGCCTGGTGGCGTCAAGCTCATTCCACCAGAGGCATGGCTACCTCGGTGGTTTGTTTCAGAGGGGTCTCAGATGCTGACATTTGTGCATCTGCCATCTGGAGTACAGTCCAAACAGTCTGAATGTTGCCTCAAGAGCCCATGTGGGATTTGGCAGGGCTGCGTTGCAAGGATTCCTGTCTTAAGTTTATGGAGATTCAGCCTTCCAGTCTGTCTGTTTTACACTTATCACTGCTTGGTACTCATTCCTACGGTGAGACCTGATGACTGAGATACCCCCAAAGGAGATAGAACAGTTTTGTAAGAACTTACAGTAACAGCAGATCTTCCCTTGTCAATCTTCACCATTCATTACTTCCTGGGTGTAAGCCGGAGGCGCGCAACCGTCCGCAGGCTTTTTTTTTTTTAAAGTTGCCTAACGGGCCCGCCCTCGAGCGGCGTCATGCGTCATGCGAGGAAGCGTGGATGTAGCGACCGACTCCTCCTCAACTCAGTTCTGTTTCTCCCGCCGTCGAGGCAGCACCTGTTTCGGGCGTCCATTCTCCACTGCGTCAGCGACTCCTCTTTTCCACACACCGGCGATCGGTAGACCGTTCTTTTTCTTTTAAAGCGGCGCGGTGTGTTTTCCTACTTTTTCTTGTTGAGTTCGCGTTATGTCGGGTCGGAGCTAAGCGTGTTTGACGGCGCGCCCTATGCGTCGGTGTTACTGTGGCGGCATTTCTCCGTCTCGGACCGGCATAGCGTTTGTCTTCGTTGCCTGGACCCAACCATGACGTGGATTCGTCACGGCGCCTGTTTCTCCATGGACCGCCGTGTCCTCAAGTCCAGCGCATTCAAGCTCGGCAAGCCCGCCGACCTTCCGAGGGACGGCGTCGCTCAAGGATTCTCAGGTAAGGTCTCTAGGCCCTTCCCGGGTCCCCTCCCGGGCCTATACGGTCTGAGGAGGAGGGGGTCTCCTCGTCTTTTCTTGCCGAGGAGGAGGCCCCTTCTGCGGTGTCGGGGGAGCGTCGTAGTCCCTCCCGGGGCAGCGCGCCGACACCGTCTCGGCAGTCACCTCTTGAGTGCAGGCTCCCCGTGGCGAGGCCCTGCGTCTTTTGAGCTAGCTGGGTGGACCCTGGCCGCCGCCTTTCGGCCTGTTTTGGATCCTGGCGCCGTTCGCGGTGCGGTGATCGAGCAGCGCCGTTTCGGCGCCGTTTGAGTCAGCGCCGTTCGCGGCGCCGGTGATCAAGCGGCGCCGTTGGCGCGCCGCTGGATCAGCGCCGTTTGCGAGCGCCGGTGATGACGGCGCCGTTGGCGGTGCCGCTTTGGGCCTTGGCGCCGTTAGCGGCGTCGATGAACGAGGCGGCGCCATCGGCGGTGCCGCCTACGCCTTCCGGCAGCGCCCGGCGCCGTCGGCCTAGTCCTTCCTCCAGGCGGTGCCGGCCTCGCCCGGCGCCGTTGAGAATGAGCTAAGCCTGGCTGCTACCGGCGTGAGGCGGCGCGCCTCCCCTTAGTACCGGGGCGTTCGCGGCCCGTAGCCTCGAGGACCCCTGGGGTGGCCAGCATTGAGGTCCTGCTGGTCTCGTCCTCCTCGAGGCGATGATTCAGCGTGGACCCATCCTGGCACCCCACTCTTGAGTCTGGGTCCCCGGTGGCTAGAGTGCCAGGCGGTGGCGGCCCCTCCCTCTGTCCCCCCTTTAGCCGCCTCCTGAGGGTTCCCCGGCTGGGGTGGCGGGAGCCCTGGGGGCAGGCGGGGGTGACGCGGGGAGGTTCCCCTCTCTGGAGGCCGGTGACAGCTACCTACAGGTGCTGTCACTCTCTCCTAGGGACAGGGGCCTGTGGTCGGGAGGAGGGCCCTCTCTGAGTCCGAGGGTCGGGGGCAGGGGTCTGCTGCTCGGTCTTCCTTAGCCACCTCAGGGGTGGCCAGGAACAGTCAAGCCTCGCCCCTCCTCCAGGGTTCTAGGGTGTCCCCGGGCGTTTGTGCGGACTGCCCTTCTGGATCCATGCGGTCGGCGTGCGTCACAGGGAGGTTCTCCCAGGGCTCTTCCAGGCTCCGCTTCCCCAGAGTTCCGTTCTGCGGCCTGGTCTGATTTCCGGGATCCCCTCTCAGGGCTCCTTTCCCGGATTCCAGAGCCCTCGCAGAGAGCAGTTGCCTCCGCGAGGTGCCCCTCTCCCATCTCTCTGCCTTCACCACCCCCACTCCCAGGCCATGTCGGCCCTACGGGTCCGTTATCCTGGGAGCAGTTCAGGGGTTCTGCGGCGGCCTTCCCCTCATACGTTAGGTACATGCATGAGCGGGTCTTTCGGCTCTCCCCACCGCCCCAGGAATCCTCTGGGCATTCCAGTTCCCATCATCCTCGTCTCCCTCCTCAGGGAGGGAACCCCTCTCATCTGTCCTCCGATGCTGATTTCACAGAATATCAGCGTTTCTCCTCGAGGATGGTGAGGATCTCAGTTCCCTACGTTGAAGAGACAATACCGAGAGGCAGCGTGAATTCCTTGGTGAGTTCAGTGCCCAGCATCTGGTGGTACCTTCCTGGCCTATCCCTTCAGGAGGCGTCTATCCGGTCATGGCAGTCCCCTGCCGCTTCTTCCCCAGCCCCGGCGGACTGCCAGCGTAGGTATTGTGCCCCCTCTGAGTCTCTAGGTTCCCTTCCCAACCCGTCCTCAGGTTTGGTATACCTGGATACTCCTTCTGGGCGCCGTTGCCTGGCGCACGACCGCCCACCGGATTCGGACTCTCTCCAGTTCGACCGTTGGGGGCGAAGAGTGTTCTCTTCTGCTCGTGCGAGTGCTTGTATTGCATCACATCAGGCTCACCACGCTGCCTACAACCGGCATCTGTGGTCGATGATGTCCCAGCTGCTGGCATCTATGCCTGATACGGAGCAAACCAGACAAGCCGTTGCCCTCTCCGCGGTAGGCCTGGAGCTGGCAAGACACCAAGCAAGGGCATCTTACGACGCCAATGAGGTGGCTTCCAGGCTTGCAGGGACAGCGATCTGCATCAGGCGGACGGCATGGCTCCGTCTTTCCAGGTTGTCACCCCTGGCCCGGCGTGGGTGATTGCTCCGCCTTCGGGGACCCGTCTTTCTCTTCCAGAGCTAGGAGACTTTTACAGGGGCTCCCTCCGTCTCCTCGTCCTCGGGAGGCACCTCCTAGCTCTTCTCCCTCTTAGGCTTTCTGAATAAGCCAGGGTCTTCTCCTTCTGTTTCTCACCAGCAGAAGGCTGGGGGTCTTGTTCCCTCAGGGTATGGCCTCTTCCCCCTCCAGGGAAGAGGAGCTTAACTCACCCAGGAAGTAATGAATGGTGAAGATTGACAAGGGAAGATAGGAAAGTGCGTGCCTACCGTGATTCTTGATCTTCTCTTGTATCTTCACCATTCATTCACCCTCCCACCATCCCTCAGTGCCTCTTCCTGTGGCTTCTCCACCTCCCTCTCCTTCCTCTCTCTGCATTTATATGAAATATAGAAAATTCCTTAAATTTTCCAAAAAAAAAAATATCTTTTTGGAAGTTCTAAAATCCAGAAAAATTACTTACTCTAAGATTAGTAGGCCATCTAAGTGGATTGCATTGGCGATCAGACTGCACAACTATCTCTTGCTATTCTTATGGCAAGATACCTCTGGGGTTTTGGCCTGGCTCAGGCTATTCAGTTTTGATCCTGCAATCCCGTGTTCAGATAGTTGCCCTGAAATCTGATTCCCCCTCTATTCTTATCTTGCAGAGCAGAGGAGCAATCGTCTGTTCCTTTCTCTTTTAAAAAAAAAAAAAAATGCTGAGGAACTCTCTCCGACTGCTGTAGGCATCTTGGTATCTGGGTCATGCATCTACTAAAAAAAAAAAAAAAAAAAATATTTTTATCTGTAAAAAAAAAAAAGTGGAGAAATCAAACAAGAAAGCAAATGAGAAGGTAGGCTATCCCTCTCGCTGTTTTGCTAGTGGTTTCTCCCTTTAGAATCCTCCTGGACAATTTTTACAGTAGAGCTCTGCTGACCATATCCAATTTTAGCCAGCCTAAGCCTTGCCCGGCCTTAGCCAGTCAGTCTGAGTCCCATTTCTATCTTGAAACGCCTGAAAGGCTTACATTTCTATTTCTAAACCCCTGAGCAGCGCTCTCATGCTGCTGGGGTTTTATTCTTCCCACCTCGGCTGTCCTCCACTTAAAGGCCCTCCGCGGCCAGGAGCCGAGGTGGGTGTCAAGAACAATGGCATGTTGAAGATGAGGACTATGCCCTCCTGAGTCTGCTAGCGGGTTGGTGAACCTTCTCTTCAGCTCTATCTCCGGGATTCTTGCTTCCCCTTTAGTCGAGCCTTCAGCTATAAGCTAACTATACTCGTTGGGCCTTCTGGTCCCTTCAACATCCCATCTCTCTCTTCTCTTTCTTCTTCTTCTTCTATTTTCTCATTTCCTTACTCATCTCTCCTCCTAGAGTCGCCCAGGTAAGGAGGCCCTGCACTCCCTAGGCTAGGGATGTTCTTATCTCCTCTGTCCTTCCTCCATCGGCTTATTCCTTTTTCAGTTCATTCTTCCTTGCTTTGCTATCTCTCGGCTATCTTGCCTCGCTATCTATATTTTCTGCTTTCCTTTGCCTCTCCGGCTCACAGGACTGAGTTGGAGGAGAGGTCGATCGCTCTGCTGAGCGCCCCTCGCCATGACGCGGGCGTCGCTCTCGAGGCGGGGCCGTTGGCAACTTTAAAAAAAAAAAAAAGCTCCCGTGACCGGTAGCGCCTCACTTACACCCAGTAAGTAATGAATGGTGAAGATACAAGAAGATCAAAATTACGGTAGATGCGTAATTTTCCTATCTTTGAGGATCTCAGTCATCAGAATATTTCCCTCCACCATCCCACTTCTTGGGGCTGCTGTCTAGAAACTGGCTATCTGGTGTATCCAGTTTTACTTGGGTCTAGGTACCTCTTTCTCCTCGGTCCCCTGGGGCAAAGCCTTGCTCCTTAGTCTCTGGGGAGAGGGTGAGGAGGGCGAGCCACCATGCCTGTATATGGTTGGGACTTCACGGAAGCCAGTAATGTGGGTGGTCTCAGTTGTACTGCTGAAAATCTTATATATGGATTCCCCTTCACTGACTGAGAAGGTTCCTATGGTGTTACCTGATGACTGATATTCCCTTGAAGATCTACTATTACAGTAAGTTCTTATGTAGCTGTTCTTTTTAGTAACATTCAGTTTGTATGCTGTTATTTTCTCCAAATCTTTAATTAGTTTGTGTACCACAGGCATGGTTGTCCTTGGCTCCCTAATGTGTCATCAGCATAAAGTGATAATTTGTGTCAATCATTTCCCATCGGGATACCACTAATGTCTGGCGCTTGCTTAATTTTGTAAGCCGCAGTGTATATTCCTGTTATTAATTCTTCATTCCCTTGTCTGCATACTCCTGTGATGTTATGAGCCACTTCCGTTATTTTAAGTGGAAGAACCATCAGTCTCCCTGGCCTTTCTCCTTGTTCTACATACTTTGCATTAGTTCTAAATGAGGCTCTTTCAGCCCTATCATGTATTAGTTCTTGATACTTATCTCTTAAGGTTTTTAAACGTAATCATTCAGCTTCAGGGGTGGTTGGTTTGAGTTGCTTTTCCTTCTTTTTAAGTCTAGTAAGTGCTTCTTGTAACTCTTTCTTGCTTTCTTTCTTTGTGGTTGTTGCTAATCTTGCAATTCTTCTCGAACATGACATTTAAGTTGGTGTTTTCTACTGACCCAAAGTTATTTGTAAGAGGTTGCTCTATAAAGGTTGTTAGTTGCTCTACTACTTTTGTCTTTTTTTACAACAAAATTGTTTAATAAAATTTTCAGTTTTGATACAGTAGAAGTACGTAGGGAATAGATTGAAAGAATGGTTCCATCACACCTTTGTCATACAATCTACATTAGAATATTTATTCTTGAAAAGTCCTAGGGGTTGGGTTAGGGCCTATCTTCCTGATGCAGTCCTGAGCCAGAAAGTATTGGACCAGGGCAGAGATATCCCAGTTTGTGAAGGTGGTTGGTTCTACAGTCCGGGGGTCCAGTCTCACCAGTATATGAGTAAGGCTGATTAGGATGACTTCAACAATGATTAGTCCAGGTTAGTTCCATAGGTAGCAAGCTGTGGTAGCTGGAGACTGTATCTCCTGTGAGTCTAGTTACATTCTTACTGAACATTTACCCAGATCTGGGTGGTGGAAGAAACCAGCATAAAATGATGTGTGGGTTAGGGAAGAGAAGGAAAAAACTCAGAAGGAAAAGAAGAAGGGCGAAGAAGGTTAAAGGGTAAAAGTGCGAAAGGTAGGGGAAGAATGGGAGCAGAGGCGCGACCCATCCTACGGTAGAAAGTCTGCGTAGTTATCCAGTTGATATAAGTCCCACTTTCTCTATTTATTCTTGAAGGAGGCGACCCAGTTACTGGTTCGAGCCAAGATTCTCTCAAGGGTATAAATCTCTCGGGTAGTGGGTCTCCACATATCCGGGGTCTGGCCTCTCTCTGTCCTCCATAGGTGGGTGATGGTCTTTTTGGCTTTATGTTGGGGAAGGATATGATCGAATGAGGAGGTGGGATAGCGGTTAAAATAAATGTAGTGGTTATCATATCTGCACAGTTAAAGGTAACCTCAAGCTCTTAAATAACCCCCTGCCAAAATAACTGAAGGAGGGGGCATGTGATCAGTATATGGGCTTGGTCTGCCCAGTCTATACCACAAAGTCGCCAGCATCCAGCTGTCTGAGGTCTTGTAAACTTTGCTGTGACCACTGGGGTATGAAGTACCTCGGCTGGCACTTCCAGGCAAATTCTCTCCAGTACATTGCTGTTGTTATTGGAAATGCAGGGGGGCTAAATTTGAGCCAGTGTTCAAGGCTAAGGGTAATGTTAAGTTCTGAATTCCATCAAGCAGAAATGGACTGGGTGGTGGTTGTTGTAGAAACTTGTAGAGCTTTATGTAGGTTGCTAATTAAGTGAGAGAGGGTGTCTACTTTGATATGCGATTTAAGAAATTGGACCATTAATGACTGTTTTTTAGCAATAGAGGCCATGGATTCTTCCTTGGAGGCGAAGGTAAGAGCGAATTTGCTTGTATTTATGGAAAGCTGATTGTGAGAGATGGAATGTGGCTTGGAGAGACAAAGGCTAGAATCCTGAGGAGAAATCAGTTGAAATACATAGGTAAGGCCAGATTGGTGCCACTTCAGTAAGGCCTTATTGGGAGGAAAGTCGTGGTCGTATGATATCGCTCTAAGGTATAGTAACTCAGCAGGGGTGAGATAGTGACTCCTAATGTAGAGCCAGTGTTTGTTTTGGCAGTATATCTATAGATTTTACGCACAAGGGAGCACACCGGAGGGTAGCCAAATGCATATTGGGCTTGGTCTGAGATATTGTTTAGTGTTCGTTCTGTCGTTTTCCAGTATGACTGATATTGAGGGTTGGCCCAGAGACATAGGATGCGCAAGTGTGTTGCCAGTGCATACCCAAAGAAATGGAGATTGATGACCCCCGCCCCCATCCCCAGGCAGCTGTAGCACTGAGTATCTTACCCTTGGAGGTTTGCTTTGCCAAATGAACCATGAGATAGCTTTATCCCAGGCTTTAAAACATAGCTTATCCAGCATTAGAGGAATGTCTGAAGCAAGTAAAGAATGTGGGGCAATAATATTCATCTGGACTATCTCTATTCTGTGAAACAGGCCAAGGGTCAGCTGGTCCATCTGGACAGATCTGCCAGTATTTGCTGTGTGACAGGCTCATAATTGAGAAGTTCGAGATGATCCAGGTGTTTAGTCATTTTTTTTTGCCCAAATACTGAATGGCTTGCTTTTGCCATTCAAAGGAAAACTCTTTTTAATATGAGGGTGAGTATAATTATATAGTAAGACCTACGTTTTGGCGGTTTTCAGTTTGTAACCTGCCAGAGACCCAAATTCCTGTAGGTGTTTTCAGACTGCTGGGATTGACATCTTGGGAGAAGTTACCATGAGCAACACGTCATCTGCAAAGAAAGAAATCTTCTATATTGCCTTCCTCTTATAGGAGAATATCGACTTCGGATCACAACATATTGCTTCTGTCAAGGGTTCCAAATAAAGGGCAAACAGGAGTGGGGAGGGGCATCCTGCCGTGTATCTCTGGTCAGAGGAGCGGATCTGAGAGGACCATTTACCCTGAGAGAAGTTTGGGCCAGGGTGTAAATGGCCTGGAGGTCTGTATAAATTGTTGGGAGTAGTCCAAAGTGGGACAGGGCTCTCCATTGGAATGGCCAAGCCACCCTGTCGAAAGCCTTCTTGGCATCAAGACTAGCAAAGCCAGATTGCATAGTCAATCAGCAGGAGGTTTCGAAGAACACTATTATGTGCCTGATTTCACGGATAAGTCCCACCTGATCTGGGTTTATGAGGAGAGGAAGGAGGGTTACAAATGTCTGTCCATTTATAGACATATAAATCTTGTAGTCTGTGTTTAACATAAAGCTAGGTCTATACTATGCAGGGTGATGAGGGTCCTTTTGTAGTTTTAAGAGGGCTGTAAGGGTGGCATATTTCCACGATGATGTGGGAGGATGTCCTCCTGTACTCCTGGAATATCAACAAGAGGTTGGGGTAAGGCGATAGCGAAATGTATGGTAGAATTCCACGGTAACGATCTGGTCCTGGCGCTTTTCTAGTTTTGGCTTCCCGGAGGGCTGTCTCTATTTCTAAGGTTGTAATTGGAGCGAGCAAACCATTTGCTTGAGTTTCACTTAAGCAGGGTAGTGGATGTCGATTCAAGTAGGTGTCTGTCTGACTTGCTGGAGCATGGGTGTCTTCCGTATATAATTGCTGATAATACCTGGCCATAACCCTGCAGATGTCGTGTGGGTTACTTAAGGTGGTAGCCGATGCTGGATATTAGATGTGGGTGATGTATGCCTGTGCTTTGTAATTCCGGATCTGGCGAGCCAAATTTTGGGTTCCTCTGGGGCCTCCCTCATAATGATAGTGCCAGAGTATAATAGTTGTTGCTCTATTCTTTGGTCTTGGAGCTTTTGTAGCTCTTGCTTCACTTTCTGTAATTGGGCCTTGAAGGACTAGTCACCTTGCAGAAGGAAGCTTTGGAGGGTTGCATTTCTTCTTGGAGGTTAATTTTATATCTCTTTCCTATTTTCCAGGATGTATAGGATATGTTCTCCCCGGATAGTACTACTTTTTTTTTTGTTAATTTACTACCTCATGAACTTGCCGAGTATCCACCGGATGACCCCAGGGTGGGCGGAGGGTCCCCTCTTCTCCCTGGTCCTCGGGGAATGTGCACCTAAAACTGCCCCACGGTCACTGATAGGGAACCCTTTGCCTGGCCTGGGCGTGGGGCATTTTCTATTTTTTTTTTTTTTTTTTTTTTTTTCATGCCTGCCCCTGTGGACATCAGCTCTCTTGGAGGACCAATGAGATGGAGGCACACTGAGATGTGCCTTTGCTCAGGTCCTCAGCCGGCACCCTTCCCTCTCTTGTACTCTGTGCCTTCTGCTGCACCTCCACCTTTGGTCACCCAGGTGGTGGTATTGCAGTGAGGACTGCAGAGCACCCCTCCTGGAGAAGGAGAGTGGCCCACTGGGTGCTCAATCCTTCTGTCCCCCCCCCCGGCCAGCCCTCTAGCGACCCGAGCTCGCTACCGAACCTGGATCAGCGTTGTGAGCAGTAGCGCTGCCGCTGTGCCGGCAGGCCGGCCCTCAAAATACTGCCTTGAGAGTGTCCCAGAAGATGGATGATGAAGTGTCCAGGTTGGAGTTGTCAATGTGAATACGGGCAATGGCGTCTTGGACTATCTCTTTAAACTCTGGATCCTTCAGGTCATGAGGTTAGGTCGCCACAAGTTCATGCAGGATGGTTTGCCTAGGCCAAACATTGTGTAAATTGGGTATGGTCAGATAATAGCCAGGAACCATGAAAATATTCTGGACTGTGTCCAGATGTACTATCATGGTAAGGGTATAGTCCAGGCGGGGATGCTGCCCCATGCGCGAGGGCAAAATGACAGTATTGTCAAGTGGTGGGAAAAAGTGTCTCCATAAGTCTATGAACCCTAAATGTGCTAGTGAGTGCTTTTAAGTATTTATGTAGTGGAGATATGAGCAGTGTGCTGAGGGGGTTAGAGGTGTCTTGTTCAGGTGAAAGTGTAACATTTAAGTCACCACCTAGGATAAGCTGACCTTTCACGATCGGAAGCAAAAACATTCAAAAAATGTGCAACTGTCCCTTTAGCACCCGGCAGAATGTGTACCAAGGCCAGAGTAACCGGCTTGTTGTGTAGTAGGCCAGTCGCTATAGCAAAACTGCCATCCGGATCTATTTTCTGGTCTTCCAGTGTGAATGGTGTGCCCCTGGGTATTAAAATTGCTGCTCCGCACCACCTCCCAGAAGGATGAGAGAAGGCCACAAGAGTGTGGTAACCAAATTTAGGAAACTGTCATTCTTACCCCAGGAGTCCTTTGGCATCAGCAACTTTAGCAGTTAGATGGCTAAGTGCAACTGTCCCAGAGGTATGCATTTAAGATAATTTTTACTTAAATGAGGTTAGGGCCATAGCCAATAAAAAAAACAGGAAGGGGAGTGAACTGAGTGAGAGCTGCCTGAAGGCTTCAGAATTTTTTCTCTGCTGGAATGAGCAACATTGCCCCAGAGGTGCCTCTTAACTTTCCTTGTTGACAGCCTCCTAGCGCTGATCTAGGTAAAGTTTTCCCCATAGTAGTGTGCTGAGTGAAAGTTTTACATTTTTGTTAGCGCTGCGCTAAATTATTTTTTTTTTTAGTGCAACCACGCTATTTTGTCTTTACTTTTACTGTGACTGCTCATTTCTTTTGTTAATTTTACCGTGGGAGCTTAATTTCGATGGTTCCTACCTTTTTTGACCTAATTTTTGCAGGAACCATTGAATTAGGGACAGTTGCCTTGTTTTTTTACCTCAGATCTCGTGGGTTTTACCACAAGGAACCCCACTGGAATTCAACACTCAGCAGTGCCTGTGGGTTTCTCTCAGGATTGGCAATTATGAGAAACCCATGGATAGTTAAAGAAACTGGACCTATGGTATAATCTATGTCAGGACTGTCTGTAAGGGTTCAACAGCAACCTGTGCGCAGTTGACCAATGTTAAGACTGGCACTGGTATAGATCCCTGTACTACAACCAAAAAAAATAAGACACTTACAATAGACAGAGTTAATTAACTGGGGCAGGACTGGCCGGTGGCATTTCACGAAAACCTGCACTTGATTCGTACGGTCCAGGACTGGTTTGCTTTGGTTAAATTGGCTATATGGCAGACAAACCTTTGGTTATTATGGCTGAGGATAAATTAAAGGCTTCCGACTAGGGGCCATCTAAAAGTTCTAATAATAAGAATTTAAGCAGAGGTGCTGAGGAACCCTCCAGATCCCATCCAAAAAATAAAGCTTCCAAAGATGAAGTTCTCACAGGTTAAAAATAATGAAGTGATGACAAAGGCTCGATCAAGCTGCCGGCAAGTGGCTAAAAGAAACTCTTTTAAGACAAAAATGCTCCCGTTGCTCCTAAGAAAGCTAATAGCGAGACAATAGGCAGCTTAAAGCATACAGAAAAAGAAATTGCATTCTTACAAACTCTGTGCAGTATCTCCATCTGTGCAAGATATGGAATAAAGCATGCAACTGTTTCAGACCCAACAAAAGATGGGTCCTTTATTTACTGGCTAGTATGCTCTTTTCCACAGACTGTGTAGGTGATACAGTTGATGATAAATAATTTTATGATGCTTTTGCTTACAGGGGCTGCTAACACTCTTCTACAGTGCTCGCTGCAGAGACTGTGAGGTGATACAGATGATATGATTATTTTATGATGCCCTGACATGACTTTGGAGGGCCTAGAACCTTGTGTATACACTCCCCCTTCTTGAGCTTCCTTGGCTTTCCAGGAGGATTCCCTTCTCTATGCTTTCATTTATCCAAATCATATTGGACACCCTGGGCCTACCTTCTCAGGAGTCCATCCAAGGTGAGGATGTGGATAGAAAAAGATTATAGGGAGATGAAGGTCTTCCACCTCCTAAAAGTCTGGTTGTGCCTATCTATAATGAAAAAATATATATAAAATGCCATGAAACTGCTTCAGACCCCCCACTTCTGTGGCAGAGGTTTACAAGTGGTCTTGAAATGTTAATAAATAAATACTTAAATATATCAATTGTTAATTCTGAGTGGCTGTCTGTACATCCCAGGCATGTGAGTATAATGCAACAGGCAGCTTGCGAGAAAGCTGGGGTCTCCTTGTCCTCCATATCCCTGGACAAAGATTCCAGAAAATAGACTTCATAACTAACCACAGATACTTGTCAAATTTTTTTCCTACTTGGCTTTTCGGACAAATTTATTAATTAAAAAAAAAAAAAGGCATTGCAGAACTCTGTCCTGGTTCTGTGGTGCAGGAGCCAGTGGACGCAGCAAACCTGCCCAGGAAGCTATGTAGTGCCAATTCCATAGGGCAAATGACAACAAGGATGCTGCCTCTAGAGCCATGGCCCATGCCATCACTCTGAGTTGCTTTGTCTGGCTTAGAACTACTGGTCTGCCCCAGACTCCCAGTTTAAGGCCATGGACTTTCTCTGTGATCAAATCATACTGTTCGATTCCAGAACATCTAACTGTAACAAGGCCTCTCCCCACAGAAATTCCTCCGAGGACATGAAGGCAGAGGTTATTTTCCAGCTACCACCTTCTCTCCATACAAGAGTGCTTTCAGGGAGGGCAGAAGGGGCCAAAGGTGGCCACCTCTACCCAGCCAGCAGCTTCACAGTCTAAGCCCTGGCGTTAGTGGGCAGACCTCGTGTGTGCAGGTATGTAAGCCTCTATCCCCAACACGGGTGTTGCTGTTGGAGTGGGAAGTAAAACCTTCTAGCTTTGCGAATGGTGGAGAGACCTGGCCCACAAAAAGAAGAAAGGGCCTTTTTCTGACACAAGAAGACAACTGGGGAGTGGCTGCCTATCTTGCTGTTAAAATCCCAAATTTAAAATGGTCACTCTGTTACTAATCATACAGTCCTTACAGTAGGGATAGTTTGTGTAAGGTGCAAAAATGTCTCAAAGGAGTGGCAGTAGTGTAATGGTGAGTATGTGGTTGTTACTATTGTTTTATTGTCTGGTGTGTAGTGATTGGTTTATAGTAGGTCATAGTGCAGATAGAGTGTGTGAAAGGGGTAACAATTATGGTTTTGCAATGTCAAATCTTTTGAAATGGGGGAATTTGGATTTGAATGCCGTGTTTTTGCTAACTTCTGAAAAGAGATATCTCTAGATTATTGGCTACGTTTTAAGGATTGCATTGCCAAATTTGGTAAAGGGAATGTTTCACAGTTTGATCCCATGTAATTTTTGTTTATATTTATTATTAATGTTGTCTGGTGACATAGAACTTAATCCAGGACCCAGGCTAGTCCATCGTATATAGTTGGTCCATCGGGGCTGATTGGTATCATTTACATGGACTAAAACTGTTAAATATGAATACTAGAAGTTTATTTCCCAAGTTGGCTAATGTTGAATCGCTCACATTATTTATTATACCAACCTGATGTGGTGATCGTTTGAAATCTGGGTTAAAACCAATGCCTGATTGTATGTGTAGGTTACTTGGATATAAGATGTTAGAGCTGACCTCAAGGGAAGTAAGTCTGAGGAGGGTGGTAGTTTACTATTTAAATCATCTAGGCGTGACTATTCTTTCATACAGTAAAACTTTGGAAGTTGAAAATGATTGGTTGCTGGATGTGTCACTGGGTGGTGTCAAGCATTTAGTGGTGGGTGCTTTATATAATCCACCCAAGTGTGGGTTGCCCGGTCTTCAGGGTTCTTTGAGAGGGCTGCCCCTTTTATGGAGAGGTATGATTTTGTTATGATGGGTGATGTAAATTTGAATTGATTAAAGGTAGATAGGGTTACAGAGTGTTTATTAGATTCTTATAATTTGCATCAGCTTCTTGAGGAACCGACTAGGTTGAATATAGACTCTTTGAATCACACCCTTTTAGACTGGGTTGTGACCAATAACTTGAATATTGTTTCCAGTGCTGGAGTACTGGGTGAGTCAGTGAGTGACCATCAGGTCATGTTTGGAATCCTAAACTTTAAGCGTAGCAAGATTCCTCCTGGGGTGAGTAGTAGCATAATTTTAAGAATTATCAGCCTGAAGTGGTGTTTGGTGAACTGCTGAATCTAGATTGGACCTGTTTGGGACTCCATACTGGACCCAGATTGTGCTCTTGATTTTTTTTTGTCATCAACTTTTGATTATTCAGGATAAACTATTCCCTCTACAAGTTGTACGTACTAGAGGGGTTTACATCATTGGTTTACAAATGATTTTAAGCAGTTCATTAAACAGAAGAAACTTGCCTGGTTAACATAGAAGAAGTTTCCTACTTTGACAGACTTATTGGAATATGGGGCAGCCAGGAATTGTTTAAGTGGAAAGGTTAAACAGGCTAAGGTTGATTACTTCAGGACAAAGTTGGAGGATGCCTCACAGGATTCTCGTAAATTTTGGGATGCTGTGAATCATCTAATGTTTTCTAAAACTAAATCTTCTTTTTTTCTTCTCTTCTGTACTCTTGACAAGCTGTTACTGATCCGTTTGAGATGGCAAATATATTGAATCATTGTTTTCTGATGTTTCCAATTTAATTTCTGTTTTTTCTGATGAACAGGATTGTGTCTTACAACCAGGTTATTCTTCTAACACTATTGATGATCAACCAGACAACTGTATAACATCTAAGCTTTTGTTTTGGTGGGTAACACCGGCTGAAGTGTTGAAATGATTGTGTTCATTGCCGGATTCTTTTGGCTATTGTGGGAGGGGGTTGGATGCTAGATTTGTCAAAAAAATAGCAATTCATATTACTGAACCTCTTTGCAAGGTTTTCAATTTATGTATGTCTACTAACTCACTAATTCATTTCCTGCATCTTGGAAATTGGATTGGGTTGTGCCAGTCCCAAAAAAGGCCAACGCTGCTGGCCCGGAGAATTATCGTCTTATCTCTGTCTTAAACCCTTTAAGTAAGATTTTTGAAAAACTGTTAGTAAATCAGCTTAATGATTTTCTGGAGGTGGGCGGAGTCCTGCACTGAGCAGCATGGGTTTCATCGTGGTCGTGGGACTGATCTGCCCTGGTCAGGTTCACGGACACCATTCTTAAGGGTTGTAATGATGGTCTGTTAACAGGTGGTGTTCATGGACCTGTCCAGGACTTTCGACTTGATTAATCACCCTTACTTTGTTTGAAGTTGGCTTCATTGGGTTTATCTGACTCTGTGGTTAATATTGTATATGATTTTTTGTGATATCGTACTCAATATGTTTTATTTGGGTCTGTTTCTTCCAAAGTGTGTCCTATTGGGTGTGGTGTACCACAGGGGTCCATCCTTAGCCCTCTGCTATTTTCATTGTTTATTAATCAGATCCTCAAATATTTCTGGAGTGTAAATGTCTATTGTATGCTGATGATCTGATTGTGTATGATCAACACCAGTCTGTTTATGGTATAAATTCAGTTTGGATGCTGATTTCAGAATTTATGCTCGTGGTTGTTTTCTAACAGAATGGTTTTGAATGTTAGAAAGACCAAGAGGAGGGCAACAAAGATGGTGCATGGATTGCATCACAAGTCCTATGAGGACAGGTTGAAGGCACTGAACATGTACTCCTGGAGGAGAGGAGGAGAGAGGGATATGATAGAGACATACAAGTATCTTACAGGGAGGAACAGGGTGCAGGAATGCACTATTTTAAGCAAAAAGATGTTCCAGGACTAGAGGCATGGGATGAAGTTGGAGGAGGACGATTCAAAGGAAGCGTGAGGAAGAATTTCTTCACAGACGAAGTGGTGGACAAGTGGAACACCCTGCCAGAGGAAGTGGTGGGCTGAAACAATCACGGGATTTAGAATGCATGGGATAGACATAAAGGCATTCTGGAGGTCAGGGGTAAGGGTCAGCAGACTTCTTGGAAAACATAAAGTGAACTTACAAACTTAAATGGGCAGACTGGGTGGGCCATAGGCCCTTATCTGCCGACACTGTCTATGTGTCTATGTATCTATGTAATGTTGTTTGGCTGCACTGTTCGATTGAGGGATAATCCTAGGTTGTTAATTCATGATACTCAGGGTGGTCTGCTTGAGCAAGTTACTGAATTCAAATATTTGGGTGTACTGCTTGAGTCATCTTTGACCTTTGCTCCTCAGGTAAGTATGGTTAGGAGTAAAGTACATTCCAAATTGGGGCAGCTTTATAAATTTAAACCCTATTTGTCCTTGGATTCATGCAGGAAACTGGCAGTTAGTGTTCTTGTTCCCCATTTGGACTGTGTCTCTCCCTTATATGTGAAGTTGGGTGTTAGGGAGAGGCAGACTCTAAGTGTGGTTTCTAACAACATCTGTCTCCACAGTACAGATATGTGTATGCATTAGGTAATTTGATACATCAGGCAATTTATTCTGATGGTATTTCCTCCCTTGCTGACCTGGTAATGATCCGTGACATGAGCTTCCTTTAAGGTCTGCTGAGGGCATTGTGCTGGAGGATTTTTAGTCAAAAATAATTATAGTCAACATTCTTCTAGCTGTCAAGCTCCTTGTATTTGGAATGTGTTACCTAATTCTCTGAGAAGTGTTACATCATATTCCACTTTTAAATATAGATTTAAAAAGCATTTTAGTGACTTTGATAACTTGTACTTGTTTTTGATATTGTCATGTACATTGTTTTGTGTTTCAATGTTATTTAATTTGTTGCGCTTGTATAATTATATTTTTGTCATTTTTGGTTTTGTTTCTGGGTCGGACCTGAAAAAGGGCTTTTGCCCAGTTGCCCTTACCCAGTTAACAAATAAAAATGAAATGAAAGGGAGACTGGCTAGCCTCCCTGGTCCTAAAGGGACCCTTTTTTTCCATTACCCAAAATGAGGTTGCACAGATGCCTCTCTGCAGCCCTTGACCTTCCTTGGCCTCAAGAGTCTTCTAAAGTGCTTGGCAGTGGTAGCAGCACACCTCAGAAGTCTGGGCGTTTCTAGCTACCCCTAACTTGCCAGTTGGCTCGAGGTGAAGTCTCCTTGTCAGGTCAAGGTCGTTTTTCCCTTTCAGGGCTCACTCTGGAGCCTCGGACTTCCCTGTTAAATCTAAACATAGTCTCACCTGAGACCCTCCCAGCATCCAGGAAAGATATGCCTCCCTTCCATGAGTAAGAATTCAAGCTGTCCCTCATTGGCAAATTTCTTCATCCAAGGACAGCGAGACCAGCAACAGGCACTTGACTGAATTTGAATCATTAACAGTCACTGGTTCAGTATATGGGTCCTGAGCAAGTCATGTAACTTTGACATTTCCTCAGGCTACTGGGACACATGGCTTCAATGCCTTCAGTGGTCCCAGGGTTCAGATACAGGATGAGATGCCCGCAAGCTTCCTTGTAGCTTGCTGATCTCCAAAGCAACAGCTTTTCAAAGCTGAGACTTCTGACAGAGCAGTTCCACAGACACCTCCCTCCTGTGGTGGGGAGAACATCTGGACAGTGCCTCAGTAAGTGGCACCTAGACTCCCCAAGAGTCACAGTTACACATAATTCTTTTGCAACTCAGAGCAATCTTTCTTCTCAAACCATTTGCTCCTGTCATAAAAGGACAGACTGTACAAGGTCGACACCACTGCAGTGTTTTTCACAAAAAAAAGCAGAGTAGACTAGAGCAGGAGTTCTCTGCTCGCAGGCTTTATAAATCTGGTCTCTCGCCTTCTCCCTGGGAGTCAGCCTTTCAGCTATTCACCTCCAAGGCAAACACAATACTGTGGCAGATGCTCTAAGTCGTATCAGTTAAGGCCAGAGTGAATGGACTCTGAACAAACAGGTACTAGCCACAGTGTTCAGGCGGTTGGGCACTCAGAAGTGAATCTGTTGCCTCTTCCCTCAGCTTCAAGTTTCCTTAGTTCTGTTGCAGGCCCTAGTCCCAGCATCGCGTCCCTGGATGCCTTGATCCTGGTCTGGTCAGGGAAGTCCTGTGTACATTCCTCCTTTTACCCTGATTCTCAGGGTATTTCTGAAACTCTGACAACAGCCTGCATCAGTAAACCTGGTGGCTTTGGACTAGCCAAGCAAGCCTCATACCCTCTCCTTCTCTCAGTGTCTTGCAGCAGACACATTCGCCTGCATCCAACTCACTCTTGCTTACCCTTCCTTAGACAGGGTAGTATCCAGACATACACTCTCTTCACCCCAAGGTTTGGTTTTGAGGAGGTAGAGTTTCCATCCTCACAGTTCTCTGAACAGGTCCTTAAGATACTGAGGATGGCTAAAAACTGAACACTAAGAAGGTTTCTGCAAAATGGAAAAGGTTTTCCCCTGGTACAAGAGCAAAAGTTGAAACCCTTTCAGCTTCAGACCCTCAGCTGCTCGATTACCTGGCACTCTTACAGGCATCAGGCTTGAAACCATCTCCTCAGACTACACCTGGTGACAATTTAGCCTACCTTTCAGTGGGAAAGAAAAAAACATTTTTTTTCCCCACACCATATTTAAACAGTTTTTCCAAGGCCTCTTGCACCTCCAACCTCCAATCATGGAGCCTGTTCCTCCTTGGAGCCTGGACCTTTGCATAGTTAGGCTCATGAAACCACCCTTTGAGCCTATATCCACTGCCCACATCAAGTTTGTAACTTGGAAGACAGTCTTCTTAGTAACCATTTCCTCTGCTGGGAGAATTTCAGAGCTACAGGCCCTGTGCACTGACCATGATAAAGCTGAGCTCAGGACAAATAGGAAATTCTGCTAAAGGTGGTTTCAGAGTTCCACTTAAACCTGTCCATTACTCTGGTAGTCTTCTTTACCGAGAAATCCATTCCTAGCAAGCAAAGCTCCACAGCTTGGATGTCAAAAGACCCATCTTTTACTACCTAGAGCATACTTCACAGTCCAGAGGCTCTTCCACTCAGTTGTTCCTCACCTGCTGGGTTGTAGGCAGAGGAAGACCAGTTACCAAAAGTACTGTTTCCGCTGGTTGGTCTCTTGTATCAGATTCTGCTGTGAGAAAGCTGGTCACCAACCTCAGTGGGTCGCAGGGACTACTCCACCAGGGCACTGCAGCCTCGCCTGCAGCAGCAAAGGACATTCCTCCCTGGATGTCTGCAAAGCAGCACCAGGAAATCTGTACACACCTTTGTGAAACACTTCAGTTTGGATGTGCAGACCATATCTGATGCGGATTTGGCAGGGTGGTTCTGCAAGCCTCTTTCCTAAATATGTTCTCTGCCCACCTCCCACTGGGTACTGCTCGGTAGTCTGCTAAAGTCACTGATGCTAAAGGACTCCTGGGGTAAGTAGAAAAAATTACTCGCTGCAGAAACCTTCTTCTTCCAAGGGTCCTTTAGCATTAGTAAGCTCCCACCCTTCCTCCCTGGTTCACCTGTCGGAGAAGGGCTCTTTATCACATCTCTTACCAAATCTGGAGTTTCTTGATGAGTTTTTACTCCTGTTGTTTTTGTCATTTCTGTTTGCACTTTTGTGGACATTTGCATGTTTTTTGAATCCTGTTGATTCTTTTTTGGGGCATGTGCCCTCGTTTTCCTTCGAAAAAATTCTGAAGCCTTCAGGCAGCTCTCGCTCAGCTCACTCGCCTTCCTGTTTTTGATTGGCTAAGGCCCTAAGCTCATTTAAATAAAAATTCTCTTAAAGGCATGCCTCCAGGGCAGTTGCACCTAGCCAGCTAACTGCTAAAGTTACTGATGCTAAAGGACCCCTTGGAAGGAAGAAGATTACTGTGGTGAGTAATTTCTTCTGCTCTGCTGCAGAGAGGTGGGTTTCTTGAAGGAATGCCACCTCTGGGCGATCTCTCTTAAGATGTTGGAATAGTTGGTGTCACAAATGCACTCCATGAGTCAGGCCCTCTGCTCCCACAGTGTCAACCTCAGAGTGCAAAAGTGTGAACAGGAAACAGACTGGGTAACCCTCCTGTCTGCTTTGGGTCAGAATCACCTGTTAGCCTCAAGTTCTGGAGGGATTGAAACCTTGAACCTTTTGCTAGCATACCCAATTTACAGAGTCAGATATGTACCCTCTTCAGAATTGCAGTACAGTCTTTCACCAGGGGCACCCAGCCAGGTCTCCAAAATGAACCCTTAAAACTCTGTCAGAGACCTTAGGTATATTCTTACCTTTTCCAAGCTTAGTAACACCATCAAGCCTTTCAAACAGCTGTCAGACTTAACCACATATACATCATATACAAAAAGAAACTGAGAAGACACCCAAGCAGTATTTCAAAGAAATATTTGTTTACTAAAAATATAATAAAAAGGTAAAATTAAACACAGAACAATATATCATACAGCTTACAATCTTATAAAACAAAAAGGAAGTTTCATAACAACACTCCTAGCCAGTGAAGACTTAATTGCTTTCTAACTATTACCTTTCTAAGTGCTCTCCTAGTCAGACCTATTTCATATGTCTCTTTTCCCCAGATGGATCTTCATCTGAAACTCCATCTCACCCCTTCTTGTGAGGTCACTGTTAGACCCTCCCTTAGTTTTAATTCTTCATAATTTTCTAGGAGGAGTTATCTTAATAAATGTGAACATCAGCAAAAAAACATTTCCCAAATTATGAGTCTTGGATCAACACATCCCCTTTCATGTTTTACAGTCTCACACTCTGTCACCAACTCTCAGCTAGGTGATAGAAAACATACAGGATCAGCCTAAAGACATCCCTTCCTGATATCATAAAATGCATATTTAGTTTCTAACTTAAAAGCATGGGCAGGTCATAAAAGGTACGAAAATGCCCTTCTGTAAGATAGTCAGTTAATTAACTGGTTCCCTGGTCAGTTTAATTACATCCTGTAGTTCCAGCTACTGACCTTTAAAGTTACAGGCTAAATCTGCTAACTTGTGTGAGACAGTTTCATACACAGACCAGTTATCTGTAAAATAAATATCATACAATAATCATAAGCAGGGAAGGCATACACTTGGTATCGCCTAACAGGACTGTGTATGCCATTGATGTTAAATGATATCACCTTGGAAAACATAGCGCGTTATCGGTCGGAAAGGGTGGGTCTCGGTGTATGGTGGGTTGGGCCTGCTAGACTCGAGGTTTTGTATTACACAGATGGTGTCAAGGAGGAGGAAACAGCATAGGAAAAGAAAGGATACAAAGTATTCAGTCCTCAGCCATCGAGGTGTTGTAGCTGTGAAGAAAGCATATAGTGGTAATATCAAATACAAACATTTAAAACTACCAAACAGAGTGTTAACTGGGTACAACATTCAACTGATAAACAATTAAACCCATGGGTCCCATCAATTCCAAACAAAGAAAGGGGTTGGGGGGCTGGGTGGCTTCCTAGGTAGGGAGAGACAACTCTCTTATATGGTGTTAGTTGAGCTTATCCTCAGGCAGGTTAGGTCAGCTGGGGCCGTGGGCCCTTGTAGCAGACTCTGCTACAAAGTAGCGAAGGGAGGTAAGATTGTCTCAGCCTCACCTGTCGCTTACTATACATCAGGCCAGAGTCTAGGGGAGTACGTATCTGTGGTCGCCGGTGGACCTGCCCCCGTTAGAGTATTTAAGGGTGGGTCGAGGTTAGGAGGGGTGAGCGTTGGACGATGACCCCTCCCCGACCAGGGTGCCCGGGCTTACTATAGAAAAGGTTCCATGCCTCCCTGTGGAGGCAGGAAGGTCAGATTGTTTCAAGGGATTAATAGCAGGCCTGGCATGTTCTTATGGACACAGGGAAGTAGGATCCCCCTTCTCTTCCTGGCCAGCAGTAGAGCTCTCGTAATGCAGCCTCTGGTACAGTGCACAATGTGTCACTGAGCTAGTAGCAAGTCTGAGGGTGGGAGTGCCCTCTTTGAGTAATTTGAATAGGTGATGGGAAGTGCCTGGGCACGCCCCACTCATCCTATATAATTTGACTGAGAGCAAGAGGTTCCCATGAACCCGGGCCCTGGGAAGTAGATAGTTGTGCAGGGCCTGGTGATGAACTGGGTTGGTGCTTACGCCCATAGCACGGAGGAAGGCCTGAGGCCTCAGTCCCTTTGACTGTATTTCTTCTGTTTATGGGTTTATGGATTGGAGAAATCTAAAGGTCGGGTATCCTAAAACTTTACCCCCAGTGGGAGGGGGCAACCACGTCACACCTACCTAGCCTTCTGTGTCGTAGCTTTAACTTTGCATCAGTACAACCCACCCTAACCCCCCAATAGAGGGTGTTTTTGTATAGTGAATAGATCAGGGGCACATAAGGTGGGCTGTAGCGAAGGAAAGTACATCCCCACGGTAGCATTCATTGTGACATTATAAATGTGGTAATGCAGTTACCAGGTTCTGCTACTGGGGAGCAGTGTGGGCTCATTGACAGAGGGACGGGCAGTCATGGAGAATGGAGTAGCTCCCCGACCCCACTGGCTCCGCTGCACAGAGTGGCTGTGACGTTTATCTAAGTAATCCTGTGGTGGCTCCCATTGCCTGGCATTTGAATCGTTAACTGTGGGAGCTGGGGTCTAAACAACTCCATATTACATAGGGGCGCTTGGGGTCAAGAAGGGATGCGGGCGAGAGGGGGGTCTGGGAGAGAACCACTGCCATCTCACAGGCTCTCGGTTGCCAGGCAGTTGCTCAAGGAGGTCTCTGTTGATATCATAGCACTGAGGCTGGCTCACTATGATTTGTGCGCACCTGTATAAAACCTGAGCCCTCCGATAGTAGACAGGGTACTCAGTGTAAAGACTCTAATATTCAGCCTTAGGGTAGAGAGACCAGCCGATTTCAGTTTGCTATGGAGTAACCAAAGCTGACATCTCAAGAGGTCTTATGTATGTGGTTCAGTGTTAATGGCTGGGACCGGGGAGTGTTGGTGATCAACCGTTCCACAAAGGGGGCCTTAGCCTCTGGATGAGTAGGGAACAGCATAGTACATTGTGATTGGTTGATCATCCATGGCACTCCAGACATTACCTCATGGGTTTTAGCCCACCTGATAGGCTAGTGATGCACATGACTCTAGGATCAGATTTCTACTATTCCAGGTCACAGAAACCCCTGCTCTCAGTTCAAATCGTGCATCTGATCAGGCAACAAGCACACCAGGATCCCTGCTGCTTCACTATAAGATAAACCCATGGTTATAATCTCTAAAAGAATATCTGAAGTTACTGAATCAAGAAAACAACACTTTGTTCTTGTATAGCAAGCCAGCTGTGTGGCTTTAAGCTTGTTTAATATGGCTTTGAGCTCACTTGAGCTGTAGTAACTGTTGATTATTCAGAAACCAGAAGGCCTAGAAACAGGTTATAGGCTACAGAGCATGCAATGCCATACTACTATAATTCTCAATCGTTTGTTGTTATACTGTTACAATGGAAGCTCTGAGCTAACTGTATATGTTCATAAGATTCAAAGTCGTTTCTTACTGTTGTTTATGCACTCTTCGGGCAAATGTTACTGCCTTTCCTTTGCCATTGTGCCACATTTTGTTTGTAGTAGTGACCTATTACCCTATTTTGCATGCACATCTGAATTTGACACGCCACTCGCGCGTCCTGCCGACTGTGCTTCCACTTCCAGCTGCTCTGATAAGAGAAATCACCGCCTGGGCCTCCTCCCTTTCCTGAGGCCTCCAAAGCGTTCGTGAGGCGCTGTGCACCGTGGGGGTGCTGCATGCAAAGGCAGCCGACTCACCTCTGCTGCACTGCTAGGCTCTGGCCTACTGTCTCCACAGCGTGCTCCTAGGCCCTGAGCCTACCAGGGAGCGTGGTCTTCTCCTGTGCCGTGTTCCGCCCTCCCCGCTGCGTGGTTGGCTTTCGTCCGTGACCCCTCAGCGCAAGGGGCCCCTCTCGAAGGCCGCGGTTCGTCCCAAACTTCCTGATGGCTCCTCTTCTGCCAAAGGATCCCCCTGACCACGCAGCCTCACGCGCTGGCGCAAGGAGCGTCTCCTCCTGCTTTCAGGCCTACATTGCCTTCCTGTATCGTGGCAGAGCCGTATCAGGCAGGTTCTCTGCATCTACGCTGCCAGGGGCTGATTGCGGGCCTCCTATCTCACGATTCTGGATCAGGACATCAAGACCACATGATCCCGGGGAGGCGGGGTCTATGGGCTCCCTGGGCACAGAATTCAGGAGCACTACCATCAAGGGGAAGCGTGCCTGGGCAAATTTCCTAGCCCCCCAAGCCGTGTCAATAAGGGATCTAACGCTGCAGGGAGCCCCGTTTTTCAAGGCGCAAAGAGGATAAGTCGAATTCTGGGGACTACAATATAAAACAAGGGATTAACATGGATATAAGCCCAAAGCTACATGTACGCTTATATATGGGGTCCTCACACAGCGACCTTAGTATATGGACCACGCGTTACAGAGCCTCCACCTCTTGCCACAAGGTCCCTCTCCATAGCGACCTTTGTTGCTGCCAGTCTCCATGCGGGTCCCTCTCTATAGCGACCCCCATGACAGAGACAGCCTGCATCTCTCTGTCTAGCTCCTTACAGGCAGCGCGTCAGAACTCTGCTTAACGTGGACCAACTACAAGTTGAAGGCCCAATGTGTACCTCAAGCCTAACAAATGCAGCCCATCTTTTGTCTTCTCCAGATGGTCAAGGCCAAGAAGTGCACAGCGTGCAGCGCTAACCTCCTACCCCACGTCCCTGGCCCCCTATGCGCCGCTTGCCTGCACGACCACGACGACCTGCCACTGGAACAGACTGCGGACATGGGCCCAAGTAATCCGGGCCCCAGCAATTCAACTTGGTTGGATCCGGGTGCCTTCTTACTACAGAACCAACAGGCCACCATAGCTATGATGGAGAGTCAGCAGAACTTCATGCTGAAGGTCATGGAAAAATTGGAGTCCCTCACTCAACACAGAGCACCAGCTACACTGCCTCTGGAGCAAGGCGTCGGGGAGGGGCCAGCGAGAATCACATGGACCTGCGGGCGGTCCCAGATGGCCACAAACCCGACTCCGGGAGGACAGGGACCTGCCAGATGAGGAAGACTGAGCAGACTCAGATGAAGAAGACATGGAACCGCACTCCGTTCCATCCCTCACCTCAAAATTGTGCTTATTTGATATGGTTCCAGGCCTCATGAAAATTGTGAAGGCCACCATGGGGTTCGAAATGGAGAACAAACCAGAATCTAAGTTGGACCCACTAATCCAGCAGAGATCGACTGTCAAAGAAGCCTTTCCAGTCTATCCGGCGGTTGAAGACATTGTTGCCAAGGAATGGCAGTCCACTGAGCCTAGCCGGATGTCAGACAGAAGAAACCTGGACCGTATGTACCCCGTTCAAGGACAAGGCCAGCATGTGGTGCACAGCACCTGATCCTCAGGTGGCTGCGCTTAGTAGAAGGACTGTCCTACCATGCGGAACCATCTCCTGAAGGACCCACAGACAAAATGTGGAAGATATGTTAAAGAGGCCTTGAAACAGAAGGAATGGCGGCAGAGCTTCCATGACCATTTATACAACACGGGCCCAGATAGCTGGCTCGGGAGCTTTTGGAACAGGCAAACCCCAAGTCACGAGAGGCAGAACTGTTGGAATGCACTCTCGATGCAGCAAGATATCTAGCTGATATGGCAGTGGACTCCTTAGACTTAATACAAGGGCCACAGCCATCACCAACAGGGCTAGATGGGCATTGTGGCTTAAGCTATGGGAAGCCGACAATGAATCCAGACATTGCTACAAAATCTTCCTTGAAGGAGAAACATGTTTTGGGAGGGCCTTTGGGTTCCTAAAGCAGAAAGAGAAGGAAAGGAACTCCTTAAGAACAAGAGTTGGCACTCCTACCTACCTCCACTAGACAGAGGTTTGAGGGGCAAAATCTTACCAGACACGTAGAGATACAACATACTCACCCGTCTTTCGCGGAGGGATCCCACACCTCTCAATGCGCCCTTTCACCCAGTCCTACCATCCCTCCTCCTTCAGGGCCCGCAGGCCTAGGTTCGGAGGAAGAGGTAGAGGTCAGCGAGGTAAGCTGCAATGACGGCTTGCACCCAGCCCCGCACAGGCAGAAGCGAGATCCCCCGTAGGACAGAGACTACCGCTCTTCAGCCACCAGTGGCTTCACACCACCTCGGACAAATGGGTCCACGAGGTCATATCAAAAGGTTACTCAATAGAATTATCACAGTCCCCCCTGACACACAGGTTCATCACCTCGCCAATCACCAAAAAGGAGGCCACAGCCCATCAGGTGCAGCACATCCTGTGGAACCTCATCCACAACAAGGCGATACAGTCCGTGCCTCCGCACGAACAGAAGTTGGGGGTATACTCCATCTTCTTTCTCATTCCAAAGAAATCAGGCGAACTATGTCCCATCCTGGACCTCAAGCACCTCAATCAACATGTGGTTCCTCAGAGGTTCAAGATGGACACACTGAGTCAACTCTATGCAGCATTCCCGTGCGCGACTTCCTGGCGATCCATAGATCTCAGGACACATACCTCCATATTCCCATCGGCGAAACACAGACAGTACCTCAGATTCCATATTCTAGGTCAGCATTTCCAGTACCAGGCGCTACCCTTCGGGCTTACCTCGGCGCCAAGAGTGTTCACTAGGTCTCAGTGGTACTAGTGGCCAGGCTCCGGGAGCAGGGTCTCGATATCATCCCTACCTCGGCGACTAGCTGATCCGGCGCGAAGCAGGAGTGCTCCCGTCAACACCACCCTCCCTAAGGGCTCTCGAGGCGCACGACTGGGTGGTAAACCTAGACAAGAGCCATCTCGTGCCCACGCAGCAAATAGAGCGCCTAGGGGAAAGCATCGACACAGCAAAAGGCTGGGCGAAGCCATCCGAGACGAGGGTCCTCAATTTCATCAGCCTAGCATGCCAATTGCACACCAGTCATCAGGCCTCCATGGCAAGACTAGCTCAGCTATTGGGATGCATGGCATCCTGTATCGACCTGATTCCCTGGGCCATTTGGCACATGCGACCACTACAGATGTACGTTCTCGCTTGGGGAGCTCCGAACAAGCACAACCTGAATGTGACACTCCCGTTACCATCATCGGTGAGAAAATCACTGACTTGGTGGACAGATTGCACCAATCTGACCAGAGGAATACCGCTGGAGGCTTCATACCAGGTCTCCATCGAGATCGGCCGAGCCTCCTGGGTTGGAGTGCTTGCCTAGGGGACAGAACAGCACAGGGCGATGGACCTCCGCAGAAACCAGCTGTCCATCAATGTCCTGGAAATGTGGGCAGTATACCCGCCCTCACTGCCTTCAGGACCTCCATTTCGGACAGTCAGTACTGATACATTCCGACAACCAAGTCACGGTGGCTTACATCGCCAAGCAGGGAGGCACCAGAAGCAGAGCTATGCTGAGAAAGGTGGCAAAGGTCCTCAACTGGGCACACCACTACCTCTCCCATCTTGGCACAGTCCTTCTCGCCGGGAAGCTTAACAGTCAGGCGGACTGGCTCAGTCGACGACAAGTCCACCCAGGGGAGTGGCATCTACACCCCAGTCTCTTCACGCTGATTCGGGAGACCTGGGGACCCATCTCCATGGACCTCATGGCCTCGGCACTAAATGCACAGGTCAAGAACTGAGTCGAGATACAGGGAGTCAGTCTCAGGGAACCGACACCCTGTCGCAACGTTGGCTCCGGGACAACTCCTCGTCTTTCCACCCATTCCCTTACTACCACAAGTTTTTGCAAGATCCATTCTTGGGACAGACCATCATCCTAGTGACCCCGTACTGGCCACGGAGAACATGTTTGCCACAGGCCTGGCAATGGCGTTGAACAGTCTCGATTACGCTACAGACCCGACATGTTGACCCAGGGCCTGTGCTGCACCTGAATCCCAGGACCCTAAAACTGCAGCCTGGCTCCTCAGAGAGAAGACTGATGAATGCGGGTTATCACGACTCTGTCATCTCGACAGTACTGCAATCAAGGAGCCTCAACCACTTCCATTATGGCAGGCAATGGTCGGTATTAGCCAGGTGGTGCCGAGATTGAGAGCACGGATCCGGAACGCAGACATGTCTACCATCCTGTTATTCCTTCAACAAGGACTAGATAAGGATTGGCCACTCATCCCTTGGAGTACAGCTGCCGACATCGGGCCCATAGGGGGCCACAGCCCTGGGGCCCACCCAGACACCTTGCGTTTCCTAAAGGCAGTCGAGATTCTGTGACCCCGGGTACGCCCATCCATGGCTCCCTGGGACCTCCCTCTGGTACTAGACTCCCTCAGCACAGCCCCATTCGAACCACTACAGAATGTAGACCTGTTCTGGGTAGGTCTGAAGACCTGTTTCCTAGTGGCGATATGCTCAGCATGCAGGATTGGCGAATTAGGGGCACTGTCCTGCAGGGAACCCTGCACAGTGTTCACCCCACGTGGGGTATGTCTACGCACAGTCCCAGCGTTTCAACCAAAGGTCTCCTCCGTTTTCCATAGGGAACAACCCATCGAGTTACCCACATTCAGGGGAGACTCTTAAACAGGAGACAAGACCGTCCCACAGCACCTAGACGTAGGCACCACCCTGTCCACATACATAACTAGGACACAACCTCTGCGCAAGACCGAGAGGTTGTTCATTGTCATAAGGGGACAGAGACAGGGAAAAGCTGCTTCCAAGACAACCATAGCGGCCTGGTTATGGAGAACCATTCAGGAGGCCTACAAATCAAAACAAATGACACCCCCTCTGGGAATCAAGGCACATTACACCAGGGCGGTAGCTACCTCCTAGGCGGAGAGGGCCAGTGTCTCAGTGGAAGATATCTGCAAGGCTGCTACGTGGATGTCCCTCCACACCTTTGCCAGGCATTATTGCTTGGAACATTTGTACCAATTACAACCAACCTTTGCGACACAGGTCCTCTCAGCTGCCGCCAACCCTTCCTTTCACTCCTAAACCGCTCTGTCTCCTTCCTGTGGGTACAGTACTGCTTCTTATCTACCCATGAGGTAATGTCTGGAGTGCCATGGATGATCAGCCAATCATAATGGGTGTTTACTTACCTGGTAAAGGTGATTGTGTTGGTTGACATCCATGGCAGTCCACGACCACCGACACAGTGGTCAGAAGTGACCAGGAACTAGAGGACAATATCTTGTATAAAGTTAACTGATTCCATACCTTCTCAACAAACATCCAGGATGTCCAAAGTCGACCCATTAGGGCCGAGTTTAGAGTGTACTAACAGGAAAATAAAGTAGAGGCCTATGGCCTGATTTATCGCCTTGCTCAGATTTTTCATACAGGATGATCATTGTTTCTTTCCTCTCCTTGGTATCGTCTGTTACTAACCTTATTTCAGCTTTGGAAGATTCGAACTGGAGAGCAGGGGTTTCTGGGACCTGGATATAGTAGAAATCTGATCTAGAGTCATGTTCATCACTAGCCTATCAGGTGGGCTAAAACCCATGAGGTAATGTCTGGAGTGCCATGGATGTCAACCAACACAGTCACCTTTACCAGGTGAGTAAACACCCAGTTCATGTCCCAAAACCCCCCCTCAGAACCCACCATTTCCCAATTCTTGACCCAAGCACTCAGTCCATTCATAGCTACGATAGGTCTAAGGTTCCAAAGGGTGCACCTAAAAGGCTCAACAGTGGTTATAGATTAACAGGGATAGATCTCTGAAAGTAGCTGTACCGGTATATTTTAACCCCGTTTCTGACAAAAATTAACTTGATTCGACTGTTTTCTCTGAATAGCAAGATTATATATTTAAAATCACTGGGCTCAACCCCAGAGACCCCCCCCCTTCCCAATAGGGAGAGACCAGTCATTCTCTCCCAAAACCAAAAAAATAGGAAAGTCTGTTAGGAAGTTAAGCTGATCGTGCACTCCAACCAGATAAGCAGCGAGTGCAGTCTGCTTTATATGATAGCCATGTGGCAACAGCACAGGGGTTGCACTCTTATGGGGCTGGACTTTTAGTGGGACCCAGTCATGCAAACAGCTCTAAGGGCTGACAGGCATTAACTTACCCAGGAGGTTACACTGTAAAGGTCTCCACTTGCTCTAGTTCAGCAGTTAGTTGGGCCTGATGGTTGTTCCCTTAGGTATAATTGATACCTGCCAGAGTAAGTGGGCAACACCCAAGACATCTCCCCAATTTGAAAATGACCATTCAGACTCTCCTTGTAGCCAGGTGCAGAGGCTCTAGGAGGGTAAGCCCAGTGTGCGCCCTAGCCAAGGGAAGAGACACTGCAGCCATTTTCAACAAGGTCGCCAGGTGGTGTCAACACAGAGGCTAATTGACAACCTGCATGTCGAAGGATTAAAGCCTAACAGGAGTTGGGCAGTTGTATTTAGTTCTTGGGGCCCATATTACACTTATCGTCCACCAGTATGCGGCGGTGCTCAATCGGTCTTACTAATAAAAAAAAAAACAACAACAAAAAAAAACATATATATCGGGTCCCATATGACTGTAGCTGCTCTGAGGTTGACACACCTGAACATATTAAAGGGCTGTAGAATAAAACTTTTGGGCCCACATTACAACTCTGCTAACTGTGCAAACTGATTACTTTTAGTCAACAAGAGTATTGAAATAGTGAGCCGGGTTCCGGCCCAACACTTCATTCAGTGGGGACAGTAAACAGTTTTCTCCTTTAACAGCAGAGACGTTAAAGTAAGTTAGGCCTGTCGGGCACCATGGCCTGACAATCAAATAGCATGGCTGGCTTTCGCAAAAGCATTGGGCAGAGTGGCTGAAAAATTAAGCTCCCATTTGCATTCAAGGAAGTGGAAGCCTGGCAAAGGTTTGGAGCAGTTGTCAGACCTCTTTGATGGTTGCCATGCCTTGTCGACACCGGTCATCTCCAGAAGGTGTTTTGGACCACATGGTGTTCTGCATGTAGGTAGCCTCTGCTCGGTCCTGCTGATGTTGTGGAAGTGGTAGCTCTATTCCCTTGTCGCTCATCACTTTAGCGGATGCCTCTGGCATGGTGAAGGACTGAGGACTGTCGGGGAACATTTATCACCAGGCGGGCCGAGTACGGTGTCTGAAACATAAGCTGCTGAGATCTGAGGACACAGAGGATTGGAGAGTAGGTCCTCCTTCTGGCCATCACCCCCGGTGAGTAATCTTTATCGAAGTATAGTCTGGTATTTTGGTATGTAATCTGCCACATCCTCTTGGCTCTTAAGAGAAGATCTTGCTTGGTACTGTAACTCAGAAATTTAATTGTCACTGAGCACGGCCTATCAGTGGGTTGTTGCAGTTATGGTTGGAGTGCATGATGGGCCCATTCTGTATCAAATGGGGTAGCCTGGGTCCAGCTGTAGAAGGTGGCATAATAGGTTCTTCACAAATGCCCCCATGTCCCGTCCCTCTGAGTTTTTGGGAAATCCATAAATTCGCATGTTGTTGTGGCGGGATCGGTTTTCAAGATCATCGCATTTTTCTTTTAGCTTTTGACACTCTGAGCATGAGCGCTAATATTCTTTCAGGGCGGTCCACTCTGGTGTCTGTGGAGCTTGCGTGAGTCTCTAGAGATTGGACCTGGGTTAAATTTTGTCTAGATCGGCTTTCCATTCCTGCTTAAATTCTCGTACTTCTGAACTGAAGGCCTTGAGTTCTTCCAATATTGCTGCATTGGAAGATTGAGCAGCAGATGGTGAGGAGGTTGCCACAGTTGCGAGCCTGGTATCTCCGATGTGGGTTGCGTGTTGTCAGGTGCCAGAGATGCTGTGGTCATCGCTGCCTGCTTCCTCCTGCCCATCAATTGATGTAGGCTCCTTGGCTACTGCATTGATGAAGTTTGATTTCAATAAATTATAGGTAGGAGCGATTTATATGAGGTTTGGGTTCAGAGCTCTCAGCAGTGTGCTACATTCTCCTAGAGACCGGAACCGAAATCCTCTATCACTTTTGTCTTGCAGTAACCTATTGTTAAGGTGTCAAGTTCTATCCTGTTCTGTTGCTGATGCAAACTGATGTTTCTAGGCATGTGGATATGGTGTACTGTTAATGCTTCAGGCAGAATTCCTTTCCCCTTTAAGATCTGCTGGAAGGTTTTCAGACTGGCTCCTCCCACCCACCTGGGTGATATCCTCCTCGGCACTGCCCCGTGATGTTAGATCTTCTTTTTTGCTGGAAGAGACAGGTTCCCTCCATAGTGCTCTGCATTTGTGTAGGCCCCATCGTTCTTTTCAGAAATCCTTTGGTCTTCAAGTTGCTTTGTGGTTTTTACCATTTTGGTATCATGGACTCCGCCATTTCCAAGTTGGCATCTGGTTTCAAACTTTGTGCGGGCAGAAAATGTAATGCACGGGCCCTCATTCCATGTGTGTTTACTGCCTGAACCAGTAACATGACTCCCAGGCTTGCAGCCTGTGCTGCACTTTACACTCTCCACATTGGAGGACTGGGCAGGAACTGCTTGGATGTCTGGATGAGTGGGATCCTCCGGCTGGTCCAAGGATGCCCATCTGGCGGTTTCCACAGCGGGGTCTGCCAAACAGAGTCTTTCAAGGAAGCCACAGTCCAGGCCTCAGCAGCTTTTCTTGGTGTCCATGCTGGCTCCTCTGGGTTTGGCACCTCTTTCACTGGGGCATTCCTGGACTTCTGCCAGTCCTTCCTACCCTTGGGAGGGCCCTTCCGTGTCTAAATCTTCCAAGAAGGACTGCAAGACGAAGCTAAGAAATCCTGTTACAGGTCGTGGGACTGCAAGCACTGTTGGGCCTCTGTTTTCCATGCTCCTGCTTCATTGACCTTCCCTGACGAGTCAACTTTGGCCAACACTTTGGTCCAGGCTGCTGGCTGTACAGTGTGCTCATTGGGCCTGTCAGCTGAGTCGTGGCTGACCAGGCTGTCAAGATTTTCTACGACCCATTGTCGCAGGATGAGGGGGATATTTCCCCTCTCCAGGACTCCTGTCCTGACTTTCCAGTCCAGGGAAGGTTGGATCAGCCTCCTGAGCAGTTTCCTAACCCTCAGGACACCGAGCTTGCGGGGGACCCTAAGCGTCCCTCGCCAGTTCGCACCTCCCACACAGTCCAGTATGCTGACAGTCAGGTCCTGCGGCTTGAGGGTCGGGCAGCCCTTGCTGGGGGTCGCAGTCTCGCTCTTGACACTTGGGAAGCGTCGTTGCCACTGTTCCTCCTGTTCGAGGGAGGACCAGCTCTGCTGCAAGTTGACAGCGGCACCTCTGAATCACTCATGTGACAGCAACTCCTTTTGGCTGCTGGGCTTAAGCGGTGCCGCTCCTACCTGGTATTCCTTGGCTCCCACCAACTTGGCCCGAACCAGATATGGTTCAGTCAATCCTGGCCTCTCCGCCCATTCATTAAAACCCCGCCACCTCAGCCAAAGGCGGTCCTCCCTGTCAAGGATGCCTGCAGTGCCCCTGGGCTTCCTTTCACAACTGTCGGTTATGGTCACTCAGGCTGATGAGCTCCGCAGGGTTAGCATGTACTTTTGGGGGTCGGCCTGTCTTCGACGAATCCTCAGAATCTGAGGCTTTCTCCATGTATTCCCTCACGGTTTACCTGGAGTCAGGGGAGGATTTGTCGATGGACCATGGTCCTACCTACTTTGGGACCATTCTCTGTCTGATTTCGGAGGCTGTAGGGATCAGTTGAGTCCGTCCGGAAATGGGCTAAGTATCCCTCCTGAAATCCTCAACTAGGGACGACTCCCTGGAGTCGCCTTCCGTATGACTGAAGCCATTCTTGGGCTCCCGTTGGAGCTCTGGAGTGCCAGCCTCCTGCCTGGCGCGTGTTCGACCATATAGCCCACAGGTACTTGCTTCCTGTGGGGTCCCCTTCCTAGGTTTTAATGAACACCCCTCTGCTGAAGGCCCAGTTACCTATGTGGTGTTCAGGTGGAGAGGCAATGTTGGGGATTCGACAAGCACCCCCCCGTCCCGACAAAGGAATCCAAGAAATTGGATCATGCAGTCAAGAAAGGTTTATGTGGCTTCATCCCTCGGCCTTTGGCAGGCTAGCTCGGTCTTAATGATGCCCACTTTACTGATGCCTTGTTGGGTCACCTTTGACCAGGTGCTCCCTCGGTTCCTGGCTGACCTTCAGATGACAGATAAGCAAGTCTGGGACCAGGGCCGTGCTGTGGCTAAACAGCAGGTACAGACAGCTATGGACACTAGCGACTTCTGTGCCAGGGCTGTGGCCATGTGCTGCAGGACTTGACTGAGGATCTCGACCTTTAGAACAGATACCCAGCACAAATTGGCGAATGTCCACTTCCTGGGCACTGACTTGTTTGGACCAGGGGTGGATGGTCATCTTACCAGGATTGAGAAGTCCAGTGCCACCTTGGACTCTCATCACCTCTGCACAGAAGAAGTCCTTTTGGGCCCTACTCTGCCCTGCAGCCAAGCCATCCCAGTCTCCGGCTGGGCACCCAGCAGGCCAAGCGTCTCAGACCTAGGTCTGTCGCTTCTATGGTCCAAGCCTTGCGGTCCTGCCTCTGTCTCCAAGCCTCCCCAGTGACAGATTGGTGGGTGCCCCTCTCTCCCCATTATGTCTCCCCTGGATCCTTCCGTTAGGGGCAGTTCCATCAGTTTTTCCACCTGGTCCAGTGTTGCCATGGACAGGTGGGTGCTAGAAGTGGTTGGCCATGACTTGCCTCGGGAGTTCAAGGCTCTTCCCCCAAGCCAAGCTGATGCCCCTCAGGAGGATATGGTGTCAGTAGACATGTTGTCTACCCTTTGGGAGGACATTACCCAGCTCCTCCAGAAGGAGGTGTGGTGGTTCATGTCCCAGATGTACCAGCCCATCCTAGGTTTGTCTCCAGATATTTTCTGGTTCTGAAATGGACATGGGGCTGGTGCCCTATCTTAGATCTGCACGACCTGAACAAGTTTCTGCGGTTGTGCACCTTCAGAATGGTCACTTTAAATCAGATCATTCTGCCTCTGGAGCAGGACATTTGGTTCTGCTCCCTGGACCTCAGGGACACCTTCTTTCATCCCCATGCATCCATCCACATTGTTCGTTCCTTCGGTTCTGTGCAAAGGGACCCTATACCATTTCAAGCCATGCCCTTTGGCCTCTCTTCAGCTCCCCAAGTCTTCACCAAATGCACAGCAGTGGTGGCAGCCTTCTTGAGGCACCAAGGCGTCTGGTTGTACCCATACCTGAATGACTGGCTGATTGCAGGCCCTCCCAAAGTGGGGGTGGAGCGGTCCAGGGACCTGGCCATCCAGACCTGCTTGAACCTTGGCCTCCTGGTCAATGAGGCCAAGTCAGAACTCGTACCCTCGCAGGTGATTCACTTAACTGGGGAGGAGCTAGACTCTTGTAGTGCCTGTGCCCGGCTCTCGGCAGACAGGGCAGAGGATCTTTCCTCTTTTGACTGATCATTTTGGGTAGGGCAGTTACACCCTGCCAGGAACTTTGTGCACCTGCTGGGCTATATGTTGTCCTACACCAGCATGGTCCTTTGGGCCCACTGGAGAATGCGCCTCCTGCAGTGGAGGCTGGTCTGTCAGTGGTCTCAGCATCAGGCCACCTCAACCAAGCTGTCACAGTGACCCAGCAGATATGAGATGCCATCCAGTGGTGGTTGGTCCCGAACATTTGCAAGAAGGTGTCACGCTTTGTACACCCTGACCCAACAGTCACTCTCACAACCAGTGTTTTTCTGATGGGTTGGGGTGACCACCTGAGGGAACACAAGGTCCATGGCCTCTGGTCCCCCAAGGAGTCCAGGTGTCACATCAACCTGCTGGAGCTTCGTGCTGTTTGCCTGGCCCTGACGGTCTTTGCTCCACATCCCCGGGGTCAGGTCATCCAGGTCCAGACGGACAACATGATGACCATGTACTACTTCAACAAGCAGGGTGGACACACTCCCTGTCTCTGTGCAGGAAAGCTGTCCACATCTGGACTGTTCTGCTCAGCTCCAGCACTGACCGGCTGGCCATTCATATGCCAGCGGTAACCGGCTGGTGGATGCCCTCAGCCGAGTGGGCGAGGTGTCTCACAGTGATCCCTTCATCAGGAGGTAGTGCACTGTCTGTTCTCCCATTAGGCACCCCAATTCCATGTCAATTGACGGAGTATTATGCAGCGACTACAAAATTGGGTAACTGCATTATAGCGAATGCTAATTCAGCACCACACTACACAGCGGCGATATTTATGGCTAATTTGTTATGGAAACCAGTTCATTAAGCGATTGTTTTGGTGCACACATGTGCCTGCAGGTTGTATGCGATGCCACTGCGTGTTCCTGCCATGGACGATTTGGATACTTGGACACTACCTGCACCATCCATTCCATCAACCTGCAGTATCGCCTGTGACTGCTGCCATCTCTGCACCAGGAGCTCCAAATATCAGGATGGCCACCCACCTTATCCCACAATTACACCCTGTCATGGCTGCTCCCCAGCCCCCCATTGTATTCCTACTCCATGATGCACCTGAATAATGAGGTAAACTACTATTTGGGTCGCTGTACATGTGAGTTGTTCTAGTGACAGATTCAGCTTAGGTGATGGATGCACTAAGGTAACACAGTCGCCCGTAATAGCTAGTTGCCAATGTATGACATTCGCTGAGTGTGTTTTAGCTCAGTTGAAGTCACTCAAATAGATTTGTTCAAATTCCACGCTATATTGACATGATACCAGGCACTCCTCAGGTGGATCTGTTTGCCTCCTGGGAGAGCATGAGCTGGCGCTATTCAAGCATGAAGTCTTGCTGTGTTCTGACTATATGCAGAGTTAGCCTCAGCACTCAAACTGCTCTGGAGAGTAGGGGGTTAATTCTATGTTGGGGCATAGAACGCTGAATTCGAGCTCGGTTTTCAAACCTCCGTCTCTGCTCAGAGTGCAACCGTCAGATTCTTTACTCCGCCTAACTGTGAAGTCGCTCCGGAGATTTCTTCTTCACTTCGGTTCGGTAAAGTTTGAATCAGTCAGTTTATTCAACTGCTTTTCATGTTTTTTCTGTATCAAATCTCTGTCTACGGTACAGGGTAGTGTAACTAGAGAGATAGTGAGTTGGTTTCCTATCAGTCGGTCCGGTTTGGAACCGAAATAATCTCTTATCTTAATTTTTTCTGGGTTTAGTAGTGGTGTCTGTTTTTATCAGTTTAAAAAAGAGATTTTCTTCGTTTTTTCCACAGCCGTGACACAGTCGGTAACCGATAAGGGTGTATTACCTGGCTTAAAAGCTGTTAAGGGTAATTGGTAGGTTAAGGTCATGTCTGAGAAACCCAAGAAGAAAACCAGTCCCACTGGGTTTCAACACTGTACTGAGTGTGGGGAGGTTTTTGCTAAAGCTGACCCCCACCTCATTTGTGTTTTTACTGTCTGGGGTTTGACCACCTCAAATCAGATTGCCAAATATGTAAAAACTTTCCCAAAGCCACTTTGGTAAGAGATTAAGTAGGCTGAAGGAAAGGGAGGCCAAGAAGTCTGCTGACCTGAATGGCCAGCCCGGTTCAGTTCCAACTGAACCTGAGGGGGTGCCTGCTGACCCGGGCGATACACCCTCGGGTAAAATGAGATCCGACTCTGAGGGGTCAGTTCCGTAAAAAAGTAAAAGGAAGTCTGCTGGTTCGGATCCTGTACCGCAAGTTCCAACCGCCGCTGAAATAGCCAAAGCGATAAGCATTGTGCAGTCGCTTCATCCAGTTCCTTCGAACTGACCCTCCGACTAAGTGGTTGGTTCGGTTGGACCAAACGCCATTGGATTATGATCTGGAATTGTTTTATGATGTGGGTGGGAGAGAGCGAGAAGGAGGAAGAGGATTTTGAGGATTCTGATTTTGGAGGCTTAGATGACCCTATTGAGCCTGCCATCTCTCCAGACAGGTCTTCCAGTGTCTCCCAGGCTTTCTGAGTCCCTTTCTGTTTTCTGTTTTACAGAAAAGTGGCTGAAACTCTCCAGCTCCCAGTGGTGGAAGCTGCTGAAGAAGAAGAAGAGCCTGACTATATAGAAATGATGGATGTCCCAGAGTCCAAGGCTGTCTATCCCTCCTCACAAGTCCTTGGAAACAGACAAACAGACAAGAAATATTTTACAAGTGCCTAATTCTTTATCTCCTGTGGATAAGAAAATGGACAGGAGATGCATGCTGTCAGGCTCAGGTGCGGAATTTTGTACAACCATTGCAGCCATATTGCGGTAGTGCAGGCTGCAGCCTGACACTGGCTAACATTCCTTTGGCTTCACACACCCCAGATAAAGATTCCAGAAAGATGGATGCCATGGCCAAAAACAATACTTGGCATTTTCCGTGGGACTCAGGCAGGCAGCTTACATGATATCAGAAGTCCAGGTGGGACACAGTAATGGAACTAGCAAAGAAGGCCTCCCCCTAGCTAGCCAAAGAGCTGGAGGAGGTGGCTGCTGATGGAATCGAGGCATCAAAAGTGCAGTTTCATGCTCCTGTCGACTCTTAATGATGTGGCATCTAGAGTCATGGCTACATCTGTCTCTCTCAGGAGATTTGCTTGGCTCAGATGTACTAGCCTGTCTCAGGATACCCAGACTGAGGCTATGAATTTCCCTGTGGTTGGTAATTCTCAGTTTGGGGAGCAGACAGAGGCTTACATGAAGAAAATGGATGAATACAGGACCATCTACAGGAGAGCACAGGCCAAAGAGAGGCAAGCCACTCCTCAGAGGCAGTAGTCGAGGGGCAGGGACAGGCCTTTTTACCAAGCCCAGGCCTTCTCTTCCTTCCCACAGAGGGGGTTCTTTTGAGGGAGAGGTAGGAGGGGGATGAACAGGGCTGCATCCTTTTCCCAGTCCAAGGCTCCTGCCAAACAAATACTCGTATGTGTCAGTTCGGGTCGCCTCCCCTATACCAGTAGGGGGCAGGCTGGCTTACTACTTTCAGGCCTGGAAGTCTGTTACTATGAACAAGTGGATCCTGGAGTGGTAAGCCAGGGACTGGCTCTCGGTTTCAAAAGATTTCCAAAAATGAGAGTCAAGTCTTTTCCTCCTGCATCAGCATCAGAGACCATTGCCTTAGAGGCAGAGGTTTCTTCCCTACTAGCTCTCAAAGCTGTGGAAGACGTTCTTCCACAACACAGGGGTGAAGGGCTGTACTCCAGGTACTTCCTTACCCCAAAAAAGACAGGGGAGTGGTGACCCATCCTAGACTTGAGATACCTGAACAACCATATCACAAAGCCAAAATTCAAAATGGTGACTCTGAGGTAATCCTCCCTCTTTGAGGCCAGGGATTGGCTAGCATCCCTGGACCTCAAGGATGCCTAGTTACACATTCCCATCAGGTGCTCCCACAGAAAGTACCTCAAGTTCGAGTTGCCCTCAGGCCATTACCAATTCAGAACCATGCCCTTGACTTCACTTTAGCCCAAGGGTATTTACAAAGGGCCTTGCAGTAGTAGTGGTTTTCCTCAGAAGGCAGGGTATCTCAGTCTTCCCTCTTCTAGACGACTGACTCTTTGTAGGCCAGTCCTCAGACCAAGTCACGTCTCTCAGAATCTTCTCAGTTCCGTAGGATTCATTCTCAATCTTTCCAAATCAGTTCTCGAACCTGTACAACTCCTCACTTTTATAGGAGTAAAGTTAGATACAGTCCAGGCAAGGGCCTTCCTCCCACAAACAAGGGTAAATGCCCTTACAGATCAGGCTTGTCTTTCTCGACCTCTGCTCTCGTCCAGCCAGGCACTTTCTTCAACTCCTAGGCCACATGGCAGCCTCGACTGCAGTGGTACAACGAGCCAGGTTTCAGATGAGGGACATTCAGTTCCACTTACTGTAAGGTCGTTTTAGTCTCGGAAGAAAGATTTTCTCACTAAACTGATTCCAGTGACTCTGACTCTGGTCCAGGCTCTCCAGTGGTGGCTGGATCAGGACAATCTCACACAGGGTGTCCCAATTCTCAGTGAAGTCCCCTCAGTGGTTTTAACCACAGATGCCTCTCTCCTGAGTTGGGGAGCCCATCTGGGGGGCTCTCACTGCACAGGGAATTTGGTCACAGCAAGAGTCTGTCCTTCATATCAATCTCCTGGAACTTAGAGCTGTGTTCCTGACCTCCAGGCTTTCTCTGAGTCAGTCAAAGGCAAAGTGGTGCAAGTTAGGACAGGCAACACCACCACAATGTGGTACATAAACAAGCAGGGAGGCACTTGGACTCCAGCTTTGTGCACAGAGGCCATGAAACTGTGGTCTCCAGCTTACTCTCTTCAAGCTTCTCTGACAGCAGTTCATCTTCCAGGGAAGGACAATGTGCTGGCAGATGCTTTGAGCAAAATATCCCAGGGCCATCACGAATGGACCCTAAACCCTCACATCCTGAAAGTCCTCTTCATCAGATGGGACACTCCAGAGATAGATCTCTTTGCAGCCCCAGACAATTATCCACTTTCTCTGTTTTACTGCAGACCTCCAGTCCTAGGGACTGTTCCTCTGGATGCTCTCCTATTAGATTGGACAGGCAGGTTTCTTTATGCCTTTCCTCCCTTTCCTCTACTATTCAGAGTCCTGATCAAGATCAGGTCTCAACCACGCATAGTGATTCTAGTGACCCCAGACTGGGCCAGACAACCCTGGTATCCTCTCTTGTCTTTAGCAGTGTCACGTCCCCTGTTCCTACCCAGGAGACACAATTTGTTAACCTCCTCTCAGGGGAGGATTTGGTATCCCAGTCTCCAGTCTCTTAGTCTCAAGGCCTGGTTCTTGAAGAGTTAGAATATGCAGGCCTGCATCTTTCTCAGGGGGTCATGGATATTTTAAAGGTCTCTAGGAAACCTTCTACCAGGAAAACTTACAATTCCAAATGGAAAAGGTTCACCATTTGGTGTTCTCAGAGAGGCATATAGCCAGAGGCTGCAGATATTGTCATGGCCTTGGATTATCTGGTTCACCTTAATGGCCTAGGCCTTAGGCCTGAAACCCTTAAAGTTCATTTAGCAGCTGTGTCCGCTTTTCTTTCTGCAGGGAAGGGATCTTCCCTGGCATCTCATACCGTTTTCAGTAAGTTCTTCAAAAGTTTGGTCACATTAACCCTCCTTTTGAGAGCCTACTCCAGCGTGGGATCTCAGTAGCTACATTGCACAGCTTATGCAGCCACGCTTTGAGCCCTTAGCTTCTGCTGAGTTTAAGCACTTAACTTGGAAAACTGTGTTCCTCCTGGTATCTATTACTTCTGCCAGGAGGATCAGTAAATTATAGGCATTGTCAGTAGAACCTGACTTCATTTCCTTTCATAGGGATAAGGTGCTCCTCAGGACAAACAGAAAGTTTCTACCGAAAGTGGTTTCAGATTTTCATCTGAACCAGTCTGTCTCTACCTGTGTTTTTCACTGACGATTCTTCCTCAGGGGAGAGAAGATTGCACAGTCTGGATGTGAAAAGGGCACTTAGCTATTACATGGAGCATACTAAGGCACAATAGGAATGATTGTCTTCAGCTATTTCTCACGGAGAAGTGGAAAATGGTAGACCTGCCACTAAAAGGACTATTGCCAGGTGGAGTGCCTCTTGTATACTATTCTGCTATTCCAAATTGGGCAAAGAACCTCCTTCAGGCCTGAGGGCCCATTCAACTAGAGGTACAGCTGCCTTCCTTGCAGCTGCTAGGGATATTCCCTTGGTAGAAATATGTAAAGCAGTCACTTGGAAAACGGTCCATACATTCACCAAGCATTACTGTCTGGACATCCGGACTAGGAGTGATGTTCGGTTTGGTACAGCAGTGTTGCAGAGCCTATTCCCAAAGTAAGGTTCTGTGTCCCCTCCTCCTGGGGAGAACTGCTTGGTAGTCTGCATATAGTCAGAATACAGCAAGACTTCATGTTGTTTTTTTTTTTTTTTTTTAAGTTTATTTTTATAGTTGTATTTGTAATCATACAGATAACAAATTCCATGTCTTAGACAGACCATACACAGCAATATATAATCCACATAGAGATAATCTCTTTGATCCTAGAAGGAATGCATCCTAGACATATTGATACCACATTGGAGGGAATTACTAAAATAACCTCTAATAAGTATGTATAACAGAAAATTGCTGTGTTACTACTGAGCCCAAGAGCAGTATGACTAGTTACGTTACTGCAAAAGTAATGAATATACCTAAAAGTCCTCGCCCCATCAGGGGGCTAATAGCGTCTTACTATCTTCCTAAAGATAATTAATATTCTTAATTATCATTAAGGCAGCAAATGCTCAGTACACTCAGAAAAGTGTGTGTACTAGGTTTGTACTAAATGCAACAATAAACCTGTAAGGGTCATATAAGTAAGACCAAGAAGAAGACAAAAACTATAATATTGGGCTATTACAAAGATAGCTCGTCAGGACATTTAAAGTCTTAAAATATTGAAATCATTGCCCAGGAGCAGCCGCTTGTGAAAAGTACTGTTCAAGACTGAGAGCCCAAAACATTAGTTTCCTCAAGTACTAGAACTGCAGCGGAGTTATAGCAGAATTAAAGACATAAAAGTACTTAAAACCAATTCAGTCCTCTTCATCCTCCTCTGTATCTAAGGCCGCCTCTCTTGCTTCTCTTAGTTGGCGCTGCTGACTGCTCGCATGTCGAGAGGCCCATTTTTCTGCCTCCGAGGGATCTGAAAAGAGCCAAACCTTCCCGTCGTCTACCACCCTCAGTCTGGCTGGATAAACAATTGTGTTTATTACCGATGCCTCCCTTAGCCGTTTCCAAACTTCATCAAACTTTTTCCGACGCAATCGAGTTGCGTAGCTGAGATCGGGAAACGGGTATACAGCACGATCATCCTGCATCAATGGTGCTGCTTGTCTGGCCTAACGCAGAATCTTATCCCTGGTGCCGACACCATCTGTAACCAGTAATAAAGTATGAGGGTTCTCTGGGTCTTCTTTGTACTACCGGAGGGTGATTCGATAAGCTTTCTGTAAATTAAACACAAGATTCTGTCCTTCAGGTAGTAATTTAGCTTCAAGCCAGTCTCTTAAAAACATGGTGGGGTGGTCTCCTTCTGTTTCCTCTGGCAGGCCCAGAATCCTAATATGTGCCGACCGGGCCTGATTCTCAAGCGTTTCCAACCTGGCTCTCATATGCGTATTTTCCTTGATGAGTAGGGAGGTTGCTGCCGCCGATGAATCACTTTGTCTCTTGACATCAATAAGCTCCATTTGCAGCCCCTCCACGGTCTTCTCGGCAGTCTATACTCTGGTGGCAGATGTGTCCATTTTGTTACTTAGATCAGCAACAGAGGTAATTAACCTTTGCAGTTTATGACCGATTGAAGTCATAGTCTCCTCAGGTGCCTGGTGTATTGCGGTCTGCTCTTCCTGACCAGGCCGAGCCGCCTGAGAGGTCCCAATGTTTTGTTGCCAGATCCACCACCTTTATTTTTCATGGGTTGCCCATTTAGGTTTATTTGCCTCCATAGGTGAACTGTGATATTTGTTTTACAGAATATCGACCCTACAAGGATGAATTTTAAATAATTTTAAGTATCTGGTGCAGAGCTGATAAAACTTGCTGCCACTAAGCCTGGGCTCCACAAGCGCCCCCAAGACTTCATGTTGCTTGAAGAAAAATTACTCAACATAGAAATGTTGTTTCTTCTAATGGAGTCTTGTTGTATTCTGACTTCCTCCTGCTTCCTTCTCAGAACCTAGTTTTTGGGATGTGGGTTGCTTGGTACAGTAATGCACCTCAGGGTGTAGCTTGCACCCCTCCTTTATTTAGGGTGGGGTTGTTGTTGTTCTTTTGTTATTTATTATATATATTAAATTCACTATCTACTCTGTTTCTTCTTGGGTTCTCGACTTGAGTCTTATGGACCCAAGTGTTGATGAGCCTAAAATTTGAAACAATTTCCATAACTCTAGTTAATTTGTTTTTACTCATAAAGAATCTTACGGTTGCACTGAGATATACCAGAGACAGAGGTTTGAAAACCGAGCTTGGCGCAACGTTCTATGCCCTGGTATAGAATGAACCCCTTACTCTCGGAGCAGTTAGTGCTGAGGGCTAACTGCATATAGTCAGAATCAGCAAGACTCCATTAGAAGAAACATGATTACTGTGGTGAGTAGTTTTTCTTCTGCTCCCCCTCCGTGGGGTACATTGCAGGGGATGCCTTTGCGAGGCCCTGGGCCTCCTTTATGCCTTCCTCCTTTTCCTCTGATCCACAAGGTCTTGATCAAAGCTCAGAGGGACAAGGCATGGATGATCCTGGTGGCACTGGACTGGTCATGCTAGTTCTAGTACCCCAGTCTCTTCAGCCTCAGCAGCAGGACTCTTTGGCATCTGCGACTACCCGACCTGCTGTCGTGCTCTCAAGGGAAGGTCCTACACCTGGACCTTCAGTCCCAGCACCTGACAGCCTGGTTTCAGCTAGAGTCCCAGGCTCTGGAGCTCTCTGAGGAGGTCCTCCATGTTGTTGAGGCCTTTCAGAAAGGAGTTGACAATTCGGTGCTATGCCTTCAGATGGAAGAGAGTGTCTGCCTTTGGTGCCAGGGTAAGGAGCTTGACCCAGTTTCCTGTCCCATGGCTAGCAATGAGCATCCTTAATTTACTTACAGTCCCTCTCTCAGTTGAACCTTCAGTCGACACCCCTCAAGGTGCACCTGGCAGCCATCTCTGAATACTGAGCGCTGGCTGATGGTGGTGCAGGAGAAGGTGGTCAGGCGCTCTTTAAGGGCTTGCCCACATTTCCCCTATAGTGCCTGAACTGCCACCACCTTGGGGCTTGTTGCTGGTGTTGGCAACACTCATGGGCAAGCCATTCAAACCAATGCACAGGTGTGACATATCCTACCTGTCGTGGAAGACCGCCTTCTTAGTGACCATCACATCTGCCAGAAGGATCAGTGAACTCCAGGCGCTCTCGGTGGAGTCCCTTACCTAGTCTTCCACAGGGATAGGTTGTTCTTTGCTCCAACCAAGTTCTTTCCAAAGGTTGTCTTGGGGTTTCACTTTAACCAGGTGATCAATCTCCCATTGTGCTTCACCAACCACACCTCTGAGGCCAGAGCATGGGCTCCATACTCTGGACCTGGCGTGCACTTGCCTACTACAGTACAAGGAGCACCGCCTGGAGTTTGGGAGAGGTTCACCAGCTGTTTGTCACTTATGCTGAAGCCACACCTAGCAGACGGCAGCAAAGCAGATTATTGGTAGATGGATAGTCTCCGGCATCGAACTGTACTATAGGTTGGCTGGTAGCGAGCCTCCCATAGGGCTTAGGGCTCATTCCACCAGACACTGCTGCCTCAGTGGCTGCTTCCAAGGATGTCCCTATCCAGGAGATCTGCAGGGCTGCTACCTGGAAGTCAGCATACACCTTCATCTCCCAATTACAACATTGACCTTGAGTCACACCGGGATGCTGGTTTTGGATCCTCGGTTCTCCAGTCTCTGTTCCCTAAATAGGGGAATGCGCTGCCCCCAGGAGTGTAGCCAGAAATTTCTATTTTGTACACAATCTCTAACAGTTACACCCCCCCCATTAAAAAATGTATGCATCCCTTCCAAATGGCACTCCCTTCCAAACAAGTCAGATTGTTGTCAGATGATTCCTCTACTCTTTAAAGATGTTATACATGTATCAGACACTCCTCAGTGGCCTACACTAACCGAAATACTACATATTATAATGATAATATTAACAGAGTGGCTTATGGTTTGTGACAGTCACTCAACAAAACTGTACACAAATGTGACAGTGGTATATATTCTACACCATGGCTGCCCCTCCTTCGAATGTGTGTTAGGATGGTTAGCCCTGATCAGATTCTTGGCAGTCATGAAGATGCAAAAGAGACACAAACAAGTTGCATATTGGTAATAAATCTTGTTTATTACCCAAAGAATCACAGTTGCTCTAAGCAGTTCTTACCGTAAGACAGTAGGACCGATTGTCCCAGTACCCTAAGGAGTGTAAATGGTCTCTGCAGGAATCATGTCGGTGAAGTTATATATTACTGATAAATCTCACTTTGAGGGAGCTCTTGCAGCGGGTAATACCATTAGACTAAGGCACGCCCAGGCATTAGGACCCGAACATTTCTAGCTAGCAGTCTGTGGCGAGGGGACAGCCCCTGGCGTTAGCTCTGCCCGATGTCAAATGTATAAAGGCGGTCCCCGTACCACCTCAGTTCTTTTCCCACCGTTGACCCGCGAACATCGGATCTACGAACGCCATAGTTAATAATAATAACTTTATTTTTATGGCGCCTTGCAAAATGTCAAGGTGCCTAACAAAATTATAAAACAGCATATCACAATCTCTATCATAAAATATAAAATCAGTAATCCAAAACATGGGTCCACAAATAAGTTTTCAATGCCTGTTTAAATCCCCCCACAGTTGTACACTCCGTATCCGATGGGGTAGAGAATTCCAAAGGTCGGGACCACGTGCATAAATGTATGGGCCCCAGATGTTTCAAACACACCCTCGGAATCTTCAGCAACCCCTCATCGGCTGAACGGAGCAATCGAACAGGGCAGTAGGGAACCAGAAGCTCTTTCAGGTAATCAGGGCTGAGTTTGTGTAGGGCTTTAAAAGTCAGTAAACCAACTTTAAAGGTGATCCGCTACTGTACCGGCAGCCAGTGCAGTCCTTGCAGTACCAACGTAATGTGACAGGATCTAGAGGTTCCCATCAAAAGCCGGGCCGCAGAATTCTGGACTAGCTGCAGGCGACAGATTTCCACCCCTGGTAGCCCTAGATGAAGGGAGTTGCAGTAGTCCAGGCGTGAGGACACAAAGGCGTGGACCAGTGTAGGAAGATCACTGGACGGAACAAAGAGCTTAATCCTGGAGATATTCTTCAGATGGTAAAAACAGGATTTGACGACGACTGACACCTGCAAATGCAGAGTCAGTCCTTTGTCAAAAATTAACCCCAGGTTCCACACCTGTTCAGAGGACGGGAGAGAGATACCACCGAGAAAAATCCCTGAGTGGGAACCACCCCTGGCCCACCTATCCAGCACGCTGGATCCACGACTAACACCTCAGTTTTCTCTGAGTTCAACCTTAGCCAACTGGAATCTATCCACTCCTGGATTTCGGTGAGACAGCAGTTAAAAGCTGAGAGAGCTCTATCCTGGTCAGGTGCAAAAGATAGGTAGAGCTGGGTATCATCCGTGAAACCTCAGCTCATACCTTCTTACAATGTCTCAGAGGGGCAGCATATACACTACAAACATGAGGGACAATACTGAGCCCTGTGGAACCCCACAAGACAGAGAAACTGGGTCAGAGTAATAAATCCCGGACATCACTCTCTGAGTTCTTCCAGCGAGGAAAGATGTAAACCACCTGAGAACTGTACCCGACAGTCCACAGATGAACTTCAGATGACCAAGCAGAACCCTATGGTCCACAGTGTCAAACGCTGATGAGAGATCAAGAAGAACCAAGATGGAACGGTTTTTCCGATCCCTTCCCATCAGGAGATCATTGAGCACCCGAACCAACGCTGTCTCAGTACTGTTTCTTTTGGAATCCAGACTGGAGGGGTTCATAGATGTCATGGGTGGTCAAGTGGTTCTCCAGCTGCCCAGCCACTACTTTCTCAATAACCTTCCCTAAAAAGGGAAGGTTAGAGATTAGTCTGTAGTTTGCATGGCAGTCTGGGTTCAGGGAGCTTTCTTCAAGAGGGTGTTACCACCTGCCTCCTTCAGAGAACAGGAAACTCACCTGTTTCCAAGGGCACCAGACTATCCATGCTGGACTGGGCCAATAAGATCAGTACAACCCAGAATCAGGAACATTGGTCCAGGATCCAAACTACAGCACATGAGGCGGTACTCTGGACAATCCACATAACATCCGTGAACTCCAGTCGGTCAAAGGTACTTCAGAAAGCTGAGAAGCAAGCGTCCCAGGTCGATCCACAGCAACACCCATAGAGTGTGCTGTTCTTTGCCCTGCCCTGATATCAGCCACCTTAGACACAAAGAATCGAGCAAGCTCATTGCACTCTATTTGTGAGAGGTTTTCCGAATTTGGAGACAGGCTGGGTTGCACAGTCTGTCCACAGTTCGAAAAAGCTGAGCTGGTCGATTCTGAACGACCGCAATCTCCCTGGACAGGAACTCTGCCTTCTTACGGATGATTGCAGATTGATGGACTTGATAATGATCCATCAGTCTAAGGCAGTCGGCATCAAGGGTGGACTTCCGCCAGCAACGCTCTAACCTTCGTCCTAATCACCGCATCTCCCTCAAAATCCCATCAAACCATGGGGACCGAGGGTGAGAGGGCGAACACGAACAGGAGCAATGACATCCAGGGCTGAATTATAGCCCATCACAAGAACCTCCGGATCACTGCTTGACACTGGGAGGGACAATAGATCAAGTACCGCCGCTGGGCCTTCAGAGCTAACAGCCCGTAAAGGGCGATACCTGACCATCTCCACAGGGGCAGGCCTACGTAGGGGGGTACTAAAACTAAACCCCATGGTGTAATGATCGGACTGTCTGACTGGTTCCACCTCCAGATCTGAGGCTTCGATCCCCAGGAAGAAGACTAAGTCAAGAGAGTGACCGTATTTATGGGTAGCAGTGGTAACTATCTGTGTAAGGCCAGAGATGTCATCAACTGGAGGAAGTGTTGTCACAAACTGCAAAGTTCAGTCATTGACCCAGGCGTTAAAGTCGCCCAGGACCATCAGCCTGGGTGACTCAAGCGCCATGTCGACGAAGTCTGCAACTTCTGGAAGGAACTGCTTCTCATCTCTGGGTGGACAGTAGATGAAAGCAATCCTACAACCTACACCTGCTACCACGGTACACTCAAATGACTCAGCCTCCTCAACTGATACACTCGTGAGGTTGAGTTGGTCTTAAAACAGACGCCTACCCCCACCACACGATCCAGTCTCGGCGGTGTATCACCGAGGACCCAAGCGGGAGTTAAAGCTTCAAAATGGGGCCAAGTTCTCATCAGCCAGGTCCACCGTTCCAACAAGCTCTGCAATAATTGCAGTCTTGTTCTTAACCGACCTGGCATTATATTTACCGCCCGAATTGAGCAGAGCCTCCCAGGCCCTCCGGACCACCTGCCCACCATAACTGGTGGTGCCCTTGGGTATAAATCAGACGAGATGGACCCTTATCTCGGTTCCATTTCACCCTAGGCGTCTTCTGGATCCCACAACCCCAATACAATGGCCCCATCACTGTTCATGCCCCCCCTTCCCCTTTGGGCAAAACCCAAGGCCCTACAGTGCTGGTAGATTGTAAATTGCAAAGGGGAGGGGGAAAAGGGGTGGAGGGCATGAAGAGCAGAAGGTGAATAGCGCACAACTGTGGGGGCAGGCCTCCAGCACATTCTGGTGGCTAATATAACAAAACAATGCTCCAGTTAACTAAATCACTAATATATAAAATGACATACCAAATACCATAAAAGAAGGTAATAAAATCACACAACCTCTTATTTATAAAAAATAAATATCTCTCAGCCCTCCCACAGCTTCAGGAATAAACAAAACAATAAAACTAAAAAAAATAAAACATCAAAACATAAAGTCCAAAGCAGAATCAGTCAGAATCAACAAAAGAGTCTTGAGCACTGTTACTGAAAATAAAGTATTTGGGGAAACATTCAAAATTTTCCAGCCTCCATTGAGCCTCTCACCACCAACAGAGACTGAAATACCCTCAGGAGCTCCCACCTCCTGAGCAGATTGATGGAGATATCTTGAAGATGCCACCCAGAAAAGTAAAGCCAAATAATTTCCCAAACTTCTGGCACTCTCACCGACTGCATTTAGGAAGATAACAAATTGCACTCTCACTGCCAGTCAAATACGCAAGATTAAAAATTAAAAATCCAGTCATAGCAGAGATACACAAAGGAGGAAGGGGAAGAATCTGACAGAACATCTTCTGGGGGTGGAACGCTCTGGGCCGAATGTGGGCCCTGACAAATCTATGTGGGCAGCTGACCCCGGTCTACAGCAGCTACCACAGGACCACGACCAAAACCACCAACTAGCAGTTCCTACGAGGACTCCCTACAGACCACCGGCCCAAACGACTGGTTCCCCTGCAGAAAAAGGCCCAGGCCCCCACCCAGCCCACCCATGATCAGGGCTTATACCACCGGTACCACATCAAATCTTCGTCTTACCACCAGCCAGTTGTCCAAAGTCTGAACAATTAATTCCTCCCCCGACAAAGCCAGGAATTATAATCCACAGATCTTCTGTTGTGATTACTCCAGATCAGATAATATCCCCACTTCAGCTTCCTTACAGTGTTCCTACTCCAACTCGCAGCCAGATTGTAGACAGACCAGTCCCAGGATTACAGGGCAGACCTAACCACCAAAGATGTCCAAAAGGTAGCGGGGGCCAACCAAATTAGCACACAGGATATCAATAATCCTCGAGTTGTAGTCAAAATATGAATGTCCCAACAGCAGTGGCGGCAATAAACCATAATCGACAGCACACAGTAAACAAAACAAAATACAAAACATCCCAGCAGCAGCTAACAGTAAATCACAGCAAACCGCAACAGCTGTATACAGGTCACTAGCACCGAACAGAGCTCCCAGCCGGCGTTACACGATAATCCAATAATGCGGGATGAAAACGAACAGCATATAGTGCACAATGAATGAAAAAACGCAAACAAACAAAAAAGCTAAAAACAAACGAAATATAAAAGCTAAATCTAAAAGCTAACACGGAGCAGCTACACAGCAACTAATGGCACCCCCAGCCTGACAGTCATCTTGTTTTTTGGTACCTTATGTCACTTTCTTGCGTAGTTGCAGGTATTAAGTCTGCTGTCATTGGCAGCAGTGGAACCAGTTCCTTTCTTATAGAGAGGAAAGCCCTCTACTCAAGATACTTCCTTACAACCAAGGCAACAGGAGTATGACCCATACTGGATCTCAGACACCTAAACAGGCATTTACTGGAACCAAATTTCAGAATGGTCACTTTAAACACAGTTCTGCCAACCCTAAAGCAAGGGGACTGGTTGGCATCTCTGGATTTAAAAGGTGCTTACTTCCATATCCTAATAAGACAGTCCCACAGAAAATTCCTCCAATTCAGACTGCCATCAGGCCACTATCAGTTCAGGGCAATGCCTTTCGACCTTGCTTCTGCTCCAAGGGTGTTCACAAAATGCTTGGCTGTGGTTGTGGCACACCTGCGAAGGCAAGGAGTGGCAGTTTTTCCATACTTGGATGACTGGCTACTAGTGGGGCAGTCTCCCCAGCAGATCAGACAGCCCCTAAGGTTGGCACAGGAACTGTTACATTCCCTAGAGTTCTTGATATACCAGAAGAAGTCAGTGTTGCAGCCAATAAAGCTCCTGGAGTTCATAGGGGCAGAACTGGATTCAGTCAGAGGAAAGGCTTTCCTTCCTCAGCTAAGGGCAAACACTCTGACACAGCTAGTGGGCTCCTTCAATCCTCGCAGTCTCAGACCGGCCAGATTCTTTCTTCAGTTGTTAGGCCACATGGCAGCCTCTAATGCCACAGTGTCAGGGGCAAGATTCCAGATGAGGGATATTCAATATCACCTCAAGCAATACCGGCACCAGAAAAGAGATCAGTTATCAAAGCTGGTCCCAGTCACACAAACATTCATGCAAGCTCTTCATTGGTGGCTCGATCTGGAAAACCTCCGACAGGGAGTTACATTTATCCAAGAGCAACCATCCCAGGTACTCACCACAGATGCATCCCTACTGGGGTGGGGAGCACACCTAGGGGAGCATACTGTCCACGGTACTTGGCTCAAACAGGAATCATTGCTTCACATCAACCTGTTGGAGCTCAGGCGGTATTCCTAGCACTTCAGGCGTTAGCCAGCATGCTGCAGGAAAGGTGGTTCAGGTCAGGACAGACAACACGACCACTGTGTACTACATTCAGCAAACGAGGAGGCACAAGGTCCATACCCTGTGCACAGAAGCCATGAAAATGTGGACCTTGGCCTATTCCTCAACATTTGTTGTCAGCAGTCCACCTTCCAGGGAAGGACAATGTGTTGGCAGATGCACTGAGCAGGATGAATCAGAACCATCACGAATGGTCCTTAAATAAGCAAGCGGTACAGTTGGTGTTCAGAAGGTGGGGCACTCCAGAGGTAGCTCTCTTTGCTTCCCCAGACAACTACCAGCTACTTTAGTATTGTTGCAGGCCCCCACCGAAGGGCTCAGTACCCCGGGATGCATTGATCCTGAACTGGACAGGGAAGTTCTTGTATGCCTTCCCTCCATTCCCATTGCTGCTGAGAGTCCTGAGCAAGTTCAGATCCTGGCCAGCCACAGTGATCCTTATTGCTCCAGACTGGGCCAGGCAACCATGGTGCTGTCTGGTTCAAACAACATGAAGTCTTGCTATATTATGACAATTGCAGTATGACCGCGGGTTAGAACTGCTCGAAGTGAAATAGTTAACTTTCCATGCAGGCATGGAACTTGGAGCCATGGCTTCATTTGAAAACTCTGTTGTGCTTCAAGCAAACTGTCAGATTCTTTCTCCGCCTCACTGAACAGTCGCTCCGGAGATTTCTCCTTCTGCTCGGTTCATTTGTCTGTTTAATAGTATTATTTTTGGTTTTAGCTGAAATTAAACGCAAACGTCGGTTCAAGCTCTGTCTGTGGTAATGTAAGTAATAGATAGGTTTACATTTATTTTTTGTGTGGAACTTGTAATTCTTTATCGGTTCGGTTTGAACCGATCAGGTTTATTTAAAATCTACTAGTCCTTTTTAGAGTGCGGTCCCGGTTCTTATCGGTTCTAAAAAAACGGATTTCATTATTGCTTCCACGACCCGTGACACGTTGGGAACCGATAAGTATGCTCTTTGTTTGGTGGATTGCCATAAACGGCAAGTTAGTTAGGCTGGCATTATGTCTGAGAAACCCAAAAGAAAAACCGGACCCACTGGGTTTCAACACTGTAGTGTTTGTGGGGAAGCTTTTGCTAAGGCTGACCCACACACCACATGTGTCTATTGTCTGGCCACCTCAATTCAGACTGCCAGATTTGTCACAATGTCCCTGCTGCCACCATAAATAAGAGAGTTGGTAGGCTCAGGGAAAGGGAGGCCAAGAAGTCCGCTGACTCGGATGGCCAGCCCGGTTCAGTGCCAGCCGAACCGGAGGGAGTGCCCTGTGACCAGGGTGATACTTCCTCGGGCAAACGAGGAGCCGGTTCCAGCAAAAAGGACTAGAAAGTCAGCTAGTGTAGAGCAAAAAGTTCTCTCCCCAACTGCTGAGGAAATAGCTAAAGCAATTCAAATTGTCCAGTCTCTCTCTCCGGTTCCGACCGAACCGACACCTTCAGGTAAGCGTTCGGTTCGGCCGGTTCCACCGGTTCAAGATTATGATTTTGAGGATTTTTATGAACGGGGGAGGGGGAAGAGGAATATGAGGAGAGTGAATATGGTTTTGAAGATCTGGATGTACCCATTGATCCGGACGTCTCTCAGATAGACCCCTAGGGGTTTCTCCTCCAAGGCTTTCTGAGTCCCCTTCTCATTTCATGTTTTATAAAAAAGTTGCTGAAACTCACCAGCTCCCTGTTGAGGAAGCTGTTGATGACCAAGAGGAGCCAGACTATGTAGAAATGATGGATATTCGAGTCTAGGAGACTGTCTATTCCTTTGCATAAATCTTTTCGGAAACAGACAGTAAAAGTTTTAAAAACTCCTCACACTATACCTCCTGTGGATAAAAGGATGGACAAGAAGTATACTTTATCAGGCTCCGACACTGATTTCCTCACTCAACAATGCAGCCATGTGGGGTTAGTGCAGGCTGCAGCCTGTGACAAGGCTAATATCCCCTAGCTTCACACCCCCCTGAGAAGGACTCCAGGAAGATTGATGCTATGGCAAAGAAACAGTACATGGCAGCATCTTTGGGACTCAGACAAGCAAATTATATGGCTTATGCTGCTAGGTACCAGAAATCCAGATGGGATACTGTGCTGGCCCTAGCAAAACAAGTCCCTGACCAGCTTGCCAGGGAGCTGGAACAGGTGGTTATGAATGGTATTGAGGCATCCAAGGTGCAGTTTCATGCTGCAGTGGACTCTAATGATGTTTCATCAAGAGTCATGGCTACATCTGTGGCACTTCGCAGGATGGCTTGGCTCAGATGTACTACACTGTCTCAGGATACCCAGTCTAACGCCATGGATTTTCCTGTTGTGGGAAACTCTCTATTTGGGGAGCAAACAGAGAATTACATGAAGAAAATGGATGAATATAGGACCACCTATAGGAGTGCACAGGCCAAGGAAAGGCAGGCCACTTCTCAAAAGCAGCTTCCTAGAGGCACAGACAGGCCTTTTCATAGGCCTTTTTACCAAGCCAGGCTTCCTCCTCCGCCTATGCTCGAGGGGTTCTTTGAGGAGAGGCAGGCGAGGTACAAGCAAGTCTGCTTCCACCCCTCAGCCCAAAGCCCCTGCCAAGCAGGCACCCTGATGGGATTGCCAGGGCCGATTCTCCTCTACCTGTAGGGGCAGGCTGGCTTACTTTGTCCAGGACTGGAAGTCTTTAACATCAGACAAGTGGGTCCTGGAAGTAGTAAGCCAGGGACTGGTTCTCAGCTTCAAAAAATTTCCAAAGCTGAGAACCAGATCTTTTCCACCTGCAACTTCATCAGTGGCACTTACCCTAGAGGCAGAGGTCTCTACCCTCCTGGCTCTCAGAGCTTACGGAAAGGGTTCCTCCCCTACACCAGGGCAAAGGTTGGTACTCCAGGTACTTCCTTACCCCAAAAAAGACAGGAGAATGGTGGCCCATCCTGGATCTCAGATATTTAAACAAGCACCTTTTAAAGCCAAAGTTCAAAATGGTGGCTCTGGGAATTATCCTACCCTCTCTAAGGCCAGGGGACTGGCTAGCTTCCCTGGACCTCAAGGATGCCTACTTCCATATTCCCATCAGAAACTCCCATCGCAAGTACCTCAGGTCCGAGCTGCCCTCAGGCCACTACCAGTTCAGAGCAGTGCCCTTCCTCACTTCTGCCCCAAGGGTATTCACCAAATGCCTGGCAGTAGCAGTTGCCTACCTAAGAAGGCAAAGATCGCCATCTTTCCTTACCTGGACGATTGGCTCATAGAAGGCCAGTCTCCAGACCAGGTCAATTTACACCTTCAGATAACGCAGCAATTGCTTACCTCTCTAGGTTTCCTTCTGAATCTCTCAAAGTCCGTTCTAGAGCCTGTCCAGAGGCATTTTCTGCAGCTCCTAGGACCCATGGCTGCTTCCACAGCAGTTGTGCAAGGAGCAAGATTTCAGATGAGGGACATCCAGTTCCATTTGAGAGCTTTTTGGTCTCAAGGAAAGGATCCTCTTACCAAGTTGATCCCAGTAACTCGAACCCTGATCCAAGCCCTGCAGTGGTGGCAGGATCAGAGCAACCTGAGACAAGGGGTTCCTTTTGTCACTCAGTCTCATTCTCTAATCCTTACTACAGATGCGTCCCTCTTGGGCTGGGGAGCTCACATGGGTGACACCACCACCCAGGGTCTGTGGTCTCCCCAGGAATCTCTGCTCCACATCAACCTGTTGGAGCTCAGAGCAGTTTTTCTAGCACTTCAAGATTTTTCCAAATCTGTTCAGAACAAGAGTATTCAGGTCAGAACAGACAACACCACTACAATGTGGTACATCAACAAGCAAGGGGCACTCGGTCTATGGCAGTTGTGCACGAGCTGATGAAGTTGTGGTCTCTGGCTTACTCCTGAACACCTCCCTCACGGCAGTTCACCTCCCAGGCAAGGACAATGTCCTGGCAGATGCTCTCAGCAGGATTTCCCAGGGCCACCACGAATGGTCACTGGATCCCCTGGTCTTGGGAGTAGTATTTGCCTGATGGGGCACCCCGCAGATAGATCTTTTTGCAGCCCCAGACAATCACCAACTTCCTCTTTTTTGCTGCAGGCCTCCAGTGTTGGCCTCACTCTCCCTGGATGCCTTAGCCCTCAGTTGGGAGGGGAAGTTTCTCTATGCCTTCCCTTCCTTTCCTCTTCTGTTCAAAGTGCTAGTCAAAATCAGATCCCAATCATGCAAAGTCATTCTGATAGCTCCGGATTGGGCCAGACAGCCCTGGTATCCACTCCTGCTGTCCTTAGCAGTCCATCCTCCCCTGTCCCTTCCCAGTAATCACAATCTGTTAACCTGTGCCCAGGGAAGGGTCTGGTACCCGAATCTCAAATCTCTCAATCTCAAGGCTTGGTTCTTGAAGAGTTAGAGTTTGGTGATTTACACTTTCCCAAGGTGTAATGGATATAATGAAGGCCACAAGGAAGCCTTCCACCAGGGCTACTACAATTCCAAATGGAAAAGGTTTTCCATATGGTGCTCGAAAAGCATATTTCCCCAGTCTCTGCTGATCTACCTCAGTCCTGGATTATATGGTCCACCTGAATTCTTTGGGGCTGAGACCAGCTACCCTGAAGGTGCACTTGGCAGCTGTGTCTGCCTTTATTTCAGCAGGTAAATCCTTTTCTCTTTCAGCTCATCCTGTATTTTCCAAGTTTTTTAAGGGGTTGTTTTACACCAACCCTCCATTCAGGGATTCTGCCCCTGCCTGGGATCATAATGTTTGCATTGCTCAACTTATGCAACCCCCCTTTGAGCCCTTGTCTTCAGCTGAGCTCAAGTACTTGACTTGGAAAACTGTGTTTTTGGTAGCCATCACCTCTGCCAGACGCATAAGCGAATTGCAAGTGTTGTCAGTGGAGCAGGAGTTTATCTCTTTTCACAGAGATGAGGTGGTCCTTTGGACTAACAGAAAGTTCCTGCCTAAGGTGGTTTCAGATTTCCACCTTAATCATTCTATTTCATTTCCAGTGTACGTCACTGACCACTCCTCCTCTGGGGAGAGGAGGCTGCACAGCCTAGATGTGAAGAGAGCCCTTAGTTACTACATAGGCGTACCAAGGGTCATAGGTTTGACTCCTCAACTGTTCCTCACCTATGGTGAAGTTGGTAAGGAAGCCAGCCACTAAAGATCCATTGGCAGGTGGATTGTCTCTTGTATCCAATTCTGCTATGAGAAATTGGGTAAAGTTCCCCCCTCAGGCCTGAGGGCTCACTCTACCAGAGGTATAGCTGCTTCTCTGGCTGCTGCCAGAGACATTCCTATTCTAGAAATATGTCAAGCAGCTGCCTGGAAAACATTTCACACTTTTACCAAGCATTACTCCCTGGACATCCAGGCTAGGAGTGATGCTCGGTTTGGCACAGCCGTACTTCAGAGCCTATTTCCTAGGTAGGTTCTGTCCCTCCTCCATGGGGTACTGCTGTGTAGTCTGCAATTGTCATAATATAGCAAGACTTCATGTTGTTTGAAGAAAAAATTACTCACCTTAGTAATGTTGCTTCTTCTAATGCAGTCTTGCTATATTATGACCTCCCTCCCTGCCTGCCCCTCTCAGAACCTCTGTTTTGGGGATGTGGGTGGGCAGTCCAGGGTTGGCACTTTTTTGATGCCCACCTTGTTGTTTTTCACCTACCTTTTTGTGTGAATTGGTGTTGTGTTTTTGCATTTTTGGGTCTCCTGACTTGAGTCTTTGTTTTAGGCCAAAAATGAGTGTTTATGTTAGTAGCCAGTTGGCTAGTGTAGGTTTACAGCTTCCACACAGAACCTTAGTGAGTTTTAGCTCGTAAAGATCTGACAGTTTGCGTTTGAAACACAACAGACAGAGTTTTCAATGGAGCTCACACTCTAAGTTCCATGCCTGCATGGAAAGTTAACTATTTCACCTCTGGAGCAGTTCTAACCTGTGGTCATACTGCAATTGTCATAATATAGCAAGACTCCACTAGAAGAAACAACATTACTAAGGTGAGTAATTTTTTCTTCTGTCCCGATCAGTAGGCAAGTCAATCAGCCTTCCCAGGAGGCATAATTTGTTGACCTCCTCCCGGGGCAGGATTCAGTACCCTGACCTGCGGTCCCTCTGGCTCAAAGCCTGGTTCTTGTGGACTTAGAGTATGTATGCAGATCTGAATGTTTCAGAAGGGATCAGGGAGGTCCTTAGGGTATCCAGGAAACCTTCTTCCAGGAAGATTTATACTTCCAAGTGGAAAATATTTTCTTTCTGGTGCAGGAATACAAATCTGGATCACACTCAGGCTGGGTTAACAGTAGTCCTAGACTATCTGACCCATCTTCACTCCCTAGGTCTCAGGTCTTCTACTCTGAAGGTGCACCTGGCTGCAGTATCTGCTTACCTGTCAGCAGGTAAGCCATCCTCTCTGGCTTCTAATCCAGTGTTCCGAAAGTTTAAGGGGTTGCTGCATTTGCACCCTCCCCATAGAGTTCCTACCCCTGTTTGGGACTTGAACATTTGCATAGCACAGCTTATGCAGCGCCCTTTCGAGCCCATGTCATCAGCTGACCTTAAGTATGTGATATGGAAGGCTGTGTTTTTATTGGCCATCACCTCTGCAAGAAGGATTAGTGAGATTCAGGCGTTGTCTGTGGAACCCAACTATGTGGCTTTCCATAGGGACAAGGTGGTCCTCAGGACAAATAATAAAGTTCTTCCTAAGGTGGTATCTGACTTTCACGTTAATCAGTCTATCACCCTTTCAGTCTTTTTTACCGACCACTCCTCCTCAGGTGAGCGTAGACTGCATAGCTTGGATGTCAAGAGAGCTATTAGTTACTGCCTAGAGCACACAAAAAGTCACAGAGGGGATATAACCCAGCTTTTTCTGACATATGGAGAAGTGGGTAAGGGTAAACCTGCCACAAAGAGATCTATAGCAAGATGGATTGTGGCATGTATCCAGTTCTGTTATAGCAAGGTGGGTAAGCAGCCCCCACAAGGGCTCAGGGCCCATTCTACTAGGGGGACTGCTGCATCAAAGCAGCTTCTTGAGACATCCCTCTTCTGGAAATCTATAAAGCAGCTACCTGGAAAACAGTTTACACATTCACCAAGCACTACTGCCTCGATATTTGGGCTAGGAGTGTTGCTAGGTTTGGTACTGTAGTTCTGCAGAAACTGTTTCCTAAATAGGTCCTCTGCCTGTCTCCGAAGGCACTGCTTGGGTAGTCTGCATTTGTCAGAATACAGTAAGATTTCCTGGGATTTGAAGAAAACATTACTTACTATAGTAATCTTGTTTCTTCTAAAGGAATCTTACTGTATTCTGAGCTCCCACCCTTTCTCCCTTGCTATGACCTACAGGGCTCTGCACACTATCTGTATAACTGATGTTGGATACCTGTGGGTACCTATTAGTTTTTTGGGCATCTGTTGACTTGAGTCTTACAGATGCCTCCTGTTAGTTAGAGTTTTGTTCCCTGAATAGGGGCATTTATGGATAGTTAATTTAGTTTGGATAGTTAGTACTTTAGCTTCTTGCGCTTCATAAGAATCTGACAGTTGCAGGAAGTGCAACCAGGGACAATGATTTGAAACTGGGCTCCAAGCCTAACATTCCACTGTTAGCCTAGGTTCTATTAACCATTTCAGCTCGGGGCAGTCCTATGGTGAGACCATACTGCATTTGTCAGAGTACAGTAAGATTCCCTTAGAAAAACAATATTACTATAATAAGTAATGTTTTCAGACATTATAAGTTTTATCAAAGGTGGTGTCTGAGTTTACTTTAAATGAAACCATCCACCTACTAGTTTATTATCCTGAGCATACCAACCAGGGATGCATTGTCTCCATATGTTACATGTGTATAGAATACTCAGATACTATACATGAAGAACTGCAGGAAGTCCTCCCAGTTGTTTTTCTTTCGCTGCCGGGGAAGTGGGCATACCTGTTTTCTAAATGGTGTCTGTCCAAATGGTTGGTCAACTGCATTGCTTTTTATTGTAAAGGAACTTCCTGGAGTTATGCGTGGCCATTCAACCAGAGGCATGGCCACTTCTGTTGCCTGTCTAAGGAATGTGTTAGCTGCGGAGATCTGTGCTGCTGCCACTTGTAGTACTGTCCACACTTTCACAAAGCAGTACAGTCTAGACACTGGCTGTAGAAGAAGGGCAGGCTTCGGCCTGGCTGTGCTTCAGGGCTTCCTATCTTAGGTCTTTAGCCTCTAGCCACCCAGACTGTCTTTCTGTCAGTACTGTTTGGGACCCGTCCTATAGGTGTGACCTGATACAAGAGATATCCTTGAAGGAGACGAAACAGTTACATAAGAACTTACTGTAACAATAGATCTTTGAGAGAATCTCTTGCATCAGATCATGCTGACCCACCCTCTGTCCCCCATGGGCTCAGTGCTACTTTGCTCCGGTTTCTTTCTCCAGGATGGAATGCCTATTGCTCCAGCCTCTCTAGATAGCTGGGCACTCCATCTCTCTCTCCTTTGTTATCTAGAGGGAGGCCAAGCAAGTATGATCTCCGGCAGGGAACTGAGGAAGGAGCAGAGCCTCCCACGCTTATATACTGTTGGACATTAGTGTCTGACGTTATCATGGGCGGCCTTTGTAAGACTGCTGTAGAAAAGTTTCCATGTGGTCCTGGTGCCTAGCAGCTTTAAGTCCTATCTCAAAGCTCTACTGTTAAGGTAAGTTCTTACGTAACTGTTCTTTTCCAAGTGAGTCCTGTAGGAACTCTGTGTTTCGAGCCCTTACAAGGGCTTCTAGTTGATTTCCCCAAATATCCTTCAGAATTGCCTCCAAGTCATACAGTAGGACTTTAATGTACTCCTCCCCCCCCCCGCCCATGCAAAAAGGCTTTCCTCTGATGATGCACTTGCCTAATGCTGTTTTCTCAAGCGTAACACAGAGCAAAATGAGGTATACAGCATGGAAAATTGCAGCAGAACACCAGCTATTCAGGCATGACAAGGTACACACACAGTCTGCAGCCCTCCTGTGGCTCTCCTTCCAACTCCTACTTGCAGAAATTTCTGACATTAAGGACATCATATGATGTTGGTTAGACAATGGTACCTCACCACATGACATAGGGATGCTATGATGTCAGTCAGCCCAATCTCACAGGCGACAGCGATTACCTGCATCCTAGATCCCATGATTTGCATCTCTTGTTGCACTTCTCTGCAGAACAGGCAGGGAAACAAAAACCGCTGTCCCTGGAAAAAATCTGGTGTTAGCACATTAGGACAGGTGGTTATTTTGACCCCGTGGGAGTGTTACCAAAGTGCAGAGTTTGAACTGTAATATAGTGAATGATGGAACGTTGTTATTAACTAAAATCCATCACTTTCTAAAGGTTGTTACGCTGTAGTAGCTACGTCATCATAGCTGTTATGCTGCAGTAGCTGCGTAGCTACTGCAACATCAAACGCACTAGTACATGCATGTGACACAACCTGGAAGTGGCTGCGGCAATGAAAAGGAGAGCGGCACAGCGGAGTTACTAATTTTTCTGTTTTCTAGATGTACAGCAGCTTGCTACCAGCATCATTCACTAAAAAAAAAAAAAAAACAATGGATACCGACTCATTGATAACAAGCTGGCTAGTACATCTCAAGGTAGCCAGTAGTGACAGAACCTCTCAAGCTTTGCACTCAGGGTTCTTAGTGTCGCCATGGCAACTTCTTCATGTACTAACCAGCTTTTTACAGATGAGTCAGCAGAGTTCCCCACTGTCTGAAAATATAGGGCGGTGGCAGTGGTGATCGGGTCAAAAGTTGCGTTGTTTTTCTTGACCTCCCATATGCACTGTGCATGTGCATAAGTGGATTTTAAGTAAAATACAGTGTGCTGGCATCAAAACAGGGGTAGAAGTGCAATAAAGGATGTCAATAAAAGATGATTTCGGAGGATTTTGTAAAAAAACAATCAGTAATGAATAAAATATAGGGTGGTGGTAAAAATATAGGGTGGTGGTAAACAATATTGAGCGGTGGTAAATAAAATATAGGATGTGGCCCACCGCTAAAACAATGAATGGGGAACACTGGTCAGTATCCATTATTTTCTGTATACTGCCTCCAGGGCAGCAACACAGGACTGAGATGATGCAGTTATGTATGACTCACTAATACATTCTGTTGAAGAAATATCATTACTACAGTTATTAATTTTTTCTTTTGTCACATATTTAGTGGAGCACGATAAATGGAATACAAAATAAGGAAGTTACAATCCCAAGCCAGGAGGAGCACTTAAGAACGGATGCCAAGAAAGGTAATATAATTAGAGACCGTATTTCCCATGTGCAGTTTGCCTCAATATTTCTCATATAATTTTTTGTATTTTTTATTTAATTTTTGGTGACCAGATATGTGCACTAGACACACACAGTTGTCTATTTTCAAGCATGACCAGGAGGTTACAGTATGGTAAATAGAGTGGATGTGTTACCATAAAAACATGCATGTAGAGAAGTGACGCAACAATTGCAGAGTTACAACAAATAGTACTTAAGAGCAGTAGTTACATACAGATTTAAAGGGAATGTTTACCTTTTATTTTCCCCTTCCATTGTCTCAGTCCTCACCACCTGATTTAGCAGTGTAGTAGCACTAATTTTCATCTTTAAAAAATATTATTTTTAATGTTTCCCTCCTGTGACACCTGCAAATCAAAATACCGTTTTCTGTGGCCTAAGAAAGGGATGGGGTAGATTAAAGACCATGCAGTGAAGGGCTAAAAAGATGATACATGCTTGGCAGGGTAAGGCATACAGTATGGTAAGAGTCTGAAGAGCATAGAGTGGCGAGCACAACTAGTGCATTTCAGGACATCAAGGTTTTACACTGTGCGATCTGTCACTGAGTTTTAAGTAACATTAAAATATGTTTTAACAGTGTGTACTGTTTAGAAGCTTGATGACCTCAAAGCACTAGTAGCGCTCAAGGCACTATGCTATCACTAGAGCTAATGCTCATTATTGGGAAAGCTGGCCACTCTTGGTGAGGCAAAGGTGTTACGCTGTGACAAGATTGTAAAGTGGGACCACTGCTATAGAAAATGTCGGATATACTATGTGAACATGAAACTCGATATGCCGACACTTGGCATACTGAGTAAACTGGCCCGGAAGACATCGTCCTGAATCACTGAAATGCCCAGCACACAAATTACAAGCATTTCAGTGATATTAACTGTAAAATGCGGGGCATCACCTCATGGGGGTATCACCCCCATGGGGCTTGCTCCCAATCACCGTGAATTGAATATCCAACTCAAGGGAGTGGACCTTGGAGTAAAAATATAATAGTTATAAGGGGTGCAGTGTGTAAAATGGCATGACCTGGAGACCAGAACCCGGGTCACACACAGTATGCTGGCCGAGCACCTAGTGGTATTCCCCTCCACACCAACGGGGCAGCTCGGCCAGCAACTCCATCCTGTTGTCCTTTCCTGAAGCTCTGATGGGGTCCATCACATCTGCTTTCTTACCCCGTTGGAAGCACTAGCGTTGGGCTTACTAGTGTCAGGTTACCGCCACATTCGGGGAAAGCTGACCGGGGTAAAGAGTGTCGGGCTGCACAGGTTCCAGCAAATTTAAGTATACCGAAATGTCACTTTGCTTAGTCGGTATCATGGTAGGGAAAGGTTTAAAAAGGAGAAATTCAAACTACATGAAGTCTTGCTGTATTCTGACAATATGCAGTTATCCCAAGCATTTGAACTGCTCCGGAGATGAGAGTTATCTCTATGCTGAGAGCATAGAACGTTGAGCTCATGCTTGGTTCAAACCTCTGTCTGCTGCACTTTCAAGTGTAACCATCAGATTCTTTACTCCGCCTAACTGAACAGTCGCTCCGGAGTTTCTCCTGTTGCTTTCGGCTCGCGTTGTAAAATTGTCGGTTTTAAACTGCAAGTTTTTTCATATTCTCCTCGGTTCAGATCCCTGCCTGTGGTATAGTAAGTTGTAGTGGACTGTATTAAATACTGTGTAAAATTGTAAAATTTAGAATTATTCCAGTCGATTTGGCTGAATCGATCGCTCTTTGGTCTGTGGTGATTCCCGGTGCTTACTGCTCTAAAGAAAGCCGTGTTTAACTGTTTTTGTCCAATACCGGTAACACGGTTAGGAACTGATAAGTTTGTCTTACCTGGCGTGAAGCTGTGTAAAGGGTAAGTTTTTCTCTGATTTACTGTGGCCATGTCTGAGAAACCCAAAAGAAAAACTGGGCCCACTGGGTTTCTGTACTGTAGTGTGTGTGGGGAGGCCTTTGCTAAGGCTAATCCCCACACCACCTGTGTTTATTGTCTGGGGTTTGACCACCTTGATTCAGACTGCCAAATTTGCAGAAATTTTCCTAAGGCCACCCTGGAGAAAAGGTTGGACAGGCTTAAGGAGAAAGAGGCCGAGAAGTCCGCTGATCCAGATGGCTAGCCCGGCTCGGTTCTGACCGAACCTGAGGAAGTGCCCTCTGACCAGGGCCAGACGTCCTCAGGCAAAAGGAGAGCTAATCCTGAGGGGTCTGTTCCTGCAAAAAAGAAGGAAAAGTCAGCGGGTTCAGATTCAAATCCCCACCATCCAACCGCCAAGGAAATTGCCAGGGTGATTAGTATTGTGGAATCGCGCTGTTTGGTTTTGAACGATCCGACACCTCTCGGTAGACACTTGATTCGGATGGTTCCCCTGGTTTCCGAATTTTCTTTGGAAGAATATTATGAGCTGGAAGGGGAAGAAGAGTTTGATGATGATGAGGAAGAAGACGGCGGGCAAGGTCTGTATGAGCCCATTGAACCAGACATCTCCCCAGACAGACCATCAGGAGTTTCAAACAACATGAAGTCTTGCTGTGTTCTGACATATGCAGTGATCACCAACCTTTGAACTGCCCCAGAGAACAAAGAGTTAACTTTCCATGCAGGGCATGGAACACTGAGCTCGAGCTCGGTTGAAGCCTCTGTCTGCTGTTGTTTAAACTCCAACCGTCAGATTCTTTACTCCTCCTCACTGAACAGTCGCTCCGGAGATTTCTCCTTCGCTCGGTTCAAAAAAGTTGGTTAAAGTGTCGTTTTTTCGCCCGATTTCGACCAAATTTCTGCTACTGAACCTGTCGATTTAAGTCTCTGTCTGTGGTACCGTAAGTACTAGATAGGTTTTTGTATTAGTTTCTGTGTGGAACTTGTAAACATTGGATCGGTTCGGTTTGAACCGATCAGGTCCGGATTTCATTACGGTTATCTCCAAGACCCGTAACACTGTCCGGAACCGATAGGGGGTGTCTTGCCTGGCGGATTGCCAAAAAAAGGGTAAGTTGTGGTTAGGATTGGCCATGTCTGAAAACCCAAGAAAAAAAACGGGCCCACTGGGTTTCAACACTTTAGTGTGTGTGGGGAAGCCTTTGCTAAGGCTGATCCCCACACCATCTGTGTTTATTGTCTGGGGTTTGACCACCTCGATTCAGACTGCCAATTCTAAAGTTTTCCCAAAGCTACCCTGGATAAGAGAGTAGGTAGACTGAGGAAAGGAGGCAGAAGTCCGCTGACCCGGATGGTTAGCCCGTTCGGGTTACATCAACCAGAAGGAGTGCCCTCTGACCAGGGCGAAACTTCTTCGGGCCAAAGGAGAACCGATTCTGAGGAGTCGGTTCCAGTTAAAAGAAAGAAAAGGGAAAAATCATCCAGTTCGGATCCGCAAGTTCTTTCTCCGACCGCTGATGAAATAGCCAAAGCAATAAGGATAGTTCAGTCGCTAACTTCAGTTCTAGCCGAACCGGCACCCTCTGTCAGGGGCTCGGTTCGGTCGGTTTCCCCGGTTCTGGATTATACTTTAGAAGAATTTTATGAACCGGCAGAGGAGGAGGGAGAGTATGAAGATAATGATGATGATGGTGATTATGAAAGTCTGGATGTGCCTATTGACCCAGACATCTCCCAGACAGACCTTCAGGTGTTTCTCCTCCTAGGCTTTCTGAGTCCCCTTCCCACTTTATGTTTTACAAGAAAGTGGTTGAAACCCTCCAGCTTCCTATGGAAGAAGCAGTAGAGGATCAGGAGGAGCCTTATTTTGTTGAGATGATGGACATCCCAGAGTCCAGGAGATTATCTATTCCTCCATAAATCTTTTGGAAACAGACATTTAAAATTCTAAAACCTCCTGTGGACAGAAGAATGGACAAGAGGTAAACCTTTTCAGGCTCGGACACGAGTTTCTTTCCCAGCAATGCAGCCATGTTGGGTAGTGCAGGCTGCTGCCTGTGATAAGGCAATATTCCCTGGCTTCACACCTCCCAGATAAGGACTCCAGGAGGATTGATGCCATGGCAAAGAAGCAGTACATGGCAGCATCTTTGGGACTCAGGCAGGCTAGCTATATGGCCTACACAGCTAGATACCAGAAGTCCAGGTGGGACACTGTGCTGGCTCTAGCTAAACAGGCCCCTGACCAGCTTGCCAAGGAGCTGGAGCGGGTGGCTGCGGATGGGATTGAGGCATCCAAGGTGCAATTTCATGCCGCTGTGGACTTCAATGATGTTTCATCTAGAGTCATGGCTACATTTGTGGCCCTTTGGAGGATGGCTTGGCTCAGATGTACTAGCCTATCACAGGATACCCAGGCTAAGGCCATGGATTTTCCTGTCATTGGTAATTCTCTGTTTGGGGAGCAGACCGAGAACTACATGAAGAAGATGGACAAATACAGGACCACCTACAGGAGTGCTCAGGCCAAAGAAAGGCAAGCCACTCCCCAGAGGCAGCATTCCAGGGGCAGGGGCATGCCCTTTCAAAGGCCTTTTTACCAAGCCCAGGCCCCCTCTTCTACTTATGCTCAAAGGGGGGTTCTTTAGAGGGAGAGGCAGACGGGGTATGAGCAGGTCTGCTTCCACCCCTCAGCCTAAAGCCCCTGCCAAGCAGATACCCTGATGGGTCTGCCAGGGCCGATTCTCCAATACCTGTAGGGGGCAGGCTGGCTTACTTTGTCCAGGACTGAAAGTCTTTAACATCAGACAGTTGGGTTCTAGAAGTAGTAAGCCAGACACTGGTTCTCAGCTTCAAAAAACTTTCGCAAGATGAGAACCAGATCCTTTCCACCTGCAAATCCATCAGAGACCCTTGCCCTAGAGGCAGAGGTTTCTTTCCTCTTGGCTCTCAGAGCCATGGAAAGGGTTACTACCCTACATGGGGCAAAGGATTGTACTCCAGGTACTTCCTAACCCCCAAAAAGACAGGAGAATGGTGGCCCATCCTGGATCTGAGATATCTAAACAAGCACCTTTTAAAACCAAAATTCAAAATGGTGACTCTGGGAATAATTCTGCCCTCTCTAAGGCCAGGGGACTGGCTAGCCTCCCTGGGCCTCAAAGATGCCTATTTTCACATTCCCATCAGTTGCTCCCACAGAAAGTACCTCAGGTTCGAATTGCCCTCAGGTCACTATCAATTCAGAGCAATGCACTTTGGCCTAACATCAGCCCCAAGGGTGTTCACAAAGTGTCTGTCAGTAGTGGTTGCTTTCCTAAGGAGAAAAAAGATCTCCGTCTTTCCATACTTGGACGACTGGCTCATAGTAAGTCAGTCTCCAGACCAAGTCAAGTCACATCTTCAGATAACTCAGCAACTGCTCACTTCCTTAGGATTCCGCCTAAACCTTCCAAAGTCAGTTCTCGAGCCAGTACAGCTCCTCATCTTTATAGGGGGAGAGCTGGATACAGTAAGAGCAAAGGCCTTCCTTCCCCTGGACAGGGCAAGGACCCTAATAGAACTGGCCTCTTCTTTCACCTTTCAGGTGTCTCGACCAGCAAGGCACTTATTGCAGCTCCTGGGCCACATGGCGGCCTCTACAGCAGTGGTCCAGGGGGCAGGATTCCAGATGAGGGACATTCAGTTCCACTTAAGAGACTTCTGGTCCCAAAGAAAGGATTACCTTATCAAATTAGTCCCAGTGACTCAAACCCTGATCCAGGCTTTGCAATGGTGGCAGGATCAGGACAATTTAAGACAGGGAGTTCCTTTTGTCACTCAGTCTCATTCACTGATCCTCACCACAGACGCCTCCCTCTTGGGCTGGGGAGCCCACTTGGGGGATCTTACCACCCAAGGGCTGTGGTCACCTCAAGAATCTGTGCTTCACATTAATCTCTTGGAACTCAGAGCAGTGTTTCTGGCACTGCAAGCTTTTTCCAAGTCTGTTTAGAACAAGGTGGTCCAGATCAGAACAGAAAATACCACCACAGTGTGGTACATCAGCAAGCAAGGTTTGCTCTGTCTACGGCCTTGTGCACAGAAGCCATGAAGTTGTGGTCTCTGGCCTATTCCCTGCAGACCTCTCTGATAGCAGTTCACCTCCCAGGGAAAGACAATGTCCTAGCAGATTCTCTCAGCAGGATATCTCGGGGCCACCACGAATAGTCCCTAGATCCCCTAATTTTGAAAGTGATTTTCTCCAGATGGGGCACTTCACAGATAGATCTTTTTGCAACCCCAGACAATCACCAACTTCCTCTCTTTTGTTGCAGACCCCCGGTCTTGGGCTCAGTCCCCCTGGATGCTCTGGTTCTGAATTGGGAAGGGAAGTTCCTGTATGTCTTTCCCACCCTACCCGCTCCTGTTCAGGGTGCTAGTCAAGATCAGGTCTCAACTATGCAAAGTGATTCTGATCGCTCCAGACTGGGCCAGACAGCCCTGGTATCCACTGTTGCTGTCCTTAACAGTCTACCTTCCCCTGTCTCTTCCCAGGAATTACAACCTGTTGACATCCTCTCAGGGAAGGATTTGGTATCCGAATCTCAAATCTCTCAATCTCAAGGCCTGGCTCTTGAAGAGTTAGAGTTTGCTGATCTGCACCTCTCTCAGTGTTCTGGATATTCTTAAGGCTTCTTGAAAGCCTTCCACCAGAAAGACTTACAACTCCAAATGGAAAAGGTTCACTATTTGGTGCTCTGATAAGCATATTTCTCCAGAATCTGCTGGGTTGCCTACAGTCCTGGACTATATGGTTCATCTCAGTGGCTTGGGACTTAGACCAGCTACACTTAAAGTACATCTGGCAGTTGCTTCTACCTTTTTGTCAGTAGGCAAGCCCTCTCCTCTATCAGCCCATCCTGTATTTTGTAAATTCTTCAAGGGATTGCTGCACACCATTCCTCCCCTTAGGGACCCTGCTCGGGACCTTAATGTTTGCATTGCTCAGCTTATGCAACCCCCCTTTGAGCCTTTGTCCTCTGCAGAGCTTAAGTACTTGACTTGGAAAACTGTGTTTTTGGTAGCCATTACTTCTCCCAGGCGCATCAGTGAATTGCAAGCCCTGTCAGTGGAGCCTGATTTCATCCGAACTAACAGGAAGTTTTTGCCTAAGGTGGTTTCAGATTTCCACCTTAATCAGTCTGTCTCTCCCTGTTTACTGACCATTCCTCCTCTGGGGAGAGGAGGTGGCACTGCCTGGACGTAAAAAGAGCCCTTAGCTACTACGTAGAGCGCACCAAGGGTCACAGGTTTGAGTTCCTCCACTGCTCCTCACTTATGGAGAGGTCGGTAGGCAAACCTGCCACTAGAAGATCTAGTGCCAGGTGGATTGTCTCTTGTATACAATTCTGCTATGAGAAATTGGGTAGAACCCCACCCTCAGGCCTGAGGGCTCACTCTACTAGAGGTACAGCTACTTCCCTGGCTGCTGCCAGGGATATTCCTATCTTAGAAATCTGTCAAGCAGCCACCTGGAAAACAGTCCATACATTCACCAAGCATTACTCTCTGGATATCCAGGCTAGGAGTGATGCTCGGTTTGCACAGCAGTACTTCAGAGCCTTTTCCCAAAGTAGGTTCTGACCCTCCTCCTTGAGGTACTGCTGTAGTTCGATATAGTCAGAATACAGCAAGACTTCATGTTTGAAAAAAATTACTCACCTTAGTAATGTTGTTTCTTCTGATGGAGACTGCTGTATTCTGACCCCTCCCCTCTCAGAACCTGGTTTTGGGATGTGGGTGGGCAGGAGAAGTGTTGGCACCTAGGTGCCCCTTTCTCACCCTCCTTTATTTTGGGTGTGTGTTGTGTTTTGTTTTTGGGTTTCCTGACTTGAGTCTTTGCTTTGAAACAAAAAAAACCTTTTTTAACAAATTCAGTTGCCAGTTGGCTAGTGTGAGTTTTACAGTTTCCATACAGAATGCCTAGTGAGTATAGCTCATAAAGATCTGACGGTTGGAGTTTAAATAACAGCAGACAGAGGCTTCAACCGAGCTCGAGCTCAGCGTTCCATGACCTGCATAGAAAGTTAACTCTTTGTTCTCCGGGGCAGTTCAAAGGTTGGTGATCACTGCATATGTCAGAATACAGAAAGACTCCATCAGAAGAAACAACATTACTAAGGTGAGTAATTTTTTCTTCCCCTCCCAGGCTTTCTGAGTCCCCTTCCCAATTTATGTTTTACAGGAAAGTGGCTGACACCCTCCAGCTTCCTGTGGATGAAGCTGTTGAGGAGCAGGAGGAGCCTGATTTCGTGGAGATGATGGACATCCCAGAGTCCAAGAGACTGTCTATTCCCTTACACAAATCTTTTGGGAAACAGACTCACAAACTTCTAAAGACCCCAAATTCATTGCCTCCAGTGGACAAATGAATGGATGGAGGTACATGCTTTCAGGCTCAGTTATGGAGTTCCTATACCAGCATTGCAGCCATGTCGGGGGTAGTACAGGCTGCAGCCTGTGACAAGGCTAGCAGTCCTTTGGCCCCCCCCGATAAGGACTCCAGGAAGATAGATGATGTGGCTAAAAAACAGTACCTGGCATCTTCTCTGGGACTCAGACAGGCTAACTACATGGTCTATGCAGCTAGATACCAAAAGTCCAGGTGGGAGTCTGTTTTGGATCTGGTTAAGCAGACTTCCCCTCCAGCTAGCCAAGTAGCTGGAGGAGGTGAGTGCTGATGGGATAGAGGCATCTAAGATTCAGTTTCATGCTGCTGTGGACTCCAGTGATGTTTCATCACGAGTCATGGCTACATCTGTGGCTCTTTGGAGGGTGGCTTGGCGGTGGTGTACTAGCCTCTCACAGGATACCCAGGCGAAGGCCATGGATTTTCCTGTTGTAGATAACTCTCTGTTTGGGGAGCAGACATAGAACTACATGAAAAAGATGGATGTGTACAGGACCACCTATAGCAGTACTAAAGCCAAGGAAAGTCAGTCAACTCCTCAGAAGCTGCAGGCTAGGGGCAGGGGCAGGCCTTTTCACAGGCCTTTCTACCAGTCACAGGCCTCCTCTCCTTTTTCCCAGAGGGGGTTCTTTAGAGGGAGAGGTAGTAAGGGGATGAGCAGGGCTGCATCCACCTCTCAGCCTAAGGCTCTTGCCAAGCAGACACCCTGAGGTGTTAGCCTTGGTCGATTCCCCAATCCCTGTAGGAGGCAGACTGGCTTACTACTTCCAGGCGTGGAAGTCTGTGACCTCAGACAAGTGGGTCCTGGAGGTAGTAAGCCAGGGACTGGCCCTCAGCTTCAAAAAGTTCCCAAAGCTGAGGTTCAGGTCTTTTTCACCTGCAAACATCTCTGAAACCATTGCTCTAGAGGCAGAGGTTTTCTCTCTGCTAGCAATCAGAACCATATAGAGAGTTCCTGCATCCCTCAGGGGCAAAGGTCTGTACTCCAGATACTTTCTTACCCCAAAAAAGACAGGAGAGTGGCGGCCCATCCTAGAACTAAGATACTTAAGCATTTGCTGAAGCCAAAAAGTTCAAAATGGTGAGTCTGGGAATAATTCTTCCCTCTGTAAGGCCAGGAGACTGGCTAGCTTCCCTAGACCTCAAGGATGCCTACTTTCACATTCCCATCAGGTGCTGCCACAGAAAGTATCTCGGGTTTGAACTGCCCTCAGGCCATTACCATTTCAGGGCAATGCCTTTTGGGCTAACAGCAGCGCCAAGGGTCTTTACAAAATGCCTAGCAGTAGTAGTAGCCTTTTTGAAGAGACGGGACATCTTTATTTTCCCATATCTCGATGACTGGCTCGTTGTGGGGCAGTCTCCAGACCAAATCAAGTCAAATCTACACGTGATCCAGGAAGTGCTCACTTCCCTGGGCTTCCTCCTTAAGTTTCTAAAGTCAGTTCTCGAGCCAGTGCAGCTCCTCACCTTCATAGGGGTGGAGTTGGACACTGTCCAGGCAAAGGCCTTTCTTCCCTTGTCAAGGGTAGAGGCCCTTATAGACCTGGCTTCCTCGTTTCGTCTCCTGGTCTCTCGTCCAACAAGACATTTCCTCCAGCTTCTGGGCCACATGGCAGCTGCCACTGCAGTGATTCCAGGGTCTAGGTTTCAGTTGAGGGATATGCAGTTCCACCTGAGGGCTTTTGGGTCGCAGAAAAAAGACCGTCTCACCAAACTGATTCCAGTGACTCAGACCTTGATCCATGCTCTCCAGTGGTGGTTGGATCAGGACAACCTCAGACATGGAGTCCTGTTTGTCTCTCAGACTCATTCTGTGGTTCTGACCACAGATGCTTCTCTCCTGGGGTGGGGGGCTCATTTGGGAGCCCTCACAGCACAAGGAGTGTGGTCCCCTCAGGAGTCTCTCCTTCATATCAACCTTCTGGAACTCAGGCAGTATACTTAGCCTCACAAGCTTTTGCAAAGGCAGTCCAAAGAAGGTGGTTCAGATGAGAACAGACATCACCACCACCATATGGTACATCAACAAGCAGGTCGGTCGACGGCCTTGTGCACAGAAGCCATGAAAGTCTGGTCTCTGGCCTATTCTCTACGGACATCCCTGGTAGCAATCCACCTTCCAGGGAAGGACAATGTGTTAGCAGATGCTGTGAGCAGGATTTCTCAGGGCCATCACAAATGGTCCCTGGATCCTTTAATGCTAAAAGTGATATTTCTAAGATGGGGCACTCCTCAGATAGACCTCTTTGCAGCCCCAGGCAATCACCAACTTCCTCTCTTTTGTTGCAGATCCCCAGTATTGAGCTTAGTCCCCCTGGATGCTCTATTGTTGGATTGGTCGGGGACATTTCTGTATACCTTCCCCGCTTTCCTCTATTGTTCAGAGTTCTGTTCAAGATAAGGTCACAATCTTGCAAGGTGTTCCAGATTGTGCCAGACTGGGCCAGGCAGTCTTGGTATACTCTCTTGCTGTCTCTGGTGGTCCATCTTCCATTGGCTCTCACCAAGAAACACAATCTGTTAACTTCCTCTCAGGGAAGAATTTGGTATCCCAATCTTCAGTCTCTCAATCTCAAAGCGTGGCTCTTGAGCTAGAATATGCAAATATGAATCTGTCTCGGGGGTTCTGGGCATTCTCAAGGCTTCTCGTAAACCTGCCACTAGAAAAACCTGTAACTCCAAATGGAAAAGTTTGGTATTTGGTGTTCAAGTAAACAGATATCACCAGACTCTGCTGACTTGTCTGCAGTTCTGGACTATATGGTTCATCTCAATAGTTTAGGCCTCAGACCAGCTACTCTCAAGGTGCATCTGTCAGCTGTTTCTGCATTTTTATCAGTGGGGAAGCCTTCTTCTCTAGCTTCCCACCCTGTGTTCTGTAAATGTTTTAAGGGACTACTTCATACTAATCCCCCTTTTAAGGATCCTACCCCTGCTTGGGATCTTAATGTTTGCATTGCTCAGCTCATGCAACCACCCTTTGAGCCTTTGGCCTCAGCAGAGCTTAAGTACTTGACTTGGAAAACTGTGTTCCTGGTAGCTGTTACTTCTGCCAGGCATACCAGTGAGTTGCAAGCTCTGTCAGTAGAGCCTGATTTTCTATCTTTTCATAGAGATAAGGTGGTGCTTAGAGCCAACAGGAGGTTCTTACCCAAAGTGGTCTCAGATTTTCATCTGAACCAATCCATGTCCCTTCCTGTGTTTTTCACTGATCATTCTTCTTCAGGAGAGAGAAGATTACACAGTTTGGATGTTAAAAGGGCTCTTAGCTACTACATTGAGCGCACTAAGGCACTTGGGTTTGACTGTCCTCAGTTGTTTCTCACTTATGGTGAAGTGGGAAAGGGTAAACCTGCTACTAAGAGGACTGTTGCCAGGTGGATTGTCTCTTGTATAAAATTCTGCTATGAAAAGCTAGGCAAAGTACCCCTTCAGGCCTGAGGGCTCATTCGACTAGAGGTACAGCTGCTTCGCTGGCTGCAGCCAGAGAAATACTCCTCTTAGAGATTTGTAAAGCAGCCACCTGGAAAACAGTTCATACTTTTACCAAGCATTACTCTCTGGACATCAGGCTAGGAGTGATGATAGGTTTGTTCAAACAACACGAAGTCTTGCTGTATTCTGACAATTTGCAGTTAGCTCCAGCTCTTGAACTGCCCCGGAGAGTGAGGTGTTAAAATTCTATGCCATGCATAGAACGTGGGGGTTGAGCTCGGTTGAAAACTCTGTCTGTGTCCTTTTGAAACCAAACCGTCGGATTCTTTACTCCGCCTCACTGAACAGTCACTCCGAAGATTTCTTCTTCTGCTTGGTTCAAGCGCAGTTAAATTGTCGGTTTTAGTCCGATTTGTTGTTCTGTTTTTCGGTTCGAGGCTCTGCCTGTGGTACCGTAAGTACTTAGATTAGTATTGGACAGTTATTGTGTGGAAATTGTAAGTTTGTCCGATCGGTTTGGCTGAACCGATTCTATACTAAAATCCTTGCTAAAAAGTTAGTGTGTGGTTACCGGTTCGTATTGGTTTTAAAAAAATATGATTTGAATGTTTTTTCCATCACCCGTGACACGGTGAGAAACCGATATGGTAGTCTTGCCTGGCGGTTGCCATATAAAGGGTAAGTTAGTTAGGTTGGCCATGTCTGAGAAACCCAAGTAAAAAAATGGTCTCACTGGGTTTCAACACTGCAGTGTGTGTGGGGAGGTTTTTGCTAAGGCTGATTCCCACACCATCTGTGTTTACTGTGTGGAGTTTGATCACCTTAGTTCAGACTGCCAAACTTGCAGAAATTTCCCTAAGTCTATCCTGGAAACAAGGTTTGGTAGACTTAGGGATAAGGAGGCCGAGAAATCCGCTGACCCGGAAGGCCAGCCCAGTTCGATTCCTACCGAACCAGAAGGAGTGCCCTCTGACCAGGGCGATACTTCTTCGGGCAAGAGGAGAGCTGATTCTGAGGGATCGGTTCCTACAAAAGGAAACGAAAAGATAAATCGGCCGGTTCGGATCCAGAACTGCATGTTCCGACCGACGAAGAAATAGCCAAAGCGTTTTGAATTGTGGAATCACTTCGTCCAGTTCAGACCGATCCGGCGCCTTATGGCAGGGGTTCGGTTCGGTCTGTTCCCCCGGTTCAGGATTATTCCCCTGAAGAGTTTTACGAAACTGGAGTTTGATGAGGAGGGGGATTTTGAAGAGGATGATTATAACGGTGAAAGTCTGGATGTGCCTGTGGAACCGGACATCTCCCCAGACAGCCCTTCTGGTGTTTCCCCTCCTAGGCTTTCTGACTCCCCTCCTCACTTTCTGTTCTACAGAAAAGTGGCTCAAACCCTCCAGCTTCCTATTGAGGAGGCTGTAGAGGAGCAAGAGGAGCTTGACTACATAAAGATGATGGACATCCCAGAGTCTAAGAGACTGACTGTTCCCCTTCATAGGTCATTTGGGAAATACGTACAATAAATTCTTAGGTCTCCTAACTCTGTACCTCCTGTTGACAAAAGAATGGCCGAGAGGTACACCTTGTCAGGCTCAGATACGGAATTTCTTTATCAGCAATGCAGCCATGTTGGGGTAGTGCAGGCTGCTGCCTGTGACAAGGCAAACATCCCCTTGGCTTCACCCCCCCCCCCCGACAAAGATTCCAGAAAGATAGATGCCATGGCAAAGAAACAGTACTTGGCATCATCTTTGAGACTCAGGCAGACTAACTGTAGCCTATACAGCCAGGTACCAGAAGTCCAGTTGGGACACGGTACTGGCACTGGCTAAACAGGCTTCCCCCAACCTAGCCAAAGAGCTGGAGGGGTTGGCTGCTGATGGGATTGAAGCATCAAAGGTGCAATGTCATGCTGCTGTGGACTCCAGTGATGTGTCATCAAGAGTCATGGCTACATCTGTGGCTCTTCGGAGAATGGCTTGGCTCAGATATACTTGTCTTTCGCAGGATACCCAGGCTAAGGTCATGGATTTCCCTGTGATGGGTAATTCTCTGGGGAGCAGACAGAGAATTACATGAAGAAAATGGATGAGTACGGGACCAGTTATAGGAGTGCCCAGGCCAAGGAGAGGCAGGCAACTCCTCAAAAGCAGCAAGCTATGGGCAGGGGCAGACCTTTTCACAGGCCTTTCTACAAAGTGCAGGCCTCTTATATCTTTTCTCAGAGGGTGTTCTTCAGAGGGAGAGGCAGAAGGGGGATGAGCAGGGCTGCATCCACCCCTCAGCCTTAGACTCCTGCCAAGCAGACACCCTGATGTGTCAGCTCGGGGCAAACACCCCATTTCAGTAGGAGGCAGGCTGGCTTAATTTGTGCAGGACTGGATGTCTGTTACCTCAGACAAGTGGGTCCTGGAGGTTGTAAGCCAGGGGCTGGTTCTCATTTTCAAAAATGTTCCGAAACTGAGACCCAGATCCTTTCCAACTGCAAATACTTCAGAAACCCTTGCTCTAGAGGCAGAGGTTTTGTCTCTACTGGCCTTAAAGGCCATAGAGAGAGTTCCTATTCCATACAGGGGCAAAGGTCTGTACTCCAGGTACTTCCTTACCCCAAAAAAGACAGGGGAGTGGCCACCCATCCTAGATCTAAGATACCTAAACAAGCACCTAATAAAGCCAAAATTCAAAATGGTGACTCTGGGAACAATTCTTCCCTCTCTGAGGCCGGGGACTGGCTAGCCTCACTGGACCTCAAGGATGCCTATTTTCACATTCCCATCAGGTGCTCCCACAGAAAGTACCTCAGGCCATTATCAGTTCAGAGCAATGCCCTACGGTCTAACCTCAGACCCAGGGGTGTTTACAAAGTGCCTAGCAGTAGTGGTGGCCTTTTTAAGAAGAAAAAAGATTTCTGTTTTTCCCTATCTGGACGATTGGCTTGTGGTGGGCCAGTCTCCAGACCAAGTCAAGTCAGATTTGCAGGTCATCCAGCAAGATCTCACTTCCCTGGGGTTCCTTCTCAATCTTCCCAAGTGAGTTCTCAAACCAGTACAGCTCCTCACTTTTATAGGAGCAGAGCTGGACACCCTTAAGGCAAGGGTCGTCCTTCCTTTGGAAAGGGCAAAAGCCATCTCTCAGCTGACCTCTTCCTTTCTCCCTCTGGTTTCTCGACCAGCAAGGCATTTTCTGCAGCTTCTGGGCCACATGGCAGCTTCCACAGCAGTGGTCCACGGGGCCAGGTTTCAGATGAGGGACATTCAGTTCCATCTGAGAACCTTTTGGTCCCAAAGGAAAGATCCTCTTACCAAGCCTAGTTTCTGTTACTCAGACCTCAATTCAGGCCCTTCCGTGGTGTCAGGACCTGGACAATCTGAGGTAAGGTGTTCAATTTGTCTCTCAGACTCACTCTGTGGTTCTTACCACAGGTGCTTCCCTTTTAGGGTGGGGAGCCCATCTGGGGGCTCTCATGGCCCAGGGACTGTGGTCACCTCAGGAATCCCTTCTTCACATCAACCTCCTGGAGCTCAGGGTAGTACTTCTTGCCCTACAAGCTTTCTGGCAGTCAGTACGGAACAAGGTGGTTCGGGTCAGGACGGACAACACTACCACCATGTGGTATATCAACAAGCATGGAGGCACTCGGTCCACGGCCTTGTGCATGGAGGCCTTGAAAGTATGGTCCCTGGCTTATTCCCTGCAGACCTCTCTAGTAGCGGTCCACCTCCCAGGAAAGGACAATGTGATAGCAGATGCATTGAGCAGGACTTCCCAGGGCCATCATGAATGGTCTCCGGATCCTTTGGTGTTGAAGGTGATCTTCGCAAGGTGGGGCATTCCGGAGATGGATCTGTTTGCAGCTCCAGACAATCACCAACTTCCTCTGTTTTGTTGCAAACCCCCAGTCTTGGGCTCAGTCCCTCTGGATGCTCTGATTTTGAACTGGGAAAGGAAGTTCCTTTATGCCTTCCCTCCTTTTCCTCTATTGTTCAAGGTGCTAGTCAAGGTAAGGTCATGACCATGCAAAGTGATTCTGATTGCTCCAGACTGGGCCATGCAGCCTTTGTACCCACTGCTGCTGTCCTTAGCAGTCCATCTTCCCCTGTCTCTTCCCAGAAATTACAATCTGCTAACCTCCTCTCAGGGGAGAATTTGTTACCCCAATCTCCAGTCACTCAATCTCAAGGCATAGCTCTTGAAGACTTAGAGTGTGGAGATTTACATCTGCCCCAAGGGTTCTGGAGATCCTTAAGGCTTCTCGAAAGCCTGCCACAAGAAAAACCTACAACTCCAAATGGAAAAGGTTCAGTATTTGGTGTTCCAAGAAGCACATTTCCCCAGGCACTACTGAGTTGTCTACAGTTCTGGATTACATGGTTTATCTTAATGGCCTAGGCCTCAAACCAGCTACTGTCAAAGTTCATTTGTCAGCTATTTCTACTTTCCTGTCAGTGGGTAAATCTTCCTCTGTAATCTCACCTGTATTCTGTAAATTTTTCAAAAGATTGCTTCATACCAATCCCTCTTTCAGGGATCCTGCTCCTGCCTGGGATTTGAATATTTGTATTACTCAGCTGATGCAACCAAACCCCAAGATCCAGTGTCCACAGCAGAGCTCAAGTTCTTGACTTGGAAAACTGTGTTTTTGGTTACTGTTACTTCTGCCAGGCGTATCAGTGAATTGCAAGCCATGCCAGTGCAGCCTGACTTAATTTCTTTCCATAGAAATAAGGTGGTCCTTAGAACCAATAGAAGGTTCCTACCTAAAGTGGTTTCTGATTTCCACTTAAACCAACCTATGTCTCTTCCTGTGTTCTTCACTGATCACACCTCCTCAGGGGAACGGAAGCTACACAGTTTAGATGTTAAAAGGGCCCTTAGTTACTACATAGAACGTACAAAGGGTCACAGGTTTGACTCCCTCCAGTTGTTCCTCACTTATGGGGAAGTAGGTAAGGGAAAACTTGCCACCAAGAGAACCATTGCCAGGTGGATTGTGCCCTATATTCAATTCTGCTATGAAAAAATTGGGAAAAACTACACCCTCTGGCCTGAGGGCTCATGCCAGTAGAGGTACAGCTGCATCTCTGGCTGCAGCTAGGGATATCCCCTTGTTAGAAATCTATCAAGCAGTCACCTGGAAAACAGTTCATACCTTCACCAAGCGTTACTCTCTGGATATCAAGGCTAGGAGTGATGCTAAGTTTGACACAGCAGTACTTCAAAGCCTATTCCCAAAGTAGGTTCTGTCCCTCCTCCTTTGAGGTACTGCTTGGTAGTCTGAAAATTGTCAGAATACAGCAAGACTTCATGTTGTTTGAAGGAAAAATTACTCTCCTTAGTAATTGTGTTTCTTTTAATGGAGTCTTGCTGTATTCTGACCTCCCTTCCTGCCTCCCCTCTCAGAACCTGTTATGGGTAGTGGGTGGGTAGGTGCAGTGTTGTACCCCAGGGGTGTCTTTAGCCCACCCCTGTTATGTTGGGTGCTTTGTATTTGTTTAATTAAGAGTGTTTAGTTCTTTTTTACCTGGTTTTTGTTCTTTGGGTTTCCTGACTTGAGTCATTTAGGGAATCCAAAGTCTTTGTTGCCAGTGGGTTACTAGGAGTTTTTACAATTTCCACATTATATAGTCAGTGAGTTTTGCTCGTAAGAATCTGACGGTTTGGTTTCAAAAGGGCACAGACAGAGTTTGCAACTGAGCTCGAGCCCAACATTCTATGCATGGCATAGAATTTTAACCCTTCACTTTCCAGGGCAGCTCAAGAGCTGGAGCTATCTGCAAATTGTCAGAATACAGCAAGACTCCATTAGAAGAAACATAATTACTAAGATGAGTAATTTTTCCGTACAGCAGTGCTGCAGAACCTATTTCCTAAGTAGGTTCTATATCCTTCTCCTGGAAGGTACTGCTTGGTAGTCTGCATATTGTCAGAATACAGCAAGACTTCATGTTGTTTGAAGAAAAATTACTCACCTTAGTAATTATGTTTCTTCTAATGGAGTCTTGCTGTATTCTGACATCCCCCCCGCCTCCCCTCTCAGAACCTGTTTTTTGGGAAGTGGGCTGGCAGGTACGGTGCTGTACCCCAGAGGTGTATTGGCTTCCCCTCCTTTTGGAGGGGCTGGGCATAGTGGATCCTCATTTGTTGTTATTTTAAAGTTATGTTAAGTTCACTACCTGAGTTTTTTGTTTTGGGGTTCTCTACTTGAGTTTTTTGAGATTCAAAAACTTTTGGTTGCCCTTATGGCTAGTGTGTTTTTTTTTTTTTTACAATTTCTACACTATAGGTGTACTTAGTTAGTCTTGGCTTGTAAGAATCTGATGGTTACACTTGAAAGTGCAGCAGACAGAGGTTTGAACCGAGCATGAGCTCAACGTTCTATGCTCTCAGCATAGAGTTAACTCTTTCATCTCCGGAGCAGTTCAAGTGCTGGGGATAACTGCATATTGTCAGAATACAGCAAGACTCCATTAGTAGAAACATAATTACTAAGGTAAGTAATTTTTTCTTCCCTCATACTTTCCATAATTTCCTTTTCTGTTAGCTCCAACATTGTCAGTAGGGAATAACTGCATATGGATTTTATCTATATTCAGTTGCAAAGCAAGAACAGAATTGTGAGTTAAGTCATCTAGGGCTTGGTAGTTGCTAAATTGCTCTGTTGGGGGTCTGTATGTACACAGATTGATCTTACTTTGAGAGTGCTCTTGCAGTAGGTACTCAGATATAGGACTAAACAGCCAGGTGCTAGGACCACACAGAAAACTGCTAACTAGCAGTGTCTGGTGGGGGACCGCACCCAACGTCACATGACCGATGTCAGTGTTGCGCTATTTAGTGAGCGGTCCCCACACCTGTCCTCCAGTTCTTTCTCGCCGTCGACCTGCGCACGTCAGGCCTTGTGGAAGACCGTTGCTACTGTCGATGCCATCTTTGGTTGAGTATCTCTTAAACTTAAACCATTTACATTACTGTTTCTCATCATTTTTTCCTGTTAAAAAGTATTATATTAATTGATCTTACATGTCATCTCTGATGTCTTCAGAATTGCATAAGAACAAGTGTGACTCCTGTGGAACTTAGCTCCCTCACAAGGATGGTCATTCCCTCTGTCTTCTTTGCCTGGGCCCAGGCCATAATATTGAGGGGGTGTGAGCACTGCCAGAAATGTATTCCAGCCACAGGTAAATGCCGTCAGCAGTCCCTGGAAAATCATCTTTTGAAACAAAAGATGGTCAATATGGAAAAGTTGCTGAATAAACTCAGGCACTCTTCTTCCTCTCCGGAGAGTCATCACAAGAAGAAAAAGGAGAAGGAGAGACATAGGGACTGGGAAGTGTCTCCATCATAGCCGCCTCCAGACGGAGTTGCAACCCTAATAAGTTCCCCTCCAGGGGGATCCATCTTCGATGACCATTTTGGTGGCTACCAAACGGCCGTCAGCCCCGGGCTTGAACCTGACGGGAGCCTCCGGGGATCAGGAGGCACCCACCTCCTCTAAGTCCTCAACGATTCAGAGGCTTAGTGGTATGAGTGGGACTGGTAAGTCGAGTTCTGTCTCCTCTGGGTCTTGCACGGCTATGGCTGTTAAGTTGTCCGCCGGCTCTTCCGCTGGTTGCAATGCCTTGGATCCTCCGCCAGGCCCCGAAAACAGGCCTGACAATGGCGTGACGGACCAGCTGATGTCGAATATGTAGCTGACTATGGAGATCACTGTGACTTCTCCTTTATCGCCGATTGAGACAGTACCTCCAGCTACCCCCCCCCCAACAGTGGAAGCAGAGGCTGGAGATTGTCCACCGCTGGAGATATCGCCATCCCCTACGCTTGAACCTCAAACGCCTGAGACAACATCGGACCAGATGAAGGTGCCTCCGACTCCCTTAGCCTGTTGGTTCCTCAAGGATCGCCATCGGACCCGATGCCTGGACTGTCCGGACCCTCAGGGTTTCCTACCCCACTTCCAGATTCCCCATCTGGGCACTCTGCACCCCCACCAGGGTGTTTTCCGGACCCTTCAATCCCACCGTCTGGACTGACGCTGGGCCCCACAGCTCCTCCGTCAGGTCCGACGCTCAGGACCATCTGGCAACCCCTTTAGGCTCCCTATGCCGGGCTATTCAATGCCGTACTACTTCATGTCGGGGTGCCTGACACTGCACTACCTGACACCGGGTCTTCAGACGTCAGGTTATCCTCCGTCAAGGTTTGCTTACCCTTACTACAGGTACCCAAACTATGGATTTCACCCACTGCCCCCACAACTGCAAGTTTTGGTGAACAGAAGCCAAGTTGCAGCTCACATCAGAGCTCAGGAAACGCCAGCAGTCGACGGTTCCTACACCGGTCCCTAGGCCTCTTTCTCTGCCGTTGGGCCCTCAGATCCAGACGTCAGACAGAAGAAGGGAGTCATTGCTGCCTAATCCACGGCCTGTGGGCATTTCAAACAACATGAAGTCTTGCTATATTATGACATATGCAGTTTGTCTCAGCCTTAGAACTGCTCCGGAGGTGAAAGAGTTAACTTCCATGCCAGGCATGGAATCTGGAGCGCGAGCTCGGTTGAAAAACCTCTGTCTGTTGATCTTCAAACTGAAACTGTCAGATTCTTTACTCCGCCTCACTGAACAGTCGTTCTGGAGATTCCTCCTACTGCACGGTTCATTTCTCGGTTAAAAAGTGTTTTTTCTCGGTTTGTTTAAACCGCAATTATATTTATTTTAACCGCAAACCGGTCGGTTCAAGCTCTGTCTGTGGTATCGTAAGTAATAGATAGGTTTTACATTCTCTGTGTGGAACCTGTAAACGTTGTTATTGGTTCGGTTTGAACCGATCAGGTTGTTTTTAAAACTTATTAAAATCACATTTAGAGTACGGTTCCCGGTTCTTATCGGTTCTAAAAAAAAAACGGATTTCATTACAGTTTTTTCCACGACCCGTGACACGGTTGGGAGCCGATAAGGGTGTCTTGCTTGGCGATTGCCGGAAAAGGGCAAGTTTTTGGTTAGGCTGGCATTATGTCTGAGAAACCCAAAAGAAAAACCGGGCCCACTGGGTTTCAGCACTGTAGTGTCTGTGGGGAAGCCTTTGCCAAGGCTGACCCACACACCACATGTGTTTATTGTCTGGGGTTTGACCACCTCAATGCAGACTGCCAGATTTGCAAGAATTTCCCTGCAGCTACCCTGGATAAGAGAGGCTCAGGGAACGAGAGGCCAAAAAGTCTGCTGACCCGGATGGCCAGCCCGGTTCGGTGCCAACCGAACCGGAGGGAGTGCCCTCTGACCAGGGCGAGACTTCCTCGGGCCAACGAAGAGCTGACTCGGAGGAGCCAGTTCCAGCAAAGAGGACTAGAAAATCAGCAGGTGTGGAGCCAAAATTTCCTTCTCCAACCGCTGCAGAGATAGCCAAAGCGATCCAAATTGTCCAGTTGCTTTCCCCGGTTCCGTCCGAACCGCCACTATCAGGTAAACAGTCGGTTCTGTCGGTTCCACCGGTTCAAGAATATGATATAGAGGAATTTTATGAACCGGAGGAGGGGGGGGAGGATTATGAACAGTGTGAATGTGATTTTGAAAGTCTGGATGTGCCCATTGAACAGGACATCTACCCAGACAGACCTTCAGGAGTGTCTCCCCCTAGGCTTTCTGAGTCCCCTTCTCATTTTCTGTTTTATAAAAAAGTTGCTGAAACCCTCCAGCTCCCTTTGGAAGAAGCTGTGGATGAACAGGAGGAGCCAGACTATGTGGAAATGATGGATATCCCAGAGTCCAGGAGATTGTCTATTCCTTTACATAAATCCTTTAGGAAACAAACAAAAATTTTAAAAGCTACTAATTCTTTACCTCCTATGGATAAAAAGATGGACAGGAGGTACACTTTGTCAGGCCCTGATACGGAGTTCCTTTCACAACAATGCAGCCATGTTGGAGTAGTGCAGGCTGCAGCCTGTGATAAGGCAAATATTCCCTTGGCTTCACACCCCCCTGACAAGGACTCCAGGAGGATTGATGCCATGGCTAAGAAGCAATACATGGCAGCATCCTTGGGACTCAGACAGGCAAATTATACGGCCTATGTTGCAAGATACCAGAAATCCAGATGGGATACTCTTATGGCTTTAGCGAAACAGGTCCCTGGCCAGCTTGCCAAGGAGCTGGAATAGGTGGCTGCTGATGGTATTGAGGCATCCAAGGTGCAATTCCATGCTGCAGTGGACTCTAATGATGTATCTTCAAGAGTCATGACTATATATGTGGCTTTTCGTAGAATGGCTTGGCTCAGGTGTACTAGCCTGTCACGGGATACCCAGGCTAAGGCCATGGATTTTCCTGTTGAGGGTAATTCTCTGTTTGGGGAGCAGACAGAGAATTACATGAAGAAAATGGATGAGTATAGGACCACTTATAGGAGTGCACAGGCCAAGGAAAGGCAAGCTACTCCTCAGAGGCAGCCTCCCAGGGACAGGGGCAGGCCTTTTCACAGGCCTTTTTACCAAGCCCAGGCCTCCTCTTCAGCTTTGCCCAGAGAGGGTTCTTCAGAGGGAGAGGCAGACAGGGGGGACGAGCAGGCCTGCTCCCACCCCTCACCCTAAAGCCCCTGCCAAACAGGCACCCTGATGGGATTCCCAGGGCCGATTCTCCATTACCTGTAGGGGGCAGGCTGGCTTACTTCGTCCAGGACTTGGAGTCTGTAACATCAGACGAGTGGGTCCTGGAAGTAGTAAGCCAGGGACTGGTTCTCAGCTTCAAGAAATTTCCAAAGATGAGAACCAGATATTTTCCACCTGCAAATCCATTAGAGGCTCTTGCTTTGGAAACAGAAGTCTCAACCCTCCTGGCTCTCAGAGCTGTGGAAAGGGTTCCTCCCCTACACCAGGGCAAAGAACTGTACTCCAGGTACTTCCTTACACCAAGAAAGACAGGAGAATGGTGGCCCATCCTGGATCTAAGATACCTAAACAAGCACCTTTTAAAACCAAAATTCAAAATGGTGACTCTGGGAATGATTTTACCCTCCCTAAGGCCAGGGGACTGGCTAGCATCCCTGGACCTCAAGGATGCCTACTTCCATGTTCTCATGAGAAGCTCCCACCGAAAGTACCGCAGATTCGAACTGCCCTCAGGCCATTACCAGTTCAGAGCAATGCCCTTCGGCCTTACCTCTGCCCCAAGAGTATTCACAAAATGCCTGGCGGTAGCAGTTGCTCACTTAAGAAGGCAAAAGATTGCCATCTTTCCTTACCTGGACGACTGGCTCATAGTGGGTCATTCTCCAGACCAAGTCAAATCACACCTTCAGGTTACCCAGCAGCTGCTTACATCTCTAGGTTTTCTTCTCAGTCTCCCAAAGTCAGTTTTAGAGCCTGTTCAGCTACTCACCTTCATAGGCGCAGAACTGGACACAAAGCAGGCCAGAGCTTTCCTTCCTCTAGAAAGAGTAAAGACCCTGGTGGCCCTGGCCTCCTCCTTCACTGTGCAGGTCTCTCGACCAGCAAGGCACTTTCTACAGCTCCTAGGACACATGGCTGCTTCCACAGCTGTAGTGCAAGGAGCAAGATTTCAGATGAGGGACATTCAGTTCCATTTGAGAGCCTTCTGGTCTCAAAGGAGAGATCCCCTAACCAAACTGATCCCAGTAACTAGAACCCTGATCCAGGCCCTGCAGTGGTGGCAGGATCAGAGCAATCTGAGACAGGGGGTTCCTTTCATCCCTCAATCTCACCCTTGACCCTTACTACAGATGCGTCCCTCTTGGGATGGGAGCTCACATGGGCGACCTCTCCACCCAGGGATTGTGGTCCCCAGGAATCTCTGCTCCACATCAATCTGTTGGAACTCAGAGCTGTTTTCTAGCACTTCAGGTTTTTTTCTGCATCTGTTCAGAACAAAGTGGTACAGGTCAGAACAGACAACACCACTACAATGTGGTACATCAACAAGCAAGGGGGCACTTGGTCTTCGGCCTTGTGTACCGAGGCAATGAAGCTGTGGTCTCTGACTTATTCCCTGAACGCCTCCCTCATAGCAGTTCACCTCCCAGGCAAGGACAATGTCCTAGCAGATGCTCTCAGCAGGATTTCCCAGGGCCATCACGAATGGTCACTGGATCCCCTAGTACTGGGATTAGTTTTTGCCAGGTGGGGCACCCCTCAGATAGATCTTTTTGCAGCCCCAGACAATCACCAACTTCCCCTTTTTTGTTGCAGGCCCCCAGTGTTGGGCTCAGTCCCTCTGGATGCCTTCCTTCTCGATTGGGAAGGGAAGTTCCTCTATGCCTTTCCCCCCTTCCCTCTCTTGTTCAAGGTGCTAGTCAAAATCAGATCTCAACCTTGCAAGATGATTCAGATTGCTCCAGATTGGGCCAGACAGCCCTGGTATCCACTCCTTCAAACAACATGAAGTCTTGCTATATTATGACAATTGCAGTTTGTCCCACCATTAGAACTGCTCCGGAAGTGAAAGAGTTAACTCCCATTCTAAGAATGGAACTTGGAGCGCGAGCTCGGTTAGAGAAGCTCTGTCTGGGTTATTTCAAACCCAAACTGTCAGATTCTTTACTCCGCCTCACTGAACAGTCGCTCCGGAGATTTCTCCTACTGCTCGGTTAATTTCTCGGTTTAAACAGTGTTTTCTCGGTTCAAATCAACCGAGAATATTATTATTTTAACCGCAAAACCGATCGGTTCAAGCTCTGTCTGTGGTATCGTAAGTAATTACAGTTTATTTTCTGTGTGGAACTTGTAAATGTTATCGGTTCGGTTTTGAACCGATCAGCTTGTTTTAAAACTTGAAATTTAAGGTTTTAGAGTGCAGTTCCCGGTTCTTATCGGTTCTAAGAAAACCGGATTTCATTACGTTTTTCCAAGACCCGTGACACGGTTAGGAACCGATAAGGGTGTCTTGCCTGGCACTGCCGTTTAAAAGGGCAAGTTTTTTGGTTAGGCTGGCATTATGTCTGAGAAACCCAAAAGAAAAACCGGGCCCACTGGGTTTCAACACTGTGATGTCTGTGGGGAAGTCTTTGCCAAGGCTGACCCACACACCACATGTGTATATTGTCTGGGGTTTGACCACCTCAATTCAGACTGCCAGATTTGTAAAAATTTTCCTGCAGCCACCCTGGATAAGAGAGTTGGCAGACTCAGGAACGAGAGGCCAAAAAGTCCGCTGACCCGGATGGCCAGCCCGGTTCGTGCCAACCGAATCGAGGGAGTGCCTCTGACCAGGGCGAGACTTCTCGGCAAACGTAGCTGGCTCGGAGGCCAATTCCAGTAAAGAAAACAAGAAAATCAGCAGGTGTGGAGCCCAAAATTCCTTCTCCAACTGCTGCAGAGATAGCAAGAGCTATTCAGATTGTCCAGTCACTTTCTCCGGTTCCGTCCGAATTGCCACTGTCTGGTAAAAGGTCGGTTCGGTTGGTTCCACCGGTTCAGGAATATGATGTTGAAGAGTTTTATGAACCAGAGGAGGGGGAAGATGATTATGAACAGTATGAATGTGACTTGGAGGGTCTGGGTGTGCCTATTGAACAGGACATCTCCCCAGACAGACCTTTTGAATCTCCCCCTTTGCTTTCTGAGTCCCCCTCTCACTTTATGTTTTACAAAAAAGTTGCTGAAACCCTCCAGCTCCCATTGGAGGAAGCTGTGGATGAGCAACAGGAACCTGATTTTGTAGAAATGATGGATATTCCCGAGTCTAGGAGATTGTCTATTCCCTTGCATAAATCATTTAGGAAACAAACAATAAAAATTTTAAAAACTCCTAATTCTGTGCCTCCTGTGGACAAAATGATGGACAGGAGGTACACTCTGTCAGGTCCTGATACAGAATTCCTTTCACAGCAATGCAGTCACGTTGGTGTGGTTCAGGCTGCAGCCTGTGATAAAGCTAATATTCCCTTGGCTTCACATCCTCCTGACAAGGATTCCAGGAAGATTGATGCCATGGCTAAAAAACAGTACATGGCAGCGTCCTTGGGACTCAGGCAAGCAAATTACATGGCTTATGTAGCAAGGTATCAAAAATCTAGATGGGACACTGTCATGGCTTTGGCCAAACAGGCCTCTGGCCAGCTTGCTAATGAGCTGGAACAGGTGGCTGCTGATGGCATTGAGGCATCTAAGGTGCAGTTTCATGCTGCTGTGGATTTTAATGATGTATCCTCTAGAGTCATGGCTACGTCTGTAGCTTTTCGTAGGTTGGCCTGGCTCAGGTGTACTAGCTTGTCACAGGATACCCAGACTAAGGCTATGGATTTTCCTGTGGTTGGAAATTCTCTGTTTGGGGAACAGACAGAGAATTATATGAAGAAAATGGATGAATTTAGGTGAGATATCTGAACAAACATCTTTTGAAACCAAAGTTCAGAATGGTAACTCTGGCAATGATTTTACCCTCTCTAAGGCCAGGGGACTGGCTAGCCTCCCTGGACCTCAAGGATGCCTATTTTCACGTCCTAATCAGAAGCTCCCACCGAAAGTACCTCAGATTCGAACTGCCCTCAGGTCACTACCAGTTCAGAGCAATGCCCTTTGGCCTCACCTCTGCCCCAAGGGTATTCACAAAATGTCTGGCAGTAGCAGTTGCTCATTTAAGAAGGCAAAGGATTGCTGTCTTTCCCTATCTGGACGACTGGCTCATTGTAGGCCAGTCCCCAGAACAGGTAAAATCTCACCTGCAAGTTACCCAGCAGCTGCTCACCTCCTGGGCTTCTTGCTCAATCTTCCAAAGTCAGTTCTGGAACCAGTTCAGGTGCTCACCTTCATAGGTGCAGAATTGACACAAAGCATGCCAGAGCCTTCCTACCCTTAGAGAGGGTAAGGAACTTGGTGGCTCTGGCCTCCTCCTTCACTCTGCAGGTCTCTCACCAGCAAGACACTTTGCAGCTCCTGGGGCACATGGCTGCTCCACAGCTGTAGTGCAAGGAGCAAGATTTCAGATGAGGGACATTCAGTTTCACTTGAGAGCCTTTTGGTCTCAGAGAAGAGACCCCTTTCCAAGTTGGTCCCAGTGCCCGAACCTGATCCAGGCCCTCCAGTGGTGGCAGGATCAGAGCAATTTAAGACTGGGGTCCCTTCATTCCTCTGTCTCACTCCTTGACCCTCACTACGGATGCTTCCCTCCTGGGGTGGGGAGCCCACATGGGCGACCTCTCCACTCAGGGAGTGTGGTCCCCTCAGGAATCTCTGCTCCACATCAATTTGCTGGAACTCAGAGCTGTCTTTTTAGCACTTCAAGTGTTTTCTGCATCTGTTCAGAACAAAGTGGTACAAGTCAGAACAGACAACACCACAACAATGTGGTACATCAACAAGCAGGGGGGCACTCGGTCTTCGGCCTTGTGCACCGAGGCAATGAAGTTGTGGTCTCTGGCCTATTCCTGAACACTTCCCTCATAGCAGTTCACCTTCCAGAAAGGACAATGTCCTAGCAGATGCTCTCAGCAGGATTTCCCAGGGCCATCACGAATGGTCTCTGGATCCTCAAGTACTGGGGATAGTTTTTGCCAGATGGGGCACCCCTCAGATAGATCTTTTTGCAGCCCCAGACAATCACCAACTTCCACTGTTCTGTTGCAGGCCCCCAGTGTTGGGCTCAGTCCCCCTGGATGCCTTTCTCCTAGATTGGGAAGGGAAGTTTCTTTATGCCTTTCCCCCCTTCCCTCTCCTATTCAAGGTGCTAGTCAAAATCAGATCCCAGCCTTGCAGGGTGATTCTGATTGCCCCAGATTGGGCCAGGCAGCCCTGGTACCCACTCCTTCTGTCCCTAGCAGTCCATCTTCCCCTGTGTCTCCCCAGGAATCACAACCTGTTAACCTGTGCCCAGGGGAGAGTTTGGTATCATAACCTCAAATCCCTCAACCTCAAGGCCTGGCTCTTGAGGAGTTAGAATCTGACCTTCACCTTTCTCAGGGTGTTCTTGAAATCCTAAAGGCTTCTTGGAAGCCTTCCACTAGGGCTACTTATAATTCTAAGTGGAAAAGGTTTTCCATTTGGTGTTCTGGGAAACATATTTCCCCGGAATCTGCTGATTTGCCAATTGTTTTGGACTATATGGTCCATCTTAATTCTTTGGGCCTGAGACCAGCTGCCCTGAAAGTACATTTGGCAGCTGTCTCTGCTTTTGTGTCAGTAGGAAAGCCCTCCTCTCTTTCCACTCACCCTGTATTTTCCAAGTTTTTTAAAGGATTACTTCATACTAACCCACCTTTTAGGGATCCGGCCCCTGCCTGGGACCTTAATGTTTGCATTGCCCAGTTAATGCAACCCCTTTGAACCTCTGTCTTCTGCAGAGCTTAAGTACTTAACTTGGAAAACTGTTTTCCTAGTGGCTATCACTTCTGCCAGGCGATAAGTGAGTTGCAAGCCTTGTCAGTAGAAACTAACTTTATTTCTTTCCACAGGGATAAGGTAGTCCTCAGGACTAACAGGAAGTTTTTGCCTAAGGTGGTTTCAGATTTCCATCTTAATCAATCTATCTCCCTTCCAGTGTTTTTCACTGAACATTCCTCCTCTGGCGAGAGGAGATTACACAGTTTAGATGTTAAGAGGGCCTTAAGTTACTATATAGAACGTGCCAAGGGTCACAGGTTCGAATCCCTCCAACTTTTTCTCACTTATGGTGAGGTCGGAAAAGGGAGACCTGCCACTAAGAGATCAATTACCAGGTGGATTGTCTCTTGTATCCAATTTTGTTATCAGAAACTGGGGAAAGTTCCACCCTCTGGCCTGAGGGCTCATTCTACCAGAGGTACAGCCGCGTCTCTAGCTGCTGCCAGAGACATCCCTATCTTAGAGATATGTCAAGCAGCTACCTGGAAAACGGTACACACTTTCACCAAGCATTACTCCCTGGATGTCCAGACCAGGAGAGATGCTCGGTTTGGCACAGCTGTGCTTCAGAGCCTATTCCCTAAGTAGGTTCTGTCCCTCCTCCATGGAGGTACTGCTGTGTAGTCTGCAATTGTCATAATATAGCAAGACTTCATGTTGTTTGAAGAAAAAATTACTCACCTTAGTAATGTTGTTTCTTCTAATGGAGTCTTGGTATATTATGACCTCCCCCCCAGCCTGACCCTCTCAGAACTTCTACTTGGGTATGGGGTGGGCAGCCTTGTGTGGGCGCTGGTTATGCCCATTATATGTTTTCCACCCCTTCTTGGGGTGTGGTGTTTTTATTTTATCTTATATTATTGCTTATATTATATTATTACTTCTGGTCTCCTGACTTGAGTCTTTGTGTTGGGACCAGGAATGTGTGTTAATAGTCAGGTAGCCAGTTGGCTAGTGTAGGTTACAGCTTCCACACAGACCTTAGTGAGTTTTGCTCGTAAAGATCTGACAGTTTGGGTTTGAAATAACCCAGACAGAGCTTCTCTTACCGAGCTCGAGCTCCAAGTTCCATTCTTAGAATGGGAGTTAACTCTTTCACCTCCGGAGCAGTTCTAATGGTGGGACAAACTGCAATTGTCATAATATAGCAAGACTCCATTAGAAGAAACAACATTAGTAAGGTGAGTAATTTTTTCTTCTGTCCTTAGCAGTCAATCTTCCCCGTGTCTCCCCAGGAACCACAATTTGTTAACCTGTGCCCAGGGGAGAGTTTGATATCCGAATCTCAAATCCCTCAACCTCAAGGCCTGGCTCTTGAGGAGTTAGAGTTTGCTGACCTACACCTTTCTCAAGGTGTACTCGAAATCTTGAAAGCTTCTAGGAAGCCTTCCACCAGGGCTACTTATAATTCTAAATGGAAAAGGTTTTCCATATGGTGCTCTGGGAAGCATATTTCCCCAGAATCTGCTGATTTGCCCACAGTCTTGGACTATATGGTCCATCTAAATACTTTCGGGCTGAGGCCAGCTACCCTGAAAGTGCATTTGGCAGCTGTCTCTGCTTTTATTTCAGCAGGAAAGCCCTCTTCTCTTTCTGCTCACCCTGTATTCTCCAAGTTTTTCAAGGGATTGCTTCACACCAACCCTCCATTCAGGGACCCTGCTCCTGCCTGGGATCTTAATGTTTGCATTGCTCAGCTGATGCAACCCTCCTTTGAACCTTTGTCTTCAGCAGAGCTTAAGTACTTGATTTGGAAAACTGTGTTTCTAGTAGCCATCACTTCTGCCAGGCGAATAAGTGAATTACAAGCTTTGTCAGTGGAGCCTGATTTTATCTCCTTTCACAGAGACGAGGTAGTCCTCAGGACTAACAGGAAGTTCTTGCCTAAGGTGGTTTCAGATTTCCACCTTAATCAATCTGTATCTCTTCCAGTGTACTTCACTGACCATTCCTCCTCTGGCGAGAGGAGGCTGCACAGTTTAGATGTGAAGAGAGCCCTTAGTTACTACATAGAGCGTACCAAGGGTCACAGGTTTGACTCCCTCCAACTATTCCTCACTTATGGTGAGGTTGGGAAAGGGAAACCTGCCACTAAAAGATCCATTGCAAGGTGGATTGTCTCTTGTATCCAATTTTGCTATCAAAAACTGGGTAAGGTTCCCCCTTCAGGCCTGAGGGCTCACTCTACCAGAGGTACAGCTGTGTCCCTAGCTGCTGCCAGGGACATCCCTACCTTAGAGATATGTCAAGCAGCTACCTGGAAAACAGTACACACTTTCACCAAGCATTACTCCCTGGACATCCAGGCTAGGAGGGATGCTCGGTTTGGCACAGCTGTGCTTCAGAACCTATTTCCTAAGTAGGTTCTGTCCCTCCTCCATGGAGGTACTGCTGTGTTGTCTGCATATGTCATAATATAGCAAGACTTCATGTTGTTTGAAGAAAAAATTACTCACCTTAGTAATGTTGTTTCTTCTAATGGAGTCTTGCTATATTATGACCTCCCTCCTGCCTGCCCCTCTCAGAACCTCTACTCTTGGGATGTGGGTGGGCAGTCCAGTGTTGGCACTTAATGATGCCCACCTTGTGTTCTCCACCCCTCCTTTTTGGGGTGTTTGGGTGTTGTATTTTATCTTATTTTCTGGGTCCTCTGACTTGAGTCTTGGTTTTGGGACCAGAAAAATGTGTTAATATTTTAGTTGCCAGTTGGCTAGTGTAGGTTTACAGCTTCCACACAGAACCTTAGTGAGTTTTGCTCGTAAAGATCTGACAGTTTCAGTTTGAAGATCAACAGACAGAGTTTTTTCAACCGAGCTCGCGCTCCAGATTCCATGCCTGGCATGGAAGTTAACTCTTTCACCTCCGGAGCAGTTCTAAGGCTGAGACAAACTGCATATGTCATAATATAGCAAGACTCCATTAGAAGAAGCAACATTACTAAGGTGAGTTATTTCACTATAAATACCACCAACAGCTTAATCTGGTTTCAAAGTCAGTTGGCATTCATCTGTATCCCCCTCCCCCGGGTCGTGCCTGAAAATAGGCAGGATTTGTCTAGTGCACTTACCCGGTCAACAAAAGCTAAATAAATAAATAAAATATTTTTTTCTTCCTGGCCATCTGAATTCTCAAGGCCAATGGACATAGTCTCCAGCTATCAACTCACCTGATGAGGGCAGATTGTCAGACTCTGACAGCGATTCAGTTCCCTCTGGCTCTGACTTTGAGTCCCCTACTCCGGAAGACCATGGACCGAAAGAATCTCTCAAATCCCCACCTGAGGACCCTTCCTTTTTGGAGCTCCTCAGGAAGATCCAAGCAGCATACGACTGGCGTACGGTCGCCCAGGATCCACCGCAAGACATAAATTAGTGTCAGAGACTTGATTAGCGGTCTTCGCTAATCAAAGTAAGAAATGATTAGCAATTGGCCGAAGTTGATTAGCAATTACCAAAAATTTATATTTTTGCTCAAAACCCCATAAAATGTACTTATCTTGCTCTATATTGATAACATACACATTTACACATTTTTTCTGGGATGGATACTGTTTCATTTAGCCTTTTCCAGAGAAATACAGCAATTGTGCAGCAGCACACATATATTCAAGATCCGAGATAGGATGTCTGTGAGAGCAGACCGTGAATATTCGTGAGCGTGAATTCATGAGCGTGATTCATCGTGAGTTTGACAAATTAATGAACTCCTGCCCCAGTGTAAAAACTGGGACTGTAACTCTCAGAGTCTCTTAAATGTTCACTGCAGATGCAGGGCACACAACGCAACAGGGCAGAATAAATATTGGGCAGAGTACAGATCATCTCTGCAAAAGCAGGGCACATTAACTTAGTCTTATTCTGTTCCCAAATGTTCACTGAAGATGAAGCAGGGCACATTAAATAAATTCTGGTTTCCACAATTTCTGCAAAGCAGGGCACAATACTAGGTCTTTTTTTCTGTTCCCAAATTGTTCACTGCATGTGGGCACACAACTAGCAGGGCACACAGATCTCTGCAAAAGCAGGGCACATTAACTTAGTGTTATTCTGTTCCCAAATAATGTTCACTGCAGACGAAGGGCACATAGGCAGGGCACATTAATTGAGTTATGGTTCCCCTAATCCCTGCAAAGCAGGGCACATTTTACTTAGTCTTTTTTTTCTGTTCCCAAATTCACTGCAAAGTCAAGAACAGGGCACACAACTTTACTAGCAGGGCACATTACTTTTGGTTATGGAAATCTCAGCAGGCAGGGCTGCTTACTTAGTCTTATCTGTTCCCAAATGTTCACCGCAAAGATGCAGGGCACACAACATAGTAGCAGGGCACATTAAGTTCTGGATCCCCCACAGTCTCTGCAAAACAGGGCACATAGTCTTTATTCTGTTCTGAAGTGCAGTTGTTCACTGTTTGTTCCCAAATTCACTGCAAGCAGGGCACAAACTTAAAGTTCATGGGAGGGTGACTCTTACATTCCTTTGTTCTCCCACCACCCACAGTCCAGGTCTAGGTCTTGCCCGTTCATTGCCATTATGCAGTCCCCACATCTGTGCCCTGAAGTCTCTGTGCCCCTCTTCCCTCCTCCAGCTCCCTGACCAAATGAACATTTTTTACCTGTTTTGCTGCTGAGCTACCTGATTCTGCTGCGCTCCTGCTCTCCTCTTGATGTGCCTGTCCTTCTTTCTCACCTCATGATGCAGCCACCTGCTCTCCACTCTGTCCAGATCGCCCCATGCCTTGTCGTGGTCTTGGCCAGGCCTTCTCCCTCCGGCTTCTCCTCAGTGCGGCCACCACTCCTCCCGGCTCTGGCTTGTGTCTGACCACCTGCAAAACAAAAAGACACAATTAGTTAACCGGACAACGGCGGAACGATGATTAAAAAAAAAAAAAATTTAAATAAAGAAAACTCATCGTTGGACTCCCGCTCAACTTCCCAGTGCCTGCTTCCTCTTCTGGGTGCGCTGCAAAAGGACTCGGTCGCGTTTCTCCTGTGTGGAGACTGGGTGGCGGGGGGACAGAAGCATCACTGGACCAATCAGGGATCAGCTCCGGGTTCCTGGAGCGGGGTGTGGAGGAGGAGGGCAAAAAATGGATACCAGGACAAAAACAAATTAAAGTAACAGTGCCCAATAAGGCACTTTTACAGGACCCAGGACCAACTGGCAATGATTAGCAATGACTGCTAATCATTGCCAGATTTGACTTGCGTTTTACCGATCTTGTGTCACAAATTGCGATGCGAACCCACTTATTTTATGCCTTGCATAGGGACAGAGATTGGCTGCACACCTTGATTTGGCAGATACCTTACCAACCCTCATTCTGCCCTGGACAGAGCCACATGAGGATTTGGCCACAACAATTCGGAAACAACCTTCCTCCCTGGCTCCAGTGGCCAGGAAGGCGAACAGAATTTGCCAGACCCCAGAGGGCAAGAACCACCTTAGCCTCCATCTCTAGGCTGACTCAGCAGACATCAGCGCGGCCCATGACAGATCTGCAAAACCTAAGCACTTTAGTGCTTCTCCTTCTGACAGAGAGTCTAAGGTTCTCGACCAGTACGAGAAAAAGATCTATTCTTCTTCCACAGTGGGGATTAGGGCATTAAATTATGTCGCCCACATCGGGGATTGCCAAAAATCAGTCTTTGGACAGCTGGAGTCCAAGATAGACTCCATCCAAGACTCAACCTTGAAAGGAGAAATGGCAGATCTAGTCAGGTCGGCTAGATCTGTATGCAGAAATATGTTAAGAGCTACCTATGATGCGGTAGATGCTGTTGGTAGAGGCTTGATGTCAGCCATCAGCCTCTGATGCCACACCTGGCTGAGGATCTCAGGCCTGGCACCTGAAGTACTGACAGCCATACAGGATGCCTCCTTTAGAGTCTAGAGTCTTAGTTCGGTTTTGGGGGAGATGTCAAGGACATCATAACTGATTTGCAGGACAAGGGCAAAGCCTTGTGCTCTGTGCAATTTATGTAAAAGCCACCCCAGAAATAAAAGCAGCCATTTCGGAGACAACCGCAAAACTGACGCCAAAACAAACGTCGGGTGCCTTTGGCTGGTAGAACTCAGGCCCCCGGCCAATCTCAAAGGCCTCGGCGCTGCAGCCCCCTTCCTGCCCACTACCTCCTGACTCTCTTATCCTCCCGCCTCCACTGGATCGCTTTCCAGAGGAACCGGTAGGGGGAAGGTTCTCCCTCCACCTTCCGGAGTGGGAGAAAATCACAACAGATTCATGGGTGCTGCAATTGGTGGCAAAAGGTCACACAATAGAATTCACAGAGAGATCACCAAAAAATCCCCCAGGTCACTCATTCTACCCACTTCATCACATATCCTTGGTAAGAGAGGAAATAAACTCCCTAATGGCAAAGGCAGCAATAGAGCCAGTTCCAAAACAACATCAAGGGAGCGGGTAGTATTCGTACTTCTTCCTGGTACCCAAGAAGACAGAAGCTCTTGAACCCATTCTCGATCTGAGTTCCCTGAACCTCTGTGTGGAATACAGAAGGTCCAGAATGTCGTTTCTTCCCAGCCTACTTCCTCTGTTACAGAAGGGTCATTGGCTCTGCGCTTTGGACATGCAGTATACCTACCTGCATATCCCGGTTTTTCAGCCACACCGCAAATTCCTCTGTTTTCCTTTTCAGAGAGAGCATTTTCAGTTCAAAGCTCTTCCCTTTGGCTTTTCGTTGGCACCCAGAGCATTCACAAAGTTTCTTGCGGTGGTAGCAGCCTTTCTATGTAGACCAGAGGTATAAGTATTCCCATACCTCGATGATTGGCTGATTTTTAGCTCCACTGAGAGGTACTCTGGCCAACTGTTTGGCCCTTACTTACCCTTGATGTTTTTCAATGAGTGGGCATTACAGTCAGCCATGTCACATCTCACCTTTTTCCTACCCAACAGCTCCAATTTATTGGAACAGTATTGGACACAGTCCAGGGCAAGGCCTTCCTGCTGCAGGACAGGATGGCAACATTACAGCAACAGGCATGCCTGGTAGCATTGCAGAGGAGGATACCAGACAGGTCAATCCTTCAGCTGCTCGGGCTCATGGCTGCGGCCATCCCTTTGGTCCCCTTAGCCAGACTACACATGAGATTCTCTCAGTGGACCCTCAGAGTGCAATGGGATCAGAGATCAGACCATCTAAACCACGAGATCCTGGTCTCAGAATTGATGGCTCGGGACTTTTTGTGGTTGCAAAACCAGGACAACCTCTCCAAGGGTGTCCCATTCCACTCAGGCATTCCTTCCCAAACCCTGCCGATGACTGTCTCAGGCCTGGGATGGAGAGCGCACCTGGGAAACCACAAGACACAGGGTCCTTGGTCCCACAACAAACTGTCCCTTCATACCAGTGTACTCTAGATGAGGGCAGTGTTGAACTCCCTAAAGGCTTTCCAGCACCTCATCCAACTGGGTCAACTCATGATTCAGACAGACGTGCGTAGTCTATATGGCACCTACTGACATAGCTGCTGCATGTTTCGTGGGTGTCCCTGAAGGTAGCACAAATTCTGGTGGCGGTGAGAAAGCCTTCCACTAGAGCCTTTTATGCCATGAAATGGCAAAGGTTTTCTATATGGGCAGACTTGAATGGGCTAGAACCCTTCTCCTGTTCAGTCACACAGGTCTTAGATTACATGCTGCATCTCTACGATCTGGGTCTTTATTACTCGACTTTGAAAGTCCATTTATCTGCCATTTCTGCCTACCACATCCCTGTGGGAAGCAAGACTCTGGCCCAGCTGGAGGTATCCAGAACCTTCTTAAAGGGGATCCTCCATTTAAAACCACCAGTATGGAGCCCGGCTCCACCCTGGGACTTGAATTTCATCCTAAAGAAACTCACATTGCCTCCTTTCGAGTCAGCAGTGAGTTCTGACATGTGCTGCCTTTCCTGGAAAGTGCTCTTCCTAATGGCCATCACTTCAGCTCGAAGGATTTCCGAGCTTCGGGCCCTAATGTGTAAGATACCTTACTTTATTTTTCACCGAGACTGGGTGGCTCTATGACTCAATCTGAAGTTCTTACTTAAGGTGGTATCAGAATCCACTGTGAACCAGTCACATGACTTGCCAGTGTACTACCCAGAGCACTCCAACTGGGGTGAGGCACTTCTGCACATTCTGGATGTACACAGAATTCTTCAGTACTACACGAACAGGATGAAGCCTGTTTCACGTGCACCCAAAAGAGAGGGCACTGCTGTTTCTAAACAGTGTTTGTCCAGATGGTTGGCAAACTGCATTACCTGCTGTTACAAGAAGTACAACAAACCCCTTCTGGGGGTCTGGGGGGAGGTCAAAGGACATTCAGCCAGAGGCATGACTGCTTCTGCTGCTTGTTTCAGGAACGTTTCAGCTGCAGACATTTGCGCGGCTGCAACCTGGAGTTCTGTACATACCTTTACCAAACAGTACAGTTTGGACATTGCTTCAAGGCACAGAGCAGGCTTCTGCCTTGCTGTTACTGCAGTGACTCTTATCATGAATACTTTGCTTTTTCTGCAAACCCGTTCCTACCTCCCATTTCTCAGACTTGTCTCCGGTTACTGCGTGGGACTCAGTCCTATTTGTGAGTACCTACTGCAAGAGCCCTCTCGGAGTAAGATAGTACAGTTACGTAAGAACTTACTGTAACAGTAGATATTCGAGAGGGGCTCTTGCTGTAGGTACTGTTTTCCCTCCCACCTAACCCCTGGGTTTCTTCTACTCCTTCTCCTGTAATTGCTTTTAGCTCCAGGAGCTCACTTCTTCTCTCCTGTCGCACCTTTCTAGATCTCCAGCAGGAGAACTGGAGGACGGGCGTAGGGACCACTCCCTATACAGCTCCACACTAATATCGGTCACGTGAAGTCGGGGGCAGTCCCCCGCCAGACATTGCTAGCTTGAAGATGTCCATGTGGTCCTGGCACCTGGAGGCTTAGTCCTATGGGAGTACCTACTGCAAGAGCCTCTCTCGATGATCTACTGTTAAGCTAAGTTCTTACATAACTGTACTTTAGCATGTTCCCCTCTAGCGTTTTCAGCACAGTTGGTGGTAACAACTGCAGAGAACATTAGCAGCAAAGATACTGCAAGAAATTAAAAGATTAGTTGAGCCTCCCAGCTATTGGGGAATTCCTTTTAATGGAACAACAGTGTTAAAGTGGCAGACCAGCTGTTTAGAGGGAACAGTAGATCTCACTTCGAGATAGAGCTCCTGCACCAGGTAATAACTGTTAGGACTATGCTGCCAGGCACTAGGACCCTACAGAAAATTTTAGCTAGCAGTCCAAGACGGGGGGCTGCCCCCGATGTCATCCCCGGTATATAGGAGGCGGTCCACTGGCGCCACCCCAGTTCTTTTCCTTCCATTCTCCCTGCATTTTGGCTCTACAGACACCTCCTGCTACCGTTGACCGCCTTTTTTCTTGACGCTCTGGAAAGTTCAACTCTTCGAGTTTATTGAGCGCCTCTTTGTCTCTCAAGTCTTCCACTGCTACACCATGGCATAAGACAAAGTGTGCGTGTGGCAAACAAATTCCAGCTAAAGACGGCTATTTGGCTTGTCTCCAGTGCCTGGGACTGCAGCACAAGCCGGACGGCTACCCGCACTGCCTCAACTTTAAGAAGCGTACCGGCATGCGCTGCCTGAAGATGCTCAAGGCTCATCTGCTGGAAGAACAAGTGGCTGTGATGTAAAAATCGTACTCTGTGTACAGCGCTTCTTTGTCTTCCACCCACGGCGCCTCTGTAAGGAGAAGTGATGCTAGAAGCATCACGGGACAGATAAGGTTAAGTGCAGGTTAGACTTCGTGGTCCCGTTCCTGCACAAGAGCTCCAAGGCCTCCAGCTGGAGGTCGGATTCTGCTCCCCCCCAGCTGCTAACCCTCGCAGGGATTTCGACCGCTAAACCCTCTGCCTCTACCCAGACGTCAAGCAGAGGTTTGGAACAGGGGCCTTCCCAGGTTCTCTCTGCAGTGTCTCTGGCCATCAGATCCCACAAACATACCCTAGGGTCTAGGGCCGAGGACTTGGCCTCTGCTACTTCTACTTCGATGGGTGTCCATATGGGCCCCGCCGTCGGTAAGGTCTCGTCCTCTGGTTCCAACCACAACAGGCGCTAGGGTCGCGAACACATCAAGGAAGTACCCTCTGCACCTAAACTGTCGTTGGCTGTCCTGTCAGACCAGTGACAGCCCCTCGTGTAATCTGCCTCCATCACTCTGGAGTCAGACCAGACATGGATCTCCAAGCTGTAGTCCGCCTCGCTGAAGTGGAATGGGACTCCGCCATGGGACCTGATGACCACCGATCTGACGTCAGGCCCCACTAAGCTTGTGACCACAGGGCTTGACACTCAGTCATCGGCTAAGGCCAAAGTGTCTGACTCTGAGGTGGAGGACCAGACGCCAGGTGATTTATCCATTGGTCGGACCCCAAAAGCCCCTCAGGCGCCAACCCCTTCGAGATCCACTAACCACACGTTATCCAGCTGTCAGGCTCCATGATCCGATTAGCAGAAGCAGGAACACTCTTTTCAAACAACATGAAGTCTTGCTGTATTCTGACCATTGCAGTGATATCAAACATTTGAACTGCCCTGGAGAGGAAAGAGTTAACTTTCCATGCAAGGCATGGAACGCTGAGCTCGAGCTCGGTTGAGACTCTTGTCTGTTGTTGTTTGAACCCAAACCGCCAGATTCTTTACTCCGCCTCTCTGCATAGTCGCTCCGGAGATTTCTCCTTCGCTCAGTTCAGTTTAGTCGGTTAAAGTGTCGTTTTCCTCGGTTCAATCGAATTTCTTCTTCTAATCTGTCGGTTCAGTCTCTGTCTGTGATACCGTGAGTACTAGATAGGTTTATTATTATTAGTTTCTGTGTGGAACTTGTAAACATTGGATTGGTTCGGTTTGAACTGATCAGGTTTGTAAAAAAAAAAAGGTTTGTTCTGCTTTTTAGAGTGTGGTTACTGGTCCTTATCGGTTCTAAAAAAAAAAAACGGATTTCATTACGATTTTTTTCACGACTGAACACGTGTCAGGAACCGATAGGGTGTCTTGCCTGATGGATTGCCGAAAAGGGTAAGTTTGGTTAGGACTGGCTGCCTCTGAGAAACCCAAGAGAAAACTGGCCCACTGGGTTTCAACATTGTAGTGTGTGTGGGGAAGCCTTTGCTAAGGCTGACCCCCACACCATCTGTGTTTATTGTCTGGGGTTTGACCACCTCGATTCAGACTGCCAGATTTGCAAAAGTTTTCCCACAGCTACCTTGGAAAAGAGAGTAGGTAGGCTAAGGGAAAGGGAGGCCAAGAAATCCGCTGACCTGGATGGCCTTCTGACCAAGGCGAGACTTCTTCGGGAAAAGGAGAACAAACTCTGAGGAGTCTGTTCCAGTTAAAAGAAAAAGAAGGGATAAGTCAGCCAGTTCGGATCCACAAGTTCTTTCAAACAACATGAAGTCTTGCTATATTGTGACAGTAGCAGTTTGTCCCACCACTAGAACTGCACCGGAGGTGAAATGGTTAACACCATTCCAAAATAGAACTTTGAGCACGAGCTCTAAGAAGCAGCTCTATCTGTGTAATTTCAAACCTGAACTGTCAGATTCTTTACTCCGCCTCAGTGAACAGTCGCTCCGGAGATTTCTCCTGCTGCTCGGTTCATTTCTCGGTTTAAACAGTGTTTTCTCGGTTCGATTCAACCGAGAATAGTTTTATTTTAACCGCAAAACCGTTCGGTTCAAGCTCTGTCTGTGGTAATCGTAAGTAAATTAAAGGTTTTTTTCTGTGTGGAACTTGTAAGTTTATCGGTTCGGTTTTGAACCGATCAGCTGGGTTTAAAACTTATTTACTTTAAAGTTTAACATTTTAGAGTGCGGTTCCTGGTTCTTATCGGTTCTAACAAAAAAACAGATTTTATTACGTTTTTTTCCAATACCCGTGACACGGTTAGGAACCAATAAGGGTGTCTTGCCTGGCACTGCCGTTTAAAGCTGGCATTATGTCTGAGAAACCCAAAAGAAAAACCGGGCCCACTGGGTTTCAACACTGTGATGTCTGTGGGGAAGTCTTTGCCAAGGCTGACCCACACACCACATGTGTCTATTGTCTGGGGTTTGACCACCTCCAGTCAGACTGCTAGACATGTAAGAATTTCCCTGCAGCCACCCTGGAAAAGAGATTGGGCAGGCTCAGGGAACGAGAGGCCAAAAAAAGTCCGCTGACCCGGATGGCCAGCCCGGTTCGGAGGGAGTGCCCTCTGACCAGGGCGAGACTTCCTCGGGCAAAAGAAATGCTGGTTCTGAGGAACCAATTCCAGTAAAGAAAACAAGAAAGTCAGCAGGTTTGGAGTCCAAAACCCCTTCTCCAACTGCTGCAGCGATAGCAAAAGCCATACAAATTGTCCAGTCACTGTCTCAGGTTCCGTCCGAACCGCCACTATCTGGCAAAAGGTCGGTTCGTCCGGTTCCAGTGGTTCAGGAATATGATGTTGAGGAATTTTATGAACCAGAGGAGGGGGAGGATGATTATGAACAGTATGAATGTGGCTGGGAAGGTCTGGGTGTGCCCATTGAACCGGACATTTCCTCAGACAGACCTTTAGAATCTCCCCCTATGCTATCTGAGTCCCCATCTCATTTTATGTTTTACAAAAAAGTTGCTGAAACCCTCCAGCTTCCCTTGGAAGAAGCTGTGGATGAGCAAGAGGAGCCTGATTTTGTAGAAATGATGGATATTCCAGAGTCTAGGAGATTGTCTATTCCTTTGCATAAGTCTTTTAGGAAGCAAACAATACAAATTTTAAAAGCTCCTAATTCTGTGCCTCCTGTAGATAAAAAGATGGACAGAAGGTACACATTGTCAGGTCCTGATACAGAATTCCTTTCTCAGCAATGCAGTCATGTTGGGGTAGTTCAGGCTGCAGCCTGTGATAAAGCTAATATCCCCCCCTGGCTTCACATCCTCCTGACAAGGATTCCAGGAAGATTGATGCCATGGCGAAAAAACAGTATATGGCAGCCTCTCTGGGACTCAGGAAAGCAAATTATATGGCTTATGTAGCTAGGTATCAGAAATCTAGATGGGATACTGTTATGGAATTAGCCAACATGCCCATGGCCAGCTGGCTAGCGAACTAGAACAGGTGGCTGCTGATGGCATTGAGGCTTCTAAGGTACAGTTTCATGCTGCTGTGTATGTTAATGATGTTTCCTCTAGGGTCATGGCCACATCTGTAGCTTTTCGTAGGTTGGCCTTGGCTCAGGTGCTACCTGTCACAGGATACCCAGACTAAGGCTATGGATTTTCCTGTGGGGAAATTTCTGTTTGGGGAGCAGACAGAGAATTACATGAAAAGATGGATGAATATAGGACTACTTACAAAGTTCCCAAGCTAAGGGCGGCAAGCCACTCCTCAGAGGCATACCCCCAGGGGTAGGGGTAGGCCTTTTCACAAGCCTTTTACCAGACTCAGGCCTCCTCTGCCCATGCGCTCAGTGGGGCTTCTTCAGAGGCAGAGGCAGACGAGGTGGGCAGGCCTGCTCCCACCCCTCAGCCCAAAGTCTTACAAGCAGGCACCCTGATGGGGTGCCCAGGCCGAGTCTCCTTTACCGTAGGGGGCAGGCTGGCTTACTTCAGTCAGAACTAGGCTTTTAACCTCAGACAAGTGGGTTCTGGAAGTAGTAAGCCAGGGTCTGGTTCTCAGCTTCAAAAGTTTCCCAAGTTGAGAACCAGACTTTTCTACTCGAAGTGCTTCAGAGACCTTTGCTCTGGAAGCAGAGGTCTCAACCCTGTTGGCTCTCAGAGCAGTGGAAAGGGTTCCTCCCCTGCACCAGGGCAGGGGTCTGTATTCCAGATACTTCCTTACCCCAAAAGACAGGAGAATGGCGGCCCATATTAGATCTTAGATATCTGAACAAGCATCTTTTGAAACCAAAGTTCAAAATGGTAACTCTGGCAATGATTTTACCCTCCCTAAGGCCAGGGGACTGGTTATCCTCCCTGGACCTCAAGGATGCCTATTTCCACGTCCTAATCAGAAGCTCCCATCGAAAGTACCTCAGATTCGAACTACCTTCAGGTCATTACCAGTTCAGAGCAATGCTCTTCGGCCTTACCTCTGCCCCAGGGGTATTCACAAAGTGTCTAGCAGTGGCAGTGGCTCACTTAAGGAGGCAAAGGATTGCTGTTTTTCCTTATCTAGACGATTGGCTCATTGTAGGCCAGTCCCCAGAACAGGTAAAATCTCACCTGCAAGTTACCCAGCAGCTTCTCATCTCCCTGGGCTTTCTGCTAAATCTACCAAAGTCAGTTCTGGAACCAGTCCAGGTACTCACCTTTATAGGGGCAGAGTTGGACACAAAGCTAGCCAGAGCTTTTCTTCCCTTAGAAAGGGTGACAAATTTAGTGACTCTGGCCTCCTCCTTCACCCTGCAGGTCTCTCGACCAGCAAGACACTTTCTGCAGCTCCTGGGACACATGGCTGCATCCACAGCTGTTGTGCAGGGAGCAAGATTTCAGATGAGAGACATTCAGTTTCACTTGAGAACCTATTGGTCTCAGAGAAGAGACCCCCCTTTCCAAGTTGGTCCCAGTGACTGAACCTTGATCCAGGTCCTCCAGTGGAGGCAGGATCAGAGCAATTTAAGATTGGGGGTCCCCTTCATTCCCCCTGCTCACAATTTGACTCTCACTACAGATGCTTCCCTTCTGGGTTGGGGAGCCCACATGGGTGACCTTTCCACTCAGGGAGTGTGGTCCCCCCGGGAATCTCTGCTCCACATCAATTTGCTGGAACTCAGAGCTGTCTTTTTAGCTCTTCAAGCATTTTCTGCATCTGTCCACAACAAGGTGATACAAGTCAGAACAGACAACACCACAACAATGTGGTACATCAACAAACAGGGGGGCACTCGGTCTTCGGCCTTGTGCACCGAGGCAATGAAGTTGTGGTCTCTGGCCTATTCCCTGAACACTTCCTCATAGCAGTTCATCTTCCAGGAAGGACAATGTCCTAGCGGATGCCTCGTCAGTAGGATTTCCCAGGGCCATCACAAATGGTCCCTGGATCTTCAAGTGCTGGGATAGTCTTGCCAGATGGGGCACCCTCAGATCTTTGCAGCCCCAGACAATCACAAACTTCCTCTGTTCTGTTGCAGGCCCAGTGTTGGGCTCAGTCCCCTGGATGCCCTTCTTCTGGATTGGGAGGGAAGTTTCTTTATGCTTTCCCTCCCTTCCTCTCCTTTCAAAGTATTAGTCAAAATCAGATCTCAGCCTTGCAGGGTGATTCTGATTGCCCCGGATTGGGCCAGGCAGCCCTGGTACCCACTCCTTCTGTCACTGACAATCCATCTTCCCCTTTGCCTCCCCAGGATTCACAACCTGTTAACTTGTGCCCAGGGAAGGGTTTGGTATCCAGACCTCAAATCCCTCAACCTCAAGGCCTGGCTCTTGAGGAGTTAGAGTTTGCTGATTTACACCTCTCTCAAGGTGTTCTTGAAATCCTAAAGGCTTCCAGAAAGCCTTCCACTAGGGCTACTTATAGTTCTAAATGGAAAAGGTTTTCCATTTGGTGTGCTGGGAAAAATATTTCCCCAGAATCTGCTGATTTGCCCATTGTATTAGATTACATGGTCCATCTTAATTCCTTGGGTCTCAGGACCAGCTACCCTGAGAGTCCATTTGGCAGCTATATCTGCTTTTGTGTCAGCAGGAAAGTCATCCCTCTTCCACTCACCCTGTGTTTTCCAAGTTTTTTAAGGGGATTACGACCATACTAATCCACCTTTTTCGGGAACCGCCCCTGCCTGTGACCTTACGTTTGTATTGCCCAGTTAATGCAACTTTTGAACCTCTGTTTTCTGCAGAGCTTAAGTATCTAACTTGGAAAACTGTTTTTCTGTGGCTATCACTTCTGCTAGACGATAAGTGAGTTGCAAGCCTTGTCAGTGGAAACTGACTTTATTTCTTTCCACAGGGATAAGGTAGTCCTTAGGACTAATAGGAAGTTTTAGCTAAGGTGGTTTCAGATTTCCATCTTAACCAATCTATCTCACTTCCAGTATTTTCACTGATCACTCCTCTTCTGGTGAGAGGAGGTTGCACAGCCTGGATGTTAAGAGAGTCTTAGTTACTATATATAGCGTACCAAAGGTCACAGGTTCGAATCCTCCAACTTTTCTTCCTACCTATGGTGAAGTTGGGAAAGGCAAACCTGCCACTAAGAGATCAGTTGCCAGGTGGATTGTCTCTTGTATCCAATTTGTTATCAGAAACTGGGCAGAGATCCCCCTCTGGCTTGAGGGCTCATTCTACCAGGGGTACAGCTGCGTCTCTAGCTGCTGCCAGAGACATCCCTATATTAGAGATATGCCAGGCTGCTACTTGGAAAAGCGGTACACTTTTACCAGAGCATTACTCCCTGGATGTCCAGGCCAGGAGAGATGCTAGGTTTAGCACACGCTGTTCTTCAGAGCCTATTCCTAAGTAGGTTCTGCCCTCCTCCATGGAGGTACTGCTGTGTAGTCTGCTACTGTCATAATATAGCAAGACTTCATGTTGTTTGAAGAAAAATTACTCACCTTAGTAATGTTGTTTCTTCTAATGGAGTCTTCTATTATTATGACCTCCCAGCCTCGCCCTCTCAGAACTTCTACTTGAGTGGGGTGCGGGCAACTTGGTGTGGGCACTATTTTATGCCTTTTAGCGTTTCTCCTTTTGGGAGTTTGGGGTGTGTGTTTTATTATACTGTTGTTTTATTCTCATGTTGTTAGAATTGTGTTAGTAGTTCTGGTCCCTGACTTGAGTCTTGGGTGTTGGGACCAGCAATGGTTGTTAATATTTAGGTAGCCATTTGGCTAGTGTAGGTTACAGCTTCCACACAGACCTTAGTGAGTTTTTTGCTCTAGAAGATCTGACAGTTCAGGTTTGAAATTACACAGATAGAGCTGCTTCTTAGAGCTCGTGCTCAAAGTTCTGTTTTGGAATGGTGTTAACCATTTCACCTCCGGAGCAGTTCTAGTGGTGGGACAAACTGCTACTGTCATAATATAGCAAGACTCCATTAGAAGAAACAACATTACTAAGGTGAGTAATTTTTTCTTCTCTGACCGCGGATGAAATAGCCAAAGCGATAAGGATTATTCAATCACTAACTCCGTTTCCGACCGAACCGGCACCATCGTTTAGGGGCTCGGTTCAGTTGGTTCACCCGGTTCCGGATTATAATTTAGAGGATTTTTATGAACCGGAGGAGGGAGAGTATGAGGATAGTGATGGTGATTATGAAAGTCTGGATGCGCCCATTGACCCGGACATCTACCCAGACAGACCTTCAGATGTTTCTCCTCCTAGGCTTTCTGACTCCCCTTCCCACTTTATGTTTTACAAAAAAGTGGCTGAAATGCTCCAGCTTCCTATGGAGGAAGCAGTAGAGGATCAGGAGGAGCCCGATTATGTTGAGATGATGGACATCCCAGAGTCCAGGAGACTGTCTGTTCCCCTCCATAAGTCTTTTGGGAAACAGACATTTAAAATTTTAAAGACTCCTAATTCCATACCTCCTGTGGACAGAAGAATGGACAAGAGGTATACTGTTTCAGGCTCAGATATGGAGTTCCTTTCCCAGCAATGCAGCCATGTTGGGGTAGTGCAGGCTGCTGCTTGTAATAAGGCAAATATACCCTTGGCTTCACACCCCCCGGATAAGTACTCCAGGAGGATTGATGCCATGGCAAAGAAACAGTACATGGCAGCATCTTTGGGACTCAGGCAGGCTAATTATATGGCCTACACAGCTAGATACCAGAAGTCTAGATGGGACACTGTGATGGCTCTAGCTAAACAGGTCCTTGACCAGCTTGCCAAGGAGCTGGAGCAGGTGGCTGCAGATGGTATTGAGGCATCCAAGGTGCAATTTCATGCTGCTGTGGACTCCAGTGATGTTTCGTCTACAGTCATGGCTACATCTGTGGCCCTTCATAGGATGGCTTGGCTCAGATGTGCTAGCCTGTCACAGGATACCCAGACTAAGGCCATGGATTTTCCTATTATTGGTAATTCTCTGTTTGGGGAGCAGACAGAGAACTACATGAAGAAAATGGATGGGTACAGGACCACCTATAGGAGTGCTCAGGCCAAGGAAAGGCAAGCCACTCCCCAGAGGCATCATTCCAGGGGTAGGGGTAGACCTTTTCATAGGCCTTTCTGCCAAGCCCAGGCCTCCTTTTCCGCCTTTGCTCAGAGGGGGGTTCTTCAGAGGGAGAGACAGACGGGGTATAAGCAGGCCTGCTTCCACCCCTCAGCCTAAAGCCCCTGCCAAACAGGCACCCTGATGGGTTTGCCCGGGCCGATTTTCCACTACCCATAGGGGCAAGCTGGCTTACTTTGTCTAGGACTGGATGTCTTTAACATCAGACAAATGGGTCCTGGAAGTAGTAAGCCAGGGACTGGTTCTCAGCTTCAAACAATTTCCCAAGATGAGAACCAGATCCTGTCCACCTGCAAATCCTTCAGAGGCACTTGCACTAGAGGCAGTGGTCTCTTCCTTCTTGGCTCTCAGAGCCATAGAAAGGGTTCCACCACTACAAAGGGGAAAAGGATTGTACTCCAGGTACTTCCTAACCCCCAAAAAGACAGGAGAATGGCAGCCCATCCTGGATCTCAGATATTTAAACAAGCACCTTTTAAAGCCAAAGTTCAAAATGGTGACTCTGGGAAAAATTCTACCCTCTCTAAGGCCAGGGGACTGGCTAGTCTCCCTGGACCTCAAGGATGCCTATTTCCACATTCTCATCAGATGCTCCCACAGAAAGTACCTCAGGTTCGAGTTGCCTTCAGGCCACTATCAATTCAGAGCAATGCCCTTTGGCCTAACATCAGCTCCAAGGGTGTTCACAAAATGCCTGGCAGTAGTGGTTGCTTTCCTAAGGAGAAAAAAGCATCTCCATCTTTCCATACCTGGATGACTGGCTCATAGTGGGTCAGTCTCCAGACCAAGTCAAGTCACACCTACAGATAACTCAGCAACTGCTCACTTCTCTAGGATTCCTCCTAAATCTTTGTCAGTTCTAGAGCCAGTGCAGCTCCTTACCTTCATAGGGGCAGAGCTGGATACAATAAGGGCAAGAGACTTCCTTCCCCCAGGACAGGGCAAGGACCCTTGTGACACTGGCCTCTTCATTCACTCTTCAGGTGTCTCGACCAGCAAGGCATTTTCTGCAGCTCCTGGGCCACATGACTGCCTCTACAGCAGTGGTCCAAGGAGTAAGATTTCAGATGAGGGACATTCAGTTCCACTTAAGAGCCTTCTGGTCCCAGAGAAAGGATTCTCTGACCAAGCTAATCCCAGTGACTCGAACCCTGATTCAGGCTTTGCAGTGGTGGCAGGATCAGGACAACCTTAGGCAAGGAGATCCCTTTGTCACTCAGTCTCATTCTCTAATCCTTACCACAGATGCCTCCCTCTTGGGCTGGGGAGCCCACTTGGGGAATCTGACCACCCAAGGGTTGTGGTCACCTCAAGAATCTCTGCTTCACATCAGTCTCTTAGAACTCAGAGCAGTGTTTCTAGCACTTCAAGTTTTTTCCAAGTCTGTTCAGAACAAACTAGTTCAGATCAGGACAGACAATACCACCACAATGTGGTACATCAACAGGCAAGGGGGCACTCTGTCTACGGTCTTGTGCACAGAAGCAACAAAGTTGTGGTCTCTGGCCTATTCCCTGAATACCTCTCTGACAGCGGTGCACCTCCCAGGCAAGGACAATGTCCTGGCAGATGCTCTCAGCAGGATATCTCAGGGCCATCATGAATGGTCCCTGGATCCGCTAATTTTGAAGGTGATATTCTCCAGATGGGGAACTCCACACCAGCTTCCTCTTTTTTGCTGCAGACCCCCAGTGTTGGTCTCAGTCCCCCTGGATGCTCTAGTCCTCAACTGGGAAGGGAAATTCCTGTATGTTTTCCCTCCCTTCCCCCTCCTGTTCAAGGTACTAGTCAAAATCGGGTCTCAACCCTGCGAAGTGATTCTAATCGCTCCAGACTGGGCCAGAGAGCCCTGGTACCCTCTCTTGCTGTCCTTAGCAGTCCACCTTCCCCTGTCTCTTCCAAGGAATTACAACCTGGTATCTTGTTCTCAGGGGAGGGTTTGGTATCCGAATCTCAGATCTCTCAGTCTCAAGGCCTGGCTCTTGAAGAGTTAGAGTTTGCTGATTTGCATCTCTCTCAAGGTGTTCTAGATATTCTAAAGGCTTCTCGAAAGCCTTCCACTAGAAAGACTTACAACTCCAAATGGAAAAGGTTTACTATTTGGTGCTCTGGTAAGCATATTTCTCCAGAGTCTGCTGGGTTGCCTACAGTTCTGGACTATATGGTTCATCTCAGTAACTTGGGACTCAGACCAGCTACACTTAGAGTGCATCTGGCAGCTGTCTCTGCTTTCTTGTCAGCAGGCAAGCCCTCTTCCCTTTCAGCTCATCCTGTATTCTGTAAATTCTTCAAGGGATTGCTGCATACCAATCCTCCCTTCAGGGACCCTGCCCCTGCTTGGGACCTTAATGTTTGCATTGCTCAGCTTATGCAACCCCCTTTTGAGCCTTTGTCCTCAGCAGAGCTTAAGTACTTGACTTGGAAAACTGTGTTCTTGGTAGCCATTACTTCTGCCAGATGCATAACATTGAGTTACAGGCCCTGTCAGTGGAGCCTGATTTTCAAACAACATGAAGTCTTGCTGCATTCTGACAAATTGCAGTGAGGTCCAACCTTCGAACTGCCCCGGAGATGAGAGTTAACTTTCCATGCCAGGCATGGAACGCTGAGCTTGAGCTCGGTTGAGACTCTGTCTGTTGCTGTTTGAACTCAAACCATCAAGATTCTTTACTCTGCCTCACTGAACAGTCACTCCGGAGATTTCTTCTTTGCTCAGTTCAATTTGTCAGTTAAAGTGCCATTTTTCTCGGTTTTCGACTGAATTTAAACCGCAGCCTATCAGTTCAGTCTCTGTCTGTGGTATTCGTGAGTACTAGATAGGTTTATTTTTGTTGTTATTCTGTGTGGAACTTGTAAAACGTGGGATCGGTTCGGTTTGAACCAATCAGGTTGTTTAAAAGTCTTTATTTCTACTTTTAAAGTGTGGTTATTTCCTGTGGCAGAGCAGGAAGGGGCGGATCAGTGGGGCCTCCACAAGGTGATCTCATTTACAGGGCACTAGTAATTTAACTTGTTATAACAAGTTAAACAAAGCACAATTAAACCATTACTTGCATTTTTTTTTTCCTTCTAATTACTCTGACTAGGTTACAAACCCAGCAACTTATTTGGAATGGATTTCATTAACTGCAGGTACTGTGGAACAATTTTCAGAAGGACATTCTTACAGGATTTAGGACACTGTCCTACATGCTGGGCCTTTGGAGATCTTAGGTCTCAGCTCCGGGCAGCATGGGCAGAGATTGCACGCCTCAAATTTCATATTGAAGAGGAAATACATTATAAGAACCACCGCCATTTCCCAGCATCCAACAGAAAACCTCAACCGCAGAGGGTAGTTGGTCCAGGAGGTTGGCAGGTGGTTAGGAGGAGCAAATCAGAGCCCCATCACTCTCTGCCTCCAACACATTACCTCCAAAACCATATAAACACTAAAACAGGTATCTGCCTCTATCTCTGAAATCAAATAAAGAGGCAGAAGACACTGCAGAGCAGGACATCGTGCACAGGAGCTAGCACAACAATACTCACCCAAATCAGGAACCAAAACTAAACAAGCACAAAGGAAATCCAAAAACTTGATCATAGGAGACTCCATGATTCGGGGAGTTGATACCCATCTCCAGCCAGGGTGATGGTCAGATGTCTCCCAGGTACATCAGCATGGAGAGACACTGACCGCATTGCTAAAATTGTTCACAAAGCAGGAGAAAACATTGATGTCCTAGTACACATAGGGACTATTGATCTCGCCAGCCGGTCAGTTGTGGAGACCAAGGAACACCTGACTAGGCTGGGTGACAAACTATCATCTATTTCGTCTGCATCTCCTTCTCTGAGATCCTGCCAGTCTGGGAGAAGGGAGCAGATGGACGGAAGGTCAGAGAAGGGGAGATAGGGGAGCTAAACACATGGCTCAAGGACTGGTGCCAGGAAAAAGGACACAGATTTGTAGGAACTGGCAACAGTTCTGGGAGCGAAAAGTTCTTTAAATTTGATGGACTGCATCTGACTAAAGAGGGAGTCAGTGCATTGGGGCAGAAGTTTGACGTCTTTGCAGAATATTTAAACTAGCAAATGGGGAGAGGGGTGCAGCACCCCATACGTTGAATGGGAAGAACACCCCTCCCCCCTCAGCTAGTGGTCAAACTGGAATTCAGTGTGTTTGCCGTTCATTTGCATCACCAGGTAAGAAAAAAGGTTTGTCTCCCCATACGATGCACAGGGGTAATGCCAAACCTCACCCAACAACTAACACACCAAAATCTGGCCAATGGAAAATCATGTACACAATGCTCACAGCCTGGGAAATAAGATCCCAGACCTGCAGGCAATAATGTCAGAGGCTAAACTGGACATAGTAGCAATTAGTGAGACGTGGTTTACCAGTAACCACACTTGGGAGACTTCGTACCTGGCTATGTATTGTTCAGAAGAGACCGAGGTGCAAAAGGGGGGAGGAGGGCCCTGTATGTTAATGAAAATATCAAAGCTACAGAAATTCAGAATACACATAAGGAGCCAGAAGAACTGTGGGTCACCCTGGAAACAGGAAATGGGACAGCCATAAGAACTGGGGTTGTCTACAGGCCCCCAGACCAGAGGGAGGACATAGACACATTACTGTTAGAAGATATACAAAACATGACAGCTAAAGGGAGGCTCTGATAATGGGAGACTTCAACATGCCAGATACAGATTGGTCAATACCAGCAGGAACATCTGCCAGAACTAGACTCATAGTGGATTCCTGCAGGGAGGGCCTCAAACAACTGGTACAGCAACCCACAAGAGACAGGGCTATCCTAGATCTAGTACTGACTAACAAAGAAGGGATCACAGATCTCCAGGTAGAAGGTCACCTGGGGGCCAGTGACCATCACATGGTATGGTTCAATTTGGCTACTACATCTAAATCATCCCATTCCAAGGCAAAAATATGGGACTTCAGAGGAGCTGACTTTGATAAGATGGCCAACAGAGTTAAGCTAGCCCTGGCAAAAAGAAACACAGGTGAGGAGGTACAGGCAAAGTGGGCAAGCATTAAGGATACAATACTTGAAGCAACATCCCATTGTGTTAGACAGAAAGGAAGTGCAAAAAAGAAGGAAACCACTTTGGTTCTCAAATACAGTAGCAGAAAAGGTCAGAGCCAAAAGGCTGGCCTTCAGAAAATATATAAGGGAACACAGCGGATGAAGATAGGGGGATACCAAACTGCCCTAAGGGAAGCAGGTAAGGCAGTAAGGCAGGCAAAGTCCCAAACTGAGGAAACACTAGCACAAATAGTAAAGAAGGTGACAAGACTTTCTATAGATACATTAGTGAAAGGAGAAAGTCCAGAGGGGGTATTGCTAAGCTTAATGGAGAAAAGGGAGCATGTGAGGAGGAGGACCCTGTAAAGGCATCTATCCTAAATAGATACTTTTGCTCAGTATTCACTGAAGAGAAGGTAGGCAGGGCCCACAGCTCAGCATCATGGACACAGGGGGAGGGAGGTGAGCACTACTCCTTCACAAAAGAAAGGGTCCTACAAGAGCTTGCTAAGCTCAGGGTGGATAAGGCAATGGGACCTGATGGCATACATCCCAGGGTACTTAAGGAGCTAAAGGAGGAACTAGCAGAGCCTATTAGCAGAATTGTTTAGTGAGTCTCTGAGCACAGGAGAGGTCCCAGAAGACTGGAGAAGGGTCATGTGATCCCACTCCACAAGAGTGGTAGCAGGGAGGAGGCGGGGAACTACAGACCGGTCAGTCTTACCTCAGTAGTGGGCAAGATTATGAAGCACTCTTAAGGAAAGGATAGTGCAACACCTGGAATCCATAGGGGCACAGGATCCAAGACAGCATGGGTTTACAAAGGAAGGTCCTGTCAAACTAATCTCATAGATTTCTTTGACTGGGTAACCAGAGTGGTGGACCAAGGGGAGCAGTTGATGTCGCCTACCTTGACTTCAGCAAAGCTTTTGACACTGTTCCACATAGAAGATTGATAAATAAGCTAGGTAGGCTCGGTGGGTCAGAAGTTGGTCAACTGGGTGGCAAACTGGTTGACTGGCAGAAAACAGAGAGTGGTGGTAAATGGTATACAGTCAGAAGAGATGCAAGTCACAAGTGGGGTACTCAGGGATCAGTCTCGGGCTAGTCCTATTCAACATCTTCATTAGTGACCTAGCAGATGGACTAGAGGGTAAGGCTTGTCTGCTTTGCAGATGACACCAAGATCTGCAACAGAGTAGATGATCCAGATGGGTGGGCAGAATGAGAAGAGATCTGGATAACTAGCAGAATGGTCAGAAGAGTGGCAACTGGGATTTAATGCAAAGAAGTGCAAAATCATGCACATAGGGAAGAGAAACCCTGAAGCCACTTATAGGCTGGGAGGAGTTGCTAGCAGTCACAAAGGAAGAAAGAGACTTGGGCATCATCATCACTGATGACCTGAAATCATCCAAGCAGACCTCTAAAGCAGTAGGTAAGGCTAGGGGGTGTTAGGTGTATTAGTAGGGTATCACAAGTCGTAAGAGGGAGGTAATAATCCTCTGTACAAGACATTGGTTAGGCCCCATCTGGAGTACTCGTGCAGTATTGGAGGCCACACCTTACAAGGACATTAACCAAATTGAGGCAGTCCAGAGAAGGGCAACCAAAATGGTGCAGGGACTGCATCAGAAGACATATGAGGACAGATTAACGGAGCTCAATATGTATACCTTGAGCAAAGGAGGGAGAGAGGTGATATGATCGAGACATTTAAACACCTTAAGGGCATAAACAAGGTGAAAGAGTCTAACATGTTTAAATATAAGAAAATAGCAGGACAAGAGGACACAGCATGAGATTAGAGGGAGGCCATTAAGGGGAATGAGGAAATTCTTTTCACAGAAAGGGTGGTAGATGCATGGAATGGCTTACCACAAGAAGTAGTGGCTATGAATACAGTGCAGGGTTCAAACAGGCATGGATAGGCATAAGGGAGCAATACAAATGACTATGAATAGATAGGTCACTGACATAGCAAAGGCCGATGGCACATTTATAAGGTAGAAAAAGAAATGGGCAGACTGGATGGGCCTTGCGGTCCTTATCTGCCGTCAACTTCTATGTTTCTATGTTTCTATGGTTACCGGTTCTTATCGATTCTAAAAAAAAAAAAAATGGATTTATTATGTTTTTTTCCCACGACCTGTAACACGGTCAGGAACCGATAAGGGTGTCTTGCCTGGCGGATTGCCAAAAAAAGGATACGTTTTTGGTTAGGGCTGGCCATGTCTGAGAAACCCAAAAGAAAAACCCGGGCCCACTGGGTTTCAACACTGTAGTGTGTGTGGGGAAGTCTTTGCTAAGGCTGATCCCCACACCACCTGTGTTTATTGTCTGGGGTTTGACCACCTCGATTCAGGCTGCCAGATTTGTAAAAATTTTCCTGCAGCTACCCTAGAAAAGAGAGTTGGTAGGCTCAGGAAAGGAGGCCAAAAGTCCACTAACCCGGATGGCCAGCCTGGTTCGGTTCCAACCTAACCAGAAGGAGTGCCCTCTGACCAGGGCTAAACTGGCAAAAGGAGAACCGATTCTGAGGAGTCGGTTCTGGTTAAGAGAACAAGAAGGGATAAATCAGCCGGTGTGGATCCAAAAGTTTCTTCTCCAACCGCTGATGAAATAGCCAAAGCGATAAAAATTGTTCAGTCGCTATCCCTGGTTCCGACCGAACCGGCACCATCAGGAAGGCGCTCGGTTTGGTCAGGTCCACCGGTTCCGGATTATGATTTAGAGGAATTTTATGAACCGGAGGAGGAGGAGGAAGGAGAGTATGAGGAAAGTGAATGTGATTATGAAAGTCTGGATGTGCCCATTGACCCGGACATCTCCCCAGACAGACCTTCAGGAGTGTCTCCTCCTAGGCTTTCTGAGTCCCCCTCCCATTTCATGTTTTACAAGAAAGTGGCTGAAACTCTGCAGCTTCCTATGGAAGAAGCTGTGGATGACCAGGAGGAGCCTGACTGTGTTGAAATGATGGCTATCCCAGAGTCCAGGAGGCTGTCTATTCCCCTTCATAAGTCTTTTGGGAAACAGACAATGAAAAATTTAAAGACTCCTAATTCCATACCTCCTGTGGATAAGAGAATGGACAAGAGGTATATACTCTGTCAGGCTCAGATATGGAGTTCCTTACCCAGCAATGCAGCCATGTTGGGGATTGCAGGCTGCAACGTGTGATAAGGCTAATATACCCTTGGCTTCACACCCCCCAGATAAGGACTCCAGGAGGATTGATGCCATGGCAAAGAAACAGTACATGGCAGCATCCTTGGGACTCAGGCAGACCAATTATATGGCCTATACAGCTAGATATCAGAAATCTAGATGGGACACTGTAATGGATTTAGCTAAGCAGGTCCCTGGCCAGCTTGCCAAGGAGCTGGAGCAGGTGGCTGCTGATGGTATTGAGTCATCCAAGGTGCAGTTCCATGCTGCAGTGGACTCCAGTGATGTTTTATCTAGAGTCATGACTACATCTGTGGCCCTTCGTAGGATGGCATGGCTCAGATGTACTAGCCTGTCTCAGGATACCCAGACTAAGGCCATGGATTTTCCTGTTGTGGGTAATTCTCTGTTTGGGGAGCAAACCGAGAACTACATGAAGAAAATGGATGAGTACAGGACCACCTGTAGGAGTGCTCAGGCCAAGGAAAGTCAAGCCACTCCTCAGAGGCAGCAACCCTGGGGCAGGGGCAGGCCTTTTCATAGGCTTTTCTACCAAGCCCAGGCCTCCTCTTCTGCTTATGCTCATAGGGGGTTCTCTAAAGGGAGAGGCAGACGGGGTACAAGCAGGCCTGCTTCCACCCCTCAGCCTAAAGTCCCTGCCAAACAGGCACCCTGATGGGTTTGCCAGGGCCAATCCTCCACTACCTTTAGGAGGCAGGCTGGCTTACTTTGTCCAGGACTGGATGTCTTTAACATCCGACAAATGGGTCCTGGAAGTAGTAAGCCAGGGACTGGTTCTCAGCTTCAAAAAATTTCCAAAGATGAGAACCAGATCCTTTCCACCTGCAAATCCTTCAGAGGCACTTGCCCTAGAGGCAGAGGTCTCTTCTCTCTTGGCTCTCAGAGCTATAGAAAGGGTTCCACCGCTACACAAAGGAAAAGGATTGTACTCCAGGTACTTCTTCACCCCAGAAAGACAGGAGAATGGCGGCCCATCCAGGATCTCAGATATTTAAACAAGCACCTTTTAAAGTCAAAGTTCAAAATGGTGACTCTGGGAATAATTCTACCCTCTCTAAGGCCAGGGGACTGGCTAGTCTCCCTGGACCTCAAGGATGCCTATTTTCATATTCTCATCAGAAGCTCCCATCGAAAATACCTCAGGTTCGAGCTGCCCTCAGGTCACTACCATTTCAGAGCAATGCCCTTCGGCCCAACTCTCTGCCCCAAGGGTGTTCACAAAATGCCTGGCAGTAGTAGTTGCCTTCCTAAGAAGGAAAAGGATTTCATCTTCCCATACCTGGACGACTGGCTCATAGTAGGCCAGTCCCCAGACCAAGTCAAGTTACACCTCACAGATAACTCAGCAACTGCTTACTTCCCTAGGTTTCCTTCTGAATCTTTCAAAGTCAGTTTTAGAGCCTGTACAGCTCCTCACCTTCATAGGCGCAGAGCTAGATACAGTAAAGGCAAAGCCTTCCTTCCCTAGACAGGGCAAGGACCTTATTTCACTGGCCTCTTCATTCACCCTCCAGGTGTCTCGACCAGCAAGGCATTTTCTACAGCTCCTGGGGCACATGGCTGCTTCTATAGCAGTGGTGCAGGGAGCAAGATTCCAGATGAGGGACATTCAGTTCCACTTGAGAGCCTTTTGGTCTCAGAAAAAGGATCCTCTGACCAAATTGATTCCAGTGACTCGAACCCTGATCCAGGCTTTGCAGTGGTGGCAGGATCAGGACAATCTCAAACAGGGAGTTCATTTTCTCACTCAGTCTCATTCTCTGATCCTTACTACAGATGCCTCCCTCTTGGGGTGGGGAGCCCACTTGGGGGACCTGACCACCCAAGGGTTGTGGTCTCCTCAGGAATCTCTGCTTCACATCAATCTATTAGAACTCAGAGCAGTGTTTCTAGTACTTCAGGCTTTTTTCAAGTCTGTTCAGAACAAAGTAGTTCAGATCATGACAGACAATACCACCACAATGTGATATATCAACAAACAAGGGGGCACTCGGTCTACGGCCTTGTGCACCGAAGCAATGAAGTTATGGTCTCTGGCCTATTCCCTGAACACCTCTCTTACAGCAGTACACCTCCCAGGCAAGGACAATGTCCTGGCAGATGCTCTCAGCAGGATATCTCAGGGCCATCACGAATGGTCACTGGATCCCCTGGTTTTGATGGTGATCTTCTCCTGATGGGGCACTCCACAGATAGATCTTTTCGCAGCCCCACACAATCACCAACTTCCCCTCGTTTGCTGCAGGCCCCCACTGTTGGGCTCAGTCCCCCTGGATGCCCTAGTTCTCAGTTGGGAAGGGAAGGTCTAGGGACATGGATATGTTGTTCATCCACACTTTCTGGCAGGTATCCTTGCCGCTTTAAATCTTGCCGGAAGGTCTTCAAGCTGCCTCCTCCCACCCACCCGGGTGATAAAACTCTCGGCTCCGCCCATGACGCCAGATCTTCCTTACCACTTGGAAGCTCAGGTTCCCTCCTTAACGCTCTGCATATAAGACTGGTTCCTAATTCTTCGGTTTACCCGAAATTGAGTTTAAGGTTTTCAAGACTTCGGTCAAATATTTCCCTCGCGGCTGCGATGGACAAATCGACTCCCGGTTTCCGGAGGTGCCCATGCGGGCAGGAGATGTCTCGGATGGATCCGCACTCCACGTGCATCTACTGCTTAGGCCTTCAGCACGACCTGCAGGCCTGCGATCTGTGCTCTTCCTTCTCGGCCTAAGTCCTGGAGGACTGCGCTGCCCGTTTACAACTTGGGCGTCCCGAGAAACGTTACCCGCCGGTGAAGTCTAAGGAGGCCCGTTTGGCGGTGTCCGCGGCGGCTGGCTCGGTGGAACAGCTCGAGCAGATGATCACCCTCGAGGAGGAGGCGGCGCAGGCCACATCTTCGTCTTCCTCGGTCGCGCCCTTTTTCCCGCTCTCTTAGGGATCCTCCTATTCAGCTTCTTTTAAGGAGCTCTGTCAGTCCCTTTCCACCAAGGGAAAGGGGCCATCAGGACTTTCCTCTTGGTCCAAGAAGAAGGACTCTAAAGGTAAGTCCCTCCGTCGACGCTCTTGGGAGCGGGAGAGGTCCCTCCCGGTAGTTTCCACCTCGACTTGTCAATTCTTCTCAAGCCGCCACTGGCCTCACAGCGCCCCTGGCCAGGTCAGTTGGCCGAGACACCCATCGGCGCAGTCGAGATTTTTCTTGACCCGTTGGATGGGTTGTCGACTGGTGAAGCCGACAACCCTCACTCCCCGGTTCCCCCGGCGGAGATCGAGGTGGGCGAGGACTTCCCTGAGCCTCCAGTTCCGGAGTCCACGGTCAAAACTGCCGAGCCGAGGGGAGAGCGGGTCTCCCCTGCCCTGCCCCAGAACCCTCCTCAGAAACACCGAGGTTCTCGGTCTCGGACATCTTCAGAGTCCAGCCGATCCCGCCGGCATAGGCGGTCTCGGTCCCAGTGCCATAGTAAGCGGGCGCCACTGCCCTCTCATCTTCCTCCTTGGATGGAGAGGCTTCACGCAAGTTGCATCAGCTCCACGAGGACCTCATGTGGCAACAGCTCCTTCTGTCTGGGAGCAAGCCGACGCGCCGCCTTCCCAGCCACTCAAGTGGCTGTCACGGAGCGTCAAGCAACCCCCTGGGGTCGAGGCGCCGCCTGTCCTGGGCCTGTTCGTCGATCGAAACTGGCTGCCCACTGATTCCTGGTGGGAACCTTTGCCTCCCACAGCTGAAATTTGGGGCCCCGACCAAGAATTCTCGGTCGGGCCAGGGCCTGCCCCATAGGCTGTCTGTCACCCTCACTCCCGACCGTCCTCGGCAGGTGGAGGGTGGTTCAGGCCCAAGGCAGCTCTTTGCAGACTCGTCAGAGTCCGACGACGATTCCTCCCTGTTCTCCAGGCAGGTGGACCTGGAGTCCTCCGGAGGTCAGTCGCTAGACGATAGCCCATCGTCCTTCATGGGTTTGCTTAGGCTCATCTTGGAGTCCCCCGGGATGCAGCTCGAGCCCGTATCCAAGCGGGCCAAGTATCCCCTAATGGAGATATTGGACCAAGGGGATTCACCCATGGAGGCCTTTCCGGTGGCCGAGGCCATTGTCGGCCCGGCCTTGGAGCTCTGGCAGAGACCTGCTTCCTGCCCTGCGCCTTCGGCCAGGATGGCTAGGAAGTACGCGGTCCCTACTGTTCCCTGTCTAGGTTTCCGGAACACCCCTCAGCTGAGGGGTTGGTTATCGACAGCGCCTTCCGACGTGCCGGAAGCGCCAGGGACATGGACAAGCCTCCCGACAAGGAGTCCAAGAAATTGGACTACGCCGGGCGCAAAGTCTACGCTGCGTCCTCCCTTGGCCTCCATCAGGCCAGCTCGGCCGTGCTGATGGCACACTTTTCTCACGCCCTGTAGGGCTCCCTGGATGAGGTAGTCTCTCATCTTCCGGCTGACCTGCAGACCACGGTCAAGCAGGTGCGGGACCAGGGCAGGGCAGTGGCCAAGCAGCAACTTCAGACTGCTCTGGACATCGGCAACTTATGTGCCAGATCAGCCTCGGCCGCAGTGGCCATGCGCCGTCGGGCATGGCTGAGGATATCCACCTTCACAGCAGATACCCAGCACAAGTTGGCGGATGTCCTCTTCTTGGGGACCGACCTCTTCGACCCTGGAGTGGAGGGTCACCTCCAGAGGATCGAAAAGTCCAGTGCCACTCTGGACTCGGTCTCCTCCGCCCAGAGGGACAAGGCCGCAGACCCAACCTGAAGCCCTTTTCGTCTGCCTGTGCCTGACGTGCACGTCCGGCCCAGCAGCATCAGGGCCAGCAGGCTTGCACTTGACATCCCAAAGCCAAGCCTGTGGCTTCCTCTTCCAGGAAGCAAGGAGTCAAAGGCCAGGAGGTCCCTCGGCCGGTCCCTCCTTCAAGCCTGCCCAGTGACTGGTTGAGGGGTGTCGCCCCCAACCTCGTCACTCCACCCTGGGTTTCCCCCGTGGGGGGACGGCTCCGCCACTTCCTTTCCGCCTGGTCCGCTATCACCCCGGGACGGTGGGTGCTGGAAGTGGTAGGAAAGGGCCTGTCTCTGGAGTTCGAGCAGGCCCTGCCCTTCCGGAGCTGCCACCCCTAGGGGCTTTGTGTTCGCAGCCTCGTTGTCGGCTCACCGAGCCGACATCGCTCTGCTCCTCGAGAAAGAGGTGATCAGAGAGGTGGCGGACCCTTTCTCAGACCCGGGGTTTGTGTCCAGGTACTTCCTGGTCCCAAAATGTACGGGGGGGGGCTGGCGCCCCATTCTCGACCTGCACGACCTGAATAGGTTCCTAAGGTCTCGGAGCTTCAGGATGGTCACTCTGGCTCAGATAATACCATCCCTGGAACGAGGCGTATGGTTCTGTTCTCTGGACCTACAGGACACGTTCTTTCACGTCCCTATCCATCCGTCCCACCAGAGATTCCTTCGCTTTCGAGCGGAGGGATTGCTTTACGAGTTCCTCGCCATGCCCTTCGGCCTTTCTCTTGCTCCCAAGGTCTTCACCAAATGCATGGCAGTGGTGACAGCATTTCTGCAGTGCCGAGCGGTCCGGGTGTACCCTTACCTGGATAATTGGCTGATAGCAGCCCCCTCCAGACCAGAGATGGAGCGGTCCAGAGATCTGGCCCTCCCGGTTTGCTCTCAGATCGGCCTTCTCATCAACGAGGCCAAGTTGGAACTCTGACCGAAGCAGGTGATACATTTCATCGGGGCAGAGCTCGATTCTCTTAGAGCCAGAGCACGACTCCCGGCGGACAGGGCCGAGGTTCTTTCCTCCTTTGCCCAGTCATTTCTGGTTGGGCAATCGCACCCTGCCCGGGACTTCCTGCGCCTCCTGGGTCTCGTGACGGCCTGTACCAGTGTGGTCCGTTGGGCCCACTGGCACATGCGTCCCCTTCAGTGGGGGTTGGCCAGTCAGTGGTCACAGTGCTGCGATCCATTGGACCAGCTAGTGACGGTGACCCAGGGCATGTGGAACGCTCTCCAGTGGTGGACCATTCCAGCACATCTGCAGGAGGGCATCCCGTTTGTCCGCCCCGAGCCGACGGTCTCTCTATCGACCGATGCCTCTCTGATGGATTGGAGTGCCCATCTGGGGGAGCCGGGAGTCCCAATGCCATATCAAGCTACTGGAGCTTTGGGCAGTCCATCTAGCCCTCACCGCCTTTGCTCCGTTTCTACGGGGTCAAGTGGTTCAGGTCCAGACGGACAATACCACGACCATGTACTACCTAAACCGCCAGGGCGGGATGTGCTCCATGCCTCTGTGCAAGGAAGCTCTCCGCGTTTGGTCACTCGTGAGCAGCCTGGAGGCGGATCTCCTAGCCATCCATGTGGCAGGAGCCTCCAACACTCTGGCTGATGCCCTAAGCCGGATAGGGGCTGTGTCCCATGCGTGGCCTCTCCTGCCGGAGGTAGTACAAGATCTGTTCTCCCACTGGGGTACACCTCAGGTGGACCTGTTTGCCACCAGGGAGAATGCGAAGCTGAGACTGTTTCATGCCTGTCCCCCTCAACAGGGTTCGCTGCAGTGGGATGCCTTCTTGAGGCCGTGGACCCCGGGCCTCTTCTACGCCTTTCCCCCATTTTCCTTGATCCACAGGGTGCTTCTCAAGGCGAGGAGGGACAAGGCGCAGGTGATTCTGGTAGCCCCAGACTGGCTCCTCCAATGCTGGTAACCAGATCTCCTCAGCCTCAGCTCCATCCTCCCGAGGCAGCTTCCAGCTCGCCTGGACCTGTTATCAGTCAATCAGGGGAAAGTGCTCCATCTGGACCTTCAATCCCTGCACCTGACGGCCTGGTTCCTGAGCGGCTAGAGTTCCAGGCCTTGGGTCTTTCTGACGAGCTCCTCAATGTAGTTGAGGCGTCCCATAAGGAGTCGACCAGAAAATGCTATGCCTTCAAATGGAAGAGATTCTCCATTTGGTGTCAGGGCAAGGGCCTGGACCCTTCCTCCTGTTCCTTGGCAAGCATCTTGGACTACCTATGGTCCCTTTCTCAGCAAGGGCTTAGGTCGATGACCCTAAAGGTGCACCTGGCAGCCATCTCTGCTTACCGGGCGCGGGCCGTGAAGCAGTTGGTAGCACAGGAGTCTGTGGTCGGCGCTTTTTCTGGATCACATATCCCTTCCGTTGCGTTTACCTCCACCTCCGTGGGATCTACTGCTGGTATTGGCAAAGCTCATGGGCAAGCCATTCGAACCAATGCACAGGTGTGACATCTCTCACCTGTCGTGGAAGACCGCCTTCTTGGTGGCTATCACGTCAGCCAGAAGGATGAGAGATCTCCAGGCGCTTTCCATCGAGTCTCCTTACCTGGTCTTCCACAGGGACAAGGTTGTCCTGTGCCCCCACCCGAAATTCCTTCCGAAGGTGGTGTCAGAGTTTCACCTTAACCAGGTGTGACTCTGCCGGTGTTCTACCCCAGTCACACCTCGGAGGCCGAATATAGGCTCCATACTCTGGACCCTAGAAGGGTGCTCACTTACTATAAGGAGCGCACGGCTGAAGTTCGGGGAGAGGTTCGCCAGCTGTTTGTCACCTACGCTGAAGCCGCACTTGGCAGACCTGAAGCCAAGCGGACGATAAGCAGGTGGGTCACCTCCTGAATAGATCTCTGCTATAGGTTGGCTGGCATGGAGCCTCCCAGAGGGATAAGAGCTCATTCTACCCACCATACCGCTGCATCGGTAGCTGCTTCCAGGTACATCCCTATCCAGGATATCTGCAGGGCTGTTACCTGGAAGTCGGCACATACCTTTATAACCCACTACCATATCAACCTTGAGTCACGCCGGGATGCTGGTTTTGGGGCCTCGGTTCTCCAGTCTCTATTTCCTAAGTAGGGGGTGTGCGCCTTGCCTCCCTCCTCCTGGAGAACTGATAGGAGTCTGCCAGAAAGTGTGGATGAACAACATATCCATGTCCCTAGAAATACAGGTTACTCGCCTGTAACAGGAGTTCTAGGAATGGTATATGTTGTTCATCCACACGACCCACCCGACCTCCCCGGCTTCGACGCACAACCTGAGCTTCCAGCGGGTCAGATCTGGCGTCATGGGGCGGAGCCGAGAGTTTTATCACCCGGGTGGGTGGGAGGAGCCAGCTTGAAGACCTTCCAGCAAGATTTAAAGCGGCAAGGATACCTGCCAGAAAGTGTGGATGAACAACTTATACCATTCCTAGAACTCCTGTTACAGGTGAGTAACCTGCATTTCCTCTATGCTTTCCCCCCCTTCCTCTTCTGTTCAAGGTGTTAGTCAAAATCAGGTCTCAACCCTGCAAGGTGATTCTGATTGCTCCAGACTGGCCAGACAGCCCTGGTACCCTCTCCTGTTGTCCTTAGCAGTCCACCTTCCCCCGTTTCTTCCCAGGAATTACAACCTGTTAACCTGTGCTTGGGAGGGTTTGGTATCCGAATCTCAAATCTCTCTATTTCAAGGCCTGGCTCTTGAAGAGTTAGTTTGCTGATTTAGACCTTTCTAAAGGTGTTATGGATATCCTAAAGTCTTCTCGGAAGCCTTCCACCAGAAGCACGTACAACTCCAAATGGAAAAAATTCTCCATATGGTGCTTTGGGAAACATATTTCTCCAGAGTCTGCTGGCCTGCCCATGGTCCTTGGCTATATGGTTCATCTTAATAGCTTGGGACTCAGACTAGCTACACTAAGAGTGCATCTGTCAGCTGTCTCTGCTTTTCTTTCAGCAGGTAAGCCTTCTTCCCTTTCAGCTCATCCTGTATTTTGTAAGTTTTTCAAGGGATTGCTTCATACCAATCTGCCATTCAGGGACCCTGCCCCTGTTTGGGACCTTAATGTTTGCATAGCTCAGCTTATGCAACCCCCTTTTGAGCCTTTGTCCTCAGCAGAGCTTAAGTACTTGACTCGGAAAACTGTTTTCTTGGTGGCCATTACTTCTGCCAGGCGCATAAGCAAGGTACAAGCCGTCAGTGGAGCCTGATTTTATCTCTTTCCATAGAGATAAGGTGGTCCTCAGGACTAACAGGAAGTTTTTACCTAAGGTGGTTTCAGACTTCTACCTTAACCAGTCTATGTCTCTTCCTGTTTTCTTCACTGACCATTCTTCCTCTGGTGAGAGGAGGTTGCACAGTTTGGATGTGAAAAGGGCCCTTGGCTACTACATAGAGCGTGCCAAGGGTCATAGGTTTGACTCCCTCCAACTGTTCCTCAATTATGGTCGGGTTGGTAAGGGAAAACCTGCCACTGAAAGATCCATTGCCAGGTGGATTGTCTCTTGCATTCAATTTTGCTATGAAAAACTGGGCAAGATTACTCCCTCAGGCCTGAGGGCTCACTCTACCAGAGGTACAGCTGCTTCCCTGGCTGCTGCCAGGGAGATTCCTATCTTAGAGATATGTCAAGCAGCTACCTGGAAAACAGTTCACACTTTCACCAAGCATTACTCTCTGGATATCCAGGCTAGAAGTGATGCTCGGTTTGGCACAGCAGTGCTTCAGAGCCTATTCCTAAAGTAGGTTCTGTCCCTACTCCATGGAGGTACTGCTTGGCAGTCTGCAATTGTCAGAATACAGCAAGACTTCATGTTTGAAGAAAAAATTACTCACCTTAGTAATGTTGTTTCTTCTAATGGAGTCTTGCTGTATTCTGACCTCCCCCCTGCCTCCCCTCTTAGAACCTGGGTTTTGGGATGTGGGTGGGCAGGAACAGTGGTGGCACCCTAGAGGTGCCCCCCCTTTTTCTCACCCTCTTATTTTGGGTGTGTGTTGTGTTTTGTTTTTTGGGTTTCCTGACTTGAGTCTTTGCCTTGGAACCAAAAGATCTTTTTATTAAAATTTAGTTGCCAGTTGGCTAGTGTGAGTTTACAGTTTCACACAGGACGCTTCAGTGAGTATAGCTCGAAAAAGATCTGGATGTTTGGGTTCAAACAACAACAGGCAGAGTCTCAACCGAGTTCGAGCTCAGCTGCCCATGCCTTGCATGGAAAGTTAACTCTTTCCTCTCCGGGGCAGTTCAAAGGTTGGATTTCACTGCAATAGTCAGAATACAACAAGACTTCATTAGAAAAAACAACATTACTAAGGTGAGTAATTTTTAATTCCAGCTGGTGGAACACTACCAAATGTGACCTACTACCCAAGCCTGAACCTATGAGGGTGGCAGCGGCCATTACGCAGCCACAGCACCCCCCACAGGACTCCCATCACCACTCCCAACGCCAGACTGCCCAACTCCATGTGGCTTGGATCAGGGGTCCAACGGATGTTAGAGACACAGACATCACCCATCCTCAAGGTCTTCCTCCCGCAGGCGGCATAGGTCTAGCGACTGTCGCTCCTAAGGGTGGAGCAGGTCAAGCGGATATCGCTCCTGACGTTGGAGTAGGGTTGATTGTCACTCCAAGCCGTCGGGTGACTGCAATGGCTTCTCTTCATCTTATGACTCTTCCGAGAACAACCTCACTCTGTCTTCTTCGGACCTGAGAAAGGATTCACCCAGATCTCCACCTGATGATCCCACCTTCTTTGAGGTTATGAGGCATATCCAATTCCTCAACCAGTGGGAAATGGAGGAATTGAACCCGGAAAGGAGACACTTGGCTAACTTTTTGGCAGCTGCTGACCGAAAACCACTAGTCATTCCCCTACTGGTGGAGGTCTTCCAGGATGTCACAAAGCTGGTATGGAAGCATCCTTCAACTACTTTTGCGGTTCCCAAAAAGGCTGACCACCTATACAGACCCCAGAAAGGAGCCCTACCTCAGTGAACAACCCAAGGCAGACTCCATGGTCCTTACAGTGACTCACGGCAGGTCACAGCAGCCAAAGCATACCAGGTCACAGCCACCAGATAAGGAATCAAAAAAGACTGACTAGTTTGAACTAAAGGTATGCACCTCTTCCACCTGTACTTTCAGGTCTCTGAATTTCTTAGCACATATCGTCATGTATCAGAAGTGCCTGTGGCAGAAGGCTATGGACCTAGCTAAGACACAGCCAGATTCTACCAATAAGTCAGAGCTTCTGGCAGTCCTGCTGTCTGGGGAAGATGTGGGCAAGCATGTCCTGAGATGCTCGTATGATGCGGCAGATACAGCAGCCAGAGCTGCAGCCTCAGGTGACGCTCGTGGCTTCGAGTGTCCGTGTTCTGACAGTACCTGCAGGACACTGTCTTGGATCTGCTATTCCAGGGCCCTGTGTTTTTTGCCAAGGGGCTGAGAAGATCATCACTGACCTGCAGAACCCAGGGAAGGCTGTCTGTGATGTACACAAGATGCACAATTCGGAACCATATCCCCCTAGGCGCTGGCCCTTTCGGATGCACCAGGGATAGCAAGCGAAGAGATAGCAACAATGAGGAGGGTTCAAGAGAAAAGCACCCCCTCAGACTCCAGGAACTTGGGGACCGTGAACAGCTAAGCAGTCCAGAGCTCCTCTCCCAACCCTGTCAGCCTCCGCCAGACTTCTTACCCCCCCCCCAGTAGAATCGATAGAGGAGGCAGAGGTAGGGCAGTTCTCCCTTACCTCTCAGGTTGCGAGAACATCATGGCAGATCAATGGGTGCTGTAACTCATAGACAGGGGCTATGCCCTGAAGTTTGCCCAACTACCCCCGAATATTCCACCAGCCCACATATTCAACTCTCCATCCCACGCAGGTCTCATTCAGGTGGAGATACAGGCCCTCCTGTCAAAGCGAGCAATTCAAGTAGTACCGGAATCCCAGAGGGGCAAGGGTTACTACTCTCACTTCTTCCTGATTCCAAAGAAGGTAGGGGACCTTTGACACATGTTTGACCTCGATCAACTGAGCGTCTTTATAGAGTACAAAAGGTTCAGGATAGTGGCACTCCAGAGTTGTTTCCCATGCTGCGCCAAGGAGATGAGCTCCGCTTCCTGGACATGCAGGACATGCACATAATGATCCTGCCGACCCACAGGAAGTATCTCCAGTTCACATTTGAAGGGGAACACTACCAGTTCAGGGCCCATCCTTTCGGCCAGTCCTTGGCACCTTGGGTATTCACCAAGTGCCCGACGGTAGTAGCGACAACGCTCAGGAGGCATGGTCATTACATTATCTCTACCTTGACGACTGGCTTCTAGTGGCCCCGTCCAGAGAAAAGCTATGTCAGACCCTGGAGTTCACCTTCAAGATATTCCAGGACCTTGGGATAGCTCTAAATATCCCAAAGTCAGCTCCTTGGCCATCCCAGAGACTCCAATTCATAGGAGCCATCTTGGATACGGTTCAGGGGAGAACCTTTCTCCCTTCAGATAGGGCAGATCACCTTCAGGTGCTGGCTCCGAGATTAATCTCTTTAGACCAAGCTCCAGCTAGAACAGTACTACAACTCCTGGGTCATATGCCTGCTGCCATAGTGATCGTGCCTCTCGCTCATCTGCACATGAGAATTCTGCAGTGGAACCTCAGGGTGCAGTGGGACCAGTGAACTGATGATTTCATCCAATAGGTCAGACTCTCCAAGGCAGTACACCAAACCATACTATGGTGGCTGAATCCCATCTGCTTAACAAGTTATCGCCACAGATGCAATCGTGGATGGGTGGCCACTTCGAGAGCAATTGGACCAGGGTCTTGTACTTTAACAGAACATGCTTGCATATAAACATTCTTGCAGATGAGTGCCTGGCTGTATGCCTTATGGTCGCTCCAGGACAACCTCTGTCCAGCCCCAGTTCTAGTCCAGACAGACGATATGCCTGTGGTTTTCTACCTCAACACGGGGCATGCATTCATATCCCTATGCAGAGAAGCCACGAGGGTCTGGTACTGGGCAGTAGATCACGGCCTGGAACTGTTCGCAGTACATGTCCCAGGTCTTTAGAACCCCTTAGCACACAGCCACAGTTGCTTGCAATACCAAGCTCACAAATGGGAACCACTTTAAGAGGTAGTAGATGACCTATTCAAAAGACGGGGGATTCCAGAGCTAGACCTCTTCACTTCTCAACTCAATGCCAAACTGCCCGATTTCTGCTCGCTAGAGCCAGGATCAGGTGTTTTTTGGCGAGATGCGTTTTTCCTCTCTTGGACCGGGAGGTTTGTCTATGCCTTCCCTCTCCTGCAGTGAGTCCTCAAGCTACAGTCGGAACCAGCAACCCTGATTCTGGTAGTGCCGTTCTGGCTCATACAGATTTGGTTCCTGCTTCTACAACAGCTGGTAGTAGAACCTCCAGTTCCACTTCCTCTGACCTCTCGGTTGCTATCTCAAGGGCAGGGCTCTCTAATTCAGCCCAACCTCAAGTCTCTGTATCTCCATGCATGACTTCTGCAGACTTAGCCAGGAGCAGGTGCGGGTGTCAGAGAGGGTAGCCGAGGTGTTGGTGGCTGCAAGAAAACCATCTACTAGGGCCACATACACCATGAAATGGAAGCAGTTCAAATGGGCTGCTGCCCGTGACATAGACCTGTTCTCATGCAAGGTGAACTAGGTCCTGGAGTATCTCTTATCTCTGTCTGATTCAGGTCTCAGCTACTCATCTATAAAGGTACATGTCTTGGTTATCTTGGCCTATCACGTACTGGTGGATGACCAGACCTTGGCACAGCTGGATCTGTCACGTGCCTTCCTGCGAGGTATCCTGCACATCAGGCCTCCTATTCAGGATCTGGTTCCCCCCATGGGTTCTGCTGTTTATGCTGGAGAAGTTAACATTGCCCCCCCTTTGAACCAGCCGCGAGTTGCGAGCTTTGCTTTCTCTCTTGGAGAGCGTTATTTTCAGTTTCTGTTACCTTGGCCCGGAGAATCTCCAAGCTCCAGGCTCTCATGTTAAGGAGCCATATTTGTTTTTTCATAGGGACAGGGTGTCCTTTCGCACAAACCCTAAGTTTCTCCCGAAGGTGATGTCTGAGTTTACCCTCAACCAAGACATCAGCCTGCCTGTCTACTACCCCGACTACTCTAACAAATGGGGGGGCATTGTTACATTCTCTAGATATACATAGAATCCTTGGGTATTATGTTGATCATACATGGTTCGTAAGAAAGTCAGACCAATTGTTTGTGTCTTTTGCCCAACGGATGTTAGAAGTATCAGTTACCAAACAGACTGTGTCCAAGTGGCTACTCAACTGCATTGTGTTCTGCCACGAAAAGTATGGCAACCCCCTTCTGGGACCAGTCAGAGATCATCTAACTAGAGAGGTAGCGATGTCTTTCACATCACCCAAAAATGTCAGCAGCAGCAGGTCTCTGTGCCACAGCCACCTTGAGTTCGGTACATGTCCTTGTCTGACACTATGGTTTGGACATTGCTTCCAGAAGGAGGGCCAGTTTCGGCCTTGCAGTCCTCCAGGCATTGCTCTCATAGGAGCCTAGGGGCTTTCTTACATCCACTGCTCGTTTGACCTGGTGTTATCACGGTATTGCTTGGGACTCGGTCCTAACGGTTATTACCTGCTGCAAGAGCTCTATCTCAAGGTGAGATTGTACAGTTAAGTAAGAACTTACCATAACAGTAAATCTTTGAGAAGAGCTCTTGCAGCAGGTATGCTTTCCCTCCTTCCCACAGTGCTTCTTCTTGTATGCCCGTATCGGGATAACAAAGCCTCCTCGGTTTGTCCTAACCTTCATGCCAGCCAGATCTCCAGTGGACAAACTGGGGTGGCACCAGAGGACCACCTCCTGTATACTGAGAATAACATTGGGGGTGGAGCTGATGGGGGTGGTCTCCCGTCTTGGACTGCTAGCTAGAATTTTTCTGTGGGGTCCTAGTGCCTGAGGGCATAGTACTAATGGTTATTACTTGCTGCAAGAGCTCTTCTCAAAGATCTACTGTTACGGTAAATTATTTCGTAACTTACTTTATTCGAAAACAAGCACTGTATTTGTGTATAGAAATACAAATTCTGGGAGTTAAACCCTGCAGGGCTGGTAACAGTTGCAGGTACAATCCTGCTGGAGAGCTGTTTTTGAAAGAAATATTTGGTTTTAATTTGTTAGGGGTGTGGGAAGATCAGCAGAGGTTCAATATGGTTGTTGTGTAGATTACCCCACTCCCTAGTGATCCTGACGCAGCGTCTAAGTCCCTAGCATTCAAGGTTGAAGATATATATATATATATATGCATGTATTTATATTATCTTATATTATACAATGGCAAGACAATATTCCTGGACTCCGATTGGTCAGTGTATACCTGAGACAGTGATGTTATTACACAGTAACATCACTGCCATTGATTAGTATTAGCTTTGCTTGCTGTCCTCATTGATTACCATTAGCTTTTTTTCCCCCTCTTCTCTTAAGAAACAGATATACTGCCTCACTAAAAATAGGATCTGAAGCTTATCCATCAGGTAGGAAAATGGGCAGACTAGGTAGGCCAAGCGGTCCTTATATGTTGTCAAATTCTATGTTTCTATTATAATATACTGTCCCGGTCAGGACAGTATAGTTAGGGTTGCACGTGCACGGTCACTTCTATGTTAAACCCCAAAGTTTGCATTTTAATAACTTTGCAGCCATTTTTCCGATTTGCCTGCATACATGTGCAGCCTCCGGCCATAGATCTCTGGATCCAGAAAGTTGCGTTCCGGTTGGATATGCGGTTGCGGAACCATAGAGCGTCTAAAAAGTGAAAATTACCAACTTTGCACATTTTATTTTGGTTGGGCATAGTGGACTGAAGAATGTGTCTGAGTGTATTCAAATTAACCTGTCTGTATGTGGCCTGGGTTAAACTGGTGCCTTTTGAAGATTTGGTGAAAAAATAGTAATCCGTTCAAAAGTTATGCAACTTTTTCATGTCCCATTATAGCCTATGGGAAAATTTATATGTGCATTGCGAAAACATTCATGATCACGTTGTTGTCGTGCTCTCTGAATTTGTTTTCATGCTGCCGCTATCTTGTTTTCAGTTAGCAAGATAACAAAAAAAAGTTGTAACTCAAAAAATAATGCCCTTTGGTAAACACCGACAGTTGTGTTTACCTAATCGGGCCCTTAGGAACATGACCCTGGCATTCGTTTTTTGGCAGGTGGTCTGAAAATATGTTTTTCAAAGTTTGTCCACCATTCTGCTGTTTTATTGTCGCAACAGCATTTTTTGTTGTCGCAGCAATAACCGCAATAAAAACAAAAGTAATTGCAGGCTGCAACATTTTTCTGTGTGCGACAACATTCCCATTAGAGAGATAGGAGAGCTGTGAACACATTAAAGTTATCGCGAAAACACTGCATGAACACATTTCCCATGTGTTGTTTTCTTTGTCACTTCCTTGTGCCAAGGTGGATTGTGCTTTTGGGCTGAAATTTGCAGGGTGGCAAGCCTGGTCCCATAGATGTTCCTTTTGGTGGTTTGGTTCCAAAACATTCAACTGGCCCGTAGTTACAGCGTTCCGGAGTTGAGAAATTTCCCATAGGATAACATTGCAGCGCCTTTCAGCGCCCGTACCTCAAACAATTTGAGATAGGGATTTTTCGCTACCTGTAGCCTTTTCCACCTTTAGGTGGACTAAGCACGCGTTGAGGTGTGGAAGTCATGATTACAACTGCAGTGGAATTTTTTTCCTAGGTTGTATGGTTACTGAGATATTGGCAAATTAGTGTTACAAGGGTTCCTTTTCAGGCATATAGGGCTGCTGTATGGCTCTGTTGTTATGTGTAAGTGTGAGTACAGGGCCCAGAGGGTCCGCACTCCCACAGATGCATATTATGCACAGATGGGCAGATTGTCGGGCCTCGTGCTCCCACCAGCACATTCCATTTACTAGTTACATTACACTTTTTCCAAAAGTTAGGAAATTCATTAATGCATCAGTTAGGGTTGATGTCACAGCGACAGAAGTTTGGAAATTCCATGTTAGGTTACCACCCCTACCACCCCACCCCCACCCTACAGGTACCAACAGGCATTGGGGTGTGCCATAGGATCATCAGACCTAACTCACCCCATTCTTCTAGACTGTAGAGTGGCAGCTTGTTTACACATGGAATGGGGTGAGAGTTGGGTCTGACGACCCAGTGGCACACCCCAATGCCTGTTGGTGACTGTAGGGTTGGGGTGATGGGATATTGGCAAATTAGTGTTACAAGGGTTCCTTTTCAGATCTGTAGGGCTACTGTATGGCTCTGTTATGTGTAAGTGGGAGCATAGGGCCCGGAGGGCTCACGCTTCAACAGAAGCATATCGTTATGCACAGTTGGACCCCGCACTCCCACCTACACATACTGTTTGCTAGTTACATTACACTTTATCAAAAACTAAGGAAATTCATTGCAAAAAAACTTTGTTAATGATCAGTTAGTCGATATACACAGCTTACAAAAGCTTAGGGGCTCCACGTTAGGTTACTCCCCACACTACCACTTACTTTCATCTTCCACACAGCAACAGATTGGTACCATGGGGTTGTCAGTCCTAGCTCACCCCATTCTCCTGAACTGTGCATATCAGCTTGCTTATGCATGGAATGGTGTGAGAGTTGGGCCTGACAACCCCATGGTACACCCCGTCTGTTGGTGTGGAGGATAGGGGTGTGAAGGAGGGGTGGTGGTGGGGGTTAACCCTAACATTGTATTTTCAAACTTTTGTCGCAGTGACGTCAACCCTAACTGATGGATTAACAAACTTTTTTGCAGTGAATATATATACTGTATATATATTCTGCCACCTGGGACTCCATTCACTATCCACACTTTATTAGATCTTCTTTGAGGATGTCTCTTGCATCAGGTCACGCCTATTGTACTTAGCAGCCAGGCACCAGGACCACATGGAAATATTTCCCAAGCAGTCTATCGAGCCTCCCACAACGTCCGACTCTGACATCCTGCTGTGTATAAGTATGGGTGGCCCTGCTCCCTCCTTAGTTCTTTTCCCGCCATCGACCATACTCACATGAACTCCGTGGAAGACTTCGTCATTCAGTCTACTGCCAAAATTTCAATTTTTTTTTCTCTCCTTAGTGGTATCATTTTATTTTAAAGTGATTGATTGTTTTCGTTGTGTATGTCAAGAATGCAAGAATCTGCAAATCTTTTTCATCACTGCCATTGTGGTAAGAAGATTACGCTAGAGACGAGCACAACCTCTGCATTTACTGGCTCAGCTCAAGCCGTGACATTCAGACCTGCCAGCTCTGCCAGAAGTTAAACCAAGCGACCCTGTGAGGCTGTCAGAATGCCTGCGCTCCTTCCTGCTAGAGTAACAGATAGAAACATAGAATTTGACGGCAGATAAGGACCACTTGGCCCACCCAGTCTGCCCATTTCCCTACCTAATGGATAAGCTGCAGATCCTAGTTAACCAGCAGCCTACTTCTTCCTACCCCCACCCCCTAGAATTGCCTTTATGACTGTCCCATGCATGCTTGAATTCCACCACTGTTTTGACTCCACAACCTCCGGAAGGCCGCTCCATGCATCCACAACCCTCTGTGAAAAAATACTTCTAAATTACCTCCTGAGCCGCCTCCCTCTGTCTTCAGATTGTGCCCCTTGTTCTTGTGCACCTCTTTTTTGAAAGATACTACCTCTTGGACTTTGTTGATTCCTTGAGGTGCTTGAAAGTTTCTATCATGTCCCCTCTCCTCCTTTTCTGAGGCTATACATATTAAGCTCCTTAGTCTCTTCATATGTCTTCCGTGCAGACCTGCACCATTTTAGAAGGCCTCCTCTGACAGCTTCCACCTGTCTGTCTTTGTGGAGATTGGTCTCCAGAACTGCACGCAGTACTCCAGATGGGGTCTCACCAGCTGTCTGTACAGAGGATAATAACTTCCTGTTTTCTACTGGTGATGCCTCTCCCTATGCATCCCAGTATCCCCCAGCCCTCCTTGCTGCCCTCTCACATTGCTTGCCCACCTTTAGGTCATCTGATATGACTACCCCCAGGTCCCTTTCCATTTTTGTTGTTGTTAGTATCTCACCCCCCCAATTGTGTACTCTTCCCCTGGGTTTTTGTTTCCCAGGTGCATTACCTTGCACTTCTTAGCATTGAATCTAAGCTGCCATACATTTGACCATTCCTCTAACCTTGCCAAGTCCCTTCTCATCCTTTCCACCCCACCTTGTGCATCAACTCTGTTGCAGATCTTTGTGTGATCTGCAAAGAGACATACTTTTCCTTCCAGTCCCTCTGCAATGTCGCTTATAAAGACATTGAAGAGGACCGGTCCTAATACTGAACTCTGCGGTACCCCACTAGTAACCCCCTTCTTCAGAATGGACTCCATTTACTATTACTCTCTGTCTCCTATTCTCCAGCCAATTTTACCCAGGTTGTCATCTTGGGACCCACTCCCAGGCTGGCTAACTTGTATATTAATCTTTGTGTGGGACTGTGTCAAGTGCCTTGCTAAGTCTAGGTAGGCCATGTCCACAGCCCCTCCCTGATCTACTACTTTGTTCACCCAGTCAAAGTAATCTATCAGATTTGTCTGGCATGACCTTCCCGCTGAGAATCCATGCTGCCTTGGGTCCTGTGCCCCTCTGGCCTCTAGATACTCGACAATTCTTTCCTTCAGAAGTGATTCCATCATTTTCCCCATCACTGAGGTTAAACTAACAGGTCTGTAGTTTCCTGCTCCCAGTTTTGTGAAGGGGAATCATGTCTGCCCTCCTCCAGTCCTCGGGTACCACCCCATCCTCCCATGATTTGTTAGAGTGTAGTCAGTGGTGTCACTAGTTCTACCCTTCGTTCTTTTAGAATTCTGGGATGAATCCCATCAGGCCCCATTGCTTTCTCCACCTTCAGTTTTAAGAGTTCTTTCAGAACCAGTTCTTCTATAAATGGGCTGGTATCAACTTCTGTATCCAGAGTGTTTCTACTGTTTGTTTTAGGTACCTCCCCTTTCCTTTGTAAATACTGAGCAAAAATATTTGTTTAGTATCTCTGCCTTTTCACAGTCACCCTCTGCCCACCCTCCTCCCTTTTATTAAGCCTCACTATCCCTCCCTTGGTCTTCCTTCGCCTCCCTGATGTACCTATAAACGGTTTTATCCCCCTTATTAACTGAGTTGGCTATCTTTTCCTTGGTTTGGGCCTTTGCTGTTCTGACTGCCTTCACAGCTTCCTTTTGCTTTAACTGATACAGTTATCTGTCCTGCTCCTTCTGTGATTCCTTGTACTTCCTGATTGCTTTCTTTTTCTCTTGAACCTTAACTGCCACTTCCTTTGAAAACCATAGTGGTTTCTTACATCGTTTGGCTTTGTTCATTTGCTTCACACAAAGGCTTGTTACCTCTGTGATGGCAGTTTTTATTATTCCCCATTGTTCTTCCACCCCTCCTTCCTGCCCATTTGCTAGTGCATTCCTTAGGCACTCACCCATTTTGGCAAAGTCAGCCTCCTAAAGTCCAGTACTTTTGCCTTTGTATGGCTTGACTTATTGCTGTGTTTATTTGAAACCATACTGTTCGATGGTCACTAGTTCCTGGATGGCTACCCACTTCTACATCTGTGACCCTCTTCATCTCCATTTGAGAGAACCAGGTCTAAGACTGCCCCTCTCGAAGTGGGCTCCAATACTAGTTGTTCAAGGCATGCTCCCTGTAGGGCATCTAGAATAACCCCACTTTCAAGTGGCTGCTGCAACTGCACTCCAGTTAACAGCTGGCATATTCAGATCACCCATCAGCAATATCTCTCCTTTTTCTGCCATTCTAAGTATACTTTCTATCATTTCCTTGTCCATTTCCTCCCCTGAGGAAGGGGTCTGTATCAACCCTGCACATGGATTGTGGTGCCATTGCCGTCTCCAAATTCTACCCACAGTGATTCTTCTCCTCCCTGTTTTCCTTTTGTTCTGTTGCTTTGATTCCTTCCCTTATGAAAGAGCTACTCCTCTTTTACCTCCCTGTCCCTCCTGTAGATAGTGTATCCTGGTATGTTTACGCCCCAGATGGTTTTGTGTGTACCATGTTTCTGTGACTGCCACGATATCCAGATGTTCCTCCTCCATCAAGGCCACTAATTCAGGAAGCTTGTTACTCAGACTACGGGCACTACTCATTGCTCTCCATTTTTGATGGCTTTACCTTCTGTTGCAGCATCCCCACTGACCTTTCTACCTCGGTTATTTTCTCATTTAATACCCTGTTTTGTAGGAGAGGCTGGATTTCCTGCTGCTCATCAGTGCCTCCCCTTGACTAGTTTAAAAGCTTCGCCAATGAAGCATTTAAACCCGATTGCTCAAAAGACTTGTTCCTTCCTGGACAGATGCAGACCATCCTGCCAGTATAGGCTGGTGTCCCTCCAGGTGGAACCCCAGTCCCCAGTGAAGCCAAACCCTGTGCTCCACACCATTTTTTCAACCATTCATTAAACTGCATGGTGCAAAGTACCCTCGCCTCACTCATGCCATTGACAGACAGCACCTCTGAGAAGGATACTGTGTGAGCTACTTGTCTTAGGCCCCTCCCCAATTCTACAAAGTCCTTCTGCACTGCTCTAATCTTATGTTGAGCCAAGTCATTTGTCCCTAGGTGAACAATGATGTCCAGCTCAGACTACCGTGCAGCTGTTCTCGTGATCCTGAGGATGCGCTTCCTGTCCCTCCAAGCCATGGCACCAAGCAGGCACCTTACTTCAGTTTTCCCTGCTCACCCCAGTTCTATCCCTCTAATAACTGAGTCCTCCACCAGGAGCTGCTTCCTTTCCTTGTGGTGTCCTCTGCCTCCTTCCTGTGGGCCTCTTGTGACAGTTGTCCTCCGGCCTTCTTAGTCTCCTCTATGGGTGCATCCATAGGGGAGCTGTGCTCCCAAGAATGGTGTATGGATTGTGAGTGGAACAACAGACTGGGTGTGCCTCTGTTCCACCATTCTCAGCCTCCCCTGAGCCCACTGTGGTCCAACCTGTGCTTTCTGCAACCTCTGAGGTAGTGGTGGTGCTCTGTGTCCTGGATGGGGAGGTCCTTCCTACCATCCAGTGTGGCCTGGGGAAGGTTCCTTACTACTGTCCAGTGTGGCCTGCAGACGGTCAACTTCCTCCCTCAGGGCAGAGAGTTGTCTGCAAATAGGACAGCATCTCAGCCTCCAGAGAGACTCCCGGAAGACTGCTGCCCCACAGCCATTACATTGCACTACTCCCCACATGTTTTTCTACTTTTTTTTTTTTGTGTGTGTATGATTGGTTTGTTGTATAGAAATATATATATTATACAATGTGTTTGCTTATATTGTCAGTGCAGTGTGCTAGAGAGGATATGACAGTGATATGCACCTTGCCCTCTTGAGGAAATGATGTCAGAACCCCAGGTATAAAGGAACCTATTTCAGAGGTGGGTGGGTGAGGGGTGGAAGGGTTGGGCCTAAACTGTGCCCTCACAAAACAGTCAGCTAAGAGCTCTGACCCACCACTGCGATGAGTGCCTTCCTGTCAGCAAGATGCCCTACCCAACAATTTGACAGAGAAAGTACCCTGCTAATCAAACAGAGAAAAATCCAGACATCCAGGTCAGACACAGGTAAACCTCCCCAGCCCCAAAACAGACTGGTGGTTTGTGCTCTGAAAGCAGTCAGCCCCAAAATAAGTCAGCTGTGCTTTAAACTCTTCCTGCACTGAAAATCTTAAGAATTGTAACGAACGTAAAGCTAGATCCACCTCCCTCTGTTGCTTGAAAGACTGTCTTTTCCTGATAATTCTAAGTTTCTTATTTCACCTTTCAGTTAGAAGTAGCCTCCACCTGCAGAATATCTGCTACAAACCAAAGACAATTGTAAGGTTCACCTCCCTCTGTTGTGAGCACAACTCGCTTTCTTGCAAATCCTATGTTCAGTATTGCAGCTTCCAGCCAGAGGTAGTTTCAATTGAAGAATATTAGCTGTTCTGTGATGAGTTTGCTATAAAACACTTGCTTATAATACTATTGTTCTCAGGTCTGTTACCAAAGCTATTGGCTGATATTGGCACATATCCAGAATGTAGCAATAGCATCAGCAGTAGCATCAGAGGAAAACCTCTACCTTGTCGCCGGACAACCTCGCAGCGATCTAAGGCCCCAGACAAATCCTCTGGAAAACACACTCAACAGGACAGAGAACAGAGCAAGGACCCCCCTTCCCTTCCCCAGTGCACTTCCGGAACCCGCTTCCTTCAGCCTCGACCAGGGCAGCACTGTCAACCGCTTCTGCATCGAACTCTCCTGCTGCCCAGGCCCCAGTTTCCTTCAGGTCGGCTTTGGTAGTGAGTCCTGCCAGATCCTTCTCGGCCAGTGAAGGGCCATTGACATCGGGGTTGCCCATTTTGCCATTGCCAGCCATGCAGTTTAGACCTCTAGAACCGCAAGGTCAGCTGGCAGCGAGCTCCACTGGACCATCTTTGGCCAGTGCTGGTCCTTCGACGTCAGGGTTTTAGTCACCCTTGTCGACACCGCAAGGCTACCATCGATATCCAGATGGTAATCTCTTCATTTGTGGCTGTTAATCAGGACCTCCTCTCTACCCTAGGTCCAGTGACGGCAGGGCCAATTGCAACAGCCCCCGCACCGACACCCATAAGGCAGCCACGCTATGTACTTCCCGGGTGTGCAGTCCTCGCTCCCATTGTTGCCTCATTTGGAGCACATCGACGAGAAGCATGAATACTGTCCAGACCTCATCTCTCAAGATGAGGACCTGAGAGGGGATCCTCCGGACAAATCTGCTGTCTATTCCATGAGCAAGTACTCCACTGTGCATACCCCAAGGTCCCCCTCCTGAGGACCCCCTCTTCTCTGTAATGAAGCAGCTCCAGGCTGCTGTGGGGTTCCAAGCTGAGGAGGAAGATATCACCAGAAAGAACTTGGTGGAATATTTGGAAATTCTACATTGCCCACCAACGGTCACATGCCCTTTACTGGCTGTACTAGAGGATGCCACCATAGCTGCTTGGCATAGGTCAAACATGATTCCTGCCCTGTCTAGAAAAGCAGACACGTTTTATCAGGTCTCCTCAGGGAAGCCTTTTTTTTGCAGGCCAACCTGAGACTGAATCGGTGGTGATTAAAGCAGCCCATTATAGGTCTAGGATACCCAAGCCCCTCACATCTCTCCCCCAGATAAGGAGTCGAGGGAACTGGACCTGTGGGGTAAGAGAACCTTTGCCTTGCCCACTTTGGGCCTTTCAGTAGCAGAGTTTCTGGCTCATATGGTCATATTCCAGAACACCCTCTGGAAAAAAGCCAAAGTAGCAGCTCAGGCCCTCCCAGAGGGTACTTCAAGGCAGGAACTGCTCTAAGCCCTTCAGACTACGGTTGATGTGGGCAAAGACCTCCTGAGGCCCACCCATGATATTTCAGGTGCCTCAGCCAGGGCAGCTGTCTGTCTCAGAAGGCACTCTTGGCTAAGGGTGCTGGGTTTGCTGCTGATGTTCAGCAGTCTGTTCTTAGTGCCCCTTTCAGAGGGCACAAGTTCTTTATGGAGGATGTGCAGGACATCATTAATGACCTGTAGGCCTCAGGGAGGGCTTTAAGGTCCGTCCACTCCCTCTACCACATCCAGCCTAGGAGTAGACAAAGGACCCCCTTTCGTAAAGCTTCACATAGACCTGGGTCCAGGACCAAGCCTCAAGGCAAATGTAGAGTAATCTCTGCCTTGCCGGCCCTTACCTCCACCGCAGGTGCCCACCCCAAAAGTCCCAGGCATGAAGTGTGGCTCCAGCCACCAGGTCTACTTCAGCATGACTCCTTTCCTGACCCCACTCTCCAGTATTCAGCCAGGAGGTGGTGGTGGTGGTCGGGCTCATTTTTCCCTCCACCAAAAGCACTGGAGGGAGCTCACTATAGATGCTTGGATCCTGCAACTGACAGAACAAGGACATACTCTAGAACTTCAGGAACTGTCTTCAGACATTCTTCCTGTTCCATCAGTTTACCCTCCAGGCCACATACCTGTGCTGCTAGAGGAAGCATGCACACTGCTGAAGAAGAGGGCCATAGAAGCAGTTCCTTGGAATTAAAAGAACACAGGCTTGTATTCCCACTTCTTCCTCATCCCCAAATCCACAGGGGACTTGAGGCCCATTCTGGATCTGAGGGATCTGAACTTCTGCATTCAGTACAAAAAGTTCAGAATGGTTACTGTGCAAGGCCTGCTGCCACTCCTGAAACAAGGGACTGGATATGCTCCCTGGACGTGCAGGATGCTTACCTGCATATCAAGGTTAGCCACCGCGCCCCCCCCCAACTGGAGGTGCCTCACGTTCCTGTTCCAGTGGGAGCACTACCAGTTCAGGGCACTGCTCTTTGGCTTGTCATCTGCGCTACAGGTATTTACTAAATGCTTAGCAGTGGTGGCAGCAGCTCTCAGGAGTGAGGCACTGTACGTCTTCCCCTGTCTAGGTGACTGGCTGCTCAAAGCCCAGTCCAAAGAGCAACTGTCTCAGACCCTAGTATGTACCAGGCAATTGGTTTAGGCCCTAGGGATCACTGTTAATGTGCCCAAGTCTGTTCTGATCCCTTGTCAGCAGCTGCAATACGTAGGAGCAGTTCTGGACACGGCCCAAGGCTTAGCCTTCCTGCCCCAGCACATGGCAGAACGTTTCATAGCTTAGGCCTAGTTGGTTTCTCTGAGCAAGTATGTCACAGCCAGGACATTCCTGAAACTGTTGGGCCTGATGGCAGCTGCCATTGTTAAATTACCCCAGGCACGGTTGCATATGAGGATCCCCCAATGGACCCTGAGGGTCTAGTGGTCTCATCGCATCCGATGATCAAACCAGCAGGTTCTAGTATCTTCTCCTGTTCTCCGGGTGCTGCAGTGGTGGGTGGATTCCAGCAGTTTGCTGAAGGGGGTTCCATTCCTCGTTCCTTCCCCTCAGCAGATCCTCATAACAGATATCATGGGGCAGGGCTGGGTGGAGGGCACACCTGGATCCTCATCAGTCCCAAGGAACATGGACCAAAGTGGAGATCTCCCTCCACATAAATGTTCTAGAGATGAGGGATGTTCTGTGTGCCTTGCAAGCCTTTCAGAAACATCTGTCCCCGGGGGCCCTGCTAGTGCACTCTGACAGCCTCAGTGTCGTATACTACATAAACAAGCAAAGGGGCACTCATTCCTTTTTTTTTTTTTTTAGCTTACTTTTTCTCCCCATAGCCCTCTGGTCGGTTCCTGCTTCCTGGCATCTTATTCTTCTGGCCAGCATCCCTCCCACACCTGTCCTCCAACTCTGGCCATCACCTTGCTACCCCCACGGCTTGTCCCTCGTGGTGGGGAGCCCCCTAACTCACCCACTAGGACCGGATCCAGAACAGGTGATGCCTTCTGGAGATGTTGCGTTGTGTTGGACGAACATCAAGCTGCTCAACCCGGGCTGCCATTTTCTGTGTTTTGGTGGTGGAGCATGCAGTGCCGATAGTGGGCGTGCCACGCACGCGTCCACACCCAGCGCACCTGCCAACTGCTCCACCTCTGTGCCTCACTGTACTGTACCAGGCGTGTCAACACCCAGCCTCTGCTAGGTGTCAGGCAAACGCCGGCCTCTGTTCCCCACCCTTCCCGGGAGAGGAGAGCTGTCCTGTGGACGCTCAATCCTCTCCCACCTGGCTGGCCACCGACGATCTGCTCACACTGCAAACACGGGTCGCCGGCATGACAGGATATAAGGCATCGCTGCCCCAGCCCTCCACGCCACCAGGCTGACAAAGGGGCATTCATTCTTAACCCCTGTGCAGGAAGGCGATGAGCGTTTGGTACTGGGCTCTAGAACACAAACTAGAATTGTCGGTCATCCATGTTCCAGGCATCCAAACTGACCTGGCAGAAAGGCAAAGCAGGTCACAGTCCAGAATGCATGAGTGGGAACTGCTGACCTCTGTAGTAGAACACCTATTTGACAGGTGGGGTCGTCCACAGTTGAACCGTCTTGCGTCCCCACTCAGTGCAAAACTGCTGCTTTTCTGCTTGCTCAGTCCAGGGCCTGGAGTTTTCTAGCGAGACGCATTGTCTGTCTCTTGGAAGAGGAGGATCCTCTGCACATTTCCTCCCTTCCCTCTAATTCAGAGGGTGCTAATCAGGCCTTGAATGGAAGGAGCCACTCTGATTCTTGTGGCACCTTACTGGCCTTGCCAGATATGGTTTTTATTACTGCAGCAAGTAGCAGTGGACCCTCCAGTACCCCTGCTATCACAGAAATGGGGAATTGTGGTCCATCTGGACCTTAAAGGAGATAGGAAATGATTTTTACATAGTTAACTGTCCTTCTGTCTTCCTGTCCATTTCAGTTATGTATTCTGATATGCATTGATGATTTTTTGATAATGTTTCTGATGTCCTAGAATGTTTAAGCAGTATGAAAACAGAGAGCAGCAACTGCTGAGCACAGAGGGATTCAGGGTAGTTACAAAGGCAACAAAATTAGATTATTCATTTAACAAAAAAAGTCAAAACATATCAGAATAGTTAGTAGCCAATAAAAGAACAACTAGAGGGCATCTAGAAGTCTAAAAACTGTTTTCTATCACCTTTAAGTCACTCCATCAACATGCTTGCCTCCTGAGGAATTGGCCATTACGAGATTTGAGGTATCCCGCAAAGTGGCTGACTTCCTGGTGGCTGTCAGGAAACCCTCCACCAGGGCTACCTATTCCATGAAATGGAAGCGTTTTGCTTTGGGGCCACTTCCCACCACATGGATCCCTTTACTTGCCCAGTGAATCAGATTCTGGAGTACATACTGTCCTTCTCGGACAAGGGCCAACAATATTCCTACATTGAGGTACACTTGTCTGCTGTATCAGCCTTCCATGTACCCATAGATGTCCATACTGTGGTCCAGCTGGACATAACCCGTACATTTTTGAGAGGCATCTTGCATTTGGAGCCTCCCATCTGCAATCCAGTCTGGGCTTGGGACCTAAATTTTGTTTTAGATAAGCTTACTTTGGCTCCCTTTGCACCTGCTGCAACTTGCGACCTACGCTTTCTGTTGCTGAAGGCGTTATTTTTAGTTGCTGTTACTTCTGCTCAAAGGATTTCAAAGCTACAGGCTCTCGTGTGAGCCTCCTTATTTGATTTTCCACAAAGACGGTGTCTTTATGTATGAAGTCTACATTTTTTTTTTACAAAAGGTGGTGCCTAACTTTATCTTAAATCAAACCATTCGCCTACCAGTTTATTATCCTGAGCATACCAATCCAGGGGAGGCATTGCTTCATACATAAGATGTACATAGAATACTCGGGTGTGTGGGACTGTAGGAAGTCTTCCCAGCTGTTTGTTTGTTTTGCCCTGGGAAAGAAGTCATTCCAGTTTCTAAATGGCATCTGTCCAAGTGGTTGGCAAACTGTATTATTTTTTGTTTCAGGAAGTGTGGTAGGGAACTTTTGTCTCCTGTTTCAGGAATGTTTCAGCTGCAGAAATTGGTGCTGCTGTAACTTGGAGTACTGTCCACACTTTTACAAAGCACTACAGTCTGGACATTACCTCTAGAACAGTGATACTCAGTTCTGACTGGCTCAGGAGCCACACGAGCAGTCACATTAGCCAAGGAACCACAACATACACTTCCTAGAAAATGTTGGCAAACACACTCCAGTGTAAAAGAAAATATTTATTTCATTTCATTTACTAAACATTAGTTAACATTTGCACAGTCTGACAGGGTACAGCTTGCAAGAAAATTTGCAATAAACTTCGAAAATAATGCTTGCTGGTGTACAATGCAGTAGTATTATAATGCATCCTGGTTGGTTAATACTGTATAGTGCAGGAACTATTTGCATCACTTGCTAGGAAGAGCCACACATGATAAGTTGAAGAGCCACATGAGGCTCTAGAGCCACAGTCTGAGGATCACTGTTCTAGAGAAAGGGCAGGCTTTGGTCTGTCTGTGCTTCATGGCCTCATATCCTAGGTCTTTAGCCTCCAGCCACCCTGACTGTTTCTCTGTCAGTACTGCTTGGGACTCGTCCTATAGGTGTGACCTGATGCAAGAGATATCCTCGCAGAAGATAGACAGGGACACTGGTTTACCGGGATTGAGAAAGGGCAAATTCCATTTTGCACATTGTAAAAAACGGTACTGTCACCGGTGTCTGCTAATATCAAGCCTAAAACTCGGTTTCACCGTGTTTGTTTTGTGTACTTTATTTAACAATTTTTAACTCTACTAACGTGCATTTTAGCAGTTTTGACCTCCACTATTACACATCCTTCCATCCTTGTACCAATTTAAAATTATTTTAGATACAAGATGTGATGGCAACAGCAACACTACAGCCCCCATCCCTGAGTTGTGATGGAAACAGCAGCAAGGCCCCCATCCCTCTGGTGCGATGGCAGCAGCAGCACTGCGGTGCCTATCCATTAGGTGTGATGACAGCAGTACCACGTTCCGCATTCCTCAGGTGTGATGGCAGTATCAGCACTATGGCTCCCATCCCTCAGGTGGGAAAGCAGCAGTACAACATTCCCTATCCACCAGTGGTTATGGCAGAAGCACTACGGCCCCCGCCTCTCAGGTGTGATGGCAGTAGCAACAATGCAGTCCACATCCCTCAGGGATGATGGCAGTAATGACAGCACTATGATCCCCTTTCTTCAACACCCACACCCCACATGCACAAGTTACAAATTACAAATTACTTGGTCTCTTTGCTTGTTAGAACTCAGATGTGAATTAATCTGAACCACCACCACTACTAGGTGGACCACATTTGTTTTTTTCCTATCATTTAACTGCCCGAATTGGATTTGTGCCTGTGACACCACCGACCAGGGTTTGGGAACTGGTTTGGGTGTTGGAGGACCAGCTGGGGAGGCTTGAGTGTCCAACAACCACTTGCCTTCTCCTGGGAGGGAGGGAGGGTATATTCACAGCTCAGCATTTGCTGGTCCCAGGTGGAGGCTGGAGGCATGGCAACACATTGGCCCTCATTGCAGAAGAGAGCGTGATGTACGTCAGCTTGTGCCTTGACATCATGTGGCCTGTTACACTCTCACGAAAATGGAAAAACACCTGCTGGCCACCCGGAAGATGGCTTCTGGTCCCTCCATAAGCATGAAGCCCCAGACACATGTATCTGTTCTGACCCCTGCCATGCCTGGGATATTCAGGAAGCTCTTTAGGGTGATTGTCTTCCCCTGTTAGCTCCCACAGGGGTAGGGGCCGACTGATAAAGGGTTACTTCAGGTTACCTGGTAGCATGGCCATAAGGGGCAGTGGATGATGGTGGTGGGGACTCAGCAGCAGTGGTAGGGGGACTTGGCAGGCCTGAAGGAGTGGATGGCCAGGGGGTAGGAGGAACAAAAATAACTGCCCGAATTTGCTTCTTTGAAATAGCGTCTTCACCAAAAAAAAAAATTCACAAGTGATTAGTGGAGGACCTTCTAATGCATCTCACAGACATGTGGATTCGTTTTTTTCCCTTGGTGTCCATGAAAAGGGTGTCTCTCAGTTTTCATGTCTGAGCTCAGATGTGAATTGAGCACCACTCTACCCAACAACATTGTACAGCCCCTGGGGTCTTACCTTCTGTGTGCCACTGAATGTGCTTTCAAAATCCACTGGCCAAGCATAAGTACAATTAAACACTTAACATTTGCTTTTTATTAAAGCAGTCTGTCAGAAAACGTTTTGTTGTCACATAGACTGACACAGCAGGTGGGAGAGAAGGTGCAAATGATGAAATGGGCAGACTAGGTGGGCCGTCAAAGTCTATGTTTCTATCCCATTCACCTAAATAAGTAGTAAGACAGCTTGTGCCTCGTGGACATACTTTCATTCAGACTAATTTTCAATCAAACAACTGAGGATTTTGGATGGCCCTGCTGATTATAAACTTGAATAAACTAGTTGGTAACAGTGATCCCGTGCTTAGCAATCTATATCCTAGATGTTCATATGCAAAAAATACAATAAAAACCTTACTAAAGTCTAAAAACAAGCTTATAAAACACAAAATGTATCCGAACATTTATGTTTACTTATATAACATCATTACAGCCCGAGTATAACTCGGATAAATTACATGGTACCCTGACTACTGTATGATGTAGTAAACATATATTGGTATTTTTTTTATATTTGTTTGTAAACTGGGTAAACCCACTAGGCAAAACTGCCTGTTTTCAGAGGTGACCCAGGAGCACTGTGGAGGTTAAGTGCCTAACTCAGAGTCACGCAGTATACAAGTGGAGGTTGTGGGAATCAAACCCAAGCCTTCTAAATGTACTCAGTTCGATCACTGTTTGTTACTCTAACCACTAGGCTATATTGCCAGCTATAACACCCATATGTAATGTTTTAATATATGATTTCAATAATAGTGCACAGTACCTACAGTGCAAATTATGAACATTGAACGCTTTGCAACATTTTACTAAAACTGAATTATTTCCCTCTCCATCTGCTTATGTTTTCTTCCACCAAAGTGGGTGTATAGTTGACAGAGCACTGTAAATAGCCTGAGGTTGCACTACTGCTTGCAATGCCAGGGACTCAGGATCAGAAGTGAATTCCCTTTGCTAGAGGTCTGGCCAGGGGAGTAGGATCGAGCACCTGGGGGGCTGCTCTCCTCCCTCTGGGAACGTGGCCTGCAGGTCCTGCTGCTTTACTGCCACCTGGGTGACCACAGGTGGTGGTGCAATGAGACTGCAGAGCAATCGGAAGAGAAGAAGCTAGCCAGGATCTGGAGTAGTGGCATGTCTCTATTTGCCCTACTTCCTTGGATCCCCTCGAGTGTTGGTGCCCTCAGGAACAGAGACCAGAAAACCAGTAACATTCACCCCACATCGGCTGCTGGTAGAAGGGATTGAGCTGCCCCAGACTTCATAACCAGTTTCCATGAGAGACCCACTGGGCTGCCCGACACATATCAAAGGACTGTGGAGGGATGACCAGGGGTCCTCTCCCTTCCCACCTGGGGGGTACAACCTAGGCAGGATGGGGACAGGCTCACAGGAGCTACTGAGCATTACTTGGAGTGAAGCTAGGGGATACCCAGCCTAGGGATCTCTGAAAAGTGGAGACTGACACTGTGAGAAGGGGGCATAGAAAGAGAAAATAAAAACATTTAAAAATATGATGAAATCTTAGGGATTCTGTGCAGAGAAATGCAATTTCCGTGAGGCACCGGTACAAGAATTCAAAATCCACAAACCAAGCAGGATTCTATGATTTTTACCGGTGTTACCGGTAAAAACCGAAAACCATTGTCCCCGAAGATAGTTATATAAGAACTTACTGTAACAGTAGATCTTACTTTGAGAGGAAGCTCTTGCAGCAGGTAACACATATGTAGGACTGACGCCACCTGGCAGCAGATCTCTGCATTTCTTTTTCTCTAGCAGAACCGACGTGGGACCGCCTACCCAACATCGGCCCCGCCCCTGACGTCACGTAGTATAAAGGGCGTAGGTAGTCCCCATGTGCTCCAGTTCTTTCCTGCCGAGGCAACTCGCTAGTCAGCTCTTGGCTCGCCTATGGATTCCTCAGCTCTAATGGCAGCCTAAATTGATACCTCCACCTTGCTCTACTAACAATCCACAGCAGTCAACCCTATTTTCAGGTGTAAACTGTCCCCTAAAGTGAGGATCACGGACTACTAGATGCCGGTGAGACAGCGACATAAAGATTGTCCATCGGGAATGGCTGGAAAAGGATCTAAAAATCAGTTGGGAGAGAGGCCTATGAAAGTGGCCTGTAAAGACACCTCGCGGCCACTGCAGGGCAAAATATTGAACCAACAGTCAGAAAAGGAATGCACGATTCTAACCCCATGTATTCTTCTATATTCATAACTGTATGCAGTCTGCCTCCTAAGTAGAACAGCCCGGAGAAATGGAACTATATGCAAATGATAGAACCTATCATTGCTCGAGACACACATTCAAACTGCTGCCCTCATCTATTGCAACATTCCATCAACGTCTCAGATTTCTCACTCCCCCTGACAAGTCAGACGCCCGGAGATCGCCCTCTCATCAGTTCGAGCTGATTCCAGTTTATAAGTATTATTTCTTCATAATATTTAAACTGCTGCCTTTGTTTATTGTATAATTCGATTCTATTATTTAAAATAAGTGTGTAAGTTTATTTAGTTAGCGGTAAAATTGTGTTATTTCAAACACCATGAAGTCTTGCTATATTATGACATATAGCAGTTAGCCACAGCACTTGAACTGCCCCGGAGAGGAAGGACTTAACTCCAGGCTGACTGGAGTTCCAAGCGCGAGCGCCTTGCTGAAAGCTCTATCTGACTAGTTTCAAATTGAAACTGTCAGATTCTTTACTCCGCTTCAGTGAACAGTCGCTCCGGAGGTCTCTCCTTCAGCTCGGTTAATTTCTCGGTTCAAACGAGTGTTTCTCGTTTTTAACCGCAAAGTAATTATTTTACCACATTTCGTTCAAAGCTCTATCTGGTAAACCGTAGTACAGGATTTTAAAGTCTGTGGAAATTCATTATCGGTTCGGTTTTGAACCGATCGGTTTGCAAAATACTAATTTTAAACAATAATTTGGCTTTTAGAGTGCGGTTCCGGTTCTTATTGGTTCTAAAAAACCTAACTTTTAAATTGGGTTTTCAAATACCTGACACGGTTAGGAACCGAATGGTGTCTTGCCTGGCACTGCCATAAAAGGGCAAGTTTTTGGATAGGCTGGCATTATGTCTGAGAAACCCAAAAGAAAAACCGGGCCCACTGGGTTTCAACACTGTGATGTTTGTGGGGAAGCCTTTGCCAAGGCTGACCCACACACCACATGTGTTTATTGTCTGGGGGCTGACCACCTCCTGTCAGACTGCCAGGTGTGTAAGAATTTCCCTGCAGCCACCCTGGAGAAAAGATTGGGCCGGCTCAGGGAACGAGAGGCCAAAAAGTCCGCTGACCCGGATGGCCAGCCCGGTCCAGCACCCACTGGACCAGAGGGAGTGCCCTCTGACCAGGGCGAGACTTCCTCGGGCCAAAGGAAGGCTGGTTCTGAGGAACCGGTCCCAGTAAAAAAATCTAAGAAATCAGCAGGTCTGGAGTGCAAGATTGCCTCTCCAACTGCTGCAGAGATAGCTAAAGCCATACAGATTGTCCAGTCACTGTCTCAGGGAGCCAACACCACCAACAGCTGGCAAAAGTTGGTCTGCTTGGTTCCAGTGGTTCAAGAGTATGATGTTGAGGAATTTTATGAACCACAGGAGGGGAGGAAGATTTTGATCATTATGTATGTGGCTGGGAGGGTCTGGACATGCCCATTGAACCGGACATTTCTCCAGACAGACCATTAGAATCTCCCCCTATGCTGTCTGAGTCCCCTTCTCATTTTATGTTTTACAAAAAGGTTGCAGAAACCCTCCAGCTTCCCTTGGAAGAGGCTGTGGATGAGCAAGAGGAGCCTGATTATGTTGAGATGATGGATATCCCAGAGTCTAGGAGGTTGTCTATTCCTTTGCACAAGTCATTTAGGAAGCAAACAACAAAAATTTTAAAAAATCCTCATTCTGTCCCTCCTGTAGATAAAAAAATGGACAGAAGGTATACTTTATCAGGCCCTGATACAGTCTTCCTCACTGAGCAGTGTAGTCATGTAGGTGTGGTACAAGCTGCAGCCTGTGACAAGGCTAATATCCCCTGGCCTCACATCCTCCTGATAAGGATTCCAGGAAGATTGATGCCATGGTGAAAACAGTATATGGCAGCTTTTTGGGACTCAGGCAGGCAAATTATATGGCTTATGTGGCTAGATATCAGAAATCTAGATGGATACAGTGTTGTAGTTAGCCAAGCAGGCCCATGGCCAGCTGGCTAGTGAATTGGAACAGGTGGCTGCTGATGGCATTGAAGCCTCTAAAGTTCAGTTTCATACTACTGTAGATGTTAATGATGTTTCCTCTAGGTCATGGCCACTTCTGTAGCTTTCCGTAGGTTGGCATGGCTCAGGTGCACTAATCTGTCACAAGATACTCAGTCAAAGGCTATGGATTTTCCTGTGGGAAATTCTCTGTTTGGAGAGCAAACGAAAATTATATGAAAAGATGGATGAATACAGAACTACCTACAAAAGTGCCCAGGCCAAGGAGCTGCATGCCACTCCACAGAGGCACACCCCAGAGGTAGGGCAGGCCTTTCCACAGGCCTTTTTATCAATCCAGCCCCTCTGCTTTTGCACAGAGGGTTTTTTCAGAGGCAGAGGTAGACGGGCGCAGGTAAACCGTCCCCACCCCTCAGCCTAAGGCTACTGCCAAGCAGGCACGCTGATGGGATGCCCAGGGCCGATTCTCCTGTACCAGTTGGAGGCAGGTTGGCTTATTTCAGCCAGAACTGGGTGTCCCTAACTTGGACAAATGGGTTCTGAGGTAGTAAGCCAGGTCTGGTTCTCAGCTTCAAACAGTTTCAAAGATGAGAACCAGACATTTTCCACTGCAAGCCTCTTTAGAGGCCCTTGCTTTGGAAGCAGAGGTCTCTTCCCTCCTAGACTGCAAAGCAGTGGAAAGGGTTCCTCCTTGTCACCAGGGCAAGGGCTGTACTCCAGATACTTCCTTACCCCAAAAGACAGGAGAATGGCGGCCCATTCTAGACTTAAGGTACCTGAACAAGCATCTTTGAAACCAAAGTTCAAAATGTTAACTTGGCAATGATTTTGCCCTTCCTCAGGCCAGGGACTGGCTAGCCTCCTGGACCTCAGGGATGCCTATTTTCATGTCCTGATCAGGCCTTCTCACCGAAAATACCTCAGGTTCGAACTGCCCTCAGGTCACTACCAGTTCAGAGCAATGCCCTTCAGTCTTACCTCTGCTCCAAGGGTATTCACAAAATGTCTAGCTGTGGTAGTGGCTCACTTAAGAAGGCAAGGGATTGCTGTGTTTCCCTACCTGGACGACTGGCTCATTGTGGGTCAGTCCCCAGATCAGGTAAAATCCCATTTGCAAGTCACCCAGCGGCTTCTCACTTCCCTGGGATTCCTGCTGAATTTACCAAAGTCAGTTCTAGAACCAGTTCAGGTACTAACTTTCATAGGTGCGGAATTGGACACAAAGTTGGCCAGGGCATTTCTCCCCTCGGAAAGGGTAGAGAAGCTGATTGCCCTGGCATCCTCTTTCACCCTGTGGGTCTCTCGACCAGCAAGGCACTTTCTGCAACTTCTAGGGCACATGGCTGCCTCCACAGCTGTAGTGCAAGGAGCAAGATTCCAGATGAGACATTCAGTTTCATTTGAGGGCCTATTGGTCCCAAAGGAGGGACCCCTTACCAAATTGGTCCCAGTGACCCAAACTCTGATTCTAGCTCTTCAGTGGTGGCAGGATCAGAGCACCCAAGACTAGGGGTCCCTTCATTCTCATTTTCTCCTCACCCTCACCACGGATGCCTCCTTGCTGGGGTGGGGAGTGCACTTGGGCGACCTTTCCACTCAGGGAGTGTGGTCCCCCCAGGAATCTCTGCTCCACATCAACCTGTTGGAACTCAGAGCTGTCTTTTTAGCTCTTCAGGTTTTCTCAGCATCTGTCCAGAACAAAGTAGTTCAGGTCAGGACAGACAATACCACAACAATGTGGTACATCAACAAGCAGGGGGGCACTCGGTCATCAGCCTTGTGCACCGAAGCAATGAAGTTGTGGTCTCTGGCTTACTCCCTGAACACCTCCCTAGTAGCAGTTCACCTTCCAGGGAAGGACAATATCCAGCGGATGCCCTCAGCAGGATTTCTCAGGGTCATCACGAATGGTCTTTGAATCCCCTAGTGCTGGGGTCAGTTTTTGCCAGATGGGGCACTCCTCAGATAGATCTTTTCGCAGCCCCAGACAACCACCAACTTCCTCTGTTCTGTTGCAGGCCTCCAGTAATGGGCTCAGTCCCCCTGGACGCCTTTTTGTTGGATTGGGAAGGGAAGTTCCTGTATGCCTTTCCCCACTTCCCCCTTCTCTTCAGGGTGTTAGTAAAAATCAGATCCCAGCCCTGCAAAGTGATTCTGATTGCACCAGACTGGGCCAGGCAACCCTGGTACCCACTGCTTCTGTCCCTGTCAGTCCACCCTCCCCTGGCCTTCCCAGGGTCCACAACCTGCTGACTTGTGCCCAGGGAGAGTTTGTATCCGACCTCAATCCTCCACCTCAAGGCTTGGCTCTTGAGGAGTTAGAATTTGCTGAATTACACCTTCTCAAGGTGTCCTTGATATTTTAAAGGCCTCTAGGAAGCCTTTCCACCAGGGCTACTTATAATTCCAAATGGAAGAGGTTCTCCATCTGGTGTTCTGGGAAGCAAATTGTCCCAGAATCTGCTGATTTGCCCATTTTGCTGGACTACTTGGTCCATCTTAATTCCTTAGGCCTCAGGCCAGCTACCTTAAAGGTTCATCTGGCAGCTGTCTCTGCTTTTATATCAGCAGGAAAGCTTGCCTCCCTTTCTTCTCACCCTGTGTTTTCCAAGTTTTTAAGGGGTTACTTCACACTAACCCTCCTTTTTCGGGACCCAGCCTGCCTGGGACCTTAATGTTTGCATTGCTCAGTTAATGCAACCCCCTTGAACTCTGTCTTCAGCAGACCTCAAGTTCCTAACTTGGAAAACTGTTTTCCTAGTGGCCATCACTTCTGCCAGACGCATAAGTGAGTTACAAGTCCTGTCAGTGGAAAAGGATTTTATTTCTTTTCACAGAGATAAGGTAGTCCTCAGGACTACAGAAAGTTTTACCTAAAGTGGTTTCAGATTTCCATCTTAACCAATCCATCTCCTTCAGTATTTTTCACTGAGCATTCTTCCTCGGTGAGAGGAGATTGCACAGTTTGACGTAAAAGAGCTTTAAGCTACTATTTGAACGCACTAAGGGTCATAGGTTCAATCCTCCAACTCTTCCTTACCTATGGCGAGGTTGGCAAAGGAAACCTGCCACTAAGAGGACAATTGCCAGGTGGATTGTCTCTGTATCCAATTTGCTACCAAAACTAGGTAGAGAACCCCCCAGGACTGAGGGCCCATTCCACCAGGGGTACAGCTGCATCTCTAGCGGCTTCTAGAGATATTCCCATTCTGGAAATCTGTCAAGCTGCTACCTGGAAAACAGTTCACACCTTTACTAACATTACTCCTGGATGTCCAGTCCAGGAGAGATGCTCGGTTTGGCACAGCCTGCATCAGAGCCTATTTCCTTGGTAGGTTCTGGGCCTCCTCCATGGAGGTACTGTTGTGTTCTGTTATATGTTATAATATAGCAAGACTTCATGGTGTTTGAAGAAAAATTACTCACCTTAGTAATTGTTTTTCTTCTCATGGAGTCTTGCTATATTATGACCACCCCTAACCTGCCCCTCTCAGAACTTCTACTTGGGTAAGGGTTGGCAAATTGGTGCAAGCACTGTGTCATGCCATTATAGCTCTTTTTCCTTTTTCCCTTTTCCCTTTCTTTAGGATTAGGAAAACTAGGTATTTCTGTTTTACTTGGAGGTTTGGCCCCCTCCTGGACTTGAGTCTTTTGGGAGGGGGCCTAATAGTGCTTGTCAGGGTGATATTGTTGTTGTTGTTTCTGTTATTGTTATTTCTACTAGTAGGTAGCCATTTGCTAGTGTAGAGTTTTTCCACACAGACTTTTGCTTGGTGTTGGCTCTGTAAAGATCTGACAGTTTCAATTTGAAACTAGCCAGATAGAGCTTTCAGCAAGGCGCTCTCTCTTGGAACTCCAGTCAGCCTGGAGTTAACTCCTTCCTCTCCGGGGCAGTTCAAGTGCTGTGGCTAACTGCTATATGTCATAATATAGCAAGACTCCATGAGAAGAAAAGCAGTTACTAAGGTGAGTAATTTTTTCTTCTCGGTTCCTCACGATTCGATATAACTGCTGAGGAACCGGGGCTTTTCTAGTAATTTCGGCATTTTTGCCGTAGTTTAGTCTTATTTTTATATATATATTAGTTAAATTTTGTATTTTGGTTCTGGGCGAATGGTTCTTTTGAACAGATACCTCGGTTCCTGTGAACCACTAACCCGGTTAGATACTAATTTTATCTGTTCTTTCTTGGATCCCTGACCGGTTCCTGAACTGACCAAAAAAAAAAAAAAAAAAACATTGGTTTGAATACTAGCAAACAGTTACTGTTTTTTCTCCTGGAAATGGAAACCCAAGAAAAAACAAAAAGGACTGGTCCCCCAGGTTTTAAAAATTGTACAAGATGTAGGGAAGTGTTTGCAAAAGCTGACAAACATGTCCTTTTTTTTTGTATTATTTATTTATAATTTTGCAGTACAAAAACAACAAAATCTTACAGCATAGGAGGAGAATAGCAGATTATCATAGAAATGGCAATAATATACAACATACCGTATATAAGCACCTCCCAGATAGTTACCACATAGGAGGAAGAACCCCATATTTATCTATAATATCAATTCCCACAACATACAGCTTAGGAAGCATAAGAGGGAACCAGCAATAGTGCAGTTATTATAACATTGAATTCAAGCGCACCAACTTAAGCTGCCGGTTAGCATAGTTCCCCAATTAGCTGTACCCTTACACTATTTCAACAGATAAACTCCCATCCTCCCAAACCTCTTATCAAACTCGCAAACTTAATACATCAAAACGCTGAGTAAATATCTAGCGTGTCCCAAATACAACTTTAACAAAGATTATGCAGCAAAATGAGCTGTTTCATGTAAGTACTCCCATGTTTGAGTCAGTTCTGTGCCCGAGCCATGTCCTACACGCACAGTTCCAAAGTCTGTAATTCGTGTCCCTTACGAAGCGGGTTAATTCGGGCGGCCTGAAACAAGTACATTCTCGATTGTATTCCCTGGCTAGATTAAAACTTCCTCAATACAGTTAGCTATTTAAAGCAAAAACAGCCCCTTACTAGCCAGAATTATGCCCCAACCCACTCCCCCAGACCTCGTATCAACTCTGGTCCATGGTAAACTCAGGGCACCTCTTCATCCGATGAAGCGACCTCCTCCTCTCCTGCCTCCAAGTCTCGTTCAATGGTCCTCACCATCTTTTCTGCATCCTTCGGGTTCTGAAACTGATATTGCCTCCCTTGCCAGGTAATTCGCAGCCATGCGGGGAAAAGTAGCTGATGTTATATTTTATGATGTCTCAGCCGGCTGCGAACGCCATTGAATCCTTTCCGCCTTTTACGGGTGCCATACGCGAGGTCTGGGAAAATTTGTATGGAGTTCTCCCCATAATACAGAGAGCGCTTCTGTCTGGCCAGGGCAAGTGCCCGATCTCCATCTCCAGTTCCAGTACACACCACCAGGAAAGTCTGTGGTGTCACCTCCTCCAAAACAGTCCGTCTTGGTGTGATTCTATATGCCTTCTCCAGGGATAGAGGGGAGTCTTCCTCCGAAAGCCCAAGAATCTTTGGAAGCATATTTCTAGCAAAACACATAGGGTCATCTCCTTCTGCTGACTCCGCCAGGCCCAGTATATGTAAATTTCATTCTCGAGCCTGTTTCTCCACCAGCTCAAGTCGCTGCCGAAACAGTGTGTTCTCTTTAATAAGTATGGTGGTGGCGTCACAGGCCTTCGATATAAGATGTTCAGATTTCTGGACTGATGTCTCGCAGCTGTCCATTCTAGTTTCCAGTGCTGTGACTCGTGGTATGAGGGAGTCCAGCATTTTGTCCATCTCCTGTACAGGTCTGACCAGTTGACTTAGGGTCATTTGTATAGAGTCCAGAAAGGCGCCTGTTGACACTGATTCACTCGATGCTGTGGCTTCCACGAGTGCCGGGGGCCTCTCTTCCCTCTGTTGTTGAGATTTCTTTGGAGCAAAAAAAGTCCGAAGAGGAGACAGCAGCCCCCCGATTCTTCCCCATAGCCGCTGTCTCCGAGACACTACCAGACACCTCCAATGCCGTGTATTCAGCAGATTAGTCAAAAAACTATATTTTAAATTAATATAAATATAGAGGCCCAGGAGCTCAGGTAATATACTGCTTCCTGTAAACTGCTCAGCAGCGCCCCCTCACGACCTTTGTTTAGTCTGCTTGGGACCTGATCATTTTTCAGCAGACTGTGCCATTTGTAAATCTTTTCCTCCTAAAACAATTGAGAAAAGGATGGAAAGGCTTAAGAAAAAAGCTGACAGTAGTCCTTCAGGCTCTAACCAGCCACCTAAAATTGTGGGTGATACCTCTTTATCTGCTGTCACCACCCCGATAAGGGTGTTTCAGGCATTTTAAAAAGGGGGAGTGGTCCGGCTGACTCTCTGGCCACCTCCAAGAAATCCAAGAAAACTAAATACACAGAACCCCAGGCGTCTGTTCCTCAAGGGGTCGCTATTGTGTCTCACAGTCTGCCTTCTGCAGAGGAGATAGCTCAGGCTGTGAAGATTCTGCAGGCCTTACAAGGAATTTTACCTGCTCAGCCTGCTCCTTCTGCCCCTCCCAGGGCTCCTGCCACTGTTCCTGCCCTTGAATCACAGGAACTGGAAGCTGATCATTACGTTGAGATGGATCCTGAACAAGATGATCCTATAGAATCTGAAATCTTACCTGAGCAGGAATTTGGCTCCCCACCTCGACCTGAGGATTTTTCCTCACATTTTTCCTTCGTTAGAAAAATAGTGGACGCTTTAGATCTAGCTACCACTGAAGTGGTCGATGATGAAGAGACTGTGTACCTTGAAATGATGGGGTTAACCCCCACAAAGCAGGTATATTTGCCAATTAACAAGTTCTTTAAAAAATATTTGTTTAAAATATTGCAGACTCCTAACTCTATCCCTCCTACAGATAGGAAGTCTGATAAGAAATATCACTTGGACAGGGAGGGAGCAGAATGTTTATACTCCCACCCTGATCACCAAGGCATAGTTCAGCAGGCAGCCTGTGAAAAGGCGAGGGTTCCTCTCTCTTCCCACCCTCCTGAGAAGGAATCCAGGAAATTAGATGGGATGTCTAAGAAAGGGTACTTAGCTGCCTCTCTGGGTGTAAGGCAGGCTAATTACCAAGCATATGCAGCACAATGCCAGAAAATATTGTGGCAATCAGTACTGGCTATGTCAGAAAAGGCTCCCTCGCCCCTCTCTGACGACCTGGCAGAAACATCTAGATTTGGTCTGGAAGCTGCTAAATATCTGTTCCAGATGGCAGCTGATGCTAATGATAATGCTGCCAGGTGCATGGCTCTGTCGGTGGCCCTATGAAGACTGGCATGGCTCAGGGCCACTAATCTCTCCCAGGATACCCAGACAAAGGCCATGGATTTTCCTGTGGAGAATAACTCCCTGTTTGGAAAGCACACTGAGGAATACATGGAAAAGGTGGACGAATACAAGGCCACTTACAAAAGTAATTCCTCCAGGGACAGGCCTACCCCTTCTTATAGGCCTTATGGAAGGGGAGGCAGGGGAAGGTCCCCCTATGGGAGGCCTTTTTACCAAGGTCAGGCTGCTTTTCAGCAACCACCCTACCCACAGCAGACTGGGTATTTTAGACCTAGAGGCAGGAGGGGTTCCAGAAGAGGCTCCCAATCTGCCCAAGCTCAGGCAACCCCAAAACAGAACCCCTGACCAGTTGATCCAGGTCGCCTCCCCAGTACCAGTAGTGGGCAGGCTGACTTACTTCCTCCAGAATTGGTCCTCCATCACCACAGACAGGTGGGTTCTGGAAGTGGTAAGTCAGGGCTTGTCCCTATGTTTCAGATCCCTTCCCCCTCTGAAATCAAGAGTTTTCAAACCAGCTTCCCTCTTGGAGGGAAAGCTCTTGCAAGAGGAGGTACAGAAATTGATCCACATGAAAGCAGTGGAGCATGTGCCAGCACATCTCCGGGGAACGGGTTTCTACTCCCGCTACTTCCTGACCAAAAAGGAAAATGGAGACTGGCGACCTATTCTGGAGCTCAGATCTCTCAACAAATTCCTGGTAAAATATAAATTCAGGATGGGTCACATTGCGGTCCATACTCCCAGTTAATCAGCGGGGAGATTGGTTAGCATCTCCTGATCTAAAAGATGCCTATTTTCACATCCCAATAAGGCAATCTCACAGAAAGTATCTCAGATTCAGGCTCCTTTCAGGTCATTATCAGTTCACTTCCCTTCCCTTTGGTCTGACCTCAGCACCAAGGGTATTCACAGAGTGCCTAGCTCTAGTGGTGGCACACCTAAGGAAGTCTGGTATACTAGTCTTCCCTTATCTGGACGACTGGTTGGTAGTGGGAAAATCCCCACAACAGGTCTCTGAGCACTTACAATCAGCAGTGCATCTCCTGCAATCCTTGGGTTTCCTAATAAATCAGGAAAAGTCTGTCCTTACCCCTGTTCAGGTGCTTCAGTTCATAGGAGCAGAGCTAGATACCATCCAGGGAAGAGCTTTTTCTCCCTCAGGACAGGGTGCAAAGTATTTTCAACCTGGATGCTTCTTTCAAACTAAGCCAGCCATGCCCAGCAAGACACTATCTGCAGATTTTGGGTCATATAGCTGCAGCAACAGGTACAGTGTCAGGGACAAGGTACAGAATGAGACTCTTATAATCTCATCTCAGGTCCCATTGGTCCCAGAGAAGGGACAAAATGTCAAAGCTCATCCCAGTAACAGAGGTTGTTATTCAAGCCTTACAGTGATGGAAAAATTCAGACAAGGCAAGGTGTCCCCTTCCAAAAGGAGAACCCTTCCTTTGTTCTCGCAACAGATGCTTCTCTACTGGGATGGTGCTCTCACATTGGGGAACACATCTCCCATGGGACTTGGTCCGAAGCAGAATCCCTTCTGCATATAAATCTCTTGAAGCTCCGAGCTGTTTTCCTAGCTCTAAAAGCTTTTGCCCATCTAATACTTGGCAGTGTGGTACAGGTCAGAACAGACAATACCACAACAATGTACTACATAAACAAGCAAGGGGGCACAAGGTCCGACCCCCTGTGCTCAGAGGCCATGAAACTGTGAGATCTTGCATACTCTATGGAAGTAACTCTGCAAGCAGTCCATGTCCCAGAGAAGGACAACATTTTAGCAGATGCCCTCAGCAGAATCAGTCACGGCCATCACGAGTGGTCATTGGACACACAGGTGGCAAATTCGGTATTCAGAAGGTGGGGTACCCCGCAGGTGGCTCTATTTGCCTCCCCAGAGAACCACAAGCTACCACTGTTTTGTTGCAGGCGCCCACTCAGGGGCACAGTCCCAGTGGATGCCATGGTACTGGGTTGGTCAGGGAAGAGCCTATATACTTTCTGTCCTTTCCCCCTCATTCTCAGCGTTCTGATCAAGCTCAGGTCCCAGTCGGCCTCAGTAATCCTCATTGCCCCAGACTGGCCCAGACAGCATTGGTATCCTCTCCTGCTATCCATGCTGGTATCCAGACCGATAACTCTTCCCTGGAGGTACAACCAGTTAACCCCCCACCAAGGGAAAATAGGATATCCCAATCTCGCCTCCCTTTGTCTCAAAGCTTGGCTCTTGCGGACATAGAATTTGCAAACTTAAATCTCTCCCAGGCAGTTTTGCACATACTTATGGGCTATAGAAAACCCTCCACGTAGAAAACCTTTTCAGCCAAATGGAAAAGGTTTCTCTCTTGGTGCAATGTGCACAGCATCGAACCTGCCTGAGCAGGAATTCCATCCCTACTTGAGTACCTTACTTTCTTACATCATCAGGGCCTTAAGCATACTTCATTAAGGGTCCACTTAGCAGCTGTCTCTACTTATATTTCAGTGGGACTCCCCACTTCCATTGCATCGGACCTTATTTTTAAAAAGTTTTTCACGGGTCTGTGTCTTACATATCCACCCATTAGGGAACCTGTCCCTGGATGGGATTTGAACATTTGCATTGCTCAGCTTATGAGGCCACCTTTTGAACCTATGTCCTCAACCCATCTACAGTATGTCACGTGGAAAACTGTATTCTTAGTAGCTATTACTTCTGCTAGAAGGATAAGTGAGCTTCAGGCCCTATCTGTGGAAAATGATTATTTGTCTTGCCATAATGACAAAGTGGTACTCAGAACCAATAGAAACTTTCTCCCTAAGGTGGTGTCAGACTTTCATTTGAATCAGTCCATCACATTACCAGTGTTTTTAACTGAACGCTCTTCTTCAGGTGAGTGTAGACTCCACAGTCTGGATGTGAAGAGAGCCCTTAATTACTACATGTTTCACACCAAGGGTCACAGGCAGGACAAACAACAATTATTCCTTATCTATGGGGATGTGAAAAAAGGTACGGCAGCTACCAAGAGATCAGTCTCTCGTTGGATAGTTAGCTGTATACTGTTCTGCTATCAAAAAGCAGGCAAACAGGCCCCATCAGGACTCAGGGCCCATTCAACCATGGGAACAGCTGCTTCTGTAGCAGCTTCAAGGGATGTCCCCCTACTGGACATATGCAAAGATGCCACGTGGAGGACAGTACTTACTTTCACTAAGCATTACAGCCTGGACATACTGTCCAGGGGGATGCCAGATTTGGCACAGCAGTCCTGCAGAGCCTCTTTCTTAACTAGGTTCTCTGCCCACTTCCAAAGACACTGCTTTGAAGTCTGCATACAATTATGAATATAGAAGAATACATGGGGATAGAAGAAAAAATTATGCACCTTAGTAATCTTATTTCTTCCAGTGTATTCTTCTGTATTCATTACTCTAACTTTCCTGCCTCCCCTACCAGAAAACCAGAGCCTCAGCATGCCTACTGATGTTATCTTGGATTTTATACGAGTATGTACACCCCACTGGACTACTTTTTACCTGGGGAGGATTCCTCTTTCTCTTTGGATACCTGAGTTTCCCGGATAAAACTTGTCTTTTGTTGCTAGTGAAATAGTCATTAGGATATATATGTATGTATGTGTGTGTGTGTGTGTATATGTGTGTGTGTATATATATATATATATATATTATTTTTTTTATACCACAGGGGTGAGAGCCTTCTCAGTAGGATAACCTGTGTTATTTCCACTGCAGTGAGGATAAATCCTGATGACATCAGCAGAGTGAGGATATCAACATTTATCCATACTCTGCTGATGTCACCAGAGTGAGGATAAATGTACTGTAGCTTGCATTCTAAAGGAAACTGCTTCAGAAAAAGTTTTTCTTTCTCACTGAAGCTGCAACTTACTCAGTTAGCTTTGCAAAAGACTCATCTATGTCCCATTGTGTTTCTAACATTGCTAGCCCATTACTGTGCTGATCTCAGCTTCAAAACAACATGAATTCTAAATGAAAGTCTTTTACAAAGCAGGTTCTGTTTCTCAGTGCTATCTGCAGTAGTTTGTCTTTCTCACTGAGCCTCTGACTCACTCAGTTAGCTTTGCAAAACACACTCACCTGTGTTTGACTCCCAGTCCATTCAGAACACACACACGCGCACACACACTGACAGCATACACAAAATGAGCAGGAAACACATAGACTCAGAAAAAATGTTCCTGCAGCTCTCACCCCTGTGGTATAAATCACACACATGATGAGCAGATCATAGCATAGAAATATTCTCACTGCTCATGAGCTGTGTATTTTCACTTGTGCCTTTGGCACCGTGAGAATACACAGCTCACTCTCTGCAGGAGTGAGAATATTTTCCATATCCCACTCTTGCCCATCATGTATCCCATATATATATATATATATATATATATATATATATATATGGCAAAAACTCAGTTTAATGCATTAGTTAGAGTTGTTCCACAGCAACAAAAGAGGAAATTCTGTGTTAGGGTTGAAAGCCCCCTTGGACACCCCCGCCCATACCATAACCGGCGCCAGTGCGCGTTGGGGTTGCCAGCCCTAACTGTCATCCCATCAGATGTGTGAAGAAGCAGAGGTATAGGAGAATGGGGTGAGAGTTAGACCGACAACCCCAACGCGCACCTTGATGCCGGTTGGGGGTGTGGGCGGGGGTCCAAGGGGGCTTTCAACCTTAACACCGAAGTTCCTCGCTTTTGTCGCTGTGGAACAACCCTAACTAATGCATTAAACAGAGTTTTTTGGCTCTAATCTCCCTTCTTTTTGAGAATGATAATGAGAAATAGTGACTGTAATGCGGCGGTGGGAGCGCGGGGCCTCACCACATAATGCATGTCTTGTCGTCACATAGTAACATTGTGCAAGCAAACGCAAGTGGTAATGCACATGGTGACGCAAAGCGAAACAGAAAGAGAAACAGTACTGTAGACAGAAACGTTAAAAACAACGAAAAAGCAAGTGGAAATGAAAACGCAAAGGGTAACGCACATGGTGGCGTAGGACGGAACGGTAAAGTGAAATGGGTAACGGAATTGCAAGCGGAAGCGGTAACAGTAACAATAATGTAAGCGCACAGGCTGGTTTTCCCCAAATGCTGCAAAGAGAAGGACAGTGAGTAAAAAGAATGTATGCATGATAATGGGTCTCAGAGCAGAAAATGAGGAGTTGGAATACTAAAAAGAAACCCAGGCCATGCTCTTTGGGTCCCGGACAAAGATTAAGGCCGCCCGTGTGCCGTTCTGTGTATCCGGCAAGGGAGATGTCCCGATCCCTATCACGGACAACTTCAGATACCTGGGAGTAATGCTGGACCCACAGCTTGACCTTGGCCTTGGCCTTCATATTCTGAAGATATGTAAAACAGTCAGCTGTAAACTGGGTCTGGCCTACAGGGCCAAAAAAACAACCTCACACCAGCTGCGCGTGCTGCCCTTGCGAGAGGGATGCTTCTCCCTTTGTGTTATGGGCTCCTGCTGTTTGCTAGCACCACTAAGGCCCATCTCTCCAGGTGGTCGACAGCTTATAACAATATCTGTCGCTTCGCCCTATCGGCCCCCCGGCTCACTCATCACTGTGAACTCTACAACAAGCTACACTGGTTCTCGCCTACAGAGTACATTGACTTTGTCCTTGGTTGCTTCACTGGTAAGGTCCTCAACACGGGTACCTCTCTAGGGGTGGCAAGCTTGCTGGCCCAAACTGCCCCCTCGTCATATCACCTTAGGTCTCAGGGGTCTGCCACACTCAACGTACCTGTGACTAGGACCAAGATGGGTGAAAGGGACTTCGCAGCATGTGCCCCTAAACTTTGGAATACCTTCTCAACCCAGGTCCGTGCTGCCCCCTCGCAGGGCAACCTGTGCTCTTCCCTATGGAGCCATCTTAAAAGTACATCGGCCTGCGGATGTCAAAAACCCCCATGACATATGTTTAGCACTTGCACCCATACAAAACTGCCAGCCCTTAAAATGCAGTATTTCTGTACTGCCCTAGACTTGATGCAAGATGTGTAATCTTACCTGTAGTCTCTTGACATGTAACCTGTTCCTAATCATGGGATGTGTAATCTTACTTTGTAGTCTCATGATGTGTAACCTGTTCCTAATTATGTGATGTGTAATCTTACCTTGTAGTCTCATGATCTGTGACCTTTTCTTAATTATGTACCATGTTGTCCCAAGTGTGTAAGTATGTAATTTCCTGTACTCTCCCGGGTCGTACCTGAAAATAGGCAAAGTGGTTGTCTAGTGTACTTACCTGGTTAACAAAAGCTTAATAAATAAATAAAGTGCTTATATCTCAGGAACCGTATGACATAGAAAAAATTAAGAGTCATATGATTTATGACTTTCCTGGCTAGTTTTGTACTTAGCCCCCATTAGGGGCTAAGAAGTTTTCAGACGAAAAGTCTGTATCTCACAGTTTCTGAGATACGGGCCCTGAAAGGCGCAGTGAACACTGTAATGTTATCCTATGGGAAAAAAAGAGAAGCTTGGAGTGCCATAACTGTAGCTCCCTGTAATATTATTTCAACAAACCACTGAAAGGCACATCTGTGGGATGTGTAATGTTATCCTGTGGGGAAAAAGCGTCAACTTTGGAGTGCCGTAACTTTGCCGCCCTGTAATATTTTTTCACCAAAACATTAAAAGGCACATCTGTGAGATGTCTGATGCGTTCCCTCCAAATTTCAGCCCAAAAGACCAAACCGTTCTTTTGCAGCAGGGTGCCAAAGAATTGCTGTCAGTCTCCCACAGCCTGGAAAAGTACTGTCGAACTTTGTGAAAGCTTTCGCAAATTTATTCGACAGTGTCGTGCGTGCAAAAGTACTTTTTCCAGAAACTTGAAAAACATATTTCTAGGGTGTTTTACCCCAAAATAAAGACATGCCTAGCATCCTCAGGGTCAGACTAGGTGAATACAAAAAGAACTATGTTGCTAGAGGGTCCCAATTTTAAATGCCAAGCATTTTTCTGATCACTAACTGAAAACAAAATGGCGGATTTGCGACATTAAAAGGGCCATTTGCGAAAGTAAAAACTGCATTTGCGACACTGTTGAACTTTTTGTTAACTTTTCCCATTGACATGATGGGAAATTGTTTTTTGAATAACTTTTGAACAGTTTAATATTTTTTCATGAAGTCTTCGAAAAGCACATCAGGGACCCCAGCCGCATGTTCCCTGAAGATTTTGGACCGATCGCGCAAACCGTGCGACCTGTAGGCGCGACTGTAGAATAAAAAAAAAAAAAAAAGCATAAACGCACGTGCAGATCATGCTTAATAACTCCGCAGCTGTGTATCCGACCGATACGAAACTTGGCAGATCCCAAGGCGTATGGGTCTTGATCGTGTATTCCAGATTTCAGGCAAATCCGTCAAACGGTTGCAGTGTTATTAAGGTGAAAAATGTCGGGTTTAACATGTAAATGGCTCCTCAACCCTAACTATGGTAGCACTACCGTGCTACCATTTTTAGATATATACACATTTTTTTATATATGTTTGTTATGGGATATGTTTGTTATGGGAATTTATCCCTTTCTAGACATTTATAGTTTTGTAGATAGTATAGATAGGTACAAAGCATTTCTGCCTTGCAGCTATTTTTTGAAATCTGAGACGTTGATGGAATGTTGCAATAGATGAGGGCAGCAGTTTGAATGTGTGTCTCAAGCAATGATAGGTTCTATCATTTGCATATAGTTTCATTTCTCCGCACAGTTCTACTTAGGAGGGAGACTGCATACAGTTATGAATATAGAAGAATACACTGGAAGAAATAAGATTACTAAGGTGGGTAATTTTTTTCTTACTTCCACTCAGCTATGTGAAACACTACAACAGATGAATGCATCATTGCAAAGGCTAGAGGCAAGAGCATCAGAGGATAGAAATATAATAAATATTTTAAGCCAGAAAACGGATGAGAAGGAGAAAAATATTACCGAATACAACAACGTTACTGACTGTCATAACTCAGCACTCCTGGAACTCCATAAAGCGATCACAATACTTAGAACAAACAACCATCTGACAATGCTGAATGTTGTCGCACTGGCATTGGTAGTGCCGGAGGTAGAGACGCATAATAGAAATGGCAGTGAAGTATTGAAGTGACGCCAACCCCACCCCCACCCTGTAGAGAGTGATTGGGGTGTGCATTTGAGTCATCTGCTATAACGGTCATGTCATTGTACCTCACCATAACCCTGTAGATACTGACAAGTGTCGTGGTGTGCTTTGCGGTCTTTGGACGTTATACTTACTCCATTCCATAAGGAAATACACTGAGGTTGGTGCAGTATAGGAGAATAGGGTGACCTTTGTGGCCGAACAGTGCGAGGCACACCACGATGTCTGTCAGTGGCTGCAGGGTGGGGGGGTGGAATGGAGTGAGCATTACAGTCGATGATCCCAGGTCACACCCCTGACATCTGTCAGTCTGTACAGGGTGGGGTGCCACATTTGGAAACCCTAATACGTAGGCGTGTGTTGGTGTTTTCACTCCAAATTTTCAACATGGGCTGTTTGTGAGCCCACCTCATGAAAAGCGGCACAGTCAGTTTGTTAGCTGAAAGGTGGTTTTGCACAGCGGCTATGCCATTTGGTGACACAGGGACGAAAACACATTTTGGGCAGGATATGGAAAATGACAACTGTATTGTTCATGAGGAGACGTAAAAAAATGGCAACGTTGAAAATCTGGAGTGAAAATATGAAAAATTGGTGAAGTCATGAGCATGCGTAGAAACTGCGTAACAGACATCCGTAACCCAATTATGTTTGGGAGTTTGTTAGCCACATTTTCAACATAGGCATTTTGGGACCTCCCCCATGAACAATGACGCTGTGATTTTGTTAATGTGTTCCAAAAGTTGACTTCCCACAACGAACACGTCATTGTGCGCCACATGTGTGGAAACACATTTTGGGCAGGATGCGAAAAATGACAGCTGTACTGTTCATAAGGAGGTGTTTAAAAAAAAAATGTCAGTGTTGAAAATTTGGCATGTAAATATTGCAAACTTGCGAAGTTACAAGGGTGCGTGGAAACTGCGCAGTGCATGCTTGTAACACAGGCATTTTATGGAGTTTCGGCACCAAATTTTCAACATAGGCATTTTAGGACCTCTGCTCATGAACAGTGTCATCGTCATATCCTCAGACTGTCCCGAAAACTGATTTCGCACAGCAACTGCGCTGTTCTGCGCCGGATGTGTGAAAATGCATTTCGTTCAGGATATGTAAAATGACAGCTATACTCAGTGTTCTCCATTCATTAAAAGTGATGGCGGGCCGACACGCTATTTTAAACGGCCGCCTCTCAATTATGTGACCTATCTCTTTAAATCCAGTTCGAACAGTGGAGCAGCGTGCTTGCGCATTGAACAAGTCGCACATGCGCAAGAACGCAGAACGAGGAGAATAAACGGAGTCTGGTGCGAGCTGTGTAAGGTAGGAGGCGGTCGGGGCCCTCAGATCACATGGGGATCGTTCTGGTGGGTCAAATGACCCTCGGAAGAATGGAGGAAGAGCGCCAAATTAAGGATCCAATGAGGAGTCTGATCCAGGAGCGATGTCCCAGATGTCCTATCAGTGAAGCAGCTACACCACTGGGGTAAGTCCCATTTCGGTAGTCTGCTGCCACTTCGGAAGAGTGTTAGTGCATTTGTGTCCTGGACCTTGCAAGTGTAACTTGGATTGAGCGTTTGTTCCGTTTAAATAATTTTACTAGAGACTTTGCAGTTCTTCAAATAACTGTGTCAAGCAGCCAGCTTTAAACTTTATCTGACTTAGTTATTTTAACTGAGTCACTCCAGACTTTTCTGTTTATAACAGCTGCAATAACGAAGGGGTGCTGTGTGTGAGGGGGAGGGAGAGATTGTGTTCAACAAATGACCACCATGCAGCTCTGATTTTGTTCTCTGTTGAATTGCTGAATTAAAAAAAAAAAGTTCTTGCTGAAAAAAAAAAAACAAGGTGCACAGTAGAAAGTTGTCCCTGTCCTACCAGTCAGTAGTAAAGAAAAAAAAATATTTGTGTGAGGAAAAAATTCAGGGCTCCAAACGGTGCCACCAGTGGGTCTGCCAGTCCCTGTCCTACCAGTCTTGTGCATTCCTTGCATCGTCAGTGTGAGCAGTCACTTGTTTCTAAGTCAGTAGTAAAGAAAAAAAATATTTGTGTGAGGAAAAAAAATCGGGGCTCCAAACGGTGCCACCAGTGGGTCTGCCAGTCCCTGTCCTGCCAGTCTTGTGCATTCCTTGCATCGTCAGTGTGAGCAGTCACTTGTTTCTAAGTCAGTAGTAAAGAAAAAAAATATTTGTGTGAGGAAAAAAAATCAGGGCTCCAAACGGTGCCACCAGTGGGTCTGCCAGTCCCTGTCCTACCAGTCTTGTGCATTCCTTGCATTGTCAGTGTGAGCAGTCACTTGTTTCTAAGTCAGTAGTAAAGAAAAAAAATATTTGTGTGAGGAAAAAAATTCGGGGCTCAACCAGCATTACCAAACTCTCATTCTGTATTGACAATAAACACACGACAACACTTAGGAAAAAAAGCTTTATTGTACACAATGCAGAAACTAACTTTGGTTTCAAATTAACTCAAAAACGGAAACATCCTGATCAAGATGACAATTGTGAGTCGATGACTGGGACAATGCCAGTTGGTCCAGTTGATATCGACGTCATTGTCCAAAAGACTCCCTGCACTTCCTCCTGTAATACAGAAAACAACACCTCTAAGCATAGAGCAACAGGCTTTTATACTGGTTGGCTTAACAAATACTGCTGGTTACAGTACAAAAAAATGATGGCATGTTTTGTGCATTTTGCATAAAACATAAACAGATGCCCAAATCAGGAACAGTTTGGGTACTCAGTGGGTGTAAGACATTCAGAGAAGATGCTATAAAAAGGCATCAGAACAGTTCAGTTCACGTTGTTGCTTCTGAACTGGAAGCTAACTGCAGAATTTCAGCTTCAAAAGGTGGAATAGAGCAGGCAATGCAGCAGGCCCTGACCCTGGAACAAGAAGCTTTTGTTGCATCCCTTCGTTGCATGTACTGGCTAATAAAAAATGAGCTGCCTCACACAACAAAATATGGCTCACTGCTGGATCTCACCAAATCATTGATGCAAATACCTAGACAATATACATATTGCTGATGCTGTTAAATATCGTTCTGATCGAACTGTCAGAGAAATGGTTCTCTGTCTGGGTGAGGTGGTAGGAGATCAGTTCTTACAGATTTGAAGGCTGCTAAATTTTTTCATATTTGGTGGATGAAACAACTGATATTGCTGTTATAAGCAGCTCATTTTGTATGTATGTACTGCAAAGAAGAAACCAGAGTTTCTTTCCTGGGACTTGAGGAACTAATTGATGGAAAGGCAGACACAATTGTTAAAAATGCTGGAGTTCTCTGATAACAGTCAAATCTCGGTTGATCACCTTGCAGGGTTAAGGCAGTGATGGAGCAGCCGTTATGCTGGGCAGGCAAAATGGGGTGGCTAAAAAGCTGAAAGAAGTCACTCAGCCCAGTTCTTGTTGAAAATCACTGTATGGCTCACCGGGAGGCCTTGGCTGTAAAGGCAGCAGCAAATGAAGTGAACGCCATTAAAAAGTTTAATCAAACACTAGATCACTTATACAGATATTATGAAAACTCTGCTGTTCGCATGGCTGCCCTGAAAGAAATTCAGCAGGCAATGGAGAACCCTGTTTTAAAGCCTAAACAGGCAAAAGCAGTTAGGTGGTTGTCCCATGATGCAGCATGTGACACACTAAGGAAGATTTTCCCATCCGTTGTTACGTCCTTGCATAGAGAGGCCTCTGAAAGGCATGATCCCCAAGCTGTGGGCCTAGTAAAATGGTGAAAAAGGTGGAAAACTGGGAGTTTTCTCTATTTTATGCATGATGTGTGACATACTTCCACACCTTAGCATCTTATCTAAATGCTTTCAAACATCAGCTCTGAATTTTACTGATATAAAGAGACATTTACATTCCATTTTAGAAATTCTTAGGGCACGCCTACTGGTACCTGGTCAGTACTTCTCCTCCGTTTCGCCTGAACTAGTACTCCTAAATGATAATGGCCTGAACTTGCCATTTAGCGAACCACAGTTAAATCATTTCACAACCTCTGTGCATGACAAGTTTATTAGGGCCCTAATTGCTCAAATTGAGCAAAAGTTTCCAAGCACAGAACTTTTGGATGCGTTCAGTATCTTCGACCCCAGCATGATACAGGAAGTTGATATTGAAGAGTTGGAAGGGTATGGTAGTGATAGCCTTGAGATTATTCTTGGTCAGTATGCTACTGTTGTGGATGTAGATTCTTCTGCACTTGAATGGGCTTCTCTGCGTAGTCTCATGTTCACAGAAAAGATGGCCTTTAAGACTGTTTCTGATGTGCTGCACACTCTAACTACTAAGTATGTAGACCTGTATCCAAACATATCTACTTTGGCAGAGCTGGCAATGATAATACCCATGTCAACTGCAGATTGTGAGAGGGGTTTTCTGCACTGAATTGAATAAAAACGCAGGAACAAAATAGATTAAGTGCCAGTGTGCTAAATGCACTTATGCTTATCTCAATTGAGGGCCCTGATGTTGACAGTTTCCCTTATTTGGAAGCTGCAGCTCATTGGGCAGGACTGCGAAACCGAAGATTAGATCTTGGCCTTGCAGGCACTAGTAAAGAGTTGTAGTATGGCCTCACCAAAATGTTAAGACTCTCACAAACTGTTGCCTGGCCTGCAACTAGAATGCAGAGGTTCTCCAGTATGTTTTATCACACTTTTCTTTCGCTACTGCATACTACAGAGGCCTCCAGATCATCGTATTACTCTTATTTCTTGTTTCTTATGCATTTATTGCATCCCAACTGACTCCGCCCATTGGTAGCTCCGCCCCTGTGGCTCCTCTCCTTACCACCGCTCTATATTTTCACGCAGTGTGGAACACTGATACTGTTCATAAGGAGGTGTGGAAAATGGCAATTTTGAAAATCTGGGTGAAAATATTACAAATTCATGAAGTGCAGCGTGCGTGGAAACTGCATAACGCTGCAGCTAAATAAAACAGCCATTGTTTGGATTTTTCCCTGAAATTTGCAACATGAGCATTGAGCCTCCCTCATGAACAGTGGCACTGTGTCGTTATCGGTCTCGAAAGGTGATTCCGCGCAGTGACCGCGAAATCACCTTCTGGACCGAATAACACCATGACAGTGCATGAATTCATGAGGAGGGGTCCCAGTAACCCCATATTGAAAATTTGGTGCCAAAATTCCCCAAAATGGCTGAGATATGTAACAAAGTTGAAAAAACCCTATTTATGTCATTATACAGCTTACTGGCATTTCCTCAGTTCGCGGTTGACTTTGAAGAGTGCAGATGTGTGCCCGGTCCAACGAAGATCGTCGCGCTGGACACTGGAGGTAAGTATGGGGTGAGGGGGTTATGGGGAGGCAGGGTGCGCAGAGGGTGGGTGCAGGTTGTGGGAGGGGCAGCAGGGAAAACGCAAGGGACCGTTTTCTTTTTACAGGGTATTTGTACGCTGGGGTGGGCTTCTCAGCGTGCCACCAAGTGTTTCTTTTGAGGATTCTGTGGCTGATGAAGTTGAAGCTTGTAAGGCACATACTAGGGGCACACGAGCCGAGGGATTGGGCACCCTGGCAGGCAGGTAACAAAAGCGGTGGGGTGGGGACATTATGCCAACGGGTAGTGGGCCCTCCCATAGACAAAATACACTGGGATGGGGATAAACATCGATGGGGATTGGGACCCCATCGGCAAAGAAAAACTGTTGGGGTTCCGCATGATGCAGACGGGGAGTGGGCTCCCCATCGATGTTGTGACAGGTGGTTTGCCTGCACGTCGGGAGGCATGTTGTAGTCATGTTGCATGAGAGCTTCACTCTCATTGCAGCGGACCTTTTCTTTGTTCTTGTGGCCACAGGGATGTGTGAGGTCAGCACCTGCTGCTGGCTGATTGGGGAATGAGGGACGCACCTTCTGATGCGTGCTCTGCATTCGCCTAACAGTGACCACGTGTAAGGTTTGCGTTGTGTTTGCAAAAAAAAATTCATTCGATCCTTTAGTTCTCTTCCAAGAGTTTATTGTGGTTATTTAGATTTACATATATGTTCAATCTTCACCTTTGTTTGGAGCTAGCTTATTCAATTTACATACAGTGCTTATATAAAGATTTATTATCTTGAAAAATACCCACACCACATTATAAGCCAATCATATAATAAAATAACCTAATAATCTTAGGGTGTGGTGAATTTATGTCAAATCATAGGTATGACTTCATTTTTTACTCGGCATCAAAAGGTGTTTACTTCATTTCTTACACAATCTCATAAGTGTTGACTACACTTTATAGAAGGCTTTTGCGTGAACACCTTCCTTAAACAGATAATACCATCCTAATAAGGGCACATCATCCTGTTAAAGGTAATTATAGGACATCACAGGACATTCAATGTTGAAATGTAAGATCATAAGGTAAATTATTGTGAAATCATAGGGCTATCACATGGCAGCTGAGTTATATAGTATAAGAAATTACACTGAAGTATTATGTTAAAAGGCTATACTTAAACACTCAGTTAATTATTGTAAAAGGTTATACTAAAATAAAATGTTATACTACAAAAAATGTTACACTACAATCCCCCCTTTGTGACTCTTTATAATTGGAGATCACACAAGACGATGTTGCCATTGTAACATTTGTTTCTAGAGACATGGATATGTTGTTCATCCACACTGTCTGGCAAGTTCCTTGCTGCTTTAAATCTTGCCGGAAGGTCTTCAAGCTGGCTCCTCCCACCCACCCGGGTGGTAAAACTCTCGACTCTGCCCCATGACGCCAGATCTTCCTTACCGCTTGGGAGCTCAGGTTCCCTCCTTAGAGCTCTGCGTTTTAGACTGGATCCTAACTCTTCGGTTCATCCGAAACTCGTTTTAAAGTTTTCTAGACTTCGGTCTTCCTTATCCCTCGCGGCTGCGATGGACAAGTCGATTCCCGGCGTTTGGCGGTGCCCTTGCGGGCAGAAGATGTCCAGGACGGACCCACACTCCACGTGTGTTTACTGCCTAGGCCTAGACCACGACCTGCAGGCCTGCGAGTTGTGCCGCTCCTTTTCACCAATGTCTGGAGGATCGCACTGCCCGATTAAGCTCGGCGCCCGAAGTGTTACCCTCCGGTGAAGTCAAAGAGGGCCTGCTACGGTGTCCACGGGCGGCTGGCTCGGCCGAGCAGCTCAAGCAGATGATCGCCCTCGAGGAGGAGGAGGCGGCCTAGGCCGCATCTTCCTCCTCCTCGGTCACGGCATTTATCTCGCTCTCTTTGGGTACCTCTTATTCTGCTTCGTTCAAGGAGCTTTGCCAGTCCCTTTCCACAAAGGGAGAGGGGCCATTGGGACATTCCTCTCAGTCCAAGAAGAGGGATTCGAAGGGTAAGTCCCACCGTTGGTGTTCATGGGAGCGGGAGAGGTCTCCTTCCCTGGACAGCCGACCGTCGACTTCGGTCGAGGTTCCAGCTGAGGCCGCTGGCTTCACGGTGTCCCCGTCAGGCCAGCCTGCCGAGACACCCATCGACACAGTCGAGATATTTCTCGACCCGTCGGATGGGTTGTCGATTTGGTGAAGCCGACAACCCTTCTTCACCGGCCCCCCTGGCGGAGGTTGAGGATCTGCCTGCGCCTTCGTTGTGGCAGTCGCCGGTTAAAGTGTCCGAGCCGTGGGAGCAGCAGGTGTCCCCTGCCCTCTTCCCAGGCCCGCCCTTGGTTGCACCGAGGGTCTTGGCCCCCATCTCGGTCAAGCCGATCCTGCCGACATCGGCAGTCTTGGCACCGAAGTAGGTGGCGACGCCGCTTCTCCTCACAAGAAGAGAGGCTTCGGCGCAAATTGCATCGGCGCTACGAGGAGCTGATGTGGCAGCAGTTACTGTTGTCCGGGAGTAAGTCGACGCCGACGCATCCCCCGGCCATCAAGTGCCTGTCACCCGAACGGCCGAAGCAACCTCTCTCTGCTGTCGAGATGCCCATATCTGGACCAGTTGTTCGGCCGAAACTTGCTGCCCCACAGATTGTGGTGGAACCTCCGCCTCAACAACCGAAATCGGGGGCACCGACCAAAGATTCTTGGTCGGGTCATGGCCTGCCCCACAGGTTGTCGGTCACCCTCACTCCCGATCATCCTCGGCAGGTGGAGGGTGGCTCAGGCCCTAGGCAGCTCTTCGCGGACTCCTCGGAGTCCGACGACGACTCCTCCCTGTTCTCCAGGCAGGTCGACCTGGAGTCCTCCAGGGCCAGTCTCTGGACAAGCCCATCTTCCTTTATGGGTCTGCTTCGGCTCATCTCCGAGTCCACCGGGATGCAGCTCGAGCCCATCTCCAAACGGGCCAAGTATCCCCTGACGGAGATACTGGACCAAGGGGATTCTCCCACGGAGGCCTTCCCTGTGGCTGAGGCCATTGTCGGTCCAGCCTTGGAGCTTTGGCAGCGGCCTTGCTTCCTGTCCTGCACCCTCGGCCAGGAAGTATGCGGTCCCTACCGGCTCTTTGCCCGGTTTCTCGGAGCTCCCCTCTCGCAAGGGGTTAGTCACCGACAGCATTTTCCGGAGGTCCAGGAACGCTAGGGACGTGGACAAGCCCCCCTGACAAGGAGTCCAAAAGCTGGACTACGCCGGGTGCAAGATCTACACTTCATCCTCCCTTGGCCTCCACCAGGCCAGCTCGGCCGTGCTGATGGCACACTTCTCCCACGCCCACATGGGCTCTCTGGATGAGGTGATCCCTCATCTCCCGGCCAACCTACAGACCACGGTCCGGCAGGTGCGGGACCAGGGTAGGGCAGTGGCGAAGCAGCAGTTTCAGACTGCTCTGGACATAGGTGACTCCTGTGCCAGATCGGTTGCGGCCGCGGTGGCCATGCAGCGCAGGGCATGGCTGAGGATATCCACCTTCGTGGCGGATACCCAGCACAAATTGGTGGATGTCCCCTTCCTGGGGACCGACCTCTTTGGCCCTGGAGTAGAGGGACAGCTCCAGCGGATTGAAAAGTTCAGTGCCACTCTGGACTTGGTTACCTCTGCCCAGAAGGACAAAGGCTGCCGTCAGCAGCAGCACAAGCCCTTTCGTCCTGCTGAGCCTCACTGTTGTCCATTAACAGCACCAGCATCAGGGCCAGCAGGCTCGCGCTTGGCATCCCAAACCCAAGTCCGCAGCTTTCTCCAACAGGAAGCAGGGAGGTAAAGGCCCAGGAGGTCCCTCGGACGGTCCCTCCTCCAAGCCTGCCCAGTGACGGGTTGAGGGGTGTCGCCCCCAGCCTTGTCACTCCTCCCTGGGTTCCTCCCGTGGGGGGACGGCTCCGCCACTTCCTTTCCACCTGGTCCACTGTCACCACGGACCCCTGGGTATTGGAGGTGGTAGGAAAGGGCCTGCCTCTGGAGTTTGAGCAGACCCTACCCTTTTGAGCCGTCGCAGCCTCGCTGTTGGCCCACCGAGCTGATATTGCCCTGCTCCTCGAAAAAGAGGTGATCAGGAAGGTGGCGGATCCTCCTCCAGACCTGGGGTTTGTGTCCAGGTATTTCCTGGTCCCAAAACGGTCGGGGGCTGGCGCCCCATTCTCGACCTGCATGACCTGAACAGGTTCCTAAGGTCTCGGACCTTCAGAATGGTCACTCTGGCTCAGATACTCCCATCCTTGGAACGAGGTATGTGATTCTGTTCCCTGGACCTCCAGGACACATTCTTTCATGTCCTGATCCGTCCGTCTCATTAGAGATTCCTCCACTTCAGAGCAGAGGGATCCCTTTACAAGTTCCGGGCCATGTCCTTCGGCCTCTCTCTAGCTCCCAGGATCTTCACCAAATGCTTGACAGTGGTGACAGCATTCCTGCGGTGCCGAAGGGTCCGGGTGTACCCCTACCTGGACGACTGGCTGATTGCAGCCCCCGCCAGAGAGGAGGTGGAGTGGTCCAGACATCTGGCCCTCCAGGTTTGCTCTCACATTGGCCTCTTCATCAATGAGGCCCAGTCAGAACTCATGCCGGAGCAGGTGATTCACTTCATCGGGGCAGCTTGACTCTCTTTGAGCCAGAGCACGGCTCCCGGCGGAGAGGGCCGAGGTACTTTCCTTCTTTGCCCAATCATTTCTGGTTGGGCAGTTGCACCCTGCCCGGGACTTCCTACGCCTCCTGGGCCTCATGGCAGCTTGCACCAGCGTGGTCCGTTGGGCACGCTGGTACATGCGTCCCCTTCAATGGGGACTGGCCAGCCAGTGGTCACAACGCTGCAATCAGTTGGATCAGCTGGTGACAGTGACCCAGGAGATGTGGAATGCTCTCCAGTGGTGGTCCGTTCTGGCACACCTGCAGGAGGGCATCCCGTTCGTCTGCCCCGAGCCGACGGTCTCCTTATCGACCGACGCCTCTCTGATGGGGGAGCACAGAGCGCACAGCCTCTGGTCCCCTCGGGAGTCCCGATGCCATATCAACCTGCTGGAGCTTCGGGTGGTTCGTCTACCCTCACCGCCTTCGCTCCGTTTCTGCGGGATCAAGTGGTTCAGGTCCAGACGGACAATACCACAACCATGTACTACCTGAACCGCCAAGGCGGGACATGCTCCATGCCTTTATGCAAGGAAACTCTCCGCATATGGTCTTTCATGCGCAGCCTGGAGGCAAATCTCCTGGCCATTCACGTGGCAGGAGGCTCCAACACCCTGGCCGATGCCCTAAGCTGGATAGGGGCTGTGTCTCATGAGTGGTCTCTCCTGCCGGAGGTAGTACAAGATCTCTTCTCCCACTGGGGCACGCCTCAGGCGGACCTGTTTGCCTCCAAGGAGAATGCGAAGCTGAGACTGTTCCATGCCCGCCCCCCTCAGCAGGGCTCGCTGCAGGGGGATGCCTTCTCGAGGCTGTGGACCCCGGGCCTCTTCTGTGCCTTTCCCCCTATTTCCCTAGATCCACAAGGTGCTTCTCAAGGCAAGGAGGGACAAGGTGCAGGTGATTCTGGTAGCCCCAGACTGGCCCCGTCAGTTCTGGTATCCAGATCTCCTCAGTCTCAGCTTCAGGCTCCTGAGGTGGCTTCCAGCCCGCCCGGACCTGATCTCCGTCAATCAGAGGAAGGTGTTCCATCTGGACCTTCAATCCCTGCACCTGACGGCTTGGTTCCTGAGCGGCTAGAGTTCCAGGCCTTGGGTCTTTCCGACGAGGTCCTCAAAGTCGTTGAGGCGTCCCGTAAGGAATCGACCAGAAAATGCTATGCCTTCAAATGGAAGAGATTCTCCATTTGGTGTCAGGGAAAGGGCCTAGACCCTTGCTCCTGTTCCTTGGCAAGCATTCTGGACTACCTGTGATCCCTTTCTCAGCTAGGGCTTAGGTTGACGTCCCTTAAGGTGCACCTGGCAGCCATCTCTGCTTACCGGGCGTGGGCCAGGAAGCAGTTGGCACAGGAGAAGGCGGTCTGCCGCTTTTTCAAAGGCCTTGATCACATATCCCCTCTGGTGCAAGAACCTCCACCTCCGTGGGATCTACTGCTGGTATTGGCCAAGCTCATGGGCAAGCCATTCGAACCAGTGCACAAGTGCGATATCTCCCACCTGTCGTGGAAGACCGTCTTCTTGGTGTGGCTATAACGTCAGCCAGAAGGATGGGAGAGCTCCAGGCGCTTTCCATAGAGTCTCCTTATCTGGTCTTCCACAGGGACAAGGTTGTCCTGCGCCCTCACCCGAAATTCCTTCCGAAGGTGGTGTTGGAGGTTCACCTTAACCAGGTGTTGTCTCTGCCGGTGTTCTACCCCAATCACACCTCGGAGGCCGAATATAGTCTCCATACTTTTGACCCTAGAAGAGCGCTGGCTTATTATAAGGAGCGGACGGCTGAAGTTCGGGGAGAGGTTCGCCAGCTGTTTGTTACCTACGCTGAAGCCGCACCTGGCAGACCTGCAGCCAAGCGGACGATAGGCAGGTGGGTCACCTCCTGCATAGATCTCTGCTATAGGCTGGCGGGCATGGAGCCTTCCAGAGGGATAAGAGCTAATTCTACCCGCCATAGCGCTGCATCGGTAGCTGCTTCCAGGGACGTCCCTATCCAGGAAATCTGCAGGGCTGCTACCTGGAAGTCAGCACATACCTTCATCACCCACTACCACATCGACCTTGAGTCTCACCGGGATGCTGGTTTGGGGGCCTCAGTTCTCCAGTCTCTAAGTAGGGGGTGTGCACCTTGCCTTCCTCCTCCCGGAGAACTGCTAGGAGTCTGCCAGGCAGTGTGGATGAACAACATATCCATGTCCTAAAAATACAGGTTACTCACCTGTAACAGGAGTTCTAGGAATGGTATATGTTGTTCATCCACATTCTCCCTCCGGCTTGACGCACAACCTAGCTTCCAAGGGCTAGATCTTGCGTCATGGGGCGGAGCCGAGAGTTTTACCACCCGGGTGGGTGGGAGGAGCCAGCTTGAAGACCTTCCGGCAAGATTTAAAGTGGCAAGGAACCTGCCAGACAGTGTGGATGAACAACATATACCATTCCTAGAACTCCTGTTACAGGTGAGTAACCTGTATATTTGTCTCATGTGTTTCATCTTACTGTACAATAACAAGAACACAGATTACTACAGTAACGCGTACTACCACTACTAGGGTTGGACTAGTACCCAAAGGAGCCGATCCCCAATCCCTCTAGGATATAATAGGGATATATGATCAGGGTTCGACCTTAACAGTGTTTTACTAGCCCTAAACCTAGTGCAAATTGGCTAGGGCTAGTGCAGCTAACCCTCTACTTCTCCATCTTGACTAGTGCAGATTTTTCATGGCTGTTAATGAAGTTGAAAAAGTCACTACTTTAGCAGGCTGTATTCCTTTTGCTAATCTCCCTCAGTGTTCCAGGTGGCCTGGTGTGATTAGCAGCTCATTAAGAGCTGCAATTATCTGGCAGTTCAAGAGGGGATCCAACAAAAGACTCAATGCAAGTCGTTATCACTCAGTTGTTAGGACAGTCAACTAGTGTGAATGCTGTGATCAAGGGTAGAGTGGTTAAGTCACTCATTTGTCCCACAGTATTAAGACCAGTGTGCCCATTTCTTGACCTTTTGAGTGCCTGTATACAACACTGCAGTGACAGGATGCTATCATGTACTCACTGTTTGCCCAACCAGGTGATCTGTCCACTCTATACTTTCTCTGGACAACACCACTGCAGACTAGGCTCTGAAGTGGTCTTCCACAGACCCATAGGTGCCACTACTATCTGGTGTAGGGGTTCACACCTCCTCTTAATGGATCACACCAGTCAATGCCATCAATGCAGTACCACCCAGCATGTCATTTCATCCTAAAAACAATGCTTTGGAGCATGTATGATACAAAGCAAAACCTTGGTAAAATATATAATTTGAAAGGTTTAAAAAAGGTATTCCTGGTGTGCACAGATCATCCTATATAGAAAGAGGGGTAGTGCAGCACGATGCCTGTATGCTACTCCCCTTTGACCGATGAAAGGACACTTATGAAAAATCTGTTTTCGTTAGGGCAGAGCATGTTACATCAATATTTTTGTGCCTGGTATATATAAACCGATATGTCAACGTTTCTTACATCCCAAGCACCCTGTGTTTGTTTAACTCTCTCCCAAAAAATCCTAGAACTTTGCCAGGCTCACTTCGCAGTGTAAGAAAACTTCCAGAAGTGCAGTTCTGGTTAATCACAGGGTGGGGGGTGAGAGTGTCTTTCTTTGCCTGATTCTGTACATTGCCCTGCAGGTCAGGGTGGGACTGTGGTGATATGCATGACAATGTTGGCTATTGTGTGTGCAGAGCTAGAACTGCCTGATTGAACATTTGCTATTACGGTATTCTCTGGTTTGGTGGGGAAGGGATGAAAAAAGAGGAAGCAAAGGGGCACATGATAAAAAAACAATGAGGGTACGCACTGCGTGTGATTGAACTGCAGCCTTTTTTTTTTTTTTTTGCTGGGGCAGGAAGCAATGTGGGAGCAGGATAAATATGCAATAATCAGATTATTTCTTGGTTTACATTTTTCCTGTGTAACCAATCAAAATGTACCATTATTACTGTGGGCTAGTGCAACCATCTGCGGGCTACTGCAATTTTTAATCAACTTGTCCGACTGGCTAGTACAAAAAAAAGTTAAGGTTGACCCTTGTATATGATGACTGTTTTTTTACCTTTTTAGCAGAGGCCTTTTGTTCAAAAATAAGTCCTTCTGTTTGTTGATGATACAACAATGCACCAAGTGTAATTTTATCAATTTTGGGTAATTTGAAGTGAGGTGGAGTTGCCAAATCAGTGAGTAAATCTAAGGCCATCCTGGAACCATCAGTATGGGTAACATTTGTTCGGCTATAGGCAGGTCGTTTCTTGAGAGTTCAATTTGCAACCCACCAGGTCTGGTCAGTACACCCCCATACATTCCAAGGTTGGCCTGAGATTACACACCATGATTGGTTTCATCTCATAGCTTGGCAGTATTCATTTGCAGACATTAAGGTAAATTTACATTGTTCGGGAAACCATGGGGCGACTGATGTCTCTTCCCCACATGTCAAGGTTTCATTTTCTAGTACACACTGTTGCTTAGGTAAGACAACACTTTTTATTGTGTACTGAGATAATAGTGTCACCTGGTATTTGGAGTCTCATGATCTGGTCATGTATTAATACTCCCAAATTACTGATTTGCCACAATATTTTCGGCGGTTTAAAACATACAGGTATTATCACTAGTATGTGAATCACATGTCACAGCACTTGTGCATATTGATTTGGTGAGTTTTATACTTTTATCATAGCTAAGGGTGGTAAGAATACAGTGGGATAATCCAATAAGTTAGTCACATTGGTCTCACCTATCCCTAAAGGTAGCCTATTTGTTTCAATTCTATTTAATTTATTGACTAAATAAGCTTGTGCTTCAGCAGCTAATTGAGAGCAAGCCAATTCTATATAGCTTTTTCTAAACATATTAGAAAGTGAGTGATAAAAACGGACTGCTATTTGAGCAATGATTTTAAAATTCTGTAAGGTCTCTTTAAATGCAAACCAATCAATTTCCTCATTATCAGCTGCATTATCATTATCATAATGGTCCAGTAGCCATATCTTTTAAAGTTGTTTCTAAAGAGGGAATGTGACCCTTTAAAACCATATCATCAATACCATTAGCAGTTTTTAATCCTGAGCCTAACCAGCCCCACACGTCTCTTTTACAACAAAATAAGTCTGGTGTTATTTCTACAGGAATTTGAAGTGACCACATTTTGTGTCTATCGTGGCATCGATTTAAAGTATTGTTATAATACTGTTGCCACACTTATTATCGAAGCCCGATTCCTACATTGAAGTGGTAATCGTGGAAAAAGCAAATGTAGCAAAACATTATAATACTGTAACTTACATGGATAATATAGAGTATATATATATATATTTTGTGTCAAAATAATACCATCTGATGGGGGCAAGAATTTTTGCCTTGATATACCTTGTTTTTGATATTGTAAATTCCATACAGCAGATTTAGTACTTAAACATACATTGCAGGCCATTTCAGGCCATCATGCATTTGTAGTATACCTTAACAAAGAATATTTATCTGTTAAAGGCAATACTGCAAAAAATTTCTTTAACCCTATTGTATAGTTTTTCACAATAAATGTATTATATAAAAAATGCCACATATTATGTTGTGATGCATTTACACCCCAATAATATGTATTTAACAGTGTAATATTGGGTGGATAATGTAACATGTCCTTTGTTTATTTGAAATAAATCTTGTTCTCTTCTTGTTAAATTTGTAGTATCCTCCAACGTGGAGTGGATATAGATCCCTTTCTGGGCTGTTGTGTTCACTACACACATCGCCGTGCCAGGCCAGGCTTCTGGCGAGCATCCCCATGTCGCATTTTAACATTGTCCATGACAAATAAAGTACCATTTGATAAGAAGATATCCAGTGTGTTTGTCATTCTCTCAATATCAGTGGGAGACCCTATACTGTACGATTAGCATAGTTCTTGTTGTATAAACTGTTCCATATGTGTCTTGGGCATCCGTATTTTTTGGACGTTATCACGATCAATAAGGTACTACACAGTATAAGTACAGGGAACATCATTGTACTTTACCTATCGGGAGAAACAGGGCAGTATCAGTTGTTATCATTTAAAGGCTGATACAATTTAGATTGGCCCACATTGACCCATTTGGTCTCTGTAGACCCTTGCTGAATTTGACGGACCTGAATGACCCATGGCCCCAAAACATCAATGACAGTATAGGGCCCTTTCTAGTTAGCATCCCATTGTCCCTTCTGACCAGAATTTTTCACCATGACATGATGACCCTGTTCAATGGGCGGTATCACTTTTTCATCCTGTCTCTCTTTGTTTTTTTCAATGAGTCTGTGCCATATTTCTGGCAACATGGGGTAAATAGACAGCTAACTGTTTTTGTAGCTGTTGCAAGAACACATCAGTTTTGATGCGGTCCAACACTGGTGTTGATAGATCTACATCTAAAGGATAATACAGCTACATATTCCGTCCAGTCATCAGTTGATATGGGCTATAGCCAGTACTTTTGTTTTCCGTGCCTCTAATACCCATTAGGATTCCTGGTAAGTGCATCACCCACCCTTTACTAGTATCTAACACTGCCTTTTTCAGTTCATTTTTCAGAGTGCGATTTAACCTTTCTACCATTCCCAAAGATTGTGGATGGTAGGGTAAATGCAAGCGTTGAGTGATACCTAAGATGTCACACAAGGCGGTCATTATCTTCGCTGTAAAGTGAGTCCCTCTATCACTGTACCCCAATGTGAGAACACTTGTTCCCATAATGCTTTTGCAGTAGCTTGGGCGCTATCCTTACGTACTGGTAGTGCTTCTACCCATTTGGAAAATATATCAACAATGACTAGTAAATATCAGAACCCCTTCCCACCCTTTTGCAGTAGGCAAGGGCCCCACGTAATTAATTTGTAAGCTGGACTAAGGACCGTCCGCCAGGAGTATACGCCATAACGAAACCCTCTCACCAGGCATTGGAGGATTCATTTGTGCACAAATGAGACAAGCCTCCAGGCATTGTTTGATATCTTTTCCCGTTTTTGGCCACCAATATTTTTGTGCCAGCATTTTACATGTTTTGTGGAGTCCACAATGACCTCCAATGTGATGATTATCCATAATGATATCTTTTCTAAATGAAGTGGGTGGTATCCACTTCCTAAACCCAGGTTGTCGTTCCCATACTACCATATCTTTCCATATGGTAACATGTTTGGTTGCACACTGTCCAGTGTCTTTCCACTGGTTTCAACAACCCACTATCCAAGCATCTGTATCTTGGATATGCCCCAAACTTGGGACTTGTGAGATGGCAGCTATCCATATAATATGGTGTTTATCAAATTTGTTCATCTCCCACAATTGTGTAGAATCACCTCCTAGAGCGTTTACCCATACGTTTGTTTGTTTCGCAGCTATTTGAGCCAAATTATCTACCAGATTATTGTTTCGTTCATGTATATCTTTTGGATTCTTTTGATGAGCTCTTACTTTACAGACTGCTATTTTTAGCGGTGTCTGAGCTCCTATAGCCGATATATGTTGTAATATGGGAGCAAAAGCCACGGGTTCATCAGAGGCTGTCCGCATTCCTCTTTTCGTCCAGATAGGAAGAAAACCTAACAAGGAATTGGCAACAAAAGCACAGTCTGAAAAGTTACTAATGACTTCATGTGGATACGCCATAATAGCTCCGTGGACTGCCTCCAGTTTCACTTGAGGGGCAGAAAACAATGACTGACATCATACTGATATTTCCTGTTTTGTTCCAGGAGTCCAAATAGCATATCTGATATGGAAATGCCATCATCCCAAAAGCAGGAGTCATCTACATACACATCAATACCCGTAAAATTAGGTTCAGCAGCAAAAATTGGTTTGTATTCAATACCCATAACTGCCCCACAGTCATGCGCATCTCCCTCCCGTGTCATTAGCTCTACTAGCATAGGGGAGGTACATTTTTCTACTGTGATATTTTTCCCTTGCAGAGCCAATGCCCATTTTAACGGTCTCTGAGAGGACTCTACCTGCACATCCCTTTCTAAGAGAAATTTTACAGGTGTGTGTGAAGTTTGCAAAACAATGTGATTAAACCCAACAATATGTTCAGTAGCCTGTATGGCCCGATATACTGCTAAAAAGTGTTTTACACAATCTTCATAAGTTTTTTCTACTGGAGTTAATACCCGAGAAAAAATATCCCACCAGACGTAAAGTCCCTGATCGCTTTTGTAATAGTACTGCATTGATCACTTGATCAGTCGCATGTTCCTGTATCACAAAATCCGATGACTCAGAAGGACTAACGAGGGCAGGCGCCGTCATTAGTGCTTGTTTAAGAGCCATAAAAGATGTTACAAGAAAAAAATTGTACAAAAAAAACCAACTTCTTTTTAAGCTAGTTGACATGTTAGATTTAAATAAATCTTGATTACTTCTTTTCTATTTTTAGACAGTAAATCACATTTTCCATGTCATAGTGAAAAAGTTTACTTGTACAGCTTAAAGTACAGAAGGCTCTGAAAATAATATTGCTCCTTATCAAAAATCTAGAATCACAAATATATTAAATCCTGACAAAGTAATAGAAACATAGACTTTGACGGCAGATAAGGACCACTTGGCCCACCCAGTCTGCCCATTTCTCTTCCTGTTAGATAAGCTGCAGATTCTAGTTAGCCAACAGCCTACTTCCTGCAACCCCCCACTACAATTCCCTTATGTCTGTCCCATGCATGTTTGAACTCCCCCACTGTTTTAGACCCAACAGCCTCCCCAGGAAGGCGGTTCCATGCATCCACCACTCTCTCCGTGAAAAAAAATTTCCTCACATTACCCTGACGCCGTCCCCCTCTATCTTTAAATTGTGCCCCCCCGTTCTTACATCTCTCTTTCTGAAAGATGCTACCCTCCTGGACTTTGTTGATTCCCTTGAGGTACTTAAAAGTTTCTATCATGTCCCCCGTGTCCCTCCTTTCATCAAGGGTATACATATTAAGCTCTCTCAGTCTCTCTCTCTCTCTCTCTTCATATGGTTTCTGCTGCAGACCCTGCACCATTTTAGTTCTTGTCCTTGCGTAGATGGGGTCTCCAAAACTGCACACAGTATTCCAGATGGGGTCTCACCAACTGTCTATACAGAAGGATAACCACTTCCCTTTATCTACTTGTGATGCCCCTTCCTATGCATCCCAGTATCCCCCTGGCTCTCCTTACTGACTTTTCACATTGCTTACCGGCCTTTAGATCATTTGATATGACTACCCCCAAGTCCCTTTCCATTTTTGTTGTTGTTAGTACCTCCTCTGCTATTGTGTACTCTTCTCCTGGGTTTTTGTTTCCCAGGTGCATTACTTTGCATTGAATCTAAGTTGCCATATGTCTGACCATTCCTCCAACCTTGCCAAGTCCCTTCTCATCCTTTCTACCCCCTTGTGTATCAACTCTGTTACAGATATTTGTGTCATCTGCAAAGAGACATACCTTTCCCTCCAGACCCTCTGCAATGTCACCTATAAAGATGTTAGAGGACTGGACCCAGTACTGAGCATTGAGGTACTCCACTAGTAACCCCCCTTTCTTTGGAATGTGTTCCATTCACTATTAATTTCTGTGTCCTGTTGTGCAGCCAGTTTGCTACCCAGGCTACCACCCTGGAACCCACTCCCAGGCTGGCCAACTTGATTATTAGTCTTTTGTGCGGGATTGTGTCAAATGCCCTGCTAAAGTCTAGGTAGGCCATATCCACAGCCCCTTCCTGGTCTGTTACTTTGGCCACCCAGTCAAAGAAGTCAATTAGATTTGTCTGACATGACCTTCCTGCTGTAAATCCATGCTGCTTTGGGTCCTGTGCTCCGCTGGCCTCTAGGTACTCAACAATTCTTTCTTTCAGAAGGGATTCCATCATTTTCCCTACCACTGAGGTCAAACTGACAGGTCTGTAGTTTCCTGCTTCTGCTTTGCTCCCACTTTTGTGAAGGGGAATCACATCTGCCCTCCTCCAGTCCTCAGGTACCACCCCATCCTCCCATGATTTGTTAAAAAGTGTGGTCAGCGGTGTCACTAGGTCCTCCCTTAGTTCTTTTAGGATTCTGGGGTGAATTCCGTCAGGCCCCATTGCTTTGTCTGCCTTGAGTTTTAGGAGTTCTTTCAGGACTCTTTCTTCTGTAAATGGACTGGTGTCAACACCCCTACCGAGAGTGCTTCTATTGTCTGGTTTAGGTAACTCCTCCTCATCTTCTTTTGTGAATACTGAGCAAAAGTATTCATTCAGTATCTCTGCCTTTTCACTGTCTCCCTCTGCCCACCTCCCCTCTCCTTTATTAATCTTCACTATTCCTCCCTTAACCTTTCTATGCTCCCTAATGTACCTATAAAAGGTTTTATCCCCCTTCTTAACTGAATTGGCTATTTTTTCCTCGGTTTGGGCTTTTGCTATTCTGACTGCCTTCCCCACTTCTTTCTGCTTTAATTGATACAGTTCCTATCATTACTCCTTCTGTGATTCCTTATACTTTTGAATGCAGCCTTTTTCTCCTTAACCTTCCCTGCCGCCTCTTTTGAGAACCATAGTGTTTTTTTACTCCGCTTTGTTTTCTTTATTTGTTTCACACAAAGGCTTGTTGCCTTTATGATAGCAGTTTTGATTTTTCTCCATTGTTCTTCCACGCCTTTTTGGCCATTTGCCAGTGCATTCCTCAGGTATTCACCTATTTTGTATTCACCTTGTTTTTGTATGGCTTGTCTCCATGGTTGTGCTTACTGTGAAGCACACTGTGCAGTGGTCGCGTGTTCCCAAATGTCTACTGACTTCTAAATTTGTGATCCTCTCTCCATTTGAGAGTACCAGGTCTAGTATTGCTCCCTCCCGAGTGGGAAAAAGACGTTTACAAGTTCCACACAGAAGAAAAAATAATAAATAAGCCTATCTATTACTTACAATACCACAGACAGAGCTTGAACCGATTGCGGTTAAATTTCAGTAAAATAAACCGAGAATTACACTTTAAAACCGACAAACAAACCGAGCAGCAGGAGGAATCTCCGGAGAGACTGTTCAGTGAGGCGGAGTAAAGAATCTGACAGTTTAAGTTTGAGCTTCAACAGACAGAGTGTTCAACTGAGCTCGCGCTCAAGATTCCATGCTCTGCATGGAAGTTAACTCTTTCACCTCCGGAGCAGTTCTAACCTGGGGTTATACTGCATATGTCATAATATAGCAAGACTGCATTAGAAGAAGCGTTATTACTAAGGTGAGTAATTTTTTCATTTGGTGATATACTTTGAAGCTGGAGCCAGGCAGCAGGCAGGGGGATCGGGTATCTGAAGGTAGGCCTTGAGTTGTTTCCTAGCTCATTCATGGAACCTCGGGGTAAAAAGAGTGGAAATGTTGTGGGACGCACACTATTGGAAGGGTCGCTGGGGTCCTGGTGTGGTGGGGGGGGAAGACGGCCACTGGTTCTCTCAAAAGGTATAAGGCTCTTAATAGTGGGAGATGAGTGGTTATATCTCGGGGGACTGGGAGGGGCTGCCCAGGAACTGGGCCTCGATCATCTCTTAAGCTTCTGAAGTGTAAACAGAGTGAATATATATGTTGATGGGCGCAAGCCTGCGGAAAGGAGAGTATGTGGTTGGTGGCTATCCCCCGTGCTGAGAGGCTATACAGGGACATTTATTAACTGGAAATATGGAACAATTGAGTTAATTGGTCTCACTGATTAGAATACAATAAATTAGTGTAGGCCTGGGGGGTACATGAGGAGGGTGGGGTGACGGAGGCTGGGGGCTGGCCTTCAGATAGTCTTAAGGAGTGTCCTCCTCATGTCGCGCAGGTTCCACAGTAAAAAAGGAGTGCAGTTAAGTAGGGGGAGGGAGTACTAGAAAGTATAAACATGGGGAAAATTATTTTCTCTTTTGAATCATTAAATAGAGATAAGGGTGGAAAGGCTGATCATAATTTGTTTAATATAGATGAGCTGGTAACTTGGTGGGGTGGGGTGGGGGCCTTACACAGATACCAGGCGTAAAACACCTGGTCAAGGGAGGAGTTCCTCATAGAAGGAACAAGATTGTATCCTCTCTTTTCCCTTCCGAACATTACCTGAGGAAAGGAGGGGAACATTAATCCAGAGTCTTGGATTCCCAATATTGGAAGTCATAATACTGGATAAGCAATGTTGTTTTATAGGTTACAGTTGTTGTGATTTAATAACTATGAGGTTAAAATGTTTAGTGATCACAAGGTCTGTCAGAAATGTGCAAGGAAGAAATATGGGAAATGGTCTAGAGAATGGAGAGAGGATAAGAATCGCACATCATGGATACTGTTAAATGAGACATAATGGCTAGCCCAGATATTTGTATATGTTCATACAACGTGAGAGGTCTTACAAACCCAGTTAAAAGAAGCAAAGTAATAGCTCTCATTTAAAGAGCAAAGTCTGATGTTGTGTTACTACAGGAAACTCGTATGTCGGCATCAGAACATGCCAAATTGGCCAAATTTGAATTTCAAGAGGTGGCTGCTGCATTGTACAAGAAGGGTTGTAGAAGGGGAGTAGCTATATTACTACACAATAGGGTTCAGCTTAAGCAAGAATGGGTATTAAGAGATAAGGAAGGTTGGTATGTTCTAATGAAAGGACAGCTAATGGGTAAAAAGGTTACATTAGCATTGTGTATTTCCCACCTGGGTCAAGATATGAAGACTATAGAACATTTTTATTAAAATTCCAGGAATGGGGAGAAGGGATGCTGCTGGGTGGAGGAGACCTAAACTTAACATTGAATCCACAGGTGGGATACCACATCCAGAATCCCTAGAAAGGAACACAAAATAGCTAGAAAGGTTATTAAACTACTAATGGAACTTGGTATGGTAGATGTGTGGAGGGCAATGAATGGGAGTAAGAGAGGTTATACGTATCATTCAGATCAATATCAAATGTATTCCAGATTAGATTACTTCATACTTTCTAAGGAGGATATAACCAGGACTTGTGATAGTTGGGTATGGGGATTTTGTTATGTCGGATCACGCTCCCATTTATATGAAAATAAAATTTAGTAACATAAGGAAAATACTTTTTGGAGGCTAAATGCTTTGCTACTGGGAGATGAAGTAAAGGAGATTATTACAGATACATATAAGCAGTATATGAGGGAAAATGATGTTGAAGAAATATCCCCAGCTATTCTATGGGATGCTGCGAAAGCAGTATTGAGGGGTATATTTGTGGCAATCTCCTGGAAGAAAAAAAAAGAAAGGGAAGCCAGAAGAGATAAAATAACAATACAAATAAGGGCCCTGGAGGATATGCAAAAAGAAAAAATAAGTATAGAAAGGACGAAGGAATTAAAACAACTAAAAAGGGAACTACAGAACATTAGGGGTAAATGGGGAAAGTCACGAGGGCAAGAAGGACAGGGATGGGGCAAAACAGATTAAGACCATCAGGAAATAGAGGGTAATGAACACCAATGCCCGTAGTCTGGGCAACAAGCTCCCTGAGCTAGTGGCCTTGATGAAAGAGGGATGCCTGGATATCGTAGCAGTCACAGAAACATGATACACAGAGAACCATGACTGGGATGTTAACATACCAGGGTACATAACCTACAGGAGAGACAGGCAGGGGACAAGAGGGGGAGGAGTAGCTCTATGTAAAGGAAGGGATAAAAGCAACTGAACAAAAGAGTAAACAGGAGAGAGAGGAGGCACTGTGGGTCACCTGGAGACTGGAAAGGGCACCACAATCCGCACAGGGGTTGTGTACAGACCCCCATGTCAGGGGGAGGGAATGGACAAGGATATGATAGAAGGCATTCTTAGAATGGTAGAGAAAGGAGAGATACTGTTGATGGGAGACCTGAATATGCCAGATGTTAATTGGAGCACATTTGCTGCAGCCACATCCAAGAGCAGGGCCATTCTCGATGCCCTACAGGTGGCAGGCCTCAGACAGCTAGTTTCGGAACCCACTCGTGAGGGAGCAATCTTAGACCTCGTACTCTCAAATGGGGGCAGTGAGAGGATCTCAGATGTAGAAGTGGGTTGCCATCTGGGAACAAGTGACCATCAAACAGTGTGGTTCACGTTAAACTCAGCTACAGAGTCGAGCCGTACAAAAGTGAGGGTACTGGACTTCAGGAGTGCTGACTTTGGCAAGATGGGAGAGTGCCTCAGAAAAGCACTAGCAAACAGGCTAGATGGAGGGGTGGAGCAACAATGGGGAATCATCAGAACTGCCATCAGAGAGGCAACAAGCCTTTGTGTGAAGCAAATAAACAAATCAAAACGAAAAAAAAGCCACTATGGTTCTCAAACGAGGTGGCTGGTAAAGTCAGGGAGTATAAGGAAACACAGAAGGAGCAGGACAGAGAGCTGTACCAGTTAAGGCAGAAGGAAGCAGGGAAGGAAGTCAGAATAGCAAAGGCCCAAACTGAGGAAAAGATAGCCAACTCTGTTAAGAAGGGGGATAAAACCTTTTATAGGTACATCAAAGAGCGTAGAAAGACAAAGGGAGGGATAGTGAGACTGAATAGAATGAACGGTGGGTGGGCAGAGGGGGACAGTGAAAAAGCAGAGATACTGAACGGATATTTCTGCTCAGTATTCACAAAAGAGGAGGGGGAAGTGCCTAATCCAGGTAACAGAAGCACTTTTGATAGGGGGGTCGATCTCAGTCCTTTCACAGAAGAAAGGGTTCTGCAAGAACTCCTAAAACTGAAGGTGGACAAAGCAATGATGGAATTCACCCCAGAATTCTAAAAGTATTAAGGGGGGAAACTAGTGAAACCACTGACTAATCTTTTTAACAAATCATAGGAGGATGGTGTGATACCTGAGGACTGGAGGAAGGCGGATGTGATTCCCCTTCACAAAAGTGGGACCAAGACAGAGGCAGGAAACTATAGACCTGTCAGTTTGACCTCTGTGGTACGGAAAGTGATGGAGTCACTTCTGAAGGAAAGAATTGTTGAGTACCTAGAGGCCAGTGGGGCACAGGACCCAAGGCAGCATGGGTTCACAGCGGGAAGGTCCTGTCAGACGAATCTAATAGATTTCTTTGACTGGGTGACCAAAGTAGTAGACCAGGGAGTGGCTGTGGACATGGCCTACCTAGACTTTAGCAAGGCATTTGACACAGTCCCACACAAAAGATTAATAGTCAAATTAACCAGCCTGGGAGTGGGTCCCAGGGTGGTAGCCTGGGTAAAACATTGGCTGGACAACAGGACACAGAAGGTAATTGTAAATGGAGTCCACTCTGAAGAAAGAGGGGTTACTAGTGGGGTACCGCAGGGTTCAGTACTGGGTTCAGTCCTTTTTAATGTCTTTATAAGTGACATTGCAGAGGGACTGGAAGGAAAAGTATGCCTCTTTGTAGATGACACAAAGATCTGCAACAGTGTTGATACACAAGTAGGCGTGGAAAGGATGAGAAGGGACTTGGCAAGGTTGGAGGAATGGTCAGAAGTATGGCAGCTAGGATTCAATGCAAAGAAGTGCAAAGTAATGCACCTGGGAAACAAGAACCCAGGGGAAGATTACACAATGGGGGGGGGAGGTAGTAACAACAAAAAAGGAAAGGGACCTAGGGGTAATCATAACAGATGACCTTAAGGTTAGCAAGCAATGTGAGAAGTCAGTAGGGAGGGCTGGGGGTATACTGGTATGCATAGGGAGAGGCATCACCAGCAGAAAACAGGAAGTTGTTATCCCTCTGTACAGACAGTTGGTGACACCCCATCTGGAGTACTGCATCCAGTTCTGGAGACCCGATCTCCGTAAGGACATAGACAAGATAGAGGCAGTCCAGAGGAGGGCAACTAAAATGGTGCAGGGTCTGTAAGAGAAGCCGTACGAGGAGAGACTAAAGGAGCTTAATATGTATACCCTTTAGGAAAGAAGGGAGAGGGGGGACATGATAGAAACTTTTAAGTGCCTCAGTGGAATCAACAAAGTCCAAGAGGGTAGCATCTTTCAGAAGAGGAGACGTGCAAGAACAAGGGGATACAATTTAAAGATGGGGGGGGCGGTTCAGGGGCAATGTGAAGAAGTATTTTTTCACAGTGAGGGTAGTGGATGCATGGAGCAGCCTTCCTGAGGAGGTTGTGGGGTCTAAAACTGTGGGAGAATTCAAGAGTGCATGGGACAGACATAAGGCAATTCTTGTGGGGGTTAGGAAGAAATAGGCTGTTGGTTAACTTGGATCTGCGGCCTATCCTGTAGGTAGGGAAATGGGCAGACTAGGTGGGCCAAGCGGTCCTTATCTGCCGTCAAAGTATATGTTTCAAAGTCTATGTTATGGATTATACAATGTCAAGAAAGAATGTTTGCCTCTTATTGGTCAGTCTGGGACTGGATCCGTGATGTTATCCCAGTACAACATCACGGATCTAGTCCCAACACACATATGACTGAATGACATGCAAAATATCATTGCCCGCTTGAGGCTGCCCAGCCGCTTTCACAGAGCTACAGTAAACCCGCAGTCAGCAGGGCAGGTTACAGAAAAGCAGCCAAACTCTCTTCAGTCCCGTTATTCAATCGGCCATAAACATCTCCCTCCCATCATGTAACACAGAATTTCCACCCCTCTGAAAAACCTCACTGTCTGAACCTTTTCCTGTGCCCCAGATCCCAAAATAATACAGAATCCCTCACTTTCAACAGCTTTACCGTCCCCGTTTGTCAGAAACTGTCAAGACACTGCCTCGCTGTTCTTAGTCCCACTTGCCCCCACCACCACACAAATCACAACTGGAAAATGTAAAAGAAGTTTGTTTCAAATAGCCTTATAAAAAAATCAGGTTTCTCCCTGCTCGCCAGCACATGCGCACCACAGTTCAACACTCGCTCAATGCGCCCATCAGCTCAGTGGCCATTAAACGGCCGCACTGCTTACTGACTTACTATACCTGCCCAAGTCTCACAACGGTCCAGCGGAAGGGGGACAGCATGTAAACATTACAACACTCGCTCAACGAGCCAATCAGCTCAGTGGCCGATAAACGGCCGCGCTGCTTACTGACTTACTATAGCTGCCCAAGTCTCACAACGGACCAGCGGAAGGGGGACAGCATGTAAGCATTAAACATTCGTGGCGACATAGAACGCTCATAAAGGAAGGCGAACATGCTGAGTGTTTTAAACAGTCGCCACATGGCTGTCTGTAATACTTGCTGGCTCAACACACTGTCTTCTGCTTTTCTTTTTTATTTAACTTCATGATAAAAACACAGTCCAAAAATCTTCCCTACCTCCTCCTTCTAGACTCTTTCAGACGGCAGCTGGTGGCACACTGTAAGACAGATGGGTGGGGGAAGGGGCACGGCAGTCCTGATTCTCATTCAGAACTGCAATTAAAACTCACAGACGAAAACAATGTAAATACCGTTCCAAAAGGCCAAAACACAGCATAAACAAAGATGCAAAAGGCATATTACAATGAGTGGCACCAGCAAAGGTTGCTATGGGACTGTACTGCCACTGAAAAAGCACTTCAGTGCCACCTGCTGGCTAATTCAGCACTACTTTTTCATAATGTAACCCTACCCATTCAAAAAATGAAAAAAAATGTACTTTAAAGCCCCCATTTGTACAATAGCAATAATGCACTCCAGGGTGTGGGTTGTGCTGGGATAACGTCACGCCTTGCGTTGTTGGGCCAATTCCGAAGGCCTTGTGCCCAACCACGCAAGGCGTGACGTTATCCCAGCACAACCCGCACCCTGTCGTGCATTATTGCTTAATTATCAGGTGGAGCAGCAATTACAAGACAAAAATACTGTGAAGGCGGTCCTGGGGCCTTAAAGTTATTGGCAGGACGCCCAAGTGGGCAAAGAGCAAGAGCTTGTATAAATTCCATTAAAAATTCTCACACAGCAAAATTTGAGACCCAGATACTGGAAATAGCAGAAGTCTTTATAGACTTTTATGCCAACCTATATAAACAAAACCCAGAACCAGTGAGAGAGAAGGTAGCTACCTATTTGAATGATCTCAGGCTACTGAAATTAAGTAAAGAGCAGGGGGAATAATTACTTGTAACCATAGGAGCAGAGGAATTTAAGGAAGTTATTGAGAATTTAAAAACAGGAAAATGCCCAGGAACCGATGGGTTGCCTCCAGAATTCTATAAAACATTTAGGGAATTGATCCAACGTTTGTTAATGAGAGTTTATAAAGGGGTGATGGGAGAGCAGGGATGTGCACCATCGTCCTGGACCTGGGCAGTTATCCCGGTGCTGCCCAAGCTGGGAAAGGACCCAACCAAATGCCCCTCATATCGTCCAATCTCACTATTGAATAATGATTATAAGATATTAACAGCCATATGGGCTAGGAGACTTCAACACATCCTCCTGGGACCCATACAACCAGATCGAATGGGGTTTGTCCCAGGGACAACAGGCACAGGATAATTTAAGAAGAACAGTCCATCTCATAGATCAAATAGTTAAGACAAAATCACCTTCAGTCCTGTTAGGTTTAGATGTTGAAAAAGCATTCGACAAGGTGTCCTGGAATTTCATGGGAGTGTTCCTTTGCCGGTTTGGGCTGCCAAAGGAGTTCCAGAGAGGGATTTTTCAGCTTTATGAAGGAGCTAATGGCCATATCTCTTCTAATTTTAAGCTGGGCAGGGGCACCAGGCAAGGATGTCCTATGTCACCATTGTTATTCACCTTATATATTGAACTGTTGGCTCAGGCCATAAGGCAAAGTAGAGAAGTAATAGGAATTAAGGTGGGAGGGGTAGAACATAAACTGGCATTGTATGCTGATGACATACTTTTATATGTGAGTAACCCGGACCCAACATTAGACAAAGTATTCAAAATAACTGAATTTTATTCAACTATCTCTGGATATACCCTGAACAGAACAAAAACCGAAGTACTCAGTTTTAATTATGTCAGCTCAGTGAACATTAGCGACAAATACCGAATGAACTGGGACAGGGAGTGTATTAAATATCTAGGCATATAACTGGGCACAGTGAACACACAACTATTTAACTTGAACTACCCACCTCTGATAGCTCAGTTAAAGAAAGATTATGGGAGATGGGCTTTGCTACCATTGTCACTTCATGCTAAAGTACAATCCTTGAAGATGAATGCTTTTTCACGATTATTATATCTATTTCAACGTGTGCCATGTTCTGTCCCACAAAGAGAAATAGATAAATGGCAGAGGATGTTCCTGGACTTTGTGTGGGGAAGGGGACACCCTAGGATCAGGAGAAACTTGTTGTTCCTCCCGAAAGCTGAAGGGGGCCTGGCATTACCAAATCTTCTTGCCTACTGGTGTGCAGCCCAGATGAGGATAGCTTTATGGGGTAACCCTCAAAGCTTTATGGGGTAACCCTCAGTATGATGAACTCTGGAAAAGGATAGATATACTTGAGCATTCAGATATCCCACTGTGTGCAGCCTTGTTTAGGGGAGAAGAGGACAAACACTTAAAATCAAACTATACAGGAACTAAAGCAGTACTAGAAGGATGGAGAAAGGAAACGCACAGAAACAGATGTGGAGATATAGGTGGTTTGCGTATAACACACAATTTATACCAGCAGTACAGGATGATTGGTACAAAAGGCAAGTGCAAAGAGGAATGGTTTCCCCAGGGCAGTTATTCACAGGGCCCACCATGATGCCCTTTGAAGCTGCTAAAGAAACATTTAAATGGGAAGAAAAAGATTGAATACAATACTACCAAATTAGGAATTATATATTAGATATGAGAAGGAAGTTGGGAAAAGAGGGACTGGAGATGGGTGAGGACACAGTATTCCACAAAATTTGGGCTTCACCAAATGGAAAAAGGGCTATCTCCATTCTTTATACAAGTTACATAGCAGATACTCAGTCTACGTCAAAATGCATAAAGGATAAGTGGGAGAGGGACCTGGGGGTGTCACTAACTGACAAACAGTGGGAAATAGTTTGGGTAAACACATGGCGTACAATGACTTCTCCAATGTGGAGAGAATTTGGCTGGAAAATTCGAACAAGATACTTTATGGTCCTGACACAGGCTGTACATGGGCCAGGAGGTGGGTCTAGTATGTGTTGGCAAGGATGTGGGGAAGCCAAGACCTCACAGACTCTCATCTTCTGGTTATGCCCAGAGATCCAGGAGTATTGGTGACAGATGAGTAGACATGTATCGAAGGTGTTTGTGACACCTACACTGCCTGACCTGGAACATTTAGTATTGGGAATACACTCTTTAGGCATGAAAGAGAAAGATGAAATACAACTTTGGGGCATTTTAATTGTCGCTGCCCTTAAAGTAGTAACAAGGAGATGGCTGAGGCCTGAACCACTGACAGTGGAAGAGTGGAGAGGGACGGTAGAGGAAATACAGAGGATAGAGAGAATCACAATGGGGCTCAGAAGACAAACACCCAAATTCCAAAGCCAGTGGAGAAGGTGGCTATTATATGCAGCCCAAATAGAAACAATCTAACCAAATAAGTGGAGGGCTGTGGGGAAGGGAGAAGGGGGTGAATAAGACCTAACAAGGGAACTACTGAATTGGAGAAGAAAACAATTAATATTTAGAAGTTATATGCACAATAGACAGATGACTTTTAAGAGGTGACCAATTTTTATTTTAGTATAAGTTTAAGTGGAGCTTTGATAGCTCTAGATTACTGTCATTGGATATAAAGTAACTGACAAGAGAAAATATGTGGTATATATGAAACAAACATCTGTGTAACATAAATAATCAGATAAATAATGTGTTAAATGCAACAGATTATGGATGTATAAAATGAACAGGATTGAAAGCTGTGATATATAATCTAATGTTCATGTAGAAAAGAACATTTTCTCTGATCTAAATAGAAGATAAGTATAAAAAACAAAAAACAGTTCTTTCATAGTTTTCTACGTTTTATTTGACGGAGTATGTCCTCTATTTCGACCGGGTACCATAACAAGTGCTCTTGCGGATGGCAGATCCCTGCTAAGGACGGTCATTCAGCCTGCCTCTTTTGCCTGGGCCCAGATCACGACACCGACGCCTTTACCCACTGCCAGGTCTTCAATAGTCTGACTGGGATCTGAAGACAGAAATTGCTCCTGGCCCATCTAGCGCAACAGCAGCTGGCCCAGATGCAGCAGAACACGTCCTCTGAGAGGGAGTCTTGCTTTCCTACTCCTCTTAAAGGGAAGGAGAAGCACCGCCGTCAGCATGGAGACCGCTTGCCTTCCAGGCCCAGGTCTTCCAGCTCTGCTGGTCGTTCCGGCTACTCTGGACATGAGGCCCAGCTTACCTTCCTCAAGCCTCCCGCCTCACTTTACAAGGTGTCCGCCTTGCAACCCATCAGGATCCAGACTTCTGACTTCGGTTCCGTGGTGACGCCTAAGCCCATGGATGCTAGTGCATCCGCCAAGAAGCCGTCCGGTTCGGGCTTCTCTAGCCATAAGAGGCACTCCAACTCTAGCTCTGTGCCCTCCTCAGGTAAGCAGTCCTCCCACTTGGCTTTGGTCGACCACCGGGAGGCCAAGCAGCCCTCAGGGCATTCTGCTTCTTGGGCCTCTTCTTTACTGCCAAAACATAGGCACAACCGGCGTCTGTCCGTTGAATCGGACCGACGCCACTCGGATAAGCACAAGGTTGATCGGCCTTCTAAGCCCTCGTCCTCTGACCGCCCCCGTCCTCCTCCGGCTAAGGGGCATCCATTGGACGTGACTCCAGTACCGACACCGGTCGCTCCTCCTCTTCCTCCACAGGTGCCGAACAAGGCTGCTCCGCAGCCGTCGTCAGTCCCTCCAGCGTCACCTCGCGACCATTTGCCGGTCCACCCGATGCCGGATCTACCCGACATCACTGAGGATCTGTCACCTGTCCTACCAATGCCGGTCCACCCGACTGCCCCGGCCGACTGACGTCTCCTCCGAGGCCGGAATCCCCAAGGTTGGGTATGTCCCAGGTCAAGGAGCTTTTTGCTCACTGGTGGGAGACAATTAAGCAGGACGTAGTAGGCCCTCTGGTTCCTGCTCCCAAAGCTCCTCCTGTCCCTCAGCCTGATGGGCAGGATACTCCTGTCCCTTCCAGGACTGAGGGTGGTAAGTCACAGGCCAGCCCCAGGAAGCGCAAGGACAAGCGTAAGAGGATTAGGTCTCCTTCTTCCTCTCGCTGTCCTGCTCCTAAATGGCCCAGGCACAACAGGAGACGTCGACAGGTTTTGTTTTCCTCCTCCTCCTTCCTCCATCTATGGCAAATCGGACGCCTATCCCGATTCGGACCCAGGCTCACTCCCTGGTGACACTGAGGACCAACCTAAATCTCCTTCTGACGACCACAGTTTCCTATTAGTCATGCGGCACATCCAGGAGAACATGGGATGGGATACAGAGGCCCTGGGCCCCGAATGCTTGCGCCTGGTGAAATACCTGCGCTAGAAAGATCCAGGCCGGTGGTCATCCCTCCCTTGCTGGACACCTTCCAGGATGTTACCTTAGCTACCTGGAGGCATCCACATGCGTCCTTTGCGGTGCCCAAGAAGGCCAACCGCTTGTACCGGGCCCCCAAGGACCATTCTTATTTGGCCGAACACCCCAAGGCTGACTCCATGGTAATTTCAGCCGCGCATGATTGTTCACAGAGGCCAAAGCACCTAAGTACCCAGCCACCAGACAGGTAGTCTAAGCAGCTGGACTCTTTAGGTCGCAGGGTGTGCTCATCTGCCACCTGCAGTATCTGTAGTCTAAATTTTTTGACTCATGGTCCAATTCCAGAATGCCCTGTGGGACCAAGGATTGGACGTACTGCAAGGTTTGCCTGTCTGTCTTCAGAGGACAGAACTTGCTAAACTTTTACAGGTGGGCTCAGATGGGGGTACCCATGTTCTTCGAGCTGTGTACAACTCTGCGGACACTTCGGTGAGGGCGGCTGCTACTGGAATTTGCCTTTGGCACCACTCCTTGCCCCGGGTTTCAGGGTCCGACCCAGAGGTGCAGGCCACACTTCTGGATGCCCCTTTCAAGGGTTCTGTGCTCTTCGGTGAAGATACAGAGAAGGTTATTATTATTAGACTGCAGGACTCTGGCAAAGCGGTCCGTACAGTGCAGTCTATGTATTGCCGGAAGGGGGAGCATTTTCATTGGCCCCATTTTCCTGGCAGAGGGGGACACCAACCTCAGCAACCCCGCACTCAGTTTCACGCACAGCGGGGTGGCTTTGGTCAATGAGGAGGTCACCGTGGCACTGCCTCCTCCCCTTCTAGACAGGCTAGACCTCCAGCAGCCACCCTCCAGCCCCCCTTCTTCCACCTGACTATGTAAATGACCCTCCCTTCCCAGACCTGACATCGGGAGAGCAGGTGGGAGGTCGCTTTTCTCAACACCATCGGGCATGGAGAGAAGTGACCTCTGACAGATGGGTCCTCGACCTTGTGGAGTTCAGGCACTCCGTAGAGTTCAAGTCTCTACTCCCAGACAGACCACCACCCCCTTCTTACTATCTGAGAGACCACAGACCTCCCATCAGGTGGGAGAGCCAGTCTCTCCTAGACAAGGATGCCATGGAACGTGTCCCGGAGGCAGAATGGGACTCTGGGTTTTACTCCTACATCTTCCTGATTCCCAAGAAGTCTGGGGGGCCTGCGGCCGATTTTGGACCCCAGTGACCTCAAACAATGGGTCACTTGCTGCAGATTCCGTATGGTGTCTCTTCCGAATCTCCTTCCCTTCCTGTCGGTCGGGGATTGGTTGGCGTCTCTGGACATGCAGGGTGCCTACCTTCACATTCCTATTTGTCACAGTCATCAGAAATTACCGAGGTTCAAGTTCAAGGTTCTTCCCTTGGCCTTTCCCTCGCTCCCAGAGTCTTCACCAAGTGCCTTACCATCATTGCAGTGGCCCTGCGCCAAGACAGCCACTTTTTGTTCCCTTATCTCGACGATTGGCTCCTCTTGGCCCCGTCCAGGTCTCGTCTTTGGGAGACCATCCTGGCCACGCTGTCCCTTTGTTGGTGTCTGGGGATCACTGTAAATCCAGAAAAATCTCAGCTCTTCCCCTCTCAGCATCTTCAATTTATAGGCGCTGTTTTAGACACCACATTAGGGAAAGCCTTTCTCCCTTCAGACAGGGCTGAGCGCATCCAGGCTGTGGTGTCCAAAGCTTTTCAGCCTCCGTGGTTCCAGCCAGGTCCATTCTCAGGCTTCTGGGGCACATGGTGGATGCCATAGTCTCAGTCCCCTTTGCCAGACTGCGCTTGCGCACCATTCAGTGGGCTCTTCGGGTCCAGTGGGACCAGACCAGGGACGACTTGGACTTGCTGGTCAGGATCTTGGAGCCAGTTCGTCGAGAACTCCGCTGGTGGGCGTCTCCCCAGCATCTCTGTTGAGGACTGCCCTTCCAGCCAGAAAGTCCTGTCCAAACGCTCACCACAGACGCGTCTGGGACAGGATGGGGGGGGGCTCACCTGGGGATCCACAGGACTCAAGGGCTGTAGTCTCCATTAGAGGAGAACTTGCATATCAATGTGCTAAAGCTCTGAGCAGTCCTGTACTCCCTACAGGCTCTGACTCTTTTTCTAGAGCCCAGTCACCTCCTTATTCAGATGGACAACACTTCTCTAGTATTTTATATCAACAACCAGGTAGGTACACACTCTTACCACCTTCGTCAGTAGCCTATGAGGGTGTGGGACTGGGCGGTGGAGCATCTCCATCTTTCTGCAGTCCACGTTCCGGGTTCCATGAACGTAGTCGCGGACTCCCTCGGCAGGGCAAAACTGCTCTGTCACGAGTGGTCCCTGATAGAGCCATGGCAGATGAGCTCTTCACAAGATGGAGAATGCCAGAGTTGGACCTTTTTGTGTCTCGCTGCAATGCAAAACTGCTCAGTTCTAGGGACGTGGCTATGTTGTTCAATCCACACTTCTTGACAGGTATCTTGCTGCTTTAAGATGTGCCGGAAAGTCTTCAGGCTGGCTTTTCCCACCCACCCGGGTGGTAAAACCCTCGGCTCTGCCCCATGACACCAGATCTTCCTTACCGCTTGGAAGCTTGGGTTCCCTCCTTAGAGCTCTTGCATCTCTAGACCTGGATCCTAAACCTTCGGTTTTACCAAAAATGTTCTTGAAGTTTACGCGACTTCAGTCTTCACTTTCCCTCGTGGCTGCGATGGACTCGAAATCCATTCCTGGCTTCCGCGGTGCCCTTGCGGGCAGAAGATGTCTCGAACCAACCCACACACCACGTGTGTCTACTGCCTTGGTCTTCGCCACGATCTGCAGGCTTGCGATCTGTGCAAGTCCTTTTCGCTTTCGGTTCTCGAAGACTGCGCTGCCCGACTCCATCTGCGGTGATCAGAGAAACGGTTTCCCCCGGTGAAATTGAAGGAGGCCCATTGGGCGGTGTCCATGGCAGTGGGCTCCGCGGAGCAGCTGGATCAAGTTCATTGCCCTTGAGGAAGAGGCGGCCCAGGCCTCATCTTCATCATCCTCGGCGTCAGCATTTATCCTGCTGTCTTTGGGCTTCTTCTACACTGCTTCCTTTCGGGAGCTTTGCCAGTCCCTCTCCACCAAAGGAGAGAGGCCTTTAGGGCTTCACTCCTCTCGGTCGAAGAAGAAGGACTCGAAAGGTAAGTCCCACCATTGACGTTCGTAGGAGCAGGAGAAATCTTGCTCCCCGGACCATTCTCTGTCGACTTTGTTCGAGGTTGCAGCCAAGACCGCTGGCTTCTCGGTGTCCCCGTCAGGCAAGCCGACTGAGACACCCATCGATGCGGTTGAGATCTTCCTCGACTCGTTAGACGGGCTGTCAACTGGAGCGGTCGACAACCCTCCTTCACTGGTTCCCCCCGGTGCTTACCGAGGACTTGCCTCGGCCTCCCAAGCCGAGGTACCCGGTCAAGGACCCCAAACTGGAGGATGTGTGGGTCTCCCCCACCCCTTCTTCGACCCACCGTCGGTGACCTCGATGGTCTTGGTCCTGCTCCGTGTCATGCAGGTCCCACAGAAAGCGGTGTCGCCGCTCATCCTCATCATCCTCGGAGGAGAGGCTCCGGCGCAAGTTGCGTCGGTGCTATGAGGATCTCATGTGGCAGCAGCTCTTATTGGCCGGCAACAAGTCGACTCCGTCGCCTTCTCAGGCAATAAAGTGACTGTTGCCCAAGCAGCCGAAGCGATCTCCTGCCCTCAGTTCCTTGGTTGAGGAGCCGATTCCGGCGCCGATTGCTCTGCTGAAACCGACTGCTCCACCCATTGTGGTGGAACAGCCGCCTCCTCAGCCCAAGACTGGGACCCCGACCAAGGATTCTCGGTCAGGACAGGGCTTGCCCCACAGGTTGTTGGTCATCCTTACCGGCGATCGGCCTCAGCGAGTGGAGGGTGGCTCAGGTGGTCGGCAGCTGTTTGTGGACTCCTCTGAGTCCAAAGACTCCTCTCTGTGTTCCAGGCCCCTCGACCTAGAATCCTCTGGGGGTCCGTCGGTGGACGAGAGCTGATCCTCGTTCCTCGGTATTTTTCGCTCATCTCAGAATCTACTGGGTTGCAGCTCGAACCCGTGCAGAAACCGGCCAGATATCCCCTCACGGAGATATTGGACCGATGGGATTTCTCTACAGAGGCCTTTCTTGTGGCCAAAGCCATTGTTGGTCCGACTTGGAGTTGTGGCAGCGGCCTGCCTCCTGTCCTGCGACTTCGACCGGGATGGCCCACAAGTACGCAATCCCGTCCGGTTCCCTCTCTGGTTTTTCCGAGCACTCCTCAGCTGAAGTGCTGGTGACCAATAGCGTTTTCTGGTGCTCTGCAAACGCCAGGGACACAGAGAAGCCCCCGGACAAGGAGTCCAAAAAGCTGGACTACTCCAGGCGCATAGTTTATGCTGCTGCCTCCCTAGGCCTTCAACAGGCCAGCTCGACTCTACTGATGGCACACTTTATACACGCCCTTTTGGGCTCCCTGGATGAGGTGCTTCCTCATCTCCCTGCTGACCTTCAAATGACGGTCAAGCAGGTGCAAGATCAGGGAAGGGCGGTGGCCAAGCAACAGCTCCAGACTGCTGTAGACATTGGAGACTCTTGTGCCCGGTCAGTAGCAGCCACAGTAGCCATAGACCACAGAGCTTGGCTGTGGATCGCGGCCTTCACGGCAGATACCCAGCACAAGCTGGCAGACGGCCCCTTCTTGGGCACTGACTTGTTTGGGCCCAGGGTGGAGGGCCACCTCCAGCGGATCAAGAAGTCCAATGCCACCTTGGACTCGGTCACGTCTGCCCAGAAGGACAAAGGCCGCCAGCAACAGTGTAAGCCTTTCAGCCCTTCCGCTCCTGTGGCACAACCGGCCCAGCAGCACTGGCAGCAGGGCCAGCAGGCTCATGCTTGGCACCCCAAGGCCAAGCCTCCTCCTTCTTCCAACAGGAAGTCTGGAGAGAAGGGTCCAGGCAGCTCCTCGGGTGGCCCTTCCTCCAAGCCTGCCCAGTGATGGGTTGAGGGGTGCCGCTCTCAACCTCATCACTTCTCCCCTGGGTCCCCCCCATGGGGGGCCAGCTCAGCCACTTCCTTTCCACCTGGTCCGCTATAACCATGGATCGTTGGGTGTTGGAATCGGTTGTCAGGGGTCTGCCTCTGGAATTCGAGTAGCCCCCTCCCTTCCGAGTCAGTGCCTCTTGGGGGGCTACCGGTTCTGTAGCCTCTCTATCGGCCCGTCGAGCCAACATAGCTCTGCTCCTCCAAAAGGGGGTGGTCAGCAAGGTGATGGATCCTCCTCCATGCCCAGGGTTGTGTCCAGGTACTTCCTGTTCCCAAAACGGACGGGGAGCTGGCACCCCATTCTCGATCTGCACGACCTGAACAAGTTCCTAAGGCCACGCACCTTCAGGATGGTCACTCTGGCTGAGATCATACCATCCCTGGAACTAGGTGTGTGGTTTTGTTCTCTGGATCTCCAGGATGCGGTCCTTCACGTCGCAATCCGTCTGTCTCATCGGTGATTCCTCCACTTCAGAGCAGAGGAATCCCTTTATGAGTTCCAGGCCATGCCCTTCGGCTGCTCTCCCGCTCCCAGGGTGTTCATCAAATGCATGGCAGTGGTGACAACATTCTTGCGGCGCCGAGGGGTCCGGGTCTACCCTTAACCTGCACGACTGGCTGATAGCAGCCTCCTCCAGGTTGGAGGTGGAGCGGTTCAGAGATCTGGCCCTCTAGGTCTGCTTCCAACTTGGCCTCCTGATCAGTGAGGCCAAATCGGAACCCCTGCCAGCGCAGGTGATTCAGTTCATTGGGGTAGAGCTAGACTGCGAGCCAGAGCCCGGCTCCCGGCAGACAGGGTCGAGGTCCTTTCCTCCTTTCCCCTGTCATTTCAGGTTGGGTAATTGCGTCCTGCCCGGGACTTCCTGCGCCTTCTGGGTCTCATAGCAGCCTGCACCAGCGTGGTCCGTTGGACCCGCTGGCATATGCGTCCATTGCAGTGGGGGCTGGCCTGCCAGTGGTCTCAGTGCTCCGGTCCTCTGGACCAGCCAGTAACCGTGACCCAGAAGATGTGGGATGGCCTGCAGTGGTGGCTTGTCCCAGTTCATCTGCAGGAGGGTATCCTGTCTGTCCGCTGGAGCCAATGGTCATCCTTATGACCAACGCCTCCTTGATGGGTTGGGGTGCTCATCTGGGGGAGCTCAGGGCCCACGGCCTCTGGTCCTCTCAGGAGTCCCTATGCCACATCAACCTGCTGGAGCTTGAGCGGTATGGTTTGCCCTCACCGCCTTCGCTCCATTTGTACGGGGTCAAGTGATTCAGATCCAGGTGGACAGCACCATGACCATGTATTATCTAATCCGTCAGGAAGCTCTCCGCATTTGGTCTCTCGTGATCAGCCTGGAGACGGATCTCCTAGCCATCCAGTCTGGCTGATGCCCTCAGCCGGATAGGCGATGCATCTCATGAGTGGCTTTCCTGCCAGAGGTAGTTCAAGACCTGTTCTCCAATTGGGACACCCCTCCAGGGAGAACGCAAAGCTGAGGCTGTTTCATGCCTGCCCCCTCAGTGGGGATCACTGCAGGGGGATGCCTTCTCGAGGCCGTGGACCCCGGGCCTCTTCTATGCCTTCCCTCCATTTCCCTGGATCCACAAGGTGCTTCTCAAGGCGAAGAGGGACAAGGCGCAGGTGATTCTGGTAGCCCCAGACTGGCCTCGCCAGTTCTGGTATCCAGATTTCCTCAGCCTCAGCTCCAGGCTCTTGAGGCGGCTACCAGCCTGCCTGGACCTGATCTCAGTCAGCAAGGGGAAGGTGTTCCATCCGGACCTTCAATCCCTGCACTTGACTGCCTGGTTCCTGAGCAGCTAGAGTTGTAGGCTTTGGGTCTTTCCAACGAGGTCCTCAACGTCATTGAGGCATCCCGTAAGGAGTCGACCAGAAAATGTTATGCCTTTAAATGGAAGAGATTCTCCATTTGGTGTCAGGGCAAGGGGTTGGACCCTTCATCCTGCCTATTGGCTAGCTTTTTGGACTACCTGTGGTCCCTTTCTCAACTAGGGCTTCGCTCGACGACCCTTAAGGTGCACCTGGCAGCCATCTCTGCTTACCGGGCGCAGGCCGGCAAGCAGTCGGTGGTGCAGGAGAGGTGGTCTAGCGTTTTTTTTTTTCAAAGGCTTAGATCACATCCCCCAGTGTGAGAACCTCCACCTCCGTGGGATCTTCTGCTGGTATTGGGCAAGTCATTCGAACCGATGCACAGGTGCGATATCTCCCACCTGTCGTGGAGGACTGCCTTCTTGGTGGCTATCTCGGCAGCCAGAAGGATGGGAAAGCTCCAGGCACTTTACATAGAGTCTCCGTATCTGGTCTTCCACAGGGACAAGGTTGTCCTTCGCCCCCAACCCGAAATTCCTTCCGAATGTGGTGTTGGAGTTTCACCTGAATCAGGTGTTGATTCTGCCAGTGTTCTACCCCAATCACACCTTGAAGGCTGAATATAGGCTCCATACTCAGGACCCTAGAAGAGTGCTCGCTTATTATAAGGAGCAGAAGGTTGAAGTTCGGGGAGAGGTTCGCCAGCTGTTTGTCACCTACGCTGAAGCCGCACCTGGCAGACCTGCAGCCAAGCGGACGATAAGCAGGTGGGTCACCTCCTGCATAGATCTGTGCTATAGGATGGCGGGCTTGGGGCCACCCAGAGAGATAAGAGCTCATTCAACCCTCCATACCGCTGCTTTGGTGGCTGCTTCTAGGGACATCCCTATCCAGGAAATCTGCAAGGCTGCTACCTGGAAGTCAGCACACACCTTTATTTCCCATTACCACACTGAGCTAGAGTCACACCGGGATGCTGGTTTTGGGACCTCGGTTCTCCAGTCCTTATATCCCAAGTAAGTATAAGAGGGTGCGCGCCTTCCCTCTCTCCTCTCAGAGAACTGCTAGGAGTCTGCCAAGAAGTGTGGACTGAACAACATATCCACATCCCTAGAAATACAGGTTACTCACCTGTAACAGGAGTTCTAGGAATGGTATATGTTGTTCATCCACACAACCCACCTGACCTCCCTGGCATCGATTCGCAACCTGGCTTCTAGCGGGCTAGATCTGGTGTCATGGGGCGGAGCCGAGGGTTTTACCACCTGGGTGGGTGGGAGGAGCCAGCTTGAAGACTTTCCGGCACATCTTAAAGCAGCAAGGTACCTGCCAAGAAGTGTGGATGAACAACATATATCACTCCTAGAACTCCTGTTACAGGTGAGTAACCTGTATTTTTTGCTCGCTCGATCCCGAGCCTGGAGCTTTCTGCCAAGGTGCATTGTCCCTATCTTGGAGCGGATGGTTTCTTTACGCCTTCCCTCCCTTTCCCCTCTTGTAGCGGGTCTTCTTCTAGGCCCAATCTGAGAGGGTCTCCTTAATTCTGATGGCCCCTCTGTGGCCCAGACAGATTTGGTTCCCACTTCTTCTGTGTCTGTCTGTGCATGCTCTGTGGCCTCTTTCCATTTCGTGTCGGTTACTGTCTCAGCAGCAGGGGACCTTGGTTCATCCCAGCCTGCACTCCGTTCACCTACGTGCTTGGCTCCTGCAGACCTAGCAAAGCTTCGCTTTGGAGTTTCTGATGACAGTGCCCGGATTTTACTGGGGGCTCGGAAGCCCACTACCAGGGCCATTTACGCCATGAAGTGGAAACGCTTTTGCCTATGGTCCGCAGCCAGGAGGCTTGACCCTCTGGTCTGTCCAGTTAACTTGGTTTTACAATACCTGCTATCCCTGTCAGAGTCAGGTCTCAGCTACTCCTCCATTAAAGTATACTTGGCCGCTGTTTCTGCCTATCATCACTGTATTCAGGACAGTGGCTCAATTGGAGGTGGTTAAAACCTTTCTGAAGGGGATTTGGCATCTCCGTCCTCCGGTCCGAGACTCTGTTCCTCCTTGGGACTTGTAATTTGTTCTGGAGAGGCTTACGCTTCCTCCCTTCGAACTGGTCATGTCTTGTGAGCTCCACTATCTCTCATGGAAGACTTTGCTTTTGGTGGCGGTCACCTCAGCTCAACGCATTTCGGAACTTCATGCTCTTATGTGTCGAGAGCCCTATCGTATTTTCCATAAGGATAGGGTAGACCTCCGAACTAACCCAAAATTTCTTCCTAAGGTAGTGTTGGTGCTTACTCTTAACCAATCTGTTCAGCTTCCGGTATTATTTCCGGAACATTCCAATAGGGGGGAAGCTCTCTTGGACATCCTTGATGTGCATCTTGCTCTGCGGTGATTTTGTCCAGAACAAAAGGTATCAGAAAATCGAACCAACTGTTTGTATCCTTTGCAGATAAGTCCTTGGGGTGCCTAGTTACAAAACAAACACTCTCGCGTTGGCTAGTAAATTGTTTATCCTTCTGTTATCAGCAGGCTATCAAGACCTTGCCGTGCTCGGTTTGGGCTCATTCCACCAGAGTGGTGGCTACCTCCTCCGCAGCTCTTAAGAGAGTTTCGGTGGCTGACATTTGTGCTGCCGCTACCTGGCACTCAGTCCACACCTTCATCAGACATTACAGTCTGGACATTGTTTCCAGACGTCGTTCAGGTTTTGGCCTGGTGGTCCTCCAGGGCCTTATTTCCTGAGAGGTTTTGTCTCCTGAGGGTTTCCTGCCTCTCCTTTCCTTCCCATTCATGGTTGTCTTAAGTTTAGACCTTGAATGTGGTATGTGTCTGTTGACTCCCCTTTCCAGGGGTTGTCTTAAGTTTATACCTCTGAGAGATGTTTCTATTTTTCCTTCCCCCGCCCTTTCCCAATGGTTGTCTTTAGTTTATACTGCTTGGGAATCAGTCCTATATGTGTTACTTGCTGCAAGAGCTTCCTTTCGAAGTAAGATAGTACAGTTACGTAAGAACTTACCGTAACAGTAGATCTTTGAGAGAAGCTCTTGCAGCAGGAATGATTTCCCTTCCTTCTTCCCCCGGGATTGAGCCTCTCTGTTCTTGCTCAAGTTCAGTTCCCTTTGTGGGCCTAGCAGTTTTTGTTGTTGTTTTTTTCTGTGGAATGTTATCCTCCACACGGTTGTTTTTTGGCCTGTCTATGGCGTGCAAGAACTGGAGCAACGTGGAGACCGCCTACGCCCTTTTATATTACGTGATGTCGGGGGCCGTGCCAATGACAGGTAGGTGGTCCCACGTCGGTACTGCTAGAGAAAAAGAAATGCAGAGATCTGCTGCCAGGTGGCATCAGTCCTACATATGTGTTATCTGCTGCAAGAGCTTCTCTCGAAGATCTACTGTTATGGTAAGTTCTTACGTAACTGTGCTATTTCTAGAGAATCTCTTGCATCAGGTCATGCTGTCCCACCCTCCATCTCTTTTTGGGCTAAGAGCTTCTTCCCTTCTGTCTCTTTCTCCAAGATGGCATGCCTATTGCTCCAGCCTGTCTATATAGCTCTGTCTCTCTCCTTGGTTTTCTAGAGGGAGGCCTGACGAGTATGGTCTCCAGTGGGGGAACTGAGGAGGAGCAGGGCTGCCCACTCCTATATACTACAGGACGTCTGCATCAGACATCAGCGTGAGCGGCCCCTGATAGACTGCTAAAGAAAAGTTTCCATGCGGTCCTAGCGCCTTGTGACGAAGTCCTATAGGTGTGACGTGATGCAAGAGATTCTCTTGAAGATCTACAGTTACGGTAAGTTTTTACATAACTGTTCTTTCTGCTGGATACTGCTCAGTCACCGGATGTCTTTATGGTGAGCTCCTCCAACTACTCATGACGTATGTTCTATGGCCAACCCCGCCCGGATATCGGATCCTTTTTTCCACTGGAAGCGTTTGGTCTCCTCTTTTGCAGCTGTACAGCGTGTGAGTAATCCATTTTATAAAGCACAAACTCATGGTGAATTTTCGACTTTTGCGATTGTTTTTCAGTTAAAAGTGTCTCTCTCCTCTTCCAGTTCCTGCTTCATATACAGTTATAAAATAGACAGGTGGAAACCAGGTTTCTCACCCCAGGGGTCCTTTAGCATCAGTAACAGTATGCAGTAAACTGGCTAGGCTGAGCTGCCTCGGAAGTGAAGTTTATGATAATGAATCAAATGAATTAGCCAATAAGAAGAGAGTTAAACGGTGTGCTGAGTGGAGCGTGCCAAAAGGGCACCAGAATTTTTCCTCCGCCTGACTGAGTAACACTGCCTCTGGGGTGGTGTCTCACTTTTGACCAAAGAGAAAAATTTGCCTTAAGTTCATATCTTGTATTAGTGCTGAGTTTGTGAGTATTTAGTTGCTTTTTGCTTTGTTTCTCAAATTTTTTTTTTAGCAGTTCCCATCGGTTCCCAGGAACCATGCCTTTCTACCTTTACTGTGGTTCCTCCGCTGTTCCTTTCGGTTATTTTCACAGGCATTTTATTTTATTTAGTTAGCGATTTCCGTGTTTTAGCAGGAACCGTAGTTTTTCTTCATTTCTAACTACTTTTTACCTCAGAAAGTCGCGGTTCTTCACCGTAAGGGAACCAACCACAAAACTATACTTTTCCCATTTGAGACCATATTTTTCAGTTGTTTCTGACAAACTGACGTGTCAGGAAGACCAAAGAAAAGGACAGGACCTGCAGGTTTTAAAAATTGCTTAAAGTGTCATAAAATTGTGGCTAAAGTAGACAGCCACGAATTGTGTTTACAGTGTTTAGGTCTAGATCACTATTGTGTTCTTTGCTCAAAATTTTGTTCAAAAACAATTTAAAAGGAGAGCCAAAAGACTGGAAATTATGGCTTCTCAGTCTGCTTCCCCCTCTGCCAGAGCTTCTGAGGAGGGGTCCTCTTTCCGGGTTAAATCAAAAGAAAAGTCCCCTAGGGACTCCTCTTAGAATAAGTCAGATAAGCACAGTAGCAATAATAAGTGACTAGTTGAAAAGGAGACAAAGGGAACAGGTCACTGATTCAGGGCCTGCTAAAAAGGAATTTAAAGAAAAACATACCATAGCCCCTTCCACGTCAAGGCAAGGGGAGAGACGCCAGTGGCACAAAAACATAAAGAAAAACAAAAAGAAAGTCAGTTACTTAAGAGAATGAGAAAGTCTCTGGCTTGGAAAAAAGATTTACCCTCTGTTGAAGAAATGGCCAAGGCTTGGCACTTCTATCAAACTATACAGAGTATGGGCAGTATCTTTTCTGCCCCCCTACTCCTGTGTACCATAGTACTTCTGTCCCAACTTTTGGTCCAGAATACTATACTACTATGATGTGGGAGATGGTGGTGGTGGTGGTGGTGGTGGTGGTGGTGGTGATGATGATGATGATGACGACGATGATAAGTCAGAAGGCCAGCCCGTGGAGCCTGATGTTTCACCGGACCAGGAGTTTAATACTTCACCAAATGGCCAGGAGGATATTTCCTCCCTAGTTACTGTTCTGCAGCACATGGTGGATACCCTGGATCCCAGGAGACCACCAAGGGTGAAGAGGAGGATGAAAACTATAGAGAGATGATGGGTCTTCCACTGTCAAAAAAGATAGTGTTGCCTATTTACAGATCTTTAAGAAAAACTTTGATGAAGCTACTCCAGACCCCAGCTTCTTTGCCAGGAGTGGACAAAAAGGTTGACAGAAAATATTAGCTGACAAGACATGATGTTGAATTTCTGTGTGTTCATCCAAGTCATGAGGGAGTAGTGCAGGCTGTGGCTTGTGACAAGGCTAAAGTCCCACTAGCATCCCAGCCTCCTGAGAAAGAGTCCAGAAAACTGGACTCTATGGCAACGAAATCTTATACCACAGCTTCTTTACTTTTGCGCCTGTCTACTTATTTGGCATACTCTGCCAAATATCAGAAGACCTTGTGGAATTTTGTTTGGGCCATCTTGAATCAGAAGTCAGACATGATAGTACAGGACATTGTCGAAACTGTGAATACTCCTCTAAAGGCCACTAAGTACCAGTTTCACATGGCCGTGGACAATAATGATGCAGCCGTTTTATTGAGTAGAATCGGAATTACAATCCTTTGAGTAAGAGACTCGTTTGCAAAGGCTCCTCGTCAAGAAAGTAAAAAATACATACAGGCAGACTATATATACAGGTATCACAACTTGTACAGTTGCAATGTATTACTACAAGGTCCGGGAAATTTAGGATTTAGTATAAAAAGAATGACATTACATTACGTTACATCAACAGGGAGCTCATGAAAGCCTGTGCCAGGGCTAAGTCAGGATACAATATCATAGGATCCTTAGGAACCCCGGGTCTTAATATACAGGCAATGGGAGACATAGGGGAGGAGGCTGGCATTAGGTTAATCTTTCCCTAATGGTTCCTGAGTAGCATTATTCTCTGAGAAGAACGAGGGGGGTGGAAATGGAATGAATGAGGGACTAATTACAGTCACAGGTAGCCAGGTTTTGAGACTAGATTTAAGGAGGCTAAGTCGAGGAGATGGTGGATGGGAGTCCATTTAGCCAGTAGGGGGCCTGATAACAGAAGGATCTTTGTCCCAGTGAGGTTCTACAGTGGGGAACTAACAGGATGGGGTTAACTGTGTGCCTTTGGGTCCGTCTGGGGGGGGCTGTGCGAATAACTGGGAGGAGGCCGATGGGAGCTTGTTTAAGTTGAATCTTTTTGGCGAGGAGGCAGGTAAAGTACTTAAGTTTGCCTTGGAAATTTAGCCAGCCTGTTTGGTTATAAAGCTCACATGTGTGAGTTGACCTGTCACTTCCCGAGGCAAGACTGCAGGCTTTGTTAATTGCGAGGTTAATGCAGAGCAGGGCCGTTTGATCCGCCGATCCATAGATGATCATTCCATAATCCACCAAGGATAGGACCGAGGAGGACACAGCGAGATGCATGGCCTGTGGGGGTAGGCAATGTTTATGCCTGTAAAGGATCCCTAGTCTAGTGTTAACTGAGGAGGTGACCTGCTGAATGTGATTGTGGTAGGAGAAGGAGGTGTCCAAGGTGACTCCAAGGTATTTGAAGCTGGGGACCTGTTCAAGAGTGGAGCCATGGGCGTTTTGTACAACTAGAGACGCGTAGCAATGAGGGCTTTGGCGGTGAGCAAAGATCATGGCCTTAGTTTTCTTATAGTTGATGATAAGGCAGTGCTCTGAAAACCATTTTTCTATCTCCTTAAAGTGGCCCTGGAGAGCTGCTTGGAGGGTGTCGGGGTTGGGCGTTTCCAAAAGATTACCGCATATAGTAATATACAACCAGTGCATGATTTAGGGAGGCAATTGAGGAAGAGGGTAAAGAGAAGGGGACCAAGTATAGACCCCTGCGGGATACCTGAGTGAACCGGATTGCATGTTGAGATAGAAGTATTTATTTTGACTTGCGTCCGATTGGAGAGATAATCTTTAAACCAGGTGGTGACCTCCAGAGCAAAGTTAAGGGATGGAAGGGTGTGGAGTAGGAGCTGGTGACTGACAGTATCAAAGGCTTTGGCCAAATCAACGTAGACAGCCCATGCCACGTAGTCTTGCTCTAGGGCCTCATGGATAAAAGTGGTAAGTTCAGTGAGAGCTGTGGAGGTGCTGTGGCCCTTCTAGAAACCATGCTATTCATGGCAGAGCAGGTCGAACTTGGATAGATAGTCAGTTAGTTGATCTGATACTATTTTTGAGGGCCTTAGAGAGGGGTGGCAGGATTGATATCGGCCTATAATTGCTTGCAGCTGTGGGATCACCACTCTTCAGGATGGGCGTGATGATGGCTCTTTTCCAAGCTGAGGGAAATTAGCTGAGGCATAAGGACAGGTTAAGGATTTTTGTGAGATGGGGTAGCATCACATTCAGTGAAAGCCGAATGAGTTTAAGGTCCAGGGAATCACTGCTGTATCGAGAGCTCGCCAGTGCTTTGGTGAGATAGCGTTTTGCCTCATTACAAAAGATGACTCTTAGCCTAAAGGGGGTTGGGGGAGGTGGTAGAGGTGATGTGGGAGGGAGAAGGGTGGTGGGGTTAAGGGAGTCAGTAGGGAGAATATTAGAGAGGTCAGAGAAGGAGGAGTTGAGGGCATCTGTGATAGCAAGGGGGTCATGTGTGATAGCCCCATTTACCGTAAGTTGGGCAGGAGTAGAGGAAACAGTTTTCCCACAAAGATCCTTTATATTGTTCCAGAATTTTTTCCCAGAACCCCAAGTTGAGGTGATGGTTTGATTGGGGTAGGCAGTTTTGGCTTGCTTGGCGTCCCATGTGCATTTGTTGCGAGCCTGCCTGTATTTTTACCGATCCTGCGGGAGCTGCGAGTCAAGGGCCTTATGCCACAGGTTATCCCGCTGGTGCATTTGATCAAGTAGAGCTTGGAAAATCCAAGGGAGGTTTCTTTTCTTAAGTAATTGTTTGGAGAAGAGTGCATAAATCTCGAGCCCTATTGAAGATGGCAATGAAGTAGGCGAGGCGGCATCCCTGACTGGGCTGTGTGCATGGGGGACCAGTCGCAGGAGGCAAGGTGAGACTTGAAGTGTGTTAGGGCTCCTTTTTTAAGGCATCTATGCAAAGTGATGTTCGGGGAGGGGAGTGTGAGATTTGTGGACCATAGGCAGGTCACAGGGGAATGGTCACTAATAGAGTCTGGCAGCACAGTGACTTGTGAGATGTTCTTAGGCCTGTTGGTGAAGATAAGGTCGATGAGGGTGGAGGTCCCTGTTCTGGTGTCCAGTCTGGTCGGGGAGTTAATGATCTGGGTGAGGTCATAAGCTAAGGCTGAGTCTTTGCTGTGGGATGAGGCAGTTGACAGCCAGTTGATGTTGAAGTCGCCCAGTAAAATGACTTCACTCGTAGGTGGGAGATACTGTCCAGTACTGAATCAAAAGCAATTTTTTGGTTGCTGGGGGGGGATATAGACCGCCATAATGTAGAGCGTTTTACCTGGGTTGCCCAGGCTGAGCTTGACTGTTAGGGTCTGGGCTCTATGCGAGGGTGGCGGTGTATGTACCTCCAGGGAGCGTAAAGAGGATCTAATATAGATGACACATCCGCCGCCCCTCTTGCTAATCCTGACGGCATGGTAGAGGGTGATAGTTCTGCTGGTATTTTATCCAAGAGCCATGTCTCTGATAGGGCTAAGACATCAGGTGAGTGCTGGGCAATCCAGCCGTATAGGGAGGTGAACTTTTTAGTGAGGCTGCAGATAAGGGTAGCCAGCAGGAAGCCTTCTCGTTTTCTGATAGTGAAGACAGTAGGGGGAGTAGGTCCAGGGTTGGGGTGTAAATTACCTGATAGCAGCAGGAGGAGGAGAGCATATCGCAGAAGCGCTAACCTGCCCAGTTTTGGTGCTGTACGTTTAGACTGATAATTAGTGGGTCTTTTATTCTGCGAGATAGGTATTGGGAGGGTGCGTAGGAGGTGGGTTATGGTGCTAGGGGGTAGGGTACCAGGAAGGATGGTAAGCGGAAGAGTAGGGAATTGAGGTGTGAGGGGTATCAGAGTAGCCATACAGCAAGTGTAGCAATTGTGGAGGAAGGGAATAAGTGCTGGGAGGGAGTATGTGTATGTGTGGTCACATAGCATGGAGTAGGGGGGATTGGGAGAGTCAAATCTGGGATTGTACCTTAGAGGTAGTTCCTTAGGGAGGGGAGGTAGAGCCATATGGGGGAACATAGAGGCTATGAGGATAGGTATCCCAAGCAGTGGGAGCATCTTTACTGCGCTGATGGTAAGGTATTGAGAAGAGTGGCCACTAGTGGTGAGCTGGTATAAGCTGCAGGTGGGGAAGTGGGCTGACAGGTTAATTTCAGCAGCACATGTGATATAAGGAAATGCAGACCAAGGGTGGTGGTGGGGGCGGCGGGGCTAAACACCGCTGGAGCTGCGCAGCACGGGTCGCGATCAGGTGAGCAGGGTAAACTCTTTGCTGTGGAGATTCTGTACCTGGGCAAGTTTTCAGATTGCTGGCTGTGGGGGAAGGCTGATTCCAAGCCCTCATGACCTACCAGAGTTGTGAGTCAAACCATTTCAGTTAGATGCCTGGCCTGGTTAAGAACTACAAATTTAACACAGGATACCCAGTCCAAAGCTTTGGACTTCCCCTGCAAAAATAATTCCCTTTTTGGGGATAGGACTGAGGCATATATGAAGAAGGTGGAAGAGTATAAGAACACCTATGAGAGCAATGCCGCTAAAGAGAAAGGTTCTTCTTCCCTAAAGACCCAGTATAGAGGAAACGGAGGAAGAGGATTCTATCCTAGAGTATTTTTACCCATGCCTATGCCCATGGATTACTCTCAAATGAGAGGTTTCTTCAGAGGAAGAGGGAGGAAGGGGCCAGAGAAGAGCTGCCACCACTCCTGCACCTGCCACTCAGTCTAAGCCCTGACTTCAGCAACCAGGTCGTCTCCCCTCTCCCAGTAGGGGGCAGGCTCTCTCACTACCTCCAATTTTGGAAACACGTTACCACGGACAAGTGGATCCTGGAAGTAGTGGGAAAAGGCCTATCCCTCCAGTTCAAAAAATGTCAAACTCTCAGGGGTCCTTTACTATCAAAGCCCCTAACTCCAACAGAAAGACTCTTATTGGAACTGGAGGTGAAGAATTTGCTATCAGCAAAAGTAGTGGAGAGAATTCCCTCTTCCCAGATGTGAAAATGCCTCTACTCCAGATACTTTCTCACAGAAAAGAAAAATGGGAAGTGGTGACCTATTCTCAACCTCAGGTACTTAAACAGGCACTTGCTAAAACCAGCATTCAAAATGGTCACCCTCACAATGGTGATTCATTCTCTGCAGCAGGGAGGCTGGCTAGCCCGGACATAAAGAACACCTATTTACATATTCCAATAAGGCAGTCCCACAGAAAGTTTCTAAAGTTCAGGCTGCCATCAGGACATTACCAGTTTGCAGCCATGCCGTTTGGCCTAACATTGGCCCCAAGAGTATTCACCAATGCCTAGCTGTGGTGGCAGCTTATCTCAGGAAACAGAGCATTGCAGTCTACTCCTACCTGGATGACTGACTTCTAGTGGGCAAGACCCCCCATATCAGGTCAGAGAGGCTCTCAGTTTCACAAAACAAACTCTGCAGTCTCTGGGCTTTCTCATCAATGAAAATAAATCCCACTTGGATTTAACACAGCTCCTTACGTTCATAGGAGCAGAACTGGATCCACAGCAAAACAAGGCTTTTCTTCTAGCAGACTAGGTTCAAACTTTCCTGTCGATGGTAAACGCTTTTCTCCTGGGCCAGCCCAGATGAGCCAGACATTTTCTAAAGCTTCTGGGACACGTGGCTTTTATGACAGCTGTTGTCCCAGGTGTCAGATTCCAAATGAGGGACATACAGTACCACCTGCGGGCCCACTGGTCCCAAAAAAGGCATTCTTTGTCCAAGATGGTTCCAGTCACAAAAGCCTTACTCTGAGCTCTGGACTGGTGGAAGGAAACTGCCAGCTTATTGCTGGGAATCCCCTTCCATCTTTCTACTCTCACAAAGATCATTAGTTACAGACGCTTCCCTTCTGGGTTGGGGACCTCATCTAGACAGTCATTCTGTAAGTGGCACTTGGATTCCCAAGAAATCTGCAAGCCATATCAATCTGCTAGAGCTCAGAGCCATTTACCTTGTCCTAAAGACCTTCGCCCCCCCCAGGTGAAAGGTCAGTCAGTGCAAATCGGGACAGACAACATCACTGGTATGCTTTACATAAACATGCAGGGTGACACAGGGTCGACTGTGCTTTGCACAGGGGCAATGAAAATCTGGTCTCTGGCTTACTCTCTCAATGTGAGCCTCTGAGCCATACACCTCCCAGGCAAGGACAATACCCTGGCAGATGCACCGAGTCACATCAGCTAAGGGCACAACAAATAGACGCTGAACAAACAGGTCCTTGCCATAGTATTCAGAAGGTGGGGCACACCAGCAATAGATCTGTTTGCCTCTCACCTCAGCCATCAACTTCCTCTGTACAGCTGCAGGCCCCCAGCACTAGGGACACTTCCAGCAGATGTCTTAGCTCTGAACTGGACAGGCAAGTGTCTTTATGCCTTCCTTCCATTTTCTCTGATTCACAGAGTGTTACTGAATCTGAGGGCCCAATCAGCTGCAATGATCCTGGTGGTGCTGGATTGGCCAAGGCAACCTTGGTATCCTCTTTCTTACTAGCCCTGTCAGACAGCATGCCTGTTCGGCTTCCTCTCAGTCACGCTATCCTGTCTCTACCACAGCTAGGAGTGACCTATCCAGATCTGCAGTCTCTTCACCTCAAAGCTCGACTCTTGAGGCATTAGAGTACCCAGATTCTCAGTATTCAGAACAGGTCCTTAAAATCCTGAGGATGGCCAAAATACCTAGTACCAAAAAAGTATGCAGCTAAGTGGAAAAGATTTTCTTTCTGGTGAAAGAGGAAGCACATATATCCTTTCAAAGCCTCAGTCCCCTGTCTTTTAGACTATTTGGTTCACTTATAGGCCTCATCCTTAAAACTTCACCTGGCTGCAATTTCTGCTTACCTGTCCACAGGTAAGGACAACTCAGTCATTTCATTGCCTGTTTTTAAAAAGCTCTTCAATGGCCTCCTCCATCTTTAGCCCCCAATTAGGGAACCTGTTCCCCCTTCGGATCTCAACCTGGGCATTGCCAAGCTCATGGAACCACCTTCTGAGCCCATGGATATAGCCCTTTTAAAATATGTCACATGGAAGATGGTCTTTCTGGTTGTCATCACCTCTGCAAGAAGGATTTCAGAGTTGCAGGCACTCTGTACTGAACCAAACTACATTATCCCTCTCAAGGATAAGGTAGAGCTCAGAATGAACAGGAAATTTCTGCCCAAGATGGTCTCTGAATTCCACCATAGCCAGTCTATTACCCTTCCTGTATTCTTTACTGAAAAATCCACTTAGTGAGAACAAAGACTCCACAGTTTGAATGTGAAGCAAGCCCTATCTCACTGTTTGGAACACACCAAGCAGTTTAGGGGCTCTGCCACTCAGCTGTTCCTCACCTGTGGGGAGGTAGATAGAGAAAGGACAGCCACTAAGAGAACTGTCTCTCACTGGATAGTCTCTTGCATTCAGTTTTGTTATGACAAGGCCGGTAAACAGCCCCTGGAGGGCCTCAAGGCCCATTCTGCCAGGGGCAGCACTGCTGCCACAGTGGCAGCCGCAAGGGATATTCCCTTTCTTGATGTCTGCAAAGCAGCCACATGGAAGACTGTATCACATTCACAACGCATTATTGCCTGGATGTATAGTCCAGATCTGATGCCAGATTAGGCAGGGCGGTCCTGCAGAGCCTCTTCCCCAAGTGGGTTCTGTACCCGCCTCTCCACTGCACTGCTTTATAGTCTGCATACTATTACTGATGCTAAAGGACCCCTTGGGTGAGAAGAAAAAACTACCCATCGTAGTAGTAGTATTGTTTCTTCCAAGGTGTCCTTTTGCATCAGTAAGCTCCTACCCTTCCTCCCCAAGTAACCTAACTGAAGAGGACTCTGCTTCCTTTACCATTGCCAAATTTGTTGCTGAACTTTTGAATTGCATTTCAAGCAAAGTTTACGTTTTTTCATTTATTCATTGTTTATGCATTTGCATGATTTTTAAATCCTGTTGGTTCAAACAACATGAAGTCTTGCTGTATTCTGACATATGCAGTTAGCCCCAGCACTTGAACTGCTCTGGAGAGCAAATAGTTAATTTCAGTGCCAGGCATAGAATGCTGAGCTCGAGCTTAGTTTTCAAACCTCTGTCTGTGGTGCCTCATAGTGTAACCGTCAGATTCTTTACCCCGCCTAACTGTGAAGTCGCTCCACAGATTGCTTCTTCGCTGTCGGTTTGGTAAAGTTTCGAAACGCATCGTTTTTTCAACCGATTTGTTTATTTTCGGTTTCAAGCCTATGTCTAGGGTACAGTAAGTAGAGTAAATAGGTAGTGAACTGTGATTGTGTGTTTTCTTCTGTGGAAATTGTAAACTTCGGTTCCTTCTCGGTCGGTCCAGTTGGGAACCAACCTTTTGTGTTTAAATTTATTTTGTGAGATTTTGGTAGTGGTGTGCCGGTTCCTATCGGTTTTAGAAAAAAATAACTTTTTTTGGTTTCTTTACACAACCCGTGACACAGTTGGTAACTGATAGGGGTGTATTACCTGGCTAAAAGCTGTAAAGGGTAATTTTTTTTCTAGTCTGGCCATGTCTGAGAAACCCAATAAAAAAAAAATGATCCCACTGGGTTTCAACACTGTACAGAGTGTGGAGAGGCCTTTGCTAAGGCCGACCACCACCTCATCTGTGTTTGTCTGGGGTTTGATCACCTCAAAACAGACTGCCAAATCTGCAGAAATTTTCCTAAGGCCACTCTGGAAAAAAGATTGGGTAGGCTAAAGGAAAAGGAGGCCAAGAAGTCCACTGACCCAGATGGCCAGCCCGGTTCGGTTCCAACCGAACCTGAGGAGGTGCCCACTGACCTGGGTGAGACGTCCTTGGGCAAAAGGAGAGCCGACCCTGAGTGGTCAGTTCTGTCAAAAAGATGAAAAAAGTCAGCCGGTTCAAATCCAGCATCCCTTACTCCAACTGCTGAAGAAATAGCATAGGCGATCAGTATTGTACAATCACTTCATCCGGTTCCGTCCGAACCGGCGCCATTGGTTAGGCGCTCGGTTCGGTCGGATCCTACTCCATCAGATCATGATCTGGATGCTTATTATGAATTGGAGTGGGAAGGAGACGGAAGAGTTACATGATGATGATGATGATGATGATGATGACGACGATGACGACATTTATTTACGACGACGACGAGTCGACAGTGATTGTGAAGGTCTGGATGTGCCCATTGAACCAGACATTTCCCCAGACAGACCCTCCAGATGTCTCCCCTCCAAGGCTTTCTGAGTCCCCATCTCACTTTTTGTTTTACAAAAAGGTGGCTGAAACCCTCCAGCTCCCTATGGTTGAAGCTGTTGAGGAAGAAGAGCCGCCTGATTTTGTAGAGATGTTGGACATCCCAGAGTCCAAGAGGTTGTCTATTCCCCTCCATAAATCCCTGGGGAAGCGGACACAAAAGATTTTACAGACACCAAGTTCTTTACCTCCTGTGGATAAGAGAATGGACAGGAGGCATATGCTGTCAGGCTCAGGTACAGAGTTTTTGTTCAATCATTGCAGCCATGTTGGGGTAGTGCAGGCTGCAGCCTGTGACAGGGCTAATATACCTTTGGCTTCATACCCCCCAGATAAAGACTCCAGAAAAGTGGATGCCATGGCCAAGAAACAATACTTGGCATCCTCCTTGGGACTCAGGCAGGCTAATTATATGGCCTACACAGCCAGATGCCAGAAGTCCAGGTGGGATATGGTTCTGGAACTGGCTAAACAGGCGTCCCCCCAGCTAGCCAAAGAGCTGGAGGAGGTGGCTGCTGATGGGATTCAGGCATCCAAAGTGCAATTCCATGCTACTGTAGACTCTTAACAATGTGGCATTGAGAGTCATGGCTACATCTGTGTCTGTCAGGAGATTTGCTTGCCTCAGATGCACTAGTCTTTCTCAGGACACCTAGGCTAAGGCCATGGATTTCCCTGTGGTGGGTAACTCTCTGGGGAGCAGACAGAGGTTTACATGAAGAAGATGGATGAGTACAGGACCACCTACTGGAGTGCACAGGCCAAGGAACTGCGAGACACTCCTCAAAAGCAGCAGTCTACAGGCAGGGGCAGACCCTTTCACAGGTCTTTCTACCAAGCCCAGGTCTCCTCTCCCTTTCCACAGAGGGTGTTCTTTCGAGGGAGGGGCAGGAGGGGGATGAGCAGGGCTGCATCCTCTTCCCAGTCCAAGGCTCCTGCCAAGCAGACACCCTGATGTGTCAGTCCGGGTCAGCTCCCCAACACCATTAGGGGTCAGGCTGGCTTACTACTTCTAGGTCTGGAAGTCTGTTACCTCAGACAAGTGGGTCCTGGAGGTGGTAAGCCAGGGACTGGCCCTCAGTTTCAAGAAGTTTCCAAAAATGAGGGTCAGGTCTTTTCCACCTGCAAACATCTCCAAAACCATTGCTGTAGAAGCTGAGGTTTCCTCTCTGATGGCTCTCAGAGCCATGGAGAGATTTCCTACTCTACACAGGGGCAAGGGTCTGTACTCCAGATATTTCCTTACCCCAAAAAAGACAGGGGAGTGGTGACCCATCCTAGACTTAAGGTATTTGAACAAACACATCTTTAAACCAAAGTTCAAAATTGTGACTCTGGGAGTAATTCTTCCCTCTCTGAGGCCAGGAGATTGGTTAGCATCCCTGAACCTCAAGGATGCCTATTTCCACATTCCTATCAGGTGCTCCCACAGAAGGTGCCTCGGGTTCGAGCTTCCTTCAGACCATTATCAGTTCAGAGCCATGCCTTTCGACCTAACTTCGACTCCGAGTGTTTACAAAGTGCCTGGCAGTAATAGTGGCCTTTCTAAGGAGGCAGGGGATATCTCTTTTCCCATACCTGGACAACTGACCCATTGTAGGACAGTCTCCCAACCAGGTCAGCTCTTCAAGTCACTCAAGATTTGCTCAGTTCTCTGGGATTTCTTCTCAATCTGCCAAAGTCAGTTCTCGAACCAGTACAACAACTCAATTTCATAGGGATTGAGTTAGATACTGTTCAAGCAAAGGCCTTCCTCCCACTAGCAAGGGTAAAGGCTCTTTACAGATCTTGATTCCTCTTTTCATCCTCTGGTTTCTCGCCCAGCAAGACATTTTCTTCAGCTCCTAGGCCACATGGCAGCTTCCACTGCAGTGGTACATGGAGCCAGGTTCCAAGTGAGGGACATTCAGTTTCACCTAAGGTCTTTTTTGGTCTCAGAAAAAGATTCTGTCACCAAATTTGTTTCAGTAACTCAGACTCTGGTCCAAGCTCTCCAGTGGTGGCTGGACCAGGACAATCTCAGACAAGGTGTCCCATTCCTCGGTCAATCTCATTCAGTGGTACTAACCACAGATGCTTCTCTCCTGGGCTGGGGAGCCTACCTAGGAGCCCTCACAGCACAGGGTTTTGGTCTCCACAAGAGTCTCTCCTTCATATCAATCTTCTGGGACTCAGGGCAGTATTCCTAGCCCTTCAAGCTTTCTCAGACTCGGTAAGGGATAAGATGGTTCTGATCAGGACAGACTACACCACCACCATGTGGTACATCAACAAGCAAGGGAGCACTTGGTCTATGGTCTTGTGCACGGAGGCCATGAAAGTGTGGTCTCTGGTCTACTCGTTGCAAACCTCCCTAATAGCAGTTCTTCTCCCAGGGAAGGACAATGTGTTAGCAGATGCTCTGAGCAGAATCTCCCAGAGCCATCACAAATGGAAACTTGGATCCTCTCATACTAAAAGTAATCTTCACTAGGTGGGGCACTCCAAAGATAGATCTCTTCGCAGCCCCCGACAGTCACCAACTTCCCCTCTTCTGCTACAGACCCCCAGTCCTAGGGACTGTTCTCCTGGATGCCCAGATATTGGACTGGGAAGGCAAGTTCCTTTATGCCTTCCTCTCCTTCCCCCTGTTTTTCAGGGTTCTAGTCAAGATCGAGTCACAACCCTGCACAGTGATTCTACTGGCTGCAGACTGGGCCAGACAGCCTTGGTATCCTCTGTTGTTGTCCCTAGCAGTCTTTCTCCCCTCCTATCTCTTTCCAAGAGACGCAATTTCCTAATCTCCTCTCAGGGTAAGATCTGGTACCCCAATCTCCAATCTCTCAATCTCAAGGCCTGGCTCTTGAAGAGTTAGAATATGCAGCCCTGCATCTTTCTCAGGGTGTTTTGGACATCCTTAAGGTTTCTCGGAAACCCAATACCAGAAAAACTTATAATTTCAAATGAAAAAGATTCAGCTATTGGTGTTCCCATAAGGATGTTCTACCAGATGCTGCTGGCATTGCTACACTTTTGGATTACCTGGTTCACCTTCACAGCTTAGGCCTTAGGCCAGCCACTTTAAAGGTTCATTTAGCAGTCTCACCCTGTTTTTGGAAAGTTCTTTAAAGGTCTGGTTCATATCAACCCTCCTTTTAGAGAGCCTACTCCGGCTTGGGATCTCAATATCTGCATTGCTCAGCTTATGCAGCCACCCTTTTTAACCTCTGGCTTTGGCCGAGCTTAAGTACCTGACCTGGAAAACTGTGTTTCAAACAACATGAAGTCTTGCTATATTATGACATATGCAGTTTGTCCCAACCTTAGAACTGCTCCGGAGGTGAAAGAGTTAAAGTCCATGCCAGGCATGGAACTTAGAGCTCGAGCTCGGTTGAAAATTCTGTCTGTTCTTCTTCAAACTTAAACTGTCAGATTCTTTACTCCACCTCACTGAACAGTCGCTCCAGAGATTCCTCCTTCTGCTCGGTTCATTTTGTCGGTTAAAGTATAAAAGTTTTCGGTTTTTTAACCGAAATTAAACTGCAACCGGTCGGTTCAAGCTCTATCTGTGGTATTGTAAGTACTAGATAGGTTTTACATTTTATTTCTGTGTGGAACTTGTAAACATTTTCATCGGTTCGGTTTGAACCGATCAAGTTACTTCTATTACATTACAGTGTTTTAGAAGTGCGGTTCCCGGTTCTTATCGGTTCTAAAAAAAAAAAACGGATTTAATTACGTTTTTTTCCACGACCCGTGACACGGTTGGGAACCGATAAGGGAGTCTTGCTTGGCAGGTTGCCGTAAACAGGCAAGTTTTTGGTTAGGCTGGCACTATGTCTGAGAAACCCAAAAGAAAAACCGGGCCCACTGGGTTTCAGCACTGTGTTGTATGTGGGGAAGCCTTTGCCAAGGCTGACCCCCACACCACATGTGTTTATTGTCTGGGGTTTGTCCACCTCAATTCAGACTGCCAGATTTGCAAGGGTTTTCCTGCAGCTACCCTGGATAAGAGAGTTGGTAGACTCAGGGAGCGGGAGGCCAAAAACTCTGCTGACCCAGATGGCCAGCCCGGTTCGGTTTCAACCAAACCGGAGGGAGTGCCCTCTGACCAGGACGATACTTCCTTGGGCAAAAGGAGAGCCGACTCTGAGGAGTCGGTTCCAACAAAGAAATTTAGAAAATCAGCTGGTGTGGAGTCAAAACTTCCCTCTCCAACCGCTGAAGAAATAGCTAAAGCAATAAAAATTGTTCAGTCACTCTCCCCGGTTCCGACCGAACCGGCATCATCAGGTAAGTGCTCGGTTCGGTCGGTTCCTCCGGTTCAAGAGTATTATTATGAACCAGAGGAGGGGGAAGAGGAGTATGAGGAGAGTGAATGTGGTTTTGAAAGTTTGAATGTGCCCATTGAACCGGACATCTCTCCAGACAGACCTTCAGGAGTGTCTCCCCCTAGGCTTTCTGAGTCCCCTTCTCATTTCATATTTTATAAAAAAAGTTGCTGAAACCCTCCAGCTCCCTATGGAGGAAGCTGTGGATGATCAGGAAGAGCCTGATTTTGTAGAAATATTGGATATCCCAGAGTCTAGGAGACTGTCTATTCCTCTGCATAAATCTTTTTGGAAACAGACAGTAAAGATTTTAAAAGCTCCTCACACCATACCTCCTGTTGATAAAAGAATGGACAAAAGGTATGCATTATCAGGCTCTGATACGGAGTTCCTTACACAACAATGCAGCCACGTGGGGGTGGTGCAGGCTGCAGCCTGTGACAAGGCAAATGTTCCCTTAGCCTCTCACCCCCCTGACAAGGACTCCAGAAAGATAGATGCCATGGCAAAGAAACAGTACATGGCAGCTTCCTTAGGACTCAGACAGGCTAATTATATGGCTTATGTTGCTAGATATCAAAAATCCAGATGGGATATGGTTTTAGCTCTAGCAAAGCAGGTTCCTGGCCAGCTGGCAAAAGAGCTGGAGCAGGTGGCCGCTGATGGCATTGAGGCATCCAGGTGCAATTCCATGCTGCAGTGGACTCTAATGATGTATCATCCAGAGTCATGGCTACATCTGTGGCTCTCCAGTAGAATGGCTTGGCTCAGATGTACTAGCCTGTCACAGGATACCCAGACTAAGGCCATGGATTTCCTGTTGTGGGCAACTCTCTGTTTGGGGAGCAAACGAGAATTACATGAAGAAAATGGATGAATATAGGACTACCTATAGGGTGCACAGGCCAAGGAAAGGCAAGTCACTCCCCAAAGGCACCTCCCAGGGGCAGGGTAGGCCTTTTCATAGGCCTTTACCAAGCCCAGGCTTCCTCTTCAGCTTTTGCACAGAAGGGGTTCTTTAGAGGAGAGGCAGACGGTGCAGGCAGGCCTGCTTCCACCCCTCAGCCTAAGCCCTCACAAACAGGCACCCTGATGGGGTGCCCAGGCCAAGTCTCCACCATCTGTAGGGGCAGGCTGGCTTACTTTGTCAGGACCGGGGTCTCTAACGTCAGACAAGTGGGTCCTGGAAGTAGTAAGCCAGGGACTGATTCTCAGCTTCAAAAATTTCCAAAGATGAGAATCGGATCCTTTCCACTGCAAATCCTTCAGAGGCTCTTGCCCTGGAGGCAGAAGTCTCTACCCTCCTGGCTCTCAGAGCTGTGGAAAGGGTTTCACCCTACACCAAGGCAAGGGTTATACTCCAGGTACTTCCTTACCCCAAAAAGACAGGAGAATGGCGGCCCATCCTGGATCTCAGGTATCTAAACAAGCACCTTTTAAAACCAAAATTCAAAATGGTGACTCTGGGAATTATTTTACCCTCTTTAAGGCCAGGGGACTGGCTAGTGTCCCTGGACCTCAAGGATGCCTATTTTCATGTTCTCATCAGAAGCTCCCATCAAAGTACCTCAGATTCGAACTGCCCTCAGGTCATTACCAGTTCAGAGCAATGCCCTTCGACCTTACATCTGCCCCAAGGGTATTCACAAAATGCCTGGCAGTAGCAGTTGCCCACTTAAGAAGGCAAAAAATTACCATCTTTCCTTACTTGGACGACTGGCTCATAGTAGGCCAGTCCCCAGACCAAGTCAGGTTACACCTTCAAGTAACTCAGCAACTGCTAACTTCTCTAGGTTTCCTTCTCAATCTTCCAAAGTCAGTCCTAGAGCCTGTCCAGCTTCTCACCTTCATAGGTGCAGAACTGAACACAAAAGAAGCCAGAGCCTTCCTTCCTCTGGAAAGGGCAAATACCCTGATTTCTCCTCCTTCACCCTGCAGGTCTCTCGACCAGCAAGGCACTTTCTACAGCTCCTGGGACACATGGCTGCTTCGACTGCAGTAGTGCAGGGAGCAAGATTTCAGATGAGGGACATCCAGTTCCATTTGAGAGCCTTTTGGTCTCAAAGAAAGGACCCTCTAACCAAATTAATTCCAGTGACTCGAACCCTGATCCAGGCCCTTCAGTGGTGGCAGGACCAGGGCAATTTGAGACAGGGGTCCCCTTTAGCCCTCAGTCTCACTCCTTAATCCTTACTACAGATGCATCCCTGTTGGGGTGGGGAGCTCACATGGGCGACCTCACCACCCAGGGATTGTGGTCCCTTCAGGAATCTCTGCTCCACATCAATCTGATGGAACTCAGAGCAGTTTTTCTAGCACTTCAAGATTTTTCCAAATCTGTTCAGAACAGGTTATTCAAGTCAGAACAGACAATACCACCACAATGTGGTACATCAACAAGCAAGGGGGCACTCGGTCACGGCCCTTGTAATCAAGCAATGGAGTTGTGGTCTCTGGCTTACTCCCCTGAACACCTCCCTTGTAGCAGTTCACCTCCCAGGCAAGGACAATGTCCTGGCAGATGCTCTCAGCAGGATTTCCCAAGGCCATCACAAATGGGCTCTGGATCCCCTAGTTCTGGAGGTGGTATTTGCCAGATGGGGCACACCCCAGATAGATCTTTTTGCAGCCTTAGACAATCACCAACTTTCCCTTTTTTGTTGCAGGCCCCCAGTGTTGGGCTCAGTCTCCCTGGATGCCTTCCTTCTCAGTTGGGAAGGGAAGTTTCTCTATGCCTTTCCACCCCTCCCTCTCCTGTTCAAAGTGCTAGTCAAAATCAGGTCTCAATCCTGCAAGATGGTTCTGATTGCTCCAGACTGGCCCAGACAGCCCTGGTACCCACTCCTTATGTCCTTAGCAGTCCACCTTCCCCTGTGTCTTCCCAGGAATCACAATCTTTATCCTGTGCTCAGGGAGGGTTAGTTACCAGACCTCAGATCTCTCAATCTCAAGGCCTGGCTGTTGGAGGTTAGAGTTTGCTGACCTACACCTTTCCCAAGGTGTATTGGATATTCTGAAGCTTCCAGGAAGCCTTCCACCAGAGCTGCTTATAATTCCAAATGGAAGAGATTTTCCATATGGTGCTCTGGAAACATATTTCCAGAATCTGCTGATTTACCCACAGTCCTGGATTATATGGTTCATTTAAATACTTTAGGGCTGAGACCAGCTACCCTAAAAGTGCACTTGGCAGCCGTGTCTGCTTTCTTGTCAGCAGGTAAGCCCTCTTCTCTTTCAGCTCATCCTGTATTCTCCAAGTTTTCAAAGGCTTGCTTCACACCAACCCCCCATTCAGGGATCCTTCCCCTGCCTCGGATCTTAATATTTGCATTGCCCAGCTTATGCACCCCCCTTTCGAGCCCTTGTCTTCAGCAGAGCTCAAGTACTTGACTTGGAAAACTGTGTTTTTGGTAGCCAGCACTTCTGCCAGGTGCATAAGTGAGTTACAAGCTTTGTCAGTGGAGCCTGATTTTATCTCCTTTCACAGAGATAAGGTAGTCCTCAGGACTAACCAAAGTTCTTGCCTAAGGTGGTTTCAGATTTCCACCTTAATCAATCTATATGTCTCCCTGTAGTACTTCACTGACCATTCCTCTTCTGGTGAGAGGAGGTTGCACAGTTTAGATGTCAAAGATCACTTGGCTACTACATAGATCGTACCAAAGGTCACAGGTTTAACTCCTCCAACTGTTCCTCACTTATGGTGAGGTTGGCAAAGAAACCTGCCACTAAAGATCCATTGCCAGGTGGATGGTCTCTTGTATCCAATTCTGCTATGAAAAACTGGGTAAAGTTCTCCCTCAGGCCTGAGACTCACTCCTGGAGGTACAGCTAGTCTCTGGCTGCTGCCAGGGACATCCTATTCTAGAGATATGTCAAGCAGCTACCTGGAAAACGTGCACACTTTTACTTAGCATTACTCCCTGGACATCCAGGCTAGAGTGATTCTTGTTTTGGCACAGCTGTGCTCAGAGCCTATTCTAAGTAGGTTCTGTCCCTCCTCCATGGAGGTACTGCTGTGAAGTTCGTATATAACATAATATAGCAAGACTCATGTTGTTTGAAGAAAAATTACTCACCTTAGTAATGTTGTTTCTTCTAATGGAGTCTTGCTATATTATGACCCCCCGCCTGCCCCTCTCAGAACCTTACCTTGGGGATGTGGGTGGCAGGGCTGCTGGCACTTTTTAGATGCCACCTTGTTTTCACCCCTCTTTGGGGTGATCTTGTTGTGTTTGTCATTTTTGGGTCTCCTGACTTGAGTCTTCATTGTGGCACCAAAAATGTGTTTATTTAATTAAGTAGTCAGTTGGCTAGTGTAGGTTTACAGCTTCCACACAGAGTCTTAGTGAGTTTTTGCTCGTAAAGATCTGACAGTTTAAGTTTGAAGAACAACAGATAGAATTTTCAACCGAGCTCGAGCTCTAAGTTCCGTGCCTGGCATGGACTTTAACTCTTTCACCTCCAGAGCAGTTCTAAGGTTGGGACAAACTGCATATGTCATAATATAGCAAGACTCCATTAGAAGAAACAACATTACTAAGGTGAGTAATTTTTTCTTCTGGTAGCTATCACTTCTATCAGGCGAATTGGTGAATTACAGACCCTGACAATTAAACCTGATTTTATCTCATTCCATAGAAATAAAGTGGTCCTCAGAACCAATGGGAGGTTTCTACCCAAAGTGGTCTCAGATTTCCATCTGAACCAGTCCTTGTCTCTTCCTGTGTTTTTCACTGATCATTTTTCTTCAGGAGGAAGAAGATTACATAGTTTGGATGTTAAGAGGGCACTTAGCTACTACATTGAGCATACCAAGGCACATAGGAATGACTGTCTTCAATTGTTTCTCACTTATGGTGAAGTGGGAAAAGGTAGGCCTGTTACTAAAAGAACTATTGTCAGGTGGATTGTCTCTTGTGTACAGTTATGCTATGCCAAGCTAGGTAAAACACCTACATCAGGCCTGAGGGCTCACTCGACTAGGGGTACAGCTGCTTCTCTGGCTGCTGCCAGGGATATGCTCTTGTTAGACATCTGCAAAGCAGCCACCTGGAAAACAGTCCATACTTTCACCAAACATTGCTCTCTGGGTATCCAGGCTAGGAGTTATGCTAGGTTTGGTACAGCAGTACTGCAGAGCCTATTCCCAAAATAGGTTTGGTACCCTCCTCCATGGAGGTACTGCTAGTGTCTGCATATGTCAGAATACAGCAAGACTTCATGTTGTTTGAAGAAAAATTACTCACCTTAGTAATTGTGTTTCTAATGGACTCTTGCTGTACTCTGACCTCCTCCTCCTCCTCACTCAGAACCTGTTTTTGGGATGTGGGCTGGCAGGTACAGTGTTGCACCTCAGTGGTGTACTTTGCACCCCTCTCCTTCAGGGTGGGGTGGTTGTTGTTGTTATGTTTTAAGTTAGATTTACATATCTTGTTCACTATCTGTTTTTTCTGTTGGGTTCTCGACTTGAGTCTTTTGGACCCAAGTTGTTGCCTGTTGGCTTATATATTTCACAATTTCCACACTGGAAGTGTAGTTAGTTTGCTCGTAAGAATCTGTTGGTTACACTCTGAGGCACCACAGACAGAGGTTTGAAAACCGAGCTCGAGTGTAACATTCTATGCTTGACATAGAAGTTAACTCTTTCCTCTCTGGAGCAGTTCAAGTGCTGGGGCTAACTGCATATGTCAGAGGACTGCAAGACTTCATTGGGAGAAACACAGTTACTAAGGTGAGTAATTTTTCTTCTCACTTAATATGGGCATGTTCCTACTCTAGCTTCGGAAAAGTTCTGGTGCCCTCTGGGCAAGCCCCACTCAGCACACCCTCTAACTCTCTTCTAATTAGTTAATTCATTTGATTCATTATCATAAACTCTTGGAGAAGCTCAACCTAGCCAGCTTACTACATACTGTTACTGATGCTAAAGGACACCTTGGAAGAAACAATATTACTACGTTGAGTAATTTTCTTCTAGGGGCATGGATATGGCATACTGTCCACACACTGGCAGTCTTCCCTTCTCTTTTAAATCTACTGGACATCTTCAAGCAAAGCTCTACCCTCCTACCCTGATTGGTATACTCACTGGCTCCACCCCGTGATGTCATATCTTTCTTTCTGCTGGAAGAGTCAGGTGTCCTCCTTTGCAGCTCCGTTTGCAGTGTATGCCTATTTTAAAATGCGCCATTGGCAAACTTGTTTTTAGCTACTTTGTGAGTGTACTTCTCAGTTCCGCTTCATTGGTGATGCCACTGCGGACTGAGATGAATTCAAAATGAGTTCGGGAATTAAGTGCTGCTTATAAAATGGCAAGAAAAAATCTGGAAGTCTCATTGGCTAAGAGATCAGCTGACGGTATATTAAATCTCTAAACTCTATAGATGGACAGTCATCCTGGTCCTAGACCACATCACACAATGAGCAAATCAGTCATCCTATAACCAGAGCCATCTTCCAGCAGTCTCCTACAACCAGAACTGATCTACCACCACAAACATGTCTGCTACCCTTACACTGTAGAAGCCTTCAGCTGGGCCTTAAAATAAAACTACCTTAAATATAAAATAAAACAAATTAATTAAATGTTGTTTACCAGATCATAGCATTCTCCTTATGTATGTAAACAAATTATTAACATTAAGCATTGTTTACAGTTTTCGTTATAACTTGTTTCTTTGCTAACAGTGAAAAATTCCCCTTCTATCTTTACCTGCTCATCAAGGAAATCTCTGCTGCTTGCCCTGACAGTTAGAAAATTGAGTCTCTGGCTCTAAAACAGGCCTTTGTTGCGAGTGTACAGTATGTTAGTAGAGGAACATTCTGCTTGTAGAACTGAGCAGAATTTTGAATCCCTGTATTGCATGGTAAACATTCCATGATAAACATTCTATTTCTTGAATGTGGGGAAACACAGAGAAAAAAAATAACAGAATGAAAAAGTTAAGCAATAATATTATATAAACAAAGAGAAGAGGTGGTAAATGACACACAGCTGTTTATCTTTTAGGACAGAGTGAGCAATTCATGATGCGGTCAGTGAGTGTGGCAGTTTTGAACCACGCTCATGCTTACAACATCAGGGAACTGAGGAGCCTCTGTTATGGCTTCCTTTTAGTTTTGTCTACAGAGTGAGGAGAAAGAAATAAAGTAAGGGGGCAATGCATCATACTTAGAATGAGGAAAACAGCATTTGAGAATTGTTGTGACGGGCAGGGGAATATGAAGCTTAAGTGGGCAGGGAGGCACACACTGTATAACACTAATTTAATCTAGCATCAATAGGCGGAAGGACTATTTTATGTTAAAAGCACAGATTCGCTTACATTTTTACTTATTTAAAAATGTGTTTCAAAATAAAAAAAAAAACTGCTTCTAAAAATAAAGGGCCATTTTATAAGCGCAATGACACTCTGGGGTTATGCATTACGGTGTGATAACCGCACTTCTAGGGATGACCAGCACTCCTAGGAGTCGGTTATCCACCATAATCCACTCCTATTGTGTTTTATTACATACAGCACAGCCAGAAAATGTAGAGAATGAACCGCACACCTTATGCATTTACTGCCTTGGGCAGAGCATGATGTCGCTACTTGCACCATATGTAAGACCTTGTTCTAGGGACATGGATATGTTGTTCATCCACACTTTCTGGCAGGTATCCTGCCGCTTTAAATCTTGCCAGAAGGACTTCAAAGCTGGCTCCTCCCACCCACCCACCCAGGTGGTAAAACTCTGACTCCGCCCCATGGCGTAGATCTTCCTTACCGCTTGGAAGCTCAGGTTTCCCTCCTTAATGCTCTGTGTATAAGACTGGTTCCTATTTCTTGGGTTTACTAGAAATTACTTTTAAGGTTTTCAAGACTTGGTCATTTATTTCCCTCATTGGCTGCGATGGACAAATCGACTCCCGGTTTGGAGGTGCCCATGCGGTGAAGATGTCTCGGACGGATCCGCACTCACGCGTCGTCTACTGCTGGGCCTTGAGCCTGACCCGCAGGCTTGCGACCTGTGCTCTTCCTTTTTGGCCTACGTCCTGGAAGACCGCGCCGCCGTTTACAACTTGGGCGCCCCGAGAAACGTTACCCTCCGGTAAAGTCGAAGGAGGCCCGTTTGGCGGTTTCCGCGGCGGCTGGCTCGGCGGAACAGCTTGAGCAGATGATCGCCCTCGAGGAGGAGGTGGCGCAGGCCGCATCTTTGTCTACCTCGGCCGCGGCCTTTATTCCGCTCTCCCTGGGATCCTCCTATTCAGCTTCTTTTAAGGAGCTCTGTCTGTCCCTTTCCACCAAGGGAGAGGGACCAACATCCTCAGGGCCTTCCTCTCGTTCCAAGAAGAAGGACCACAAAGGTAAGTCCCTCCGTCGATGCTCTTGGGAGCGGGAGAGGTCCCCTCCCTGAGTAGTCGACCATCGACTTCGGTCGATCCTTTGGCTTCGGCCACTGGCCTCACGGTGTCCCTGTCAGGTCAGTTGACCGAGACTCCCGTCGACGCAGTCGAGATCTTTCTCGACCCGTCGGATGGGCTGTCGACCAGTGAAGCTGAAAACCCTCACTCCCCGGTTCCCCCGGCGGAGATTGAGGTTTCCGTGGGCTTGCCTGTGCCTCCAGTTCCGGAGTCCATGGTTGAACCTTCCGAGCCGAGGGGAGAGCGGGTTTCCCCCGCCCTGCCCCAGAACCCTCCTCGGAAACGCCAAGGTTCTCGGTCTCGGTCTCTGACTTCTTCTCGGTCCAGCCGATCTCGCCGTCATAGGCGGTCTTGGTCTCGGTACCGTAGTAAGCGGCGTCGCCAGTCGTCCTCGTCTTCCTCCTCGGACGAGGAGAGGCTTCGATGCAAGTTGCGTTGGCGCTACGAGGACCTCATGTGGCAACAGCTCCTTCTGTCCGGGAGCAAGCCAACGTCGTCGCCTTCCCCGGCTATCAAGTGGCTGTCACCGGAGCGGCCGAAGCAACCCCTCGCTCTAGCTGAGGCGCCTGCTCCCAGGCCTGTTGCTCGATCAAAATTGACTGCCCCACTGATTCTGGTGGAACCTCTGCCTCCACAGCCGATGTTTGGGGCCCCAACCAAGAATTCTCGGCGGCCCAGGGTCTGCCCCATAGGCTGTCTGTTACTGTCCTCCCGATCGCCCTCGGCAGGTGGAGGTGGCTCAGGCCAAGGCAGCTCTTTGCCGAACTCTTCGGGTCCGACAACGATTCCTCCCTGTTCTCCAGGCAGGTCGACTTGGAGTCCTCCGGTCAGTCGCTGGACGATAGCCCATTGTCCTTCATGGGTTTGCTAGGCTCATCTCGGGTCCACGGAATGCAGTTCGAGCCCGTATCCAAGCGGGCCAAATATCCCCTCACGGAGATATTGGACGAGGTTCTCCACGGAGCCTTTCGGTGGCGAGGCCATTGTCGGCCTGGCCTTGGAACTCTGGCAGTGCCGTGCTTCCTGTCCTGCGCCCTCGGCCAGGATGGCGAAATCGCCGTCCCTACTGGCTCCTTGTCCGGTTTTCAGAACACCCCTCGGCCGAGGGTTGGTTACCGACAGCGTCTTCGGTGTGCGAGCGCCAGGGATAAGTGGACAAGCCTCCCGACAAGGAGTCCAAGAAGTTGGACTATGCCAGGCGCAAAGTCTACGCTGTGTACTCCCTTGGCCTTCGCCAGGTCAGCTTGGCCGTGCTGATGGCACACTTTTCTCACGCCTTGTTGGGCTCCCTGGACGAGGTAGTCCCTCATCTCCCGGCTGACCTGCAGACCACGGTTAAGCAGGTGCGGGACCAGGGCAGGGTAGTGGCCAAGCAGCAACTTCAGACTGCTTTGGACATCGGTGACTCATGTGCCAGGTCTGTCGTGGCCGCAGTGGCTATGCGCCGTCAGGCATGGCTGAGGATATCCACCTTCACAGCGGATACCCAGCACAAGTTGGCAGATGTCCCCTTCCTGGGGACCGACCTCTTCGGCCCTGGAGTGGAAGATCACCTCCAGAGGATCGAAAAGTCCAATGCCACTTTGGACTCGGTCTCATCTGCCCAGAGGGACAAGGGCCGCAGACTGCACCAAGCCCTTCGTCCGTCTCGCCCAGCGATCCGGCCCAGCAGCACCAGGGCCAGCAGGCTCGGCAGCATCCCAAACCCAAACCCGCAGCTTCCTCTTCCAGGAAGCAGGAGGTAAAGCCAGGTGGTCCCTCGGCGGTCCCTCCTCCAAGTCTGCTCAGTGACGGGTTGAGGGTGTCGCCCCAACCTGTCACCCCACCCAAGTTCCCCGTCAGAGGCGGCTTCACCACTTCCTTTCCGCCTGGTCTGCTATCACCACAGACCGGTGGGTGTTGAGAAGTGGTGGAAAACCTGCCTGGAGTTGAGCAGGCCCGCCCTTCGAGCCATCGCCCCTGGGGTCTCAAGGTCCGCAGCCTCGCTGTCGGCTCGCCGAGCCGACATTGCTCTGCTCTCGAGAAAGAGGTGATCGAGAGGTGCGGACCCTCCCTCAGACCCGGGGTTTGTGTTCAGGTACTTCCTGGTCCCAAAACGGACGGGGGGCTGGCGCCACATTCTCGACCTGCACGACCTAAACAAGTTCCTATGGTCTCAGACCTTCAGGATGGTCACTCTGGCTCAGATAATACCATCCCTGAACGAGGCGTGTGGTTCTGCTCTCTGGACCTACAGGACGTGTTCTTTCACGTCCCTATCCGTCCATCTCACCAGAGATTCCTTCGCTTCGGCGGAGGATCCCTTCTGAGTTCGAGCCATGCCCTTCGGCCTTTCTCTTGCTCCCAGGGTCTTCACCAAATGCATGGCAGTGGTGACAGCATTCCTGTGGCGCCGAGGGGTCCAGGTGTACCCTTACCTGGACGATTGGCTGATAGCAGCCCCCTCCAGACAAGAGGTGGAGCGGTCCAGAGATCTAGCCCTCCAGGTTTGCTCCCAGATTGGCCTCCTCATCAACGAGGCCAAGTCAGAACTCAGACCGAAGCAGGTGATTCTTTTCATCGGGGCAGAGCTCGACTCTCTTCGAGCCAGAGCATGGCTCCCGGTGGACAGGGCTGAGGTTCTTTCCTCCTTTGCCCAATCATTTCTGGTTGGGCAATCGCGCCCTGCCGGGACTTCCTGCGCCTCCTGGGTCTCATGGCGGCCTGCACCAGCGTGGTCCGTTTGGCCCGCTGGCATGCATCCTTCAGTGGGGATTGGCGGCCAGTGGTCTAGCAGCTGCGATCCATTGGACCAGCTAGTGACGGTGGCCCAGGGGATGTGGAACGCTCTCCAGTGGTGGACCGTTACAGCTCATCTGCAGGAGGGCATCCCGTTTATCCGCCCTGAGCCGACGGTCTCTCTATTGACCGATGCCTCTCTGATGGTTTGGGGTGCCCATCTGGGGGAGCACAGAGTGCACGGCCTCTGGTCCCCTCAGGAGTCCCGATGCCATATCAACCTGCTGGAGCTTCGGCAGGTCCGTCTAGCTCTCACCGCCTTTGCTCCGCTTCTCACGGGTCAAGTGGTTCAGGTCCAGATGGACAATACCACGACCATGTACTACCTAAACCGCCAGGGGCGGGGACAGCGCTCCATGCCTCTGTGCAAGGACTCTCTGCATTTGGTCACTCGTCGCAACCTGGAGGTGGATCTCTAGCCATTCATGTGGCAGGAGTCTCCAACACCCTGGCCGATGCCTAAGCCGGATAGGGGCTGCATCTCACAGTGGTCTCCCTGCGGAGGTAGTACAAGATCTGTTCTCCCACTGGGGCACACCTCAGGTGGACCTGTTTGCCTCAGGGAGAATCGCGAGGCTGAGGCTGTTCCATGCCCACTCCCTCAGCAGGGCTCGCTGCAGGGGATGCCTTCTCGAGGCCGTGGACCCCAGGCCTCTTCTCGCTATCCACCATTTCCTTGATCCATAAGGTGCTTCTCAAAGCAAGGAGGGACAAAGCGCGGTGATTCTGGTAGCCCCAGACTGGCCCGCCAATGCTGGTGTCAGATCTCCTCAGCCTCGGCTCCAGGCTCCTGAGGCAGCTTCCAGCTCGCCGGACCTACTTTCAGTCGGTCAGGGAAGATGTTCCATCTGGGCCTTCAATCCCTGCACCTGACGGCCTGGTTCCTGGCGGCTAGAGTTCCAGGCCTTGGGTCTTTCCAAGAGTCCTCAATGTAGTTGAGGCGTCCCGTAGGAGTCAACCAGAAATGCTATGCCTTCAAATGGAAGAGATTTTCCATTTGGTGTCAGGCAAGGCCTGGACCCTTCCTCCTGTTCCTTGGCAAGCATCTTGGACTATCTATGGTCCCTTTCTCAGCAAGGGCTTAGGTCGACGACCCAAAGGTGCACCAGCAGCTATCTCTGCTTACCAGGCACGGGCTGGGAAGCAGTCGGTGGCGCAGGAGAAGGTGGTCTAGCGCTTTTTCCAAGGCCTTGATCACATTTCCCTTCCGGTGCGAGAACCTCCACCTCCATGGGATCTACTGCTGGTATTGGCAAAGCTCATGGGCAAGCCATTCAAACCAATGCACAGGTGTGATATCTCTCACCTGTCGTGGAAGACCGCCTTCTTGGTGGCTATCACGTCAGCCAGAAGGATGGGAGCGCCAGGCGCTTTCCATCGAGTCTCCTTACCTGGTCTTCCACAGGGACAAGGTTGTCCTGCACCCCACCCAAAATTCCTTCCGAAGGTGGTGTCTGAGTTTCACCTTAACCAGTTGTTGACTCTGCCAGTGTTCTACCCCAATCGCACCTCGGAGGCCGAATATAGGCTCCATACTCTGGACCCTAGAAGGGCGCTCGCTTACTATAAGGAGCGCACGGCTGAAGTTCGGGGAGAGGTTCGCCAGCTGTTTGTCACCTACGCTGAAGCCGCACCTGGCAGACCTGCAGCCAAGCGGATGATAAGCAGGTGGCTCACCTCCTGCATAGATCTCTGCTATAGGTTGGCGGTCATGGAGCCTCCCAGAGGGATAAGAGCTCATTCTACCCGCCATACCGCTGCATCGGTGGCTGCTTCCAGGGACGTCCCTATCCAGGAAATGTGCAGGGCTGCTACCTGGAAGTCAGCACACACCTTCATCACCCACTACCACATCGACCCAGCAGGTCACGTCCGGGATGCTGGTTTTGGGGCCTCGGTTCTCAATCTCTACTCCCTAAGTAGGGGTGTGCGCCTTGCCTCCCTCCTCCCAGAGAACTGCTAGGAGTCTGCAGAAAGTGTGGATGAACAACATATCCCTGTCCCTAGAAATACAGGTTACTCACCTGTAACAGGAGTTCTAGGAATGGTATATGTTGTTCATCCCTTCAACCTCCCGGCTAGCACTACCATGAGCTTCCAGCGGGCAGATCTGGCGTCATGGGGCGGGCCGAGAGTTTTACCACCGGGTGGGTGGGAGCCAACGAAGACATTCCGACAGGATTTAAAGTGGCAAGGATACCTGCCAAAGTGTGGATAACAACATATACCATTCCTAGAACTCCCGTTACAGGTGAGTAACCTGTATTTCTAGGGACATGGATATGATGTTCATCCACACTGTGAGTTCCTTGCGCTTGAAATCTTGCGGAAGGTCTTCAAGCCTCTACCACCAATAAACGCTCCATATGAATCTCCTGCTTGGAAGCTCAGGTTCCTCCATAACGCAGCTGCGTTTGCAGACTGGTTCCTAGTTCTTGAAGTTCGAAATTAAAAAGTTTTTTGCTAAAAGACTTCGGTCTTCTTCTCCTCGCGCCTGCGATGGACAAATCGACTCCCGGTTTTCGGAGGTGCCCTTGCGGGCAGAAGATGTCTAGGACGGATCCGCACTCCACGTGCGTCTACTGCCTGGGCCTTGAGCACGACCCGCAGGCCTGCGACTTGTGCTCTTCCTTTTCGGCCTACGTCCTTGAAGACCGTGCTGCCCGATTACAACTGGGGCGCCCCGAGAAAAGAATTCCACCGGTGAAATCTAAAGAGGCCCGATTGGCGGTGTCTGCGGTGGCGGGCTCGGCGGATCAGCTAGAGCAGATGATTGCCCTCGAAGAGGAGGCGGCGCGGGCCGCTTCTACCTCGGCTGCGGCATTTGTCCCGCTCTCTCTCGGTGCCTCGTACTCTGCTTCTTTTAAGGAGCTTTGTCTGACCCTCTCGACAAAAGTGAGGTCCAACTTCTTCGGGACCTTTTCTAGGTCCAAAGAGCAAAAGTAAGTCTCTCCGTCGACGCTCTTGGGGCCGGAAAGATCCCCTCCCTTGTCGACAGTGGAGCTTGGTCGACCCCTCAGCTCGACCACTGGCTTCACGGTGTCCCCGTCAGTCCAGTTGGCCGAGACTCCTGTCGGCAGCAGTCGAGATTTTCTCGACCGTTAGGCGGAGTTATCGACTGGAGAAGCTGAGAATCCCCTCTCCCAGTTCCCCGGTGGAAGTTGAGGATCCCGTCGGCTCGTCTGTGCCTCGGTTCGAGCCTTGGTGGTATCGTCCAGGCGAGGGAGTGCCATTCCGACACTTCTCCTCGCCTTCCTCGGCCTGGTCGAGACTCTCGGTCTCGGACATCCTCGCGATCCAACTGATCCACCGCCATGGCGGTCTCGGCACAGCGGCAAGTGGCGCCGCCGCTCTTCCTCTTCCTCGGACGAGGGGAGGCTTCGGCGCAAGTTGCGTCGAAAGGTACGAGGAACATGTGGCAACAGCTCCTTTTGACCGGGAATAAGCCGACCCAGTCGTCTTCCCCGGCCATTAAGTGGCTGTCACCGGAGCAGCCGAAACAACCCCTCATTGTGGTCGAGGAGCCTGTTCTCAGGCCGGTTGTTTGGCCAATTCCAGCTGCCCCACCGATTCTGGTGGAACCTCCGCCTCCACAGCCATTAGTTGGGGCTCCGACCAAAAATTCTCGGTGGGCTTGGGTTTGCCCCATAGGCTGTCTGTCACCCTCACTCCTATAAACCTCGGCAGGTGGAGGGTGGCTCAGGCCCAAGGCAGCTCTTTGAGGACTCTTCTGAGTCGGTGATGATCCTCCTCTTCTCCAAGCGCATGGACTTGGAGTCCTCTGGAGGACAGTCAATGGACGATAGCCTTCGTCCTTCTTAGGGTTGCCTGACTCATCTCGGAGTCCACGGGATGAAGCTCGAACCCGTTTCTAAGCAGGCCAGGTATACCCTCATGGAGATTCTGGACTGAGATTCTCCTAGGAGGCCTTTCGGTGGCGAAGCCATAGTGGGTCGGCCTTGGAGACTTTGCAGCGTCCTGCTTCCTGCCCTGCGCCTTCAGCCAGGTTGGCCAGGAAGTATGCGTTCCCTATCGGTTCCCTGTCCGGTTTTTCGGAACACCCCTCGGCCGAGGGGTTGGTTACCGACAGCGTTTTCCGGCGTGCAGGGAACACCAGGGATGTGGACAAACCTCCCGACAAGGAATCCAAGAAATTGGATTATGCCGGGCGAAAAGTCTATGCTGCGTCCTCTCTCGGCCTTCGTCAGGCCAGTTCGGCCGTCCTCATGGCACATTTTTCTCACGCCCTGTTGGGCTCCCTGGATGAAGTTGTCCCTCATCTTCCCGCAGATCTGCAGACTACGGTCAGGCAGGTGCGGGACCAGGGCAGGGCAGTGGCTAAACAGCAGCTCCAGACTGCGTTAGACACCGGGGACTCATGTGCCAGGTCTGTGGCGGCCGCAGTGGCCATCGTCGTCGAGGCTTGGCTGAGGATATCCACCTTTACCTCGGATACCCAGCACAAGTTGGCGGATGATCCCTTTTGGGACTGACCTCTTGACCCTGGGGTGGAAGGTCACCTGCAGAGGATCGAGAGGTCCAATGCCACCTTGGACTTGGTCTCTTCCTCAGAAGGACAAGGCGCAAGCCACAGCCTAAGCCCTTTCGTCCTTCTGCCTCTGCTGTGCCAACAACGTCAGGGCCAGCAGGCTCGACTGGTATCCCAAGCCCAAGCCGTCGGCTTCCTCCAACAGGAAGCAGGAGGAAAGGCTCAGGAGGTCCTCGGCCGGTCCTCTCCAAGCCTGCCCACTGGCGGGCTGAGGGGTGTCGCCCCCATCCCTGTCACCTCACCCCTGGTTCCCCCCGTGGGGGGACGGCTCAGACACTTCCTTTCCGCCTGGTCCGCTGTTACCATGGACAGGTGGGTACTGGAGGTGGTGGGAAAAGGCCTACCTCTGGAATTCGAGCAGGCCCCGCCCTTCAGAGCCGTCGCACCTCGGGGGGCCTCGGGGTCCGCAGCCTCACTGGCAGCTCACTGAGCCGACATCGCTCTCCTCCTCCAAAAGGAGGTGATCACGGAGGTGGAGGACCCCCCTTCAAACCCGGGGTTCGTGTCCAGGTATTTCCTGGTTCTGAATCGGATGGGGGGCTGGCGCCCATTCTCGACCTACACGACCTGAACAAGTTCCTAAGGTCTCGAACCTTCAGGATGGTCATTCTGGCGCAGATAATACCATCTCTGGAACACGGCGTGTGGTTCTGCTCTCTGGACCTACAGGCGCGTTCTTTCATGTCCCTATCCGTCCGTCACATGGAGATTCCTCCGCTTTCGGACGGAGGATCCCTCTTCAGTTCGAGCCATGCCTTCGGCTTATCTCCAGCTCCCAGGGTCTTCACTAATGCATGGCAGTGGTGACAGCATTCCTGCGGCGCCGAGGTCGAGGTGTATGCCCTTACCTGGACGATTGGCTGATAGCAGCCTCCTCCAGGCAGGAGGTGGAGGCGGTCAGAGATCTGGCCTCCAGGTTTGCTCTCGAGTTGGCCTTCTCATCAACGAGGCCAAGTCGGAACTCGAGCCAAAGCAGGTGATCCTGTTCATCGGGGCAGAGCTCGACTCTCTTCGAGCCAGAGCACGACTCCCGGCGGACAGGGCTGAGGTTCTTACCTCCTTTGCCCAATCATTTCTGGTTGGGCAATCGCGCCCTGCCCGGGACTTCCTGCGCCTTCTGGGTCTCATGGCGGCCTGTACCAGCGTGGTCCGTTGGGCCCGCTGGCACATGCGCCCCCTTCAGTGGGGACTGGCCAGCCAGTGGTCCTGGCAGCTGCGATCCTTTGGACCAGCTAGTGATAGTGTCCCAGGAGATGTGGAGCTGTCCAGTGGTGGACCATTCCATTCCATCTGCACAAGGGTATCCCGTTTGTCCGTGAGCCGGCCAGGTCTCTCTGTCGACCGATGCCTCTCTGATGGGTTGGGGTGCCCATCTGGGGAACACCGAGTGCGGCCTCTGGTCCCGTGGAGTCGATGCCACATCAACCTGCTGGAGCTCGAGCGGTCCCTAGCTCTCACTGCCTTTGCTCCGTTTCTCCGGGGTCAAGTGGTCCGAGTCAGGCGGACAATACCACGACCATGTACTACCTGAACCGCCAGGCGGGGCCGCTCCATGCTTCTATGCAGAAGCTCTCCACATTTAGTCACTTGCGTAGCCTGGGCGGATCTCCTAGCCATTCATGTGGCAGGGCCTCCAACACCCTGGCCGATGCCCTGGGCGGATAGGGGCTGCATCTCACAGTGGTCTCTCCTGCCGGAGGTAGTACAAGATCTGTTCTCCCACTGGGGCACACCTCAGGTGGACCTGTTTGCCTCCAGGGAGAACGCGAAGCTGAGGCTGTTTCATGCCCACCTCCCTCAGCAGGGCTCGCTGCAGGGGGATGCCTTCTCGAGGCTGTGGACCTCGGGCCTCTTCTACGCCTTTCCCCCATTTCCCTTGATTCATAAGGTGCTTCTCAAAGCAAGGAGGGACAAAGGCGCGGTGATCCCTAGCTCCCAGACTGGCCCCGCCAGTTTTGGTCCCAGATTTCCTCAGCCTCAGCTCCAGGCTCCGGGCAGCTTCCAGCTCGCCGGACCTGCTCTCAGTCAGTCAGGGGAAGGTGTTCCATCCGGACCTTCAATCCCTGCACCTGGCCTGGTTCCTAGGCTAGATTTCCAGGCCTTGGATCTTTCCGGAGGTCCAATGTTGTTGAGCGTCCTGTAAGGAGTCGACCAGAAAATGCTCGCCTTCAAATGGAAGAGATTCTCCATTTGGTGTCAGGGCAAGGGCTTGGACCCTTCCTCCTGTTCTGTGGCAAGCATTTTGGGCTATTTATGGTCCCTTTCTAGTCAAGGGCTTAGTTGACGACCCTAAAGGTGCACCTGGCAGCCATCTCTGCTTACCGGGCGTGGGCCGGGAAGCAATCGGTGGCGCAGGAAAAGGTGGTCGGGCGCTTTTTCCAAGGCCTTGATCACATTTCCCCTCCGGTGCGAGAACCTCCACCTCCGTGGGATTTACTGCTGGTACTGGCAAAGCTCATGGGCAAGCCATTCGAACCAATGCACAGGTGTGATCTCTCTCACCTGTCGTGGAAGACCGCCTTCTTGGTGGCTATCACGTCAGCCAGAAGGATGGGAGAGCTCCAGGCCTTTGCATCGAGTCTCCTTACCTGGTCTTCCACAGGGACAAGGTTGTCCTGCGCCCCCACCCGAAATTCCTTCCGAAGGTGGTGTCAGAGTTTCACCTTAACCAGGTGCTGACTCTGCTGGTGTTCTACCCCAATCACACCTCGGAGGCCGAATATAGGCTTCACACTCTGGACCCCTAGAGGCACAAACATTATAAAGAAGGCATGGCTGAAGATAGGAGAGGTTAGCCAGCTGTTTGTCACCCCTCTGAAGCCACATCTGGCAGACCTGCAGCCAAGCGGACGATAGGCAGGTGGGTCACCTCCTGCATAGATAAGCTGCTATAAGTTAGCGGGCATGGAGCCTCCCAGAGGGATAGGCTCATTCTACCCGTCATACTGCTGCATCGGTGGCTGCTTCCAGGGACTTCCCTATCCAGGAAATCTGCAGGACTGCTACCTGAAGTCAGCACACACCTTTATTACCCATTACCACATCGACCTTGAGTCAGGGATGCTGGTTTTGGGGCCTCGGTTCTCAGTCCTTATTTCCCAAGTAAGTATTGGGGGTATCGCCTTGCCTCCCTCCTCCTGGAGAACTGCTAGGAGTCTGCCAATAAGTGTGGATGAACAACACATCCATGTCCCTAAAATACAGGTTACTCACCTGTAACAGGAGTTCTAGGAATGGTGTATTTGTTCATCCACACCACCGACCTCCCGGCTTAGGCAGCACAACCTGAGCTTCCAGCGGTCCAGATCTGGCGTCATGGGGCGGGCAGAGTTTACCACCGGGTGGGTGGGAGGAGCCAGCTTGAAGACCTTCCGGCAAGATTTAAAGTGGCAAGGAACCTGCCAATAAGTGTGGATGAACAACATATACCATTCCTAGAACTCCTGTTACAGGTGAGTAACCTGTATTTACCGCCGTCCCTCAAAGACCACTAAACCCATCTTGTTTTCAGCTGGCCGACTGAACAGCACAATCCACTTCACTGCAAAGATACCAGAGCAAAGCAGTCTCTGTAGCTGCAGGATCTGCAACTTAGCTTGTGGCGATGGAAGAGGCAGTGACTCAAACTGTGGCGGGGGCCTCTTCGGTCTCAGGGCTACTCCCAGCCTGGGCCAGTGTTGAGGCGTCATTCTCTGGGGCATTCCAGGACATGTGTAAGTCCCTTCAGACTCTCAGGGAGGACTCCTGCCACGCAGCAAGAAGAAAAGTAAGAAATCCCACCGTCAGTTATGGGACCAGGAAAGAGCATGCTCTTCCTGCTCTTGAGATTCCCTCGATGGCCATTGAGCGCTCAGCTTTGGCCAAGCCTCTTTTAGTGGAGGGTGAGACCGCTAACTTTATGGTACCACCATTAAGCTTGTTGGCCTCGACACAGACTGACTAGATGGTCCAAATTTCTCTCAGCCTGTACCTGTTGTCATCAGGGGTTGAGGACAACTTGATTTCTGGGACCCCATTCCTTTTGACACACTCTCTCACTCTGCTGCTTCTTCCTAGGAACTGCCTCCCTGAGGGGTCATGCAGCAAGAGCCGGTCTATGTAATCTATATGACCCCTCCACCTACTTCTCGTCGCCTTTGACAACACAGTGGTTCGTTGAGGTTGAGGTCAAGATTGCGGTCAGAGACTCCTCGTACTCCGATCATCTGTAGGCGCTGCTGTGCCTCTCTGTTGACCGGATAAAGTGCGACTGTGTCACAGGCAGACAGTGCTATGAGGACCTGCTGTGGCAGCAGTGGGCCTTGGTTGGGCAGGATAGGGCCCTACCGTCAAATCTGATGATTCCGTGGTTGCCTTCGGTCCAGCCTGTACATGTCGTTGAGACAGGTGTCACTGACACTAGCTTCTTCCCTGATCAGGGTGGAATCATTGCCACAGCAGCCGTTGCAGAGAACACCCCCCACCCACCATTGATTCCTGTCTGGATACTGGTGTGCCAGGCTGGTTATCCACTGAGATTACCATTCGGACGAATTCTGAGTGGTGCATGGCGAGAAGCGGTCAACGGCCCTGTTTAAAGAGTCATCTTATGATTCCGATGGGTCCTCCATACAGTACTCAAGAACCCATATGTTATGATTTGACTGAAGAGCTAGACACTGATCATAGGCCAGTGTTGTCTTTTGAGGCTAGCTATGCTCAGACTGATCTCTGAGTCCATGGATATCCCTCTGGAACCAGTTCAGAAGAGGGCTAAATACCCCTCACTGAAATTTTGGATAGGGATGAAACGCCAGGGGTTGCCTTCCCAATGGCCAGGACCAGCCTGGGATCAGCTTTGGAGCTTTGGCAGCATCCAGCCTCCTGTGCAGCACCCTCTGTCCGTGTGGCCTGCAAGTATGTGGTTCCTGCCGGCACTTTGGTTTTTTGAACCACCCCTCGGCTGAGGATTTGGTGGCTGACTCCATCTTCTGGAAAACTGGCAATGTTGGGGATGTATACAGGCCTCCTGACAAGGAGTCCAAAAGCTGCCCAGTGGTGCTGAGGGCTGAGGCATCCACCTTACCTCACGCCATGCTGGCGACCCAGGTTTGGGAATGAGCCGGGGAGTCTGTGATCATTTGGGGAGGAGAGGATTGAGCATCCGATGGACTGCTCTCCCTAGGTGGGGGTCCTTGTCCCGCAGTGCTAGTGGCACCCAGTGGAGACTGGGGGCACAGCAGTTGGGGACCATACAAGGTGGCGACATCAGGCGTCTGACCTGCAGAAGTAGGTGGGGGCACACATGTCATGCGCTGAACATAGAAACATAGAAACATAGAATTTGACGGCAGATAAGGACCGCTTGGCCCACCCAGTCTGCCCATTTCCCTGCCTACTGGATAAGCTGCAGATCCTAGTTAACCAGCAGCCTACTTCTTTCTACCCCCAACCCCTAGAATTGCCTTATGACTGTCCCATGCATGCTTGAATTCCACCACTGTTTTTGACTCCTCCTCCGGAGGCGTTCCATGCATCCACAACCCTCTCTGTGAAAAATACTTCCTTAAATTACCTCTGAGCCGCCCCTCTCTATCTTCAAATTGTGCCCCTTGTTCTTGCACACCTCTGTTTTTGAAAGATGCTGCCCTCTTGGACTTTCTTGATTCCTTGAGGTACTTGAAGTTTCTATCATGTCCCCCTCTCCCTCCTTTCCTCGAGGCTATACATATTAAGCTCCTTAAGTCTCTCTTCCATATGTCTTCCGGTGCAGACCCTGCACCATTTTAGTTGCCCTCCTCTGGACGGCTTCCATCCTGTCTATGTCTTTGCGGAGACTGGGTCTCCAGAACTGCACACAGTACTCCAGATGGGGTCTGACCAGCTGTCTGTACAGAGGGATAATAACTTCCTGTTTTCTACTGGTGATGCCTCTCCCTATGCATCTCAGTATCCCCCCAGCCCTCCTTGCTGCCCTCTCACATTGCTTGCCCACCTTTAGGTCATCTGATATGACTACCCCCAGGTCCCTTTCCATTTTGTTGTTGTTAGTATCTCACCCCCCATTGTGTACTCTTCCCCTGGGTTTTTGTTTCCCAGAAGTGTACTGGTTTGGCTACAGACATGGAGAGTAGTAAAAGGTACCATGGTTGCCTGGCCCAGTCTGGTGCTATCAGAATCACTGATGCAGGTTGTGTCCTGAGTTTGATCAGGACTCTGAAAATGAGAGGGAAGGAGGAAAAGATACAGATTCTCCCTGACCAGTTCGGAGCTAGAGCATCCAATGGAACAGCATTGCATGTCCTGCATCGGTGGGGGAGACGACGAACAAGTAAGGAACATACCAGGCATAGTGGAGGTGTAAGTGGATGTCCGGTGGTCGAGCCCACACACCAGTGCCATCCCGACTCGACTCTCCATGGTCTCCTGCCTCCTTCGTGAGGGTTGACAGGGAGGATGGGACCCAGCATATCCAGTTTATCGGTCGGGGTAGGGCGTTCAGGTGGGTGGTGGAGGCAAGGACCGAGTGTGTCCACTGGAGAGATGCCCCAGTGTCGACGTCAGGCAAGATAAACAGTCAACAAAAAAAAAAGAGTCCAAAAAGCTTGACCATGCAGAAAAGAAGGTGTATGCTGCATGCTTATTTGGTCTCCTTTAGGCATGTTATGCCTTGATGATGGCCAGTTTTGGTCACTCCGTAATGAGAGTCATCGACCATGTCCCCCCTTCGCCGTTCTGCTTATCTGCGGTTGGCAGTAAGATGGTTAGAGACTAGGGTGAAGCACTGGCTAAACATCAGTTCTAGGCAGCCTTGGACATTGGCGACTCTTGTGCCCAATCAGTGGCAGTGGCTTTTGCGATGCGTCACGGGGCTTGGCTGTGAATTTCCACCTTACGGTGGATACCTCGATTGGTGATGTCTCCTCTGGCACCAACCTTTGGCCAAGGGTGGAGGGCATCTCATTAGTATTGAGCAGTCCAGTGCCACCTTGGAATTTCTAACTTCCTCACAGAAGGAACAGAAAGGGCAGAAGCCAAAAAAGAAACCCTTTCAGTTTCAGCCCTTTAAGTCTCAGCAGCCCAGGAAGCAGCAGTTCCAGTAAGGGCACTCTCAGACTTGGCATCCCAAACCCATGTTCATTGGTCAGGGCTCCAAAAAGAGTGGGGGTAAGGGTGGTGGTGCCCCTCTAACAGCAGGTACCAAAAAAGAATCCCTGCCAAAGCTTCCCAGTGAAGGGTTGAGGGGTTTTGCCTCTCGCCTGCTACATCTCAGTCTCAGCTCCTCGTTGGGGGTCAGCTTTGCCATTTCTAGCACACCTAGTCTATCATTACCTCGAAAAAAGGATGCTGGACGTGGTGGGCAGAGGTTTGCCTCTCGACTTCGAGGATCTCTCGCCATACCAACCCCACTCTCCAAGGGAGCATGTGGTGTTCACAGGACACATTGCCCATCCTCAGGGAGGACGTTGCTCAGCTCCTCAGGAAAGGAGCCATAGCCTGTGTCCCAGATGCCATGGCAGGGCAAGGTTTTGTCTCCAGGTACTTTCTGGTCCCCAAACAGACTTGGGGGAGGGGGGGGGTTGGCATACTAACATACTAATTGCCAGCAGATTAGGCCTTATGGTCTATCGAGTCTGCTCGAACCTCAGCTCCCTAGTTGGGTGCTGAGGCCCTCCCCCTCCTTGTGTTCCAGAAACCTCTATCATCCATCCCCACCCCCCTGGGCCAGGCCATCATCTGATATATCCACTTTCTGTGTCTGTCCCACCCTCTCTTGAAGCCCTCCACTGTGGATCTGTGAACCAGCTCACCAGGCAGTGCACTCCAAGGGTCCACCACCCTCTTAGTGAAAAACCTCCTCCTCTTTTACCCCCTCACCCTTCCAACTTCAAACCATGCCCTCTGGTGATACCTCCCTGCTTTAGTCTAAAGATCCCCTCCATGTTTTACCCTATTTATTCCCTTGAGGTACTTGAAGACCTCAATCATGACCCCCCCTGTCTCTCCTCTCCTCCAGTGAAAACAGGCAGAGCTTCTCAAGTCTGTCCTCATACATCAAATCCCCTAGTCTTCGTATCATCTTAGTTGTCCTCCTCTGTACCCTCTCCAGGAGCTGTATGTCCCTCTTCAGGTGTGGTCTAACCAGTCCATTGTACAGCGGCAGAATCACTTCCCTGCTCCTAGAGGTGATCGCCCCCCCTTATGATGCGTCCCAACATCCTGTTTGCCTTGCTAGCTGCTCTTCTGCACTGCTCAGAATTATTCATACGTGTATTCACCATGACCCCTAGACCTTTTTCCCCTATTGAGGCCTCCAGCACCTCCCCTCCCAGGGTGTACCTGTGTTTAGGGTTTCTCCACCCAAGATGTAACACCTTGCACTTGGTGATATTGAAATCTAATTTCCATGTGTGAGCCCAGCTTTCCAGGGTGTCCAGGTCCCCTTGCAGGGCCAACCTCCCCTCTTCCCCCTCAACTACTGCTCCCATCTTGGAGTCATCAGTGAAGAGACTCATTTCACACCCTGTACCCTCCCTGATGTCTGATATGTATGTATTAAACACGATCGGACCCAGGACCGAGCCCTGCAGTACCCCACTACCGACCTCTCTAGGGTTCGAGAGCTCCCCACCCATCACTACTCTCTGGGTGCGTCCAGCTAGCCAGTTTTCAATCCATCTGACCATCGAAGGGCTACTCCCAACCCACTAGTTTCTCCACCAGACCATTGTGGGGACAGAGTCAACGCCTTGCTGAAGTCCAAGAATAATACATCCACAGGCTTTCCCTGTCCAGTTCTGATGTTACCCATTTGTAGAACTCCACAAGATTGGTTTGACATGATCTACCTAGCACAAACCCATGTTGCCGACTATCCAGACCTCCACCTCCTCCAGTACACCCCAATCGTTCCTTTAGTATACTCTCCATTAAATTTCCACCTCTGAGGTCAAACTGATGGGTCTATAGTTACCTGGTACTTCCCTCGACCCCTCCCCCCTTATGGATTGGCACCACATCTGCCTCTCACCAATCCATAGGTACCCTCCCTGTCTCAAGCGACCTGTTGAAGAGCTCCGCCAGGGGTGCATCCAGTATATCCACCAATTCCCACAGTACTCTCGGATGAATGCCATCCGGCCCAGGAGATTTGTCTTTCTTTAGGGCCTTGAGGGCTATCCACACCCTTTCGGTGGAGATAGCATCATCCGTCCCCTCCACCTTACTGGCCTTTTTATCCTTATCCTGATGTGACACCCCTGGGGTACCTCTCCCTCCCTCTTGCTCCATTTCTGTTGCTCCCCTGATCCCACTCACTGCCACTTCTGTCCCCGTCGTGCCTTGCTTTGTAGCTATCCCATCCCCTTCCGTAGTGAACACAGAGGCGAAGTAGTCATTTAATACCTCTGCCTGGTCCCTCACCTCTTCCACCCACCCTCCTTCTGATTTCAATCTGCTGAGATGGCCTTTAATTTTTCTCCGCTCCCCAATGTACCGGAAGAGCCCCTTTTCCCCCTCCATGTATCCCCTGTGCCAGCCACTGCTCTTTACTGGACTTTGCCCCCCTCACCATCCGGGTGACTTTTCAAGATGCAAGATGGTACATTTCCTTATCCCTATCCCCTCTTGTTGTTTTATATTTTTTGTAGGCTGCCTTCTTTTCTCTGACCGTTACCTGAACCTCACTGGACTACCAGCATGGTATATGTGACCTTGCTCCCTTACGTTTCACCTTAGCGCAGGTCCTGACTGCCTCATGAAGTCCCCGTTTTATGACCTCCCATCTCTTTTCCACATTTGTCATTGATGTAATACCCTTCAAGTGATCCTTGAGAATATTTCTCATGCCCACAAAGTCTGCTCCCCTGAAGTCCACTGCCAGTGTCCTAGATCTCACCCCCCACCATGCTTATTTGAAACCAGACAGTATTGTGGTCGCTCCCAGTCAGGGGATCCTCTACAACCAGGTCCCTTACCAGATCCCCATCTGCCAGAACCACATCCAGGACATGCCCTCCTTGTGGGCTCCATCACATGCTGTGTTAGAACACATCCTGGAAGCCGTCCAGCAGCCTCTGCTCCTTGGCCACAATTAGAGGACATGGTTCCCCAGTTTGTACCTGGCATGTCCCCCATCAACACCACTCCTTCCCCTTTTGGTCCACACTGGGCAATGGTGTTGTCCAGCAAACCATCCTCCAGAACATCACACATCCCAGGGGGCCTATATATACTACACCCAGCTTGACCTTACCTCCTGCTGGGGTTCGCATGGTGACCCATAAGGCCTCCACGTTTCCCTCTGCCTCTTCTACCCTAGCAATTTCTATGACATCTCTAATGAACATAGCCACTCCACCCCCCCCCTTGCCCTCCTTTCTATCCTTCCTAAGCATAGTATACCCCCGCATGTTTGGTCCCAGTCATGGTTTTGTTGGCACGTTTCTGTGACCCGTCGCCCCCCCCACTTGAACAGATGGCCTGAAACTCTGGCAACTTGTTTCCCAAGCTCCTGGCATTTACTAACACCACCCCGCCCTTATCCCTGATCCTTTGTCAACCCCACCCAGGTTCCTTATACTTCCATCCTCCCTCTGCTCCTCCTGAAACCTCCACCCCAGTCTGTCCCCCCTGGGTTTGAAGGCTACTCCCTCATCTGGAGAAGAGGCTTCTGGTCAGCCCTCCCTTATCCCTCCCCCACAAGTTTAATCCCCACCTTTCTTGAATGTAGTCAGCCATCCCTGTTTAAGGGACTTTCTTCCCTAACTGGGCAAGATGAAGCCTGTCCTTGGCATACAGTCCCTTATCCTCCCAAACTCTTTTCCATTTCCCTAACAACCCACTCTCTTCATCCCACTTCCTGAGGCCAGTCATTAACCTCTGTGATCTTCATTTTTCTCCACTGGGGCCTTTGGTACTGGCAATATCTCAAACAAATGTTGCATCCATTATCCCGACAGACTCTGGCAAGTTCTTGGAACCTTGCTTGGATTTCCAAAACGCTATTTCCCTCTGGATTGTTAGTTCCCAAATGCACCAGGAAATCTGGTTTCCCTCCACAATCTCTTACCAGTTCGTACACCATGAATTTTGCTCTGTGCACTGTCAGCCCAGAGATACTCACTACCTTCACCTGGCTATGGCATCCACCCTCCCGTCCCTCCCACTGGATACCCCTAATCATCGGTCTCCCAATAACAGAACCTTAACACCGCCATCATTCTTATGGTTGCCTCTACTATGCACTCTCAACCCCCATCCCCACCTTTATTCATGATCTCAATTCCATGGAGTCTTCCTGCCTTATTAGAGACCCCTTGTCACCCTCCCTTTCTGCCTCCCTTGTTATTTTGCCCATTAACTCAGACCCCCGAATAGGTGTCCCTTTAACCCTCTCTTATCTGAACCATTTATCCTGGCCCTAGTGGTTTCCCTTCTGCCACACATCATTCCCCCTTGTAATAGTACCTCTGCCTCAGAGGCACTCTGTGGGTCACCTTTACCTAGGGCTTCATCCTTGGTACAGACCCACCTGCTGAAGGGGGCCCCTCCCCCGCCTCCTTGTCTCCCAGTTTCTCTCCATTCATACTCTCCTCCCTCATGTCCGCAATATGTTGCGTCTCCCCATCTGCTTAACATTTATGTTTCCCCTTCTCCCTCTGGGACTATTTGTATCCTTTCCATTGCCGGTCTGTGATGCCCTTTGGGTATCCGACTCCCTCCCCCCCAGCCACTGTATCAGTTTCCTCATTTCCACCAACCCCTTCCTCCCCCTCTAGGTTGCTTAGTAGCTCAAATTTATTGTAACACTCTATGCCAGCCTCCATCAAGTAATCCAAGTTTCCCCTGACTGCCCCTCTAAACTGCCCCTCTTCCTCTCCTTTTGCTCTGTTCTCCTTAGGAGCTCCCTTCTCAATGTCTGCTCTTCTAGGCTTCCTCACAACAGCCCCTCCTGACTCTTCTCCCTCCACTCTCTTTATATTCGGAATGTTTACCCCATACACTTTCCCCTTAGCATCAACATTCCTATCTAAGGGTCCTCTGTCCCTAATATCCCCCCCTCCTGCTTGCTGTAACATAACGTCCTGTAATTTCTGAGCGTTGCCCCAGCCTCCCCTCAGCCCCACCCTTCTGCTGCCCATATCCACACCCCTTATCTTTATAACCCTATACTGGGTCTTCATGATCTGATCTAGTTCCTGAAGAAGTGAAAGTTCCAAGTGGTCACTATTAGCGAGATAATACCATACCAGGAGTAGGGCATGTGGTTCTGCTCCATGGACCTCTAGGACGCCTTCTTATACATTCCAGTCTGTTCGTCCTGCTGGTAGTACCTTCAGTTCTGCGCAGAAGGGGTTCTGTACGAGTTCCAGATCATGCCTTTCATCCTCTCTTTGGTGCCCTGGGTCTTCACCAAGTGCATGGTAGTGGTGGTTGCATTCCTGAGATGCTGAGGGATTAGAGTCTGCCCCTTCCTGATGAGTGGCTGATAGCCGAGCCACCCAAGAAAGCTGTGGGTGGTCCAGGGAACCTGGCCCTCCAGATCTGTAGAGATGTGGGCCTTCTGGTCATCCTAGCCAAGTATAAACTCAGCCTGTTGCAGGTGATCCACTTCATCGGGCAGAGCCAGAGTTCCCTCAGGCCAAAGGCCCAACTCCTTATGGTCAGGGCAGCCGGATCTTACCTCCTTTATCCACTCATTTCAGGTTGTGCACTTGTGCCCTGCCCTGGACTTCCTGTGGCTGATGAGGTACATGGCAGCCTGCACCAGTGTGGTCAGATAGGCCCTGGGTGGATGCACCACTTGCAGTGGGAACTGGGCTGCCAGAGGTCTCCGTGCCTAGGTCACCTGGATCAGCCAGTAACGACAATGCAACCAGTGTGTAATGCCATCCAGTGGTGGTTTATCCCGGAGTGTCTGGAGGAAGGAATCCCATTTGTCCACCCAGGGCTGACCATCACCCTTACAACCAACAAATCTCTGGTGGGATGGAGAACCCGCCTGGGGCACCAGAGGACTTATGGTTTCTGGACCCCCCCAAGGAGTCCCATCACCACATCAGCTTGCTGGAGCTCCATACAGTGCACCTTGTTCTGATGGAATTTGCTTCATTTGTGAGGGGTCAGGTCATGCAAGTCTAGATGGACAATACACGACCTTGTACTACCTAAATAAGCAGTTCTGTGTAATCTGTGTTGGGAGACTCTCCGCACCTGGACCCTTGTGCGCAGCTTGGATGCGGATCTCATGTGGATCTTCTGGTCATCCATGTAGCTGGAGACTCCAACCAGCTAGCGGATGCTCTCAGCCGGGTGGGCAAGGTATCTGACAAATGATCTCTGCATCAGGAGGTGGTGAACCACCTGTTCTACCTGTGGGACACTCCTCTGGTGGACCTCTTTGCCTCCTGGGAGAATACCAGGCTGAGGCTGTTTTGTGCTCACACCCCATAGTGTGGGACACTGATGGGGGTTGTCTCTGTGCCTTCCCACCGTTTCCCCTGATCCACAGGGTGTTGGTCTGGGTGCAGAGGGACAAGGTATGGATGATTCTGGTGTTCGTGCACTGGCCTTGGCAGTGTTGGTACCAACTCTCCTCCAGCCTCAGCAGCAGGCCTCCATGGCAGTTGCTTCTGTCCCCAGATCTGCTCTCTTGTCACAAGAGCAAGATGCTGCACCCGGATCTTCAGTCTCTGCACCTCACAGCCTAGTTCCTGAGCGGCTAAAGTTCCAGGCGTCTTCTACAAAATGTGCTCCACATTGTGGAGGTCTCCCATAAAGAGTCAATACCTCAGTGCTGTGCCTTCATGTCGAACAGATTTTCCATTTGGTCTCAGCAGGGAACGTGACCCTCTGGCCTGTCCTTTGGCTAGCATCCTGGATTACCTGTGGTCCTTTTCTCAGTAAGAACTGAGGTCGATGACCCTCAGGGTGCACCTAGCAACCATCTGTGCATACCGGCACAGGCTAGTATGCTGATGGTGGTGCAGGAGAACATAGTCTGTCATTTCTTCAAGGGCCTGGACCACCTGTTCCCACTGGTGTGTAAACCACCACCACCTTTGGACTTTTTGCTGGTGTTGGCAGTGTTCGTTGGCAAGCCATTTGAGCAAATGCACAGATGTGAGAAGTCATACCTGTCATGGAAGACTGCCTTCTTAGTGGCTATCACCTACATCAGAAGGATCAGTGAGCTCCAGGTGCTCTTGGTAGAGTCTCTGTACCTGGTGTTCCACAAGGACAAGGTAGTCCTCCACTCCACCCAAAGTTCTTTCGAGGCTGTGTCAGAGTTTCACCTTAATCAGGTGATTAACCTCGTGGTGTACTTCACTAGTCCGACCTCGGAAGCCGAGCACAGGCTCCACTCATTGCACCTGAGGCGAGCGCTCACTTAGTATAAGGAGTATATGGGGGCCGACCCGGTGGCGCTGAGGGTTGAGGCGCTGGATGCCACACCTCACACCACGCCTGCGACCCCGGGTTCAGGAACGAGCTCGGGCCACTGGGGTGGGCCAGGGAGGGTTGAGGATGAGTGCCCTTGTGGTGCTCTCTTCCCCGGGTAGAACGGGGTGGGTTGTCCCGGCGTACTGGTGACCCCCGGTGGTGGCCAGAGGCACTGCAGCAGCCAAAAGACAAGCACGTATCCAGCGTGGACGACACCGGCAGGGTTGCCGTGCACCAGGGCTTTGACGTGCCCCACGCAGGGAGGGAGTGGGAGGGTAGCGCGGAACAGGAAATCAGTGGCGCCATGGGCAGGTGACGCACCTGTCCCCATGCCCCAGCTGGGCCAACCCCGACTGACCTTCCAGGTCCTCCATCCCAGCCCCACCTTGAGCCAGAGTCTGACTTGTAGCCCAAGAGGGGCAGCCTACCCCTAGGGCATGTCAAACTGGGGTGCTGGCTGTGGGGAGGGGTAGGAGAGAGGAGGTTAAGATCTGGGGGGCTTCAGGCTGGGCAGGATAAAGGACTAGGTTGCCTGAGAGAGGTTCCATGGTGCCGCGACCGGAGGGAAATAAATAAAAAAAAAAAATTAAATAAGGAGTATGTGGCTGGAGTTCAGGAAAAGGTTCACCAGCTCTTTGTGCTATATGCTGAAGCCGCACCTTGCAGACCGGCAGCTAAACAGATGATTGGCAGATGGATAATGTCCTGCATCAGCCTCTGCTGTGAGGTGGCTGGTAGGGAACTTCCCATATGCTTAGGGCTCATTCCACCAGACATAATCACTGCCTCTGTGGCTGCTTCCAGAAACGTCCCTGTCCAGGAAATCTGCAGGGCTTCTACCTGGAAGTCAGCACACACCTTCATCTCCTATTACAGCAGTGATCTTGAGTCATGCTGGAATACTGCTTTTGAGACCTCATTCTCTAGTCTCTGTTTGCCAAGTAGTAATGTGTGCCTTGCTCCCTCCTGGAGAACTGCTAAGAGTCTGCCAGAGTAGGAGAAGGTCCAGAGGAGGGCTACAAAGATGTTAGAGAGTCAGCAGGGTGAGGCATACAAGGAGAGGTTGAGGGCACTGAACATGTACTCCCTGGAAGACAGGACAGAGGGAGAGAGGACATGATTGGGACCTTCAAGTACTTGAAAAGGATAAATAAGGTTGATAAGTAGAGTCTCTTTAAGTTGAGTGGCAACAATAACACTAGGGGGCACAGTCTTAAGCTGGAGGGTGGGAGATTTAGGAGGGCGGTCAGGAAGCACTTCTTCACAGAGAGGGTGGTGGACACTTGCAATACACTGCCGGAAGAGGTCATCTCATTGAAGATAGTGGGCAGCTTTAAGAGAGGCTGGGATAGGCATAGGGGGAAGTGAGGATCATGGGTAGGGAGGATGAGAGGAGTGGGGATGGGAGGGCAGGGGCATTAGCTCAAGCTGTGGACCCTGCAGTATGAGCAGACTTGACAGATGAAATGGCCTTCCTCTGCTGGCTTCTTCGTATGCTCGTGTGTGTGTGTGTAGTATGGATAGTGCATCATATCCATGCCCCTAGAAATGAGGATTCTAGGGACGTGGATATGTTCAGTTCACACTGTCTGGTAGGTTCCTTGCTGCTTTAAATCTTGCCGGAAGGTCTTCAAGCTGGTCCTCCCACCCACCTGGGTGGTAAAACCCTCGGCTCCACCCCATGACGCCAGATCTTCCTTACCGCTTGGAAGCTCAGGTTCCTTCCTTAGCGCTCGGCGTTTTAGGCCTGGATCCACATTCTTTGGAATTTCCAAAACTAATTTTAAAATTTACAAGACTCTGGTCTTCGTCTTCCCTCGTGGCTGCGATGGACAAATCGACTCCCAGCTTCCATCGGTGCCCACGTGGGCAGAAGATGTCCCGGACCGATCCACACTCCGTGTGTATCTACTGCCTGGGGTGGGCCACGAGTCGCAGGTTTGCAAATTGTGCAAATCCTTTTCGGCTTCGGTTGTGGAGGACCGCGCTGCCAGACTTCCTCGGGCGCCCTGAAAAACGGTATCCGCCGGTCAAGTCTGAGGAGGCCCATTGGGCGGTGTCCGGGAGCGGGCTGTGCGGAACAACTGGAGCAATTGATCACCCTCGAGGAGGAGGCGGCCCAGGCCACTTCTTCTTCCTTCTCAGCTGTGGCATTTATCCCGCTGTCCTTGGGCTCCTCCTACACTGCTTCATTTAAGGAGCTCTGTCACTCCCTCTCCACCAAGGGAGAAGGGCCATCGGGACATACCAGTTCGTCCAAGAAGAAGGACTCTAAAGGTAAGTCCCACAGTCGATGTTCGTGGAAGCTTGAGAGATCCCCTTCACCGGACCGTCGACTCTCGACTTCGGTTGAGGTTGCGGCTGCGGTCGCTGGCTTCACAGTGTCCCCGTCAGGTCAGCCGGCATAGACATCCGTCAACGTGGTCGAGATTTTTCTCGACCCGTCGAACGGTTTTGTCAACTGGAGAAGCCGACAACCCTTCTTCACCGGCTCCCCTGGTGGTTTACTGAGGACTTGCCTGTGCTTCCTGTGCCGAAGTCCTCAGTTAAGGTCCCTGCACCGAGGGAGGGGCGGGTTCCCCTCGTTCCCTCTCTGACACACCCTCGGAATCCCCAAAGGTCTCGATCTCGGTCCTCTTCTAGGTCCAGCCAGTCCCGCCGATGTCGGCAGTCTCGGTCTCGGCACCATGGAAAGTGGTGTCGCCGCACATCCTCATCGTCCTCTTTGGAGGATAGGCTCCGGCGCAAGTTGCGTCAGCGCTACAAGGATTTGATGTGGCAGCAACTTTTATTGACCGGTAACAAGCCGACTCCATTGCCTTCTCTGGCCGTTAAGTGGCTGTCACGGAGTGGCCGAAACAACCCTTGTGGTAATCGAGAGCCGACCCCAGCGCTGGTTGTTTGACTGAAACGGCTGCACCACCTTTGTGGTGGAACCTCCGCCTCCACAACGAAGACTGGGACCCTGACCAAGGATTCTCGGTCAGGTCAGGGCTTGCCCCATAGGTTGTCGGTCACCCTCACTCCCGATCATCCTCGGCAGGTGGAGGGTGGCTGTGGCCCCTCGGCAGCTGTTCGCGGAACTCTCGAGTCTGACTATGACTCCTCCCTGTTCTGGGCCGCTTGACCTGTAGTCTGCAGGGGCCAGTCGGTGGACGCGAGTGCATCCTAGTTTTTAGGTTTGCTTCGGCTCATCTCAGAGTCCACTGGGATGCAGCTTGAACCCATTTCAGAGCGGGCCAAGTATCCCTCACGGAGATACTGGACGAGATTCCACAGAAGCCTTTCCGGTGGCCAAAGCCATTGTTGGCCCAGCCCTGGAGTTGTGACAGCGGCCAGCATCTTATCCTCAGCGCTTTCGGCCAGGATAGCTCCTAGCCGCGGTCCCCACACGCTCATTTCCGGTTTCTCGGCACCCCTCTGCAGAGGGTTGGTGACCAATAGTGTTTTCGGTGTTCCGGGAACGCTCGGGACATGGACAAACCGCCTGATAAGGTATCCAAGAAACTGGATTATGTGGGGTGGAAGGTTTCGCTGCTTCCTCCCTAGCGCCGTCAGGCTAGCTCAGCGTTCTGATGGCACATTCTCCTACGCCCTTATGGGTTCCCTGGATGAGGTGATTCAAACAACATGAAGTCTTGCTATATTATGACATATGCAGTATAACCCCTGGTTAGAACTGCTCCGGAAGTGAAAGAGTTAACTTCCATGCAGGGCATGGAATCTTGAGCGCGAGCTCGGTTGAACACTCTGTCTGTTGAAGCTTAAACTTAAACTGTCAGATTCTTTACTCCGCCTCACTGAACAGTCGCTCCGGAGATTCCTCCTGCTGCTCGGTTTGTTTGTCGGTTTTAAAGTGTAATTCTCGGTTTATTTTACCGAAATATAACTGCAATCGTTGGTTGAAGCTCTGTCTGTGGTATTGTAAGTAACAGATGGGCTTACTTTTTTATTTTTCTTCTGTGTGGAACTTGTAAACATCTTTTTCGGTTCGGTTTGAACCGATCAGAGGGGTTTAAAAATTACTTTTTAGTCCTTTAGAGTGCGGTTCCCAATTCTTATCGGTTCTAAAAAAAACGGATTTTATTACGGTTTTCCATGACCCGTGACACGGTTGGGAACCGATGAAGAATCTTGCTTGGTGGATTGCCGTTAACGGGCAAGTTTTGATTAGGCTGGCACTATGTCTGAGAAACCCAAAAGAAAAACCGGACCCACTGGGTTTCAGCACTGTGGCCTTTGTGGGGAAGCCTTTGCCAAGGCTGACCCACACACCATATGTGTATATTGTCTGGGGTTTGACCACCTCAATGCAGACTGCCAGATTTGTAAAATTTTCCTGCTGCCACCGTGGAAAAAGTTGGTAGGCTCAGGAAAGGGAGGCCAAAGTCCGCTGACCGGATGGCCAGCCGGTTCGGTTCCAACGAACCTGAGGAATGCCCTCTGACCAGGGTGATGCTTCCTCGGGCAAGCGAAGAGCCAGCTCTGAGGCCGATTCCAACTAAAGGGCTATAAGGTCAGCTAGTTTGGGGCCAAAGTTCTTTCTCCAACCGCTGAGAAATAGCCAAAGCTATTCAGATTGTCCAGTCTCTTTCCCCAGTCCGTCCGAACTGGCACCATTGGGTAGCGCCGGTTCGGTCGGTTCCCTCGTTCAAGATTATGATTTTGAAGATTTTATGAACCAGGGAAGGGAGGGAGGGTACAAGGAGAGTGAGTGTGATTTTGACAGTCTGGATGTGCCCATTGAACCGGACATCTCTCCAGACAGACCTTCAGGAGTATCCTCCCAGGCTATCTGAGTCCCCTCTCATTTTTGTTTTACAGAAAGTTGCTGACACTCTGCAGCTCCCTGTTGAGGAAGCTGTTGATGATCAAGAAGAGCCTGATTTTGTGGAAATGATGGATATTCCAGAGTCTAGGAGACTGTCTATTCCCTTGCATAAATCTTTTAGAAACAGACAGTAAAAATTCTGAAAACTCCTCATTCTATCCTCCTGTGGATAAAAGGATGGACAAGAGGTATGCTTTATCAGGCTCTGATCGGGATTTCTATCTCAGCAGTGCAGCCATGTGGGGGTAGTGCAGGCTGCAGCCTGTGACAAGGCTAATATTCCTCTAGCCTCTCACCCTTCTGAAAAGGATTCCAGCAGGATGGATGCCATGGCAAAAAGCAGTACATGCAAACATCTTTGGGACTCAGACAGGCAAATTATATAGGCTACGCAGCTAGGTACCAGAAATCCAGGTGGGATACTGTCCTGGCCCTAGCAAAACAGGCCCCTGAACAGCTTGCCAGGAGCTGGAGCAGGTGGTTGCGGATGGTATTGAGGCATCCAAGGTGCAATTTCATGCTGCTGTAGACTCTAATGATGTTTCGTCTAGAGTTATGGCTACATCTGTGTCTCTTGCAGAATGGCCTGGCTCAGATGTACTGCCCTGTCACAGGATACCCAGTCTAAGGCTATGGATTTTCCTGTTGTGGGAAATTCTCTGTTTGGGGAGCAGACAGAGAATTATATGAAGAAAATGGATGAGTATAGGACCACCTGTAGGGTGCACAGGCCAAAGAAGGCAAGTCACTCCTCAAAGGCAGCATGTCAGGGGCAGGGGCAGGCTTTTTCATAGGCCATTTTACCAAGCCCAGGCCTCCTCTTCTGCTTATGCCCAGAGGGGGTTCTTTAGAGGAAGGGGCAGAAGGGGTTCTAGTAAGCCTGCTTTTACCCCTCAACCCAAAGCCCCTGCAAAACAGGCTCCCTGATGGTGTAGCCAGGGCCGATTCTCCACTACCAGTAGGGGGCAGGCTGGCTTACTTTGTCCAGGACTGGAAGTCTTTAATATCAGACAAGTGGGTCCTGGAGGTGGTAAGCCAGGGACTGGTTCTCAGCTTCAAAAAATTTCCGAAGAGGAGAGCCAGATCTTTTCCACCTGCAAACCCATCAGAGGCACTTGCCCTGGAAGCAGAAGTTTCTGCACTCCTGGCTCTCAGAGCCGTGGAAAGGGTTCTACTCATACACCAGGGCAAAGGGCTGTACTCCAGGTACTTCCTTACCCCAAAAAAGACAGGAGAATGGCAGCCCATTCTGGATCTCAGGTATCTAAACAAGCACCTTTAAAACCGAAGTTCAAAATGGTGACCCTGGGATTATTTACCCTCTCTAAGGCCAGGGGACTGGCTAGCCTCCCTGGACCTCAAGGATGCCTACTTCCATGTTCTCATCAGAAGCTCCCATCGAAAGTACCTCAGATTCGAACTGCCCTCAGGCCATTACCAGTTCAGAGCAATGCCCTTCGGCCTCTCCTCGGCTCCAAGGGTGTTCACAAAATGCCTGGCAGTAGCAGTTGCTCATTTAAGAAGGCAAAAGATTGCCATCTTCCCTTATCTGGATGACTGGCTCATTGTAGGCCAGTCTCCAGAACAGGTCAAACTTCATTTGCAAGTAACCCAGCAGCTGCTTACATCTCTAGGTTTCCTTCTCAATCTTCCAAAGTCAGTTCTGGAGCCTGTCCAGCTTCTCACCTTCATAGGCAGAACTGAACACAAAAACCAAGCCTCCTTCCTTCCTCTGGAGAGAGCAAGGACCCTGGTGTCTCTGGCCTCCTCTTCACCTACAGGTCTCTCGACCAGCAAAAGTATTCCCTACTCCCTGGGGCACATGGCTGCTTCTACAGCAGTAGTGCTGGGAGAGATTTCAGATGAGGGACATTCAGTTCCATTTGAGAGCCTTTTGGTCTCAAAGGACGGATCCCCTAACCAAATTGATTCCAGTGACTCGAACCCTGATCCAGGCCCTTCAGTGGTGGCAGGATCAGAACAATCTGAGACAGGGTTCCCTTCACCCCCCAGTCTCATTCCTTGACCCTTACTACAGATGCATCCCTCCTGGAGTGGGGAGCTCACATGGGCGACCTTTCCACCCAAGGGCTGTGGTCCCCTCAGGAATCCCTGCTCCACATCAATTTGCTGGAGCTCAGAGCAGTTTTTCTAGCGCTTCAGGTTTTCTCCACACTTGTAGAAAAGGCTTTGAGCACATACAACTCATAAGAGAAACACGTAGTATAAAAAGCTTTATTTTACAAAACTCCTAACATGTTTCGGACTGAGTGCGCACTCAGTTGGTTTGTAAACGTAGGTTTTCTCCACATCAGTCCAGAACAAGGTAGTTCAGGTCAGAACAGACAATACCACTACAATGTGGTACATCAACAAGCAAGGGGGCACTCGGTCTACGGCCTTGTGCACCGAAGCAATGAAGTTGTGGTCTCTGGCTTACTCTCTGAACGCCTGCCTTACAGCAGTTCACCTCCTAGGCAAGAACAATGTCCTAGCGGATGCTCTCAGCAGGATTTCCCAGGGCCATCACGAATGGGCACTGGATCCCCTGGTACTGGAGGTAATATTTGCCAGATGGGGCACTCCGCAAATAGATCTCTTTGCAGCCCCAGGCAATCACCAACTTCCCCTTTTTTGCTGCAGGCCCCCAGTGTTGGGCTCAGTCACTCTGGATGCCTTCCTTCTCAGTTGGGAAGGGAAGTTTCTCTATGCTTTCCCCCCTTCCCTCTTCTATTCAAAGTGCTAGTCAGAATCAGATCTCAATCCTGCAAGATGATCCTGATTGCTCCAGATTGGGCCAGGCAGCCCTGGTACCCACTCCTCATGTCCTTAGCAGTCCACCCTGCCCTATGCCTTCCCAGGAATCACAACCTGTTAACCTGTGCTCAGGGGAGAGTTTGGTATCTGAACTTCAAATCTCTCAATCTCAAGGCTTGGCTCTTGAAGAGTTAGAGTTTGCTGACCTACACCTTTCTCAAGGTGTATTGGATATCTTGAAGGCCTCTAGGAAGCCTTCCACCAGGGCTACCTATAATTCAAAATGGAAAAGATTTTCCATATGGTGTGCTGGTAAACATATTCCCCCAGAATCTGCTGGTGTGCCCACGATCCTGGATTATTTGGTGCATTTGAATTCCTTAGGGCAGAGACCAGCTACCCTAAAAGTGCACTTGGCAGCTGTGTCTGTCTTCTTGTCAGCAGGTAAGCCCTCTTCTTTATCAGCTCACCCTGTGTTCTCCAAGTTTTTTTTTTTTTTTTTTTTAAAGGGTTGCTTCACACAATCCCCATTCAGGGATCCTGCCCCTGCTTGGGATCTTAATATTTGCATCGCTCAGTTTATGCAACCCCCTTTTGAGCCATTGTCTTCAGCAGAGCTGAAGTACTTGACTTGGAAAACTGTGTTTCTGGTAGCCATCACCTCTGCCAGGCGCATAAGTGAGCTACAAGCCTCGTCACTGGAGCCTGATTTCATCTCCTTTCATAGAGATAAGGTAGTCCTCAGGACTAACAGGAAGTTTTTGCCTAAGGTGGTTTCAGACTTTCACCTTAATCAATCCATGTCTCTCCCTATGTACTTCACTGACCATTCCTCCTCTGGTGAGAGGAGATTGCACAGTTTAGATGTCAAAAGAGCCCTTAGTTACTATATAGAACGTACTACGGGTCACAGGTTCGAATCCTTCCAATTGTTCCTCACCTATGGTGAGGTTGATAAAGGGAAACCTGCCACTAAAAGATCCATTGCCAGGTGGATTGTCTCTTGTATCCAATTCTGTTACGAAAAACTGGGTAAGGTTCCTCCCTCAGGCCTGAGGGCTCACTCTACCAGAGGTACAGCTGCATCTCTGGCTGCTGCCAGGGACATTCCTCTGCTAGAGATATGTCAAGCAGCTACCTGGAAAACAGTTCACACTTTTACTAAGCATTACTCCTTGGATATACAGGCTAGGAGTGATGCTCGATTTGGCACAGCCGTGCTTCAGAGCCTATTTCCCAAGTAGGTTCTGTCCCTCCTCCATGGCGGTACTGCTCTTTAGTCTGCATATGTCATAATATAGCATTCATTCATGTTGTTTGAAGAAAAAATTACTCACCTTAGTAATATTGTTTCTTCTAATGGAGTCTTGCTATATTATGACCTCCCTAAGCCTGCCCCTCTCAGAACCTGTTTTGGGATGTGGGTGGGCAGTGCAATGTTGGCACTTCTTTGATGCCCACTTCATTTCACCCTCCTAGGGTGCTTAGGTGTTATGCTTAAGTTTCTTCTTGAGTCTTTGTTTTTGGGATCAAGATCGAAAAGGTGTTTTTGTAGTTAGTAGCCAGTGGCTAGTGTAGGTTTACGGCTTCCACACAGAACCTTAGTGAGTTTTTGCTCGTAAAGATCTGACAGTTTAAGTTTGAGCTTCAACAGACAGAGTGTTCAACCGAGCTCGCACTCAAGATTCCATGCCCTGCATGGAAGTTAACTCTTTCACCTCCGGAGCAGCTCTAACCTGGGGTTATACTGCATATGTCATAATATAGCAAGACTCCATTAGAAGAAACAACATTACTAAGGTGAGTAATTTTTTCTTCCTCATCTCCCAGCTGACCTTCAGATGACGGTCAAGCAGGTGCGGGATCAGAGAAGGGCGGTGGCAAAACAACAGCTCAAAACCTCATTGGTGATTCTTGTGCCCGATCAGTAGGAGGCCAGTGGTCATGGCTGCAGAGCTTGCTGCGGATCTCCACCTTCACGGCGGACACCAGCACAAGCTGGCAGATGTTCCCTTCCTGGGCACCGACTTGCTCGGGCCGGGGTGAAAGCCATCTCCAGAGGATTGAGAGTTCGATGCTGCCTTGGACTTGGTCACATCTGCCCTGAAGGACAAAGGCCGCCAGCAGCAGCGTAAGCCCTTTCGCCCTTCCGCTCCTGTGGCACGTCCAGCCCAGCAACATCAGCACCAGGGCCAGCAGGCTCATACTTGGCGCCTTAAGGCCAAGTCTGCTGCTTCCTCAAGTGGGAAGACTGGAGGCAAGGGTCCAGGAGGTCCCACAGCGGGCCCTTCCTCCAAGCCTGCCCAGTGACGGGTTGAGGGGTGTCGCCCCCAACCTCGTCACTCCTCCCCAGTTTCCCCCCATGGGAGGACCGCACTGCCACTTCTTTTCCGCCTGGTTCGCTATCACTCGCTGCAGGGGGATGCCTTCTCAAGGCTGTGGACCCCAGGCCTCTTCTACATCTTCCCTCCATTTCCCTTGATCCACAAGGTGCTTTTCAAGGCAAAGAAGGACAAGGAGCAGGTGATTCTGGTAGCCCCAGGCTGGCCCCGCCAGTTCTGGTATCCAGATCTCCTCAGCCTTAGCCCCAGGCTCCCGAGGCGGCTACCAGCCCGCCCAGACCTGATCTCAGTCGACAAGGGGAAGGTTCTCCATCCGGACCTTCAATCCCTGCACCTGACGGCCTGGTTCCTGAGCGGCTAGACTTCCAGGCCTTGGGTCTTTCAGACAAGGTCCTCAGCATCGTTGAGGCATCCCATAAGGAGTCTACCAGAAAATGCTATGCCTTTAAATGGAAGAGATTCTCCATTTGGTGCCAGGACAAGGGTTGGGCCCTTCCTCCTGTCCATTGGCTAGCATTTTGAACTACCTGTGGTCCCTTTCTCAGCTAGGGCCTTGGTCGACCGACCCTTAAGGTGCACCTGGCAGCCATCTCTGCTTACCGGGTGCGGGCCTGCAAACAGTCAGTGGAGCAGGAGAAGGTGGTTGTGTGCTTTTTCCAAGGCCTTGATCACATATCCCCTCTGGCGTGAGAACCTCTACCTCCGTGGGATCTACTGCTGGTATTGGCTAAGCTCATGGGCAAGCCATTCGAACCAATGCACAGGTGCGATATCTCCCACCTGTGGTGGAAGACCACCTTGGTGGCTATTACGTCAGCCAGAAGGATGGGAGAGCTCCAGGTGCTTTCCATCGAGTCTCCCTATCTGGTCTTCCACAGGGACAAGGTTGTCCTGAGCTCCCACCCGAAATTCCTTCCAAAGGTGGTGTTGGAGTTTCACCTTTACCAGGTATTGACTCTGCCGGTGTTCTACCCCTATCACACCTCGGAGGCCGAATATAGGCTCCATATTCTGGACCCTAGGGGCTCACTTATTATAAGGTGCGAATGGCTGAAGTTCGGGAGAGGTTCGCCAGCTGTTTGTCACCTACGCTGAAGCCACACCTAGCAGACCTGTAGCCAAGTGAATGATAAGCAGGTCGTCACCTCCTGCATAGATCTCTGCTATAGGTTGGCGGGCATGGGCCTCCCAAAGGGATAAGAGCTCATTCTACCGCCATACCGCTGCTTGTGTCTGCTTCTAGGGAGTTCCTATCCAGGAATGTGCAGGGCTGCTACCTGGAAGTCAGCACACACCTATTCCCTTTACCACATTGACCTTGAGTCACGCTGGGATGCTGGTCTTGGGACCTCGGTTCTCCAGTCCTTATTCCCTAAGTAGAGGGTGCGTGCCTTGCCTCCCTCCTCCCGGAGAACTGCTAAGAGTCTGCCAGACGGTGTGTATTGAAGAACACATCCACGTCCCTAGAAATACAGGTTACTGACCTGTAACAAGAGTTCTAGGAGTGGTATATGTTGTTCATCCACATGACCCATCCGACCTCCCCGGCTTCGACGCTAAACCCGGCTTCCAGCGGGCTAGATCTGGCATCATAAGGGGAGCCGAGGTTTTACCACCCGGTGGGTGGGAGGAGCCAGCTTGAAGACCTTCCCGCAAGATTTAAAGTGGCAAGAAACCTGACAGTGAGGATGAACAACATATACCACTCCTAGAACTCCTGTTACAGGTGAGTAACCTATATTTACTCACTTATAACTGTAGTTCTAGAACAAGCTGTATGGTGCACATCCACACAACCCGTATGACCTCCCCGATAAGTGGTACATGGATCCCTGCTTTCTACGTGCAAGATCTGCTGTCACAGGGCAGAGCTGAAGAATATACCACCTGGGCGGGTGGGAAGAACTTAGCTTGAAGATGTCCTGCGAATCTAAAAGGAAGGCTGGAAGACTGCCGGAGCTTGGATGTGCTCCATATACTACTCCTAGAACTACGGTTACAGGTGAGTAACCCTCATTTTAACAGTGTGTTGGTGCATGCAGCAGATGTCAGCCAGTGACCTGTATAACACATGCTTCTGTGTCCCGGAGGGTGGACCATAGCACTGGTGGATACCGTTGTTGCCAGGCCATGCATTCTTCATTGCTAGAGGAATAGAAGTTATGCTTGCTTCGCGAGAGTGGTTCTGTGTGAGCGGTGATCGTGGAATAGCGATCTATGCATTACGGCAGTGTATCGCCGAAATGAATTTCAGTGATGCACACCCACGGTGAGGAGAAAGAGGGCCGAGACCTACTTTTCTTTTTTAATGTGGGGATTGCATCCCCATTCCCCTACTAATGGACTCTCAAGGGAGAACTTGCAAAATGAAAGCACCACTGCAGAAAAAAAAAATGCACCATGCTGGACACCGAACCTGCACCTCCCAACTAACCACCCTCCACACCATGATAGCGGGCGGTTCAGCAGCTGCCCTGCCACACCCGCTCACAAAGCATCCCTCCTGTTTCCCTCATCCACGCATTTATGCACACACATCCTCGCCTTAAGTTGCACAGTGCGTCGCTCTGCCAGGTAGCCCTGAACACCGCGCTGTAATCGTAGTCACTGCTTTTTGTAGGCGCCCAATTGCGTCACCTTGTTCACGGGTTATCTCCCGCACGTAGTTTCCAACGAACGGAGAAGTCTCGTTGCTGCGGGTCAGTAGCCCTGATGGCATCCATGGATAAAGACGCAAAGGGAAAGGCTTCTAGTCTGTCTTGGCAGTGGTCCAAGCTGGACCTACTACAGGAGAACCTGTTGTGGACTGACCAGTGTTCTGTAAAATATATTTCACCCTAAGACCTTCAGAGAGAGCCTTCCCTACCAAAATAAGCATTACAAGCACCATCACCTTCGGTCATGGGAGGGGAAGTGTTTCAACCCCAGGAATCCCTCAGTTAATGTTTACACTTTAAGCATCTGTCTCCCTAGTGACAGATGCCCCCGGAGATGGAACCTCTTCTAATTCTGGAATTTCGAATACTGGTTTCAAACTCTGTAGCTCCACCATGGCAGTTAACCAGATTTGTTTCTCTGCTTTGATGTTAACCAGTCCGATTTGTTTCTCTGCTTGGAGAAAAGTTGTTAAATTGTTCATTTAGTTAATTGATTACTCTGCATTAGGGAGTTAATTGGGCACTCGGTTCCCATTTTGATTCCCTGAAACCAAAGTCCACCTACTGAGCTACCATTTTATTTTGTATACTTTTATATACATTTTGCACACTAACCTATTTATTTCCTAGCGGTTTTGTTTTTCTCTGATTTACAGAACAGAAAAGGGAGACTTCACTTTCCTTTTTTACCTGAGCCCGTTCACCTTAATAAATCGATTCCTATTACCCTCAAAAACTTGCCAAATGTCAGATCACAGTTTTCTGGAAGATACTTTTGTTTTTTTACTGCTGGTCTCTAATATTGTGTGTTTTGGGAATTGTATTCGTTTTTTTACTGGGATCTCTGTATTTTTCGCATGTAGGAGAGACCTGGGGGATCCAAAGGCTCAGCAAATTGTTTAAATTGTTTCCAGCTCCTGGCAAGAGAGACTGCCACAGACTTTGTTTAAAGTGCCTGGGCCCAGACCACGACTTTACAAATCGTGAGTCCTGTCTTTTTTTGGGGGTCCTAAAATCTTAATGAAAAGAGTAAAAAAAGATTTTAAAATTGTGGCTTCTCAGTCTGCTTTGTCACCAAAAAAAATAATAAAAGGGCTCTGAAGGATTTCCCAATGATAAAGGAATGCATGCATCAGAAGGCTCCTGTACAATAGCAGCAACTTAAATAAAATGTGACAAGAAAACAGATAAAGCTGCTAAGTCATGGTGAAGATGGATCAGGTATGAGGGGTCAAAGAAGGAACCCTGAATTCAGTGATGGCAAAAATAAAAGCGCTTCAGAGCAGACACTGGAAATGGTGCCTGGTAAAAAGGAAGTTAAAAAGGAAAACTGTCTTTGCTACTCCACCTGAACGGAGGAAGAAGCAGACAGATGACATAGAAAAAGTGCCCTCATCTGAGGCCGTATCAAATTTGTGGCAATTTTTCCTGGCTACCCACGCCATGGGAAATTTTATTTTGTTTATTTTGTTAATTTTAGTCATTGGTAACTGGGTAAGGCCCACTTGCCACAAGTGCCTCTTTTCAGGGGTGACCTGGGAGTACTGGGTGGTTAAGTGACTTGCTCGGAGTCACACAGTATGCAAGTGGAGGTTGTGAGACTCAAACCAAGGTCTGGTCTGCTGGATGTACCTAGCTTGTTCACAGCTCATTACTCTAACCTCTAGGCTATACTGCCAGCCCTTTTAATAATTTTAATAATGTGACTACCACCCTGCTCCAAGCTCAGGCTCCAAACTTTCTCCCTGTGGGAGGAGGAGGAGGAAAAGAATACTATCTATAGGAGGAGGAAGGTGACCCAATGGAATCAGAGGGTACACCTGAGTGAGACTTCAGCTCTCCTCCAAGGCATTATGAAGACTGTCCTTCAGTTTCCTCATTTGTCAGACAAACTCTCAATACCCTCAGTCCTCAGCATTCCTCCTCAAGAGACTGAGGAAGATGCTGAATTTATGGATATTATGTGGACGACACCTACAAGGAGGTAGCTAGTACCCACATTAATTACTTCAGAAGGCCATTTCCAAAATCTTGTCTGCAACTACTTCAACTACAGGCATTGAGAGAACAATTGAAAGACAATATCAGGTGGACAGATGGAGGGTGGGAAAGATTGTTAGAAAAACTGAAAGAAGCTGTCAGGTGGACAGATTGTGGGGTGGGGTGGAATACCTACCTACTTATATGCTCACCTGATCTTCAAGGTGTGGTCCAGGCTGCTGCTTGCAGGAGAGCAGAAGTCCGTCTTTCCACATAACCCACTGAAAAGGACATCAAACAATTGGATGCTTTGGCCAGAAAAGGTTGCACCTCAGCTTCCCTGCTCATTAGGCTGGCAGCTTTTTCAGCACATATAAGCACAGTACCAGAAGGCGCTACACAATACAGTTCTGGCACTTGCCGATAAAGCAGATGGTGAGCTGGCATAGGACTTCATTGCCATGGCACAGGGCTTAATTGCCACAACAAGATCAGTGCTATGTGCCACTAAATACCATTTCCACACTGATATGGACACTAATTTATTTATTTATTAGCTTTTGGTAACCGGGTAAGTGCGCTTAGGCAACAGACCTGCCTGTTTTCAGGCACGACCGGGAGACACAGGACATTGGTTACAACATGCAGAAATGCACAGACATAATATAGGTGTACAGGAGCAAAACAAGATATACATTGGGTAGCACAGTAATAGTTACATAAGGGTACATTTTAGGCATAGATCATAGTAAGGATGTAAAATAAAGCAATTAGGATAACCATAAGACAACTGAGGACAGTAAAGACATCAAGGTTCATAGCCACCTAGACAAGCATATTGCATGGGAGAACATTAATGTAGTACTCAGGGTCAGACCCGACAACCTGCAGTGGGACAAAGCAAATTAAGAGCATTTGCATTGGCCAGAGGCTAGAAAAGGTGGGTGAACAGCGAGTTTTGAATTCTCGATGGGAGGCTGAAGTTTTCACGATAAGGGGAGTGAGTTCCAGAATTTGGGAGCAAATGGGCAAATGCCTGTTCACCCATTTTGTCATGCAAGGTCTAGTGGAGAGCATGGGGAAAGAGGAAGACCTGAGGTGCGGGTGTGAGGCAGGAGTCAGGAGGTTGGCAAGATAGACAGGGCAGGGAGGTCTAGACAGGGAGTCAATAAAGCAGCCCAGGGAGTAGGCTCGAATATCCTTAGGTGACAGCCAATTTAAGCCAGCGTAAAAGACAATGATGGGTAAGATGTGGGGAAGTTAAGGCGAATCTACAGATGTTGTTGTAGACAGTGTCCCATTTGTGGAGTGTAGCAGAGTTTGCAGCAAAGAGGAAGGGCAGAGCATATTGGAGCTGGGGTAAGAGAATACCTCTCGCAACAGAAAGTCTAGCGGAAGGTGAGGGAGTGGCGCACACGATAAGCTCCGCCAATTTTAGCACTGATGGCACGGCACACCATATTGACATGTTGAGACAGGTCAAGTGTGGGATCAAAGTGACCCCAAGGTACTTGAAGGACTCAGTGTTTAAGATGAGGGAGCCATCAAGGCATTGAACCCGAGCCTGTTCGCAGGGGCAGACAGTTTCTTAGAGGATCCGAATAGTATAGCACAGGTTTTTCTAGATTCAGGACTTGGTGGTTGCTAGAGAGCCAGGTCTGCAGGAATTTTAAGTCATTAGTGAGAGTGGAGTTGATGGCAGCAACCGATTTTGACCCAGAGTAGAGAACAAGGTCATCTGCATACATAAGAGTGCAGCTATGCCGGGACATGGTGGGAATATCATTTAGGAAGAGGGAGAAGAGTAGAGGTCCAAGAGTGGATCCGTGGGGAACTCCACGGGAGATGTTTAGGGGGGAAGAAAGGGCCTTGTGTATTGCTACTGCCTGAGTCCGATTGTCAAGATAGCTATGGAACCAGGAGACGGCTTGGTCAGATGCTCCAATAGATTAGAGTTTCTTTAGCATGAGAGGATGGTGTGCCATGTCGAAGGCTTTAGACAGGTCGATAAAGATGGCTCCCAGTGAGTAGGCCACGGTCCATATTATTTCTGATGTCATTTGTAAGTTGTGTAAGTGCAGAGGTGGTACTGTGACTGGGCGGAAACCATGTTGGCACAGGGTTTGAAGATTAAACATGTCAAGGTGAGCAGCAAGCTGGCGGTGGACTATTTTTCAAGCAGCTTACTGAGGTGGCACTCTGCTGGCACTGCTGCTGGGCTTGTAGCCTATACAGTGTTCTTAGGATGCTTTTGTGGTTAAGGATAACCATCCTTTCCCAGGACACTCAGACCAAAACCATAGATTTCTTCTTTGAGGGAAACTATTTGGTGACAAAACAGAGGCATACAGTATATTAAAAAAGTGGATGAATACAGGACCACCTTAACAAGTAATGGTGAGAAAAACGAGCATTTGTCAATGCTGGATGTGTCCTTGCATAATGTATGTAGCAGGGGTGTATTATGTTAGTTGACGTAAAAGGAGAGAAGGAATAACAGTATTGGTAAATGTCAGGATTTACTTAAAAGACGGCTCATTGATTGCGGCTAGCCACCATTCAGTGCTGCTCAGTCTACCTCACAGATGGGAAAGAACGCCGCCCAGCAATTAGTCGACTAAGCAGGCAGGAGCCAAGCACAGACATCACCAGACACAACTGACATCCTCCCAGTCCCACACACAGCCCATCTCAGTCCTGCACTACAGTATGACCAATGTGGACTAATCTGAACATTCTGTATGAAACAAGGAGCGAGTGCTTAAATGAAAAGGGATTGGTTCAGTCCTCCAGCGTCTATCCCGAACAAAAGGGCCCTTAGCGGCGACTAAGGACTGACACCGCATTTAATAAAATTATAATTGTTTTTCTTTACAGTCATGGTGGTGCGATTTTTTTGCTATTCCAGGCTTTTTTTTTTTCTTTACAGATCGAATTTTAATTTGCCAGTTGAGAAGGGGGCACTGTAAGTTATGGCTGAAGATCTTCCTGGACTGAAAGTCTCCACCATTCATTAACACTAATGGGACTACGCTAGAGGCACTAGGACCCTGCAGGAGCAAAAAATCTTCAGGAGGGCCGGCACCGGGATAGGACCTCGCATATGTGGTGCTGCGAGACTAGGTCGCGCCGTAAAGGCCATCTCAGCATCGGCCCTGCAACTGCCTCAGTTCCTTTTTTCTCCACCATTGAGTGTGCTTAGGTGACCACATCGCTCGCCTGCCAGGAGTCAGGTCTTCGTCTATACAACAGCAGCTATAGCCATTCAGTATTCGATTAATTTACTACTTTTCTTTTTTTTTCAAAAAGAGCAAGAAATTTTCAGCTTGCCATCAACAGAGTCTACCTTAGGCGGTGACAGTAGGGAGACTTCATTTGAAAACTGTTACGGCAGTGGGGCTGTGTCCAGTCCGCCCTTATGTGGTGGTGGGGGTGTTCCACCACTGGCAGTCTGGTGCTCTGCAGGGTGGACAGTCTGCCCGAAGCACAAAAGTAGTGGGACGGTCCTGACCTTGACTGGTGACCCTGCTCGCTCTACCTCGAGCTTTTCTTCCTCCTGTCGGTGGAAGAAGAAATGGTACTGCTCCAAGGTCGCTGTCTGGTATGTCTGTGCGGGATCATCCGGTGGTGGAGAGCAGTAGGCCTGATCTGACTGCGGTGGGGTTCCCTGTGACTCCGTTCTTAATGGCCACGATCTTCAACACTGGATCCAGTCTCTGTCCTCAGTGGTGCTCCAGTGAGCAGCTTCATCACTGGGCTGCTTTTTTAGAGCAGTGGGTATGGCGTCTGCCCGGTTGACCTGGCCAGTGGACCCAGTTCCGGGGCCTTGGAGCCACTGTGACGCAGCTGGGTCAGTCGCAGTGCCTTCTCTGGTGCCAGCGCCATTGATGCCGACCCCATGTGCCTACCCCCTCACCTTTTTCCCCTGCAGAGGCTGGTACAGGTACTCTTTTCCTTCTCCCCCCTTTTCTTCAGGTCTAGGGCCAGCAGCGGCACTGGCGACACGTGTGGTGCCTGCTCCGTGGATGGCGCTTCATTCCTCAGTGCCAATCTGGATGGCAGCATCTCCCATGATTCCTGGCCTAGACCTGCCTTTTTGGAGGTTCTTCTGGGGTAGAAGTGGATCTTTGAGTCTTACCCTGTCCTGCTTTTGTCGAAGATGTAACAGCTGACTCATTTTCTGGGCTGGAATGCAAGCCTGTATCAGTGGAGTCTGTGATGGAAGATCTTCCTTTCAAACAACATGAAGTCTTGCTATATTATGACATATGCAGTATAACCCCAGATTAGAACTGCTCCGGAGGTGAAAGAGTTAACTTCCATGCAGAGCATGGAATCTTGAGCGCGAGCTCGGTTGAACAGTCTGTCTGTTGAAGCTCAAACTTAAACTGTCAGATTCTTTACTCCTACTCACTGAACAGTCGTCAGGAGATTCCTCCTGCTGCTCTATTTGTTTGTCGGTTTTAAAGTGTAATTCTCAGTTTATTTACGAAATTTAACACATAATCGTCGGTTCAAGCTCTGTCTGTGGTATTGTAAGTAATAGATAGGCTTATTTATTATTTTTTCTTCTGTGTGGAACTTGTAAACGTCTTTTTCGGTTCGGTTTGAACCGATCAGAGGGGTTTAAAAATTACTTTCTAGCCCTTTTAGAGTGCGATTCCCGGTTCTTACCGGTTCTAAAAATAACGGATTTTATTACGTTTTTTTCCACGACCCGTGACACGGTTGGGAACTGATAAGAGAGTCTTGCTTGGTGGATTGCCATTAACGGGCAAGTTTTGATTAGGCTGGCACTATGTCTGAGAAACCCAAAAGAAAAACCTGACCCACTGGGTTTCAGCACTGTGGCCTCTGTGGGGAAGCCTTTGCCAAGGCTGACCCACACACCATTTGTGTATGTTGTCTGGGGTTTGACCACCTCAATGCAGACTGCCAGTTTTGTAAGAATTTTCCTGCTGCCACCGTGGAAAAAAGAGTAGGTAGGCTCAGGGAAAGGGAGGCCAAAAAGTCCGCTGACACGGATGGCCAGCCCGGTTCGGTTCCAACCGAACCTGAGGGAGTGCCCTCTGACCAGGGCGATGCTTCCTTGGGCAAACGAAGAGCCAGCTCTGAGGAGCCAGTTCCAACTAAAAGGGCTATAAGGTCAGCTAGTTTGGGGCCAAAAGTTCTTTCTCCAACCGCTGAGGAAATAGCCAAAGCTATCCAAATTGTCCAGTCTCTTTCCCCAGCTCCATCCGAACCGGCACCATTGGGCAAGCGCCCGGTTTGGTCGGTTCCCTCGGTTCAAGATTATGATTTTGAAGATTTTTATGAACCAGGGGAAGGGGAGGAGGAGTACGAGGAGAGTGAGTGTGATTTTGACAGTCTGGATGTGCCCTTTGAACCGGACATCTCTCCAGACAGACCTTCAGGAGTATCCCCTCCCAGGCTATCTGAGTCCCCTTCTCATTTTTTGTTTTACAAGAAAGTTGCTTACACTCTGCAACTCCCTGTTGAGGAAGCTGTTGATGATCAAGAAGAGCCTGATTTTGTGGAAATGATGGATATTCCAGAGTCTAGGAGACTGTCTATTCCCTTGCATAAATCTTTTAGGAAACAGTAAAAATTCTGAAAACTCCTCATTCTATCCTCCCTGTGGATAAAAGGATGGACAAGAGGTATGCTTTATCAGGCTCTGATACAGAGTTCCTATCTCAGCAGTGCAGCCATGTGGGGGTAGTGCAGGCTACAGCCTGTGACAAGGCTAATATTCCTCTAGCCTCTCACCCTCCTGAAAAGGATTCCAGGCGGATGGATGCCATGGCAAAAAGCAGTACATGGCAGCATCTTTGGGCCTCAGACAGGCAAATTATATGGCTTACGCAGCTAGGTACCAGAAATCCAGGTGGGATACTGTCCTGGCCCTAGCAAAACAGGCCCTGAACAGCTTGCCAGGAGCTGGAGCAGGTGGCTGCGGATGGTATTGAGGCATCCAAGGTGCAATTTCATGCTGCTGTAGACTCTAATGATGTTTCATCTAGAGTTATGGCTACATCTGTGTCTCTTGCAGAATGGCCTGGCTCAGATGTACTGCCCTGTCACAGGATACCCAGTCTAAGGCTATGGATTTTCCTGTTGTGGGAAATTCTCTGGGGAGCAGACAGAGAATTATATGAAGAAAATGGATGTGTATAGGACCACCTATAGGAGTGCACAGGCCAAAGAAAGGCAAGTCACTCCTCAAAGGCAGCATGTCAGGGGCAGGGGCAGGCCTTTTCATAGGCTGTCTTACCAAGCCCAGGCCTCCTCTTCTGCTTATGCCCAGAGGGGGTTCTTTAGAGGAAGGGGCAGAAGGGGCTCTAGTAAGCCTGCTTCTACCCCTTAACCCAAAGCCCCTGCAAAACAGGCTCCCTGATGGGTAGTCAGGGCTGATTCTCCACTACTGGTAGGGGGCTGGCTGGCTTACTTTGTCCAGGACTGGAAGTCTTTAATATCAGACAAGTGGGTCCTGGAAGTAGTAAGCCAGGGACTGGTTCTCAGGCTTCAAAAAATTTCCGAAGATGAGAGCCAGATCTTTTCCACCTGCAAACCCATCAGAGGCACTTGCCCTGGAAGCAGAAGTTTCTGCCCTCCTGGCTCTCAGAGCCGTGGAAAGGTTCTACTCATACACCAGGGCAAAGGGTTGTACTCCAGGTACTTCCTTACCCCAAAAAAGACAGGAGAATGGTGGCCCATTCTGGATCTCAGGTATCTAAACAAGCACCTTTTAAAACCAAAGTTCAAAATGGTGACCCTGGGGATTATTTTACCCTCTCTAAGGCCAGGGGACTGACTAGCGTCCCTGGACCTCAAGGATGCCTACTTCCATGTTCTCATCAGAAGCTCCCATCGAAAGTATCTCAGATTTGAACTGCCCTCAGGCCATTACCAGTTCAGAGCAATGCCCTTCGACCTCTCCTCGGCTCCAAGGGTGTTCACAAAATGCCTGGCAGTAGCAGTTGCTCATTTAAGAAGGCAAAAGATTGCCATCTTTCCTTATCTGGACGACTGGCTCATTGTAGGCCAGTCTCCAGAACAGGTCAGACTTCATTTACAAGTAACCCAGCACCTGCTTACATCTCCAAGTTTCCTTCTCAATCTTCCAAAGTCAGTTCTGGAGCCTGTCCAGCTTCTCACCTTTATAGGTGCAGAACTGAACACAAAAGAAGCCAGAGCCTTCCTTCCTCTGGAGAGCAAGGACCCTGGTGTCTCTGGCCTCCTCTTCACCCTGCAGGTCTCTTGACCAGCAAGGCATTTTCTACAGCTCCTGGGGCACATGGCTGCTTCTACAGCAGTAGTGCAGGGAGCGAGATTTCAGATGAGGGACATTCAGTTCCATTTGAGAGCCTTTTGGTCTCAAAGGATGGCTCCCCTAACCAAATTGATTCCAGTGACTCGAACCCTGATCCAGGCCCTCCACTGGTGGCAGGATCAGAACAATTTGAGACAGGGGGTTCCCTTCACTCTCCAGTCTCATTCCTTGACCCTTACTACAGATGCATCCCTCTTGGGGTGGAGAGCTCACATGGGCGACCTTTCCACCCAAGAGCTGTGGTCCCCTCAGGAATCTCTGCTCCACATCAATTTGCTGGAGCTCAGAGCAGTTTTTCTAGCACTTCAGGTTTTCTCCACAGCTGTCCAGAACAAGGTAGTTCAGGTCAGAACAGACAATACCACTACAATGTGGTACATCAACAAGCAAGGGGGCACTCGGTCTATGGCCTTGTGCACCGAAGCAATGAAGTTGTGGTCTCTGGCATATTCTCTGAACGCCTCCCTTACGGCAGTTCACCTCCCAGGCAAGGACAATGTCCTAGCAGATGCTCTCAGCAGGATTTCCCAGGGCCATCACAAATGGGCACTGGATCCCCTAGTACTGGAGGTAATATTTGCCAGATGGGGCACTCATAAATAGATCTCTTTGCAGCCCCAGACAATCACCAACTTCCTCTTTTTGTTGCAGGCCCCAGTGTTGGGCTCAGTCCTCTGGATGCCTTCCTTCTCAGTTGGGAAGGGAAGTTTCTCTATGCTTTTCCCCACTTCCCCGTTCTTTTCAAAGTGCTAGTCAGAATCAGATCTCAGTCCTGCAAGATGATCCTGATCGCTCCAGATTGGGCCAGGCAGCCCTGGTACCCACTCCTCATGTCCTTAGCAGTCTACTCTCCCCTATGCCTTCCCAGGAATCACAACCTGTTAACCTGTGCCCAGGGGAGAGTTGGTATCCGAACCTCAAATCTCTCAATCTCAAGGCTTGGCTCTTGAAGAGTTAGAGTTTGCTGACCTACACCTTTCTCAAGGTGTATTGGATATCTTGAAGCCTCTAGGAAGCTTTCCACCAGGGCTACCTATAATTCAAAATGAAAGAGATTTTCCATATGGTGTGCTGGTAAACATATTTCCCCAGAATCTGTTGGTGTGCCCACGATCCTGGATTATTTGGTGCATTTGAATTCCTTGGGGCTGAGGCCAGCTACCCTAAAAGTGCACTTGGCAGCTGTGTCTGTCTTCTTGTCAGCAGGTAAGCCCTCTTCTTTATCAGCTCACCCTGTGTTCTCCAAGTTTTTTAAAGGGTTGCTTCACACCAATCCACCGTTCAGGGATCCTGCCCCTGCTTGGGATCTTAATATTTGCATCGCTCAGCTTACGCAACCCCCTTTTGAGCCATTGTCTTCAGCAGAGCTGAAGTACTTGACTTGGAAAACTGTGTTTCTGGTAGCCATCACCTCTGCCAGGCGCATAAGTGAGCTACAAGCCTTGTCAGTGGAGCCTGATTTCATCTCCTTTCATAGAGATAAGGTAGTCCTCAGGACTAACAGGAAGTTTTTGCCTAAGGTGGTTTCAGACTTTCACCTTAATCAATCCATGTCTCTTCCTGTGTACTTCACTGACCATTCCTCCTCTGGTGAGAGGAGATTGCACAGTTTAGATGTCAAAAGAGCCCTTAGTTACTATATAGAACGTACCAAGGGTCACAGGTTCGAATCCCTCCAATTGTTCCTCACTTATGGTGAGGTTGGTAAAGGGAAACCTGCCACTAAAAGATCCATTGCCAGGTGGATTGTCTCTTGTATCCAATTCTGTTACGAAAAACTGGGTAAGGTTCCTCCTCAGGCCTGAGGGCTCACTCTACCAGAGGTACAGCTACGCCTCTGGCTGCTGCCAGGACATTCCTGTCCTAGAGATATGTCAAGCAGCTACCTGGAAAACAGTTCACACTTTTACTAAGCATTACTCCTTGGATATCTAGGCTAGGAGTGATGCTCGATTTGGCACAGCTGTGCTTCAGAGCCTATTTCCCAAGTAGGTTCTGTCCCTCCTCCATGGAGGTACTGCTGTGTAGTCTGCATATGTCATAATATAGCAAGACTTCATGTTGTTTGAAGAAAAAATTACTCACCTTAGTAGTGTTGTTTCTTCTAATGGAGTCTTGCTATATTATGACCCCCAGCCTGCCCCTCTCAGAACCTGTTTTTGGGATGTGGGTGGGCAGTGCAATGCTGGCACTTCTTTGATGCCCACTTTATTTCACCCTTCTAGGGTGCTTAGGTGTTATGCTTAAGTTTCTTCTTGAATCCCCCAACTTGAGTCTTTGTTTTGGGATCCAAGATCAAAAGGTGTTTTTGTAGTTAGTAGCCAACGGCTGAGTGTAGGTTTATGGCTTCCACACAGAACCTTAGTGAGTTTTTGCTCGTAAAGATCTGACAGTTTGAGCTTCAACAGACAGAGTGTTCAACCGAGTCAGCTCAAGATTCCATGCTCTGCATGGAAGTTAACTCTTTCACCTCCGGAGCAGTTCTAAGTTGGGGTTATACTGCATATGTCATAATATAGCAAGACTCCATTAGAAGAAACAACATTACTAAGGTGAGTAATTTTTCTTCCAGTCTTTCCTCAGGGATAAGGGGTCCACCATAGCATTTCAGACTTCATCTGTGGACCAAAGCAGACTTCTACATCTTGAGTTCCTACATTCCTCAGTACGGGTACACCCTGTGGAACACACTTAAATCAGTGGTCGAGAGCCTACCAGAATTGTAACATTCCATTACCAGAGGCAGATAGTCCAATAATCAGCTAAAGCTTATATGGATGACTACAACACTGCCTCTAGGAGAGGTACCGCTGGCATTTGTAGAAGGAGCCTCTCTGGCCCAGAACATACATTTCTCACCCGTTGCTCAGCAGGTGATTAACGTCCCCTTGACTATGCTTATCTGTCCGGCCCTCAGATTGAGCTCTGGAAGAGCTCATTACATCAGGGCTGCTTTTAAACAACCAGGCCAACTCTGATGCCCCTCAGAGGATGGGCACCGTTGACATTTAGTAACATGCAGACTTTCAAGGTAGAGGCCGAGAAGCCTTTATCAGGAACAACTCCTCAGCTCAGAAGAAAACGCAGAGAGAGCACAGGGCCTGTAAGCGCCCTGTACCAACCTCTGAGAAACTGCCCAGGTCACACCTCAGCTGGTTGAGGTGGACGCCTCATGTAGGGGTGTCTGACTTGGGTTTACAACCAGTGTAAGTCTATTACAGCAGACGATGAGTCATCAGGATTTTCCAAGAGGGATACTCTTCCAATTTCACAGAGATTTCCCAGACCTTCCACCTAGACGACAGCTCAATTTGTCTGCCTCTCCGTCAGACCTTCTTACTTCTGAGATACAGGGTCTCTGCAGGTACAGGGCAGTAGAAGTTGTTCCATGACAGAATGGAACACAGGTTCCTATTTCCATTGCTTTTGGTTCCAAGATAACAAGCAGCATGCATCCGGTTCTTGACCGTAGAAGGTTAAACAAGTACCTGTTCAGGGATGAGTTCACTAAAACCGCAGCATTCAAGTCTTCACTACCTGGATGATTGGCTCCTGGCCAACCCTTCTGGGCAGGAGACACAGGAAGCAGTCTCCACAGCTTCTCAGTTGCTTACTTCTTTGGGGGGTTCTGATTCAGGAAGGTGTCAGATTCACCTTCCCAGCTTCTCTTCATAGAGCCCTCCTGGATACCTCTAGGGCAAGGGTTTTCCTTCCAGAGGGACGGAGGAATGACATTTTCAGATGGCTCATTACATCATGGAAAACGACTCTGTTCGGTTCCCTTTCGATGCAGTGGATGCTGGGACGCATGGCATTGTCTGCAGCAAGCAGTGGTCACCGACTGTGCACCCGCAATCCTCCAAATAAAGTAACAGAGCCTCAGACAAAATCGCTTGCATGGTAGATGCAATTAGGCAAGCTTCTGCAAGGTCTACCCATTGTCCCTCTGAAATTTCAGATCACCATCACCACGGTTGATCTCCTGACCGGTTGGGGAGCTCACTGTCAAGACCTCCACACTCGCGTGTGGAGTCAGGAGGAGCCTCATCTTTTCATAAATATCCTAGAGATGAGAGCTGTCTTATAAGCTATCTGAGTTTCGATAAGTGGGGCAGTCCGAACCTGGTCCTTTTTGCATCCCCTCTCAATGCAAAACTGACTCTGTCCTGCTTCAGAAATCCAGAACCTGGTGTTTTCTGTCAGGATGCATTCAGACTGCAGTGGACAAGGCACTTCCTGTACGCTTTTCTCCTCTTCCCTTAGTTCAGAGGTTGCTGCTCAAGTTGGAGGCACGGGGGCAGGATGATTCCCATTGCACCATACTGACCTCGACAGATAAGATTTCAATTGATTAGCAGACTGTCCATACAGAAGTTTCTCCCGAGGCAGCTTCCTCTACAAGTGGACCATCTGACACAGGGACATTTGGTCCATCCCAGCCTGCGCGCCTTTCATCTCCATGCCAAGCTCCTGAGGAGACAGAAGTAGGCAAGTTTTAGGTTTCCCAAACGATTGCAGAAAATCTTCTTAACTGGGCATAGGCCTTCCACCAGGAAGGCTTACACGGCTAAGTGGAAATGCTTCTTCATCTGGTGTGCAAAGTCCCATCTGGACAGTTGCCCACCAAGCAAGGTGTTGGAGTGCCTCTTGGACCTGTCGAACGCAGGTCTGCAATACTCGGCAGTGAAGGTACACCTCTGCGTGTTTCGGTCTGTCTTGAGCCAGTACAGAACATGTCACTGGCTCAGTTACTGTTAGTCAAGAGATTCCTAAAGGTATCCTACACACTAACCCCGGTCAGTAAACTGGTGACCGCTTGGGATGTTAACCTGGTGCTAGATTGCTCACCGTAACCCTTTGTGCCGCTAGCTACCTGTAAATTGACATTTCTAACTTGGAAGACAGCCTTCTTAGTGGCTGTCACTTTTACTTGCGGGGTCCCCGAAATACATGCTTCGGTCACAGACTCCCTTACACTGTCTTTCACGAGGACAGGATGGTACTCTGCACTCGCCCTAAGTTCCTACCCAGAGTGCTTCTAACCCCAGGAATTCACTATTATTACTCTTGCAGTGCTCCGTTAAATCAGCACTGCCCCAGAAAGAATAGAATGCTATGCAGATCATGGAATGTTTAGCTCGTGCATCTATTTTCACACTGCCCAGTGTCAACTGCCTATATTCTACCTCAGATTTCTTCTCTCTGCTGCAAAGTTCAAATGCCCCGGAGATCTATCTCAATCAAGACAGATTCCTGTAGTGCACAGAGCAAAAAACGTAAGTATTTGTTTTATTTTTCATTACTGTCTAGTACCATTGTTCTTTAGTGTTTTATACCTCATTAGCTTTAAATTTAAACTTGTTTATCAGTTCTTCGTGGTTCCTTTGAACCAACTGGCAACCGACATTCTTTTTTATTTAATCGGAACCTTTAAGAGGTTCCAGTTATTTTGTTCTTTAATTTTATTTCATTTTAACGCTTTTGAACCGAGGTTTGTTGGTTTTCCTCTAGTTTTTTTTTGTTCTAGTCAATCAGAACCGATAGATCTAACTTGAGAGGAAGCTCTTGCAGCAGGTAACACATGTGTAGGACTGATGACACCTGGCTGCAGTCTTGGCATTTCTTTTCTTTAGTAGTACTGATGTGGGACTGCCTACCCAGCGTCAAGTAGTATAAAGGGCGAGGTAGTCTCCACGTTGGGCGTGTCTTTCCGCTTGTGGCAACTCGGCTATCGGCCCTCGGCCAGCCTACTGGTTCCTCAACTCTAGAACAGTTCCTTAATAGTTTTCTATGGCACTGTAACAAGTGCTCTTATGGCCCAGACAACGACACTGATGCCTGTACCCATTGCCAGGCTTTCAATAGTCAGACCAGGATCCGAAGACAGAAGTCGCTCCAGGCCCGTCTAGCGCAGCAGCAACTGGCCCAGATGTAGCAGGACACATCCTCTGGGAGGAAGTCATGCTCCCCTACTCCTTTTAAAGGGAAGGAGAAGCACCGCTGTCAGGATCGAGACCGCTCGCCTTCCAGGCCCATGTCTTCCAGCTTTGCTGGTTGTTCTGGCTTACCTCCCTCAAGCCTCTCGCCTCACTTCACAAGGCGCCCACCTTACGACCCATCAGGATCCGGGCTTGACTCCGGTTCCATGGCGGCGGCTAAGCCACGGATGCTGGTGCATCCGCCAAGAAACCCGTCAGTTCGGGCTCCTCTGGCCATAAGAGGCACTCTGACTCTAGCTCTGTGCCCTCCTCGGTAAGCAATCCTCCCACTCAGCTTCAGTCGACCACCGGGAGGCTAAGCAGCCCTCAGGGCATTCTGCTTCTTGGGCCTCTTCTTTACCGCCGAAACATAGACAGGACCGGCGTCCATCCATTGAGTCAGAACAACACCACTCGGATAAGCACAAGGCTGATCAGCCTTCTAAGCCCTCGTACTTCGACTGCCCCTGTCCTCCTCTGGCTAAGGGGCATCTGTCGGACGTGACTCCAGTACCGACACCGGTCGCTCCTCCGCTTCCTCCACCGGTGCCGGACAAGGCTGCGCTGCAGCCGTCATCGGTCCCTTCGACGTCACCTCATGACCGTTTGCCGGTTCACCCAATGCCATATCTACCCGACATCACCGAGGATCTGTTGCCAGCGTCACCTGTCCTACCAGTGCTGGTCCACCCTGACGCCGGCGCCCCTGGTGGCCGACCAACGTTGCCTCCGAAACCGGAATCCCCAAGGTTTTGGATGCTCAGAGGTCAAGGAGCTTTTTGCTCACTGGTGGTTGACAGTTAAGCAAGACATATTAGGCCCTCCGGTTCCTGCTCCCAAAGCTCCTCCTGTCCCTCAGCCTGGTGGCCAGGATACACCTGTCTCTTCGGAACTGAGGGTGATAAGTCACTGGCCAGTCCCAGGAAGTGCAAGGACAAGTGCAAGAGGACTAGGTCTCCTTCTTCCTCTTGCTCTCCTCCTAAACAGCCCAGGCACAAGAGGAGACGTAGACGGGTTTCATCTTCTTCTCCTCCTCCTCCTCTTCCTCCGCCTATGGCGAATCGGACTCCTATCCCGATTCGGACCCAGGCTCACTGCCTGGTGACACTGAGGACCAACCTACATCTCCTCCCGCCGACCCCAGTTTCCTAGAGGACATGTGGCACATCCAGGAGAACATGGGATGGGATATGGAAGCCCTGGACCCCAAACATTTGCGCCTGGTGAAATATCTGTGCCAGAAGGATCCCAAGCCGGTGGTCATCCCTTCCTTGGTGGACAGCTTCCAGGATCTTACCTTAGCTACCTGGAGGCATCCACATGCTTGCTCTGCAGTGCCCAAGAAGGCCAACCGCTTGTACCAGGTCGAGGACCATTCTTGCCAGCGAACACCCCACAACTTACTCCAGTGGTAATTTGGCGCGCGATCATTCATGAGGCGAAGCACCTATACCCAGCTGCCAGACAGGGAGTCTAAGCAGCTGCACTCTTTAGGTCACAGGGTGTACTCATCTGCCACCTGCAGTATCCGTAGTCTAAATTTTTGACTCATATAGTCCAATTCAAAACGCCCTGAGGTATCAAGGATTGGACAATCTGCAAGGTTTGCCTGACTGTCCTCAGAGGACAGAACTTGCTAAACTTTACAGACAGGCTCAGATGTGGGTACCCACATTCTTGACTATATGCGACTCTGCGGACACTTTGGCCGAGGGTGGCTGCTTCTGGAATTTGCCTTCAGCGCCACTCCTGGCTCTGGGTTTCAGGGTTCATCCCAGATCTGCAGACCACACTTCTGGACGCCCGTTTCAAGGGCTCTGTGCTCTTCGGGGAAGACACAGAGAAAGTTATGTTAGATTGCAGGACTCTGGCAAAGTGGTCCATACGGTGCAGTCTATGTGTCGCAGGAAGAGGGAGCATTTTCGTAGATCCTGTTTTCGTGGCAGAGGGGGACACCGGCTTCAGCAACCCCATGCTCAGCCTCATGCACAGCGTGGGTGGTTTCCGTCCACGCGGGGGTCACCGAGGCGCAGCCTCCACCCCTTCTAAACAGGCTAGACCTCTAGCAGCCGCCCCTCCACTCCCTTCTTCCACCTGACTATGTAAATGACTCTCCCCTTGCAGACCTGACGTCGGGAGAGTGGGTGGGAGGTTGCTTTTCTCATCACCATCAGGCATGAAGAGAAGTGACCTCCGACAGATGGGTCCTCGACCTTGTGGAGTTCGAACACTCCATAGAGTTTGAGTCTCTACCCCCGGACAGACCACCGCCCCCTCCTTACTACCCGAGAGACCACAGGCCTCCCATCAGTCGGGAGGTCCAGTCTCTCCTAGACAAGGACACCATAGAATGCGTCCCAGAGGCAGAAAGGGACTCTGGGTTTTACTCCAGCATCTTTCTGGTTCCCAAGAAGTCAGGGGACCTACGGCCAATCTTGGACCTCAGCGACCTCAATAATGGGCCGCTTACTGCAGATTCCATATGGTGTCTCTTCCAAATCTCCTCCCCTTCTTGTCGGTTGGGGATTGGCTGGCGTCTCTGGACATGCAGGATGCCTACCTTCACATTCCTATTTGCCACAGTCATCGGAGATTCTTGAGGTTCAAGTTCAAGGGCCGAGCCTATCAATTCAAGGTTCTTCCCTTCGGCCTTTCCTCCGCTCCCAGAGTCTTCACCAAATGCCTCGCCGTTGTTGCAGTGGCCCTGTGCCGAGACAGCTACTTTTTGTTCCTTATCTCGGTGATTGACTCCTCTTGGCCCCGTCCAGGTCTTATCTTTGGGAGACCATCCTGGCCAAGCTCTCCCTTTGTCGGCATCTGGGGATCACTGTAAATCCAGAAAAATCTCAGCTCTTTCCCTCTCAGCGTCTTCAATTTATAAGCGCTGTCTTAGACACCACGTTGGGGAAAGCCTTTCTCCCTTCAGGTAGGGCAGAGCGCATCCAGGCTCTGGTGTCCCAAAGCTTTTCAGCCTCCATGGTTCCAGCCAGGTCCATTCTCAGGCTTCTGGGGCACATGGCAGCTGCCATAGTCTCGGTCCCCTTCACCAGACTACGCATGCGCACCATTAAGTGGGCTCTTCGGGTCCAGTGGGACCAGACCAGGGATGACTTGGGCTTGCTGGTTAGGATCTCGAGAGCAGTTTGTCGTGAACTCTACTGGTGGGCATCTCCCAGCATCTCTGCCGAGGTCTTCCTTCCAGCCAGAAAGTCCTGTCCAAACACTCACCACAGACGTGTCTGGGACGGGATGAGGGGGTCACCTGGGGATCCACAGGACTCAAGGGCTGTGGTCTCCATTAGAGGAGAACTTGCATATCAATCTGCTAAATCTCAGAGTGGTCCTGTACTCCCTACAGGCTCTGACTCATTTTCTAGAGCCCGTCACCTCCTTATTCAGATGGAAAACACTTCTGTGGTGTTTACATCAACAACCAGGAGGTACACACTCTTACCCCTTTGTCAGGGGCTGTGAGGATGTGGGACTGGGTGGAGGAGCACCATCTCCATCTTTCTGCAGTCCACATTCCGGGCTCTATGAACGTAGTCGCAGATGCCTAAACAGGGCAAAACTGCTCTGTCATAAGTGGTCCCTGATACAGTCCGTGGCAGACTAGCTCTTCGCAAGATGAGGAATCGAGTTGGACCTTTTTGCATCTCACTGCAACGTAAAGCTGCCCAGTTTTGCTTGCTCAATCCGAGCCTGGAGCTTTCTGGCAAGATGCATTGTCCCTATCTTGGAGCAGGAGGTTTCTTACGTGTTCCTCCTTTCCCTTGTTGCAGCTGGTCCTCCTCAAGGCCCAATTGGAGACGGTCACCTTAATTGTGATAGTCCTTCTGTGGCCCAAACAGATTTGGTTCCTGCTTCTTCGGCGTCTGTCTGTGCAAGCTCCATGGCCTCTTCCCATTTTGGGTCAGTTACTCTCTCAGCAGCAGGGTACCTTGGTTTATCCCAACCTGTGCTCCCTTCATCTACATGCTTGGCTCCTGTGGACCTAGCAAAGCTTTGCTTTGGAGTTTCTGATGACATTGCTTGAATTTTAGTGGAGGCTCGGAAGCCCACTACCAGGGCCACTTAGTCATGAAGTGGAAACGTTTTTGCCTATGGGCCGCAGCCAGGAGGCTTGACTCTCTGGTCTGTCCGGTTAACTCTGTTTTACAATACCTGCTATCCCTGTCGGAGTCAGGTCTCAGCTACTGCTTCATTAAAGTACACCTGGCCACTGTTTCTGCCTGTCATCACTGTATTCAGGACGGGACAGTGGCTCAATGGAGGTGGTTAAACCTTTCTGAAGGGATTTTGCATCTCCGTCCTCGGTCCGAGACTCTGTTCCTCCTTGGGACTTGTAATTTGTTCTGGAGAGGCTTACGCTTCCTCCCTTCGAACCGGCCATGTCTTGTGAGCGCCGCTGTCTCTCTTGGAAGACTTTGCTTTTGGTGGTGGTCACCTCAGCTCGACGCATTTTTGGAGGTTCATGCTCTTATGTGTCGAGAGCCCCATCTTATTTTCCATAAGGATAGGGTAGACCTCCGAACTAACCCAAAATTTCTTCCTAAGGTAGTGTCAGAGCTTACTCTTAACCAATCTGTTCAGCTTCCGTATATTTTCCAGAGCATTCCAATAGGAGAAGCGCCTTGCACACCATTGATGTATACCGTGCTCTGTGTGATTTTGTCCAGAACAAAGGGTATCAGTAAATTGGACCAACTGTTTGTATCCTTTATGGATAGGTCCTAGGGCACCAAGTTACAAAAGAAATGCTCGTGTTGGCTGGTAAATTGTATGTCCTTCTGTTATCAGCAGGCTATCAAGACCTTGTCAGGCCTGGTTAGTGCTCATTCCACTAGAGCGGTGGCTACCTCCTCGCAACTCTTAAGAGAGTTTCAGCGGCTGACATTTGTGCTGCCGCCACCTGGCACTCTGTTCACACTTCATCAGACATTACAGTCTGGACATTGTTTCCAGATGTCGTGCAGGTTTTGGCCTGGCGGTCCTCCAGGGTCTCATTTCCTGAGAGGGCTTGTCTCCCAAGGGTTTCCTTCCTCTCCTTTCCTTCCCATTCATGGTTGTCTTAAGTTTAGACCTTAAATGTGGTATGTGTCTGTTGACTGCCCTTCCCAGGGGTTGTCTTAAGTTTATACCTCTGGGAGATGTTTCAATTTTTCCTTCCCCCGGCCTTTCCCAACAGTTGTCTTTAGTTTATACTGCTTGGGAATCTGTCCTACATGTGTGTTACCTGCTGCAAGAGCTTCCTCTCGAAGTAAGATAGTACAGTTATGTTAGGACTTACCGTAACAGTAGATCTTCGAGAGAAGCTCTTGCAACAGGTATGATTTTCCCTCCTTTCTTCCCCCGGGATTGAGCCTCTCTGCTCTGGGTCAAGTTCAGCTCCCTTTGTGGGCCTAGCAATTTTTTTTTTGTTTTTTTCTGTGGAATGTTATCCTCCATATGGTTGTTATTTGGCTTGTCTTTGGCATGCAGGAACTGGGCACGTGGGGACCTCCAGCACCCTTTATACTATCGCGTGACGCCGGGCTGGCGCCGACATTGGGTATGGTCCACATCGGTACTTACAGAAAAGAAAATGCCAAGATCTGCCGCCAGGTGGCCCCTAGTCCTACATATGTGTTACCTGCTGCAAGAGCTCTCTCAAGATCTGCTGTTGCGGTAAGTTCTACGTAACTGTACTTTTTTCACTTTATCGGTTCCTGAACGACCGTTATTTTATTGAAACCGACTGCAAATATTTAAATTTAGTATATTTTTTGGTTGGTTACTGGTTCCTCTTTTCTATAATGTCAGACAAGCCTAAAAGAAAACAGAACCCCCGGGTTCAAGAATTTATGAAGTGTGCAGAGGTGTTTACCAATGCAGACAAGCATGATCTTTGCTTGATCTGTCTTGGGCAACAGCACTTAAGTGAAGACTGTGATATTTGTAAGTCTTTCCTGATAAGACAGTGGAAAAATGCAGGGAGAGGCTTAAAAGAAAACTTGAGGAGAGGTCCATGGTTCTAACCAGTCCTCTAAGACTGTGGCACTTTCTTCAAGAGCCTCTAAATCCATCCCTGATAACGGTTGAGGGCTCTGTGAGAGAGGCTGATTCCCGATGCCTGCCAAAAATTAAAACCACACACCAACACCCTGCTGAAACACCTCAAGGGGTCCCTCAGGTGCCTATTAATGCTCCTTCTCCTGCTGATTTGACACAGGCTTTAGCCTTACTCCAGGTGCTGCAGGATTTATTACCCCTTCAGCAGCCTGGGATTACTATTGCTGAAAAAGCAACTGTTATTGCCCCTCTTTCGCCTACTGATATAGCGGCAATAGGGGGAGGATGACCAAGATGAAGAGGGAATTGAACCTGAAGTGTCCCCAGAAGAGGATTTTGGCTCCCCTCCCAGACCCTCAGAGGATTTCTCTTCCCAGTTTTCTTTTGTTAAGAAAATGGTAGAGGCCCTGGATCTGCAAACAGCTGAAGAGATCCAGGATGAAGAGGAGGCACAGTACATGGAACTTATGGGGCTGACACCCTCAAAAAGGCTCCTTCTGCCTATTTACAAATTCATTAAGAAGAATGTTTTAGAAATCCTCAAGGCTCCAATACAGTCACACCCACTGATAAAAGTGTGACAAGAAATATCAACTAGAAAGACCTGGGCTGAATTTCTGTTCAGTCACCAAGACCACCAGGGTATTGTACAGCAGGCTGCCTGTGAAAAGCGAAACTCCTTTATCCTCGCACCCTCCTGAGAAGGATTCGAGGAAGGTGGACAGCATGGCAAAAAAGGGGTACCTTTTGGCATCCCTGGCAATTCGTCAAGCCAGCTACCAGGCCTATGCAGCCCTTTATCAAAAAGCTCTCTGGCAGTCAGTAGTGGACAGTGCTGAGACTAACCCCTCTTTAACAGTGTCAGAGCTGCTAGACACAGCAAAATTGGGCTTGGAGGCTTCCAAATACCAATTTTAGATGGCAGCTGACACTAATGATACAGCTGTAAGGTAGATGGCTGGTACCATTGCTCTAAGAAGACTTGCCTGGCTGAGGGCTACCAATCTCACCTAGAACACCCAAAGTAAGGCAATGGACTTTCCTGTCAAAGGCCACTCTTTTTTTGGTGTCCAGACTGAGGCATACATGAAAAAAGTAGATGACTATAAAGCTACTTTTAGGAGCAACTCGACCAGAGACAGACCCTCTACTTCAGCTTCGTCTTCTTCTAGGGGAGGCAGGGGCAGGTCCTCTTTTAGGAGGCCTTTCTTCCAGGTACAGGCTGATCTTACTTCGAGATACAGCTGTTGCAGCAGGTTACACCATAAGGACTGAAGCAGGCAGGCAGTAGGACCCCAGAGAAAACTTCTAGCTAGCTATACATAGTGGGGGACCTCCCCCGATGTCGTCCCGCCCCAATGTCAGCTACATCATAAAAGGGTGGTTTCCCAGCATACCCAATTCTTATCCATGGTTGACTCACAGATCGACTCCATGGACACCTTCAGCAGATGAATGACGGCAAAAAGAATTTGCCATATTTTCCTTCGAGATTTCATCTCGATTGTATAAGTTCATGTCTTCTTCCCTGACTTCTTCCACAGAAGGACACCCCTCAAAGTGTGCTTGCAGCAAACAAATCCCCTTCAAAGATAGGCACTTGGCCTGCGTGCGGTGCCTAGGCCTGGGCCACAATATCCATGCCTGTTCCATCTGCCAGCAGTTTAACAGCACTAGAATCCGCCACCTGAAAGCACTACAGAATTTTCTCCTCAAAGAAAAACTTAAGGCCATGGAGAAAGATCCATCCTCTTGAAGGGAACCTTCGCACAACTCGGGGAAACACAAGGATAACCACCGGGACAAGGATAGGACTCAATCTCTGAATCGGGCCTCAGATTCACGGGCCAGTTCCAGCTCCACCCGGTTGGACCGCTCTCCATCCCGAGCTCGGGCTCTGGCTCAGTGTCTTTACAGCCACTAAAACCAAGACTAAGGATAGCCGTCCTTTGGGCTCAGGCGCCTGGTGGAGGCTTCCAACGCCACTGGCCTCCAGTCCAGAGTCAGTGACTGTATCTGCGCTGATGCTAAGGACCAACATCCGGGACACCGATCGTTCGGTCTCCCAGGGCTCAGGCGTCTCTCCGAGAAAGACTTCAGAGCTCACGTCGCTCAAACGGATGACAGAGGCTAGCGGAGCGGAGCCCTCGCCAGCGCAATGCCCAGGACCCGATGCCACTCCGCTTCCGCCCTGCTCACAGGGGACGACAGAGGAGGATACCGGTGCTCACGCACCAATGACCAGACATCGGGAGATGCGGCGTTGGTCTGCCTGATGTCAGTCTGCCAAAAGACCCGACGACCCCTCAGTCACCGATGCCTGGCCCTAACACTGGACAGACACCGGCGCCAGGCCCTCGTCCAGTCTAAATAGCCAGGAGGTCAAGCAGCTGTTCAGTTTTTGGTGAGACACCATTAAAAAAGATGTTGTACCCACAAAACCCCCTGTCAAGGCACCACCTTCCGTGGCACCTCCCAGGGCATTGACACCTGAACCTAGGGACCTTACACCGCTGCCTAGGGGTAGGTCGAAGGCCAGACATTCTAGGTCTCAAAGTCCTAAGAGACCTCCATGCCCCAGGATCCCCTCAGTCTCCTAGTGACCACAGAAGGAAAAGGCCCAGACAAAGATCCCCCTCTTCGTCAGGTGATGACTCACTCCCTGATTCTTCTGGTACCCCTCAGTCACTCTCTCCCTTTGAGCCTCCATCTCCAGAGCTTCACGACCTCCCTAGGTTGCCACCGGATGACCCATTGTTCTCTGATATTATGCGCCACATTCAGGAGAACATGGGATGGGAGACAGAAGTTAGACCAAGAACGGCAATGCCTGGCATGCTGTCTGAGGCAGAAAGACCACAAGCCTGTGGTGGTTCCACCCCTGGTGGACACTTTCCAAAGCTACTGAGAGCTGCATGGAAGCATCCTCATTCAACCTCAGTGGTCCCAAGAGTCGTAGACAAACTTTAGGGCCCGCTGAAGGCTCCCTACTTATCTCAGCAACCCGTGGCTGACTCGGTAGTCATCATGGCTTCGCACGACCGCTCCCAGCGGCCCCAGCACCTCAGTACACAGCCTCCAGACCAGGAATCCAAACAGTTGGACTCACTGTGTCATCACATGTATGCCTCTGCTACGTTTTTTTCTCAGGTCCCTCAACTATTTGATGCACATGGTGCAGTTTCAAAATGCACTGTGGGACCAGGGTCAAGACCTACTGAAGGACTTTTCAGATGGTGAGAAGAAGGAGGACCTCCGAAACCTCCTTCGCATGGGCTCTGATGTTGGGACCCAAGTCCTCCGGGCCACGTACGACTCGGCAGACTCTGCAGCGAGAGGTGCCTCGACAGGCGTTTGCCTCCAGAGGCAGTCCTGGTTGAGGGTCTCTGGATTTACTCCAGATGTCCAGAAAGGAGTCATGGACATCCCCTATGATCAGTGTTATTCGGTGAAGACTCCGAAAGGGTCATCACCAGACTTCAGGATGCCAGGAAGGCGGTTAGAATGGTTCAGGCCATGTAGAAGTCTAGGCCTGGTTCCTTTCGCAGACCACAGAACCGCTTTCATGGATGACAGAGTAAGCAACAACCTCGGTCAGGCCAACAGCAACATGGACAATTTCGGCAGCAAGAACCAGCAAAGATTCTCCGGAGGTCAGGGTCAGAGAAACACTAAATCTACTCAACCTGCTGGAGCCACCACCGCCACAGCATGACCTTCCTGGTCCCTGCCCCAGTTTCCCCCTCTCCTCGGATCAAAGGGAAGTGAGGATCGGGGTTGAGTCACTACCACCTGTCAGGGTGGCAGAGGATCACCTCCGACCAGTGGGTTCTTCAGCTTATCAGTCGAGGACACACTGTAGAGTTCCTCGACCGCCCACCGTCAAGACCTCCTCTGCATTCCCGTTACTCGGGAGAGCATATCCTGCTCATCCAGCAGGAGATCTCAGCACTCCTTTCCAAGGACGCCATCGAGGTTGTACCGAAGAACCAGAGAGAAGGAGAATGCTATTCCCACTCCTGGTTCCAAAGAAAACTGGGGACTTGCACCTGCTTCTAGACCTCCACGACCTAAACACCTATGTGATGTACAAACGCTTTCGCATGGTTACCCTACCGGTTCTCATTCCCATGCCAAGCAAGGTGCATGGCTAGCGTCTCTGGACATGCAGGACACATATCTTCATCTTCCCATCACCCTGTTGCACAGGAAATTTCTGCGCTTCGACTTTTTGGGATGCCATTATCAGTTCCAAGCTCTCCCATTCGGCCCGTCTTCGGCGCCATGTATCTTTACCAAGTGCATGGCAGTCATAGCAGCAGCCCGCAGGAGACAAGACCATTATGTCTTCCCTGAGCTGGATGACTGGCTCCTGATGGCCTCCTCTTAAGAAGTGCTGGAGAAGGCCATTCATGACACCTGCTCCCTAGTCCAGTCTCTAGGGATCACCATCAACCAAGAGAAGTGGTCTCTCATTCCCTCGCATAGACTGCATTTCATTGGTGCTGTTCTGGATGCCCATCAGGAGAGCCTTCCTGCCTGAGGACAGGGCAGAACGCATCAGGTCACTGATAAAGGACTATCACGGCATGAAATCTGGTTCTCGTTTGGACCATACTTTGCCTGCTCGGACACCTGGCGGTTTGCCATGTCACGGCCCCTCGCTGCCTCCACATGAGGTTACTCCAGTGGATGCTGAGAGCCCAGTGGGACCAGAGGCAGGATCACTTAGACCACCTAGCCAAAATCACAGGGCCAGTCATTCAAGACTTGCAATGGTGGCTTGTTGCGGAATATCTTTCCGTGGGAGTCCCCTTTGTGACGCATGCCCCATCCCTGACTCTCACCACCGATGCTAAGGGGAGGTCACCTGGAAGGAACCAGGACCCAGGGAACCTGGTCAGCCCTGGAGACTCACCTCCACATCAGTGTTCTGGAGATGAGGGCGGTCCTGTATGCCTTACAGTCAGAGATCCCACCAGGTCACGTGTTAGTCCAAACTGACAACACCTTGGTGGTGTATTACATCAGCAAACAAGGAGGCACTCACTCTGAACCCCTTTGCAAAGAGGCAAAGTGGGTGTGGCACTGGGTATTACAGCACGGCACCATGCTTACCGCAGTGCATGTTCCCAGTGTGGACAACACTGTCACGGATCTCTTGAGCTGGTCAAAGGCCAGAGTTCACGAATGGGAACTGCTACAAGAAGTCGGCAAGGACCTGTTCCTGCGATGGGGAAATCAGACGTAGACTTATTCACGTCCCCATACAACGCAAAACTGCCCAATTTCTGCTCACTAGAGCCAGGGCCTGGTGTTTTCTGGTGAGATGCGTTGTCCCTCTCTTGGGCGGGTTGGTTCCTCTATGCTTTCTTGCCCTTCCCCTTGATCCAGAGGATTCTTCTCTTGCTCCAGTCAGAACAAGCATCAATGATCTTGATAGTGCCCTTTTTGGCCCAGGCAGATTTTGTTTCCGCTGCTTCACCAGCTAGCTCTGGAGCCTCCCTTATCCTTACCGGTCAGCTCACATTTGCTGTCCCAGGAGGCCGGCTCCCTGGTCCATCCAAACCTCAAATCCCTGAACCTGCACGCCTGGCTCCTAAAGACGTAGCCATTCTTAGGTATAGGGTCTCATAAGGGGTTGCTGATATCCTGGTGGCAGCTAGGAAGCCATCTACTCATGCCACTTACGCTCTGAAATGGTGGAGGTTTTGTCTCTGGGCTCAGGCTCACAACCTCAATCTTCTTCGATGCCCTGAGAAATCTATTTTGGACTACCTCCTATCCCTTTTTCAGTCGGGATTGGCACATTCCTCTCTGAAAGTACACCTCCGTGCCATTTCGGAATACCATACACTGGTTGGTCAGTGTTTATTAGCCCAGTTAGAGGCTTCCCGTGCTTTTCTGTACGGCGTCTTACATCTGAGAGCCCCTATAAAGGATTCAATTCCTCCTTGGGACCTTCTTTTTATCTTAAAGCAGCTCACGCTGCCTGCTTTTAAACCAGCCGCAGATTGTGAGCTTCGCCTCCTATCCTGGAAGGCATTACTTTGGCGAGGAGAATTTCTGAACTCCAGGCGCTCATGTACAAAGAGCCTTACTTGATTTTTCCATAAGGACAGGGTGTCCTCAAAGACCAATCCTAAGTTCCTTCCCAAGGTGGTTTCAGCCTTAACCTTAAATCAGGACATCGACCTTCTGGTGTACTTCCTCAACCATTCGAGCAAGGGGGAAGTCCTATTGCACACTCTAGATGTGCACAGGATTTTGAGGTTTTACTTGGCCAGAACCTGTTCACACAGACAGTCCGACCAACATTTTTATCCTTCGCTCAAATATTATGGATGCACCCATATCGAAACAAACTCTCTCCAGGTGGCTTGTTAACTGCATTGTTTTCTGTTGTCAGAAAGCATAACAAATCATACGGGACCAGTGAAGGGCCATTGTATGAAGGGGTGGCTACCTCTCCGTGCCTTGAAAATGTGGCGACATCCGCCATTCTTGCGGCTGCCACTTGAGTTCAGTGCACACTTTCGCCAGACACTACAGTTGGACATTGGTTCCAGACGTAGAGCGGGATTCGGCCTGGCAGTCCTCCAGGGACTTTTGTCTGAGAGGTCCCTTTCCTTTTGATCTCTCCTATCCTCCTCCCAACGGGGTTAGCAATACACCTTTACTGCTTGGGAATCAGTCCTTATGGTGTAACCTGCTGCAAGAGCTGCATCTCAAAGTAAGATAGTACAGTTACGTAAGAACTTATCGTAACAGTAGATCTTAGAAAACAGCTCTTGCAACAAGTAGTTTCAAACAACATGAAGTCTTGCTGTATTCTGATAAAATGCAGTTAGCTCCAGCCTTTAAACTGTCCCAGAGAACATAGGATTAAATTTCTATGCAGTGCATAGAACGTTGAACTTGAGCTTGGTTGAGGTCTCTGTCTGCAGCACTTTGAAACCCAACCGTCAGATTCTTTACTACGCTTCACTGAACAGTCGCTCCGGAGATTTCTCCTTCAGCTCGGTTCAAAAGTCAGTGAAGTGTCGGTTTTAAACCGAAATTATTCTGAATTTATTCCGCATCGTCGGTTCAGTCTGTCTGTGGTACCGTGAGTACTAGATAGCTGTTTCTGATTACTGTGTGGTTACCGGTCCTTCAAACAACATGAAGTCTTGCTGTATTCTGACATATGCAGTGAGTCCCAACCTTCGAACTGCTCCGGAGGTGAAAGAGTTAACTTTCCATGCCAGGCATGGAACGCTGAGCTCAAGCTCAGTTGAGACTCTGTTGTTCAAACTCAGACCGTCAGATTCTTTACTCCGCCTCACTGAACAGTCGCTCCGGAGATTTCTCCTTCTGCTCGGTTCATTTTGTCGGTTAAAGTATTGTTTTTCTCGGTTTTCGACGAATTTTTTCTTAGTTTTCGACCGAATTTAAACTGCAACCTGTCGGTTCAGTCTCTGTCTATGGTATTGTGAGTACTAGATAGGTTTACATTAATTCTGTTCTGTGTGGAACTTGTAAGCGGTTTTATCGGTTCGGTTTGAACCGATCAAGTTGTTTAAAAAATCTTAATCTGTGATTTAGAGTGTAGTTACTGGTTCTTATCAGTTCTAAAAAAACAGATTTTATTATGGTTTTTTCCACGACCCGTGACATGGTTGGGAACCGATAAGAGGGTCTTACCTGGCGGATTGCCATAAACGGGTAAGTTTGGATAGGACTGGCACTATGTCTGAGAAACCCAAAAGAAAAACCGGGCCCACTGGGTTTCAACACTGCAGTGTGTGTGGGGAAGTCTTTGCAAGGCTGACCCCACACCTGTGTTTACTGTCTGGGGTTTGACCACCTCAATGCAGACTGCCAGATTTGTAAGAATTTTCCTGCAGCTACCCTCAAGAAAAGAGTTGGTAGGCTCAGGGAAAGGGAGGCCAAAAAGTCCGCTGAACCGGATGGCCAGCCCGGTTCGGTTCCAACCGAACCAGAAGGAGTGCCCTCTGACCAGGGAGAGACTTCTTCGGCAAAAGGAGATCCGACCTTGAGGAGTTGGTTCCAGCAAAAAGGACTAGGAAATCAGCTGGTGTGGAGCCAAAACTTTCCTCTCCAACCGCTGAAGAAATAGCCAAAGCGATCAAAATTGTCCAGTCGCTTTCCCCGGTTCCGACCAAACCGGCACCGTCAGGTAATCGCCCGGTTCGGCCGGTTCCACTGGTTCAAGAGTATGATTTAGAGGAATATTATGAACCGGAGGAGGGGGAAGAGGAGTATGAGGAGAGTGAATGTGGATTTGAAAGTCTGGATGTGCCCATTGACCCAGACATCTCCCTAGACAGACCTTCAGGAGTGTCTCCTCCTAGGCTTTCCGAGTCCCCTTCTCATTTTATGTTTTATAAAAAAGTGGCTCAAACTCTCCAGCTCCCTGTGGAGGAAGCTGTGGATGATCAAGAGGAGCCTGACTATGTGGAAATGATGGACATCCCAGAGTCAGAAGACTGTCTATTCCCTTGCATAAATCTTTTGGGAAACAGACATTTAAAATTCTAGAAACTCCTCACACTATACCTCCTGTGGATAATAGAATGGACAAGAGGTACACATTGTCAGGCTCTGATATGGGGTTCCTTACACAACAATGCAGCCATGTTGGGGTAGTGCTGGCTGCAGCCTTTGACAAGGAAATATTCCGTGGCTTCACACCCCCGACAAGGACTCCAGGAGGATTGATGCCATGGCAAAGAAACAGTACATGGCAGCATCCTTGGGACTCAGACAGGCAAATTATATGGCTTGTGCTGCTAGATATCAGAAATCCAGATGGGACCATGTCATGGCTCTAGAAAACAGGTCCCTGGCCAGCTTGAGGAGCTGGAGCAGGTGGCTGCTGATGGTATGAGGCATCAAGGTGCAATTCCATGCTGTAGTGGACTCAAATGATGTGTCATCAAGAGTCATGGCTACATCTGTGGCACTTTGCAGAATGGCTTGGCTCAGATGTACTAGCCTGTCACAGGATACCCAGACTAAGACCATGGATTTTCCTGTTGTGGGTAATTCCCAGTTTGGGGAGCAGACAGAGAATTACATGAAGAAAATGGATGAATATAGGACCACCTATAGGGTGCACAGGCCAAGAAAAGCAGGCCACTCCTCAAAGGCAGCTTCCCAGGGGCAGGGCAGGCCTTTTCATAGGCCTTTTACCAAGCCCAGGCCTCCTCTTCTGCTTATGCCCAGAGGGGGTTCTTTAGAGGGAGAGGCAGACCAGGTACAAGCAGGCCTGCTTCCACCCCTCAGCCCAAAGCCCCTGCCAAGCAGGCACCATGATGGGGTTGCCAGGGCCGATTCTCAGCTACCTGTAGGGGGCAGGCTGGCTTACTTTGTCCAGGACTGGGAGTCTCTGACATCAGACAAATGGGTCCTGGAGGTAGTAAGCCAGGGACTGGTTCTCCGCTTCAAAAAGTTTCCAAAGATGAGAACCAGATCCTTTCCACCTGCAAATCCATCAGAGGCACTTGCCTTAGAGGCAGAGGTCTCTTCCCTCCTTGCTCTTAGAGCTGTGGAAAGGGTTCCACCCCTACACCAGGGCAAAGGATTGTATTCCAGGTACTTCCTTACCCCATAAAAGACAGGAGAATGGCGGCCCATCCTGGATCTCAGATACTTAAACAAGCACCTTTTAAAACCAAAATTCAAATGGTGACTCTGGGAATTATTCTACCCTCTCTAAGGCCAGGGGACTGGCTAGAGTCCCTGGACCTCAAGGATGCCTACTTCCATATTCTCATCAGAAGCTCCCACTAAAAGTACCTCAGGTTTGAGCTGCCCTCAGGCCATTACCAGTTCAGAGCAATGCCCTTTGGCCTCACCTCTGCTCCAAGGGTATTCACAAAATGCCTGGCAGTAGCAGTTGCTTCTCTAAGAAGGCAAAAAATTGCCATCTTCCCTTACCTGGACGACTGGCTCATAGTAGGCCAGTCCCCAGACCAAGTCAAGTTACACCTACAGATAACTCAGCAACTGCTCACCTCTCTAGGTTTCCTTCTGAATCTTTCAAAGTCAGTTCTAGAGCCTGTTCAGCTCCTCACCTTCATAGGCGCAGAGCTGAACACAGAAAAGCCAGAGCCTTCCTTCCTTTGGACAGGGCAAGGACCCTGGTCTCTGGCCCTCCTCATTCACCCTGCAGGTGTCTCGACCAGCAAGGCATTTTCTACAGCTCCTGGGGCACATGGCTGCTTCTACAGCAGTAGTGCAGGGAGCAAGATTTCAGATGAGGGACATTCAGTTCCATTTGAGAGCCTTTTGGTCTCAAAGGAAAGACCCTCTAACCAAATTGATCCCAGTGACTCGAACCCTGATCCAGGCCCTACAGTGGTGGCAGGATCAGAGCAATCTGAGACAAGGGGTTCCTTTTGTCACTCAGTCTCACTCCTTAATCCTTACTACAGATGCATCCCTCTTGGGGTGGGGAGCTCACATGGGCGACCTCACCACCCAGGAGTTGTGGTCCCCTCAGGAATCTCTGCTCCACATCAATCTGTTGGAACTCAGAGCAGTTTTTCTAGCACTTCAAGCTTTTTCCAAATCAGTTCAGAACAAAGTTGTACAGGTCAGAACAGACAACACCATCACAATGTGGTACATCAACAAGCAAGGGGGCACTCTGTCTACGGCCTTGTGCACCGAAGCAATGAAGTTGTGGTCTCTGGTTTACTCCCTGAACACCTCCCTACAGGCAGTTCACCCCCAGGCAAGGACAATGTCCTGGCAGTTGCTCTCAGCAGGATTTCCCAGGGCCATCACAGTGGTCACTGGACCCCCTGGTCTTGGAGGTGATATTTTCCAGATGGGGCACCCCACAGATAGATCTTTTTGCAGCCCCAGACAATCAGCAACTTCCCCTTTTTTGCTGCAGGCCCCCAGTATTGGGCTCAGTCCCTCTGGATGCCTTAGTTCTCAGTTGGGAAGGGAAGTTTCTCTATGCTTTTCCCCCCTTCCCTCTCCTGTTCAAAGTGCTAGTCAAAATCAGATCTCAACCCTGCAAGATGATCCTGATTGCTCCAGATTGGGCCAGACAACCCTGGTATCCACTCCTACTGTCCTTAGCAGTCCATCTTCCCTGTGTCTTCCCAGGAATTACAACCTGTTAACCTGTGCTCAGGGAGGGTTTGGTACCAGACCTCAAATCTCTCAATCTCAAGGCCTGGCTCTTGAAGAGTTAGAGTTTGCTGATTTACACCTCTCCCAAGGTGTAATGGATATCCTGAAGGCTTCTAGAAAACCTTCCACTAGGGCTACTTATAATTCCAAATGGAAGAGGTTTTCCATATGGTGCTCTGGAAAGCATATTTCCCCAGATTCTGCTGATTTACCCACAGTCCTGGATTATATGGTCCACTTAAATACCCTTAAAAGTCCTACCCTAAAAGTCCATCTGGCAGCTGTGTCTGCTTTTATTTCAGCAGGTAAGCCCTCTTCTCTTTCAGCTCACCCTGTATTCTCCAAGTTTTTCAAGGGATTGCTTCACACCAACCCTCCATTCAGGGACCCTGCCCCGCCTGGGATCTTAATGTTTGCATTGCTCAGCTTATGCAACCCCCCTTTGAGCCTTTGTCTTCAACAGAGCTTAAGTACTTGACTTGGAAAACTGTGTTTCTGGTAGCCATCACTTCTGCCAGACGCATAAGTGAATTACAAGCTTTGTCACTGGAGCCTGATTTTATCTCCTTTCATAGAGATAAGGTGGTCCTCGGGACTATCAGGAAGTTCTTGCCTAAGGTGGTTTCAGATTTCCACCTTAATCAATCTATATCTCTTCCAGTGTACTTCACTGACCATTCCTCCTCTGGCGAGAGGGCTACACAACAGATGTGAAGAGAGCCCTTAGTTACTACATAGGCGTACCAAGGGTCACAGGTTTGACTGCCTTCAACTGTTCCTCACTTATGGTGAGGTTGGTAAGGAAACCTGCCACTAAAGATCCATTGCCAGGTGGATTGTCTCTTGTATCCAATTTTGCTATGAAAACTGGGTAGGTTCCTCCCTCAGGCCTGAGGGCTCACTCTACCAGAGGTACAGTTGCTTCCTGGCTGCTGCCATGGACATCCCTATTCTAGAGATATGTCAAGCAGCTACCTGGAAAACAGTTCACACTTTTGCAAGCATTACTCCCTGGACATCCAGGCTAGGAGTGATGCTCGGTTAAGCTACAACTGTGCTTCAGAGCCTATTTCCTAAGTGGGTTCTGTCCCTCCTCCATGGAGGTACTGCTTTGTAGTCTGCATATGTCAGAGAATATAGCAAGGCTTCATGTTGTTTGAAGAAAAATTACTCACCTTAGTAATGTTGTTTCTTCTAATGGAGTCTTGCTATATTCTGATTCCCTGCCCCTCTCAGAACCTCTATTTTTGGGATGTGGGTGGGCAGTGCAGTGTTGGCACTTAGTAGGTGCCCACCTTGTTGTTTTTCACCCCTCCTTTCTTGGGGTGACTTGGTGTTGTGTTTTTCATTTTTTGGGTTTCCTGACTTGAGTCTTTGTTTTGGGACCAAAAAATGTGTTCTTATGTTTAGTAGCCAGTTGGCTAGTGTAGGTTTACAGCTTCCACACAAGACCTCAGTGAGTTTAGCTCGTAAAGATCTGACAGCTTGAGTTTTAAGAACAACAGACAGAGTCTCTACCGAGCTCAAGCTTAGCGTTCCATGCCTGGCATGGAAAGTTAACTCTTCACCTCCGAGACAGTTCGAGGTTGGGACTCACTGCATATGTCAGAATATAGCAAGACTCCATTAGAAGAAACTACATTACTAAGGTGAGTAATTTTTCTTATTGGTTCTAAAAAAAAAAAGTTTTAAGCGTTTTTTCCCCAATACCGTGACATGGTTAGGAACCGATAAAGGAATCTTGCCTGGCGGTTGCCGAAAAAAGGGTAAGTTTGGATAGGTTGGCCATGTCTGAGAAACTCAAGAAAAAAACTGGGCCCACTGGGTTTCAACAGTGCAGTGAGTGTAGGGAGGTCTTTGCTAAGGTTGATCTCCACGCCACCTGTGTTTGTCTGGGGTTTTAATACCTCGATACAGACTGCCAAATTTGCAGACATTTTCCTAAGTGTGCCCTGGAAAAGAGATTAGGTAGATTTAGGAAAAAGGAGGCAGAGAAGTCCGCTGACCCGGATGGCCAGCCGGGTTCGGTTCCGACTGAACCAGAAGGAGTGCCCTCTGACCAGGGTGATACTTCTTTGGGCAAGAGGGGAGCCGATCCTGAGGGTTGGTTCCTACAAAAAGGGAAAGGAAAGTCAAATCAGCTGGTTCGGATCCAGAGGTTCATGTTCTGACTGCTGATGAGATTGCCCGAGCGATTCGGATTGTTGAATTGCTTCTCCTGGTTCCTTCCGATCTGCCTCCGTTGACTAGGGGCTGGTTTGGTCAGTTCCTCCGGTTCAGGAATATGCCCTGAAGATTTTTATGAACGGAAGTTGAGAGGAGGGATTTTGAACAGGACGATGACTATGATGGAGCAGAAGTATCTCCCAGACAGACCTTCTGGTGGTTTCCGTCCTAGGCTCTCTGAGTCCCTCCGACTATTTGTTTTAGGAAAGTGGCTGAAACTCTTCAGCTTCCTATGGAGGAAACTACTGAGGATCAAGAGGGCCTGATTTTGTAGAGATGATGGACATCCCAGAGTCCAGGAGGCTGTCTATTCCCTGCATGCAGATCTTTTGGAAACAGACTCAAAAATGTTAGTCTCCTAATTCTATACCTCCTGTTGATAGAAGAATGGATAAGATACACCTTCTCAGGCTCAGACACAGAGTTTTTCTACCAAGAATGCAGCCATGTTGGGGTCTTGCAGGCTGCAGCCTGTGACAGGGCTAATGTCCCCTTGGCTTCACACCCCCCAGATAAAGACTCCAGGAGGATGGATGCCTTGGCAAAGAAGCAATACATGGCATCCTCTTTGGGACTCAGGCAGGCTAATTAAAAGGCCTGTATAGCCAGGTACCAAAAGTCCAGGTGGGACACTGTACTGGCACTGGCTAAACAGGCCTCCCCCAGCTGGCCACGGAGCTGGAGGAGGTGGCTGCGGATGGGATTGAGGCATCTAATGTACAGTTCCATGCTGCTGTGGACTCCAATAATGTGTCATCAAGAGTCATGGCTACATCTGTGGCTCTTCGGGGAATGGCTTGGCTCAGATGTACTAGCCTCTCACAGGACACCCAGGCTAAGGCCATGGATTTCCCTGTGGAAGGTAATTCTCTGTTTGGGGAGCAGACAGAGAATTACATGAAGAGAATGGAGGATATAGGACCACTTATAGTAGTGCACAGGCCAAGGAGAGGCAAGCAACTCCTCAAGGCAGCATTCTAGGGGCAGGGGCAGGCCTTTTCATAGGCCTCTCTACCAAACTCAGGCCTCTTCTCCCTTTTCACAGAGGAGGCAGAAGGGGATAAGCAGGGCTGCATCACTCCTCAGCCTAAGGCCCCTGCCAAGCAGACACTCTGATGGGTCTGCCTGGGTCACTTCCCCTATCCCTGTAGGGGCAGGCTGGCTTACTTCGTCTAGGACTGTGTGGCTGTTACTTCAGACAAGTGAGTCCTGGAAGTAGTAAGCCAGGGACTGGTTCTCAGCTTCAAAAAATTTCCGAAGTTGAGAGCCAGATCTTTTCCACCTGCAAGTTTTTCCGAAACCTTTGCCCTAGAGGCAGAAGTTTCATCTCTTCTGGCCTTAGGAGCCATAGAGAGAGTTCCTACCCTACACTGGGGCAAAGGTCTGTACTTCGGGTACTTCCTTACCCCAAAAAAGACAGAGGAGTGGTGACCCATCCTAGATCTAAGATACCTGTACAAACATCTTTTAAAACCAAGGTTCAAGATGGTGACTCTGGGAATAATTCTTCCCTCTCTAAGGCCAGGGGACTGGCTAGCCTCCTTGGACCTCAAAGATGCCTACTTTCACATTCCCATCAGATGCTCCCAAAGAAAGTACCTCTGGTTCAAGTTGCCCTCAGGCCATTATCGGTTCAGAGCAATGCCCTTTTCTTACGTCATCCCCAAGGGTTTTCACAAAGTGCCTGGCAGTAGTAGTTGCCTTTTAAGAAGGCAGAAGATTTCCATCTTTCCATACCTGGACGACTGGCTCATAGTGGGTCAGTCTCCAGACCAAGTCAAGTCAGACCTTCAAGTGACCAGCAAGTGCTATCTTCCCTGGGGCTCAAGTCAGTCCTCAAACCAGTGCAGCTTCTTACCTTTATAGGGGCAGAGCTAGATACTGTCAAAGCAAGAGCCTTTCTTCCCCTGGAAAGGGCAAGAGTTCTTGTGGAGCTGGCTTCTTCCTTCAGCCTTCAGGTGTCCTGACCAGCAAGGCACTTCCTTAAGCTCTTGGGCCACATGGCAGCTTCTACAACAGTGGTCCAAGGGGCACGATTTCCGATGAGGGACATTCAGTTTCATCAGAGGGCCTTTTGGTCCCAAAAGAAGGACCTTCTTACCAAATTGATTCCAGTGACTCGGACACTGATCCAAGCCCTTCAATGGTGGCAGGATCCGGACAATTTAAGGCAAGGGGTCCCATTTGTCACTCAATGTCATTCAGTGGTCCTTACCATGGATGCTTCCCTTTTGGGGTAGGGAGCTCTCACAGTCCAGGGACTGTGGTCCCCTCAGGAGTCCCTTCTTCATATCAATCTCCTGGAACTCAGTGTAGTTTTCTGGCCTTGCAAGCTTTCTCTCAGTCTGTGCAGAACAAGGTAGTTCAGGTCAGAACAGACAACACCACCACCATGTGGTACATCAACAACAGGAGGCACTCTGTCTACGGCCTTGTGCAGAGGCCACAAATTGTGATCCTGGCTTATTTCCTGCAGACCTCTCTGATGATAGTCCACCTTCTGGGAAGGACAATGTGCTAGCAGATGCAGACAGGATCTCCTAGGGCCATCACCGAAAGGTCCCTGGACCCCTTAGTGTTGAAAGTAATTTTCTCAAGGTGGGCACTCCAGAGATAGATCTCTTTGCAGCCCCAGACAATCATCAACTTCCTCTGTTTTGTTGCAGCCCCCCAGTTTTGGGTTCAGTCCCTCTGGATGCTCTGATTTTGAACTGGGAAGAAATTTCTGTATGCCTTCCTTCCCTTTCCTCTACTGTTCAATGTTCTTGTCAAGATAAGGTCACAACCTTGCAAAGTGATTCTGACTGGGCCAGACGGCCTTAGTACCCTCTGTTGCTGTCTCTAACAGTCCATCTTCCCCTGTCTCTTCCCAGGAATTACAACCTGTTAACCTCCTCTCAGGGAGGATTTGGTACCCCATTCTTCGGTCTCTCAATCTCAAGGCATGGCTCTTGAAGAGTTAGAGTATGCAGATTTGCATCTGTCTCAGGGGGTTCTGGATATTCTCAGAGCTTCTTGAAAGCCATCCACCAGAAAGACTTATAACTCCAAATGGAAAAGATTCAGCATTTGGTGTTCCAAGAAGCATATTTCTCCAGACACTGCTGAATTGCCTACAGTTTTGGAATATATGGTCCATCTTAATGGCCTAGGCCTCAGACCAGCTACTTTCAAGGTACACTTGTCAGCTGTCTCTGCTATTCTGTCAGTGGGGAAATCTTCCTCACTATCTTCTCATCCTGTGTTCTGTAAATTTTTCAAGGGATTGCTTCATACCAATCCTCCCTTTAGGGATCCTGCCCCTGCCTGGGACGTAAATGTTTGCATTGCTCAACTTATGCAACCTCCTTTTGAGCCTATGTCCTCAGCAGAGCTTTAGTAATTGACTTGGAAAACTGTGTTTTTGGTAGACATTACCTCTGCCAGACGTATCAGTGAACTGCAAGCCCTGTCAGTGGAACCTGATTTTATCTCCTTCCATAGGGATAAAGTGGTCCTTAGAGCCAGTAGGAGGTTCTTGCCCAAAGTGGTCTTAGACTTCACTTGAATCAGTCTGTGTCTCTTACTGTCTTCTTCACTGATCATTCTTCCTCAGGAGAGAGGAGGCTACACAGTTTAGATGTTTAAAGAGCCCTTAGCTACTCCATAGAGCGTACCAAGGGTCACAGGTTTGATTCCCTTCAGTTGTTCCTCACTTATGGGGAAGTGGGAAAGGGCAAACCTGCTACTAAGAGAACTGTTGCCAGGTGGATTGTGTCTTGTATACAATTCTGCTATGAGAAACTGGGAAAGATTCCACCCACAGGCCTGAGGATTCACTCAACAAGAGGTACAGCTGCTTCCCTGGCTGCAGCCAGGATATCCCTTTGTTAGAAATTTGTCAAGCAGCCACGTGGAGAACAGTCCATACCTTTGCAAGCATTACTCTCTGGATATCCAGGCTAGGCGTGATGCTCGGTGTGACAGCGGTACTGCAGAGCCTGTTCCCAAAATAGGTTCTTTAGCTCATCCGTGGAGGTCCTGGTGTTGTGCTAAAGGGTATGGGCTGTTGGGGGGTGAGGGGGGACCTGGGAGGGCAGTAGTCTTTATGCCAGGACAGACTACACTGAGTGAGGAGGGAAAGAAAGTGTTGAAACAGAGGATGGAGGAGTAATGAGGAAGTTGGGAATTTGAACTAGGAGTGGGGGTGGCAGTTGGGGAAGAGATATGCAGAGACCACAGGTTGGGAAACCTTATGAGCTTACCCCATAACAGTGACAAAGGACAAATGGCAAGTACTGTTGGTGATGCTAGGAAAGGAGGGCAGGATGGTGGGGAGTGGAAGGTGGTTACCCTTAATGCTAGGAGCCTTGGAGGAAAACTGCAGAGTTAAAGGTTCTCATGGCAGAGGAGAGGTGGACATTGCAGTCATCACGGAAGCATGGCCACCCAATACAATGACTGGGACCTGTCTATACCAGGGTACAGATTATTTCGTAGGGACAGAGTGATTGGGAAGTGGGGGTGGCACTATGTGATGGGAGGAAGGAAGGAGGGTGAATGGAGTCACTTTGGATGCAAATCCAGGATTCCAAGAATAGGATTCTTAGAATGGGAGTGGTGTACAGGCCGCCATCTCAGATGGAGGAGTTAGACAGGAACTAGCGGGACAGATCAGGAGGACCTGCGAGAAGGGTGGTGATTGTGGGGGACTTCAACATGCCAGGAGTGGACTGGAGCACCCCAACAACCAGGAACAGAAGGGAGCAGGTACTGCTGGATGCCTTCCAGGACAGCTTCCTGCTGCAAATGGTCAGTGAACCAACCAGGTTAGGAAATACCCTTGACCTTGTGCTGGCAAATGGGGACTTTGTGAGAGAACTTACAGTGGAGGAACCGCTGTCAGGGAGTGACCACCGCTCAGTATGGCTCACATTGGATATGGGCAAGGAAGGAGTGGAATCTGGCACAATAGTGCTGGACTTCAGGAGGGCCGACTTTGGGAGGATGGGGGAAGTGGTAAAAGGGTACCTGGCCAGAATTCAATCTAGTATGGACACAACCAGAGGTGGGAGCTCATAAAGCTGGGGATAGTGGAGGCAACCAAAACCTGCTGCAAAGCCCAGAGCAAGAAGGCTAGGGCTAAGAAACTGATCTGGTTGAGCAAGGAGGTCATGGAAAGATAAGGAGGAAAGGAGCTGCCTTTAGGAAGTGCAAGAAAACAGGAGGTGGGAGGACAGGGAGGAGTACTTGACAGAATCGAAGGAGGTGACAAGGGCAGTAAAGGGAGCCAAAGATCTTGAACTCAGGCTGGCACAAGGCATTAAGAAGGAGATGGACTCTTTAAGTACATCAGGGAAAAGGAGCTGTAAGAACCACATAGTAAGGATTAGGAAGGAGAGGGGTTGGGTGGAAGCAGGGTGCGATAAGGCGGAAGCGCTAAATGAGTACTTCTGCTCAGTATTTACTAAAGAGAAGAGGGGGGTGACACCCAAGGTGGGAGAAATGGCAGAAGCAGAAGGGCCAACAAAGTAAGGGAAGTGGTGACAGATGGGGGAAATCATGGAGAGCAGAGTTTGAGAGGGTTTGAAGGCACTGAGGGTGGACAAGGCGCCAGGCCCAGATGGCATCCACCCCAGGGTACTGAAGGAGCTGGCAGAGGTCCATGCAGGACCTTTGGCAGACCTGTTTAATGCCTCACTACATTCGGGGTGTGTACCTCAGGACTGGAGGGTGGCTCATGTGGTGCCCCTCCACTAGAGTGGCCCCAAGGATGAACCGTGAAACTACAGACCAGTGAGCCTCACATCCATCGTGGGTAAGCTAAGGGAGACTATCCTGAAGGAGAGGCTGGTGGTCCTCCTAGAGGCCAAAGGACTACAGGACAGCAGACAGCATGGCTTCATACATGGCAGATCCTGCCAAACCAACCTGGTCGAGTTCTATGTCTGGGTAACTAGGCAACTGGACAGGGCCATGCAGTGGATGTCCTGTATCTGGACTTCCAGTAAGGCATTCGACTCAGTGCCACATGGAAGGCTGGGAAGGCAGTTAGTAGGAACAGAGGCGGGTGCAAAGCTGGTGAGATGGGTAGGAAACTGGCTGCAGGGAAGGCAGCAGAGGGTGGTGGTGGGTGGGGAGCCCTCACACCCAAGGGCAGTGACGAGCGGTGTTCCACAGGGCTCAGTGTTGGGACCAGTGTTGTTTGGGATATTCATTGCAGACATATCATGGGACATCAAGAGCAAGATCAGTCTGTTTGCTGATGATACCGTGGTAGGCGCGGTGGTGGATGACCTAGGGGATGGCAGGGGTTGCAGGATGATCTGGCAAAGCTTGAAACCTGGTCAGACACCTGGCAACTGGGCTTTAATGCCAAAAGTGCAAGGTACTGCATTTTGGGATGAAGAACCCAAGGAGGAGTTACCAGCTAGGGGAGTGCAGCTAGCCCAGACAGAGGAGGAGAAGGATCTGGGTGTGCTCATTACAGGTCAATGAACAACTCGGCACAATGTGGGAAGGCAACTGCAAAGACCAACAAAATGCTGGGTTGTATTGCAAGGGGTATATCCTCGAGGAGGGAGGAGGTGATTCTGCCACTGTATAGGTCATTGGTTAGAGCCACACCTGGAGTACTGCGTGCAGTACTGGCGTCCGTATCTGAGAGAGAGACATTAAGTTACTGGAGGGTGCAAGCAGAGCGACAAAGATGATCAAGGGGCTGGGGACTTATACAAGAGGAGGTTGAAGGAGTTGAACATGTACTCACTGGAGAGAGGAGAGACAGGAGTGACATGATTGAAACTTTTAAATACATGAAAGGAATAAACAAGATGGGTACAGAGGGCTGTTCAAAGTAAGGGAGGAAGGCCGCCAGTGGCCATGATATGAGACTGGAGCGAGGAAGGTTCAGGCGGGAGATGAGGAGACACTTTTTTACAGAGAGGGTGGTGTGGCTGGGTGGAATGCGTTACCTGCTGAAGTGGTATGCAGTAGAACAGTGGACTGCTTCAAACGAGGATGGGACAGGACAAAGGGGAGGGTTAATGAAGGGGAAGGGTGGAAGGGAGGGGCAGCTGAAGAATAAGGGGTGCTAGCTGCACATTCGAGCAGACTTGATAGACCTCTAGGCCTTTATCTGCTGGCAAATTTCGTATGTTCGTATGTACTGCTTGGTAGTCTGCAGTTTGTCAGAATACAGCAAGACTTCATGTTGTTTGAAGAAAAAATTACCTTAGTAATTGCGTTTCTTTTAATGGAGTCTTGCTGTATTCTGACCTCCTTCCCTGCCTTCCCTCTCAGAATCTGTTTTTTGGGAAGTGGGTGTGCAGGTGCATTGCTGCACCCAGAGGTGCTTCATGCACCCTCCCTTTATTTGGGCATTTTGTTGTACTGTTATCCTTATTTTGGATTGGTTTTGGTTTTGGGTTTCCTGACTTGAGTTTTCCTTGGGAATCCAAAACTCTGTTGCCAGTTGGCTAGTTTAGAATTTTACAATTTCCACATAGTATAGTTAGTGAGTTTTTGCTCATAAGAATCTGACGGTTGGGTTTCAAAGGGCTGCAAACAGAGACCTCAACTGAGCCCGAGCTCAACGTTCTATGCACTGCACAGAAATGTAACCCAGTGTTCGCTGGGGCAGTTTAATGGCTGCAGCTAACTGCAGTTTGTCAGAATACAGCAAGACTCCATTAGAAGAAACACAATTACTAAGGTGAGTAATTTTTTTCTTCCCTCCTGCCTTCCCTCAGGAGGTTTGGTTCTACTTCATGGCATCTCGGATGCATCAGAATAATTAGTCTTCCTCTGGAAGCAGATCCTCGGTCTCCCTTCTGAATCACATCGTTATGCCGGGAGTCTCTGGCAGGATAACTGAGGTATGCTGGGGACCACCCCTTTATGATGTACCTGAGGTGGGGGCAGGGCCGATATTGGGAGCGCCCCCACCGTGTATAGCTTGCTAGAAGTTTTCCATGGGGTCCTGCTGCTTGCGGCTTCAGTCCTTATGGTGTAACCTGCTGCAAGAGCTGTCTTATCTGTGTCAGTCTTCACCATTCATCACATTTGGGTTTATGGCGGAGGTCCGAACCCGTGAGGGGGCTCTCTTTTTTTTTTTTTTTGGATGGACGGAGTCGACGCACCATTGGCACCACCCTCCATTGGCCGTTAGGTGCTGTCGGTTCAGCCCTCCTGCTGTTGAGATCACCTCATGGGAGGCTACAGGAAGTTTTTGAGGCCTGCTCGCAGGTTCTCGACTACGCCATTTGCTTATTTCGGTGCCGAAGTCCGTCTGTTCCTCCTGCCGGTCCTGTTTTGCCACACTCGATGTCGCCCGGTAACACCTTTCCAATTATTCTATTTCAAACAACATGAAGTCTTGCTGTATTCTGACAATAGCAGTGAGGTCCAACCTTCGAACTGCCCCGGAGATGAAAGAGTTAACTTTCCATGCCAGGCATGGAATGCTGAGCTCGAGCTCGGTTGTAGAACTCTGTCTGTTGTTTGAACTCAAACCGTCAGATTCTTTACTCCGCCTCACTGAACAGTCGCTCTGGAGATTTCTCCTTTGCTCGGTTCAATTTGTCAGTTAAAGTACCGTTTTTCTTGGTTTTCAACACATTTAAACCGCAACCTATCGGTTCAGTCTCTGTCTATGGTATTCGTGAGTACTAGATAGGTTTATATTGTTTTCTGTTCTGTGGAACTTGTAACGTTTCATCGGTTCGGTTTGAACCGATCAAGTTGTTTAAAAATCTTTATTTCTACTTTTAGAGTGTGGTTACCGGTTCTTATCGGTTCTAAAACAAAACGGATTTTACTATGTTTTTTTCCACGACCCATAACACGGTCAGGAACCGATAAGAGTGTCTTGCCTGGCAGGTTACCATTAAAAGGGTAAGTTTTGTTAGGGCTGGCACCATGTCTGAGAAAGCCAAAAGAAAAACCGGGCCCACTGGGTTTCTACACTGCAGTGTGTGTGGCGAAGTCTTTGCTAAGGCTGACCCCCACACCACCTGTGTTTATTGTCTGGGGTTTGACCACCTCGATTCAGACTGCCAGATTTGTAAACATTTTCCTGCAGCTGCCTAGAAAAGAGAGTTGGTAGGCTCAGGAGGAAGCCAAAAAGTCCGCTGACCCGGATGGCCAGCCTGGTTCAGTTTCAACCGAACCAGAAGGAGTGCCCTCTGACCAGGGCGAAACTTCTTTGGGCAAAAGGAGAACCGATTCCGAGGAGTCTGTTCCGGTTAAGAGAACAAGAAGGGATAAATCAGCTGGTGTGGATCCAAAAGTTTCTTCTCCAACCACTGATGAAATAGCCAAAGCGATAAAAACTGTGCAGTCGCTATCCCCGTTCGACCAAACTGGCACCATCAGGAAGGCACTCCGTTCGGCCGGTTTCGGATTATGATTTGGAGGAATTTTATGAATCGGAGGAGGAGGAAGGAGAGTATGAGGAAAGTGAATGTGATTATGAAAGTCTGGGTGTGCCCATTGACCCGGACATCTCCCCAGACAGACTTTCAGGAGTGTCTCCTCCTAGGCTTTCTGCGTCCCCCTCCCATTTCATGTTTTACAAGAAAGTGGCCGAAACCCTTCAGCTTCCTATGGAAGAAGCTGTGAATGACAGGAGGAGCCTGACTATGTGGAAATGATGGATATCCCAGAGTCCAGGAGGCTGTCTATTTTCCTACACAAGTCTTTTGGGAAACAGACATTTAAGATTTTAAAGACTCCTAATTCTATACCTCCTGTGGATAAAAGAATGGACAAGAGGTATACTTTGTCAGGCTCAGATACGGAGTTCCTTACCCAGCAATGCAGCCATGTTGGGGTAGTGCAGGCTGCAGCCTGTGATAAGGCTAATATACCCTTAGCTTCACACCCCCCAGATAAAGACTCCAGGAGGATTGATGCCATGGCAAAGAAACAGTACATGGCAGCATCCTTGGGACTCAGGCAGGCCAATTATGTGGCCTGTACAGCTAGATATCAAAAATCCAGATGGGACACTGTCATGGCTTTAGCTAAGCAGGTCCCTGGCCAGCTTGCCAAGGAGCTGGAGCAGGTGGCTGCTGATGGTATTGAGGCATCCAAGGTGCAATTCCATGCTTCAGTGGACTTCAATGATGTTTCATCTAGAGTCATGCCTACATCTGTGGCCCTTCAGATGATGGCTTGGCTCAGATGTACTAGCTTGTCTCAGGATACCCAGACTAAGGCCATGGATTTTCCTGTTGTGGGTAATTCTGTGTTTGGGGAGCAAACAGAGAACTACATGAAGAAAATGGATGAATACAGGACCACATATAGGAGTGCTCAGGCCAAGGAAAGGCAAGCCACTCCTCAGAGGCAGCATCCCAGGGGCAGGGGCAGGCCTTTTCATAGGCCTTTCTACCAAGCCCAGGCTTCCTCTTCTGCCTATGCTCAGAGGGGGTTCTCTAGAGGGAGAGGCAGAAGGGGTACAAGCAGGCCTGCTTCCACCCCTCAGCCTAAACCCTCTGCCAAACAGGCACCCTGACGGGTTTGCCAGGGCCGATTCTCCACCACCTGTAGGGTGCAGGCTGCCTTACTTTATCCAGGACTGGAAGTGTTTAACATCAGACAAATGGGTCCTGGAAGTAGTAAGCCAGGGACTGGTTCTCAGCTTCAAAAAATTTCCAAAGATGAGAACCAGATCCTTTCCACCTGCAAATCCTTCAGATTCACTTGCCCTAGAGGCAGAGGTCTCTTCCCTCTTGGCTCTCAGAGCTGTAGGAAGGGTTCCACCCTACACAAAGGAAAGGATTGTACTCCAGTTACTTCCTCACCCCAAAAGATAGGAGAATGGCGGCCCATCCTGATCTCAGATATTTAAACAAGTACCTTTTAAAGCCAAAGTTCAAAATGGTGACTCTGGGAATAATTCTACCCTCTCTAAGGCCAGGGACTGGCTAGTCTCCTGGACCTCAAGGATGCCTATTTCATATTCTCATCAGAAGCTCCCATCGAAAATACCTCAGGTTGGGCTGCCCTCAGGCCATTACCAATTCAGAGCAATGCCTCTGGCCTAACCTCTGCTCCAAAGGGTGTTCACAAAATGCCTGGCAGTAGTGGTTGCTTCCCTAAAAGGCAAAGATTGCCATCTTCCCATACCTGGACAACTGGGTCATAGTAGGCCAGTCCCAGACCAAGTCAAGTTACACCTACAGATAACTCAGCAACTGCTCACCTCTCTAGGTTTCCTTCTGAATCTTTCAAAGTCAGTTCTAGAGCCTGTTCAACTCCTCACCTTCATAGGCGCAGAGCTAGATACAGAAAAGGCAAGTGCCTTCCTTCCCTGGACAGGGCAGGACCCTTATCACACTGGCCTCTTCATTCACCCTACAGGTGTCTCGACCAGCAAGGCATTTTCTGGAAGCTCCTGGGGCGCATGGCTGCTTCACAGCAGTGGTGCAGGACAAGATTTCAGATGCGGACATTCAATTCCACTTCAGAGCCGTTTTGGTCTCAGAAAAAGGACCCTTTGACCAAACTAATCCCAGTGACTCGAACCCTGATCCAGGCTTTGCAGTGGTGGCGGGATCAGGACAATCTAAGACAGGGAGTTCCTTTTGTCACTCAGTCTCACTCTTTAATCCTTACTACAGATGCCTCCCTCTTGGGGTGGTGGGCCCACTTGAGAGACCTGACCACTCAAGGGTTGTGGTCTCCTCAGGAATCTCTGCTTCACATCAATCTGTTGGAACTCAGAGCAGTGTTTCTAGCACTTCAAGCTTTTCAAGTCTGTTCAGAACAAAGTTCAGATCAGGACAGACAATACCACCACAATGTGGTATATCAACAACAAGGAGGCACTCGGTCTCTGACCTTGTGCACAGAAGCGATGAAGTTGTGGTCTCTCTGGCTTTTCCCTGAACACCTCTCTTACAGCAGTACCCTCCCAGGCAAGGACAATGTCCTGGCAGATGCTCTCAGCAGGATATCCCAGGGCCATCACGAATGGTCACTGGATCCCTGGTTTGAGGTGATATTCTCCAGATGGGGCACCCACAGATAGATCTTTTGCAGCCCCAAACAATCACCAACTTCCCTCTTTTGCTGCAGGCCCCCAGTGTTGCGGTCAGTCCCCTGGATGCCTGGTTCTCAATTGGGAAGGAAGTTCCTGTATGCTTCCCCCCTTCTCTCTGTTCAAGGTGCTAGTCAAAATCAGATGTCAACCCTGCAAGGTGATTCTGATTGCTCCAGATTGGGCCAGACAGCCCTGGTACCCTCTCCTGTTGTCCTTAGCAGTCCACCTTCCTTGTCCCTTCCCAGGAATTACAACCTGTTAACCTGTGCTCAGGGGAGGGTTTGGTACCTGAATCTCAAGGCCTGGCTCTTGAAGAGTTAGAGTTTGCTGATTTACACCTCTCTCAAGGTGTTATGGATATTCTAAAGGCTTCTAGGAAGCCTTCCACCAGAACTACCTATAATTCCAAATGGAAAAGATTCTCCATATGGTGCTCTGGGAAGCATATTTCCCCAGAGTCTGCTGAGCTGCCCTCAGTCCTTGACTATATGGTTCATCTGAATTGCAGGACTCAGACCAGCTACACTAAGGGTGCATCTGGCAGCTGTCTCTGCTTTTCTTTCAGCAGGTAAGCCTTCTTCTTTTCAGCTCACCCTGTATTCTCCAAGTTTTTCAAGGGATTGCTTCATACCAATCTGCCATTCAGGGACCCTGCCCCTGCTTGGGACCTTAATGTTTGCATTGCTCAGCTTATGCAACCCCCTTTTGAGCCTTTGTCCTCTGCAGAGCTTAAGTACTTGACTTGGAAAACTGTTTTCTTGGTGGCCATCACTTCTGCCAGGCGCATAAGCGAGTTACAAGCCCTGTCAGTGGAGCCTGATTTTATCTCTTTCCTAGAGATAAGGTGGTCCTCAGGACTAACGGGAAGTTTTACCTAAGGTGGTTTCTGACTTCCACCTTAACCAATCTATTTCTCTTCCTGTGTTCTTCACTGACCATTCCTCCTCTGGTGAGAGGAGGTTGCACAGTTTGGATGTGAAAAGAGCCCGCAGCTACTACATAGAATGTACCAGGGTCACAGGGTTTGACTCCCTCAACTGTTCCTCACGTATGGTGAGTTGGTAAAGGAAAACCTGCCACTAAAGATCCATTGCCAGGTGGATTGTCTCTTGCATTCAATTTGCTGTGAAAAACTAGGTAGGATTCCACCCTCAGGCCTGAGGCCTTACTCTAACAGACGTGAGCTGCTTCCCTGGCTGCCAGGGATATTCCTATCTTAGAGATATGTCAAGCAGCCACCTGGAAAACAGTTCACACTTTTACCAAGCATTACTCTCTGGATATCCAGGCTAGTAGTGATGCTCGGCCTGGCACAACAGTGCTTCAAGCCTATTTCATGGGTTCTGTCCTCCTCAGGATGCGTGATCCTACGTAGAATACAGAGACTTCATGTTGTTTGAGAATTCTCACCAGTATGGCTGTATTCTGACTCTCCCCGCCTTCCCCTCTCAGAACCTTTGTTTTGAGGATGTGGGTGGGCAGTAGCAGTGTTGGTACTCAGGAAATGCCCCACCTTGTTTATTATCATCCTCTTTTCTTTGGGTGAGTGGGTGTTGTGTTTATTTCATTTTTGGGTTTTCTGACTTGAGTCTTTGTTTTGGGACCAAAAAATATTTTTATTATATTTAGTAGTCAGTTGGCTAGTGTAGGTTTATAGCTTCCACACAGGACCCTCAGTGAGTTTAGCTCGTAAAGATCTGACGGTTTGAGTTCAAACAACAACAGACAGAGTCTCAACCGAGCTCAAGCTCAGCGTTCCATGCCTGGCATGGAAAGTTAACTCTTTCATCTCTGGGGCAGTTCGAAGATTGGACCTCACTGCTATTGTCAGAATACAGCAAGACTCCATTAGAAGAAACAACATTACTAAGGTAAGTAATGTTTTCTTTCTGCGACGACGAGTCTGTTTTTGGTGTTTTTTTCTCTGTAGGTCATGTCTCGGTCGGAGGGCAAGAAAACTTCCTGGATGGGTCTGGCCCCCATGCAACGGTGCCCATGTGGCTGAAAATATTCCGTCATCGACTAGCATGACTGTTGCCTTACGTGTGTTGGCCCGCTTCACAACATGGATTTGTGCAATGCCTGTTTCTCCATGGATCGGAGAGTAATCGAACAACGCTCATGGAAAGTGGGGCGGGCTCCACCGACTTTCGGGGGTCGGATTTGCACTCGTCGGGCCATGCCATGTTCTCTCAGCCTTTCCTCCGGGTCCCCTCCTGGTTCTATACAAACTGAGGAGGAGGGAGCCTCAGCTTTTCCCAGCCTAGCCGTGGCCGAGGCTCCTCCCACGGTGCAGGAGGCCCAGTATGTCCCCCCCGGGGGACAGACGGGAGGCACCGTTATGGCAGTCGCCCCTTCAGGAGTGAAGGCTGCCCTGGTGTCGGACCTGCGTCTTGGAAGGCCTGGGTCAGCGCCATTCTCGACGCCCGTCAATCGGGCGCTATTTTGAGCCTGGGCACCGTTAGGTGAGTGCGGTGGGCCCTGACAGCGCCGTCATCGGGCGCCGGCCGTCGCTCGGCGCCCATGTGTTGCCGTCGCCGATAGTGCTAGCGGTACCATCAGAGTTTCTACAGCACTATCTTCATCTTTCTCGTGGAAGGTGCCGAGGTTGACCACGGCACAGTGCCTTCCTCAGGAGTCATTCACGGCTCTGAGCGAGCTCATAGTGCCGTGTGGGTTCCGGATCTCGGTGCTGTTCGTGGCGCTGAGACCGCTGTCGCTTCTGCCCTCTGTGCTGCTTGCGGCGCCAAGGGGCTGGGCATTGCCGTTCTCAGCGCCAATGGGGCTGTCGGTGCCGTCTCTGTCCCTGGAGCCATTTGTGGCGCCATGGGGCCGGACGGCACCATGTCAGGTTCTGACACCATGATTACTGCACTTGTTAGACCCGTGCCTCCTCCTGCCACCATTCGCAGTGCTGAGGGGGGCATTTGAACCATTTAGGGTGCAGTCTCCTTTTCTGGTGCCCCGTTTGGTCAAGATGGCATGGAGCGCCCATCCACTGGCTGGCACAGGACTTCGGTTTCCACTTCTGAGGAGGAGGAGTCGGATTCTGGGTCAGACAGGTAGTCTAACTCCTCGGAGCTAGTTGCCCAGGTGGACACTCTGGTAGTATTCTCGACAGGCTGTGACCAGTCCCCCTCTGAGGACCAGACAGCAGGTGCCATGGCCAGGGTCAGGGGTGCTGACCAGCAGGCAGTGGTGCAGGCCACTGTTGCTCTGCAGCCTGGCCTCGGAGGGTTCGCTGACCCCTGGGTGGTGGTACCCCCTCAAGTGGTGTGCCTAGATCACCCAACTTTGGGGCCGATCAGAGCACCCACAGTAGGGGAGGGCAATTCTCCTTGGATCGCTCCTTCGGGGGCTGACCAGGGTTGCCAGCTGCCTAGGCTGGCTCTTTCGAAGAGGAGGGCACTTTCGGATTCCGAGGGGTCGGGGGGTGTGAGTTCTGTTCGGCGGCCTTTTTCTGGAACCCACACAGGCTCTGGGAGGAGCCGTAGTGCATATCTCCGCTCTTCCCCCTCGGTGTCTTTGAGAGGCCCCATTCTTTGGAGGTAGGGGCCCGATCCTTCTGGATCTTCATGGCGGTCACCTCACAGGGGATTCTTCGCGCAGCCAGGCAGTTCGAAATGGTTGTTCAGCTGTTGGCTGTAGAGTCTTCAGAGCTCCTTCTTTTCTGGAGCTCTTGGTCCGATCCCTAGCCCAGTCAGAGGTCAGTTGACTTCTCTTCTCGGCTCTGTCCCCATCCCTCTGCTGCATTCTCCTGCACTCCCTGGTATACTTGGTCCTTCCGGTCCTCCCACCTGGGAGCAGTTCAGAGCCGTGGCTCCTCAGTTCACTGCTTATGTTAGGGCCAGGGACAGACAGGTTATTCAACCTCCCCCTGAGCAGCTGTGCTACAAACAGCCTAGGTCCTCTGACTCCTCATCCCCCTCTTCTGGGGGAGAGGAGCCTTCTGTCCACATTTCTCCAGCTGCTGATCTCGCAGAATATCAGCGATTCCTTGTGAGGATGTTGGAGGACCTGTGTATCACCCCTCACTCTCAAAGCAATCTGGAGCACTTGGCACACACCTTTTTAGGCAATTTCGGTGAGGACACCCTTGTGGTGCCTCCTGGCCTGCTCCCTTTCGGGAGGCGTCGTTGCATTCCTGGCAGAGACCCTTTTCCAGAGTTCCTGCCCCAGGGATCTCTGCCAGCAGTATTGTGCCCCCCGAGTCTCCAGGTTCCATGCCTCATCCTCAGTTAGGATTGACGCAACTGGACACTCCTGATGGGCTTTGCCCTTCACTGTGACCGGCCCCCAGTTCAAGACTCCTCGGATTTTGACTTCTGGGTTAGGAGGACTTTCTACTCAGCACGGTTGCTGCTCTCTATCGCAGCACGTCAGGCCCACCACGCAACCTATGACCAGTTCCTGTGGTCCAGGCTCAGTCAACTCCTAGCCTCAATGTGTGGCCTTGAGAGCAAACCAGACAAGCCATTGCACTCTCTGCACTGCGGCCTGAAGCTAGCATGGCACCAGCGAGGGGCATCGTCTGATATAGCGAGATAGCTACCAGGGTCGTGGGGACAGCAATGTGCACTAGGCGGACGGCATGGCTACGTGTTTCCAGGTGGTCACCCTTGGCCTGGCGAAGGGTGATTAACTCCCCTCACCAGAACCTATCTCTTCTCCCGTAGAGCGAGGCGAGCGTCTGTGGGGCAACTTCCTTCCCCCTCCGGGGGCCTCTCCGCACTCTTGGGCCTCTCCAGGCCCCGAGGTTCTCCCTCTTAGTGTGTCACCCACGAGGCTAGGGACTCTGTCCATTAGAGTTAAATAAAAAAAAAAACCTTGAGGGGCTCGGCACTCACCCAAATGTGACCAGATGGTGAAGATTAACACAGGTAAGATATGAAAATTGCACGTACCTACATGTTGTAATGATCTTTCTGTGTATCTTCCCCATTCATCTAATGCCACCTTCCATCCCCTGGGTCCTCAGTCTCTAGGTCCCCCTCCCTTTCTGTGTCCAGCCTCGCCCCCTCCTTTCTTTTGTCAGGAGTGGGGTGAACAAGGACACACAGGGGATATTGTTTCTAAGGGAGAGTGGTCAGCATGGGGGCACTCCTTCTCCAGTGCTTTAACTCCACCACTGTGGGGTGGGAGTTAGCACTTGCCCTCCATTCTCTCCTCCTCCTTGTTCTCGTTCATCTTTAGATTTCTCTGTCCATTGGACATTTGTTTATTATTTTACAAAAAAATACCTAAATTTTCTTTCACCAAAACCTTTTCCCTTGAGAGGGAGAATTCTCTGTGTCCTTTCTTCCAAAATAGCCATTTTCTGCTTTGGAGTTTTGTCAGTAATTCCATGCCTTGAATTCTGACAATTAAACAATATACCATGACAGGAGTGGGTATATCGGTGGATTTACCATGCCTGGTGTGGTTCGATCACGAGGCACAGCCGGTGACTTAAACACACCAGATTGTTAAATCCACCCATATACCCACTCCCTGTCATGGTATATTGCTATTATACAATGTTCAGCTTGTTTTTTTGTTTTATAGTGATATAAAACTTTACAGTAGGTATACTGGAGGTCATGTGATGTGTTTTGACCAGTGAGGTTACAGGATTTTCATACCCCATTGTATAATGAGCCTTTTGGCTACTCCTTGCAGTTCCTATACATTCTGGAGATAAGTCAATGTTCAGGGTATGGTTGTCGCCTTTCTCCTCCCCCTCTCATGCTTATCCTAAATCCTTCCTTTTCCTCACTCCTTTTTCCTGTTTCCAGAGATTGGGGTCCCTACCCAGTTCCTCTTAGACTTCCTTATTATTCTGTCCTCTCAGTCGTTATTTCTCCTTTATGTTGTATATTTTTTCCTCTAACTGTCCCTTGGCCTTTCTTGTCCCACCCTCCCAGCCCTTTTCCTCACCTCTCCGACGACTCAGAATTGGTGGAAGGGCAGGCCAACAGCACCCAACAGCCAACCCACAGGCGCCACGCGGTGCATCGGCCTCAAGGGTGGCGCCGATGGTGCATCTACTCAACCCAACCAACAAAAAAAAAGAGCTCCTGAAGGGATCATGACCTCCGGCCATATACCCAAATGTGATGAATGGTGAAGATACACAGAAGATCTACTGTTATGGTAAGTTCTTACATAACTGTACTTTTCCCAGCAGCAGTACCAACCACAGCAGATTGGATTTTACAGAGCTAGAGGTAGAAGAGATTTTCGGAGAGGATCTCAATCTGCTCAGCCTCAGCAGCAAGCAAAACAGAACCCCTTAATTTTCCCTTCAGGCTGTCTCTCCACATCCTGTAGGGGGCAGCCTCACCCACTGTTTCCAGAAATGGTTAAAAATAACCACAGACAAGTGGGTCCTGGAAATAGTGAGTCAGGGTCTCTCTCTCTCTCTTTGCTTCAAGTCCCTTCCTTCTCCAAGGTTAAAACATGTTGCACCAGCTCCCTTCTCAGAAAGAAAACTACTGGAGCAGAAAGTACAGGTCCTACTGCTGGCAAAAGCAGTGGAATCTGTCCCCCACAACCAAAGAGGGCAAGGGTTCTATTCCAGATATTTCCTAACATCAAAAAAGAATGGAGAGTGGTGGCCTATCCTAGACCTCAGACTGTTAAACAAGTACCTGGTAAAGCCAGAGTTCAAAATGGTCACAATGGCCATGATTTTGCCAACTCTGCAAAAAGGGGACTGGCTAACCTCCTTGGATTTAAAGGACGCATATTCCCATAAGGGAGTCACACAGAAAGTATCTGAAATTCAGACTCCCCTCAGGCCACTACCAGTTCTCAGTACTTCCCTTCGGCCTTACCTCTGCACCAAGGGTCTTTACCAAGTGCATAGCAGCAGTAGTGGCACACCTCAGAAGACTGGGTGTCACAATTTTTCCTCATCTGGACGATTGGCTAATTGTAGGAAAATCCCACCAACAGGTGTCGTACCACCTTCAGGTAACCTAGGATATGCTGCTCTCCCTGGGATTCCTTCTCAACATCAAAAAGTCAGTCCTGACCCCTGTGCAGGTTCTGCAATTCATAGGTGCAGAACTGAATACAGTAGTGGAAGAGCTTTTCTCCCTCAGGAGTGGGAAGAAAGCATTCAACTTCTGACAGGTAATTTGCTCTGGGCAGGGCAAAGCCAGCAAAACAGTTTCTTCAACTGTTAGGGCATAAGGCTGCAGCAACATGCACAGTCATAGGTGCCAGGTTTCAGATGAGAGATATTCAGTGCCACCTCAGAGCACACTGGTGCCAAAGGCGGACCCCCTCTCAAAGCCAGTACCAGTCACAAAAACATTACTACAGGCCCTCAAATGGTGGAGAGAACTGGAAAATTTAAGGGAAGGGGTTCCATTTCTGCAGGAGCCTCCCTCCCTCCCTGGTTCTCACAACCGATGCTTCCTTGCTTGGTTGGGGTGCTCACTTAAGGGATCACACCATCCATGGTACCTGGGAGAGTGCAGACTCACTCCTGCACAGAAACCTGCTGGAGTTAAGAGCTGTTTATCTGGCCCTTCAGGCTTTCTCTCATCTCATACAGGAAAGGTGGTACAAGTCAGAGCAGACAATACCACAACAATGTATTACATCAACAAACAAGGAGGGACAAGGTCCACTCCTTTGTGTATAGAGGCAGTGAAGATGTGGAGTCTTGCTTTCTCTCTAAATGCCTCTCATGATCAATTCCTCTGCCAGGCAAGGACAACACCTTGGCAGATGCCTTTGAGCAGGATAAACCAGGCCCATCATGAATGGACATTGAGCAAGCAAATGGTGAATGCTCATTCAGGGGTGGGGACCCCAGAAATAGACAGTTTTGCTTCCCACCAAAATCACCACTTACCTCTCTATTGCTGCAGGACCTCAGTGAAAGGGATAGTTCCCATGGATGCCCTGATTCTGGATTGGACAGACAGATACCTCTGTGCCTTTCCTCTTTCCTCCTTTTCCATGGATACTCAAGGTGCTCATCAAGCTCAGGTCACAACCAGCTTTGATTATTCTGGTAGCCACGGACTGGGCAAGACAGCCTTGGTACTCTCTGCTGCTCTCAGTGTCTGTGAGCAAACTGATTCACCTCCCTCAGAGGTACAGTCTTCTGACTTCCTTTCAGGGGAGGGTAGTGTACCCTAATCTCAGGTCTCTCAAGCTCAAGGCCTGGCTCTTGAGGACTTGGACTATGCAGATTGCAAATTCTCTGAGGCAGTTTTAGAAGTCCTTAAGGGTTACAGGAAACCTTCCACCAAGAAAACCTGTCTCAAAATGGAAAAGATTTTCCATTTGGTGCAGTGACAAGGGTATAGTCCCAGCCCAGGCCGGGATCCCAACCCTTCTTGATTATTTGTCTCACCTGCACTCCCTGGGGTTGCAGCACTCAACTCTGAAGGTGCACCTGGCTTCAGTTTCAGCATACCTTTTAACTAGAAAGGATACCTTCCTGGCATCAAACCCTATATTAAGAAGATTCTTTAATGGTCTCTCTCATCTGTTTCCCCTTCACAGGGAACCAGTACCAGCATGAGACCTCAATATTTTATTGCCCAGCTTATGGTTCCGCTCTTTGAGCCTATGGCATCTGCAAAGCTTAAATTTCATACCTGGAAGGTAGTTTTCTGTAGCAATCACTTCTGCCAGAAGGATAAGCGAGCTACAGGCCCTCTGTGTGGAAAAGGACTATGTTTCTTTCCACAGGGACAAAGTAGTGTTGAGAACTAACAGAAAGTTTCTCCCCAAGGTGGTTTCTAACTTCCGTTTGAACCAGTCTATAACATTGCCAGTTTCTTTACTGATCACTCTAGCTCAGGTGGCGTAGATTGCACAACTTGGATGTAAAGAGAGTATTGCGTTATTACATGACTTCGTGCCAAAGATCATAGGCAGGACAGGCGACAACTGACCTCACCTATGGAAAGCAGGTAAAAGTACTCCTGCTTCAAGAGGACTATCTCTTGATGGATAGTCCAGTATATTCATTTTGCTACTCAAAGGCAGGCAACGTTCCTCCCTCTGGTCTTAGGACCCACTCTACAAGGGCACAGCTGCCACTATCACAGCTGCCCAAGAGGTGCCTCTAATGGAAATATGTAAAGCAGGTACCTGGAGGTCAGTCCACACCTTCACTAAGCATTATAGCTTGGACACACCGTCTAGCACTGATGCCAGATTTGGCACAGCAGTCTTGCAGTCTTTTTCCTAAACAGATTCTGGCCCACCTCCTTGAGGTACTGCATATAGTCTGCAGAGTAATAATATTGGTGGATTCCTGAGGTTAGAAGAAAAAAGTACTCACCTATAGTAATCTTATTTCATCCACAGGGATCCACTGATATTATTACCCCTGCCCTTGCCTCCCTTTCAGAATCAGTAACAAGAAAATTCCTTTACACAGCTGATAAGATGTATAGTTGGAGTGGCATGCCACCTACTGGCACCTTCCAGTAATGTTTTATCTTGTAGGTTCTTTTCTAAAGGCCTATCTGACTTCAGAAAAAGAGACATTCTAGGGACATGGATATGTTGTTCATCCACACTTATTGGCAGGTTCCTTGCCGCTTTAAATCTTGCCGGAAGGTCTTCAAGCTGGCTCCTCCCACCCACCCGGGTGATAAAACTCTCGGCTGCACCCCATGACGCCAGATCTTCCTTACCGCTTGGAAGCTCAGTTTCCCTCCTTAGCGCTCTGCGTTTTCAACTGGTTCTTGATTTTTTTCGGTCTCTCCGAATTTAGTTGGAAGTTTTCTAAAACTTCGGTCTTCTTCCCTCGCTGCTCCCGGAGGCACCCGGTTAATACCTCCAGGAAAGACCCGCACTCCACATGCGTTTACTGCCTCGACTTGGATCATGATCCATAAGTTTGCGATTTTGCTGTGCCCTTTTCGACCAGCGCCCTGGAGGATCGTCGACCCGTTTAGGGCTCAGGCAACCTGAAACTTTCGCGCGGAAAATCCTTGAGACTTCGTCGGGCAGTGTCGCGTCGGCTGTCTCGGCTGAGCAGCTCGATCTCCTTTCCTCCATGGAAGGGCGGCAGCAAGTCTGTCCCCTCCTTCTCGGTCTGGCGCTTTCCAGCTCTCCTTGAGTTCTCCTCATTCAAGCGTTCAAGGGCTTCACCAGTCCTTTCCTCTAAGAGAGGACCTTGGGACCTGCCTCTTGGCCCAGGTCAAAGGGTGGCAGGCTAAGTCCCATCGTGGGCGCTGGTGGGGCGGGAGGTTCCCCTTCCCCTGTCGGCCGACTTTAGAAACGATCCGAGGTGCGGCTCAGGCAGCTGGCTTCCTGAGTCCCGTCAGGTCAGCGGCCAGGACTCCCGTCGACGTTGTCGAGTCTCGACCAATCATCTGGACTGTCTTCTGCTGGAGCTGCCATCCCTTCGCGGTTCCCCGGTGGGCTGAGGTTCTGCCTGTACCTTGGTGACAGGCCTCGGCCTTCGTCCGAGCCGAGGGAAGAGTGGGCGCTCCCGCTCCTTCCCAGGCCCACCCTCGGTTCCCCCGAGGATTTGGGTCTCGGTCTTGGTCCTCTTCTCGGTCAAGCCGCTCCCGCCAGCTTCAGCAATCTCGGTCGGGGCACCGAGTTAAGTGGCATTACCGTTCTTCCTAGTCTCCCTTCTCAGATGAGGAGTGGCTCCGTTGCAGATGGCGTCAACGTTACGAGGAGTTCATGTGGCAGCAGTTGTTATTGTCCGGGAATCAGTCGACACCGATTCATTCCCCGTCCAGCAAGCAGCTGTTGCACGATCAGCCGACACAACCACTCACTGCAGTCGAGGTGCCCACTCCAGGGCCAGTTGCTCGTCCGAACCTTGCTGCCCCACCGTCTTCGGTGGAACCTCGGTCAGGTCACGACCTGTCCCGCAGGTTGTCTGTTCCCCTCACTCCCGCTCGCCCTCGGCGGGCGAAGAGCGACTCAGGCCTGAGTCAGCTCTTTGCAGACCCTTCGGAGTCCGACGTCGACTCCTCCATGTTCCCCAGTCGGGAGGATCTGGGGTCCTCTCCGGAACGTTCTGTGGACGACAGCCCATCGTCCTTTATGGGTCTGCTTCAGCTCATCTCGGAGTTCACCTGGATGCAGCTTGAACCCATGTCCAAGCGGGTCTCTTATCCCGATGGAGATTCTGGACCGAGGGGCTCACCCTCTGAGGGCCTTCCCAGTGGCCGAGGCCATTGTCGGCCCAGCCTTGGAGCTCTGGCGGTCTACTTCCTGTCCTCGCCCTTGGCCAGAAGTACTCTGTCCCTGTCGGTTCTTTGCCTGGTTTCTCAGAGCACCCTCGGCTGAGGGTTAGTTACCGATAATGTTTTCCAGTGTTCTGGGAGCGCTCAGGATATGGATAGGCCCCCGACAAAGAGTCCAAAGGATGGACTATCCGGGCGCCAAGTTTCGCTCCATCCTCCCTAGGCCTCCGACAGGCCTGCTCGGCTGCACTGATGGCACATTTTCCCACGCTTTTGGGCTCCCTGGATGAAGTGCTCCCTCATCTCCCGGCCAACCTGGGGACCGTGGTCCGGAGGCTGCGGACCAGGAGGCGGTGGCGAGGCAGCAGCTTCAGACTGCTCTGGACTTAGGTGATTCCTGTGCCAGGTCGGTGGCGGCCACAGTGGCCGAGGTTATCCTCTTTCTCAACGGAAACCCAGCACAAATTGGCGGACATCCCCTTCTTGGGGACTGACCTCTTCGGCCCTGGAGTGGAGGGACACCTCCAGGGGAGCGAGAAGTCCAATGACACTCCAGACTCGGTCACCCCCGCCCTGAGGGACAAGGGCCGCCGGCAGCCTTTGCGTAAGCCCCTTTGCCCCTCGGCCCCTGCGGCTCGACCGGCTCATCAACTCCAGCATGAGGGCCAGCAGGCTTGCGCTGGGCGCCCTGACCCCAAGCCAACGTCTTCCTCTAAAGGGAAGCAGGGAGGTAAAGGCCCAGGAGCTCCCTCGGCCAGTCTCTCCTCAAGCCTGCTCAGTGATGGGCTAAGGGCATGTCCCGGCCCGTCACCTACCGGGTTCCCCGTGGGAGACCCGGGTCTGCCCCTCCACCTGGTCCGCCCGGACCTCTGGGTGTGGAGGTGCTAGGGAAAAGTCCTACCTCGGGATTGCGAGCAGGCCCCACCCTTTCAAGCCGTTGCCCTCGGGGTCATGGGGTCCGCAGCCTCGTTGCCGACCTGCGAGCCAACTGCCTGACCTCTCAAGATAGAGGTGATCAGGAAGGTGGCAGATCCTGTTCCAGACCCTGGGTTCATGTCCAGGTATTCCTGGCCCCTAACGGATGGGGGCTTGCGCCCCATTCTTGATCCGCTTTACTACGGGATGGTCTCTCTGTCTCAGATATCCCATCCTCAGAACGAGGCATGTGGCTCTTTTCCTGGACCTCCAGGACATCCTACACTTCATTCTGTCCGTTTCTTGGGAGACTCCTACAGTTCTTAAGTGGGGATCTCTTTTTAGAGTTCCAGGCCAGGCCCTTCGGTCTCTGCTCAGCAGCATTCCTGCAGGCTGAGGGTCAGGCGTAACCCCACCCGGATGGCGGCCTGACTGCAACCCCTCCAGGGCGGAGGGGGACGGTCCAGAGTTCTGGCTCTCTAGGTTGCTCTCAGACTGGTCTCCTTTTTATTGGAGCCACGTTGGAACTCGTGTCTAAGCAGGTGATCCTTTTTTCGGGACGAGGCTTGACTCTTGAGTCCGAGCTCGGCTCCTGGCGGACAGGGCCGAGGTTCTTCCTCCCTTACCTAGTCAGGTCTGACTGGGCAAGTGCGCCCTGACCGGGACTTCCTGCACCTCCTGGGCCTTGAGGCGGCCTGCACCAACATGGTCTGTTTGGACCCACCGGTTCATGCGTCCCCCTAATGGGGGCTGGCCAGCCAGAGGTCACAGCGCTGCGTTCCTTTGGACCAGTCCATGACAACAACCCAGGGGTTAGGGAACGCTTTCCTTCGGACTGTTCCAGCTCATTTGCAGGAGAACATCCCGTTCGTCCGCCCCGAGTCGACGGTCTTCTCCGACCGATGCATCTCGGATGAGTGGGGGTGCCCATCAGGGGAATACAGAGTGCACCGCCTCTGGTCCTCTCGGGAGTCTCGATGTCTTCCTACCTGCTGGAGCTCCAGGTGGTCCGCTTAGCTTGCACCGCTCGCTCCGTCTGTGCGGGGTCTAGTGGTTTAGGTCCAGGCGGACAATACCACGACCATGTGCTACCTATCCCGCCAGGATCGGATGAGCCCCTTGCCTCTGCGTAAGGAGGTTCTCCGCTTTGGGTCTTTCACGCAGCCGGGAGGCGGTTTCCTAGCCATTTCAATGGCAGGAGCCTCCATCACCCTGGCCGATGCCCTAAGCCGGATAAGGGCTGCGCCTCACGAGTGGTTTCTCTGCCAGAGGTAGCACAAGATCTTTTCTCCCTCAGGTCACACCTTGGGTGGACCTTTCTTTTCCATCCAGGGAGAATTTGAGGCAGAGACTGTCTCATCCGCCCCTCAGCATGGTTCGCTGTGGGGATGCCTTTGAGCCGTGGACCCTGGGCCTCTTCTCGCCCTCTCCCATTTCCCTTGACCCTCAGGCAAAGGCGAGGACTAAGGCGGGTGATTCTGGTAGCCCCAGACAGGTTTGCCAGCTCTAGTATCCAGCTCTCCTCAGTCTCAGCCCCCAGGCTCCGGGGTGACTTCCAGCCGCCGGTCCTGATCTGTGTTGTTAGGGAAGGTACTCGTCCGGACCTTCAATCCCTGCACCTGCCCTGGTCCTGTGTGGCTAGTGGCCAGGCCTTGGGTCTTCTGGCAAGGTCTTGGCGTTTTTTGGCGTCCTGAGGAGTCGACCAGATATGCTCGCCTTCAAATGGAAGAGTTTTCCATTTGGCGTTGGGATGGGGCCTGGTCCCCTCTCCTGTTCCCCAACGAGCATTCCGGACTATCTGCGGTCTGTTCTTTTCTTGAACAAGGGCTTCAGTCGATGACCCTCAAGGTGCTCCTGTTAGCCACTCCTGTCTTCCGGGTGCGGGCCGGAAGGTAGTCGGTGGCGCAGGAAAGGTGGTCTGGCGCTTTCCAAGGCCTTGATCACACCTCCCCTCTGGGGAGAGTATCCCCATTTCTGTGGGATCTTACGCTGGTATGGGCTTAGCTCACGGGCAAGCCGTTCGAACCATTGCACAGGTGTGAGTTCCCCCACCTGTTGTGGAAGAACACCTTCTTGGGGCTACCACGCCAACCAGAAGGATGGGAGAGTTCCAGGCGCTCCTTTGAATGTCCCTATCTGGTCTTCCACAGGGACAAGGTTGTCCTACGCCCCACCCGAAGTTCCTTCCGTAGGCGGTGGCGGAGTCCTTTTCCCTAACTGAGTATTGTCTCTGCCGGGGTTCATCCCCATTCACACCTCGGAGGCCATATATAGGATCCATTGGGACCCTATTTAACACTCGCCTTCCCAGGGAGCGTAGGGCTAAAGTTTGGGAGAGGTTCGCCAGCTGTTTCTCATCTACGCTGAAGCCACACCTGGCAGACCTGCAGCCAAGCGGACGACAAGCTGGTGGGTCACCTTCTGCATAGATCTCCGCAATTGGGTGGGCATGGAGCCTCCCAGAGGGATAAGTACTCATTTTATCCGCCCTTCCGCTGCATCGGTGGCTGCTTCCGAGGATACCTGCCAGGAGTATCCGTGAGGGCTCCTACCGGAAGCAGGCATATAGCAGTTCTCCTTCCACATCGACCTTGGGTCACGCTGGGATGTTGGTCCGGGGCTTGAGTTCTCCAGTCTTTATACCTAAAGTAGGGGTGTGCATGCCCTCCCTCCTCCGGAGAACTGCTAGAGTCTGCCAATAAGTGTGGATGAACAACATATCCATGTCCCTAGAATACAGGTTACTCACCTGTAACAGGAGTTCTAGGAATGATATAGTTGTTCATCCACCACTCCTCCTGGCTCGACTTGACCTGGCTTCCAGCGGGCTAGATCTGGCGTCATGGGGCGGAGCTGAGAGTTTTATCACCCAGGTGGGTGGGAGGAGCCAGCTTGAAGACCTTCCGGCAAGATTTAAAGCGGCAAGGAACCTGCCAATAAGTGTGGATAAACAACATATACCATTCAAACACCATGAAGTCTTGCTATATTATAACAATAGCAGTCAGCCACTGCAGCTGAACTGCCCCGGAGAGGAAGGAGTTAACTCCAGAAGATCTGAGTTCTACAGCTGAGGGCTGTGCCCAAACTCTATCTGGCAGTTTCAAATGAAACTGTCAGATTCTTTACTCCGCTTCACTGAACAGTCGCTCGAATCAGCTCCTTCAGCTCGGTTCATTCTCGGTTCAAGCGGTATTTTGATTCATTTGAACCGGCAAAACTTATTTTTACCGCATTTCGGTTTTAAAGCTCTATCTGGTAACCGTAAGTACTAAAATTTAAGTCTGTGTGGAAAATTAATTATCGGTTCGGTTTTGAACCGATCGGTTAGTTTTCTGCATTTTAAAAGTGTACAGTGGGTTTTAAGTGTGGTTCCCGGTTCTTATCGGTTCTAAAAGCGGAATTATAACGGTTTCAAATACCCGTGACACGGTTAGGAACCCGATAAAGGTGTCTTGCCTAGCACTGCCATCAAAGGGCAAGTTTTGGTTAGGCTGGCATTATGTCTGAGAAACCCAAAAGAAAACCGGGCCCTGGGTTTCCAACACTGTGATGTCTGTGGGGCGCCTTTGCCAAGGCTGACCCACACCACTGTGTTTATTGTCTGAGGCTGACCACCTCCTGTCAGACTGCCAGGTGTATAAAATTTCCTGCAGCCACCCTGGAGAAGAGATTGGCCGGCTCAGGGAACGAAGCAAAAGTCCGTGACCGGATGGCCAGCCCAGTCCAGTACCCACTGGACCAGAGGAGTGCCCTCTGACCAGGCGAGACTTCCTCGGGCAAAGGAAGGCTGGTTCAGAGGAACCAGTCCCAAGTAAAAGACAAGGAAATCAGTAGGTCTGGAGTCCAAATTGTGTCTCCAACTGCTGCAGAGATAGCTAAAGCCATTCAGATTGTCAGTCACTGTCTCAGGGATCTGTAGAACCACCAACAGCTGGTAAAGGTTGGTTCGTTCAGTCCCAGTGGTTCAGGATTTTGAAGTTGAGGATTTTATATGAACCACAGGAGGGGAGGAGGAATTTGATCAATATATATGTGGCTGGGGGGTCTGGACGTGCCCATTGAACCGGACATTTCTCCAGACAGACCTTTAGAATTTCCTCCTATTCTGTCTGAGTCCCCTCTTTCTTTATTTTACAAAGGTTGCAGAACCCTCCAGCTTCCTTTAGAGGAGGCTGTGGATGAGCAAGAGGAGCCTGATTATGTGGAAATGATGGATATTCCAGAGTCTAGGAGGTTGTCTATTCCTTTGCATAAGTCATTTAGGAAGCAAACAACAAAGATTTTAAAAATCCTCCTTCTGTCCCTCCTGTAGATAAAAATGAACAGAAGGTATACTTTGTCAGCTCGGATACAGACTTCCTTACTGAGCAGTGTAGTCATGTAAGTGTGGTACAAGCTGCAGCCTGTGACAAGGCTAATATTCTCTGGCCTCACATCCTCCTGATAAGGATTCCAGGAAGATTGATGCCATGGAGAAGAAACAGTATATGGCAGCTTCTTTGGGACTCAGGCAGGCAAATTATATGGCTTATGTAGCTAGATATCAGAAATCTAGGTGGGACACAGTATTGCAGTTAATAAGCAGGCCATGGCCAGCTGGCTGGTGAGGAGTTGGAACAGGTGGCTGCTGATGGCATTGAAGCCTCTAAAGTTCAATTTCATACTGCTGTTGATGTTAATGATGTTTCTTCTAGAGTCATGGCCACTTCTGTAGCTTCCCGTGAGGTTGGCATGGCTCAGATGCACTAATCTGTCCCAAGATACCCAGTCAAAGGCTATGGATTTTCCTGTAGTGGGAAATTCTCTTTTTGGGAACAAACAGAAAACTATATGAAAAGATGGATGAATACAGAACTACTTACAAAAGTGCCCAGGCTAAGGAGAAGCATGCCATGCCACAAGGCATGCTCCCAGAGTAAGGGGCAGGCCCTTTTCCAGGCCTTTTACCAATTTCAAGCCTCCTCTGCTGTCTGCAGAGGTTTCATCAGAGGAGGGGTGAGCGTGGCACAAGTAGACCGTCCCCTCCCTCAGCCTAAGGCTGCTGCTAAGCAGGCACCCTGATGGGGTGTCAGGGCCGATTCTCCTGTACCAGTGGGGGCAGGTTGGCCTATTTCAGTCAGAACTGGCTGTCCTAACTTCTGGGACAGATGGGTTCTGGAGGTAATAGGCCGGTCCTGGTCTCAGCTTCAAACACTTTCCAAAGATGAGAGCCAGGCATTTTCCACCTGCAAATCCTTCAAAGCCCTTGCTTTGGAAGCAGAGGTTTCTGCTCTGCTGGACTGCAAAGCAGTGGAAGGTTCCTCCTTGCCATCAGGGCAAGGGGCTTTATTCAAGATACTTTCTTACCCCAAAAGACAGGAGAATGGCGGCCCATTCTAGATTTAAATACTTGAACAAGCATCTGTTGAGAACCAAGTTCAAAATGTTGACTCTGGCAATGATATTGCCTTCCCTAAGAGCCAGGGGACTGGCTAGCTTCCCTGGACCTCAAGGATGCCTATTTTCATGTTCTGATCAGGCCTTCTCACGAAAGTACCTCAGGTTCGAACTGCCCTCAGGCCACTACCAGTTCAGGGCAATGCCCTTAGCCTTACCTCTGTGAAGGGTATTCACAAAATGTCTCGCTGTAGTAGTGGCTCACTTAAGAAGGCAAGGGGTTGCTGTGTTTCCCTACCTGGATGACTGGCTCATTGTGGGTCAGTCTCCAGGTCAGGTAATCCACTTGCAAGTCACCCAGCAGCTTCTCACTTCCCTGAGGATTCCTGCTAAACTTACCAAGTCAGTTCTGGAACCAGTTCAGGTCCCTAACTTTCATAGGCGCAGAATTGAACACAAGGTTAGCCAGGGCTTTTCTTCCCTCGGAAAGGGTGGACAGACTCATCGCCCTGGCATCCTCCTTTACCCTCGGGTCTCTCGACCAGCAAGGCATTTTCTGCAACTCCTCGGGCACATGGCTGCTTCACAGCTGTCGTGCAGGGAGCAAGATTCCAGATGAGGGACATTCAGTTCCATTTGAGGGCCTATTGGTCTCAAAGGAAGGACCCCCACTGCAAGTTGCTCCCAGTTACTCAAACTCTGATCCTAGCCCTCCACTGGTGGCAGGTCCAGAGCAATTTAAGACAGGGGGTTCCTTCATTCCCATTCTCACTCCCTCACCCTCACCACGGATGCCTCCCTGTTAGGGTGGGGGCTCACCTGAGGCGACCTTGCCACTCAGGGGTATGGTCTCCTCAGGAGTCTCTGCTCACATCAATCTTTTGGAACTCAGAGCTGTCTTTTAGCTCTTGGGTGTTTCAGATTCTGTCCAGAACAAAGTGGTTCAAGTCAGGACAGACAATACCACCAATGTGGTACATCAACAAGCAAGGGGCACCGGTCTTCAGCCTTGTGCACGAAGCAATAAAGTTATGGTCTCTGGCTTACTCCCTGAACACCTCCCTGATAGCGGTTCATCTCCCAGGGAAGGACAATGTCCTGGCGGACCCCTCAGCAGAATTTCTCAGGGCCATCACGAATGGGCTCTGAATCCAAGTGCTGGGGTCTGTCTTTGCCAGATGGGCACTCCTCAGATGATCTTTTCGCAGCCCCAGACAACCACCAACTTCCTCTTTTCTGTTGCAGGCCTCCAGTTCTGGGCTCAGTCCCTCTGGACGCCTTTCTGTTGGACTGGAAAGGGAAGTTCCTGTATGCCTTTCCCCCCTTTCCTCTCCTTTTCAGGGTACTAGTAAAAATCAGATCTCAACCTTGCAGAGTGATTCTGATTGCCCCAGATTGGGCCAGACAGCCCTGGTACCCTCTGCTCCTGTCCTTGGCAGTCCACCCTGCCCTGAGCCTGCCCAGAGTCCACGACTTACTGGCCTGTGCACAGGGGAGAGTGTGGTATCCGGACCTCAAATCCCTCCACCTCAAGGCTTGGCTCTTGAGGAGCTAGAATTGCTGACTTACCTTTCTCAAGGTGTCATGGATATTTTAAAGGCTTCAAGGAAGCCTTCCACTAGAACCACTTATAATTCTAAGTGGAAGGGTTTTCCATCTGGTGCTCTGAGGCAGATTATCCCAGAATCTGCTGATCTTCCCATTCTACTGGACTATTTGGTCCATCTGAATTCCCTGGGCCTTAGACCAGCTACCCTGAAGGTTCATCTGGCAGCTGTCTCTGCTTTTGTGTCAGCAGGGAAGCCTGCCTCCCTTTCTTCTCACCCGGTGTTCTCCAAGTTTTTTAAAGGGTTACTTCATACTAACCCTCCTTTTCGGGAACCAGCTCCCGCCTGGGACCTGAATATTTGCATTGCTCAGTTAATGCAACCCCCCTTTGAGCCTCTGTCTTCTGCAGAGCTCAAGTATTTAACTTGAAAACCGTTTTCTAGTAGCTATCACCTCTCTGCCAGACATAAGTGAGCTACAGGCCCTGTCAGTGGAAGAAGATTTTATCTCTTTCCACAGAGATAAGGTAGTCCTTAGGACTAATAGAGATTTTTGCCTAAGGTGGTTTCTGATTTCCACCTGAATCAATCTATCTCTCTCCCAGTATTTTTCACTGAGCATTCTTCCTCAGGTGAGAGGAGACTGCACAGCTTGGATGTCAAAGAGCCTTAGCTACTATTTAGCATACCACACAGAGGTCATAGGTTGAATCCTCCAACTCTTTCTTACCTATGGCGAGGTTGGCAAGAAACCTGCCACTAGAGAACAATTGCAAGGTGGATTGTTTCTTGTATCCAATTCTGTTATCAGAAATGGGTGAGTACCCCCTCAGGATTGAGGGCCCTCCTGGGGGTACAGGCTTCAAGTCTCTAGGCTGCTGGAGATATCCCATTCTGGAGGTTGTCAAGCTGCTACCTGGAAGACAGTTCACACCTTTGCAAGCATTATTCCCTGGATGTCCAGTCCAGGAGAGATGCTCGGTTTGGCACAGCTGTGCTTCAGAGCCTGTTTCTAAGTAGGTTCTGACCCTCCTCCATGGAGGTACTGCTGTGTAATCTGCTATTGTTATAATATAGCAAGACTTCATGGTGTTTGAAGAAAAAATTACTCACCTTAGTAATTGCTTTTCTTCTCATGGAGTCTTGCTATATATACCACCCTCCTGCCCCTCTCAGAACTTCTACTTGGGTAGGGGTGGCGAATTGGTGCAAGCACTGTGTCATGCCATTGTAGTTTTCCCTTACCCTCTTTTCCTTTGGGTTAGGGATCTAGATTGTTTCATTTAGTTATTTATATTGCCCTTCCTGGACTTGAGTCTTTGGGGAAGGGGGTTCATATCTTGTCAAGGGTGGTAAAACGAACCATAATACCATCAATTTTGCTATTATGGCTCTGAGTGTTTCTTTTGTTCTTTATATTGTTGTTATTACTACTAGTAGGTAGCCATGGGCTAGTGTAGTTTTTCCACACAGACTTTCCGTCCTTTGATGTTAGCTTCGTGAATCTGACAGTTTCATTTGAAACTGCCAGATGAAGACTTTGAGCACAAGCGCCCTCGCGCCTGTAGAACTCAGATCTTCTGGAGTTAACTCCTTCCTCTCCGGGGCAGTTCAGCTGCAGTGGCTGACTGCTATTGTTATAATATAGCAAGACTCCATGAGAAGAAAAGCAATTACTAAGGTGCGTAATTTTTTCTTCCTAGAACTCCTGTTACAGGTGAGTAACCTGTATTTTGTTTATACTAGTCCTTTGGTTAATGATGTTGATTGCCCAGTTGGGCATTATTTTTCTATAATGTTTTAAATAGTGATTTACATGTTGTTATGGCCTCTGTGCAGGCTTCTAAGAAATCTGAGGTAGAATGTAGGCAGTTGACACTGGGCGGTTTGAAAATAGATGCACAAGCTAAACATTCCATGATTTGCATAGCATTCTATTCTCTGGGGCAGTGCTGATTTAAAGGAGCACTGCAAGAGTAATAATATTAGTGGATCCCTTTGGAAGAAACAAGATTACTATAGATGAGTAATTTTTTCTTTCGGACTGTCTCCTCAACCAGCCCTTGCTTCTTCCTCTTACTTCCAGAATGAAGGAGAGCACTCCCTTCATTATCTGGATGTTAAGAGGGTCTGCGATTCTACATCGACAGAACGAAAGAGACAGGCAATCCAAGCAACTCTTGTATCTTTTAGCATGCCTCAGCTGGTCAGCCTGTTGCCTTAGATGTATTTCTGCATGGTTAGTTGCATGTCTTTGGCACTGCTAATCCATGGTGGAGGTCAAATTGGAAGGCCAGGTTCACTCCCACTCTACCAGAGTTGTCGCGGCTTCCCTGACAGAGATTCATAATGTGCTCATTGCTGACATCTGCAAGGCAGCGACTTGGAGCTCAGTGCATACCTTTGTGAAGCACTACGTTCTGATATCCATACTAGACAGCGCACTTTCTTCTGCAGGACAATCCTTTTGGACTTCTGTCCTGAGTGAGCTCTGTCTCCTGCTGCCCTACTGGGAGGGGATTGATTTTTAGCTCAGTACTCTCCCATTAGTGTGAATGAGTAATGGAGACTTTTAGTCCAGGAAGATATGGAAATTACATACCTGCCGTAATTCTTGATCTTCTTTGACAAAGTCTCCACCACTCATTCACACACCCACCCACCATCCCCTGACCTAACTCATTCTGGTTTTGGTCTTCACTTCCTTGTTGTTCGGGCTGTGAAGACATTGTTGAATTGACCCTTCATACATGGGTCATCTGGGCCATCTTATGCCCGGAAGTTAGGGTTAGGTTTGCTTAAGTTAGTTTACATTGCACCTCCTCAGTAAAAAAGGAACTGAGGCAGTTGGAGGGTGGATGCCGAGATAGCCTATACGGTGCAAGCTAGTCTCGCTATGCCACTCATGCGTGGTCCTGTCCCGGCGCCGGCCCTCCTGAAGATTTTTGTCTCCCGCAGGGTCCTAGCACCTCCTGCATAGTCCCATTAGTGTGAATGCGTGGTGGAGACTTCGTCCAAGAAGATCAAGAATTACGGTAGGTACGTAATTTCCATTTTTTGACATTGTTTCTCTCTCTAGGCTCATAGCTATAAGGGAGGTCAATGTCACTGAATGGTGTGTTTAGGTTTTAACATAAAAGAAGGAAAATCATTCCCAAAGTGATTTCTGTTTGGCTGCCAATTAGTTCCTGGAGATACTTCACCAAGAACAAAGTCCATAGGAAGTAGGCTGGATGTGGCGAATGCGTGCAACACTTTCAGATACAGTAGCATCTAGCTTTAATTTTATGACTGTTGCTGTTGTATACTCGCATATCATTTATGCTCTCTGAATTCATAAGTTATCAGAGACTAGACAGTATTCATTGTAGTGTTAAAGGGCCTGTTAGCCCCTTCCTTCCCTTCTCTGGCTCTTTCTCTCTCTCTCTCTTTGCCTCAGTGGGATGCAGGAATGGATGAAGTAGCTTGAGAGGAGCGGTGACATCATGAATCTGAAAGAAGGAAGACTGCATCTGGAAAGGGGGAAAAATGCTGAAGGATAAAATGTGTAGGACCCCGAAAAAAAAAGAAGACAGAAGAAGGCATGAGTTGGGGGCGGTGAAAACAAGGATAGAAGCATCACTGAGCAGCAACAGGAGCACACAGCCGCAATAGAGGAACAAAGAGACTAGCCGGGCAGCCAAAAGATGGGGGGAGTAGCTAACGCAGAGCGAGAAAAAGCGGCAACAACAGTGGGAAGGAGAGGGGACAGACAATCTGGAAAATGGCTACAGCAATACAGGGAAGTGGGAAAACGAAAAAAAAAAACAAGCCAGGACAGGGGGAAAGGAAGTAGGAATGCAGACCGGGAGAAACAAAATATGAGGAGGAGAGTAACAAATTGGACACCATTCACAAAGTCATAAAGCCACTCAGCTGCTTGCCAGTCAGTTTCCGCCAGTGAAACTGTGACCTCCGTCATACTCTGGGTGATCATTGGTCTGTCAGGGACGAGCCCAGCGTATTTTGCCCTGCAATGGGCTGGTCACTGACACACCTCAGAAATACCGTTCTTTGTAACAAAACATGTCTTGCGCTAGCACAAGGAAACATAAAAATAGGTGAAAGGAGCATACTGTATGATAACTGCAGTTGTGATTTATGCACTAAGTCCCACATTTTGAAGTCGGCCCATATGTTAAATATTCTGTGCCAAATGCAGGATTGTGAAAACAAAAAGAGAAAAGGGGGACTGGAAATGCTTTTTGTTCTAACCCCAGGAATTCTTCAATATGATAAACTCTAGCAGTCAGACTCCTGTGTTGAACTGCCCCGGCGATGAATGGAAATTATGCAAATGATGGAGCATCTGTTGGATTGTGACACTATTCAAATTGCTGCCCTTACCTCGGGCAAACGTAAAGCTGGCTCTGAGGAGCCAGTTCCAGCAAAGAAAACTAAAAAATCAGCAGGTATGCAGTCCAAAATTCCTTCTCCAACTACTGCAGAAATAGCAAAAGCTATACAAATTGTATAGTCACTTTCTCCGGTTCCGTCCGAACCGCCACTGTCTGGTAAAAGGTCGGTTCCAGAACTGACTTTGGAAGATTGAGCAGGAAGCCCAGAGAGGTGAGCAGCTGCTGGGTAACTTGCAGGTGTGATTTGACCTGTTCCCGGAGACTGGCCTACAATGAGCCAGTCGTCTAGATACGGAAAGATAGCAATCCTTTGCCTTCTTAAATGAGCAACTGCTACTGCCAGACATTTTGTGAATACCCTTCTATGCTACACGGGGTTGACGTGTGTGTGGATGAGCAAGAGGAACCTGATTTTGTGGAAATGATGGATATCCCAGAGTCTAGGAGACAATCTTCCAAAGTCAGTTCTGGAACCTGTTCAGGTACTTACCTTCGTAGGTGCAGAATTGGACACAAAGCAGGCCAGAGCCTTCCTACCCTTAGAGAGGGTGAGGAACCTGGTGGCCCTGGCCTCCTCCTTCATTCTGCAGGTCTCTCGACCAGCAAGGCACTTCTTACAGCTTCTAGGACATATGGCTGCTTCCACAGCTGTGGTGCAAGGAGCAAGATTTCAGATGAGGGACATCCAGTTTCACTTGAGAGCTTTTTGGTCTCAGAGAAAAGATCCCCCTTTCCAAGTTGATCCCAGTGACTCGAACCCTGATCCAGGCCCTTCAGTGGTGGCAGGATCAGAACAATTTAAGACTAGGGGTCCCCTTCATCCCTCTATCTCATTCCTTGACCCTCACTACGGATGCATCCCTTCTGGGATGGGGAGCTCACATGGGCGACCTCTCCACCCAGGGAGTGTGGTCCCCTCAGAGGCTCTGCTCCACATCAATTTGCTGGAACTCAGAGCTGTCTTTCTAGCACTTCAAGTGTTTTCTGCATCTGTTCAGAACAAAGTGGTACAAGTCAGAACAGACAACACCCACCACAATGTGGTACATCAACAAACAAGGGGGCACTCGGTCTTCGGCCTTGTGCACCGAAGCAATGCCGTTGTGGTCTCTGGCTTATTCCCTGAACACTTCCCTCATAGCAGTTCACCTCCCAGGAAAAGACAATGTCCTGGCAGATGCTCTCAGCAGGATTTCCCAGGGCCATCACGAATGGTCACTGGATCCCCAAGTACTGGGGATAGTTTTTGCCAGATGGGGCAACCTTCAGACCTTTTCGCAGCCCCAGACAATGACCAACTTCCACTGTTTTGTTGCAGGCCCCCAGTGATGGGCTCAGTCCCTCTGGATGCCTTTCTCCTAGATTGGGAAGGGAAGTTTCTATATGCTTTCCCCCCTTCCCTCTTCTATTCAAGGTGCTAGTCAAAATCAGGTCCCAGCCTTGCAGGATGATTCTGATTGCTCCAGATTGGGCCAGGCAGCCTGATACCCACCTTCTGTCCTTAGCAGTCTACCTTCCCTGTGCCTCCCAGGAAGCTAATCTATATCTTGTGCCCAGGGAGAGTTTGGTATCAGATCTCAAATCCCTCAACCTCAAGGCCTGGTTCTTGAGGAGTTAGAGTTTGCTGACCTACACCTTTCTCAAGGTGTTCTCGACATCCTGAAGGCTTCAGGAAGCCTTCCACTAAGACTACTATAATTCTAAATGGAAAGGTTTTCCATCTGGTGCTCGGGAAGCATATTTCCCGGAATCTGCTGATTTGCCCATTGTTTTGGACTATATGGTCCATCTTAATTCTTTGGGCCTGAGACCAGCTACCTGAAAGTACATTTGGCAGCTGTCTCTGCTTTTATTTCAGCAGGAAGCCCTCTTCCCTTTCCACTCACCCTGTATTTTCCAAGTTTTTCAAGGGATTACTTCATACTAATCCACCTTTCAGGGACTCGGCCCCTGCCTGGGATCTTAATGTTTGCATTGCTCAATTGATGCAACCCCCCTCTTTGAAACTCTGTCTTCTGCAGAGCTCAAGTATTTGACTTGGAAAACTGTTTTTCTAGTAGCCATCACTTCTGCCAGGTGCATAAGTGAGTTACAAGCTTTGTCAGTGGAGACTGACTTTATTTCCTTTCACAGGGATAAAGTAGTCCTTAGGACTAACAGGAAGTTTTGCCTAAGATGGTTTCAGACTTCCATCTTAACCAATCTAGCTCCTTCAGTGTTCTTCACTGACCATTCGTCCTCTGGTGAGAGGAGGCTGCACAGCTTAGATGTTAAGAGGGCCCTTAGTTACTATATAGGCGTACCAAGGGTCATAGGTTGAATCCTCCAACTTTTTCTCACTTGGTGAGGTTGGGAAAGATAAACCTGCCACTAAGAGATCCATTGCCAGGTGGATTGTCTCTTGTATCAATTTTGTTATCAAAAACTGGAAAGGTTCCCCTTCAGGCCTGAGGGCTCACTCTACCAGGGGTACAGCTGCGTCTCTAGCTGCTGCCAGAGACATCCCTATTTTAAAGATTTGTCAAGCAGCTACCTGGAAAACGGTACACACTTTCACTAAGCATTACTCCTTGGATATCCAGGCGAGGAGGGATGCTAGATTTGACCGCCGTGCTTCAGAGCCTATTCCCTAAGTAGGTTCTGTCCCTCCTCCATGGAGGTACTGCTGTGTATTCTGCAATTGTCATAATATAGCAAGACTTCATGTTGTTTGAAGAAAAAATTACTCTCCTTAGTAATGTTGTTTCTTCTAATGGAGTCTTGCTATATTATGACCTCCCAACCTGCCCTCTCAGAACTTCTACTTGGGTATGGGGTGGCAGTCCAGTTTGAGGCACCGGTTATGTCCATTATATGTTTTCACCCTTCTTGGGGTTTTGTGGTGTGGTGTTTTATTATACTTTATTTTATTATTTTCTGGTTCCCTGACTTGAGTCTTTGTGTTGGGACCAGGAATAGGTGTTAATATTTAGGTAGCCAGTTGGCTATTGTAGGTTACAGCTTCCACACAGAACCTTAGTGAGTTTTGCTCGTAAAGATCTGACAGTTTCAGTTTGAAATTATCCAGACAGAGCTTCTCTAACCGAGCTCGCGCTCTAAACTCCATTCTTAGAATGGTAGTTAGCGCTTTCACCTCCGGAGCAGTTCTAATGGTGGGACAAACTGCAATTGTCATAATATAGCAAGACTCCATTAGAAGAAACAACATTACTAAGGTGAGTAATTTTTTCTTATCGGAAACCTGGCTAAAACATTCCGTTGCAAACACCCAGTGCTCCCTCCAGGGATATAATATGCTTTGGCTTGATCACCCTAGGGTGAAGACAGGTGGGAGCTTGGCTCTACACTACAAGGCTCATCTGAATGTATCTATGATACAGGATACCACTCTTACTGTGAGTTCCTTCATTCTCTTCGTCTGCTGGGTGGTGTGAAAAAACTCCATATCTTCTGCATGTGTATTCCTCCCAGAAACTTGAGGCTTGGTCTTAATGAATTTGTGGAACTTGTGCTGTCTGTGACTGGGAAGAATGATATAATCTGCCTGGGGGATTTCAGTCTCGACTGTGATTGGCTAGCTCCCCTCCTATCTTCCGACTAGCAAGGCCAGTCTTACTCAGCTTATACACCACAAGGATCTCCTGCTGGTGCCTGCAACACTCTCTTAGATTGGATCCTGACAAAAGAAGGAGTTCCCCTTGGCTGGAGTTCTTCCTGACTCCATTAGTGACCATTGCCCTATATATTGTGTATGGGACAACTCCCTCCCTCCTGCCCCTCGAAGTTTATTTTTTCCAACATCTCTAAGCTCACTATGGGTGCCTTCTTCATGGTCTGAACTAGGTTGATTGGTATCCCCTCTACACTACAAATGACATTAACATTGCAACTGACTATTTCAGTGCTGTCCTACTCTTGCTGCAAAACGAACACATTCCAGTCACCACACATAGGGTTAGAGGGAAAGTCACCAGATGGCTTACGCATCCCCTGCTACAGCTGTTTAAACATTGGGATAAACTCTGGTCCATATGGAAGTCCTCTTCCCATCAATCTGACTTCGAAGCCTACAGGGCACTACGGAACTCCTGTAAAAAGGAGATACGTCTGGCAAAGAGTACTTATTATTGGAACCTTCTCTGTTCCTCTGCCACTAATCCTAAACGCTACTGGTCTCAAATTAAAGAAATTCTTGGGAACAATATGCTTCCGACCCCGAAGGATATATATCTAAAGGGTACCCTCTGTAAACACCCTTTCATCATTGCTAATGCCTTTAACTCCCTTTTTTCCACTCATCCCTCCATGACCGAGCTCCCTCAGCTACTCATGACACTGCTCCCCCTGCTCTGGTTCTGTTACCAGTCATGTGTCAGGATGTTCTTAAGTTAGTGCTTTCCATTCCCCTAGTGGTAGCGCGGGTCATGATGGAATTCATCCTAGGATTCTTAGACAGTTGTTCGCATGTCTTGTAGGCGCCCATATCAAGGCTGTTTAATCTCTCTATCTGCTGACCAGTCCCTCTGTCTGGAAAGTAGCCAGAACGATACCTGTGTTCAAGAAAGGGACCCTAAAATCCTGTCTAACTACTGCCCCTCTCACTTCTTCCATGCTCATCAAGCTACTTGAGAAACTAGTCCATCGTCAGGTCTCCATATCATCACTTTTAACCTCCAGTCCCCTATACAACATGGCTTTTGGGCGGGCACAGTACTACCACTGCTCTGACCCAGTTTACTAGTGATGTCAAATGTAATATGGACAAGGGCTTACTCACTGGAGCTGTGTTTATAGACCACTTGAAGGCATTTGACTTGGTTCTTCACCCTCTTCGCTGGCTAAACTGCAAGCACTAGGTGCCTCCCGACTCTGCCCTTTCCTGGTTTGCTAGCTACTTAGAAAATCGCTCTCAAGCTGTCTCTTTCTGCAAGGTTCTCTCCACCCCTGCCCCTATTACCTGTGGTGTTCCACAGGGTTCTATCCTTGGGCCCCTACCCTTTTCTTTCTTCCTTAATGACATCCCTATTCCTTCCCCTCACAGCAGCATACTCATGTATGCTGATGACATAGTGCTTTTCTCTTCCTCCAAGTCTATTGAGAACATAAATCAATGTCTTTCTCTGGACTTTCAGTTCCTACAACCCTGGCTGTCATATAACCATCAAATGCTAAACATAGTGAAGACCCAGGCAATGCTTTTTGGGTCCGCAAGAAAAGTGCTCACAGAGGCCCAAAAACCCCTAGTCCACTGCTGTGATGGTACTGCTGTCTCTAACGCCTTAACTTTCAAATACCTCTGGGTTACTCTTGACCCACTTTTGGATTTTGCTGCACATGTCAATGAGGTATGTAACTCAGTTAATACCAAGATAGGTGCGGCCTATAGAGTGCGTCACTCACTCACCCGGCAGCTGGGTCTCCGTGGCAAGAGGTGTTTACCCACAACTCTTGTATGCCCTTCCTCTACTCTCTCATGCCAATGCAGGGTTCTTGGCAAGTGGACATTTCTTATAGTGTCTGTAGATTTGCCTTATCTGCCCCTCGCTTAACCCATCACTGCCTACTCTATGCGGCCTTAAACTGGCTGTCTCCCAGTTCCCTCCGCTCCTATGCTCTAGGGTGTTTTGTTGACTCCCTTACCAGAGCTCCTCATCCTGCTACCCTGGGGGACATGTTTACCCTGGTTTCTCACTCCCGATCCCTCAGGTCCTCCTTCTTCCCACTGCTCTCCGCTTGGCCCCACTCATCTAAAATGGGTGAACAAGCTTTTCCTATTATGCACCTAGGTTTTGTAACTCACTCCCTCCTCATGTTATGAACTCCTCATCTCACCTAGCACTTAAGCTTTCACTGTTTTCTCATCTCTTCACCCCTTGGTAACTGCGACTGCTCGTAATCTACTAAGTGGTCTCCAGTTGTGCTTAGGCCTCTGGATGCAAAAGTCCAGCAAATCTCTATTGTATTCCTGTGCATTGCTGTTTCGCAGTTTTCTCCCCAGCTTGCTACTCAGCTGTTATCAGCATTTTATGTCTTAATTGGTTACGACTCTAACTTGTGTTAGCTCTTACTATTATCCCTGTTTGTATTAATTTGTTGTGATCACTACTGCTGTCTTCAAACAACATGAAGTCTTGTTGTATTCTGACTATATGCAGTTAGCCCTAGCACTTGAACTGCTCCGGAAAGTAAAGAGTTAACTCTATGCCAGGGCATAGAACATTGAGTTTGAGCTCGGTTTTCAAACCTCTGTCTGTGGTACTCCGAAGTGTCACCGTCAGATTTCTTACTCCGCTTAACTGTGAAGTCACTTGGAAGACCCCTCCTGCACTTCGGTTCAGTAATAGTTTGAATCGGTCGTTTTTTTCAACCGCAGTTCTTATTTTATTGGTATTCTTACCTCTGTCTCGGTAATAGTAAGTGATAGTAGTAGGTAGTGGTAATTTTGTTGAATTTGTTAGAAATTGTTTTGTCTTGGTTCTTTTCCGGTCGGTCCGGTTCAGAACCGAAATCTATTGTGATTTGTGTATTTCTGTGTACATTATTGTGGTTTTCCGGTACCTATCAGTTCCTAAAAAAAAAAGTACAAATTTTGTGGGAGTTTTGTAACCGACCCGTGACACGGTTGGAACTGATAAGTGTTAGTTGCCTGGCTTAACGCTGACAAGGGTGACTTTTGTTGTATTCGGCATGTCTGAGAAACCCAAAAAGAAAACCGGTCTCACTGGGTTTCAGCACTGTTCCGAGTGTGGGGATCTTTTGCTAAGACTGATCCCCCACCTTGTATGTGTGTATTGTCTGGGGTTTGACCACCTCAAGGAAAACTGCCAAATTTGTAAGAACTTTTCCCAAAGCCACTCTTGAAAAACATCTGAATAGGCTGAAGGAAAGGGAGGCCAAGAAGTCCGCTGACCCAGATGGCCAGCCCGGTTTGGTTGCAGCCGAACCTGAAGAGGTGCCCACTGACCTGGGCGATACCTCTTCGGGCAAAAGGAGAGCCGACTCTGTGGAATCAGTTCTGGCTAAGAGAAAAAGAAAATCAGCCAGTTCGGATCCGAAACCCCATTTTCGAACCGCTGAGGAAATAGCAAAAGTGATTACAGTAGTGCAATCACTTTGCCCGGTTCCGACCGAACTGACAATGGTTCAAATGTGATCGGTTCGGTAGAAAGTTGTTGCCTCAGACATTGATCCAGAGGCATACTATGAGGGCAATTGAGAGGAGGAAGAAGATGATGAAGAAGGAGAGTTTGTAGGCCTAGATGAGCCGTTAGAGCCTGACATCTCCCCATATAGGCCTTCCAGTCTTTCTCCTCCCAGGCTTTCTGAGTCCCCCTCCCACTTCTTGTTTTACAAGAAGGTGGCTGAGACTCTCTAGCTTCCTATGGAAGAAGCTGATCAAGATCAGGAGGAGCCTGATTATGCGGAAATGATGGATGTTCCAGAGTCAAAGAGTATCTATCCCTTTGCACAAATCCCTGGGATACTGACACAGAAAATCATGTATTCTCACATCCATTCTTTCTGTGGATAAAAGAATGGACAGGAGGTGTGCCTTATCAGGTCCTGGCACGAATTCCTTTCAGCACTGCAGGCATGTTGGGGTACTGCAAGCTGCAGCCTGTGACAAGGCTAATATTCCTCAGCATCTCACCACCCAGATAAGATTCCAGGAACGTGGATGCCATGGCTAGAAACAGTACTTGGTATCCTCTTTGGGGCTCAGGCAGTCAAATTACATGGCATATACAGTCAGGTACCAGAAATCTATGTGGGATATGGTTCTGGAGCTGGCTAGAATGCCTCTCCCAGCTAGCCAAGGAGCTGGAGCAGGTGGCTGTAGATGGTATAGAGGCATCAAAGTGCAATTTCATGCTGCTGTGACTCGAATGGTGTGCATTCTAGAGTCATTGCTACATCTATCTCCATGAGGAGGTTGCTTGGCTTAGATGTACCTATCTTCAAACACCATGAAGTCTTGCTGTAATTAGGACTATAGCAGTCAGCCTCAGCCTCTGAACTGCCCCGGAGAGGAAAGGGTTAACTCCAGAGAAGTCTGGAGTTCCGCAGCGCGAAGGCGCTGTTCAAAGCTCTATCTGTGCAGTTTGAAGTCAAACTGCCAGATTCTTTACTCCGCTTCACTGAACAGTCGCTCCGGAGATCAGCTCCTTCAGCTCGGTTCACTACGCGGTTTTCGGTCGGTTCCTTCGGTTCAGAAAACCCGCAAAAGTCTCAAAATTACCGCGGTTTCGGCTAAGCTCTATCTGGTAACCGTAAGTAAAACGAAATTTAGTCTGTGTGGAAATAATTATCGGTTCAGTCTGAACCGATCGTTTCTTGTATTTTGATGAATTTTTAGACGTGAGGTACCCGGTTCTTATCGGTTCTAAAAAAACCCTCGTTTTTAATAGGGTTTTTTCCAATACCCGTGACACGGTTAGGAACCGATAAGGGTGTCTTGCTCTGGCACGGCCTGAAGAAAAGGGCAAGTTTTGGTTAGGCTGGCACTATGTCTGAGAAACCCAAAAGAAAAACCGGGCCCACGGGGTTTCAACACTGTGATGTTTGTGGGGAAGCCTTTGCCAAGGCTGACCCACACACCACTTGTGTTTATTGTCTGAGGGCTGACCACCTCCTTTCAGACTGCCAGATATGTAAAAATTTCCCTGCAGCCACCCTGGAGAAGAGATTGGGCCGGCTCAGGGAACGAGGCCAAAAAGTCCGCTGACCCGGATGGCCAGCCCGGTCCAGTACCCACTGACCAGAGGGAGTGCCCTCTGACCAGGCATTACTTCCTCGGCAGAGAAAGGCTGGTTCAGAGGAACCAGCACCAGCAAAAAGACAAAGAAATCAGCAGGTTCGAGTCTAAGATAGTTTCTCCAACTGTTGCAGAAATAGCAAAAGCCATACAGATTGTTCAGTCTTTGTGCGAGGGACTTGGAGAGCCCTCCACAAGTGGCAGAGGGTGGCTCACCCAGGTCCAGTGGTTCAAGATTATGTTATTGAGGGTTTTATGAACCACAGGAGGAGGAATTTGATCAGTGCATTTGTGACTGGGAAGATCTGGGCGTGCCCATTGAACCGGGCATTTCTCCAGACAGACCCTTAGAGTCTCCCCTCTGTTGTCTGGTCCCTTCTCATTTTGTGTTTTATAAAAGGTAGCAGAAACCCTCCAGCTCCCTTTAGAGAGGCTGTGGATGAGCAAGAGGAGCCTGATTTTGTTGAAATGATGGATATTCCAGAGTCTAGAAGGTTGTCTATTCCTTTGCATAAATCATTTAGGAAGCAAACAACAAAGATTTTAAAAATCCTCATTCTGTCCCTCCTGTAGACAAAAAATGGACAGAAGGTATACTTTATCAGGCCCAGATACAGACTTCCTCACTGAGCAGTGTAGTCATGTAGGTGTTGTTCAAGCTGCAGCCTGCGACAAAGCTAATATTCCTTGGCATCACATCCCCTGACAAAGATTCCAGGAAGATTGATACCATGGCAAAAAAGCAATATAGCAGCTTCTTTGGGACTCAGGCAGGCTAATTACATGGCTTATGTGGCTAGATATTAGAAGTCTAGATGGGACACTATTTTGCAGTTAGCCAAGCAGGCCCAGGGTCAGCTGGCTAGTGAGTTGGAACAGGTGGCTGCTGATGGCATTGAGGCCTCTAAAGTTCAATTTCATACTGCTGTTGATGTTAATGATGTTTCTTCTAGGGTCATGGCCACTTCTGTAGCTCTCCGTAGGTTGGCATGGCTCAGATGCACTAATTTGTCCCAAGACACTCAGGCAAAGGCTATGGATTTCCCTGTAGTAGGTAACTCTCTGTTTGGTGATCAGACAGAAAATTACATGAAAAAATGGATGAATACAGAACTACCTACAAGTGCCCAAGCTAAAGAGGCATGCCCCCAGAGGCATGCCCCAGGAATGAGGGTGAGGCCTTACCACAGGCCCTTTTATCAAGCTCAAGCCTCTTCAGCCTTTGTTCAGAGGGGTTTCTTCAGAGGCAGGGGCAGACAGGGCTCTGGCAGACCGTCCCCTTCTTCCCAGCCAAAACAGCTGCCAAGCAGGCACCCTGATGGGGTGCCAGGGCCGAATCTCCTGTACGGTGGGGGCAGGTTGGCTTATTCAGCCAGAACTGGTTGTCCCTAACTTCGGACAAGTGGGTTCTGGAGGTGAGGCCAAGGTCTGGTCCTCAGTTTCAAACAGTTCCCAAAGATGAGGGCCAGACATTTCCCACTCCACGAATCCTTTGGAAGCCCTTGCTTTGGAAACAGAGGTTTCTTCTCTGCTGGGATGCAAAGCAGTAGAGAGGGTTCCCTTGCCATCAGGGCAAGGGTCTTTATTCAAGGTATTTCCTTACCCCAAAAAGACAGGAGAATGGCGGCCCATCTTAGATTTAAGGTTCCTGAACAAGCATCTTCTGAAACCAAAGTTCAAAATGTTAACTCTGGCAATGATTTTGCCTCCTGAGACCAGGAGACTGGCTAGCTTCCTTGGACCTCAAGGACGCCTATTTTCATTCTTGATCAGGCCTTCTCACAGAAAGTACCTCAGGTTCGAACTACCTTCTGGCCACTATCAGTTCAAACAATGCCCTTCGGCCTTACCTCTGCCCCAAGGGTTTTCACAAAATGTCTGTCTGTGATAGTGGCTCATCTGAGAAGGCAAGGGTGGCCGTTTTTCCTACCTGGACGACTGGCTCATAGTGGGTCAGTCTCCAGATCACGTAAATCTCACTTGTTGGTCACCCAGCAGCTTCTCACCTCTCTGGGATTCCTGTTGAATCTTCCAAAGTCAGTTCTCGAACCAGTTCAGGTACTAACTTTCATAGGTGCAGAGTTGAACACAAAGTCTGCCAGGGCATATCTCCTCCGAGAGAGTGGACAGACTCATTGCCCTGGCATCTTCCTTCACCATGCGGGTCTCTCGACCAGCAAGGCACTTCCTGCAACTCCTAGGACACATGGCTGCGTCCACAGCTGTCGTGCAGGGAGCAAGATTCCAGATGAGAGACATCCAATTCCACCTGAGATCTTTTTGGTCCCAAAAGAAGGACCCCCTCACCAAATTAGTCCCAGTGACAAGGTCTCTGATCCTGGCCCTTCAGTGGTGGCAGGACCAGAGCAATCTAACTCAAGGGGTCCCCTTCTTACCCATTCCTCACTCCCTCACACTTACCACAGATGCCTCCCTCCTAGGATGGGGGGCTCACTTGGGCGACCTTTCCACTCAGGGAGTGTGGTCTCCTCAGGAATCTCTGCTCCACATCAACCTTCTGGAGCTCAGGGCTGTCCTCTTAGCTCTCCAGGCCTTTTCAGCTTCTGTCCAGAACAAGGTAGTTCAAGTCAGGACAGACAATACCACAACAATGTGGTACATCAACAAGCAAGGGGGCACTCGGTCTTCTGCCTTGTGCACCGAAGCAATGAAGCTGTGGTCTCTGGCTTACTCCTTGAATACCTCCCTGATAGCAGTTCACCTTCCAGGGAAGGACAATGTCCTAGCGGATGCCCTCAGCAGGATTTCTCAGGGCCACCACGAATGGGCCCTGAACCCTCTAGTGCTGGGGTCAGTCTTTGCCAGATGGGGCACCCCTCAGATAGATCTTTTCGCAGCCCCAGACAACCACCAACTTCCTCTGTTTTGTTGCAGACCTCCAGTGTTGGGATCAGTCCCACTGGACGCCTTCCAGTTGGATTGGGAGAGGAAATATCTATATGCCTTCCCTCCCTTCCCTCTCCTTTTCAGGGTACTAGTGAGGATCAGAACTCAGTCCTGCAAGGTGATTCTGATTGCTCCAGATTGGGCCAGACAGCCCTGGTACCCTCTCCTTCTGTCCCTGATTGTCCACCCTCCCCTGAGCTTGCCCAGGACCCACAACCTGTTGACCTGTGCACAGGGGAGAGTGTGGTATCCGAACCTCAGTTCCCTCCACCTCAAGGCTTGGTTCTTAAGGAGCTAGAATTCGCTGATCTACACCTCTCTCAAGGTGTCTTGGATATTTTGAAGGCGGCCAGGAGGCCTTCTACTAGGGCCACCTATAATTCTAAGTGGAAGAGGTTTTCCATTTGGTGCTCTGGGAAGCAAATCTCCCCAGAATCTGCTGATTTGACTGTTTTATTGGACTATCTGGTCCACTTAAATTCTCTAGGCCTTAAGCCAGCTACCTTAAGGGTTCATCTGGCAGCAGTCTCCGCTTATGTGTCAGCAGGTAAACCTGCTTCCATCTCTTCTCACCCTGTAATTTCCAAGTTTTTAAGGGTTACTTCACACTAACCTCCTTTTGGGAACCAGCTCCTGCTTGGGACCTGAATGTTTGCATTGCTCAGCTAATGCAACCCCCTTTGAGCCCCTGTCTTCGGCAGACCTCAAGTTTTGACTTGGAAGACTGTTTTCTAGTGGCCATCACTTCTGCTAGGACTATAAGTGAGATGCAAGCCTTGTCAGTGGAAGAAGATTTCATTTCTTTTCATAGGGACAAGGTAGTCCTTAGGACTAATAGAAGGTTTTACCAAAGGTGGTCTCGGATTTTCATCTCAACCAATCCATCTCTCTCCCAGTATTTTTCACTGAGCATTCCCTTCAGGGAGGAGATTGCACAGTCTGGACGTCAAAGAGCTCTAAGCTACTATTTGGAGCGCACCAAGGGTCATAGGTTTGAATCCTCCAGCTCTTCCTTACCTATGGAGAAGTCGGCAAGGAGACCTGCCACTAAGAGGACAATTGCAAGGTGGATTGTCTCTTGTATCCAATTCTGTTACAAAAACTGGGTAAAGAGCCCCCTCAGGATTGAGGCTCATTCTACCAGAGGTACAGCTGCATCTCTAGCGGCTGCTAGAGATATTCCCATTTGGAGATCTGTCAAGCTGCTACCTGAAAACAGTTCACACCTTTACCAAACATTACTCCTTGGATGTTCAATCCAGGAGGGATGCCCGTTTTAGCACAGCTGTGCTTCAGAGCCTATTTCCCAAGTAGGTTCTGACCCTCCTCCATGGAGGTACTGCTGTGTAATCTGCTATAGTCCTAATTACAGCAAGACTTCATGGTGTTTGAAGAAAAAATTACTCACCTTAGTAATTGCTTTTCTTCTCATGGAGTCTTGCTGTATTAGACAACCCTCCCTCCTACCCCCTCAGAACTCCTCCTGGGTATGGGGTTGGCAAATTAGTGCAAGCACTGTGTCATGCCTTTTTCTGCTTATTGGGTTTTAGGAACTAGGTAATTCTGTTGTTCGTTAGTGGTAGGTGGCCCCTCCCTGGACTTGAGTCTTTTTGGGAAGAGGGGTCTGTTAATGCTTCTTTTCAGTAATGCTAACAATATTTAATAATTTTGTTGCTATTCTGTGATTGTTGTGTGTTTTTGTAGTTCTACTACTGGTAGGTAGCCAATGGCTAGTGTAGGGTTTTTTCCACACAGACTTGCTATATTAGTTTAGCTTCATAAAGAATCTGGCAGTTTGACTTCAAACTGCACAGATAGAGCTTTGAACAGCGCCCTCGCGCTGCGGAACTCCAGACTTCTCTGGAGTTAACCCTTTCCTCTCCGGGGCAGTTCAGAGGCTGAGGCTGACTGCTATAGTCCTAATACAGCAAGACTCCATGAGAAGAAAAGCAATTACTAAGGTGAGTAATTTTTTCTTTCACAGGATACCCAGACTAAGGCCATGGATTTTCCTGTAACTGGTAATTCACATGAAGAAGATGGATGAATATAGCACCACCTATGGGAGTGCTGCAACCAGGGAAAAGCAGGCCACTCTTCAGAGGCAGCAATTTAGGGCTGGTAGGGGCAGGCCTTTTCAAAGGCCTTTCTACCAAGCTCAGGCCTCCTCCTCCTCCTCCTCTTCTTTCCAGCAGAGGGGGTTCTTTAGGGGAATAGGCAGGTGTGGGATGACCAGAACCTCATCATCCACGCAGTCTAAGCCCCCTGCCAAACAGACACCCTGAGGTGTCGATCAGGGTCACCTCCCCAGTTCCAGTAGGGGGCAGGTTGGCTCAGTACTTTCAGGCCTGAGAGTCTGTTACTTCAGACAAGTGGGTCCTGGAAGTAGTGAGCCAGGGACTTGCTCTCAGTTTCAAAAGGTTCCTAAAAATGAGAGCAAGGTCCTTCAGTACTCCCTCTCCCTTGGAAACAAAGGCATTAGAGGCAGAAGTCTTCTCTCTTCTGCTTCTGCAAGCAGTAGAGAAGGTACCTCTTTGTCACAGGGGAAAAGGACTGTATTCCAGATACTTCCTTACCCCTAAAAACAGGGCCATTACCAATTCAGAGCTATGCCTTTCAGCGTAACATCTGCTCCAAGGGTGTTCACCAAGTGTCATGCAGTAGTGGTGGCATTCCTCAGGAGACTGGGTATCCTTCTGTTCCCATACCTGGACGACTGGCTCCTAGTGGGCCAGTCCTCAGACCAAGTCAAGTCAGCCTTAGAGGTCACTCAAACACTTCTGAACTCCTTGGGCTTCATTCTGAACCTAGAAAAGTCTGTTCAAACAACATGAAGTCTTGCTATATTATAGACATTAGCAGTTTGTTCCAGCTCTAGAACTGCCCCGGAGTGAAATGGTTAAAACCATTCCAAAATAGAATTTTGGCACGAGAGCAGCTCTATCTGTGTCATTTCAAACTTGAACTGTCAGATTCTTTACTCCGCCTCAGTGAACAGTCGCTCCGGAGATTTCTCCTCCTGCTCGGTTCATTTCTCGGTTTAAAAAGTGTTTTCTCGGTTGGATTTAACCGAGAATAGTTTTATTTTAACCGCAAAACCGTTCGGTTCAAGCTCTATCTGTGGTAACCGTAAGTAAATGAAGGTTTTGTCTGTGTGGAACTTGTAAGTTATCGGTTCGGTTTTGAACCGATCAGTGGGTTTAAAACTCATTTAAAACTAAAAGTTACTATTTTAGAGTGCGGTTCCCGTTCTTATCGGTTCTAAAAAAACTGATTTATTCGTTTTTCCAATACCGTGACACGGTTAGAAACCGATAAGGTGTCTTGCCTGGCACTGCCGTTAAAAGGGCAAGTTTTGGTTAGGCTGGCATTATGTCTGAGAAACCCAAAGAAAAACCGGGCCACTGGGTTTCAACACTGTGATGTTTGTGGGGAAGTCTTTGCCAAGGCTGACCCACACACCACATGTGTTTATTGTCTGGGGTTTGACCACCTCCAGTCAGACTGCCAGGTATGTAAGAATTTCCCTGCAGCCACCCTGGAAAAAAGATTGGGCAGGCTCAGGGAACAAGAGGCCAAAAAGTCCGCTGACCCGGATGGCCAGCCCGGTTCGGTGCCAACCGAACCAGAGGGAGTGCCCTCTGACCAGGGCCAGACTTCCTCGGCAAAGAAAAGCTGGTTCTGAGGAACCAATTCCAGTAAACAAAACAAGAAATCAGCAGGTCTGGAGTCCAAAATTCCTTCTCCAACTGCTGCAGAGATAACAAAAGCCATACAAATTGTACAGTCATTGTCTCAGGGTCCGTCCGAACCACCACTATCTGGTAAAAGGTCGGTTCGTCCGGTCCCAGTGGTTCAGGATTATGATATTGAGGAATTTTATGAACCAGAGGAGGGGAGGAGGATTATGAACAGTATGAATGTGGCTGGGAAGGTCTGGGTGTGCCCATTGAACGGACATCTCCCAGACAGACCTTTAGAATCTCCCCCTATGCTGTCTGAGTCCCCATCTCATTTTATGTTTTATAAAAAAGTTGCTGAAACCCTCCAGCTTCCTTTAGAAGAGGCTGTGGATGAGCAAGAGGAGCCTGATTTTGTAGAAATGATGGATATTCCAGAGTCTAGGAGATTGTCTATTCCTTTACATAAGTCTTTTAGGAAACAAACAATTAAAATTTTAAAAGCTCTTAATTCTGTGCCTCCTGTAGATAAAAAGATGGACAGAAGGTATACATTGTCAGGCCCTGATACAGAATTCCTTTCTCAGCAATGCAGTCATGTTGGGGTAGTTCAGGCTGCTGCCTGTGATAAAGCTAATATTCCCTTGGCTTCACATCCTCCTGACAAGGATTCCAGGAAGATTGATGCCATGGCAAAAAAACAGTATATGGCAGCCTCTGTGGGACTCAGGCAAGCAAATTATATGGCTTATGTAGCTAGGTATCAGAAATCTAGATGGGATACTGTTATGCAATTGGCCAAGCAGGCCCATGGCCAGCTGGCTAGTGAACTAGAACAGGTGGCTGCTGATGGCATTGAAGTCTCTAAGGTTCAGTTTCATGCTGCTGTGGATGTTAATGCTGTTTCCTCTAGGGTCATGGCCACATCTGGCTTTTAGGTAGGTTGGCCTGGCTCAGGTGTACTAGTTTGTCACAGGATACCCAGACTAAGGCTATGGATTTTCCTGTGGTGGGAAATTCTCTGTTTGGAGAGCAGGCAAGGAATTACATGAAGAGAAGACGGATGAATATGGGACTACTTACAAAAGTGCCAGGCTAAGGAGCGGCAAGCCACTCCTCAAAGGCATGCCCCCAGGGGTAGGGGTAGGCCTTTCACAGGCCTTTCTACTAGACTCAGGCCTCCTCTGCCTATGCTCAGAGGGGGCTTCTTCAGAGGCAGGGGCAGACGAGGGGTGGCAGACCTGCTCCCACCCCCAGCCTAAAGCTCCTGCAGAAACAGGCACCCTGATGGGGTGCCCAGGCCGATCTCCTGTATCATGGGGGCAGGCTGGCTTTACTTCAGTCAGAATTGGGCTTCTTTAACCCTCAGACAAGGGGTTCTGGAAGTAGTAAGCCAGGGTCTGGTTCTCAGCTTCAAAAAGTTTCCCAAGTTGAGAAGCAGACTTTTTCTACCTGCAAGTGCTTCAGAGACCCTCGCTCTGGAAACAGAGGTCTCATCCCTGTTAGCTCTCAGAGCAGTAGAAGGGGTTCCTCCCCTGCATCAGGGCAGGGGTCTGTATTCCAGATACTTCCTTACCCCAAAAAAGACAGGAGAATGGCGGCCCATTTTAGATCTCAGATATCTGAACAAGCATCTTTTGAAACCAAAGTTCAAAATGGTAACTCTGGCAATGATTTTACCTTCCCTAAGGCCAGGGACTGGCTAGCCTCCTGGACCTCAAAGATGCCTATTTCCATGTCCTAATCAGAAGATCCCATCGAAGTACCTCAGATTCGAACTGCCCTCAGGTCATTACCAGTTCAGAGCAATGCCCTTCGGCCTTACCTCTGCTCCAAGGGTATTCACAAAGTGTCTAGCAGCTCACTTAAGGAGGCAGAGGATTGCTGTTTTTCCTTATCTAGACGACTGGCTCATTGTAGGCCAGTCCCCAGAACAGGTAAATCTCACCTGCAGGTCACCCAGCAGCTTCTCACCTCCTGGGTTTTCTGCTAAACCTACTAAAGTCGGTTCTGGAACCAGTCCAGGTACTCACCTTTATAGGGGCAGAATTGGACACAAAGCTAGCCAGAGCCTTTCTTCCCCAGAAAGGGTAAGGAATTTAGTGGCTCTGGCCTCTTCCTTCACTCTGCAGGTCTCTCGACCAGCAAGACACTTCTGCAACTCCTGGGGCACATGGCTGCATCCACAGCTGTTGTGCAGGGAGCCAGATTTCAGATGAGAGACATTCAGTTTCACTTGAGAACCTTTTGGTCTCAGAGAAGAGACCCCTTTCCAAGTTGGTCCCAGTGACTCGAACCTTGATCCTAGCTCTCCAGTGGTGGCAGGATCAGAGCAATTTAAGAGCAGGGGTCCCTTCATTTCCCTATCTCACGACTTGACTCTCACTACAGATGCTTCCCTTCTGGGTTGGGAGCCCACATGGGCGACCTTTCCACTCAGGGAGTTTGGTCCCCAGGAATCTCTGCTCCACATCAATTTGCTGGAACTCAGAGCTGTCTTTTAGCTCTTCAAGCTTTTTCTGGATCTGTCCACGACAAGGTGATAAGTCAGAACAGACAACACCACAACAATGTGGTACATCAACAAACAGGGGGCACTCGGTCTTCGGCCTTGTGCACCGAGGCAATGAAGTTGTGGTCTCTGGCCTATTCCCTCAACACTTCCCTCATAGCAGTTCATCTTCCAGGGAAGGACAATGTCCTAGCGGATGCCCTCAGCAGGATTTCCCAGGGCCATCACTTAATAGTACCTGGATCCTCAAGTGCTGGGATAGTTTTTGCCAGATGGGGCATCCTCAGATAGATCTTTTGCAGCCCCAGACAATCACAAACTTCTCTGTTCTGTTGCAGGCCTCCAGTGCTGGGCTCAGTTCCCCTGGATGCCCTTCTTCTGGATTGGGAGGGAAGTTCCTCTGTGCTTCCCCTTTCTCTCCTATTCAAAGTACTAGTCAAAATCAGATCTCAGCCTTGCAGGGTGATTCTGATTGCCCCGGATTGGGCCAGGCAGCCCTGGTACCCACTCCTTCTGTCTCTGACAGTCCATCTTCCCTGTGCCTCCCAGAATCACAATCTGTTGACTTGTGCCCAGGGAAGGGTTTGTATCCGACCTCAAATCCCTCAACCTCAAGGCCTGGCTCTTGAGGAGTTAGTTTGCTGATTTACACCTCTCGGGGTGTTCTTGAGATCCTAAAGGCTTCCAGAAAGCCTTCCACTAGGGCTACTTATAGTTCTAAATGGAAAAGGTTTTTATTTGGTGTGCTGGGAAAATATTTCAGAATCTGCTGAATTGCCCATTTTGTTAGATTACATGGTACATCTTAATTCCTTGGGTCTCAGACCAGCTACCTGAGAGTTCATTTGGCAGCTGTGTCTGCTTTTGTGTCAGCAGGAAAGTCATCCCTCTTTCCTCTCATCCTGTGTTTTCCAAGCTTTTAAGGGTTACTCCATACTAATCCTCCTTTCGGAACCGCCCTGCTTGGGACCTTAATGTTTGCATTGCCCAGTTAATGCAATCCCCTTTGAACCTCTGTCTTCTGCAGAGCTTAAGTACCTAACTTGGAAAACTGTTTTTCTAGTGGCTATCACTTCTGCCAGATGCATAAGTGAATTGCAAGCCTTGTCGTGGAGACTGACTTTATTTCTTCCACAGGGATAAGGTAGTCCTTAGGACTAATAGGAAGTTTTGCCTAAGGTGGTTTCAGATTTCCATCTTAATCAATCTATCTCCTTCCAGTATTTTTCACTGATCACTCCTCTTCGGGTGAGAGGAGGTTGCACAGCCTGGATGTTAAGAGAGCTCTTAGTTATTATATAGAGCGACTTAAAGGTCACAGGTTCGAATCCTCCAACTTTTCCTTACCTATGGTGAAGTTGGGAAAGGCAAACCTGCCACTAAGAGATCAATAGCCAGGTGGATTGTCTCTTGTATCCAATTTTGTTATCAGAAAGAGGGCACAGCCCCCCCCCCCCGGTTTGAGGGCTCATTCTACCAGGGGTACAGCTGCGTCTCTAGCTGCTGCCAGAGATATCCCTTTATTAGAGATTTGCCAACCTGCTACTTGGAAAACAGTACACACTTTTACCAAGCATTACTCCCTGGATGTCCAGGCCAGGAGAGATGCTCGTTGTGGCACAGCTGTTCTTCAGAGCCTATTGCCTAAGTAGGTTCTGCCCTCCTCCATGGAGGTACTGCTGTGTATTCTGTTAATGTCTATAATATAGCAAGACTTCATGTTGTTTGAAGAAAATTACTCACCTTAGTAATGTTGTTTCTTCTAATGGAGTCTTGCTATATTATAGACCTCCCCCCCAACCTGCCCCTCTCAGAACCTCTACTTGGTGGGGTGCGGGCAACTTAGTGTGGGCACTACTTATGTCCTGTTAGCATTTTGTCCCCTTTGGGACTTTGGGGGTGTGTATGTGTACGCGTGTGTGTGTTTTATTATACTTATGTTCCATTTTTCATATTATTAGAATGGTGTTAGTATTTCTGGTCCCCTGACTTGAGTCTTGGGTGTTGGGACCATCAATGGTTGTTATTATTTAGGTAGCCATTTGGCTAGTGTAGGTACAGCTTCCACACAGACCTTAGTGAGTTTGGCTCGAAAGATCTGACAGTTCAAGTTTGAAATGACACAGATAGAGCTGCTCGTACAAAAATTCTATTTTTGGAATGGTTTTAACCATTTCACTCCGGGCAGTTCTAGAGCTGGAACAAACTGCTAATGTCTATAATATAGCAAGACTCCATTAGAAGAAACAACATTACTAAGGTGAGTAATTTTTCTTCTGGAACCAGCCCAGCTTCTCACTCTTCATAGGGGTGGAACTAGACACTATTCAGGCAAGAGTATTTCTCCTCTCTCAAGGGTTCAGTCCCTGCTCACTCTGGTTTCTCTTTGGTCCTCTAGTTTCTCGTCCAGCCAGACACTTTCTACAGTTGCTGGGTCACATGACAGCATCCACAGCAGTGGTCCAGGGAGCAAGGTTTCAGATGAGAGATACTCAGTTTCATCTCAGATCTTATTGGTCTCAGAAAAGACCCTCTCCAAATTGGATCTAGTGTCTCAAACTCTAGTTCAGGCCTCCAGTGGTGGCTGGAGGAGGACAATCTTCGACAGAGGTGTCCCTTTATCAGTCAGACTTCTTCAGTGATTCTCAACACAGGGAACCTGGTCTCGCCAGGAGTCTCTTTCCACATCCAAATCGTCTTGAACTGAGAGCTGTCTTTCTATCACTTCAAACATTCTCAATTGCTGTTCAGGGAAAGCGTGCAGATCAGGACAGACAATAGCCCAACCATGTGGTACATCAGCAAGCAGGGAGGCACTGCTCTCAACCTTGTGCACAGAGGCCATGAAGATATGGTCTCTAACTTATTCCTTCAGGCTTCCCTGATGGCTGTGCATCTCCCAGGAAGGACAAAATTCTAACAGATGCTCTCAGCAGGATTTCTAGGGTCACTACTAATGGACCCTGAATCCTCTAATCCTTCAGGTCATTTTCAAGAGGTGGGGCACTCCAGGATAGGATGCTGTCTTGCTGAATTGGACAAGGAGGTTTCTGTATGCATTTCTTCCTTTCCTTTGATATTCAGGGTCCTGATCAAGATCAGGTCTCAGCCTTGCAAGGTGATTCTAGTGGCTCCAGACTGGGCCAGACAGCCTTGGTATCCTTCTCTTGTCACTGTCAGTGACAATGCCTCTGTGTCTTCCGAGACAGTTCAATCTCCTTACTTCCTCACAGGGGAGGATCCTTCACCCCAACCTTCAGACTCTGAGGCTCAAAGCCTGGCTCTTGAAGAGCTAGAATATGCAAGCCTACATCTTTCTCAATCAGTCTTGGACATTTTAAAGGTTAGAAGGAAACTTGCTACTAGAAAGACTTACAATTCCAAATGGAAAATATTTGGGTTTTGATGTTCCTAGAAGCATGTCCAACCAGAGCTGGCTGTTACTGCCACTGTATTGGACTACCCCAAACACCGGCCGAGGTCGGTGAAGGACTTCTGCCCTCCCTGGGACAAGCCGGGCCCCGAGCACCTGAAGACTAAACCACGAACGACAGGCCTGTGAGCCAGGAAGCAGAGGCCTTTGTCTTGCCTTTGGCACCCAAATTCAAACTGCGACATCTGTGGCCGAGCAGCACAGGGTCGCCTGGAGCAGTGCTGCAGTTGGGTCTTTTTATTTAAAATCGCACACACGTGAAGACAGTTTTTAATTGATTTTTGCTCCACGCACTGTGAATCCAGGATTAAATCTCAGGTTCCTTAATGAGCCTGCTTATATATCAGTAGTTGTACAGTGAAAACGCATGTTACCTTAAGTGAGCCTGTCTACATTGAATAAGGGATTCCTGCTTTTGCTGCAATATAATTAAATGTTCACAGTCCTAATCCTGTAAGTTCCACTGAAAGCAAGTAGCAGTTTCCACTGTAGCACATGTACTGATTTTTTTAGTGTCTGCCTGATATTTCAAATGCTTGCCTGCTTTTTAACTGAGCTAGTGCCTAGAGCCTGCCTGTAATTCTTAAACGTCTGCCTGCTTACAATCCGGGCTATAGCATACAGAAAGCTGCTTACTGTACTAGCTAGATTAATTATTTTTAGAACTCCGACCAGAATGGCATATTTGGGCTGTGGATTCTCTTACCTGGCTTCGCAGACTAAATTTGGCTTTCACTAAAGATGTAACAGCACTCGTGAAGCACAGGCAATTCTAGGAGAAGGTAAACATTCTCGGCAGCCATTTTCACTGCGCCTCCTAACCTAAGGGCGAATAGTACTACAAACTTACAAGGCAACCTTAAAGCATGACACAAACCTTTGGGGTAACTTTGTTATGTATATAGTCTTGAGGGCAAAGAAAGAGTCGAGTGCCTTTTTAATATACAGGGAAAAGCAATTTTCAGAGTCGGGTGCCCTTTTAAACACAGGGAAAAGAGATTTTCAGAGTCGGGGGCCTTTTTGAAACACAGGGAAAGCAAAATTCAGCACAAAACACTCAGGGATAAACAGCCAGTAAATTACCTCTCTATTGTAAATGCAGCTAGCTCAAGTTACCTGGCTTAACACTCTATGCCCCTCCACTTGTACTATAAATAATTCTTACCTTTCCTTTTCTCCTCTACAGCGGGTCGAGAGGGCAGGGGACTGCTGCCCTCCCCCAAACACCCACAAGGTCATGAGGGACTTCTGCCCTCCCTGGGACAAGCCAGAACCCCCCCCCCCCCGAGCACCTGAAGACTAAACCAGGTACGACAGGCCTGTGAGCCAGGAAGCAGAGGCCTTTGTCTTGCCTTGGTGCCAAATTCAAACGGTGGACATCTGTGGCCGAGCAGCTCAGCAGCACAGGGCCGCCTGGAGCAGTGCTGCAAGGTCTTGCCCGCCGCCCCCACCACCCTTGGTCGACACTCCAATTTATAGTTAGTTGAGAGGTCAGGTGACTCTCAAAACCTATCAGCCCACTTGCAGATCTGCAGGTTATCAGATCTCACCAGCAAAGGCCGCTATCACTAATTACAGCTTGCTACTGTAAAAAAAAAAAAATTGCTCCTTTACATTTTAATTTTGTTAACCATTGACACTCCTCCTGTATCACTACCCCATCCACCCTGCCCCAAATGACCCTAAGCTTCTACTCTAGCTCTGTCTCGACCTCCCATACCCCTAAATACACCCACTGAGGAGTGCCAGGCTCAGCCACCGACTCTTGGTTGGATTTTATACCCTCCGTCGTCCCACCATCTTTCACCCTGCAACTCTCTGCCCTAAGCAGCCTTCAGTGTCGATCTCCAACCACACCCCGATTTTACCAACCCCAAATTTAAATCCAAAAGTAAATGGCATACTGCCCTAGAGTACCTCACCCTGATGCTCCTACTGGCGGGTGATGTTGGAAACTGACCCTGGACCACCGCCCCACCCCACCCCCAAATCCTGCCAAAGGACTTAGCCTAACTCACCTCAACATCCACAGCCTACTAAACAAAGTCCCGAGTTGCAAACCACTGCCCTAACCTCAAACCGACATCTGTATAATAACCAAACTTGGCTAAAACCCCATCATGATGATCTGAAATAGCCTTGCCTGGCTTCACAGTATTAAGGCAGGATAGACAAGGCAACAAGAAAGGAGGTGGCATTGCCATGTATGTATATAACGAGCTCTAGTACGCCTCTGTTCAGCTACCAAATCACAATCCTCAAATTGATACCAAGATGGTAAAACTAGTCCTGTCGCATAGCTCACCTGTGTATATAGCAGGGATATACTGTGCCCCTGCCACCCCAACATCAACTATCATTGACCACCTGGGTTCTCTTAAAGAGGTGGCTATTGCGGGTGAGCTCTACATCCTCGAGGATCTTAATTACAACTGGTTAGACAAAGACTGCTCAAGACTGTGCAGCAAGATCAAAGCCCTTAACCTCTCTCAACAGATTGAGCAACCCACTCGTCTAAACCCAAAATCCCAGAACCACCCTCTCCTGGACTGGGCTCTTACAACACACCCACACAGGATTATAAAGGCTGGCCTCCTACCTGACTCAATGAGCGACCACCACATGATCTACGTGATCAGAAAGGTTCACAGACCTACTAACCACCTCCCCCCAAGGACACTCTGCACGAGAGCATTCAATTCTCTCTGCCTCAACTCCCTATTAAATGACTTCGCCTCTGCTGACTGGTCGTTCATCCAGCTGGCACCTACCATTGACCATGCTTTCAGCGTATTCAAATATCAAATTCTTGCTGTATGGGACCATCACGCCCCCCTCAGAAGCAAAAGGGTAAAGGCAACCCATCTTCCCTGGGTCTCTGCCGACATTGTTTCCAGATGTCGCACAAGAGACCAGGCCTGGAAAAAATAAAGGCAAACAGGCATCCTGGAATCCCTGCAGCATTACCGTACTCTCTGAAACAACTGTACCAAAGCCATAAGATAGGCTAAAAATAACTACTTCTGAGCGGCCCTTTCCTCTAATCTTAGCCGTCCATCCAAATTCTGGAAGTCTATTAAAACCTTGCTCACTCCCCCTATCCAGCCTCCCACCCCTTCCCTAACCTTTCAGGGCAAAAATGTATCTGTGCCAAGCGAAGTTGCCACAGCTTTCAATAACATTTTTACCAACTGCACAAAATCTCTCCTAACAAACCTACAAACCTTTTCACCTGCACCTAACCCCCCTGCGCCTGCCCAGAACTCCGCCCCCATGTCACCAAGTTCTCTTTCCATCTGGTCTCCACGACAGATGTCCTAGCCGCCCTACGTTCCCTTAACCCCAACAAAGGTAAATGCCCGTTAGGACTGGATGCAAAATTCCTATACCTGTCTGCCCCTGCCATTGCAGCTCCCCTAAGTGAGCTCCTAAACCGTTCCTTCTCCTCAGCCCAAATTCCAACAGCGTGGAAGGAGGCAGTAGTCATTCCGCTGCCAAAGGTTGGCAACCCATCTGAGCCTGGAAACTACCGCCCTATCTCCCTACTCCTAATTCTGGCCAAATTACAGGAACATCTAGCCCTCTCTCAACTCACACAATTCCTTGATACCACCTCCTTTTTCACCCCCTACCAATCGGGCTTTCGCAAATCCCACTCCACCACCACCTGCATTACTAAGACTCACTAACGATATTGCCTCAGGCATGGACAAAGGGTTCCTCACCTCGGCTGTATTCATTGACCTGGCAAAGGCATTTGATACCGTCTCTCACCCCAAACTCCTCGCAAAACTACAGGATGCAGGCCTATCTGATCTAGCTACCAGCTGGTTCCAAGCCTACCTATCTGGCAGGAAACGAGCAGTAAAAATCGTCCCACATGTATCCCCCACTCCCAGTCACCATGGGGGTCTCCCAGGGTTCTATCCTGGGTCCCCTTCTCTTTTCCATATTTCTAAACGACCTCCCATTGGCCTGCCCAAACTCAGCTATACAAATGTACGCTGACGATACCGTTCTGTACTCCTCCGGCCTTTCCAGCGAGGTCTTAAACTCTGCCCTACAGAAGGATTTTGATGCTGTGCAGACCTGGCTTAGCTCTAACCAACTCCTCCTAAATGCAAAGAAAACCATCTTCTTAACTTTCGGCACGCAGCCTAGACTCTCCCGACTAGCTGCTCCCCCCACTTTCCATACACTATACGGTACCACCTTGGAATCATGCACCTCATTCAGGTATCTGGGAGTATGGCTTGATCGCCATTTAGATTTCTCCGTCCACATCGACTCCCTTCAGAAAAAACTATACCCAAAACTAGGTGCACTATACCACAACAAAGGTTGCCTACCCACCTCGGTCAGGAGGGAGCTTGTACTCAAAATGATTCTCCCAATCTTCGACTACGGAGACGTGATGTACAGCTCAGCCCACCCCTCCCCCCATCCACCCTGGCAAACTTGGACCCCCTTTTTCATTCTTTCTGTCGGCTCATCCTAGAATGCCCACCACCCACCACTGCGACCTATATAGCGCCCTAGATCTCCCCTCGCTGCACTCCAGATGCCAGCTTCATTGTGCAAATCTCGTAGTGAAGCACTGGTCCAACTTCCTCCCCACCTATCTCAGCTCTGTCCTGTCAGCTCAACCCACCGCGGCCTACTCCTTGAGAGGCTCAGACTTTCAAGACTTCTGCATATCCCTTTCATGCACACCTATAAGGGCCAATCTGCTTTCAAATATAGACTGCCCAAACTCTGGAATGACCTCCCTGCTGAAATTAGGCAGTCCTCCACCCCAAGGACCATGAAAACTCTCCTTCAGGCCCACTTCTCAGTCATATGTTAACTGCAACCTGCAGCCCAGTTCTGTTAGCAGGAGGCTTGTAACGTGCCATAAACTGTAAATATGTCTGTAATTGTTGCCTTCACCAGTGTTGTCACTGTCTGCCTATGCACTAAGGTTATAGACCCCTACTATGTTTTAGCAACTCATGCACTCTGAACTAAACTCGTAATTAAGTACCAAATGTATAGTCCAGCCTGTAACATTTTCTGGACCTGAAATTTCACCTTTATTGTACTCCTTCTGTACTTGATGTAGCACCATTGCCTATGCTCCAATTGTATTGCATGTATGTAACTCCCAGGTCGATCTGGAAACGAGTGGATCCCGCCTCAGTATGCTTATCTGGTAAATCTCTTAAATAAATAAATACATTTGGTGCATTTAACAATTTAGGCCTTTTTGGCAGCCATGTCTGCCTTCCTTTCTGCTGGTAAGGGCTCTTCCCTAGCTCCTCATTCAGTTTTCAAGAAGTTTTTCAAGGGTTTAGTACATGTTAATCATCTCTTTAGGGAGCCTACCTCTTCTTGGGACCTGAATATCTGTATCACACAGCTTATGCAGCCCCCTTTTGAGCCTCTATCCTCTGCTGAGCTGAAGTACGTGACTTGGAAAACTGTATTCCTGGTAGCCATTACTTCTGCCAGTAGAATCTGAATTCCATGTTTTATCAGTGGAGCCTAATTTAATTTCATTTCACAGGGATAAGGTGGTCCTTCGAACCAACAGAAAGTTTCTTCCCAAGGTGGTATCAGACTTTCATTTGAATCAGTCTGTCATTGCCTGTATTTTTTCACCATTCTTCCTCTGGGGAGAGAAGATTACACAGTCTTGATGTAAAGAGGGCTCTTAGTTGCTATGTGGAACATAGTAAGGCCCATAAGAATGACTGTTCTCAGTTGTTTCTCACTTATGGAGAAGTGGGAAGGGCAAACCTGTCACCAAGAGAACAATTGCCAGGTGCACTGTCTCCTGTATCCAGTTCTGCTATTCAAAGTTTGGGAAAGAGCCCCTCTCAGGCCTGAGGACTCATTCTACCAGAGGTACAGCTTGCTGGTCGCAGCAGCTAGAGATGTACCTTTAGTGGAAGTCTGAAAGCAGCCTCCTGGAAAACTGTTCACACGCTTACCAAGCATTACTCTCTGAACATTGTCAAGAAGTGATGCTAGGTTTGGCAAAGCTGTGCTGCAGGTCCTGTTCCCAAAACAGATTATGTGACCTGACTCCTCCTCCAAGGGGTACTGCTTGGTAGTTCGAGATATTGTCAGAATACAGCAAGACTTCATGCTGTTTGAAGAAAAATTACTCACCATAGTAATGTTGTTTCTTCTAATGGAGTCTTGCTGTATTCTGACCTCCTGCCTTCCTTCTTGGAACCTAGTAGTTTTGGGATGTGGGTTGGGAGGCACAGTGCTGCACCCCAGAGGTATACTTGGCATGCCTTTATTTTATTAAGGGTTCTTCTGGCTTTTATTATGAATATTTTGGTTGTTTCACTACCTTCTTGGATTCTTTTCTGGGCCCTCGACTTGAGTCTTTTGGCCCTAAAAATCTGTTTATTACCTTTTGGCATAAAAATTTAGAAACAATTTCTAATTATTGAGTTACTTAGTTTAGTGCTAGTAAGAATCTGATGGTTACACTTCAGAGTACCACAGACAGAGATTTGAAAACCGAGCTCAAGCTCAACGTTCTTTGCCCTGGCATAGAGTTAACCCTTTACTCTCCGGAGCAGTTGAAGTGCCGGGGCTAACTGCATATAGTCAAAATACAGTAAGACTCCATTAGAAGAAACAAGATTACTGTAGTGAGTAATTTTTTCCTGTTGCACTTTCAGTTATCTTCATCATGTTCCTTCTTTTGTCATTGGTGCACCTTACTGTTGTCAGTGCTGTATACACTATTTGTACTCTCCCGGGTTGTGCCTGAAAAAGGCAGGTTTTCTTTGCCTAAAGCACTTACCTGGTTACCAAAAGCTAATAAAGTATAAACATTTTATTTCTGTTATATTTCTGTTGCCTTTACTTATTTTTATAGTTAACGCTAGTTTTAGTTAAATTTCACTTCAGTTTGCGGTTCTTCATTACCGTTGAGAAACCGGCGGGTTTGTTTTATGTTTGTTTTTAAATTTAAAAATCTTATTAGAACTTAAGTTGGTTATCCCTTTGGGTTTGTAGCGGTTTTCATTTTATTTATCTGGTATCCATCCATAAACCCCATTCCCAAGAAATAAAGCACAGGCACAAATCTTGGAGGAAATGGCCACAGCCATGCGATTATTGATTACAAACCAGATTGAGAGCAGCATGCGCTGCAGGAGGCTCAATGGTCTGAGGTTTATGTGAGGCCAAGGCTAGTCGACTGCACACACACACACACACCGGTCAGGCACCGTTAGCCTTGCAGAATAGCTGTACCTGCTGGAGGTGGACTTCAGCCCCTCCCGGTCAGGATACTCAGCTTCCGCCTGCACCAACCAGAGCAGGGATTTCATCAGTCCTTCAGTAGAATTCAGCTCGTTACTGCTCCTACCGACCATTTGATGTCATTGTGATCCTCCCAAGCCGCCATCAACATGACTGCGACAAACTGACATTCACCTATGCCCTGACTATTTGCTCTTACCTAGTTGGTTCTCCGGCTTGTAACTCAGTTTTGCATCCTTTTGGAGGAGGTGAAAAACCTGGGAAAACCTCTTTTTCAGTGAAAACCAGGAAAAGCCACTCCCCAGCCCCTACTGCAGTTATCCTTAAGGGGGTCAAAGGGCCCTATCTGCCTGGCCCACTATCCTGCTTTTATGAGTGAGGAGGTGGGTGATCTCTAAGGGTGGAAGGAGAAAGAAGGACTACTGGCTACAGTCCAAGATATCCTCTCTCCTTCCCCCACAGGCTGTGACGCCCTACCTCAGGTGGGAGACCTTGGTGGTCCCTATGTCCAATAACTGGACTCTCCCTCACTCCCCTCAGGACCACCCTTATCTCCCCCGCCACCTCTTCCTGGATCCAGGGAGGATGGTCCCAGACAAAATACAGCTATTGCCATCTGTTGCAGCCTCTGTATTATCTGGGATCCATCCATAAACCCCTTTTCCCCAGAAATAAAGCACACACACAAATCTTGGAGGAAATGGCCACAGTCATGCGTTTATTGATTACAAACCAGACTGGGAGCAGTGTGTGTGCACACAGGAGGATCGACGGTCCAGGGTTGTAAGGGCCAAGGCTACTCAGTCACCCCCCGTCAGGCACCGTTAGCCTTGCAGGACAGCTGTACCTGCTGGAAGTGGACTTCGACCCCTCCCCTGGGTCAGGATGCTCAGCTTCCGCCTCTGCACCAACCAGAGCAGGAAGTTCACAAGCCCTTCACCGACCATTCAATGTCATTGTGATCCTCCTGAGCTGCCACAGGACAGACGATGTCTGACCCCCCAAGCCGACTGCTCCCCTACTTCCTCCAAGACCCAAGTCTGCAACTCCTAACACAGCTCTGCCCCCCATTTGGATCCAAGCACGTCTCGGCCACCTTACTTTGTCCAAAAGCCTGTGTCTGGCTATGTATTTTCCATGGTCCCCAAGCTTCCACCTGACCCCGCTCATCTCCCAAGCCGAGCCTGAAGAGGGTCTTGTGGGAAAGGCACCACTGCTCCCCCTCTGACCTGCTAGCTACCAGATTGGCTCGGCCAGGTGAGCGAGGCGTGCAGTGGCTACTCCCCAGTGGTTCCCCTCTTCATGCCCCCAACAGCAAATCCATGTCATTCTGCCTTCTTGCCACTAGTTGGCACCTTCGGATGACCCATCCCACTGGAGCTGCCTCTTTGCCCTGATTGTCCTTGCAGCATGAAGGTCTGGCCACCAGTCCAGCTCGAACCATCAACCTGCGGAGGACCCTGGAAAGCAAAATGCTGTTATTGCAAATGGGGGCACATATATCTCAGAAACGTCTGTGACTTCTATCGCTCCAGTGCCTGAATCTGGCCATCTGCCCATCCCAGATTCCAAGCGTATGTGGCTGCCCCAGTTCTGAAGGAGGTGTCCCGACTCCTTCGGATTCATCCCTGCCTCCTGGATTGCACTAGCCAAAATGGCTCAAAGTGGTATGCAGTAACTGGAGCCCCATCTGCATGCCTAAAAAGGCACCCCTGTCTTAGGCATGGCATCTGTATGCCTGCACCCTGTCCTGGACCTTCCAAGACACTCCGGTGGGGCCTGTACCAGGAACCAGCGGCCTTTCACTCCTGTTCCATCTTAATCTTCTGGAGCCTCACCCAGGCCCCTCGTCCATCACCAACACATCCTCCACCTTCAGCCCTATAGGCTTGGCTCTCCGGATGGCTGGGTAACCTCCGATACCGGAATGCCCACAGAAGGTCAAAGGAACATGGTATCAAACAGGAGCGCTTCAGATGGGGTCCAACAGACCTTTGGCAAGACACCCTTAATGTTCTTGAGGTTCCCTGGGTGATTGGGCAACCTGTGTCCTGGTGAGGTGACCGACTTCACCACTCTTCCAGGAACTTTCTCGCCTTAAACACCTTTGTGGTGTCCCTGACCCCAGAACCCTGGAAACTCAGGACAAGCCAGTGAGGCACCTGGCCACCACCCCGGTGTCGCCCATTCTGCTTGACTATATAATGTACTGGCACAGCTGTTCCGCTGGAATGGGCCAATCCTCCGCCATGACGCCTGTGCCTGCATCCCCATAAAATGTTCCACACCCCACGCGGTATACTTCCCTTGTCCTCGGTGCTGTGGAGTTGCCTACGCTTTCAAGTTAGATGTCACTACCCTCCACAGGAAGGGGGGTACAGGCTGTGAGTGCTGCTCCGCTGCTGGAGCCAGCTCCCGGAAACAGTTGCCACTGTGAATGAGACAAAGCATCAGCAATCCCGTTATCAACCCCTGGTATGTGAATGGCTTTAAAAGAGATGTTCAAATTAAGCATTTTAGGACAAAGATGCGCATCAGTCCCCTGTCAGGCCCTGCGGCCCCAGCTGCCCATTAATAATGTGCACCACCCCATATTTTCTGATCCTGAAGAGGACCTTGCGGTCCTTCAGCTGCGCCCCCCCCCCCTTTAGGTGCAGGGCAGCCACTATGGGAAAGAATTCCAACAGGGTGACATTGACAAGCAGACCCCCTCCACCTCCCATTCCGGCAGCCATTTTTCCACTGTGTCCGTGAACAGCTGTAACTCGTGCTCCTCGCTTGTCTGCCTGCCATAGCGCCACTCCATTGAAGTGCTTCAGGAAGATCTTACATAGTCGTAGGTCCTCTCGGAAGCCCTCTGTGACCCGCAACCTGTGATGTGGCCTGGTGCACCCTCCTCCCAACTTAGCCATGTGTCACAAGAAGGTGCGCCCTATAGGGATAACATGGAAGCAAAGTTGAAGTGCCCCAGTAGCTGCTGCAGCTGCCTCAAGGTTACCTTCTTGGCCCCCTCCATGGAGTCAGCGAGGCGTCTGAGCGCCTCCACTTTATCCCGAGGCAAGTGGCAGAGCCTATTGAAGGTGTCTATCTCGATCTCCAGGAACACCAGGGCCCTGGTGGGGGCCTCTACCTTACCGGAGGCTAAGGGGACCCCAAAGTCCTGACAGATGGCCATATATGTGGCCAGTGTCTTTCACAGTCTTTCCCCTCTGCCTGAAAACAGAAAGTTGTTGAGGTAGTGGACCAACAACTTATTCCCGGATTCCTTCTCCGACACCCAGCGCAGGAAGCGCTAAATGTCTTGAGGACTGCACATGCTATGGAACACCCCATGGGCATGCAGTTGTCGATGTAGTACTGACCTGACCTTCGAACTTCATGACCAGCAGTTCCCTGTCATCTGGAAGAATGGGGAGCAACCTGAACACGGACTCAATGTCAGCCTTCGTCAGGAGTGCCTGGGGCCCCGCCTCGTGCCCTGCCTGGACCACCTTGTCTGACGATGTGTATTGCACCGCCGTGTGCCGCGGGTGATATGGTCATTCACGGAGTCACCCTCTGGGTAAGACAGAGGATTTAGCATCCTGTATTCCCCGGGTGTCTTCTTTGGCACTAGTCCGATGGGTGATACCCTAAGTGTCGGGCTCGGCGGGCCAGCAAATGGCCCACTGATCCTCCCCAGCTGCTGCTGTTTCTCCAGTTTCTCCTGGACAATCTGTGGGCAGTCCCATGCATATTTCAGGTTCTCTGCCTCCTGGCCCCCCTTGGGGCCCTCGCATTGGAGCCTGAAGCCCACTGTGAAACCCTCCCTGATCAGGTTGGCAACCTCCCTGTCCGGGTACTGGGCCAGCCACTGACTAATCCTGCCCACCCTTACCGGGGTAGGCAGGTTTGTCACTTTGCTGCTTCCCCATCTTTTTTGCTGTTCCCCTTAATCCCCCTCTTGTGGGCCATGGTGATACACACTGGATGAAGGGATGCTGCCAGCCACAGGCCATGCAGATGTGCCGAAAGTAGTACGTGGCCCTTGTGCACTTGGCCTGGTTGTAAGTGTAGCAAGCCTTCCCACACTCTATGCCCCCCTTGTTTTTTGTGGTGGCGCTGGCCTAAGTGGTAAACCACTGTTGGTGTGTACCACTCCCCCTCCATGCATGACGTTGACCAATAGGATCATGTCTAAAGTTCCCCACCGCAAGACCCTTCTTCCTGTCCTCCGCCTTCTAAATTCCTCATCGTGCTTGGCCATACACTTTACTTTTCCTGTAGTGCAGGAGTGATCCTGTTCTGGTAATGTACAGCCCCAGCATCTGGTACTTCTTCACCTGTAAGATGGTGCCTGTATAGATGGGGAAAGCTGCTGTCCAGTTCCCAAAGGTGGAGGCACATTTGGAGTATTTTTATCTGCCTTCTTCCCTTTTCTCTATCTTCCCACCCACCGGTCTATTCAATAGAGAACATGTCCACATACTTCCTATTCCTAATTTGTTGCCTGACCTTGTCCATGAGATGGGACCCCAATTGCTTGTCCAAGCTGGCATATGAGCTAGGAGATGGGGGAGTGGCCTCTGGAGCTGGTGAGGCCCCCAAGGCTGTCATCCCCAATCCTGCGTCCCTGGCTCCCGCCTTCTCCACCAAGGCTGAGATGAGGTCCAGCAGCTTGTCCAGCTTGGACCCAGTCCCCCCTTGCTTCATTCCATCTGCCAGAGGGGACCCCCCCCACCTTTGCTGACCGCTTTTGAGGTGGCAACCCCGCCTGGCCGACGAAGTTGAGGGGCCTCTAGCCCCTCTAAGAATGCTTCCAACCAAGTGGCTCCTTTCTTCTTGTACAGCCCCCCAGCTGCCCTTCTAGTCTTCAGTGGCTTTCTTCGATGGGGTTCTCTGTCATGTCACCATTGCACCTGAAATACACTGGGACCCCCACCCCCTACACGAGACAACAGTTAAAATTTGCCAACAGACTTCTCCGTTGTCCAGGCTGCAGCGTGAACCCCGGTGCCCGTAGGGTTTTGGGGAGGGTGAATCGTGATGAAAACAACCCCTGTGGGTCTCTGCCAGTTTGTAGTCGTGAGACACGCCACTATGGCAGTTATGCGCCCCAACTACTGCAACATTTATTACTCCCCAGCATGCCCACGGCATGGCACCAGTGTGGGTTAACCTGTGCCTTGAACATGGCATTTTCCCCAGGTCGTGCTATCCGTGCAGCCTTGCTTGTTTTTACTGTCATTCCTTCAACCCTTTTATTCTTTTTCTATTTCTTTTTTATTCTAAGCTGCCTACTGGATGTGCTCCTGGGTCCTGGTGACTGACTGCACTGGCCAGAGGGCTCAAGATCCTGTCTCCAGCCAGGCAGTGCTGCCGCGCATCTCCGGCCCTGCCTGAGGCCAAAAAACCAGCAAGGAATGAATAATTCTAGGGACATGGATATGTTGTTCATCCACACTTATCAGTAGGTTCCTTGCCGCTTTAAATCTTGCTGGAGGGTCTTCAAGCTGGCTCCTCCCACCCACCCGGGTGGTAAAACTCTCGGCTCCGCCCCATGATGCCAGATCTTCCTTACCGCTTGGAAGCTCAGGTTCCCTCCTTAGCGCTTTGCGTTTTAGATTGGATCCTAACTCTTGGTTCGTCAAAACTAGTTTTGAAGTTTTCTAAACTTGGTCTTCATCATTCCTCGCGGCTACGATGGACCCAAATGATTCCGGCCGGTGCCGCTGGGCAGAAAATGTCCAGGACGGATCTGCACTCCGCGTGCGTTTACTGCCTAGGCCTAGACCACAACCTGCAGGCCTGCGAATTGTGCCGCTCCTTTTTGGCCACCATCCTGGAGGACCACGCTGCCCAATTGAAGCTCGGGCGCCCCACGAAGTGTTACCCGCCGGTAAAATCAAAAAATAGGCTCATTGAGCGGTGTCCGCGGCGGCTGGCTCAGCTGAGCAGCTCGAGCAGATGATTGCCCTCAAGGAGGAGGCGGCCCAGGCCGCATCTTCCTCCTCCTCCTGGGCTGTGGCATTTATCCCGCTCTCTCAGAGTTCCTCGTACTTGGCTCCGTTCAAGGAGCTTTCTCAGTCTCTTTCCACGAAGGGAGAGGGGCCTTCGGGACATTCTTCTCAGCCCAAGAAGAAGGAGTCGAAGGGTAAGTCCCATCATCGGCATTCATGGGAGTGGGAGAGGTCTCCTTCTACGGACAGCCGACCGTCGACTTCGGTCGAAATTGCAGCTCAGGCCGCTGGCTTCATGGTGTCCCCGTCAGGCCAGTCTGCCGAGACTCCCGTCAACTCAGTCGAGATTTTTCTCGATCCGTCGGACGGGCTGTCGAGTGGTGAAGCCGACAACCCACCTTCACCGGTTCCCTGGTGGAGGCCGAGGATCTGCCTGCGCCTTCGGATCCACAGTCCCCAGATAAAGTGCCCGAGCCGAGGGAAGAGCGGGGGTCCCCTACCCCTTCCCAGACCCGCCCTTGGTCCCCCCGAGGGTCTCGGTCTCTGACTTCATCTCGGTCAAGCCGTTCCCACTGACATCGGCGGTCTCGGTACCGAAGTAAGCGGCGACACCGTTCCTCCTTGTTCCTCTTCCTCAGATGAGGAGAGGCTTCTACGTAATTTATGTCGACGGTACGAGGAGCTTATGTGGCAGCAGCTACTGTTGTCCGGGACTAAACCGACTCCGGTTCAGCCCCCGGCTATCAAGTGGCTGTCGCCCGAACGACCGAAGCAACCGCTCGCCCCAGTTGAGATGCCCGTTCCAGGGCCGGTTGTTTGTCCGAAACCGCTGCTGCACCGATTGTGGTGGAACCTCTGCCTCCACAACCGAAGTCTGGGGCACTGACCAGGATTCTCGGTCAGGTCACGCCTGCCCCACAGGTTGTCGGTCACCCTCACTCGCCAGCCATCTTCAGCAGGTGGAGGTGGCTCAGGGTCAAAGGCAGCTCTTCGCAGACTCTTCGGAATCCAATGTCGATTCCTCCCGGTTCTCCAGGCAGGTCGACCTGGAGTCCTCCGGGTCAGTCATTGACGATAACCCATCGTCCTTCTTGGGTCTGCTTCGACTCATCTCGAATTCCACCGGATGCAGCTTGAGCCCATCTCCAAACGGGCCAAGTATCCCCTGATGGAGATACTGGACCGAGGGGATTCCCCCACGGAGGCCTTTCCGGTGGCTGAGGCCATTATCGGCCCAGCCTTGGAGCTTTGGCAGCAGCCTGCTTCCTGTCCTGCGCCCTCGGCCAGGATGGCCAGGAAGTATGCGGTCCCTACCGGCTCTTTTCCCAGTTTCTCGGAGCACCCCTCTGCCGAGGGGTTAGTCACCGACAGCGTCTTCCGGCGTTCCAGAAATGCACGGGACGTGGATAAGCCCTCCGACAAAGAGTCCAAAAAGCTGGACTTTGCCGAGCGCAAGGTGTATGCTGCGTCCTCCCTCGGCCTCCGACAGGCCAGCTCGGCCGTGCTGATGGCACACTTCTCCCATGCCCTCATGGGCTCCCTGTATGAGGTTGTCCCTCATCTCCCGGCCGACCTGCAGACCACGGTCCGTCAGGTCCAGGACCAGGGTAGGGCGGTGGCGAAGCAGCAGCGTCAGATTGCTCTGGACATAGGTGATTCCTGTGCCAGGTCAGTAGCGGCCGCGGTGGCTATGCGTCACAGGGCGTGGCTGAGGATATCCACCTTCATGGTGGATATCCAGCACAAGTTGGCAGACGTCCCCTTCTTGGGGACTGACCTCTTCAGCCCTGAAGTGGAGGGACATCTCCAGCAGATCGAGAGTCAATGCCACTCTGGACCTCGGTGACCTCCGCCCAGAGGGACAAAGGCCTGTCGACAACAGCATAAGTCCTTTGTCCTTCGGCCCCCGCAGCTCGACCGGCCCAACAGCACCAGCAACAGGGCCAGCAGGCTCATGCTTGGCATCCCAAACCCAAGCCCGCTGCGTCCTCCAACAGGAAGCAAGAAGGTAAGGCCCAGGAGGTCCCTCGGCCAGTCCCTCTTCCAAGCCTGCCCAGTGACAGGTTGAGGGGTGCCGTCCCCTACCTCATCACTCTCCCCTGGGTTCCCCCTGTAGGGGGACAGCTCTGCCACTTCCTTTCCACCTGGTCCACTATCACCATGGACCGCTGGGTGTTGGAGGTGGTAGGAAAGGGCCTGCCTCTGGAGTTCAAGCAATCTCCACCCTTTTGAGCCATCGCCCCTCGGGGATCCACGGGGTCCACAGCCTCGCTATCGGCCCACTGAGCTGATATTGCCCTGCTCCTCGAAAAAGAGGTGATCAGGAAGGTGGCGGATCCTCCTCCAGACCTGGAGTTTGTGTCCAGGTATTTCCTGGTCCCAAAATGGATGGGGGGCTGGCGCCCCATCCCGACCTGCACGACCTGAACAGGTTCCTAAGGTCTCGGACCTTCAGGATGGTCACTCTGACTCAGATAATTCCATCCTTGGAACGAGGCATGTGGTTCTGTTCCCTGGACCTCCAGGATGCATTCCTTCATGTCCCGATCCGTCCGTCTCATCAGAGATTCCTCCACTTCAGAGCAGGGGATCCCTTTACGAGTTCCGGGCCATGCCCTTCGGCCTCTCTGTAGCTCCCAGGATCTTCACCAAATGCATGGCAGTGGTGACAGCATTCCTGCGGCGCCGAAGGGTCTGGGTGTACCCCTACCTGGACGACTGGCTGTTTGCAGCCCCCTCCAGAAGAATGGAGGTGGAGTGGTCCAGAGATCTGGCCCTCCAGGTTTGCTCTCAGATTGGCCTCCTCATCATCGGGCAGAGCTCACTTCTCTTGAGCAGAGCTCGGCTCCCACGGACAGGGCCGAGGTTCCTTCCTCCTTTGCCCAATCATTTCTGGTTGGGCAATCGCGCCCTGCTCGGAACTTCCTGCGCCTCCTGGGCCTCATAGCGGCCTGCACCAGCGTGGTCCATTGGGCCTGTTGGCACATGCTTCCCCTTCAATGGGGACTGGCCAGCCAGTGGTCACAACACTGCGATCTGTCAGACCAGCCCGTGACAGTGACCCAGGAGATTTGGAACACTCTCCAGTGGTGGACCGTTCTGGCACATCTGCAGGAGGGTATCCCGTTCGTCCGCCGTGAGCCGACGGTCTCTCTATCAACCGATGCATCTCTGATGGGTTGGGGTGCCCATCTGGGGGAGCACAGAGCGCACAGCCTCTGGTCCCCTCTGGAGTCCCAATGCCGCATGTGGTCCCTCGTGCGCAGCCTGGAGGCGGATCTCCTAGCCATTCACATGGCAGGAGCCTCCAACACACTGGCCGATGCCCTAAGCCGAATAGGGACTGCGTCTCATGAGTGGTCTCTCCTGCCGGAGGTAGTACAAGATCTCTTCTCCCACTGGGGCACGCCTCAGGTGGACCTGTTTGCCTCCAGGGAGAATACAAAGCTGAGACTGTTCCATGCCCGCCCCCCTCAGCAGGGCTCGCTGCAGGGGGATGCCTTCTCGAGGCCGTGGACCCCGGGCCTCTTCTACGCCTTCCCCCATTTCCTTTGATCTCATGGCGAGGAGGGACAAGGCGCAGGTGATTCTGGTAGCCCCAGACAGTTCTGGCATCCAGATCTCCTCAGTCTCAACTCCAGGCTCCCGAGGCGGACCTGATCTCAGTCAGTCAGGGGGAAGGTAATCCATCCGGACCTTCAATCCCTGCACCTGACGGCCTGGTTCCTGAGCGGCTAGAATTCCAGGCCTTGGGTCTTTCCAACGAGGTCCTCAACGTCGTTGTGGCATCCCGTAAGGAGTTGACCAGAAAATGCTATGCCTTCAAATGGAAGAGATTCTCCATTTGGTGTCAGGCAAGGGCCTGGACCCTTCCTCCTGTTCCTTGGCAAGTATTCTGGACTACCTGTGGTCCCTTTCTCAGCAAGGGCTTCGGTCGACGACCCTTAAGGTACATCTGGCAGCCATCTCTGCTTACCGGGTGCGGGCCGGGAAGCAGTCGGTGGTGCAGGAGAAGGTGGTCGGGCGCTTTTTCAAAGGCCTTAATCACATACCCCTCCGGTGCGAGAACCTCCAACTTCGTGGGATCTACTGCTGGTATTGGCTAAGCTCATGGGCAGGCCATTCGAACCGATGCACAGGCGTGATATCTCCCACCTGTTGTGGAAGACTGCCTTCTTGGTGGCTGTCACGTCAACCAGAAGGACAGGAGAGCTCCAGGCACGTCGTTTGAGTCTCCCCTATCTGGTCTTCCACAGGGACAAGGTTGTCCTGCGCCCCACCCGAAGTTCCTTCCGAAGGTGGTGTCGGAGCTTCACCTTAACCAGGTGTTGACTCTGCCGGTGTTCTACCCCAGTCACACCTCGGAGGCCGAATATAGGCTCCATACTGGACCCTAGTTGAGCGCTCGCTTTCCTAAGGAGCGTACGGCTGAAGTTCGGGAGAGGTTCGCCAGCTGTTTGTCACCTACGCTTGAAGCCGCACCTGGCAGACCTGCAGCCAAGCGGACGATGAGCAGGTGGGTCACCTCCTGCATAGATCTCTGCTATAGGTTGGCAGGCATTGAGCCTCCCAGAGGGATAAGAGCTCATTTTACCCGCCATACCGCTGCATCGGTGGCTGCTTCCAGGGATGTTCCTATCTAGGATATGTGCAGGGCTGCTACCTGGAAGTCGGCACATACCTTAATTACCCACTACCACATCGACCTTGGGTCACACCGGGATGCTGGTTTTGGGGCCTTGGTTCTCCAGTCTTTATTTCCCATGTAAGTATTGGGGTGTGCACCTTGCCTCCCTCCTCCCAGAGAACTGCTAGGGGTCTGCCAATAAGTGTGGATGAACAACATATCCATGTCCCTAGAAATACAGGTTACTCACCTGTAACAGGAGTTCTAGGAATGGTGTTGTTTCATCCACAGAACCTACCGGACCTCTCCGGCTTGACGCTGACGCTTCCAGCGGCTAGATTTGGCGTCATGGGGCAGAGCCGAGAGTTTTACCACCCGGGTGGATGGGAGGAGTCAGCTTGAAGACTGTCCGGCAAGAATTAAAGCTGCAAGGAACCTGCCAGACAGTGTGGATGAACAACATGTACCATTCCTAGAACTCCTATTACAGGAGAGTAACCTGTATTTCCTGTTCCGCCCCTCCTGCGCGGGCGCCCGTTCTTGTAAAGAAGGCCCTGGTGTGGGAGACTTTTCGGCAGCCCCAGGCAATATGGCTGCCTCCAATCTCACGAGACCAGATGCGACTGAGACTGGCCTATGAGTCCCAGCAGGAGGCTAGCCGCAGGGAGGAGCCCCAGCCAGCATGGCCACGCGAGAATTGCATGGGAGCTTCCAGGCCTATCGCACCCTCAGCTAAAGCAACCTAGCCTTCTGGCCCCCAACCGAGGGAGGAACCCACCATGACTGCTGATGAAAGGCCTCTAACGAAGACAGCAAGCCCCGGATGCAGCACCACCCACAGACAATGGCTCTTGCTAGCGCCCCGTGCTCTTAGTTAGCCTCACCAGCCACCCTAACGTGGCGCCAATCCCGAGACCGTCCCTGCGGGCTCCTGGCGACAGCCCAAAGCTAGGCCTATCCAAGAATGCAGCACCATGGGCGGATTGTTGGCCAGCGACCTGTCGCTCAACACCCTCTGTGGAACACTGCAGCCCCCCCCCAACCCAGCAACCCGTGGGCTAATTTGCAGACCAGGGGAGGATCCCGATCATATCTGTGTCAGTCTTCACCATTCATCACCTTTGGGTACTTTTTCGGAGGTCATGACCGCAGGAGCTTTTTTGGGGACTGCGGAGTCAACGCACCATCGGCGCCACCCTCAAGGCTGGACGACCATGCGGGCCGCTGGCTGCCAGGTGTTGTCGACTCCGCCCTCCCTCCAGTTCTTTGTCTTCCACCATCGAGGTCACCTTGTGGGATGTTTGCAGCGAAGAGGTTTAAGACCTACCTTGTGCACAGTTGTTTTCTCGACTCCATGTCGATAATTTATCGACTCCATGCCACAGTCAGTCGGCTCCCTATCTGCTGCCGGTTCTGTTCACCTACTCGACGTCACCTGGTAAGATTGTTCCATTTTTTTTATTTTGTCTTTGCGACATCGAGTCTAGTTTAGGTGTTTCTTTTCCGTGGTCATGTCTAGGTCAGAGGACAAGAGCTTCCAAGATGGGCCGATTGCGTGACAGTGCCCTTGTGGCCGTAGGTACTCCGTCATCCAACCAGCACGAGCGTTGCCTCATGTGTCTTGGCCGCTTCACAACATGGATTTGTGCGGACGCCTGTTTCTCCATGGACGCCAGGTCATCGAGCAATAGCATGCGTGGAAAGAGGCGAGCTCCGCCCGACTTTCGGGGTCGGGTGCGCCTCATCTGGCCAAACCGCGGTCTCTTGGCCTTTCCTCCGGGTCCCCTCCCGGTTCTGTATGGACCGAGGAGGGAGGGGCTTTGCCTCTTCTAGCCTAGCTGTGGCAGAGGCCCTCCCGGAGTGCAGGAATCCCGCTCTGTCCCCCATCGGGGACAGACGGGAGGCGCCGCTTTGGCAGTCGCCCCTTTGGGGGCGAAGGCTCCCCTGGTGTCGCACCCGTGGCTTGGAAGGCCTAGGTTGGCGCCATCCATGATGCCATCTGTCCGCACTGTCTTGGGCCTCGTGCATGGACCCTGATGGCGCCGTTATCATCCCCAGTCCGTTGCTCGACGCCGTTGCTACTATTGGCACCATTTGCAGCACCGATGAGGTTGTCAGCACCGTGGGAGAGTCTACAGTGCCGTCCCTATCTGTTTCTCGCCTTGGTGCCGTTCGTGGTGCCATGGGGATTTCGGGCCTCAGCACCATTCATGGCGCAGAGAGCACTGTTGGGGTCGCCGTCGGCGCTGTGGGGGTCTCCGGCCTTGGTGCCATTCGCGGCACGGAGAGTGCAGTCGGAGCTGTCTTCGGTGCCGTTGCTGGTCTCGACGCTGCTTGCGGTGCCGTGGGTGACGATGGTGCTGTGACAGACTCCAGCTCGAGGTTGCCTCCCTTGTTGGGGCCATGTCCTCTTCTGGCACTGTTCGCTGGTGTGGAGGGGCACTGGCATTGACTCAGTGCAGTCTCTGGTCCTGGTGCCCTGTTCACTAGGGATGGCAGCGGGCATCCGCACTGTTTGGCACAGGACTTGATCCGACCTCTTGGAGAAGGAGTCGAGCGGGCAGTCTGGCTCCCTGGGTTGGCTGCTAGCATGGACATCCTGGTGGTGTCCTCGACGGGCCAGTCAGCCCCTCTGAGGAGGGACGTGACTGCTGGGACCAGGATCAGGGTTCTGACCAGCGGCAGTGGTGCAGGCCACCATTGCCCTGCAGCCTGGCCTCGGAGGGTTCTCTGACTCCTCGTGGTGTGCCTGGATCACCCAACTTTGGGGCCAATCAGTGCACCCACTGGAGGGGAAGGTGCTGCTCCCTGGATAGCTCCTTCGAGGACTGACCAGGGCTGTCAGTTGCCTAGGCTGGCTCCCTTGTGGAGGAGGGTGCTCTCAGATTCCGAGGGGTTGAGGGGCATAGGGTCTGTGTGGCGGCCTTTTTCTGGAACCCACCCAGGCTCTGGGAGAAGCCGTAGTGCGGATCTCCGCTCTTGCCCCTTGAGTTTCCTTGAGAAGGCCCTGTTCTTTGGAGGTAGGGGACCGTCCTTCTGGACCTATACAGCCCCGGTCTCCTCACAGGGGATGCTTCAGGGTGCAGCCTAGGCAGTACCAGTTTGGTTGTTCAGCTGTCGGCTGTGGAGTCTTCTGGAGCGCCTTCTTCCCTTAGGGCTCCTGGTGCACTCCCTAGCCCAGGCGGAAGTCAACCAGTCCCCATTGTCGGTTCTGCCCCTATTCCTCTGCCACCTTCTCCTGCACTCCCAGGCATTCGTGGTCCTGGCAGGCCTCTCTCCTGGGAGCAGTTCAGAGCTCAGGCTGCTCAGTTTCCCTCTTACATTAGGGCAGTGGGCAGACAGGTTTTTCAACCTCACCCTGAGCAGATAGCTTATGTACCTTTGAGGTCCTCTGACTCTTCATCCCCCCACTTCTGGGGGAGAGGAGCCATCTATCCACATCTTCCCAGCTGCTGATCTCGCTGAATATCAGCGATTCCTCATGAGGATGTTAGAGGACCTGCACATTACCCCTCCCACTCTACACAATCCAGCGCACTTGGCGCATGCCTTTCAAGTCGAGTTCAGTGAGGACACCCTTGTGGTGCCCTGTGGCCTGCTTCCTTTCGGGAGGCGTCACTGCATTACTGGCAGAGACCCTTTTCCGGAGTTCCTGCTCCTAGGGATCTCTGTCAGCGGTATTGTCTCTCCCCCCCCCCCCGGAGTCTCCAGGTTCCATGTCTCATCCTCAGTCAGGATTGACGCCACTGGACACTCCTGATGGGCTTTGCGCCCTGCACCGTGACTGGCCCCCAGATCAAAATTACTCGGATTTTGACTTCTGAGGGAGGAGGACCTTCTACTTGGCACGGTTGCTGCTCTGTGTTGCAGCTCATCAGGCCCACTATGCAACTTATGACAGGTTCTTGTCGTCCAGGCTGGGTCAGCTCCTAGCCTCCATGCCTGACACGGAGCAAACCAGACAAGCCATTGCACTCTCTGCACGTGGCCTGGAGCTAGCAAGACACCAAGCAGGGCATTGTATGTGACACCAATGAGGTAGCTTCCAGGGGTCGTAGGGACCGCAATCTGCACTAGACGGATGGCATGGCTGCATCTTTCCCGTTGTCTCCCTTGGCTCGCGTGGGGTGATTAGCCACCCACCAGAGAACCTATCTTTTCTCCAGTAGAGTGAGACAGCGTCTCTCCGGCCTTCTACCCCCTCTGGGGGTCCCGTTCACAGTCCTCACAGTCAGGCCTCCCAGACCCTGAAAGTTCTCCCTCTTTGTGTGTCACCCACTGAGAGCCAAGGGACTCTGTCCTTGGGTTTAAACCCCTTCGGGGGGCTCAGTACTCACCTGAAGGTGATGAATAATGAAGACTGACACAGACAAGATATGGAAATTACGCATCTACTGTAATTCTGATCTTTCTGTGTATTTTCACCATTCATAACAATCCCACCCTCCATCTCCCTGGGGCCTCAGTCTCTGGTCCCCCTCCTGCTCTGTGCCCCTCTCCTTTCTGTGAGTCAGGAGCAGGGTAAACTGGGGCACATAGTGGGATCTTTTTCCTTTAGGGGTAGAGTGGTCAGTAGTGGGGGCACTCCTTCTTCTGTGCTTTGGCTCCACCCCTGTGGGGTGGGGTTGGCAGTTGGCCCCCTTTTCTTTCCTTCTCCCCTACTCCCCGTTAATGCTTGATTTTTCTCTGATTTCCTTGTCCTGTGGACATAACCTCAATTAATTTAAAAAACTAGGTCTCTTGCATCAAACCTCCTTTGGGGGCAGGGGGGAGATATCCCTGTTTTCCTGTCTTTTTTTCCAGAATAGCCGTTTCTGCTTTTAGGAGTTCTGCCAGTAATTATGTGCTTGCAATTCTGGCAGTTAGCCTCTTTGCTACTCCTTCGCAGTTCCTATATACACTGGAGATAGGTCAAGGTTACAGGGTATGTTTCTTCTGTCTCTCCCTCCTCTAAATTTCTCCTTACTTCTAAAAACTTTAACCCTCCCTCCCTCTTTCCTCCTTTCTACTTCCAGAGATTGGGGCCCCTACCCAATCCCCCCTTAGTCTTTGAACTTCTTCTGTCCTCTCAGTCGTTTATTTCTCCTTTAGTTTTATATCTTTTCCTTTGTCTGTCCCTTGGACTTCCTTGTTCCACCCTTCCAACTCTTTTCTAACCTCTCCATCGACTCAGAACTGGTGGGAGGGCAGAGTCGACAGCACCTAATGGCCAACCTGTGAGCGCCATGCAGTGCGTCGGCCTCGATGGCAGCGCTGATGGTGCTTCAATTCCACCCATTAAAAAAAAAAAAAAAGCTCCCACGGGGTCATGACCTCCAACCAAGTACCCAAAGGTGATGAGTGGTGAAGATACACAGAAAGATCAGAATTACGGTAGGTACATAATTTCCATTTCTTGGAGCCGTGAGCGAGGTAGGAGCCGACAACCCTCTCTCTTGCCTTTTTTTTTTTTCTCTTTTTTCTTTTGAAACACTTTGGCTTCAGAGGGTAGCCTGAGGTCATGAAGTACTCCTGGGTACAGGGAGTTAAGTGACTAGCTCAGGGTCGGACAGTATGCATCTTGTGGGTGTGGAATTAAACCATTGATTGCTGAGTCTTTGGGGTCACAAGCTCAAACCTCTAGGCCTGGTAGAGAGGATCTGCTAAATATCTCGTTCACACCATGCCTTGCATGTCTTGTGTGTGTATACAATGTATATATATTTATTTTTTTTTTCCAGAGTGCCTAGGCAGCCCTCTCTCTCCCGCCCCGGCCCTGCCAATTCCAGCCCTCGAGCGACACCGCAAGGCCTGTAGCATAACCCCTAGGCATACTAGACCCTTACCTGATGTCCCGCCTGGGATCCTAGACGTCTTGATCCTACAAGGGTGAAAGGAGAAAGAGGGACTGCTGGCTACAGTCAAGATATCCTCTCTCTCGCTTCCCCCACAGGATGTGACCCCCATCCCAGGTGGGAGGCCTTGGTGGTCCCTGTGTCCAATCACTGGACTCTCCCTCACTCCCCCTTGGGACCACACTCATCTCCCCCCCCCCCCCCAACACCACACACACCTCTTCTTCCTGGATCCAGGGCAGGATAGTCCCAGGCAAAATACTGCTGCTGCCATCTGTTGCAGCCTCTGTATTGTGTAAGTTAGCGGGGGGGGTTTTCGGGTCAGAAACCGACCGCTGTAACTTTGAACCACTTCTCTGGGTTTCTCCTTGCTCAAACTCGGTTGGACTTAAGTTCTGTTTTCTTAGTATTTTATAGTGTTTGTAAAATAAGCGGGTATGTCTGATAAGCTTAAAGGATACCTAAACGACATTTTGACAACAAATTATTCAAAAATCTGACTTCGTAAGTGACTAAAGGAAAGGCTGCTGTATTCATTAATGGTAAAACTACATTTACATAACTTACCTAAATGTGGTTCCGGAGCATTTGAAAATTGTAAAATCAGCCTTCCAATTTCAAAAAAAACTGTCTTACCTGCTTCCTAAAATGGCCACCAAATGTGTTCTGTGAGCCAAATTCAGAGAGATGTATGGCTCTCTCTAGTGCTAACTAGTTCTTTTTTCCCTTTGTGTAGAATTGTTTCACCCAAATGGTCAAAACCATGTGCATTATTTTGTATAATACACGTTAGGCTATGTTTCTGTTCATTTTGTTTGCTTTAACATGCTGAAATTGTGTTTTAATCCAACCAACTGTTTCTGTGGCAAACTACAGTGCAATACAAATCTTGAATAACCTGGTGGTCTAGTGGTTATGGTGGATCCAGGATGCTGCAATGGGGTGCCGGGTGGTGTGCATACTTTTTCGCTACTTAAATGTTTATTGTTGCACAGTAAAATACATCAAACTGGCATAGCCATAGTTAAACTGTTATCACAACCTGATAGGAATACAATTAATGTCAGCTAAACAGTCCTAGCAAGAGAGTACATATTGCATCGAATATAGTATGTTCTGTGGATAAAGTCCCAAATGGCAAGTTCAAATGTCCATACTGATGTAATCTCAAGGCACTCCACAGTTCGTTCTTCTCTGTTCTCACATAGTTAATTCTGTTATGTATTATTCTTTTTTTTGTACCTTTTTATTTTAAATTTAGACTCATCTTATCTGCTACAGAGCATTTCCTAGTTTTCAAAAAACTATACAAGATCATTGTCTTAAACCAATTAAGGCCCAACAATGTTACAAAACAAAGGAAAAACCAATAATTAACTATTCAACTGATTAATCAATCAACTTATTGATTAGTTTATTGATTGATTGGTGGTGTGTGCGTAACAAACTCATCTGTTATCTTCTGAGATGGGTTAGGTCCCTCTGCTCACCTCTTCCCCACTCGTCTTCGTGTTGGACTTCAGTATCATTTTATTGAATTATGTTTTATTTTTTATGTTGTGCACTCCTTTTACGTTTTACGTTTCTGCCCTTATCCTCCCGTTCCCTGTTCCCCTCCCCCCCACCTATGTTAAAAAGCTCCAAGATGTTTGATTAACGGCTTTCTAAACCGGCATGGTAGGCGAGGATGACCTGGCCTTGGGCCTCAGTTACCTGTTCCCATCTCTCTTATATCGGTTTAAAACCTGAAAAGTTTAAAACCTGAGAGTTAATAGGGAGGGCTAGGTTCACACCTCTTCCATGCTTGCCGCTTATTAAGGGCCTCTCTCTAGCTGTTCAATTGAGAACCTTTCTCATACCAGTCCTCCATACCAGTTCAGATCTCTCCATATTAAGCCTCAGGGCGGCTGTGGTTCTCTCCATTTGTTCTAGCTCATTTACTTTGTCTCTGCAGGTCTGGGCAGTAGGCAGTCTTGTGGATCACCAGCAAATTGTAATACTCTTTAAATCTGCCAGTCTGAAGGTGTGGTATAGCTTCTTTTGAGGCCCAGAGATCTTTAAAAGCTCCCTACTTGGAAATCCCAAACATAGGGTTTCAAAAGTTCTTGGCAGGGGAACCCCCAAAACCCCCTGGATCTGTTCATGTACCTGTCACCAGAAGCCTTCTAGCTCTGGGCATCCACAGAAAATGTGAAAATGTGAACCCCCACACACACACACTCCCTCCAACACCTGTTTGTGTATTCAGGGTTAAAGTGCTGTGTGGCTGTGGGGGTTCTAAAAAAGCGCATCAAAACTTTCCAGTGGTACTCAACCCATGTGGGTGAAGCTGTAATGCGCCAGCCTTGGGAAAGTGCCCTCTGCCATTCTGTGCTTTCCAACTGCATGTTTGAATCCCTTTCCCATCTGAACCTAACCTCCTCAACTTGTCCTAGATGTTGGTCTGTCAACAGTCTGTAGGTCTGAGAAATGGGTTTCATCTTAACTCTTAGGGTGATCCACCTATAAAAGAGTTGCTCTAGATCTGTTAGGGGATTTAAAAGCTGTTGTAAATGTGAGGGTTGCTGCATAAATGTCTTACTTGTAAAAATCTAAAATGGTCTTCTTTTCTGAGTCCATATTTTAACCTTAGTTTCTGGAATGTGGTACAGATGCCACCTCCAGCAAGTGTGTAAACCTGGTGAGGCCTTGGCGCTCCCAAAACTGGTACCCCGGATCCAAACTTGGGGGACCAAAGGGTGTATGGTGGCATATGAGGGATAAAGGACCCAAACCTCCTGGAACATTGAGTCGTCTGTGTAGAGCAAGCAACACTCGCAGGGTGTGTCTGGTCCACGGGTTTTTCACCTTGCACACCGTACCCGGGGAGTCAGAAGCCATAGGTAGAGTCCAAAGTGTTAACTTTTGGGCTTGTTCCAATTCCATAGGGAACCATCTATTGTTCACTCTCTGCTTCATCCAGGCATATAGCCAGGGAGCCTGTGCCGCCAAGTAATAGTCTTTAATGTCCGGCAAACCTAGTCCGCCCTGCTCCCGCCTGGTACGTAGAAGTACCCTTCTCAACCTGGGTTTTTTGCCAAGCCATATAAAACTTGTTATTAGATGGTCCAGATTTCTTTTAAAAACAACTTGGGGGGCAATCGGTATTGTCTGAAATAAAAAAAAAAAAAAGTAAACGTGGTAACACGTTCATTTTGATGGAGTGTACCCTTCCCAAAAGGGTTAGAGGGAGCAGTCTCTACCTGCTCAGGTCTTGTCTAATAGAGTCCCGGAGTCTAAGGTAGTTGACAGAGAATAGCTGGGATGTGTCCAGCGAAACCCTTATTTCCAGGTATCTAATTGTGTTGTTTGGGGCCCACGCAAACTGAAAACTGGATTGCAGTCCAAGTGATGGACACCCACTTAGCCGTAGTGCCTCAGATTTTGAAGGGTAAATTTTGTATCCTGCTAAGTCCTGGAAATAATTTAAACTTTGTGTAAGATAGGGAAGCGAGCCAACCGGGTCTCCTAAGTAAATAAGCGCGTCATCAGCATACAATGAGAGTTTATGGGTCTGGGAGCCCACCTTAATTCCCACCACTTGGGGATGTTGTCTGATCTGCTTGGCCAGGGGCTCTAGGGAGAGAGCAAACAGCAGCGGAGAAAGTGGGCATCCTTGACAAGTTCCTCGCAATAAGGGGAATCTGGCTGAGATGCATCCATTTACACTGATCGTCGCTTCTGGCTGAGAATATAGAGCTGCGACAGCTCCTATGAAGTTGTCCCCCATATTAAACTTTTGGAGGACGGATTGGAGAAAAACCCAGTCCACCTTATCGAATGCCTTTTCGGCATCGATATTTACTGCTAGATTAAGGGACGTGGCTGTTTTTTGAGAGGAGATTATGTTCAGGAGACGTCTTACATTGTCCTGCAGGAATCTACTGGAAATAAATCCAGTTTGATCCGCGTGTGCAAGATAACTAATGACTAATTGAAGTCTATGAGCTAGTATACCAGTGAATAATTTTAGATCTGTGTTTTATAGGGAAATGGGTCTGTATGATCCACATTCCTCCAATGGTTTACCTGGTTTCAGCAATACCGATATCTTGGCGTAATTCCATGACGGGGGGATTGATAGGGCTTTTCTCAGGATTGCATTAAATGTTTCTAAGAGGAAGGGAAGGAGGTCTGTCTGGAAAGTCCTGTAAAACTCTGCGGGGTACCCGTCCAATCCTGGAGCCTTAGTATTCTTAAGCGAGGAAATCTGGTTTTTAAGTTCCTGCATTGTGATAGGGGCCCCAACTTTTCCCCTGGACTGATCCAGGACCTGGAATCTCCAAATATTGGGCAATTTTAGCCTCATGATCAGGGCATCTTTCTGCTGCATACAACTTTTGGTAGAAGTCAGCAAAGCATTTCGTTATGTCTGATTGGGATGTGACCAGACACCCATTTGATCCCCTCCTAAGTTTTAATACTGCCCTCGATGCTGCCTCTTACACAGTTGAGCTGCTAACAGTTTACCTGCACTTTTGCCCTTCTCATAGAAGAGCTGCCTAGTGAACTGGCAGCTGGTTTCTATTTGATGATTTACCAATCGAGATAACTTTTCCCTGGCTGCATCTAGTTCCATTTTTGTCTCTGCTTGATTGTGTTGCTTGTGTTGTACTTTCAACTCGAAGACTGCCCTTTCTAGCTGTTTCTGTTCCTCTTTCCTATGTTTATTGACCTTAGATGCGTACTCAATAATTTTACCACTTAAATATGCTTTCAACGTGTCCCAATATACCGTAGGGGGGGTATCCGACTGATTATTTAATGCTTGAAATTGCTGGATCTCTGTTTTGATCATCGTTTTGAATTCCTCCTTATTAATAAGGCCCAAGTTCAATTTCCATGTCTGATGGCGGTTTGGGGTCCCTAGCAGTAATTTTAACAGGACAGGGGTGTGGTCAGACAAAGTAAAGCTGCCTGTTCGGGCTGAATTTAATGCCCAGGTCCAACTCATGGGAACCAGCAAGAGGTCAATCCTACTGTACCCTGAGTGCCTGGCAGAGTACAGGGAATAATCTCTCATGGTGGGGTGTAAAAATCTCCAGGCATCTGTCATGCCATGTTCGTGGATGAGTCTATGAAGTGTTGTTGAGGCTTTAGATCTTCTACCTGGTTGCGTCCCAGATTTATCTAAGCAGGTAGAGTCAAACCTGGGGAAAGCTGACAACATCTTTGCTAAGAAGGCAGATCTAGGGGTTCCTCATTGGGTGTATATATGTTAAGGATACTACACTTGTGAGCCCCCAGGTCTGCCTCCACATAAATGTATCTTCCCTCGGGGTTGGACCTTACCGCTATCTCCTTAAAAGGGAGGTTTCTCCTTATTAATATAGCTACCCCTCATTTGTGCGGTTGGGATTGGCAGGATGAAGAATAAACCTGTCCCACCCAGGATCTCTTCAATTTAGAATGCTCTAGTTGTGTCAAGTGGGTCTCTTGAAGCAGGGCGATATCTACCCCGAACTCTCTCAATTCTCTTAGCACCCTTGCCCTTTTAATAGGGCTCCCCAGGCCCCTTACAATGGTTATTTGGATTTCAGCCATATTCTTTTAGCCATGGAACTGGTTTGGTCCGACCCCTGGCGGCCTTTCTTTCTAAGATTATGTTCGACGCACACACCACTATTCGCAAAAGACAAAGAAAAATGTCATATTTTGTAACCAACTCTAAAACTATATACAAATTGACAGATTTTATCCATCTGTCATCCTGTGCGGTTTTATAATGCATCTTATTATGTACTTCAAGGTGATACTTCAGATGGTACATTAAAAAATATATATATGTGTAACCCTAATAGATCCCTCCTGTACTATGGTGGCAAATAGGGAGACCCTGGGGAGACTATACTGACTGCTTCCCGGCTGACCACTCCTCCAATCGGTGGTCAGTAGGGTGATTAGCTGAGCTTCTAAGTGTGGGGTATTTATATTCACCCTTCACGAGGTCCAAATTGGTTAAGCCGTCTGAGCCTCGATGTTTTATTTGCCCAGCTCAACAGAATCATTATTTCCTTCAGTTTACAGAGAAAGAACCTGATTCCCTTGAGGGGAGGGAGGAGGGGAGGGAGGGAAAGGAAGGGGAGGAGGGACAGCAGAATTCTCGACATGAGCATGTTTAAAACTCAACCCATATACAGGTCGTTGAATATCATTGGCATTGCATTGTGCCCTCGAGTTCATACCTTCAGTTCCGCTAAGGCCCACTCACCCTTCGTTTCTTGTTAAAACGTAGAGTGCCACACCCCTGAATTCAGGGAATGTAGCTGCCCACAAGCGATTAATACGCTACTACTAGAAGGCTGAACTGATGGTAGTATTCATGTTATGTATGATAGCATATCATTTCCCTCTCCCCAACCAGGTCCCCAGACTTTACCCCAGGCACGTATAAATTTTCAAAATTTCTTAAGCAAGGAGAGCCTAGTGAATTCACTTTTGCCAGCAAATTCCTGCATATTAACTGTTACCCAGTCTTATTTGGCTATGTTTCAGCCTGCTCCGTTGGTGATCTGGGGCTGCACCTGGGATTCTGCAGTCACGGATGCCTTCTCGATTGACGCTGTAAGCGGTGAGACTGCCCTGCAGACCTTCTGCCAGACACCCATGTTTTGGGCCTCTAACCTTTTCCCAGAAGCTGACTGCCAGGCCAGGACCTCTAGCTCTTGTCTTGGGAAGCAAGACTGCAACTCGTCCATCTTGGTCCGTTGGTCTGCCAAGAATTCACTCGCCTCCACAATATCTGCCAAGCGTTCAGTAACGCCCTCGCTGGTCTTCACCCGAGGTTGGGCTGGATAGTCGAGGTAGGCCTTCATTCCCTTCTGCCTCAGGGTTTTCATCGCTGCCAGAATCAATCGCCATTGCAAAGTTGTTGATGCGGCAATATCGTGGGTCAAAATAGAGACGCTGGTTCCCAAAAGAACCTCCTTGCGCCCACGCAATTTTAGGATTTTTTCCTTGACTCTATAGTCCAAAAACGCTTGGTCTGGCATTTGCATTTGCTGGTGGGGCTGTGAGTGTTTTTGTGCTCGGATTATACCGGCGGCTCCTCCTTGGGCCAGCTTAGTAGTTCTTGTAATAAGCTTTCCATGAATGGCACCACGTCCCCCAATTCTGTTTTCTCTGGAAGCCCGTGGATTCTTATATTATTTCGTCGATGTCGATTCTCTAATTCTTCCACCCTTTTACATAGTTGTATCTATCTATGGTGTAGATTTAGAAGCGCTGAATTATGTACATCGGTCTCGTTGCAATATTCTGTCAAACAGGCCTCTACCGCTCCCACGTGCCTCTCGACTACCCAGAGATCGCGCTTGGTATCAGCCACTGCTGTTTCATAGAAACATAGACTTTGACGGCAGATAAGGACCACTTGGCCAACCCAGTCTGCCCATTTCCCTACCTACTGGATAAGCTGCAGATTCTAGTTAACCAACAGCCTACATAGAAACATAGACTTTGACGGCAGATAAGGACCACTTAGCCCACCCAGTCTGCCCATTTCCCTACCTACTGGTTAAGCTGCAGATTCTAGTTAACCAACAGCCTACTTTCTGCAACCCCCAACTATAATTGCCTTGTGTCTGTCCCGTGCATGTTTGAATTCCCCCACTGTTTTAGACCCAACGATCTCCTCAGGAAGGGTGTTCCATGTATCCACCACTCTCTCCGTGAAAAAAAATTTCCTCACATTACCCCTGAGCCGTCCCCCCTCTATCTTTAAATTGTGCCCCCTTGTTCTTACACATCTCTTTCTTTTTTTATCCTCCTGATCGTCCTCGACACTCTACCCCTCGGCTAGCTCAATGCCCTCCAGTCCCTACTGAGTCTCGCCCAGAGTGCCTTCTGGTGACTCCCTACCTGCCTCCTTCACCTTGCACAGTGGGGTCTGCCCGTGATTTTTGTGGACTGGGTGGCTGGAGGCGTCATCCAGAGTGTCGCGGTTGTTTTCTGTTTTTCTGTCCCTCCCCTCCCACTTGAGGGCGCTGGCTCGGGCGGAACGTGTTTACGCCGCCTGCCAAGTGCGCCGAATGGCTGCCCTCTCCCGACTCCCCTGTGGAGTCGCCGCCCGAGGGTCGGTGCTCCCACCGCCCTCGCGGGCTAAGGGTGCGTCAAACACCCCAGTATCCCTCCTGAAGGAGGAGAACATCCGTGGGGCGCTCGGTATCCTCCTTCCCCTGCGACCCCCGGCGGCCCAGGCTCGTTCCCGAACTGGGTCGGCGTCGAGCGAGGTGTGGCGCCCAGCGCCTAACCCTCAGCGCCACCGGCCGCACACACTTTTTCTGAAAGATGCTACCTCCTGGACTTTGTTGATTCCCTTGAGGTACTTGAACGTTTCTATCATGTCCCCCGTCCTCCTTTCATCATGAGTATACATATTAGCTTCTCTCAGTCTCTCTTCATATGCGTTTCTGCAGACCCTGCACCATTTTAGTTGCCCTCCTCTGGACTGTTTCCATCCTGTCCATGTCCTTGCGTAGATGAGGTCTCCAAACTGCATGCACTACTCCAGATGGGGTCTCACCAACTGTCTGTGCAGAGGATAACAACTTCCTTTTCTACTTGTGATGCCCCTTCCTATGCATCCCAGTATCCCCGGCTCTCCTTACCAACTTTTCACTTGCTTACCCACCTTTAGGTTGTTGTTAGTACCTCCCCTGCTATTGTGTGCTCTTCTCCTGGGTTTTTGTTTCCCAGGTGCATTACTTGCACTTCTTTGTATTGAATCTAAGTTACATGTCTGACCAGTCCTCCAACCTTGCCAAGTCCCTCTCATCTTTTCTACCCCCTTGTGTATCAACTCTGTTACAGGTCTTTGTGTCATCTGCAAAGAGGCATACCATTCCCTTCAGACCCTCTGCAATGTCACCTATAAAGATGTTAAAGAGGACTGGACCCAGTACTGAGCCCTGAGGTACTCCACTAGTAACCCCTTTCTTCGGAGTACTGAGCCCTGAGGTACTCCACTAGTAACCCCCCTTTCTTTCCTGCAACCCCCCACTATAATTGCCTTGTGTCTGTCCCATGCATGTTTGAATTCCCCCAGTTTTAGACCCAACGACCTCCTCAGGAAGGCTGTTCCATGTATCCACCACTCTCTCCGTGAAAAAAAAATTCCTGACATTACGCCGAGTCGTCCCCCCTCTACCTCGGGAGCCGAATCGACTGCCGGAGGATCGCTGCTGGGCCTAGAGGCCACGTACCCCCCCCCCCAGCTCACTGCCTACCTAGGGCAGCCACGGGACACATCCTCACTCCCTAGGGAGCCGAATCAACCGCCGGAGGATCGCTGCTGGGCCTAGAGGTAAAGCCCACCTCTGCTCTTCTTCTGGACTCTGGTGTGGGGTGCTATTCGAAAGTAGCCTTAAGACTTTTTTTTTTGTCCCCACACATCTGTTGATTGTTTTTTCATTCACCGATCTCACCTGCATTTACTGCCTAGTAGTACAAGTTTCTTGGGTTCCTTAAGAGCCTGCCTGCTAGTTGCTAATATTGTAATCAGAGTTCTTTACCTGGATGCCATAGTAGTTTGTACAGCTTTGTTACGGTTGTTATTGTTGTTTTAGGCCTGTCAGGGTCACCATGCTGGGCTGTCTGCACATGCGGTTGGGGCTGAATTAGGGATATATTGCCCACGTGTACAAGCTCTGTATAGGTGTGTGGTTTCCGCTGCAAACTAACTCCCTCTATTGTCTCTGCTCCTATTTAGGTCGCGTGCATTTTGCCCCAGCTCACTGGCTACCTGGGCAGCCACGGAGCATCTCGCCTCCTCGGAGCCAAATCACCGCTGGAGGATCGCTTGCTGGGCCTATAGGTAAAGGACACTCTGGTCTGCTTCTAGACTCGTGTGGGTGCTAGCCTGATCACGATGGCGCTGCACGCCGTGTGCCCCACCGCCCAGCCACCCTCCTCAATTTATTGGCCCACCTCATTACATCACTTCCCGCTTGCCCAAATACTAAGTCCCCACTTTCCCATTTACAGGTTATACCTGCTCACCACTAGGGTCACTGAGTTCCTCTCTAGATACCTTCCTTGTCCTGCTCTCTCCCTGCTCTGTCACTGCAGCCTCTACTCACCTACACTCTCTCTCTCTCCCCTTCCATCCTACTACCCTATTTTTCAGGTCTAGATACCTTCCTTGTCCTGCTCTCTCCCTGCTCTAACACCGCAGCCTCTCTACTCACCTACACCTCTCTCCCCTTCCATCCTACTACCCTATATTTCAGGTCTCTGGCCCCCTCTGCTCCCCCCACTGTTTCCCTCCCTACTAGTAGTTCCTGGGCCCCTTTTTTCTTTCCTCCCCTCTCCAGCCTACTTACACTGTTGGCCACTAGGAGTCACTACTTAGCAGCCTAGTTTTGTGCCCACACACTGCTAGTGGGCCACAGCTGGATCATCATTCACTGCCACCTTCCTGGGACCTTTCTATCACCCCAGGCAAGCCTTGAACCTGGTGACTGTGCACCTGAGGCAGGGGCTCTACCACTGTACCAAAGTGGCACCTACACTTATGGGTAGACCTTTCACCCTCTTCTACCGATCTCATTACCCTGCTATCTGCAGTCCCATCCTGAGATGACTACCCACCCTCTCTTGACGTGCCTCTCCCTCCTCCTCCTTACGTGGCCTCCATCTAAACCTGGTTTCCCCATGACTCCACAGGTCCCCTACTCTGGGGCCCCGGAGTCGCCTCCCTCCTTCTCTACTATCTCCTTGCACCCCAACCTATCGTACCCTCCCCCCTGTCCCCACCTAGCTTCCCCCCTTTGCGCCTACAGGCAACTTATAGTACTAGCCTCCCCATCCTCTTCCTCTTTGCCCACTCCCTGTGTCCCTAAGCTCTCCCACTCCTGCTATATCGCTCGACGCAAAAATGCCTTCCACACCCCCCTGACCAGGGCTGTACTTCTCTTCCTACTCCTGTCAGGGAACATTCATCCCAACCCTGGCCCAACCCACAGTAACTCCTTGGCTAGATCCCCTGTGTGTCTTATTGCTTCTATGAATATCTGCAGTCTCCTGAAGAAATTTGACTTGCTCCAATGTTGGGTCACTGTCCACAGTCCTGACATCACCTCCCTAGTTGAAACTTGGCTATCTGACTCTACCCCCAACTCCTTTGTCTCACTCCCTGGCTACTCTCTTTTTCGAGAGGACCGTGTAGAGAGACGGAGGTGAGACTGTGCTATTTATATCAAAGACTCCCTTCCTGGAGTAGCCCTCCCAGCCCTGTCCTTAACCACAGGGCCCAGGCCCTTACCCTAAAGCTTACCCCTGATCCCTCTAGAGGCCCCCTCTTTCTAACCTCTTCCTATATTCCCCCAAAAAATCAAACTCAGGCCCTGGTACTCTAATAGAGTATCTCACCTCTCTACCACACTCCCCTGAGCATATCCTCATGGGCGATCTAAACATCAACTGGCTTAGCCTCTCGTCCTCCACTCATGTACTCCTTTACTTCTATTGACCTAACACAACTTGTTACCCAACCAAGAGTGAACCTCAGAATGGGGTCGAGCACTCTTCTGGATATAGTCCTTACCAACTGACCTAACCAAGTTTGCAATCTACTAGTCCTTCCTGATGAAATCAGTGACCACTCCCCTGTTCTTTTCCATTGGATCATGTCCCTTCCCAAACCCACTATACAGGCCACCCTACGGCGGCGGTTGCGACCGGGTGGGCTGAGAGGCTTGAAGCACGTCCTAGCCCAAGTTGACTGGTCTCCCATTGAGACCGCCCCCAACCTTGATTCCGCCCTGGCCTTCTTCACCTTAATGTTTAACAAAGCTTGTGATATCTTTGCACCCTTAACCAAACTTTGCTCCAAGGCACGACATGCTCCTGGGTTACTCCTTCCTGCCCCAACTTCTTAGGCACAGGGATAACCTGTGGTATAGAGCCATGAAACTGGCGCCCTGCCGATAGAGCCGGGCATATGCTGCCGAAATAAATGTACCTGGGCCATCGCAAGGGCAGGCCGATCATTATCGGCCTCACTTACCTCATCCTGGGGAATGCCAGAACTTTCTGAGATAATCTCAAACAACTAAATGGTGGTACATCTCCCTTCACCTTCCCAAATCAATATTGAGGGTACTATCTCTACTGATCCTACTCTCATTGCCAACCATCTCAATAAATCCTTTACTGACCTTAGCTCTGTACTCCCTAGCAACTTCTTTGACCCCCCACTCTCCCTGACCCTGTTCTCTCAAACCCATCTTTCCACTTCCACAGGTTACTGTCAATGAAGTCCAGACCAGTATCTGACCAAGGCCCCTGGGGAGCAATACTACTGGCAGTGACTCCTTGGACCCCAGACTCCTCAGCCTGGCTTTGGACCAGGTCATGCGCCCCAATCACCAGCCTCTTCAACAAATCACTCTGTCTAGGAGCAATTACCATCTGCCTGGAAAATTGCCACCGTCACTCCCATACATAAGGGTGGAGATAGGGCCCTTTCTGGTAATTATCGTCCCATCTCAATCCTCTTACCTCTCTCTAAAGCCTTAGAGAAAGTAGTATCCTCCCAAATATCTGAGTTTCTTACCAAATACAGTATCCTCTGCCCTGAACAACATGGCTTCCCTGCTGGTCATAGCACCAATACCGTCCTCATCGAGTTCTCTAACTTCCTCCATTCCTCCCTGGACTCAGGCTCTCTAGCTGGTGCAGTGTTCATCGATGTGTCAAAAGCCTTTGACACCGTATCCCACCCTCTCCTGCTGGATGCACTCAGCAACTCTGGCTTTGCTGCAGGGCATGTCTCCTGGTGCACCAGCAATCTGTCCGCCCGGTCCCAGCGTGTTAAAATCAATAGCACACTCTCTGGCCTCTGCCCTATCCTATCTGGGGTTCCCCAGAGCTCTATTCTTCGTCCCCTGCTCTTTTCCCTTTATCTCAACACCCTGCCAGGTGCCTGTACTGGTAAACTCCTCCTTTATGCAGATGATGCTGTTATCTTCGCTTCTGACCGTAACCCTACCACCCTCCAAGATTCCCTGCAATTATCCTATAAAGACGCGGAAGCCTGATTTAAAGAACATAGACTGGTAATTAATCTTAAAAAGACCAAATCTATGATCTTCTCCCACCCCCAAAACAAAGCTAGTAATTTCCAACTTCAAATCTTCGCCAACTCTGTGTTTCCACTCGAACAAGTTTACACATACAAGTACCTTGGGATAACCTTTGACCCTGCCCTCACTTTCCATTCCCACATCTCTGCCCTAGCCTCCACTACCAACATTAGGTTGGGAATCCTTTACCGCCACAAACACTGTCTCCCCCTTCGATGCCCTCCGACTCGCAGTTGTGTCCTCCATTCTATCACTGGTAGACTATATCTTACCAGTCTGCAGGGCTGCTGACCAGACCTCACTAAACAAAATCTGCCTCACCTTAAATAAGGCCTGTAGACTAATCTTAGGTGCTCCCAGACTTACCCTGCCATCTTTATTCCCAGGCAAATCTGCTCAATCTTGACGAACGTCTTGGGTACCAAACCTGCATCCTCACAAAAAAACTCTACTTGGGCTCTCCCCTTCTGGTTTGTCTGCCATTATCCACCCTGCAAACTTGCTAGCTTCAACATGGTCCTCCTATAAAACCAAGTTGAAGGTACCCAGGGCAAGGACCTCTCATGGACAACGGGTCTTCCTCTACCGTGCCCCTTCTTGGTACAATACCCTCCCTGCCAGTATCTCTGACACCCCCACAATCTCCTGCTTTAAAACTACCCTCCGGAACCACCTTTTCACAACTCGCAGCTGCTGCTGTTTCTAAGTTATCTTGCTCACTCTCTGACTAAGCCACGAATGGCTGCTCAAATCCTCCACCTTCTCTACCCTTGGTTCCTGTTACCTCCCTGTTGACACCGCTAAAACACACTGTATTGATATCCTATGTTTTTGCTTGATGTTCTAGTTATTTCCCTGAACATTGTCAACTTCACCAATCCTGTATGTTTTAAATTGTTGATCTCATATGTTCTCCTGTTTCCTCTAAAACTGTACACTGTTTTTGTACCAATCTGTTATTACTGTATTGTCCTCTCTGTGACGAGGTACCTTTGTAAATGATCCTCTGGCTCAAAGGTTGTAAACTGATGCTTAATAAATATCTTTAAATTGTGCCCCCTTGTTCTTATGCATCTCTTTTTCTGAAAGATGCTACCCTCCTGGACTTGTTGATTCCCTTGAGGTACCTGAAGCTTTGGGTCATGTCCCCCGTCCCTCCTTTCATCAAGAGTATAATATTAAGCTCTCTTAGTCTCTCTTCATATGGTTTCTGCTGCAGACCCTGCACCATTTTAGTTGCCCTCCTCTGGACTGCTTCCATCCTGTCTCTGTCCTTGCATGGATGAGGTCTCCAAAACTGCACACAGTACTCCAGATGGGGTCTCACCAGCTGTCTGTAGAGAGGGATTACCACTTCCCATTTTCTACTTGTGATGCCCCTTCCTATGCATCCCAGTATCCCCCTGGCTCTCCTTACCGACTTTTCACATTGCTTACCCACATTTAGGTCATCTGATATGACTACCCCCAGGTCCCTTTCCATTTTTGTTGTTGTTAGTACCTCCCCTGCTATTGTGTACTCTTCTCCTGGGTTTTTGTTTCCCAGGTGCATTACTTTGCACTTCTTTGCATTGAATCTAGGATGCCATATGTCTGACCATTCCTCCAACCTTGCCAAGTCCCTTGTCATCTTTTCTAACCCCTCTTGTGTATCAACTCTGTTACAGATCTTTGTGTCATCTGCAAAGAGGCATACCTTTCCCTCTAGACCCTCTGCAATGTCACCTATAAAGATGTTAAAGAGGACTGGACCCAGTACTGAGCCCTGAGGTACTCCACTAGTAACCTCCCTTTATTCGGAATGTGTTCCATTCACTATTACCTTCAAACAACATGAAGTCTTGCATATATTATAGACATTAGCAGTTTGTTCCAGCTCTAGAACTGCCCCGGAGTGAAATGGTTAAAACCATTCCAAAATAGAATTTTGGCACGAGAGCAGCTCTATCTGTGTCATTTCAAACTTGAACTGTCAGATTCTTTACTCTGCCTCAGTGAACAGTCGCTCCGGAGATTTCTCCTTCTGCTCGGTTCATTTCTCGGTTTAAAAGAGTGTTTTTCGGTTGGATTTAACCGAGAATAGTTTTATTTTAACCAGCAAACCGCTCGTTCAAGCTCTATCTGTGGTAACCGTAAGTAAATGAAGGTTTTGTCTGTGTGGAACTTGTAAGTTATCGGTTCGGTTTTGAACCGATCAGTGGGTTTAAAACTCATTTAAAACTAAAAGTTACTATTTTAGAGTGCTGTTCCCGGTTCTTATCGGTTCTAAAAAAACCGGATTTATTATGTTTTTTTCCAATACCCGTGACACGGTTAGGAACCGATAAGGGTGTCTTGCCTGGCACTGCTGTTAAAAGGGCAAGTTTTTGGTTAGGCTGGCATTATGTCTGAGAAACCCAAAAGAAAAACCCGGCCCACTGGGTTTCAACACTGTGATGTTTGTGGGGAAGTCTTTGCCAAGGCTGACCCACACCACATGTGTTTATTGTCTGGGGTTTGACCACCTCCAGTCAGACTGCCAGGTATGTAAGAATTTCCTGCAGCCACCCTGGAAAAAGATTGGGCAGGCTCAGGAACGAGAGAGGCTAAAAAGTCCGCTGACCCGGATGGCAGCCCGGTTCGGTGCCAACCGAACCAGAGGGAGTGCCCTCTGACCAGGCCAGACTTCCTCGGCAAAGAAAAGCTGGTTCTGAGGAACCAATTCCAGTAAACAAAACAAGAAAATCAGCAGGTCTGGAGTCCAAAATTCCTTCTCCAACTGCTGCAGAGATAGCAAAAGCTATACAAATTGTCCAGTCACTGTCTCAGGGTCCCGTCCGAACCACCACTATCTGGTAAAGGTCGGTTCGTCCGGTCCCAGTGGTTCAGGATTATGATATTGAGAATTTTATGAACCAGAGGAGGGGGAGGAGGATTATGAACAGTATGAATGTGGCTGGGAAGGTCTGGGTGTGCCCATTGAACCGGACATCTCCCCAGACAGACCTTTAGAATCTCCCCCTATGCTGTCTGAGTCCCCATCTCATTTTATGTTTTATTAAAAAGTTGCTGAAACCCTCCAGCTTCCTTTAGAAGAGGCTATGGATGAGCAAGAGGAGCCTGATTTTGTAGAAATGATGGATATTCCAGAGTCTAGGAGATTGTCTATTCCTTTACATAAGTCTTTTAGGAAACAAACAATTACAATTTTAAAGCTCCTAATTCTGTGCCTCCTGTAGATAAAAGATGGACAGAAGGTATACATTGTCAGGCCCTGATACAGAATTCCTTTCTCAGCAATGCAGTCATGTTGGGTAGTTCAGGCTGCTGCCTGTGATAAAGCTAATATTCCCTTGGCTTCACATCCTCCTGACAAGGATTCCAGGAAGATTGATGCCATGGCAAAAAACAGTATATGGCAGCCTCTGTGGGACTCAAGCAAGCAAATTATGGCTTATGTAGCTAGGTATCAGAAATCTAGATGGGATACTGTTATGCAATTGGCCAAGAGGCCCATGGCCAGCTGGCTAGTGAACTAGAACAGGTGGCTGCTGATGGCATTGAAGCCTCTAATGTTCAGTTTCATGCTGCTGTGGATGTTAATGATGTTTCCTAGGGTCATGGCCACATCTGTAGCTTTTTCAGTAGGTTGGCCTGGCTCAGGTGTACTAGTTTGTCACAGGATACCCAGACTAAGGCTATGGATTTTCCTGTGGTGGGAAATTTCTGTTTGGAGAGCAGCGAGAGAATTACATGAAGAAGATGGATGAATATAGGACTACTTACAAGAGTGCCCAGGCTAAGGAGCTGCAAGCCACTCCTCAAAGGCATGCCTCCAGGGTAGGGGGTAGGCCTTTTCACAGGCCTTTCTACCAGACTCAGGCCTCCTCTGCCTATGCTCAGAGGGGCTTCTTCGGGAGGCAGGGCAGACGAGGGTGGGCAGACCTGCTCCCCCCCCAGCCTAAAGCTCCATGCGAAACAGGCACCCTGATGGGGTGCCCAGGCCGATCTCCTGTACCAGTGGGGGCAGGCTGGCTTACTTCAGTCAGAATTGGGCTTCTTTAACCTCAGACAAGTGGGTTCTGGAAGTAGTAAGCCAGGTCTGGTTCTCAGCTTCAAAAGTTTCCCAGTTGAGAAGCAGACTTTTCTACCTGCAAGTGCTTCAGAGACCCTCGCTCTGGAAACAGAGGTCTCATCCTGTTAGCTCTCAGAGCAGTAGAAAGAGTTCCTCCTGCATCAGGGCAGGGGTCTGTATTCAGATACTTCCTTCCCCAAAAAGACAGGAGAATGGCGGCCCATTTTAGATCTCAGATATCTGAACAAGCATCTTTTGAAACCAAAGTTCAAAATGGTAACTCTGGCAATGATTTTACCTTCCCTAAGGCCAGGGGACTGGCTAGCCTCCTGGACCTCAAGGATGCCCTATTTCCATGTCCTAATCAGAAGATCCCATCGAAAGTACCTCAGATCTCGAACTGCCCTCAGGTCATTACCAGTTCAGAGCAATGCCCTTCGGCCTACCTCTGCTCCAAGGGTATTCAAAGTGTCTAGCAGTGGCAGTGGCTCACTTAAAGAGGCAGAGGATTGCGGTTTTCCCTATCTAGACGACTGGCTCATTGTAGGCCAGTCCCCAGAACAGGTAAAATCTCACCTGCAGGTCACCCAGCAGCTTCTCACCTCCCTGGGTTTTCTGCTAAACCTACCAAAGTCGGTTCTGGAACCAGTCCAGGTACTCACCTTTATAGGGGCAGAATGTGACACAAAGCTAGCCAGAGCCTTTCTTCCCCAGAAAGGGTAAGGAATTTAGTGGCTCTGGCCTCTTCCTTCACTCTGCAGGTCTCTCGACCAGCAAGACACTTTCTGCAGCTCCTGGGGCACATGGCTGCATCCACAGCTGTTGTGCAGGGAGCCAGATTTCAGATGAGAGACATTCAGTTTCACTTGAGAACCTTTGGTCTCAGAGAAGAGACCCCTTTCCAAGTTGGTCCCAGTGACTGAACCTTGATCCTAGCTCTCCAGTGGTGGCAGGATCAGAGCAATTTAAGAGCGGGGTCCCCTTCTTTCCCCTTCTCACAACTTGACTCTCACTACAGATGCTTCCCTTCGGGTTGGGGGCCCATGGGCGACCTTTCCACTCAGGAGTTTGGTCCCCAGGAATCTCTGCTCCACATCAATTTGCTGGAACTCAGAGCTGTCTTTTTAGCTCTTCAAGCTTTTTCTGCATCTGTCCACGACAAGGTGATACAAGTCAGAACAGACAACACCACAACAATGTGGTATATCAACAAACAGGGGGGCACTCGGTCTTCGGCCTTGTGCACCGAGGCAATGAAGTTGTGGTCTCTGGCCTATTCCCTGAACACTTCCCTCATAGCAGTTCATCTTCCAGGGAAGGACAATGTCCTAGCGGATGCCCTCAGCAGGATTTCCCAGGGCCATCACGAATGGTCCCTGGATCCTCAAGTGCTGGGGATAGTTTTTGCCAGGTGGAGCATCCCACAGATAGATCTTTTTGCAGCCCCAGACAATCACAAACTTCCTCTGTTCTGTTGCAGGCCTCCAGTGCTGGGCTCAGTTCCCCTGGATGCCCTTCTTCTGGATTGGGAGGAAGTTCCTCTATGCTTCCCCCTTTCTCTCTATTCAAGTACTAGTCAAAATCAGATCTCAGCCTTGCAGGGTGATTCTGATTGCCCCGGATTGGGCCAGGCAGCCCTGGTACCCACTCCTTCTGTCTCTGACAGTCCATCTTCCCTGTGCCTCCCCAGGAATCACAATCTGTTGACTTGTGCCCAGGGAAGGGTTTGGTATCCGGACCTCAAATCCCTCAACCTCAAGGCCTGGCTCTTGAGGAGTTAGAGTTTGCTGATTTATACCTCTCTCAGGGTGTTCTTGAGATCCTAAAGGCTTCCAGAAAGCCTTCCACTAGGGCTACTTATAGTTCTAAATGGAAAAGGTTTTCCATTTGGTGTGCTGGGAAAAATATTTCCCCAGAATCTGCTGAATTGCCCATTTTGTTAGATTACATGGTACCTCACCTCGGTAGTGGGGAAGATCATGGATGCACTACTGAAGGAGAGATTGGTGGAACATCTGGTTGTCAATGGACTACAAGACCCAAGGCAGCATGGTTTCACCAGGGGAAGGTCATGTCAGACCAACCTCATTTAATTTTTTGACTGGGTGACTAGGGAGGTGGATCAGGGGAGGGCAGTGGACATGGCCTATCTGGACTTCAGCAAGGCCTTTGACACTGTGCCACATAGAAGACTATTGCACAAACTGGGGAATATGGGTGTGGGCAGGACAGTAGTGCGGTGGGTAGGTAACTGGCTGGGCAGCAGGACACAGAGGTGGTGGTAAATGGCTGTCACTCCACAGAGGGAAGAGTGACCAGTGGGGTACCACAGGGATCAGTGCTGGGACCGGTACTATTCAATATCTTCATCAGTGACATTGCACAGGACCTAGAAGGTAGAATTTCACTGTTCGCTGATGACACAAAGCTCTGTAACAGAGTAGACACACCAGAGGGTGTAGACAGAATGAGAAGGGACCTGCAGAAACTTGAAGAATGGTCAGGGGTTTGGCAGTTGAAATTCAATGCAAGGAAGTGCAAGATAATGCATATGGGGCACAAAAACCCTGGCACAATATATCAGTTGGGGGGTGAGGATATAGCATGCACCAAGCAGGAAAGGGATCTTGGAGTTATCATCTCTGATGACCTCAAGGCAGGGAAACAGTGTGACAAGGCAGCAGGTAAAGCAAATAGGATGCTGGGATGCATAGGCAGGGCATCACCAGCAGGAAAAGTGAGGTCATAATTCCACTATACAAGACACTAGTGAGGCCGCACCTGGAGTACACTGTGCAGTTCTGGAGACCTTACTCACGTAAAGACATAGACAGGGTAGAGAAGGTTCAGAGGAGGGCAACAAAGATGGTGCATGGATTGCATCACAAGTCCTATGAGGACAGGTTGAAGGCACTGAACATGTACTCCCTGGAGGAGAGGAGGGAGAGAGGATATGATAGAGACATACAAGTATCTTACAGGGAGGAACAGGGTGCAGGAATGCACTATTTTTAAGCGAAAAGATGTTCCAGGACTAGAGGGCATGGGATGAAGTTGGAGGAGGACGATTCAGAGGAAGCGTGAGGAAGAATTTCTTCACAGAACGGGTGGTGGACAAGTGGAACACCTTGCCAGAGGAAGTGGTGGGGCTGAAACAATCACGGGATTTAAGAATGCATGGGATAGACATAAAGGAATTCTGGAGGTCAGGGGTAAGGGGCAACAGACTTCCTGGAAAACATAAGCTGAACTTACAAACTTAAATGGGCAGACTGGGTGGGCCACAGGCCCTTATCTGCCGACACTGTCTATGTATCTATGTATCTTAATTCCTTGGGTCTCAGACCAGCTACCCTGAGAGTTCATTTGGCAGCTGTGTCTGCTTTTGTGTCAGCAGGAAAGTCATCCCCTCTTTCCTCTCATCCTATGTTTTCCAAGTTTTTAAGGGATTACTCCATACTAATCCTCCCTTTAGGGAACCGGCCCTGCTTGGGACCTTAATGTTTGCATTGCCCAGTTAATGCAACCCCTTGCGAACCTCTGTCTTTTGCAGAGCTTAAGTACCTAACTTGGAAAACTGTTTTTCTAGTGGCTATCACTTCTGCCAGACGTATAAGTGAATTGCAAGCCTTGTCAGTGGAGACTGACTTTATTTCTTTCCACAGGGATAAGGTAGTCCTTAGGACTAATAGGAAGTTTTTGCCTAAGGTGCTTTCAGATTCCATCTTAATCAGTCTATCTCCCTTCCAGTATTTTTCACTGATCACTCCTCTTCGGGTGAGAGAAGGTTGCACAGCCTGGATGTTAAGAGAGCTCTTAGTTATTATATAGAGCGTACCAAAGGTCACAGGTTCGAATCCCTCCAACTTTTCCTTACCTATGGTGAAGTTGGGAAAGGCAAACCTGCCACTAAGAGATCAATAGCCAGGTGGATTGTCTCTTGTATCCAATTTTGTTATCAGAAAGTGGGCAGAGCCCCCCCCCCCCCCGGTTTGAGGGCTCATTCTACCAGGGGTACAGCTGCGTCTCTAGCTGCTGCCAGAGATATCCCTTTATTAGAGATTTGCCAGGCTGCTACTTGGAAAACGGTACACACTTTTACCAAGCATTACTCCCTGGATGTCCAGGCCAGGAGAGATGCTCGGTTTGGCACAGCTGTTCTTCAGAGCCTATTCCCTAAGTAGGTTCTGCCCCTCCTCCATGGAGGTACTGCTGTGTATTCTGCTAATGTCTATAATATAGCAAGACTTTTATGTTGTTTGAAGAAAAATTACTCACCTTAGTAATGTTGTTTCTTCTAATGGAGTCTTTGTATTATGACCTCCCCAACCTGCCCTCTCAGAACTCCTACTTTGGGTATGGGGTGGGTAGTCCTCTGTTGGCATTTATTGATGCCCTCTTTCATGTTTGGTGTTGTGTTTATTTAGTTATTTTATCTTATTTTCTGGTCCACTGACTTGAGTCTTTGTGTGTGGGACCAGGAAAGTATGTTAATATATTAGTGGCCAGTTGGCTAGTGTAGGTTACAGCTTCCACACAGAACCTTAGTGAGTTTTGCTTTCGTAAAGATCTGACGGTTTCGGTTTGAAACCAAGCTCGCGCTCTAAGCTCCATGCTCTGCATGGAAGTTAACTCTTTCACCTCCGGAGCAGTTCTAAGGCTGGGACAAACTGCAATAGTCATAATATAGCAAGACTCCATTAGAAGAAACAACATTACTAAGGTGAGTAATTTTTTCTTCTGGCACGATGCGCTGTCTTTCTCTTGGACAGGAAAACTTTTGTACGCCTTCCCTCAGTTCCTCATTCTCCTGAGGGTCCTTCTCAAGCTACAGGCAGAGAAGGCGAGGATGATTCTCATCGCTCCTCTCTGGCCGAGACAAATGTGGTTCCCACTGCTACAACAGTTATCAAGGGATCCACCGGTTCCACTTCCAATAACCCACGACCTCTTAACTCAGGATCAAGGTTCTTTTATTCATCCAGGGCTCAGGACCCTGTATCTTCATGCGTGGCTCCTGCAGACATAGTGATTTCTCTCTTTGGGGTCTCCTCTCGAGTAGCTCAGGTTCTTTTAGAGGCTAGAAAACCCTCTACTCGTTCCACTTATGCCATGAAGTGGAAAAGTTTTTCCATCTGGGCAACTGCCAAGAATTGGAACCCCTTTTCTTGTTCTGCCCCACAAGTCATGAAATACCTCCTTCATCTGTCAGACTCGGGTCTGTCATATTCTTCTCTGAAGGTCCATCTTTCGACAATTTCAGCATACCAGGTCAGTCAATATGGCTGCCGGGCTGGGCGCGTTGCCGCTGTTGTTCCTTTGATTTCATTTATTTTGTTTATATCTGCTTAGTTTTAATTTTATTTTTTTCGTGTCGATCCCGGCTTTGGTGCTTCGTTGCCGCCGGGTGGAGAGCGTCGAGCAGATCTGTTTTGGATTACGAGAGACACCGAGCAGTGTTCCTGATGAGTTTTGGATGAGTTCCAGAGGAGAACTGTGCTGATCGCTGGCCGATTTTCCTCTGTTTTCAATCTTTTAGTCGGCAGTGGTTTTGACACCGGAGGGGATTTGTACTTTGCTTGTGGAGCTGGAAAGAGTTGATGGTCTCTCCTGGCATTCTTTCGTGGATTGATGCGATGTTTTGGAGAGGAGACGCCAGAGGGGTTTTTGCTTCCTTAACAGATGAGTTTGAAGAGGAGATGCCGGAGGGGTTTTCGCTTCCTCAGTGGATGAGTTTTGAAGAAGAGACGCCAGAGAGGTTTTGCTTCTCAACGGACTGTGGTGGGGACCTTGTGTGTTGGACTCTGTTCCCTCCAATGGACTGTTTGGAGGGTATAGTTGGAGGAATTTAGAGTCAGCTTGGACACTGTGAAAGCTGGCAAGATTCAATCGGAGTGTTGTAGATGTCCCCGTGTGATTATTTTGAAATTTGTATGTAAAACTTTTTAGAAACTCCTCTGCTCCAGCAGGTGTTTTCTAGGGTTTGCCACTCCACAGGGGGTTGGGGTATTTTCTAGTTAGGGAACTGAGCGGAGTACCCCGCTCCCTTGGACCTTGGAAATTGCTACTACGGTGGCTTTTTCATAAGGTCCTTTGGTGTGAGTGACATAAACTGCCCTGCTGTGCACCTGACTGTGAGTAGTGGGGTTGAAATTGTGCTTTGGACTAACTCCCCTCTTGGACCTCTTGATTCTGCTACATAGAGTTTCTGTGGACCTCCGCTTCAGATTGTTTCCCTTTTGGAGTTATGTGGCTGTCCTCTCTGGATTTGGATCTTTGAACTTAAGTAGATTTTCTGGATCTGTTGCAAGTGGATTTTCTGGATCTGTTGCAAGAGGCTGTGGATTGCTATCATCTTCCGGATTTTGTTTTGGACTCCCGGGTGGTGAGAGGACCCTGGTCCAAAAATGTTGTTTGTTTTAATTCTTTTTTGTTTATTTTACAGTTTGGGTTTTTCTCCTAACAGGAAGAAAGACTGATATTATTCTCCCCAGTTGTGAGAGAATTGGGGGAGTTTATCTTTTTTTGTTTAGAATTGTATATTTTTATGTTGGTTTGGCAGTGAAAGTGCCATTGTATTCTCTTTCCCCGGTAGTGAGAGGACCAGGAGGAGGGATTATACAGAAATGTATTATTTGTCCTGTTTTATTTATATGTTATTGAAATTGTATAGTTAATTTTAGTTTTTTGTTAAGTAGTTTAGTTCGAATCTTTGGTTTATTTTGTGTTTTATTTTAGTTAAGCAGCATCATGTGCTGGCCTTTATCTCACGCGGCGGTGCGCTATTCATCCTCCTCTCTTCGCGTCCTCTGCCCGTTTTGTACTCCTCCCCTGCAATTTGATGTTTATCAGCGGTGTAGAGCATTGGGGATTGCTCGCGGGAGAGTGAGGGGGCCGGGGTGCACGAGCAGGGGAGGATGAACGAGTGGGGCCATCGTATTGGGGTTATTATGTCCAGAAGGCGCCCTGGGGCGAAATGGAATCCTGATCGGGGTTCGCCCTGTCTGGTATCCATACCCAAGGGCACTACTGATTTCAGTAGGCAGATAGGCCTGACAACCTCTGAGGTTTGTCCAACTTGGGCGGTGTTATGCAATGCCAGGTCTGTTAGGAATCAGACTGCTATTATTGCTGACCTTGTTGGTTCGGCTGACCTGGCTTGCATTACTGCAACTTGGCTGGATAAAAATTCTGGCCCTATAGTAGAGGCCATGACTCCGGCCGGGTACTCGGTAATGCACCGCCCGAGATTGGACCGCAGGGGAGGGGGGGATGCAGTCTGTTTTAAGACTGAATTGGGTCTCACGAGTGTGGTAGTAGGGGAAGCTGAGTCCATTGAGTGTTCAGTTGTAGCAGGTGTAGGCGTTCGAATCGTTCTCATTTACCATCCACTCGGTGATGGGAAACGCTTCTTACAGGAAGTATCAAACTTCCTTGTCGACATGTCGTTTGAGTCGCCCAGATTGATGGTGCTGGGTGACTTCAACACCTGGGTCGACGATGAACTCTCGCAATTTGGTAGTCACTTCCTCCAATTAATGTCTTCTTTGGGCCTCACACAGGTAGTTTCCGCTGCTATGCATAAATCTGGGCACTCTCTGGACTTAGTTTTCCTTCTAGGGATTGATGCATCCGACGTGAGGGTGGAACCAGTCGCTTGGTCTGACCACTACACCGTGAGGTTCAATTTTTGCACCCCCCCCCTTAGGAGGCCATCCCCTGTGGAGATGGTCAGGTAACGCCCATTACGGAATGTTACTTCACAAGGTCTAGCTGCTGTCCTTGACCTTTCATCCCCTGTGTTGGTGAGCAGTAATCCAGAGGCACTGGTGTTGGCCTATAATAAGGCCATCACAGTTGCCCTGGATTTTATTGCTCCTGTTCATGAACGCCCTTTTTCTCTGCACCCCAGGGCCCCTTGGTTTGATGGGACTCTGAGGGAGATGCGAAGGTTAGAGCGTTGTTGGCGTAGATCAGCCCTTGATGCCGACCGCCTTAGATTGATAGAACATTATGCTAGCTATCAATCTGCAATCACCCATAAGAAGGCAAAGTTCCTGTCCAGGGAGATTGCAGTTGCTCAGAATCGACCGGCTCAGCTGTTTCGAACTGTAGATAGACTGTGCAACCCAGCCTGTCTGCAAGTTCGGAAAGCCTTTTCGCAAGCAGAGTGCAATGAGCTCACTCATTGCTTTGCAACTAAGGTGGCTGACATCAGGGCTGATCTGTGTTTGACAATCTCTAAGGGTGGTGATGTAGGGACGTGCGAGAACACAGTGCCTCATTTTTCTTGGAGTTCTTTTTATCGACCTGAGTTCGTGGATATTATGAGACTTATGCATAGTGTGCACCCTACTAGCTGCAGCTTGGATCCTGGACTGACTACCCTAATTTTGGGTTGTATTGATATCATTGGTCCAGTTTTGGCGCAAATAGTCTGGTGCTTCTTGGAGTCAGGTGAGTTTCCTAGCTCCCCGGAAGAGGCGGTTGTGACACCACTCTTGAAGAAAGCTTCCTTAGACCCTGACTGTTTTTCAAGCTACAGACCTATCTCTAACCTTCCCTTTATTGGGAAGGTTATTGAAAAGGTTGTAGCTGCTCAATTGGATGACCATTTAACCATCCATAGTATCTACGAATCCTTCCAGTCTGGTTTCCGTAAAAGACATAGCACCGAGACTGCGCTGGTTCGGGTGCTTAATGATCTTCTGAGGGCGAGGGATCAGAAGAGACGTTCCATCCTGGTTCTCCTTGATCTCTCCTCAGCATTTGACACTGTGGATCATGTGGTGTTGTTAGCATGCCTGAGGCAAATCTGCGGAATGTCGGGAACCATTTTGCAATGGTTCACTTCATTCTTTACTGGGAGATCACAAAGAGTTGTGTCGGGGAATTTTTCCTCCGGCCCAGTCTCTTTGTTGTGTGGAGTGCCTCAGGGTTCTGTGCTGTCACCCATGTTGTTTGCAGTGTATATGCTGCCCCTCAGAAATATCATAAGACGGTATGGGCTGAGGTTTCACTGCTATGCTGATGATACCCAGCCATACCTGTCTTTTGCACCCGACCAGGATGTAGCTCTCTCGATGTTTAACAACTGTCTGGGGGAAATCCAAGACTGGATGGATTCTAGTTGGTTAAAATTGAACTCGGAGAAGACTGAGGTGTTGGTGGTGGACCAGGGTGGTCAGATTGAGAGGTCGTGTACTGGCGCGCCTTCTGGAATTTTTCTTGGCGGCGTGTCATTACCGACCTCTGAACGGGTATGTAACCTTGGGGTAATTTTTGACGATAAGCTGACTTTACAATCTCAGGTGTCAGCTGTCGTCAGCACTTCCTTTTACCATCTTAGCAATATTGCCAGGGTTAGGCACCTTGTTCCAATTGACTCCTTGCCAATGTTGGTCCACGCCTTTGTGTCCTCACGCCTGGACTACTGCAATGCCCTTTACTTTGGGCTTTCTGGGGTTGAAATCCGCCGCCTGCAGCTGGTGCAGAACGCTGCAGCCCGGGTTTTGACTGGGACAAGTAGATCCTGTCATATTACCCCTGTGCTGCGCGAACTGCACTGGCTGCCTGTTCGGTGGCGGATCACCTTTAAAGTCATTTTATTGACTTTTAAAGCCCTTGCGATCAGGGTCCGTCCTATCTGAAAGACCTCCTGGTTCATTATTGCCCTGGCCGATCGCTCCGCTCGGCCGACATGAGGTTGCTGGAGATTCCAAGAGTGAGTTTAAAAACTTCAGGCAGCAGAGCTTTCTCTCATGCTGCCCCCACTCTTTGGAATTCTCTACCACGCCGGTTACGGGAGTGCATCTCCGTGGAGATATTCAAGAAAGAACTAAAAACTTTTTTATGGAAAATGGCCTTTTTGGAGGATTAAGCTGGTTAGAATTTGATTGATTTTATTGTAATTTATCAAGTTTTTATGATGTATCTATGATGTGTTTTTATAAGTTTATGTTTGTATGGATATTTGTATTTATGTTATTAACCTGTTCGGCGGTTTGATGATTCGAAATGCGCTATATAAATAAAATTATTATTATTAATTAAAGCAGAAAGAAGTGGTGAAGGCAGTCAGAATAACAAAAGTCCAAACTGAGGAAAAAATAGCCAAGTCAGTTAAGAGGGGGGATAAAACCTTTTATAGGTACATTAGGGAGCATAGAAAGGTTAAGGGAGGAATAGTGAAGATTAATAAGGGAGAGGGGAGGTGTTCAGAGGGAGACAGTGAAAAGGCAGAGATACTGAATGAATACTTTTGCTCAGTATTCACAAAAGAAGATGAGGAGAAGTTACCTAAACCAGATAATAGAAGCACTCTCGGTAGGGGGGTTGACACCAGTCCATTTACAGAAGAAAGAGTCCTGAAAGAACTCCTAAAACTCAAGGTGGACAAAGCAATGGGGCCTGATGGGATTCACCCCAGAATCCTAAAAGAACTGAGGGAGGACCTAGTGACACCACTGACCACACTTTTTAACAACTCATGGGAGGATAGGGTGGTATCTGAGGACTGGAGGAGGGCAGATGCGATTCCCCTTCACAAAAGTGGGAGCAAGGCAGAAGCAGGAAACTACAGGCCTGTAAGTTTGACTGCAGTGGTAGGGAAAATGATGGAATCACTTCTGAAAGAAAGAATTGTTGAGTACCTAGAGGCCAGCGGGGCGCAGGACCCAAAGCAGCATGGATTTACAGCAGGAAGGTCATGTCAGACGAATCTAATAGATTTCTTTGACTGGGTGACTTAAGTAATAGACCAGGGAGGGGCTGTGGATATGGCCTACCTAGACTTTAGCAAGGCATTTGACACCGTCCCGCACAAAAGATTAATAATCAAGTTAGCCAGCTTGGGAGTGGGTCCCAGGGTGGTAGCCTGGGTTGCAAACTGGCTGCACAACAGGACACAGAAGGTAATAGTGAGTGGAACACATTCTGAAGAAAGGGGGGTCACTAGTGGAGTACCTCTGGGCTCAGTACTGGGTCCAGTCCTCTTTAACATCTTTATAGGTGACATTGTAGAGGGTCTGGAGGGAAGGGTATGCCTCTTTGCAGATGATACAAAGATCTGTAACAGAGTCGATACACATGGGGGGGTAGAAAGGATGAGAAGGGACTTGGCAAGGTTGGAGGAATGGTCAGACATATGGCAACTTAGATTCAGTGCAAAGAAGTGCAAAGTAATGCTCCTGGGAAAGAAAAACCCAGGAGAAGAGTACACAATAGCAGGGGAGGTACTAACAATAAAAATGGAACGGGACTTGGGGGTAGTCATATCAGATGATCTAAAGGTGGGTAAGCAATGTGAGAAGTCAGTGAGGAGAGCCAGGGGGATACTGGGATGCACAGGAAGGGGCATTACAAGTAGAAAAAAGGAAGTGGTTATCCCTCTGTACAGACAGTTGGTGAGAACCCATCTGGAGTACTGTGTGCAGTTTTGGAGACCTCATCTACGCAAGGACATAGACAGGATGGAAGTAGTCCAGAGGAGGGCAACTAAAATGGTGCAGGGTCTGCATCAGAAATCATATGAAGAGAGACTGAGAGAGCTTAATATGTATACCCTTGATGAAAGGAGGGACAGGGGGACATGATAGAAACATTCAAGTACCTCAAGGGAATCAACAAAATCCAGGAGCGTAGCATCTTTCAGAAAAAGAGATGTGTATGAACAAGGGGACACAATTTAAAGATAGAGGGGGGATGGCTCAGGGGTAATGTGAGGAAATCTTTTTTCACGGAGAGAGTGGTGGATGCATGGAACTGCCTTCTTGGGAAGGTTGTTGGGGCTAAAACAGTGGGGGAATTCAAACATGCATGGGACAGACACAAGGCAATTGTAGTTGGGGGTGGCAGGAAATAGGCTGTTGGTTAACTAGAATCTGCAGCTTATCCAGTAGGTAGGGAAATGGGCAGACTGGGTGGGCCAAGTGGTCCTTATCTGCCGTCAAAGTCTATGCTTCTATGTTTCTATGAGTTAGAATCCAAATACAATACCCTTTTAGAGCAATTGGGCACCTACCAATTACTATACACAGAAGGGGATCGAGAGGGCCAACAAAAGATTCAAGACACAAAGGCGGATATACAAAAATTAATGGACATTAAAATCCAGCAGGCCCTTCTCTATTTAAAACAGGCCAGATATGAGGGAGGCATGTAGGGTGCTCGTAGGCTCGCCTAGCATCTTAGAGGGTAGAAGGGCACCACAACCGTCCTAAAGATTAAGGACCCAACCTCTGGCATGCTGTCACATAGGAAGGTGGATATTGTTCACTCCTTTGTTACTTACTACCAACGTTTGTATCAGAGAGATGATCAATATCCCTGAGGAGAGATTGTGTTTCTTAGAAAACCTCCCACTACCCCATCTCACCACAGCTCAAAGGGACTTGTTAGAATCCCCTATTACACTTTATGAGATTTCTCGAGGTGTGGCATCTCTCTCTTCTAACCGTTGTCCTGGGCGTGATGGATTTCCAACTTAATGGTACAAGCTGTTTAGGATTGAGATTTTCCCCAAGCTACTCACTACATTCAGAGAGGTGGCAGAGGGGTCTCCCCCCCCCCCACCAGGCATACACCATACTAGCGACCCTATTGAAACAAAATAAAGATCCTACCAATCCCTCTTCTTATCGACCAGTTTCAATCCTTAACACAGACTATACATTTTTTATGGCTATGTGGGCTTCAAGATTGGAGAGGATTCTACCCTGCTTAATTCACCAAGACCAATCTGGTTTCATTAAAAATAGAAACACAACAGACATTATACACCAGACATTTATACTAATGCAGTACATCCGGGATTGGCGGATCCCTACTGTGGTCATTAGTTTGGATGCAGAGAAGGCCTTCGACAGGGTGTCCTGGCAATTTTGGTGGGACACCCTGTTGAGGTTCCATTTCCCAGTCATTCTTAAAATGGCTGGGAAATCTTTGTGCTGCACCTCATGCATATGTGAGAGCCAATGGAGGAATGTCCCCCACACTGTCACGAGGCACGCAGCAGGGTTGCCCCCTCTCTTATTTGCCCTATACATGGAACCATTGGCGTTAGCCCTTAGAACATCTCCTGAAGTGGAGGTTATTCCACTCTGACAACAACAATATAAAGTCAGCATGTTTGCGGATGATGTCCTTTTGACATTTCTCTCACCGGACACATCTATCCCTGCAGTTTGGCAAATACTTCAGCAATATGAGACCTTGGCTGGATTCAAATTAAATATTTCAAAATCTGAAGCTTTCCTTTTTAACTACTCCCCAACAAATTACCTCCGTGGTCTCCTCCCTCTGAGGTGGCGATCTATGAAGATCAAATACTTAGGTGTACATATATATATACACCATTAAATCATGAGGTATCGGAGTTGGTCAGTTATGAACCACTTTCCATTACAATACAAAAGGATCTGGAGAGATGGACATCCCTGTCATTGTCATTTTTCCAACGAGTCAAAACTATCCATATGAAAGTCCTCCCACGACTCTTATACCTTTTTCAAAACATCCCTTATTTTCCTTCATTTTTTTATTTTATATCCTGGGACAAACTTCTTTCTAAACATACTGTATGTAGTAACCAACAGCCGAGAGTTCGCCTCTCCATACTCCAATTATCCATGGCTCAAGGGGGAGTAAATCTTCCTAACCTTAAACTTTATGTTCAAGCAGCTTTTTTCCGTACCCTGATTTATTGGCTAGCTAACAGCTTCTCGGCACCCTGGAAATCTCTGGAGTTTGATTTTAGTGATGTGTACGACATTTCAGCTCTTCCTATTTCCTCCATTGATAACACACCAGCTCTGAGGCACTTTACACAAATCATGTCCTGTACTCTTTTAAGTGTGGTACAGATTAAGAAACAAATAGCAATCAAACCAATATATGATTACTGTAAAATAATATCTAGAGATGATCTTTTTCAACCCTCTCATATGGATCTGCCCTTTCCCACTGGCATAAATTAGGCCTATCACATTTGTTCCAGTTCTTGGATGACAACGGGGTTCTACCCTTTGATAAGCTTAAAATCCAGCATGGACTTCGAGGCACAGATTTTTTTAGATACCTCCAAGTGAGGAATTATATACTTCGATATCGGACGTTAGATGCCAAGATTCCTATTCCTATTCTACCCCTACTTAAAATTTTAATTGATTATATTAAGGGGCACCAGTGTGCCCACCTTATAGGAAATGCATATAAGGCATTGAGAGATGCACTGGGAAACTCTACCATATCAATCCTAGATAAATGGAATGGGGAGCTAACCTCCTAGGTACAGTTCTCGGACTGGATTGATGCAACATTGCCAGCAATTAAGTTGACCTCCTCCTCATTTTGGCAGGAGTTTTCCTGGAAACTTCAATCCAGATATTTCCGTGCCCCGGTGACCCTAACCAAATTTCTCCCGGCTACATACGGCCACTGCTGGAGACAATGCGTATGTTGTCTGGCAGAACTGAGCCAAATACTATGGCATTGCCCTGTCCTCATGCCCTTTTGGTGTGGGCTTCAGTTGGAGCTGTCTAATTGTGTAGGGGAGCTAATTGAATTAACAGGGGAAATTGTATTGCTCTCGATATATCCAGACCGCTCCCCCCAGTGGACAAAAACACTGCTGCCTATATTTCTTATAGCGGCCAAAAAGGCTATTACTAGAAAGTGGATGTCCCCCACAAATTCCTTCTATTCACGACTGGAGATCCATTGTGCTGGAAATCTACGAGATGGAAAGCCTTACGACAACACTTCCAGACTACATGCAGAGATTTAGACTTAAGTGGCAGGGTTGGATACTCTATTGTTCGGGGATAGATTCAGCAATTGTTCCTTGAAAATGTAGTGCAACATTTTTTTTTTACCTAATTTAAGATCGGTTGTTCTGGTGTAAATAAAACAGCTTTTACTGCCATTACTGATTTTTACTGCCATTACTGATTCCGTCTGTTACTTAATATGATGTCTAAACAAATTGTATCTTATGTTTACACTGTATATTGAACAGTGTATAAAAGATTCATGTATGTATGAAAATACCTAATAATAAAAAAAAAAAAAAAAAAGAGCAAATGCCACTGAGGTATGTGTTATCCTAGATGATATTGGCCGGACAGCCACATTTTAAAGAAAATACAATTGCACATACCCCAGTAATGCAAAGAATCATGGGAAACATATGCAAATCCCCATGATGGTACAGAAGGTGGCAGTACATGAAAAAGTAATGGCTAGCATATGTTCAGCCTTGGGATTATTTATACAGTTTCTTTTTTCTTTATTTTTTAGAGAAACAGGTTTTTTGTCCATGAGGTGATGTAAGTTATATTTAAGCAATGTGTTGATGTCAGAAAGTCAGGTGTAATGGTAGACTGTTGGCAGAGAAAATGTGATAGTAACTTTCAGAGGGGGTCACTTTTGATAAGGGCAAGGTAGTTATGCTTGCGATATTGGGAATATTAGGAAAGTATGAGGTCTATGCAGAAGTGGAGTACAAATATGCAGTTTCATAAGTATGTGCTCAGAGTACAGGCAAATGTGATATGCTGGTTTGTTTTAGAAATAGGTAAAAATAGCGATACATGCACTTGATAGAAAAATAGATATTTATTTATTTATTTATTTAGCTTTTGTTGACCGGGTAAGTGCACTAGACAAATCCTCCCTATTTTCAGGCACGACCCAGGGGAAGGGGATACAGATGAATGCCAACTGACTTTGAACCAGATTAAGCTGTTGGTGGTATTTTTAGTGAATGAGGGAAATTTGGCCAGGACACCGGGGAAATTCCCCTGCTCTTTTCGATAAGTGCCATGGGATCTTTAACATCCACCTGAACTACCACCAATCCAGGCAGATGGGACCTCGGTTTAACGTCTCATCCGAAAGACGGCACCTCAGAAGTGCAGCACCCCTCTCATGCTGCACTACAGTGTCAGTACTGGGATATTAACCCAAGTGCCAGATGTGGGAACTGAACCCACAGCCCTCTGATCTCCCGGCCTCAGAGGCGAGTGTGCTACCTACTGAGCCACTGACACTGGTAAATATAATTACTATATATATAAAGAGAGAGAGAGAGACAGACACACACACACATACACGCACATACACAGGCAGAATAGGAATGGCAGTGAAGTATTGAAGTAATGCCAACCCCACCCCCACCCTGCAGAAATGGACAGGAATTGGGGTGTGCCTTTGAGTCATTGCCCATAACGCTCACACCATTTCACCTCACCCTACCCTGCAGACACAGACAAGTGTCGAGGTGTGTTCAAACTACACTCACCCCCTTTCCATAAAGAAATACGCTGAAATGGGTACCGTATAAAAGAATGGAGTGAACTTTGGGGCTGAAGAGTCAAAGGCACACCTCAAGACCTGTCACTGGCTGCAGGGTGGGGATGGGGGTGGACTGGCGTGAGCATTACTGTTGACAATCCCAAGTTACACCCCTGATGCTTGTCAGTCCCTACAGGGCAGGGTGTTATAGTCAGAAACCCTAATGCCGTGGGCATTTCTTGATATTTTCATTCCAGGTTTTCAGCATGGGCCTTTTGTGACCCCACTGCATGAACAGAGACACTATTAGTTCATTAGCTGAAAGGTGATTTTGCATAGCGACTGTGCCATTTGGCACCACAGGTGCAAAAACACATTTTGAACAGGATGTAAAAAACGACACCTGTACCGTTTATGAGGAGGTGTAAAAAAAAATGGTAATGTTGAAAATCTGGAGTGAAACTATAAAAAAAAATTGGTGATGACATGACACTGCTCCTGCTAATGTATACTCTTTTTCAAATTCCTCTGCATCCCATTGTTTTCATCTCTAGTGTTATGTGACTTCTTAACCTAGCAACAGCATTTAATGAATTACATTATAAGGACAAGTAAATGTTTTTAATACATTTACAAATAGTTACATAAACTTAATTTCCTTCATAGAATAATTTAAATTTAGTAACAGTTGTAGTACAAAGCAATTACTCAGACTACTTGAAAACTATAACTACTTTTTAGACTTCACTCTTGCATGCCACTGTCACGCCCACTTCGCATGCAAACAACAATCAATTAGACAAACCCTTTCGTTTCTATGCTATGCACTCTTATATCAGAGGAACATAAATCTTATAGAACTGCTAAAAAAACAAATTTATCAAGACTGGATTTCTGAATTAAAATCTGTCATTTACAGTAACTATGTAAGTAATAGTTTACTGGCTACAAACAATGCTACAGACATGACAATAACAAAATGTCTGTTTTTCATGGAAAACATCCATATAATGAACTTGTCATATAAGATTTGTGACCTTCTGTTTACATGTATCTGACAAAGGAAAAGGCACCTGCTTGATCCTTTTTTTTCTATTTAATTTTTATGCACAACTTGCCCATACTGTTACAGCCAAATATTGACATACTTAGAGTAAAAAAAAATCATGATGTCTATGGGGATGTCTAGATGCAGTTTCAGACACTCCTTAATTACTTCCCAGGCAGCTCTGATAGTCAGTTGTTCCAACATGATAGATCTATCTCATGTGAACCAAGAAAAAGGTGGGGGTGGATCTTTAGGAGCTTCTCAGGTGGAGGTGGGGGTAGACCCTACTCCCCCTCCAAAAAAAAAACTAATGCTGCCTCCCACTACTCAGGTTCCAGTTCTTGTACCTCCCATTTAAGAAAGAAAATAGTGCCCACCAACCATTGACTAACACGAAAGCGTATTTGTTTGAGGGCGGAAAACATTTCTTGGAGAAGGGTAAAGCGGAGGAGACTATTTACTCCTTCAGTCAGTTCCACGGACAGAAAACATGACATCAGCCCTTTTGTACATGCAGAAGGTCTGCAGGCTTCGACCACTGCAGCCATAAAAACAGAGTGACTGAATGAGGCTCTGGGTGAAATGATTTTTGTGGCATAGATATGCAGGATTGATATTTCTTGTTTTATGAGAGGGCACACTAATGTTTAAGAGGAGACTTTACAGTACCTTAGAGGCAAGAAGAGGCAGAGGATCGCTGTGCAGTGTTGGGCTGGATAATGACATACATTTAAATCTACAAGACCACTCAAGGGCATTCTCAAGGTTTGTTAGAAAATTGGTGGGGTTGAGATGAATAGTGGTGGGTTTTACCTGTTCTAAAACCATGGGAGGCTAAAGTGCTGTTGTGGCGGGGAGGGAGGGGTTGCAATTTGCTATCCTTATGGGGTTTAGAGCACAAGAGGTTGCTGTGTATGGGACTGTGAGATTGCCAATCTGATGGGTCGGCTCTGGTGCCTAGGGAAGAAAAATGCTTGCATTTTTATAATTTACAAAAGGACAGCTAAAAAAATTAAAAAACCTGTTGGGGCAGGAAAGAATGAGAGAATGCTAGATAGACTGAAGAAATTAAAAAGATGAAACCAAGGTAAGAAAAGTGAAAAGCTAAAGATTAATTACGTAAAATGTGGAAACTAAATAAGGGAAGAGAAAAATAAATTGGTAAAATAGAGAAAGTCGTAATGACATTGCAGATGAAACATTTTTACATTTTTTAACATTTATATTTTGCTCCGTGACAGTATGCAGGGGTGGGCAAGACAGATTTCAAGCTCGCTGCATCACAATTATAAAAATGCCACTGAGGGACAAGTAGATTTACTCAGAGCATCAGTGCGGCTTCTAAGTTTTTTTTTAAAGCATAAATAACTTGACCGTTTAATACAGTAGTCAATTTTTTTTCTATTCTTTGGTAACCAGATAAGGTTACCAAAGAATAAATCCAGTGTAGCCCACCCCCAATTTGATTGAATCAAAGTTTGGCTCTATTTAATTGGCAGCCCTATCTCTTCTACTTCTCTAGTCTGACAGCCAACCCCCAGTGTGTTAACATTCTGTGATAAAATTGTTTGGAGAGCACTGCAGATACCATCCTTTTCCTTCCTGGGTGGGTAGTGGCACGGAGGTGGGCTATACTGAATTTTAAAAACTGGCATCAGGGAAGGCTTTAGGGGGTCAGAATCATGTTAGGGTGAGGAGAAAATATTTTGCTGCCATTAGGTCAAGGGTGGGGGGAGATTGCAGAGAGCATTACTACCATTGTGGGGAAGGGGAGGAAAGAGAGCGTTCTTGTGATTAGGTCTGGGGAAGGGAGAGAGGAGAAATTATTGCTGCCATTATGTAGATTGAGGGAGGAGATAGCATTACTGCCATGTGGGAGGTGGGGGAGGAGAAAGCTTTTCTTTTACTAGGGTTTGGAGAGGGAAGAAGAGAGCAGACTGCATTGCAGCCTTTTGGTCTGGAGTAGAGGTGGGAGCACTCCTGCCATATTTTGCTCTGGGGTAAGGGGAACTTTGCCTGACTTAGAAACATAGACAGTGAGATTACAGAGGCAGAAGAAAAAAAAATGGAAAATGCAAAAAGTTTGCTGAGTCACCCTACTAAGCCAGTAGTAGTGCATCGAGGTTCCATGAGGAAACCCATGATTAGGTACGAGCCTGAGATTACCTGCTCTAGGACAGTCCATGGTCAGAGGGCGTTGCAGATGCCAGGGCTTTCAAGCTAGGGGAGTGAGGTGCACATGAAAGAAAATAAACAAAATGAAGCTAATGTAAGAAAGATGACAACCAAGCTAAAGATTATTCAGAATTAAATAGTTGCAGTGGTTGGGCATGTGCTGTCCTCCCTGTTTGACTTTTTGTGTGCTTGATTTCCGGGTGCCAGAAGGTGCGCATAACTGCCTTGCACAAAGACGTTGTGCATGCGCCCTCCTATTACTTTTAATCAGACTTGTTGTGTAGCATGTTTGGAGGTGTGCACATGTGTACGCAAGCATGCTAACTTCATGTGGGACATCGTAACGTCGTGCACATGCCCATTAGGGAGCGCGTGTGCCAAGGTGACTAGCTAGACACGCGGCTCTCCACTAACAAGTTTTCTCTCTGAAGGGAGGGAACAGCAGAATTAGCGCTTGCACAGTAGGCTCTACTGTATTGGTCACCTGCAGCCCAGGCAACTTAACAGAAGTAATTACTTATTCTCCCTAGTTTTTTGTGATTAATAATGCAGCAGTCATTGGTATTGTTTGTAACTTCACAGGGCTGTTCTAGACTGGGTGGGCCAAGCGGTCCTTATCTACCGTCAAATTCTATGTTTCTATGTTTCTGTGTTTCACCATAGCTTATTGGAGACCATTAATAATGAAAAGATGTAAGACCTGCAAAAGGGTGATGAGCCCCTATCCCATGGGTTTCTATTGCCTTCATTGTGTTGCCCAGCATAATATTTCTCTAACAGTCCCCCAAAGCCAGTCCTCTGAGCTGGGGAAGGGGCACCTGGTTTTTCACTTGGCAGTGGCAAGGCAGAATTGTGAAAATCACTTCTGTTGCTCCTTGGTGAGCTTTTATGCCCAGTGTCCTGCAGGTCATCCCAGCAGACACACTTAACTCATTCACACCACAAGAGCTCTTTGAGACTTCCACCACTTGTGCCCTGTATACTCTTAGCACTGCATCCTGGGCCTTTCTAAGCAAATTCAATCCATAATCAGCATGCCACAAACAAATGTGAATACCTCTTGAACTGTAAGTGCCACACACAAAGTATCAGTGGCAGAGTTATTCAGCACAATGTTACCTTTCCAATGGTGCTATGCAGTCAGTTGTAATTAATTTAGTTTTTATTTTATACTAGCTGAAATACCAAACAACTGATTTTTTTCAAGGTGCTTAGGTGATGCATGAGAGACAAATGTCAGCCATGCACACCATCCCTTAAACAAATGCAAATAACTCCTAAAGTATATGTGGTAGACACAAAGTATCAGTGGCAAAAATGTTCAGCACAAAATAAACTTTCTAATGGTGCTATGCAATCAGTTGTAATCCATTTAGTTTTTATTTTATAGTAGCTGAAATACCAAACAACTGTTTTTTTTTTCAGATTTATTCAAGGTGCTTAGGTGAGGCTTGACAGACAAATGTTAGCCATGCACACCATACCTTAAACAAATATGAATAACTCCTAAAGTATACATAATAGACACAAAGTATCTGCAGCAAAATTGTTCAGAGCAAAATAACCTAACGGTGCTATGCATTCAATTCTAAGCAATTTGGTTTGTTTAATAGTTAAGTAAAAACTGCTGACTTCCTCAGACGTTTCTAGGCCTGAGTGAAAGTCAGTTGAGTACGTCTACAGGCGTTATTGTCCTGAGTGGCTATGCTGTCAGACACCGCCTACAGACGTCTCTAGGCCTGAATGAGTTAAGCCCAAATGGGGCCCACACAGGCATGTCCAGATGTGTCACAGCAAGACGAGGCTACGGAGACAGATGTGCAGGCAGACTCCAACCCTGACTACCTAGTGGGTCAGGATGATAATTTTGGGGATCTTGGGGAAACTCTTGACGTTCATAAATTACTCTTGGACGATGAAGATGTCCCCTTTGAGGAGGAAGATTGTGGGTAGTGGACGAAACCCAGGTCAAGGATTCCTATTCCTCGTCTGTTTGACAATAAGTCCTTGTCCTTTTTGATAGCTGAGACATGTAGGTCCTTACAGCTCAAGGAGGAACAGTCCATGGAGACAGTTGTCATTAATCCGATTCTGGCTGCATCTTCCTCTGCTCTATAGTGTTTTCCAAGTTTTATTCACTGTGATAAGATTATTGAGCAAGAATGGGCAGGTGTGGATCAGAGACAGTATCTACCAAAACCGAAGACAATGTCCTTTCCCTTTTTAGAGGAGATATTTTGCACATCGGAAGTTGCACCACTGGTGGACAAGGCTGTGTGTAACTCAGTCAAGCACACCACTATTCTTATTGAAGGGTCTCTGGTTTTATCAGATTCCCATGGCAAACAAGTGGATGTCGCATGTAGGAGGGCTTTTGCCTCTAACGGCACAAACCTACACACCTCCTACATCTCCTTTATTGTTGCCAGAGCTTTAAACTTGTGGGTCACTGGCAGCTTCGTTCCCCCAGTTTTGGAAAGAGCAAGCATCTTGCAGTTGGTTGCCATGACCTCCACTTTTCTTGGTTATTCTACAGTGGAGAATTTGTGCATGTTGGCTCGTTCAGCCTCCCACATTGTGTTAGCCACATGGGGCAAATGGCTTAAACATTGGGTCGCTGATCAAGCCTCAAAATCTAAGCTATTTAACCTTCCCTTTGAGGGAGGTCTGTTGTTTGGTTCTGGGCTGGATACTATTCTAAAGGATCTCCAGGACAAGAAGGGCCATCTTCCAGTGTCAAAAAAAAGAGCGTAGGGCTCCTTCAACCCAAAGGGGTCATGATAGCGGCCGGTGCAGGCAGTTTTGAGGAGGTTTTCACCCCCTTTTTGAAACTTCGGTAACCAGAGAAACAGAGGAGCCTATCCAGGTAACAAGAGCTACAGTAACAGAGGGGCCCTTGCCAGACACTGTACAGGAGGTCCAGGCCAGAAGGCTGGTACCTTGTGTGACAGGGAGATCCTGCCACCCTTGAGGACCAACCTTTTCTTATATCTGTTGCAACAGTTCGTCTGTTTCTTAGCCTAATTTATCCTTTACAATTCTAGTCCATAAGGTTGGCCACCTATGGGTGCCCCTCTCCTTTCTTGACTATGCTATAGTGTCCTTTTCCCTCTTAGGTTCTTATACAGGGACGTTATTGTGGTGACTTCCAAGCTGATGTGAAACAGGCTGTGTTCCTCATTGTTAGATTTAGTATGCAATAGCACTATGTCATAAAATACCTTAATGTATATGCCTTATGTGTATGAAATTCTGTATATGTTAGTTCAAACAACATGAAGTCTTTGCTGTATTCTGACAATAGTAGTGAGTCCCAACCTTCGAACTGCCCCGGAGATGAAAGAGTTAACTTTCCATGCCAGGCATGGAATGCTGAGCTCGAGCTCGGTTGAGACTCTGTCTGTTGTCACTTGAAATCAAACCGTCAGATTCTTTACTCCGCCTCACTGAACAGTCGCTCTGGAGATTTCACCTTTGCTCGGTTCATTTTGTCGGTTAAAGTCCGTTTTTCTCAGTTTAAACCGAAATTAAAACCGCAACCTGTCGGTTCAGTCTCTGTCTGTGGTATTCGTGAGTACTAGATAGGTTATTTTGTCTTTTAATTCTGTGTGGAACTTGTAAATGGTTTATCAGTTCTGTTTGAATTGATCAAGTGGTTTTAAAACTTTTATTCCTACTGTTAGAGTGTGGTTACCGGTTCTTATCGGTTCTAAAAAAAAAAGGATTTTACCACGTTTTTTTCCACAACCCGTGACACGGTCAGGAACTGATAAGAGTGCCTTGCCTGGCGGATTGCCATTAAAAGGGTAAGTTTGGTTAGGACTGGCACCATGTCTGAGAAACCCAAAAGAAAAACCAGGCCCACTGGGTTTCAACACTGTAGTGTGTGTGGGGAAGTCTTTGCTAAGGCTGATCCCCACACCACCTGTGTTTATTGTCTCGGGTTTGACCAGCTCGATTCAGACTGCCAGATTTGTAAAAATTTTCCTGCAGCTACCCTAGAAAAGAGAGTTGGTAGGCTCAGGGAAAGGGAGGCCAAAAATTCCGCTGACCCGTATGGCCAGCCCGGTTCAGTTCAAACCGAACCAGAAAGAGTGCCCTCTGACCAGGGCGAGACTTCTTCGGGCAAAAGGAGAACCGATTCCGAGGAGTCAGTTCCGGCTAAGAGAACAAGAAGGGAAAAATCAACTGGTGTGGATCCAAAAGCTTCTTTTCCAACTGTTGATGAAATAGCCAAAGCGATAAAGATTGTGCAGTCACTTTCCCCGGTTCCGACCGAACCGGCACCGTCAGGAAGGTGCTCAGTTCAGCCGGTTCCACCGGTTTCGGATTATGAGTTGGAAGAATATTATGAACCGGAGGAGGAAGGAGAGTATGAGGAAAGTGAATGTGGTTATGAAAGTCTGGATGTGCCCATTGACCCAGACATCTCCCCAGACAGACCTTCAGGAGTGTCTCCTCCTAGGCTTTCTGAGTCCCTCCCATTTCATGTTTTATAAGAAAGTGGCGAAACCCTTCAGCTTCCTATGGAAGAAGCTGTGGACGACCAGGAGGAGCCTGACTATGTGGAAATGATGGATATCCCAGAGTCCAGGAGGCTGTCTATTCCCTTACACAAATCTTTTGGGAAACAGACATTTAAAATTTTAAAGACTCCTAATTCTATACCTCCTGTGGATAAAAGAATGGACAGGAGGTATATTCTGTCAGGCTCAGATACGGAGTTCCTTACCCAGCAGTGCAGCCATGTTGGGGTAGTGCAGGCTGCAGCCTGTGATAAGGCTAATATACCCTTGGCTTCACACCCCCCAGATAAGGACTCCAGGAAGATTGATGCCATGGCAAAGAAACAGTACATGGCAGCATCCTTGGGACTCAGACAGGCCAATTATATGGCCTATACAGCTAGATATCAGAAATCCAGATGGGACACTGTCATGGCTTTAGCTAAACAGGTCCCTGGCCAGCTTGCCAAGGAGCTGGAGCAGGTGGCTGCTGATGGTATTGAGGCATCCAAGGTGCAATTCCATGCTGCAGTGGACTCCAATGATGTTTCATCTAGAGTCATGGCTACATCTGTGGCCCTTCGCAGGATGGCTTGGCCCAGATGTACTAGCCTGTCTCAGGATACCCAGACTAAGGCCATGGATATTCCTGTTGTGGGTAATTCTCTGTTTGGGGAGCAAACAGAGAACTACATGAAGAAAATGGATGAATACAGGACCACCTATAGGAGTGCCCAGGCCAAGGAAAGGCAGGCCACTCCTCAGAGGCAGCATCCCAGGGGCAGGGACAGGCCTTTTCATAGGCCTTTCTACAAAGCCCAGGCCTCCTCTTCTGCCTATGCTCAGAGGGTGTTCTTTAAAGGGAGAGGCAGAAGGGGTACAAGCAGACCTGCTTCCACCCCTCAGCCTAAACCCCCTGCCAAGCAGACACCCTGATGGGTGTGCCAGGGCCGATTCTCCACCACCTGTTTGGGGCAGGCTGGCTTACTTTGTCCAGGACTGGACGTCTCTAACATCAGACAAATGGGTCCTGGAAGTAGTAAGCCAGGGACTGGTTCTCAGCTTCAAAAAATTTCCAAAGCTGAGAACCAGATCCTTTCCACCTGCAAATCCCTCAGAGGGACTTGCCCTAGAGGAAGAGGTCTCTTCCCTCCTGGTTCTCAGAGCTGTGGAAAGGCTTCCACCCTTACATCAAGGGAAAGGATTGTACTCCAGGTACTTCCTTACCCCCAAAAAAGACAGGTGAATGGCGGCCCATCCTGGATCTCAGATATTTAGACAAGCACCTTTTAAAGCCAAAATTCAAAATGGTGACTCTGGGAATAATTCTACCCTCTCTAAGGCCAGGGGACTGGCTAGTCTTCCTAGACCTCAAGGATGCCTATTTTCATATTCTCATCAGAAGCTCCCATCGAAAGTACCTCAGGTTCGAGCTGCCCTCAGGCCATTATCAATTCAGAGCAATGCCCTTCGGCCTAACTTCTGCTCCAAGGGTGTTCACAAAATGCCTGGCAGTAGTAGTTGCTTCCCTAAGAAGGCAAGGGATTACCATCTTCCCATACCTGGACGACTGGCTCATAGTAGGCCAGTCCCCAGACCAATCAAGTTACACCTTCAGATAACTCAGCAATTGCTCACCTCTCTAGGTTTCCTTCTGAATCTTTCGAAGTCAGTTCTAGAGCCTGTTCAGCTCCTCACCTTTATAGGCGCAGAACTAGATACAGAAAAGGCAAGAGCCTTCCTTCCCCTGGACAGGGCAAGGACCCTTATATCACTGGCCTCTTTGTTCACCCTACAGGTGTCTCGACCAGCAAGGCATTTTCTTTAGCTCCTGGGACACATGGCTGCTTCTACAGCAGTGGTGCAGGGAGCAAGATTTCAGATGAGGGACATTCAGTTCCACTTGAGAGCCTTTTGGTCTCAGAATAATGACCCTTTGACCAAACTGATACCAGTGACTCAAACCCTGATCCAGGCTTTGCAGTGGTGGCTGGATCAGGGCAGTCTCAGACAGGGAGTTCCTTATGTCACTCAGTCTCACTCTCCAGTCCTTACTCTAGATGCCTCCCTCTTGGGGTGGGGGGCCCACTTGGGAGACCTGATCACCCAAGGGGTGTGGTCCCCTCAGGAATCTCTGCTTCACATCAGTCTGTTGGAACTCAGAGCAGTGTTTCGTGCACTTCAAGTTTTTTCCAAGTCTGTTCAGAACAAGGTTGTTCAGATTAGGACAGACAATACCACCACAATGTGGTATATCAACAAGCAAGGGGGCACTCGGTCTACGGCCTTGTGCACAGAAGCGATGAAGTTGTGGTCTCTGGCTTTTTCCCTGAACACCTCCCATACATCAGTACACCTCCCAGGCAAGGACAATGTCCTGGCAGATGCCCTCAGCAGGATATCCCAGGGCCATCACGAATGGTCACTGGATCCCCTGGTTTTGGAGGTGATCTTCTCCAGATGGGGCACCCCACAGATAGATCTTTTTGCAGCCCCAGAAAATCACCAACTTCCCCTTTTTTTGCTGCAGGCCCCCAGTGTTGGACTCAGTCCCCCTGGATGCCCTGGTTCTCAATTGGGAAGGGAAGTTCCTGTATGCTTTCCCCTTCCTCTCCTATTCAAGGTGCTAGTAAAAATCAGGTCTCACTCCTGCAAGGTGAATCTGATTGCTCCAGACTGGGCCAGACAGCCCTGGTGCCCTCTCCTGTTGTCCTTAGCAGTCCACCTTCCCTTGTCTCTTCCCAGGAATTACAATCTGTTAACCTGTGCCCAGGGGAGGGTTTGGTACCCGAATCTCAAAGCTCTCAATCTCAAAGCCTGGCTCTTGAAGAGTTAGTTTGCTGATTTACACCTCTCTCAAAGTGTTATGGATATTCTGAAGGCTTCTAGGAAGCCTTCCACCAGAACTACATATAATTCCAAATGGAAAAGATTCTCCATATGGTGCTCTGGGAAGCATATTTCCCCACAGTCTGCTGACCTGTCCACAGTCCTTGACTATATGGTTTATCTGAATAGCTTGGGACTCAGACCAGCTACACTACGGGTGCATCTGGCAGCTGTCTCTGCTTTTCTTTCAGCAGGTAAGCCTTCTTCCCTTTCAGCTCACCTGTATTCTCCAAGTTTTTCAAAGGATTGCTTCATACCAATCCGCCATTCAGGGACCCTGCCCCTGCTTGGGACCTTAATGTTTGCATTGCTCAGCTTATGTAACCCCCTTTTGAGCCTTTGTCCTCAGCAGAGCTTAAGTACTTGACTTGTAAAACCATTTTCTTAGTGGCCATCACTTCTGCCAGGTGCATAAGCGAGTTACAAGGTTTGTCAGTGGAGTCTGATTTTATCTCTTTCCATAGAGATATGGTGGTCCTCAGGACTAACAGGAAGTTTTTACCTAAGGTGGTTTCAGACTTCTACCTTAACCAATCTGTGTCTCTTCCTGTGTTCTTCACTGACCATCTGGTGAGAGGAGGTTGCACAGTCTGGATGTGAAAAGAGCCCTTCGCTACTACATAGAACGTACCCAAGGGTCACAGGTTTGACTCCCTCCAACTGTTCCTCACTTATGGTGAGGTTGGTAAAGGAAAACCTGCCACTAAAAGATCCATTGCCAGGTGGATTGTTTCTTGCATTCAATTTTGCTATGAAAAACTAGGTAGGATTCCATCCTCAGGCCTGAGGGCTCACTCTACCAGAGGTACAGCTGCTTCCCTGGCTGCTGCCTCGTCCTCCTCCTCGGGTGAGGAGAGGCTGTGGCGCAAGTTGCGCTTTAACCAGGGACTGTGGCCCAGAAGGCACAGGCAGATCCTCGATATCCACCGGGGGAACCGGTGAAGGAGGGTTGTCGGCTTCTCCAGTCGACAGCCCATCTAACGGATCGAGAAAAATCTCGACTTCGGCAACGGGAGTCTCGGCAGGCTGGCCTGACGGGGGCACCGTGAAGCCAGCGGCCTCAGTCGCAACCTCGACCGAAGTCGACTGTCGGCTGCACGGGGAAGGGGACCTCTCCTGCTCCCACGAATGCCGACAATGGGACTTACCTTTCGACTCCTTTTTCTTGGGCCGAGAAGAATGTCCCGAAGGCCCCTCTCCTTTCGTGGAAAGGGACTGACAAAGCTCCTTGAACTAAGCCATATACGAGGAACTCAGAGAGAGAGCGGGATAAATGCTGCGGCTGAGGAGGAGGAAGATGTGGCTTGAGCTGCCTCCTCCTCGAGGGCGATCATCTGCTCGAGCTGCTCAGCCGAGCCAGCCGCAGCGGACACCGCCTAACGAGCCTCTTTAGATTTTACCAGTGGGAAATGTTTCCCGGGGCGCCCGAGCTTCAATCGGGCAGCGCGATCGTCCAGAACGTTGGCCAAGAAAGAGCGGCACAACCTGCAGGGTTTGCAGGTCGTCATCTAGGCCTAGCCGCAGATCGCACGGAGTGCGATCCGCCCTGACATTTTCTTGCTCCGGCAGGGCACCTCCGAAAGCCGGGAACAGATTTGTCCATCGCAGCCGCGAGGGAAGATGAAGACCGAAGTTTAGAAAACTTCAAAACCAATTTTGGACGAACCGAAGAGTTAGGATCCAGTCTAAAATGCAGAGCGCTAAGGAGGGAAACTGAGCTTCCAAGCGGTAAGGAAGATCTGGCGTCATGGGGCGGAGTCAAGAGTTTTACCACCCGGGTGGGTGGGAGGAGCCAGCTTGAAGACCTTCCGGCAAGAATTAAAGCGGCAAGGATAACTGCCAGAAAGTGTGGATGAACAACATATACCATTCCTAGAACTCCTGTTGCAGGTGAGTAACCTGTATTTCCTCACATTGCCCCTGAACCGCCCCCCCCCATCTTTAAACTGTGCCCCGTTGTTCTTACATGTCTCTTTTTCTGAAAGATGCTACCCTCTTGGACTTTGTTGATTCCACTGAGGTACTTAAAAGTTTCTATCATGGCCCCCTCTCCCTTCTTTCCTCAAGGGTATACATATTAAGCTCCATTAGTCTCTCCTCATACGGCTTCTTTTGCAGACCCTGCACCATTTTAGTTGCCCTCCTCTGGACTGCCTCTATCCTGTCTATGTCCTTGCGGAGATGGGGTCTCCAGAACTGGACACAGTACTCCAGGTGAGGTCTCTCCAACTGTCTGTACAGAGGGATAACAACTTCCTGTTCTCTGCTGCTGATGCCTCTCCCTATGCATCCCAGTATACCCCCAGCCCTCCCTACTGCCTTCTCACATTGCTTGCTAACCTTAAGGTCATCTGATATGATTACCCCCAGGACCCTTTCCTTTTTTGTTGTTGTTACTACCTTCCCCACCATTGTGTATTCTTCCCCTGGGTTCGTTTTCCAGATGCATTATTTTGCATGTCTTTGCATTGAAACCTAGCTGCCATACTTCTGACCATTCCTCCAACCTTGCCAAGTCCCTTCTCATCCTTTCCACGCCTCCTTGTGTATCAAGGAGGCTCGGTGGGCAGTTTCCGCACCATGGGATCCACCAAGCAATTGGAACACGTGCAAGCCTTCAAAGAGGAAGCAGCTCAGGCTACAGAGACCACTTGGAGCTTCTTCGTTCCGCTCAACCTGGGCTCCACCTTCTCTGGGTCCTTCCAAGAGTTGTGCCAGTCTCTCCCGACTAAGGGGGAGAGTCCTGCAGGCATGCACTCCTCTCGTTCCCATAAGCGGGAGAAGGACCCGGGACATCTTCGTCCCGACAGATACACTCTTGGGTTCGGGAGAGATCTCGGTCCCAGGAATCGGTGGTCTCGACGTCGGTCGAGATTGCATCCTCGGCCGCTGGCTTTTTGGCCTTGCCATCAGGCCAGTTGACCGAGGCTTTGGTCGACGGCGTGGAAATTGTCATCGATCTTATCGATCCTTTGTCACGGACTCTGGTCAGCGACTCTCTGGAGAGGACCCCGGTCTTTGTTTTCCCCGATGAGGAGACCCAGCCTGCTGGAACTCCCATCGAGGAAGTGGTCCTGGACCCTGGGAAGTCACCGGCTGTGCCGGTGTCTCCTGAGCAACCGAGTTCACCTGTCCAATCTCGATCAAGGTCTAGGACCCCCTCGATCGACAGGCCGAGAAGGAGCCATAAGCGCTCTAAAGAGAGGTGACACCATTGGTTGTCCTCGTCCTCCTTGATTGAGGAGAGGCTCCGCGCAAACTCCGTTAGCGCTACAAGGACCTCATGTGGCAACAGCTGATTTTGACTGGGCACAAGCTGACCACATACTTCTACCCCTACCATTACTTGGCTCTTGCCTTCCAGGCCAAAGCCGACTCCTTCAGAGCTGATCAAATCGGTTCCCCCGCCTGCAGAGCCAGCAAAACCTCCAGTTCGGCTGAAACTGGTCTCTCTACCGATAGTGGTGGAACCACTGCCAAAGCAGCCTGTGGGAGGGTCTCCCTCGAAAAAGGATAGGATAGATGCAGGGCTCCCCTGGCGTCTCTCAGTCACAGTCACCCCAGACTGCCCCCAGCGGGTCGTGGGTGACCTGGGCAGTCGACCGTTATTCCTGGATTCTTCAGATTGTGATGTAGCTGGCCTGCATTCCCATCCCGGGGATGATGAGTCGGCTGGTGGGATAGAGACGGAGGAAGGTCCTTCGTCTTTTCAGGGCATTCTCCGCCTCATCTCTGAGTCCACAGGGATGCCCCTGGAACCTATCCAGAAAAAGGTGGAGTACCCTCTCACGGACATCCTCAAGAGAGTGGATATCCCGATGGAGGCCTTTCCAGTGGCCGAGGCTATTGTTGGCCTGGACCTAGAACTCTGGCACCGTCCTGCGTCTTGTCCAGCACCATCTGCCCGCATGGCCGCAAGTATGCGGTGCCCATGGGGTCCCTTGTGGGGTTCATAGAGCACCCTTCAGCCAAGAGCCTGGTGACTGCGCCTGTGTTCAGGCATACTGGCAATTCTGCTGACACTGACTAACCTCCCGTGAAAGAATCCAAGCTTATGGACCATTCGTCCAGGAAGGTATATGCAGCTTCATCCTTGGGCCTTCGTCAGGCAAGTTTAGCCGTCATCATAGCACACTTCTCCCATGCCCTCTTGGGGTCTTTGGATGAAGTCCTTCCACATTTCCCCGCGGACATGCAGACCACAGTCAAGAAAATCCGGGACCAGGGCCGCGTGTATTACCAAGCTGCAACTTCAGATGGCCATGGACATTGGGGACTCTTGTGCTCATTCGATGGCAACTGCAGTTGCCTCTCACCACAGGGCTTGGCTGAGTCTGTCCTGGCTCATGTGCCTTTCCTAGGGACCTGACCTGTTTGGCCCAGGAGTGGCTGGTTACCTCCAGTGCATTGAGCAGTCCAGTGCCACTTTGGACGCTACTTCTGCCAAAGGTTCCTCAGGAAAAAATAGCATAAGGAAAAGAAGAAGCATTTTCAGCACTCTTCCCCTTTCAGGGCGGACAGCAGCAACAGCAACAGCAGCAGCAGGCTCAAGCTTGGCGCCCCGGCCCAGGCCCATAAGGGAGGCTGAGGACCAGGTTCTGGATCCTCCTCCTCCAAGCCTGCTCAGTGACAGGGCCGGGACTGCCTCCCCCTCTCCCGTCACACCAGCTCTGGGTCCTCCCGTGGAGGGCCAGCTCGGCCACTTTCTTTCCGCCTGGTCCGATGTTACTAAGGACAGATGGGTTCTCGAAGTGGTCGGTCAGGGACTGCCTCTGGAATTCGAGCAGTATCTTCCAAACCCAGCCGCGCCCCTCTGGAGGAAAGAGTGTCCGCCCAGACCAAATTGGCTCTTCAAGACGACATTGCTCAGCTCCTCCACAAGGAGGCAGTAGCCCCAGTGGCGGATCCTCCATCAGACCCAGGCTTTGTCTCCAGGTACTTCGTAGTGCCCAAGCAGATGGGGGGCTGGCGCCCCTTTCTAGATCTCCACAACCTGAATCAGTATCTCGGGTCACGCACCTTCCGGATGGTCACTCTGTCCCAGATCATACCATCCTTGGAGCGAAACATGTGGTTCTGTTCACTGGATCTGCAGGACGCATTCTTTCACGTCCCTATCCGTCCATCTCATCAGCATTTCCTCCACTTCAGAGCCGATGGGACCCTGTACGAGTTCCAAGCCATGCCGTTCAGCCTATCATCGGCCCCACGGGTCTTCACCAAATGCATAGCAGTGATGGCAGCCCATCTCAGGTGTCGGGGGGGTTCAGAATATACCCCTACCTCGACGATTGGCTCCTAGCAGGTACCACCCAACAGGAAGTGGAGAAGTCCAGGGACCTGGCCCTCCAGACCTGCTCCCAACTCGGCCACATCGGAACTCATGCCTTCCCAGGTGATGTGCTTCATCGGGGCCGAGCTCGACTGTCGTCAAGCCAGAGTTCAGCTCCCGGCGGACAGGGCGGAGGTTCTCTCCTCCTTTGCCCAGTTATTTCTAGTTGGGCAATTGCACCCTGTCTGGGACTTTCTGCGCCTTCTGGGTTACATGGCAGTGTGCACCTCAGTGGTCCGTTGGGCCTGGTTGCACATGCGCCCCCCTGCAATGGGAGCTGGCCACCCAGTGGACTCAGTGCCATGGTCATTTCCACCAGCTAATCATTGTAACCCAGAAGATGTGGGACGCTCTCCAGTGGTGGAACACCCCAGACCGATTGCAGGAAGGGATCCCATTTGTCCGCCCGAGCCGATGGCTGTCCTTACGACCAGTGCCTCTCTCTTGGGTTGGGGTACCCACATGGGGGAAAACAGGACCCACAGGTTCTGGACCCCCAAGGAGTCCCAATACCACATCAACCTGTTGGAGCTCAGAGCAGTCAGACTGACACTGTCAGCTTTCGCTCCTTAGCTCCAGGGTCAAGTGGTTTAAGTCCAGACGGGCAATACTACGACCATGTGCTACCTCAACAAACAGGGCAGCATGCACTCCCATCTGCTTTGCAGAGAGGCACTCTGCATCTGGACACTCATGCGCTGTCTGGAGGCAGATCTCCTAGCCATCCATGTGGCAGGAGCCTCAAACCATCTGGCGGGTGTTCTCAGCTGCTTAGGCGACACATCGCATGAGTGGTCTCTCCATCCAGAGGTAGTTTACAGCCTGTTCTCCCATTGGGGCAAACCGATGGGGGACCTGTTTGCCTCCAGGGAAAACGGCAAGCTGAGGCTGTTTCATGCCGTCCCCCCTCAGCAGGGTTCGCTGCAGGGGGATGCCTTCTTGAGGCCGGGGACCCCAGGCCTCCTCTACTACTTCCCCCATTTCCCTTGCTCCAGAAGATGTTATTCAAGGTGAGGAGGGACAAGGCGAAGGTGATCCTGGTAGCCCCAGACTGGCTGCGCCAGTTCTGGTATCCAGATTTCTTCAGCCTCAGCTGCAGGCCCCCGGAGCAGCTTTGCACATGCCCAGACCTGATTTCCATAGATCAGGGGAAGGTATTCCATCCGGATCTTCAATCCCTGCACCTCACAGCTTGGTACCTGAGCGGCTAGAGTTCCAGGCTCTAGGTCTTTCCGAGAATATACTCACTGTGGTGAAGGCATCCAGAAAGGAATCAACCAGGAAATGTTACACCTTCTATATAACAAACCAATCACACACACACACACACACAAAAAAAAAAGTACATAGTCATGTGGGGAGTAGTGCAATGTAATGGCTGTGGGGCAGCAGTCTTCCGGGAGTCTTTCTGGAGGCTGAGATGCTGCCCTATTTGCAGACAACTCTCTGCCCTGAGGGAGGAAGTTGCCCGTCTTCAGGCCCACACTGGACAGCAGTAAGAGAACCTTCCCAGGCCAGACTTGATGGTAGGAAGGAACCCCCATCCAGGAAGCACCAGAGCCACCACCACTACCTCAGAGGTTGCAGAAAGCACAGCAGTTGGACCACAGTGGGCTCAGGGAGGGTGAGGAGGGTGGAACAGAGGCACACCCAGTCAGTTGTTCCACTCCACAATCCATACACCATTCTGGGGGAGCACAGCTCCCCTATGGATGCACCCACGGAGGAGATTAAGGAGGCTGAGGACACCTGTCACAAGGGAGGCCCACAGGAGGGAGGCAAAGGATGCCACAAGGAAAGGAAGCAGCTCCTGGTGGGGGACTCAATTATTAGGGATAGAACTGGGGGGAGCAGGGAAAACTGAAGTAAAGTGCCTGCCTGGTGCCATGGCTTGTAGGGACAGGAAGCGCATCCTCAGGATCACAAGAACAGCTGCACGGGAGTCTGAGCTGGATGTCATTGTCCACCTAGGGACAAATGACTTGGCTCAACATGAGATTAGAGCAGTGCAGAAGGACTTTTTAGAACTGGGGAGGGGCTCAAGACAAGTAGCACACACAGTAACCTTCCTCAGAGGTGCTGCCTGTAAATGGCATGAGTGAGGCAAGGGTACTTTGCACCATGCAGTTTAATGAGTGGTTGAAAAAATGGTGTGGAGCACAGGGGTTTGGCTTCATTGGGGACTGGGGTTCCACTGGAGGACACCAGCCTATACTGGCAGGATGGTCTGCATCTGTCCAGGAAGGGAACAAGTCTTTTGGGCAATCTGTTTAAATGCTTCATTGGCAAGCTTTTAAACTAGTCAAGGGGGAAGGCACTGATGAGCAGCAGGAAAATCCCAGCCTCCCCCTACAAAACAGGGTACTAAATGAGAAAAGACCGAGGTAGAAAGGTCAGTGGGGATGCTGCAACAGAAAGTAAAGCCATCAAAAATGGAGAGCAATGAGTACCAATGCATGTAGTCTGAGTAACAAGCTTCCTGAATTAGTGGCCTTGATGGAGGAGGAACATCTGGATATCGTGGCAGTCACAGAAACATGGTTCGCACAAAACCATGACTGGGACATAAACATACCAGGATACACTATCTACAGGAGGGACAGGAGGGTAAAAGAGAGGAGGAGAAGCTCTTACATAAGGGAAGGAATCAAAGTAACAGAACAAAAGAGAAAACAGGGAGGAGAAGAAGCACTGTGGGTAAATTTGGAGACCGGCAATGGCACCACAATCCGCACAGGGGTTGTATACAGACCCCCTTCTCAGAGGGAGGAAATGGACAAGGAAATGATAGAAAGTATACTTAGTATGGCAAAAAAAAGGGGAGATATTGCTGATGGGTGATCTGAATATGCCAGATGTTAACTGGAGTGCAGTTGCCACAGCCACTTCGAAGAGTGGGGTTATTCTAGATGCCCTACAGGGGGCATGCCTTAGACAACTAGTATTGGAGCCCACTGAGAATGAGCAATCTTAGACCTGGTTCTCTCAAATGGAGATGAAGAGAGGATCACAGATGTAGAAGTGGGTAGCCATCTGGGAACTAGCGACCATCGAACAGTATGGTTCACAATAAACACAGCAATAGAGTCAAGCCATACAAAGGCAAAGGTACTGGACTTTAGGAGGGCTGACTTTTCCAAAATGGGTAAGTGCCTAAGGAATGCACTAGCACATGGGCAGGAAGGAGGGGTGGAAGAACAATGGGGAATAATAAAAACTGCCATCACAGAGGCAACAAGCCTTTGTGTGAAGCAAATAAACAAAACTAAACGATGTAAGAAACCACTATGGTTCTCAAAGGAAGTGGCAGTGAAGGTTCAAGAGAAAAAGAAAGCTTTCAGGAAGTACAAGGAATCGCAGAAGGAGCAGGACAGAGAACTGTATCAGTTAAAGCAAAGGAAGCTGGGAAGGCAGTCAGAACAGCAAAGGCCCAAACCGAGGAAAGATAGCCAACTCAGTTAAGAAGGGATAAAACCTTTATAGGTACATCAGGGAGCGAAGGAAGACCAAGGGAGGGACAGTGAGGCTTAATAAGGGGAGGGTGGGCAGAGGGAGACACTGAAAAGGCAGAGATACTAAACAAATATTTTTGCTCAGTATTTACAAAGGAAGGGGGGGGGTACCTAGAACAAACAGTAGAAACACACTGGATACAGAAGTTGATACCAGCCTATTTACAGAAGAAAGGGTTCTGAAAGAACTCTTAAAACTGAAGGTGGACAAAGCAATGGGGCCTGATGGGATTCATCCCAGAATTCTAAAAGAACTAAGGGTAGAATTAGTGACACCACTGACTACCCTGTTTAACAAATCATGGGAGGATGGGTGGTACCCGAGGACTGGAGGAGGGCAGATGTGATTCCCCTTCACAAAAGTGGGAGCAAGGCAGAAGCAGGAAACTACAGACCTGTTAGTTTAACCTCAGTGGTAGGGAAAATGATGGAATCACTTCTGAAGGAAAGAATTGTCAAGTATCTAGAGGCCAGAGGGGCACAGGACCCAAGGCAGCATGGATTCACAGCAGGAAGGTCATGCCAGACAAATCTGATAGATTTCTTTGACTGGGTGACCAAAGTAGTAGATCAGGGGGAGGGCTGTGGACATGGCCTACCTAGACTTTAGCAAGGCATTTGACACAGTCCCACACAAAAGATTAATATACAAGTTAGCTAGCCTGGGAGTGGGTCCCAAGATGACAGCCTGGGTAAAAAATTGGCTGGAAAATAGGACACAGAGAGTAATAGTAAATGGAGTCCACTCTGATGAAAGGGGGGTTACTAGTGGGGTACTTCAGGGTTCAGTATTAGGACCAGTCCTCTTCAATGTCTTTATAAGCGACATTGCAGAGGGACTGGAAGGAAAAGTATGTCTCTTTGCAGATGACACAAAGATCTGCAACAGAGTTGATGCACAAGGTGGGGTGGAAAGGATGAAAAGGGACTTGGCGAGGTTAGAAGAATGGTCAAATGTATGGCAGCTTAGATTCAATGCTAAGAAGTGCAAGGTAATGCACCTGGGAAACAAAAACCCAGGGGAAGAGTACACAATGGGGGGTGAGATACTAACAACAACAAAAATGGAAAGGGACCTGGGGTAGTCATATCAGATGACCTAAAGGTGGGCAAGCAATGTGAGAGGGCAGCAATGAGGGCTGGGGGGATATTGGGATGCATAGGGAGAGACATCACCAGTAGAAAACAGGAAGTTATTATCCCTCTGTACAGACAGCTGGTCAGACCCCATCTGGAGTACTGCGTGCAGTTCTGGAGACCCAGTCTTCGCAAAGACATAGACAGGATGGAAGCTGTCCAGAGGGGACTAAAATGGTGCAGGGTCTGCACCGAGAGACGTATGAAGAGAGACTAAAGAAGCTTAATATGTATAGCCTCGAGGAAAGGAGGAGGAGGGGACATGATAGAAACTTTCAGGTACCTCAAGGGAATCAACAAAGTCCAAGAGGGTAGCATCTTTCAAAAAAAGAGGTGTGCAAGAACAAGGGGGCACAATTTGAAGATAGAGGGGGGGCGGCTCAGAGGTAATTTAAGGAAGTATTTTTTCACAGAGAGGGTTGTGGATGCATGGAACGGCCTTCCGGAGGAGGTCGTGGAGTCAAAAACAGTGGTGGAATTCAAGCATGCATAGGACAGTCATAAGGCAATTCTAGGGGATGGGGGTAGGAAAAAGTAGGCTGCTGGTTAACTAAGATCTGCAGCTTATCCAGTAGGCAGGGAAATGGGCAGACTGGGTGGGCCAAGTGGTCCTTATCTGCCGTCAAATTCTATGTTTCTATGTTACCTTCAAATGGAAAAGGTTTTCCATTTGGTGTCAGGGCAAGGGCCTGGACCCTCTGTCCTGTCCTGTGGCTAACATTCTCGAGTAGCTTTGGTCTCTTCAAAGGGGGTCTCTGGTCATCGACGCTTAGGGTGCACCTGGCAGCCATCTCTACTTAACAGGCACGGGCCAGTCAGCCGACGGTGGCACAGGAGACAGTGGTCGGACACTTTTTCAAAGGCCTGGACTACATATCCCCTCTAGTGCGTGAACCTCCACCTCCACAGGATCTACTGCTGGTACTGGCAAAGCTCATGGGCAAGTCATTTGAACCAATGCACAAGTGTGAACTGTCACACTTGTTGTGGAAGACGGCCTTCGTGGTGGCGATTAGTCTGCCAGAAGGACAGGGGAGCTCCAGGCGCTTTCAGCGGACTCCTCTTATCTGGTTTTCCACAGGGACGAGGTTGTCCTACGCCCCCACCCAAAATTCCTTCCGAAGGTGGTGTTAGAGTTTCACTTTAATTAGGTATTAACTCTGCCAGTGTACTACCCCAACTACACCTCTGAGGCCGAGTACAAGCCACATACTTTGGACCTGAGACATGCTCTCTCCTATTATAAGGAGAGGACGGCGGAAATTCGGGGAGAGGTTCGCCAGCTGTTTGTCACCTATGCCGAAGCCGCTTCTGGCAGACCTGCAGCAAAATGGACCATTGCAAGGTGGATTACATCATGCATTAGTTTGTGCTATGAGTTGGCGGGCAAGGAGCCTCCCAGAGGGATAAGCGCTCACTCTACCTGCCATACCGTTGCATCGGTGGCTGCTTCCAGGGACATTCCCATACAGGAAATCTGCCAGGCTGCTACGTGGAAGTCGGTGAACACCTTCATTACCCATTACCACATTGCCTTCGAGTCATGCTGGGATGCTGGTTTTGGGGCCTCGGTTCTCCAGTCTCTGTTCCCTAAGTAGGTGGTGTACTTTTGCCTCCCTCCCTCCTCCCAGAGAACTGCTAGGAGTCTGCCAACAAGTGTGGATGAACAAAGATATCCACGATCCTAGAAGAACAGGTTACTCACCTGTAGCAGTAGTTCTGGGAGTGGTATATGTTGTTCATCCACACGGACCCACCCGACCTCCCCGGCTGCGGACGCACAACACCTGGCTTCCAGCAGGCCAAGATCTGGCATCTTGGGGCAGAGCTGAGGATTATACCACACAGGTGGGTGGAACGAGCCAGCTTCAAGACTTCCAGGGATCCTTAAAGTGGAAAGGGGACATGCTGTTCTATCCTTGGGGTACACAATAGAATTCTCAAAAATTCCCTTAAGGAACCATTTTCTGCCGTCCTTGGTTTCCAGGGACACTGAAAAAAGGCAGGTGGTGTCAGACACCTTGAAACACCTCACTCAGATCAGAGCACTTGTGTCAGTTCTGACAAGTGAGCAGGGTCAGGGATTCTATAGTTGATTTGTTTTGTAGTTCCAAAAAGATCGAGGGGAAGGGGGTTTCAGGCCCATCTTGGATCTAAAGCATCTGAACAAGTTTGTGCACCACTCGGTATTCAGGATGGAGTCCCTGAGGTCAGTCACTTGAGCTGTTCAGCTGGGGGATTCCCTAGCTTTGATAGATCTGACAGATGCTTATCTTTAGATTCCCATCCGTCCATCTCGCCAGAAATATTTCAGTTTCTCAATACTGGGCCAACACTTCCAGTATAGGGCACTTCCCTTTGACCTTGTGATAGCACCCAGGGTGTTCTCGAAGATGCTGATAGTTCCGGTGGCTCAACTTCAACAAGAAGGGCATCATGTCTACCCTCTCCTCTCTCATTGGAAGAATCCTGGGGTCATTTTAAGTCTTCCATTTATTATTTAGAAGATTTACATGTTCCTACTACAAAAAAGTGTAATAAAAAGGGGAAAATACCCTTGTGGTTTAATAAAACTATCAAAGTCCTAATTAAGGATAAACAGAGGCTTTTTTCATGAGTAAAGAACAGCAAAGGAGACACTAAAGAATTATTATTCATTCAATATAGGAAAACTTTAAAGTTATAAAAGCAAGCCATTTTACAATCTAAAAAGAAACTTGAGTTTCGTTTGGCCCATACTAAAGACAGCTATAAATCATTATTTTCCTATCTTAACAATAAAAAAATGAATAATAGGTATATGGGGCCCTTATGTGTAAATGACACAATTATATCTACGGATAGGGTCATAGCTGACACATTTAATAAGCAATTCTGTTCCATTTTCACTAAGAAAGAAGTTCCTAAATTTTTTAGGCAATTAAATAATGGTACTCCCTCTTATACTATTACTGAAGACGATACACTAAAAGCAGTTTTGTCCCTAAAACCTAATTCTAGTCCAGAACCTGATAACATCAATCCCAGATTCTTAATTGAGACAGCTGCTGCGATTACTAAACCCCTTTCAATTATTTTTAACAAATCCTTATGTGAAGGAGTCATTCGTCAGGATTGGACAATGGCTACAGTAGTCTCAATCTTTAAGAAGGGTAACCACTCCAAGCTAGAAAATTATAAACCTATAAGTTTAACATCTGTTATAAGTAAGATCATGGAGAAAGTTATTAAGAAATTGTTAGATTATGAATCTTCCCTGGGTAATATAACTGATATTACACAACACGGCTTTAGACAGGGATATTCCTGTACTACTGATTTGGTCTCCTTTTATAATCACGTCAGTATGGGTTTGGATAGTGGTATTCCTATGGATGTAATACTTCTCGATTACAGTAGAGCATTTGATAAAGTTCCTCATGATATCCTGCTTGACAAAATGGAAAAAATGTTTTTTTTTCTCACTATATTGTCAAATGGGTGTCAGGTTGGTTGAATAAAAGACATCAGCAAGTTAGAATAAACTGCACGCTTTCTCAGGCGTTGAGTGTGACCAGCAGAGTCCCTCAGGGATCTGTGCTGGGACCAGCCCTATTTTACATCTTTATCAGTGATCTGCAGGTTGGCCCTGATAATGTTCTCTCGAAATTTGCTGACGACACCAATCTGGGTGGCTCGGTTCTTACATTATTAAATAGAGAATCTATGAGAAATAATTTAAAATCTTTGGAAGAATGGGCAGTTTTAAATAAGATGACACTCAATTCAGATAAATGCCATGTTGTACATTTTGGCAAGAACAACCCCAAGCAGTCTTAGTTATTAAATAATGTTCCCCTTCATGTGTCACCGTTGAAAGCGAGATCTTGGGGTAATTATTAATAATAAACTATCTTCCAATGATCATTGTACGATGATAGTTAGGAAGGCTAACGCCTTGCTTACTCGGATTCAATGCTCATTTATATCAAGGACCCAAGAATGTGTTGTTCCCTTGTACAGAGCTTTTGTTAGGCCCCATCTGGACTACGGATCTCCCTGCTGGAACCCTTACTTAAAGCAGGATATTGATAGAGTAGAGAGGGTGCAGAGGAGAGCTACAAAAATGGTCCCATATCTATCTAAATTGGACTATAGGGGAAGATTAAAGGTTACTGGGTTACACTCACTCTGTACAAGACGTACTAGAAGAGATCTTCTCCTCTTATATAAAATCCAGAATTCTCAGGAATTAATGCATTACTGTGGCTTACATTTTTCTACTAGTTGGACCTCTCCTCGGTACCATAATAAACACATTTTTGTTTCAAAAACTAAAACAACAAAAAAGGTTAAACTACTTCACTGTAAGAACACCCAGAATGTGGAATCTTCTTCCTCAACATTTAGTAGATAGCCGTTCTAATATAATCTTCAAGAAAGGGTTGGATTGTTGGCTGGAGTGTAATAACCTCAAGGAATAATTATCCCACCATAGTGGTGGGGGACAATCTTGATGGGCAGTAGCCTCCTTTGGTCCCTTGAAACCAAGTACCTAGATAACCTGCTTATTCGAGCACCGATGGAGTCCTTGGTGAGGGAGATCGGTGCTCAGGACCCTGGAGATGCTCGAGTCTCTCAGCTGGGTGGTGAACCAAGAGGAAAGCTATCTTGAACTATCTCAAACCCTGGAACACCTGGAAGCAGTCTTAAACACGGGCCTATGGAAGGTTTTCCTTTTGCCATCCTAAAAGGAGACTCTCTTGAAGGAAGTTCATTGGCTCATGACTCAGTTCTCGGCCTCAGCCCTCAATTTTCTATGAATCTTGGGCCTCATGTCGGCAGCAGTAGCTGTAATTCTGTGGGCTCATTTTCACATGTGGCTCCTACAGTTAGAATTGCTGTAGGCCTGGGATCTGACATCGAAAAATTATCAAGCCAGAATCCCTCTCTCCCCTCAGATATGACACTCCCTGAGTTGGTTGAGTGAGTGTGCAGATTTTGAGAAGAGAGGTTCACTGGAACTACTTCCAGAGTTGATTCTGACAATGGATGCCATTGCCAGCCTGCACAGTTGGGGGGCAGTCCTGAACCAACTACTCACTCAAGGAACTTGGTCAATGCAGGAACAGCATCACCACATAAATGTTCTGGAAATGAGGGCAGTTTGCCTAGCTCCTCTTCGATTTCAGTCTTGTGCAGACAAAAGCGATAAGGATACAGTCAGACAATGTCATCACAGTAGTGTACATAAACAATCAAGGCAGCACAAAGAGCAGGGCGATGCTAAAGGAAGTTTCTGATCTCCTAGGGTAGGTAGAGGAGAAGAAAAAATTACTCACCTTAGTAATGTTTCTTCTAATGGAGTCTAGCTGTATTCTGACAATAGCAGTGAGTCACAACCTTCGAACTGCCCCGGAGATGAAAGAGTTAACTTTCCATGCCAGGCATGGAACGCTGAGCTCAAGCTCGGTTGAGACTCTGTCTGTTGCTGTTTGAACTCAAACTGTCAGATCTTTACAAGCTAAACTCACTGAGGTCCTGTGTGGAAGCTGTAAACCTACACTAGTCAATTGGCTACTAACATAATAACACATTTTTTGGTCCCAAAACAAAGACTCAAGTCAGGAGACCCAAAAAATGAAATAACACAACACCCACTCACCCAAAGAAAGGGTGATAACAAAAAAGGTGGGGCACCTCCTGAGTGCCAACACTGCCACTGCCCACCCACATCCCAAAAACAGAGGTTCTGAGAGGGGCAGGTGGGAGGTCAGAATACAGCAAGACTCCATTAGAAGAAACAACATTACTAAGGTGAGTAATTTTTTCTTCAAACAACATGAAGTCTTGCTGTATTCTGACAATAGCAGACTACCAAGCAGTACCTCCATGGAGGAGGGACAGAACCTACTTAGGAAATAGACTCTGAAGCACAGCTGTGCTAAACCGAGCATCACTCCTAGCCTAGATATCCAGGGAGTAATGCTTGGTAAAAGTGTGAACTGTTTTCCAGTTAGCTGCTTGACGTATCTCTAAGATAGGAATATCCCTGGCCGCAGCCAGAGAAGCAGCTGTACCTCTGGTAGAGTGAGCCCTCAGGCCTGAGGGTGGAACCATACCTAATTTTTCATAGCAAAACTGGATGCAAGAGACAATCCACCTGGCAATGGATCTTTTACTGGCAGATTTCCCTTTACCAACCTCATCATAAGTGAGGAACAGTTGGAGGGAGTCAAACCTATGACCCTTGGTACATTCTACATAGCAGCTAAGGGCTCTTTTCACATCTAGACTGTGCAGCCTCCTCTCACCAGAGGAGGAATGGTCAGTGAAGTACACAGGAAGAGACATAGATTGGTTAAGGTGGAAGTCTGAAACCACCTTAGGCAAAAACTGCCTGTTAGTCCTGAGGATCACCTTATCCCTATGGAAGGAAATAAAGTCAGGCTCCACTGACAGGGCTTGCAGCTCACTTATGCGCCTGGCAGAAGTGATAGCCACCAGAAACACAGTTTTCCAAGTCAAGTACTTAGGCTCTGCTGAGGACAAAGGCTCAAAGGGGGTTACATAAGCTGAGCAATGCAAACATTAAGATCCCAAGCAGGGGCAGGATCCCTGAATGGAGGATTGGTATGAAGCAATCCCTTGAAAAACTTGGAGAATACAGGGTGAGCTGAAAGAGAAGAGGGCCTACCTGCTGAAATGAAAGCAGAAACAGCTGCCAGATGCACCTTTAGTGTAGTTGGCCTGAGTCCCAAGCTATTCAGATGGACCATATAGTCAAGGACTGTGGACAAATCAGTAGACTCTGGGGAAATATGCTTACCAGAGCACCATATGGAAAATCTTTTCCACTTGGAATTATAAGTAGTTCTGGTAGAAGGCTTCCTTGAAGCCTTTAGAACATCCATAACAACTTGGGAAAGGTGTAAATCAGCAAATTCTAACTCTTCAAGAGCCAGTCCTTGAGATTGAGAGATTTGAGATTCGGGTACCAAACCCTCCCCTGAGCACAGGGTAACAGGTTGTAATTCCTGGGAAGAGCCAGGGGAAGATGGACTGTTAAGGACAATAGGAGAGGATACCAGGGATGTCTGGCCCAGTCTGGAGCAATCAGGATCACCTTGCAGGGTTGAGACTTGTTTTTGACTAGCACTTTGAACAGGAGAGGGAAGGGGGGGAAGCATACAGGAACTTCCCTTCCCAATTGAGAACTAAGGCATCCAGGGGGACTGAGCCCAACACTGGGGGCCTGCAGCAAAACAGGGGAAGTTGGTGATTTTCTGGGGCTGCAAAAAGATCTATCTGTGGGGTGCCCCATCTGGAGAATATTACCTCCAAGACCAGGAGATCCAGTGACCATTCGTGATGGCCCTGAGATATCCTGCTGAGAGCATCTGCCAGGACATTATCCTTGCCTGGGAGGTGTACTGCTGTGAGGGAGGTGTTCAGGGAATAAGCCAGAGACCACAACTTCATTGCTTCTGTGCACAAGACCGTAGACCAAGTGCCTCCTTGCTTGTTGATGTACCACATCGTGGTAGTATTGTCTGTTCTGATCTGAATAACTTTGTTCTGAACAGACTTGGAAAAAACTTGAAGTGCTAGAAATACTGCTCTGAGTTCCAACAGATTGATGTGAAGCAGAGATTCCTGAGGGGACCACAACCCCTGGGTGGTCAGGTCGCCCAGGTGAGCCCCCCACCCCAAGAGGGAGGCATCTGTAGTAAGGATTAAAGAGTGAGACTGAGCGACAAAGGGAACTCCTTGTCTCAGATTGTTCTGATCCTGCCACCACTGCAAGGCCTGGATCAGGGTTCGAGTCACTGGGATCAGTTTGGTCAGAGGGTCCTTTTTCTGAGACCAAAAGGCTCTCAAATGGAACTGAATGTCCCTCATCTGAAATCTTGCTCCTTGCACCACTGCTGTAGAAGCAGCCATGTGCCCCAGGAGCTGCAGAAAATGCCTTGCTGGTCGAGACACCTGTAGGGTGAATGAGGAGGCCAGAGTGATAAGAGTCCTTGTCCTGTCCAGGGGAAGGAAGGCTCTGGCCCTTTCTGTATCGAGCTCTGCACCTATGAAGGTGAGGAGCTGAACAGGCTCTAGAACTGACTTTGAAAGATTCAGAAGGAAACCCAGAGAGGTGAGCAGTTGCTGAGTTATCTGTAGGTGTAACTTGACTTGGTCTGGGGACTGGCCTACTATGAGCCAGTCGTCCAGGTATGGGAAGATGGCAATCCTTTGCCTTCTTAGAGAAGCAACTACTACTGCCAGGCATTTTGTGAACACCCTTGGAGCAGAGGTTAGACCGAAGGGCATTGCTCTGAACTGGTAATGGCCTGAGGGCAGCTCGAACCTGAGGTACTTTCGATGGGAGCTTCTGATGAGAATATGGAAATAGGCATCCTTGAGGTCCAGGGAAACTAGCCAGTCCCCTGGCCTTAGAGAGGGTAGAATTATTCCCAGAGTCACCATTTTGAATTTTGGCTTTAAAAGGTGCTTGTTTAAGTATTGAGATCCAGGATGGGCCGCCATTCTCCTGTCTTTTTTGGGGGTAAAGAAGTACCTGGAGTACAATCCTTTGCCCTGGTGTAAGGGTGGAACCCGTTCCACAGCTCTGAGAACCAGGAGGGAAGAGACCTCTGCCTCTAGGGCAAGTGCCTCTGAGGGATTTGCAGGTGGAAAAGATCTGGTTCTCAGCTTTGGAAATTTTTTGAAGTTGAGAACCAGTCCCTGGCTTACTGCTTCCAGGACCCACTTGTCTGACATTAGAGACTTCCAGTCCTGGACAGAGTAAACCATCCTGCCCCCCTACAGGTGGTGGAGAATCGGCCCTGGCAATCCCATCAGGGTGCCTGTTTGGCAGGGGGTTTTGGCTGAGGGGTGGAAGCAGGTCTGCTTGTACCCCTTCTGCCTCTCTCTCTAAAGAACCCCCTCTGAGCATAGGCAGAAGAGGAGGCCTGGGCTTGGTAGAAAGGCCTATGAAAAGCCTGCCCCTACCTCTGGGATGCTGCCTTTGAGGAGTGGCCTGCCTTTCCTTGGCCTGGGCAGTCCTATAGGTGGTCCTATATTCATCCATTTTCTTCATGTATTTCTCTGTTTGCTCCCCAAACAGAGAATTACCCACAACAGGAAAATCCATGGCCTTAGTCTGGATATCCTGTAACAGGCTAGTACATCTGAGCCAAGCCATTCTACGAAGTGCCACAGATGTAGCCATGACTCTAGATGACACATCATTGGAGTCCACTGCAGCATGGAATTGCACCTTGGATTCCTCAATACCATCAGCAGCCACCTGCTCCAGCTCCTTGGCAAGCTGGCCAGGGACCTGTTTTGCTAAAGCCATGACAGTGTCCCATCTGGATTTCTGATACCTAGCAGTATAGGCCATATAATTGGCCTGTCTGAGTCCCAAGGATGCTGCCATGTACTGTTTTTTTGCCATGGCATCAATCCCCCTGGAGTCCTTGTCTGGGGAGTGTGAAGCCAAGGGAATATTTGCCTTATCACAGGCTGCAGCCTGCACTACCCCAACATGGCTGCATTGTTGTGTAAGGAACTCCGTATCTGAGCCTGACAATGTATACCTCTTGTGCATTCTTTTATCCACAGGAGGTATGGTGTTAGGAGTCTTTAAAATCTTAAATGTCTGTTTCCCAGAAGATTTGTGTAAAGGAATAGAAAGCCTCCTAGACTCTGGGATATCCATCATTTCCACATAGTCAGGCTCCTCCTGGTCATCCACAGCTTCTTCCATAGGAAGCTGGAGGGTTTCAGCCACTTTTTTATAAAACATGAAATGGGAGGGGGACTCAGAAAGCCTAGGAGGAGACACTCCTGAAGGTCTGTCTGGGGAGATGTCCGGGTCAATGGACACATCCAGACTTTCAAAACCACATTCACTTTCCTCATACTCCTCGTCCTGCTCCTCCTCCGGTTCATAATATTCCTGTAAATCATAATCTTGAATCGGTGGCACCGGCCGAACCAAGCGCCTCCCTGATGGTGCCGGTTCGATCGGAACCGGGGAAAGCGACTGCACAATTTTTATCGCTTTGGCTATTTCTTTAGCGGTTGGAGAAGAAAGTTTTGGATCCACACCAGTTGATTTTTCCTTTCTTGTTCTCTTAGCTGGAACCGACTCCACAGAATCGGATCTCCTTTTGCCCGAAGAAGTCTCGCCCTTTTCAGAGGGCACTTCTTCTGGTTCGGTTTGAACCGAACCAGGCTGGCCATCCGGTTCAGCGGACATTTTGGCCTCCCTTTCCCTGAGCCTGCCTACTCTCTTTTCTAGGGTAGCTGCAAGAACATTTTTACAAATCTGGCAGTTTGCATTGAGGTGGTCAAACCCCAGACAATAAACACAGGTAGTGTGGGGATCAGCCTTGGCAAAGACTTCCCCACACACACTGCAGTGTTGAAACCCAGTGGGCCCGGTTTTTCTTTTGGGTTTCTCAGACATTATGCCAGTCCTAACCAAACTTACCTTTTTAATGGCAATCCGACAGGCAAGACCCTGTTATCGGTTCCTGACCGCGGTCACTGGTCGTGGAAAAACGTAATAAAATCCGTTTTTTTTTAGAACCGATAAGAACCGGTAACCACACTCTAAAAGTTCAGATAAAGATTTTTTAGCAACTTGATCGGTTCAAACCGAACTGATGAACCATTTACAAGTTCCACACAGAATAGAAAAATAATATAAACCTATCTAGTACTCACACATACCACAGACAGAGACTGAACGGACAGGTTGCAGTTTAAATTCGGTCGAAAACCGAGAAAAACGGTACTTTAACCGACAAATTGAACCGAGCAGAAGGAGAAATCTCCGGAGCGACTGTTTAGTGAGGCGGAGTAAAGAATCTGATGGTTTGAGTTCAAAGAGCAACAGACAGAGTCTCAACCGAGCTCGAGCTCAGCGTTCCATGCGTGGCATGGAAAGTTAACTCTTTCATCTCCGGGGCAGTTCGAAGGTTGGGACTCACTGCTATTGTCAGAATACAGCAAGACTTCATGTTGTTTGAACCTTCTCTCTCTCTGTCAGTGGTACACTTAGTAGGGGAGTTGAACATTCAGGCCAACATCTAGCTAAGCCATGAAAATATTCACCCTGGAGAGCTGATGTTGAACCCGGAGCTGTTCGACCTTCTGTGCAAGAGGTCAGCCTCAGATCAATCTATTCGCCTTCAGCTACAAAGCTCAGACTCCAAAGTTTTTCAGACATTATTGGTGTCTGCAGGTGGAAGTAGTAGGTGCTCTGACTCAGGAGTGGACCTTCAACAGAGCATATGTATTTCTTCCTTTGCCTCTTCCTCTTCTCCCCAAGGTCATGCAAAAAAATAAGACACTCAAGAGGAAGCTTCCTAGCAGGCAAGGTGGTGCTGAGGGTTGAGTCACTGGACACCACACCTTGTGCCAAGCCAGCAGTTGCATTTTGGGAGTCATCTCTGGTATTCGGGGGTCAGCAGGGGAAGGAGATGATTGAGCATCCAGAGGACTGCTCTCCTGTCCTGGGGTTGGCCTGCGGGGACCCATCACTCTGCAGCGGCTCCTGGTGGAAACTGGGGGTACCACAAGGAGCATGCTTCAAGGGGAGGCAACAGCGGAGGTACGTCCTCCACACAGGCAACATTGCATGCCCGGCGCCTCGGGGGAACCACACCAAGGAGGAAAAACCTTGGTTGGTGGGGAGGCGATGGCGGATGCTCCATGGCTGCTCCCACACGCTCAGTGCTGGCCCCAGTCCCAGCTTGACTCTGTGGTCCTTGCCTCCTCCCATATGGAGTCTGTGGGAGAGGGGGAACCCAGCACCCGATTCCTCAGTCAGGGAAGGAGTTCTGGCAGATGTTACAGGAGCAGCTGAGCAGGCCCCACTAGAGAGATGCCCCATCACTGGTGACTGGAGCAAAACAAAGTTTAAAAAAAAAAAAAAGAGGAAGCTTCCTTCCAGTAGTTCCAGGGTGGCCAAGAAGACCAGGGTTCTTGCATTTAGTGACTCTAGCTCAGTGAGTGCCCTTTCGCCTTACAGTGCAAGGAGACCTTCTGTCTCAGGGTCCCATTCTGCACCCAGATCCAGGGGCGATGCAACTCGTAGCCTGGCTCCTGAAATCGTGAGACTCCTAAAACTAGGCTTTCCTAAGAAGGTAGTAGATACTCTAATGCCTGCTAGGAAAACCTCTACTTCTGGAGCTTATGCCTGTGTATGGACCACCTTTTTGTCCTGAGCCAGTAAGAGGATCTTCGACCTTCCAAGGTTCTGTTCCACAGATCTTTGATTTCCTACATGACGGTGTGGAGAGATGGCTGGCTCAGAGCACTCTGAGAGGCCAGGTTTTCACACTTGGAGCTTTTTTGGGCATGACTCTGGGAACTTACAGAGAGGTATCATTTGCTTTCTACGTGCAGTTAGCAAGAGTCGACCTGTATTCCGATCCCTGCTTCCTCTTTGGGACCTAAATCTGGTTCTGAATAGTCTTTGTAAGAAGCCTTTCCAACTGCTGTCATCCATTCTGCTAGATGTGTTGTCTTACAAGGTATGTTTTTTATCAGTATGTGCTCAGCCAGGAGGATCGGTGAGCTCAAGGCCTTGTCCCACAAGGAACCGTACCTTGTCATGTGTAAGGATAAGGCAGTGCTAAGAACAGTCCCATATTTCATACCAAAAGTGCCCACAGCCTTCCATGTGGACCAGGAAATATGTCTTCCATCTTTCTGTCCGCAACTGTCTCACCCAATGGAGAAGGAGTTGGACAAGTTGGATTTGCATCGGGCTGTTAGGACTTACTTTAAACGGATGTCTGAGTTTCAGAAATCAGATAGCCTGTTTGTTCTCTTTGGAGTGGTCAAGCAGGGTCAGAACGCCTCAAAGGCCACCCTAGTTAGTTGGGTGAGGGCGTGCATTGCTAAGGCTTATGTCGCAGAAAAGAAGAGGCCTCCAGCCCTCAAAAAGGCTCACTCTACCACTTCCTGGGCAGAGAGTGGTGAAGCATCAGTTTTAGAGCTTTGCAAGACAGCTACGTGGTCTTCTGTCCACACTTTCACTATGCTACCAATTGAATGTTCAGAGCTCTGCTGATGCAGTTTTTGGTTGCAGAATATTGCAAGCAGCAGTTCATAAGTAATCCTTTTTTTTATTTTCAGTACTTATTTTATGATGTGGGATAATATTCTCCCCCCTTCCTCTACTTAGAACCCAGTAGTTAGGACTTCCCAATGACAATGTGGAGCACTACAGAAAGAAGAAATTTCTTCATACTTACCATAATTTCCTTTTCGGTTAGCTCAGCAATGTCAATGGGGCCCACTCAGGAGCCTGCTACTGCAGGAGAATATTATCCGGTATGCCAGTGAGGGATGTTGCTTGTTTAATAAAATCCCCTATTATGACTTTACATGAGCATCCCTCTATTTTATTTTGCTGCATGATATTTAAAAAAAAAAAACAAGATTTTCAATCTGGCTGGGATCAAGCTATTTAACAGGTTCAGTTGTGACTAACTAAGGGTGTTCCCTTGTTGCAGGTGTTTTTTTTCACTACATAAAGTTTTGCTTGCCAAGGTTAATTCTTATGTTTTGTCAACTTGAAGATTGCAGTCAAGTTGGCTGGTATATACCACAAAGAGCATCGATTTGACTTGGCTTCTGTTATGAAATTTACTGTCTTTAGAAGACACAGAAAAGGTAAGACAGTTTTCTGTGTGTGATTTAGAAGGAAGGTTGTATACAAGTAATTACTAATTGATTTTATCTATCAAATAAGCAAATATGGTAGTTAAGTTTATTAAGGCACTGCGAGGTCACAGTAGTGACTGGAGAGTTGCTGCTGCTGCTCGGAATCCTCATGTGCCCAACATTCAAAAGCTTGGGTTGTGCCATTCCCCTGGTAGGGTTGCACTATACCCAGTAGTTAGGAGTCCCCATTGACAACTTTGGAGCTAACAGGAAAGGAAATTATGGTAAGTATGAAGAAATTTCTCCCTTTTTCTCAAGAAAAAAAATGCTCAGCACTTTTGGCTTAGAAATAGCACTGTAGACCAGACGAGGGTTAGGACTGAGAAAATTAAAGAAAACCTCATAGTGCATGGCATAAGAGGTACCTAGAAAAGTAGAGTTGACAGGGATGTTAATATTTTTTTATTAACTGTAGCTGAAAATAGCTTTTTTGAAAAACTTTTTTTGTTGCACCATGAGCCTTCTTCCACAAAGTGGCTGCTGTTATGTGTAGTATAGCTTTAAGAAAAGTTGGGGACAGTACAGCTTTAAGAGAATGTGCACTTCCTGCAAGTGTGCCCGTGTTTGAAGCCATTTTCCTCTTGTATGTACTGCTGAATGGAAGTAAAAGAGAAGGCCTATAATTTTGAGGTTACATACCAACCAACGGACCAGCATGAAAATGCAGATGCCTTGTCAAGGTTACCAATATCTAGTGAAATGGAGTTCGATGTGGGACTTAAAGGAGCCATTATTATGCCAGGTGGGGCCAGATAGTTTTCTAGTCTAATTCAAAGATATGGAAGACTCTACTGTTGTGTGTGCAATGGAGTTACAACAGATCAGCTTCCAGTACTAGTCAAGGACACTGCAAAAGTGACTAGTCGAGATGTAATTTTGAAACAAGTGCATCAGTATACACTTGAGGGTTGGCCGAAAAGCACTACTTGTTTGGCTGCACTACTACCCTACTATACAAAGAGATGGCAGTTGTCCATTGCCGAGGGGTGTCTTCTATGGGGATTGTGTGTCATGGTACCCCAATGTTATCACTCAAATGTAGTGATTCTTTTGCATGTGGGTCATCCAGGCATTGCTAAAATGAAATCCCTGGCCAGACTTCATGTATGGTGGCCTTCCATTGACAGAGACATATACCAGGTTGTGCTATATCAATGGGAAATCAGGCAAGAGCTCCAGTTCACCATTGGGAATGACGGAAAAACCCTGGCAAAGCTAGCATATTGATTTCACGGGACCCTATTTAAATTCCATGTGGTTACTCTTAAGTGATGCTTATAGTAAATGGACAGAAATTCATCAAATGTCTTTGACAGGTACTGAGTACCATCAAAGTGTTACAATTTATCTTTGCTACCCATGGTTTCCTGCAAGTGATTGTCTCGGATAACAGACCACAGTTCACGTCTGTTGGCTTCCAAACATGTTGCCAGCAACGTGGTATCCGCCATATTTTCTCACCTCCCTACCATCCAAGTTCAAATGGCGAAGCAGAACGCCTGGTTCAGACTTTTAAAAAGAGTATGAACAAAGCTAATCCTACTACACCGATGGCAATGCAAACAGCCCTTTTGGACTTTCTTGAGATGTATCAAACAACACCACATTGTGTCACAGGAATATCCCCTGCAGAATTGTTGTTTGGATGTCATATTCTAACTCAATTGGATCTTCTTCACCCTCTAGGCTATAAGTCAGTAACTGAAATGCTTCCTAAGACCAGATCCTTCAAACCGAATGATCTTGTGTTGGTCAGTATGTATGTAGGCCTGAAGAGATGGATAGAAGGCGTGGTGGAAAAGAAGATCTTACTTCGAGAGGGCTCTTGCAGTTGGTAATTACATATAGGACTGACGTCGGCAAGCGGCAGGACCCCACGGAATAATTTCTAGCTAGCAGTCCCTGGCGAGGGACCGCCACCACATCAGGTGACCGGCGTCAGGAGACGTCGGTATAAAGGGGCAGACCCTGATGCCTGCCTTCCAGTTCTTTCCTGCCGTTAGCTCGTGCAGTGCCTCACAGAAAAGTGTATTTGTATCAGCCTCCCTTCATCGGTTTTACCGAGTTATTCTGATTTTTTTTTCGACAACGTCAGGTTATGCGCCGGTGTATGTAGTCCCCACACTCGAAAGCACAAAAAATAAGTGCGACTTGTGTAGCGCCCAGCTCCCGCACAAGGACGGCCATTCCCTGTGCCTGTTTTGTCTAGGCCCCGATCACCCGGTCAAGAAGAGCCAGCACTGCCTCAGCTTCAACGCGGCTACCCGGAAAAGCAGCAGCAATCCCTGCAAGCCCATATTTTGAAGAAAAAGATGAGTCTGATGGAGAAGGAGCTCAAAAAACTGAGGCAGGCATTCACTTCCCCCGAGGGCCATCGGAAGAAGAAAGACAAGGAAAGGCACCGGGACAAGGGCTCCTCTACCGCGTCTCCCTCAGGAGTCGACGGGTCTCAGGTAATGTCCCTCTAGGGGACCGCCTCGATGGCTGCCTCTGAGTTTCCGAGAGGCGTCGACCCACCATCTGGCTCGTGCTTGGGCCTTTGAGCGCCTCTGGGCAATTGGGGCCTCCGACCCCAGATTCGGCTGTAACCGGCGGCATACTGGCGTGGGCGACTCTGGCAAGCTGGCATCAGTCTACCGTGACATGCACGGAGAAAGCTTTGGCATAAGACGACTGGGCGGCGCGGCGAGCCCCTCTCCCACCGGACTAGGCCTATCCTTCTCCTCGGTCTGCCTTCGTGAATGCTCCCATAAGTCGAACGCCAGCTTCTCCGGGCGCCCACCAGGAGGTCGCTGTAAAACTGCACGCCTGTTTGTCCGTCCAGTCGGGCGACAGAACCGACAGACCTACCCACGCCCATCGCCCCTGGTTCTCTGCAACCTTCACTGCCATCCAGCGACCCAGAGCCCACCCTCAGCCCGACCCCAGGATTTTTCACCTCCTTCCCCAGATGACGCTGGGATCTTCCTCCATCGGGCCGTCCTCCTATAGGTGCACCGGATCTGACGTTGGCTTCGATGCCTGTACCCCCGATGCCGGTTTTACCGACTCCAGCCAACATCCCGCTTCCAGATGTCGCCCCACCTCCAGGCCTTCCAACTTGGATCTGCCCATGAGGCCGCTGGCCGGGCAGTCTGCTCTGGCAGCTCCTCCAGCTCCCAGGTACCCTCCGACGTCGACATACCCGGGACCACAGTATCCGGCGCTGCAGTACTGGATGCCGGTCTTTCCAATGCCGCAGTACCAGACGCTGGGCTACCCGCTGCCCGGGTTTGGATACTCTCGATATGGGTACAACTCATATCCTTATCCCCCTCCTCCTCCACCGCCCCAACAGCCGCCGGTGGACTTGCAGGAGACTCTGGCCTCCTGGTGGGCTGAGGTCATGGCTCAGATCACTAGGGAGGTCGAGAGCCACCTACCGACCACTGTGCCGTCTCAGGTTCCCATATGTCCGAAGCGGCACACTCCCTCACCACTTCCGGATGCCAGGGCTCTCCCATCTGGGTCCAGAGAGGGGCAGGATACACTTCCCCGGGTGCTTCCCAAGGGGTACGTTCCTCCCCCAGGTCGGGAAAGGGAGTCTTTTTCCTCTTCACCCTCGGACTCCTCGGATTCCTCCGATGGTTGCTCTGAAAGGGACGACGAGCCATGCTCTCCGTCGAAGCCCAGGCCAAGGACTCCTCTGAAGTCTCCTCCAGAAGATCCTTCTTTTACAGAGTTGTTAAGGAAAATCCAGGAGGTTCATCAGTGGCACTTTTTGGAACCAGACCCTCAGCATTTGAAACTTGCCAAGTATCTGGATCTACCCGTGACAGCTCCTACTTTGGTGCCACCCTGGATAGAGCCTCATACCGACCTTGTCACCACCATCTGGAAACAGCTGTCTGCTCTAGCCCCACTTCCGTGGAAGTCGAATAGGCTATATCAAGCTCCCGAGGGTGTTGATTTTTTAGATTCTCCCCCTCGTGCCGACTCGGTCGTGATTAGCGCCGCTCACGGCCGGTCAGCCAACCCTAAACATCTTAGCTCGTCACCACCTGACAAAGAATCCCACCTACTGGACCAATATGGAAAGAAGATCTTTGCATCCTCCACGCTGGGGATTAGGACTCTGAACTATGTCTGCCATATGGGGGACTATCAGAAGACCATTGTTACTCAGGTGGTAGCCAAACTGGTCTTCCTGCCAGATTCCCAAGTCAAGCAGGAGTTGGCTGATCTTGTCCGTTTTGCACGTTCGGCCAGTCGACACATGCTTCGTGCGACATACGATGCAGTGGACACTGCTGGATGGAGCTCAGCTTTCGCCGTAGGCTTGAGTCGTCCTGCTTGGCTCCGCGTGTCAGGGTTGGTCCCGGAAGTGCAATCTGTTATCCAGGAAGTGCTCTTCCGGGGGTCGGTGTTTTTCGATGGTGATGTCAAGGACATCATCACTGATTTGCAGGAGAAGGGGATGGCGTTGAAGCCTGTTGGGTCTATGTACCGCCCCCACCAGCCACAGCACCATCCCTTTCGCAGACGGAATTGGCCCAAGGCAAAACCCCAGGGAAGACGGGCCACAAAACGTTGGGCCCCCACAGCTGCTAAGCCCCCCCACCCAGAAAAGCAGTGGGTGCTTCAGCTGCGGCGCTGCCCCACACCACCTGACTCCTTCCCTCTCCCACAGTCCGACTCCCAGAGGAACCGTGTAGAGGGAGGTTTTCCTCCACCTTCTGGGATGGGCGAGATAACATCAGATTCTTGGGTGCTCCAGCTGATCGCAGAAGGACACTTGATAGAGTTTCTACAGAAACCACCCCCCCACCCCCAAAAAGTTGTCATATTCACGGGAACACCTGCTGTTGGTCCAGGAGGAGATTTCGGCTCTACTTCTGAAACAAGCATTTGAACCCGTCCCCCTTCATCTTCAAGGGACGGGTTACTATTCCCATTTCTTCCTGGTCCTAAGGAAGACAGGAGATCTCAGACCTATTTTGGATCTCAGTTCCCTGAATCTTTTTATGGAGTACAAAAGGTTCGGAATGCTCTTGTTGCAGAGCCTTATGCCCCTTCTCCGGTCGGATCAATGGCTATGTGCCCTGGATATGCAGGATGCTTACCTGCACATTTCCGCCCGTCTCATCGCAAGTATCTTCATTTTGCGTTCCAGGGGGACCACTACCAATTCAAGGTGCTTCCGTTTGGCCTATCCTCAGCGTCCCTAGTGTTTACCAAATGCCTGGCAGTGGCGGCGGCCTACCTGCGTACCAGGGGGGTGCAGGTTTTCCCATACCTGGACGATTGACTTCTGGTGGCCTCGTCCAGGGAGGAACTCCTGCGCTGCCTCACCCTTACCCAGCAGGTTTTTGCCTGCCTGGGTATTACCATCAACCATTCCAAGTCTCATTTGATCCCATCCCAGAGACTACAGTTCACCGGGGCGATTCTAGACACGACCATTGGCAGGGCCTTCCTGCTACTGGACCGGGCGTCCACCCTCCAGACTCAAGTCTGTTGTCTGGCTGTAGGCGGGTCAGTGCAAGGTCAGTCCTTCGCCTTCTCGGGCTCATGGCAGCTGCTATCCCGACAGTTCCTCGTATTCGACTCCACATGAGAGTTTCTTAGTGGACTCTCCGCTCACAATGGGATCAGTTAGTGGACGACTTCGATCACCCAGTTCTAGTCTCCTCGCCGATGCTTTGAGACTTGCAGTGGTGGATGGTTCGAGAGAACCTGTTTCGGGGAGTTCCTTTCTTTCGTCCTCCCCCTACCAGACTCTAACCACATATGCCTCGGGTGAAGGTTGGGCTGCCCATCTAGGTCCCCATTGGACCCAGGGCTCCTGGTCCAAACTCAAACAAACACTCCACATTAGTGTGCTCGAGCTACGGGCAGTGTTGTACGCTCTCCAAGCCCTTCGCCCATACCTACTTCCCGGCCACCTAGCTGTCCAGACGGACAACGTGTGTGGTTTGGTACATCAGTGAACAAGGGGGGGACTCAATCCTACCCTCTTTGCAGGGAAGCAATGAGGGTTTGGGATTGGGCAATACAACACGACCTTCACCTCATGGCAGTTCATGTTCCGGGAGTCGACAACACCCTGGCTGATAAGCTAAGTCACTCTTCTGCTCTGACTCGTGTGTGGGAACTGGACCAAGGGGTCCTAGACAATATCTTCCGACTTTGGGGAACACCACAGGTCAATCTGTTCGCATCACCTCTAAACGCAAAGCTTTCCGTCTTCTGCTTGCTCGTTCCAGAGCGAGGTGCTTTCTGGAGAGATGCTGTGTCTCTAGACTGGAAGGACAGATTCGTCTAAGCCTTTCCCCCAGTTCCACTTATCCCACGAGTTTTGCAGAAACTTGCTTCAGGAGGAGCACGAATGATTCTGATTGCTCCTTTCTGGCCCAGGCAAGTTTGGTTCTCTCTTCTACAACAATACTCAGAGGATCATCCTCTTCCTCGATCTCGAGGTTTACTGACCCAGGATCAGGGGACCCTGGTCCATCCAGGCCTCAAATCTCTTCAGCTGCATGCATGGCTCCTGCAGACTTGGCGCAATCCCATTTTGGGGTTTCTCCTCAAGTGGCGGAGATTTTGGTGGAGGCTAGAAAACCCTCCACTAGATCCACCTGTACCACGAAGTGGAAAAGATTCACTATCTTGGCTGCTTCCAAGGAAGTGGAACCCTTTTCCTGCTCAGCGGGGCTTCTGCTGGAGTACCTATGCCATCTGTTTGACCTGGGTTTCAGTCATTCTTCTCTGAAAGTCCACATGGCAGCCTTCTCGGCCTATCATGTCCTGTTTGCAGATAAGACATTTACTGAACTGGAGGTCTCTAAGACCTTTCTCAGTGGGGTCCTCCATTTGAGACCTCCTATATATACTCCTACTCCCCCTTGGGACTTGAATTTTGTTCTCGAGAAACTTACTCTGCCTCCCTTTGAACCGGCAGCTTCTGCAGAATTGAAGTTCCTTTCGTGGAAGACTCTCTTTCTGGTGGCCATTACTTCCGCTCAGAGAATTTCCGAGCTCCAGGCCCTGATGTGTAAAATTCCATACTTGATTTTTCACAGGGAACGTGTAGGTCTGCACACGAACCCTAAGTTTCTCCCTAAGGTAGTAGCTGAGTCTACTCTAAATCAGTCCATAGAGTTGCCCACCTTTTTTACGCAGTACTCTAATAAGGGGGAGTATTTACTCCATACTATGGATGTTCACCGGATTCTGAGATACTACACCAACAGGATGAAGGATCTCAGAAAGACTGATCAACTGTTCGTCTCTTTTGCTCATAAACAGGAAGGCAATGCTGTTTCTAAGCAATGCCTATCTAAGTGGTTGGCTCATTGCATCACTTTCTGTTATGACAAATACAACAAGACCCTGTCAAGTCAGAGGCCACTCCACCAGAGGAGTAGCTGCCTCAACGGCTTGTTTCAAGAATGTGTCAGCGGCAGATACCTGTGCTGCCACCACCTGGACATCCGTCCATACCTTTACTAAACACCACAGTTTGGATATTGCCTCTTGCCGTAGAGCAGGCTTCGGGCTGGCTGTTCTGCAAGGCCTCTTATCTTGAAGCTTGCACAGCTAGAACTGCTTCTTGGAGTAGTTTTCCTCCTCCCGGTGCCTCTCTTTGTTCCAGACTGCTTGGGGTTTCAGTCCTGTATGTAATTAGCTACTGCAAGAGCCCTCTCGATAGGTATAGATACAGTTAAGAACTATCAGAATAGTAGATCTGAGAGAGGCTCTTGCAGGTAATACCTTCCGCCTCCATCCCCTAGGCTTTTTCAGCTCCTTTTCCAGTGACGGAAATATCCGCCTCCTCCCATCCGGACTCTTTGGCCTGTGGAGGAAAGAACTGGAAGGAGGCGTCAGGGACCGCCCCTTTACCGACGTTCCCTGGCCTGGTCACTGACAGGCGGTCCCTCGCCAGGGACTGCTAGCTACAGATTTTTCCGCAGGGTCCTGCCGCCTGCCGACGTCAGTCCTATATGTAATTACCTACTGCAAGAGCCTCTCTCGAAGATCTACTGTTACGGTAAGTTCTTACGTAACTGTACTTTTGGAAATGTTGTCTATAGTGTTTCTGATTAACCAGAGGAGAGTGAAAAAACATGTGGACCAATTATGTACTAGAATTGAGACAGAACAAAAAAGGGATACCCAGAGTCGGGGTAGTTACCCAGCATTTTTTGTTCCAGAACAAGAACAGGAAGAGATAATGGAACCACAGCATTTGAGACAAGATGTGGCTGGTGCTAATCAGATTCCAGTGCAACAGCCTCGAGTTCTACTACATTGGTCAGGACGTATAAGACATCCACCAAAGAGAATGGACTTGTAGAGATATAGCCTAATGACATAGACTAACTAAAAGGAATATTGCAGTAATAACTGTAATAGTTTCATATTACTTCTGAATTATTGATTAAATACTTCCTAGCTAAGTCAGGAGGGATTGTTATGGGTAGTATAGCTTTAAGAATTGTTAGAGACAGTACAGCTTTAAGAGAATGTCCACTTCAAACAACATGAAGTCTTGCTATATTATGACAGTAGCAGTTTGTCCCACCACTAGAACTGCTCCGGAGGTGAAATGGTTAATACCATTCCAAAATAGAACTTTGAGCACGAGCTCTAAGAAGCAGCTCTATCTGTGTAATTTCAAACCTGAACTGTCAGATTCTTTACTCCGCCTCAGTGAACAGTCACTCCGGAGATTTCTCCTACTGCTCGGTTCATTTCTCGGTTTAAACAGTGTTTTCTCGGTTCGATTCAACCGAGAATAGTTTTATTTTAACCGCAAAACCGTCGTTCAAGCTCTGTCTGTGGTAATCGTAAGTAAATTAAAGGTTTTGTCTGTGTGGAACTTGTAAGTTTATCGGTTCGGTTTTGAACCGATCAGCTGGGTTTAAAACTTATTAACTTTAAAGTTTAACATTTTAGAGGCGGTTCCAGTTCTCATCGGTTCTAAAAAACGGATTTTATTACGGTTTTTCCAATACCCGTGACACGTTAGGAACCGATAAGGGTGTCTTGCCTGGCACTGCCGCTTAAGGCAAGTTTTTCTGGTTAGGCTGGCATTATGTCTGAGAAACCCAATAGAAAAACGGGCCCACTGGGTTTCAACACTGTGATGTCTGTGGAAGTCTTTGCCAAGGCTGACCCACACACCCATGTGTCTATTGTCTGGGGTTTGACCACCTCCAGTCAGACTGCCAGATATAAGAATTTCCCTGCAGCCACCCTGGAAAAGAGATTGGGCAGGCTCAGGGAATGAGAGGCCAAAAAGTCCGCTGACCCGGATGGCCAGCCCGGTTCGGTGCCAACCGAACCGGAGGGAGTGCCCTCTGACCAGGGCGAGACTTCCTCGGAAAAGAAAAGCTGGTTCTGAGGAACCAATTCCAGTAAAGAAAACAAGAAAGTCAGCAGGTTTGGAGTCCAAAACCCTTCTCCAACTGCTGCAGAGATAGCAAAAGCCATACAAATTGTCCAGTCACTGTCTCAGGTTCCGTCGAACTGCCACTATCTGGCAAAAGGTCGGTTCGTCCGTTCCAGTGGTTCAGGAATATGATGTTGAGGAATTTTATGAACCAGAGGAGGGAGGATGATTATGAACAGTATGAATGTGGTTGGAAGGTCTGGGTGTGCCCATTGAACTGACATTTCCCAGACAGACTCTAGAATCTCCCTATGCTATCTGAGTCCCCATCTCATTTTATGTTTTACAAAAAGTTGTTGAAACCCTCCAGCTTCCCTTGGAAGAAGCTGTGGATGAGCAAGAGGAGCCTGATTTTGTAGAAATGATGGATATTCCAGAGTCTAGGGATTGTCTATTCCTTTGCATAAGTCTTTTAGGAAGCAAACAATAAAATTTTAAAGCTCCTAATTCTGTGCCTCCTGTAGATAAAAGATGGACAGAAGGTACATATTGTCAGTCCTGATACAGAATTCCTTTCAGCAATGCAGTCATGTTAGTAGTTCAGGCTGCAGCCTGTGATAAAGTTAATATCCCCTGGCTTCACATCCTCCTGACAAGGATTCCAGGAAGCTTGATGCCATGGCGAAAAACAGTATATGGCAGCCTCTCTGGGACTCAGGCAAGCAAATTATATGGCTTATGTAGCTAGGTATCAGAAATCTAGATGGGATACTGTTATGGAATTAGCCAAGCAAGCCCATGGCCAGCTGGCTAGCGAACTAGAACAGGTGGCTGCTGATGGCATTGAGGCTTCTAAGGTACAGTTTCATGCTGCTGTGGATGTTAATGATGTTTCCTCTGGGGTCATGGCCACATCTGTAGCTTTTCGTAGGTTGGCCTGGCTCAGGTGTACTAGTCTGTCACAGGATACCCAGACTAAGGCTATGGATTTTCCTGTGGTGGGAAATTCTCTGTTTGGGGAGCAGACAGAGAATTACACGAAAAAGATGGATGAATATAGGACTACTTACAAAAGTGCCCAAGCTAAGGAGCGGCAAGCCACTCCTCAGAGGCATACCCCCGGGGTAGGGGTAGGCCTTTTCACAGGCCTTTTTACCAGACTCAGGCCTCCTCTGCCTATGCTCAGAGGGGCTTCTTCAGAGGCAGAGGCAGACGAGGGGTGGGCAGGCCTGCTCCCACCCCTCAGCCTAAAGCTCCTGCTAAGCAGGCACCCTGATGGGGTGCCCAGGGCCGATTCTCCTTTACCGGTAGGGGGCAGGCTGGCTTACTTCAGTCAGAACTGGGCTTCTTTAACCTCAGACAAGTGGGTTCTGGAAGTAGTAAGCCATGGTCTGGTTCTCAGCTTCAAAAGTTTCCCAAGTTGAGAACCAGACTTTTCTCACTGAAGTGCTTAGAGACCCTTGCTCTGGCAGGAGGTCTCAACCCTGTTGGCTCTCAGAGCAGTGGAAGGGTTCCTCCCTGCACCAGGGCAGGGTCTGTATTCAGATACTTCCTTACCCCAAAAGACAGGAGAATGGCGGCCCATATTAGACCTCAGATATCTGAACAAGCATCTTTTGAAACCAAAGTTCAAAATGGTAACTCTGGCAATGATTTTACTCTCCCTAAGGCCAGGGGACTGGTTAGCCTCCCTGGACCTCAAGGATGCCTATTCCATGTCCTAATCAAGCTCCCATCAAAAGTACCTCAGATTCGAACTGCCCTCAGGTCATTACCAGTTCAGAGCAATGCCCTTGCCTTACCTCTGCCCCAAGGCTATTCACAAAGTGTCTAGCAGTGGCAGTGGCTCACTAAGAGGCAAAGGATTGCTGTTTTCCCTATCTAGACGATTGGCTCATTGTAGGCCAGTCCCCAGAACAGGTAAAATCTCACCTGCACGTTACCCAGCAGCTTCTCACCTCCTGGGCTTTCTGCTAATCTACTCAAAGTCGGTTCTGGAACCAGTCCAGGTACTCACCTTTATAGGGGCAGAGTTGGACACAAAGCTAGCCAGAGCTTTTCTTCCCTTAGAAAGGGTGCGAATTTAGTGACTCTGGCCTCCTCCTTCACCCTGCAGGTCTCTCGACCAGCAAGACACTTTCTGCAGCTCCTGGGACACATGGCTGCATCCACAGCTGTTGTGCAGGGAGCAAGATTTCAGATGACAGACATTCAGTTTCACTTGAGAACCTATTGGTCTTAGAGAAGAGACCCCCTTTCCAAGTTGGTCCCAGTGACTCGAACCTTGATCCAGGCCCTCCAGTGGTGGCAGGATCAGAGCAATTTAAGATTGGGGGTCCCCTTCATTCCCCCCTGCTCACAATTTGACTCTCACTACAGATGCTTCCCTTCTGGGTTGGGAGCCCACATGGGCGACCTTCCACTCAGGGAGTGTGGCCTCCGGGAATCTCTGCTCCACATCAATTTGCTGGAACTCAGAGCTGTCTTTTAGCTCTTCAAGCATTTTCTGCATCTGTCCACAACAAGGTGATACAAGTCAGAACAGACAACACCACAACAATGTGGTACATCAACAAACAGGGGCACTGGTCTTGACCTTGTGCACCGAGGCAATGAAGTTGTGGTCTCTGGCCTATTCCCTGAACACTTCCTCATAGCAGTTCATCTTCCAGGAAGGACAATGTCCTAGCGGATGCTCAGCAGGATTTCCCAGGGCCATCACAAATGGTCCCTGGATCCTCAGGCGTTGGGGATAGTCTTGCCAGATGGGGCACCCTCAGATAGATCTTTTGCAGCCCCAGACAATCACAAACTTCCTCTGTTCTGTTGCAGGCCTCCAGTGTTGGGCTCAGTCCCCTGGATGCCCTTCTCCTGGATTGGGAGGGGAAGTTTCTTTATGCTTTCCTCCCTTCCCTCTCCTATTCAAAGTATTAGTCAAAATCAGATCTCAGCCTTGCAGTGTGATTCTGATTGCCCCGGATTGGGCCAGGCAGCCCTGGTACCCACTCCTTCTGTCACTGACAATCCATCTTCCCCTTTGCCTCCCCAGGATTCATAACCTGTTAACTTGTGCCCAGGGAAGGGTTTGGTATCCGGACCTCAAATCCCTCAACCTCAAGGCCTGGCTCTTGAGAAGTTAAGAGTTTGCTGATTTACACCTCTCTCAAGGTGTTCTTGAAATCCTAAAGGCTTCCAGAAAGCCTTCCACTAGGGCTACTTATAGTTCTAAATGGAAAAGGTTTTCCATTTGGTGTGCTGGGAAAAATATTTCCCCAGAATCTGCTGATTTGCCCATTGTATTAGATTACATGGTCCATCTTAATTCCTTGGGTCTCAGACCAGCTACCCTGAGAGTCCATCTGGCAGCTGTATCTGCTTTTGTGTCAGCAGGAAAGTCATCCCCTCTTTCCACTCACCCTGTGTTTTCCAAGTTTTTAAGGATTACTCCATACTAATCCACCCTTTCGGGAACCGGCCCCTGCCTGGGACCTTAATGTTTGTATTGCCCAGTTAATGCAACCCCCTTTTGAACCTCTGTTTTCTGCAGAGCTTAAGTATCTAACTTGGAAAACTGTTTTTCTGGTGGCTATCACTTCTGCTAGACGCATAAGTGAGTTGCAATCTTGTCAGTGGAAACTGACTTTATTTCTTTCCACAGGGATAAGGTAGTCCTAGGACTAATAGGAAGTTTTACCTAAGGTGGTTTCAGATTTCCATCTTAACCAATCTATCTCCCTTCCAGTATTTTTCACTGATCACCCTCTTCTGGTGAGAGGAGGTTGCACAGCCTGGATGTTAAGAGAGCTCTTAGTTACTATATAGAGCGTACCAAAGGTCACAGGTTCGAATCCCTCCAACTTTTCCTTAACTATGGTGAAGTTGGGAAAAGCAAACCTGCCACTAAGAGATCAATTGCCAGGTGGATTGTCTCTTGTATCCAATTTTGTTATCAGAAACTGGGCAGAGATCCCCTCTGGCTTGAGGGCTCATTCTACCAGGGGTACAGCTGCGTCTCTAGCTGCTGCCAGAGACATCCCTATATTAGAGATATGCCAGGCTGCTACTTGGAAAACGGTACACACTTTTACTAAGCATTACTCCCTGGATGTCCAGGCCAGGAGAGATGCTCGGTTTGGCACAGCTGTTCTTCAGAGCCTATTCCTAAGTAGGTTCTGCCCTCCTCCATGGAGGTACTGCTGTGTAGTTCTGTTACTGTTATAATATAGCAAGACTTCATGTTGTTTGAAGAAAAATTACTCACCTTAGTAAGGTTGTTTCTTCTAATGGAGTCTTGCTATATATGACCTCCCCAGCCTGCCCTCTCAGAACTTCTACTTGGGTGGGTGTGGGCAATTTAGTGTGGGACTATTTTATGCCCTTTTAGCGTTTCTCCTTTTGGGAGTTTGGGGTGTGTGTGTTTTATTATACTGTTGTTTTATTCTCATGTTGTTAGAATTGTGTTAGTAGTTCTGGTCCCTGACTTGAGTCTTGGGTGTTGGGACCAGCAATGGTTGTTAATATTTAGGTAGCCATTTGGCTAGTGTAGGTTACAGCTTCCACACAGACCTTAGTGAGTTTTGCTCGTAAAGATCTGATAGTTCAGGTTTGAAATTACACAGATAGAGCTGCTTCTTAGAGCTCGTGCTCAAAGTTCTATTTTGGAATGGTATTAACCATTTCACCTCCGGAGCAGTTCTAGTGGTGGGACAAACTGCTACTGTCATAATATAGCAAGACTCCATTAGAAGAAACAACATTACTAAGGTGAGTAATTTTTTCTTCCTGTAAATGTGCTTGTCTTTGAAGCCATTTTTCTCTTGTATGTACTGTTGAATGGAAGTAAAAGAGAAGGCCTAGATTTCAGTATGGCATGTTTTTCTTACCAGCAAGACTCGTGTGTGTTTAAGGTTCTTATTTTCGGCCACCAAACACAGTAGCCACATTGTTTAATACAAATTTTATATTATACTGTAAGCCTCTCACAAATCTGAGGGGGGGCTTATGACTCACTTTGGGGCCTTAATCTTGTGGTTTCCCTCCGGATTTTCCACCTTCTCTCCCAGGTTTAGGTAGTTATGTAAGTGTCCTGGGAGAGTCATTTCTGCGGGCCGCCACTTGGGAGCAGCAGAGGGCGGGGTATATAAATGGGGGGACTGAGTAGATTGAGGAGAAGGGGAGCTTTAGGTAGAGAGAGCAGACTGACAGGCACTGGTAGGGCAGTGCGATGTGCTGCAGAACTTTAAACCTTGCTGCAGAACTTGGCCTAACAGTGCCGCAGAGAACAGAGGGCCTTGCTCTTGGGGGACGGGGCACTACGTTTACCACCTACCTCGACGACTGGCTTCTAACGGCTCCTGTAGAGGAACAGCTGAGCTGCTCTTTACAGGAGACCTTCTGTCTCTTCCAAAAGCTGGGGGTTACCCTGAACTTCCCCAAATCATCCCCGTGACCAGCCCATAGGTTGCAGTACATAGGGCAGTCTTAGACACTGTCCAGGGAAGAGCCTTTCTTCCTCCCGACAGGGTGGACTGGTTAAGGGTGTGCGGGCTCGGAGAGTCTTTTCAGAGACTTTGGTCCCAGCCAGAGTAGTGCTACAGCTGCTAGGTCACATGGCAGCAGCGATGGTTATGGTTCCCTTAGCCCGTCTGCATATGAGAGTCCTTCAGTGGAATTTTCGGGTTCAGTGGGATCAACGCTCGGACGATCTCGACCAGCAGGTCAGGATCTCCAAGGCCATGCACCAGACACTGGAGTGGTGGCTCACCCCTTCTTGACTAAAGAAAGGGGCCCCCTTTCTAGTTCCCAGCCCTCACCAAGTCCTGACGACTGATGCCTCAGTTCTGGTCTGGGGAGCACACTTAGGATCACATTAAATAAGGGGAACTTGGACATCTTGTTGAACGCAATCTCCATATCAACGTTTTGGAGATGAGAGCCATCCTGTATGCCTTACAAGCATTTCATATAGTTCTTTTGACAGGTCCTCTTATGGTCCAATCCGACAGTATTCCGGTGGTCTTCATCAGCAAGCAAGGGGGAACTCATTTGTATCGCATATGCCGGAAGGCCATGAGATTCTGGTACTGGGCAGTGAAGCACAACCAGGAGCTCACAGCGGTTCACATTCCAGAGATTCACAATGACTTAGATGACAGCCTGAGCCTCTCTCGGTCTCAGGCCCACAAATGGCAGCTGTCACAGTATATCATAGACAACCTTTTTTGAAAGGTGAGGTCAGCCAGAACTGGACCTCTTTGCATCCCCACTCAACACCAAACTGCCCAATTTTTGCTTGCTAGATCCAGGACCCGGTGTTTAATGGCGAGATGCATTGCCCCCTCCTGAGCAGGGAGGTTTCTGTATGCCTTCCCTTCTTTCCCGCTTCTTCAGAGAGTGCTGCTCAAGTTACAGGCAGAGGGTGCAGCCATGATTCTCATAGCTCCCTCCTGGCCTCGACAAATCTTGTTTCCGTTGCTTCAACAGTTGGCTTTGGAGCCACCAGTTCCACTGCCCCTCTCGACTCACTTGCTCTCCCAGGAGCAGGGCACTCTCGTACACCCCAGTCTTCAATCTCGTCATCTTCATGCATGACTGCTGCAGACTTGGTCAGGGACAGATACAGAGTGTCCGATACAGTGGCAGAGGTGCTAGTGGCAGCGAGAAAACCCTCGACCATAGCCACGTACGCCATGAAGTGGAAATGATTCTGCTTGTGGTCGTCCTCTCATTACTTAGATCCTTTCACCTGTCCAGTGGAGTCAGTGCTGGAGTAGCTCCTGTCTGTCAGATTCAGGACGTGGCTATTCTTCCATCAAGGTGCATTTGTCAGTGCTTACTGCGTATCATGCATCGATGAGGGGAAAACCTCTCACTCAACTGGACTTGTGCAACAACATTCTGAGTGGTATTTTGCACATCAGGCCTCCCAGGAGGGACCCTGTGCCCCCACGGGATCCTCTCTTTTTGTTAGAAAAACTTACGTTGCCTCCCTTTGAGTCAGCCACAAGTTGTGAGCTACACTTCCTGTCTTGGAAAGTGTTTTTTTTGGTTGTCATTACTTCGGCCCAGAGGATTTCTGAGCTCCAAGCTCTGATCTGTAAAGAGCATTATTTGTTTTCTCACAGAGACAGAGTAGTCCTGCGTACTAATCCTAAGTTTCTTCCGAAGGTCATGTCCGAGTTCACTCTCAATCAGTACATTCAACATTAGGTTTACTACCCAGAGTACTCGAATAAAGGGGAAGCCTTGTTGCATACTCTGGATGTACATAGAATTCTTTGTTATTACATTGACTGTACTTGTTCCTCATAGAAAACAGACCAGTTGTTTATTTCTTTTGCCCAAAGAATGTTAGGGGCTCCAGTGACCAAGCGGACATTGGCCAGATGGTTGGTCAGTTGTATTGTCTTCTGTTATCTTAAGTATGACAAACCCTTACTGGGCCCGGTTAAGGGTCACTCAACCAGGAGTGTCGCAACTTCTTTTGTGTCCCTCAAAAATGTTTCTGCAGTGGATCTGCGTGCAGCTGCTACTTGAAGTTCGGTCCACACATTCATTAAGCACTACAGTCTGGACATTGCTTCCAGAAGGAGAGTAGGTTTTGGCCTTGCTGTCCTCCAAGGACTACTCTCCTGAAGAGTTCTAGGGACACTGTTTATTACTGTCTGCAACCCTTCTGACCTGGGTAATTTTCTTGTACTGCTTGGGACTCAGTCCTAATGGTGCTACCTGCTGCAAGAGCTCCACCTCGAAGTAAGATGGTACAGTTGCGCAAAAACTTATCGTAACAATAGCTCTTCAGGAGGAGCTCTTGCAGCAGGTGGATTTTCCCTCCCGCCTTCCTAGGGGTTATGTAACTGTACTACTCTCTAGGGAATGGGAGAGCCTCCTTGGTTCCTCATCTTTTATGCTAGCCGGGTCTCCGGCGGGCAAACTGAGGTGGTGCTGGGGGACCGCCCCCTTTATACCATACATGACGTCAGGGCGGGGCCGGCGTCGGGGTGCTCCCCTGCCTTGGTCTGCCAGCTAGAAATTTTTCCTTGGGGTTCTAGTGCCTGGCAGCATAGTCCTAATGGTGTTACCTGCTGCAAGAGCTCCTCTCAGAGTTCTACTGTCATGGTAAGTTCTTCAAACAACATGAAGTCTTGCTGTATTCTGACAATAGCGGTGAGGTCCAGCCTTCGAACTGCCCCGGAGACGAAAGAGTTAACTTTCTATGCCAGGCATGGAACGCTGAGCTCGAGCTCAGTTGAGACTCTGTTGCTGTTTGAATTCAAACCGTCAGATTCTTTACTCCGCCTCACTGAACAGTCGCTCCGGAGATTTCTCCTTTGCTCGGCTCAATTTGTCGGTTAAAGTACCGTTTTTCTCGGTTTCCAATCTCTGTCTCTTCCTGTGTTCTTCACTGACCATTCCTCCTCTGGTGAGAGGAGGTTGCACAGTTTGGATGTGAAAAGAGCCCTCAGCTACTACATAGAACGTACCAAGGGTCACAGGTTTGACTCCCTCCAACTGTTCCTCACTTACGGTGAGGTTGGTAAGGGAAAACCTGCCACTAAAAGATGCATTGCCAGGTGGATTGTCTCTTGCATTCAATTTTACTATGAAAAACTAGGTAAGATTCCACCCTCAGGCCTGAGGGCTCACTCTACCAGAGGTACAGCTGCTTCCCTGGCTGCTGCCAAGGATATTCCTATCTTAGAGATATGTCAAGCAGCTACTTGGAAAACAGTTCACACTTATACCAAGCATTACTCTCTGGATATCCAGGCTAGGAGTGATGCTCGGTTTGGCACAGCAGTGCTTCAGAGCCTATTTCCTAAGTAGGTTCTGTCCCTCCTCCATGGAGGTACTTCTTGGTAGTCTGCTATTGTCAGAATACAACAAGACTTCATGTTATTTGAAGAAAAAATTACTCACCTTAGTAATGTTGTTTCTTCTAATGGAGTCTTGCTGTATTCTGACCTCCCCCCTGCCTTCCCCTCTCAGAACCTTTGTTTTTGGGATGTGGGTTGGCAGTAGCAGTGTTGTCACTCAGGAGGTGCCCCACCTTTTTTATTATCACCCCCTTTTCTTTGGGTGAGTGGGTGTTGTGTTTATTTCATTTTTTGGGTTTCCTGACTTGAGTCTTTGTTTTGGGACCAAAAAATCTTTTTATTATATTTAGTAGCCAGTTGGTTAGTGTAGGTTTACAGCTTCCACACAGGACACTCAGTGAGTTTAGCTCGTAAAGATCTGATGGTATGAGTTCAAACAGCAACAGACAGAGTCTCAACCGAGCTCCAGCTCAGTGTTCCATGCCTGGCATGGAAAGTTAACTCTTTCATCTCCAGGGCAGTTCGGAGGTTGGACCTCACTGCTATGGTCAGAATACAGCAAGACTCCATTAGAAGAAACAACATTACTAAGGTGAGTAATTTTTTCTTCAAACATGAAGTCTTGCTGTATTCTGACAATAGTAATGAAGTCCAACCTTCGAACTGCCCCTTGGATGAAAGAGTTAACTTTTAATGCCAGTCATGGAACGCTGAGCTCGAGCTCAGTTGAGACTCTGTCTGTTGCTGTTTGAACTCAAACCATCAGATTCTTTACTCCGCCTCACTGAACAGTCGCTCTGGAGATTTCTCCTTTGCTCAGTTCAGTTTGTCGGTTAAAGTACTGTTTTTCTCGGTTTTCAACCGAATTTAAACCGCTGCCTATCGCTTCTGTCTCTGTCTGTGGTATTCGTGAGTACTAGATAGGTTTATATTGTTTTTTCTTTCTGTGTGTAACTTGTAAACGTTTCATCGGTTCTGTTTGAACCGATCAGGTTGTTTAAAAATCTTTACTTCTACTTTTACAGTGTGGTTACCGGTTCTAAAAAAAACGGATTTTACTACGTTTTTTTCCACGACCCGTAACACGGTCAGGAGCCGATAAGAATGTCTTGCCTGGCAGATTGCCATTAAAAGGGTAAGTTTTGTTAGGACTGGCACCATGTCTGAGAAACCCAAAAGAAAAACCGGGCCCACTGGGTTTCAACACTGTAGTGTGTGTGGGGAAGTCTTTGCTAAGGCTGACCCCCCCACCACCTGTGGTTATTGTCTGGGGTTTGACCACCTCTATTCAGGCTGCCAGATTTGTAAAAATTTTCCTGCAGCTACCCTAGAAAAGAGAGTTGGTAGGCTCAGGGAAAGGGAAGCCAAAAAGTCAGCTGACCCGGATGGCCAGCCTGGTTCGGTTCAAACCGAACCAGAAGGAGTGCCCTCTGACCAGGGCGAAACTTCTTCGGGCAAAAGGAGAACCGATTCTGAGGAGTTGGTTCCAGTTAAGAGAACAAGAAGGGTTAAATCAGCCGGTGTGGATCCAAAAGTTTCTTCTCCAACCACTGATGAAATAGCCAAAGCGATAAAAATTGTTCAGTCGCTATCCCAAGTTCCGACCGAACCGGCACCATCAGGAAGGCGCTTGGTTCTTCCGGTTCCGGATTATGATTTGGAGGAATTTTATGAACCGGAGGAGGAGGAAGGAGAGTATGAGGAAAGTGAATGTGATTATGAAAGTCTAGATGCGCCCATTGACCCGAACATCTCCCCAGACAGACCTTCAGGAGTGTCTCCTCCTAGGCTTTCTGAGTCCCCCTCCCATTTCATGTTTTACAAGAAAGTGGCTGAAACCCTTCAGCTTCCTATGGAAGAAGCTATGGATGTCCAGGAGGAGCCTGACTATGTGGAAATGATGGATATCCCAGAGTCCAGGAGGCTGTCTATTCCCCTACACAAGTCTTTTGGGAAACGGACATTTAAGATTTTAAAGACTCCTAATTGTGTACCTCCTGCGGATAAAAGAATGGACAAGAGGTATACTCTGTCAGGCTTAGATAAGGAGTTCCTTACCCAGCAATGCAGTGAGGTCCAACCTTCAAACTGCCCCAAAGATGAAAGTCGTCTTGTAAAAACAAAATTGAGTTGCTTTTCTGTTGGTCGCTAAGCATCATTATTGTTAAAAGAAAATTGTTATGTTTCTGAATCTGGCTTTTTAGTTAATAAATACTTGGTGCAGTTTATTCTGCTTTTAAGGAAAAGTGATGCTTATGTCAATATTAACCTGAGGTGCAGTTTGAAACATTACCCTTACTGTTTTATTACCCAGAGTCCAAACTACCAATACAAAGGATTAATGAGAGCTCACAGCAGTGACAATATTGGTGTCAGATTCAAGTTTCCTTTTTGGCCTAAAATGATTGTAATGTCACTTGAAACACGTAGAAGAAGCTTATGTGTGTTTTCAAATGGTATGACATTGTGTTCTTGCTCAGAGTTTATAAATTAATTGTCATGAGTTGGGAGGGACGCTGGTGACCAAATAGGGACTGAAGTGTCAGAATAGGATGGTAAAAATGGGGCAGACTGAAGGGTCCTACTGGTCCTTTTCTTCCGATGAATTCTGTTTCTTTGTTTCTGTTTTGCACAGAAAGAATTACCTACAGTGCAGAATTCCTGAAAAAATTTTCTAGTCATCCAGTTTGTAAAAGAAAGCCTGCATTTTTGCCTAATCACCCTGTGGTACTTCAAAAGCCAGTGAGTACTTTACTTATGTATTTTGTAACCTCTGTATTATAACAGTTGTATAAATAAGCGTTTGTGTATGCGTGAACCATGTGACCCATAAAGTCTGTTTCCTAGCAACATGAATGTGATGAATAATACGTACTAATAGCAGTAATCTCATCAATGTACTTTTCCTGACCCCAGAACTGTTAGCTCACTAAATTTGTATCTTGTCGACTTGATGTACTGGTGCTTTATACCCTGTTGCATTTCTGCTTTTTTACCCTCCTGGGTCATACCTGCAAATAGGCATTCAGTTGTGTAGTGTACCTACCTAATTGCCAAAAACCTAATACAATAAATAAAACAAAATCTCTGTGGATGGCCATGAACTTGTGTGTAAAAAATTCAGTGAAGGCCTTCACACTGTGCTGGCCACGCAACAACACACTCCCTAACAGCAGGTTTTTGTTTTGTTGAAAAATATGGACATCCCGGATCCAGCTGCTAGTCCTATAGCTACGTTCTTTTTTAATTCTGACAAAGTTTGCTAATTAAACAGTAAGGCATGACAGGGTGTGTGTTATCATGTAATAATGTCACTCCTGGGGTGGGTTGAAGCACGAGGCGAAGCAGAGTGCTTCCACCACCCCAGGAGTGACGTTATTACACGATAACACAAATCCCTTGAGTGCCTTATTGCTATTATACAATAGCTTGTTGTTATACAAAATAAAAAAAAAACATAAAAAAATGATTTTAAGGGATCCAAATGGTCATGATAATGGAGCTCAGGATCCATAGAAAAGTAACACAGTGATGTTATTGTGTAATAACATCACTGTCTCAGGCACACATTGACCAATCAGAGTCCAGGAAATTTTCTTGCCATTGTATAATATGTATTATTTTTCTGGTAATACAGTTTATTGGTTCCTCACACTATGTTGAAATATGCTTTACCATTTTTTTCTTTTTCCATTCGGTTCTAGGTACAGTGGCATGAAAAAGTATTTGCCCCCTTCCTGATTTTCTCTATTATTGCATATTTGTCACACTGGATGTTTTCAGGTGTTTAGACAAAATGTAATATTAGATAAAGGGAACCTGAGTGAACAAATAACACTTGTTTTTTTTTTTACTTATTTCATTTATTTAATGAAAAAAGTTAACCAACATCAACTGGCACTGTGTGAAAAAGTAATTGCCCCCTAGTTAAATCAACCCAATTAAAGGGATAATTAGAGTCAGCTGATTGAACACAGCCAGGCTTGATTACAGCCAGCCCTGCTCAATATAAACCTCACTTATTTTGACTGTTGCCAGCACAAAGATTCAACAAGCACATTATGCCACGATCAAAGGAAGTTCCTGAAAAGATCAGAAAAAAAGTTGTTGCTATCTATCAGTCTGGAAAGGGTTACAAAGCTATTTCTAAGGCTCTGGGACTCCACTGAACCACAGTGAGAGCCATAATCTCCAAATGGAGAACACTTGGAACAGTAGTGAATCTTCCCAGGAGTGGAGGTCTGACAAAATTATCCAAGGCGCAGCGTAAAATCATCCAGGATGTCTCAAAGGATCCTAAAACAACATCCAAAGAACTGCAGGCTTCTCTTGCCTCAGCTAAGGTCAGTGTTCATGACTCTACAATCAGAAAGAGACTGGGCAAAAATGGGCTTCATGGAGAGTAGCAGAGTGGAAACCACTGCTAACCAAGAAGAACATAAATGCTCGTCTCTCATTTGCCAAGAAGCACCTGGATGATCCACAAGCCTTTTGGGAAAATGTTCTATGGACAGATGAGTCCAAAGTGGAGTTTTCTGGATGACATGGATCCCATTATGTCTGGCGTAAAGCAAACACAGCATTCCACAGTAAGAACATCATACCAACAGTCAAACATGGTGGTGGTAGTGTGATGGTGTGGGGATGCTTTGCTGCCTCAGGACCTGGATGACTTGCCATAATTGAAGGAACCATGAATTCTGCTCCGTACCAGAAAATTCTTAAGGAGAATGTCCGGTCATCCGTCCGTCAGCTGAAGCGTAGTTGGGTCATGCAGCGAGACAATGATCCAAAACACAAAGCAAGTCCACATCAGAATGGCTGAAAAGAAGTAAAATTAAAGTTTTGGAGTGGCCTTGTCAAAGACCAGACCTAAACCCAATAGAGATGCTGTGGCAGGACCTGAAACAAACAGTTCATGCTCGAAAACCTACCAATGTTACTGAATTAAAGCAGTTCTGTGAGGAATAGTGGGCTAAAATTCCTCCACAACGATGTGAAAGACTGATGTTGAATTATAGGAAGCATTTGGTTGCAGTCATTGCAGCTAAAGGTGGTGTAACCAGTTATTAAGTGTAAGGGGCAATGACTTTTTCACACATTACCAGTTGGTGTTGGTTAACTGTTTTCATTAAATAAATGAAATAAGTAAAAAAAAAAAACAAGTGTTATTTGTTCACTCAGGTTCCCTTTATCTAATATTACATTTTGTCTAAAGACCTGAAAGCATCCAGTGTGACAAATATGCAATAATAGAGAAAATCAGGAAGGGGGCAAATACTTTTTCACGCCACTTGTAGCACAGAAGTGCTAATTCTAGGGGTGTGGATATGGTACACTACAAAAACTGTCAGTTCCACTGGGAGGGTGATGATTGGCCAAAACGTTCAAAGCTAAACTCTTCCCCCATGACGTCTGATCTTTCTTTCTGCTGGAAAATCGGGTCACCTCCTTCGTGCTCCATTAAGGGTGTTCTCTGCGTCATTGGCAAACCATTATTTTGAAGTTTCCAAAGAAGCTTCTACTCCTAGAATTTCCTTGACTCCATCTCGTCACAACGATTGATCACAAGAAGCTAGGACTGTGTTTTTCCATGCTTCCCGAGTTTCTTGAGGGCAGGGAGCTCCAGCTCGCTATACGCCAGCCTTCAGAAAGGGATCCAGTTGACCAATTGAAGTGGGGCAAAAAGGGCTCGGCAGTGGCCAGGTCTGCAGCTTAACTTGCCACCCTAGAAGCAGAGGTGGCAGCCGCTCTGGGCACCACCTCAGCCTCGGGTTGTCACGGCTGGGTCCAGCATCAGCAAGGTCTTCTCAAACCAGTTTTATGAGTTGTGCTGGTCCTTCCAGACCATGGGGAAGAGCTCTGCTCTCCAAAGCCACTGATCAAAGACTAAGCACCTCAAATCTGAAAAGCCCTCTCACCATCGCCGCCAGTCGTGGGACGGGGAGAGATCTTGGTCCTCCCAGTCTTTCAACTCACCTGACCATTCGGCGGTCAGGCACCCCTCGGTCGAGGGGCAGGTTGAGGACTCTTCGGCCCTTCAGATGAGTCGGTTGATCTCGACTTCAGTCGACCAGTTGGCCGAGATCTTTCTTGACCTGGTTGTCCTGCTGTAGGATGAGGCCAAAGAGGCGGTCTTGCAGATCTTGGTCCTCCCATTCCTCGCCAAGGACGACGTGGCTCAGCTGGTGTCCCCAGTCAACCCTGCTTGGGACAAACCTCCAGCTGAGGCTTGGTCTTCCATGCTCATGTTAAACATGGGCTTGCATGTCATTTATAGGTAGCTGCAGGACAACCCTGCCCGCCATCGATTGGGTGGTCGAGATCACAGTTGAGGCATTCTTGTTCTCGATCCTGCTCAACCAGGAGGTACCGCCATTGGCACTTCTCATCCTCCGGAGAGGAGAGACACTACTGCACAATGTGCCAGTGCTATGAGGAGTTTGTCTGGCAACAGTGGGCTATTGCGGGGCAGGGTAGGACTCTACTCCAAGGTCCCCTTCTCCCTTGGCAGCTGCCATTAGACACCCCATTGAAGCCAGTCCCATGGGTGCTGCAATACCTGCTTTTTCTCTAATCATGGTGGAGCCACCGTGCTGACAGCCGCTGACTGGCGCTTCATCCAAGGAGGCCAGACACTTGGCTCCAAGCTTGCCAGGCCAGTTGTCGGTCATGATCACCCTGGGTGAGAAATCCCGGGAAGTCTATGGTGATTTACAGCCAAAGGCCATTTTCAAGGCGTCATCAGTCCACTCTGACCAAGAATCCATGGCCCTCCTATGGGGCTGTGCTCTTCGACCAGGATATGGTCAACAAGCACTCCCAACAACCAAGGGCTGGTGTCATTCGATGCACTGCTTCAACTCATCTCTGAATCCATGGGTGTCCAGTTGGATCTCATCCAGAAGAGGTCCACGTATCCTTTTGGGCCAGGATGCTTCCCTTGGGGTTGCTTTCCCAGTGGCTGAGTCTATCTTGGGACCGACTCTGGAGCTTTGGCAACATCCAGTATCCTGCTCGGCACCCTCTGCACCTATGGTCCACAAGTATGCGGTCCCTGCTTGCTCTCTCTCAGAATTCTCGGACCACGTTCCCACAGAAGGGCTGGTCACAGATTCAGTGGTATGTAAGTCGGGTCACCAGTTGAATGTGGACAAGTTCTTGGACAAGGAGTCCTGTAAGATTGACCACGCTGCTAAAAAGGTATATGCTGCAGCTACCCTGGGTCTCAGACAGGCCAGCTATGCTGCCGTTATGGCCACTGTATGATGAGTATGTTTGTCATCATCCTCCATTGCCTCCACACAGAGCAGTGAGTGGTGGTGAAACTCATCCAAGACCACAGTCAATCACTGGCTAAGCACTAGGTTAAGACAACGTTGGACATGGGCTACTCTGTACCCATGCAGTGGAAACAGCTGTCTCCATACTTTGTAGGGCCTGGTGGCATTTGTCCACCTTCATGGCAGCCACCCAGCAAAGGTTAGCAGATGTCCCCTTTCTGGGCACCGACCTCTTTGGCCCTGTGGAGGAAGCACATCTCACACAGATCGAAAAGTCCACTGCCACCTTGGACTTGATCACTTCGTCCCAGAGGGATCCCAAGAAAAAGCCTAAGAAACAGGCTTTTCAGTACCGGTTCTTTCAGTAACCGCCTTCCTGGCAACATCCCCAACGGGGGCAGTTCCAGACCTGGTGCCCAAAGAAGTCAGGGGGCCAAGGTTCAGAGGGGGGCAGGGATAATGGCGGCTATCCGACTGCAGCAGCTAGGTCCCCCACAAAGCCTTCCCAGTGATTGGGGGTGTCATCCCTCCACCTGTCCTTTCCCGACCATGCTTCACATTGGAGGCAGACTGTGTCTTTCTACCACACTGGTCCGCTATCACAATCTAACAAGTGAATATGAACATACGAAATGCTAGCAGAAACTGCCTGATGGGTTCATCAAGTCTCGTCTGATTGTGCAGCTAGCCCATCAACTTGCAACTGAATGTTGACCTAGTGGGCAGAGGACTGTTTCTTGATTTCGAGACTCTCCCACACTGTCGTCTCCACATGATAAAGCATCCAGGGTGTCTCAGGACATGCTGCCCACCTTCTGGGAGGAAATTGCTCTGTTCCTTGCAAAAAAAGGCTTAGCCGGTGTCCTGGACACACTATCCAGTCAAAGTTACATATCTAGGTATTTCCTGATCCCAAAATGGATGGGGAACTGGTGCCCCACACTGGATCTTTACAGTCTCAACCAGTACATACAGAAGCACAAGTTCCGGATGGTCATTCTGAGCCAGATTATACCATCCCTGGAGCACGAAATATTAGTTTGGTCCTTGGACCTCCATAACGCGTTCTTCCATGTCCTTGTCTGCAGGTCCCACTGTCGGTACCTATATTTCCGAGCAGAGGGGGTCCTATACTGGTTCCTGGTCATGCCGTTCCACCTCTCAGCTCTGAGGGTCTTGACCAAGTGTATGGCAGTGGTGGCAGCCCAGCTACGGTGCCTTGAGGTCAGAGTTTACCCCTACCTGGACAACTGGCTGATTGCCCGTCCTTTCGGAGAGGCCATGGTGAGATCCACAGCCCTGGCTCTCCAGATCTGCAGGGACTTGGGCCTCTTGGTCAACCTGGATGTGTCCAGACTGCTACCAAAAGAGGTATTGAAGTTTATCAGGGCAGAACTAGACTCCCTGCGGGCCAAGGCCTGCCTCTTGGGGGAACCAGGCATCGGATCATACCTCCTTTTTGTGATCATTTTAGGTTGGGCTCTTGTGCCTTGCCTGGCACTTCCTGTGGCTGCTGAGGTACATGGCATCTTGCCCTCTCATGGTTCATTGGGCCCACTGGTGGACGCGTCGCCTTCAGTGGGAGCTGGGCTGTCAGTAGTACTAGCACCTAGGTCACTTGGATCAGCTAGTCACGGTGTCCCAGAACTTCTGGAGGAGGGCATCCCGTTCATCCACCCAGAGCCGACCCTCACACTGACGACAGTAGCATCTCTGGTATGGTGGGGAGTACACCTGGTGGACCACACAACCCATGGGTTCTGATCACCAGGGAGTTCTGCCACCACATAAACAGGCTGAAACTCCATGCAGTGCAGCTGGCCAATGCTGAATTTGCTTTGATGATCAAGGGTCAGGTCATTCAAGTCCAGACAGACCATACCACGACCATGTTTTACCTCAACAGATAGTGGACACACACACTCCCTTCCCTTGTGTCAGGAGGCATTCTGCTTCTGGACTCTTGTGCACAGCCTGAGCACTGATTTCCTGGCAATTCACATCATGGAGTGAACAGTCAGCTGTCAGACACTCTCAGCCAGGTGGGAGAGATGTCACGAGTGGTCTCTGCATCAAGAGATGGTGAACCACCTGTTCTCCCTGTGGGGCTCACCCTCAGTGGGTCTGTTTGTTCCTAGAAGAATGCCTAACTGAGGCTGTTTTGTGCCTGCACCACACAGTCCGACACTGATGGAGGATGCCTTTGTGAGGCCCTGTACCCCATGCCTTGTGTATACCTTTCCTCCTTTTCCTTTGATCCAGAGTTCTGGTAAAGGTCAGGAAGGACAAAGCGTAGATGATCCTGATAGCTCCAGACTGGCCAAGGCAGTTCTGGTACCCGGATCTCTTCAGCCTCAGCAGTAGGCCTCTGTGATGGTTGCCTCTCCACCCAGACCTGCTGACCAGACATAGGCAGATGGTCCTGCACCCGGACCTTCAGTCCCTGCAGCTCTTGGCCTGGTTCCTGAGTGGCTAGAATTCCAGGCCTTGGTCTTTCCCAGGATGTTCTGTACATCGTGGAGGCTTCCAGGAAGGAGTTGACTTGTAGGTGCCATGCGTTCAAATGGAAGCACTTTTCTACCTGGTGTCAGGGCAAGGGGTTTGGTCCCCTTGCCTTTCCAGAGGCTAGCATCTTGGACTATCTCTGGTCCCTTTCCCAACTGGGACTGTGAGCGTTGACCCTTAAGGTGCAGCTGGTAACCATTTCAGCTTACTGAGCGTGGACCGGTATGTTGACAGTGCCCCAGGAGAGAAGGTGGTTGGGTGCTTTTTCAAGGACCTTGACCACTTGTCCCCTTCGGTGTGTGAACCACCTCCAATGTGGGACTTACTGATGGTCCTGGCTACACTCATGGGCAAACCATTCGAGTCAGTGCACAGGTGTGAGTTGTCACACCTGTCGTGGAGCACAACCTTCCTGGTAACCATCATGTCTGTCAGAAGAAATGGGGTGCTCTCCAAGGACTCTCTCTATCTGATCTTCCACAAGGACAGGGTCATCCTTTGCCGCCAACCTGAAGTTCCTCCCAAAAGTGGTGTCAGAGTTTCACTTTAACCAGGTGATTTCACCAGCCACTCTTCGGAGGTCATCCACAGGCTCCATACCTTAGACCTGTGGGGAATGTTTTCCTACTATGTGGAACATAGGGCTGGGATTCGGGGTCAGGCTCACCAGCTGTTCGTTGCCTGTGCTGATGCCGCACCTGGCAGACTGGCAGCAAAGCGGACGATTGCAAGTTGGATTAAGTCTTGCATCAAATTCTGCTATAGGTTGGCTGATTGGGAGCCTCTTGTAGAGATTAGGACTCATTCTACCAGACAAACCACTGCCTTGATGGCTGCTTCCAGGGATATTCTTGTACAGGAAATCTGTAGTGCTGTTACCTTGAAGTCAGCTCACACCTTCATTTTCCACTACTGCATCAACCTCGATTCACTCCGGATGCGTGTTTTTGGACCTCAGTTCTCCAGTCTGTGTTTGCTAAATTGGGGTACACACTTTTTCCCCTCCTCCCAGAGAAGTGCTATCCAGAGTGTGGATAGTGTACTATATCCACGCCCCTAGAAGGTAAAGTTACTCACCTATAACTGTAGTCCTATAAGTGGTATATGGTGCACATCCACACAACTTACCTGGCCTCCCCTGGTAAATAGCTCATGAACACAGTCAGAAAAACCAGAACTCCAAGCCTCAGATCAGGGTAAATCCAGGTCCAATCCGAATATAGTAAATAAATAAGTATTTTGTTCAGTGCTCATGCACAAAAGGACCAACAGGCATACAGATACAAAAAGCTTACTAGCCCCAGCGCTTCGACTCGAAGCAGAGTCTTTATGAGGAGGTAACAGTTAACTGGTGAAGAGTGACCCTATATAATGGGTCCAATTACGGAATTTAATTAATTAAATAAAAAAACCTTTAGAAAATAAAAAGAACAACCATTTCACTTGGGCTATGTAATCTGTGTAGTAATACATTGTAAACACTAGATGGGGTAGCTATGTTAAAGCGCAACACATCCACAGCTCTGTAAATAAAAAAACATTTCAGATACAGAACACTGAAGACAATGGCAAAAATCAATCAAAATCTTTATTTACCCAGGCGATCACCATTGAGCAAGCTCATTTACAAGGTGGACCTGCAGTTTGCAAGGATGAGGGTACAGAGTAGAGTACAAGTAAAATATACATAAAACAACAGTAACAAGACATATACAACAAAATATATACAGCGTAGCAATAAAGGTAAATAATATATACAGAGATGCCTTTATAATCCTATCCATCAATAACATGTTCATTGCCTGTAAAGGAGTCCCTGGGGTATGGAAAAGCGCACGTGTAGGAGGCAGGGATGCTGGCAGAAAGATTCTGGGATACTAAGCAGGTGGTATCAGGGCATAGGAGTAGGCGATGGGGGGTGTCGCAGTGAGCACGTAGTACCGGTGGGACTAGAATGGACTGAGGGAGAGGGGAGTAATCTTGGTAAGCGAACACTTAGTTTGAACGGGAAGGACTTAGATTGAGCGGAAACATCAGCTGGACAACTAGGAATGGGTGGAAACAGTTACAGAGCTCCACAAATGTTTTGGCATACAGGGTCTTGAACATAGCAAGACTAACAGGGGAGCTAAGTCTCGGCGATTTCTGTATCCTATTCCAAAGCGTGGGCAGGACAAAGCTTATGGCTGCTCTTCCATAGCTGGTACCGGCCCTAGGTACTTTCAGGGAAACCAGCGAGTGACTTCTCAAGGCATAATTCCCAGTCAGGCTTAGTGGGAGACTAATGAATGAAATGGACACAAAATGGACCAAACCTCCAGCATGGCATAGCTACAGGCATAGAATAACTGCCAGGCAACTTTGTTACAGGACCTCCTTATAAGTGAGGACCAGAAAAGCTGGAGGGCAGCCAGATGAAATGGAAACAGACCTGAGGAAAATCAGAGAGAGAAAACTATTAATTACCGAATTATATGCAGTACTATTAGTATACAATTACAATTTTACTTTAAACATTGTTTATAAATATTCATATATTCAATTGAGATTACAAACTTTGTATGAATCTTGACTCTAAGCAAAGATAAATTGTACCAAATGTGCTTTGTTTTATAAATATACTGACAGTAGCTGGGGCACTGAAGCTTTGTGGCATTACAACACCCGAAGACAGTCTTTAAAACCTTTGTGTTTGCTTGTACAGCAATTATTTGCTGCTGGAAACTTTTATTCTTTACTAACAACTTGATTTCTTGCCTTTTTCAAGGCTTTAAAATTAAACTTGGGCACTTTGTTAGCAAGGCAAAACCGGAAGCTCAGCACATAGCACTTCCGGTTTTGCACAGTTAAAAGCATGTCGCGTAGCGAGCGGGGAACCAGATTACAAACTTTATATGAATCTTGACTCTAAGCAAAGATAAATTATACAAAATGTACTTTGTTTTATAAATATACTGACAGTAGCTGGGGCACTGAAGCTTCGTGTCATTACAACACCCGAAGACAGTCTTTAAAACCTTTGTGTTTGCTTGTACAGCAATTATTTGCTGCTGGAAACTTTTATTCTTTACTAACAACTTGATTTCTTGCCTTTTTCAAGGCTTTAAAATTAAACTTGGGCACTTTGTTAGCGAGGCAAAACTGGAAGCTCAGCACATAGCACTTCCGGTTTTGCACATTAAAACACTCGTAGCGAAGCGGGCGAGCGGTGCAGGGTCAGCACGCAGAGACTCGCTGCCTAGCACGTAGGTTCACTGTATCTCCTGTGGAAACTGGGGAAAGGGGCACTAATATAAACCCAGAGGGTAAGTAACATTACAAGTGTAAACACCTCGATTAAGCTGTGTTATTTCTGCTCATTGCAACAAAGTAAGGTTACTATACAAGACAAAGCAATCGCGTGACTCTTGATCTACTAGTACTGGATTACATTGGCAGAACTGTGGCATGTATAGTATAGGAGACCAAGAATGGGGTTACACCTGTGACAACTGTGTCTTAATATCTACACTTCACGATGAAATACTGAATCTACGAACTAGAATGGCAGTAAAAACTGATATAAACCATTTAGAAGATTACATTGACTCCATGGTAACAAAATTTGAGACTAGTATATTAAAGGCAGATTCTGAAACCAAAAACAGTACTACTCAAGTGCAGACAAATTGTTCACATCCAACTGGAACAGACGATTCATGGGCACTAGTACCATTAAATAAAAAAACAAAACAAAGAAGAGGTGGTCAGATCTACTCCAGTACTCCACAGATGCTGTTGAGTAATAGATTTGACTGATTACAACAAACAGATGATTCCACCTCACATATTACAGAGCAAATTATCCCAAGCCCATTAATATCACCTTCCACAGCAAACTTTGAGTCACCAACACACCTTACAATTAAGCCCAGAAAACAATTCCCATTGCAACCTAGGTCAACTCAGGTGAACAATATAATCAACCTTACAACTTCTCCCGATCCTAAACCAGTTTTTGTCTTGGGAGACTCAATAATAAAGCACACTGATAGACTAATATGCAATCCTGATAGGGTTAACCGTACTTATTCCAGTTTTAGAGGGGCCAAAGTCTCAGATATTACATCCATGGCCAAATCCATACTAAATAACCAACCTCCAAAAACACTAGTCCATGCAGGGACAAACGACATCTACAGTAATACCCTAACAGAACTAAAAAAGGATTTTGTAGCTCTAAATAGTGTATTAGTGGAAAAGGGATATGACGTATGTTTTTCCGAAATTCTTCCAGTACCCAGAGCGACTTTAGGCATCACAAACAAGATCAAAGCCCTAAATGAGTGGCTCAGGAAGTGGTGCCTTAAACAAAACATCAAATGTTTAACACACTGGGAAGACTTTTTTGACAGACCCTCCCTCTATTGTTTATTTATTTATTTATTTATTTAGTTGTTTAACCAGGTATAGCACACTAAGCTGAAAGCTTTTTTACAGGAGCGACCTGGGAGCACAAGGAGGTTGTGACTTGCTCAGGGTCACACAGTATTCAAGTGGAAGCTGTGGGATTCAAACCCAGGTCTGGTCTGCTGGATGTCACCAAATTTGCAGCTCAGAGCCTTAGACCACTGCGCTATACTGCCTCCTTGAGTTGTTGAATTGTTGGGACGGTTTACACCTAAGTAGAAGAGAGAGTACAATTCTTGGAAAATAAATCTCAACATTCATCCATAAAGCTTTAAACTAAACACCTTGGGGGAGAATGGACTTATTTCCACGTCTCTTACAAACACAAATAACAACTATACGTTATGTAACATTCTCTCATTAAACGCAAGATCCTTAAACACCATTAAACTGTCTGAACTAGAGACCAAAGTCATTAACCACAATATTGACATAATTTCAATTACAGAAACTTGGTGGGATACCGATTCTGCTTGGACAAAACAAATATCTGGGTTCAAACTTTATCATAAAGATAGAACACATAAAAAGGGTGGCGGAGTATGCATGTATATTAGGGATCATATTTCCTCTTTTGAAAATACCATCTTAACTAACACAGAAAGCCTTTGGGTTACAATTCGGTTTAAGGGACAACCACAGCTATTGTTAGGAACATGCTACAGACCGCCGAATGAAAACCTTGACTACACAAATTTACTTGTGGCTGAAATAAAAAACATTGCAAAAAATAATAACGTCATAATAATGGGTGATTTTAACATGCCAAATATTGATTGGGATAACTTAAACGGTAATACTGACACTGAAAAAACCTTCCTCACTGGAATGATCGATATGGGTTTAGATCAACTTATTTCAGAATCCACCAGAGGAAATAACATCTTGGACTTGCTTCTTACTTCAACTGATATACATATTTCTGATTTATCTCTGCTACACCCTCTCGGAAACAGCGATCATAAATCCATACTTTTCAGTATACCTCAACACCAACAATATGTAAGAAATACTATATCACTTAAACAGTACGACAAAGCAGACTTTAAACTAATTAATAATTACTTAAATGATATAGATTGGGAATATACTCTTTCTTCTGTATCAGTTGAGCAAGCCTGGACTAAGTTCAAGGAAATTATTCTGAATCTAGAATCTAAATATGTACCAACAAAAAACAAATATAACCCAAAAAGATACATTCCCAAATGGTTAAATAACAACATCAGGAAACTAATTAAACATAAAGAAAGATGGTTTTCTAGACTAAAACAAAACCCAAACAATAAAGAAAGTTTAATACTATATAGGGATTCTGTAAAAAAGCTTAAATCAGCAATTGTGAAATCAAAACAAAATCTAGAATTCAGAATAGCACACACAAAAAATTACCAGAAATCACTATATTCTTATTTAAGTAAAAATAAAGGTAATACAAGACAAATTGGACCATCAATAATCAATAATACACCAACAATATCTGATAAAACTACTGCTGATCACCTAAACAAATATTTATGTTCCGTTTTCTCACATACAGATACAGTTCAGTCTAATAACCAAACAACCAATTAATCATAATTACTTGATAACTATTAACCAAATTAAACTGGCTTTGAAAACTTTAAACAAAAATGGAAGTCCCGGACCAGAAATGATTAGTCCCAGATTTTTTGCAGAAACCACTGATACAATATACCGCTGGCTATTATCTTTAACAAATCTCTAAATGAATCATCATTCCCCACTGACTAGTTGACTGCATATGTAACACCAATCTTTAAAAAGGGGAATAGATCAGATGCAGAAAATTATAAACCCATAAGCCTGACTTCTGTGCCATGTAAAATACTAGCAAAATAATTAAAATCTTAATGGCAGATGAAATACTATATTTAAATCTTCAATACACCACACAATATGGTTTCAAACAAGGATACTCAACTACCGCTAATTTAATAGCCTTCTACAATCAAATTCACAACAAATTAGATGAAAGAATCCCCATGGATGTTATTCTCTTGGATTTCAGCAAAGCTTTTGATCGTGTAGCTCACATAAAACTAATCAAAAAACTGATATCACTTGGAATTTCTGCACAACTAACCAATTGGGTGAAAAACTGGCTAACAGAACCCAACAAGTTAGAATTAACGGAATATTGTCTAATGGGGTGATGTGACTAGTGGGGTGCCACAGGGTTCTGTGCTCGGACCTGTCCTGTTCAATATCTTTATATCTGATATGCAGGTTAGCTCAAACACCCACCTATCAAAATTTGCTGATGACACCAAACTGGGAGGAAGGGTTGATACTCCAGACAATATAAACCAACTGTGCACAGATTTACACCTAATTGAAGAATGGGCAACACTAAATGGTATGGCATTTAACAATAACAAATGTACTATGCTTCATTTTGGTAACAACAATCCACATCACATTTATAAACTAAATAATATAATTTTAAAAACAACAAAATGTGAACAAGATCTTGGAGTAAACATTAATAACAATCTATCCTCAAGTGACCACTGTAACAAACTAGCAAAAAACTCAAATGGGCTACTCAGAAGAATAAACCGTATATTTGTATCAAAACTCGAAAATTGTATTATTCCACTATATAAGACCTATGTGAGACCACATACTGATTATGGGTCACCATTCTGGAGCCCATATCTCAAAAAGGACATAGCCACTATTGAAAGCACCCAAAGAACAGCAACAAGGATGATACCTCATTTGGCACACATATCATATGTTACTAGACTTAAAAAATTAAATCTTTACTCACTAGAAACCAGACGATTAAGGGGAGATCTCTTATTTCTCTACAAAATCTTGAAACAACCTAATATGATGCAACTCTGTGAATTAAATTACACTAAAAGAAAACTAGTTCCCAGATTACACAATAAACAACTAATTGTCCCAAAAGCGAATACTAACAAAAGACTACACTTTTTTACAACCAGAGTCCCCAGAATATGGAATAAACTACCCAGTGATCTTGTTAACACCACTAACTTCGAGAATTTTAAACTCAAATTCGACTTATGGTTGAACACCATTGGCAAACAATGATCCACAGTATTGTGGGAGATACTCTCGATGGGCACCATGCCTCCTTGTATCTCATCTAACCAAGTAATACCAAGTAAATATTCATGAGTGCAGCAAAAACATTAGAACAACTGACCAACTAGTTGTAAAGAGACATATTCAGAGGTATAACATAACATTATTTCTTTTTCCAAAACTGTTTCAAGTCCCATTTATCATTGAGTCCTTGGGGTTTAACACTGTGTAGAGCGTATATCCACATGCTTTCCCATTGTAAGAGCAGATTTGGTCTGTCACCCCCAATTTTCATGGGTGCCACATGCTCAATGCCCACAAATTTCAAACCATCAGGTTTGGATCTATGAAAATCTGCAACGTGTGTGCCACCAGGGGTGTCCTGTTTACCACTAGCGATAGAACAAATGTATTCTTGTAACCTCTGTTTAAGAGGTCTGATGGTCTTACCAAAGTAAAGCAAATTACAAGTGCGCCACAGTGCATACACAATGTAAGGGGTGTCACAAGCGATACATTCCCTGATGTCCACTTTAATATTTGTATGTGTGGGATGTATAAACTCTGGTTGGAACACCAAATTTACAAATATTGCAACAATTACACCTGTAGTAGCCACAAGGGCGTTGGGGTAACCAAGTAATGATGGTTATGGCAGGTATGACTATCCTGCTGTGAACCAGCTTATCCCAAAGGTTCTCACTCCTGTTAAAGGTAACTCTGGGTTTGTTACCAATAGAAGCACCTACATCATTGTCCCCTAGAAGAATAGGCCAATTTCTATGTACAGTGTTGCCTATCTGGCCTGGAATGTGGTTATAGTCTGTAACAAAGGTGCAAGGCAGTTTTTCTCTTACTTCTGTGTCTCTTGCTACATTTTTGAGGAGATTCTCTCTACTCATCTTAAGAACTTTCTCTTTCGTTTGTTTTAAAAGTTCTTTACTGTAGCCTCTGGCTTCAAATCTTCTCAAAAATTCATCTGTTTGATTATTAAAATCAATGTCAGAACTACAGTTTCTTCTTAGTCTAAGTACCTGTCCAAATGGAATTTAATTTTTTAGACTGTGGGGGTGGGCACTGTTGGCTAACAGCAGGGAATTAGTGGCTGTATTTTTCCTGAAACATTTGGTCTCAATTTTTGTTATTTGCTGTTAAGCAAAGATCCAAAAAAGTAATGGTAGTAGGATCGATGGTATATGTGAACCTCAAGTTATTTGTATTTGTGGGCTGACGGCCCTGACTTTACAGCACCCCCCATTGCCTTTACACTGATCGCAGCACACCTCCTCTGTTGTAAGTGGCACATGACCCTGCTTTCATTGTGCGAGATCTGACATCGTGGGGTGGAGTCGGAGGATCTATCCACCTGAGTGGTGGGAGGAGTTTAGCTTTGAATGTTCCAGTCAATCATCGCCCTTCCAGTGAAACTGCGAGAGTGTGAATGTGTACCATATAGCACTCCTAGAAAGAACAATTAATGTAAGAACTTACCGACAGTAGATTTTCGAGGGACTCTCTTTCGTCATGTCACAGCTATAGGACGTATAGCCACCAGGCACTAGGACCACATGGAAACTTTTTTCTACCAGTCTATCAGGGGCCACCCACAACGATGACAGATGCTGACATCCTGTGGTATATAAGCATGGGCAGCCCGGCTGCCTCTTCAGTTCCACGCCAGAGACAGTACTCACCAGGCCTCCCTCTAGAGAACCAAGGGGAGAGAGATCAGGCATGCCCAGCTATCTGGAGAGGCTGGAGTAACAGGCATGCCATCCTGGAGAAAGAGACAGGAGCAGAGACGCTCTGATTCCCAAGGGGGATAGAGGGTGGGTCGGCATGACCTGATGAAAGAGATTCCCTTGAAGATCTACTGTTGTAGTAAGTTCTTACATAACTGTTCAATCTTTTTCAGGGCTATCTCTTTCATCAGGTCACACCTACAGGACGATTCCCAAGCAGTACTGACAGAGAGACAGCCTGGGTGGCTGGAAACCCTAGGCCTAAGAAAGGAGGCCTTGAAGCACAGCCGAAGCCTGCCCTCCTTCTAGAGGCAATGTCCAGACTGTAGTGCTTTGTGAAAGTGTGGACATTACTCCAGATTACAACAGCACAGATCTCTGCAGCTGAAACATTCCTGAAACAGGCAACAGAAGTGGCCATGCCTCTGTTGGAATGGTCGTGAACAACCCCAGGAAGTTCCTTACCATACTTCCTATTACAAAAAAGTAATACAGTTGGCCAACCATTTGGACAGACACTGTTTAAAAACTGGAATGCCTTCTTTCCCAGGGGCGAAAGAAACAAACAGCTTCAAGAACTTCCTACAGTCCTTACAGGTGTGTATAGTATCGAAGTATTCTATGTACATCCAAGTATAAATCAATGCTTCCCCTGGATTGGTATGTGTTGGATAAACTGGTAGGTGGATGGTTTGATTTAAGGTAAATTCAGACACCACCTTTGGTAAAAATTTAAAGTTCATACTCCTCATTACCAATGAGGCAGCTACTCCCCGGGAGCTTATGTATCACTTTAAATACCAGGGGATTACAGTTGACAGCACCTTGTCGTTTGCCCAACACATCGATAATGTCGCTAAGGTCATCAGTACGCACATTGGGCTGTTTCACAGGCACAAGCATAGCTTGACCCCTGAGGCACTCAAGCTAGTGGTCCATAGTTCCTTGGTATCACTCATTGACTATGGGCTAGTAATTTATGGGGGAAGCATCTGACACCTCCCTTCATCATATAAAAGTTGCCTTTAAAGCCTGTTGATTTGTTACTGGATCCCCAAGATTGACTCACACCTGCGATCGCTATGAGCAGACCAACTGGCTACAGTTCTCAAACAGACTCATGCTCCAGTCCTGCATTGTCGCGAAGATTAGTCTTGGCTTAATGCCCACAAGTATTCAGAATCTTCCCTCCCTTGTGACAACACATGTTCCACATGCAGTTCGAGAAGACAAATTTTCAAAATTCCCCACTGTAGGACTTCCATGGGTCAGGGATCACCACGTTGGCTGAATGCTGTGCCCTCCGACATCTCCTCGACTTCTTCTTTAGGCCATTTCAAAAGAAAACTGAGACTCAAGTTAGTTGAGAGCTCCAACTGCGACTGCTTCCTATAACCTAGCTCCTTGCTGACTTAACCACCTATTTCCATCTGTTTTCACTTACTCTATCTCCAGCATACCTTGCCTACCATTTTTCTTCGCTCCCCTCTTGATCCCCTAACCCCCCTTCTTGCCACCTTACCATCTCTCTCAGTATCCTCAGTACTGTTCCCCTAATGCCCTACTCACCCACAACCTCTCTCTCTCTCTACTTCTTTCTCCTGCCTTTCTGATGAAGCCTATTGGGCAGATGTTTTCCACCCTCCTGTTCTGTCTTCTTGCTCCTGCTTACACTCAGTTCCTGAGTGCTGTAAACACTTGAGTACTTCTGCACTGTTAATTACCCTCTGCCTACTTCTTTCTGCACTTGCTGCTACTTGTACAATGATCTACCTCTGTGTATCCTGATATTCTCTTAATTTGCTTATTTAATGTTGATGATGTACTTTGCTTATTTAATGTTTGTGATGTACGTATCAACTTTGTATAACCTCTGACGTGGAACCTATGAAATGAGCTTGTTCTCGAAGGTATTAATCCAGTATCATAAATAAATACTCAAAGACCTCCTGTCTTTGTGGAAAATCAAATAAGGAGGCACACACACACATGAGGGCCTGCAGCTCTGAAATCCTTCGATGAGAAGTAACAGCCAAAAATAACACTTTCCACGTTAAAATACATAGCTCACAAGTTGTAGCTGGCTCCAAAGGTGCCAGAGTAAGCGTCTCTGAAACAAAATTCGGGTCCCAAGCCAGGACTGGATTTCAGATGGGTGGCTTCCAATGCAGGATGCCTCGCAAAAATGTAAAGGCCACATCTAGCAGGGCCACAGTACAGCCGTCGGTGGGTACACGGAAGGTTGAAATAGCAGACAGCCCTTAATGGAAGAGTATTGCAGCTCTGCATCTGACAAGAACAGAAAGTACTCCAGAATCTACCTTACTATGGTATGGTCATCTACGGATCAGCCACTGACGCTGCTCTTCGGCATGTCAAAATAGCTTTGAATAACGCCTGCCGTCTTCTTGCCGGTGCTGCGTGACAGACCCATACGTGTGACCTATAGTCCCAGGCAAATTGGTTACAGTTTGACAGTAGGCTCAGATACCAATCCTGCCTGCTAGCAAAGCAAATTAGTCTAACTATGATGCCTCCTGGTGTTCAAGCCCTTCTAAATCCTCAGCTAAATCCACGCACCATCAGAAGTTCCAGCAATCAGATTTTTAGAATTCCTCGGTGCTGCACCACACTTGGACAGCATGCTTTCGACTACAGAGCCCCACTCTGGATCAGCTCACTGCACCCTGATATGTCCAACGTAACTAAGTTGGGTAATTTCAAGCACCTGCTGCAGTAACACTTAGTAGCTGAGGCCTCCTGCAGCTGCTGGCACTAAGGTCTTCCCTGTCAGGCCCTTACCTTAAGGACAGCCGTCCTACCCCTTGCCTACCCCAACAGCACCCAGCACTTTCAAGAGCACCCACCTTTGTTTGTTTATTTACCTTCCCCCTCCTTCGAGCTTCCCACTCACTGTTACTCCCTCCTTGTACTCCCTCTCCCACCCTCTCTCTTCTTTTTCCCTTTCACCCTCCTGACCTTAGGTAAGTTAACAGTTACTGACTCAGGCATACATTATGCAGTGCCTCCGTTACTTGTAAAATAGAGCTCTGTTAATTGTCTTTGTCATTTATCCTGCCATGTTTTCTGACTAGCTCTGTACCAATTCTGCCTCTGTCTTGAAAGATTGTACTAGTAGCATAGTACTGTTATTTTCTAGTGACCCTTGCAATTTGTGTCAACTGTAAAAATAACTGTACTCTGTATTGTCCTTTGGCGTGGAGCCTATTGAATGAGCTTATGCTCACAGATATCAATCCAGGAACTCAATAAATAAATAAAAAATAAAAAAGAATCTGATTCACTGGGTACATAAAGGGATTCAGGTGATAAGAAGTGGCCCACAAAGCAAACGCTTCCACTTCTGGAATAGGTGGCCCTGGTGGAGGGTTTTCTGGCAACCACGAGGACATCAGCCACTTTGGGGGGATACCCCAGATCTCACAGTGGCTATGTCCTCAGGATCCATGCATGTAGATGGAGTGACTTGAGGTCTGGATGGACCAGGGTTCCCTGTTCCTGTGAAAGCAGGGCGTGCACTGGGCAGGGGTACTGGAGGTTCCACTGTTAATGGTTGCAGTAATGGAAACCATATCTGGTGAAGCCAGAAGGGTGCCACAAGAATCAGAGTAGCCTCAACCATTTGGAACTTGATTCACACCCTCTGAAAAGGAGGAAAGGCATAGGTGAACCTCCCCTTCCAAGACACGGACAACTCATCTTGCCAGAAAACTCTAGGCCCTGGATCGAGCGAGCAGAAAAGTGGCAGTTTTGCATTGAGTGGGGACACAAAAAAGTCCAACTCTGGACAACTTCACCTGTTGAACAGGCCTTCTACTACTGAGGTCAGCAGTTCCCACTTGTGCATTCTGGACTGTGACCTGCTTAGCCCATCTGCTAGGACATTTTGGATGCCTGGAACATGGACGTCCGACAGTTCCAGACCGTGTTGTAGAGCCCAGTACCAATCTCTCATTGCCTCCTGGGGTAAGAATGAGTTCCCCCTTGCTTGTTTATATAGTATACTACACTGAGGTTGTCTGACTGCACCAGCAGAGGCCTCTGGGGACAGATGACTTTGGAAGGCTTGCAAGGCAAACAGGACGGCCCTAATCTCTAGAAAGTTTATGTGGCGAGAGGTCTCCACTGTTAACCACATTCCTTGGGTCTGATGAGAGCCCAGATGTGCCCCCCAGACCCGCTTCGAGGTGTCTGTGGTGAGGATTTGCTGAGGGGAGGGAATGAGGAATGGGACCTCTTTCAGCAAGCTGTTGGGGTCCATCCACCAGTGGGGCACCTTGCGAACAGGGGAAGTTACTAGAACCTGCTGTTCTAGGTTGTCAATGCGCTGATTCCACTGGACCCTCAGGGTCTATTGGGGATCCTCATGTGCAGTCTTGCCAGAGGTGCTGTGACAGTGGCAGCTGCCATCAGGCTCAACAGTCTCAGGAATGTCCTGGCTGTGATGTACCTGCTCCAAGAAACTAACTGCCTGAACTATGAGCCTTGGGTAATGTTCAGAACAGCCCCAATGGTACTGCAAGCGATGGCAGAAGGTCAGGACAGACTTGGGCAGATTGACGGTGATCCCTATGGTATCAAATAGCTGCGTGCTACGCGCTAGAGTCAGTGACAGCTGCTTCTTGGACTGGGCTTTGAGCAGCCAGCCATCTAGTTAGGGGAAGACGTACAGCCCCTCTCTCCCGGGGGCTGTTGCCACCACTACTAAGCATTTGGTAAATACCTGTGGCACTGATGACAGGCCAAAGGGCAATATTCTGAACTGGTAGTGCTCCCCCTGAAACAGAAACCTGAGGTACTTCCTGTGATGGGGGCAAACCTTGAAATGCAGGTAGGCATACTGCTTATCCAGGAAACTTATCCAGTCCCCTTGTTTCAGGAGTGGCAGCAGGCCTTGCAAAGTGACCTTTTTCAACTTCTTGTGCTGAATGTAGAAGTTCAGATCCCTCAGATTCATAATGGGCCTTGGGTCCCCTGTGGATTTGGGGATGAGAAAAAAGTAGGAATAGAACCCTGTGTTCCTTTGATGCCAAGACACTGGTTCTGTCTCTTTTCTAAAGCACTGTGTGTACTAGTACCACTGGTATGAGACCTGGATGGTAAGCTGAGGGAACAGGAGGAAGATGTGGGGGAAGCTGCAGAAGTTCTAGAGTGTGTCCTTGTTACTTGAGTTGCAGGACCCAAGCATCTGTGGTTAGTTCCCTCCACTGTTCTAAGTGGAGGGAAACAACTACACCCGACTACCACCTCCTGACAAACACTGGAGGGGGCGGGAGTGGGGCTGTGAAAGGAGTCATGCTGAAGTAGAGCCAGCAGCTGGGGCCGCCACTCCACCTCTGGGGCTTTTGAGGTGGGCGTCTGTGGTGGAGGTAAGGGCTGGCAAGGCAGACCCTGCTCTACATTTGCCTCAAGGTCTAGCCCCAGACCCAAGCCTGTGGGAAGCCTTACAAAAGGAGGTCCTGTGTCTACTCCTGGGTTGGGTGTGGTTCATGGAGTGGACATACCTTAAAGCCCTCCCTGAGGCCTGTAGGTCATTGATGATATCCTGCACATCAGCCCCAAAGAGCTTGTGTCCTCTTAAGGGGGCATTAAGGATGGACTGCTGGATATCAGCTGCAAACCCAGACACCCTCATCCAAGAATGCTTTGGCTGAAGCATCTGAAATATCATAGATAGATCTCAAGAGGTGCTTGCCCACATCAGCGGCAGTCTGGAGGGCTCTGAGCAGTTCCTGCCTCTGAGTACCCTCTGGGAGGGCCCGAGCTGCTACTTTGGCCTTTTTTCCAGAGGGCTGATTGTGTTCTGGAACTTGACCATATGGGCCAGGTAATTTGCTATTCTAAAGTCCAAGGTGGCTGAAGCAGAGGTTCTCTCACCCACAGGTCCAGTTTCCTCGACTCCTTATCTGGGGGAGGGAGCTGAGGTGCTTAGGCACATTGGACCTGTCATGGGCTGCTTTTATCACCACCAAGTCAGTCTCGGGTTGGCCTGCGAAGAAGGCCTTCCCTGAGTGGGCCTGGTATAACTTGTTTGCCTTTCTGGGCATGGCAGGAGTCATGATGGGCCTATGCCAGACAGTCATTTTGGCTTCCTCCAGTGCAGCCAGTAGAGGGGGTGTAACCGTAGGTGGGGAGTCTGGAATTTCCAGATACTCCACCAGGTTCCTTCTGGAGACATCTTCCTCTTCAACCTCAAACCCCATGGCAGCCTGGAGCGGCTTCATCATAGAGAAAAAGGGGTGTCCTCAGGAGAGGACCTCAGGATATGCACTATAGAGTCCTCACTCTTGATGGAGACTGTGGAGCCAGATCTGTCAGAGTGGCCCCCTTCTGTATCCTCCTCCTTCTTCAGTGGGGTGAGGTCAGGATGATATTCATGGTTGGAGGAATGGTCAAAAGTATGGCAGCTTAGATTCAGTGCAAAGAAGTGCAAAGTAATGCACCTGGGAAATAAAAAGCAGAGTGTGGAAGAGTACACAATGGGGAAAGTACTAAAACAACAAAATGAAAAGGACCTGGGGTAGTCATATCAGATGACCTTAAGATAGGCAAGCAATGTGAGAAGGCAGTAAGGAGGGCTGGGGGATACTGGGATGCATAGGGAGAGGCATCACCAGTAGAAAACAGGAAGTTGTTATCCCTTTGTACGGACAGTTGGTGAGACCCCATCTCCACAAGGACATAAGATGGAGACAGTCCAGAGGAGGGCAACTAAAATGGTGCCGGGTCTGCAACAGCAGCCATACAAAGAGAGACTAAAAGAGTTTAATATGTATACCCTTGAGGAAAAGAGGATGAGGAGGACATGATAGAAACTTTCAGGTACCTCAAGGGAATCAACAAAATCCAAGGGGGAGCATCTTTCAGAAAAAGAGATGTGCAAGAAGATGGGGGCACAATTTGAAGACAGAGGGGGGATGGCTCAGGGGTGATGTGAGGAAGTATTTTTTCACAGAGAGGGTGGTGGACACATGGAACCGCCTTTCTGAGGAGGGCGTGGGGTCAAAAACAGTAGGGGAATTCAGGAATGCATGGGACAGACATAAGGCAATTATAGTGAGGGGTGGGAGAAAGTAGGCTGCTGGTTAACTAGAATCTGCAGCTTATCCAATAGGAAGGGAAATGTGCAGACTGAGTGGTCCAGGCGGTCTTATCTGCCGTCAAAGTCTATATTTCTATGCTGTACGCCAGTGGGCTCTGAAGGCAGAGAAGGGAGTGAGGGCATCGACATCCAGGGAAAGGCAGGGCATGTCGGCTTGACCGGCATTGTCATGGGGCCTGTTTTGGGCAGTTCCATCACCACTGAGCCTGGAACAGGGAGGAAATGCTGACTGGAATAATGGCCATAAAGGAGGAAAGCACCGTCTGGACGTCGACAGTGGCTTGCATCGCAGGAGTGCCTTGCAGCATCTACGAGGGGGGGGTGGCTGGAGCCCCGACGTCAAGAGACCATCACCAGCTGAAGAAGGTGGAGCTCGCTGCTAGATGACCTTGCGGTTCTGTAAGTTAAAGCAGCAGGGCTTGTGACGACACTTGCAACCCTGATGTCGATGGGCCTTTGTTGGCCATAGAAGGACCATCAGAACTCACTGCCAGAGTCAGCTTGGAGGGAGCTGAGTACTGGGTCGATGCCGAAGCGATCAACAGCACTGCTACAGTCGATGCTGGAGACAGTGGTGATCAGGAGCACACCGAGCGTTTGGGGGGTCCCTAGCTTCGTTCCTGCTCATAAATGTGTTTTCCAGAAGATTTATCTTGGGCCTTAGCAGGCTGGGAGCCTGAGGAGTTGTCCAGCGATGGGGTGAAGCTTTTCCCCTCCAGCTCCTTTCTCCATTCTGGCTACCTGTTGCTCAAGCAAAAAAGAGCACAGGTCTTTCTGGCAGTTCTGCCGAGTAGCTTGATCAAAGCCTTGGCAGATCTTGCAGGCCTGAATCTTATGGCCTGGGCTGAGACCACAAATGCAGATGTGCTTGTTGCTGGAGTAGATTTTCCTACCGCAGCTGCAGAAATGGAAGGGTTTTCTTGTGTTTTCGACATACAAGACAAAGGAAATCATTTAGAAAGTGATTACTACTAGTGAGAGAAAATAAAAAAAGTTTAGAAGTATTTTGGTGGTTGACTGAATGGCAAAGTCTCTGTGGAGTCCTGGCGAGTCTGTTCGATGGCTGGAAAAGAACTGAGGAGACAGAGCAGGGCCTCCCATGCTTATATACCATAGGCTGTCGGGTGTCTGTTGTCGTTGTGGGTGGCCACTGATAGACTGCTAGAGAAAAATTTCCGTGTGGTACTAGTACCTGATGGCTACGAGTCCTATAGGCGTGACCTGATGAAAGAGATCTCACCAAAGATCTACAGTCACAGGTGAGTAACCTTATCTTTTTTCCAGTTTCCTTCTAGGTTCTTGTTTTTAATACATCTTTTAATTTCATCGGCTGTTTAACCACATATTGATGAGTGGTTTTAAATGTATTTATTTATTTTCAAAATCACAGTTTTTGAAACTGTTCTCTTCAGGTTTTGTAAGAAAAAATGAAAAAGTGAAGAACCCGTACATCATTCAAGCATTGTGTGCCTTGTGACATTTGAGTGGCTAAAGCAAACGACCACTCAATGTATTTTACTTGTTTGGGCCCTGATCACGACACTTCAGGCTGTAAACATTGTCAGAGATTTTGAAAAAAGAATAAAGACAGAGTTAGAGAACCATTATCTACTGCAGTGTTGGCATCAGCTTCCTTTTAGTGTTCCCCTGTGAAACAAGCTGCATTCACTTTAGAAATGGAGAAGGGGCCATCTGATAGTATATTTTCTATGGAGAATGGGCCATCTGATAGTATATTTTCTATGGAGAAGGGGCCATCTGATAGTATATTTTCTGTGAAGAAGGGGCCATCTGATAGTATATTTTCTATGGAGAAGGGGCCATCTGATAGTATATTTTCTATGGAGAAGGGGCCATGTGATAGTATATTTTCTCCTAAGCAGCATATTGACAATAAATAAGCTGCAAAGTCTTCCACAAGTGGCAAAGACCATGGGGACATTGTGGTGAGTGTTATGAGGGCAAAGAAAACCAAAAAAGAAGCATGCAGAAGATTAACCAAAAACTACAGCTGATAGGAGAAAATATAAAGAAAAACTGTTGGGGCTCCCTCACCTAAGGCAAAAGAGGAGCAGCCTACATGACAGGATGAGGAAGTGTCCGCTTTAGAAGGCACTAAAAAATGTAGATGTAGTTCTAGCAAATAAAAAAAATGTAAGCATCCCTCTGGTCAGGTGACAGTAGAATATGGATATGCTTGGTTTGCATGCACCTGCTGGTATGGAATCCTGGTGCTGCAGCTGAGGTTAGCAATCCCAGACAAAATCAAAAAACAGACAGCAAGAATGTTGCAGCACTCCACACCCAGGATAAGGGGTGACTGCGTAAAGCACAAATGCAATTGAGTCTTCAAATAGAGTTGTAGGTTTATTTACAAATAAAAAATTAGAGGCAATACAGTTAAGCTCCCTCAGAGGTGACTACCAACACCCACGGTCCAGGTGCCTTGGCCAGTTGCTCAGGTGGAGCTTTGTCAGGAGGTCTCATGTCAGAATTCATGTCTGTCCCCCTGGAGCCTCTGCAGAAAAAGGCTAAATACACTTTCTGCTTGCAAAAACTGTTCCACTGGAATCTGGGTGCGGTAAACAATTTAATATGGCAAACAACAATTAACCGCACACACCACTACTGAAAGTAGCTGATTATTTTATTATTTATAAGGTGCCGCCAAAAAGATAAAAACATCGACTGACAAGAATCCCCGACCGGATTCATGTCTCAGCACGTCAACAGGGGTAAATACCCTTTCTAACCCCAGGAATCTCTCATCATGATTAAACTGACGCAGTCAGCCTCCTGTGTTGAACTGCCTGGAGAGATGGAATTATATGCAAATTATGGAACTCTCAATTGCCTCATGCCACTTTTAAACTGCTGTCCTAGCAACTGCTGCACTCTGAGTGCTTCAAATTCTTTACTGTGCCTGCCTAATAAGGACGTCCCGGAGAGCTCTTCTTGAACTGTCTTCAGACTAAAGTTTACCTGTTAATAAGTACTCATTTTTAGTTTAATTTTCAATTGCTGCCTTAGAACATTGTTTAGTATAGTTTATTTAGTGTTATAGTAGTTTATTATTTCTATTCGCGGTTCCTTGGACCTGAGGGTTCAGCATCTATTTTTGAGGTTTTTACCTCAGTTTTCTTTATAAAATATATATTTAGCGGTTGGTTCCTTGAACCGCTTTAGTTTTGTTTAAATTTAGTGTAATTCTTGGTTCCCTTTTCTGTTGGAAACCGAATAGCGCTTTGTTCCAGGAACCGTTAGCGGTAGTTATTTAAAAAGAAACCTCCGGTTCCGAGGTATTTTGAATAACGGTTTGGGGAAAGTGATCTTTTTGTCTAGCTTCAATGTCAGAGGTCCATTTGGATAAACCTGAAAAATACACAGGACCCACTAGTTTTACATTTTGTGAGTCTTGTGGGCAGCTTATAGCAAAAGCAGATAGGCATTCTCTGTGTATTTCTAGTTTGGGTACAAGTCATATCTTTTCCAGTTGTGATATCTGTAAGACCTTTTGTCCTAAAACATTAAATAAGAGGTCTAAGATTTTAGAAGAGATGGCTTCTGCTTCTAGTGTGGATAATTCTGCTTCTTCCTCGTCCCATAAAAAGGATGGATGTAAAGCCAAGGATCTTGACAGGAGTTCAGAAAGATCTGAACAAGGTAAAACAAAAAGGGCTGTGGAAATAGGCTCAGAACCTGTTCCATTAAAGAAGTATAAAGAAAAACATGTCACTGCCCTTCCGGCTGAGAAGGCTAAGGAGCTCCCAGCAGACAAGCATAGTATGCCCTCGGCTGAGGACATTGCTAAAGCCTTACAGGTTTTACAAGCCCTACAGGGTGCAATCCTAGTTTCTACACTGGCTGCCCCAGTTCCTCCTCCAGCTCCTGCAAGGCAGGAATTGCTGGAAGTGTACAGTGAGGAGGATGAGGGTGACTTCGAAGGGGAACCTTTAGATCCAGAAGTCTTCCCTAGAGCAAGAGTTTGGGTCTCCTCCTAGGGGTCCTGAGGAATATTCTTTCCATTATGCCTTTGTTAAGAACATGGTGGAAATCCTCAACCTTCCTCTTCAGGAAACAGAAGAGGATATGGATGACGCAGACTTTTTGGGTATGATGGGGTTAACCCCTACGAAACATCTGCTTCTGCCCATGCATAAGTCCTTAAAAAAGGCTGCATTACACTGAATTAAAACTCCAACTTCTGTCCCTGGTGTGGATAAGAAAGCTGACAAGAAATACCAGCTGGATAGAATTACAGCTGACTTTGTTTACTCATCCTAATTCTGAAGGAGTAGTCCAGGCTGCTGCCTGTGACAAGGCCAGGATCCCCTTGGCTACCCATCCACCAGACAGAGACACAAGGAAAATGGATGCCATGGGAAAGAAAGGGTACATGGCTGCCTCTTTATTAGTTAGGCAGGCCAATTACATGGCATCTGCAGTGCAGTACCAGAAGACTCTCTGGAACACTGTTCTAGCTCTGGTTGATAAAGTGCCAGGTGAAGTGGCTGTAGATTTGCAGGATGCAGCAAGGGCTGCACTTGATGCTACCAAGTACCAATTTCATATGGCAGTGGATGCTAATGATACTGCATCCAGATTAATGGCATTGTCTGTTTCGCTTAGGAGGTTTGCGTGGCTTAGAGCCACTAACCTGACTTTGGACACCCAGGCCAAAGCAATGGATTTTCCCCTTGAGAACAACTCCTTGTTTGGAGATAAGACTGAAGCATACTTGAAGAAGATGGAGGAATATAAATCCACCTATCGGAGCAATTCCAAAGATAGGCCTTCCACCTCTTATAGACCCCAGAGAGGGAGGCAGGGCAAGGGTTTTACCCCAAACCTTTCTTTCAAGCGCAGGCCTCTCAGCCTCAACAGCAGGCCAGAGGTTACTTCAGAGGAAGGGGCAGGAGAGCCATGAGAAGAGCGACTCCTACATCATAAGTTCAGGCACAACCCACACAGAACCCCTGATGGGCTAGTGAAGGTCACATTCACTATTGCAGAACCACAAGTGGGTGGCAGGCTGGCTTACTACCTTCACGCTTGGCATTCCACCACCACAGACAAGTGGGTGTTGGAGGTAGTGAGCCAGGGCCTGGCACTCCGCTTCAAATCATTCCCAAAGCTGAGAACAAGAACCTTTGCTTCAGTAACATCTGCAGACAGGATTCTGTGGAAAGCAGAGATAAAGCATCTGCTGGCAATCAAAGCAGTGGAGACAGTGCCTCTAATACATAGGGGCAAAGGTTTTTATTCCAGGTACTTCCTCATAAGGAAGAAAAACTGGGATTGGTGACCTATTTTGGATTTAAGACTTCTGAACGAGCACATTTTGAAACCAAGGTTCAAAATGGTTACTCTTGCAATAATCATTCATTCATTACAAAATGGAGATTGGCTTGCCCCCCTAGATCTAAGGGATGCTTATTTTCACATTCCCATCAGACCATCTAACAGAAAATTCTTGAGATTCAGGCTGGCTTCACGCCATTGTCAGTTTGCAGCTCTCCCTTTTGGACTAACCTTGGCACCAAGGATTTTTACAATGTGCCTATCAGTGGTGGTAGAGTTTTTGAGAAATCAAGGTGTAACAGTCTTCCCCTACCTGGACTGGTTAGTAGTAGGACAGTCTCTGCAGCATGCAGTGCAGTCACTGGCACTAACAAAATCTACACTGGAGTCCCTGGGATTTCTTATAAATGAAGAGAAATCTCAGCAGGTGCCACTTCAGGTGCTGGAGTTTATTGGAGCAGAACTAAACACCAGACAGGGTAGAGCCGTCCTGCCACTAGACAGGGTGGCAAGCATTCTGCAGATTGCAAGATCCTTTGTGACAGGGAGACACAAAACAGCCAGAGAATTTCTCAGGCTACTGGGCCACATGGCATCTGCCACTGCAGTGGTAATGGGTTCCAGGTTTCAAATGAGAGATATTCAGTTCCACCTCAGACAGTACTGGTCTCAAAGGACAGACGCTCTGTCCAAACTGGTTGCAGTCACAAAAAGCTTAGGCCAGGCATTGCAATGGTGGCTGGACGAGCACAACCTCAGAGTGGGTGTACCTTTTATAAGGGAACAGCCCTCAGTAATCCTCACAACAGACACCTCTCGTCTAGGTTGGGGGGCACACATGTTGGAGCACACAGCCCCCAACATGGGCACATGGCCCCCCAAGAGTCTGTGTTGCACATAAATCTTTTGGAGCTCAGGGCTGTCTACCTGGCTCTAAAGACATTTACTCCTTACCTTCAAAACAAGGTGGTGCAAGTCAGAACGGACAACACCACAACCATGTATTACGTCAACAAGCAAGGGGGTACCAGGTCAATCCTACTGTGCACAGAAGCAGTGAGACTGTGGTCCCTGGTATACTTCATGGGAGTATCCTTGTCAGCCGTACATCTTCCAGGAAAGGACAATGTACTGGCAGACTCTCAGCAGGATAAGTCAGGACCACCACGAATAGTGCCTAAACACTCAGATACTCAGTACAATTTTCAGGAGATAGGGCATTCCAGAGGTGGATCTCTTTGCCTCCGAAGAAAACCACAAGCTACCAATGTACTGTTGCAGGCCTCCTCTAAGGGACCAGTTCCCCTGGATGCTATGGCCTTGGATTGGACAGGGCAATTTCTATATGCAGTCCCTCTTTTTCCTATGATATTCAGGACCCTGCTGAAATTGAGGTCCCAACCAGCAACGATGATACTGGTGGCTCTGGATTGGGCGAGACAGCACTGGTATTCTCTTCTGCTGACTCTGTCAGTAGTTCCCCCAATCCACCTGCCCAGGAGGCACAGCCTGCTAACCTCCTCTCAGGGCAGGATGCTGTACCCCCGTCTCAAATCACTGAGGCTCAAGGCATGGCTCTTGTGGACTTAGAATTTGCTAACCTTAAGCTATCAGAGCAGGTGCTGACAGTGCTTAGGGGTTCCAGGAAGCCTTCTACTAAGAAAACATTCTTCTAAGTGGAAGAGGTACTCCATATGGTGCGTAGATAAGGGTGTGAACCCCTCCAGGGCTGATTTGGCTATTCTCCTGGATTACCTCACGCACTTACTTTCCTTAGGCCTGAAGCCTTCGACCCTCAAGGTCCATTTGGCTTCAGTCTCTGCTTATCTGTCAGCTGGTAAAGAATGATCAATGGCCTCTCATCCAGTATTCAGAAAATATTTTAAAGGCCTTAACCTTCTGCACCCTTCCCTGAGGGAACCAGTCCCAGCCTGGAATTTAAATATCTGCATTACTAAGCTCATGGATGTACCATTCGAACCTATGGCAACCGCAGATTTGAAGTATATCACTTGGAAATCTGTTTTTCTGGTTGCTATTACTTCAGAAGGATCGGTGAATTACAAGTCCTGTGTACAGATGCGGACTACATCTTCTTCCACAGGGATGAGGTGGTCCTCAAGACCAATAGAAAATTCCTTCCCAAAGTGGTATCTGACTTTCACTTAAATCACTCTATCACTCTGCCTGTCTGTTTCACAGAGAACTCCAGTTCTCCAGAAAGGAGGCTTCATTCCCTTGATGTCAAAAGGGCACTTAGCCACTACATTGACAGAACTAAGTCTTACAGATCAAGTCAAACACAGCTCTTTCTCACCTATGGTGAAGCTGGTAAGGCAGAGCTGCAACAAAACATACAATTGCTTGCTGGATAGTGGCATGTATACAGTTGTGTTATAGTAAGGTGGATAAACAGGTACCTCTGGGCCTGAGAGCACACTCCACCAGCGGCACAGCTGCTTCAGTGGCAGCTTCAAGAGAAATTCCACTGCTGGAAATCTGCAAAGCAGCTACATGGAAAACAGTACACACCTTCACAAAGCATTACAGCCTGGATTTGCAATCCAGAGGTGATGCTAGGTTTGGTACTGCAGAGCCTGTTTCCAAAATAGGTTCTGTGCCCAACGTCCATAGGTACTGCTTAGTAGTCTGCATCAGTTTAATCATAATGAGTGATTCCTTGGGTTAGAAGAAAAAAACTACTCAATGTAGTAATTTTGTTTCTTCAAAGGGATCACCTATTATGGTTAAAGACCCTTCCTGCCTCCCATACTAGAACCTATAGAAGTTGCTCTGCATCCCTGCATTAAGGGGGTTTCTCCTATATAGGTTAAGGTAGAGATGCATTTTGTTTAACCAGTTGGTGTCCAGGTGGTCTCGAGTTTCTTAGGTTTGTTTGTTAAGGATGTTTTGACCTGAAAGGACAAAAATATTATTTTTAACATTATTAGTTTTAGCTAGTGAGTCTTGTACCCAGTTAGGCTCCGTAAGAATCTGAAGCATTCGAAGTGCAGCAGTTTGAAAGTGTCATGAGCCAACTGAGAGTTCCATAATTTGCATATTACATCTCTCCGGGCAGTTCAACACAGGAGGCTGACTGCATCAGTTTAATCATAATGAGTGATCCCTTTGAAGAAACAAGATTACTATGGTGAGTAATTTTTTCTTTGCAGACATCTTCGACCGGGATGAATCCCCCAGGGTTGCCTTTCCCATGGCTGAGGCCATTTTGGTACCAGCCCTGAACATTGGCAACATCCAGCATCCTGACTGGCACCATTAGTCTGTATGGTCCACAGGTATGTGCTGCCTACTGGCTCTCTGTCCAGGTTCTCGGACCACCCTGCTGCCAAGAGTCTGATATGACTTGGCTTTCCAAAAGTCTGGAAACACTGGGGACTTCGACAAGCCCCCTGGCAAAGGAATCGAAGAAGCTTGACCATGCAGTTAAGAAGGTCTATACCATTTCCTCTCTCGGTCTCCATCAGGCGAGCTACACCTTGATGACGGCCAGCTTTGGTCAATCCCTGCTGGGTGTGCTTGATCATGGCCTCTCTCACCTCCCTGCTGACAAGCAGGTGCTGGTGAAGTTGGTCAGAGACCAGGGTCAAACGCTGGCTAAACACTAGCTCCAGACAGCCTTTGATATGAGTGACTTCTGCACACGAGCCATGGCAGTGGCCATCGTGATGCATCACAGGGCCTGGCTGAGGCTCTCCACCTTTACAGTGGACACTCAGCATAAGCTGGCCGATATCCTTTTTTTGGGCATCGACCTCTTTTGGCCCAGGGGTGGACGGTCATCTTATAAGAATTGAGAAGTCCAGTGCTACCCTATACTCTATGGCTTCATCTCAGAAGGACCCGAGGGCCCCAAAAATGAAAAAGACCGCTTTTCAGTTTTGGTCCTTCCAGCCATAGCAGTCTTGGCAGCAGCTGCCCCAGCAAGGGCAATACTAAGCCTGATGACCCAAAGCCAAGGTCTCTGGCCAGGGGCCCAAAAGAAGCGGGGGTGGTAGAACTGGTGCCCCTCTGGCCCTAGTGGGCGGTGCCCCCTTCAGAGCTGCCAGTGACAGGTTGGGGGGGGTGTCTGCCTCCTGCCTGTCCAGTCTCTGAGCCAGCTCCCTGTGGGGGGTTGTGTTAGCTACTTCTGGCCATGTTGGTCAGTCGTTACTACGGACAGGGGTTCTCGAGATGGTAGGCAAATTACTAACTCTGGACTTCGAGTCTCTTCCACCTTACCAGTCCTGTTCTCCTTGGGAGTCTTCAGTGTCACTGGACACACTGTCTGCCCTTCAGGAGGACAATGGTCAGATCCTTGCAAAAGGTGGTATAGCTTGTGTCCCAGATACCCTGGCAAGTCAGGGGTATGTGTCCGGTATTTCCTGGTCCCAAATGGGGGGTTGGTGCCCCATGCTGAATGTACATGATCAGTCAGTACGTGAAGGCATGTTCCAGCTGGTCACACTGAACCACATTATATGATCCCTGGAGCAGGGCGTGAGGCTGTGCTCACTGAACCTCCTGGATGTCATCTTCCACATCTCAGTTTGTCAGTCACACTAGCAATACCTCTGGTTCTATGAAGAAGAGTTTTTTTATAAGTTCCAGATCATGCCCTTTGGCCTCTCGTCCATGCCTTGGGTCTTCGCCAAATGTATGGCAGTGGTGGCAAACTTTCTGCAGCAGAAGGGCATCAGGGCATACTCCTTCCTGGATGTCTGGCTGATTGCCGGGCTGTCCAAGGAGGCCTGAGAGTTGTCCAGGGATCTGGCCCTTGAGACCTGCAGCGACTTGGGCCTCTTGGTCAACCTGGCCAAGTTCAAACTGATCCCCTTCTAGGTGATCCATTTCATCGGGGCAGAAGTAGACTCCCTCTGGGCCATGGTCCGCGTCCCTGCAGACCAGGAACTGGATCTTGCCTCCTTTGCCTGATCATTTCAGCTTGTGTGCTTGCATCCTGCCCAAGACTTCCTGCAGCTGCTGGGGTACATGGCATCCTGCACCATTGTGGTCCGGTGGCCCCAATAGCAGATGTGTCACCTGCAGTAGGAGTTGGGCCCCCAGTGATCCCAGTGCCTAGGATACATAGAAACATAGAAACATACAAGTTGACGGCAGATAAGGACCGCAAGGCCCATCCAGTCTGCCCATTTCTTTTTCTACCTTATAAATGTGCCATCGGCCTTTGCTCTGTCAGTGGCCTATCTATTCATACTCTTTTGTATTGCTCCCTTATGCCTATCCCATGCCTGTTTGAAGCCCTGCACTGTATTCATAGCCACCACTTCCTGAGGTAGGCCATTCCATGCATCCACCACCCTTTCTGTGAAAAAGAATTTCCTCACTTCCCCTTAATCGGCCCCCCTCTAATCTCATGCTGTGTCCTCTTGTCCTGCTATTTTTCTTATATTTAAACATGTTAGACTCTTTCACCTTGTTAATGCCCTTAAGGTGTTTGAATGCCTCGATCATATCACCTTTCTCCCTCCTTTGCTCAAGGGTATACATACTGAGCTCTGTTAGTCTGTCCTCATATGTCTTCTGATGCAGTCCCTGAACCATTTTGGTTGCCCTTCTCTGGACTGCCTCAATTTGGTTAATGTCCTTGTGAAGGTGTGGCCTCCAATACTGCACGCAGTACTCCAGATGGGGCCTAACCAATGTCTTGTAAAGAGGGATTATTACCTCCCTCTTACGACTTGTGATACCCCTACTAATACACCCTAACACCCCCTAGCCTTACCTACTGCTTTAGACGTCTGCTTGGATGATTTCAGGTTATCAGTGATGATGATGCCCAAGTCTCTTTCTTCCTTTGTGACTGCTAGCAACTCCCCTCCCAGTCTCTAGGTGGCTTCAGGGTTTCTCTTCCCTATGTGCATGATCTTGCACTTCTTTGCATTAAATCCCAGTTGCCACTCTTCTGACCATTTTGCTAGTTTATCCAGATCTCTTCTCATTCTGCCCACCCCATCAGGATCATCTACTCTGTTGCAGATCTTGGTGTCATCTGCAAACAGACAAGCCTTACCCTCTAGTCCATCTGCAAGGTCACTAATGAAGGTGTTGAAGAGGACTGGCCCCAGGACTGATCCCTGAGGAAATCTTGGGAGATGGGGAATCAAACCTCAGTCCCCAGGTCTTTATTGTGTCAGGTGCATGTGCCTTAGCCACTCTACCACAGGAGTAGCTCGCTTGTACTAACCGGTCACAGTGACCCAGCCGATGTGAGATGCCATCCAGTGGTGGCTGATCCCAGAACATCTGGAGGAAGGGGTCCCATTTGTCCTTCCAGAACCATCACTCTCACAATGGACACATCTCTGGTGAGTGGGGAGCACACTTGTGAGACCGCAGGGTCCATAGGTTCTAGTCCCCCGGGGAGTCCCATCACCTTATCAACCTGCTGGAGCTCTGTGGAGTGCAGCTAGCTGTGATGGAATTTATGCTTTAGACGGGTCAGGTTGTGCAAGTCTAGACAGACAACACTACAACCATGTTTTACCGGAACAGGCAGGGCAGCTCGCACACCCTTCCCTTGTGTCGGGAGGTCCTCTGTACCTGGACTCTCATGTACAGCCTTGGTGCAGATCTCCTGGTAATTCATGTCTCTAGAGTAGACAGTCAGCTGGCAGATGCTCTCAGCTGGGTGGGAGATATGTTGCACAAGTGGTCCCTGCACCAGGTAGTGGTGAACCACCTGTTCTTCCTGTGGGGCACACCTCTGGTGGACTTGTTTGCCTCTTGGGAGAACTTGAAACTGAGACTGTTTTTTGGCAGCTCCCTCAGTCCAAGACACTGATAGGGGATGCCTTCACGAGGCCCTGGGCACCAGGCCTCGTGTACACCTTTCCTCCCTTTCCCCAATCCACAAAGTTGTGAGCAAGGCCTGAAAGGACAAGGTGCTGATGAGGATAATGTCTCCCACTTTAAGTACCTTGGACTCACCCTGGACCCCTCACTTGACTTTGCCCAACACATTGTCAATACATGCAGGTCAGTAAACCTCAAACTTAGCCTGGTCTTTAAAACTAGCTATGCCCTTACACCCTCTGCCCAAAAGGCCATTGCTCAGGGTGTACTTCTTCCTGCCCTTACTTATTGCACTGCAGTGTACACCAACATTACTGAAGCTCTTTTTCATAGGTGGGACACCGCCTACAACAATATTTGTTGCTTTGCACTATCATCACACCATCTTACTCATCACTGTTGGCTTTATAGTGAACTAAACTGGCTGTCCCCTGATACCTACCGCTCATATGCCCTTGGTACTATGACTGATAAAATTGCTAACATCAGAATTCCCTCCTCCCTTGCCTCTCTGCTGTCTCCTCCTTCCTCCCTTTCTATCTGGTGAGTGGTCCCTACTTTCAGACCCAAGACACCTCACAAATATGAGTGCCCAGTCCTTTTCCCACACTGCCCTTAAGCTTTGGAATGCCCTGCCAGTCCCCATCAGACTCTCCACTTCTCATGTTCACTTTAAAAGGAAACTTCACCGTTATCTCTCTCTCACGTTCTTGTACCTGCTCCCCTGCTGCGTAATTTCCTGATGTGCTAGGACACCTGTTGTCCCTCACCCTTTTTTCCTCTAGATGCTCCTATTGTATCTCCCCCTCCGCTAACTGCTTATACCCCTGTCCGCATTTGCGCTGTGCTACTTTCCTGTTCAATAATTTATCCCTACAGTTGTGGCTGCATATTCTCCTCCTTTAGCTACGATGTAATATAGCAGTTTTTTACCTTGTGTTTTGATTTTTTTTGTTTAAAATTTCTTGTCTACACTTATTTTGACATACTGCACTAAGCTATAATTTGTATGTTTTATTGTACCTTGCACAAGCCATACTACTCTTGTTATTTTTCTGTTTCTGTGTATACCATGACACTCACCTATTTTGTACACCCAGTTTGTATTTTCTTGTTCTGTACTTTATTATGACTGCTGAGTCTGTTTATTTTGTTCAAACAACATGAAGTCGTCTTGTGTTCTGACTTATTGCAGTTAGCCTCAGCACTTGAACTGCTCTGGAGAGAAAAGAGTTAAATTCTATGCAGAGCATAGAACGTTGAGCTGGAGCTCGGTTCAAACTTCTGTCTGCTGCACTTTGAAGTGTAACCATCAGATTATTTACTCCGCCTAACTGAACAGTGGCTCCCGAGATTTCTCCTCTGCTCACGGTTTTCGGTCGGTTAAAGTCGTCAGTTTACCAATAAGTACTTTGTTTTTTCGGTTGAAATCTGTGTCTGTGGTACAGTTAAGCACGCAGGTGGTAGACTTTAGTAGAAAACTTGTGGAAATTGTAAACTTGCTATTTCAACCAGTTCAGCTGAACCGGTTGCTTTGTAGAGTGTATCTGCTTTGATTTTCTTTCTAAAAAGTTATTGTGGTACTGGTCCATCGGTTTAAAAAATTGTGTTGTTTTTTGTTAAATATCCGTGACGGGAAAGTTAGAACCGATGAGGGTGTCTTGCCCGCTTAAGCCGTAAAGAGTAAGTTTGTGATTTAGGATGGCCACGTCTGAGAAACCCAGAAAGAAAACCGGGCCCACTGGGTTTCAACACTGCAGTGTGTGTGTGTGTGGGGAGGCCTTTGCAAAGGCTGATCCCCACACCACCTGTGTTTGTCTGGGGTTTGACCACCTTGAATCAGACTGCCAAATTTGCAAAAATTTCCCTAAAGCCACCCTGGACAAAAGATTAGGTAGGCTTAGAGGGACAAAAGATTGGGTAGGCTTAGAGAAAGGGAGGCCGAGAAGTCTGCTGACCCGGACGGCCAGCCCGGTTCGGTTCTGACAAAACCAGAAGAAGTGCCCTCTGACCAGGGCGAGACTCCTGCAGGCAAAAGGAGAGCCAATTCCGAAGGATCGGTCCCGTCCAAGAGAAAAAGGAAAGACAAATCGGTCGGTTCGGATCCAGAACCGCATCATTCAACCGCTGAGGAAATTGCCCGAGCGATTCGCATAGTGGAATCGCTTTGTTCGGTTCCGATTGATCCGGTGCCTTCTGGCAGGCGTTCGGTTCGGTCGGTTCCTCCAATTCTAGGTTATGCCCTGAAGATTTTTATGAACTGGATCTGGAGGGGGACGACGATTATGATGGTGATGAAGGTGATGATGATGGAATAGAAGGCCTGGATGAGCCCATAGAACCGGACATCTCCCTAGACAGGCCTTCTGGTGTTTCCCCTCCTAGGTTTTCTGAGTCCCCTTCCCACCTTATGTTTTACAGGAAAGTGGCAGAAACCCTCCAGCTCCCTATTGAGGAGGCTGTTGAGGAGCAGGAGGAGCCTGACTTTGTGGAGATGATGGACATCCCAGAGTCCAAGAGGTTGTCTATTCCCCTTCACAGATCTTTTGGGAAACAGACACAAAAGCTGTTAAAAACTCCAAATTCATTACCTCCTGTGGACAGACGGATGGACAAGAGGTACATGCTGTCAGGCTCAGGTACGGAGTACTTGTACCAGCGATGCAGCCATGTTGGGGTCGTGCAGGCTGCAGCCTGTGATAAGTCTAACATACCCTTGGCTTTACCCCCCCAGTGAAAGACTCCCAAGAAGCTGGATGCCATGGCAAAGAAGCAGTACTTGGCATCCTCCTTGGGACTTAGGCAGGCTAATTATATGGCCTATACTGCCAGGTACCAGAAGTCCAGGTGGGACACTGTTCTGGAACTGGCTAAATAGGCTTCCCCCCAGCTTGCCAAGGAGTTGGAGGGGGTGGCTGCTGATGGGACTGAGGCATCAAAAATCTAATTCCATGCTGCTGTGGACTCCAATGATGTGTCATCAAGAGTCATGGCTACATCTGTGGCTCTTCAGAGACTAGCTTGGCTCAGATGTACTAGCCTATCACAGGATACCCAGGCTAAGGCTTTGGATTTACCTGTAGTTAATAATTCTTTGTTTGGGGATTAGACAGAGAATTATATGAAAAAGATGGATGAGTACGGGACCACCTATAGAGTGCACAGGCCAAGGAAAGGCAGTCAGCTCCTCAGAGGCAGCAAGCTAGGGGCAGGCCTTTTCATAGGCCTTTCTATCAAGCACAGGCTTCCTCTCCTTTTTCCCCAGAGGGTTTTTTTTCAGAGGGAGAGGCAGAAAGGGGATGAGCAGGGCTGCATCCACCTCTCAGAAACATAGAAACACAGAATTTGATGGCAGATAAGGACGCTTGGCCCACCTAGTCTGCCCGTTTCCCTTCCTAACGGATAAGCTGCAGATCCTAGTTAACCAACAGCCTACTTCCTCCTACTCCTCACTATAATTGTCTTATGTCTGTCCCATGCATTCTTGAATTCCCCCACTGTTTTTGACTCTGCGACCTCCTCAGGAAGGCTGTTCCATGTATCCACAACCCTCTATGTGAAGAAATACTTCCTCACATTACCTCTGAGCCATCTCCCCTCTATCTTCAAATTGTGCCCCCTTGTTTTTGCTCATCTCTTTTTCTGAAAGATGCTACTCTCTTGAACTTTGTTGATTCCCTTGAGGTATTTGAAAATTTCTATCATGTCCCCCATCCCTCCTTTCCTCGAGGCTGTACATCTTTAGTTCCTTTAGTCTTTCTTCATATGTCTTCTGATGCAGACCCTGCATCTTTTGGTTGCCCTTCTCTGGATAGCCTCCACCCTGTCTATGTCTTTGCGGAGATGGGGTCTCCAGAACTGTACACAGTACTCCAGATGTGGTCTTACCAACTGTCTGTACAGGGGACCAACAACTTCCTGTTTTCTACTGGTGATGCCTCTCCCTATGCATACCAGTATCCCCAGCCCTCCTTACTGCCTTCTCACATTGCTGACCCACCTTTAGGTCATCTGATATGACTACCCCCAGGGCCATTTCCATTTTTGGTGTTGTCAGTATCTCACCCCCCATTGTGTACTCTTCCCCTTGGTTTTTGTATCCCAGGTGCATTACTTTGCACTTCTTTGCATTGAATCTAAGCTGCCACACATTTGACTAAGTCTAAGGCTCCTGCCAAGCAGACACCCTGATGTGACAGCCCGGGTCGATTCCCCCATTCCGGTCGGAGGCAGGCTGGCGTACTACTTTCAGCACTGGATGTCTGTTACCTCACACAAGTGGGTCCTGAAGGTAGTAAGCCAGGGATGTGCTGTCGGCTTTAAAACGTTTCCAAAGTTGAGAGCCAGATCTTTTCCACCTGCAGACATCTCCAAAACCATTGCCCTAGAGGCAGAGGTTTCATCTCTTCTGGCCTTAAGGGCCATAGAGAAAGTTCCTACAATCCACGGGGGCAAAGGTCTATACTCAAGGTACTTCCTTACCCCCAAGAAAACAGGGAAGTAGTGGCCCATCCTAAACTTAAGATACCTAAACAAGCGTTTCTTAAAACCAAAGTTCAAAATGGTGAGACTGGGAATAATTCTTCCCTCTCTAAGGCCAGGAGACTGGCTAGCCTCCCTGGACCTAAAGGATGCCTACTTTCTTATTCCAATCAGGTTCTCCCACAGAAAGTACCTCAGGTTTGAACTACCTTCGGGCCATTACCAGTTCAAAGCAATGCCCTTCAGGCTGACATCAGCTCCATGGGTGTTCACAAAATGCATAGCAGTTGTAGTGGCATTCCTAAGGAGAAAAAATATCTCCATTTTCCCATACCTAGACGACTGGCTCATAGTGGGTCAGTCTCCAGACCAAGTCAAGGCAGAGTTGGAAGTGACCCAGCAAGTGCTCAGTTCTCTTGGATTCCTTCTCAATCTTCTCAAGTCAGTTCTCGAGCCAGTTCAACTTTTGACCTTCATAGGGGTGGAATTGGACACTGTCAAAGCAAGAGCTTTTCTCCCCTTGCTAAGGGCAAAGGCCATCATAGGGTTGGCTTCTTCCTTCCTTCCGCCTTATAGTTTCTCAACCAGCAAGGCACTTCCTTCAGCTTCTGGGCCACATGGCAGCTTCCACTGCAGTCGTCCAAGGGGCCAGATTTCAGATGAGGGACATTCAGTTTCACCTGAGGGCTTTTTGGTCTCAGAGAAACGCTCTTCTAACCAAACTTATTCCAGTGACTCAGACTCTGATCCAGGCTCTTCAATGGTGGCAGGATCAAGACAATCTCAGGCAAGGGGTCCCTTTCATCACTCAGTCTCATTTCGTGGTTCTAACCACAGATGCTTCCCTCCTGGGGTGGGGAGCTCACCTGGGGACTCTGACAGCCCAGGGAGTGTGGTCCACTTGGGAATCTCTTCTCCACATCAGTCTTCTGGAACTCACAGCAGTTTTCCTGGCCCTGCAAGCATTCTCTCAATCAGTACAGAACAAGGTGGTACAGATCAGGACAGACAACACCACCACCATGTGGTATATCAACAAGCAAGGAGGCACTTGGTCTTGTTCATGGAAGCCATGAAGTTATGGTCCCTGGCCTACTCCCTACAAACTTCTCTGGTAGCAGTCCACCTTCTAGGAAAGGACAATGTGCTAACAGATGCATTGAGCAGGATGTCCCAGGGCAATCACGAATGGTCTCTGGATCCCCTAGTGCTAAAATTTTTTTTCAAGGTGGGGCTCTCCAGAGATAGATCTCTTTGCAGCCCCAGACAATCACCAACTCCCTCTCTTCTGTTGCAGACCCCCAGACTTGGACTCAGTCCCTCTGGATGCTCTGATTCTGGACTGTGAAGGGAAGTTTCTGTATGCCTTCCCTCCTTTTCCTCTACTGTTCAAGGTTCTGGTAAAGATTAAATTACAGTCTTGTAAAGCGATTCTGATTGCTCCAGATTGGGCCAGGCAACCTTGGTACCCCCTGTTGCTGTCCCTAGCAGTCCAGCTTCCCCTTTGTCTTCCCAGGAATCACAACCTACTAACCTCCTGTCAGGGGAGGATCTGGTATCCCAACCTGCGGTCCCTCAATCACAAGGCATGGCTCTTGAAGAGTTAAAATATGCAGGTTTGCATCTCTCTCAGGGGCTTCTGGACATTCTCAAGGCCTCTCGAAAACCTTCTACCAGAAAAACTTATCATTCTAAATGGAAGAGATTCAGCATTTGGTGTTCCAAGAAGAATATAACCTCAGATTCTGCTGACTTGTCCATAGTTCTGGACTATTGGGTTTATCTTAATGGCCTGGGCCTCAGGCCAGCTACCCTCAAGGTACACTTGTCAGCTGTTTCTGCTTTTTTGTCTGCCGGAAAACCCTCCTCACTGGCATCCGATCCTGTTTTCTGTAAGTTTTTGAAGGGATTGCTTCATACCAATCTCCACTTTAGGGATCCTACTCCTGCTTGGGACCTTAATGTTTGCATTGCTCAGCTTATGCAACCCCCTTTTGAACCTTTGTCTTCAGCAGAACTTAAGTACTTGACTTGGAAGACTGTGTTTCTGGTAGCTGTTACCTCTGCCAGACGTATCAGTGAATTACAAGCTCTGTCAGTGGAGCCTGATTTTATCTCATTCCATAGGGATAAGGTGGTCCTTAGAGCCAATAGGAGGTTCTCATCTAAAGTGCTTTCAGATTTTCATTTGAACCAATCCATGTCTCTACCTGTATTCTTCACTGATCATTCTTCTTCAGGAGAGAGATTACACAGTTTGCATGTTAAAAGGGCCCTTAGTTACTACATTGAACGTACTAAGGCACTCAGGTTTGACTCCCTTCAGTTGTTCCTCACTTATGGGGAAGTGGGTAAGGGCAAACTTGACACTAAGAGAGCTGTTGTCAGGTGCATTGTCTCTTGTGTACAATTTTGCTATGAGAAGCTAGGTAAATTACCACCCTCAGGCCTGAGCGCTCATTCGACTAGAGGTACAGCTGCTGCCAGGGATATTCTGTTACTAGAGATTTGCAAAACAGCCACCTGGAAAACAGTCTATACGTTCACCATGCATTACTCTCTGCATATCCAGGCTAGGAGTGATGCTCGGTTTGGTACAGCAGTACTGCAGAGGCTGTTCCCAAAATAGGTTTGAATCCTTTTCCACGGAGGTACTGCTTGGTAGTCTGCAGTAAGTCAGAATACAGCAAGGCTTCATGTTGTTTTAAGAAAAAATTACTCATCTTAGTAATTGTGTTTCTTCTAATGGAGTCTTGCTGTATTCTGACCTCCCTTCCTGCCTCCCCTCTCAGAACCTGGTTTTTGGGAAGTGGGCTGGCAGATGCAGTGTTGCGCCCCAGGGTTGCATTTGGACACTCCCCTTTTTAGAGAGAGGGAGTGGGTTATGTTCTTTATTTCAGTAGTCATAAGTTGTTCACTATCTGGTTTTTGGTTTTGGATTTCTCGACTTGAGTCTTTTAGGGATCCAAAATATTTGGTTGCCATTTGGCTAGTAACAATTTTACAATTTCCACATAATGGGTTAGTTAGTTTAATATTAGCTCATAAGAATCTGACGGTTACACTTCAAAGTGCAGCAGACAGGTCTGAACTGAGCTCGAGCTCAATATTCTTTGTTCTGCATAGAATTTAACTCTTTCCTCTCCGGAGCAGTCCCAGTGCTGGGGCATGCAACTGCAATAAGTCAGAATACAGCAAGACTCCATTAGAAGAAACACAATTACTAAGGTGAGTAATTTTTTGCTTCATGAAGGTTAGCATGAAGACGTCCTTTTTCTTTCTACAATCAGAACTGAGAAATATGACAGCTACCGTCCACCACAGCTGCAAGCAATTAACCACACATTGCAATAGTGTTTTGTTAAGTTAGTAATGCAGTCCACTGCGGTTCAAAAAAAAAGGGGACGAGTTCTCTGATTTTTCTGTGCTCTATGAATATTTCCAACAAATGAATAACATATGTCTGCCTTGAAAATGCTCACACAGCGGCACAGAAAATTAAGATAGCACCTGCTGTTGTGGGAGGCACTAGTCAAACAAAAGTATTCAGTATGGCTTATTCTTTTTAAAAAAATATGCATTCACTCCATAATTTCTGCGATGGACATGAAGTTATGAAATGTGACTAATTAAAGCAAATTCCAGAGGATCATTCTTGGTGTACATTTAGTTGAGTGGAGGTGGGGTGTTTGAGTTACAAGTTATACTGAATTTGCAAGAAAAGGACGTCTTCATGCTAATCTTCATGAAGCATGGCACTGGTTTTACAGTGTTTGCTTCCTGCTGTGCATAATGGATTGTCTTAGGAGTGCTTCTCAACACTGATTGAATAGTTAACATATACAGGGATTTTTTATTTATTTAACCTGAGTTAACATCTTTACCATATTTCTTATGATTATTCATTCTAAGACTTGCTGTATAATAGGTAAAAAAAAAAATACTACTTGTACATGCAGTTTTGGCGGCTCAGTGAGCTAGATACCTATTTCTAACAGTAAAGGTTGTGGGTTTGATTCCTGCCCAAGGATGATTTTTTATTTTTCCGATTGAGAAGCATTTTTGATTTTTTTTTAAAGTGGGATTATTTACTTCGGTCCTATTGATAAAGCACATAACAGTGTTGCATGTTTTAGTGTCAGCATATTCTGAAAGCTGCCTCAAATTGACATTTGCTTGCAAGGATAATTGGGCAGATGAACTTCGGATCCAGAAAGCAAGTGACAGTAACGTTCATTATAAGGCGTGAGCTTGTTACTGTACACATTGCGATTAATGCTGTGATCTGCTTGTCTGATTTCTACTATGAAACAGATATTTGGCACACCTATCTGGCAGACACTGAGCTAGTAAATAACTATTGAGAAGAGGGTGATGCACAGAAGGATTCACTGACTGGCTACAGCAAGTGCGATTTGCTCCATCCATGTGCATGTGGGGCTTGATAAATATTAATGAGGGGTTGATGGTAAAATAGAGATTTGCGATGTGGTGTGAGAGATAGCGAGAGAGAACGGGAGCAGAAGACATGAAAAAAAACTCTGTTAACTCAGGTGTCTTAACGGAAAGCATCATAAGTATTGGGTCATAAGGCAAACGGTATAAACACATATAGGAGATGCTAAATACAACCTCATCTCCTCACTGGTTGATGCAATCCATTAGACTGATTCTGACTCCATTTCTCTCACTCGCTCTCTCTCTCTCTAGTCTCTATCACTGACTGCATTCCCCACCCCATCCCAGAAATGGCAAGACAAAATAAAAAATATGCCTTAAATAATGTGGATACTGTGTGGAATTTAAATAACTCCACAGATGTCAGGAAAATATAATCGCTACAAAGTGTGTACTGTACTTCAACATTTTAAAACGGCACCTCCACTAACCTTTTTTTTTTTTCCAACTGCACATACTTTGAAATAATCAAGTGAATGAGGACCTATTTATTAAGAACAGCAGGTGCTAAGGGAATAGATACTTAAAAATGTACCCCTACTGACTTGTAGTTAATTCTATACTGTTTTACATCTGATAGACTACTCTGCTCACACGGTCCACCCGAAATTAACATTCACCTCAGCTGTCACTCGCGCACGCGCACACACACACACACACACACACACACACACGTAGGTGGTGCCAGAGTAATCATACACATGCGCATAGAGATAAGCATCAGAGTCAGCAGTGTTCTATCTTTAATTAGCGTCACTTTTACTGTTGATTCTGTGTTCCAGGCTGGTGGTGTTTTTTTCAAAACAGGTAATTTCTGTGTGTGTGTGTGTGTGAAACTAACAAAATATGATACTAGATGAAAAAATATATACACCGAAGAAATAAACACAACACTCAAGGTATGGCCAAGATCTTTATTAGGCAGGACAGCTAGATACCTGAAAAAAATAACACAAACACAGTGTATACCTGCTCTTTAAAGACGTTGAGGCAAATTGGCACTTCCAGTGTGGAACTGTCAGTGTATGGATGTGCACTGTATACGAGCCTAGAAATCATTCTCGTACCAACAAGATATTTTGCCCAAATGGCACTCCTAGTCCTGCAATTCATTATAAGACTCTTGAAAATCTACAGTTGGTGTCCCATATCTTCAAGATAATTATCTATCAAAAGCTTTATTTTAAATGCAGTAATATTTGTTATCATAATAGAAGGATGAACTTGGGTCACAAGGCCTATATTTATCCTGTGTTCCTATGTACTAATCATGCTGTGCTTCATTTTTATAGCTGCATTGCATCATGATGCTGTACTGACGTATAGCTAGCAAAAAAAAAAAAAAAGGGTCTGTGACTGGAATTCCCAGTGCAGCACAGCTTTTATTGTTACAAGGGAGTGGAATCAAAACATAACTTTCTGAAAATCTCTCCACTTCCTCCCATTCACTACAGTGTGTTTTCTTCTTCTCCCCCCCACCCCTGCTTCACTACTATCTTGCCGTCCTCCCCATTCACGAAAATGTGTTTTCTACAAGTCTCTACCATGCAGAATGCAGTTTTAGCAGTTTTCCTTTTACACTTTCTCCCAGGTTAAAATTGCAACTAGTAACAATTGTCCCATTCTTTTATTTTCCCCTGCTTCTTTGGCTGCCTACACGCTCGCTTGGTACTGTCTTTCTCCTGGGAGCTCATGTAAAAGGCTACTGCCTGGTTCTCTGCTGTGCCACTTGCTTGCTCACTCCCTTCCTCATTCATTCAGTAAACTGAAACTGCCGACTCACCGGATTTATTGCTTGATTAGCCACTCACACTCTTTATATCTGCAGTGTTGCTCCCAATCACTCTTCCTGTGTTGTTTCACTCTACTAATCCTTCCTTGCCACCAAATAAAAAAATTAACTAGACAGTAAAGGAAGACAAATGTTAAACATAAACCAGTTAATAAAAAACACTGTGTAGATCTTTAGAAAGAAGGCATCATACTGTATTCTTTCAACAGTGATAGCCACACAGCATATGCCTCTAGCCCCCCCAATAGTACCTTCAGTATTTCATGATTTTAACATACTGTGAAGGAAATACTGTGGACTAGGAAAATAGTGCTTATTGTTTATTTCACGCTCCTATGATCAGCTGATCGAACAGTTCCACCATGTCGGTTCAACATCCATCATGTCGACCAACACCACAGCAAAAACAAAATGCTGACGGTGACGATGTCATCTGGCAATTGCGCGTTCAGTTGCCATCATGGCAAAGCACTGGGGCACATCCTGGCTGTTCGCAGGGCCTTTGCCCCCCACACCCACCGAAAAATAATATAATCACTTCCAGTTTGGAGTTGTAGGGGGGAACAGCGCAACACCCCTGGGGTGGCAAGACGGCAGGTGCTACAAAATCCCGATTGACGATCGATTGGTTTGCAGCACCTACATTGGCATCGAAGTATGGGTTTCACTGCGCTGGCAGTAATCCTGATCCATCACACAAAAGAATATTCATGAACAGCACTAATACAGACATTGTGGTATTTAGTGAGGCGCTTCTGTTTTGCAAGTGTCAACTCGAAGAGAAGCCTGTCTTCATGGCTTTACAGAAGCTAGCATTTCAGTACCGCATAGTGAGTGCTTTATTTCAGTCACACCCACATGCTATGTTAAAACATGCTTCACTTGACCACGTGGTCACACCTGAGCTTTCTGACTTTCTTAAATGTCGAGGGTCGCTTACTACTGATCACTGACGACCATCGCTAACTGCTGTTTACCAGTGACTACTGCTGACAGATATAACACTTTCTTATTCTCACCCCAAGAATCCTCCAATATTCCTAACTCTTGCAGTCAGACTTTGAAGTAGAACTGCCCAGAGATATTTTTGTATGCTAATGATGAAACAATCATTGGCTCATGCCACTTTTCAAATGCTGCCTTTATGAACTGCCTGCATTTTAAAACGCCTCCAATTTCATTCTCCGCCTTTCAAGTCCAGACGCCTCAGAGACTTCTCTTCAAGCTGTTTCTGAGTGTTTACTTTCAAAAACATGAGTAGTTTTTCTCATATTTTTCATTTGCTGCCTCTATTTTCTGTATTAGTAATAAACTGCTAGTTAGTTTAGGAATTTCTGCCATTTTCTCGGTTTCTTCTGGTTTGGGATGATTGTCGAGGAACCGAGCCTTTAGTTAAGTTTTCCAGAGCTTTTTGAAACAAACTCTGGTAGTTTACTTCTTTTTAAATAGTTATTGTTTAAGAACAGTAACCGATAACTTTCTTATAAAGAACCAATAATCCGTTTTTTTTTTTTTTTTGATCGGTTCTCTGTTTTGATCAGAACTTTTGCTCGGTTTCTAAACTAACTGCAAAAAAAAAAAAAATAATAATTTAAAGTTAAAAACTTAAATTGCCATTTGTGTTTTTCTGTTGGTCCTAAGAATGTCAGACAAACCAAAGAAAAAAGAAAACTGGTGAACCTGGGTTCAAAAATTGTACAGTCCAACCCAGTTCTATCGGTTTCTGATATGCCATTTTTTTCGGATGTATCGGCCATTTCTAGATATCCCACACCATAGCCATAGAGATTAGTGCTAGCATATGTCGCTAAAACTACTTATAGCTGCCGTGTAATTCGTCCATCTGAGGTGCATGAATAAGCACTCAAAGCGTTAATTGTTGGTCTTGCTGAAATGAGTAGAGTGCTTAAATGGTGCTAATTGACAGTTAACAACATCACTTACAGCTGCTGTGCCTATTTAAGAGCTTACAGGTTGACTAGACGCAGAATTGTACTGGCTGTTGTCTGGTGTTTCCGGAGCTGCTGTTGCTGAAATGTCTACGCGGAATACCCTGATTCGCTGTCAAAAAATTGAAATTTTTAAGCAAATCGATGGTATGCCAAAGACATCCGTGAGGGAACTGGCAACCCTCTTTGGTATTCCTCAATCAACGATGGCTGACCTGCTCCATAATCGGAACAAGCTTTGTGAGTGCTGGCATAAAAATGTAGACCCTGATAAAAAAAGAAAACTTACAGGTAAAGATGAAAAGGTCGAAGAAGCTCTTATTCACTGGTTTGCAAACACACGGGGGAGGGAGGCTATAATAACTGGTCCGATCCTTCTGCAGAAAGCGGCAAAGATTGCCGAAGCTATGGGGAAAGCAGATTTTATCCCATCGGAGGGCTTGCGGCACCATTGGGAAATGCGGCACAACATCTCCTACAAAAGGGCACACGGTGAAAAACAGAACGACGATAGCAGCAGTGCAAAGTCCTGGGTTCTAGAAGTTTTGCCCGATTTACTTCAGCAATTCTCTCCAGTTGACGTTTTTAACTGTGATGAGACAGGGTTCTTTTTCCACTGTATTGGCAGCGGTACATTTACCTTCAGATACACTACAGGGTCACAAAAAAGCCAAGGAATGGCTGTCGGTACTCAGCTGTTGCAATATTTTGGGTACCGAGAAGCTTGACCTGCTTGTGATTGAGAAATCTGCTAACCCCCGTTGTTTCTGCAGTATCCGCCACCTATCTGTTCAGTACAGAGCTAATCGTAGTGCATGGATGAGTGGCGAGATTTTTACTGGCTGGCTGAGGTGTTGGGACAAAAAAACTCAGGGGAAGGAAAATAGCACTGCTTCTCGATAACTTTACTGGGCACCCTCGGGACCCTGGTCTCAGCAACATCACTCTTTTGTTTCTCCCACCCAATACGACCTTCATTATACAGCCTCTCGACATGGGGATCATCTGTGCCTTTAAGAGGCATTATGTTCGGCTGATGAGGCAGCGGGTAATCGATTCCATCAACAGCAATCAGGAAATTACAGCAAGCATCTGTGTTAAACAGATAAATGTCCTAGGTGCTATCAGACTGATGAAAACTGCCTGGGATGAAATCAACCAGCAGACCATTGTGAGCTGCTTCCGAAAAGCTGGTTTCTACACAGGTGGTGAAGCATTCGGAGAGCTACAGGAACCTAAATTTGAGACCCCCATAAAGCCCCCTGAAGGTCTGACACAGGAAGAATTCAGCAACCTCGGCCAGCCGGGTGATCACACAGAAATAGAGCTCCAAGAGGAAGAGGATGAGATCGCAGATGTGTAACCGTCTGCAACCCAGGAAGAATCAGACAAAGAAGATTCACAGCAAGATACAGCTGATTTAGTGTCAACAGCTGATGTACGCGTTGCTCTTCTTACACTCCATAAGGCAATGGAGCAACGAGCAGATGTCCCCAACTGGTCAGTGGTAAGAGATACAGAAATGCTCTGTGAGAAATAAATGAGAAAGAATGAACGTCAAACAACAATGCTGGACTATGTTGAGTCAAATGACAAGCGAGAAACGTGCTTGGGCATAAGAGCTGCTAACTGTCTAAAAGAAATAAAAGTTACGTTTTAAAAATGTCATTAAATCACACAAGCACAAGTACAGTATATCCTCAAATGCCTGTAAAGTGTTTACACACCAATCACTACGACCACAAGTATGTCCTCAAAGTGTTTACACACACCAGAAATAAACAACCACCAACGAGCAGCAAACAGCTAAAAAGTGCACTTTGCAATTAAACGGACATTCGGTTATAGCGCCAGAAACGGCAATGCACTGAGTAGTCCGATGAAAGCAGGTTGCACTGTACTTGGTGTGGGGATGTCTTTGCCAGGGCAGAGAAGCACACATCATGTTTCGGAACATTTCTCAGCTGATTGTAATATATGTAGATCTTTCCCACCAATGACGGTTAAAAAGCGTCGGGAAAGACTACAAAAGAAATTGGAAAAGGATTCCTCAGGCTCTGACCAGCTGACACCCTCAAGACCCGCAGCCTAAACAAATCCACCCCTGATAAGGGTGCTCCAGCAACCAATAAGAGAACCGATGAACCGGTTGAATCCCAGGTTCCTGCTAAGAAGCTCAAAAAAACTAAGCACACTGAACCCCCTGCCAAAAGGCCTAAGGGGACTTCTACTGTGACTCCAGCCTGCCTTCATCTGATGAAATTACCTAGGCTTTCAGGGTAATTCAGGCTGTACAGGGGTTGGTACCGGCTCCTAGTACACCATCAGTCCAAACCCTGTTCAAACAAGCAACTCCTTCTGCTCAGGCTTCACTCTCGGAGCAGTTGGAGTTTGAAGACTATAGGGAGTATGATGAGGGTGAAGGGGGAACCCACTGGACCGGAGGTTCCCCTGATCAAGAGTTTGGGTTCCCTCCTAGAGCAACAGAGGATTATTCATCCCACTTCACATTCATAAGAAGAATGGTAGATGCTCCTGATATAACCACCAGTGCGGTAATTGAAATGAGGAGGAGGTGGAATACGTAGAAATGATGAGGCTGACACCAGCTAAAAAATTGTTACTCCCCATCAATAAGTTTTTAAGAAGGATGTCTTAAAGATTTTACAAACATCAAATTCTGTCCAACTTGTGGACAAGAGGTTTGACAAGAAATATCAATTGGATAGGAAGGGAGCTGAATTTTTATTCGCCCACCCTGATCACCAAGGGGTAGTGCAACCTGTGACAGGGCAAAGGTGCCTTTGGCATCCCTCCCCCTTCCCGGACAAGGACTCCAGAAAGCTTGATAGCATGGCAAAGAAGGGCTATCTGTCAGCTTCCCTAGCAATCAGGCAGGCAAATTATCAGGCCTATGCTGCCCAGTATCAAAAGTCCCTGTGGCGGTCTGTCCTGGCCATGTCTGATAAGACCCAGTCTGGCCCCTCATCAGACCTAGCTGAGACTGCCAGCTTTGGTTTAGAATCTGCAAAATACCTGATCCAAATGGCAGCAAATACCAGTGACGCTGCTATCAGATGGATGGCTAACACTCTAGCCGTGAGGAGGTTTGCTTGGCTAAGGGCCACAAACCTCACACAGAACACCTAGGTGAAAACCATGGACTTTCCTGTGAAGAATGTTTCCCTTTTTGGGGAGAGAAATGAGGCCTATATGAAAAAGGTGGACAAATATAAGGCCCCCTATAGAAGTAACTCGGTGAAAGAAAAGCCCTCACCTTCCACTAGGCCTTATGGTAGGGGAGGCAGGGGTAGAGCTGCATACAACAGGCCATTCTATCTGCCTCAAGCTGTCCCCCAATACCATCAGGACCCCAGCAGACTGGGTACTTCAGGGGGGGGGATTCAGGCATGGTTCCCAGGCTAGTCAAACCCAGCCCCAGTCAAAACAGACTCCCTGATTTTCTTGCCCAGGTCATCTCCCCACTACGAGTAGTGAACAGATTGGCTCACTACTTCCAGGCTTGGAAGAAAATTACCACAGACAAGTGGGTCCTGCAAGTAGTGAGTCAAGATTTGTCCCTAAGTTTCATATGCTTTCCGACTCTTAAGAACCAGAGTGTTCAAACCAGCTTCCAACACAGAAAGGAAGCTGCTGGAAAAGAAGGTACAAAACCTGATGTTGTCAAAGGCAGTGAAACCTGTTCCTCCACAGCAAACAGGAAAGGGTTTTTACTCAAGATACCTTCTTACAACAAAGAAAAAGGGCAGTGGCAGCCTATTCTGGACCTAAGGTTAGTGAACAGGCACCTGACAAAGCCAAAGTTTAAGATGGTAACTTTGGAATTGATATTGCCAACCCTTCAAAAAGGAGCATGGTTTGCATCTCTGGACCTAAAATATGCCTATTTCCACATCCCCATAAGGGAGTCTCACAGAAAATATCTCAGGTTCAGACTCCCATCAGGTCAATACCAGTTCTCAACACTGCCATTCGGCCTCACTTCGGCCCCAAGAGTGTTCACAAAGTGTTTGGCAGTGGTTGTGGCACACTTCAGAAGGTTAGATGTCACAGTGTTCTCATACCTGGATGACTGGCTGGTGGTAGGAAGTTTACCACAGCAGGTACAGGAACACCTGCAGTTGACCCAGGAGCTCTTGAAGTCCTAAGGATTCCTAATAAACCTCAAAAAATCTGTCCTACAACCAGCACAGGTGCTGCAGTTCATAGAAGCAGAGTTGAACACCCTGGAGGGCAGAGCTTACCTGCCTCAGTACAGGGTAAACAGTATCCTGCAGATAGCTGGTTCATTCAGTCTCAACAAACCAAAAACTGCAAGGCAGTTTCTTCAGCTACTGGGACATACGGCTGCAACCACAGGTACAGTCCCAAGGTCCAGGTTCCAGATGAGAGACATACAGTTCCATCTCAGAGCACACAGGTGCCAAAGGAGAGCCCCCCTCTGAAAACTGATTCCAGTAACAAAGACATTACTGCAAGCCCTCCAGTGGTGGAAAGGGGAGACAAACTAAGGGAAGGGGTTCCTTTCCAGCAGGAGTCTCCGTCAGTGATACTCACAACAGATGCATCGCTACTGGGGTGGGGTGTTCATCTAGGGGATCACACCACTCATGGTACCTGGTCAAGTGCAGAGTCACTTCAGCACATAAACCTACTGAAATTAAGAGCAGTGTTTCTAGCTCTGCAGGCTTTAGCCCCATTGGTGCATGGCAGGGTGGTACAAGTCAGAACAGACAATACCACAACCATGGATTACATAAACAAACAGGGAGGGACAAGGTCCAACCCCCTGTGCACAGAGGCAATGAAGATTTGGAGCCTGGCTTACTCACTCAAAGCTTCACTGCAAGCTATTCATCTGCCAGGCAAGGACAGCACTCTAGCGGATGATCCGAGTCGGATCAACCAGGCCCATCACAAGTGGACCATGAACAGGCAGGTGTTGCAAGTAGTGTTCAGAAGGTGGGGCACCCCAGAGATAGATCTCTTTGTGTCCCAGGAAAACCACCACCTGCCACAGTATTGTTGCAGACCACCAGCTAGGGATACAATACCTCTGGATGCTCTGACTCTGGACTGGTCAAGGAGGCACCTATATGCCTTTCCTCTGATCTTCAGAGTTCTGACCAAACTCAGATCCCAGCCAGCGTCAATGATCTTGATAGCGCCAGACTGGGCAAGGCAGCCATGGTACTCTCTGCTGCTTTTCATGTCTGTAGAAAAGTCAGTACACCTCCCTCAGAGGCACAGCCTGTTAACCTCCAACCAAGGAAGGACCCTGTACCTGAACCTCAGATCCCTCAGGCTCAAGACATGGCTCTTGAGGACTTTGAGTATGCAGGCTTGCATCTCTCAGAAAGTGTTCCGAATGACTTGAGAGGTTACAGGAAACCTTCCACTAAGAAAACCTGTGCCTCTAAATAGAAGAGCTTTTCTGTTTGGTGCTGCACCAAGGATGTGGCACCAGAATAGGCAGGGATTCCAGCATTGCTGGACTACCTTACCCATCTACATTCTCTGGGCATGCATCCCACCACTTTAAAAGTCCATCTGGCTTCAGTATCTGCTTACATTTCAGCCAGAAAGGATGTCTCTATGGAATCCAACCCTATTTTGAAAAGCTTTTTCAAGGGCTTGGCCCAATTGCATCCCCCCCCTCTCCCTACACAATGAACTGATGCCAGCTTGGGACTTGAATGCCTGCATAGCCAAGCTTATGGGTCCCCCATTCAAACAACATGAAGTCTTGCTATATTATGACATATGCAGTTTGTCCCAGCCTTAGAACTGCTCCGGAGGTGAAAGAGTTAACTTTCCATGCCAGGCATGGAATCTTGAGTGCGAGCTTGGTTGAAAACTCTGTTGTTCTTCAAACTCAAACTGTCAGATTCTTTACTCCGCCTCACTGAACAGTCGCTCCGGAGATTTCTCCTTCTGCTCAGTTCATTTTGTCAGTTAAAAAGTGTAATTTCTCGTTTTTTTTAAACCGCATTTGTCTTATTTTAACCGCAACCGGTCGGTTCAAGCTCTGTCTGTGGTATCGTAAGTAATAGATAGGTTTTACATTTTCTCTGTGTGGAACTTGCTAACGTTATTATCGGTTCGGTTTGAACCGATCAGGTTGTTGTTAAACTTTACTAAATTGCATTTAGAGTGCGGTTCCCGGTTCTTATCGGTTCTAAAAAACGGATTTCATTACGTTTTTTCCATGACCTGTGACACGGTTGGGAACCGATAAGGGTGTCTTGCTTGGCGATTTGCCGTAAAAGGGCAAGTTTTTGGTTAGGCTGGCATTATGTCTGAGAAACCCAAAAGAAAAACTGGGCCCACTGGGTTTCAGCACTGTAGTGTCTGTGGGGAAGCCTTTGCCAAGACTGACCCACACACCACATGTGTTTATTGTCTGGGGTTTGACCACCTCAATGCAGACTGCCAGATTTGCAAGAATTTCCCTGCAGCTACCCTGGATAAGAGAGTTGGTAGGCTCAGGGAACGAGAGGCCAAAAAGTCCGCTGACCCGGATGGCCAGCCCGGTTCAGTGCCAACCGAACCAGAGGGAGTGCCCTCTGACCAGGGCGAGACTTCCTCGGGCAGACGAAGAGCTGACTCGGAGGAGCCAGTTCCAGCAAAGAGGACTAGAAAATCAGCAGGTGTGGAGCCAAAATTTCCTTCTCCAACCACTGTAGAGATAGCCAAAGCGATCCAAATTGTCCAGTCGCTTTTCCCTGGTTCCGACCGAACCGGCACCATCAGGTAAGCGGTCGGTTCGGTCGGTTCCACTGGTTCAAGAATATGCTATAGAGGAATTTTATGAACCGGAGGAGGGGGGGGAAGAGGATTATGAAGAGAGTGAATGTGATTTTGAAAGTCTGGATGTGCCCATTGAACCGGAAATCTCCCCAGACAGACCTTCAGGAGCGTCTCCCCCTAGGCTTTCTGAGTCCCCTTCTCATTTTATGTTTTATAAAAAAAGTTGCTGAAACCCTCCAGCTCCCTTTGGAAGAAGCTGTGGATGAACAGGAGGAGCCTGACTATGTGGAAATGATGGATATCCCAGAGTCCAGGAGATTGTCTATTCCTTTACATAAATCTTTTAGGAAACAGACAAACATTTTAAAAGCTCCTAACACTATACCTCCTGTGGATAAAAAAATGGACAAGAGGTACACATTGTCAGGCTCTGATACGGAGTTCCTTTCACAACAATGCAGACATGTTGGGGTAGTGCAGGCTACAGCCTGTGATAAGGCAAATATTCCCTTGGCTTCACACCCCCCCTGACAAGGACTCCAGGAGGATTGATGCCATGGCAAAGAAACCATACATGGCAGCATCCTTGGGACTCAGACAGGCAAATTATATGGCCCATGTTGCAAGATACCAGAAATCCAGATGGGATACTGTTATGGCTTTAGCGAAACAGGTCCCTGGCCAGCTTTCCAAGGAGCTGGAGCAGGTGGCTGCTGATGGTATTGAGGCATCCAAGGTGCAATTCCATGCTGCAGTGGACTCTAATGATGTATCTTCAAGAGTCATGGCTACATCTGTGGCTTTTTGCAGAATGGCTTGGCTCAGGTGTACTAGCCTGTCACAGGATACCCAGGCTAAGGCCATGGATTTTCCTGTTGTGGGTAATTCTCTGTTTGGGGAGCAGACAGAGAATTACATGAAGAAAATGGATGAGTATAGGACCACTTATAGGAGTGCACAGGCCAAGGAGAGGCAAGCCACTCCTCAGAGGCAGCTTTCCAGGGGCAGGGCATGCCTTTTCACAGGCCTTTTTACCAAGCCCAGACCTCCTCTTCAGCTTATGCCCAGAGGGGGTTCTTCAGAGGGAGAGGCAGACTGGGTACGAGCAGGCCTGCTCCCACCCCTCAGCCTAAAGCCCCTGCCAAACAGGCACCCTGATGGGATTCCCAGGGCCGATTCTTCATTACCTGTAGGGGGCAGGCTGGCTTACTTCATCCAGGACTGGAAGTCTTTACATCAGACAAGTGGGTCCTGGAAGTAGTAAGCCAGGGACTGGTTCTCAGCTTCAAAAAATTTCCAAAGATGCGAACCATATCCTTTCCACCTGCAAATCCATTAGAGGCTCTCGCTTTGGAAACAGAAGTCTCAACCCTTCTGGCTCTCCGAGCTGTAGAAAGGGTTCCTCCCCTACACCAGGGCAAAGGACTGTACTCCAGGTACTTCCTTACCCCAAAAAAGACAGGAGAATGGCAGCCCATCCTGGATCTCAGATACCTAAACAAGCACCTTTTAAAACCAAAATTCAAAATGGTGACTCTGGGAATTATTTTACCCTCCCTAAGGCCAGGGGACTGGCTAGCGTCCCTGGACCTCAAGGATGCCTACTTCCATGTTCTCATCAGAAGCTCCCACCGAAAGTACCTCAGATTCGAACTGCCCTCAGGCCATTACCAGTTCAGAGCAATGCCCTTCGGCCTCACCTCTGCCCCAAGGGTATTCACAAAATGCCTGGCAGTAGCAGTTGCTCACTTAAGAAGGCAAAAGATTGCCATCTTTCCTTACCTGGACGACTGGCTCATAGTGGGTCAGTCTCCAGACCAAGTCAAATTACACCTTCAGGTTACCCAGCAGCTGCTTACATCTCTAGGTTTTCTTCTCAATCTTCCAAAGTCAGTTCTAGAGCCTGTTCAGCTACTCACCTTCATAGGCGCAGAACTGGACACAAAGCAGGCCAGAGCTTTCCTTCCTCTAGAAAGAGTAAAGACCCTGGTGGCTCTGGCCTTCTCCTTCACTCTGCAGGTCTCTCGACCAGCAAGGCACTTTCTACAGTTCCTAGGGCATATGGCTGCTTCCACAGCTGTAGTGCAAGGAGCAAGGTTTCAGATGAGGGACATTCAGTTCATTTGAGAACCTTCTGGTCTCAAAGGAGAGATCCTCTAACCAAATTGATCCCAGTAACTCGAACCCTGATCCAGGCCCTGCAGTGGTGGCAGGATCAGAGCAATCTGAGACAGGGGGTTCCTTTCATCCCTCAATCTCACTCCTTGACCCTTACTACAGATGCGTCCCTCTTGGGATGGGGAGCTCACATGGGCGACCTCACCACCCAGGGATTGTGGTCCCCTCAGGAATCTCTGCTCCACGTCAATCTGTTGGAACTCAGAGCTGTTTTTCTAGCACTTCAGGTTTTTTCTGCATCTGTTCAGAACAGACAACACCACTACAATGTGGTACATCAACAAGCAAGGGGGCACTCGGTCTTCGGCCTTGTGCACCGAGGCAGTGAAGTTGTGGTCTCTGGCTTATTCCCTGAACACTTCCCTCATGGCAGTTCATCTCCCAGGCAAGGACAATGTCCTGGCAGATGCTCTCAGCAGGATTTCCCAGGGCCATCACGAATGGTCACTGGATCCCCTAGTACTGGAGTTAGTATTTGCCAGGTGGGGCACCCTCAGATAGATCTTTTGCAGCCCCAGACAATCACCAACTTCCCTTTTTGTTGCAGGCCCCTGTGTTGGGCTCAGTCCCTCTGGATGCTCTTCTCGATTGGAAGGAGGTTCCTATGTCTTTCCCCTTCCCTCTCTTGTTCAAGGTGCTAGTCAAAATCAGATCTCAACCTTGCAAGATGATTCTGATTGCTCCAGATTGGGCCAGACAGCCCTGGTATCCACTCCTTCTGTCCTTAGCAGTCCACCTTCCCCTGTGTCTTCCCAGGAATCACAATCTGTTAACCTGTGCCCAGGGGAGAGTTTGGTATCCGAATCTCAGATCCCTCAACCTCAAGGCCTGGCTCTTGAAGAGTTAGAGTTTGCTGACCTACACCTTTCTCAAGGTGTACTCGATATCTTGAAAGCTTCTAGGAAGCCTTCCACCAGGGCTACTTATAATTCTAAATGGAAAAGGTTTTCCATATGGTGCTCTGGAAAGCATATTTCCCCAGAATCTGCTGACTTGCCCACAGTCCTGGATTATATGGTCCATCTAAATACTTTGGGGCTGAGGCCAGCTACCCTGAAAGTGCATTTGGCAGCTGTCTCTGCTTTTAGTTCAGCAGGAAAGCCCTTTTCTTCTGCTCACCCTGTATTCTCCAAGTTTTCAAGGATTGCTTCACACCAACCCTCCATTCAGGGACCCTGCTCCTGCCTGGGATCTTAATGTTTGCATTGCTCGGCTAATGCAACCCCCCTTTGAGCCTTTGTCTTCAGCAAAGCTTAAGTACTTGACTTGGAAAACTATGTTTATAGTAGCCGTCACTTCTGCCAGGCGCATAAGTGAATTACAAGCTTTGTCAGTGGAGCCTGATTTTATCTTCTTTCACAGAGATAAGGCAGTCCTCAGGACTAACAGGAAGTTCTTGCCTAAGGTAGTTGCAAATTTCCACCTTAATCAATCTATATCTCTTCCAGTGTACTTCACTGACCATTTCTCCTCTGGCAAGAGGAGGCTGCACAGTTTAGATGTAAAGAGAGTCCCTAGTTACTACATAGAGCGTACCAAGGGTCACAGGATTGACTCCCTCCAACTGTTCCTCACTTATGGTGAGGTTGGTAAAGGGAAACCTGCCACTAAAAGATCCATTTACCAGGTGGATTGTCTCTTGTATCCAATTTTGTTATCAAAAACTGGGTAAGGTTCCCCCTACAGGCCTGAGGGCTCACTCTACCAGAGGTACAGCTGCATCCCTAGCTGCGGCCAGGGACATCCCTATCTTAGAGATATGTCAAGCAGCTACCTGGAAAACAGTACACACTTTCACCAAGCATTACTCCCTTGACATCCAGGCTAGGAGTGATGCTCGGTTTGGCACAGCTGTGCTTAGAGCCTATTTCCTAAGTAGGTTCTGTCCCTCCTCCATGGAGGTACTGCTGTGTAGTTCAGATATATCATAATATAGCAAGATTTCATGTTGTTTGAAGAAAAATTACTCACCTTAGTAATGTTGTTTCTTCTAATGGAGTCTTGCATATTATGACCTCCCCTGCCTGCCCCTCTCAGAACCTCTGTTTTTGGGATGTGGGTGGGCAGTGCAGTGTTGGCACTTTGTGATGCCCACCTTGTGTTTTTCACCCCTCCTGTTTGGGTGTTGTATTTTATTTAATTTTTTGGATCCCCTGACTTGAGTCTTTGTTTTGGGACCAAAAAATGTGTTAATATTTTAGTAGCCAGTTGGCTAGTGTAGGTTTACAGCTTCCACACAGAATCTTGGTGAGTTTTGCTCGTAAAGATCTGACAGTTTGAGTTTGAAGAACAACAGACAAAGTTTTCAAAGGAGCTCGCACTCAAGATTCCATGCCTGGCATGGAAAGTTAACTCTTTCACCTCCGGAGCAGTTCCAAGGCTGGGACAAACTGCATATGTCATAATATAGCAAGACTCCTTTAGAAGAAACAGCATTACTAAGGTGAGTAATTTTTTCTTCCCCTCCATCCCCGGACGAGGCTCAGGACCCTGGGCTACCATCTGATCCTCTTCCTGAAGAGGCGGATCTGACGCCAGCTCCCCTGATGCCGGCCCCGGCGCCGCTCCTCCGACGCCGGCCCCGACCCCGGCCCCTCCGACGTCGGCGGGGGATATTCCTCTTCCATCGGGCCTTCCACCCCACGGGCCTGTCCCGACTGATCCGCCTGTGGAGTACCCGGCTGGACCGTCTGCTCCGGCAGCTCCTCCAGTGCCTGGGCATCCGCCGTCATATCAGACGCAGATTTTCCCTGGTCCGCAGTATCCTGCACTGCAGTACCCGGTGCTGACCCCTTTGCCGCAGTACCCAACGCCGCAGTACCTGGCTCTGGTATACCTGCAGCCGGGTTACGGATACTTCCCCTACGGATTTCCTCCATACACCTATCCCCCTCCTCCTCCTCCTCCACCGCCCCCTAGGCCACCGGTGGATCTTCAGGAGACTCTTGCCTCCTGGTGGGCTGAGGCCAAGGCTCAGCTCACCAAGGAAGTCGAGAGCCGTCTTACAGCGACGGTGCCATCCCCGGCTTCCGTACGCCCCAGACGGCACACTCCCTCTCCTCCTCCAGATTCCCGGGCTTTACCCTCGGGATCCAGAGAGGGGCAGGACACGCGTTCTGGGATTCCCCCCAAGGAACCCGTTCCTCCCCCTAGTCGAGTTAGGGAGTCTTACTCTGCTTCAGATTCTTCCTCTTCTCTCTCTGACTCCTCGGAGGCTTCCGATGGATGTTCCGAGAAAGACGACGAGCCACGCTCTCCGTCCAAGCCCCGGCTGAGGACTCCTCCGAAGTCTCCTCCGGAGGATCCTTCCTTCACGCAGTTGCTCAGGAAGATCCAGGAGGTCCATCAGTGGCACTCCTTAGAGCCAGATCCTCAACGGGTTAAACTCGCCGAACATCTGGACTTACCCCTTATGACTCCTACCCTAGTGCCACCCTGGATCGAGCCTCACGCCCACCTTGTTTCCACGATTTGGAAGCAACCGTCGGCTTTGGCCCCACTTCCCAGGAAGTCGAACAGGCTATACCAGGCTCCGGAGGGTGTAGACTTTTTAGACTCTCACCCCCGTGCAGACTCGGTTGTGATTAGCACCGCTCACGGCCGGTCAGCACACCCAAAACACTTGAGCTTGTCTCCCCCGGATAAGGAATCTCGCTTCTGGATCAGTATGGAAGGAAGATCTACGCTTCTTCCACACTGGGGATTAGGGCCCTGAACTATGTAGCACATATGGGGGATTACCAGAAGGCCATCCTTACCCAGGCGGAATCTAAGATTGACTCCTTGCCTGACTCCCAAGTCAAGCAGAGTTGGCCGACCTGGTCCGTTCTGCTCGTTCAGCCAGTCGTCCCTATTTTGAGGATGACCTACGATGCAGTGGACACCGCAGGACGGAGTTCTGCCTTTGCCGTCAGTCTTCAGCGTCATGCATGGCTCCGTGTGTCAGGTCTGGTCCCGGAGGTGCAGTCAGCGATCCAAGAAGCACCTTTCAGGGGTTCTGTGCTTTTCTGAAGTGATGTCAAGGACATCATCACTGATTTGCAGGAGAAGGGGATGGCCCTTAAATCAGTTGATTCAATGTACCATCCCCATCCCCAACAGTGCCATCCCTTTCGCAGACGCAGTTGGCCTCAAGCGAAACCTCAGGGAAGGCGGGCCACTAAACGTTGGGCCCCCACAGCTGCCAAGCCTCCGCCACCCAAAAAAGCAACAGGTGCCCCAGCTGTGGCGCTGCCTCACACCGCCTGACTCCTTCCCTCTCCCACCGCCTCCAGCAGCCCCGGAGGAACCGGTAGGAGGAGGTTCTCCCTCCACCTTCCGGGTTGGGAGAGAATAACATTGGATTCATGGGTGCTTCAGATCATAGCAGAGGGGCACTCCATAGAGTTTCTACAGAAACCTCCCGTCACCCCTCTGAACTCCGCTTTCTCAAGGACCATCTTCCTTTGGTCAGGAAGAAATCTCGGCGCTCTTGAGAAACAGGCTATAGAACCCATCCCCTCACCTCCACGGACGGGTTACTATTCCACTTCTTCCTTATACCAAAGAAGACAGGAGATCTCAGACCATTCTCGATCTCAGCCTCTGAACCTGTATGTGGAATACAAGAGGTTCAGGATGCTTTCCCTTCAAACCCTTTTGCCCCTGCTTCCGCCGGGCCAATGGCTTTGTGCACTAGATATGCAGGATGCGTACCTGCACATCCCCATTTGCCCCTCGCACCGAAAGTACCTCAGGTTTGCGTTCCAGGGGGTTCACTACCAATTCTGGGCGCTCCCGTTTGGTCTTTCCTCGGCTCCCTGAGTCTTTACCAAATGCCTGGTGGTGGTAGCGGCCCACCTCCGTACTTTGGGAGTTCAGGTTTTTCCCTACCTGGACGACTGGCTCCTGGCGGCCTCGTCCAGGGAGGAACTCCTGCATTTTCTCTCCCTCACCCAGCAGGTTTTCACTGGCCTGGGTATTACCATCAACCATTCCAAGTCTCACCTGGAGCCTTCACAGAGGCTCCAGTTCATCGGGGCAATTCTCGACACATCACTGTGCAAGGCTTTTCTGCCTCCGGACAGGGGGGCCTCCCTCCAGTCACAGATTTCCCTCCTATCGGAACGCAGGAGGGTCCCGGCGAGGTCAGTGCTTCGTCTACTGGGGCTCATGGCGGCGGCCATCCCGACGGTTCCGCGCGCGCGCCTCCACATGAGAATCTCTCAGTGGACTCTCTGATCTCAGTGGGATCAACGGGTAGACGATTTAGATCTAGTTCTGATCCCCTCGCCAATGGTAAGAGACTTGCAATGGTGGATGGTTCGAGAGAACCTATTCCGGGGGGTCCCCTTTTTTCATCCTCCCCCCGATCAGACTCTGACCACGGACGCTTCAGGCGAAGGTTGGGGAGCCCATCTGGGTCCTCACCGAACCCAGGGCCTGTGGTCAAAGATGGAGATAGTTCTCCATATCAACGTGCTCGAGCTTCGAGCAGTGCTGTATGCTCTCCAAGCCCTTCACCAATTCATCCTTCCCGGTCACCTAGCTGTCCAAACGGACAACATGTGCGTGGTGTGGTACATCAACAAGCAGGGAGGGACTCAATCCTACCCGCTGTGCAGAGAAGCGATGAGGGTTTGGGAATGGGCAACGCTTCACAACCTTCACCTCACAGCGATCCATGTTCCGGGAGTCGACAATGTCCTAGCAGACAGACTAAGTCGCTCGTCGGCTCTACCACACGAGTGGGAATTGGACGAAAAAGTTCTAAAAAGCATCTTCCAGATTTGGGGGACTCCTCAGATAGACCTGTTCGCTTCCTTCCAAAACACAAAAACACAAAGCTTCCAATCTTTTGCTCGCTCGTTCCAGAGCGAGACGCTTTCTGGAACGACGCTCTATCTCTAAGCTGGAAGGACAGATTCATCTATGCTTTTCCCCCAATTCCTCTGGTCCCTCGTGTGTTACAGAAGCTGGCTTTAGAAGGAGCGAGAATGATTCTGATCGCTCCTTTCTGGCCCAGGCAAATCTGATTCTCTCTTCTACAACAATACTCAGAGGTTCCTCCTCTTCCTCTTCCTTTATCTCCAGGATTGCTGACCCAGGATCAGGGGACCCTGGTCCATCCGGGACTCAAGTCCCTTCAACTTCATGCATGGCTCCTGCAGACCTAGCTCAATCTCGTTTTGCGTTTCTCCTAAGGTGGCCAAGATCCTGGTGGAGGCTAGAAAACCCTCCACTAGGTCCACCTACGCCATGAAATGGAAAATATTTTCTATCTGGGCTGCGGCCAGGAACGTGGAACCATTTTCCTGCCCTGTGACCATTCTGCTTGAGTACATGCGTCATCTTTTTGACCTGGGTCTCAGTCACTCCTCTTTGAAAGTCCATATGGTGGCTATTTCAGCCTACCATGTCCCTTTCACTGACAAGGCATTTGCCCAGCTGGAGGTATCCAAAACTTTCCTCAGAAGGGTCCTTCATCTCAGGCCCCCTGTCCGGATTCCAGCTCCCCCATGGGACTTGAACTTTGTCCTCGAGAAACTTACCCTTCCTCCTTTGAGCCTGCGGCTTCCACAGACTTGAAGTTTTTATCGTGGAAGACGCTCTTCTTGGTGGCCATTACTTCTGCTTGCAGAATTTCCGAGCTCCAGGCCCTGATGTGCAAAATCCTTTATCTGATTTTTCACAAAGAACGAGTAGCTCTTCGCACGAATCCTAAGTTTCTCCGAAGGTGGTAGCGGAATCTACCTTGAATCAGTCTATTGAATTACCTGCCTTCTTCACGCAGTACTCCAATCAAGGAGAATACCTGCTCCATACCATGGATGTTCACAGGATCCTGAGATACTACACCGATAGGACGAAGGATCCCAGAAAGACTGATCAGTTGTTTGTCTCTTTTGCTCACAAAAGAGAAGGCAATGCTGTCTCTAAGCAATGCCTATCAAAATGGTTGGCCCATTGCATCACTTTCTGTTATGACAAGTACAGCAAGACCCTACCGGGTCAAGTCAGAGGTCACTCCACTCGAGGAGTAGCAGCCTCTGCTGCTTGTTTCAAGAACATGTCTGCGGCAGACATCTGTGCTGCCGCCACTTGGACTTCTGTCCATACCTTTACTAAATATTACAGTTTGGACATTGCCTCTCGCCGTAGAGCAGGCTTCGGGTTAGCTGTCTTGCAAGGCCTCCTTTCTTGAGACCTGCTAGATTATTGGCTACTTTTTGGAGTAGTTCCTCCTCCCGGTGCCTTTCATTTGTTCCAGACTGCTTGGGATTCTGTCCTATATGTAATTACCTACTGCAAGAGCCCTCTCGAAGTAAGATAGTACAGTTACGTAAGAACTTACCGTAACAGTAGATCTTCGAGAGAGGCTCTTGCAGTAGTAGGTAATACCTTCCCGCCCTCCATCCCCCTAGGCTTTTTCAGCTCCTTTTCCATTGAGGGAAATGTCTGCTTCTCTCTCTCGTCTGGGCCTGTGGCAGGAAAGAACTGGAAGGCAGGCATCTGGGACCGCCCCTTTATACCGACGTCGTATGACGCCAGTCACCTGACGTGGGGGCGGTCCCCGCCAGGGACTGCTAGCTAGAAATTTTTCCGTGGGGTCCTGCCGCCGGCCGGCGTCAGTCCTATGTGTAATTACCTACTGCAAGAGCCTCTCTTGAAGATCTACTGTTACAGTAAGTTCTTACGTAACTGTACTTTTCCCGGCACCTCCCTCGATCCCCCCTTTGTGGATGGGCACATGTGCCAGCCTCCAATCCCTAGGCACCCACCCGGTTTCTAGCGACATGTTAAAGAGATCCACCAGAGGTGCAGCCAGAACATCCGCAACTCCCACAGAGCTCTGGGATGTATGCCATCTGGCCCCAGAGATTTGTCCTTTTTTAGGGACTTAAGAGCTTTCCACACCCAGCCGATGGGGATAGCAACATCGGTCCCTTCCCCCTTTCACCAGATCCATCCTTACGCGATACCCCTGAGATATCTCTCTCCACATCTTGTTCGTCAGCAGGTGCTCAGCAGTCCTGCCTGATGCCCCTTCTAAATCCTTCTGCTTCTGCTTTGTAAGTCTCCCAGCCCCCTCCCTAGTGAACACTGAGGCAAGTAATCATTCAGTACCTCCGCCTGTTCCCTAGCACCGTCCACCCTCCCCCTTCCCGTTTGTCCTCAACCTGCCGAGCTGGCCCGTGATCTTCCTCCACTCCCCAGTATACCTAAAGAACCTCCTTTCCCTACCCCGTATCCCCTGGGCAAGCATCTGCTCTTTTCTGGCCTTTGCTCCCCCCCCCCACCACCATCCTGGTGACTTGCCCTATCCCTCCCCTCTCTCATTTTTTTTGTATCTGCTGTAGGCAGCCCTCTTCTCCCTTAACGCCTCCTGAACCTCCTTGGACCACCAGCACAGTTTACGAGACCTCACCCCCTTGCGCTTCACCCTTGCAAAGGACCTGATGGCCTCCTGTAGTCCCTGTTTTATGATCTCCCACGTATCTTCTACATCCGTCCTTGGTGTTATCTCCCTCAGATGCTTCTTTAGAATCTCTCCCATACCCCTAAAATCCACAGTCTTTGTCCTGAAACTATCCACCACCACCCCCCCCCAAATTTAGCCGGAACCAGACTGTATCGTGGTCACTCCCAGCCAGGAGATCCTCCATCATAAGATCCCATACCAGATCCCCGTCCACAAGAACCATATCCGGGACACGACCCTCCTTGATTGGCTCCAGCACCTGTTGAGTGAGGAACGCATCCTGGAAGCAATCCAGCAGCCTCTGTTACTTGGTCACCGTGGACATCATAGTTCCCCAATCAGTAGCTGGCATATTAAGGTCCTCCATCAACACCACTCCTTCCCCTTCAAACAACATGAAGTCTTGCTATATTCTGACAATATGCAGTTAGACCAACCGGTTCAACTGCCCCGGAGAACAAAGAGTTAACTCTATGCAAATGCATAGAACGTTGAGCTCGAGCTCGGTTTTCAAACCACTGTCCTCGGTACGTTCTAGTAACTGATCAGATTCTTTACTCCGATCACCAGTGAAGACGCCTCGGAGATTTCTCCTTGCTGCTTTCGATCTAGCTGAGTTTCGTCAGTTCAGTTTCAGCTGCTTTATTTTATTTTAAAAATGTTCTCAAACCACTGTCTTTGGTATAGTGCATGTTCCTAGGTTGGGTTAGTGTTCGGTTTCCGATCGGTTCCACGACCGTGAGGGGACACGACTTCTATTTTCCCCCTTTTTCCTGTAAATTTACATTGTATTGGGATCTGGTGCAAAGTCCTGACCAGAACCGGGGGCTTGCAGTTAATTTTTGACTGGCGCTAAACTGTTGGCTGGTTCGGACTTTGTTTCTCTATTACCCGGCCTAACTAAGCCACCCCGGATAAAGCAGATATTTGTTTCTTGCTTAATGGGCCTAACTAAGCCACTGGGTTAAGCTCCAAATTTAAAGTTATGTCACAGAAACCCAAGAAAAAAACTGGTCCCACTGGGTTTCAGCGTTGTACTGAGTGTGGGGAGCAATTTGCAAAAGCTGATCCACATTCGGTTTGTCTGTACTACTTTGGGTTTTAACCACTTACAAACAGACTGTGATATTTGTAAGAATTTCCCTCAGTCTACTTTAGACAGGTGCCTCAGTAAACTGAAGGGAAAAATGGATAAGACTTCCTTGGGTATCAGGCAAGCTTCCTGTATGGCTTATGCCTCCAGGTATCAGAAGTCCCTTTGAGAAGCTGTGGAACAGTAGGCTAAAAAGGCCCTTCCTGAGCTTTCTGCTGATCTTCAGGAGCTGGTCAACAAGAGGGTGCAAGCATCAAAGTCCCAGTTCCACATGGCTGTGGACTCCAATGGTGCAGCTTCCAGGGCTATGGCTCCTGCTGTATCCCTCAGGCGTTTTTCCTGAATCAGGTGTACTACCCTCTCCCAGGACATGCAGAGTAATGCCATGGATTTTCCCCTCGTCCAGAACTCTCTGTTTGGGGAACAGACTGAGGCGTACATGAAGAAAATGAATGAGTACAGAGTGGCATACAGGAGTGTTTCAGCAAAAGAGAAAGCTGCCGCTCCTCAGAAGCAGCAGGCCAGGGACAAGGGCAGACTTTACCTCAGAACTTTCCACCAGGCCCAAACTTTTCCCTCTTACCAGCAACCCAGGGGGTTCTTTAGAGGGAAGGGCAGGAGGGGTGCTGGCAGGGCCGTCTCCAGCCCCCAGTCTGCTACCCCAGCAAAACCTGTCTGCCTCTTCTTACCCTGTTGGGGCAGGCTGACCTACTATCTCCAGGCTTGGCAGTCCATCTCTTCATACAGATGGGTCCTGGAGGTAGTAGGTCAGGGTCTTGCTTTCACTTTCAAGGTACCCCCAAAACTGTCAGCAAGAGTTTTCAGACCTTCCAGCACTACAGAAACAGCCCTGCTGGAGGCAGAGGTTCCCACTCTTCTTCATTCAGAAGCAGTGGAGCCTGTACCCTATCAGCACAGAAGCAAAGGACTGTACTCAAGGTACTTCCTGGCACCAAAGAAAAATGGGGAGTGGCAGCCCATTCTGAATCTGATTCCTAAACAGGCATCTTACAAAGCCAAAATTCAAAATGACAACCCTGGCTACCATTCTACGTACTCTCAAACAAGGGGACTGGTTGGCATCCCTAGACCTAAAGGATGCTTACTTCCACATCCCTATCAGACAGTCTCACAGAAAATATCTCAGATTTCAACTGCCTTCAGGTCACTACCAATTCAGGGTTAGGCCCTTTGGCCTGACAGCTGCACCAAGAGTGTTTAAAAAATGTCTTGCAGTAGTGGTGGCATTCCTCAGAAGGCAAGGGGTTTCAGTTTACCCCTATCTGGACGACTGGCTGTTGGTGAGTCGATCCCCCCAACAGGTCACAGAAGCCCTAAAACTCACTCAGGATACTCTTCGCTGTCTGGAGTTTTTGGTACAAATACTAGACTTCATAGGGGCAGAGCTGAATACCATTCAGGCAATGGCCTTCTTGCCTTCTGCAAGGGCACAGACCCTCATAGATTTGGCAAAGTCTTTCCATGTGCGAGTTCTGCATCTAGCAGGGTACCTCTTACAGCTCCTAGGACACATGGCCTCCACCACAGCTGTGGTTCTAGGGGCCAGGTTACAGATGAGGGACATTCAGTTCCACCTGAGATCCTTTTGGTCTCAGAAAAAAGGGTCCTCTGTCCAAACTGATTCCAGTATCTCACCCTTCTGTTAGCTCTTCAATGGTAGAAGGAGATGGACAACCTCAGGTACTCTCTCTGGTTCTGACAACGGATGCTTCTCTCCTGGACTGGGGTGCCCACCTAGGGGATCACACAGCACATGGTACGTGGCTCCCTCAAGAGTCTCTCTTGCACATCAATCTTCTGGAGCTCAGAGCAGTGTTCCTGGCTATTCAGGAATTAGCAGTTCACTTGCCAGGCAAGGACAATGTACTGGCACATGCTGTCAGCAGGATCAGCCAGGGCCATCACGAATGGACCCTGAACAAGCAGGTCCTTCTATCAGTATTCAGGAGGTGGGGGGGGGGGAGGGTCCAGAGATAGATCTCTCTGTAGCCCCAGACAATCACCAGTTACCACTGTATTGTTGCAGGGCCCAGTGCCACTGGATGCACTCCTTCTGAACTGGTCAAACAGGTTCCTTTGTGCTTTTCCACCTTTCCTCTGATAGCCTAAGTCCTGGTCAAGCTGAGGTCTCAGTCTGCCACAATGATTCTCATAGCCCCAGACTGGGCCAGACGGCCATGGTACTCAATGCTGCTGTCACTGTTAGTGACCAAGCCAATTTCTCTACCCAGGAGGTACAACCTGCTGACATCCTCTCAGGGCAGGATAATGTACCCCAATCTTCAGTCTCTTCACCTCAGGGCTTGGCTCTTGAAGGCTTAGAATATGCAGATTTACAACTGTCTCAATTTGTCTTGGATATTCTGAAGGGTGCCAGAAAACCTACTACCAGAAAAACCTATTCCTCTAAGTGGAAAAGATTTTCTATCTGGTGTGCCCAGAAAGATCTGGATCCACAGCAAGCTGGAGTACCAGAACTTCTGGACTATCTGGTCCACCTTCAGTCTCTGCATTTACAGCCATCTACCCTGAAGGTACACCTCTCTGCTGTCTCTGCTTATCTCTCAGCAGGGAAGGCCTCTCCTCTTCTCTGGCTGCACACCCAATTTTCAAAAAGTTTTTCAAAGGGTTGTTGCATCTTCATCCCTCACATAGGGAGCCTACCCCCTGCATAGGACCTGAACATATGCATAGGTCAGCTTATGCAGCCTCCTTTCGAACCTCTGTTTTCTTCGGAACTCAAGTTTCTCACTTGGAAAACTGTTTTTCTAGTGGCTATCACTTCTGCTAGAATAATCAGTTAGCTTCAGATCTTGTCTGTAGATCCTAACTATATCTGACCCCACAGGGATAAAATTGTGCTCCGAACTAGTAGGAAGTTCCTACCTAAGGTGGTTTCTGATTTTCATCTTAACCAATCCAATATCTTGCATGTATTCTTCTCAGATCAGTGTAGTTCAGGTGATCGCAGGCTGCACAGCCTGGACGTAAAGAGAGCTTTTTGGTATTACATGGACAGGACAAAGGAGCTAAGGAAGGATTGTTCCCATTTTTTTCTTACCTATGGTGAAGTTGGTCAGGCAGGCCAGCTGCAAAGAGGACAATAGCCAGATGGATTGTGACCTGTATCCAGTTCTGCTACAGTAAGTTGGGTAAGGATCCACCAGCAGGTCTTAGGGTTCACTCTACCAGAGGCACTGCTGCCTCCCTGGCGGCTGCCAGGGAAGTCCCCTTGCTTGAGATATGTAAGGCTGCCACCTGGAAGTCTGTCCTTACATTCACTAAGCACTACAGCCTGGATATTCAGGCTAGGAGTGATGCCAGGTTTGGCACAGCAGCACTGCAGAGCCTATTCCCCAAATAGGTTCTGTGCCCACCTCCATGGGGCACTGCTTGGTAGTCTGCATGTTGTCAGAATACAGCAAGACTTCATGTTGTTTGAAGAAAAAATTACTTGCCACAGTAATGTTGTTTCTTCTAATGGAGTCTTGCTGTATTCTGACCTCCCACCCTACCTCCCCTTCAGAACCTGGGGAAGGGTGGCTCATCTGCAGCAACTTTATGACTTAAACTATTAGTGGGTATTGGTTTTCTTTGGGCTTCTGTGACTTGAGTCTTTTACATGCCCTTTTGTTTTTTTTTCTTATGTTGCCCCTGTAGGGGAACGGTTTAGGCTTAGTCTTGGCCATTACATTACATATATATCTAGTTCGCTTCATAGAATCTGATCAGTTACTAGAACGTACCGAGTACAGTGGTTTGAAAACCGAGCTCGAGCTCAACGTTCTATGCATTTGCATAGAGTTAACTCTTTGTTCTCCAGGGCTGTTGAACCGGTCGGTCTAACTGCATATTGTCAGAATACAGCAAGACTCCATTAGAAGAAACAACATTACTATGGTAAGTAATTTTTTCTTCCGGACCACACTGGCCTTTTATATTGGCCAGCAGATAATCCTCCAGATCCTGCACCAGCCCTGGGGGCCTATATACCAATCCCATCTTCATCTTCCCTCCCACGGGGGTTCACAAGGTGACCCATAAGGCCTCCACATTGTCCTCTACTTCCTCCTCCCTAATTATCGCTGTGTTATCCCTAATGAACATAGCTACTCCTGCCCATATGTCCACCTTTCTATCCTTCCTAAGCACTGTGTACCCACTCAGATTAAGTTCCCAGTCGTGGCTAGGGGTGGCCCAAGTTTCAATGACCACTGCCGCATCCACCCCTCCTTCAGCCAGCATGGCCTGGAACTCCGGCATCTTGTTCCCCAGGCTCCTGGCATTTGTTAACACCACCCCCCCATCCCTTGTCCCTACCCTTCTTTACCGTGCTAACCATGGACCTTTTATACTTCTGCCCTTCATCCTCCCCTTTAGAACCTTCCTCCCTTAGGCAGTCCTCCGACCCCCCACCCCACCCCAAGAAGCTGAAGGCCAGACCTACCCGTAAAATGTATGGTCAGATCAACCCCCTTTTCCCCTCCCCTTACAAGTTTAAACCCCATCTAGTCTGAATGAAATCCGCCAGTTTTACCATGCCGCCGCACATCGAACACAGAGACATCCCTGACAACAACAGCCACAGTGCCAATTGTCAGCATTGCAGTGTCAGGATGCCTTCATGTGCCCCCTCGAACTTCCCACACCCGGTCTCTAGGATTCCAACTCTGAGTCGGAGGTGTGGGGGGGTGCGATACACCCTGCTGCACAGACCATCACAGTGACGTGCGGGTTTTGCCGCTGTAATGGTCTTCGCTGTGGAGGAGTTGCTGCGGTCACGATGTACCAAATCTGCCATCCCCTGTTTTAGAACTTCCCCCTCTATCGGATTTAGGTGAAGCGTATCCCGGGCATAAAGTCCCGTATCATCCCAAACTCCCATCCCCCTTTCTTCCCCCACTGCCTGAGCCAGTCATTTACCTCCCTGATCTTCATTTTGTTCTTCACAGTGGCCCTTGGCACTGGCAGTATTTTTGAAAAGGAAACTGTGCATCCATTTGTCCTGGCAAACTCTGGCCAGTTCTCAGAACCTTACCTGGATTTTCAGTACACTATTCCCCTCGATTTCATTTGTCCCAGATGCACCAGGAAGTCCGGTGATCCTCCACAGTCCTTTGCCAGCTCATACACCATGAACTTTGCCTTCAAACAACATGAAGTCTTGCTGTATTCTGACTATTGCAGTGATGTCCAACCTTTGAACTGCCCCGGAGAGGAAAGAGTTAACTTTCCATGCAAGGCATGGAACGCTGAGCTCGAGCTCAGTTGAGACTCTGTCTGTTGTTGTTTGAACCCAAACCGTCAGATTCTTTACTCCGACTCACTGAACAGTCGCTCCAGAGATTTCTCCTTTGCTCGGTTCAATTTAGTCAGTTAAAGTGTCGTTTTTTCTCGGTTTCAACCGAATTTATTCCATCTAACCCGTTGGTTCAGTCTCTGTCTGTGATACCTTGAGTACTAGATAGGTTTATTATTGTTTGCTTCTGTGTGGAACTTGTAAACGTTGCATCGGTTCGGTTTGAACCGATCAGGGTTGTTTAAAAAGTGTTTTTCTACTTTTAGAGTGTGGTAACCGGTCCTTATCTGTTCTAAAAAAAATGGAATTCATTACGGTTTTTCCACGACCTGTAACACGGTCAGGAACCGATAAGGGTGTCTTGCCTGCCGGATTGCTGAAAAAAGGGTAAGTTTGATTAGGACTGGCCATGTCTGAGAAACCCAAGAGAAAAACCGGGCCCACTGGGTTTCAGCACTGTAGTGTGTGTGGGGAAGCCTTTGCTAAGGCAGATCCCCACACCACCTGTGTTTATTGTCTGGGGTTTGACCACCTCGATTCAGACTGCCAGATTTGCAAAAAATTTTTCCCTCAGCTACCCTGGAAAAGAGAGTTGGTAGGCTGAGGGAAAGGGAGGCCAAAAAGTCTGCTGACCCAGATGACCAGCCCGGTTTGGTTCGAACCGAACTAGAAGGAGTGCCCTGTCACCAGGGCAAAACTTCTTCGGGCAAAAGGAGAACCGACTCTGAGGAGTCGGTTCCAGTTAAAAGAAAAAGAAGGGATAAGTCAGCCGGTTCGGATCCACAAGTTCTTTCTCCGACCACTGATGAAATAGCCAAAGCGATAAGGATTGTTCAGTCGCTAACCCCGGTTCCGACCGAACCGGCACCATCGGTTAGGGGCTCGGTTCGGTCAGTTCCCCCGGTTCCGGCTTATAATTTAGAGGATTTTTATGAACCGGAGGAGGAAGAAGGAGAGTATGAGGTAGTGATGGTGATTATGAAAGTCTGGATGTGCCCACTGACCCGGACATCTCCCCAGATAGACCTTCAGGGGTTTCTCCTCCTAGGCTTTCTGAGTCCCCCTTCCATTTTATGTTTTACAAAAAAGTGGCTGAAACTATTCAGCTTCCTATGGAAGAAGCTGTAGAGGATCAGGAGGAGCCTGATTATGTTGAGATGATGGATATCCCAGAGTCCAGGAGGCTGTCGATTCCCCTTCATAAGTCTTTTGGGAAACAGACAACAAAAATTTTAAAGACTCCTAATTCTATACCTCCTGTGGATGAGAATGGACAGGAGGTATACTCTCTCAGGCCCAGATACGGAGTTCCTTTCCCAGCATGACAGCCATGTTGGGGTAGTGCAGGCTGCTGCCTGTGACAAGGCAAATATACCCTTGGCTTCACACACCCCAGATAAGGACTCCAGGAGGATTGATGCCATGGCAAAAAAACAATACATGGCAGCATCTTTGGGACTCAGGCAGGCTAATTATATGGCTTATATGGCTAGATACCAGAAGTCTAGATGGGACACTGTAATGGCTTTAGCTAAACAGGTCCCTGGTCAGTTTGCCAAGGAGCTGGAGCAGGTGGCTGCAGATGGTATTGAGGCATCCAAGGTGCAATTTCATGCTGCAGTGGACTCCAGTGATGTTTCATCTAGAGTCATGGCAACATCTGTGGCCCTTCATAGGATGGCTTGGCTCAGATGTACTAGCCTATCTCAGGATACCCAGACTAAGGCCATGGATTTTCCTGTTGTGGGTAATTCTGTGTTTGGGGAGCAAACAGAGAATTACATGAAGAAAATGGATGAATACAGGACCACCTATAGGAGTGCTCAGGCCAAGGAGAGGCAAGCCACTCCCCAGAGGCAGCATTCCAGGGACAGGGGCAGGCCTTTTCACAGGTCTTTCTACCAAGCCCACGCCTCCTCTTCCACCTTTGCCTAGAGGGGGTTCTTCAGAGGGAGAGGCAGACAGGGTACAAGCAGGCCTGCTACCACCCCTCAGCCTAAAGCCCCTGCCAAACAGACACCCTGATGGGTTTGCCAGGGCCGATTCTCCACCACCTGTAGGGGGCAGGCTGGCTTACTTTTTCCAGGACTGGACGTCTTTAACATCAGACAAATGGGTCCTGGAAGTAGTAAGCCAGGGACTGGTTCTCAGCTTCAGAAAATTTCCCAAGATGAGAACCAGATCCTTTCCACCTGCAAATCCTTCAGAGGCCCTTGCCCTAGAGGCAGAGGTCTCTTCCTTCTTGGCTCTGAAAGCCATAGAAATGGTTCCACCTCTACACAAGGGAAAAGGATTGTACTCCAGGTACTTCCTAACTCCCAAAAAGACAGGAGAATGGCGGCCCATCCTGGATCTCAGATATTTAAACAAGCATCTTTTAAAGCCAAAGTTCAAAATGGTGACTCTGGGAATACTTCTACCCTCTCTAAGGCCAGGAGACTGGCTAGTTTCCCTGGCCCTCAAGGATGCCTATTTCCACATTCTCATCAGAAGCTCCCACAGAAAGTATCTCAGGTTCGAGCTGCCCTTAGGCCACTATCAATTCAGAGCAATGCCTTTTGGCCTAACTTCAGCTCCAAGGGTGCTCACAAAATGCCTGGTAGTAGTGGTTGCTTTCCTAAGGAGAAAAAAGATCTTCATCTTTCCATACCTGGATGACTGGCTCATAGTAGGTCAGTCTCCAGACCAAGTCAAGTCACACCTACAGATAACTCAGCAACTGCTCACTTCTCTAGGGTTCCTTCTGAATCTTTCAAAGTCAGTTTTGTAGCCAGTGCAGCTCCTCACCTTCATAGGGGCAGACCTGGATACAATAACGGCAAGAGCCTTCCTTCTCCTGGACAGGGCAGGGACCCTTGTTACACTGGCCTCTTCATTCACCCTCCAGGTGTCTCGACCAGCAAGGCATTTTCTGCAGCTCCTGGGCCACATGGCTGCCTCTATAGCAGTGGTCCAGGGAGCAAGATTTCAAATGAGGGACATTCAGTTCCACTTAAGAGCCTTCTGGTCCCAGAGAAAGGATTCTTTGACCAAGCTAATGCCAGTGACTCGAACCCTGATCCAGGCCTTGCAGTGGTGGCAGGATCAGGACAACCTAAGACAAGGAGTTCCCTTTGTCACTCAATCTCATTCGTTGATCCTTGCCACAAATGCTTCCCTCTTAGGCTGGGGAGCCCACTTGGGGGATCTAACCAGCCAAGGGTTGTGGTCACCTCAAGAATCTCTGCTTCACATCAGTCTCTTGGAACTCAGAGCAGTGTTTCTGGCACTTCAAGTTTTTTCCAAGTCTGTTCAGAACAAAGTAGTTCAGATCAGGACAGACAATACCACCATAATGAGATACATCAACAAGCAGGGGGGCACTCAGTCTACGGCCTTGTGCACAGAGGCAATGAAGTTGTGGTCTCTGGCCTATTCCCTGAATACCTCTCTGATAGCAGTGCACCTCCCAGGGAAGGACAATGTCCTGGCAGATGCTTTCAGCAGGATTTCCCAGGGCCATCACGAATGGTCCCTCGATCCCCTGATTTTGAAAGTGATCTTCTCCAGATGGGGCACCCCACAGATAGATCTTTTTGCTGCCCCAGACAATCACCAACTTCCTCTTTTTTGCTGCAGGCCCCCAGTGTTGGGCTCAGTCCCTCTGGATGCCCTAGTTCTCAATTGGGAAGGGAAGTTCCTGTATGCTTTCCCCCACTTCCCTCTCCTGTTCAAGGTGTTAGTTAAAATCAGGTCTCAACCCTGCAAAGTGATTCTGATTGCTCCAGACTGGGCCAGACAGCCCTGGTACCCTCTCTTGTTGTCCTTAGCAGTCCACCTTCCCCTGTCTCTTCCCAGGAATTGCAACCTGTTAACATGTTCTCAGGGGAGGGTTTGGTATCCGAATCTCAAATCTCTCAATCTCAAGGCCTGGCTTTTGAAGAGTTAAGAGTTTGCTGATTTGCATCTCTCTCTCAAGGTGTTCTGGATATTTTAAAGGCTTCTCGAAAGCCTTCCACCAGAAAGACCTACAGCTCCAAGTGGAAAAGATTTACTATATGGTGCTTTGGGAAGCATATTTCTCCAGAGTCTGCTGGCTTGCCCACAGTCCTTGACTATATGGTTCATCTCAATAGCTTGGGACTCAGACCAGCTACACTAAGCATGCATCTGGCAGCTGTCTCTGCCTTCCTGTCAGCAGGCAAGCACTCTTCCCTTTCAGCTCATCCTGTATTCTGTAAATTTTTCAAGAGTTTGCTGCATACCAATCCTCCCTTCAGGGACCCTGCCCCTGCTTGGGACCTTAATGTTTGCAATGCTCAGCTTACGCAACCCCCTTTTGAGCCTTTGTCCTCAGCAGAACTTAAGTACTTGACTTGGAAAACTGTGTTCTTGGTAACCATCACTTCTGCCAGATGCATAAGTGAGTTACAGTCCCTGTCAGTGGAGCCTGCTTTTATCTCTTTCCACAGAGATAAGGTGGTCCTCAGGACTAATAGGAAGTTTTTTGCCTAAGGTGGTTTCAGATTTCCACCTTAACCAGTCTATGTCTCTTCCTGTTTTCTTCATTGACCATTCCTCCTCTGGGGAGAGGAGGTTGCTCAGCTTGGATGTGAAAAGGGCCCTTGGCTACTACATAGAATGCACCAAGGGTCACAGGTTTGACTCCCCCCAACTGTTCCTCACTTATGGTGAGGTTGGTAAGGGAAAACCTGCCACTAAGAGATCTATTGCCAGGTGGATTGTCTCTTGTATACAATTCTGCTATGAAAAAATTAGGTAGGATCCCACCCTCAGGCCTGAGGGCTCACTCTACCAGAGGTACAGCTGCTTCTCTGGCTGCTGCCAGGGATATTCCTATCTTAGAGATTTGTCAAGCAGCCACGTGGAAAACAGTACATACTTTCACCAAGCATTACTCCCTGGATATCCAGGCTAGGAGTGATGCTCGGTTTGGCACAGCTGTGCTCCAGAGCCTATTCCCAAAGTAGGTTCTGTCCCTCCTCCATGGAGGTACTGCTTGGTAGTCTGCAATAGACAGAATACAGCAAGACTTCATGTTGTTTGAAGAAAAAATTACTCACCTTAGTAATGTTGTTTCTTCTAATGGAGTCTTGCTGTATTCTGACTCCCGCCTCCCTCTCAGAACCTGGGTTTTGGGATGTGGGTGGGCAGGAACAGTGTTGGCACCCTAGAGGTGCCTCCACCCTCTTCAATTTGGGGGGTGTGTGTTTAGTTTTTGGGTTTCCTGACTTGAGTCTTTGCCTTGGAACCAAAAAACCCTTTTATTAGATTTAGTTGCCAGCTGGCTAGTGTAAGTTTACAGTTTCCACACAGGATGCCCAGTGAGTTTAGCTTGTAAAGATCTGACGGTTTGGATTCAAACAACAACAGACAGAGTCTCAACCGAGCTCGAGCTCAGCGTTCCATGCCTTGCATGAAAAGTTAATTCTTTCCTCTCCGGGGCAGTTCAAAGGTTGGACATCACTGCAATAGTCAGAATACAGCAAGACTCCATTAGAAGAAACACCATTACTAAGGTGAGTAATTTTTTCTTATGTACCATCAGACCAGAGAGACCCACTACCTTAACTCGACTGGACTTTTCCCTTCCCTGCCCTTCCCAATGAATACCCCTAATCATGGAGCCCCCCAGCAGGAGTACCTTAGTGTCCCCCTCGGTCTTTTGTGTACCTCCTTTTAGTGCTCCTGACCTAACCCCCATCCCTTCCCCTTTCCTCTTTCCCCTGGACTCCCTATGAGAGAACCCTTTGTCGCCCACCCCTTCTTGCCTCGCTTTTTATTACCGAGTTCCCAGATCCCCTGTTTAGGCTTCTCCTTATTCCCTACCCCATCTGCTTCACTCTCTGACCTCCATCCCTCCCAGCTCCTGCCACCCTAGTCCTCCTCCCCCAACAATACGGTCATATCCCCATCCCTCTCCGCCTCCTCCTCAATTTTATCCCCTCGTGCCCCCTGAAGGTCCCCTTACCTAGAGACCCTTCTCTGTACGGTCCTCCACCTTCGAGGGGCAACCTTCATTCAACTCTATTTCTCCTCCTTTCCCACTTGACGTGCCCTCAGACCCCACACCTGCTTTCTGATTTCCTGCATCTCCCTGCTTGACATTTTAATTTGCCTCTTCTTCCACTAGATAGATTGTTTGAATTTCCGTCCCTAGTCCCCATACCCCTCCGATTTCCCAGTCTCTCCCTCCGGCCTCATTCTTATCCCCCTCATCACCACTTGCCCCTTCCTCCCCTCCCAGGTTGCATAATGACTCAAATTTATTGTAACACTCAATGCCACCCTCCTGCTTTTGGCCCATTTTTCCGCTGACCTCCACTATAAGCTGCCCCTTGTTAGCCCCACCCATCCTGTCACCCTCCCCCCTCTTATGCTCAGGACTGTTTTCTCTACTGTTTTCCTCCCTGACATATGCACCCCTTGCTACAAGTCCACGCTCCATAAGTTCACCCCTCCTGTTTGATTAAACTTGTCCAGGTCTCACTCCATTGCTGCCCACCTGCCACCCACAGCCCCTCCCAGACACTTTCATTGCACCCCCAACGCCTCCAGTTGCATCCTTAGCCAGTTAACCTCTCCCCTGACCTGCAATAACTGCCTACAGAGTGGGCAACCTCCCTTCCGGACCATTTTAGTACCACTGTCACCCCACAGCCAGTGCACCCTACAACCCTGCCAAAGATGCCTGCTCTGGTGGCTGGAGGCCACCCCCAGTAACCCTCACCATACATATTTGGATGCTCCTCTTTGACCAGGTCTCCTCCCCCTGAAGTACCTCCCCGCACCCCTCTACAGGTAGCCATATCAGGGTATTGTAAGACAGAGTTACAGCCCCTTACAGTTCTAACAGTTAAACACAGCCATAGAACCAGCTCCTAAGCAAGGTAAAATAATTTAGCAGAGCTGCAACCCCTAACAGTACCATCGAAAGGAAAGAACAGAGTTTCAGCGCCTCACAGATCCAGTACTAAACAAAGTCAGTATTTCCCCTCCGCAGATCACTGGAAACCCCCGTATTAACCCCCCCCCCCAGCCAGTCAGTGCCCTACCTGGCCACACCTCCTCTGCACATTTAATAGAGGTCAGGGTTGAGGCCAGGATGGAGTTCTGCCATCAGTCTGTCACCATCAGTGTTAGCTCTGATCAGATTTCTAAAATATGGCGCCTGGCCTCTGGATTGGCCAAGCACCCTGGCACTATTCACACTGTCCTGGCCACCCCCTCTTTGTCCCACAACAGCTCCACGCCACCGATGTAGCAGAAAGAATCCCCCGGGACCTCCTGGGTGCATACATTGTAAAGGTAGGTAATCTCTTCACCTTTGCAGTTTTTTTCCCTATTATTGTGATATAAATCTAGAATTTTTATATCACAGCAATTTAAGAAATACACTACAATACAACCTACACTTATTGTAGATCTCCTGTATCAAGTATCTGTTTAATGCATCAGCCGCTGTTTTGGCTCCGACCAGAGTTTGTTACCTGCAGATGTCGCTTCTCACTGTGGAATTGTCTGTGATCGGTTCTAGCAAAGCTAATATCTTCTTTTTGTATGTATGTTTAGAGGGAAAATCTATACAACGTTTATCCTACCTACCTTCCTGAGAAATGCACTATTGCCAAAGAACACAGAGAGTTTGCCAGATGAGAGGCATTTTGAGGTTAACTTTGTAAGTATGCACTAAAGCCTAAAGGGTACTTACTTTACTGTATATGCAGTCAGTTACAAAGCTGAAAATTATTTTTATCTGCACATGGACAACATTCTGCTGTTTACCCCATGGTGTATCAGGTACAAGCCTGCATATTGTATACAACAGTGCAAGTCAGTTTTTTAATTTGCTTTTTTTACATCTCACCTTTCCTACTTCATCATCCACTCCTGCAGTTAGCCTGTCACTAAGACCTTCTCATTTCCTCAATGGTCATCCTAAATGACTCCATCCAGACTGCCAACACTTAAGGCTTCCTGCAGGAGTAAACCCCCACCCCAGCACCACTACAACCAGGTATCCCTCGGGTTTACTAAAGTGTTTGATCAATAGATGAAGCACTCAAGAGAGACAATTATGAGGCAAACCAGTTCAGGATAAAGGTTTTTAATGATGAGGCAGAAATTTACATCTCGAACAGCTGACACAAAGCCCCAGTGCTTTGACCCAGGGGTCGATAAATCCCATAGCCTAACATCCCGTGCTGCCAACTCACTGGACCAGACAGGCAATAAACTGGGCCGCCATTTGCCCGTAGACCAGTGATTTTTACATAAGTTGCTTGCATTTTGCTTGCCTAATGTACTGTTCTACTTCCAGCCAGCAGGGATTGGGTTGTCAGGAGTTGCGGACATGGAGCTGATCCCCCAACCCCACCCCAGGGGGTGGAGCTAAAGCAGTGACGTCTTGAGAGTCACAGCAAGCCTATCGTGGCAGACAGCCATACGCAGTGTAGTATAGCAGCCGTGGTCAGGTTGGGACATCACATGAGCTGGCATCTTGCAAGCAGCAGCATCAGGTGACTGAGGCTTCCTGGAGAAACAGGTGGAGTGCAGGAGCAACTGAGGATGAGAAGGTGGGAGGGCAGGATGGACAGTACAAGTTGCCCATCAGCAGCACGACTCACCCTCTCTACCATTTTTCATTTGCTGCCAAGTAGTAGGGGTGGAGAAAGACTTAAGGCAGTGTGACACACATGAATCGGGGGGGGGGGCGTACATGGCAGTCTTTCAGAGAGAAAGGTTGTCCTGGGTCATCACACAGCAGAGCCAGATGCTAGTGTTGATTACTGGTCTGACTAAATTGGGGAAGTGGGTCAACTCGCATTTATTGGGAGTAGGTGGTCTACTACCTCTAACTAGAGGTCTGGAAAAAAATGAAAAACAATTTAAAAATCATTTAAAAGAAAAGCAAAGACTGCAAACAAAAAGGGGTTGGGCAAGGTCTGAGCGTTGTCGTGGGAGAAGGAGAGTTCTGATGTTGGGAGGAACTGCCTGGATGAGGTTTGGGAGAGAGGAAGAAAGTACAAAAGAAAAATGAAAGGTCACATTTGCATGCGATCAGGAATGTTTCTGTAAAAAGGACGAAAAGGCAAAGTCTGGTCGGACCAACTCTGTTGTGAACATTACAAAAAAGAGCCAGATAGGAAAAGATATTAATAAAATGAAAATTGAAAATAGAAAATGGGAGGAGAGGAGAAGCCATGTAGGTGTGTAGTGATAGTTGGAGCCTGGAGGCCTGAGAGGAGGATGAGAGAAGCAAGAAAAAATTGCTCTCCTTAGTAATTGTGTTTCTTCTAATGGAATCTTGCTGTATTCTATCTGCAGTTAGCTCCAGCCTTTAAACTGCGCCGGAGAACAAAGGGTTAACTTTCTATGCAGTGCATAGAATGCTAAGCTCGAGCTCAGTTGAAGTCTCTGTCTGCAGCCCTTTGAAACCCAACCGTCAGATTCTTACGAGCAAAAACTAACTATACTATGTGGAAATTGTAAAATTTTTAACAAGCTAACTGGCAACAAAGAGTTTTGGATTCCCCAAGAAGACTTAAGTCTGGAAACCCAAAACTAAAAACCAATCTATAGAGGCTAACAATACAATAACACACCCAAATAAAAGGGAGGGTGTGCCAGAAGCACCTCTGAGGTACAACAGTGCACCTACCTACCCACTTCCCAAAAAACAGGTTCTGAGAGGAGACACAGGTCAGAATACAGCAAGACTCCATTAGAAGAAACACAATTACTAAGGTGAGTAATTTTTCCTTCGAACAACATGAAGTCTTGCCGGATTCTGACTATCTGCAGACTACCAAGCAGTACCTCCATGGAGGAGGGAGAGAACCTACTTTGGGAGTAGGCTTTGAAGTACTGCTGTGCCAAACCGAGCATCACTCCTAGCCTGGATATCCAGAGAGTAATGCTTGGTAAAGGTATGGATTGTTTTCCAGGTGGCTGCTTGACAAATTTCAAAGAGAGGGATATCCCTAGCAGCAGCTGTACCTCTTGTGGAATGAGCCCTCAGGCCTGAGGGTGGAATCTTTCCCAGTTTCTCATAACAGAATTGTATACAAGACACAATCTACCTGGCAGTGGTTCTCTTGGTGTCAGGTTTGCCCTTTCCCATTTCTCCATAAGTGAGGAACAACTGGAGGGAATCAAACCTGTGACCCTTGGCACACTCTATGTAGTAGCTAAGGGCTCTTTTAACATCTAAACTGTGTAGCCTTCTCTCTCCTGAGGAAGAATGATCAGTGAAGAAGACAGGAAGAGACATAGACTGATTCAAGTGGAAGTCTGAAACCACTTTGGGTAAGAACCTTCTATTGGTTCTAAGGACCACTTTATCTCTGTGGAATGAGATAAAATCAGGTTCCACTGACAGGGCCTGCTACTCACTGATACGTCTGGCAGAGGTAATGGCTACCAAAAACACAGTTTTCCAAATCAAGTACTTAAGCTCTGCTGAGGACATAGGCTCAAAGGGAGGTTGCATCAGTTGAGCAATGCAAACATTCAAGTCCCAGTCAAGGGCAGGATCCCTAAAGGGAGGATTGGTATGAAGCAATCCCTTGAAAGATTTACAGAACACAGGATGACATGATAGTGAGGAAGACTTCCCCACTGACAGAAAAGCAGAGACAGCTGACAAGTGTACCTTGAGAGTAGCTGGTCTGAGGCCTAGGCCATTAAGATGGACCATATAATCCAAAACTGTAGGCAATTCAGCAGTGTCTGGGGAAATATGCTTCTTGGAACACCAAATGCTGAATCTTTTCCATTTGGAGTTATAAGTCTTTCTGGTGGAGGGTTTTCAAGAAGCTTTGAGAATATCCAGAACCTCCTGAGACAGATGCAGATCTGCATACTCTAACTCTTCAAGAGTCATGCCTTGAAATTGAGAAATCGAAGATTGGGGTACCAAATCCTCCCCTGAGAGGAGGTTAACAGGTTGTAATTCCTGGGAAGAGACAGGGGAAGATGGGCTGCTAGAGACAGCAACAGTGGGTACCAAGGCTATCTGGCCCAGTCTGGAGCAATCAGAATCACCTTGCAAGGTTGTGACCTTATTTTGATTAGAACTTTGAACAGAAGAGGAAAGGGAGGGAAGGCATACAGACATTTCCCTTCCCAGTTCAGAATCGGAGCATCCAGAGGGACTGACCCCAAGACTGGGGGTCTGCAACAAAACAGAGGAAGTTGGTGATTGTTTGGGGCTGCAAAGAGATCTATTTCTGGAGTGCCCCACTTTGAAAAAATCACTTTCAACACCAGGGGGTCCAGGGACCATTCGTGATGCCCCTGGGAGATCCTGCTTAGTGCATCTACCAGCACATTGTCCTTTCCTGGAGGGTGGACTGCTATCAGAGAGGTCTGCAAGGAATAAGCCAGGGATCACAATTTCATGGCTTCCATGCACAAGGCCATAGACCGAGTGCCTCCCTGCTTGTTGATGTACCACATGGTTGTGGTATTGTCTGTTCTGACCTGAACCACCTTGTTCTGCACAGTCTGAGAAAAGGCTTGCAGGGCCAGAAAAACTGCCCTGAGTTCCAGGAGATTGATATGAAGAAGGGACTATTGAGGGGACCACAGTCCCTGGACTGTGAGAGCTCCCAGATGAGCTCCCCACTCCAATAGGGAAGCATCCGTGGTAAGGCCCACCAAATGAGACTGAGTGACAAATGGGACCTCTTGCCTTAAGTTGTGCTGATCCTGCCATCATTGGAGGGCTTGGATCAGCGTCCGAGTCACTGGAATCAGTTTGGTAAGAGGGTCCTTCTTTTTGGACCAAAAAAGCCCTCAGATGGAACTGAATGTCCCTCATCTGAAATCTTGCCCCTTGGACCACTGCTGTCGCAGCTGCCATGTGGCCCAAGAGCTGAAGGAAGTGCCTTGCTGGTCGAGACACCTGAAGGCTGCAGAAAGAAGCCAGTTCCACAAGAACTGTTATCCTATCCAGGAGAAGAAAGGCTCTTGCTTTGACAGTATCTAGCTCTGCCCCTATAAAGGTAAGGAGCTGCACTGGTTCGAGGACTGACTTGGGAAGGTTGAGAAGAAACCCCAGGGAAGATGGTACTTGCTGGATCACTAGCAGTTCTAACTTGACTTGGTCTAGAGACTGACCCACTATGAGCCAGTCGTCCAGATATGGAAAGATGGAAATCTTCTGCCTTCTTAAAATGGCCACTACTACTGCCAGGCACTTTGTAAAAACCCTTGGAGCTGATATTAGGCAGAAGGGCATTGCTTTGAACTGATAATGGCCTGAGGGCAACTTAAACCTGAGGTACTTTCTGTGGGAGCACCTGATGGGAATGTGAAAGTAGGCATCTTTGAGGTCCAGGGAGGCTAGCCAGTTCCCTGGCCTTAGAGAGGGAAGAATTACTCCCAGAGTCACCATCTTGAACCTTGGTTTTAAAAGATGTTTGTTCAGGTATCTTAGATCTAGGATGGGTCGTCACTCCCCTGTCTTTTTCGGGGTAAGGAAGTACCTGGAGTACAGTCATTTGCCCCAGTATAGGGTAGGAACTCTCTCTATGGCCCTTAGGGCCAGAAGAGATGAAACCTCTGCCTCTAGGGCAAGGGTTTCGGAGAGACTTGCAGGTGGAAAATATCTGGCTCTCGTCTTCGGAAATTTTTTGAAGCTGAGAACCGGTCCCTGGCTTACCACTTCCAGGACCCACTTGTCTGAAGTAATAGACACCCAGTCCTGGACGAAGTAAGCCAGCCTGCCCCCTACAGGGATAGAAGAGTCAACCTGGGCAGACACATCAGGGTGTCTGCTTGGCAGGGGCCTTAGGCTAAGGAGTGGATGCAGCCCTGCTCATCCCCCTTCTGCCTCTCCCTCTGAAGAACCCCCCTGTGAAAAAGGAGAAGAGGCATGTGCTTGATAGAAAGGCGTATGAAAAGGCCTGCCCCTGCCCCTAGAATGCTGCCTTTGAGGAGTTGCCTGCCTCTGCTTGGCTTGTGCACTCCTGTAGGTGGTCCTATATTCCTCCATTTTCTTCATGTAATTCTCTGTCTGCTCCCCAAACATAGAATTACCTTCCACAGGGAAATCCATGGCCTTAGCCTGGGTGTCCTGTGAGAGGCTAGTACATCTGAGCCAAGCCATTCTCTGAAGACCAGCAGATGTAGCCATGACTCTTGATGACACATCATTGGAGTCCACAGCAGCATGAAACTGTACCTTAGATGCCTCAATCCCATCTGCAGCAACCTCCTCCAGCTCCTTGGCCAGCTGGGGGGAAGCCTGTTTAGCCAGTGCCAGTACAGTGTCCCACCTGGACTTCTGGTACCTGTCTGTATAGGCCATATAATTAGCCTGCCTGAATCCCAAAGAGGATGCCATGTACTGCTTCTTTGCCAAGACATCCATCCTCCTGGAGTCTTTATCTGGGGGGGTATGAAGCCAAGGGGACATTAGCCCTGCAACAGGCTGCAGCCTGCACGACCCCAACATGGCTGCATTGTTGGTAGTAAAACCCTGTGTCTGAGCCTGATAAGGTGTACCTCCTATCCATCCTTCTATCAAAAGGAGGTACAGAATTAGGAGACTTTAACATTTTTGAGTCTGTTTCCCAAAAGATTTGTGCAGGGGAATAGACAGCCTCCTGGACTCCGGGATGTCCATCATCTCTACAAAATCAGGCTCCTCTTGATCCTCAGTAGCTTCCTCCATAGGAAGCTGAAGAGTTTCAACCACTTTCCTGTAAAGCAAATAGTGGGGAAGGGACTCGGAGAGCCTAAGAGGGGAAACACCAGAAAGTCTGTCTGGGGAGATGTCCGGTTCAATGGGCACATCCAGACTTTCTTCTCCATCATAATCATCATCTTGTAAAACATCCCCCTCCTTCTCAAATTCCGGTTCATAAAAATCTTCAGGGGCATACTCCTGAACCGGTGGAACCGACCGAACCGAGCCCCTAGCTAACGGAGCCAGATCGGACTGAACCGAGTGAAGCGATTCAACAGTCCGAATCACTCGGGCAATCTCCTCAGCGGTTGGAACATGAACCTCTGGATCCGAACCGGCTGACTTGTCTTTTCTTTTTGTAGGAACTGATCCCTCAGGATTCCCTCTCCTCTTGCCCGAATAAGTATCGCCCTGGTCAGAGGGCACTCCTTCTGGTTCGGTCTGAACCAAACTGGGCTGGCCATCCAGGTCAGTGGACTTCTCGGCTTCCTTTTCCCCAAGTCTACCTAATCTCTTTTCTAAGGTAGTTTTAGGAAACTTTTTACAAATTTGTCAGTCTGTATTGAGGTGTTCAAACCCCAGACAATAAACACAGGTGGTGTGGGGGTCTGCCTTGGCAAAGACTTCCCCACACTCACTTCAGTGTTGAAACCCAGTGGGCCCGTTTTTTTTCTTGGGTTTCTCAGACATGCCCAACCTACTCAAACTTGCCCTTTTTTCGGCAACCGCCAGGCAAGACTCCCTTATCGATTCCTAACTGTGTCACGGGTGTTGGAAAAAAACATCTAAACTACGTCTTTTTGTATTGTTTTAGAACCAATAATGACCGGTAACCACACATTAAAGTAAGGCACAGAAAATCAATATAAGGGATCGGTTCAGCTGAACCGATCGAATAAACTTAAAATTTCCACACAATAATCAGAAACCACTGTCTAGTACTCACGGTACTGCAGACAGAGCCTGAAACGACTATGCGGACTAATCTCGGCTTAAAACTGACACTTTAACCAACTTTTGAACCGAGCTAAAGGAGAAATCTGCGGAGCGACTGTTCAGTGAGGCGGAGTAAAGAATCTGATGGTTGGGTTTCAAAGGGCTGCAGACAGAGACCTCAACCGAGCTTGAGCTCAGCGTTCTATGCACTGCATAGAAAGTTAACCTTTTGTTCTCTGGGGCAGTTTAAAGGCTGGAGCAAATTGCAGATAGTAAGAATATAGCAAGACTTCATGTTGTTTGAAATATATTTAGTTAAAAATAAAACTGAAGCTAGGAAAGCATAGGAGAAGAGTGGTGACGGTGTGTACTAGTAGCAGTAGTTTGAGAGACAGAGACCCTAGGGAAGGAAGAGGGAAGCAAAAGTTAATAATAGGAAAATTGAACTAGGAGGAAAAAACAAACAAATAAAAAAAGTTCACATTTGCCACCAGCAGGAGTGTTTATAATCTTGTCAGATTGACCAGTGGTGGGCATGCAATACAAAAAAAAACAAGGTGGGCACATTTGATGTAAACTGTAAAAGATTAAATAAAAAAAAAAAACAGAAAAGGGGAGGAGGAGACATGCAGTATAGTGAGAGTTGGGGAAAATAAAAAAAGAAAGATTATGGGGAAGACTGACAGACTGGACTGAGGAAAAACTAAACTGTAAGGAGGAGGGAAAAGGTGAGTTAGGGGCAAGGCTATCCTGGGCCATGAGCCACTAGGTTCCAGCACTTGTTGAAAAATTATTTAAAAAAAAAAACATTTTACACAATGACAAGTGACTTGTTTAACTTCTGGTTTTGTGTGTCTAGTGTAGTCTCATAACTGAACATTTGATTAAAAAGAAAGAACATGTATTACAAGTTAAGCATAAGCACCACATGTACACAAAACTCTCTATAGTAGTGTTGTTCCCCTTCTTCTTCCTCCCTGTCTGGCTGCCTGCCCTCACTTGGTGAGGGCCTCACGTTTCAACGGAATAAAGCAGTGATCACTTTATAGTGCCTGTCTGTCTGAGTGTGTGAGTTGAACTGTTTAACCTCGTGCTGCCCGTGGCATTTTAGTGTGATACGGCACACAAGTCCTAACAGATGCCTCGCAGCCAAACTTTTGAATGTAAGTAGCTCTTCATACCTCTCAACTGTCCCTGATTTTGCCTCAAAACCTTTCTCTGTCCATCATGAAATTTGTGTTTTTATTACACAACAGTGAGGATTAAAATCACAAAATAATGCCAAACATTAAAGTTACAGACTTGCTTTTCTTCAGAAAATGTATCTTAACACAAATCTGCTTATACTATCAGCTTTCTTAGTGAATAGTACCAATATTTAAGTTGTGTCCTTGATTTTGGGTCTTTGTCCCTGATTTTTTTTAAGCCTTGTCCCTGATTCATGAGGCAAGAGGTTGATAGGTGTGTAGCTCTTTGAGAAAGTTAGTGCCACAGCCCTGAGGCCCCCAGAGCCACACCACAGTGCCCTGAAGTGAAGCATAAGCACCACATGCACTGCACACAAAAAGGTATCTTCTTTACTAATGTCCCCTCCAACTAAACAGTGAAGCTGAAGCTGGAGCAACATTTGTAGACCCCATCAGCAATACTGCTACTGCTTCCGCTTCAGCTTTAAACTATTCATCTTTTTCAAATTCAGTGACATTTGTTTCACTTCCTACAAAACGTACTTTAGTGCTGGATTAGCCATTGGATAAAGACGAGAAAAATAAAGAAAAGAAATATGATCAAGAGAAAAGAGCCAGAATGTTCTAGTCTCATTGGTTAAAGGAGTACTACTACACTCTCATATCTTGTCAATTTTATTTGTTTCCTTGTCAACAGGCAGCTTTTCTCATGCAGCTGTTGGGCACCTATATGTTTGCTTTAGTTTATTTTCATAGCTCATACTAGTTCCTGTAAATATCTTGGGGGTTTCCTTTTTCTGGTTGTTGAATTCTCATTGCCCTTGAGAACTGCATTAATATATGAGAACATTATGCCACAGCACCTATTTACACCATGCATATCTATGCTGAAAGTGCACATAACCTAAAAAAAATCTCTGGAAACATACAGATTGAATGCAATTTAAAGGAAAAAAAATGCATTGCATCTAAGACAGTTTGCCAAGCTAATTTAAGGCAAATGTATTTTTACAGCTTGCTGCAACTTGTTTTATTGAAGTCTATGTAAGCAGACAGGCATACTGTGGAGTCTAAAGGGTGCTGACACATCATGTTCTCATACATGGAGGGAGGAAGATGAGGAGACACTTTTTTACGGAGAGGGTGGTAGCTAGGTGGAATGAGTTACCGGCGGAAGTGGAATCCAGTAGAACAGAACAGCGGACTGCTTCAAAAGGGCTGGGACAGGGCAAGGGGAGGGTCAAGGAGGGAAGGGTGGAGGGAGGGCAACTGCAGAATAAAGGGTGCAAGCTGCACATTCGAGCAGACTTGATAGACCACTGGCCTTTATCTGCTGGCAAATTTCATATGTTCGTATGCTAATGCAGCTCTCTGGGACAATGAGATTTCAAAACCAGAAGATGGAAACTCCCAGGATAGTTACAGGGTCTGCTATGAACAGTGAAAACAAACTAAAGCAAACATATATCCCCAACAACTACATGAAAAGAGTTGTATGTTGACAATGAAACAACATTTACAAGATATGAGGGTGTACTACTCCTTTAACATACAGTACTGGTTAAGATGTGATGGTGAACAAGTGTCTGTTGCATGATGTCCAAAAAATATCCTATTCTACATTAATCCATGTTGTCAATGGGGAGTTAATACATATGGCAAATGGCATACAATGCAAAGAAGTGCAAGATAATTCATATGGGCACAAAAACCCCTGGCACAATATGTTAGTTGGGGGGTGAGGATTTAGCATGCACCAAGCAGGAAAGGGATCTTGGGGTTATCATCTCTGATGATCTCAAGGTAGGGAAACAGTGTGACAAGGCAACAGGTAAAGCAAATAGGATGCTGGGATGCATAGGCAGGGGGCATCACCAGCAGGAAAAGGGAGGTAATAATTCCACTATACAAGACACTAGTGAGGTCCCACCTGGAGTACAGTGTACAGTTCTGGAGACCTTACCTACGTAAGGACATAGACAGGGTAGAGAAGGTTCAGAGGAGGGCGACAAAGATGTTACATGGATTGCATCACAAGTCCTATGAGGACAGGTTGAAGGAACTGAATATGTACTCCCTGGAGGAGAGGAGGGAGAGGGGATATGATAGAGACATACAAGTATCTTACAGGGAGGAACAGGGTGCAGGAATACACTATTTTTAAGCGAAAAAGATGTTGCAGGACTAGAGGGCATGGGATGAAGTTGGAGGTAGGATGATTCAGAGGAAACGTGAGGAAGAATTTCTTCACAGAACGGGTGGTGGACAAGTGGAACACCCTGCCAGAGGAAGTGTGGGGGCTGAAACAATCACGGGATTTAAGAATGCATGGGATAGACATAAAGGAATTCTGGAGGTTAGGGGTAAGGGGCAGTAGACTTCTAGGAAAACATAAACTGAACTTACAAGCTCAAATAGGCAGACTGAGTGGGCCACAGGCCCTTATCTTCCGACACTGTCTATGTATCTATAGGTAATGACCACCCATCTACAGGGGTAGTGGCACAGCCCAATGCTGTCAATCAGCATAGAACCCTGGACACATGAACATTCTGAAAACTGCTATTCTCCACTTTTTGCTGTGGCACTCAGAGGTAGACATCATATGAGATCACCCCCCCATCTCTCTCTCTCTCTCAGAATTTCTTCAGTCTACAGTCAGTTTGTTATTTTTCTGGCCAGATTTGTGCAACTATGGAGCATGTTGGGACTTCCTATTTTTAGGGGGCACCCTGAAATTTACAAATCATGCCTATTTAGCTGTGGCTTTCAAATTGAGTAACTTGCTATTGCTTTTTTCTTAACTTTGTTGTTTTTAACTGGACCAGCAGATACTACAAAGTCATGAGAGGCTTTATCTTAGGTTACAGAGATAAATCCTCCTCCAAAGTCCTCTCATCCCCTGCACCCATTTATTGCAGAGTCCCTCAAGGCTGTATACTTGGGCTCCTTCTCTTTTCCTTGTTTTTAAATGTTCTACCCATTCCCTTACGCCCCTGCTGCACCATTATGTATACAAATGGTCTGGTTCTATATGCTGCCTCTAGATCCATGAACACTCTCAACAATCTGCTATTGTCCACTTTTCAGCAGATCCAATCTTGGCTCACCATTAACCACCAAATCCTAAACATTGCCAAGATCCAAGCTATGTTATTCGGTGCCTCTAGAAAAGTCTTTGCAGAATTCCCCAACTGTCAGGTCTTGTGCCTTAACGAGACTGTCATCTCGACAACAGACTCCTTCAAATACCTTAGGGGTTAGTTTGGACCTCTCTCTAGACTTCTTGTGCCACATTAATGAGGTATGCAAATCTGTTAACTAAGATTGGTGCTGCTTATAGAGTGCGTCACTCCCTCACCCCTGGTGTCTGGATCTCCGTCGTCAGGGATGTCCTGCTCCCTGGTCTCATTTATGCTGCCCCTGGTCTTTCCCAGGCCAACGCTTGTGCTTGTCGAAAGTGGGATACTACTTATAACAATATCTGCAGGTTTGCCCTATCAGCCCCTCGCCCTACTCACCACTGTCTGCTCTACTCCGCCCTGCACTGGCTGCCCCCTAAGTACTTGCGCTCTTATTACTTCAGTTGTTTCATTGACTCCTTAACCAGAAATTCCCACCCTGACCTCTTTGGTGGCTATGCTCAACCTGTAACTCACTCCCGCTCTCTCAGGTCCTCTGCCTCTCCCCAACTGTGAGTCCCTCTCTGCACTACTAGGGTGGGTGAGCAGGCCTTCTCACACTTTGCTCCCAAATTCTGGAATTCCCCACCTAAAAGACACCTTATCTCAGTCCTCCTTCAAGAATGCACTGATCTTACTTCAAGAGGGCTTTTGCAGTAGGTACTAACATGTAGGATTAAGCCGCCAGGCGCTAGGACCAAACGGAAAACTTTTACTAAGTGGTGTCTTGAGGGGGATGGCCAACCCGACATCCTGTGACCAACATTAGCATGGCACTATATAGAGAGCTTCCCCTGCCCGCCCAGTTCTTCTCGCTTTCCCCACTCATGACATTGACTCGCTGGAGAATGTTGCTTCTGTTGACGCCATTTTGATGAGTATATCCTGCTTAAATTTAATGATTTTCTATAAATTTAACGTTTGTTTTTTTTTTTCTCAGAAAAGAGTGTATAGTTAAAATTTTCCATGCATGTCATCTCCGACGTCTGAATTGCATAAAAATAAGTGCAGCTCCTGCACAAGGACTCTGCTCCCCCACAAGGATGGCCATTCCCTCTGTCTTTTCTATCGGGGCCCAGACCACAGGCCAAGGAGTGTGAGAATTGCCAGGGGTTTAACCAGGCCACAAGAAATCACTGTCAGTAGTCTCTGGAAGCCCACCTTTTAAAATTAAAAATGGCTTCCGGAAGAAGCGGGTGCTAATGAGCAACAGCTGAAGCAGGACGCATCTCTCCGTAGCTCCGTGCTATAAAAGAATTAAATAAGTTTATGGCACCTTTTTTGGGGCATATTTGGTCTTGATAGACAGCTACAGCACCACAGCAATGGATGATTCTTACCTCAAGCAAAACACTACGGCAGTTGGCAAAATCTGCAAAGAAATAGCAGCCTGATAACATGGCGACCGACAGCCTAGGCCACATATCCCTTTTGCCTGCAGAACTTACATTACTGGGAAAAATGGTCACCGAACAAGTTCTGAAAGGACTATGCCTGGGACTCAACCATTTTGAGGATAAAATCGGCACCCTCATGGCAGAAATCTCTCAGCAGGCTAAAGTCCTCCAAGTACTGCAGCAGTGGGTGTCCGATCTCGAAGACACAGCGACTCCAACTGCACACTGCATGGCACTGCTTGAGCAAGAGCTAGACGCCCTGAAAGATTCATTGGATTACCAGGAAATTTACAACAGGCATAGCAACTTAAGTCTTAGGGGGCTACCGGAAGGTATGGAAGGATGAAGTACATTGACTTTCTGTGCAGAAGAGCTCCCTAGAATCCTGGGCATGGAGGTTGCCGGTGGGAAAATGAAAATAGAGCGGGCACATCGTGCATTGGCATCCTGACCCCCTGCTGACCAGCCGCCCAGACAGATTATATTTAGAATGCATCATTTTGGCGACCGCCAGGCGATCATGGCGGCCTATAGAATGAAGAAAGAAGTGCTGTACAAAGGGGTCAGATTAACCATACATCAGGATTTATCATCAAGGGTGCAGAAAAAGAGGCAACAATTCAACCTGTACATGAATCTCCTGAGAGAGCTGGGGATAGAATTTTACATGTCTTTCCCGGTGGTTGTGCGAGTGAAGAATGAGGGTGCCAGCTGCTCCTTTTGGGAAGTGGACAAACTGAAGAGATTTGTGGAAGAGTGGGATAAGAAGCAGGCCAAGAAGTGAAGACATAACCCAGTGCTGCACCATTTGGTGTGGCTTCCTATGTTAAGTTTTAATGCAGAGTGCCGTCTTGCTGCGATCTCTGCAGCTAAATCGAACTGTAGGACCAGGCTAAATTGCATGGCAAAGAACCTCTGATCGGTTTCTGTTAAGAACTTTGTCCTTGTTCCCCCTGAAGTAATCTGTGGGCACTGAAGATCCCCGGCCAAGTCCTTTGCTGCTCTCTCTAACTCACTAGGTGGCCGATTGAGAATCCATGTTGGTATGAACCACTGCAAAGCCCATGAAGGACAGTGGACTATACTGTGAAACTGATGTGAGGGCTGTGACTGAACTTCCTGGAAGCTCCTAGGTTGGACCGATGGCCAAACGGTGGTCCATATGGCTTTTGGAGGAGAGACCATCTTTGCAATGGGGGGGGGGAGCTGACATGTCCTGAGTCCAGAGGATGGATTTTGCACTGCAAATTCCAGGATGTGGTGGGGGCTGGGGGAAGATGTTGGGGAGGGGGTCCTACAGTTCGGCTCGATTCACTGTGAAGAAACTGGGCTGGGCAATGGACCCTAGTAGAGGGCCCCTGCTGTGGCCCAGTAACATATGGGTTATAGAATGTATTGCCAGATAAATGGTACTTCTTTTTTCTTAATGAGAATAGCATAGAGGGAAGGGGGCGTTTGGGGATTGAGGGCCATACTTTTTTTTTTTCTTCTCCACACATGGACAAAACTGAGACTGAATTACACCTATTGCAGTGGCTCTTTGGGATGAAACGTGTATGCATGTGGGGGGTAGGCAGGGTGGGGATTAAGGGGGACTATCGAGTTAAGTATTCCGGGCACCTGTTGTCCCATTGTTCGTTGTCTGAGTTAGTTTGTTATTTTTATACTCTGTCTGGGATTCTTGTTACACATAAAAACTTTCCATTCTGCCAAGTACTAAGTGTCCTTCAGGGGGCTTTATTGTGGTGGCACAAACGGATGAGAGGGGACATACCCCAGGAAGGCCTCTAAGCTCTCTCAATGGCTAACTCAGAATGGGACCTTATAGTCTCCTGGAATGTGAAGGGATTTGCTTCCCCAATTAAATGGGAGAAAATCCTAGCAGCACTCGAGAGAAAGGAAACGCAAGTGGCATTGCTACAAGAGACACACCTTGCATCTAAAGAGCATAATAAACTAGTTAGGGATGGGTTGGAGCCTGCCATGCAGCATCCTATACATCCCATAAACGGGGTATTTTATTTCACAAGAATTTCCTTTCCAGGTGGCTAGGGTTCTGAAGGACAGTGTGGGGTTGTTATACGTCTGCCCCCCTAGAACTCCTGTTACGAAAACATAAGTTTGGAAGTATACATGCACCGTCTGTCTTTGAGCCCAGTTTTTATCGGCTATTGTTGGACACCATGCATAGGGAGCAGTTCCCAAATTTGATTTTAGGGGGCGATTTTATCTATCTAATGGATGTGGCTCTTGATTATTTGGGGCTTGGGAAACAAGCCAACAAGGCCACTAACACCTGGGTCAGGGGTCTGCTGGACTTTGACCTGTTGGATGCCTGGAGACAGGCCAACCCGAGTGCCAAGGAGTACACCTTTCACTCTTTGCCACACAACACCTGGTCTAGGTTAGATTTTATATATATATATATATATATATATATATATGTATATATGTATGTATGTATCCGTTTTATGCTATATGAGAGGGTGGTGACAGTTTCACATGGCCCGATGGGGATACCAGACCATTCCATGTTACAGCTGATAATGAAATTACGGGAACCCCGTGAGGGAACCTGGTGCTTTCCCACATATTTGCTGGCCAAGGATGATTTTCAGATCTATCTAAAAATCAATGGGGGAGGGGGGGTGCTAATGAGCAGCTAACTCAACGGACACATCTTCACGTCGCTCCCAGTCTGCGGCCGAATAAAATTGTTAATTTAAGTTTAAATTTACTCCGAAGTTAGCGAGGTGTAGCAGAATCACTTATCGGAAGTGATAATGGATGAGTATCTGGCTCCAAACCCAGCCAGATCCCAGCGGGGTACAGGGAAAATGCCGAAAACGGTAACGGCAAGGAGCGCAGGAGATAACACAGCCTTGCCTCGCTTTCAGCTGCTGAGGTTACCATGCTCAGTCGGGAACTGACTGGCCAAGTCATTGCAGCTTTAGAGCCTCGCCTTATTAAAATGGAGAGTAAATTAGATTCCCGCTTGCAGGAGGTGCTGGAGCAAGCTCAACAGGGAAGCCGAATAGCAGAGGCTGAAGAGAGAATCTCCTGGCTGGAAGACGAACTGCTGACAGTCCCTGGGCAAGTGATGGCACTGCAAAAGGAACTCAAGAAATTCAAAGAAGCCTACGACTATCAAGAGAACTACCAAAGATGCCTCAATCTGCATCTGAGGGGCTTGCCAGAGGGGCAAGAAGGGGAAGGAGCTCTGGATTTTTGTAGCAGAAAATTACCGGAGCTATTGGGTCTGCAATTTAAAAAGGGGAAAAATGAGCTGGAGAGGGCCCATTAGGGCTGTTATGCCTTGACCCCAGGTGGATCAACCCCCAAGGCAGATCATTATGAGATTCCACCACTTCCAGGATAGGGAGATGGTCCTAAAGGCATACAGAGAGAAGGGCACGCTAATGTATGAAGGTACGCGCCTCTTCCTTTCACAGGATTACTTGGCTCAAGAACTTAAAAAGAGAAAGATGTTTAATGCTGTCATGGCTCGGCTACGGAGCCTGAAAGTGGAAAACTATTTGGTGTATCCAGCTACCTTAAAGATTCGGCATGAGGGAGCAACCTTTTTATTCTGGGAAGTGGAGAGAGCGGAGGAATTCATGAAATCCCTACAAAAGAAAGCAGGTTGAAAGGAAAACGGAATGACCTTACGAACATTTTCTGTTGCGGCATGCTGCCAGCTGTTTTTTTTTTTCCGCGAATGTTTGTGGAGTTAAAAAGTTAAGAATAAAGCTATGTTCTACATTTTATTAGACTAGGATGTACTTTGGTGCCTTTAAAAAGGTAATAGTTCAAAAAGACAAGGAAGCCTAATATGTTGGGAGTTAAAGCAAGACTTTACATGTGGTGAGGAGGCCGATCGATGTTTGCTGACGCAGGGAGTAGTATGCAATCGATGGAAACCCACAAAATCGATGAGAACAGAATGAATAATTGGATTTCGACAGGAGAGGATATGGCATTGTGGTACAGGTAGATCCCCTGAGGCCCTGGCGGAGTGTGACGGCGGGAAGACAGGTGCTGCGTGTTTGTTCCAGGGTGCGGCCTGGTCTCTCCTGTGTGGACGGGGGGCACTATCTCACAAGGACTCTTAACAGAATTATGGAATTTTGGATGAGAACTTAATGTCTTATGGGGATATATGGTGGATTAATGGGAGGTACAGGGCGGAAAGGTGGGGAGTGGTGGGGTAATGGAACACGGGAGAGGTAACAAAAAATTATAGTTAAAGTAGAGGTGGGCTTAGTATAGGAAAAGAAAGGGAAAAAGGAAATGCACACTGCATCGAAAGAGACTGGCAAGAAATTAGGGCGAGAATGTGGATGGGTTTGGATAGGGGAGGCTACAGTGAAAAGGTTCTGCTATACAATTAAAGGAAGGAGACAATAATTGGAGTATTGCTCACTGGGGCAGAGGGGCTGCAGCTGGGTGGCGGCAGGGTGCAAACGTCTACTGGCAGAGAGGTAATGACACTCATAATGTTATGGCGATTAGTGTCAGGGAGACCGAAGGGGAGGCGAGTGCGAATTGTATACAGGGGGAGGGATAAGAAGAAGAGAGGTGAGAAGAGGACAGAAAACTAGGAAAAGGGGATTCAAAAATACAGGAACTACAGAAAGGAGAGAAGGGAGGGGGAGGGGTGGCAGGGAAGCGGCAGGGAGGGGACTGGCAAGGAGATAAAGTAAGGAAAGTTAAGCATAACAGGACCTGGGGAAGAGGGAAGGAGGGAGGGAGGGAAAAAGTTGGGGTTTATTTGTTAATAGTTGATTGTTTGTTTACAGATGCGGTCAAAGGTGTCTGCATTAATATTGTCATTATACAATGCGTATGGGGTCTAAAGCATAGGATAGACAGTGCAGAGAAGATAGGAGGGAGGAGTGGATGGACATGGTGGGAAGGATATGGGGGAAAACAAGGAACTAAAATATGGCTAGTATACATGATATAATTGTTGTCTCTTGGAATGTCAGGGCATTGCAAATCCAGTGAAGAGAACTTCGCTTTTAACAGCACTAAGGAGGAGGGGGTCTCGAGTGGCCCTGATCCAAGAAACCCACCTCACAGAGGCGGAGCATGCCAGACTGGCTCGGACATGGGTAGGTAAGTGTTACTCTGCCTCATACTCTTCCCATAAATGGGGGGTGGCAATATTATTGCATAAAAACCTACCCTTCGAAGTGAAAAGAATAGTAAAGGACGCTGAGGGGGGAAGATATATCTTTACTTCTGGTATTTTGAATGGGGAACAAATCACTTTTGGATGTGTATGTGCACCAGCGGTATAGGAACCGCAGTTTTTTGCATCTTTACTGGATTTGCTTATTCAAGAACAGTTTCCTGGGCTGATCTTGGGGGGTGATTTTAATTGTACAATGGATGCTGGTTTGGACCATTCAGAGGGGAAGGGCAGAACCTTTGAAGCTTTGACACAGTTGCAAGTAGGGCTAGCGGACTTAGACCTGGTGGATGGATGGCGCAATTTTTTACCCGGGGGCTAGGGAGTATACATTCTGTTCCAATCCACATAAGACGTGGTCACGCATAGATTACATTTATTTACCAAGGAGCTGGTGTGATAAAATCTAGGAGGTGTCACATAGCCCTATCCATGTTTCTGACCATGCTATGATGGTTTTAACATTACAAAATAGTAAAGCTAGGGAAGGGCCTCCGAGGTGGAAATTTCCTACATATATGGCCAGGAACATAGAATTTAAGGAATACCTTGAGGAACAGTGGCGGCTTTATGGGGAAATAAATAGAGACTGCAGTGTCCAAGGTGATCTTCTGGGAAGCGGGAAAGGCGTTTATGAGGGGGGCAACAATAGCATAGATGGCTAAAATCAGGAAGCAGAAGCAAGCGAAGAGGGGGGAGTTAGAGCAGCAAGTAAAAAGTTTAGAAAAAAGGGTGGCAGGAGGGGGAGAAGGGAGAATCGGTCAGGCTCTTAGCAACAGCTAGGACAGCCTTGAATGCGATGCTCAGGGAGGAGACTAGGAAAACATGGCAGTATTGCCAACTCCAGGTATTTGAATGGGGGAATAAACCAGGCCCACTGTTGGTGTGACTAATGCGAGGTGGAAGCGGAGCAAACCATATTCTGAGGGTGAAGAATAGGGAAGGGAAGGGAGCTCGAAGGAGATTAGAAGCTGTTTCAAAGCCTTCTATGAAAAATTGCATTCAGCAGAATTCAAGGGAAAAGGGAATGAAGCAAAAAACTTCCTGAAGGATTTAACGCTCGCTACACTGTCACATTCACAAAGGGAGGCACTGAATCAGCCTTTCACCAGTGCGGATTATGAGGGCAATTCAGAAAATGTGTCAGGGGAAAGCAAGTGGCCCGGATGGCTTCCCAGTGGAATATTATAAAATTTTGGGGGGGTGGGCAAATGGCGAGCACATTATGTGAACTCCTGATGAAAGAGAAGGGAGTAGAGACGCCAGTCCTACCCAGGACTTTCTACGAGGCTACTATATGCCTTATACCAAAACCGGGCAAGGATGACACTGACTGTGTGGCGTACCGACCCATAACCCTGCTCAGCTGTGATTTGAAAATCTTAGCGAAAGTATTAGCAACTAGACTGGAGGCCATTTTGCCAGAGTTGATCCACCCAGACCAAACCGGGGTTCATTAAAGGTCGTCCATCGTATCATAATATGCGAAGATTACTTAATGTTATTTGGAAGGCCAATCAAGAGAAGGAAAAGGTGGGTATCATATCAATGGATGCTGAGAAAGCGTTTGACAGAGTGGAATGGGATTACCTATTTCAGGTGATGGCCCGGTTTGGTCTGGGGGACTCGTATATGGCCTGGGTGAGGGCATTGTATGCGTGCCCTAAGGCGAAAGCCCTGGTGTATGGGGGCCTATCAGAGCAGTTTCAATTAGGTAGAGGGACAAGGCAGGGGTGCCCACTGTCTCCCCTTCTGTTTGCACTGGCAGTCGAACCCTTAGCAGTGGCTATTCGTCAGCACTAGCAGGTGGAGGGAGTGAAGGGGGCAAGAGAATCGGTGCACACAATTGCTTTATATGCGGATGATATGTTGCTATTTGTGCGAAACCCGCAGACATCTCTTCCCCCTTTACTGTCTATAATAGAGAAATTCTCGAGTTTCTCAGGTTATAAGATTAGCTTAGAGAAATTGGAGTCGATGTGCTTCCCTGAAAGTGACAGAACAGTGGAACAGTCAGGTTTAAAGATGGCACAAAACGGGTTCACATATCTAGGAGTCGGGACAGGTCGGGGGGATAGGCTCCCTGTATAAGTTGAATTATGTCCCTCTAATATGAACTATCACGGCTGATTTAAGGGCGGTGGGCACAGTTAAAAATATCCTGGATGGGGCGGATAAATTTGATAAAAATGAATATTCTTCCCAGGATACTGTATCCCACGCAGATGCTGCACTTGGGGTTAACTAAAGGGGATATTAAAAGGTTAGAGAAAATCTTTACCGAATTTATCTGGCGAGGGAAAAGACCGAGGATTAGCTTATGACGGCTTAAAGCGGAAAAAGGGAGGGGGTCTCAACTTTTGAGACTTCGATAATTACTATCTGGCAGTACAACAAAGGTGTGTGGCAGATTGGGTACACAGGCCGACCGTGGCTAATTGGGTCAACTTGGAGCAGGATGGTACACCTGGTAGACTTACAGCATGCATTTATACCAATGGACTAAAGGCATATAGAGCACTGGAGAAGCAAAACCCTTTAGTGGAAGAAGTACTGGAGGTGTGGGGACAGCTGAGGAGACTGAAAGCGGTGGGGCAAGGGGAGACTCTGCTTATGCCGGTGGCCGGGAACCCGTTCTTTTTTTTTTAAATTCAAAGTTTATTCGTTTTTCACAATTACATATAGGAGCAGCTCTTTACAATGCTTATGACATTCCACTTACAAAGTATTCGTACAACTATTGAAGAGACTGCTCCCCCCCCCAACCTCCCTCCCCTTCCCCAGCACAGCTCAAATTCTCAGGGATATCCTGAGCAATTACCTGAAAATATATTTTAGATACTTAACAGCGTGTATAAAGGTTCCCAAATGCTATTGTATTTAGCCAGCTTGTTGCTTAAACTAGCCACCATCTTTTCCATCCTGAGGTTAAGTAAGATCTCCTTAAGGCACTCTGAGAAAGAAATGTCCGCATTATCCTTCCAGTGCCGAAGAATGACCTTTTTGATTGATAATGAGATTAAAGCCATGTGGTACCTCCTAGATACTACTGATATGGAAGTATAATCTCCCAACAGGCACACCTCGGGATTAAAAAGGTCAGAAAGGCCCAAAAGCGGGTCCATCCTATGCCGAACATCATCCCAGAGAGTAGTGACCTTCGGGCACGACCAGAATATATGATACAGTGTGCCCTCCTCCTGTCCACATCTGGAACAAGAGGGCCGAGAGCCTTTAAGACCAAAACTACGGAAGTCTCTTGGAGGAGTGTAGTATATATATGTAAAATAGAAACTGTGTCAATTTCAACCTATCCTGCGTGATATTTGTGAGTATTTTTCCAAAGAGCTGCTCCATCTATTTCTAAACCTAGAAAATAAGCTGCCCAGTATGTCTTTGGTATGAATTCTTCGGGATATTTGCAGTCATATAAACTTTTGGCAGTCTCGGACACAGAATGTCTATGTCCGATGAATGTTCGCAGGACATCCTGGAACCTATTCTTATCCGAAAGGGGAGGGACTGAGCCTAAATCCTTTACTAGCAAATGCTTTAGCTGGTAAACTTTGAAAATAGACTTGACAGGTATCACAAGCCTGCTCAAAATAGTGGTAACTGGGAGCCATGAGCCATCCCGAGCCACTAACTGGGCAAGGGTAACATTGCCCAGCTGTGAGAGCCAATTTCTACTAATCGGCTTGCCACCTAGTTTTATGTTAGGGTTACTACAGACCGGTTGGGCCAAGTCCGTCGTCTGCCTATATTTCATACTAGAACATATCTGTGTGTGCACCTTAACTGAGATTCCCAGCGGGGTGAGTCTCGGCTTCCGGGGAAGGTCACTCAGTTTAATATGCAGCAAAGATAGTGGTGTCAGACCCCCCCCTGCTTGATATAGGACAGCTCTACTCGCAGCCATATGGGTGGGCTCTCTGCGGAGGCAAGCTCCTCTTCATTCTCCAACCATCTTAAGTATTTAACCATATGGCTCGACCAGTAATAAAAGACCAGGGATGGGAGGTAGAGGCCCCCTCTGTCCTTTGGGGCGGCTAATTTATGATATGCGATTCTGGGTTGCCTTTCGGCCCAGATAAAATTAGTTATTATTGCATTAACTTTGCGAAACCATACAGTAGGAATCCACATGTTGAGTAAATATAATGGGTAAAAAATCCTGGGGAAGAGATTCATTTTGATGAGATTTACTCACCCCCAGAGTGTAATAGATAACTTGGACCATCTTTTCAAGTCTACCTCCAAAGTTTTAATTAAATCGTCCAGATTTAACTTTAAAAGTCGAGCCGAATCTCTCACCACTTGAATATCCAAATATTTTAAAGAGTTCGACAACCAGGACATATCACTCTGATTGACTAGGGATTTATTCACTCTATGATTGAGTGGGAATACCTGAGATTTGTTGATATTCAATTTATAATTGGAAAGCGTGGCAAAATCTTGGATCACCCCCAACAGCGCCGGTATCGAATTACTCGGATCTGTCAACTGTAATAGTAGATCATCCGCATACGCCGATATTTTGATCTCAACCCCTTGGATAACCATCCCCGTATTAGGGAACATTGCTTATTCTGAATCAGGGGCTCCAGGTATAAGATAAAGAGCAACGGTGAAAGGGGACAGCCCTGTCTGGTAGCTGAGTACAGTAAAAACTTATCAGAGATCGCTCCGTTCACCATCACTCTAGCTGACGGTACACTATAAAAAAATTCTGATCCAGTTTTGAAAAAGTTGGGGAAAGTTGCATGCATTCAGAGGCCTTAGTAGGACGTTCCAGTCCACCCTGTCGAATGCCTTCTCCACGTCCAAGGAAACTAAAACCGCCGGGTAAGGGGCATCCCTGGACGCGGAGAGAACATACGACAGGGTCCTTAGGTGGTCCATCGACGACCGACCCCGTACAAATCCAACTTGTTCTGGCCCGATCAGCTCGTGGATTACTGAAAGTAGGTGGTCTGCCAAAATCTTGGCTAGAATTTTAATATCTTGGTTCATTAAAGATATCGAGCAGTAACTTGCTGGTGACTCTGGATTTTTCCCGGGTTTCAGGATTAACACAATTAAGACCTCCCACAAGGTCGGGTCCGTTTGTGCCCCAGATAGGATATATTGGAAAAGGGAAATTAACATAGGGAGCAAAAGATTTAAAAATTGTTTATAAAAATTTGCCGAAAACCCGTCTGGGCCAGGAGACCTGTCGGAGGGCAAGGCCTTTACAACTCTGGTGACCTCCTCTATAGTTACAGGGGCTGTTAGTCGGTCCTGTTGGGAGTCCTTCAGGGAGGATAGACCGGAGGCCCCCAAATAGTGATCCATACTAGTCTCCAGAGCCGATTCTCTGGGACTATACAACTTGGCGTAATACCTTTGAAATTCCAAGACTCTCTCCTCGGTTGTTGTTAGGAGCGTATTAGTTGTTAGGGAGCGAATTGCCAGAACATGTCTGTTCGCTTCCATTTGCTTGATCCTCAGTGCCAGCAGCTTTCCGGCTTTCTCTCCAGTGTCTGAGTATGCCGCTCTGGCCCTGAGGATTGCATATTCGGCCTTATCTCTCAGTAATTCTAAGTAACCCTCCTTGAGTTTAACTAATTCCTGTTTTTCAAGTTCTGTTAAAGGTGAACTTACTCTGGCCTCTTTGTGCTGTATTTCCCGCAATAACCCCTTCAATTGTCTCTTTTTCCTTTTTCCAGAAAGTAGCTAGACTAATTAAGATGCCCCTCATAGATGCCTTAAAGGCTCCCCATAGCATATCCAGCCTCTCAATTGAACCGGAATTGGTTTCTATAAATTGTTGGATATGTTCACTGATTGCTTGGACCATTTTGTCCTCTTTTAACATATAATTATTTATCTTCCACCTAAGAGACTTCTTAGATGTAGCGAGGGGCGTTAGGTGGCATACTGCTAGAGCATGATCACATGGGGTGCCGGGCTGCAGGAGGGCTTCCACCACCCTGGGAAGAAGGTTGTGTGAGAGGAAAATATGGTCAATACGGGATGAAGTGTTATGGACAGGAGATATGAAAGTGAATTCTTTTTCTTTAGGATGGAGCACTCTCCAGACATCACAAAGAGCATACAACTCTAAAAACTTTGATAGGGCTCTTTGAGCTGGTGAGCGTGCTCTGCTCGTAAAGGCAGAACGGTCCATAGAGGAGTCCATCACCACATTCATATCCCCCCCACAACCATCGGCAGCGAGGAGTATGGCTGTAAAGTATCAATTAACTTCATAAAGAAGTCAGGGGAGTCGGAATTAGGCCCATAGACAGTCCCCAATATAAGCTTAGTAGCGCACAAATATCCATGAATGAAGAGGAAACGGCCATGTGGGTCTTTGATTACTTGTTTTGGTGCAAAGGGGACCTTTCTACTCATCACTATAAGAACTCCTGCGCTATTGGTGGTCCCTTCAGCGGAAAAAACTTGACCAATCTGCATTTTCCTCATCCATCTAGCCTCCAAATACAACAGGTGGGATTCTTGGATAAACCCAATGTCTATTGATAACAGGTCTAGATGCTTGAGAACTTTGTATTGTTTGACATGCTGTCTTAAACCCTTGACGTTTCCAAGTAGCAAACCTCATGCCACTAGCCCTACTCAGTGGTTATGAAATAAAAAACTTACAGAACTCAGGCCCCTGGCAGTGTAGTCAGACATTATACCCTTGAGCTGTGCTGTGGACCCCCCCTATCCCCACTCCTTGAACATCCCCAAAAGCTAAAAGAAAATACCAAAGTACTATCCCTCCTCCACCTACTCCCTTAATACCAAACATGCCCCATCCCCTTCCACACTCCAAACTACTAAGAAACATGTCACCGAAATCCTTAATTAACCCTTTGTATCAAACGTTCCCCAATCCTCCTATCACGGTTACGTGACGAAGCGAGTTCCGCTGTGGTCATCAGTCGTAGCCCTCCCGCCATCCGAACCCTTTATATGCTTAACCCTCTTGTGGGGGGTGGTATCATGGGATGGATATTAATATTTATGCCCAGGCTTCATGTCCAGAGCTTATATGCTAGGCCTCCTAGAAGCCCCCGTACCGGACCCTTCTAGTATGGCCTCGCCTGGGGCACCTCTCATGATCCAGCTTTACTCGGGAGGGATCCACCAGCGTCACTATCCATAGCCCAGGCTCAATAGGCAGAAGCATAGAGTGACCACCAGCTCCCCTCAGGGACTCCTTAATTGGCCTAGGTTTGGGCAACACTTGGGTTATTAAAGCCATACATCTCCTGCACATCAAACCCTCCCCCCCACCAAAATGTAGAAAGAAAATTGTCCGTGAGAGCCGTTTATATCCGGCAGTCCTCTACAGCTGAAACTGTGACATTTATAATTGTAACCCTCAAAACAAAAGTTCAAGTAAAAACAGGAGTTCTTCTCCTTCCTGGCTCAATGACTTAAGAGAACGATTGTAGTATGTTTTCCACCAAGAGATTCACCATCCTCGCTGGCTCTTTCTCCGAAAGTCTTCCCCCACGGCTCACCTTACTTAGGCCTGAACAGATCTGGAAACTCTTTCTGCAAAGTCTTTCTGGCCAAATCTGCATCTTCAAAGGATACCCAGGCCCCCGACACCATCACTTGCAAACGGGCCGGGTACCCCATATGGAATTTTATGCTTGCCGCAATAAGCTTCGTGACGGCAGGATGGAAAAGGGCCCTTCTTTGTCGCACTGAAGCTGGCAAATCATGTGTGACTCTTATAGGCTTGCCTTCCCAAAGGACCTTCTCTAATTCTTTCATCTTGTCAAGTAGGTACTGCTTTTCTTGATAATTCAGTAGCTTAGCTATCAGGGGTCTGGGCTGTTGGCCTGGGGCTGGCATCGGTCACAACGCTCCGTGAGCCCTCTCGTGGATATATGACTGGCCATAGGGAGAGGGGCCGGCGAGTTTATCAAACAGCTTTTGCAAGAATAAAATTGCATTTGGCCCTCTTCTTTTCGGGCACTCTAAAATGTCCAGATTATTCCGTTGGGATCTCCCTCAGATCGTCACCTTTGCTCAAGCTTTTTAATGCGCTGGCGGTCATTCACCGCGGTTTCCTCAGCTCGGTTCAATGCTTTCTCCACAGATGTTACCCTGACTTCTATATCTGCAACCTTAGCATTCAGATCATCCAGGGCCCCTGCCAAGTGCTTAATTTCAGAAGCTACAGCCTTCATGTCTTCTCTCAGTGGCAGTAGTTCTCTACGGAGCAACTCTAAGGTGAGTGGTGGTGTTTCTGGCTCCAGCGCCCTCAGGGCTGTGGTAGTTAGCACCTTACTGCCACTAGACGGCTGGGCCTTGGGCCTCTTCCCTGATTTCTCAGGGGAGACAGGCGGGGGGATGTCGGGACATTGCTGGCTTCATTTCCGCCTCCATACCGCAAAGCAAACTCACTCCCTCCTCTTGCAAACCGTGCAGGCTTCTTTTGCAGTGCTGTAGAGCTTCTTAAAAACGGTTTATATGTGGAAAAGGGTTTAGGATAGAGGGAGCTTCGACTCGGTCCAGCTACTTGGGCTGCCTCATCACGTGATCTTTTTTCGGAACCTGTTCTTCTTGCCTGGTTGGGAGGAAAGGGGGGTGAATAGTATAGGGCACTTAGTAGACAAAGGAGAACTGTGCACCTTTAAGAGCTTAAAGCAGAGGATCAGGCTGGCGGATCGGCATGGGTACCGTTATATGCAGGTCCGGGCATATGTGGGGAAATTGGACAGGGAAAACAGACCTAGATTACAATTGGATCAGGCTGAGCAGTTGATTTATCAGGCTAGGACAGATCCCAAGGGCTTTTTGGGGAAAGCAGCGAAGTTGGAGAAGCAGAGATTACCGGATGGGATGGGTAAGACTAAAGAGCTGTGGGAAAGAGACCTGGAACAGGACATCTCGGAGGAAAATTGGAAATTGGTCCTTCGTATGCCCGAAGGAATTATGGTATGTAATAAATTTAAAGAAGCCTTCTATAATTTCCTGCATAGGCTGTATTATCCCCCAGCCATCATGCATAAGGTGCAGACCCTAGTGTCCCTGATGTTTGGAAGGTGTGGAAGAGGTAGGGGCATGTATTTGCACTGCTTCTAGACGTGTCCAGTTTTGGTTAAGTTCTGGAAAGCGATAATTGAAGAAATATCTAAGATGGCAGGGGTACCCCTGAGGAGAGATCCAACCACATGCCTATTTGGGGTGACTGTAGAGGGGGAGGATTGGGATCCCTTGCCAAGGTGGATGAGAATGTTACTTGTGTTGGCACGCCACTGTATCCAGAATACATGGGTATCTAACATAACTCCTACGGTTCTTCAGTGGCGCCAGATACCGCTACTTGCCTTGGCATTGGAAAGACCAACAATGGTGGTGCGAGATAGAGAGGAAGCATTCTTAAAAGAATGGGGCCCCATTCTTGTCTTCCCTGAGTTTGACGGAGGGTATAATGTTAAGGACGGACCTAGGATGAAACAGTCATGGATATGACATGAGGGGAAAGACCCATTGACTAGGCTCATATAGGGAGACTGGAAAGTCTACAGGGAGAAGGAATATGGGAGATGGAAATTTTGAAGGACCCTATTACAGTGATAGAGTTAAAACAAAAGAAGACGACAAGATATGACATGTTAATGTTATTTTAAGGGAATATGATAAGATTCAGAGTATATGATTGACCGCATCTGTGTGTGTTGTATGTGTGTTCTTTGTTTTTTCCTTATCTGTATGTGTGGTTTTTTCTTTGCCTGTTTGTACTTGGATGTGTTGTATAAATGAAATTTGAATAAAAAGAGTACTCAAAAAAAAAAAAAAATTAAAGATCAATGGGAAAGCTACATAGCCACTAATAAAGGAACAATGGAATCAGCCTATATGCTGTGGGAAGCAGTCAAAGCATATATGAGAGGGCTGGTTATAAGTTACACGGCCAAGATCAGAAAGGAGAAGCATCAGAAAATAGAAGAATTGGAGGTGACAGTTAGAGATTTAGAAAAGAGGGTGGCCGAAAGTGGTTTGACTGAGGATAAGCAACAACTCAAGGTAACCAGAGATGTTTAAATGACTGAATTGCTAGAGCAGCTTGCACTAGATTGTTTTTTGCTAGGCAAAACATTTATGAATGGGGAAATAAATCTAGCCCCCTTCTGGTAAAATTAATGAGAGGTGGGAGGGTCCCACATAAGATCCTGGCACTGAAGAACTATCAGGGGCAATTGGTAAGGGATAGCCCAAGCTTAAGAGCATGCTTTCAGCGGTTCTACAGCAAACTGTATCAGATGGAGTGCGGGGGTATACAGGACCTAACAGAGGTATTCCTAGATAGCCTACAACTCCCTAGGTTGAGTGATGCACAAAGAGAGATGCTGGGGAGAGGGTCACCAAGCCAGAAGTTGTTAAAGCCATAGGGAGCCTCAAATCTGTGAATACGGCAGGCCCAGATGGTTTTGTCTCACCTAAACCCATCCCGCCATCAGCCCCTCAGTATCCAACATTGGGAAGATCAGTAGAGGAACCACCTCACACATGAACCACTGAGTTTGTGTGGCCGGTATACCTCTCCAGGCCAGTGGATATTGCCCAACCAGGGCTCAGTTCACCTGACAATAACCATCCATCAGATTCAGATAGCGACTGGGTTCATTCCGGCTCTAACTATAAGTCCCCAACACCAGATGAACCAAAACTAAATGAGGCACCTAAGTCTCTGCCAGAGGACCCCTCTTTTATGGAATGCCTCAGAAAAATCCAGGCAGCATGTGACTGGCATACAGAAGCCCAGGCTCCGCAGAGACAGAGACTGGCCGAACACTTAGAATTATCAGATCTGTCACCTACCTTCATCCCGCCCTGGATTGGGCCACATGAGGATTTGGCTTCTACAGTTTGGAAACAGCCGGCGTCTCTGGCACCTGTGGCCAGAAATGTGGACAGACTATATCAGACCCCAGAGGGCAAAGACTACCTGAGCGTTCGCCCTAAGGCCAACTCGGTGGTCATCGGTGCTGCCCATGACAGGTCAGCCAAACTAAAGCACCTTAGCATTTCACCACTGTACAAGGAATCTAAGGTAATTGACCAGTACGAGAAGAAGATCTACTCCTCTTCCACTTAGGCCATCAGAGCTCTGAACTATGTGGCTCACGTGGGGGTCTACTAGAAGTCTGTTCTGGGTCAACTGGAGTCAAAGATTGTCTCCAGGACTCCCAGCTAAAGGAGAAGATGCATTTCCAAAGTAGAGCACTCCAGAGAACACGCTGAGACACTTTTAATAACAGTGCATTTAATGACCACCAACGTGGAAGCCTTTAGCACCTCGGCTACTTGCCTTCAAGGGAACGTTAACCAGTTCACAAAGAACATGTCCTTTTGAAAGCACATAAGTGATGATGACATATAACCATGTGATATAGTAAAGTTCTAACCACCATTACATCATATCCTATTATTATATAAAAAAACATGTCAAAAAACTGTTTTACATTATGCAAAACTTAGAATCCCTGCAGTTACACAGAAGTTTGGCAACTAAAGGTCTTATAACTTAGAAAAATAAAGCCTAAAGTTATCGTAGATAATTACATTATTATTTGACCAAGTAAAGGAGGAGCTGGCAGGCTTGGTCAGGTTGGCCAGCAGACACACCCTGAGGGCCACCTATGATGCAGTGGACTACTCTGCCAGGGGAACAGCCACTGCCATCAGCTTACGGAGGCACACATGGCTGAGGATCTCAGGTCTCGCACCAGAGGTCCAGACAGCCGTCCAAGATGCTCCTTTCAGGGCCCAGTCTTTTTTGGAGGGAATATGAAAGATGTTATTACTGATTTACAGGACAAGACCAAGGCCTTGCGCTCTGTCCAGTTCATGTATAAACCCCCTCAGAAACAGAAGCAGCAGCAGCCATTTTGGCGGCAGCAACACCACCAGCAAAGGCAGTCTCAGAACCGACGTTTGAATAAGTGTTGGGCCACTTCGGTAGGCATGACCCCCCTGGCCAAGTCCTATAGGGCCTCAGGAGCTGCAGCCTCCACCCTCTCCACTGCCTCCTGACTTATTGGACTCCCACCCTCCTCTGGAGCAAGTCACAGAGGAACTGATAGGGAGAAGGCTTGCCAGACACCAACCAGGATCAGAGAAAATAACCACAGACTCATGGTACTCCAGCTGGTGGCACATGGCCACACAAAAGAGCTCATAGAGAGACCTCCCACAAATCCTCCGGGTCACTCCTTCTACCCCCCAAAGCCACATCCCATTGGTGAAAGAGGAAATAAGCTCCCTGCTAGCAAAAGCAGCAATAGAGCCGGTTCCCACAAATCAGCTGGGAAAAGGGCTCTACTTGCACTTCTTCCTGGTGCCCAAGAAGATGGGCTATCTGAGACCCATTCTGGATCTGAGCTCAATAAACCTCTTTGGAATACAAGAGGTTCAGGATGCTGTCTCTGCCAAGCTTGCTTCCTCTTTTATAGAAGGACCATTGGCTCTGTGCACTGGATATGCAGGATGCCTACCTGCATATCCCAGTTTTTCAACCCCACCGCAGGTTTCTCAGATTCTATTTTCTGGGAGAGCATTTTCAGATCAAAGCTCTTCCCTTCAGCCTTTCATATGCACTGAGAGTGTTCACGAAATGCCTAGCAGTAATTGCAGCGGCACTGCGCAGATGGGGAGTACAGGTGTTCCCATGCCGTGACGATTGGCTTCTGTCAGCACCGTCGAGGGACAGTTTGGTCAAGTCCCTGACCATTACTCTTGACCTTTTCCAACAGGTGGACATTACGATAAACTACTCCAAATCCCACCTTTTTCCTACTCAACAGCTCCAGTTTATTGGGGCAGTTCTGGATATAGTCCATGGCAGGGCCTTCCTGCCATTTGGCAAGATAGAAACCCTGCAAAGACAGGCACACCTGGTGGCCTCATAGAGAAGGACATCGGCAAGATCAATTCTTCGCCTTCTCGGTCTCTTGGCTGCAGCTATCCCTACAGTCCCCCTAGCCAGACTTCACATGAGAGTCACACAGTGGACTCTCAGGGTCCAGTGGGACCAGAAATCCGATGATATGAACCACGAGATCCTGATTTCAGACCCGATGGCTCAGGATCTATTGTGGTGGCAGAACCCAGACAACCTTATTCAAGGTGTCCCATTCCGCATGGACCTTCCATCACAGACCCTGATGACTGATGCGTCCGAGTCAGGTTGGGGAGCCCATCTGAGTGCTCACAAGACTCAAAGCTCTTAGTCCGACAGCGAACTCCCTCTCCACATTAACGTGCTTGAGATGCGGGCAGTTCTGAATGCATTACAAACTTTCCAACATTGTATTCAGCCGAGACAGCTCATGATCCAGACAGACATGTGCGGCGTGTCTGGTACACAAACAAGCAAGGTGGGCACACACTCATACCTTGTCTGTCACAAAGCGGTGATGAGGGTGTGATATTGGGCAGTCAGCCACAACCTCCATCTGACAGCTGTACATGTTCCAGGCATTCAAAACGTCCTGGCAGATGCGCACAGTCACACTCAAGCCAGAGCCCATGAGTGGGAACTCAGACAATCAGTGGTAGACAACGTCTTCGAGAGGTGGGGAAGACCAGACCTAGATCTGTTCACATCCACATCTAGTGCAAAACTACCACCTTTCTGCTTGCTCGCTCCAGGGTGTGGTGTTTTCTGGTGAGACGCACTGTCTCTGTGCTGGAAGGGGAGGTTCATATATGCATACCTTCCACTTCGTCTGATGCAGAGAGTTCTGTTGAAACTACAGGCAGAAGGGACACGAATGATTCTAATTGCTCCCTTCTGGCCCAGACAAGTATGGTTCTCTCTACTTTCAGTGGACCCTCCAATTCCACCACGAGTTTGTCAAGATCTGTTGACACAGGAACAGGGGACCCTGGTCCATCCAAGCCTCAGATCCCTGCACCTACATGCGTGGCACCTACTGACATAGCTGCCACTCACTTTGGAGTTTCCCCCTGAGAGTAGCCCAGGTTCTAGTGGAGGCCAGAAAGCCATCAACTAGAGCCACTTACGCCATGAAGTGAAAAAGATTCTCCATATGGGCCACTTCTAAAGGGTTGGAACCTTTTATGTGTCCTGTTCCAAAGGTCCTGGATTACCTTCTGTACCTCTTGGGCTTGGGGCTTAGTTATTCGACCTTAAAGATCCACTTATCTGCCATTTCTGTCTACCACATCCCTGCAGATGGCAAAACCTTGGCTCAGCTGGAAGTATCCAAGACTTTCTTGAAGAGGATCCTTCATTTGAAACCCCCAGTCAGGAGCCCTGCTCCTCCCTGGGATCTGAACTTCATTTTGGAAAAACTCACGCTGCCACCATTCAAACCAGCAGCGAGTTGTGACATGCGCTACCTTTAATGGAAAGCGCTCTTCTTAGTTGCTGTTACCTCAGCTTGAAGGATTTCCGAGCTTCAGGCCCTGATGGGTAAGGAGCCTTATCTGATTTTTCTCAGAGACCGGGTGGCTTGGCGTACAAATCCTAAGATCTTCCTGGACATAAGTCTTCATCACTCATTCACACTATTGGGATCTGCGCCGGAGGCACTAGGACCCATCGGGAGCAAACTTTTTGCTGGAGGGTCAGCGCCATCTAAGGAACGGCGCCGAGAGTCCTAGCTCGTGCGGTAACGACTATCTCGGCGTCAGCCCTCCAACCGCCTCGGTTCCTTTTTTCCCCGCCATCGAGTGCACTTCAGTGACGACGTCGCTTGCCTGTCGGGAGTCAAACTTCAAACTAGCAGCATAGTTTTCAGTTTTTATTATTTTGTAGTATTATCTCGATACAGTATCGCTTAAATATATTCTTATTTTTGAAATAAATACAATAAAGAAGTCTCAGCCTACCTTGACGGAGTCGACCATGAGCAGGTCAGGTGACGGTAGGGAGACTTCGTATGAAAGCTGTTCAGTCAGTCGGGCTGGGTCCGGTCCGCCGCCTTCTCCGGAGGGAGGGTCTGACAACGGTCAGTCAATGCCCGAGGATGAGCTGATCCCAGCACTAAAATAAACAGTCGCACTCTGGCACCGTTTGGCCTCAAACTCTTCTTCGGTCCACAGGTCTAAAAAGAGAAGGCATCACTCAAGATTGCCCTCTGATATGTCTGCACGTAGATGCTCGGTTATCGGGGCTAGTTGCCGGTCTCCTCCTTCCGAGTCGCCAATCTCTGCTTCTGGTAGCCGACGGCTTCGACATCGGAGCCCTACCCCGCCCGCAGGTAGGTCTTCAGATGAGCAGTTTCATCAGTGGGCCGTTCTTATGGAGCAATGGGCTCGGAGGTTGGTTCGGCTACCTGGCTCAGTCGCTCGTGGGCCTTCGGGCTCTCTGGGTGACCAGGTAGGGCGGTTGGACCTTCCTGGTCGCGTGGCACCTTCTTTGGTGCCATCGACTCCGTGCTTAGGTGTTCCCCCCCCCCCTCACATGGCTGTGGCGCAGGGGGCCACACCGATGCCTTTATCTCCTGCTCTTCTTCCTTCAAAACCTGTTTTTTGGAGTCTGGGAGTGGTTTCGGCGCCCTCGGCGTCGTGTGGCCTCTCAGCACCGTCCTCAGTGTCGGTACTGCGCTCGGCGCCTTTTTCGTCACCGCGTGGCCTCGCGGCGTTGTTCCTGGTGCCGTACGCCTCCTTGGCGCCGGCGGCTCTCGGGGACTCCTCTTTTCACTTGCTTCCTTCTTCCTTCTCTTCTGAATTTCATTCCTTTCCTGTCCATATAGTCCCTCCTGGACTGTCAGGAGATGACTTTGAGCCTGACCCAGACCTTCGGTTGGGTGATGAAGTGGACGAAGCAGGATCTATTACTGCTGCAGAGCCTGTGATTGAGGACCTATCCTTTAAGTCTCTGTTGAAAAATCTGAGTTCCACACTTTCTCTCCAGACTACAGACATTGATCCTGGGAAATTGTTGAGACTCCAGTATCTTCATGCCTCGGAGATCCCTACGGATTTGACTCCTCCGATTCAGCCTTCCTTCGAGACGCTGTCTCAAATGGTATGGAATAATCCTGCTCTTACCCCTTCGGTGGCTAAATCCATTGATAGGAAATATTCAGCCCCCAAGGATCGTCCCATTTTGGCATCTCAAGCCTTTGCGGATTCTATTGTAGTCCTGGCAGAGAATTATAAGGTCGTTCTTCCTCAAGCTACTACAGCTCGACCTATTAACAAAGAATCCCATGGTGAAGCCTTAGGTAAGAGAGTCTTTGCTGCCTCTACTCTAAGTATGCGTGTGCCAGTTACCAAGGCTATTTTTCTCAGTATGAGTATATCCTATGGCATTCTATTAAACAGATGGTTGAAGCCCTGCCGGAGTCGGATTCGAAGCCAGAGCTTCTTCAAACCATTACCAGAGGTATTGAATGTAATAACCAGCAGGTTAAAGCAGCCATGGATGCTTTTGACACTGCTTCCCATTCAGCGGCTGCTGGTATTTGCACCTGGCGTCATTCCTGGCTGCGCACTTCGGGCTTTACGAATGATGCACAGCAGCAGGTGATGGCATTGCCCTTTGACGGTGCATATCTTTTTGGTCCTCAGGTAGAGCAAGCTCTAGAAGCTACACAAAGACTAGGTCAGCCATTAAGTTGTCTCGGCCCCTCTGCCCCTCTCGAGGGCATGCCAGTAGAGCCACAGTTTCCAATATCGCCAGTCCTTTCGAGGCAGAGGAAGTTTCCATAAGAATCAACCTGCCCAGCCTCAAAAGAAGGCGCAACAGAAAGCGCAAGGGCCCAAAGCGCCCGGCGCTACCTTATGAATTGCCAGCCCAAGTTCCATCTCAGCTGCTCGAGGTGGACTTTTCCTCTCCGGTTGGAGGTCATCTGATGCACTTCTACAACCAGTGGAAGTCCATAACCTCAGACAAATGGGTCCTTCAGATAATTTGCGAGGGGTATTCTCAGTCTTGTGGAGACCCTCCCCGGATGCGCCCCCAAAGCGGCAGCCCAGGCTGTCAGACCCTTCAGTCAGACCTTCTACGTCGCTGAGATTCAGGGCCTTCTGATCAACAGGGCAGTAGAAGTGGTGCCAGCACCAACGAAACACGGGTTCTACTCCATTACTTTCTGGTTCCAAAGAAGTCCGGCGGTATCGTCCCATTCTAGATCTCAGAAAGCTAAACAAATTTCTCCCCAAAGAGAAATTCAAAATGATTTCTCTGGAACCCTGTTACCTCTGCTCCTGCTACTGACTGGTTAGCCTCCTAGATATGCAGGGCCTTCCAGCACATTCCTGTTCACCGAGGCATCACAAATTCCTGAGGTTTGTGGCTGTGGGACCAGCACTATCAGTTCAGAGTCCTGCCCTTTGGGCTATCCTCGGCGCCGCGAGTTTTTACAAAATGTTGTGCAGTTCTCGCAGCGCACCTCAGAAAGGTTGGAATTCAGGTGTTTCCTTATCTGGACGATTGGCTTCTAGCAAGCCCTTCCAGACAAGGGACTCTGGACGCCGTGGAGATGGCCTCACGCTTCCTTATGTCCATGGGAGTTCTGCTCAATCTCAAGAAATCACAACTGCAGCCCTCCCAGAGGCTCCTTATTATAGGGACTCTTCTGGACACCTCCTGTGCGAAGGCTGTTCTTCCAGAAGACAGGAGGAACGATATCCTTCAGATGGCCCATTATATCGGGGAAAACAGCTCAGTCTCAGCTCTCTCGATGCAACAGATGCTAGGCCTCATGGCATCCTCAGTGTTCACTGTACCCCTAGCACATCTGCACATGAGAACCACCCAGTGGATGCTCAGTACTCAGTGGTCCCCAACCACTCACCCGCAAGTCCTATCTCATCAAGGTGACAGAGCCCTTAAGGAGGTCACTCACCTGGTGGTCTCAAGAGAGCAATCTCCTGGAGGGGTATCCCTTTGCTCCTCTGGACCATCAGATCTCCATTACCATGGATGCATCCCTAATGGGGTGGGGAGCTCACTGTCAGGCTCTCCGCACTCAAGGTGCATGGACTCAAGTCGAGTCCCAGCTCCACATAAACGTCCTAGAAATGAGAGCCGTTCTTTATGCGGTCCGAGCTTTGAAGGACATTCTGTGTCACAAGAACATTCTCCTTCAAACGGACAACAAAGCTGTGATGTATTACATCAACAAGCAGGGCGGGGCTCACTCATACCCCTTATGCAGAGAAGCAATGAGGGTATGGGAATGGTGCTGGAGCACGAGGCTCTAATTCAAGCGATCTACCTGCCAGGTGTTCAGAGCAGAACTGGCGGACCGTCTCAGCAGAACAGAGACAGACCCTCCGAGTGGTCTCTCGGCTCAACCATAGTTCAGTCACTATTGAAGAGTAGGAACTCCAGACCTGGACCTTTTTGCATCCCCTCAGCACAAAACTGCCTCTCTTCTGCTGCAGAAATCCAGGGCCTGGCATTTTCTGTCAAGATGCGTTCAGGCTGCGGTGGACAAAACGCTTTCTTTCCGCCTTTCCGCCTCTTCCTCTAATTCAGAGGGTACTCCTCAAGTTCGAATCCCAGAGGGACAAAATGATTCTCATTGCTCCCTTTTGGCCTCGGCAGCTGTGGTTTCCACTACTCAACAATATGTTGGCAGCTCCTCCGAGACCACTTCCCCTACAGATGAACCTTTTGACTCAGGGACTGGTGGTCCATCCCAACCTGAGATCACTTCACCTTCATGCTTGGCTCCTGAAGAGGTCGAAGTAAACCGGTTCAATGTCTCGAAGAGTTTCAGATATTCTTCTGGCTGCTAGGAAGCCAGCCACTCCAGAAAACTTACAAGCCAAGTGGGCGTTTTAGCTGTGGTGTGCAAAGTCCTCTTTGAATCCCTTTTCCTGTCCACGGATAAGGTTTTGGAGTACCTTTTGGACCTCTCAAATTCAGATTGTGCAATACTCTACAGTCAAAGTTCATCTTAGTGCCATTTCAGCGTATATCATGAGCCGTAATTTCCTAACTCTAGCTCAGCTACCTATGGTTAAGAGGTTTCTTAAAGAATTCTGCATACCAGACCTCCTACAAGACGTCCAGTCGTAGCCTGGGACTTATAATCTTGTGCTAGACATGCTCACTCGAAACCTTCGAACCTCTGGCTACCTGTGAGCTGAAATTTCTCACTTGGAAGACTGCCTTCCTAGTGGCCATTACCTCAGCCATGAGGGTCTCTGAGATACATGCCCTGGTCACAGACCCTCCGTATACTGTATTCCATAAGGACAAAGTGGTTCTTCGTACTCATCCTAAATTTCTTCTTATGGTTGTGTCAGAATTTCATCTAAACCAACCTTTGGTCCTTCCCTCTTATTTTGCGGACTTCCAAAATGAAGGGGAACGTTCTCGTCATTCTTTGGATGTTAAGAGGGCCTTGCGTTTCTATCTAGATAGAACCAAGGATTTTCGCAAAGCTCAGCAACTGTTCGTTTCCTTCAGTGAGACCCGGCTGGGTCAACCTGTCGCTATCAGATGTATCTCATCATGGCTAGTGGCGTGACCTTCGTCACTGCTATTCCATAGTGCAGGTTAAGTTGGAGGATAGAGTTCACCACTCACCAAAGCGGTCGCGGCATCCCTAGCGGAAATCCATAGCGTGCTCGTGCGAACATCTGCAATGAGGCCACCTAGACTCAGTGCATACTTTCGTTAAACATTATGCACTAGATGTCTATATGAGCGACATTCTTCCTTTGGCAGAGCCATCCTCAGTGGACTTCTGTCCTAGAAAGCGTGAGCTCTTGGTCTCTCTGCCGCCCTCTCGAGAGGATTAATAGCTCGGTACTCTCTCAATAGTGTGAATGAGTGGGTGGAGACTTATGTCCAGGATGATATGAAAATTACATACCTACCGTAATTCTTGATCTTCTCGAGACGAGTCTCCACCACTTCCATCCCTCCATCCCCAAAGCTCACCTTTCTTGATCTCACTCCTCAAATCTTAGGCGTGAAAACTTCTTTATTGACCCTTCTTGCGGGTCGCCCGGACTTCTCTTATATCCGGTTTTAGGTTAGGCTACCCTTCTAGGTTAGTTACGCTGCACCTCCTTGGTAAAAAAGGTACTGAGGCGGTTGGAGAGTCAACGCCGAGATAGTCGTTACCGCCTCGAGCTAGGGCTACTTGGCGCATTCCTCGCCCTCCAGCAAAAAGTTTGCTCCCGATGGGTCCTAGTGCCTCCGGCGCAGATCCCAATAGTGTGAATGAGTGGTGGAGACTCGTCCAAGAAGATCAAGAATTCGGTAGATGCAGCGTAATTTTCATTTCTAGGGACATGGATATGTTGTTCATCCACACTGTCTGGCAGGTTCCTTGCCACTTTAAATCTTGCGGAAGGTCTTCAAGCTGGCTCCTCCCACCCACCGGTGGTAAAACTCGGCTCCGCCCCATGATGCCAGATCTTCCTTACGCTTGGAAGCTCAGGTTCCCTCTTAACGCTCTGCGTATAAGACTGGTTCCTAATCCTTGAATTTCGAAATTAAAAAGTTTTTGCTAAAGACTTGGTCTTCTCTCCTACATGATTGCGATGGACAAATAAACTCGGTTTCCGGAGATGCCCTTCGCGGGCAGAAGATATCTCGGACGGATCCGCCTCCGCGATCCGTCACTGCTTGGGCCTGAGCACGACCGCGGAGCCTGCAACCTGTGCTCTTCCATTTCCGACCTCGTCCTCGAAGACCGTGCTGCCCGTTTGCAACTGGGGCGTCCGAGAAGAGATCTCCTCGGTAAAATCAAAAGAGGCCCGGTCGGGCGGTGTCGGCGGCGGGCTTAGCGGATCAGCTTCGAGCCAGATGATCGCCCTCGAAGAGGCGGCGCGCACGCTTCTACCTCTGCTGCGGCATTTGTCCCACTCTCTCGGTGCCTCTTATTGACTTCTTTTAGGAGCTTTGTCTGACCCTTTCGACTAAGGTGAGGTCCAACTTCTTCTGGACCGTTTTCTCGGTCCAAAAAGAGAGACAAGGCAAGTCTCACCGTCAACGCTCTTGGGAGCAGGAAAGATCCCTCTCCCGAGTGATCCGCCCGTCGACCAGATCGGCTTGACCACTGGTCTCACAGTGTCCCCGTCAGGTCAGTTGACCGAGAACTCCCATCTCTGTGGTCGAGATTTTTCTCGACCCGTTGAGACGAGTTGTCGGCTGGAGAAGCGAATCCCTCTCCCAGTTCCCCGGTGGGGAGTTGTGGATCCCGTCGGCTCGTCTGTGCCTCCGGTTCCGGAGCCTCGGTTGAATCGTCCAAACCGAAGATGCGATTCCAGGCTTTCCCTTTACAATCCTCGGCATGCAGGTTCTCTGTCTCGGGACGTCTTGGCGGTCCAGCCGATCCCGCCGTCATGGGCGGTCTCGGCAAGCGGCGCCGCCGCTCGTCCTCTTCCTCCTCCTCAGACAAGGGGAGGCTTCGGCGCAAGTTGCGTCGGCGGTATGAGGAACTCATGTGGCAACAGCTCCTTCTGTCTGGGAATAAGCCGACGCCGTCGTCTTCCCCGGCCATTAAATGGCTGTCACCGGAGCCGCCGAAACAACCCCTCGTTTTAACTGAGGAGCCTGTTCCCAGGCCGGTTGTTCGGCCAAATCTAGTTGCCCCACTGATCCCGGTGGAACCTCCGCCTCCACAGCTGTTAGTTGGGGCTCTGACCAAAAATTCTCGGTCGGCTCAGGGACTGCCCCATAGGCTGTCTGTCACCCTCACTCCCGACCGGCCTCGGCAGGTGGAGGGTGGCTCAGGCCCGAAGGCAGCTCTTTGAGGACTCTTCCGAGTCCGAGGACGATTCCTCCCTTTTCTTCAAGCGAATGGACTTGGAGTCCTCAGGGGGACAGTCGGCGGACGATAGCCCTTCGTCCTTCCTAGGATTGCTTCGGCTCATCTCGGAGTCCACCGGGATGAAGCTCGAACCCGTTCTAAACGGGCCAGGTATCCCCTCACGGAGATTCTGGACCGAGGGGATTCCCCTATGGAGGCCTTTCCGGTGGCCGAGGCCATAGTGGGTCCGGCCTTGGAGCTCTGGCAGTGCCCTGCTTCCTGTCCTGCGCCTTCGGCCAGGATGGCCAGGAAGTATGCGGTCCCTACCGGTTCCCTGTCGGTTTTTCGGAACACCCCTCGGCTGAGGGGTTGGTTACCGACAGCGTTTTCCGGCGTGCCGGGAACGCTAGGGATGTGGACAAACCTCCCGACAAGGAGTCCAAGAAATTGGACTATGCCGGGCGAAAAGTCTATGCTGCGTCCTCCCTCGGCCTTCGCCAGGCCAGTTCGGCCATCCTCATGGCACATTTTTCTCATGCCCTGTTGGGCTCCCTGGATGAGGTCGTCCCTCATCTTCCGGCGGATCTGCAGACCACGGTCAGGCAAGTGCGGGACCAGGGCAGGGCAGTGGCCAAACAGCAGCTCAGACTGCTTTAGACATTGGGGACTCATGTGCCAGGTCTGTGGCGGCCGCGGTGGCCATGCGTCGTTCGAGGCTTGGCTGAGGATATCACCTTTATTCAGATACCCAGCACAAGTTGGCGGATGTTCCCTTTTTGGGGACTGACCTCTTCGGCCCTGGGGTGGAAGGTCACCTGCAGAGGACCGAGAAGTCCAATGCTACCTTGGACTCGGTCTCTTCCGCTCAGAAGGACAAAGGCCGCAAACCACAGCCTAAGCCCTTTCGTCCTTCTGCGCCTGCAGAGCGTCCGGCCCAGCAACATCAGGGCCAGCAGGCTCGGGCTTGGCATCCCAAACCCAAGCCCGTGGCTTCCTCCAACAGGAAGCAGGGAGGTAAAGGCCCAGGAGGTCCCTCCTCTAAGCCTGCCCAGTGACGGGCTGAGGGGTGTCGCCCCCAACCCCGTCACCTCACCCCAGGTTCCCTCCGTGGGGGGACGGCTCCGGCACTTCCTTTCCGCCTGGTCCATTATTACCACGGACAGGTGGGTACTGGAGGTGGTGGGGAAAAGGCCTGCCTCTAGAATTCGAGCAGGCCCCGCCCTTCAGAGCCGTCGCACCTCGGGGGGCCTCGGGGTCCGCAGCTTCACTGTCAGCTCGTCGGGCCGACATCGCTCTCCTCCTCCAAAAGGAGGTGATCAGGGAGGTGGCGGACCCTCCCTCAGACCCGGGGTTTGTGTCCAGGTACTTCCTGGTTCCGAAGCGGACGGGGGGCTAGCGCCCCATTCTCGACCTACACGACCTGAACAAGTTCCTAAGGTCTCGAACCTTCAGGATGGTCACTCTGGCTCAGATAATACCATCCCTGGAACACGGAGTGTGGTTCTGCTCTCTGGACCTGCAGGATGCATTCTTTCACGTCCCTATTCGTCCGTCACATCGGAGATTCCTTCGCTTTCGAGCGGAGGGATCCCTCTTCGATTCCAAGCCATGCCTCCCGGCCTGTCTCCAGCTCCCGGTCTTCACCAAATGCATTGCAGTGGTGACAGCTCTCCTGCGCCCGAGGGTCGGATGTACCCTTACCTGGACGATTGGCTGATAGCAGCCCCCTCCAGACAGGAGGTGGAGCGGTCCAGAGATCTGGCCCTCTAGGTTTGCTCTCAAATCGGCCTTCTCATCAACGAGGCCAAGTCGGAACTCGAGCCGAAGCAGGTGATTCTGTTTATCAGGGCAGAGCTCAACTCTCTTCGAGCCAGAGCACGGCTCCCTGCGGACAGGGCCGAGGTTCTTACCTCCTTTGCCCAGTCATTTCTGGTTGGGCAATCGCGCCCTGCCCGGGACTTCCTGCGCCTCCTGGGTCTCATGGCGGCCTGTACCAGCGTGGTCCATTGGGCACGCTGGCACATGCGCCCCCTTCAGTGGGGACTGGCCAGCCAGTGGTCACAATGCTGCAATCCATTGGACCAGCTAGTGATGGTGACCCAGGAGATGTGGAATGCTCTCCGGTGGTGGACCGTTCCATCTCATCTGCAGGAGGGCATCCCGTTTGTCCGCCCCTAGCCGACAGTCTCTCTATCGAACGATGCCTCTTTGATGGGTTGGGGTGCCCATCTGGGGGAACACCGGGCGCACGGCCTCTGGTCCCCGCGGGAGTCCCGATGCCACATCAACCTGCTGGAGCTCCGAGCAGTCACGCTAGCTCTCACCGCCTTTGCTCCGTTTCTCCGGGTCAAGCGGTCCGAGTCAGAGCGGACAATACCACGACCATGTACTACCTAAACTGCCAGGGCGGGGCCGTTCCATGCTTCTATGCAAGGAAGCTCTCCGCATTTGGTCACTGCGGCGCAGCCTGGAGGCGGATCTCCTAGCCATTCATGTGGCAGGAGCCTCCAACACCGCGGGCCGATGCCCTGAGCCGGATAGGCTGCATCTCACGAGTGGTCTCTCCTGCGGAGGTAGTACAAGATCTGTTCTCCACTGGGGCACACCTCAGGTGGACCTGTTTGCCTCCAGGGAGAACGCGAAGCTGAGGCTGTTTCATGCCCGCCCCCCTCAGCAGGGCTCGCTGCAGGGGGATGCCTTCTCGAGGCTGTGGACCCCGGGCCTCTTTTACGCCTTTCCCCCATTTCCCTTGATTCACAAAGTGCTTCTCAAAGCAAGGAGGGACAAGGCGCAGGTGATTCTGATAGCCCCAGACTGGCCCCGCCAGTTCTGGTACCCAGATCTCCTCAGCCTCAGCTCCAGGCTCCTGAGGCAGCTTCCAGCTCGCCCGGACCTGCTCTCAGTCAATCAGGGGAAGTTGTTCCATCCGGACCTTCAATCCCTGCACCTGACGGCCTGGTTCCTGAGCGGCTAGAGTTCCAGGCCTTGGGTCTTTCCGACAAGGTCCTCAATGTTGTTGAGGCGTCCTGTAAGGAGTCGACCAGGAAATGCTATGCCTTCAAATGGAAGAGATTTTCCATTTGGTATCAGGGCAAGGGCTTGGACCCTTCCTCCTGTCCTTTGGCAAGCATCTTGGACTATTATGGTCCCTTTCTAGTCAAGGGCTTAGGTCAACGACCTAAGGGTGCACCTGGCAGCCATCTCTGCTACGCAGGCGGGCCGGGGGCAGTCGGTGGCACAGGAGAAGGTGGTCTGGCGCTTTTCAAAGGCCTTGATCACATTCCCCTCCGGTGCGAGAACCTCCACCTCCGTGGATTTACTGCTGGTACTGGCAAGCTCATGGGCAAGCCATTAGAACCAATGCACAGGTGTGAACTCTCTCACCTGTCATGGAAGACCGCCTTCTTGGTGGCTATCACGTCAGCCAGAAGGATGGGAGAACTCAGGCGCTCTGCATCGAGTCTCCTTACCTGGTCTTCCACAGGGACAAGGTTGTCCTGTGCCCCCACCGAAATTCCTTCTGAAGGTGGTGTCGGAGTTTCACCTTAACCAGGTGTTGACTCTGCGGTGTTCTACCCCAATCCCACCTCGGAGGCCGGGATACAGGCTCCATACTTTGGACCCTAGAGAGGCGCAACATTATAAGGAGCGCCGGCTGAAATTGGGAGAGGTTCGCCAGCTGTTTGTCACCTACGCTGAAGCCGCACCTGGCAGACCTGCAGCCAAGCGGACGATAAGCAGGTGGGTCACCTCCTGCATAGATCTCTGCTATAAGTTGGCGGGCATGGAGCCTCCCAGAGGGATAAGAGCTCATTCTACCGTCATACTGCTGCATCGGTGGCTGCTTCCAGGGACGTCCCTATCCAGGAAATCTGCAGGGCTGCTACCTGGAAGTCAGCACACACCTTCATTACCCATTACCACATCGACCTTGAGTCACGCCGGGATGCTGGTTTTGGGGCCTCGGTTCTCCAGTCTTTATTCCCTAAGTAGGGGGTGTGCGCCTTGCCTCCCTCCTCCCGGAGAACTGCTAGGAGTCTGCCAGACAGTGTGGATGAACAACATATCCATGTCCCTAGAAATACAGGTTACTCACCTGTAACAGGAGTTCTAGGAATGGTATATGTTGTTCATCCACACGACCCACCCGACCTCCCCGGCTTCGACGCACAACCTGAGCTTCCAGCGGGCCAGATCTGGCGTCATGGGGCGGAGCCGAGAGTTTTACCACCCGGGTGGGTGGGAGAAGCCAGCTTGAAGACCTTCCGGCAAGATTTAAAGCGGCAAGGAACCTGCCAGACAGTGTGGATGAACAACATATACCATTCCTAGAACTCCTGTTACAGGTGAGTAACCTGTATTTCTTGCCTAAGATGGTTTCAGAGCACACCTGAAAACCAGACTCTTCAGTTGTCAGTGTATTACCCTGAGCATTCCAATCGGGGTGAAGCAATCCTGCACACACTGAACGTGCACAGAATTCTTCGTTGCTACATGAACAGGACAAAGCCATTCCATAAAACTGACGGTTAAAGGTCATTCAGCCAGAGGCATGGCTGCTACTGCTTGTTTTAGGAATGTCTCCGCCGCAGATATTTGTGCAGCTGCCACTTGGGAGTTCTGTCCACACTTTCACTAAACACTACAGTTTGTACGTTACTTCTAGTCGCAGAGCAGGTTTTGGCCTAGCTGTTCTTCATGGTCTCTTGTCATAAGACCCCTGTTTACTACAGACTTGTTCCTATTTCCTATATCTCAGACTTTGACAGCTTGGGACTCAGTCCTACACATTAGTACCTAGTGCAAGAGCCCTCTCAAAGTAAGATAATACAGTTACATAAGAAATAACCACAACAGTAGATCTTCGAGAGAGGCTCTTGCAGTAGGTAAGGCTTACCCTACCACCTTCTCCTGGGTTTCTTCTACTTCTTCTCCTGTCATAGCTTTTTAGCTCCAGGAGCCTACTCCTAACTCCTTTCTAGGTCTCTGGTGGGAGAACTGGAGGGCGGTTTGGGGGGGACCGCTCCCCATATATCATCACACTGATATGGGTCCACCAGACATTGCTAGCTAAAAGTTTTCTGTGTCGTCCTAGCTCCTGGCAGCTCAGTCCTACATGTTAGTACCTACTACAAGAGCCTCTTTAGGAAGATCTACTGTTACAGTAAGTTCTTGCGTAACTATGCTTTCTTTCACCTTTATGCACTTGGGGCATGTAATTGCCCTTAATTTCTTTTGCTGTGTTCATCATTGTTCTCACCTGTCATGTCGAAGAACTCCTGTACAACTCTGAGTAGTTTTGTCTTTTTGTTGTACATCCCTGTGTGGATTGTTACTGGCTTTGTGCTATTTCTCCGTCAGGGTTACTTGATGTTGCTGTATGAATTGTATGTTCTAGGAGTGTGGATATGTTGTTCATCCACACTTCTTGGCATGTCCCGTTCCCCTTTAAATCTTGCCGGGAAGTCTTCAGGCTGGCTTCTCCCACCAACCCGGGTGGTAAATACCTAGGTTCCGCTCCATGACATCATATCTTCTTTTCCGCTGGAAGATACAGGTTCCCTCGTGCTCTCACAGCAGTTCATAGGCCCTGGATTCAAAGTGTCGTTTTTTAACGAAATTAACTTTAAAACTCGTTCGAGTTAGCGATTCCGATTGTAGTGCATCTGACATGGAGGATAAATCGTCCTCCGGATTTTGCCGGTGTACCTCCGGCCAGAAGATGTCGCGCACTGATCCTCACCTAACATGCATTTATTGCTTAGGTGTCAGACATGACACCTCGTCTTGCACTTTCTGCCTGGCCTTCCATCTCAATGTCCTGGACGACCGTATGGCACACCTAAAACTGGGGAGACCGGAGAAAAAGAACCCGCCAGTGAAATCGAAGGAGGCGAGGTGGGCAGTTTCCGCAACCGCGGGATCCGTTGAGCAACTGGAGCAAAAGAAGGCATTTGAAGAGGAAGCAGCTCAGGCTTCAGCCAATCAGAGCTTTTTTGTTCCACTCAACCATGGCTCCACCTTTGGGGCTCCTTCAAGGAGTTGTGCCAGTCTCTCCCCAGCAGGGTGCGGTGCCCTTGGGCTCGCACTCCTCCCGTCCTCACAAGAGAGACAAGGACCCGAAGTCTTTGTCCAAGCGAAGACGTTCTTGGGACCGAGATAGGTCCAGGTGTCGTCCGACGGCTTTACGGATCTCTCGTCTGACCAGGGTACCGAGGAAACATCCGACAAGGCAGAGTTTTGCCTCGACCTAATCGAGCCATTGTCGACGACTCTTTGGAAAGGACTCCAGTCTTGTTTTTCCAGATGAGGAGACCCAGCCCGCTGGTGTCCCCATCGAGGAAATGGTTCCGGACCCTCGGTTTTCACTGACCCCAGTGTCTCCCAATCGAACGGGTCGACTTCCTCAATCTCGATCGAGGTCCAGAACCCCTTCGGCCGAACGGTTGAGAAAGAGTCATAAACACTCTAAAAAGAGGCGTCACCACAGATCTTCATCCTCCTCTGACAAGGAGAGGCTTCAGTGTGAACTCCGTTGACGCTGTGAAAATCTCATGTGGCAACAGCTGATTTTGTCTGGGCAGAAGCCAGCCCCACCGGCCACCCCGGCCATCACTTGGATTCCGCCTCCTAGGCCAACGCCGGCCCCTCTAGAACCGAAATCTTCGGTTCCCCACTTCGGTTCCCCCGCCCGTGGGGCCGTCCCATATCCCGGTTTGGCCTGCCTTGGTCTCTCCACCGATTTTGGTGGAGCCACCGCCTAAGCAGCCTCAGGGAGGGGCTCCCTCGAAAGAGAACCGAACAAACACCAGGCTTCCCCGACATCTTTCGACAACGGTTGTCCCCAGTCACCCTCGGTGTATCAAGGGAGACCTTGACAGGAGGCTGTTGTAGCCCGACTCTTCGGACTCAGAGGCCACCGGATTGCATTGTCATTCTGGGGATGATGAGTCATCCGTGGCGGGTTTGGAGGAAGGCCCTTCCTCTTTTCAGGGCATTCTCTGTCTGATCTCCGAATCCACTGGAATGCCTCTGGAGTCCATCCAGAAGAAGGTATAGTACCCTCTTATGGATATCCTCAAAAGGGGGGATACCCCGACGGAAGCCATTCCAGTGGCCGAAGCCATTGTTGGCCTGGCCCTTGAGCTTTGGGAGCACCCAGCTTCCTGCCCAGCACCATCTGCCCGAATGGCCTGCAAGTACACGGTGCCCATGGGGTCCCTGACGGGGTTCACAGAACATCCTTCAGCCGAGAGCCTGGTGACCACTTCTGTGTTCAGGCGTACTGGTAGCTCAGCCGACACTGACTGACCCCTGGACAAGGAGTACAAAAAATATGGACCACTCTGTCCGTAAGGTCTTTGTGGCCTCATCCTTAGGCCTTTGTCAGGCCAGTTCAGCTGTTATAATAGCACACTTTTCTCATGCCCTCCTAGGGTCATTAGACAAAGTCCTCCCTCATCTCCCGGCGGACATGCAGACCACAGTGAAGCAAGTCCGTGAACAGGGCCGTGCGGTTGCAAAACAGCAGCTCCTGACGGCCCTAGACATCGGGGATTCCTATGCCCGCTCCTTAGCAGCCGTAGTGGCCACTCACTGCAGGGCTTGGCTGAGGCTTTCCTCCTTTCTGGCGGATGCTCAGCACAAGTTACATAATGTGCCCTTCCTAGGCACCAACCTGTTCGGTCCAGGAAGTGGCCAGTCACCTTCAGTGCATACAGCAGTCCAGTGCCACCTTGGATGCTACTTCTGCGAAAGGTTCTTTGGGCAAGAACCAGCAGAAGCAAAAGAAGAAGCCTTTTCGGCATTCTTCCCCTGCGGTCAGGCTGCCCTCCTATCCAGGAGGTGAGCAGCAGCAGCAGGCTCAAGCTTGGCACCCAAGGCCCAAGCAGGGTACACAACAGCCCCTTAAAGGAGGCCAAGGCGCAGGTCCAGGAGCCTCCTCCTCCTCCTCTAAGCCTGCTCAGTGACGGGTTGGGGGTTGCCACCCCTACACCCATCACGCCAGCTCTGGGTCCTCCCATGGGGGTCCGGCTCCACCACTTTCTTTCCGTCTGGTCTGATATCGCCTCGGACAGGTGGGTTCTCGAAGTGGTCGGTCAGGGACTGCCTCTAGAATTCGAGCAGTACCCTCCCAGTCAAGCCCGTGCCCCTCGGTAGGAAAGCATCTCAGCTTGCACTCAGTTGGCACTCCGAGATGACATAACTCAGCTCCTCCACAAGGAGGTGGTTGCTCCAGTGCCAGATCCTCCTACAGACCCAGGCTTCATGTCCAGGTACTTTCTGGTGCCCAAGCGGATGGGGGGTTGGCGCCCCATCCTAGATCTCCACGACCTGAATCAATATGTCAGGTCTCGCACCTTCCGGATGGTAACTCTAAATCAGATCATACCATTCCTGGTGCAAAACATGTGGTTCTGTTCACTGGATCTGCAGGACGCGTTCTTTCATGTCCCAATCCGTCCATCCTATCAGCGGTTCCTCTGCTTCAGGTTCGAGGGGATCCTGTACGAGTTCCGAGCCATGCCATTCGGCCTGTCATCGGCCCCACAGGTCTTCACCAAGTGCATTGCAGTGGTGGCAGCCCATCTTCGGCGTTGAGGAGTATGAATCTACCCTTATCTCGATGACTGGCTCTTGGCAGTTTCCTCCCTTCAGGAGGTGGAGAGGTCCAGGGATCTGGCTCTCTGAACCTGCTCCCAACTCGGCCTCCTGATCAACAAGGCCAAGTCGGAACTCGTGCCCTCTCAGGTGATGGGCCTCATCAGGGCAGAGTTCGACTCTTGTCAAGCCAGAGCTCGGCTCCCGGCGGACAGGGCGGAGGTTCTCTCCTCCTTTGCCCGATCATTTCTGGTTGGGCTCTTGCGCCCTGCCCGGGACTTTCTCTGCTTTCTGAGCTACATGGCGGTGTGCACCTTAGTGGTCCGTTGGGCCAGGTGGCACATGCGCACCCTCCAATGGGAGCTGGCCACCAGTGAACTCAGTGCCATGGTCATTTCAACCAGCTGATTACTATAACCCAGAAGATGTGGGACGCTCTCCAATGGTGGACTGCCCCAGAACGGTTGCAGAAAGGTATCCCATTCGTCTGCCCTGAGCCAACGGTCGTCCTTACGACCAATGCTTCTCTTATGGGCTGGGGAGCTCAAATATGGGACAACAGGGCCCACGGGTTTTGGAACCCCAAAGAGTCCTGATGCCACATCAACCTGTTGGAGCTCAGAGCAGTCAGACTGGCACTGTCGGCTTTCTCTTCTCAGCTCCAGGGTCAAGTGGTTCAAGTCCAGACGGACAATACCACGACCATGTACTACTTCAACAAACAGTGCGGCACGCACTTCCGTCTGCTGTGCAAGGAGACGCTCTGCATCTGGACCCTCGTAAGCCAGTTGGAGGCGGATCTCCTAGCCATTCATGTGGCAGGAGTCTTGAACCAGTTGGCGGATGCTCTCAGCCGCATAGGCCAGACATCCCACGAATTGGTCTCTCCATCCAGAGGTAGCTTACAGTCTGTTCTCCCGTTGGGGCAGACCGTTGGTGGACCTGTTTGCCTCCAAGGAAAACACCAAGCTGAGGCTGTACCATGCCCGCCCCCCGTTAGCAGGGCTCACTTCGGGGGGGTGCCTTCTCGAGGCCGTGGACCCCAGGCCTCCTCTACGCCTTCTCTCCATTTCCCTTTTTCCACAAGGTGTTACTCAAGGTGAGGAGGGACAAGGCGAAGGTGATCCTGGTAGCCCCAGATTTGCCACGCCAGTTCTGGTACCCAGATCTCCTCAGCCTCAGCTTCAGGCCCCCGGAGTGGCTTTGTACATTCTCGTACCTGATGTCATTGAACCAGGGGAAGGTATTCCATCTGGACCTTCAATCCTTGCACCTCACAGCCTGGTACCTGAGCAGCTGGAGTTCCAGGCTGTGGGTCTTTCCCAGGATGTTTACACCGTGGTGGCGGCAGGTCGTAAGGAATCGACCAGGAAATGTTATGCCTTCAGATGGAAAAGGTTTTCCATTTGATGCCAGGGTAAGAGTCTGGACCCCTCATCCTGTTCCATGGCTAACGTTCTAGACTTACTTTGTCTCTCTCCAAAGGGGGCCTACGGTCATCAACCCTTAGGGTGCATCTGGCAGCTATTTCTGCTTAGCGGACGTGGGCAGGTAAGCCGACATTGGCGCAGGAGACGGTGGTCGGGTGAGTCTTCAAAGGCCTGAATCACATGTCCCCTCCGGTGTGTGAACCTCCACCTCCGTGGAATCTGTTGCTGGTTTTGGCAAAGCTCACGGGCAAGCCATTCGAACCCATGCACAAGTGTGAGCTCTCACACTTGTGGAAGATGTCCTTCCTGCTGGCTGTCACATCAGCCAGAAGGACAGGGGACCTCCAGGCACTTTCGGTGGACTCCCCTTATCTGGTCTTTCACAGGGACACAGTTGTCCTGCGCTCCCACCCGAAATTCCTTCCGAAGGTGTTATCAGAGTTTCACCTTAACCAGGTGTTGACTTTGCCAGTATATTACCCTAACTACACCTCGGACACCAAGTACAGGCTCCATACTCTGGACCAGAGATGTGCTCTATCCTATTATAAGGAGAGAACAACGGAAATTCGTGGAGAGGTTCGGCAGCTGTTTGTCACCTATGGTGAAGCCACTTCTGGCAGACCTGCAGCCAAATGGACCACTGCAAGGTGGATTACATCATGCATAGGTCTGTGCTATGAGTTGGCGGGCAAGGAGCCTCCCAGAGGGATAAGAGCTCATTCTACGCGCCATACTTCTGCATCGGTGGCTGCTTCCAGGAACACCCCTATACAGGAAATCTGTCGGGCTGTTACCTGGAAGTCAGCAAACACCTTTATTACCCACTAAAACATTGACCTTGAGTCACGCCAGGATGCTGTTTTGGGGCCTCGGTTCTCCAGTCTTTATTTCCCAAGTAGGGTGTGTGCGCCATGCCTCCCTCCTCCCGGAGAACTGCTTGGAGTCTGCCAAGAAGTGTGAATGAACAACATATCCACACTCCTAGAAGAACAGGTTACTCACCTGTAGCAGCAGTTCTAGGAGTGGTATATGTTGTTCATCCACACGCACCCACCCGACCTCTCTGGCTTTAGGCACACAACCTTGCTTCCAGCGGGCTAAGATCTGGCGTCATGGGGCGGAGCAGAAGTATTTACCACCCAGGTGGGCGGGAGCAGCCAGCTTGAAGACTTTCCGGCAAGATTTAAAGGGGAAAGGGACATGCCAAGAAATATGGATGAACAACATATACCACTCCTAGAACTACTGTTACAGGTGAGTAACCTGTTCTTTCTTGCATTGGTTTATAATCTCTGTATCTTGTACTCACCCAGGACATGCCTGAAAATAGGCACGCTTTCATGTTTAATGCACTTAGCTGGTAAAGAAAAGCTAATAAATAAATAACTCACAAATACACATTACAGTCATAAACAAAGACCCCTAATCTTTACACCAAGGAGTTGAGGGGTGTATCAGTTTACAGTTAGGAAAAAGAATAGTTAATGCCAGCCAGAATGACTATGGTAGTCTAGGTATAAGATACTAAGAGAAAGATGACCGTAACTAACAAGTTGCTGTTTAAACCATGTATAACCCATTAATGTAGGTAAAATTTTACATTGCCCCCACGTGAAAACCATTAACAAACTTATGTCAGGAGATCAACTTGTCCTGACATAAAATTATGTCAGGAGATCAACTTGTCCTGAACGGAAAGTGTGCATACATTGGACAATAAACAACCGAGAAATAATAGGTAGCAACCAACCCTGGAATAACTGCCTCCCAGATGGTACCGAACCTGGAGAAAATGTAAAAGTAATATAGGTTTACCTGCAGTATAGCTAGGGAAAGCATTAGTGCCAGGATGCTTAAGAACACCACAAGGCAACCGCCAGCTTAGATCTCTGGTATGTGAGCTATTCAGATCTGCAGGGCACAGCATAACAGCTCATCCAAATGTGTTGGGAAAACTGCAACAGCAGTGCAATGAAAGCAAAGTTCATAAATGCTCACAATAGAAATTTAAAGGCACAGCAAAAAGGGTAATAATTCGGCCCACTGCTGCAGTTTATCAGCCAGTAGTAATTATAATGAAAAAGAGGAAAACCTTCAGTTCTCAGTCTCTGATAATGTAGCCGAAAACCTCAGCGGGGGCACTAAACTCCACTGCAGTCTTCAAACCTCAGGAAATCTTACTGTATTCTGACAAATGCAGTATGGTCTCACCATAGGACTGTCCTGGAGCCAAAATGGTTAACAGAACCTGTGCTAATAGTGGAATGTTAGGTTCGAGCTCGGTTTTCAAACCTCTGTCCTTGGTTGCACTTCCTGCAACCATCAGAATCTTAGCTGTGTCATTAAAAACAAGATTGCAATTATTGCAGATCTTGTTGGAACAGCGGACCTGACATTTATCGCTGAGACCTGGCTGGACGAGAATTCTAGTCCCATATTGGAAACCCGCAACTCCAGCTGGATACTCTGTGATTCAGCACCCAAGATTGGATGGGGGGTGGGGGGTTGTGGTCTGTTTTAAGACCGATCTGGGCCTCACAAATGTACCAGTTGAGGAGATCCAGCCATTTGAATGTCCGTGGTAGCAGGTGTAGGTTGTAGGATCGCTCTTATCTACCATCCACCTGGAGATGAGAAGCGGTTCCTGCTGGAAGTGATGGACTTCATGATCGACATGGCGTTTGAGTCACCTAATCTGATGGTCCTGGGTGACTTTAACGCCTGGGTCGATGACGAACTCTCGCAATTCGGTCAGCACTTCCTCCAGTTGATGACATTTCTGGGCCTCACACAGATTGTTGCCACTGTTGCCCATATATTTGGTCACTCTCTTGACTTGTTTTTTCTCCTGGGGGTCGAAGCCTCCAATTTGGGGGTGGAACCAGTCAGATGGTCCAATCACTACACCGTGCAGTTCAGTTTTTGCACCCCCCCCTTCATAGGCCTACCCCTGTAGAGATGGTTAGGTACTGCCCTTTACGAGATATAAGTTCTGAAGGTCTGGCAGCGGTGCTTGACCTATCGATCCTTCCATCGGCAAACAGTGACACAGAAGCCCTAGTGGTGGCCTATAATACGGTCATATCTACGGCTCTGGATGTCATTGCTCCAGTTCCTGTTCGTCCTCTCTCCCTTCGCTCTCGGTCCTCTTGGTTTGATGGGTCCTTGAGGGAGATGCGGCGACTAGGACGAAGGTTAGAGCGTTGCTGGCGAAGGTCCCGCCTTGATGCTGGTCACCGTAGATTGACTGACCATTATCAAGCCTATCAATCTGCAGTCACCTGTAAGAAGACAGAGTTCCTGTCCGGGGAAATTGCGGCTACTCAGAACCGACTGGCACAGCTTTTTCAAACCATGGACAGACTGTGCAACCCAGCCTGCGTACAGGTACGAAAAGCGTTTTCGCAAATTAAGTGCAAGGAGCTTGCTCGATTCTTAGCAGCTAAGGTGGTTCACATCAGGGCGGTACTCCAACCCGCACACTCTATGGGCATTGCTCTGAACCGGTAATTGGGCACTGCACCTCGGTTTTCCTGGAGTACCTTCAGCCAACCTGAGCATTTGGACATCATGCAGATTGTCCAGGGTATGCGCCCTATGTGGTGTGGTTTGGATCCAGGACCAACTACCTTGATTTTGGGTTGTGGTGGCATTCTTAGTCCGATCCTAGCATGGATAGTCTGGTGCTCCTTGGAAACAGGTGAATTTCCTAGCTCCCTGAAGGAGGTGGTTGTGACACCCCTCTTGAAGAAAGCTTCTTTGGACCCAGACTGCCATGCGAACTACAGACCAATCTCGAACCTCCCCTTTATGGGGAAGTTGATAATGAAAGTAGTGGCTGTACAATTGGACGACCATTTGACCATCCATGATATCTATGAGCCTCTACAGTCCAGTTTTTGAAAGAGGCGTAGTGCTGAGACAGTGCTGGTTCGGGTGCTCAATGATCTCCTGATGGCTAGAGACTGGAAGAACTGTTCCATCTTGGTTCTTCTTGATCTCTCTTCAGCATTTGACACTGTGGACCATGGGATTCTGCTTGACCATTTGAGGCTCATCTGTGGCCTGTCAGGTACAGTCCTCAGGTGGTTTTCATCTTTCCTCACTGGAAGAACTCAGAGGGTGGTATCAGGGATTTATTCCTCTGTCCCAGTTCCACTATTATGTGTGGTTCCTCAGGGATCAGTTTTGTCCCCCAGGTTGTTCGCAGTGTGCATGCTGCCCCTCGGAGACATTGTAAGAAGGTGTGGGCTGAGGTTTCTCTACTGTGCTGATGATACCCAGCTCTACCTGTCTTTTGCACCTGACCAGGAAGAGCTCTTTCAATATTTTAACAACTGCCTCATAGAAATCCAGGAGTGGATGAGTTTGAGCTGGTTGAGGTTGAACTTGGAAAAGACTGAGGTGCTGGTAGTTGACCCAGGTCGCTAGATAGGGGGTTGGGGGTTGGGTCACCCTCTGGACTTTTTCTTGGGGGTTTGCCTCTCCTGACCTCTGAGCAGGTGCGAAATCTGGGGTAATTTTTGAGGACTGACACTGCATTAGTGTTGGCGTCGTCAAATCCTTTTTTTTTTTTTTTTACCATCTGAGAATACCTCCAGAGTTAAGCACCTTGTTCCATCCGGTGACCTGCCCTCGTTGGGTCATGCTTTTGTGTCCTCGCGCTTGGATTATTGCAGTGCCTTATACCTAGGGCTCCCTGGGGTGGATATTCACCACATGCAGCTGGTGCAGAATGCAGCGGCCCGGTTATTGACAGGAACCTCCCAGTCCTGTCACATTTCTTCAGTGCTGCGCGAACTGCACTGGGTGCCGGTACAGCTGCGAATCACCTTCAAAATCGGACTTCTGACATATAAAGCCCTACATGGACTGGGTCCGGACTATCTGAAAGAGCTCCTGGTTCCTTACTGCCCTGGGCGGTCTCTCCACTTGACTGATGAGGGGTTGCTAGAGATTCCAAGGGTTTGTTTAAAATCTTCTGGGGCCCATGCATTTGTGCACTTGGCTCCTACCTGTTGGAATTCTCTACCCCGTCAGTTACGTGAGTGCATGACTGTGGAGGGATTTAAACAGGCCTTAAAAACCTTCCTAGGGACCCAAACATTTGGGGAATAACTTGAGTAATATATTATTGTTTTCTGTATTTTATACTATTTATAAAGCTTGTAATTCTGCACTGTATCTATTTAATTGTTCTGTGCGGTGCCTTGGTAATTGAAAGGTGCCATACAAATAAACCTGATTTGATTTGAATCTTCACTGTTCATCATTACGTGGGTACCTGGCCGGAGCCAGGACCCCACGGGAGCTTTTTTTTTTGTATGGGCGGAGCCGACGCAGTGACTGCGCCGCCCTCGAGGCCAACGTACTACATGGCGCTTGCAAGTTGGCTGTTGACTATCGTCGACTCTGCCCCAATGTCAGTTCTTCTTCTCCCACCATAGAATAAGGACCTCGTGTGGAGTTCGTTTACTATGCCATAGTTTGCGGCCTAATTTGCGGTTTAGCGTTAGTTCAGTTCTGTTTTGCCAAGTTTCTACTCAAAGCTGCTGGGTCCCGGTAAGACCGTTCCTTTTATTTGTTTATTTTACAGCGACGTTAAGTACTATTTTTGTGTTTATTTTTCCGACTGGTCATGTCTCATTCAGTGGGCAAAAGTCGTTGAAGGTGGGGTGACCTCCTATGCGTCTGTGCCCTTGCAGCCACGAATATTCTGTCACAGACCAGCATGACCAGTGTCTCACCTGCTTCGACCTGGCCCACGACATGGACAACTGTGATGTCTGCTTCTCCATGGACCACCATGTCATCGAGTTGCGCGCATTTAAATTAGGGCGCATGCTGCCGACTATCGAGGGACGAGTGCACAGTCGACAGGCCAAGGCCATGACACTCAGATGGTGGGGGGGGTGAGAGAGGGTTTCTTCCTTTATCGCCTTGCGGCATTCCCGCCCCTTGTTAGGGGTGGGGTAGTGAGACTGGAACCCCCTCTTTCCCCCTTTTTCTCTTGTCCTTGGGGACTAATCCCATAACATTCTTTACATTTCGGGGTGGTTATTCTTTCAAAGTCCCCACCCCCCCCCTTTCCTTTGGCTAGGGGAGAGGTCATATCTCAGCTCCTGGTTCCCTCAAGCTGCTCCTAAAGAATCCTCATGACTAATCTGTCTGGGTTAGTCATTCTCTGCCAGGAGTTTCTCAAATCCCTTTGGGTTAGCCTTGCTTGCCTTGCCAGGTTGCCTTAACATCTACTCGTATTAGCCTGATTGTCTGAACCTTGTTCAGTCTCGGTTGTTCGGGTTTTACTGACACCCCCCCAAAAAAGTTTTTTTTTTTTTGATAAATGTCACAAACCAAGAAAAGAACGGGCCCCGCAGGTTTCCAACATTGCACTGAGTGTGGGGAACAATTTGCCAAAGCAGATCCTTATCTGATTTGTGTATTTGCTTGGGGTTTGACAACCTCAAAGACGACTGTGATATTTTCACAAACTTCTCTCAGTTGACGCTTGAGAGGCGACTTAAACGACTGCAGGAGAAGATGTCTGAGAAAGTCTCTGACCTGGCTGCAGACAAACTGGCGACTAGCCATAAAGAACCAGAGGAACAGCCCCCTGACAAGGGTGACAGTTCTTCAGGTAAACAGACAGCCTGCGGATACTGCCGCTGAACCGGCAGCTCCAGGTAAAAGAAAGAGAAACATACAATGCATGAACTGCAACCATAAAAGGCACTGGTTCCAACTGCTGAGGAGATGGCAAACACTATAAGAATCATCCAGGCACTTCAGCCGAGTACCCTGGATCTTTCTGGACATAAAGTTTCCACCACTCATTCACACTAATGGGGACTTTGTCGGAGGCGCTAGGACTGAGTGGGAGCAAAAAATCTTCAGGAGGGTTGACACCGAGGTATGGCCACGACGAAGCGGCACCGCAAGCCCAGCTTGCGCTGTATAGACTACCCAGGTGTCGACCCTCCAACTGCCTCAGTTCCTTTTTTTCCCTGCCGTCGAGTGCACGTTATTGATGACGTTGCTTGCCTGCCAGGAGTCAAAATCTTTAGGTCTATATGACAGCTGCTATAGTCATTCAGTATTTGACTAGTTTTTATTTAATTTTAGTTAATTTTGTTTAAAAAAAAAAAAAGTCAATTTTCGTCAGCGAAGAAGTCTTCAGCCCATCTTCGATGGAGTCGAACATGAACAAGGCCAGTGACCGTAGGGAGACTTCACATGAAAGCTGTGTTTTCAGCAGGGTTGGGTCTGGTCCACCGCCCTCTATTGGGGGGGGGTGGGGTCTGACTATAGGTAGTCCGGTGTTCGGAGGGGAGATGGGCGGTCCTCCCAAAAGCACAAAAAGAAGTGGTCCCATTCTCTATCTTCGTCGAGGACTTGGAACCACTCGACCTTGAGTTCTTCAACATCCCAGTCAAAGAAGAAATTGTACCACTCGAGGTCGCCCTCTGGTAAGTCTGCGCATCAGTCGTCAGTGGCAGGGGGCAAAGGTTCAACCCCGACTACTCTGGGGTCCCCTACGACCTTTGTTCCTGGTGACCAGCATCCTCATCTCTGGTGCCCCTCCCCGCCTCCTGGGAGGTCCTCTGGTGAGCAGTTTCATCATTGGGCCGCTCTTATGGAGCAGTGGGTTTGGCGATTGTCCCGAATGTCCGAGCCTGCGGGTCCATCCCCGGAGCCTTCGGGCCTAATGATTTTGAACCTGCGGGCAGGGCGGTTGGGATTTCCTAGTCGTGCGGCGCCTTCTCGGGTGCCGTTGATGCCGAGCTCTGGTGCTTCCCCCCCCTCACATGGCTGTGGCGCAGGGGCCAGCACAGGTACCATTTTCTCCTATTAATTTTGTCAGATCTTCCTCCTTGGCTCTGAGAGTTGGGTTGGGGTCCTCTGGTGCTTGTGCGGCACCGGGGGTGGTGCTGCCTTCAACTCCTATCTTGGTGGCGCAAGGCCTGGCGCTGCTCCCTGGGCCGGTGCCGTTTTCTCTTTGGGTACAGCACCCGATTCCAGCACCACCTAGGGCATCGGGGTTTTCAAAAGCCTTTCTTCTGGAGGACAGAAGCACCAACATCCTTCAGATGGCTCACTTCATCAGAGACAGCTACTCAGTTCGAACCCACTCAATGCAGAGGATGCTGGGTCTCATGGCATCTGTGCCTCTGGCTCATCTTCACATGAGGACTACTCTGTGAATGCTTAGCGCTCAGTGGTCACCGACCACACATCCCCAGTCCCTTTACATCAAGGTGATAGAACCTCTAAAATGGTCACTCATCTGGTGGACTCAAAAGGACAACCTTCTGTAAGGGTTTCCCCTTGCTCCACTGGAATCTCAGATCTCCATCGCCACAGATGCATCCCTGTTCGGATGGGGAGCCCACTGTCAAGATCTCCACCCCTAAGGTCGATGAAATCGGGACGAGTCTCAACTCCACATAAATATCCTAGAAATTAGAGCTGTCCTATACGCAGTCCGAGCTCTGAAAAACATTCTCTGTCACAAGATCATTCTCCTTCAAATGGACAACCAAAGCAGTGATGTAGTACATCAACAAACAGGATGGAGCACACCCTTACCCCGCAGGGAAGTGATGAGAGTGTGGGATGGTGCCTGGAGCACAAAGCCCTGATCCAAGCAGTTTACCTTCCGGGAGTGCAGAACGATCTGGCAGATCATCTCAGCAGAACGGAAACAGATCCTCATGAGTGATCTCTTGACTCAAGCATTGTGCAGTCGCTCTCTGAAGATTGTGGAACTCCAGACCTGGACCATTTTGTGTCCCCTCTCAACTCACAACTGCCTCTATTCTGCTCCAGAAATCCAAAACCTGTCTTTTTCTGTCAGGATGCATTCAGACTGCGGTGGACAAGACGCTTCCTCCTCTTCCCTTAGTTCAGAGGGTGCTGCTCAAACTGGAGGCAAAGGAGGGGGCAGAATGATCCTCATCGCCCCATTCTGGCCTCATCAGATCTGGTTTCCATTAATCAACAAATTATCGGAAACTTCACTGAGACAGCTTCCACTTCAAACAGACATGCTCACCCAGGGCCCAGTGGTCCATCCTAACCTAAGATCCTTTCACCTCCACGCTTGGCTCCTGAAGAGCTAGAGGTGAGTAGGTTTGAGGTTTCACATAGGGTCTTAGACATTCTCCTAGCAGCACGCAAGCCGGCTACTAGAAAAACTTACACAGCGAAGTGGAAGCGGTTCTCTATTTGGTGTGCAAGGTCCCGTCCGTGGACTCCTTCTCCTGCCCACTAGACATAGTCCTGTCAAATACAGGACTGCAGTACTCAACCATGAAGGTCCACCTTGTGCAATCTCAGCGTACCATGAGCCCGTACTCTCCATGTCTCTAACTTAGTTACCTTTGGTCAAGAGGTTCATTAAAGGTATACTCCACACTAGGTCACCGGTCAGTTGACCAGTAGCTGCCTGGGACATTTACCTTTTGCTAGACGTGCTCACTCATAAACCTTTCAAGTCTCTAGCAATTTGTGAGCTGAAGTTCCTGACCTGGAAGACTGCCTTCCTTGTAGCCATTACCTCTGCTCGCAGTGTCTGAAGTTCACGCTTTGGTCACAGACTCCCTGTATATTGTGTTTCACAAAGACAAGGTGGTTTCTGCGAATTCACCCTAAATGTCTCCCTAAAGTGGTCTCAGAATTCAATCTGAACCAGCCTTTGGTTCTTTCGACCTACAGGTATGCCATTTGCATCTATCATCTGAGAAACTGGTTATTTCTTCTGCAGTTTCGTTTTGCTGGACTGTGAGACTGAGACCTAAAGGAGCGTGCTGCTGCCTGTTGGGGGATTCGAACTGTGTGCCTGATATCTGTTAAAACTGTGAGCACTTTGTATAACCTCATTTCTTCTGTGCCTTTGCTCCCCTTTGACCCTGCATTCCTGTGCTCTAGTGAGAGGGGCTAGGTGTAACGGAGCACACTTCATCAAGGAGGAGGGGCAGTAAAATATAAAAGAACTGAGCTGCCTAAACCCAGAACAGGTATGCCATTTGCATCTATCATCTGAGAGACTGGTTATTTCTTCTGCTGTTTCGTTTTGCTGGACTGTGAGACTGAGACCTAAAGGAGCGTGCTGCTGCCTGTTGGGGGATTCGAACTGTGTGCCTGATATCTGTTAAAACTGTGAGCACTTTGTATAACCTCATTTCTTCTGTGCCTTTGCTCCCCTTTGTCCATGCATTCCTGTGCTCTAGTGAGAGGGGCTAGGTGTAACGGAGCACACTTCATCAAGGAGGAGGGGCAGTACAATATAAAAGAACCGCACTGCCTGCAGCGCGAGCGTGAGTGGCCGGTATTAGAAATTTTATTAGTAACAATAGGAGCAAATTTGAGTAGTATTTCTGCTGAGATTTACTTAGAAACTTAGGGTTAATCTAACTGGAAGTTTAATATTTTTATGTGAGTCTGGGTAGGTTATTTGTTTCATTTAATGTTAATTTTATACTGAGTTTTATTATTTGTTTTTTTTTTTTTTCTTTAATTTATTTAATATATTCTGAGTGGGTTGCTTATATGCGTAAGTTTTTTATAGTATTTACTAAGTGGATTACCGGAGATTTCTTCTACCTTATAGGATTATCCCTGATATAATGAGGTAGCTGCTCATTATTTTATTATAAATAAAGTCTGATTAACAGGGTGGTTTAAATTTTCACAATGTTGATGTTATGGTGGGGAATTGTTCTGGTAGGGTGCCAGTTTTTAGTATGTGAAAATTCTGCTCAGAATGGAAAATCCTTTATAGAATGTCCATGCTTGACAATAGAGTATAGGGGAACTATGATGGGAGAGAGAAATGTTCTAATTGGGTGGCAAGGGGACATTCATGCCTCTTTATTGAATATCCATATTGAGACAACTTTGATCAAATGGGTGTATATGGGTAGTGAACTTCTATGTGGCTGGGGACATAATACTGTTTTAGAAAGTGCCAAATCTAGAAATTATTTAGCGAAGGGGAAATGTTTATATTTTAAAATGTCTAGAATGGGTAAATGGTTTGTAATTATAGGGTTAATGTTAAGTAGGGATGTTCAATTAAATCCTGGGCCTGTTGCTGATTTGAATCATGATTATACATTTGAAATGTTGAATGAAAAAGGATTGAAAATTGTGCATATTAATATTTGTAGTTTGCTTAAGAAAATTGAGTATCTAAGAGAGTTGGTGGTTTATTATAAGCCTGATATTTTAATAATTACTGAATCATGGCTGCGTACAAAAATTCAAGATAATGATATAGCCCTGGAAAATTTCTATATATATATATATATATATATATATATAGAAAAGACAGATCCAGAAGAGGAGGGGGAGTATTAGTTTATGTTAAAAATTGGATTGACGTTAGGGAATTGCAAGATTTGTATAATTGGACTGATTCAGAATTGTTACCATTAGAATTAAAGCTAACTTATTCTAAACCCATCTTATTGATTGGCATTTACCGTCCACCTAAAAGCAGCTTAATGGTCTTCTCTGAAATACAAGATGTACTGAAGAATTATCAAAATTCACATGAAATTTTGATAATTGGGGATTTAAATGTTGATTGGGGAAATATAGATGCCCATCATAATCTAATTGATATGGCTACTACATTGAATTTGGTGCAACTGATACAAGATGTTACTAGGTTAAATGCAGTAAATCCCAGTAATTCAACTATGTTAGATCTTATTTTTACTACAAATCCAGAAAGGTTTATAAAGAGTGGGGTGTTACCAGACTCAATGTCAGATCATCAGATAATTTTCTGTATTAGAAATCAGAAATCTAGAAAGACATCTAAGAATGTTGTACAAATTAGAGTCTTTAAACAGTTTGATTATGTTCAATTTATGCAGGAATTAGAAAATTATAACTGGGAGAGACTAGAACTAATTCCCAGTGTGGGGGATGCGTGGGATATGTTTCAAAAGGATTTAATACAAATTTGCAATAAACATGTTCCTATAAAAACTAGGTTGATAAAAATCAAACAAAGCACCATGGTATGATTCAGGTTTGTTTAAAATTAAAAGAGCTAGAGATAAGGCATGGAAACTAGCTAAATTAACAAAGAGAGACCAGGACTGGCATAAATATAGGCAATTAAGAAATTTATATACAAAGGAAATTAGAAAGGCTAGATTGGCCTATTATAACAAAAAATTGTCTAAAGAAATGATGGAAAACTCAAGAGTATTTTGGAACACAATAAATAAGATGCATAAGGGACTTAGCTTGGGATATCCTAATCATTTCCTAATTAATGGTAATAAGATGGATTTGGGAAACAAGGTGGTTAATGAGTTTAATACCTTTTTTACAAATATGGGTATTCATGAATTACAATTGGGTGGAGGAGATGTAAATCAGGTTCTACAGAGAAATTCCCAGGTAAATGATACAGATAGAGTTTATGTACAATCTGATATACAAGCTGAGTTTAAGTTTACTTCTATTACTAGAGGAGATGTTAGGAATTTATTATTTCAAATTAATACTAATAAAGCAGAAGGTATGGATGGTATCCCTAATATCTTATTAAAGTATGCAGCCCCTATTAGTGATTTACCCTTAGCAAATTTATTTAATTTGTCTCTTCTCTCTGCGGAGTTACCTCAAACTTGGAAGACTGCCAAGATTGTGCCAGTTTATAAGACAGGATCTAGGTTATTATTAGAAAATTATAGACCAATTTCTCTTTTACCAACAATTTCTAAAATTTTGGAAAATAGTTGCAAAACAATTACAGGTATATCTGAAAGATAATGAAATCCTTAACAGTTATAATCCGACTTTAGACCGAACGTGGAACAAACACTGCCCTTATAAAGGTCACAGGAGATATAATGGAGAGCATGGACAGGGGATGCCAGTGGAGCAATTTTGTTGACCTTTCTAAGGCCTTTGACACGCTGGACCATGGCATCCTCCTGTCCAGACTAAAAACCTGTGGTATGTGTCAGTTATAAATTGGTTTCGAAATTATCTTGACTCAAGATTGCAGCAAGTGACTATTAGAGAGTGGTCATCTGATATGAAGTTGATTGTGTCAGGAGTCCCACAAGGATCCATTTTGGGTCCTATACTATATAATTTATATATGAATGATTTGGGGTTTGAACAACCAAAGCTACAATACCATCTTTATGATGATACAGTTGTATATTTTGCTGATTCATCAGTGAGAACTATTCAAATAGTATTACAACAGGCTTTTGATCAGTTACAGGAATTTTTGCTTAGATCTAAATTGGTTTTGAATGAAAAAATCTCAGGTAATGGTGTTTCATAGGGTTACGGGTCTAAAACTGAATATGAGGGTTACAAATTAAAACATTTTCAGGAAGAATCTTGCAACAAGTTGTTAGTTATAAATATCTGGGGGTGTATTTAGATACAAAATTTAAATGGGACAGTCATATAGATAGTAACTTGACTAAAGTTGGTAAGTGCTTGGGGTCATTATATAGAGTAAGAAATAGCATGTCTTTGGAAATTAGAAAATTAGTTGTAACTGTTGTTGTACTACCCATATTGGAGTATAGTAATTTGATATATATGGGTGCGTCTAAAGAGCAACTATATAAGCTTGATGTTATGTATAATAAATTAATTAGATTTATACTGGGAGCTGCAAAGAGGGCACATAGAGTAGATATGTATAAAGAATTAGACTGGCATACTTTGTCTCAAAGGTAGGCTCTTAGTACAATTATGTTAATGTTAAAATGTATCTCAGGAAAGTTCCTAAATATATGGCTGAGTCCATTAAAATAAAAGACCTGTTGAGGGTCTGCGCTCTAATTACTTGGACTGTGCAGTCCCAAGTCAGAATGGCTTGGGGGATAAGCATTTTTTAATATCGGACCTTCTATATGGAACAAATTGCCGGAAGCTTAGACCCCTTGAGGGAAATTTCCAGTTGCACCAAATTAAACAATGGCTTATCGAAAATATTAGTTATGATGGGAAATAGTTTGAATCTTAGGATGGTAGATCGTAACTTGTATTAAATGTATACTGTGAATTAATCATTGTTTTTTGTACGTTCTTCTTGTCCTAGTTTGTTTTATGATTTTGAACTGTGTTATATTTATTGATGTATAATTATAGTGTATATGTGTTTTCCTTCGTTATATATTAACTTATAAGAGTAACTGGAAATGACACCTGGATCTCACTGTAAAGGAGCTTCGGCTCAGTGGAGATATCCTTATTCATTTTTTGTATGAATAAAAATTTTTTACTACTACTTCACGAACTTCTTTGAATGTTAAGAGGGTTTTGCGGTTCTAAAATCTGCAAATCTAAACAACTATTTGTCTCTTTCAGCATGGCTTGGCTGAGTCAACCTGTTGCTATCAGATGTATTTTGCGTGGCTAGTGGCCTGTCTTCTGTAATGCTACTCCATGGCACAGGTTAGGCTGGAAGTCAGAATATACGCTCATTCTACCAGTGCAGTTGCGGCATCTATGGCAGAAGTTCAAAACATGCTCATTGCAGACATCTGCAATGTAGCTACTTGTAGCTCTGTGCACACTTTTGTGAAGCACTAAACCTTGGATGTCCATGCCAGACAGCATCAATCCTTTGGAAGGACAATCCTTAATGGACTTGTGTCCTAAGTGAGCTCCTCTCTCCTCCTGCTGTTCTTGGGGGATTATTTCAGCTGGGTACTCACCCATTAGTGTGAATGAGTAGTGGAGACTATGTCCAGGAAGATATGAAAATTACATACTGTACCACCATAATTCTTGATCTTCTTGGATGAAGTCTCCACCCCTCATTCACATGCCTACCCTCCATCCCCCGAGCTCACTTATCTGTTTTTGGTCTTCACTCCCTCAATGGCTGGGCTGTGAAGATTCTGTTGTTTTGATCCTTCTTCTACGGGTCATTCAGACTATCTTATGTCCAACATAGGCTAGTTTCACTAGCTTAGTTTACACTGCACCTCCTCGGTAAAAAAGGTACTGAGGCGGTTGGAGGGTCAACACTGTGGTAGCCTATAGAGCACGAGCCGGGCTCGCAGTGCCACTTTCTTGTTGCCCTACCTTGGTGCCGACCCTCCTGAAGATTTTTGGCTCCCGATCAGTCCTAACAACTACTGCATAGTCCCCATTAGTGTGAATAAGTGATGGAGACCTCGGTCAAGAAGATAAAGAATTACGGTAGGTACGTAATTTCATTTCTGGTTGACAGACGGTCACAAGCCTCTGGTTCTTCCTCTTTTCCCGGTTCATTTGAACAAGGGGTAGAACCTTTTGGAGATGAAGACAAAGATGAGGATGAGAACTTTGGAGAGCCGATTGAACCGGATATCTCTCCTGCTTCTCCTGACAAGGGGACTGAGGACTATACATCACACTTTGCTTTTATAAAGCAAGTGGCTAAATCCCTGGACTTCCCTACTCAGGAGTCTACTGGTGAGGAGGGGAGGAACAGGACTATATGGAGATGATGGACGTTCCAGTCTCTAAATGGCTATGACTGCCCATTCATAAGTCCCTGAGGAAACAGGAGAACAAGGTCTTGCAGACTCCCACTTCTGTGCCACCTGTGGATAGAAAGGTGGACAAGAAATACTGGGTGGCTAAGGGTGGAGCAGAGTTTCTCTTTAGGCACCCAAACCATGAAGGAGTGGTGCAGGTGCAGCTTGTGATAAGGCTGGCATACCTTTGGCATCACACCCACTGGACAAAGATTCCAGAAAAATGGATTCTATAGCCAAGAACATTTATCTGGGATCCTCTCTGATTATTAGGCAAGCATCCTATATGGCCTATGTTGCCAGATATCAGATACACCATGGAATACTGTTATGGAAATAAAATCTGTCCCAGGCCCTATGACAGCTGATCTGGAAGAAGCTGTGAAAAGGCATCAAAGCTGTGAAGAGGCATCAAAAGCCCAGTTTAGGATGGCTGTGGACAATAATGACACTGCTGCCAGACAAATGGCTGCTCCTGTGTCTCTTAGGAGATTTGCTTGGCTCAGAACCACCAGTTTGACTCAAGACACACAGTCTAATGCCCCTGATTTCCCATGTGAGCCTACGTTTCTGTTCGGGAAGCAGACAGAGGCTTATATGAAGAAAGTGGATGACTACAGAACTGCCTACAAAAGTGCTGCTGTCAAGGAAAAGGCATCTACACCCCAGAAGTATCAAGCTAGGGGAAGCCGAGGTAGGGGACACTATAGGCCATTTTTTCAGCCTCAAGCTTCTCCCCAGTACCAACCGCAGAGAGATTATTTCAGGGGCAGGGGTAGAAGAGGCAGCAGCCGTACTAGCCCCAGCGCCCAGACAGCAGCCCAAGGGTGTCTGCTTGGGTTGCCTCCCTAACCCCAGTAGGGGGCAGGCTGGCTCACTACATCCAAGTATGGCAGTCCATCACCACAGACAAGTTGGTCTTTGAGGTAGTGGGCCAAAGCCTTGCTCTCAGCTTCAAGTTCATGCCAAAGCTGAGGGCAAGGGTCTTCAGATTCTCTTCCCCATCAGAAACATTACTGTTAGAGTGGGAAGTATTGACCCTTCTGTCTCAAAGGACAATAGAGCCATTTCCTCAGGCACAAAGATGAAAGGACCGCTATTCAAGCTACTTCCTCACAACAAAGAAAACCGGGGAGTGGTGCCCCATACTGGATCCCAGGCACCTAAACAGACATTTGTTAAAACCAGAGTTCAAGATGGTGACTCTGGCAACAATCCTCCCACCCCTTAGGCAAGAGGATTGGCTTGCATCTCTAAACCTAAAGGATGCTTACTTCCACATCCCCATCAGGCAGTCCCACAGCAAGTATATCAGATTCAGACTGCCATCATGCCATTACCAATTCAAGGCAATGCCTTTCGGACTTCATTCTGCTCCAAGGGTGTTCACAAAATGCTTGGCTGTGGTTGTGACACAGCTGAGGAGGCAGGGAGTGGCAGTATTCCCTTACCTGGACTACAGGCTAGTCGTAGGGCAATCCCTTAAACAAGTGAGGGAGTCCCTGACACTCAAACAGGATGTCCTACAGTCACTAGAGTTCCTAGTCAACCTGAGAAAATCCATGTTGGAGCCAGTACAGCTCCTGGAATTCATAGGAGCCGAGCTGTACACTGAGGGGAAAGGCTTTTCTTCCACAGGCAAGAGTGGACAGCCTGATACAGTTGGCAAGTACCTTCAAACTGCACAGCCTAAGGCCTGCAAGGCATTTCCTACAGTTGCTGGGTCACATGGCGGCTTCCTCAGCAACAGTGTCGGGGGCAAGGTTCCAAATGAGAGACATTCAGTTTCATTTCAAGTTGCACTGGCATCAGAATTCACCGTCAAAGCTGGTGCCAGTCACAGGAACACTCCTACAGGCACTTAAGTGGTGGCTAGAAAAAGACAATCTCAGACAGGGCATACCATTCATGCAGGTAAACCCTTCCTTAGTGCTAACCACGGATTCTTCCCTCCTGGGATGGGGGGTACATCTGGAGGAGCACAATGCTCACGGCACATAGCTCAAGCAGGAGTCACTGTTACTGTACATGTAAACCTGCTAGAGCTAAGAGCAGTCTTCCTGGGACTCCAATCCTTTGCCAGTATGCTACAGGGAGAAGTGGTACAGGTCAGGACAGACAACACAGCCACCATGTACTACATAAACAAGCAAAGAGGCACAAGGGCAACCCCTCTGTGCACAGAGGCCATGAAAATTTGGAGCCTGGTATACTCTTTGGGAATTTCTCTCTTAGCAGTCCACCTTCCAGGGAAGGACAGTGTCCTGGCTGATGCTTTCAGCAGAGTCAATCAGAACCACCACGAGTGTTGGGTTGCCACCTGTCAGGTTTTTTACCTGGTGATCAGGTTTTCAGGGTCCCTGTCAGGTAATCCAGTTTTGCTCAGTGCTGGTCATGTTTTTGAACCATTTTGAGTATTCACATTGTTTTGAAACATATTTTGTCATGTCATTTATTGTTTCAGCTGCATGTCCAGGTTACAGACAAGTTCTGTTGTTAATATAGCCCTTTGTTTGTGAAAACAGTCAATCTGGGAAGTGTAAAGTATGGCCATTAACACTTATTTAACGTAATATTTTCCATTTCATCTTAAAGTGGGCATAGCAGCAAAGCTACCCCACCTTTTGTAACAGTAACAGAGCCAGTTATCTTCTACTTTTATTTGCTGGTAAACATTTTTATCTCTAACAGAATTTAGGCATTTTTAAATATTTTAAATTATTTTTGTCCTCAAGAAAAAAGTATGGTTACTTCTTTGGCTTTGAAATAGTACTGTAGACATGAAAAGGAAATGGAGCCAAAAAAGATATGAAGTACACATTATAGGAAACAGTTTCTTTATTATGTGTTATATTGTATGCTATTTACAGTGTTCCTCTTGTCTCACCCCAGATCATATCTGTAAATGACCATCTTACTTCGAGAGGGCTCTTGCGGTAGGTAATTACATATAGGACTGATGCCGGCCGGTGGCAGGACCCTACGGAAAAATTTCTAGCTAGCAGTCCCTGGCGAGGGACCACCCCCACGTCAGGTGACCAGCGTCATGTGACGTCGGTATAAAGGGGAAGTCCCAGACACCCGCCTTCCGGTTCTTTCCCACCGTTAGCTCATGCAGCGCCTCATGGTAAAGCTCGTGCTTCATCAGCCCTGCTCTTTTGTCGGTTTTAACGAAAATTAAAATTATTTTTTCCTTCTAACGTCAGGTCATCGTCGGTGTATGTTGTCCCCTACACCCTCCGAGCACAAAAACAAGTGCGACTCGTGCGGCGCCCAACTGCCACACAAGGACGGCCATTCCCTCTGCCTCTTCTGCCTAGGCCCTGACCACCCGGTCGACAAATGCCCACATTGCCTTCACTTCAACGCTGCTACCCGCAGACGACGCCAACAGTCCCTGGAAGCCTATCTTCTCAAGAAAAAGATGTCTTCGATGGAGAAAGAATTGAAGAAGCTCAGGCAGGCGTCTACTTCTCCGGAAGGACATCGCAAAAAGCGGGACAAGGAAAGGCACCGGGAGAAGGCCTCCTCACCCGCTACTCCGCCGGAGTCGTGCCTAGGTACATCTCTCCGGGACCGTCCCGCAGCCTCCAAGGGTTTGGAGGAGGCATCCGGCCCGATCTGCTCTGGCTCTCGGCGTGCCTGCGAGGCACCTCCGGGCAAAGGAGGCTTCCGCCCAGTTCAGCTGCAGGCTTGCAGCCTAGTGGTGCGGGCGACTCCCATAAGTCGGACGTCGGTTCCTCCGTCATCCGCCGGGAGAAGGTCGATAAGACGCCTGACCCTGCGGGGCGGCGCACAACCTCATCCCCCTCAGACCGGGCCACTCCTTCTCCTCAGCCCGCCTCCAATGAGGGACCCCGTAAGACGGACTCCAGCTCCTCCGGCGCCCGCCAGAAACTAGCCCCTAAGTCGCACGTCGGCTCCCCCGCCGGGCGTCGGAACCTATGACAGACCCTCCAACACCCGTCGTACACGGTTCCCGCGCCTTCGCTGCCATCCGGGAGCCGGAGTCACCCCAGCCAGACCCGGGTTATCTCCCCCATCCCTGGGCGATGCGGGATGTTCAACCTCCATCAGACCCTCTGCCTAAGGAACCGGCTCTGACGCCGGCCTTACCGACGCCGTCGGGATTTTCCCCTTCTGTCGGGCCCTGCTCCCCCCTGGCCCTCTCAATGTTGACCCGCCCATGGGGCCACCTTCTGGGCCGTCTGCTCCGGCAGCTCCTCCGGCGCCCGGGTACCCCCCATCTTATCCGACACCGTCATACCCGGGACCGCAGTATCCAGCGCCGCAGTACCCAACGCCAGTCCCTCCGACGCCGCAGTACCCGACACCTCAATACCCGGTGCGGTTTCCGCAGCCGGGTTTCGGATACTCGCCTTACGGATACAATCCATATTCCTTTCTCTCTCCTCCACCTCCACCGCCCCTCGGCTGCTGGTGGATCTGCAGGAGACTCTTGGCTTCCTGGTGGCTGGAGGCCAGGGCTCAGCTCACCAAGGAAGTGAAACCACCTCACGGCGGACGGTGCCGCCCTGGCTCCCGCATGCCCGAGCCGGTACACTCCTCACCGCCTCTGGACTCCAGGGCCCTTCCCTCTGGATCCCGAGAGGGGCAGGACACACGTCCAGGGATTCCCCCCAAGGAACCCGCTCCTCCCCCCAGACATTTTAGGGAGTCTTATTCTGCTTCCAATTCTGCTTCTTCCCTTTCAGATTCCTCGGATTCTTCCGATGGATGCTCCGAGAGAGATGACGAGCCTCGCTCTCCGTCCAAGCCCCGGCCAAGGACCCCTCCGAAGTCTCCTTTGGAGGATCCTTCCTTTACGGAGTTGATCAGAAAAATCCAGGAAGTACATCAGTGGCGCTCCTTGCAACCAGATCCTCAGCAGGTTAAACTCGCCGAACATCTGGACCTGCCCCTGACAGCTCCAACTTTAGTGCCACCCTGGATCGAGCCTCACGCCCACCTTGTTTCCACTATTCAGAAACAACCATTGGCATTAGCCCCACTTCCTAGGAAGTCTAACAGGCTATACCAGGCTCCTGAGGGTGTAGACTATTTGGACTCCCACCCTTGTGCAGTTTCGGTCGTGATTAGCGCCGCTCACGGCCGGTCAGCGCATCCCAAACATCTAAGCTCGTCTCCTCCGGATAAAGAATCTGCGCTTTCTGGACCAGTATGGAAGAAAATTTCGCCTCTTCCACACTGGGGATCGCGAACCTGAATTCGTTGCTTCTTATGGGGGATTACAGAAAGGCCATCCTTACCCAGGCGGAATCTAGGTGACTCACTTACCTGACTCTCAGTCAGGCAGGAGTTAGCCGATTTAGTCCGTTCTGCTTTCGTTCAACCAGTCGCCACATTCTGTGGACGACATACGATGCAGTGGACACTGCCGGGCGAAGCTCGCTTTCTCGCTGTGAGTCCTCGACATCATGCCTGGCTCCGCGTGTCAGATTTGGTCCCTGAGGTGTAATCCTGGAAGCACCTTCAGGGGTTCGTGTTTTTCGGTGGTGATGTCAGGCATCATCACTGACTGAGGAGAAGGGCGACTCTGAAATCCCGTGGATTCCATGTACCCGTCCCCATCACCCACAGCGCCGTCCTTTCCATGATGTAGTCTGCCTGGCGAAACCCAAGGAAGGCGGGCCACTAAACATCGAGCCCCGCAGCTGCCAGGCCCCACTCAAAAAGCAGCAGGTGCCCCAGCTGCGGTGCTGCTCCACACCACCTGACTCCTCCCCTCTCCCACCGCCTCCGGACACACCAGAGGAACCGGTAAGAGGGAGGTTCTCCCTCCACCTTCCGGGTTGGGAGAGGATAACAACGGATTCATGGGTGCTCCAGATTATAGCGGAAGGGCACTCTATAGAGTTTCTACAGAAACCACCCCGCCACCCACCTCTGAAGTCGTCCTACGCAAGGGACCATCTTCCTTTGGTCCGGGAAGAAATCTCTGCCCTCCTCGCGAAGAGGGCGATAGAACCATGCCCTTCATTTTCAAGGGACGGGTTACTATTCACATTTCTTCCTGGTCCCAAAGAAGACAGGAGATCTCAGACCCATTCTCGATCTCAGTTTCTTGAACCTTTATGTGGAATACAAAAGGTTCAGGATGCTCTCCCTACAGACCCTTCTGCCCCTCCTTCGGCCGGGCCAATGGCTTTGTGCGCTGGATATGCAGGATGCATATCTGCACATCCCCATTTGCCCTTCTCACCGCAAGTATCTTCAGTTTGCGTTTCAGGGGGACCATTACCAGTTCCGGGTGCTCTCGTTTGGTCTTTCCTCAGCACCCCAAGTATTTATCAAATGCCTGGCTGTGGTAACGACCCACCTGCGCACTATGGGAGTTCAGGTGTTCCCTTAACTGGACGACTGGCTCCTGGCGGCCTCGTCCAGGAGGGCTCCTGCATTTCTCTCCCTCACCCAGGTTTTGCCACTGCTGGTTACCATCAACATTCCAAGTCTCATCTGGATCCCTCCCAGAGACTACAGTTCATCGGGGCTATCCTCGACACGACAGTAAGAAAGGCCTTCCTGCCTCTGGACAGGGTGGCCTCTCTTCAGTCACAGATTTCCCTGCTATCAGAATGCAGGAGGGTTCCGGCGAGGTCAGTCCTCTGTCTCCTGGGGCTCTTGGCAGCCGCTATTCCGACGGTTCCCAGGGCTTGACTCCACATGAGGATCTCTCAGTGGACTCTTCGCTCCCAGTGGGATCAACTTGTAGACAACCTAGATCATTTTGTTCTGATCTCCTCGCCGATGGTACAAGATTTGCAATGGTGGATGGTTCGAGAGAACCTGTTTCGGGGGGTCCCCTTCTGTCGTCCTCCCCCCTCCCAGACTCTGACCACAGACACATCAGGAGAAGGTTGGGGAGCCCATCTGGGTCCTCACCGAACCCAGGGATTATGGTCCAGATTGGAACTAGCTCTCCACATCATTGTGCTCGAACTTTGAGCAGTGCTATATGCTCTCCAAGCCCTTCACTAATACATTCTTCCCGGTCACCTAGCCGTCCAGACGGACAACATGTGCGTGGTGTGGTACATCAACAAGCAGGGAGGGACTCGATCCTACCCTCTATGCAGGGAAGCAATGAGGGTTTGGGACTGGGCAACTCAACACAACCTTCACCTCACTGCAATTCATGTTCCAGGAGTCGACAATACCCTGGCAGACAAGCTAAGCCGCTCCTCTGCCCTACCACATGAGTGGGAATTGGACCAAAAGGTGCTAGACGATATCTTTCAACTTTGGGGGACTCCACAGGTAGACCTGTTCGCCTCTTCCCAAAACGCAAAACTTCCCACCTTTTGCTCGCTCGTTCCAGAGCGAGGCGCTTTTTCTGGAGCGACGCTCTGTCTCTAGACTGGAAGGACAGATTCATCTATGCTTTTCCTCGAATTCCTCTGGTCCCTCATGTATTGCAGAAACTATCCACAGAAGGAGCGAGAATGATTCTAATCGCATCTTTCTGGCCCAGGTGAATCTGGTTCTCTCTTCTACAATAATTCTCAGAGGTTCCTCCTCTTCCTCTTCCTTTATCTCGAGGTTTGCTGACCCAGGATCAGGGGACCCTGGTCCATCCGGTCCTCAAGTCCCTGCAACTTCATGCATGACTCCTGCAGACCTAGCTTGATCTCGTTTTGGTATCTCTCCAAAAGTGGCGGAGATTCTGGTGGAGGCTAGAAAACCCTCCACTAGGTCCACGTATGCCATGAAGTGGAAGAGATTTCTTTTTGGGCCACCTCTAGGAACGTGGAGCCTTTCTCCTGTTCAGTGGCCGTTCTGCTGGAATATTTACGTCATCTCTTCGACCTGGGTCTCAGTCATTCCTCCTTGAAAGTGCACAAGGATGCTATTTCAGCCTACCATGTTCCTTTTGCAGATAAAGCGTTTGCCCAATTAGAGGTCTCTAATACCTTTCTTAGAGGGGTCCTTCATCTGAGGCCCCCCATCCGAACTCGTGCTCCCCCTTGGGACTTGAACTTTGTTCTCGAGAAACTTACCGTTCCTCCTTTCGAACCTGCGGCAACCACAGATCTGAAGTTTCTTTCATGGAAGACGCTCTACTTGGTGGCCATTACTTCGGCTCGAAGAATTTCCGAGCTCCAGGCCTTCATGTGTAAAATCCCTATTTTTTTTTTTGTTATATATTTTATTTTATGCGGCTGGGGGTGTTACAATGGTTCTCCCCAATCCGCCTGACAGGCAGCCCCAGACCTTCCCCATCCCAAGCTCAACCCTCACCTTCAGCCTATGCCATGATCTGTTTGCCGTAGGACGTAACCCACACCTCCACGGGATCCGAGGTGGTTGATCTGCACAGAGGAGCATCCAAGCAGAGACTGGCGAAGGTCACCCGTCCGACCATCATGCAGCCCGCGTCTCCTCCGTTTCTTCCCCTCGTCTGTGGCGTGCAATGACGCCAGAGGATTGAGCGCGGCCTCCAAGACGCCGCCTCTCCCAACGCCTTGCCACAGTACGCCCCTCAGAAGTTTGCTCCTTTGACCTGTCATAACCCCCAGCCACCGCTTAGAGCCGAACAGGACAGCGAGGCATTCCTCTCCCACCCCCAGAGAAGGAGAGAGTCAACGACGCCAATCCTTCTCTGCCCCCGCCGACCCCTGACGGCCCGGCTCGTCTCCAAACCCAGGTCGGCCGAAGGCGAGTGTAAAATCCCTATTTGATTTTTTCACAAAGAACGAAGTGGCTCTTCCGCACGAACCCTAAGTTTCTACCTAAAGTGGTAGCAGAGTCTACCTTAAATCAGTCTATAGAGTTACCTGCCTTTTTCACGCAGTACTCCAACCAAGGAGAATATTTACTCCATACCATGGATGTTCACCGGGTTCTGAGATACTACACCAATAGGACAAAGGATCTCAGAAAGACTGATCAGTTGTTCGTCTCTTTTGCTCACAAAAGGGAGGGCAATGCTGTTTCCAAGCAATGCCTGTCGAAGTGGTTGGCTCATTGCATCATTTTTTTGTTATGACAAGTACAACAAGACCCTTCCGGGACAAGTCAGAGGTCACTCCACTCGTGGAGTAGCGGCCTCTGCGGCTTGTTTCAAGAATGTATCTGCGGCAGACATCTGTGCTGCCGCCACCTGGACTTCCGTCCATACCTTTACGAAACACTACAGTTCGGACATTGCCTCTTGCCATAGAGCAAGCTTCAGGCTAGCTGTTTTGCAAGGCCTCCTGTCTTGAGGATTGCAAGGCTTCTTCTATTTTTTGGAGTAGCTCCTACTTTATTTGTTCCAGACTGCTTGGAATTCAGTCCTATATGTAATTACCTACTGCAAGAGCCCTCTCGAAGTAAGATAGTACAGTTACGTAAGAACTTACCATAACAGTAGATCTTTGAGAGAGGCTCTTGCAGTAGGTAATACCTTTCCGCCCTCCATCCCCCTAGGCTTTTTCAGCTCTTTTTCCAGGAATGGAAACATCTGCTTCTCTCTCTTCCGGGCCTGTGGCGGGAAAGAACTGGAAGGCAGGCGTCCGACTCCGGGACCGCCCCTTTATACCGACGTCGCATGGCGCGGTCCACCTGATGAGGCGGTCCCTGCTCAGGGACTGCTCGCTAGAAATTTTTCCATGGGGTCCTGCCACCGGCCGGCATCAGTCCTATATGTAATTACCTACTGCAAGAGCCTCTCTTGAAGATCTACTGTTACGGTAAGTTTTTACGTAACTGTACTTTTCTTTTATCTCTGTATATTTATCTATGTAAAACAATGTCAATAAATAAAGACATAAGCAAATACATAACTAGGAAGAAAATAGGAAAATAATTTTAACAGGTACAGTATCATAACATTTTTGTTAAACTGCTGCTTTAAGTGTTGTCCTTTACTGATATAATAAATAGCTTTGGGGAGGAGCAATGCATGATGAGTCATGAAAAGGGGTGTGGCTATGGGTGGAGCTTAGGGTCCGTTTTTTGCCTAATTTAAAGGTGGCAACCCTACATGAGTGGTCTCTGAACAATCAGGTGTTACAGATTGTGTTCAAAAGGTGGGGCACTCCAGAGGTAGACCTCTTTGCAGCCCCAGACAACTGTCAGCTCCCCCAGTGAGGGTCTCAGTCCCACTGGATGTACTACTATTGGATTGGACAGAGAAGTTCCTGTATGCCTTCCCTCCATTTCCACTGTTGCTAAGAGTCCTGAACAAGTTCAGATCCCAGCAGGCAACAATGATCCTCATTGCCCCAGACTGGGCCATGCAGCCCTGGCCTGATTCTGGCACTATCAGTGGCCAAACTGATCAGCCTCCCCAGGATGCACAACTTGCTGACTTCTTCCCAGGGCAGGATAGTCTCATAGTCTCATAATCTGTACAAAGCATGTATATAGACTTTCGTCCATTTTGCTTGCTTATTTTTCAGTTCCAGATATTTATGTTTAGAATTCTCTGGTTTTGTTTTGACTATAACTATCTAGCCTTGTTTTAAAAGTTTCCAAGGAGGCACTATTAACTACTGTTGCTGGAAGAGAATTCCAGTGGGAATCACCCTTTGACTGAACCAGAATTTCCATTTAAGTAGATTCCATCTATGTTGTTTTAATTGTAGCTCATGTGTTCTGGTATTGTATTTCTTTAGTTTGATTTCCAGGCCTAGATCTATTCTAAGTTTGTGACCCTGAAAAGCCTTATATACTAGGATCATATCACCCCTCCAGCGCCTGTGTGCAAGCCAATATAAATTTCTAGGATCGTGAATATGTTGTTCATCCACACTCTTTGGCATGTCACTTTCCCCTTTTAAATCTTGCAGGAAGTCTTCAAGCTGGCTCCTCCCACCCACCTTAGAGTCGGTGTCAGTAGCTCAGTAGGTAGCACAATCGCCTCTAAGGCCGGGAGATCAGAGGCCTGTGGGTTCAGTTCCCACATCTGGCACTTGGGTTAATATCCCAGTACTGACACTGTAGTGCAGCATGAGAGGGGTGTTGCACTTATGAGGTGTCTTCTTTCAGATGAGACATTAAACTGAGGTCCCATCTGCCTGGATTGGTGGTAGTTCAGGTGGATGTTAAAGATCCCATGGCACTTATCGAAAAGAGTAGGGATATTTTTTTTATTAAAACTTGAAATCAAAATATACACAAAAAAGTGTTACTGCACACAAACATAATACAGAAATAAAGGCAAACGTAAATAAGTATTACATCATACAGTCAATATGAAAATTAATTTTCATAGTCTCCAAACTAATAAAAAGTAATACTAGAAACCCCCAAGAGCAGAGGAAAAAAGATTGAAAATTCAAACAAAAAAAGCATACGAAATAATATGAAAGCGTATAAAAATAGCATATAAAACATAAAAAATAAGCAGTAGAAGAAATCATAAATAATTGTCCTGACAATACCTCCTAAAGATATGATACATCTCACGTACGGAGACCTACCCCACATCCAAAAACCAGTCCATATGACGCCATCTCTCTTGAAAAAGGGAGCTTGAATAAGTGAAAAAGTCTAAATCCCTTGAACCTTTAAAGGAATTATATACAGTCCAGAACAATTGTTCAGCAGTAACCCTTCTTTTATATAAAGTCAATTGGCATCTAGGTATGCCATATATAGTATAGTATCGATAAAATTAAGTGAAGCGTTTCTAAGATGCGTACTTAATCCATTTCTTTGGTAACAAACCCAACAACAAAATATCTCTAGTTAGACAAGAAAAAGGAAAAGAAGGCCACTGTGAATAAAGAAATGACCAAAGGACAAAATAAAAGGACATTCAAAATAAATGATCTACAGTTTCCAAAACCCCATGGCACATGTCATCCCTGGGGCACACTCTCTCAACTAATCCCTTATGCTTCAAATTATTCTGTACATTTAGTTTGTCATGAACACTTAACCAAAGAACATCCCACATCTTTCCCTGCAATCTAGGATTAAGCAACATTTTTCCTATAATTGCAGTTTCACTTGGAGTTTTAATCCAATATCTAGGAACGTCAATAGAAAAACTAGAGACAATAGATACATACATCTCTTTCTTAGAAAGGGTCAATAATTGTCTCCTAGTAATACCCCATAGCTTCAATTTCCCAAACATATGCTGCATATATGAAGAGAGTCCTGAAGTGATTTTTGTTTTGGAATGGTGGACTCAATACCCCAGGAAAGAAGCCATGGGTCAGTTTGATCAGAAACCCAGGGGTTCCAAACCTTGGGCCCATCGCCCATCACTGACATCAAATTCCCATACAAAAATAAAGAAAAGAAAAAAACAATAGGGTGAATCATCTGCAATCCATCATCTTTGATAGGGCGATACAAAACCCCTCTCTTAATCAGATTAAGCTGGCTACCCCAAATACACTGAAAAAATAAACCATAGAGTGCAGTCTCTAATCGTACAGTTAGTGGAAAAACCACACATAAATGCAGAAACATTGGCAATAAAAAGGTTTTTACCATATATACTCTTTTTAGCTTGGACATGTGCCAAGAGTTCCACTTTCCAATTTTCCCCCTAGCGTCTGATATAATAAGAGACCAATTATAAGTACTCATGTTCCCCATACCAAGAAAAAAAAAACAGTAATTTCTGTGGTTGAGTCTGACAAGGTATGTACAAAAAAAACTGAATTTTAGGAACCAAGTCACCTATAGGAAGACATATACTTTTGGCAATATTAATAGTGGTATTAGTTAACAGAGAAAAATTAATAATTTCCTGAGCAGCCATATTTGCTGATGCCTGGTCCCCCAACACCAGGCACATATCATCCGCATAGGTTATACTTTTAACCTCCATATCCCCACTATGCACTGAAAGACCCCTAATATCTTCATGCAGCTGTAATTTCCTTAAAAGCGGATTTAATGCCAAAATATACAAAGCCAGACTCAAGGGCAACCTTGCTTAACCCCCGTCTGAACTAGACATCTAGCCCCCACCCAGCCATTCACATAAGGTTTAACCATAGCCTGTTGGTAATATAACTTAAGCCAGTTCAAGAAGATAACCGGAAGACCTTAACTTTGAAGTACAATCCATAAATAATCATGACAAACAGTATCAAATGCCTTAGCTTGATCCAACCCTGCAAATAAACACTCACTTCCCCTCCAGATCCCTTTTCCATAATTTCCCTAAGCAAAATAAGTGCATCAGCTATTTTTCTCCCAGGAACAGCACAAAACTGTGTGGGGTGGACTGTTATCTTCCAGAATTATAGTTAAACGATGATACAGCAATTTCGCCAGGATTTTACTATCTGTATTTAAAAGAGTAATGGGCCGCCAGTTATCCAAAAGGGATCTATCACCAGTTTTAAACAGAAAAAAAATAAGTCCAGTGTACATACTACCTGGTAAAACACAGGAATCCAGAAAAAAAATTGAAAGCTGCAACAAACTCAGAGGGAAGTAATGGAAAAAGTAATTTATAAAACTCATTCGGTAGGCCATCAGGCCCTGGAGCTACCCCTGGTTTTAAACTAGAAATAATGGAACCCAACTCATGTTCAGTAACAGAGGCAATCAAAGAAGATTTCACAGAGTCAAGGATTTGTGTCAAATCACAAGAACCCACCCAATCTAACACCTCTGTTTCAAGGATAGCTACAGAAGAAAATTTAGACTGCTCAAAACTTTCCACTTCCTTCATGATATCCAAGTTCCCAAATTTCTCAGACCTATCCTTAGATTTAAGGGAGTACATGACCTTATGGTGATGCTGAGCAGAGCAGGGATCAAAAGGACTGACACTGCCCTGTTTCCCCGTGCATCCCCTTTTTTGTTCAGCTTCTAAGGATTTCATCCTATTGCAAACTTGTCAAGTTATACTTAACCTGTTCTGTTTGATCAACATAGGAAGTCCCAGTAGAAACTTGTAATGACTGCAATAACACAAGTTGTTCTTGTAAAACCTTATGATCCTCCTTTCGTTTTGTACCATTTAATTTACCCATCAACTGAAAATATCTTTGAAAATAGGCCTTATTATCCGACCACCAGTCTGCCAAAGAATCATATAGAAAAGCTACAGATTGTCTGGCTTGTACTAGAGCCTGAAAACCCTCCCGGATGTCATCAATTGCCATTAAACTTAAATTTAGTCTCCAGTACCCTTTCGGTCTAACAGTAGCATCAAGATCTGAGAGAGAAACAACAAGGAGACCATGGTCAGAAGTAACAACAGGTGTCAGATTTGTGCCTAATAGTTAAATGAGGCGATAAAACCAAAATCTATCCGGGTAGATAAAAGGCCATTAAAAAGGGTATGGGGGGGGGGGCTTAGGGATATCCGGAAAGGCAAAGGCATCAACAAGCTCGGTCAGTTGTGACACGTGATTAAGGTACTGTGAATCGCAATAAAGTTTAGAGACCCTGGGACCCCTATCTGAAAACAATCTACTTGTATTAAAGTCTCCACCAAAAAGTATATATCTAGATGTAAAAAGATATGGCAAAATAAGCTTAAATAACTCTGTCCTGCCAGTTTTAGTGTGAGGGGCATATACATTTATGAGATGAAAATCCATCTCCTGAAGCTGCACATCCAACAAAAGGGCTCTGCCTGGGAAAATGTCTACAGAATGAAAAACTTTAATATTGTGAGTAGAAAAACAAATCCCTACCCCACTACAAAGATCAGTCCCCCCCTGACCAAAAACTAGTTCCCCAAACCCAGGCATCCCTCCCTATCTTAACATCAGTTTGGGATTGTAGCCTGGTATCCTGGAAAAAAAAAACATCAAAACATAAATCTGAAAATAAAGAAAAAGTCGCCAGTCTCTTTCGCTCTGACAACGCACTATTTGTGTTGAGAGAAACTATAGTTAAATCATAATGACTCAGACTCATAACAGAGATCGACGAGGGAGTCAAGATACTTTCCTAGAGGAGGCCCTCACACCCATACGCCTCCTCCTGGTTCGACTGGCAACAGTACCTTCCAGATATTCAGCATCAGAGGGGGCTTCAGCCTGGGAAGAAGCCCAAGAGGCAGTGTCGGAGTCTAAATCATCCTCAGATATACCTTCCCGAAGAGGATGAAAAGGATTGCCATGAATAATTGCCTCCACAGAACTTCCAGCCTGAGCCTTACCCTTTCGTCCCTTTGTCCCCTTTTTTCCTTTTACTTCCTGGAATCCATCACTCACAGGAAGAGGAGGAGGAGGCTTAGGAGGGGCCATAGAAACAGAAGACTGAGGGACATCTCCAGGGACCAGGGTAATATCCCTACTCCCAACCTTGGAGTCTACTATAGCAGCATTATCTGAATTGACCACATCCGGATCCAAGCAGTATGGGGAGAAGGAGAAAAACCCTGAAAGCCAGAGGCCGATTTAGATTTTTAAATATAAAAATCTTGGATAGTGAAGTCTGCATCAGCAGTATTGTGAGATGCCCAGGGGCAAGTTGGAAAGGAATGCCCCTCCTCTTCACAGAAGGTGCACTTCAAAGAGTTTGTACAATGGAAACTCGTGTGACCCAATTCACCACAGAGAATGCATTTAAGCATTTCACAGCTGGGGCTAATATGTCTGGCAGACCCACATTTAAAGTACCTACGGGGTTATCCTGGGTAAAAGATGAAACCCTTATCCCGCCCAATGTAAAGACAGTTTGGCAAGTGTTTTAAGTCTGTACCCTCATGCTGTAATTTAATTTTTATTTTCCAACCCTCATTCCAAAAACCTTCCCCATCTAAAATGGGCTTAGGGATTCCTTGCACCTCACAGCGTTTATCCAACCAGTAAAGGATATCCTGAATATTGATCCCCTCATTACGAAATAAAATAGTGATAACCCAAAAAGATTGTTTAGTTAAAGGAATAATTTGAAAGGGGGTCCACAGGGGGTTAGTCTTTAAATTCATATATTGAGTCCAAAATTTTTCCAACAGATCTGGGGTTCGACAGCTAATATCAAAAGTGGATTCCCCTGCTGCATAAATAAGAGCATAAACATCTGCAGGGGTAAAATGCAAAGATTGTTCTAGCAAGACCTTCCCCACAAAAGATCAGGAGGTGTCTCCATACCCCCTAGATACCTAAATCGCACAGCGTTCCTCCGTTTAGCAAGTTCCACAGGCTTCTTAAATAAACTGGCAAAGGTTGGGGTGGAATCAGTCTTTTCACCCAAAGGGGAATCAGGGGCAGCATCCAAATCAGAAGACTCCACAACCAGCGGCAGAGCTGTGTCCACAGAGGGAGTTTGGAAGCTTTGTGGGGACACAGTCAAAACAGGGGAAAAGGAAATGGTACCTGAAGGCTCCATTTTCTCCTGTTGCTCAAAATCAGCTCCAACTACAGGAGAAGGTGTAATCGATTCCTCGACAGCATCCTGCACACTGTCTGCTAATATTGGAGCGACGTCAGCCTGCCACACGCTGGCAGCATCCTGTGACCAACCCACCCCCTCTAGGGCCTGTTCCGGGGACCAAGCTTCTTCCACGTCACCGCAGTATGACGTAGCCGCCTGGGGAGGACCTGAAACACCTACTGAAGAAGCCAGCAGGGTAGAGGAAGAAATAAAAACTTTGAAAACACCTCCAGTAACTTTACCAGGGGAATTATCCCCCAAACATTTACGTTTTTCATCTTCCTCGCAGAGCAGTTTCTCTGCATTCAGCTGTGCTTCAATAGCAGACAATTCGGCCTGCAAAATTTGCCGTTTTTCCTCAAGAGAAAGGTCTAAAACATTTTCCTGGTCTGAAGACTGTAGTGAAACTAAATCTTCAGGCTACATACTGGTTTCAAAAGCAGCCGGCTTAGGTAGAGCTTTGGAAACAATGTCGGTGTCTACAGCACCAGGCAGAATATCCAAATCAGATCCTGCCCCCTGCACCTCCACACACGAAATGGAGGACTTCATGCCCACAGACTGCAACACTTCCACACCAGGATCCATGGGAGCCGCCATCTTGGTCCCACAGGAAAAAGGGTCCCCCCTGCTCACAGGAAGTAAGGAATTTCCCCGTTGTCCTGGCCAAATTTCCCTCATTCACTAAAAATACCACCAACAGCTTAATCCTGGTTCAGGGTCAGTTGGCATTCATCTGTATCCCCTTCCCCCAGGTCGTGCCTGAAAATAGGCAGATTTGTCTAGTCACTTACCCGGTCAACAAAAACTAAAATAAAAATAACCCTTGGCTCCGCCCCATGATGCCAGATCTTTCTTTCCTGCTGGAAGATTCAGGTTGCCTCCTTCATGCTCCCGCATTTTGTGGGCCTAGCTTCAAAACATTCGATTATTCTGAAACTTCGTCTAGTTTGCATTAGCCATCGCAATTACTTACCTTCGATTATGGAAGACTAGTCTTCCCCTGGATTTGGCCATTGTTCGTGCAGCCAGAAAATGTCACACACCGATCCCCACACTGCGTATGTCTACTGCCTGGGTATCGACCATGATACCTCGAAGTGTGATTTTTGTCTTGCATTTTACCCTAACATCCTTGACGAATGTTTCCACGCCTAAAGTTGGGGAGGCCAGAAAAACAGAACCCTCCAGTGAAATCTAAGGAGGCTTGGTGGGCGGTTTCCACGGCTGCGGGATCTGCCGAGCAATTGCAGTGCATGCAAGCCTTCGAGGAGGAAGCGGCTCATGCTGGGGAATCCTTTTCTCAGAGCTTCTTTGTTCCGCTCAACCTGGGCTCCACCTTCTCGGGTTCTTTCCAAGAGTTGTGCCAGTCTCTCCCGACTAAGGGAGAGAGTCCTGCAGGCATGCACTCCTCTCAGTCCTGTGAGCAGGAAAAGGATCCGGGCTCATCTTTGTCTCGATGGAGATGCTCTTGGGATTGGGAGAGAGGTCTCTGTCCCAGGAACCGGCAGTCTCAACTTTGGTCAAAATTGCTTCTTCAGCCGCTGGCTTCTCGGCTCTTCCGTCTGGCCAGTCGACCGAAGTGTTGATCGACAAGGTTGAAATAATCATCGACCCGATTGACCCATTATCGCCGACTCCGGTCAACAAGTCTCTCAATTGGACTCCGGTCCTTTCCTTACCCGACGAGGAGACCCAATCCGTTGGGATTCCCATTGAGCAAATGATCCCCAGCCATGGGAAATCACTGGTCCCGCCGGTGTCTCCTGAGCGACCGAGTCGGTCTGTCCGATCTCGATTGAGGTCCAGGACCCCCTCGACTGACAGGCTGAGGAAGAGCCACAAGTGCTATAAAATGAGGCGACGCCATCGGTCATCCTTGTCCTCCTCGGATGAGGAGAGGCTCTGGCAGAAACTCCGTCGGCACTACGAGGACCTCATGTGGCAACAGTTTATAATGACCGGGCACAAGCCGACTCCGGCTCCTACCCCGGTCATTGGCTTTCACCTCCCAGGCCAAAGCTGACTCCTTTGGAGCCGATTTAAGGTAGTTCCCCGACAAAACCTCCAGTTCGACCAAAACCGGTCTCTCCACCAATTGTGGTGGAACCACCGACCAAGCAGCCTGTGGGAGGGGCTCCTTCTAAGCAAGATAGACTGGACACTGGGCTTTCCCGGCATCTTTCGGTCACCCCAGACCGCCCTCAGCAGGGTTGAAGGTAACCTGGGTGGTCGACCGTTGTATCCGGATTCCTCTGATTCGGATGAGACCAGCCTTCATTCTTATCCTGGGGATGATGAATCTGCCAGTGGGTTAGAGACAGAGGAAGGTCCTTCGTCCTTTCAGGGCGTTCTTTGCCTCATCTCTGAGTCTACAGAGATGCCTCTGGAACCTATCCAGAAAAAGGTGGAGTGCCCTCTCATGGACATCCTCAAGAGAGGGGATACCCCAACGGAAGCCTTTCTGGTGGCTGAGGCCATAGTTAGCCAAGCTTTAGAACTTTGGCAGCGCCCTGCCTCCTGTCCAGCTCCATCTGCTGCATGGCCCACAGGCATGCGGTGCCCATGGGGTCCCTTTCGGGGTTCACAGAGCACCCTTCAGCTGAGAACCTGGTGACCGCCTCTGTGTTCAGGCGTAATGGCAGTTTTGCAGACACTGACCATCCTCCCGAAAAAAAATCCAAACTCTTGGATCATTCGGCTCGGAAGGTCTGTGCGGCCTCCTCTCTAGGCCTTTGTCAGGCAAGTTCGGCCATCATCATGGGACGCTACTCCCATGCCTTCCTGGGGTCTTTGGATGAAGTCCTCCCACACCTCCCTGCAGACATGCAGACCACGGTCAAACAGGTCTGGGATCAGGGCCAAGCTGTTGCCAAACAGCAGTTTCAGACAGCCCTCAACATTGGGGATTTTTGTGCCCGCTTGATGGCAGTCGCAGTTTCCTCTCGTCGCAGGGCTTGGCTGAGACTCTTTTCTTTTCCGGCAGATATAGCTGATGTGCCTTTCCTGGGCACCGACCTTTTCGGCCCAGGTGTGGCTGGTCACCTTCAGCGCATTGAGCAGTCCAGTGCCACCTTGGATGCTACTTCTGCTAAAGGTTCTTCGGTCAAGAAACAGCAGAGGAAGAAGAAGCCTTTTCGGCACTCTTCCCCTGTGGCACAGTAGCCCTCCTTTAAGGAGGGCAGCAGCAGGCTCAAGCTTGGTGCCCTCAAGCCTGCCCGGCCTCCAGTCTGTAGGAGGCCGAGATTCAGGTCCTGATCCTCCTCCAAGCCTGCTAAGTGATGGGGTGGGGCTGCCTCCCTCCCAACACGCCAGCTTTGGATCCTCCCATGGGAGGCCAGTTCTGCCACTTCCTTTCCACTTGGTCCGTTATCACCACGGACAGGTGTGTTTTGGAAGTGGTCAGTCAGGGACTGCCTCTGGAATTCGAGCAGTACCCGCCAAGCCCCATGGGAGGAAAGATTATCCATTCAGACTCTGTCGGCTCTCCGAGATGACATTGCTCAGCTCCTCCTCAAGGAGGCAGTAGCTCCAGTGGCGGATCCTCCAACAGACCCAGGCTTTGTCTCCAGGTACTTCCTGGTGCCCAAGCAGATGGGGGTTTGCTGGCGCCCCATTCTAGAGCTGCACGACCTGAATCAAAATCTCTGGTCACTCACTTTTTGGATGGTCAATCTCTCCCAGATCATACCATCCTTGGAGCGAAACATGTGGTTCTGTTCACTGGATCTGCAGGACGCATTCTTTCATGTCCCAATCCATCCATCTCATCTGCGGTTCCTCTATTTCAGAGCCGAAGGGATCCTATACGAGTTCCGAGCCATGCCATTCGGCCTGTCATTGGCCCCACGGGTCTTCACCAAATCCATTGCAGTTGGGGCAGCCCATCTCATGCGTCGGCAGGGGGGGTGTCAGGATTTATCCCTACCTCGACGATTGACTCTTAGCAGGTCCCACCCAACAAGAGGTGGAGAGGTCCAGGGACCAGGACCTCCAGACCTGCTCCCAACTTGGTCCCCTGATCACCGAGGCCAAGTCGGAACTCTTGCCTTGCCAGGTGATGTGCTTCATCGGGGCAGAGCTCAGCTCTCGGCAAGCCAGAGCTCAGCTCCTGGCAGACAGGGCAGAGGTTCTCTCCTCCTTTGCCCAGTCATTTCTGGTTGGGCAATTGCACCCTGCCCGGGACTTTCTGCATCTTCTGGGTCACATGACGGCATGTACGTCAGTAGTCCGTTGGACCCGGTTGCACATGCTCCCCGCCAATGGGAGCAGGATGCCCAGTGGACTCAGGGCCATGGTCATTTCAACCAGCTGATCACTGTAACCCAGAAGATGTGGGACGCTATCCAATTGTGGACCACCCCAGACCGGTTGCAGGAAGGGATCCCGTTTGTCTGCCCTGAGCCGACAGTTGTCCTCACAACCGATGCCTCTCTCATGGGCTGGGGAGCCCACATGGGGGACAAAAGGGCCCATGGGTTCTGGACCCCCGAGGAGCCCCAATACCACATCAGCCTGTTGGAGCTCAGAGCAGTCAGATTGGCATTGTCAGCTTTCGCTCCTCAGCTCCGGGGTCAAGTGGTTCAAGTCCAGACGGACAATACTACGACCATGTACTACATCAACAAACAGGGCGGAATGCACTCCCGTCTGCTTTGCAGAGAGGCGCTCTGCATCTGGACCCTCATCGGCCGTTTGGTGGCAGATCTCCTAGCCATCCATGTGGCAGGAGCCTCACACCATCTGGCGGATGCTCTCAGTTGCTTAGGCGAGACATTCCATGAGTGGTCTCTCCATCCAGAGGTAGCTTACAGCCTGTTGTCCCACTGGGGCAAACCGATGGGGGATCTGTTTGCCTCCATGGAAAACACCAAGCTGAGGCTGTTTCATGCCCACCCCCCTCAGCAGGGCTCACTGCAGGGGGATGCCTTCTCGAGGCCATGGACCCCAGGCCTCCTCTACGCCTTCCCTCCATTTCCCTTGATCCACAAGGTGCTCCTCAAGATGAAGAGGGACAAGGTGAAGGTGATTCTGGTAGCCCCAGACTGGCCGCGCCAGTTCTGGTATCCAGATCTACTCAGCCTCAGCTGCAGGCCCCTGGAGCAGGTTCCAGCATGCCCAGACCTGATCTTTCTCAATCAGGGGAATGTATGCCATCCAGACCTTCAATCCCTACACCTCGCAGCCTGGCACCTGAGCGACTAGAGTTCCAGGCTTTGGGTCTTTCTGAGGATGTCCTCACCATGGTAGAGGCATCCAGAAAGGAATCGACCAGGAAATGTTATGCCTTCAAATGGAAAAGGTGTCAGGGCAACGCCCTGGACCCTCTGTCCTGTCCGGTGGCTAACATTTTCAACTACCTTTGGTCTCTCTCCAAAGGGGTCTTCAGTCATCGACTCTTAGGTTGCACCTGGCAACCATCTCTGCTTATCAGGCACAGGCCAGTCAGCCGTCAGTTGCGCAGGAGACAGTGGTTGAGCGCTTTTTCATAGGCCTGAATCACATATCCCCTCTGGTGCATGAACCTCCACCTCCGTGACATCTACTGCTGGTTCTGGCAAAGCTCATGGGCAAGCCATTCGAACCAATGCACAAGTGTGCATTGTCACACTTGTTATGGAAGACAGCCTTCCTGGTGGCTATCACGTCTGCCAGAAGGACAGGGTTGCTCCAGGCGCTTTCGGTGGAATCTCCTTATCTGGTCTTCCACAGGGACAGGGTTGTCCTACGCCCCCACCCCAAATTCCTTCTGAAGGTGGTGGCAGAGTTTCACCTCAACCAGGTATTAACTCTGCCAATATACTACCCTAATTACACCTCGGAGGCAGAGTACAGGCTCCATGCTTTGGACCTGAGATGAGCGCTCTCCTCTTACAAGGAGAGGACAGCGGAAATTCGGGGAGAGGTTCACCAGCTGTTTGCCACCTACACTGAAGCCACTTCTGGCAGACCTGCAGCAAAACGGACAGTTGCAAGGTGGATTACATCTTGCATCAGTCTGTGTTATGAGTTGGTGGGCATGGAGCCTCCCAAAGGGATAAGAGCTCATTCTACCCACCATACCGCTGCATCGGTGGCTGCTTCCAGTGACATCCCTATCCAAGAAATCTGCCGGGCTGCTCCTTGGAAGTCAGCAAACACCTTCATTACCCATTACCACATCGATCTTGAGTCACGCCGGGATGCTGGTTTTGGGGCCTCAGTTCTCCAATCTCTGTTTCCCAAGTAGGGTGTGTGCCCCTTGTGTCCCTCCTCCAGGAGGACTGCTAGGAGTCTGCCAAAGAGTGTGAATGAACAACATATCCATGATCCTAGAAAAACTGGTTACTCACCTGTAACAGTAGATCTTACTTCGAGAGGGCTCTTGTAGTAGGTAATTACATATAGGACTGACGCCGGCAGGCAGCAGAACCCCACGGAAAAATTTCTAGCTAGTAGTCCCTGGCGAGGGACTGCCCCCACGTCAGGTGTCCAGCGTCAGGAGACGCCGGTATAAAGGGGCGGTCCCGACACCCGCCTTCCAGTTCTTCCCTGCTTAGCTCGGGTAGCGCTCGAAAAGTTTTTCTAGGCTTCGTCAGCCCTTCCTTCATTTTTTTTTTTTTTACTGAAAAACTTTATTTTTCGACTAACATCGGTGTATGTCGTCCCCTACACCCTCCGAGCACAAGAATAAGTGCGATTCGTGCGGCGCCTAACTACCGCACAAGGACGGCCACTCCCTGTGCCTGTCCTGTCTAGGACCTGATCATCCGGTCGAGAAGTGCCAGCATTGCCTCAGCTTTAACGCGGCTACCCAAAAAAGGCAGCAGCAATTCCTGGAAGCCCATATTCTAAAGAAGAAAATGAGCTCTATGGAGAAGGAGCTTAAAAAACTGAGGCAAGCGTCCACTTCCCCCGAAGGTCATCGAAAGAAGGACAAGGAGAGGCACCGTGACAAAGGCTTCTCCACCATGTCTCCCTTGGCAGTCGCTGAGGCGAGGTATCCTCCGGGGATCGCTTCCCGACGGCTGCTCTCGGAGGTTTCTGAGGCGGCGTGAGCCCACCTGCCTGGTTCTGCACTTTGGCCTTGCGGCACCTCCGGGAGTTGGAGGCCTCCGCCTGGTTCGGCTGCAGGCTCGCGGCTCACCATCGTATGACCCTGCAAGCTGTGCTGGCTCCTCTGACATCTGCCCGGAGAGGGCTGGTAAGACGCCCAACCTCCGGGCGACGCACGGCTTCTTCCCCACTGGACCAGGCCGACCTTCCTTCCCCCACCTGTCTCCGGCGGACGGCTTGTAAACGACATCAAGCCTGTGCCCGCCGAGAGCTCGCCCCACGCTCACGCTGGCTCGTCCGACATCCAGCCGGGCGAGGAACCGCGACGGACCCCAACGTCCATCGTTCCCAGTTCACCGCAGCCGCTGCTGTCTGGGAACCAGAGTCCCCCAACCTGAACCTGGGGACTTTTCTCCGTCCCCAGGTGAAGCTGGGGATTTTGCCTTGTCGGTCCTTCCTCCATCTGGAGTGCCGGACCTGACATCGGCCCCCGGCTCCACACCGCCCCCTATGACGTTGGTACCCGGCATTAGGGCCTCACCGCCGCCCTGATGTCGGTCTTACTGACTCAGGGAGATCTTTGTTCCCATCGGCCCTCCGGGCTCTCCACTACGGACGGCTCAGTAGGGGTTCTGCTGGCTTGTCTGCTCAGGCAGCCCCCAAGGCTTCTGGGTATCTTCCGCCTTATTCGACGCTTAGTGTACCTGGGAACGCTGCATCCACGCTACAGTACCCAACGTCATAGTACTAACGCTCAATACCCGGGACTGGTTACCCAAGTAGGCCGGGTTTTGACGCTCCATATGGGTATAACCCTTATTCTTATCCCCCGCCTCCTCCTCCTCCACCACCCAGGCCGCCGTGGACCTGCAGGAGACTCTGGCCTCCTGGTGGGCTGAGGCCAAGGCTTAGTGCACCAAAGAGGTCGAGAGCCGCCTGCCGGCGACGGTGCTGTCCCAGGTTCCTGTACGCCCCAAGGGGCACACTCCCTCACCACCTCCGGACTCCAGGGTTCTTCCGTCTGGATCCAGAGAGGGGCAGGACACTTGTCCCCGTGGACTCCCCAAGGGGCCCGTTCCTCCCCCGGGTTGGGAAAGGGAGTCTTACTCTTCTTCATCCTCCTCTTCACTCTCTGACTCCTCGGACTCTTCCGACGGCTGCTCCGAGAGAGAGACGATGAGCCTCGCTCTGCATCGAAGCCCGGCCAAGGACTCCTTCGGAGGATCCTTCTTTTACGGAGTTGCTTAGAAAAATCCAGGAGGTTCATCAGTGGTGCTCCTTGGAACCAGATCCTCAGCATCTGAAGCTCGCTGAACATCTGGATCTGCCCATGACAGCTCCTATGTTAGAGCCACCCTGGATAGAGCCTCACGCCGACCTTGTTACCACGATATGGAAACAACCGTCAGCCTTAGCTCTACTTCCTAGGAAGTTGAACAGGCTATATCAGGCTCCAGAGGGTGTTGATTTCCTGGATTCTCACCCTCGTGCCGACTCAGTCATGATTAGCGCTACTCACGGCCGGTCGGCGAACCCTAAACATCTTAGCTCGTCACCTCCTGATAAGGAATCTCGCCTTCTGGACCAGTATGGGAGAAAGATTTTCGCTTCCTCCACACTGGGGATTAGGGCGTTGAACTATGTCAGCCACATGGGGGACTACCAGAAGGCCATCTTTACTCAGGCGGAAGCCAAGCTGGACTCCTTGCCTGACTCCCAAGTCCAACAGGAGTTGGCTGATCTTGTCCGCTTTGCTCATTCGGCCAGTCAACACATGCTAGGTGCGACATACAATGCAGCGGACACTGCTGGGCGGAGCTCAGCTTTCGCCATAGGCCTACGGCGTCATGCTTGGCTCCGCATGTCAGGTCTGGTCCCAGAGGTGCAATCTGCTATCCAGAAAGCACCTTTCCGGGGGTCGGTGCTTTTTGGGGGTGATGTCAAGGACATCATTACCGATTTGCAAGAGAAGGGGATGGCTTTGAGTCAGTTGATTCCATGTACCATCCCCATCAGCAGCGCCGTCCCTTTCGCAGAGACAGAATCGGCCAAAGGCGAAACCCAAGGAAGGCGGCCACAAAACGCCGGGCCCCATGGCTGCAAGCCCTCCCTCCCAAAAGCAGCGGGTGCTTCAGCTGTGCGCGCTGCCCACACCACCTGACTCTTTCCTTCCCACTGCCTCCAGACTCCCCAGAGGAACTGGTAGGAGGGAGGTTTCTCTCCACCTTCCGGGATGGGAGAGGACACCAGATTCTTGGGTGCTCCAGCTCATAGCAGAAGGACACTCCATAGAGTTTCTTCAGAAACCACCCGGCCACCCCCCCTCTGAAGTCGTCATATTCATGGGAACATCTTCCTTTGGTCCAGGAGGAAATCTCGGCTCTTCTGCTGAAGCAAGCGATAGAGCCAGTCCCCCTTTACCTTCAGGAGACGGGTTACTATTCCCATTTCTTCTTGGTCCCAAAGAAGACAGGAGATCTCAGACCAATTTTAGATCTCAGTTCCCTGAATCTTTACATAGAGCACAAAAGGTTCAGGATGCTCTCTTTGCAGAGCCTTCTGCCCCTCCGGCCGGGTCAGTGGCTTTGTGCTTTGGATATGCAGGATGCTTATCTGCATATTCCCATTCACCCATCTCATCGCAGATACCTTCGTTTTGCGTTCCAAGGGGACCACTACCAGTTCATGGCGCTCCCGTTTGGTCTATCCTCAGCCCCCTGAGTATTTACCAAATGCCTGGAAGTGATGGCGGCCCACCTGCGTACCAAGGGAGTACAGGTTTTCTCATATCTGGACAACTGGCTCCTGGCTGCCTCGTCCAGGGAGGAACTCCTGCGATTCCTGGGTATTACCATCAACCATTCCAAGTCTCATCTGGACCCATCCCAGAGGCTACAGTTTATTGGGGCGATCCTCGATATGACCCTGGGCAAGGCCTTCTTGCCTCCGGACTGGGCGGCCTCCCTTCTGACCTAGATAAGTCTGTTGTCCAACTGCAGGATGGACTCGGCAAGGTCGGTCCTTCACCTTCTCGGGCTCATGGCGGCTGCTATCCCGACGGTCCCTCGCGTTCAACTCCACATGAGGATCTCTCAGTGGACTCTACGCTCTCAGTGGGATCAGCTAGTGGACGACCTAGATCACTCAGTTCTGATCTCCTCGCCGATGACGCGAGACTTACAATGGTGGATGGTTCAAGAGAACCTGTTTCGGGGGTTCCTTTCTTTCATCCTCCCCCCTCCCAGACTTTAACCACAGATGCCTCAGGCGAAGGTTGGGGAGCCCATTTAGGCCCTCATTGGACCCAGGCCTCCTGGTCCAGGCTAGAACAAGCTCACATCAATGTGCTCGAGCTTCGGGCAGTGTTGTACGCTGTCCAAGTCCTTCACCAGTACATCCTCCCCGGCCTCTTTGCCGTCCAGACGGACAACATGTGCGTGGTGTGGTACATCAACCAGCAGGGAGGGACTCGGTCCTACCCTCTATGCAGGGAGGCAGTGAGGGTTTGGGATTGGGCAACACAACACGACCTTCACCTCACGGCGATTCACGTTCCAGGAGTCGACAACACCCTGGCAGACAAGTTAAGTCGCTCTTCTGCTCTGACTCACAAGTGGGAACTGGACCAAGGGGTCCTAGACAATATCTTCCAACTTTGGGGAACACCACAGGTCGACCTGTTCACATCCCCCCAAACGCAAAACTTCCCATCTTCTGCTTGCTCGTTCCAGAGCAAGGCGCTTTCTGGAGCGACGCTCTCTCTCTAGACTGGAATGATAGATTTGTCTATGCCTTTCCCCCAATTCCTCTTATCCCATGAGTTTTGCAGAAACTAGTTTCAGAAGGAGCGAATTATTCTGATCGCTCCTTTCTGGCCCAGGCAAACCTGGTTCTCTTCTACAACAATATTCAGAGGATCCTCCTCTTCCTCTATCTCGAGGTTTGTTGACCCAGGATCAGGGGACCCTGGTCCATCCAGGTCTCAAATCCTTCAACTGCATGCATGGCTCCTGCAGACCTAGCCCAATCTCGCTTTTGGAGTGTCTCCCAAAGTGGCGGAGATTTTGGTGGAGGCCAGAAAACCCTCCACCAGATCCACTTATGCCATGAAGTGGAAAAGATTCACTATTTGGGCCACTTCCAAGAACGTGGAACCTTTCTCCTGTTCAGCGGGGCTTCTGCTGGAGTATCTACGTCATCTGTTCGACCTGGGTCTCAGCCATTCCTCTTTGAAGGTACACATGGCGGCCATCTTGGCCTATCATGTTCCCTTTGCAAACAAGGCTTTTGCTCATCTGGAGGTCTCCCAAGACCTTTCTCAGAGGGGTTCTCCATCTGAGGCCCCCCATCCGTACTCCTGCCCCCCTTGGGACTTGAATTTTGTTCTCGAGAAACTCACCCTTCCTCCCTTCGAACCTGCAGCTTCTGCAGATTTGATGTTTCTTTCATGGAAGACGCTCTTCTTGGTGGCCATTACTTCGGCTCAAAGAATCTCCAAGCTCCAGGCCCTTATGTGTAAAATCCTCTACTTGATTTTTCACAAGGAACGAGTTGCTGTTCGCACGAATCCTAAGTTTCTACCTCAAAGCAGTAGCAGGATCTACCTTAAATCAGTCCATAGAGCTACCTGCCTTTTTTACGCAGTATTCTAATCAAGGGGAATATTTACTCCATACTATGGATGTTCACCAGATTCTGAGATACTACACTAACAGGACGAAGGATCTCAGAAAGACTGATCAGTTGTTCGTCTCTTTTGCTCACAAAAGGGAAGGCAGTGCTGTTTCCAAGCAATGCCTGTCTGTTTGGGAGGCAGTATAGCGCAGTGGTCTAAGGCTCTGAGCTGCAAATCTGGTGACATCCAGCAGACCAGACATGGGTTTGAATCCCACAGCTTCCACTTGCATACTGTGTGACCCTGAGCAAGTCACTTAACCTCCTTGTGCTCCCAGGTCGCTCCTGTAAAAAAGCTTTCAGCTTAGTGTGCTATACCTGGTTAAACAACAAAAAAAAAAAAAAAGTGGTTGGCTTATTGCATCACTTTCTGTTATGCCAAATACCACAAGACCCTTCCGGGTCAAGTCAGAGGCCACTTCACAAGAGGAGTAGCTGCCTCTGCGGCTTATTTCAAGAATGTGTCTGCAGCAGACATATGCGCTGCCGCCACCTGGACTTCCGTCCATACCTTTATGAAACACTACAGTTTGGATATTGCCTCTCGCCGTAGAGCAGGCTTCGGGCTAGCTGTTTTGCAAGGCCTCCTATCTTGAGGCTTGCACAGCTAGAATTACTTCTTGGAGTAGTTTTCCTCCTCCCGGTGCCTTTTCTTTGTTCCATACTGCTTGGGATTCAGTCCTATATGCAATTACCTACTGCAAGAGCCCTTTCAAAGTAAGATAGTACAGTTATGTAAGAACTTACCGTAACAGTAGATCTTTGAGAGAGGCTCTTGCAGTAGGTAATACCTTCCCGCCCTCCATCCCCCTAGGCTTTTTCAGCTCCTTTTCCATTTAGGGAAACATCCACTCCCCTCTCGTCCGGCCTCTTTCAGCCTGTGGCGGGAAAGAACTGGAAGGCGGGCGTCCGGGACTGCCCCTTTATACCGACGTCTCCTAACGCCGGTCACCTGACGTAGGGGCGGTCCTCGCCAGGGACCAAGAATAGAAATTATGGGTCCCAAGCGCCTGCCAAGGCCAGTCCTATATGCAATTACCTACTGCAAGAGCCTTTCTCAAAGATCTACTGTTGCGTAAGTTCTACGAACTGTACTTTCTAAGAGTGGTATATGTTATTCATCCACACAGACCCACCCGATCTCCCTGGCTGCGGACGCACAACACCTGGCTTCCAGTGGGCTAAGATCTGGCTGGTTGTACCACCCGGGTGGGTGGGAGGAGCCAGCTTGAAGACTTCTGGCAAGATTTAAAGGAGAAAGGGGCATGCCAAACAGTGTGGATGAACAACATATACCACTTCTAGAACTACTGCTACAGGTGAGTAACCTGTTTTTCAGCACCCTCATCCTGTCCTCATATGGTCTTCCTCCCAGCCTGTGTACTGCTGTGGTCATTCTCCTCTGGACTCGCTCCAGTCTTGCCACTTTACCTTTTTTATACGGTGCCCAGACTTGAGAACAATACTCAAACTATGTTCTCACCAGAGCCCCAACCTTTAGTCTCTTAGACTCGAGGCCCGGCTCTTGAGGACCTAGAGTATTCTGATTTACATCTCTAAGAAAGGGGTCATGAAGGTCCTGTGGGTTTCCTAGAAAGCCCTCCACTAGGAAGACGTACATATTCAAGTGGAAAAGGTTCTCCATTTTGTGCCAGAGTAAAGATGTAGACCACACTCGGACAGGCTTGCCAGTAGTCCTGGATTACCTGGGCCTCCTTCATTCCCTTGGTCTAAGACCATCCACTCTGAAAGTGCACTTGGCAGCTGTCTCTTCTTACTTGTCAGCAGGCAAGGCATCATCTCTGGCTTCGAACTCATTCATCAGAAAATTCTTCAAGGGGCTGCTGCATTTGCATCCCCCACACCGGAATCCCACCCCAGTGTGGGATCTCAACATATGTATTGCACAGCTCATGCTGCCACCTTTTGAGCCTATGTCTTCGGCAGATCCCAAATATGTAATCTGGAAAACGGTGTTCCTGGTAATAGTTACTTCTGCCAGAAGGATTAATGAGCTTCAGGCTTTATCCATGGAGACTGATTACAATTTGAAGATAGAAGAGGGGCGGCTCAGAGGTAATTTAAGGAAGTATTTTTTCACAGAGAGGGTGGTGGATGTATGGAACGGCCATGCTTGGGACAGTCATAAGGCAATTCTAGGGGGTGGGGGTAGGAAGAAGTAGGCTGCTGGTTAACTAGGATCTGCAGCTTATCCATCAGGTAGGGAAATGGGCAGACTGGGGGGGCCAAGCGGTCCTTATCTGCCATTAAATTCTATGTTACATTGTATTTCGTAAGGACAAAGTCGTCCTCAGGACCAACAAGAAATTTCCCCCTAAAGTGGTATCTGACTTCCACCTTAATTAGTCCACTACTGTGCCAGTCTGTTTTTTACTGACCATTCCACTTCAGGGGAACGTAGACTGCATAACCTAGATGTTAAGAGAGCTATCAGCTACTACTTGGACCACACAGAGGGTCACAGGCTGGATAGTACCCAACTCATCTTGACCTACTGGGAAATGAAAAAAGGAAAACCAGCCATAAAAAGGTCCATCACCAGGCAGATCGTGGCCTGTAACTAGGTTTTCTATGACAAAGTGGGCAAACAGCCTCCAGATGATCTCCGGGCCCACTCTACTAGAGGAACAGCTGCTTCCATAGCAGCCTCGAGACATTCCTCTGCTGAAAATCTGTAAAGCAGCTACCTGGAAAACCATTCACACGTTCACTAAGCACTGCTACTTGGATACCCAGGCTAGAAGTGATGCCAAGTTTGGCACAGCAGTACTGCAGATCTTGTTTCCTAAATAGATTCTCTGCCCACTTCCAAAGGTGCTGCTTGGGTAGTCTGCATTTGTCAGAATACAGTAAGATTTCCTGGGGTTTGAAGAAAACATTGCTTACCATAGTAATCTTGTTTCTTCCAAGGGAATCTTACTGTATTATGAGCTCCCACCCTTCCTCTCCTACTAGAACCTAGAGGGCACTGTATGTCAGCTGTCCATATCCTATGGCAAACCTATTGGTGCACCTGTTAATTTCTTGGGCATCTGTGACTTGAGTCTTAGAGATGCCCTTGCTGTTGAAAAGGGGTTTGTCCTGAAAAGGAGGTTAAGTTTGTTGTATTAGAATAGATTAGTTAGTTGTTTTTAGTTGCTGCATGCTTCGTAAGAATCTTAATGGTTGCAGGAAGTGCAACCAGCGACAGTGGTTTGAAAACCGAGCTTGAGCCTAACATTCCACTATTAGCATAGGTTCTATTAACCATTTCGGCTCTGGGGCAGTCCTATGGTGAGTCCATACTGCATTTGTCAGAATACAGTAAGATTCCTTTGGAAGAAACAAGATTAATATGGTAAGTAATATTTTCTTCTCAGTCCATCGGACAGCATGCTGGGCATCAGAGAATTGAAATTGTTTACCTCTGTAGACATTGCGGAGTCACGCTGGGAATAGAAGTGAATTAACAATGCCCAGTGAGCGTAACTTTGCACAAACTGCATCAAACTGCTTCTTATGTTCCTAATAGCAAAAGACAGATCTGGAAATAGCTTAATGTCCTGTCCCTCCATAGTGAGCAGGTAAGCACTCCTGGCCACCGACAAGATCCTTTCCTTAATTTCTTCACTGGCCATTTTTAGTAAGACTGTTCAAGGGATGTTAGAAGTGCCCCGTGCCGGCTTCATATTAATATGGTAAGCCTTAATAAAGAAAGACTTGTCTGTCCTGTACTTTTTGTAGATTACTCCTCAGCCATTCCATGAGGAACTGCGGCAGGTTATCGCCCTCCACCCCCTCAGGGATGCCCACCAGCCGAGTATGTGAGGCCCTTGCTGAGTTTTCGAAGGCCTCCATCCTGGTACATAGCTGTGTGTTCTCCGTTGTTAATTTGGCCATTGCTGCCAAGGTCATAGTCTATTGGGAACTGGCCGCTGCCACAGTAGTGAAGAGAGTGTTCATCTGGGCATCCTGACTCTCGATGTTGAAGTGTCTTTTTAATTTTTTAAATCCATTGCCCGAACAGCTTCAAGAAATGTATTTCATGGTGGTTCTGTACCTGCATATTTGGGCCTTGCATTACTCAAGCTCGTGGAGGGTTCCCCTGAAAGCCGTTGCTTTTGTCCACCACCAGTCACTCCCCTCTGTATCCCCGTATCGTGTTTTCACTCAAAATGCTCAGCAGGAAATGGACTAAACAGGATTCCAACTTAGAAAAGGCAAAAAGTAAATTTGCTCGGTGTTTTTGCCGAGAGAAAAGTTTCATCAGCCAAGAGTTCATGTGAAGCGTGTCTGGTCTAGTCTCTGACTCTCTACCACCCCCAACTTGCTGTTACTTTTACCCCATGTTTAATGCTTACTATACATGAACTGGGGGCCATGTGCCTATATTTTAATAGTGAGTGTTTTATAGGTCGCCCTAGTTTTTTTTTTTTTTTTTTTTTCCTGGTGCCTTTTCAGGTAAGTGTTTATTTTTTTTCTCCTGGGGGGGTACAGTTAGAAAAGGGACTACGGGGGTCTGTCCTAACCTATCTCTTTTTTGTTTTCTCTATCCTGCATTCTTGAGAGATGGACCCTCCCTTCCTTATCCCTCTTCTCATGTTGGTGTATTTAATCTGGTTTCTGTTAGCTGTGTGGGCTGCTAGGCTTGCTGGATTGTGTGTTGGGGGTGTTTTTCATAGCGTCCCTTAGGGCAGTCACTGAGCTCTGCTGTCCTTCATTTTAATTTTTTCCACTTGGTGTCTTTTTACAAGTTTGTAAGCTCCTTAGAGCTTTTGTTTTTGAATCAGCAGCTTGTCGCTGACTCCGCATCATTAGGCAGATTCATGTCAGCTGGATGAGCCACATGCCTTTTCTACATTGCTGGCTCCCTGACAGTGAGTTTCATGCTTTTTCTGTTGAGCGCTTGGTTCAGTCATGAACTGTAGGTGCTCTGATCAGTGGGGTATGCTCATTGTGGTGACATCACACACACTGGCATGTTACTGAACTGACGCATGCATGTTCCTGACTCCATTCTAGGCACATTTCTAGTGCTTTGTGACCGCAGTGAAGCAGCATCTCTCAGAGAGTGACTGTGTTTCTTAAATCAGCATATCTAAGCAGCTTTTTCCAGTACAGTACTCTGTTCCTGCCACAGGGTCAAACAGTTTTAGGATTGTGTCACAACGTACACATGAAAAGTCCAATCCGCATCTGCTATCTGAGAATCAACATACAATGGACTGTGATCAATGTGCAGTTAATTTTGATATCACTGACTCTCTACTGTCTCCATTGTATCAAGCCTTTGCTCAGTTAGAGGAGTGCACTAAGATCAAACTGAGATGTCTGTTTAACACCACATACTCAAGGCCCCTAGAATTCTGCGGCCGCAGAATTTTGTGCAGAAATTGCAATCTAGTGCAGAACTTCTGTGGTGCCGTAGAATTCACTCTTCTTGGTGATTTTTTTTATTAATATTTCTCTTTATCCATAGAATCTGGTTCCCGTCCCTTATTTTTATATCCAAACTCCCTATATGCTCAGAATGTGATGTTATAATTGCTATAACATCAGACATTAGCTAATGAAATGACTGCATTCTGCAACAGAAATGAACAGTCACTTATCTATCACATGGCACAACACATCATGCATGGTGATATTTGCTCAACCTGCACTACAGCCTAATACAATTTTCAGTCTTACATTATTGCACTAGGGACAACTTAAACAAAACCTTGTCAATAGCACAGGCCTATCAAGTCCATACCTCACTTTGTACAAACCTGTTTGTGCCTTTAAGGTATAGAGACACCATCTGAAATGAATAACTGGTAAAATGAATTTAACTGTCATTTTTATGAAAATAAAGTAATTATGCCCCGAAAAGTGGAATATAATAATGTGTAGACCTGTTGAAAGAATAGACCTGTTAAATAAATAATTGCCCTGTGCGCATTTTTGCCAGGGTTATTGATTACATATTGTCATTGGTTGATAGAATCACCTAAAAGTTATGGGGAAATGTTGTGTGCAGGGACAGCTGTTGGGCCAGAGGGTAGCATGCTGTGTTTCCCGTGCTGGCAACTCGGGTTCAGAGACTACTTTAGCTCTGGGAGCTGGCTGGGCAGCACAAGGATTGGTGGAACACATCACTGCTCGGAGCCTGGGAAGGTATGGTGCAGTGTTCTGTCACATGGTGGACACATTGTGATGGGCTGGAGAGCTCTATCTCACAGTTGGTTCACATGCATGTCATGGCCTGATGGTGTTACGCGGTGCGTCAGGGAAAGCAGGTTGACATGAAAAATGAGTTTTGCAATAACTCCTCTATTCCATTTCCAGTGGGACCTGTATGAATGAGGATGCAAGTTCATGGAAATAAAAAAAAAAAAAAAATGTAAGCATTAAGCCACGACGGAGGTGGGCTGTAATACTGGATGGGGGGGGGGGGCGCGCCTCCCATGCATCAATCCAGCATTAGAGCCCACTGACGGAGTGGCTTAATGCACTTGTAACAGGGCAGACGACTCCTGGAGGGATTCTGAGCCATGGAGTGTGACAGCGGCAGAAGACGACGCGGTGGCGTGCAACCTTTAACGTATTTTATTTGAGTAACAGAAACATGTGCACTACAGCTTACATACATACTGGTGTGCTCAACTACGGCTGCTGGTGTAGTCGCCCTGAAAGCACCACATAACAGTTCTGTGATTTCCTCCGGTGTTCCATGCGGCTGTTCCACCGTAATTCATGCTGGGAGGTCTCCATGTCGCAGTGCAGCGGGTCGGGGCGCGCCGGCCGGCACGCGGGGGATCTTGGGCGTCCCTACTTCCGGGTCCCGCTTGCATTGCTGTCCGGGTGCGATGTCGTACTGGTGGTCTGTCTCCTATGCTGACGGCGTCATCTCCAGTGTACTGCTGTGCACAAGTTGTCGGTGGCACCGCCGCCGGCGTGCGTCCGTAGAAGACATTAACCGTTCCATGGACAGTGAACGTCTCGCACCTGATCCCAGGACAGTCGTGGCACCGGTCCGGAGTGGTGAGTCTCTGCGGCTGTGCAGGGGGGCCAGGCGTCCGCTACATAACGGCTGCTGTGCTGGGGATGGGGTGCTCCTCTCTCGGGAAGCTGGTGCGTCGGTCTGCCGCCTCCGGTGCGGAACTGCTCCTAGTCGGCCGTGCAGATGGGTGTGTGGCCTCCCTCTGGCTGCACTGCTGCGGGCTCTGCCACTCGGCGCTCCGGTGCGCGGTCTCCGAGTGACCAGGTGGGGCTCTGCTCGGCTCGTCCGTGTCAGTACTCTGGATGACTGTGGAGGTGGGGGGTGGCATCCCAGACAGGATCTGTGACCATCTCTGCCGGTCGCAAACAGTTGGTGACCAGTAGTGCCGGAGGCTGGACTCGCACTTGTGTCCTGTGACGGACATTATTTCCCGAGATGCCAGGCCACCATCTGTCAGCATCTGCACCACAGTGCTTCTCACACTGTGGTTAGTGTACCTGTGGGAGAGCTGTGCGTTGTCTGAGATTTGCGACATCATGTCCCCCAGGTAGTTTCTCCCCATTGTCTGGCGTGAGTACCACAGTTCCTGGTTGTCTAGGTATTATTGTGGCAGACGCAGGGGGTGCAGGTAGAAGGCAGAGGCCTCTTGTGGACATCTTCGGATGTAGGTCTTATACAGGGCTACTGGGCAGAAGATGCTGCCAGGCTGGGCATAGAGGACACCACGAAGTGTCTGCCTGTTTGACTCAGTGGCACTGCCATGGTTTTTGGTGGCCTCGTTGAAGGCTAGTGAGAGAAACTCGCGCCCTGCTGGATCTCTCTCTACTACAGATGATCCCTGCATCAGCTGCCGCAGCCCCTCGCGGCCTCTCCGTGCAAGCCCCACTTGCAGCTCAAACCATACGCGCTACGAGCCCATATGCTGTTCGGGGGTCAAGTGTCTGGCAGTGCCTGATGCGGTGCAGGTCTTCCTGACTGATTGTGGGGAAATGTGCTGCCACATCTTTGCCAGCCCGGCGATACCTTTTCAGAACTGCTAGAAAGACGTCATTCGCAGCTCTGAAAGCCGGCTCTGTCATAATATTGATCTGGTGCCTCACCTCCATTCCAGTAATATAGCGGTTCAACCCTGCCCTGATCCCAACCAGAGAGCTCATGTTATATTATTCTCCTCCCTCTGCCCATACTGTGCCATAAAAGTGTCTCAGTGTCTCCGCTAGCTCTGGAACTGGCACAGTGGCGATGTCAAGGCGAATGCCATTCTCCTCTAACCAATCGGGAAAGACATTGCATGCCCATGCTGTGGTTTTCCGGGTATTGTGCTCTACTTTGCTCCACTCTAGGGCATCGAGCCCCGTGGGTGACACCTCTTCATGCCTGCGTCTGTGGCTCTCAGACTCAGTGCCACGTCGGTGCGTCTTGGCTGGCCGCCTGGCCAACCCACTGCTCTCGGAGCTTCGTGTGCTCTGCACAGCGCTGGTCACTGGCTGCGGGTCTGGCTGGCTGCAGAATGCCTGGACCCGTGCTATCTGAGATGCTGGCCTGTAACGGACTTCGTCTGCTGAGTCTCCTACCTCCTCGGTGTACAGCGCTGCCGCTGCTCCGGTCTCGCCGTCATCGGCTCTACTGGAATCTACCGCGCCTCTTAGATCGGCAGTTGCTGTATCGGACCGTGCACAGCCCAGTGCGCCTTCCCCCCACCACTGGTCGTCTACCCACTGCTCCATTCTCACTGTACCTAGTAGGTCGAAATATACTGTGGTGCTCTGCATTCCCTCTCACTCTGCGCACTCCAATGTTCGGCTCAGTGTCCGCCGCTGGATGCTTCCCCGACCCCCCTTCCCCCAGATGTCCTACCACTGTCCTCCGGGACTGGAGCCTGACAGCAGCCGCTCATGGCGGCGCTCCTCTGCCACACATCGCCCAGTGCTGCTAGGCAGGGGTCTGGCCTGAGGCGAGGTACATAACTGAGCGGCACGGCATATACCCTGCGTTAATACCCGCCTGCTGCCGCCTCGCGGACCCTGTTCCACCTATGGCTGTGCTGCATTAGAGGCACAGTATTAATGCCATGTTACAACTATGTACTGTGTGTGTGTGTGTGTGTGTGTGTGTGTGTATATGTATATGTATATATATATATATATATATATATATACACACACACACACATATACACACACACACACATATACATACAGTATCTCTGTCTCTCTCACCACACACACACACACACACACACAGCTATATTTGTATGTATGTTACAGATTGCATATAAATATATAAGTGATACACAGTGGGAACCTCATGAGTGGTGTAGAAAGCACACACAAATATATAAGTGATAGACAGTGGAGACCTCATTAGTGGGATAGATAGCATGCATATAGAAATACCTTATTTATCACATAAGATCCTCTCTGCATATGTCATTTATGCAACAGGCTAGGACCTTAGGGAAAGAGACATTTGCTTTTTTAGGCATAAAAGTATTTTTATAAGTCTGTTATTTTTTGAACTAGTGTTACTGTGCTTTCCATCATCCTGATTGCTATAACCACTGCCATGAAAGTGAAGTCAGGATGACAAGCTGACACTGTGATGTGGTAGTTTGTTAGTGCCACAGAACTTCCGCAGAAATTAAAACCACCGCTATTGGTAGTTCAAGGCAAATGGTTGTCTTGCCACAGAAAAGTTAGGGCCCCACGATACCCATTGCAAAAATCTGTGGCCTTCTCGTACATGGAGTGACTATATGCTTTACAGGAGAAAAATGGCATTAAGCTTGGTCTTCCTTCAAAGGGGCTCTTGCAGTAGGCAACACCGTCGGGACTAAACCACCAGGCACTAGGACCATGCAGAAAACTTCTAGCTAGCAGTCTACGGCAGGTGACTGCCGCTGACGTCGGCACCCCACATATGGTATAAAGAGGGTGGTCTCCCAGCCCCACCCCAGTTCTTTTCCCACCGTTGACCGGCACTCATTGGACCTAGCAGAACATTGCTTCACTTGACCACCTTTCCTAATTACGTTTTCTTATTTTTTTATTCTTTTCTATGATCTTAGATAGTATTTCGTTATTCTTACCATCAGCTGCATGTCTTCGCCGACTTCTTCAACTGAGTCTCACAAATTCAAATGGGCCTGCGGTAAATAGATTCCAGACAAGGACAGCCATTCCTCCTACGTTATCTGCCTAGGACCAGACCACAACACTGAAGGCTGCCAGGCTCGCCTGAAATTTAACCAGGCCACACAGAGACGGTGCCAGGGGGTCCTGGAAGCCTGTCTCCTTCAGGAGAAAATTGCTGCCATGGGGAAAAAAAAAAAGCTACAGGCCCGGGGTGCATCTTAAGCACAAGCGGGATGAGCATCAGGACCGGGAAGGTCCACCTCTAGGCTCTGGTCATCTCGGGGAGGGGGCTGCGGCCAATGTTGGGTCCTCCCCCACAGAGGTTCAACCCCTCTGTTTTTCCAGGCTGCCTCTGACCCTGCCGCCCACTCTGATTACAGTGTCAGGCAGTGCCTCTGTGGGTTCGGGGATCCTTCCTTTGTTCCACTGCCCCTTTTGCTCTGGCCTTTCACCCCTCAAGGTCCTTAACCAGGGAGCTTGATCAGTTCTCAGGACATCAGTACCTCTACTGATGCCCCCACAGCGCCTTTGCCGGATCCCTTTTTGGCATCCGATGACTGTCCTTTAGACCAGCGCCAGCTGTTGCCCGCTCCTGTGTGGTCACAGCCTTCTCCCTTGGAGTCCCCCCCCCCAAATGCTTCCTGTCTCTCAGCCACCCCTGTTCCTGGATCTTCCCACCTGGAATTGGCAGGGCCGCCGCCTTCCAGTTCTCCATTGTCAGACCCGACGGCAGGCCGCCCAATGCTAGGACCCGACGGTCCTCTTCCTTCAGACCCAGTGCCTCCGATCCTGCCATGACCGTAGCCCATCAGATCTTCAGGTGCCACCTTCAGGACCTCCCTCAAACCTGCCGGGTCCTCCACCCAACTCACAATTGTCATCGGGTCTAACCTCCCTTCTGATCCACAGCCTGGCCCTCCGCCTCCATTGGGTGCAACCCAGGGCTGCCTGTCGACACCCTTCCGGCCATCGCCCAGTCCCTCTGGACTGCTGTCTGGTCATTCCCATGGGTACTTGACGCACAAACTGCCATCCTACCCGATGCCAGGGTGCTCTTTTTCGACGATGTCTCCTCACCTGTTGCTGGCCTATTATGGCACTTTATTCAACTCTTGGTGGGTGCACCTGCAGCTAGCCCCATCGGCCCCTGCACCGACGCAGGATCCTCCTTAGCCTATTCCTCAAGCTCCTCCTCCTCCTCTACCAGAGCGACCACCCAGCGCAAGGGAAGCACTGATATCAGCCCAAGCCCAGCCCGTCGTCCGACGCCGGACACCGACTACTCGGAGGACGTCAAGTAGGACTCCGTCAGGTCACCAGGATCCCCTCTCACGCCTCTCCCGAGGAGATGTGGATTAGGGAAACTGCTAAATCTTCCTCAGAAGATCCTTCCTTTCTGGAGGTGATGAGGCTCATTTAGATGTTGCAGGGTTGGCAAACAGAGGAGCAGGCCCCTCAGCTATGCCATTTGGTGGAGCACCTCCCAGACGTCATCTCGGTGGTGATCCCACCTCTTGTGGCACCTCACGTCGATATTACCACCATATGGCAGCAGCCAGCATTGGTCCCTCCCTTGCTTAAGAAGGCAGATTGGCTGTACCACTCCCCAGATGACTGGCCCCATTTTGGGACCCACCGTAAGGCTGACTCTGCTGTACTAATGGCAGCCTGAGTCAGGACTATGAAACATAAGCGCCTGAGTGACTCCCCTCCAGATGTAGAGTCTAGCAATTAGAGGACTTCGGTCGACGGGTGTATACCTCTTCAGCTTTATCCCTGTGAGCCCAGAATTACTTGGTGCAGATGGTGGTTCATCAACAGTCTCTCTCCTGAGCCAGGCAACAGGCATACTAGAAGCCCTCCCAGACTCCTCCTCCTCTAGGTCTCAGTTATAGCAGTTACTCTGATCTGCTTCCAAGGTGAACTTCCACATCCTGTGTACTCCCTGTGACATGCTGGATGCTTCAGCACGGAACAAGGTGGCGGCCATTTGTCTCCAGCGCCACGCCTGACTTGCCTATCAGACTTTGCCCCAGATGTTCAGACCTCCATTATGGATGCCTCATTCCGGTGCTCAGTTCTTTTTGGTGGTGATATCCAGGACATGCTCACCTCTCTACAGGACTCGGGCAGGGTTCTGCAGTTGGGGCGCCCCTTCTTCCACACCCAACGGGACGGAGCGCACCCGTCTTCCCTTCGATGCACAACGCAACAATCTGCCCTCCAGCCAGCCACTCTGTCTGCAAGCACGCATCAGGCCTCTTCTGTCCCTGATGCTCCAGCCCAAAAAGCTCACAGAGTTGAGGGGGCCACATAGCCTGCATCCTCTGCCACCCCTTGACTCACGGCATGACCCCCTTCTCCCAATGGAGAAACTAGAGTAGTTGTCAGGGGGTCGCCTTGCCCTCCACCCAGACGGATGGCGGATAATTTCTACTGTCGAGTAGATTCTACAGTTGATACCCCTAGTCCACACTCTAGCCTTTCTCAGGTGGCCACCCAGACACCCTCAGGGCTCCTTCTTTAGTCGGCAGCACACCTCCCCCTGGAAAGGTGTCACAGGGCCCTTAGGTCAGTCACAGTTTCTACCCTCGTTTTCTCCAGAGGCTGCAGGACATAGGGAATCTACGGCCTGTGTCTTTTGTGCCAGTCCCCATGGTATAAGTGCCTTCACATGGTGGCTATCCTGGGATTTCCATTACGGGTCCTCCCAGGAGTTGGGCTCTGTGCCATTCCTCTGCAGGACACATACCTACCTCTCTTCCTTTTTTCTTCTTCCTGCTGTTTCCTCCGCCTTTATTTTCAGGTGGAACACTACCAGTTGATTACCCTTCCCTTTGGCGCATCTTTGGATTCCAGAGTCCCCGCCAGGTGCTAGGCAGTGGTGGCCATTGCCCTGAGATGGCAGGGATCTTTTGTGCCCCCCCCCCCGCCTTGCCGATCGGTGCCTTACGGTCTCATCCAAAGCATGTCTGGTTCAAATTCTACACTCCATCCTTCGTTGCTCCTTCCTCCGAGGATCATCGTGATCTATTCTAAGTCCCTCCTGCCCTCATTCCACTGACTTTGCTATATTGAGGCATTGCAGGGTTCCAGCAGGAACATTCCTTTTCCTGACAGGGCAGAGACCCCCAAGGAACAAGCTTGGAGAGTTGTCTTCAGCCTCTGGCCCCTAGCCTGCTCCTTCCCGTGACCACTGAGCCTCTTGGTGGCGGTAATCCCTACAGTACTCCTGCCCATGCTCTCCATGAGTTTCCGTGGTGAACCCTGCAAATCCAGGGGGTATCAGAGGTTGGGACACTCCGACCTCTAGGTTTCTGGTTCCGAACCAGTCAAGGAGCATCTCCTCTGGTGTATCTGGTACTGGACAGAGCTATTCCTGCACATCTAGGTGCCAGGAATGTGGGTGATGTTGTACATCCTTCACCATTGCCGGGAGGTCAAGCGGGTGTGGGAATGGGCCATATAGCATGGCCTTCACCTCTCAGCGGTGCAGGTACCAGTCGTTCAGATCATCCTGGAGGCTGTTCTCAGCCGAATGCAGGCTCAGCATCACCGGCAGCATCTGTGCACATCTGTGTTTTGATGGGCGAGGTCAACCAGAATTAGATATGTTTGTTCTCCATCTAGTGCCAACCCACCCAGTTCCTGCTTGCCCATCCCCGGGCCTGGGGTTTCTGTCGAGCCATGTTTTTCCCTTGCCTTGGGAAGGGGGGGCAGGCGCCCTTATGTTCCCCCCTCCTTTTCTCTGCTACTTCAGAAGGTTCCCCTCCAACTGCAGTTGGAGTGGATAGGAATGAACAGTCTTACTTCGAGAGGGCTCTTGCAGCAGGTGTTAACCATTTGGACTGTGCCCCCTGGCGTCAGAACCACACTGAAAACTTTAGCTAGCAGCGTCTGTTGGGGGATCGCCCACTGACATTACGTGACAGACTTCAGCATGACCCTATATAGTGGGCAGTCCCCAGCCCGCCCTCCAGTTCTTTCCTGCCATCAACCTGTGCACATCGGACCTCGGGAAGAGCGCTGCTACAGTTTGACTGCCATTTTGGATGAGTATTTGCCTCTTAAAAGATTTCATTTATTTTTCGCATTACTCTTAAATAATTGTCGTGTTTGTCTTCTCTGACGCCTTCTGAGTCGCATAAAAACAAGTGCAATTCATGCGGCACACAACTTCCGCTTAAGGACGATCATTCTCTCTGCCTCTTCTGCCTGGGACCAGAACACAAGACCCAGGACTGTGAGGCCTGCCTGAGCTTCAATCTGGCCACACGGAAACGCAGGCAAAAAGCCCTTGAAGCTTGTCTTTTAAAATTAAAAATGACTTCAATGGAGGGGTGCTGTTGAGCCAATGCAGCTTTTTAAAGGAGCTCAATTGATCTCTTTCTAAAACTACTACAAATAGCAACCTCTAGCTGCTGAAAAGTTAAGAACTTTATATTATCTGCAATCAGAATACTCTTGCAGAAGAATGAGCCCAAAAAGGACCCAGAGCGATTGTCTCACAGCCTCGACGTCTATCTATCGGTGCAGAGCTCGACCTCCAGCTCAGGGCCTACTGACTCTACTTTGGTGGCCCTGGAGCTTTCTATGACACAGATCCTTGCAATGCTTGCAAAGATCCAGGCCATTGGGGAAGAAACAAACAAGCGTTTGGCAGCCATGGAGGCAAAACTGCAGGACGACGACCGCAGGATCCAAGAAAATGCTCAGGTTTTTAAAGATATTAAATAGGGGTCAGAGAGACAACAAGAGTGCTATGGTGCATTTGTGCGAGACCTACGCTTTGTTAAACCAAAAATGGAAACACTGGAAAACCTTCAGAGGCAGGCTAATATAAGAAATGGTGGCTTCCCCTCCAAACACTCCAGCTCCACGGATCTACAAGCTGCGGTACTTAAAATGATCTTCCATCACCTACAGCTACTACTTTCAGATGCCGGAATCCAAATAGTAGAAGTTTTTACTGTTCCTCAAAGGCCCACGTCACAAGCGAGTCCTCAGCAGCCACTTACTGCAGTCGGCACGCTGTCTGTCCCCGAGGCATGGATCACACTTCTTCAGGCAGCTCGCTCTCGGGGTGGGGGTTGGGGATAAGCTGGGAAAATCATCGCCTGTCCTTTTTTCCAGATCTGGTGGTGCAGACACAACAAAGGAAAAAAATCTAACTGATCAAAAAGTAACTCTTACAGAATGGCTTTGATGCAAGGCTTAATTTCCCTGACAGGCCTTTGATTAAATGTGCTGCAAAGTCACACGTTTTCGGAGATCCTGAAGCGGCATCAGTGTTTCCTGAAAAATTGATCTCCAACCTTCAACCCACAACAAACTCCTCAGACAAAGAAGGGTGACTTTTTTTTTTTTTTTTTTTTATGGTGGAGGGTTGCTTCAACTTTGGATCGGGGGTCTAGTACTCCCTGAATGAGACTGATGGTGAATTTTTACCAGTAGAAGGGCTCATTTAATTTAAGTGACTGAGTATCTGTTATATAACAGAAATGCCGGTTTGTGTCCTGTGCTAGTCCTGTAGTCATATTGGTAACTATATGTTGTACTTGTCTTAAAAATTCTAATAGGCTGGTGCTGTGCAAGTAATATGACGGTGCATTTGGCACTTCTCAGTTTGCGAGCTGTAAATTTTTCTGATTTTCTCCTGCTCCCACAGGGCAGGTTGCCATGTTTCGCATAAAACCTGTGGGTACTTTATTCAACTTAACTGAGACCAGACCATCTGTTGTTAAAGTGTTTACAGTTATTTAGCCTGTTTCTTGTTCCCTCCAAAACTAGTTGTACAAGGGAACTGTCTTCCTGGCTTAAAAGACCTGTTTATTTCATTTGAGGTGAGAGTGTCCTGACTCTACAGGATGTGAATAGTTTGGACTATACTTCTGTTTAAAATGTGGGTAAACCATACACCATCTGGACTTCGGTATCTTCTAAAATGTTATATTATATCTCCATAAAAGTGCTGTGGAGGTTTGCATACCTCAGTTTGCTTCTCTTTATGAGAAACAGTGTAAGCTGTACCATCATAAAATCATATAAATAAAAAGTTTAAAAAAATGGCTTCAGTAGAGAAGGTGTTGCAGAAGCTGCAGAGTGTCTCTTCCTCCCCATGTTTGGAGCACTGACACTGGAAGAAAAAGGACAAGGAGAAGCACCACGGACAGGATCGGTCCCCTTCTCACACGCGGCTCCCTCTGGTGACTGCAGACAGCCAGCGGCCTTCTTCCTCCGGGAAGAGTGCCTCAGCGGACAGGCCTGCATCCTCCTCCCAGGGGCAGCCCTTGGTCCCCCCACTGCTACTGGTCATGGTGGCAGTGTGTGCCTTGGCCGAGTCTGAGGCTCCAGCCACTTTCAGGCCCCTCAAGATGAAAGGATCTAATTTGGCTCATGAGGCTGATAAGCTGCTCGTTGGGATTCTAGACAAGCACACAGCCCAGACTGATAAGTCAGTCACCGAGGATTCCGGCGACTGCCCAGCCAAGGCTGTTAATCCGGACATCTTGTCTTCTGATACCTGTTCAGCCCAGGCACTTCCATTGGGCCCTGAAGGGGGTGCTGGCATTGCTGTCCAGTGCCCACTGCTTCTTTAGTCGCAGCCCACCTCAGAGGGTTCGCCCTACCAGGGTAACTTTTCTCCCCCCCCTCCAGCTTCACCAGACCACCGGGAACTCAGCTGGATGTTAATCTTTCTGGGTCTCAACTGGTTGTCTTTGAAACTTCCCGGTCATCCCTCAGGACCCTTCATTCCGATCTTTGTGCTGGGACCCTTCCCTCTCTGCCTATGCCAGAGAGTGCCTCAAGGATGATGCAGGGCCTTTTCGCTGGTTCTTTTGGTCCGCCTTTCAAGCCTCCCCGAGGTTCTCCGTAGGGCCCTGTAGCCCCTCTGTCAGGACCTTCAGCAGACCCCCCTGTTGCATGGCTGCCATATGCCGCATTACCATACTCCCAGATACCTTCCGTTGGGGTATCAGGCATTGGGTCTTCCTTCACAGGGGTATCCATCACCGGAGTATACACCTCCTCATCATTCCTCGGGTTATCCGACATCAGGATACCTGACGTCAGACTGTGGCTCCGGTTTCCAGCCGGTATACCAGCCCCCACCACACCTATTCTTCAGTCATGGTGGAAGGAGACTTAAGTCTCAGCTAGTCTCCGAATTGGATTGCTGTCATCTGGTAGTGGTCTCTACTCCAGCACGCCCAGACGTGATGCATGGGTCCCCTTCGCTGGTGGATTCCCATCCTCCTGCATCAGGTCTTTCAAGAGGCTTGGCTTTCATGGACAGGGCAGAACCCCTCATTTTGTCTGTGTCAGTCTTCGCCATTCATCACTGGTGGTTTCTGGCCAGAGGAATAGGACCCAGTGCGAGCATTTTTTTTTTTTTCAGGGGGAGGAGCCAGCATCGATTTGGTGCCACCCTCCAGTGCAAAGTACTGCATGGTGCTTGAGGGATGGCTGGTAAATGGCATAGACTCCTCCCTTACCTCAGTTCTGCTTGTTCTACCGTTGAGTGAGCATGACCTTTTGAGAGAACATTTTTGAGTGACGACATTGCAGCCTAGTCCGTTTCAGCCTAGTTCTGCAGGAGCTGTTAGCGTTCTCGGTGCCATTTTTCTTAAGAATCAGTAAGACCTTTCCCTGTTTTTTGGCGCCAAGACCTTTTACTGTTTTTTATTTGATTTTCCATCCGATCATGCCTTGTCTGGGGGACAAGAAGAAACCTTCAAAGGCAGGCCGGCCCCCAATGTGGCGGTGCCCCTGTGGCCGGCAATATTCCATCTTTGACCAGCATAATTGTTGCCTGACCTGCCTGGGTCCCAACCATGACATGGACCATTGTGACACCTGTTTCTCCATGGGCTGCAGAGTTTCGTAAAGTCACTTGTTTAAAATGGGCTGTGCGCCACCGTCATTTGAAGGACAATCCCGCACTAGGGATGCCAGACGCAGGTCCCTTGACCCTTCCACTGGGTTCCATCCTGGTTCTATATGGACCGCGGAGGAGGGGGCTTGCTCTTCTAGCCTCACCACGGCACAGGCCCCTTTTACGTTGCCAGAGGCCCAGTCTGACTCTTCTGGGGGTTGGGCCGGAGGCACCATCCTGACAATCACCTCCTCAGAGGTGAAGGCGCTCCCGGTGTCGTGGCCTGTGTCTGCCTGGCCTGGCCTGGTGGTTTTCTCGGCACCGCCCCAGATCCCAGTCATTCGTGGCTCTGGTGATCGGAGCGGTGCCGTGGGCAGTGCTGGGCCAGCTTGTGGTGCTGCTTGCGGCTCTAGGAGTAAGAGAGCCCTGGGGTGGCTCCTCTGGATCCACTCCTCTTCAGAGGAAGACGATTCAGAGGCAGATCCACACTGGTTTCCCAACCTTTTGGAGTATCAGGACTCTCCTCTGCCCAGCACTCCTTTGCTGGACCATCCTTTCCCTCCTTTGGAGCTGGTGGGTCTGGCCGGCACCAGCCTTGGAGCTGTTTGCAACACCAAGAAGCCTTCTGGAATCAAGAGCAGCACCAGGAGGCTTGCTGAAGCCAGTAGGGCCACCGAACTTGGGGGAGGTGAGTCCTCCGTTCTGGGTGTCCTGGCTGGACCCACTACTGGGGCTGCTCAGACAGCTGGAGCTGGGGAAAAGGCTTGCTCACCAGCTGCCTTTTGTGGGCTGGTAGGTGAGGTGGAGCCTCCTTGGTTGGTCTTGAGAAGAGGTCCCTCTCAGGTCTGTGGGGTTGAGGAGGGCAGGGCCAGGGCGAGGCGCCCTTCCTGGCAGCCGCGGGGTTAGGGAGAGCGGTCGCGGTGCTGAGCCTGTCTTCTCTCCCCAGAGAGGTATGTGTCCTGCAGGAGAGGGCACAGAGCCCAACTCCTGGGAGGACTCGTAATGGAAATCCCAGGATAGCCACCATGTGAAGGAACTTATACCATGGGGACTGGCACAAAAGACACAGGCCGTGGATCTCCTATGTCCTGCAGCCTCTGGAGAAAACAAGGGTAGAAACTGTGACTGACCTAAGGGCACCTTTCCAGGGGGGAGGTGGGCCGCCGAATAAAGAAGCAGGTCTACTTTGGGGGGGGGGATATCATTGCATGAGGCTAGGGCCTCCCTTCTAGACCCACACGGCCCCAGCTGCCTCACAAGGGGGGAATCCTTTTCAGGGCTCGGACCATTTTAGGATGGTTGAATGGCCGGTGATTGTCTCCTTTTGGGGAGGGGGGTGCTGGATTGCCTGTAGGGTCCCTTAGCCCTGGCAGAGGGCATCCTCTTTCCTAGAGTCGTTTGGACCCTTTACCTCTACCTTCCCCACCCCTTCTTCCAGGCCACTCTGGTCCTATGGGGCCTCTAACCTGGGAGCAGTTTAGAGCCACAGCTGCTCATTTTCCAGTTTATGTCAGATCCATGGACGAGCAGGCATTTTACCATTCACCCCTGCAGCAGCCGGACTCCTTCGACTCATCGGCCTCCTTGTCTTCCTCACCCACAGAGGAGGATACTTCCATCCACCTGTCCTTGGATGCTAACCAGACCACCTATCAGCTTTTCCTTTCGAGGTTGGTCAACGAGCTCCACATTTCACGGTTGGCAAGACGCAGTCCTGAGTAGGCGATGCATGTTTTTCTCAGCGAATACAGTATTGACCACCTGGTGGTTCTCGCCTGGCCCTCCCCCCTTTTGGGAGATGTCATACCGCACCTAGCAACGTCCATCAGTTCCCTCCCCAGCCTCAATGGACTGCCGGCGCAGGTATTGCGCACCACAGGTATCTCCAGGAGCCCTACCTCACCCCTTTTTGGGCTTGATGATCCTGGACACTCCCTCCGGCCATAGAAGCTCGAGGCATGAATGACCCTCGGATGTGGATTCTGGAGTTCGACTGCTGGGGAAGAAGAATCTTCTCTTCGGCACGCCTCTCTCTTTCTGTTGCAGCACATCAGGCCCATCATGCTGCCTATAACAGGCACCTATGGTCCAGGCTTGGACAAGTCCTGGCATCTATGTGTGATGCAGATGCAACCAGGCAAGCTATTGTCCTCTCTGCACGTGGTCTGGAGCTTGTGCGGCTTCAAGTAAGGGCATCGTATGATGCCACTGAGGTGGCACCCAGGCTAGTGGGGACAGCGATCTGTGTTAGGAGGATAGCATGGTTTCGCCTTTCCCGATTAACACCCATGGCCCGGCGTAGGGTGATCACTGCCTCTTTCCAGGAGACCCACCTTTTTTCCTGCAGAGTGAGGCGGGAACTTCAGGGGTGACTTCCATCTTCCAGGCAGAGGGAGACTGCTCCTCACCTTGACCAGTCCCAGACCTGTGAAGGTCACCCCCTCCTGTGTTTTTTCCCTATGGGAAGCTGAGGGATGTCTCTCCCTCAGGGAGGTACCAGATCCCCTTTGGGAGGGCTTGGTAATCACCCCCCAATGATGAATGGTGAAGATTGATACAGGTAAGATATGAAAATGATGTACCTTCTGTAATTTTTTATCTTTCTGTGTATCTTAACCATTCATCACTTCTTCAAACAACATGATCTTGCTGTATTCTGACATATGCAGTTAGCCCCAGCACTTGAACTGCTCTACAGAGGAAAGAGTTAGTTTCTGTGCCAGGCATAGAACATTGAGCTCGAGCTTGGTTTTCAAACCTCTGTCTATGGTGCCTCAGAGTGTAACTGTCAGATTCTTTACTCCGCCTAACTGTGAAGTCGATCCAGAGATTGCTCCTTCGCTATTGGATTGGTAACGTTTCAAAATGCATTGTTTTTTCAACATATTTATTTCTTTTCAGTTTTGAGCCTCTGTCTACACTACAGTAAGTAGTGTAGATAGGTAGAGAACTGTGATTGTGTGATCTTCCCTTGTCAATCTTCACCACTCATTACTTCCTGGGTGTTAGCCGGAGGCGCGCAACCGCCACGGGAGCTTTTTCTTTTTTTTTTTAAAGTTTGCCTAACGGCACCGCCCTCGAGAGTGACGTCATGCGCGAGGGGCGTCCGTTAGTAGCGACTGACTCCTCCTCCAACTCAGTTCTGTTTCTCCCGCCGTCGAGGCAGCACCTGTCCGCGTGAAGCGCTTCAGTGTTTTTCTATCTTCGTAGTTACCGACTCCGTTTTCCTTGTACTCGACGCCGATACGGTAAGACTGTTCTTTTTTCTATCTTTCCGCGCTGGGTGTATTTCCTACTGTGTTTTAGTCTCGTTGGTTTCGCGTTATGTCCGGTTCTGGAGCTAAGCGTTCTTCGAAGACGGGCCACGCCCCTATGCGTCGGTGCTCCTGTGGCCGGCATTTCTCCGTCTCGGACCAGCATGACGTTTGCCTGCGTTGCCTGGGACCCAACCATGATATGGATTTGTGCGACGCCTGTTTCTCGATGGACCGTCGCGTCCTCGAAGTCCGCGCGTTCAAGCTCGGCAAGGCCCCGCCGACTTTCGGGGCGGCGTGCTCACGGGAATCTTAGGCGGATCTTTAGGCCCTTCCCTGGGTTCCCTCCCGGCCTATAGTCCGAGGAGGAGGGGTTTCTCATCCTATCTTGCCGAGGAGGAGGCCCTTCCGGGCGGTGTTGGGGAGTGCCGAGTTTCTCCCGGGCCGCGCTGACACCGCCTTGGCAGTCACCTCTTCGAGGTGCAGGCTTCCCCTGTGTCGGCTCCTTGGCTTTTGGGTCTGGCCGGACCTCGGCGCCAGCTGATCCCGCGCCCGGGTGATGGGGTGCCGTGGTGGGCTGTTTGGATCCTGCTCCCTTCAGGGTGCCGCGATTGAGCGGCGCTGCTGGCGGCGCTTTTGCCTCGGGCGCCTCGGGTGCCGGTGGACATGCGGTGGCTGGGACGGTGCCATCATTCCGTCGGGGCTGGTTTTCCTTCCCCGGGCGTGCCGGCCTGCCGGAGCCGCTGGGTGTGGGGTTAGGCTTCCTGCTGCCGGGCGTGGGGGTGAGCGCGTCTCCTCTGGTGGGGTCGCTCATGTCCGTGGCCTCGGGGCCCCTGGGCCAGCACGAGGTCCTGCTGGTCTGCCTCGTCGGAGGACGCATGATAGATGTGGACCCATCCCACCTCTTCTTCGGGATCGGGTCCTCCGGCTAGGTGTCTGCTAGCTTGTCTCTCCTGTCCCCTTATCCATCTCTGAGGGTTCGGCTAGGTGGCCGAGAACCCGGGGTGACGGGGGGACGGAGGGGAGGCTCCTCTGGAGGCTCGGTGACCTGCTACCCCCGGGTGCTGTTGCCTCCCAGGGACAGGGGGACATTGCAGTCGAGGAGGAGGGTCCTCTCGAACTGGGAGGGGTTGAGGGGCAGGCGGCCTGCTGCCCGGCGCCCTTTTGGCCACCTCAGGGAGGGTGGCCAGGAGTCAGAGGCGTGGTGGTTCCGCCCCTCCCAGGGTTCTAGGTGTCCTCCTCAAGGCTTTAAAGGACTGCCCTTCTGATCCATGCAGTCCTCGAGTCTGGAGGGAGTTTCTCCCCAGGGCTCTTCCAGGCCCGCCCTAGAGTTCCATTCTCATGCCTGGTTTGATATCCGATCCTCCTACTAGGGCCTTTCTGGATTCCAGAGCCTCGCAGAGAGCAGTTGCCTCGAGGTGCTCCCTCCCATCTCTCTGCTCACCACCCCGCTTCCTGGCCATGTCGTCCCATGGTCCGCTATCCTGAGCAGTTCAGAGGTCTCAGCTGCCTTCCCTCATATGTTAGATACATGCATGAGCGGTCTTTCACTTTCCCCCCCGCAGGAACTCTGAGCATTCCAGCTCCCCATCGTCCTCGCCTCCTCCTCTGAGGAGAGGAACCCCTGCTCGTCTGTCTCCGGCTGCTGATTTCACAGAATATCAGCTTCCTCTCGTGGATGGTGGAGGATCTCCATTTCTATGTTCGGAGACACACCAACGGAGACGCTGGAATTCCTTAATTCAGTGCCCAGTATCTGGGGTACCTTCCTGGCTATCCTTCCAGGAGTCGCTTATCCGTCCTGGTAGTTCCTGCCGCTTTCCCAGCCTCGGCGGTCGTCAGCGAGGTATTGTGCCCCTCTGAGTCTCTAGGTTCCTTCCCAACCGTCTTCAGGTTTGTATACCTGATACCTTCTGGGCGGTATGTGTTTATGACGATCACCACCGGATTCGACTTTCCAGTTCGACCAAGAAGTGGCAGAGCGTTCTTCTTCTCTCGTGCGAGTATGGCTGTATCACATCAGGGCTCACCACGCGTCGGCTATCCCGGCATTTGTGGTCGATGATGTCCCAGCTGCTGCATCTATGCCGACATGGAGCAAACCAGATGGTCGCTGCTTCTCCGGTAGCCTGAGCTTGCAAGACACCAAGCGGGTATCTTATGACGCCATGAGGTGGCTTCCAGTTTGTGGGACAGCTATCTGCATCAGCGGACGCATTGCCTTTCCAGGTTGTCACCCCTGGCCCGGGCGAGGGGTGATTCGCTTCCGGCCCGGGGACCCGTTTTTCTTCCAGAGCTAGGTATTTTTACAGGGCCCTCCGCCTCCTCGCCTTCTGGAGCACCTCCTAGCTCTTTTCTCCTCTAGGCTTTCTGAATGCCAGGTCTTCCTTCTGTTTTCACCAGCAGTAGCTGGGGTCTTGTTCCTCAGGGTATTACATCTTCTCCAGGGAAGAGGAGCTTGCATCACTTCAGGGTGACGAATGGTGAAGATTGACAAGGAAGATATGAAATTACGACTCACCGTAATTTCTGATCTCTTGTATCTTCACCATTCATTACTTCACACCCGCCCACCATCCCCTCAGTGGCCTCTTCCTGTGGCTTCTCCACCTCCCGCCTCCCTTCCTCTCTGCAAAAAATAATTTTTTTTCTAAAAACTAGGAAAATTGCTTAATTTTTCAAAAAAAAAAAAATCTTTTGAGTTTAATTTTCCAGAAAAACCTACTACAAACTGCAAACAAAAACTGAACTGCTGACTTCAAGGATCAATTCTAGACTGACTTTGAAATTCCCCAATGTTCTACCTAACTGCAACATTCCATTGTGGCTTATGCTGCTGCAGAATTCTAAATGATGTTATAGCCCCAGCTCAGCAGAGACTGAAAACAGAGCAAGACATAGTGAAATCCGTTTAACTGGAGTTTCACTAGCTGCCTGTCCCTGCCTGCCACTAGATCTAACTAGGGTTCTAGTAACCCCGGGTAACAGTGGGGTTACACTTGCCAGTGAAGCATTTTAACCTGTCACCTAGGATGCTGTTTCCCCCTCCTGGATAGATGCAGACCATCGCGCAAGTATAGGTCTGCATCCTTCCAGGTGGAGCCCCAGTCTCCAATGAAGCCAAATCTCTGAGCTCTGCACCAGTTTTTCAAGCAGTCATTGAATCCCTTGGTGCGGAGTACCCTAGCCTGATCCGTGCCATAGACAGGTAGCACTTCTGAGAAAGTTACCGTGTGTGCCACTTGTCCAAGGCCCCTCCCCAACTCCACAAACTCCTGTTGCACTGCTCTGATCCCATTCTCAGCCAGGTCATTTGTCCCTAGGTGGATAATGACATCCATCTCACTCTCCCTTTCAGCTGCTCCCACGATCCTGAGGATTCGTTTCCTGTCCCTCCAAGCCATGGCGCCGGGCAGGCACCTTACCTCCCTTTCCCCTCCTGCCCACAGTTCTACCCCCTAACAATTGAGTCCCCCACCAGGAGTTGTTTCCTTCCCCTGTGGGGTCCTGTGCCACCTTCTTGTGGGTCTCCATTGCGGAGGTTCCCAGCATCCTCCTTGGTCTCCACTGCGGGTGCCTCCATAGAGGAACCATGCTACGCCAGAGTGGCGAATGAATTGTGGAGAGGCACAGCTGGAGGGATGCGCCTCTGTTCCACCACCCTCACCCTCCCTGAGCCCAACATGGTCCAACCACTCCTCTTTCTTGGCCACCTCTGAGGTAGTGGTGGTGGCCTGGGTGGTCCCTTGGTGGGGGAGCAGGTTTCCCAAATCCTTGCCAGGTTAGCATGGAGACGAACAACCTCCTCCCTCAGACCAGAGAGGTGCCTTCCAATAGGGCAGCAATGCAGTCTCCAGAATGTCTTCCAGAAGACTGCTGCTCCACAGCCAGAGCATTGCACCACTCCCCACATGTCTGTGTCCCTTTCTGTTACAGATGCTTTTCTTGTTTTTTTTTTTTCTTGTTTTAGTGTGTGCAAGCTTGTGAGTGTCTCTACTCCTTATTCAGTGTGCTGTGCCTTTAAGGATATGAACAGATGTATGTTGTTAGCAGTTTTGGGGAGGTGATGTCAGAAGCCCTGCTATAAAGGAAGGTATGTGCTTGGGGCAGGTGGGTGCGGGCAGGGTGGGTGGAGTAACCTGTACCCTCCAGAAACAATCAACTACAACGCTGACCCTCCACCCCGGGGAGTGCCTTCCTTCCTTTCAGACACCTATTTCACAGAGGTTAAGTAACAGATCTAGTTACAAATGACTGCAAATGTCTTCCAGCTACAGTTCCTCCCTGGCAAATTAAAGTTAAACTAAGAAAAGGCAACCCCAAAAACAGAGAGTCAATACAGGGGGGAGACATTGCAGAGGAGAGTAACCAGAATGATTCAGGGATGACAAGAGAACTCCTGTTTGGAGAGGTTGATAAACCTCAACATGTGCACCCTGGAGGCAAGAACCAAGGGGGGGTATGGATAGAAACTTACAAGTACCTTCATGGATTAACAAGGAGGGCAGCAGGAGGCTGTTCACACTGAGAAGAAACGCAGGCACCAGAGGTAACTCAGTTAAGCTGTCGGGGAGATACAGGACATCATGAAATATTTTTTCAGAGAAGGGGTGGTAGATAGATGGAACAAACTGTAAAGGGAAGTTGTCAGCGCCAAATCGTCAGAGAGATTCGCGAGACGAGTGAGACGGATATGGGACTGGTAAAGGCAGTAGGAGGAGTGAGGGGGCAAGTAGAGTAAATGACCACTAGGACCACCACGCCAACTTAAGTAGGGCTGGCAGATTGAGGGCCAGAGAGCCTTTATCTGCAATCGTGTGTATATGACAGTACCTAACAGTGCCAAACAGTCTCTCGTGTCGCACTTCAGTGTGAGTACTGTATTAGTTTTTGCCCAAGTTCCTGGTGTGACCAGAACTCCTGTACTTACAGTCTTCTCACCCCAGAAGTATGCGTTCTGCCTACTGAGCCACAGACTCTGCCAACTTTACCTTGCATCTATTTATTTATTTATTTGAATTTTGATAATCGGGTAGGCCCACTGAGCCATGCAAGTCACTATTTCGGTATCGCGTTCGAACAGAGATGGGAATACTGCAAAGACCATTACAGCAACAAAATCGGCAGTTTGCTGCAGTGGTCCCTCGTATTCCCGGCACTGCTGTCTCTGGGAATATCTCCCCCTCCATTAATCATCTCCGACTTGGAGTTAGTTATCTGTAGTCTGGGGGGTGTGAGGGGCCAGGCCTCCTGTATGGGGGGGTGTGGAGGGGCAAAAAACACTTGCTTTCCCGAATGGCACAATGCTGACTGTCGACATTGTGTTGTCGCTGTAATGCCATTCGATACAGTTCATGTCACTGCTGCATGGTGGAACCCACTATTTCAGGGGCGACCCGGAATTACTGTAGTTACATACATCAAGTGAAAAATTCAGAGTATTTACAGAGCAGAGATAACAGAAAATAACCATTGTGATAGAATAAACAGCAGCAGAGTAAGCATACATACAAGGTACATCGTATTAGCTACAATCAGAGCATAACGAAATATACAATCAGTAATAAGTTGCAGGATCACAGTTTCTGCAGCACAAGCCTCTTTTTGAACTGTGCAAGAGTGGGGCAGTTTTGAATCTCACAGAGTAGTGAGTTCTACAGAGAAGGGGCAATGAATGAGAAGGATCTCCTACCAGACGCTGACCAAACCCTAGGGATTTCAAGTAATGGGCTAACACTGGATTGCAGGAGCCTGGCATGTTGCTTAAGCTTAAGTATTGCTATTTAAGTATTCCCATAGGGCTAGGGAGTGTAGTGAGTTTTGCAAGTTTGAAGTTAGGCAGTACATTGGATATTGCAGCCTTGCATCAAATGAGGACCAAGCAAGAGCTGCAGACACTCTACAGAGGTGGCCCCTAAATTAGGCACCAGCTGCAAAGTGTCCAGCTGTATTATAGAGGGTCTTGGGCCTGCTTAGTTCGAAGTCTCGAATTGACTGTAGTACAGGGGCTTCATAAAAGAGTTCTGGCATCAGGGTGCTAATGGCATTGGCAAGGTGTGCCTCTCTAGAAAGAGAGGGGAAAAGCCTATAGAGGAGGCCAAACTTTTGATCCAGTGTTTTGACTGCAGCGTCCACATATGGTCCAGATGTCATATCTTGGTCAAGCACAACCCAAAGGTATTTGAATGACCCCACCATTTCAAGGTGAGTGCTGCTATTGGTGGACAGCTTGAGTAAGCGATGTTGCTTAGTGCCTAGCCTCCTGTGACCAAAGAGCATGGGTTTGTTTTTTTAATGTTAAAGACAAGCTTGTTTGTCAGGAACAAGTTTTTTAGTTGTTGGAAGTCACCCTCCAGGTTACTGTTTATCCAGTTGATGTCTGAAGAAAAGCTCTATAAAATTGCGTTGTCTGCATAGAGTTGTAACATAGCCCTCCGCAATTATGGGGTCATTAATAAATAGAGAAAATAGAGAGGGACCAAGAATTTTGCCCTATGCACACCGCTATTATTATCCTAAGATCTATGTAGCACCTTGCCACTTAACATTGTGTTTTCACTACTACCTGACAAACCGGAAATGGAGGTAGGAAAGGTCATCTAGTCCCATTTAGTTTGATCAGCTAGAGTTCATGATTGACCAAGACGAACACTCGTTAAGGCTGACAAACATTGCACCAGTACCAATGCTGTACTGCATGGAATTAAGGATGTCTGAGGTCACATGTACCATTTCAGTGTTAGTGCCATGTTTTTTGTGAAAATCATGTGGACATTTAGTGTGGGAGTGATTGTATTCCAGTAGGTCTTTTGTTGGTCCTACAACAGCCTCTCCTGAATTTTAGCAAATGTGCAGAAGTGGAGATGGATCTGTAGTTTTCAGTCATTTCTTTCTGCCCACGTTTGTGGATGGGAACTACCAGTGTGACTTTCCATTGTTGGGGCAGTACCCAGGAAGAGATTTATTGATGAGGTGTTTGAAGAGTGACAATAATAGGGGACCCACAATTTTGAGGAATTTGGTTCCAAGTTATCAAATCAAGTGTTCTCCTGCAATAAGACGATATTGCAATGTTCCCGTATTAAGTGAGTGAGCACTTGTTTGCACTTGATGGGGAGTGAATACCCTGGACGTTCCAGAAAAAATTTTAAGTGTTGTGCCCACTTTGCTAGCCATTAGAATGAGGAGTGGTCACATTCGTATAGCAAAGGTAGTACGTGGCTGCATTCTGTTTTAACTCATTACCTCCAGTAGCTCCATATGAAGTCCAAACTATCCATTGTTTACCTGACACAAAATGGCCGTCCAGGAGGTAATGAGTTGAGAGCTAGCAGTAGCAGGGTTCCAGTGAGAGAGGGAGATTGGTAGAATTTGCGCTTTAGCTGTTTTCACTGTTGAACAGTTTGGACAAGATGGGGAGATGGGGATAGGAGCATGTGCTGTGCCCCTTCGTATAATGATGTGAGAGAGCTAGCAGCGTAAAAACAGAAAAAGTAGCTTGATAGACAAGTTAAGAATCTGTGACCACAATGGTCAAGAGAATATTAAACAATCTCTAGAAATATTAACAGGTGTGTTTTATGTGACTATACTGAACAGAAACACTAAATATGAAAAACACTGTGCAGAGAGAAATTACAACAACCATAAGGAGGGATACTGATAACAAGAAAGGCTTCAGAAGTGAGCAGGTTACCTTGAAGCAGCTATCGGACTCAAAGCAGGTGACCATAATAACTGAGTAAGAGGACTGCTGCCTTCCTTGGGCTAGGAAGGGCAGTGTCTGTTTCTCATAGCAGAGAAACCATGATCAAAAGTTAGTTCTTGCATGAGCAGGTTTTCCTGTGAGCCAACTTGTGCCACATGGGTAAGTGCACGAGAGAGGGAATGGATGGGAACTGCACCTTTTAGGGTGAGGAGCTGCCAGATAATACGCGGAAGGAGAACCATGAGGGTTTGTTTGGTAGACACAAGGGGTGGCTGCATTTTGAGGATGTTTGGGTGGTCAGCCAGCGGCCAGGAGGCGGCAGGGAGAAAAGGGTAGTGGGTAAAGGGCGGGGAACAAATATGGGGGTGTTGGATATGTATCAGGGCATTACAATGTTTCAGTGGAGATGAGAAGATTGGTAAGGGGAAAGAAGAAAAAAAAGGGGGGGGGCAGGGTGGTCCACCAGTGCTGAGATACAGGTTAAGTCACTATGTAGGTTATGCTGTCAATATTCTTTTTTTGGAACTTCAAAGCACTGTGATATGCTGTGCCAGGATTAGAGTAGGAGGTGGGGTGCATCACAGAGCCTCCCCAGCTGTGTGGGGAGCTCGGTGCAGTGCCAGTCTCCATGATTCACTTCCTAAGTTAGCCCACAGCTAGGGATGTCACGATAACCCGATATGACAATATATCACGATAATTACCACTGATGATAATTTATCATTGTAAAAAAATTGCGATTATCGTGCAGCACGGTATACAGCGATATATAGTGATAAAGTGCCTCAGCTTGCTTTTTCTGGCAGTGCCTCCTTTCCAGGTGCAACAGTGATTCCTGATTACCCACCGTCGTCCTATCATATTTGTACTATTTTCATTAAAATTAGAAATGCAGTGCCGGCCTTGTGGTGTGAAGTTTTCAGGGCCTGGCCTCAGCGCTGCTGCCACTGCAAACCTGGTTCAAGAATAGACCTGGATCACCCGAGGGCTGACTTCATGAAGGAGGACTGAACATCCATTGATGTCACTCCTTCTGTGAGGAGGGAGGGAGGGGGACAGTGCAAGCCACTGATTGGTCGCCATCTAGCAGAGGCTGGATTATGCAGCAGTAACAGCCTTCTGAGTCTGTGTGTAGGAGTGGAGTACCTGCAACATCTTTACATCAAACACCTGCACCGCTGCACATGTGCCAGCCTGAGGGACAGGAAAAAGAAATGGGTGGAAACTGGAAAGATATGTGCTGCACCAGTTGACCTTCTTGCACAGAAACATAGAAATTGACGGCAGATAAGGACTGCTAGGCCCACTTAATTCTGCCCATTTTCCCTACATACTGTAATACAGCAGTCCCTGCTTGGTCTCTGCTTAATCCCCCTTTCCTAACCAGTGAGGTTCCCTTTATCCCTATCCTGTGCATTCTTGAATCCCGTCACAGGTTTTGCCCCGACCTCCTCCACTGGGAGGCTGTTCAACGTATCCACCACTCTTTCTGTGAAGAAGTACTTCCGTATGTTTCCCCTGAACCTACTGCCTCCAATTTCATAGCATGACCCCTTGTTCTTGAGCATCCTTTTTTCTGAAAAATGCTTCTCTTTTACCCTATGTATACCTGTGAGGAATTTTATTTTTTTAATTTTATTTTTTAAAGTCTAGGAATTACAAACCTTTGAGTCAGAGACTCCTTTACAAAAGCTCCATGTCAGAAAAGATCACAACAAATACAAGGTGCAAAACAGATAAGAGCAAGTTCAGATTACGTGAAATATGTAAATATATAAATCATACAATGTGCCAAATAACAAAGAAGCAATGTAAGGCGTACCATTTAGTACAAGTTGGGAGTATGACTACAGATTGGCATAGGTTCAAGAAAGCAAGTGAGCAGGGGAGAGCAGGGGGTGATGGGGGCAGCAAAACAAGGGGAGGAAAGAAGAGGGTGACAGAGAGGGAACACAAGAAAAACGGATGGTGGGGGTGGGGGACAGTAGTACTGGTTTAGTCAACAATGACCTTGTCAGAATCAAGGAGGAAAGGTCAAGGGATGGTAAGGGAGGGAGGAGAAAAAGTACTTGGTTCAGTCAGAGATGACATTGTCATAACAAAATGAGGGTAAGAGGAAGAGGGGCCAGTGAGAGGAGGAGAGTAACGGACAAGGCATTAACAGTCACAGCAACAAGAGGCAAGAAGATGCTGCCAGAGTTTATGTTTGAATGGGCCTTGTTTGTTTACAGAAGAGACTTCAGAGGGCAGGCCATTCTGCCAGAGAGGAGTCCTGTACATGAAAGCCATCTGCCCCATAGAAGTCCTACAAAACGGGACAAGGTTGGGGGCTGTAGAGGAGCTTCTGGTTACTCGGGTAGTTGGGGTGGGAATTGGGAGATGTTGGGCAGCAGGAGGAGAGGGACCAAGAGCTATCTTTTTTGCTAGCATGCTGGTCTGATACAAGAGCCTTCCCTTGAAGTTTAACCAGTTTGTTTGTACAGGTCAGAGATGTGTGTGAACCGATCACAACCAGCCACGAGCCGGCATGCTTTGTTCAAGGCGATCTTAACTCTGCTTAAAGCTATGTCAGAAGCTGAACCATAGATAATACCATAGTCGACATTTGAAAATCTGTATCATATCCCCTCCCTCCTTCCTTTCCTCCAGTGTGTACATATTGAGGTCCTTTAGCCCCTCCTCATAGGGCTTTTGATGCAGGCCTTGCAGCATTTTAGTTGCTCTCCTCTGGACCACCTCTACTGAGTCGATGTGGTCTCCAGAACTGGAAACAGTACTGTAGATGAGATCTCACCAATGATTTATACAGCAGTATCATCACCTCCCTCTTTCTGCTGGTGATACCACTCCCTATGCCCCCTAGCATTCCATTAGCTCTCCCCACTGCCTTATACTGTTTGGTCACCTTAGGTTGTCACATATGATTACTCCCAGGTCTCTTTCCTGCATGGTGGTCGTCAGTACAACTCTCTCCATCTTATACTCCACCCTGAGTTTCTGTGACCTAAGTGCATGATGGTTTTGCACTTCTTTGCATGGAATCTTGGCTGCCACACTTTTGACCACTCCTCAAGCTGTCTTAGATCTCTGTTTATTTTTTCCAACCCCTGGAGTTTCTACCCTATTGCAGATCTTTGTCATCTGCAAAAAGGCATACCTCCCCTTCTAGCCCCTCTGCAGTGTCACTAATAAAGATATTAACAAGAAGACCGGTCCCCGGACTGATCATTATGGCACTCCACTGGTCACTCTTCCTTCTTCGGAGTGAGCTCCATTTACCACTACCCTCTGCCGTCTGTCCCCCAACCAATTTCTTACCCAGTTTACCACCTTTGGACCCACCCCAAGGCTGCCCAGCTTGTTTACATGTCTCCTATGTGAAACTGTGTCGAAGTCCTTACAGAAATCTAGGTAGGCCACATCTAAGACTCCACTCTGATCTAATTCCTTAGTCATCCAGTCAAAGACATCTATCAGATTTGTTTGACATGACCTCCCTGTTGTGAATCCATGCTGCCTCAGATCTTGTAAGCCACCAGATTCAAGGTATTCCATAATCCTTTCATTTAGTAGTGATTTTCTTTAGTAGTACTTAACAGCGAACAGGAGCCCTCGTACATCTCCTCATGTTGATCCCCACTGGTGAGACAGCGGGGTGGGGTTGAAGTTGGGGGCACCAGGATGCCCGAAAGCTGGAACTGGTGGAGACAAGATCCAAACAGCTGTATGGGGAATTTTGTTTTTCAATTCTGCTGATTATCATGATAATCAATAAAGTGTGCTAATTTTTACCCAAATATCGTGATACGAAACAATTTGATATCGTGACATTCTGGCCACAGCTACGAGTGTTGAGGTGCCACAGTTTGAAGGTGTAGCGTCTGAGAGACCATCCTGGCTAGGGTGGGTGTCCTACTCAGAGACCGAACAAAGATGGCTAAAGCTGTGTTGTAACGGGATCACTACATGTGTGGCGAACACTGGAGGCTTTGCCATGTGGTCAAGAAGGAAGCAGGCTGATTTGGTCAGGTGTTGCAGCCTCAGCAGACAGAGGGAGAGTAGTTCAGCTTAGTGTCTGATAGCACACCAGTATGTGTTGGACCTACCCTTTGAGGACAGTACAGAGGGAGAAGGAGGAGGGGTAAATGTGCCAGGTAAATGGTGCAGTGTGACCAGTGGTTGGGGAGGTGAAGCTGGCTTTAGTAAGAGCAAGACGACGGGGAGAGAGACAAGCAAGATGGAAACTAGAGGACAGGAAGTGATGGACTGAGCCATAGTTGTCATCTGTGCATGGAGCAGATTTCACAGTGACTGCAGTCCTGTATAGCCAAGTTACTGTCACTGTGCAGTGCAGCAGCAGAGATGGGAGGCATGGTGCATATTTGTAAAGTGAAGTAGGCCACATATGCAGATGCTGATAATGCCACCCGCTCTGCTTTCCTTCAAACAGCATTCACCCATACTAGGGCCAGTGCCACACTAGATGTTTGCAAGGGCAGCTGTAGCTAAGGAGTTTGATGTGTATAGTAAAGATAACGGGTCTCTGCAACACTCTGCAGAACTGGCATAAGTGAAAAGAAATGTGATAGAGCAGCGGGATCACCGACCGCGTGTTGGTGAAAGGGGGTACTGCCTATCAAAAGAGTGCAACAAGCAGATTAGTAGTCAGTAACAACATACTTGGTAACTTGGTACGTGTAGACAAAGTAGGCCGTTGGCCCATTTAATTGTCTCCCACTCATAGTGGGCTTATCTGTTGATATTTCTTGTACTATTCAGTGACAGGAATTTGTTTAACCTATTTTTGAATGAGTCAAACGATGTAGCTTCTACTACATTTTTAGGCAAATTATTCCAAATTGTGGGTGTACAAATATTATAAAAGTTCTGATGCCTATTTGTTCTTTCCTTGTTTATAAATATTTGTTTATTATGTGATCTAGAATTTACTGATTTATGTATCCTTTTTATATTACATTGTGACATTAGGGTCTTGTCTTCCATGATACGGTATAAAAATAATAAATCTCCTCTAATTCGTCTGGATTCCAAGGAGTACAGATTAAGATCTACTAATCTGTCTGCGTATTCCTTATTTTTTAAGCCCTTTATTGATTTTGTCAGTCTCCTTTGAACTTTTTCTACCCTTAAAGTATCCTTCTTTAAATATGGGCTCCAGATCGGTGAACCATAATCAAGATGAGGGAGTACATATGTCCTATGTAACTTAAGAACACAATCTTTGTTCCTCAAGAGGAAGGCTCTTTTAATAGAGTGAATGATGCTTTTACATTTCCCTACTGTTTTGACAATATGTGTGCCCGAGGATAATCTAGAATTTATCGATATACCAAAGTCTTTATTTACAAGTACAGTTCTTTATTGGCTTATTATTTAAAAGATATGAGTATTTTGGATTATTTTTTCCAAAATGTGTCACCGCACATTTGTTTTCATTAAATTTCATGTTATTTTGTTCGCCCCAATTTTCTGTTTTGTTAAGACTATTCCTTAGTTCGTTTATATTCGATTAATGACGTAACTTCTGTACCTATTTTGGTATCATCTGCAAATTTGGTTATGTAAGAGTTCACCCCATTACCCATATCACTAATATATAGACCAAACAGTAACAGCCCAGCACAGACCCCTGTGAACACCACTGGCAACCCTGCCCTCGTCTGAAAGAACTGAGTTAATACGCACCCTTTATTTCCTATTGGCCAACCAATTTCCAATGCATCTTATAATAACTTTATTGAAACCTAGTTCCATTAGTTTTTTAATAAGTTTGTGATTAGGGACCGTATCAGATGCCTTTCCCAAGTCCAAAAAAATTACATCAACTGGTTTTCCCTTGTCTAATTTACAACTAACATGGTTACAGAAGGCTAATAAATTTGTGTTACAGGAAAGCCCTCTCCTAAAACCATGTTGTGTGATATCATGCAACCCTAATCTTATTACATCCTTCTCGTTACTATTTTTAATCAATCTTTCCAGTATCTACAAACAAATAGATGTTAGGCTAATTGGTCTATAATTAGTCACATTTGATTTATTTCCCTTTTTGTGTATTGGTAACACTATGGCCTTTTTCCAGTCTATGGGAATCATACCAGTTAAAAGCGACTTATTGAATATTTGAGTCGAGAGATCTATTATTACATCAGAAAGATTCTTCCATACTATCGTGTCAATATTCATTAAAAAAAACTAAAGCAGAGGCTGGGCACACACCAACAAACTTAACATGAAAATGCTATTTATTTAAACATCACAACATGACAAACAGTGAGACAGAACCCCTACATATCAACCCAACAAATGGGTCTTCCTCAGGGGTGGTGTCTGCCTGCACCCACAGCCAAATGTACGAACACAATTTCATTACATCCTTAATGACCTCATTGATTGCAGTACTGCTGATAGATGCAAGGAAAGCAAAACATTTGCTGATAAAATTGGTTAAAGTGTGACATTACCATTTAGAAAATACAGATATATAATAAAACAGAGAAATTTTTTTTTTTATTGGACAGAATATATGCATTAATTCCTTGAAAAATCAAAACGTGTATATCATGCAATCCAACATTTCATGAGAGGTAAAACAAATAAAAGTAATCAGCGTGCCACACTTAATTAAAAACAGGAAAAGACACACACAGGTTGAGTCCAGGATCCAAAATGCATGCAATTGCTGTTGGTAACTGGACTCATTTATGTTCAAAGTGCCTCTGTCATATATTTCTGTATTCGACTGTGAAAGACATCAGGTAATCGATTTTCACTATTTAAAATATTATAGTTTTTATATTTAATGTTGGAATCTGCAAGCTCTCTCATTTTGGACAGTGAAGCACGCTTTTCCATCATTGCCTATTCAAAATTCAGTGCCAGCTCTTAAACAACAGCAGTTGCAAAAAGAAACAGTTTATTTTGTATTCTTATTCAAAAATTATCTATAATGTATGGTAGAACGTTGTTATATGTAGAAATCTACGTTTTTTATGACAATGTTTTACCATAGATGTGACGTCACGATGTTGTTAACCCATTGATGGTATGTCACATCGATGGGTTAACAGCTGGGAACGATCTGTGCATGTGTGCACCTTTTTTCCACACAGACAGCCTTTCAGAATGGGGTGCAACAATGAGAGCATGACCCAGAACGACCACGGTGGTGACTGAAACCTCAAGAGTAAGGAGGCTTCTTCATTTTTCTTGGGACCTTACACTGTAAAGTATAATGTGTGGTCCCTCTATCGGTGACCAGTTTGTGTAATGTCTCGAGGTTGCCATGGTGACGTAAACCTCTCGAAGTTTATGTGGTCACCCTGGCAACCTCTCGCCGGTTAACAAACCAGTTACTGACAGAGGACCATACATTATCTTCTATATCTTAGATTTTATTTGGATCTCTATATTTTGGCTCACACCTGAAGTCAAACAACACATAAAAACAGGATAGAGAGAATCCCACATCAGGAGTCCGAGGCAAATACTCATAAATACGGTCTAAAATCCAGTTTATCATTAAAACCTACTGGAACCAGAGCACCCAGTATCAAAATCCATTTTGTTTCCCTTTGTGATAGACTGTTTGATCGGGGGGCTGACATATTCCACCGCCCTAAATCTAAGTCCCCTTGGATTGCTCTGGTGTGATTCAAAGTAATGAACCCCTAAAGCATTTTTCATTCTGCAGTTGTAGATCACTCACACGTCACATTTTAGAAATCTCATTCTACCCACATATAAGTAACCGCACTCTCACCATGCGGTATATACCACATAGGGTGTTTGACTATTGACATATTGATTAAGCATGTACTCCCTGCCCATTCTCTGATGTTTAAATTCAAGACTCTGGAATCTCCTAGTAGTATTAGACAATATTGCAGTTACTCTAGTGCTGCCATTTGGTATGTATGCAAATTAATAGAATTTGGAATGCTACATTAAAAAACTGCTGCCTCTTACTCCCTAACTGCCAGATTTAATTTTTCTGTTTAGAAAGCCAGACTTGTCCAAGACTACACAGCAACCTCGCTGCAAAACCGTTAAATTTGTTGAAAAAGTGGTATTTTCTTAATAATTTTATTCATACTCTGCCTGTTATAGTTAAGTTACTAAGTTTAGTGTTATGTGGGTATTTTGATTTGTTTAGTGGTTCCACTGTGGTTTTCAGGAAGCGATCTATTTAGACTAAATGTTGTAATTTGTGGTTCTGACCGCTAGCTGTTTAGTTCTTTATTTAAATTTTATTATTTAAAGTACTTTGTTTTGATTATGATTGGTTCCGTTTTGCTCTTAGGAACCAATCGTGTTTTCACTGCTTAACACAGTTGGTGTTTTTACTCACTGGGTAGCAATCGGTTCCCTTTTCATTTAAGAACCGATCGCATTTTGGATAAAAGCAAACAAGTGAGTTTTAATCTCTGCTTCTTTCAAACATGAGGAACCAACTGCGATTGTTCTAAATTTAGCTCTGGTAAAGTTTTACTCAGTCTGCTGACAATCTGGCATGTCTGTCAGACGGACCAAAAAAGAAGAAGGGACCCACAGATTTTAAAAATTGTATAAAGTGCTTTCAAACCTTTGCTGAGGCTGATCTCCATGATTTGTGCATAGTGTTTGGGTCCTAGCCATTTTTTTCACGAATTATGGAAATGTTTTGTACAATAACTATTAAAAAGAGAGCTAAAAAATTGGAACAGATGACTTCTGTTTCCACCTCAGTGTCACCAAAGCAAAGTGAAGCGAGTCTTCTTCATCTCACTCCAAGACAAAGGAGAGATTCTCAAAGGATACCTCAGAACCTAAAATTAATGAAAAGGGGGATGAGCATACTAAGCAGAAAAGAAGTGAGCAGACACCTGAGACTGTGCCTGCAAAAAAGAAATATAAACAGAAAAATCTTGTTGCGCCTCCTGCTGAAAAAGCAAAGGAGCACCTAACAGACAAAAATAAAATTCCCTCTGCGGAGGAGATTGCTAGAGCCCTGCAAATCATCCAGGCTCTACACAATGCAGGTTCCATACTGGGTTCACTGGTTAAAATCCCGCCACCGGTTCCCAGGGACCAAGGGATCGAAGTTTACTTTGAAGAGGAGGAACCGGATCATGGGGAACCCACTGAACCAGAGAAATCCCCAGACCAGGAGTTCGGTTCCCCTCCTTGTTGGCATGATGATTTTTCATCCCACTTCACCTTTGTCAGGCAAATCGCTGACACCCTGGGCCTCGCCTCACAAGAATCCATGGATGATGAGGAAAAAGGAGATTGTTTTTGGATGTGAGGGGTATTGCCCTCTTCAAAAAAAAAAAAAAAAAAAAAAGGCTACTTTTAAAGTACTGCAGACACCTTCCTCTGCCCCTGGAGTGGACAAGAAGGTGGAAAAGAAATACCATCTGGATAGGGCTTCTGCTGATTATCTGTATACCCATCTAGATCACGCAGGGTGTTATACAGGCTGCAGCTTGTGATCAAGCAAAGTTCTCTGGCATCTCTCCTCCAGGCAGAGATTCCAGAAAAGGGACACAATGGGGAAGAAAGGTTATTTGGGATCTTCCTTACTTTCAGCCAAGTATCCTACATGGCTTTATGCTGCACAGTACCAGAAAGCACTATGAAGTTCCATGATCACCTTAATTGGTAAGGTTTCAGGAGATATGGCAGATCTTGCTAGAATGGCTTTGATGCCACAGCAATTAATTTTGACATGGCACTGGATGCAAATGACGCTGCATCCAGAATGTTGGCTGGCTTTGTCAGTTTCATTAAGAAAGTTAGAGGGTATTACTGGGGTCGGGGTAGGAGGTCTGCTTGGCATGCCAGCTCTAGCTCCCAGACTTCAGTCTGGACACACAATCCCTGACTGCACAGATCAAACTGCCCCCCCCCTCAGTGTGGGCAGGTTGTCCCTCTATTTCAAACATTGGGAGAACATTACCACAGACAACATGCTACTAGGGGTAGTGAATCAAGGTCTTTGACTGCACTTCAAGCAATCTCCAGAACTTCAGGGCCACAGGGAATTCTGGCTTTGAACTCCATCAGAGACCATTCTGCTGGAGTTGGAAGTAAAAAAGCGCCTGCAAGCCAGGGCTATAGAGCCAGTCCCTCATGCCCAGAGGGGAAGGGGCTTGTACTTGAGATACTTTCTGACCAAAGAGAAAAATGGAGATTGGCACCCAATCTTGAATCTCAGATACCTAAACAGACACCTGACAAAGCCCAAGTTCAAAATGGTAATGCTGGCAGTAGTTATCCCTGCTCTAAAAAACGGAAACAGGCTGGCATCCCTGGATCTGAAATATACCTACTTTCACATTCCAGTCAGACCTTGACACAGAATGTGCCTAAGAATCTTACTTCGAGAGGGTTCCTTCAGTAGATCATTACATATTGGACTGGAGCCATCTGGCGTCTGGCTGCACGACAGACTTTTCTAGCAATATCTGATGGGGGACCTCACCCACCCTCCAGTTCTTTCCCGCTGTCGCCTTGTGTCAGTCGCATAGCAGACTTCCAGTAGCGATTGTTATGATAGTTCCTTGCGTCTGATTTTTTTCCTTCATTATTCCTTTTCAGATCTTTTTGCTTATGTCTTCTAAAAAAGGAGTGCTCGTCCTGCAGCACGCAAATTTCTCATGAGGACGGACATCTGAAGTGCGTGATCTGTTTGGGCTCAGACCATCCTGTCTCATCTTGCTCGGAGTGCCAGACATTCAACCAGGCCACCAAAAAGCAGAGACAGCAGGCTTTGAGGCCCATCTTTTAAAAGTCCGCCTGACTTCCCTTGAGAAGCAAATGGACAAGATTCATGAGTCCTCCTCAGAAAAATCTTCTCCCTCAAAAACACTACAAGAGAAATCAGGAGGGACTGCTCAAGGAGGCCCAGCCTGAAATATAAGTGGCCCTCGACAAGGAAGGCCTTGGCCACCGCCTAAGAAACCTTCATACAGTAAGTCTGACAAACCTGTCACGGGTCAGTCGTCCGGCTCCTCTGACCCGCCGGCCACTAAGTATGCCCCTGCTCCCCTGGCCAGCCCAGCCACTGGTAAATCAGCTTCCCAACCCTCTGGGACCCACCGCAGTTACAGTCGGAAGTCAGTCGGGAGCTCCGCCGCTGCCAGGCCATCTGGTGAAGACACCCGACGCTGACGGCCGCCAGTGTGTGGTTCTGTCATCAGGCCTAACGCGCCACACCCAACATCCGCAGAACCAGGGAGTTTGCCCGCCTCCCTCTTTTCTCCTGCCGTACCTCCCTTGTCAGCGGTACTCGATGAGAATGGTGCGGGTCCACCTCGACATTGAAGTTCCATCCTCGGGTCAGTTCCACACCCCGATGGGGTCACGGGACAGGAGGCTCCTCCTCGGCCATCTGGCCTCACGGTGGAGCCCCTCTTCCCCACTGGGTGGGATGCCTTCAGACCGGTGATTATTCTGGCTCTGATCCCACCGTCGGATCCGTGACTCCCATCCCGATGCCAGAACCTCCCCGACTCTTTCCTCAGCCTGGGCCCAGTGGTCAACCTCAGCTGTTGGCTCTGATGCCAGACCTGGTCCCTCCGTTGGTCCCATCATCCGACCCCAGCGCCAGCCCCTCCGATGCCGGATCCCTTCCGGTGCTGGATCAGGTGGTGCGGTCCGGCGTTGGTGTCCCTGACGTTGGCTATCCCAACGCTGGACCCCCCCCATAGATTTACATGATGGCGGGTTTGATGTGGGCTCCCCCTCCGTCATACCCCTGCTGGGGATTTTTTCCAGACCCCGTACTGTTCCACACTACCCACCTGGGTACCCTGGGGATCACTACCTGGCTGGTCCTCCTCCTGATTGGAGTTCTCTGGGGCAGTATTACCCTGGATACAATCCTTACTTCCATTTCCAGGGTTACCAAGGGTATCATTACCCTCCTCCACCGGTTATTCCACTTCCTTCTCCTCCTCCAATCCCTCAGCCTCTACCCCCTCCTCCTCCACCACCTCTGGCTATGCCAGATTTCAAAACTTTAATCCAGTCTTGGTGGCAGGGGGCATGCTCAGAGTTGGTATCTGATCTGGAGAGTAGACTCCCGCATCCACGTTCTCCTAGATATCCGTCCCCGAGGAGCTCCTTACCTTCTACAGTTCATGTCTCAGTGTCAGTGTGTCAAACCATTGTCCTCCTGGATATTCGTGGCCTTCCAGACGAGGGGGCGGATGATGATGATGATGATGATGGTGGTGATGGTGATGAGAACGCCGATGAGTTGGCGGAGGATGTTTTGGAGGATCCTGAGGATCTGAAAGGCAAGGTTCTAGGGACATGGATATGTTGTTCATCCACACTTTATGGCAGGTATCCTTGCCGCTTTGAGTCTTGCCGGAAGGTCTTCAAACTGGCTCCTGCCACCCACCTGGGTGATAAAACTCTCGGCTTCGCCCCATGACGCCAGATCTTCCTTACTGCTTGGAAGCTCAGGTTCCCTCCTTAGCGCTCTGCATTTTAGACTGGATCCTAACTCTTCGGTTCGTCCGAAATTAGTTTTGAAGTTTTCTAAACTTTGGTCTTCTTCTTCCCTCGCGGCTGCGATGGACAAATCTGTTCCGGCTTCGGAGGTGCCCTTGCGGGTGAAAATGTCCAGGACGGATCTGCACTCCACGTCGTCTACTGCCTAGGCCTAGATCCACGACCCACAGGCTCAGGGTTGTGCAGCTCTTTCTCGGCCAGCGTCCTGGACGATCGCGCTGCCCGTTAAGCTCGGGCGCCCCGAGAAACGTTTCCCGCTGGTAAAATCTAAAGAGGCTCATTGGGCGGTGTCTGCGGCGGCTGGCTCGGCTGAGCAGCTCGAGCAGATGATCGCCCTCGAGGAGGAGGCCGCCCAGGCCGCATCTTCCTCCTCCTCGGCCGCGGCATTTATCTCGCTCTCTCAGAGTTCCTCGTATACGGCTTCGTTCAAGGAGCTTTGTCAGTCCCTTTCCATGAAAGGAGGGGCCTTCGGGACATTCTTCTCGGCCCAAGAGAAAGGAGTCGAAGGTAAGTCCCACCATTGGCGTTCGTGGGGCCGGAGGGTCCCTTCCCCTGACCCGACCCGTCGACTTGATCCGAGTTGCGGCTGAGGCCGCTGGCTTCACCTTGCCCCGTCAAGGCCAGCCTGCTGAGACTCCGTCGATGAAGTCGAGATTTTCTCGATCCGTTAAGCGGGCTGTTGACTAGAGAAGCTGATAACCCTCCTTCACGGTTCCCCGGTGGATACCGAGGATCTGCCTGCGTTCCGGGCCGCAGTCCCAGTTAAAGTGCCGAGCCGAGGGAAGCGCGGTGTCCCCGCCTTCCCAGATCCACCCTCGGTCCCCGAGGTCTTGGTCTCGGACCGCTCCTCGGTCCAGCCGTTCCCGCCGACATCGGCGGTCTCTGTCTCGTTACCGAAGTAAGCGGCGACACCGTTCTTCCTCGTCCTCCTCGGGTGAGGAGAGGCTGCGGCGCAAGTTGCGCCGGCGCTATGAGGACCTTATGTGGCAGCAGTTGCTGTTGTCCGGGCCTAAGCCGACCCCGGCCAAGACCCCAGCCATCAAGTGGCTGTCGCCTGAACGAACGAAGCAACCACTCGTTCCAGTCGAGTTGCCCGCTCCAGGGCCGGTTGCTTGGCCGAAACCAGCTGCTCCACCGATTGTGGCGGAACCTCCGCCTCCACAACCAAGTCGGGGCACGACCAGAATTCTCGGTCGGGTCACGGCCTGCCCCACAGGTTGTCGGTCACCCTCACTCCCGACTGTCCTCGGCCGGCAGGTGGAGGGTGGCTTAGGGCCGAGCAGCTCTTCGCAGACTCTTCAGAATCAGGCACGCGATTCCTCCCTGTTCTCCCGGCAGTTCGATCTGGAGTCCTCCGGGGCAATCAGTAGACGTGGGTATCGTCCTTCTTGGGTCTCTTTGACTCATCTCGGAGTCCACCAGGATGCAGCTGAGCCTGTGTCCAAACAGGCCAAGTATCCCTGATGGAGATTCTAGACCGAGAGGATTCTCCCACGGAGGCCTTTCTGGTGGCTGAGGCCATTGTCGGTCCAGCCTTGGAGCTTTGGCAGCAGCCTGCTTCCTGTCCTGTGCCCTCGGCCAGGATGGCCAGGAAGTATGCGGTCCCTACCGGCTCTTTGCCCAGTTTCTCGGAGCACCCCTCTGCCGAGGGGTTAGTCATCGACAGAGTTTTCCGGCGTTCCGGTAATACTCAGGATGTGGATAAGCCCCTACGACAAAGAGTCAAAAAGCTGGACTTTTGGGCGAAAGGTACCTCGTCCTCCCTCGGCCTCCGACAGGCCAGCTAGGCAAAGGGCGGACTCGCCCCGCCACTGCCCTCATGGGCTCCCTGGAATGAAAGGTTGTTCCTCGCCGCCTGACCTGCAGACCACGGTCCGCCCAGGCGGAACCACGGTGGCGGCGAAGCAGCAGCCCGCTCTGGACACAGATTCCTGGACACGTCAGTGGCGCGCGGTGGCCGGACACAGGCGTAGCCGAATCACCTTCAGCGATAGATTGCTGGGACGTCCACTGACCTCTTCAGCCCTGGGTGGAGACCTCCGGATGAAAGTCAATGCCACCCTGGACCCGGTCACCTCCGCCCAGAGGACAAGGCCGCCGTCAGCAGCAGAAGTCCTTTCGTCCTTGGTCCCTACGCCTCAACCAGCCAGCAGCACCAGCAATAGGGCCAGCAGGCTCAACAGCGCCCCAACCCAAGACACAGCAGCGGCTACACAACAGGAAGCAAGAGGTAAAGGCCCAGGAGGTCCCTCGCTGGTTCTTCCTCCAAGCCTGCCCAGTGACAGGTTGAGGGTGCTGCCCCAACCTCACTCTCCCCAGGTTCCCCCATGGGGACGGCCCGCCACTCCTTTCACGCCTAGTCGCTATCACCACAGACCGCTGGGTGTTGGAGTGGTAGGAAAAGGCCTGCCTCTGGAGTTCGAGCAGGCCCCACCTTTTCGAGCTATCGCCCCTCGGGGGGCGGGGGCCACAGGGTCTGCGGCCTCGCTGTCGGCCCGCCGAGCCGATATTGCCCTGCTCCTCGAAAAAGAGATAATCAGGAAGGTGGCAGATCCTCCTCCAGACCCGGGGTTTGTGTCCGGGTACTTCCTGGTCCCAAAACGAACAGGGGGCTGGTGCCCCATTCTCGACCTGCACGACCTGAACAAGTTCCTAAGATCTCAAACCTTCAGAATGGTCACTCTGGCTCAGGTAATCCCATCCTTGGAATGAGGCGTGTGGTTCTGCTCCCTGGACCTCCAGGGCGTGTTCTCTCACATCCCAATCCATCTGTCCTATCAGAGATTCCTCCGCTCAGAGCGGAGGATCCTTTCGAGTTCGGGCCATGCCCTTCAGCCTCTCCCAACCCCCAGGTCTTCACCAAATGCATGGCAGTGGTGACAGCATTCTCTGCGGAGCCGAGGGGTCCTGGTGTACCCTTACCTGGATGATTGGCTGATAGCAGCCCCCTCCAGACAGGAGGTGGAGCGGTCCAGAGATCTGGTCCTCCAGGTTTGCTCTCAGGTTGGCCTCCTCATCAACAAGGCCAAGTCTGAACTCATGCCAAAGCAGGTGATACTGTTCATTGGGGCAGAGCTCGACTCTCTTCAAGCCAGAGCACGGCTCCTCGCGGACAGGGCCGAGGTTCTTTCCTCCTTTGCCCAATCATTTCTGCTTGGGCAATTGCGCCCTGCCCGGGACTTCCTGGGCCTCATGGCGGCCTGCACCAGCGTGGTCCGTTGGGCCCGTTGGTACATGCGTCCTTCAATGGGGACTGGCCAGCCATGGTCACAACCTGCGATCTGTTGGACCAACCCGTGACAGTGACCAGGAGATGAGAGGCGGCTCTCCAATGGTGGATCGTTCTAGCACATCTGCAGGAGGGCATCCCGTTCGTCCGCCCGAGCCGACGGTCTCTCTCTCGACCGATGCATCTCCGATGGGTCGGGTGCCCATCTGAGGAACACGAGCGCCACGGCCTCTGGTCCCCTGGAGTCCCAATGCCATATCAACCTGCTGGAGCTCCGCGGTCCGTCCAGCTCTCACCACCTTCGCTCCGTTTCTCACGAGTCAAGTGGTTCAGGTCCAGACAGACAACACTACGACCATGTACTATCTAGAACTGCAGGGCGGGGCGTGCTCCATGCTGTTATGCAAGGAAGCTCTCCGCGCCATGGTCCCTAAATCGCGCAGCCTGGAGGCGGATCTCCTAGCCATTCATGTAGGCAGGGCCTCCAACACCAAGCCCGATGCCCTAAGCGGATAGGGGCTGCGTCTCAAGTGAGTGGTCTCTCCTGCCGGAGGTAGTGCAAGATCTGTTCTCCCACTGGGGCACGCCTCAGGTGGACCTGTTTGCCTCCAGGAGAATGCGGCTGAGTCTGTTCCACCCCCCCCTCAGCAGGGCTGCTGGGGGATGCCTTCTCGGAGCCCGTGGACCCTGGGCCTCTTCTCGCCTTTCCCCATTTCCCTTGATCCACAAGGTGCTTCTCAAGGCGGGGAGGGGGACAAGGTGATTTCTGTTGGCTCCAGACTGGCCCCGCCAGTTCTGGTATCCAGATCTCCTCAGCCTCAGCTCCAGGCTCCGAGGCGTGCACCCGCCCGGACCTGATCTCAGTCAACCAGGGTACGGACCTTCAATCCTGCACCGGACGGCCTGGTTCCTGGCGGCTAGAGTTCCAGGCTTTGGGTCTTTCCGATGAGGTCCTCAATGTCGTTGGGCGTCCGTGAGGAGTCGACCAGGAAATGCTATGCCTTCAAATGGAAGATTCTCCATTTGGTGTCAGGGAAGGGCTTGGACCCTTCAGACTGCCCTTGCCAGTGCATTCTGGAATACCTGTGGTCCCTTTCTCAGCAAGGGCTTCAGTCGACGACCCTTAAGGTGCACCTGGCAGCCATCTCTGCTTACCGGGCGCGGGCCGGCAAGCAGTCGGCGCAGGAGAAGGTGGTCGGGCACTTTTTCAAAGGCCTTGACCACATTTCCCCTCCGGTGCGAGAACCTCCACCTCCGTGGGATCTACTGCTGCTATTGGCCAAGCCTAATGGGCAAGCCATTCGAACCAGTGCACAGATGCGATATTTCACACCTGTCGTGGAAGACCGCCTTCTTGGTGGCTATCACGTCAGCCAGAATGATGGAGAGCTCCAGGCGCTTTCCATCGAGTCTCACTTATCTGGTCTTCCACAGGGACAAGGTTGTCCCTGCCCCCACCGAAATTCCTTCCGAAAGTGGTGTCGGAGTTTCACCTTAACCAGGTGTTGACTCTGCGGTGTTCTACCCCAATCACACTCAGAGGCAGAGTATAGGCTCCATACTTTGGACCCTAGGCAGCTCGCTTATAAGGGCGGACGTTGAAGTTCGAGGAGAGGTTCGCCCAGCTGTTTGTCACCCACACCGAAGCCACCTGGCAGACCTGCAGCAAAGCTGACGATGGGCGGTGGATCACCTCGCTGCATTGAGCTCTGCTATAGGTTGGCGGGCATGGAGCCTCCCAGAGGGACAAGAGCTCATTCTACCCGCCATACCGCTGCATTGGTAGCTAAGCTCCAGGATGCCTCTATCCAGGATATCTGCAGGGCTGCTACCTGGAAGTGGCACATACCTTTATTACCCACTACCACATGGACCTTGGAGTCATGCCGGGATGCTGGTTTTGGGACCTCGGTTCTCCAGTCTCTCTTTCCCAAGTAAGTATCGGGGCACTTGCCTCCTCCTCCCGGAGAACTGCTAGGAGTCTGCTAGAAAGTGTGGATGAACAACATATCAGCAACTCCTAGAAATACAGGTTACTCACCTGTAACAGGAGTTCTAGGAATAGTATGTTGTTCATCCTCACGACCCACCCACCTCCCAGCCCGACGCACAACCTGAGCTTCTCAGCGGCCAGATCTGGGCGCCATGGGGCGGAGCCGAGAGTTTTACCACCCGGGTGGGTGGGAGGAGCCAGCTTGAAGACCTTCCAGCAAGACAAAGTGGCAAGGATACCTGCCAGAAAGTGTGGATGAACAATATATACCATTCCTAGAACTCCGACAGGTGAGTAACCTGTATTTTCCCTCAAATCCCCAGAGGACCCTGTCTTCTCGGATCTGTTGAGGTCCATGAAAGATTTTTTGACTGGGAGTTGGAGGATTAGGACCCAGAGACAGAGACTGGTGAACACCTGGACTTAGAGTCTCTGTCTTCAGTCCCATTCTCTCCCATGGATCGGACCTCACCTCTACAGTCGGGCAAGTGCTCATTCTCTCTTCCAGCTGTTACCAAGAGGACGGACAGGGTGTACTGGGCACGGAAGAAGCTCCTTTCCTCAAGACGCTTCCCAAGGCGGACTTTGTCGTTATCTCAGCTGCTCATGATCGCTGTTCTGCACCCAGGCACATGAGCACCTCTCCTTCTTACAGAGTCGAGGCAAATGACCAGTTTGGCAGGAAGGTTTGTACTTTGGCCACATGTGCACTCTGGTCCCTTAACTGTGTGGCCCACATGGTGTCACACCAAAAAGCTACCTTGGCCAGACAAGAGGTCAGAGTCCAGGCTATGGACCGCTTGAGCTTCAAGGAGGAGCTTGCGAAGAATCTTTACCTCTTTCGCTTCTCCTGTAGGCATGCTTTGCAAGCCACATATGACTCCATCAATTCTGTAGCTCATGCCTTGTCAACTGCCGTCACCTTAAGGCGGCATTCCTGGCTCCGCATCTCTGGCCTTGCCAACGAGGTACAGTCTGCGATTCAGGACGCCCCCTTCCGGGGCTCGGTGCTTTTTGGTGGGGACCCCAAAGACATTATTACTGATCTCCAGGTCTGAGGTCTTACCCTAAGATTTGTAAGATCCATGTACTGATCTGGCACTCAGCAGCAGCAGCAGCCCTTTCGGAAAAGGGCCTGGAGACAGAGGAAGCATCGAAGCTAGGGCAAACGCAAGGCCACGGGTTCTGCCAATCCTCCGGCCTCCAAAACCAGGAGCGCTCAGGCGGTCCTCCCGAACATCCTGCCACTTCCTGACTCCCTATCCCCACTACCTCTGACACAACGAGGAGCAGGTGGGGAAGGTTACCTGCCATGCACAGGGTGGAAGGCAAAACCTCTGATGCATGGGTCCTGCAGCTGGTGTCTGTCGGACACACTACAGAGTTTCTTGAGATTCCTCCAGAATCTCCTCAAAGGTCTTCTTACTCCAGGATCAGGCACTTCTGGTGGGAGAAGTTCAAACCTCTTGCTCAATGAAGCAATAGAGCACGCTTCCTCCTGGCAAAGGGGCAGGGATTTCTACTTCCATTTTTCCTGATTCCAAAGAAGACTGGAGACTTCATACCCATTCTCGACTTGAGCAGCCTCAATCGGTTTGTCGAGTACAAAAGTTCTGGATATTGACGTTCGAGAGTCTTCTTCCACTGCTTCTGGAGAATTATTGGTTGTACCTCTGGACATGCAGGATGCTTACTTTCACATCCCGATATTCCCAGCCACTGCAGTTTCCTCTTGCGGTTCCAATTCCAAGGAGCACTTCCAGTTTCGGGCACTTCGCGCTTTGGTCTGTCCTCAGCACCTCGGGTGTCTACAAGTGCCTGTGGTGGTGGTGGTGGCGGCCTCTCTACGCCACCAGGGTATTGCGGTTTTCCATTACTTGGACGATTGGCTGATTTCAGCACCATCCAGGGACTCTTTACTGGAGGTTCGCTCCTTTACCCTGGATCTCTTTGGCAGACTGGGGGTTACAGTCAGTATTCCAAGTCATCCATAACCCCGTCCCAGAGACTACAATTCATTGGGGTGGTTTTGGATATGGTCCAATGCAGAGCCTTCCTTCCTCCAGAACAGTGTGGAGACCTGATCCATCAGGCTTCATGGGTGGCCTGTCCAGGACCATCCGGCCCAGGAGGTCCTCCACCTTCTTGGCCTGATGGCAGCCTCCATCACTACTGTTCTCCTGGCGAGGCTCCACATGATTTACTCAGTGGTCTTTGCAGGTGCAATGGGATCAACTCCTGGACAACCTGGGCCATCCGGTCCTGGTGTCGTCAGCAGTTCAAAAGAATTGCTGTGGTGGAGCACCCTTCAACCTTTCCTTGGGTCTCCTTTCAGGAGCTCAGCCCTTGGCATTCCTAACTACAGATGCATCAAACATGGAAGGAGCACAAAGCTCAAGGACTATGGTCCAGCTTGAAGCATCATTGCACATCAACGTTCTGGAGATGAGGCGGTCTTGTACACCTTCAGACCGTACTTCCAAAGGGATCACTGCTGGTCCAGACAGACAATATGTTGGTAGGAGGAACTGGCTGCATCTCTGTACAGGAGGCGAGGGCATGTGTGGAACTGGGCAGTCCAGCACCATCTAGCCCTAGTGTGGCCATGCATGTTCCAGGCATTCAAAATATCCAGGCAGACAGTCTCAGCAGGTCTCGGACACTAACTCACGAATGGGAATTAAATCAGGAGTGGCAGAATCTCTCTTCCTAAGATGGGGGCATCTGGATCTTGACCTTTTGCCTCACTAACAAGCATAAAACTTCCCAGTTTTGCTCGCTTCGTTCCAGGGTATAGTGCTTTTGGCATGACTCGCTGTCTCTCTCCTGGACAGGGAAATTTTTATATGACTTCCCTCCATTTCCCATTCTCCAGAGGGTCCTTCTCAAGCTTCAGGCAGAGAAGGTGAGGATGATTCTCATCACCCCTCTCTGGCCAAGACAAATTTGGTTCCCGCTGCTGCAACAGCTACCGAGGGAACCACCAGTTCCACTTCCAGTGACCCATGACCTCTTGACGCAGGATCGAGATTGCCTTGTTCATCCGGGGCTCAGGACCCTGCATCTTCATGCGTGGCTCCTGCAGACATAGCGATTTCTCACTTTGGGGTCTCCTCTCGGGTAGCTCAGGTTCTTGTAGAGGTTATAAAACCCTCCACTCATTCCACTTATGCCATGAAGTGGAAACGTTTTTCCATCTGGGTGACTTCCAAGAAGTGGAACCCTTTTCTTGTTCAGCCCCACAAGTCATGGAATACCTCCTTCATCTGTCAGACTCAGGTATGTCATATTCTTCCTTAAAGGTCCACCTTTCGGCAATTTCAGCGTACCACGAGCTGGTGGATAGTAAACCCGTGGCTCAGTTGGAGGCCTCAAAAACCTTTCTGAAAGGGGTCCTCAATCTGAAACCCCCCCATCCGCAGCCCAACCCCACCTTGGGATTTGAACTTTGTGTTGGAGAAGCTCATTCTCACCCCCATTTGAACCAGTGATGAGCTGTGATTTGCGCTTCCTTTTCTGGAAGATATTATTTTTAGTTGCCATTACATCAGCTCGAAGGATTTCAAAGCTTCACGCTCTGGTTTGTAAAGAGCCTTATCTTATTTTCCATAAGGACCAGGTGGTCTTCAGGACAAATCCTAAGTTTTTACCCAAGGTGATGTCAGAAGCCACGCTGAACCAATCAGTAGAGCTTCCAGTTTACTTTCTGTCCCCGTCGAACAGCGGTGAGGCACTCCTGCACACCATGGACGTCCATCGGATTCTTCGGTGCTACACACACTGAACCAAGGATTTCTGTAGCTGCAATCAGCTTTTTGTTTCTTTTGTCCCCAGGTCGAAGGGCAAAGCAGTTTCGAAGCAGTGCCTTTCCAAGTGGTTAGGCAACTGTATTTAGTATTCTTACCAAAAGTATGAAAAACCTCTGCCAGGTCCCATCAGAGATCATTCTACTAGGGGCATGGCTGCTTCTGCTTTTTTGCAGAATGCCTCTGCGGCTGATATCTGCGCCGCAGCCACTTGGAGTTCTGTCCACACCCTTACTAAACACTACAGTCTGGACATTGCTTCTAGTCGGAGGGCAGGCTTCGGCCTAGCTGTCTTGCAGGGCCTTCTGTCCTAGGCTGGGTCCATTCTTGTTCCGTTTCTGTTGGAGTTATTTTGTTCTCCTCCCTTGTTTCTCTCAGTTTCTCTTTGAGGGACTGCTTGGGACTCAGTCCTATATGTAATGACCTACTGAAGGAACCCTAAGTAAAATAGTACAGTAACGAGGAACTTTACCATAACAGTAGATCTTTGAGAGAGATTCCTTCAGTAGGTCATATTTTCCTCCTCCTTACCCTCATTTTATTTCTTGCATAGGGACTCCAAATCCTGTTTGCTCCTGCTGTCAGGCCTCTTCCTGGCTCTGTGGAGAACTGAGGATGGGTGGGAACGCTTACTATATATGGCCACGCTGGACGTCGGTCACGTGGACGCCGGGTGGCGGTCCCCGTCAGGGGATTGCTAGAAAAGTCTGCTGTGTGGCCTGGCGCCAGGTAGCGCAAGTCCCAACATGTAATGACCTACTGAAGGAACCTCTCTCGAAGAAATACTTTTACGGTAAGTTCCTATGTAACTGTACTTTCTCTCTCGTCTCAGGTCATTAGCAATTTTCATCACTTCCGTTTGGACTCACCTCTGCCCCACAGGTATTCACAAAGTGTCAGTCAGTGGTGGCAGCTTACCTCAGTGTATTTCCTTACCTTGACAACTGGCTGGTCGTAGGGAAGTCATACCAGCAAGTAAAATATTAATCAAGGTGACCCAAAATACACTGGAGTCACTAGGTTTCCTTATCAGTGCTCACAATCTCAGAGCCAGTTCAGGCACTGGAATTCATTGGAGCAGAACTGGACACTATATACAGCTAAAAGCTTTTCTTCCTCAGGAGATGGTGTTAAATCTACTGTTTCTAATTCCTTTGCTTTAGGTCATCCCAGAACTACAAGTGAGTACTTAGCATTGTGAGGACACATGGCCTCAACTACAGCAGGATATCCAGTATCACCTCAGATCACACTGGTCCCAAAGAAGGGACCCCATTTCAAAGTTGGTGCCAGTTACAAGAACCCTGTTACTGGCCCTACAGTGGTGGAAAGAAAGAGAGAACCTTTTGGCAGGTCATCCCTTTTTTCAGCAGCAGCACCACACAGTGGTCTTAACAGATGCTTCCCTCTTAGGGTGGGGGTGCACACGGGCGACCTAAGAATTGGACTGTGTATCAGCCTTTTGGAGTTGAGAGCAGTCTTCCTTGCTCTAAAGGCCTTTGCCACTGTCATCGAGGCACACATCAGGAAGCATGGGAAAAACTAGAAGCATTTGTAAAATTTGCAAAAGCAAGGCATATGACTGCCCTCATCTCCAGAGCGTTGATGTGTAATGATGCCTCCAAGCTGGACCACAGTCCTTGTACTTGGTGTTCTCTTAGATGTGTGCTCCCCATCCCATGTTCGATGCATCTGTACCTAGGGATGCCCGAGGAGCTGGGTTCCTGAAAGGAAGACCCACGGAAAGGTTGCAGTGGTCCCTCCACCATAGCAATTCTTTCTGAACTGCAGACAACATCAGGACCGGAAGGTCCAGGATGTCCAGGAGTTGATCCCACTGCACCCACAAGGATCACTGAGGAACCCTCATGTGGAGCCTCACCAAGAGAACAGCAGTGATGGGCAGCCATCAGGCCAAGAAGGCGGAGGATCTCCTGGGCCAGGATGGTCCTGGACGAAGCCACCCATGAAGCCGGACGGATCAGGGTCTCCACCCTGTCTGGAGGGAGGAAGGCTCTGCACTGGACCGTATTCAGAACTGTCCCAATGAACTGTGGTCTCTGGGATGGAGACATGGATGACTTGGAAATACTGACAGTAATCCCCAGTCTGCCAAAAAGGTCCAGGGTAAAGGATCCCTGGACGGGGCTGAGATCAGCCAATCATCCAGGTAAGGGAAGACCGCAATACTCTGGCATTGTAAATAGGCTGCCACCACTGCTAGGCACCTCTAGTAAACACTCAAATGAGGGGTGACAGACCAAAGTAGTGCCCGAAACTAGAAGTGCTCCCCTTGGAATTGGAACCGCAGGAAGCGGCGGTGGCTGGGGAAGATCAGGATGTGCAGGTAAGCATCCTGCATGTCCAGAGTGCACAACCAGTGATTCTCCAGAATGGGTGGAAGGAAGCTCTGGAGCATGAGCATCCTGAACTTTTTGTACTCGATGAAGAGATTGAGGCTGCTCAAGTCGAGGATGGGTCTGAAGTCTCCTGTCTTTTTTGGAACCAGGAAAAAATGGCAGTAGAAGCCCCTTCCCCTTTGCTGGAGGGACATGTGCTCTATTGCTTCCTTGAGCAAGAGATTTTGAACTTCTTCACAGATGAGAAGAGCCTGATCCCTGGAGTAAGAAGATCTTTTTGGGGGAGATTCTGGAGGGACTTCCAGAACTCTATAGTGTGTCCGACGGATACCAACTGCAGGACTCATGCATCAGAGGTTATCGCCTTCCGTTCCTGCACATGGCGGGCGAACTCCCCCCCCACCTGCTCCTTGTCGTGAGACTGAGGAGTCAGTGGGGACAGGGAGTCAGGAAGTGGCAGGACGTTCAGGAGGGAGGACCCCCTGAATGTCTCTGGTTCTTGGAGGCCGGAGGATTGGCTGAACCTGTGGCCTTGCATTTTTCCTGGTGCAGAGCCGGGCCATGCTTTCTCTGCCTCCAGATCCTGTTCCAAAAAGGCTGTTGCTGCTGTTGAGTGCCCGATCGATACATGGACCTAACTGATCTTAGGGCAAGACCTCTGTCCTGGAGATCGGTAATGATGTCTTTGGTGTCTCCACCACAAGCACCGAGCCCTAGAAGGGGGCGTCCTGTATAGCAGACCTGAACTTGTTGGGTGAGGCCGAGATGCAGAGCCAGGAAACGCCACCAAAGTGATGGCAGCTGCCGAGACGAAGCCACGAACTGACTGAGTCGTATGTGGCATGCAGCATGCCTACAGGAGAAGCAAGAGAGGTGAAGATCCTTGGCAAGCTCCTCTTTGAGGCCTGAGGGTTCCATAGACTAGACTCAGGCCTCTAACCTGGCTAGGGTAGCCTTTTGGAGTGACACCATGTGGGCCACATAGTTGAGGGATCTAAGCTCGTATGTGGCCGAAGCATAAACTTTTCTGCTGAACTGGTCCATCTGCCTCAACTCTTTGTCTGGAAAAGAGGTTCTCATGTGCTTGGGTGCAGCGCACCGGTCATGAGCAGCTGAAATGACGACAGAGTCTGCCTTAGAATGCGTCTTTGGAAATGGAGCTTCCTTCGGCGCCCGGTATATCCTGTCCGCCCTCCTGGGGACAGCCGGGAGAGAATGTGGCATCTGCCAGACCGTAGAGGTGAGGTCCTGGTGAGGCCCGATCCGGGGAGGAATGGGGACCAGAGAGAGAATCTAAGTCCAGGTGTTCGGCTAGTTTCTGTCTCATGGGGTCCTGATCCTCTGACTCCCAGTCAAGAAATCTTTCACGGACTTGGAGATCCGAGAAGGCAGGGTCCTCGGGTGGGTAGGGGCTTGGGAAACCTTGCCTTCTGGACTCTCTGTTCCTCCAAGGCATCCTCCGCCGACTCGTTGGCATCCTCATCATCATCATCATCCTCAGCTGCCCCCTCGTCAGGAAGATTACGGATGTCCGTAAGGGTGATGTCCTTACCTTTCCACCCCCGAGACATGTAACATGGATGGAGAAGAGCTTCTCGGGGATGCAGACTTTGGAGAACGTGGAAGTGGGAGTCTTGTCTCCAGGTCTGACACCAACTCCAAACGAGCCCCCTGCCACCAAGACCGGATTAAGGTCTTGAAGTCCGGCGTAGCCAGAGGAGGAGGAAGAGGCATTACCGGTGGGGGTGGGTAATGATAACCGTGGTATCCCTGAAAATGGTGGTAGGGGCTATAACCAGGGTAGTACTGTCCAAAAGGAACTCCATTCAGGAGGAGGACCAGCCGGAAATGGTCCCCAGGATGCCGAAGATGATGATGAGGACAGTCAGGGTCTAATATAAATCCCTGTCGTCAGATCTGATGGAGGGGCACCTACGTCAGACCCGCTGCAGTATAAATTGGCAGAGGGTCCGGCATCAGGTTGCCAACATCAGGGAACTGGCGTGGACTGGCACCACCGGCCTTTGGCGCGGGAGGATCCAGTCATCGAGGGCTGGATGAAGGGGCCAGATAGTGGGACCGGTCTGATGCTGGAGCCAAAGGCTGGGGCAGACTCAGGTCCCTGGCTGTGGAAGAGTCACTGGGTATCCAGCATCGGGATTTGATTCACCAGATCTGACGGTGGGATCGGGGCCGGGAAATTCTTCGGCTCCCAAGGGATCCCACCTGGAGGGGGGGGGCCTCCATTGGAAGGCCAGATGGCCGAGGAGGAGCATCCTTCCCCGTGACCCCAATAGGAGAGCACGGGGCAGACCCTGAGGAATCCACTACGTCGAAGGGTTCCGCGCTGTCTTCACCTAGGTACTTGCCTGAGATGGAGAAGATAAGGGCAAGCAAGGGGGGAGGGGTACTCTCCTGGTTCTGCCGGGCGCCGGGTGAGGCACCATTAGGCCCCGACGGAGAAATCCATGCCTGAGCAGCCGTCGGAGAAGGGCGCCTTTATCAGATGGAGTCGGGACAAGCGGAGGGAGCTCTCAGTCGACTTATCGGGTTAGTGCCAGGCAGATGCCCGAAGGTTGGGAACTCGTCTTACCGGCAACCGTGTGGTTCGGAGGAGCCGTGGGCTGACTTAGCGTTAGCGGCCGCCGCGGTGCAGCCGTCGGAGTAACTTGACGGTCGGACTCACCTGGCGAAGATCTTCCAGACTTGCCGATCCGGGGTTTTTCTTGGTCATGGCTGGGGACGTGGCCTTGCTCGTCGAGTTTAAGGCCTCAGGTTGGTACATGGAGCGCCCCGCTTCTAGATTTCTCCTTGTGGTGCTTCTGGAAGGAGAAGATTTCCTAAGAAGACTCTCCAATGTGGTCCATTTGCTTCTCTAATGAAGCTAAGCGGACTTTTAGAAGTTGGGCCTCCAAGGCCTGCTGTCTCCGCTTTCGGTGGCCTGATTAAATGTTTAGCACTCCAGACAGGATGAGACAGGTGGCCTGGGCCAAACATATCATGCACTTCAAAATGACCGTCCTTATGAGGGATCTCACTTAGCAGGACGGCAGCACTTTTCTTGGGTGAAGACATTAAGTAAATGAAGAATCGAAAGGAAGGACTTAGCGAAGGAAAAAAATAATCCAAAGCAGGAACTAATACGACGATCGCTGTATGGAAGTCTGCAATGCGAATGACATAAGGCGACGGTGAGAAAGAACAGAACGTCGGGCATGGGGATGGCTGACGTCTGTCATGTTACATCAGGTGGGCTGTCCCCCGTCAGGGATTGCTAGAAAAATCTGCTGTGCGTCCCGACACCAGGTGGCGCCAGTCCTATATGTAATGACCTACTGAAGGAACCCTCTCGAAGTAAGATCTTCTCGACCAACACTTTGGCCACCGTGGAGGTCATCTGGTCCTTAGTAGGGTAGGCTTGAGCGTACCGGGTGAAATGACCTGTAACCACCATTATGTTGGAAATATTCCTGGAGTCTGGTTCCGATGTGAGAAAAATCAATGGACACTAATTTAATCAGTGCACTGGTACCAATGTTAACTAACAGAGCATCTTTTTGGGGAAGTGCTTTACTCTGGATACTCCAGTGACAGTTCTTGCTATAATATCCTACATCAACTTCCATCAACTCCCATCTTGGGCCAATTGAATCTGCTCTTTACCAATTCCAGGGTGTGTTTTTTGCCCAAGTGGCCCATACCATCATGTAGGGCTTTCATCACCAGGCCTTGAAAACAATCAGGCAGTACCAACTGCACACGGGGTGCCCCCAGTTGGTCCCAAGTCACACGGTAGGGCAAACCTTTTCTTCAGCTGCAACTTCAGACATTCTCACACCAATGACCAAGCATGTGGAACTCTTGCTTTTACTTGAGCCAGATCTCCTTTTCTCCGAAGCACTTAAATTATCTCCCCCATAACAGAACTGTTCTGCTGCTCTTTTCGTAAGACCTGAGTAGTCAGCTGTGGCAAAGACCTCACGTCCAGGGAGGTCAAATGAAGTAAGCTACAGAAAGGCAACTCCCAGATGCTCCTAAACAGTCCACCACATGAGGAGCGTCTTCAAGAGAAGGGGACTAGTCACCATTAAATTTCTTACACAATGCTTTTACCACTTGTTTAGTTGTCATGATCCAGCTGGAATGCTCAGCTCCCTGAATTAAAGGGTGTCGGGACAAGGCATCAGCATCTATATTACTCAGCCCCTGGCTGGTACTCTACGCTGTAGTCATAGGTAGACAGGTCCGATGACAACCAGTGGCCAGCTGCATCTAGTTTGGCTGTGGTCTATACATAAGTGGGTTGCTGTCGGTCTTCACAGTAATCTTCGCCCCGGACAGGTAATCATGAAATTGGTCCACAATAGCCCACTTCGACACTAAAAATTCCGGCTTATGGATGGGATACCTTCTTTCTGAAGGGTTGAGACTCTTTATTTATTTTATTTTTATTTAAAATTTGGGGACTGGGAAAGGCACACTGAGCCAAGGCTCATTTCCAGGTGCAACCCGGGTACACAGCGTACAGTGAAGAGACAAGGAGTAACAAATAGTGAAGAATACAAACAGTAATAACCACAGACTTTTTACAAAGAGACAGAATACATTATCCATATTAAACAATTGGTTAGTGTGCAAGAGTAAATGAAGCGGAATGGGACAAGGTTACAGTCGGGAGCTAGGGTAAGTGAGTAGAGACTGCGAGGGTCTTTTGCCATGCTGGGACCATTAGTACATTGAGGACAATGGACTCTGATGGCATATACTGCCAGAGGTGCAGACCCTCTGGATATTCTTGATACATATACCCTAAGCCACAGAAACCCGCATCTGTATTTAGGCTATAGGGCTTCTGTGGAGTCAGCATAGGCAAGAACGGTCGTCAGACAGAATATAATGTCCTCAAAAGCTCTATCATACTCACTTGGTCCACCAGGAGCCAAACGTTCAGAAGGATGAAAATATTTAGGTGGTTCAACTGGGCTTACCAGAGGAGAGGTCTTCTTGCTCTTATATGTTGGAGGATACCACTGTAGTAAGTTCTAAAGAGGCCTGACTACTGTGGTGTAGTCTCTCATGTCCGGTTATACCCACAAAAACCAAGCAGCCATTGTAGTTCTTTCAGGTTCCTGGGCTTTGGCCAGATGGTGAGGGCCTCCACTTTACTGGGGTCAGTCTGAATGCCCTTGGTAGACATGATGTGTCCAACATATCTGACAGAGGCCTGAAAGAATTGGCACTTATTAACAGAGAACTTCAAGCCAGATTCTTCCATCAAGTCTAACACCTTGAGTAGCCATGACTCATGCTCTTCCAGCACCTTTCCAAACACGATAATATCGTCTAAGTAAACCAAGCACTCCAGCAGGTTCATGTCCCCTGTAGCCCTTTCCTTAAGGTGCTGAAACGTCATGGGGGCGCCTGAAATGCCCTGAGGCATTCTCAAAAATTTGTAAAATCCTAGAGGGCATATAAAAGCTGTCTTCTCCCGATCCTGCGGGGCCATGGGAATTTGATAATACCCATTTAAGTCCAAAACTGAAAACCACTGGCTGCCGTTCGAGCAGACTAGAGCATCTTGTATTCATGGCATTGTATATTGATCTGGTACAGTGCGCTTGTTCAAGGTGCAGTAGTCCACGCACATCCTACTAGCCCCACTCTTCTTCCTCACCACCATTATAGGCGATGCATATGGACGTCTGGAATCCTGGATGATGCCTGCAGCCAGCATCCCCTAAAGGTGCCTCCTTACATCATCTATGTAAGCAGGGGTGAGATGACCAGATCTCTCTCTGAAGGGGTGCTCGTCTGTGAGCCTTATGCAATGCTGCTCTCCCGTAATGTAGCCAACATCCCACTCATGCAAGAAAAACACTTTTGTCCTGGTAGCCAGCTTCTTCTGGACATGCTCCTTCCACTCCTCCAGGATGGGAGTTACTCCAATCAAACAAGGCAGGTCAATACCACCATAATCACTTATGCCTTGAGCAGCTGTCTTTCCCGATATCAACACAGTAAACCCTAGCTAACATCCGGCCCTTCTGACGACCACTTCTCTGTCAGTTGTGTTCCTCCCCTGCACTGTCACTTTCCAAACATAGGCATGTGCCTGTGCTGGTAAGACACTGGGTTTCACTAATAATCCAGCCGGCAATCCATGTTCCTCAGGGGCATCTTGCATTAAAATTTTATTTTTTACCTCTTGTTTTAGCTGCTCTACTCCATCAATATTACACTCCACGTTGGGGCGAGGAGGGGCAGCACAATCTCCTTGGCACCTCTCCTCCCAACTATGCTCACAGATTCATCTGCATCTTCGGGAGGGGGTTCACTCTTGTCTCTTATAGGCCTCCTGGACTACAGGATGAATGGGTAACTTCTTCTCTCGCTTTTCTGCTTCTCTGGATTGGCAAAACTGAGTGAGCCTCCTGAACATGTGTGGCCTTTGTGGACACCAGCATCAGTATCCCATCATACACACCAATCTCAGGACAGATTAAAGCCAGGGTCTCAACTATGTTTCCTACTCCAGCTACATTAGTGGGGAAAGCCATCTATACTCTGACACAGCCGAGGTAGGGGTAAGACTTCTCACTAAGCCCCTACATATGCAGTCTTTCCAAAGGTTGCCACTCCAGGTGGGATAAGCGTCTGTCATACAAAGTCTTGAATACGATAGTGACCTGGGAGCCACTATCAAGGATGCCACGGGGTGTATTTGAGGTGGCTTTCACTGAAGAGGCTTTTACATTAGCTACGGAGCTGGACCTGCATGGGGTCCCAGTATGCTCCTTTACCAGGCCCCACTGAAGTTTCTCTGTGTCTTTCCTTCCTTGTCCAGCAGTCTGCTAGCCACTCAAAGGTGATCTGCTGGTGCCCAGCACCCTCTCCAGTAATGCCCATTCCTTCCACAACAGTAACAGATTATCCCTTCTCGCTTAGGTCGTCCAGGGTAATAGGCCTCAGGGAAGCTGGGTGGTGGATAGCTTAAGACCAATGGGTACTAGGGGAACAGAAGGGGAATCTAAGGCAGCTGCAAAAGGAGCAGGAGAGGAAACTGGGGCTATCGCTTGGGTCATAGCTACTGGTTTGGGAACCCCTGCCCTTACCACCCCCTGGGTCTTCAGCTCATTAACAACCTGACTCAGTTCCTGCAATCGGGCTTCAATCTGAGGCAGGGTTTTATTTAACTCTAAAAATTGATTAGCGTTTTGCTTGTAAAAGTGCTAAAACATTGTAAAAATGCATAGCACTTGCCTCACTGTGTTTAACAAACATAACACTTCTAGAAGACATATATAAATACTTTCTGTACAGTTAGTATTGTACCAGGGAAAAAAATGCTAATCAATTATTTAAAACCCCGTGAGGTACTATAGGGGGCAAAGTAGGTGACACTCCCAGGCCCATCACGGGAAGGGTGGCAGAGGCTGCCTGAGTGGGCTGTTCAGCGGAAGCTTCAGAGGTACTCATAGGACCAACAACAACCTTATCCAACATTTCCCTGCATTCTTGCAGTAACTTTTTCATCCAAGAAACCTCAGCTGTGGAAGTGGCTTCCTGGACCTAGTCAGTAGCTACTATAGTGGGCCACCCCCCTCCAATTTGGTGTCCCTTTCCTCCACCTCTCTCACCTATCTAAGCAGCACCTGGAGCGGAAGTGGGTTACTCATTTTGTCTTTGAGGTCCAACTTTAGTAGCAACAACTCCCAAGTACCGGGCACTCCTCAGTACTTGTTCTAACCGGTTTAATGTCATAATTGCAGTTCCTTAATAGCGCGAGCACTTAAAGCACATAATCATCAGCGCACATCTGTAATAGCACTACTGCATAAAAGGACTTCATTATTAGCGCAAACCATAATTAGTGTTAGTGTACTGAGGTTGTAACCATAGGGGTCTCAGGAGTTAAGTGAGTAGGAGAGAGTTAGCTAGCTCAGGAGGGGTACTGGTGCAGCAATTTTATTTTTATTTTTTGGGGGGGGGCAGGACTTTGCAATTTTTTTGCCTAACAAGAGTAGGTAGCATGCTGTGCTGAATGTGGTCTCATTCCAGCCACAGCCTGCGGGGGTTGGGCGCATAGGAGAGTGGACTCCTTGAGTGGATTGTTGACTGCAAATAAACTTGCTGTCTGTTGCATCCTTTTCTACTGCTCCCCAGCTCTGATACACTTCGGAAGAAGCAGAGAGAGTGAAAAACACATGCGGTTGCCAGCCGCAATCAAGGAGCTCAGGAGGCTGATGTCATTACAGAGCGGGAGTAGGCCAAAAAAAAAAAAAAAAAGAGAAAAGTAATCTTCCCAACTAACTTCTTAGTAGCAACCTGCACAGCCTCCTCTATCATTCCTCTGTCGGCCGCTGACTGGTTCATGTAAATCACACTTTCTGATATGCGGTTTGCATTTGCCAACGAGAAACTGAAAACAGGCTGTGCTGGTCACTGAATACAGGATATCCATAGTAATGCTGTATGTTACAGAATTTAAATTTATTATTCTAGTAGTGTTAGAGGATACCATGGGGAGGGATAGGCACAATTCAAAAATAAACTGCTTCAATTGCTGATTTAAGTACAGGATCCCTTGAAAAGCGACCAACTTGGGAAGAAAGAGGGATGATGATGGTGAGCATGAGGGGGGAAGCATGATTTTAAATTACACCGGTCACCTTACAAGTGAACTTTCCATCAACCAGCCCCAGCCTAGCAAAGCCTTCCAAAGCAGGGATCAGTCAGATTGAAGAAAGGGAGTCCCGACTTCTAGGCATCATAAAATGGCTTGCATATTCAAACACAATACATATACACTAATAAGGTTAGCGCTGTTTACACGAACGCTATTATTGTCCATGCTATTTTGTATGCGCTATAATTACATTTGCAGTTGCGGTTGTGCTATTTTAACCGGATCCCGTTCTAATCTAGTCTTATTCAAGTGAGAGGCCTGGATCCCCCCTTTCCTATATACCTTCTGCAGAGCCTTCTCTAGCCTCTGCACATATTCAGACAAGGGTTCCCCTTCCCCACGGGAGTAGGCTTTACCACCGAAAACATCAACTTCCTATAAGATTCCGTGGGAGCGGGCACCTGCTCAGGCCTAAGCCTCGCATCTGGCGCAGGGGCCCGTAAAAGGTCAGGCTCTCCTCTCCCCAGGGAAATCACACTACACACTGTCACTATAGCCCAGGCATCTGTCTTGTCCTCTACCTCTACAGCCTCTGGCACCCAGGCAGCCTCTATAGCATTTACATATCCCATCAACACAATTAACTTCCCAGTACCTGAATCAAGCATCTGTTCCCACACTTTCACTTTACTCAGTTTCGTTATGGTGGTCAAGTGCTTTTCTATTTCACCCTCGTCCATCTCGGGGGTACTCCTAACAGCAACAAGGACCTATGTGGGGCCATCCTCATATCCCCGCTCCATTCCACCAATCTTGCGTTATCCTTTTCTTTGAGGCCTACATTACGGCTGGGGGGGGGGTAGACTTGGGTGCTGGGGAACCCACAGAGGTCTTTACAGTGGAGCTCTCCATGGTGGGCATAGCTGGCTTACAGGAGATCCCAGCGGAGCCTCAAAAGATGTAGCCCAGGCACCGTGTGCCAGTGGGCTACTACCCCTGCCTGCTGGCCCTCTAACAGGTTAAGGGGCCTGGGTCTTGCTACAGTGGTGTTCAGAGGTCCTATACCAAAGATAATAAAAATAGCGCGGTGCCTCCACCCAGAGAGAATTAGAAGTGGATCAGGTGACTGGCTGGCACAGACCCCGGGATGCTGCACTTACCCACCTTCCCTATGAACCACCCCACACAATGGATACCCAACAATTCAGTACTACCATAAACCATGAACAGTAATTCTTGTCAGACTCAGAGAATTCCTACACACACACACAATTTCAAACAATGAACCACAGCTTTATTTGGGGAAAAGGACTAGGGAAGTGGTACCGGGATAAAGGATGGCTGTGGAATAAAAACTGGTTAGTGAAAATAGGCAACAATGGAAACTTGTGGGCCCACAGGCCAGGCCCTCCCCCACTTGTACCAGTGTCTCTAGGGGTACCTACTAGGTGCAAGCCTGGTCGGTGCAGCGGGTTGGCCGGTTATTGGGGCCCTAAAAATATGGTTGGAAAACCTGAAGAATGAACAACAGAACAATTTCCCATTTTCCTTTCCCGGAGTCAGGTCCTAAGTATTCACAGTTTGATGATCTCAGCAGCCAGGTAAATGAAGCTCCTTGAATTAATGCAGCAAAGCAGAGAACAGGCAGGCCAGGATCCCTCTGTCTGGATGGAACTTGCTTGAGGATCCTGCACCTGGTTACCTTCATTGTAATTCTGGATGCTTGTCACCTTCAGCCACTTCTGTCCCATTGCAGAGCACTGTGGCAGGACCACACCAACCCCAGAAGGCACAGACCCAGAAGTGGCTCCACAGCCCAGCTCCCAGCGACAGTCGTAGATGCCCTAGCATCCCAGCAAGTGCCAGTAACCTCCTGAAACAGCGGATCCCATTTGGAAGGGGTTAGCAAGTTCCATTCTTTGCTCTGAGTGAGGATTCCCTAACGGCGGGGGTCCTCCTGCAGTCCCTGCACGTGCAATTCAGTGTGTGTGTGTGTGTGTGTGTGTGTGTGTGGGGGTGCTCAGGAAAAACAAACCCCTGCACATCAGGCCTCGCTATTCCAGTTTAACAGTGCCCACAATTTTCTTCGGTTGCAGCTGGGATTCATCTCTCAGCCACTTTAATCAGTCAACACAGGACATACACCGCTTCTGCTAGCACCCTGATTACCAGAGATGCTCTGCCCCTTCAGAATACAGTCCCACACAAGCAGTCTTATCTGCAATTCCGATGTTCCAGTGCAGGGTTTCTGCAGTATTCAGTCTCTCCCATGAATAGTGAGCAACTTTTCCATTCATGAGGAATCTGCATCACAGTTCAGTCTCTTTCACTCTTTCCCCTTCTCACTCTGCCTCTGCAACACTGCAATTTCCAACTCCAGCAATCTCCAATCCTGCATTACAGGAATCTCCACATACGGCCAGGGTAAGCCCCTTACATCCAAAATCCACTCTCACAGGGTACTCCTGACTCGTACAGAGCCCAGGAACAGACTGAAGAAATCCCAGAAAGTCCACACAGTTCAGCTGAAAATCCAGCATCCCGACTGGCTGATGGAGCCTATCAATATTCGATAGCCATAGTGATCAATAGTTCCTACTCATCTATTGGAGCACGATTTAGGCGCCTGAATTAGTCCCCTCCTTTTCCCAGGAGTCCTGTGGAGTCCATTCAGTTTAGTGCAGTGCAATACAGTTTGCCTTCTTTTTCAGCCCAATACAATACTTATGTAAACCATCACCCCACCGAGTTGTAGCCCCAACTGTCCCCTTTCAGATAAGCACACAAATAAAAGAATAACCCCCACAACATAGCTGTCGCTGTTGGCCTGGTAGCGCGGAGGGTTGAGGCACTGGATGCCACACCTTGTGCCACATCGGCGACCCAGGTTCAGGAAGCGAGCCTGGGTCGGCAGGAGGGAAGAGATTGGCGTCTAGATGGAGCTGCTCTCTCTTCCTGGGGACAACTGGAATGCATGCGCTCTTGGAAGCGACCTCTGTAGCACAGCAGCTGGGGGATCACTGATTGTAGCGAGGGCATATGCCTGTGGTGAGCCAGGCCTCCGTTACCCTTGCTGGCGGGCCAGCGAGGGACAGTCACCAACAAGTAAAAATTCCCAGCTCAACGAGGAGATGACGAGGGCCCCAGGAACTCCTCTCATCCCCAATGCCAGGCCAGGCCACACTGGGGATCCACGGCCGACTTCCCAGAGGGATGAGCCCTCTAATTCCAGACAGAGCTGCCGACAGAGGACAGGCCATGATCCAGGGGTTGATCCGGAGCGCTGGGAAGTCCCTCGGGGAAGGGGTAGGATTGTGTGGGCACCTCCGAAGGATGCCTCAGAGCAAACCGGTGCATAAACAAAATTAAAAAAACAAACAAAAAAAATAGCTGTCGCTGCCACCATAACCGGTCACCCAGGTAGAGAAACACAGAGATACCATGTCACCTTAGGTGTGCTAGCAATGCTGACAAGCACCTTCTGAATGCCCTGAGAGCTGAGGTAAGGCTGATACGCAGTGCTGAGAACTGGTAATGTCCTGAAGGTAGTCTAAACCTGAGGTACTTTCTGTGGGATTCCCTGATGGGAATATGGAAGTAGGCATCCTTTACATCCAGTGATGCTAGCCAGTCTCCCTGCTGAAGTGTGGGAAGGATAATTACCAAGCTAACCATCCGAATTTTGGCTTTGCTAAGTGCTTGTTTAGCGCTCTTGGGTCTAGATGGGTAGCTACGCCACATTTTTCTTTAAAGTTACGAAGTATCTGGAGTAGAACCCTTTCTCCTTTTGGGTTGGGGGGAACTGGCTCCACTGCTTCTGCCAGCAACAGGTTGGACATTTGTTTTTCCAGCAGTGCCCTTTCTCTAGAGAATGATGGCTTGAAAAACCTTAACCTCAGTTTAGGGAAAATTTTGAAACGAAGGGCTAGACCCTAACTCACCACCTCCAGCACCCACTTGTCTGTGGTGATGGTTTTCTAAGTCTGGAAGTAGAAAGTCAGCCTGCCCCCTACTGGCAATGGGGAGGTGACCCTGATTGACACATCAGAGATTCTGTTTTGTTTAGGTGTTGTAGTTTGTGGGATTCGTCCTCACCCTAGAAACCCCTCAACTTCTACCCTGAAGTAGCCTCTCGTTGTTGGTAAACAGGGTAGCTGTATCTGGAAGAAGGGTCTGCTGTAACCCCTCCCTCTACCTTCCCTTCCTTGAGGACTATAGGAGATTAAGCCTCTTTCCTTTGCAGTGTTGCTTCGGAAGGTGGTTTTATCCTCATCCACCTTTTTCATGTCTCATTTCCAGAAAGAGTTATTCTCCATGGGGAAATCCATAGCTTTGTTCTGGGTGTCCTGGGTTAGGTTTGTTGCTCTAAGCCAGGCAAACCTCCTTAAAGCCACCTTTAAAGTCATCCACCTGGCTGCAATGTCGTTGGCATCTACTCCCATTATGAAACTAATATTTTGTGGCTTCCAAACTGAATCTAGCAGTTTCCAGTAGATCAGATGCTAGATCTGGTGATGTCTTGTCTGCCATAGTCATGACCGAATTCCAAAGGGATTTCTGGTACTGGGCAGCATAAGCTATGTAACAGGCTTGCTTAATGCCTAGGGAAGCTGCCAAGTAGCCCTTCTTGGCCATGCCATATTTTCTGGAATCCTTTTCTGGAGGGTGGGTAATCAGAGGCACCCTGGCCCTATCCACAAGCTGCTGCATGAATAATCAAGGGTATGATGGGGCAGGAGGCTAACACCCCCCCTTCCAACTCAATTACACAACAGTTATGGCGCTATCACTGGCAAATGGAAATTCTGGATGCCTTCAATAACCACTTCACAATGGCTGGCCTTGCCTTTGACACCTCTCCAGCTAACCTGCTGAGGGAACAATTAGCTCCCATTACACTGGTGATCAGAGAGTTCCTTCAGCTTCAAATCTATACTGTTGAAGTAAGTAGAGGATCTATTATGGCAACTGGATACCAAAACAAGCGCGAGGGCAGACTCTCTGGACTACTTTCTAAAGATTGCATGCCATGTACTTGCAGTCCCCTAACACACCTCTTTAACCTATCCTAAACTCTGGCTCTGATTCCCACACTGTGGAAGACAGCCCAAGTGGTTCCCCGTCTAAAATCAGGGGACCCTGGATCTTAATAATTACAGGCCCATTTCCATACTACCAGTGCTATCCAAGATGCTGGAGAAGTGGTGAGTAATCAGTTAAGGAGTATCTTGACGATGCTAACCTCCTACACCCAGCTCAATCTGGATTCAGGCCAAGCATAGCACTAACACTGCACTAGCCAAGGTCACAAATGACTGGCAATCCGAATTAGATAAAAGAATGTCTGTGCAGTACTCCTGGACCTGAGCAAAGCATTCGATACTGTGGACCCGAGCTACTACTTTCATCCCTGTACTCCCACTGGCTAGATCCATCCTCCCTTAGTGGTTCAGATGCTATCTCACGGTAGGTCACAGCAGGAAAGCTGAAGGTGACCTATCCTCATAAAACCACTGTCAAGAGGAGTCCCCAAGGTTCATTCCTGGGTCCTATCCTTTATGCCATTTATATAAATAACATTGATTCAACCCTTACCAATTCCTCTGTACACTCTTTGCTGATGACACTGTTCTGCATGTCAGCAACCTTCGCCTGCAGCTGCTGGGTGAAATCCTACAAACAGAATTCTCCTTGCTACAATATCAGCTACTTATAGAAAAGCTCTTGTTAAATGGAAGAAAACTAAAGCAATGATGTTCACAAATCAAAGCTCCACCAGCACATCCTCTCCAATCATTCTCCCCAGCTATGCACTATACTTGGAGAAAATCTGGAGTATGTAGAAAACTTCAAATACCTCAGTGTGTGGATTGACAACAGACTTGACTTCACTCATCATTTAGAAGAACTGTTAAAAAGCTTCGCAAAAGGCTTGGCTTCTCTATGGATTAAACCCTTCCTAAACAGAGACTCAAAGATGAGGTTAGTCCAGGCCATTTTTCTATCAGTTGTTAACTATGCAGACTTCCTTATAGTCACTGCCCCATCTCCTACCATCACAAGTTGGATAGCTTATATCTATAGAGCAATAAAGTTATTACAGATCTGCCATCTAACACTTATCATTGCTCTCTTTATGCTGCAGTTGGTGGGTTTCCTTCACCTCAGAAGGAACAGAAATGCAGCACTATGGATTTACAGAGCGTTGTCAAAAACTCAAACTATATCCTGACTGCTTCACCCAGACCTCCCTAGCTCCTATGCCCTAAGAAGCAACATCATCATCCTGCTCAAATTGCCCAAATTCAACACCAGGCTAGGAGGGCAAATCAGCTATTCTCTAGCATAGCATGGAAAACCCTACAAAATCCCTAAAACTGTCCAATATCATTCCATTTACATCCTTTAAACAACATTGTACAGTCTTCTTCAAGAGAAATGCAATTGCTACCACTAGAGCTAGCATTGTCATCTCACAAATCTCCTTCCAAACCATATATGGCATATTCCTTCCAGACAGACACCCCATCTTATGGCACCCAGTAATACCTTCACTATCCTAGTATTACATTATGTTGAGTGTCTGCTATGCCCTCCCACTGGGATATGTATACTACTGTACATACTGTAAATTTAGCTTAACTTTCCTGTAACGTTTTTTATCAGAGAAACATGAGACTTTGGCGGCAGATAAGGACCGCTAGGCCCATCTAGTCTGCCCATTCCCTACCTACGGATAGGCCACAGATCCTATTTAACCAACAGCTATATCTTCCTGCCCCTACAAGAATTGCCTTTTATGTCTGTCCCATGCATTCTTGATTCTCCCACAGTTTTAGACTCCAACTTCCTCAGGAAGGCTGTTCCATGCATCCACTACCCTCTGTGAAATACTTCCTCACATTGCCCTGAACACGCCTCCTTCTATCTTTTAAATTGTGTCCCCTTGTTCTTGCAAGTCTCTTTTTCTGAAAGATGCTACCCTCTTGGACTTTGTTGATTCCTTGAGGTACTTGAAAGTTTCTATCATGTCCCCCTCTCCTTCTTTCCTCAAGGGTATACATATTAAGCTCCTTAGTCTCTCCTCATCGGCTTCTCTTGCAGACCCTGCACCATTTGTTGCCCTCCTCTGGACTGCCTCTATCCTGTCTATGTCCTGCGGAGATGGGGTCTCCAGAACTGGACACAGTATTCCAGATGGGGTCTCACCAACTGTCTGTACAGAGGATAACAACTTCCTGTTTTCTGCTGCTGATGCCTCTCCTATACATCCCAGTATACCCCAGCCCTCCTGCCTTCTCACATTGCTTGCTAACCTTAAGGTCATCTGATATGATTTACCCCAGGTCCCTTTCCTGTTTGTTGTTGTTACTACCTCCCACCCATTGTGTATTCTTCCCTTGGGTTCTTGTTTCCCAGGTGCATTATTTTGCACTTTTTGCATTGAATCCTAGCTGCCATACATCAGACCATTCCTCCAACCTTGCCAAGTCCTTTTCATCCTTTCCGCCTCCTTGTGTATCAACCTGTTGCAGATCTTTGTGTCATCTGCAAAAAGGCATACTTTCCTTCCAGTCCTCTGCAATGCCACTGATGAAGACATTAAAAGGACTGGATCAATACTGAACCTACGGTGCCCACTAGTAACCGCCCTTTTTCTTCAGAGCGGACTCCATTTACAATTACCTTCTGTGTCCTGTTGTCCAGCCAATGTTTTACTTCCATACCACCCTGGGACCCACCCAGGCTGGTTAATTTGACTAATAATCTTGTGTGGACTGTGTCAAATGCCTTCTAAAGTCTAGGTAGCCATGTCCACAGCCCCTCCTGGTCTACTACTTTGGTCACCCAGTCAAAGAAATCTATTAGATTCGTCTGACATGACCTTCCTGCAGTGAACCCATGCTGCCTTGGATCCTGTGCTCCACTGACCTCTAGGTACTCAACTATTCTTTCCTTCAGAAGTGACTCCATCACTTTCCCTACCACAGAGGTCAGACTGACAGGTCTGTAGTTTCCTGCCTCTGTCTTGGTCCCACTTTTGTGAAGGGGAATCACATCCCCTTCCTCCAGTCCTCGGGTACCACACCATCCTCCCATGATTTATTAAAAGAGTAGCCAGTGGTTTCACTAGTTCCTTCCTTAATTCTTTTAGAATTCTGGGTGAATTCCATCAGGACCCATTGCTTTGTCCACCTTCAGTTTTAGGAGTTCTTGCAGAACCCTTTCTTCTGTGAAAGGACAGGATCGACCCCTATCAAGAGTGCTTCTGTTAACTGATTAGGCACTCTCCTCCTCTTGTGAATACTGGAGCAGAAATATTCGCTCAGTATTCCCTGCTTTTCACTGTCCCTCTGCCCACCCACCGTTTATTCTATTCAGCCTCACTATCCCTCCTTTGTCTTTCTCGCTCACTGATATACCTATAAAAGGTTTTATCCCCTTAACTGAGTTGGCTATCTTTCCTCGTTTGGGCCTTTGCTATTCTGACTTCCCTCCTGCTTCTTTTCTGCCTTAACCGGCTGTAGCTCTCTGTCCTGCTCCTTCTGTGTTTCCTTATACTTCTGGAATGCTATCTTTTTTCCTGACTTTCACAGCCACCTCTTGGAGAACCATAGTGGCTTTTTCTTTCGTTTGATTTGTTTTTTGCTTCACACAAGGCTTGTTGCCTCTGTGATGGCAGTTTGATAATTCCCCATTGTTGCTCCACACTCCTTCTGGCCTGTTTGCTAGTGCTTTTCTGAGCACTCTCCCATCTTGCCAAAGTCAGCCCTCCTAAAGTCCAGTACCCTCACCTTTGTATGGCTCGACTCTGTAGCTGAGTTTAACGTGAACCACACTGTTTGATGGTCACTTGTCCCCAGATGGCAACCCACTTCTAGATCTGAATGTGAATGTGAATTTACTGTACATCACTGTGTTTATAAACGTTATTTTCCCCTGTATGTATAACTGTCTTATATAAGTGTATGATGTATTATTGTGTATCAACTATTGAACCTTGACCTTATCAGGTCCATCTTGTAAATGAGCCTTGCTCAATGATGTTCGCCTGAATAAATAAAGATTTGATGATGAAGAGAGCAGAAATTCAGCCCCTAGGGATCTAGTTGATATTTCCTATTAGCTTTCTTATCCACCGGTGGGATGGTATATGAAGTTTCCAGTCTCTTGAGCACATACTTCTTTAGAAATTTATTTATGGGAGCAAAAGTTTTTTTGTAGGTTTTATCCCCATAATTTCCATAAACCTTCTGCCTCCTCATCCTGCACAGACTCCTGTGTGGAGACGTCAAGGGTATGCACCATTTGTTTCATGAAAGTGAAATGAGAAGAGTAGTCTTCTGGTACTCTGGGTGGTTATCCGAACTCTTGTTCAGGGGACACCTCAGGTTCGATAGGCTCTTCATCCTCCTCCTCCTCATATTCCTCATATGAGGGTTCAAGCATTGTAAGAACTGAGTCTTGAACCAAAGCTGTGCTCTGAACCGCTACCGGAAGAAAAATTTACTCACCTTAGTAATTGTGTTTCTTCTAATGGAGTCTTGCTGTATTCTGACAATATGCAGTTAGCCCCAGCACTTAACTGCTCCGGAGAGGAAAGAGTTAACTCTGAACATTGAGCTCGAGCTTGGTTCAAACCTCTGTCTGCTGCACTTCCAAGTGTAACTGTCAGATTCTTACGAGCTAATACTAACTACATCTGCTAGGTGGAAATTGTAAATTTACTAGCCAAAAGGCAACCAAATGTTTTGGGTCCCAAAAGACTCAAGTCGAGAACTCCAAAACAAAAACTAGATAGGGAACAACATAACTATCAAGCAACATAAACGTCACCCACTCCCCCTCTCTATACAGAGGGGAGTGCTAGATGCACCTCTGAGGTGCAGCGCTGTACCTGCCAGCCCACTTCCTGAAAACCAGGTTCTGAGAAGGGAGGCAGGGAGGGTGGTCAAAATACAGCAAGACTCCATTAGAAGAAACACAATTACTAAGGTGAGTAATGTTTTCTTCAAACAACAGGAAGTCTTGCTGTATTCTGACAATATGCAGACTACCAAGCAGTACCTCCATGGAGGAGAGACAGAATCTATTTTGGGAATAGGATCTGCAGTACTGCTGTACCAAACCTAGCAACACTCCTAGCCTGTATATCCAGAAAGTAATGCTTGGTGAATGTATGGACTGTTTTCTGGTTTCTGCTTTGCATATTTCTAATAGTGGTACAGTATATCTCTTGTAGCAGCCAGAGAAACACCTGTACCTCTAGTCGAATGAGCCCTCAGGCCTGAAGAGGGTATTTTGCCTAGCTTCTCATAGCAAAACTGTATACAAGAGACAATCCACCTGGCAATAGTCCTCTTAGTAGCAGGTTTGCCCTTCCCCACCTCACAATAAGTGAGAAACAACTAAGGACAGTCAAACCTAATTGCCTTAGTGTGCTTGATGTAGTAGCTAAGTGCCCTCTTAACATCTAAGCTGTGTAACCTTCTCTCCACTGAAGAAGAATGATCAGTGAAGAAGACAGGAAGAGACATGGACTGGTTCAGATGAAAATCTGAAACCACTTTGGGTAAGAACCTCCTGTTAGTTCTTAGGACCACCTTATCTCTATGGAATGAAATAAAATCAGGCTCCATTGACAGAGCTTGCAATTCACTGATACGCCTGGCACAGATAATAGTTACCAGGAACACAGCTTTCAAACAACATGAAGTCTTGCTGTATTCTGACAATCTGCAGTTAGCTCCAGCCTTTAAACTGCCCTGGAGAGTATAGGGTTAATATTCTATGCAGTGCATAGAACGTTGAGCTCGAGCTTGGTTGAGGTCTCTGTCTGCAGCACTTTGAAACCCAACCGTCAAGATTCTTTACTCAGCCTCACTAAACAGTCGCTCTGGAGATTTCTCCTTCAGCTCAGTTCAAAAGTTGGTTAAAGTGTCGGTTTTATCCGAAATTATTTCCGGAGCTTTCTATAGTTTTTTCAGGGAAAGTTTTGCAGATGTCACCTATGGCCTGAAAGTGATTAGAACCCAAACAAAATAAACTTATATTATTTTTATCTGCCTTAGCAAAGACTTCCCCACACTGGACACAGTTTTTAAATCCGGTAGGCCCTGTTTTTTTCTTAAAGGGTACCTAAACAAGCAGTTTTTAAAACTGCAAACTCCAAAATCTGGTTTCATAATGAGGTAAAATTAAGGCTGCTGTTTATATTTATGCTAAAACTGTATTTATGTAAATAACACAAATGCAATTTCATAGCTTTTGAAAAATGTAAACATCAGCCTTTATTTTTCACAAAACAGCCTTGGTTTCTCCCTAAGATGTCTGCCAAGTGTGTTAAGTGATAAGTCATGATGACATCATTGGAGCCAGAGACCCACATATACTCCTATAGTACTAACTAGTTCTTTCCCTCTTTGTTTTGAATGGTTGCACCTCAATGATCAACACCATGTGTTAACTCGTGGATTATTTTGATCAGTACACGTTAGGCTATGACATTGTTCATTTTGTTTACTTTAACTTGCTGAAAATGTTTTGCAATCCATCTGATTTTCTCTTTGGCAAACCGCAGTACAGTATAACACTTCAAATACCTGATGATCTAGTGGTTATGTGATGCCCTGAATTTTGTTTTTTTGTTAACCAGGAGTGACACACTAAGCTAAAAGCTTGTTTACAGGAGTGACCTGGGAGCACAAGGAAGTTTAGTCACTTGCTCAGGGTCACACAGCAAAGTACCAGTCTGGTTCAATTCCAAAGTTCATGCTCTCTTGTTAATCCACAAATAAGGCTTTCTTTTTCCACATGAACCCCCTGCACCTAGCCTGCCTTCTGCTGAATGCCAAACCCTCCTTACCATGTCCTTAGTACTGCCTGGGGCCACATATGTGCTTACGGTCTCATGACAAGAATTATCACACCTCAGATTGTATTCTTGTACCTTGGAGAGTTGTGCACACCTATACCGATACACATCATCAACTGGCACTGTTAAAAAATGCCTCCCAAATCACTCTCCAGTCCACTTTCTCAATGTTTGACTTTTACTTCTATGTTAAGCATTGAGTGGATCATCACCCTTCTGCACAGTGAAGGTAGTATGTACAATTCCCCTGTTGTGTTTTTTTCCCACCTCATTAACCAACAACTAGGTCTTCCTGGAGGGCCAAGCAATAAAGCATCATGACCCACCAGAAAAACTGCTGTTCATGCCCTCATAAGGGCTACATTTACAAGGGATAATATTATTAGCAGGAGAGGAATACTAATACCTTGAGCGAATCCATCCGACTTCCAGTGTCAGTCTATTCCTTTACCTGTGATCTGCAGAACCCCGCAGGACAGTTCTCAGCAATTCTTCTTCAGTACTTTTCTATGCTCTTCTCCACAATACGAATTAGCTGGCTAGCACCTTTCCAAATATTGAATGTGCTATACATAACTCATACGAACATACGAAAGTGCCAGCAGAAACAGACCACCCGGTCTACGTCAGCTCGAATGTGCAGCCAACACTCCTAGTTTGCAGCTGCCCCAACACCCCCCTTTTGTCATCCCACTGCCACCCCCCACCCTCACTCTCCCCTGTTCCCGGTCCCATGCCCTTTTGGAGTAGTTCACAGATTCACATACCACCACCCATTCTGGTAGGGCGTTCCATTTTGCTACCACCCTCTAAGTGAAATAGTGTCTCCTCATTTCCTTCCTAAATCTTCCCCCCTCCATTCTTAGCCCATGCACCCTGGTGACCCTTCCCCTCCTTAACTTAAAGACCCCATCAGCCCCATTCTTATTGATTCCACTCAGGTACTTGAATATCTCTATCATGTCCCCTCGTCCCTTCTATCCTCCAGGGTGTACATACTGAGGTCTCCCAGCCTGCTGATATAGTCTCTCCCCTCCATTCCACATATCATCTTTGTTGCCCTCCTCTGGATCCCCTTCAGCAGCCTGATAGCATGCTTTAGGTATGGCCTCCAAAACTGCACACAATACTCTAAGGGCGGCCTTACCAGCGATCTGTAGAGGGGCAACATCACCTTCCTTTGCCTGGACGAAAATCCCCTCGCTACGCACCCCAGCATTTTGTTCACTTTTGCAGCTGCTCTTCTGCACTGGGCAGTGTTGTTCATGGTCCCTGTTATTATCCCAAGGTCTTTCTCCTCCTCAGTGATCCCCGGCCTACCCCCCAGTCAGTATTCTCTCCTTGGGTACTTCACCTCAAAGTGCATAACCTTACACTTCTTTGCACTGAACCCCAGCTGCCACCTCTCTGACCACTCCTCTAGCTTGCTTAGGTCCCCCTGCAGCTGCTTCTACCCCTCCTCTCCATCCACCACTGCTCCGATTTTAGTGTCGTCAGCAAACAGACTTAACTTGCTCACCACCCCATGTCCTATGTCTGATATGAAGAGCCCAAACAATACTGGCCCCAACACAGAGCCCTGTGGCACCCTACTTGTCACCGGCCTTGGAGCGGAGAGCTCCCCTCTCACCACCACCCGTTGCAGCCTCCCATTCAGCCAGCCTGTAATCTAGTTCATCATTTTTGGCCCTACTCCTGCACCTGTTAGCTTTCCCCCAAGCCACCCATGAGGCACCAAATTGAAGGCCTTGTTGAAGTCCAAGTAAAGAACATCCACCGTATGACCCTTATCCAGTTCACCTGTCACCTAGTCGTAATCTTGTATCAGGTTGGTTTGACAAGACTTCCCTGAAACAAACCCATGCTGCCTTACATCCTGGAGGCCACTGTCCTCCAGGCACGACACCAGTCTTTCCTTTAGTATCGTTTCCATGAGTTTGCACACTATGGATGTGAGACTTACTGGACGATAATTACCTGGTTCATCCCTTGGCCCGCTCCTGTGTAATGGCACTACATGTGCCATCCTCCAGTCCAGTGGCACATATCCCAACTCCAGTGAGGTGCTCTATAGATCCGCCAGCGGCTCCACCAACACCTCCACCATCTCCCTTACCACCCTGGGGTGGATACCATCCGGACCTGGTGCCTTGTCTACCTTCAATGCCCTCAGTCCCTCTGGGACTCTACTTGCCTCAATTCTTCCATCTGTTGCCTCCTCTCTCCTGTCCCCACCCTCCCAGCCCATGCTGGTAGCGGTCCCTTTTCTTCTGTGAACATGGAATAAAAGTATTCATTAAGTGATTCTGCCTGCCCTCCTCCTTTTCCGTCCACTTCCCACCCCTTTTAATCCTCACTATTGTCTCCTTGCTTTCTTTTCTCCTTGATGCATCTGAAGAATCCCCCATTAATTCCTGTAGCTAATCTCAGCTCCCTCTGGGCCTTTGCTTCTCTCACTTTTCTGGTCACCTCCTGGACCATCTTGCAAATTCCTCCTGTCCACTTCCTTCCCTGTCCTCCTAAACTTCTGGTGAGCCACTCGTATTGCCCTCACCACCTCCACAACCTTGCTGTTCAACCAGCATGGTTTTCTTGCTCTGCTCCTCTTACTCTGTGCCTTGGTGCACGCTTCTGTTGCCTCTGTAACCCCTCATTTAATAATATCCCAATTCAGCTCCACGTCCATCTCACACCTTATGCCCTCCAGTTTCTCTTTCAGTACTTCCTGCATCATCCCAAATTCCCTCAATACTGTCCTAACAAATGTCAGCATCCCTCCCCTACCTGAGGGTAATCTCCCTAGACTGAATTCAAGTAGGTGCAGCCCTGCCTCTCTGAGTATTTGTCATCGCTGGCTACTCTCATCCACAGTCAGGTAGTGATCACGATGCTGGCAGCCCCACATTTTAGATCTCAAAGTGATCTGCTCAACGTCCTCCTTCCTATCTTCAGCTCATCAGAATAAAGCTGTACCCTGCTGGAATGGCCTCTTCAGTCCCTCTCTGACATTCATTTTTCTCACCTGCTCCCCACACTAAAAATACAGGTTACTCACCTGTAACAGGAGTTCTAGGAATGGTATATGTTGTTCATCCACACTGTCTGGCAGGTTCCTTGCCGCTTTAAATCTTGCCGGAAGGTCTTCAAGCTGGCTCCTCCCACCCACCCGGGTGGTAAAACTCTTGGCTCCGCCTCATAACACCAGATCTAGCCCGCTGGAAGCCAGGTTGTGCGTCGAAGCCAGGGAGGTTGGGTGGGTCATGTGGATGAACAACATATACCATTCCTAAAACTCCTGTTACAGGTGAATAACCTGCATTTCTAGGGACATGGATATGTTGTTCATCCACACTGTCTGGCAGACTCCTAGCAGTTCCCCGGGAGGAGGGAGGCAAGGCGCACACCCCTACTTCGGGAATAAAGACTGGAGGAACCGAGGCCCCAAAACCAGCAGACCGGCGTGACTCTAAGTCGATGTGGTAGTGGATGAAGAAGGTGCGTGCTGACTTCCAGGTAGCAGCCCTGCAGATTTCCTGGATAGGGACGTCCCTGGAAGCAGCCGCCGATGCAGCGGTATGGCGGGTAGAATAAGCTCTTATCCCTCCGGGAGGCTCCATGCCCGCCAACCTATAGCAGAGATCTATGCAGGAGGTGACCCACCTGTCTATCGTCCATTTGGCTGCAGGTCTGCCAGGTGCGGCTTCAGCGTAGGTGACAAACAGCTGGCGAACCTCTCCCCGAACTTCAGCCATCCGCTTCTTGTAATAAGTGAGCGCTCTTCTAGGGTCAAAGTATGGAGCCTATTTTCGGCCTCCGAGGTGTGACTGGGGTAGAACACCGGCAGAGTCAACACCTGGTTAAGGTGAAACTCCGACATCACCTTCGGAAGGAACTTCGGGTGGGGGCACAGGACAACCTTGTCCCTGTGGAAGACCAGATAAGAAGACTCGATGGAAAGCACCTGGAGCTCTCTCATCCTTCTGGCTGACGTAATAGCCACCTAGAAGCTGGTCTTCCATGACAGGCGAGAGATGTCACACCTGTGCATTGGTTCAAATGCCCTGCCCATGAGCTTAACCAGTACCAGCAGTAGATCCCACGGAGGTGGAGGTTCTCGCACTGGAGGGGATATGTGATCAAGGCCTTTGAAAAAGCGCCCTACCACCTTCTCCTGTGCCACCAACTGCTTCCAGGCCCTCGCCCGGTAAGCAGAGATGGCTGCCAGGTGCACCTTAAGGGTCGTCGACCGAAACCCTTGCTGAGAAAGGGACCACAGGTAGTCCAGAATGCTTGCCAAGGAACAGGAGGAAGGGTCCAGGCCCTTGCCCTGACACCAAATGGAGAATCTCTTCCATTTGAAGGCGTAGCATTTTCTGGTCGACTCCTTACGGGACGCCTCAACGACGTTGAGGACCTCGTCGGAAAGACCCAAGGCCTGGAACTCTAGCCGCTCAGGAACCAGGCCGTCAGGTGCAGGGACTGAAGGTCCGGATGGAATACCTTCCCCTGACTGACTGAGATCAGGTCCAGGCGGGCTGGGAGCCGTCCGGGAGCCTGGAGCTGAGATTGAGGAGATATGGAAACCAGAACTGGCGGGGCCAGTCTGGGGCTACCAGAATCACCTGTGCCTTGTCCCTCCTCGTCTTGAGAAGCACCTTGTGGATCAAGGGAAATGGGAGAAAGGCGTAGAAGAGGCTCGGGGTCCACAGCCTCGAGAAGGCATACCCCTGCAGCGAACCCTGCTGAGAGGGGCGGGCATGAAACAGTCTCAGCTTCAGATTCTCCCTTGAGGCAAACAGGTCCACCTGAGGTGTGCCCCAGTGGGAGAGATCCGCCTCCAGGCTGTGCACGAGTGACTAAATGTGGACAGCTTCCCTGCACAGAGGCATGGAGCGCGTCCCGCCCTGGCAGTTTAGGCAGTACATGGTCGTGGTATTGTCCGTCTGGACCTGAACCACTTGACCATGTAGAAACGGAGTGAAGGCAGTGAGGGCTAAACGAACCACTCGGAGCTCCAGAAGGTTGATGTGGCATCGGGACTCCCGAGGGGACCAGAGGCCGTGTGCTCTGTGCTCCCCCAGATGGGCACCCCAACCCATCAGAGAGGCATCGGTCGATAGAGAGACCATTGGCTCGGGGCAGACAAACGAGATGCCCTCCTGCAGGCGTGCTAGAACGGTCCACCACTGGAGAGCGTTCCAAATCCCCTGGGTCACTGTCACTAGCTGATCCAGAGGATCGAAGTGTTGTGACCACTGGCTGGCCAGCCCTCATTGAAGAGGACGCATGTACCAGCGGGCCCAACGGACCATGCTGGTGCAGGCCGCCATGAGGCCCAGAAGGCACAGGAAGTCCCATGCAGGCGCGATTGCCCAACCTGAAATGATTGGGCAAGGAGGAAGAAAACCTCTGCCCTGTCCGCGGGGAGCTGTGCTCTGGTTCTACTAGAGAGTGAAACTCTGCCCGATGAATTGGATCACCTTTGGCACGAGTTCCAACTTGGCCTCGTTGATGAGGAGGCCAACCTGAGAGCAAACCTGGAGGGCCAGATCTCTGGAACGCTCCACCTTCGTTCTGGAGGGGGCTGCAATCAGCCAGTCGTCCAGGCAGGGGTACACCCAGACCCTTTGGTGCCGCAAGAATGCTGTCACTACTGCCATGCATTTGGTGAAAGCCCTGGGAGCTAGGGAAAAGCCGAAGGGCATGGCCCGGAACTCGTAGAGGGATCCCTCCACCCTGAAGCGGAGGAATCTCTGGTGGGATGGACGGATTAGGATGTGAAAGAACGTATCCTGAAGGTCCAGAGACAGAACCACATGCCTCGTTCCAAGGATGGGATTATCTGAGTCAAAGTGACCATCCTGAAAGTCCAAGACCTTAGGAACCTGTTCAGGTTGTGCAGATCGAGAATGGGGCGCCAGCCCCCCATCCGTTTTGGGACCAGGAAGTACCTGGACACAAACTCCGGGTCTGGAGGAGGATCTGCCACCTTCTTGATCACCTCTTTTTTGAGGAGCAGGGCGATAGTGGCTTGGCGAGCCGACAATGAGGCTGTGGACCCCGTAGCCTCCTGAGGGGCAATGGCTCAGAAGGGCAGGGCCTGCTCGAACTCCAGGGGCAGGCCCTTTCCTACCACCTCCAACACCACAACAGTCCGTGGTGATAACGGACCAAGCGGAAAGGAAGTGGCGGAGCCGTCCCCCGGGGGGACCCAGGGGGGAGTGACGAGGCTGGGGGTGACACCCCTCAACCCATCACTGGGCAGGCTTAGAGGAGGGACTGGCCGAGGGACCTCCTGGCGCCTTTACCTCCCTGCTTCCTGTTGGAGGAAGCCGTGGGCTTGAGTTTGGGATGCCAAGCGCGAGCCTGCTGGTCCCTGTGCTGGTGCTGCTGTGCGGACGTGACGCAGGCGCAGAAGGACAAAAGGACTTGTGCTGCTGCTGCTGTCGGCCGCCTTTGTCCTTCTGGGCGGAGGTGACAGAGTCCAGAGTGGCACTGGACTTTTCAATCCACTGTAGGTGACCTTGCACTCCAGGGCCAAAGAGGTCGGTCCTCAGGAAGGGGACGTCTGCCAGTTTGTGCTGGGTATCCACTATGAAGGTGGATATCCTCAGCCATGCTCTGCGGTGCATTGCCACCGTGGCCTCAACCGATCTGGCACAGGAGTCTCCAATGTCCAGAACTGTTTGGAGCTGCTGTTTAGCCACCGCCCTACCCTGGTCCCGTACCTGCCAGACTGTGTTCTGTAGGTCAGTTGGGAGATGAGGAATCACCTCAGCTAAGGAGCCCATGAGGGCGTGGGAGAAGTGTGCGATCAGCACGTCTGAGCTGGCCTGGCGAAGGCCAAGGGAGGATGCAGCGTACACTTTGCACCCAGCATAGTCCAGCTTTTTGGACTGCTTGTCGGGGGGCTTGTCCACATCCCTAGCGTTGCCGGAACGCCGGAAAACGCGGTCAGTGACCAACCCCTCAGCAGAGGGGTGTTCCGAAAAAAACAGGCAAAGAGCCAGTAGGGACCGCATACTACCTGGCCAAAGGCACGAGACAGGAAGCAGGCCGCTGCCAGAGCTCCAAGGCTGGGCCAACAATGGCTTCAGCCAGCGGAAAGACCTCCATGGGTGAATCCCCTCGGTCCGGTATCTCCATCAGGGGATACTTGGCCCGTTTGGACATGGGCTCGAGCTGCATCCCGGTGGACTCAGAGATGAGCCGAAGCAAACTCATGAAGGACGAAGGGCTTTCGTCCATCGACTGGCCCCCAGAGGACTCCAGATCAATGGACCTGGAGAAAGCCGGCCCGTTGCGCTGAGGGTTGAGGCGCTGGATGCCACACCTCGCACCACACCGGTGACCCGGGTTCGGGAATGAGCTCCGGTCGCCGGGGATCAGCCGGGGCAGAGAAGGATAGAGCACTCGATGGCAGCTCTCCTTCTCTGGGGGAGGGATCCTGCAGGCTCCCACTGCAATGCTACCACCTAGGGGAGCCCGGGTGGATAGCGCAGTAGGTGGAGCAGCTGCAAGGGGATTGGGTAGATGTCGGCAGAGGGGCGGAGCAGGGAGGTACATCTCAGCGTGCCTCCAGGCTCATAGCCCCTCATTGCAAGCCAACATCAGGGGAAAAAAGGAACCAGGAAAAAAAACACCTTGGCTTCTCCGAGGTGAAGTCACCTCACCGCTAGGTCTCCAGACTCGAACAGACTCTGCTGCACCGACCCCACAAATTCAGAGTGCTGGTTTGGGGAGGTAAGGGGAGCTCCTCCTCACCCCTACCCAGGGGTATACCAGGGGTAAGATGGTGTGTGGTGTCGGGTGCTCTAGGGCAGATCTCGATGGGGAGAGGGCTCATGGATAGTAGGATGCCAGAGAGTGGAAAAGGAGGAGTAGGAGTATAATACACAGTTAAAAAAAAAAAAAATGGGCCTGGAGAACAGGGAGGTCGTCGTCAGACTCCAAGGAGTCCGTAAAGAGCTGCCTGGGGCCTGAGCCACCCTCCACCTGCTGAGGACGGTCAGGAGTGAGGTTGACCGACAACCTGTGGGGCGGACCTATTTGCCTCCAGGAAGAATGTAAAGCTGAGACTGTTTCATGCCTGACCCGACCGAGAGTCCTTGGTCAATGCCCCCGATTTCGGTTCTGGAGGCGGAGGTTCCACCACAATCGGTGGGACAGCTGGTTTTGCCTGAACAACTGGCCCAGGCTTGGGCACCTCAACTACAGCAAGGGGTTGTTTCGGCCGCTCGGGTGATAGCCACTTGATGGCCGGGGAAGGCGACGGCGTTGGCTTGTTCCCAGACAGAAGTAACTGCTGCCACATCAGATCCTCGTAGCATCGACGCAACTTGCGCCGAAGCCTCTCCTCTTCCGAGAAGGAAGATGAGGACTAGCGGCAGCGCCGCTTACTTCGGTGCTGAGACCGCCGATATCGGCAGGATCGGCTGGACCGAGATGATGTCCGAGACTGAGATCTTCGGCGTTTCCGAGAACGGGTCTGGGAAGGGGCCGGGGACACCCGCTCTTCCCTCGGCTCGGAAGCCTTAACCGAGGACTGTGGCACCGGAGGCACAGGCAAGTCCTCAGTCTCCACCGGGGGAACTGGTGAAGAAGGGTTGTCGGCTTTGCCAGTCGACAGCCCATCCGACTGGTCCAGAAAAATCTAGAGCTGCATCGGCCGGGTGTCCTCGGCCGGCTGACCTGACAGGGCACCATGAGCCAGGCCTTAGCATAACCTCGACTAATCCGGGGAAGGGACCTCTCCACTCCCACGAACGCCAACGATGGGACTTACCTTTAGATTCCTTCCTTCTGGACCAGAGCAATGTCCCGATGGCCCCCCTCCCTTTGTGAAAAGGGATTGGTAAAGCTCATTGAAAGAAGCTGAATATGAGGTACCCAGAGAGAGTGAGATAAATGCTGTGACCGAGGAAGAGGATGATGCAGCCTGTGCCGCCTCCTCCTCGAGGGCGATCATCTGCTCGAGTTGCTCAGCTGAGCCAGCCGCCGCGGAAACTGCCCAACGGGCCTTCTTCGACTTCACCAGCGAGTAGCGCTTCTCGAGGCGCCGAAGCTGTAACCGGGCAGCGCGGTCTTCCAGGACGTTGGCCAAAAATGAACTGCGTAACTCGCAGGCCTGCGGGTCATGTTCTAGGCCAAGGCAGTAGACGCACGTGGAGTGCGGGTCCGTCCTCGACATTTTCTGCCCACAAGGGCACTGCCGGAATCCAGGAGTCAATTTGTCCATCACAGCCACGAGGGAGAAAGATGACCGAAGTCCTGAAAATTTTAAAATAAGTTTCAGGCAAACCAAAGAATTAGGATCCAGTCTACATGCAGAGCGTTAAGGAGGGAACCTGAACTTCCAAGCGGTAAGGAAGATCTAGCGTCATGGGGCGGAGCCGAGAGTTTTACCACCCGGGTGGGTGGGAGGAGCCAGCTTGAAGACCTTCTGGCAAGATTTAAAGTGGCAAGGAACCTGCCAGACAGTGTGGATGAACAACATATCCATGTCCCTAGAACTGGTGAGTCCCCTACCCTTCCGCATCATGAATGAGATTAGTACAGTCTCTCGTGTTATTTTTACATATTAATAATACACGTGATCTTCTGGTAAGCTAGGCTGATAGCAGCATGGCAAAAGTGGAAAAATAGGCTTTCCTACCCACATAAGATCTAAGCTAACTATGATTAGACACTATTAAATGATGTGCACTCCATCATTTAATAGTGCAGAATCAAAGATAGCCTAGATCTTTGAAATAGGAAAGCCGATCATTCCCCTTGTTTCCTGCTGCTATCAGGCTGGACTTACTGTAAAGATATGTTTATATTTGATATGTCAAAAAAAAAAAAAAAAAAAAAGGGACCTGCACTACTTGCATTCATCATGCAGAAGGGTGATGAGCTCACCAGTTTTTGGTGTGAGGAGGAGTACTGAAGAATGAATACCAGAGAGGGGCTTAGAAGGCAACTCCTGCAAGGTACTGCTATATTCAGGGAAGGGGGAAGACAGAAGGGGAGAAATATGAGCAGATCACTGTGAGAAATAAGATGTGGGCCTGCCAGCACCATAATCACTACTTAACCCCATTGTCCTGGCCAACATTCCCCTTCCCATACAACCAGTTCATGCAATTGTCCAAGGCTGTGTGTGGGTATTAATGTGTGAACTGGCTGCTACTACACGTTCAGTCACTTCACTACCAGTCTAGTACTACTTGTAAAGCACTTTGGGATACAGTGTGTATGAAAACCACTATATAAATGCTGATTATTATTCTTATTATTTCCCATGGAAAAAGAAGACAATACAAGCATATATTTGATTTTCTAGAAAGTATGAACTCTTAACATTGGGCTGCATAAGAACTTTGCTACAAAAAAGTGGTGGATCTATGGGGTGCTGAATGGTGTGGCTGCAGCCCCCCAACCCCCCACACACACACACTGTAACGTACTTGTTTGCTGCTGCTGCATTTCACTTTGTTGAAGAAGTCTGATTTATTGATTGTACAAATGTTTGCATTCCAACTATGGATTACATTTGTAGGGTCTGTCAATAACATACTAGAAAAGATTAATGGCAGAAAATATTAAGGTTTAATAAAAATGTTAAAAAGTGCATATTAAGTATGCACACCAGACTTCCGGTGACACAAGTGTTGCATATGGCCGCTTGAAGCTGAAGCTCTGCCTGGCTCAATAGAATCCTAAACCATCCTGGCATCCAGAAAGAAACAAAAATCCAAAAATCCTGCACAAGCTAGTCTACATATGGCTACGAGACAAAAACTAAGGGAATTTGAAGCATCAAACACGTCCAGAGAGCCTCTCCAACGGACCTTAGCCTGGCAACCCTCACCAGCAACCAAACAGTGTCCACGAAGTGTAATGGCAGAACCCGAACAGACCGGAGATGTTGAGAACGAGCCTGAATTTACAATTACCTCTAAACAACTCTGCACTCAGCTAAGTACAATCAGAGAAACACTGAAACAAATCGAAACCATCCGTTGGAGACAGAGAAATGGCTGAAAAAGGGGAGATACTGTTGATGGGGGACCTGAATATGCCAGATGTTGACTGGATAAGATGTACTGCAGCCACATCCAAGAGCAGGGTCATTCTCGACGCCCTGCAAGGGCAGGCCTTAGACAGCTAGTGTTGGAACCCACTCAGGAGGGAGCAATACTAGACCTGGTACTATCAAATGGAGAGAGGATCACAAATTTAGAGGTCAGTAGACATTTGGGAACTGCGCAGTGTGTTTCACAATGAGCACAACCATGAAGATAAGCCATACAAAAACAAGGATACTGGACTTTAGAAGGGGTGACTTTGGCAAAATGGGTGAATACCTGAAAAATGCACTAGCAAATGACCAAAAAGGAGGGGTGGAAGAACAATGGACAAAAATCAAAACTGACATCATAGAGGCAACAAGCCTTTGTGTGAAACAAACAAATAAGGAAAACAAAGCAGAGTAAAAAACCACTATGGTTCTCAAAAGAGGTGGCAGGGAAGGTTAAGGAGAAAAAGGCTACATTGAAAAAGTATAAGGAATCACAGAAGGAGCACAACAGGGAACTGCATCAATTAAAGCAGAAAGAAGTGGGAAGGCAGTCAGACTAACAGGCCCAAACTGAGGAAAAAATAGCCAACTCAGTTAAGAAAGGGGATAAAACCTTTATAGGTACATTAGGAGCATAGAAAGGTTAAGGGAGGGATAGTGAGATTAATAAAGAGAGAGGGAGGTGAGCAGAGGAAGACAGTGAAAAGCAGAGATACGGAATGAATACTTTTGCTCAGTATTCACAAAAGAAGATGAGGAGGGTTACCTAAACCAGACAATAGAAGCACTCTGGGTAGGGGGGTTGGCACCAGGCCATTCACAGAAGAAAGAGTCCTGAAAGAACTCCTAAAACTCAAGGTGGACAAAGCAATGGGGCCTGACGGGATTCACCCCAGAATCCTAAAAGAACTAAGGGAGGACCTAGTGACACCACTGACCACGTTTTTAACAAATCAAGGTAGGATGGTGCGGTACCTGAGGACTGAGGAGGGCAGATGTGATTCTTCACAAAAGTGGAGCAAGGCAGAAGCAGGAAACTACAGACCTGTAAGTTTGACCTCAGTGGTAGGGAAAATGATGGAATCACTTCTGAAGGAAAGAAATGTTGAGTACCTAGAGGCCAGCAGGGCACAGGACCCAAAGCAGCATGGATTTACAGCAGGAAAGTCATGTCAGATGAATCTAACTGATTTCTTTGACTGGGTGACCTAAGTAATAGACCAAGGAGGGGCTGTGGATATGGCCTACCTAGACTTTAGCAAGGCATTTGACACAGTCCCGCACAAAAGATTAATAATCAAGTTAGCCAGCCTGGGAGTGGGTCCCAGGGTAGTAGCCTGGGTAGCAAACTGCTGCACAACAGGACACAGAAGAAAAATTACTCACCTTAGTAATGTTGTTTCTTCTAATGGAGTCTTGCTATATTATAGACATTAGCAGTTTGTTCCAGCTCTAGAACCGCCCCGGAGTGAAATGGTTAAAACCATTCCAAAATAGAATTTTGCACGAGAGTAGCTCTATCTGTGTCATTTCAAACTTGAACTGTCAGATCTTTCACGAGCCAAACTCACTAAGGTCTGTGTGGAAGCTGTAACCTACACTAGCCAAATGGCTACCTAAATAATAACAACCATTGATGGTCCCAACACCCAAGACTCAAGTCAGGGACCAGAAATACTAACACCATTCTAAGAATATGAAAATGGAACATAAGTATAATAAAACACACACCGTGTACAAATACACACCCCAAAGTCCCAAAGGGGACAAAATGCTAACAGGACATAAGTAGTGCCACACTAAGTTGCCGCACCCACCAAGTAGAGGTTCTGAGAGGGGCAGGTTGGGGGAGGTCTATAATATAGCAAGACTCCATTAGAAGAAACAACATTACTAAGGTGAGTAATTTTTCTTCAAACAACATAAAGTCTTGCTATATTATAGAATTAACAGAAATACACAGCAGTACCTCCATGGAGGGCAGAACCTACTGTAGGAATAGGCTCTGAAGAACAGCTGTGCCAAACCGAGCATCTCTCCTGGCCTGGACATCCAGGGAGTAATGATTGGTAAAAGTGTGTACCGTTTTCCAAGTAGCAGCCTGGCAAATCTCTAATAAAGGGATATCTCTGGCAGCAGCTAGAGACACAGCTGTACCCCTGGTAGAATGAGCCCTCAAACCGGGGTGGGGGGGTGGGGGCTCTGCCCACTTTCTGATAACAAAATTGGATACAAGAGACAATCCACCTGGCTATTGATCTCTTAGTGGCAGGTTTGCCTTTCCCAACTTCACCATAGGTAAGGAAAAGTTGGAGGGATTCGAACCTGTGACCTTTAGTACGCTCTATATAATAACTAAGAGCTCTCTTAACATCCAGGCTGTGCAACCTTCTCTCATCCGAAGAGGAGTGATCAGTGAAAAATACTGGAAGGAGATAGACTGATTAAGATGGAATCTGAAAGCACCTTAGGCAAAACTTCCTATTAGTCCTAAGGACTACCTTATCCCTGTGGAAAGAAATAAAGTCAGTCTCCACTGACAAGGCTTTGTAATTCACTTAAGGCCTGGCAGAAGTGATAGCCACTAGAAAAACAGTTTTCCAAGTTAGGTACTTAAGCTCTGCAGAAGACAGAGGTTCGCAAGGGGTTGCATTAACTGGGCAATGCAAACATTAAGGTCCCAAGCAGGGGCCGGTTCCCGAAAGGGAGGATTAGTATGGAGTAATCCCTTAAAAAACTTGGAAAACATAGGATGAGAGGAAAGAGGGGATGACTTTCCTGCTGACACAAAAGCAGACACAGCTGCCAAATGAACTCTCAGGGTAGCTGGTCTGAGACCCAAGGAATTAAGATACATAGATACATAGACAGTGTCGGCAGATAAGGGCCTGTGGCCCACCCAGTCTGCCCATTTAAGTTTGTAAGTTCAGCTTATGTTTTCCAGGAAGTCTGTTGCCCTACCCTGACCTCCAGAATTTCTTTATGTCTATCCCATGCATTCTAAATCCCGTGATTGTTTCAGCCCCACCACTTCCTCTGGCAAGGTGTTCCACTTGTCCACCACCCGCTCTGTGAAGAAATTCTTCCTCACGCTTCCTCTGAATCGTCCTCCTCCAACTTCATCCCATGCCCTCTAGTCCTGGAACATCTTTTTCGCTTAAAATAGTGCATTCCTGCACCCTGTTCCTCCCTGTAAGATACTTGTATGTCTCTATCATATCCCTCTCTCCTCCTCCTCCAGGGAGTACATGTTCAGTGCCTTCAACCTGTCCTCATAGGACTTGTGATGCAATCCATGCACCATCTTTGTTGCCCTCCTCTGAACCTTCTCTACCCTGTCTATGTCTTTACGTAGGTAAGGTCTCCAGAACTGCACAGTGTACTCCAGGTGCGGCCTCACTAGTGTCTTGTATAGTGGAATTATGACCTCACTTTTCCTGCTGGTGATGCCCCTGCCTATGCATCCCAGCATCCTATTTGCTTTACCTGCTGCCTTGTCACACTGTTTCCCTGCCTTGAGGTCATCAGAGATGATAACTCCAAGATCCCTTTCCTGCTTGGTGCATGCTATATCCTCACCCCCAACTGATATATTGTGCCAGGGTTTTTGTGCCCCATATGCATTATCTTGCACTTCCTTGCATTGAATTTCAACTGCCAAACCCCTGACCATTCTTCAAGTTTCTGCAGGTCCTTCTCATTCTGTCTACACCCTCTGGTGTGTCTACTCTGTTACAGAGCTTTGTGTCATCAGCGAACAGTGAAATTCTACCTTCTAGGTCCTGTGCAATGTCACTGATGAAGATATTGAATAGTACCGGTCCCAGCACTGATCCCTGTGGTACCCCACTGGTCACTCTTCCCTCTGTGGAGTGACAGCCATTTACCACCAACCTCTGTGTCCTGCTGCCCAGCCAGTTACCTACCCACCGCACTACTGTCCTGCCCACACCCATATTCCCCAGTTTGTGCAATAGTCTTCTATGTGGCACAGTGTCAAAGGCCTTGCTGAAGTCCAGATAGGCCATGTCCACTGCCCTCCCTGATCCACCTCCCTAGTCACCCAGTCAAAAATTAAATGAGGTTGGTCTGACATGACCTTCCCCTGGTGAAACCATGCTGCCTTGGGTCTTGTAGTCCATTGACAACCAGATGTTCCACCAATCTCTCCTTCAGTAGTGCATCCATGATCTTCCCACTCACCGAGGTGAGGTACCATGTAATCTAACAAAATGGGCAATTCAGCAGATTCTGGGAAATATTTTCCCAGCACACCAAATGGAAAACCTTTCCATTTAGAACTATAAGTAGCCCTAGTGGAAGGCTTTCTGGAAGCCTTTAGGATCTCAAGAACACCCTGAGAGAGGTATAAATCAGCAACTCTAACTCCTCAAGAGCCAGGCCTTGAGGTTGAGGGATTGAGGTCCGATACCAAACCCTTCCCTGGGCACAAGTCAACAGATTGTGATTCCTGGGAGGCACAGGGAAGATGGACTGTCAGAGACAGAAGGAGGGTACCAGGGCTGCCTGGCCCAATCCGGGGCAATCAGAATCACCCTGCAAGGCTGAGATCTGATTTTGACTAGTACTTTGAATAGAGAGAGAGGGAGGAAGCAAGAGGAACTTCCCTCCCAATCCAGAAGAAGGGCATCCAGGGAACTGAGCCCAGCACTGGAGGCCTGCAACAGAACAGAGGAAGTTTGTGATTGTCTGGGGCTGCAAAAGATCTATCTGTGGGATGCTCCACCTGGCAAAACTATCCCCAGCACTTGAGGATCCAGGGACCATTCTGTGATGGCCCTGGGAAATCCTGCTGAGGGCATCCGCTGGACATTGTCCTTCCCTGGAAGATGAACTGCTATGAGGGAAGTGTTCAGGGAATAGGCCAGAGACCACAACTTCATTGCCTCGGTGCACAAGGCCAAGACCGAGTGCCCCCCTGTTTGTTGATATACCACATTGTTGTGGTGTTGTCTGTTCTGACTTGTATCACCTTGTCGTGGACAGATGCAGAAAAAGCTTGAAGAGCTAAAAAGACAGCTCTGAGTTCCAGCAAATTGATGTGGAGCAGAGATTCCTGGGGGGACCAAACTCCCTGAGTGGAAAGGTCGCCCATGTGGGCTCCCCAACCCAGAAGGGAAGCATCTGTAGTGAGAGTCAAGTTGTGAGAAGGGGAAATGAAGGGACCCCGCTCTTAAATTGCTCTGATCCTGCCACCACTGGAGAGCTAGGATCAAGGTTCAGTCACTGGGACCAACTTGGAAAGGGGTCTCTTCTCTGAGACCAAAGGTTCTCAAGTGAAACTGAATGTCTCTCATCTGAAATCTGGCTCCCTGCACAACAGCTGTGGATGCAGCCATGTGCCCCAGGAGCTGCAGAAAGTGTCTGCTGGTCGAGAGACCTGCAGAGTGAAGGAAGAGGCCAGAGCCACTAAATTCCTTACCCTTTCTGGGGAAGAAAGGCTCTGGCTAGCTTTGTGTCAATTCTGCCCCTATAAAGGTGAGTACCTGGACTGGTTCCAGAACCGACTTTAGTAGGTTAGCAGAAAACCCAGGAGGTGAGAAGCTGCTGGGTGACCTGCAGGTGAGATTTTACCTGTTCTGGGACTGGCCTACAATGAGCCAGTCGTCTAGATAGGAAAAACCGCAATCCTCTGCCTCTTTAAGTGAGCCACTGCCACTGCTAGACACTTGTGAATACCCTTGGAGCAGAGGTGGGCCGAGAGGGCATTGCTCTGAACTGAGTAATGACCTGAGACGAGTTCGAGATCTGAGGTACTTTCGATGGGATCTTCTGATTAGGACATGGAAATAGAGCATCCTTGAGGTCCAGGGAGGCTAGCCAGTCCCCTGGCCTTAGGGAAGGTAAAATCATTGCCAGAGTTACCATTTTGAACTTTGGTTTCAAAAGATGCTTGTTCAGATATCTGAGATCTAAAATGGGCGCCATTCTCCTGTCTTTTTGGGGTAAGAAGTATCTGAATACAGACCCTGCCCTGATGCAGGGAGGAACTCTTTCTACTGCTCTGAGAGCTAACAGGATGAGACCTCTGTTTCCAGAGCGAGGGTCTCTGAAGCACTTGCAGGTAGAAAAGTCTGCTTCTCAACTTGGGAAACTTTTGAAGCTGAGAACCAGACCCTGCTTACTACTTCCAGAACCCACTTGTCTGAGGTTAAGAAGCCCAATTCTGACTGAAGTAAGCCAGCCTGCCCCCACTGGTACAGGAGAATCGCCCTGGGCACCCCATCAGGGTGCCTGTTTGCATGAGCTTTAGGCTGGGGGGGGAGCAGGTCTGCCCACCCCTCGTCTGCCCTGCCTCCGAAGAAGCCCCTCTGAGCATAGGCAGAGGAGGCCTGGAGTCTGGTAGAAAGGCCTGTGAAAGGCCTACCCCTACCCTGGAGGCATGCCTTTGAGGTGGCTTGCCGCTCCTTAGCCTGAGCACTCTTGTAAGTGTCCTATATTCATCCATCTTCTTCATGTAATTCTCTGGCTGCTCTCCAAACAGAAATTTCCCACCACAGGAAAATCCATAGCTTTAGTCTGGGTATCCTGTGACAAACTAGTACACCTGAGCCAGGCCAACCTCTAAAAGCCACAGATGTGGCCATGACCTAGAGGAAACATCATTAACATCCACAGCAGCATGAAACTGAACATTAGAGGCTTCAATCACCAGCAGCCACCTGTTCTAGTTCACTAGCCAGCTGGCCATGGGCCTGCTTGGCCAATGCATAACAGTATCCCATCTAGATTTCTGATACCTAGCTACATAAGCCATATAATTTGCTTGCTTGAGTCCCACAGAGGCTGCCATATACTGTTTTTTGCCATGGCATCAATCTCCTGGAATCCTTGTCAGGAGGATGTGAAGCCAAGGGAATATTAGCTTTATCACAGGCAGCAGCCTGAACTACCCAACATGACTGCATTGCTGAGAAAGGAATTCTGTATCAGGGCCTGACAATGTATACCTTCTGTCCATCTTTTATCTACAGGAGGCACAGAATTAGGAGCTTTAAAATTGTAATTGTTTGTTTCCTAAAAGACTTATGTAAAGGAATAGACAATCTCCTAGACTCTGGAATATCCATCATTTCTACAAAATCAGGCTCCTCTTGCTCATCCACAGCCTCTTCTAAAGGAAGCTGGAGGGTTTCAGCAACTTTTTAATAAAACATAAAATGAGATGGGGACTCAGACAGCATAGGGGGAGATTCTAAAGGTCTGTCTGGGGAGATGTCCGGTTCAATGGGCACACCCAGACCTTCCCAGCCACATTCATACTGTTCATAATCCTCCTCCCCCTCCTCTGGTTCATAAAATTCCTCAATATCATAATCCTGAACCACTGGGACCGGACGAACCGACCTTTTACCAGATAGTGGTGGTTCGGACGGACCCTGAGACAGTGACTGGACAATTTGTATAGCTTTTGCTATCTCTGCAGTTGGAGAAGGAATTTGGACCCAGACCCGCTGATTTTCTTGTTTTGTTTACTGGAATTGGTTCCTCAGAACCAGCTTTTCTTTGCCGAGGAAGTCTGGCCTGGTCAGAGGGCACTCCCTCTGGTTCGGTTGGCACCGAACCGGGCTGTCATCCAGGTCAGCGGACTTTTTAGCCTCTCGTTCCTGAGCCTGCCCAATCTTTTTCCAGGGTGGCTGCAGGAAATTCTTACATACCTGGCAGTCTGACTGGAGGTGGTCAAACCCCAGACAATAAACACATGTGGTGTGTGGGTCAGCCTTGGCAAAGACTTCCCCACAAACATCACAGTGTTGAAACCCAGTGGGCCGGTTTTCTTTTGGGTTTCTCAGACATAATGCCAGCCTAACCAAAAACTTGCCCTTTTAACGGCAGTGCCAGGCAAGACACCCTTATCGGTTCCTAACCGTGTCACGGGTATTGGAAAAAAACATAATAAATCCGGTTTTAGAACCGATAAGAACCGGAACAACACTCTAAAATAGTAACTTTTAGTTTTAAATGAGTTTTAAACCCACTGATCGGTTCAAACCGAACCGATAACTAAAGTTCCACACAGACAAAACCTTCATTTACTTACGGTTACCCAGGATAGAAGCTTGAACGAGCAGTTTTGAGTTAAAATAAAACTATTCTCGTTAAATCCAACCGAAAAACACTCTTTAAACCGAGAAATGAACCGAGCAGAAGGAGAAATCTGGAGCGACTGTTCACTGAGGCAGAGTAAAAGATCTGACAGTTCAAGTTTGAAATGACACAGATAGAAACTGCTCTCGTGCCAAAATTCTATTTTGGAATGGTTTTAACCATTTCACTCGGGGCAGTTCTAGAGCTGGAACAAACTGCTAATGTCTATAATATATGCAAGACTTCATGTTGTTTGAAGGTAATAGTGAATGGAACACATTCCGAATAAAGGGGTTACCAGTGGAGTACCTCAGGGCTCAGTACTGGGTCCAGTCCTCTTTAACATCTTTATAGGTGACATTGCAGAGGGTCTTAGAGGAAAGGTATGCCTCTTGCAGATGACACAAAGATCTGTAACAGAGTTGATACACAAGAGGGGTTGAAAAGATGACAAGGGACTCATGTACAACACAAGCAAGGTTGGAGGAATGGTCAGACATATGGCATCCTAGATTCAATGCAAAGAAGTGCAAAGTAATGCACCTGGGAAACAAAAACCCAGGAGAAGAGTACACAATAGCAGGGGAGGTACTAACAACAACAAAATGGAAAGGACCTGGGGTAGTCATATCAGATGACCTAAATGTGGGTAACAATGTGAAAAGTCGGTGAGGAGGCCAGGGGATACTGGGATGCATAGGAAGGGCATCACAAGTAGAAAATGGGAAGTGGTAATCCCTCTCTACAGACAGCTGGTGAGACCCCATCTGGAGTACTGTGTGCAGTTTTGGAGACCTCATCCATGCAAGGACAGAGACAGGATGGAAGCAGTCCAGAGGAGGGCAACTAAAATGGTGCAGGGTCTGCAGCAGAAACCATATGAAGAGAGACTAAGAGAGCTTAATATGTATACTCTTGATGAAAGGAGGGACGGGGGGACATGACCGAAACGTTCAGGTACCTCAAGGGAATCAACAAAGTCCAGGAGGGTAGCATCTTTCAGAAAAAGAGATGCATAAGAACAAGGGGGCACAATTTAAAGATATTTATTAAGCATCAGTTTCAACCTTTGAGCCAGAGGATCATTTACAAAGTACCTCGTCACAGAGAGACAATACAGTAATAACAGATTGGTACAAAAACAGTGTACAGTTTTAGAAACAGGAGAACATATGAGATCAACAATTTAAAACACACAGGATTGGTGAAGTTGACAATGTTCAGGGAAATAACTAGAACATCAAGCAAAACATAGGATATCAATACAGTGTGTTTAAGCGGTGTCAACAGGGAGGTAACAGGAACCAAGGGTAGAGAAGGTGGAGGATTTGAGCAGCCATTCGTGGCTTAGTCAAGAGTGAGCAAGATAAACTAGAAACAGCAGCAGCTGCGAGTTGTGAAAGGTGGTTCCGGAGGGTAGTTTTAAAGCAGGAGTTGTGGGGGTGTCAGAGATACTGGCAGGAGGGTATTGTACCAAGAAGGGCACGGTGAGAAGACCCGTTGTCCATGAGGGTCCTTGCCTGGGTACCTTCAACTTGGTTTTATAGGAGGACCATGTTGAAGCTAGCAAGTTTGCAGGGTGGATAATGGCAGACAAACCAGAAGGGAGAGCCAAGTAGAGTTTTTTGTGAGGATGCAGGTTTGGTACCCAAGGCGTTCGTCAAGATTGAGCAGATTTGCCTGGGAATAAAGATGGCAGGGTAAGTCTGGGAGCACCCAAGATTAGTCTACAGGCCTTATTTAAGGTGAGGCAGATTTTGTTTAGTGAGGTCTGGTCAGCAGCCCTGCAGACTGGTAAGATATAGTCTACCAGTGATAGAATGGAGGACACAACAGCAGTCGGAGGGCATCAGAAGGGAGACAGTGTTTGTGGTGAAGGATTCCCAACCTAATGTTGGTAGTGGGGCTAGGGCAGAGATGTGGGAATGGAAAGTGAGGGCAGGGTCAAGGTTATCCCAAGGTGCCTCCATGTGTAAACCTTGATCAGTGGAAACACAGAGTTGGCGAAGATTTGAAGTTGGAAATTACTAGCTTTGTTTTTGGGGGGGAGAAGATCATAGATTTGGTCTTTTAAGATTAATTACCAGTCTATGTTCTTTAAATCAGGCTTCAGCGTCTTTATAGGATAATTGCAGGGAATCTTGGAGGGTGGTAGGGTTACGGTCAGAAGCGAAGATAACAGCATCATCCGCATAAGGAGGAGTTTACCAGTACAGGCACCTGGCAGGGTGTTGAGATAAAGGAAAAGAGCAGGGGACGAAGAATAGAGCTCTGGGGAACCCAGATAGGATGAGGGCAGAGGCCAGAGAGTGTGCTATTGATTTTAACACGCTGGGACCGGGCGGACAGATTGCTTGGTGCACCAGGAGACATGCCCTGCAGCAAAGCCAGAGTTGCTGAGTGCATCCAGCAGGAAGGGTGGGATACGGTGTCCAAGGCTTTTGACACATCGATGAACACTGCACCAGCTAGAGAGCCTGAGTCCAGGGAGGAATGGAGGAAGTTAGAGAACTCGATGAGGGACGGTATTGGTGCTATGACCAGCAGGAAGCCATGTTGTTCAGGGCAGAGGATACTGTATTTGGTAAGAAACTCAGATATTTGGGAGGATACTACTTTCTCTAAGGCTTTAGAGAGAGTAAGAGGATTGAGATGGGACGATAATTACCAGAAAGGGCCCTATCCACCCTTATGTATGGGAGTGACGGTGGCAATTTTCCAGGCAGATGGTAATTGCTCCTAGACAAGTGATTTGTTGAAGAGGCTGGTGATTGGGGCGATGACCTGGTCCAAAGCCAGGCTGAGGAGTCTGGGGTCCAAGGAGTCACTGCCAGTAGTATTGCTCCTCAGGGCCTTGGTCAGATACGGTCTGACTTCATTGACAGTAACCTGGTGGAAGTGGAAAGATGGGTTTGAGAGAACAGGGTCAGGAAAGTGGGGGGGGGGTCAAAGAAGTTGCTAGGGAGTACAGAGCTAAGGTCAGTAAAGGATTTATTGAGATGGTTGGCAATGAGAGTAGGATCAGTAGAGATAGTACCCTCAATATTGATTTGGGAAGGTGAAGGAGAGCATGTACCACCATTTAGTTGTTTGAGATTATCTCAGAAAGTTCTGGCATTCCCCCAGGATGAGGTAAGTGAGGCCCGATAATGATCGGCCTTTGCCTTGCGTATGGCCCAGGTACATTTATTTCGGGCAGCAGCATATGCCTGCCTATCGGCAGGGCGGCCAGTTTCCATGGCTCTATACCACAGGTTATCCCTGTGCCTAAGAAGTTGGGGCAGGGAAGGAGTAACCCAGGGAGCATGTCGTGCCTTGGAACGAAGTTTGGTTAGGGGTGCAAAGATATCACAAGCTTTGTTAAACATTAAGGTGAAGAAGGCCAGGGCCGAATCAAGGTTGGGGGCGGTCTCAATGGGAGACCAGTCAACTTGGAGCTAGGGACGTGCTTCAAGCCTCTCAGCCCACCCGGTCGCAAACCCGCCGTAGGGTGGCCTGTATAGTGGGTTTGGGAAGGACATGATCCAAATGGAAAAAGAACAGGAGTGGTCACTGATTTCATCAGGAAGGACTAGTAGATTGCAAACTTGGTTAGGTCAGTTGGTAAGGACTATATCACAAGTGCTCGACCCCATTCTAGGGTTCCTCTTGGTTGGGTAACAAGTTGTGTTAGGTCAATAGAAGTAAAGAGTACATGGAGGGAGGACGAGGCTGCTTGAGTTGATTAGACGCCCATGAGGATATGCTCAGGGGAGTGTGGTAGAGAGGTGAGATACTCTATTAGAGTACCAGGCCTGAGTTTGATTTTTTGGGGGAATATAGGAAGAGGTTAGAAAGAGGGGGCCTCTAGAGGGATCAGGGGTAAGCTTTAGGGTAAGGGCCTGGGCCCTGTGGTTAAGGACAGGGGCTGGGAGGGCTACTCCAGGAAGGGAGTCTTTGATATAAATAGCACAGTCTCCACCCAGTCTCCCTACACGGTCCTCTCGAAAAAGAGAGTAGCCAGGGAGTGAGACAAAGGAGTTGGGGGTAGAGTCAGATAGCCAAGTTTCAACTAGGGAGGTGATGTCAGGACTGTGGACAGTGACCCAACATTGGAGCAAGTCAAATTTCTTCAGGAGACTGCAGATATTCATAGAAGCAATAAGACGCAGGGATCTAGCCAAGGGTTACTGTGGGTTGGGCCAGGGTTGGGATGAATGTTCCCTGACAGGAGTAGGAAGAGAAGTACAGCCCTGGTCAGGGGGTGGATGAGGCATTTTGCGTCGAGTGATATAGCAGGAGTGGAGAGCTTAGGGACACAGGGGTGGGCAAAGAGGAAAGGATGGGAGGCTGGTACTATAAGTTGCCTGTAGGGCGCAAAGGGAAGCTAGGTGGGGACAGGGGGAGGGGTGCTGATAGGTTGGGGTGCAAGGAGATAGTAGAGAGGAGGGAGGCGACTCCGGGGCCCCAGAGTGAGGGACCTGTGGAGTCATGGGGAAACCAGGTTTAGATGGAGGCCACGTAGGAGGAGGAGGAGAGCACGTCAAGAGAGGGTGGGTAGTCATCTCAGGATGGGACTGCAGATAGCAGTAATGAGATCGGTAGAAGAGGGTGAAAGGTCTACCCATAAGTGTAGGTGCCACTTTGGTACAGTGGTAGAGCCCCTGCCTCAGGTGCACAGTCACCAGGTTCAAGGCTTGCCTGGGGTGATAGAAAAGGTCCCAGGAAGGTGGCAGTGAATGATGATCCAGCTGTGGCCCACTAGCAGTGTGTGGGCACAAAACTAGGCTGCTAAGTAGTGACTCCTAGTGGCCAACAGTGTAAGTAGGCTGGAGAGGGGAGGAAAGAAAAAAGGGGCCCAGGAACTACTAGTAGGGAGGGAAACAGTGGGGGGAGCAGAGGGGGCCAGAGACCTGAAATATAGGGTAGTAGGATGGAAGGGGAGAGAGGTGTAGGTGAGTAGAGAGGCTGCGGTGTTAGAGCAGGGAGAGAGCAGGACAAGGAAGGTATCTAGACCTGAAAAATAGGGTAGTAGGATGGAAGGGGAGAGAGAGAGGTGTAGGTGAGTAGAGAGGCTGCAGTGACAGAGCAGGGAGAGAGCAGGACAAGGAAGGTATCTAGAGAGAGGAACTCAGTGACCCCTAGTGGTGAGCAGGTATAACCTGTAAATGGGAAAGTGGGGACTTAGTATTTGGGCAAACGGGAAGTGATGTAATGGGGGTGGGCCAATAAATTGAGGGAGGGTGGCTGGGGCGGTCGGGGCACACGACGTGCAGCGCCATCGTCATCAGGCTAGCACCCCACACCAGAGTCTAGAAGCAGAGCAGAGGTGTCCTTTACCTATAGGCCCAGCAAGCGATCCTCCAGCGGTGATTTGGCTCCGAGGAGGCGAGATGCTCCGTGGCTGCCCAGGTGAGCCAGTGAGCTGGGGCAAAATGCAGCGACCTAAATAGGAGCAGAAGACAATAGAGGGAGTTAGTTTGCAGCGGGAAACCAAACACTCAAAGTACCTATACAGCGCATGCGTGGGCTATATCCCTAATTCAGCCCCAACTGCGCATGTGCAGACAGCCCAGCATGGTGACCCTGACAGGCCTAAAACAACAATAACAACCGTAACAAAGCTGTACAAACTACTATGGCATCCAGGTAAAGAACTCTGATTACAATATTAGCAACTAGCAGGCAGGCTCTTAAGGAACCCAAGAAACTTGTACTACTAGGCAGTAAATGCAGGTGAGATCGGTGAATGAAAAAACAATCAACAGATGTGTGGGGACAAAAAAAAAAGTCTTAAGGCTACTTTCGAATAGCACCCCACACCAGAGTCCAGAAGAAGAGCAGAGGTGGGCTTTACCTCTAGGCCCAGCAGCGATCCTCCGGCGGTTGATTCGGCTCCCTAGGGAGTGAGGATGTGTCCCGTGGCTGCCCTAGGTAGGCAGTGAGCTGGGGGGGGGGGTACGTGGCCTCTAGGCCCAGCAGCGATCCTCCGGCAGTCGATTCGGCTCCCCGAGGTAGAGGGGACGCACTGCAGATGCCAGGAATTTTTTTTTTCACGGAGAGAGTGGTGGATACATGGAACAGCCTTCCTGAGGAGGTCGTTGGGTCTAAAACTGGGAATTCAAACATGCATGGGACAGACACAAGGCAATTATAGTGGGGGTTGCAGGAAAGAAAGGGGGTTACTAGTGGAGTACCTCAGGGCTCAGTACTCGAAGAAAGGGGTTACTAGTGGGAGTACCTCAGGGCTCAGTACTGGGTCAGTCTCTCTTTAACATCTTTATAGGTGACATTGCAGAGGGTCTGAAGGGAATGGTATGCCTCTTTGCAGATGACACAAAGACCTGTAACAGAGTTGATACACAAGGGGGGGGGGTAGAAAAGATGAGAAGGGACTTGGCAAGGTTGGAGGACTGGTCAGACATGTGGCAACTTAGATTCAATACAAAGAAGTGCAAAGTAATGCACCTGGGAAACAAAAACCCAGGAGAAGAGCACACAATAGCAGGGGAGGTACTAACAACAACCTAAAGGTGGGTAAGCAATGTGAAAAGTTGGTAAGGAGAGCCGGGGGATACTGGGATGCATAGGAAGGGGCATCACAAGTAGAAAAAGGGAAGTTGTTATCCCTCTGCACAGACAGTTGGTGAGACCCCATCTGGAGTAGTGCATGCAGTTTTGGAGACCTCATCTACGCAAGGACATGGACAGGATGGAAACAGTCCAGAGGAGGGCAACTAAAATGGTGCAGGGTCTGCAGCAGAAGCCATATGAAGAGAGACTGAGAGAGCTTAATATGTATACTCATGATGAAAGGAGGGACGGGGGGACATGATAGAAACGTTCAAGTACCTCAAGGGAATCAACAAAGTCCAGGAGGGAGCATCTTTCAGAAAAAGTGTGTGCGGCCGGTGGCGCTGAGGGTTAGGCGCTGGGCGCCACACCTCGCTACGCCCGGCGAACCAGTTCGGGAACGAGCCTGGGCCGCCGGGGGTCGCAGGGGAAGGAGGATACCGAGCGCCCCACGGATGTTCTCCTCCTTCAGGAGGGATACTGGGGGTGTTTGACGCACCCTTAGCCCGCGAGGGCGGTGGGAGCACCGACCCTCGGTGGGCGACTCCACAGGGGAGTCGGGAGAGGGCAGCCATTCGGCGCATTGGCAGGCGTGCGCGTAAACACGTTCCGCCCGAGCCAGCGGCCCTCAAGTGGGAGGAGGAGGGACAGAAAAACAGAAAACAACCGCGACACTCTGGATGGCCGCTCAGCCACCCAGTCCACAAAAATCACGGGCAGACCCCACTGTGCAAGGTGAAGGAGGCAGGTAGGGAGTCACCAGAAGGCACTCTAGGGCAGACTCAGTAGGGACTGGAGGGCATTGAGCTAGCCGAAGGTGGAGTGTGAGGAGCGATCAGGAGGATAAAAAAGAAAGAGATGTGTAAGAACAAGGGGCACAATTTAAAGATAGAGGGGACGTGCTCAGGGGTAATGTGAGGAAATTTTTTCAACGGAGAGTGGTGGATACATGGAACACCCTTCCTGAGGAGATCGCTGGGTCTAAAACAGTGGGGAATTCAAACATGCAGGACAGACACAAGGCAATTATAGTTGGGGGTTGCAGAAAGTAGGCTGTTGGTTAACTAGAATCTGCAGCTTAACCAGTAGGTAGGAAATGGGCAGACTGGGTGGGCTAAGTGGTCCTTATCTCGTCCAAAGTCTATGTTTCTATGTAGGCTGTTGGTTAACTAGAATCTGCAGCTTATCCAGTAGGTAGGGAAATGGGCAGACTGGGTTGGCCAGTGGTCCTTATCTGCCGTCAAAGTCTATGTTTCTAGAAACAGCAGTGGCTGATACCAGCGCGATCTCTGGGTAGTCGAGAGGCACGTGGGAGCGGTAGAGGCCTGTTTGACAGAATATTGCAACGAGACCGATGTACATAATTCAGCGCTTCTAAATCTACACCATAGATAGATACAACTAAGTTAAAGGGTGGAAGAATTAGAGAATCGACATCGACGAAATAATATAAGAATCCACGGGCTTCCAGAGAAAACAGAATTGGGGGACGTGGTGCCATTCATGGAAAGCTTATTACAAGAACTACTAAGCTGGCCCAAGGAGGAGCCGCTCGGTATAATCCGAGCACAAAGAGCACTCACAGCCCCACCAGCAAATGCAAATGCCAGACCAAGCGTTTTTGGACTATAGAGTCAAGGAAAAAATCCTAAAATTGGCGTGGGGGCGCAAGGAGGTTCTTTTCGGGAACCAGCGTCTCTATTTTGACCACGATATTGCCGCATCAACAACTTTGCAATGGCGATTGATTCTGGCAGCGATGAAAACCCTGAGGCAGAAGGGAATGAAGGCCTACCTCGACTATCCAGCCCAACTTCGGGTGAAGACCAGCGAGGGCGTTACTGAACGCTTGGCAGATATTGTGGAGGCGAGTGAATTCTTGGCAGACCAACGGACCAAGATGGACGAGTTGCAGTCTTGCTTCCCAAGACAAGAGCTAGAGGTCCTGGCCTGGCAGTCAGCTTCTGGGAAAAGGTTAGAGGCCCAAAACATGGGTGTCTGGCAGAAGGTCTGCAGGGCAGTCTCACCGCTTACAGCGTCAATCGAGAAGGCATCCGTGACTGCAGAATCCCAGGTGCAGCCCCAGATCACCAACGGAGCAGGCTGAAACATAGCCAAATAAGACTGGGTAACAGTTAATATGCAGGAATTTGCTGGCAAAAGTGAATTCACTAGGCTCTCCTTGCTTAAGAAATTTTGAAAATTTATACAGTGCCTGGGGTAAAGTCTGGGGACCTGGTTGGGGAGAGGAAATGATATGCTATCACACACAACATGAATACTACCATCAGTTCAGCCTTCTAGTAGTAGCGTATTAATAAGCTTGTGGGCAGCTACATTCCCTGAATTCAGGGGTGTGGCACTCTACGTTTAACAAGCAGAAGGGTGAGTGGGCCTTAAGCGGAACTGAAGGTATGAACTCGAGGCACAATGCAATGCCAATGATATTCAACGACCTGTATATGGGTTGAGTTTTAAACATGCTCATGTCGAGAATTCTGCTGTCCCTCCTCCCCTTCTTCCCTCCCTCCCCTCCTCCCCTCCCCTCAAGGGAATCAGGTTCTTTCTCGTGTAAACTGAAGAAATAATGATTCTGTTGAGCTGGGCAAATAAAACATCGAGGCTCAGACGGCTTAACCAATTTGGACCTCGTGAAGGGTGAATATAAATACCCCACACTTAGAAGCTCAGCTAATCACCCTACTGACCACCGATTGGAGGAGTGGTCAGCCGGGAAGCAGTCAGTATAGTCTCCCCAGGGTCTCCCTATTTGCCACCATAGTACAGGAGGGATCTATTAGGGTTACACATATATATATTTTTTAATGTACCATCTGAAGTATCACCTTGAAGTACATAATAAGATGCATTATAAAACCGCACAGGATGACAGATGGATAAAATCTGTCAATTTGTATATAGTTTTAGAGTTGGTTACAAAATATGACATTTTTCTTTGTCTTTTGCGAATAGTGGTGTGTCGTCCAGACATAATCTTAGAAAGACCCAGGGTGATCCGGACCAAACCAGTTCCATGGCTAAAAATGAATATGGCTGAAATCCAAATAACACAATGTAAAGGGCCTGGGGAGCCCTATAAAGAAAAGGTGAGGGTGCTAAGAGAATTGAGAGAGTTCTGGGTAGATATCGCCTGCTTCAAGAGACCCACTTGACACAACTAGAGCATTCCTAAATTGAAGAGATCCTGGTGGGACAGGTTTATTCTTCATCCTGCCAATCCCAACCGCACAAATGAGGGGTAGCTATATTAATAAGGAGAAACCTCCCTTTTAAGGAGATAGTGAGTCCAACCGAGGAAGATACATTTATGTGGAGGCAGACCTGGGGGCTCACAAGTGTAGTATCCTTAACATATATACACCCAATGAGGAACCCTAGATCTGCCTTCTAGCAAAGATGTCAGCTTTCCCCAGGTTTGACTCTACCCGCTTAGATAAATCTGGGACGCAACCAGGTAGAAGATCTAAAGCCTCAACAACAACACTTCATAGACTCATCCACGAACATGGCATGACAGATGCCTGGAGATTTTTACACCCCACCATGAGAGATTATTCCCTGTACTCTGCCAGGCACTCAGGGTACAGTAGGATTGACCTCTTGCTGGTTCCCATGAGTTGGACCTGGGCATTAAATTCAGCCCGAACAGGCAGCTTACTTTGTCTGACCACACCCTGTCCTGTTAAATTACTGCTAGGACCCCAAACCGCCATCAGACATGGAAATTGAACTTGGGCCTTATTAATAAGGAGGAATTCAAACGATGATCAAAACAGAGATCCAGCAATTTCAAGCATTAAATAATCAGTGGATACCCCTACGGTATATTGGGACACGTTGAAAGCATATTTAAGTGGTAAAATTATTATGCGCATCTAAGGTCAATAAACATAGGAAAGAGGAACAGAAACAGCTAGAAAGGCAGTCTTCGAGTTGAAAGTACAACACAAGCAACACAATCAAGCAGAGACAAAAATGGAACTAGATGCAGCCAGGAAAAAGTTATCTCGATTGGTAAATCATCAATAGAAACCAGCTGCCAGTTCACTAGGCAGCTCTTCTATGAGAAGGGCAAAGGTGCAGGTAAACTGTTAGCAGCTCAACTGTGTAAGAAGCAGCATCGAGGCAGTATTAAAACTTAGGGGGATCAAATGGGTGTCTGGTCACATCCCAATCAGACATAACGAAATGCTTTGCTGACTTCTACCAAAAGTTGTATGCAGCAGAAAGATGCCCTGATCATGAGGCTAAAATTGCCCAATATTTGGGAGTTCACTTCAGGTCCTGGATCAGTCCAGGGGAAAAGTTGGGGCCCCTATCACAATGCAGGAACTTAAAACCAGATTTCCTATTAAGAATACTAAGGCTCCAGGATTGGACGGGTACCCTAGAGTTTTAAGGACTTTCCAGACAGACCTCCTTCCCTTCCTCTTAGAAACATTTAATACAATCCTGAGAAAAGCCCTATCAATCCCCGTCATGGAAATGCACGAATATCGGTATTGCTGAAACCAGGTAAACCATTGGAGGAATGTGGATCATACAGACCCATTTCCTATAAAACACAGATCTAAAATTATTCACTGGTATACTAGCTCATAGACTTCAATTAGTCATTAGTTATCTTGCACCTTGGATCAAACTGGATTTATTTCCAGTAGATTCCTGCAGGACAATGTAAGACGTCTCCTGAACATAATCTCCTCTCAAAAACAGCCACGCCCTTAATCTAGCAGTAAATATCGATGCGAAAAGGCATTGATAAGGTGGACTGGGTTTTCTCCAATCGTCCTCAAAAGTTTAATATGGGGACAACTTCATAGGAGCTGCAGCACTATATTCTCAGCCAGAAGCGATGATCAGTGTAAATGGATGCATCTCAGCCAGATTCCCTTATTACGAGGAACTTGTCAAGGATGCCCACTTTCTCCGCTGCTGTTTGCTCTCCCTAGAGCCCTGGCCAAGCAGATCAGACAACATCCCCAAGTGGTGGAATTAAGGTGGGCTCCCAGACCCATAAACTCTCATTGTATGCTGATAGGCGCTTATTTACTTAGGAGACCCGGTTGGCTCGCTTCCTATCTTACACAAAGTTTAAATTATTTCCAGGACTTAGCAGGATACAAAATTTACCCTTCAAAATCTGAGGCACTACGGCTAAGTGGGTGTCCATCACTTGGACTGCAATCCAGTTTTCAGTTTCGTGGGCCCCAAACAACACAATTAGATACCTGAAATAAGGGTTTGCTGGACACATCCCAGCTATTCTCTGTCAACTACCTTAGACTCGGGACTCTATTAGACAAGACCTGGCAGGTAGAGACTGCTCCTCTAACCCTTTTGGGAAGGGTACACTCCATCAAAATGAACGTGTTACCACGTTTACTTTTTTTTTATTTCAGACAATACCGATTGCCCCCAAGTTGTTTTTAAAAGAAATCTGGACCATCTAATAACAAGTTTTATATGGCTTGGCAAAAACCCAGGTTGAGAAGGGTACTTCTATGCCTAGCAGGCGGGAGCAGGCGGACTAGGTTTGCGGACATTAAAGACTATTACTTGGCGGCACAGGCTCCTGGCTATATGCCTGGATGAAGCAGAGGAACAATAGATGGTTCCCTATGGAATTGGAACAAGCCCAAAAGTTAACACTTTGGACTCTACCTATGGCTTCTGACTCCCCAGGTACGGTGTGCAAGGTGAAAAACCCGTGGACCAGACACACCCTGCGAGTGTTGCTTGCTCTACACAGACGACTCAATGTTCCAGGAGGTTTGGGTCCTTTATCCCTCATATGCCACCATACACCCTTTGGTCCCCCAAGTTTGGATGCGGGGTACCAGTTTTGGGAGCGCCAAGGCCTCACCAGGTTTACACACTTGCTGGAGGGTGGCATCTGTACCACATTCCAGAAACTAAGGTTAAAATATGGACTCAGAAAAGAAGACCATTTTAGATTTTTACAAGTAAGACATTTTATGCAGCAACCCTCACATTTACAACAGCTTTTAAATCCCCCTAACAGATCTAGAGCAACTCTTTTATAGGTGGATCACCCTAAGAGTTAAGATGAAACCCATTTCTCAGACCTACAGACTGTTGACAGACCAACATCTAGGACAAGTTGAGGAGGTTAGGTTCAGATGGGAAAGGATTCAAACATGCAGTTGGAAAGCACAGAATGGCAGAGGGCACTTTCCCAAGGCTGGCGATACAGCTTCACCCACATGGGTTGAGTACCACTGGAAAGTTTTGATGCGCTTTTTTAGAACCCCCACAGCCACACAGCACTTTAACCCTGAATACACAAACAGGTGTTGGAGGGAGTGTGTGTGTGTGGGGGTTCACATTTTCACATTTTCTGTGGATGCCCAGAGCTAGAAGGCTTCTGGTGACAGGTACATGAACAGATCCAGGGGGTTTTGGGGGTTCCCCTGCCAAGAACTTTTGAAACCCTATGTTTGGGATTTCCAAGTAGGGAGCTTTTAAAGATCTCTGGGCCTCAAAAGAAGCTATACCACACCTTCAGACTGGCAGATTTAAAGAGTATTACAATTTGCTGGTGATCCACAAGACTGCCTACTGCCCAGACCTGCAGAGACAAAGTAAATGAGCTAGAACAAATGGAGAGAACCACAGCCGCCCTGAGGCTTAATATGGAGAGATCTGAACTGGTATGGAGGGACTGGTATGAGAAAGGTTCTCAATTGAACAGCTAGAGAGAGAGGGCCCTTAATAGAGCGGCAAGCATGGAAGAGGGTGTGAACCTAGACCCCGCCCTATTAACCTCTCAGGTTTTAAACTTTTCAGGTTTTAAACCGATATAAGAGAGATGGGAACAGGTAACTGAGGCCCAAGGCCAGGTCATCCCTCGCCTACCATGCCGGTTTAGAAAGCCGTTAATCAAACATCTTGGAGCTTTTTAACATAGGTGGGGGGGAGGGGAACAGGGAACGGGAGGATAAGGGCAGAAACGTAAAACGTAAAAGGAGTGCACAACATAAAAAATAAAACATAATTCAATAAAATGATACTGAAGTCCAACACGAAGACAGTGGGGAAGAGGTGAGCAGAGGACCTAACCATCGCAGAAGATAACAGATGAGTTTGTTTGTACACACCAATCAATCAATAAACTAATCAATAAGTTGATTGATTAATCAGTTGAATAGTTAATTATTGGTTTTTCCTTTGTTTTGTAACATTGTTGGGCCTTAATTGGTTTAAGACAATGATCTTGTATAGTTTTTTGAAAACTAGAAATGCTCTGTAGCAGATAAGATGAGTCTAAATTTAAAAAAAAAGGTACAAAAAAAAGAATAATACATAACAGAATTAACTATGTGAGAACAGAGAAGAACGAACTGTGGAGTGCCTTGAGATTACATCAGTATGGACATTTGAACTTGCCATTTGGGACTTTATCCACAGAACATACTATATTCGATGCAATACGTACTCCTCTTGCTAGGACTGTTTAGCGACATTAATTGTATTCCTATCAGGTTGTGATAACAGTTTAACTATGGCTATGCCAGTTTGATGTATTTTTACTGTGCAACAATAAACATTTAAGTAGCGAAAAAAAAGTATGCACACCACCCCGGCACCCCCATTGCAGCATCCTGGATCCACCATAACCACTAGACCACCAGGTTATTCAAGATTTGTATTGCACTGTAGTTTGCCACAGAAACAGTTGGTTGGATTAAAACACAATTTCAGCATGTTAAAGCAAACAAAATGAACAGAAACATAGCCTAACGTGTATTATACAAAATAATGCAATGGTTTTGATTCATTTGGGTGAAACAATTCTACACAAAGGGAAAAAAGAACTAGTTAGCACTAGAGAGAGCCATACATCTCTGAATTTGGCTCACAGAACACATTTGGTAGCCATTTTAGGAAGCAGGTAAGACAGTTTTTTGAAATTGGAAGGCTGATTTTACAATTTTCAAATGCTCCGAACCACATTTAGGTAAGTTATGTAAATGTAGTTTTACCATTAATGAATACAGCAGCCTTCTCTTTAGTCACTTAATGGTCAGATTTTGAATAATTTGTTGTCAAATGTCGTTTAGGTATCCTTTAAGCTTATCAGACATACCCGCTTATTTTACAAACACTATAAAATACTAAGAAAACAGAACTTAAGTCCAACGAGTTTGAGCAAGGAGAAACCCAGAGAAGTGGTTCAAAGTTACAGCGGTCGGTTTCTGACCGAAAACCCCCGTAACTTACACAATACAGAGGCTGCAACAGATGGCAGCAGCAGTATTTTGCCTGGGACTATCCTGCCCTGGATCCAGGAAGAAGAGTGTGTGTGTGTGGGGGAGATGAGTGTGGTCCCAAGGGGGAGTGAGGGAGAGTCCAGTGATTGGACACAGGGACCACCAAGGCCTCCCACCTGGGATGGGGGTCACATCCTGTGGGGGAAGCGAGAGAGAGGATATCTTGGACTGTAGCCAGCAGTCCCTCTTTCTCCTTTCACCCTTGTAGGATCAAGACGTCTAGGATCCCAGGCGGGACATCAGGTAAGGGTCTAGTATGCCTAGGGGTTATGCTACAGGCTTGAGTGCTCTGCTCTGAGGGCTGGAATTGGCAGGGCCGGGGCGGGAGAGAGAGGGCTGCCTAGGCACTCTGGAAAAAAAAAAATAAATATATATACATTGTATACACACACAAGACATGCAAGGCATGGTGTGAACGAGATATTTAGCAGATCCTCTCTACCAGGCCTAGAGGTTTGAGCTTGTGGACCCCAAAGACTCAGCAATCAATGGTTTAATTCCACACCCACAAGATGCATACTGTGCCCTGAGCTAGTCACTTAACTCCCTGTACCCAGGAGTACTTCAGACCTCAGGCTACCCTCTGAAACCAAAGTGTTTCAAAAGAAAAAGAAAAAAAAAAGGCAAGAGAGAGGGTTGTCTGGCCCTACCTCGCTTCACGGCCCAAGAAATGGAAATTATGTACCCACCGTAATTTGATCTTTCTGTGTATCTTCACCACTCATCACCTTTGGGTACTTGGTTGGAGGTCATGACCCCGTGGGAGCTTTTTTTTTTTTTTTAATGGGTGGAATTGAAGCACCATCAGCGCTGCCATCGAGGCCGACGCACTGCATGGCGCTCACAGGTTGGCCATTAGGTGCTGTCGACTCTGCCCTCCCACCAGTTCTGAGTCGATGGAGAGGTTAGAAAAGAGTTGGAAGGGTGGAACAAGGAAGTCCAAGGGACAGACAAAGGAAAAGATATAAAACTAAAGGAGAAATAAACGACTGAGAGGACAGAAGAAGTTCAAAGACTAAGGGGGGATTGGGTAGGGGCCCCAATCTCTGGAAGTAGAAAGGAGGAAAGAGGGAGGGAGGGTTAAAGTTTTTAGAAGTAAGGAGAAATTTAGAGGAGGGAGAGACAGAAGAAACATACCCTGTAACCTTGACCTATCTCCAGTGTATATAGGAACTGCGAAGGAGATAGCAAGAGGCTAACTGCCAGAATTGCAAGCACATAATTACTGGCAGAACTCCTAAAAGCAGAAAGCGCTATTCTGGAAAAAGACAGGAAAACAGGGATATCTCCCCCGCCCCAAAGGAGGTTTGATGCAAGAGACCTAGTTTTTAAATTAATTGAGGTTATGTCCACAGGACAAGGAAATCAGAGAAAATCAAGCATTAACGGGAGTAGGGGGAAGGAAAAAACAACTATGCCAACCCCACCCACAGGGGTGGAGCCAAACAAAGAAGAAGGAGTGCCCCACTACTGACCACTCTACCCCTAAAGGAAAAGATCCCACTATGTGCCCCAGTGCTTCACCCTGCTCCTGACTCACAGAAAGGAGAGGGGCACAGAGCAGGAGGGGGACCAGAGACTGAGGCCCCAGGGAGATGGAGGGTGGGATTGTTATGAATGGTGAAAATACACAGAAAGATCAGAATTACAGTAGGTACGTAATTTCCATATCTTGTCTGTGTCAGTCTTCATTATTCATCACCTTCAGGTGAGTACTGAGCCCCCCGAAGGGGGTTTTAAACCCTAAGGGACAGAGTCCCTTGGCTCTCAGTGGGTGACACACAAAGAGGGAGAACTTTCAGGGTCTGGGGAGGCCTGACTGTGAGGACTGTGAAACGGGGAACCCCCAGAGGGGGTAGGAAGTTGCCGGAGAGACGCTGTCTCACTCTACTGGAGAAAAGATAGGTTCTCTGGTGGGTGGCGTTAATCACCCTACGCCGAGCCAAGGGAGACAACCGGGAAAGATGCAGCCATGCCATCCGTCTAGTGCAGATTGCGGTCCCTACGACCCTGGAAGCTACCTCATTGGTGTCATACAATGCCCTTGCTTGGTGTCTTGCTAGCTCCAGGCCACGTGCAGAGAGTGCAATGGCTTGTCTGGTTTGCTCCGTGTCAGGCATGGAGGCTAGGAGCTGACCCAGCCTGGACGACAAGAACCTGTCATAAGTTGCATAGTGGGCCTGATGAGCTGCAACACAGAGCAGCAACCGTGCCAAGTAGAAGGTCCTCCCCCTCAGAAGTCAAAATCCGGTAATTTTGATCTGGGGCCAGTCACGTGCAGGGCGAAAGCCCATCAGGAGTGTCCAGTGCGCTCAATCCTGACTGAGGATGAGACATGGAACCTGAGACTCTGGGAGACAATACGCTGACAGAGATCCCTAGGAGCAGGAACTCCGAAAAGGGTCTCTGCCAGTAATGCAGTGACGCCTCCCGAAGGAAGCAGGCCACAGGGCACCACAAGGGTGTCCTCCACTGAACCCGACTTGAAAGGCATGCGCCAAGTGCGCTGGATTGTGTAGAGTGGGAGGGTAATGTGCAGGTCCTCTAACATCCTCATGAGGAATCGCTGATATTCAGCGAGATCAGCAGCTGGGAAGATGTGGATAGATGGCTCCTCTCCCCAGAAGTGGGGGATGAAGAGTCAGAGGACCTCAAAGGTACATAAGCTATCTGCTCAGGGTGAGGTTGAAAACCTGTCTGCCCACTGCCCTAATGTGAGAGGGAAACTGAGCAGCCTGAGCTCTGAACTGCTCCCAGGAGAGAGGCCTGCCAGGACCACGAATGCCTGGGAGTGCAGGAGAAGGTGGCAGAGGAATAGGGCAGAACCGACAATGGGGACTGGTTGATCCGCCTGGGCTAGGGAGTGCACCAGGAGCCCTAAGGGAAGAAGGCGCTCCAGAAGACTCCACAGCCGACAGCTGAACAACCAAACTGGTACTGCCTAGGCTGCACCCTGAAGAATCCCCTGTGAGGAGACCGGGGCTGTATAGGTCCAGAAGGACGGTCCCCTACCTCCAAAGAACAGGGCCTTCTCAAGGAAACTCAAGGGGCAAGAGCGGAGATCCGCACTACGGCTTCTCCCAGAGCCTGGGTGGGTTCCAGAAAAAGGCCGCCACACAGACCCTATGCCCCTCAACCCCTCGGAATCTGAGAGCACCCTCCTCCACAAGGGAGCCAGCCTAGGCAACTGACAGCCCTGGTCAGTCCTCGAAGGAGCTATCCAGGGAGCAGCACCCTTCCCTCCAGTGGGTGCACTGATTGGCCCCAAAGTTGGGTGATCCAGGCACACCACGAGGAGTCAGAGAACCCTCCGAGGCCAGGCTGCAGGGCAATGGTGGCCTGCACCACTGCCTGCTGGTCAGAACCCCTGATCCTGGTCCCAGCAGTCACGGTCCTCTCCTCAGAGGGGGGCTGACTCCGGCCTGTCGAGGACACCACCAGGATGTCCATGCTAGCAGCCAACTCCAGGGAGCCAGACTGCCCGTCCGACTCCTTCTCCGAAGAGGTCGAGATCGAAGTCCTGTGCCAAACAGTGCCCGGATGCCCGCTGCCATCCCTAGTGAACAGGGCACCAGGACCAGAGACTGCACCGGAGTCAATGCCAGTGCCCCCCTCCACACCGCGAACAGTGCCAGAAGAGGACATGGCCCCAACAAGGGAGGCAACCTCGGAGCTGGAGTCTGTCACAGCACCATCGTCACCCACGGCACCGCAAGCAGCGTCGAGACCAGCAACGGCACCGAAGACAGCTCCGACTGCACTCTCCGTCCTGCCAATGGCACCAAGGCCGGAGACTCCCCACGAGCGCCAGACGGCACCAACAGTGCTCTCTGCGCCATGAATGGTGCTGAGGCCCGAAATCCCCATGGCACCACGAACGGCACCAAGGCGAGAAACAGATAGGGACGGCACTGTAGACTCTCCCACGGTGCGACAACCTCATCGGTGCTGCAAATGGTGCCAATAGTAGCAACGCGCCGAGCAACGGACTGGGATGATAACGCGCCATCAGGGTCCATGCACGAGGCCCAAGACAGTGCGGACAGATGGCATCATGGATGGCGCCAACCTAGGCCTTCCAAGCCCGCGGTGCGACACCAGGGGAGCTTCGCCCCAAAGGGCGAGCTGCCAAAGCGGGCTCCGGCCTGTCCCCCGATGGGGACAGAGCGGATTCCGTATCACGGAGGGCCTCTGCCACAGCTAGGCTAGAAGAGGCAGAAGCCCCCTCCCTCCTCGGTCCATACAGAACCGGGAGGGGACCCGGAGGAAAGGCCAAGAGACCGCGGTTTGGCCAGATGAGTGCGCACCCGACCCCTGAAAGTCGGCGGAGCTCGCCCCTCTTTCCACGTGCATTGCTCGATGACCTGGCGGTCCATGGAGAAACAGGCGTCGCACAAATCCATGTTGTGAAGCGGGCCAAGACACATGAGGCAACGTTCGTGCTGGTTGATGACGGAGTACTTACGGCCACAAGGGCACTGTCACGTGGGGGGCCGGCCCATCTTGGAAGTCTTCTTGTCCTCTGACCTAGACATGACCTACGGAAAAGAAACACGAAACTAGACTCGATGTCGCAAAGACAAAATAAAAAAAATGGAACAATCTTACCAGGTGACGTCGAGTAGGTGAACAGAACCGGCAGCAGATAGGGAGCCGACTGACTGTGGCATGGAGTCGATAAATTATCGACATGGAGTCGAGAAAACAACTGTGCACGAGGTAGGTCTTAAACCTCTTCGCTGCAAACATCCCACAAGGTGACCTCGATGGTGGAAGACAAAGAACTGGGAGGGAGGCGGAGTCGACAACACCTGGCAGCCAGCGGCCCGCATGGTCGTCCAGCCTTGAGGGTGGCGCCGATGGTGCGTTGACTCCGCAGTCCCCTACAAAAGCTCCTGCGGGTCACGACCTCCGAAAAAGTACCCAAAGGTGATGAATGGTGAAGACTGACACAGATATGATCGGGATCCTCCCTGGTCTGCAAATTAGCCCACGGGTTGCTGGGTTGGGGGGCTGCAGTGTTCCACAGAGGGTGTTGGAGCGACAGGTCGCTGGCCAACAATCCGCCCATGGTGCTGCATTCTTGGATAGCCTAGCTTTGGGCTGTCGCCAGGAGCCCGCAGGAGCGGTCTCGGGATTGGCCCACGTTAGGGTGGCTGGTAGGCTAACAAGAGCACGGGGGCGCTAGCAAGAGCCATTGTCTGTGGGTGGTGCTGCATCCGGGCTTGCTGTCTTCTTAGAGGCCTTTCATCAGCAGTCATGGTGGGTTCCTCCTCGGTTGGGGGGGGGGGCCAGAAGGCTAGGTTGCTTTAGCTGAGGGTGCGATAGGCCTGGAAGCTCCCATGCAATTCTCGCGTGGCCATGCTGGCTGGGGCTCCTCCCTGCGGCTAGCCTCCTGCTGGGACTCATAGGCCAGTCTCAGTCGCATCTGGTCTCGTGAGATTGGAGGCAGCCATATTGCCTGGGGCTGCCGAAAAGTCTCCCACACCAGGGCCTTCTTTACAAGAACGGGCGCCCGTGCAGGAGGGGCGGAACAGGAAATACAGGTTACTCTCCTGTAATAGGAGTTCTAGGAATGGTACATGTTGTTCATCCACACTGTCTGGCAGGTTCCTTGCAGCTTTAATTCTTGCCGGACAGTCTTCAAGCTGACTCCTCCCATCCACCCGGGTGGTAAAACTCTCGGCTCTGCCCCATGACGCCAAATCTAGCCGCGCTGGAAGCTGCCAGCGCCGGGCCGGGAGGGGCCGGAAATTTGTGGATGAAACAACACACATTCCTAGAACTCCTGTTACAGGTGAGTAACCTGTATTTCTAGGGACATGGATATGTTGTTCATCCACACTATTGGCAGACCCTAGCAGTTCTCTGGGAGGAGGGAGGCAAGGCGCACACCCCCGATACTTACTTGGGAAATAAAGACTGGAGAACCGAGGCCCCAAAACCAGCATCCCGGTGTGACCCAAGGTCGATGTGGTAGTGGGTAATTAAGGTATGTGCCGACTTCCAGGTAGCAGCCCTGCAGATATCCTGGATAGGGACATCCCTGGAAGCAGCCACCGATGCAGCGGTATGGCGGGTAAAATGAGCTCTTATCCCTCTGGGAGGCTCCATGCCTGCCAACCTATAGAGATCTATGCAGGAGGTGACCCACCCGCTCATCGTCCGCTTGGCTGCAGGTCTGCCAGGTGCGGCTTCAGCGTAGCTGACAAACAGCTGGCGAACCTCTCCCGAACTTCAGCCATACGCTCCTTAGGAAAGCGAGCACTCAACTAGGGTCCAGTATGGAGCCTATATTTCGGCCTTCGAGGTGTGACTGGGGTAGAACACCGGCAGAGTCAACACCTGGTTAAGGTGAAGCTCCGACACCACCTTCGGAAGGAACTTCGGGTGGGGCGCAGGACAACCTTGTCCCTGTGGAAGACCAGATAGGGAGACTCAAACGACGTGCCTGGAGCTCTCCTGTCCTTCTGGTTGACGTGACAGCCACCAAGAAGGCAGTCTTCCACAACAGGTGGGAGATATCACGCCTGTGCATCGGTTCGAATGGCCTGCCCATGAGCTTAGCCAATACCAGCAGTAGATCCCACGAAGTTGGAGGGTTCTCGCACCCGGAGGGTATGTGATTAAGGCCTTTGAAAAAGCGCCGACCACCTTCTCCTGCACCACCGACTGCTTCCCGCCCGCACCCGTAAGCAGAGATGAGCTGCCAGATGTACCTTAAGGGTGCGTCGGCCAAGCCCTTGCTGAGAAAGGGACCACAGGTAGTCCAGAATACTTGCCAAGGAACAGGAGGAAGGGTCCAGGCCCTTGCCCTGACACCAAATGGAGAATCTCTTCCATTTGAAGGCATAGCATTTTCTGGTCGACTCCTTACGGGATGCCTCAACGACGTTGAGGACCTCGTCGGAAAGACCCAAGGCCTGGAATTCTAGCAGCTCAGGAACCAGGCCGTCAGGTGCAGGATTGAAGGTCCGGATGGATTACCTTCCCCTGACTGACTGAGATCAGGTCCGCCTCGGGAGCCTGGAGTTGAGACTGAGGAGATCTGGATGCCAGAACTGTCTGGGGCTACCAGAATCACCTGCGCCTTGTCCCTCCTCGCCATGAGATCAAAGGAAATGGGGGAAGGCGTCGAAGAGGCCCGGGGTCCACGGCCTCAAGAAGGCATCCCCCTGCAGCGAGCCCTGCTGAGGGGCGGCATGGAACAGTCTCAGAGCTGTATTCTCCTGAGGCAAACAGGTCCACCTGAGGCGTGCCCCAGTGGGAGAAGAGATCTTGTACTACCTCCGGCAGGAGAGACCACTCATGAGACGCAGTCCCTATTCGGCTTAGGGCATCGGCCAGTGTGTTGGGGCTCCTGCCATGTGAATGGCTGGAGATCCGCCTCCCAGGCTGCGCACGAGGGACCACATGCGGCATTGGGACTCCAGAGGGGACCAGAGGCTGTGCGCTCTGTGCTCCCCCAGATGGGCACCCCAACCCATCAGAGATGCATCGGTTGATAGAGAGACCGTCGGCTCACGGCGGACGAACGGGATACCCTCCTGCAGATGTGCCAGAACGGTCCACCACTGGAGAGTGTTCCAAATCTCCTGGGTCACTGTCACGGGCTGGTCTGACGAATCGCAGTGTTGTGACCACTGGCTGGCCAGTCCCCACTGAAGGGGAAGCATGTGCCAACAGGCCCAATGGACCACGCTGGTGCAGGCCGCTATGAGGCCCAGGAGGCGCAGGAAGTTCCGAGCAGGGCGCGATTGCCCAACCAGAAATGATTGGGCAAAGGAGGAAGGAACCTCGGCCCTGTCCGCGGGAGCCGAGCTCTGGCTCGAAGAGAGTTGAGCTCTGCCCCGATGATGAGGAGGCCAATCTGAGAGCAAACCTGGAGGGCCAGATCTCTGGACCACTCCACCTCCATTCTTCTGGAGGGGGCTGCAAACAGCCAGTCGTCCAGGTAGAGGTACACCCAGACCCTTCGGCGCCGCAGGAATGCTGTCACCACTGCCATGCATTTGGTGAAGATCCTGGGAGCTACAGAGAGGCCGAAGGGCATGGCCCGGAACTCGTAAAGGGATCCCCTGCTCTGAAGTGGAGGAATCTCTGATGAGACGGACGGATCGGGACATGAAGGAATGCATCCTGGAGGTCCAGGGAACAGAACCACATGCCTCGTTCCAAGGATGGAATTATCTGAGTCAGAGTGACCATCCTGAAGGTCCGAGACCTTAGGAACCTGTTCAGGTCGTGCAGGTCGAGGATGGGGCGCCAGCCCCCCATCCATTTTGGGACCAGGAAATACCTGGACACAAACTCCAGGTCTGGAGGAGGATCCGCCACCTTCCTGATCACCTCTTTTTCGAGGAGCAGGGCAATATCAGCTCAGTGGGCCGATAGCGAGGCTGTGGACCCCGTGGATCCCCGAAGGGCGATGGCTCAAAAGGGTGGAGATTGCTTGAACTCCAGAGGCAGGCCCTTTCCTACCACCTCCAACACCCAGCGTCCATGGTGATAGTGGACCAGGTGGAAAGGAAGTGGCAGCTGTCCCCTACAGGGGAACCCAGGGAGAGTGATGAGGTAGGGGACGGCACCCTCAACCTGTCACTGGGCAGGCTTGGAAGAGGGACTGGCAGAGGGACCTCCTGGGCCTTACCTTCTTGCTTCCTGTTGGAGGACGCAGCGGGCTTGGGTTTGGGATGCCAAGCATGAGCCTGCTGGCCCTGTTGCTGGTGCTGTTGGGCCGGTCGAGCTGCGGGGGCCGAAGGACAAAAGGACTTATGCTGTTGTCGACAGCGGCCTTTGTCCCTCTGGGCGGAGGTCACCGAGTCCAGAGTGGCATTGGACTTTTCGATCTGCTGGAGATGTCCCTCCACTTCAGGGCTGAAGAGGTCAGTCCCCAAGAAGGGGACGTCTGCCAACTTGTGCTGGATATCCACCATGAAGGTGGATATCCTCAGCCACGCCCTGTGACGCATAGCCACCGCGGCCGCTACTGACCTGGCACAGGAATCACCTATGTCCAGAGCAATCTGACGCTGCTGCTCGCCACCGCCTCTACCTGGTCCTGGACCTGACGGACCGGGTCTGCAGGTCGGCCGGAGATGAGGACAACCTCATACAGGGAGCCCATGAGGGCATGGGAGAAGTGTGCCATCAGCACGGCCGAGCTGGCCTGTCGGAGGCCGGGGAGGACGCAGCAACCTTGCGCTCGGCAAAGTCCAGCTTTTTGGACTCTTTGTCGGAGGCTTATCCACGTCCCCGCATTTCTGGAACGCCGGAAGACGCTGTCGGTGACTAACCCCTCGGCAGAGGGGTGCTCCGAGAAACTGGGCAAAGAGCCGGTAGGGACCGCATACTTCCTGGCCATCCTGGCCGAGGGCGCAGGACAGGAAGCAGGCTGCTGCCAAAGCTCCAAGGCTGGGCCGATAATGGCCTCAGCCACCGGAAAGGCCTCCGTGGGGGAATCCCCTCGGTCCAGTATCTCCATCAGGGGATACTTGGCCCGTTTGGAGATGGGCTCAAGCTGCATCCCGGTGGAATTCGAGATGAGTCGAAGCAGACCCAAGAAGGACGATGGGTTATCGTCCAATGACTGACCCCCGGAGGACTCCAGGTCGACCTGCCTGGAGAACCGGGAGGAATCGACATTGGATTCCGAAGAGTCTGCGAAGAGCTGCCTTGACCCTGAGCCACCCTCCACCTGCTGAGGATGGCTGCGAGTGAGGGTGACCGACAACCTGTGGGGCAGGCCGTGACCTGACCGAGAATCCTTGGTCAGTGCCCCAGACTTCGGTTGTGGAGGCAGAGGTTCCACCACAATCGGTGCAGCAGCCGGTTTCGGACAAACAACCGGCCCTGGAACGGGCATCTCAACTGGGGCGAGCGGTTGCTTCGGTCGTTCGGGCGACAGCCACTTGATAGCCGGGGGCTGAACCGGAGTCGGTTTAGTCCCGGACAACAGTAGCTGCTGCCACATAAGCTCCTCGTCCCGTCGACATAAATTACGTAGAAGCCTCTCCTCATCTGAGGAAGAGGAACAAGGAGGAACAGTGTCGCCCGCTTACTTGGGTACCGAGACCGCCGATGTCAGTGGAACGGCTTGACCGAGATGAAGTCAGAGACCGAGACCCTCGGGGACCAAGGGCGGGTCTGGGAAGGGTAGGGACCCCGCTCTTCCCTCGGCTCGGGCACTTTATCTGGGGACTGTGGATCCGAAGGCGCAGGCAGATCCTCGGCCTCCACCAGGGAACCGGTGAAGGTGGGTTGTCGGCTTCACCACTCGACAGCCCGTCCGACGGATCGAGAAAAATCTCGACTGAGTTGACGGGAGTCTCGGCAGACTGGCCTGACGGGGACACCATGAAGCCAGCGGCCTGAGCTGCAATTTCGACCGAAGTCGACGGTCGGCTGTCCGTAGAAGGAGACCTCTCCCACTCCCATGAATGCCGATGGTGGGACTTACCCTTCGACTCCTTCTTCTTGGGCTGAGAAGAATGTCCCGAAGGCCCCTCTCCCTTCGTGGAAAGAGACTGAGAAAGCTCCTTGAACGAGGCCAAGTACGAGGAACTCTGAGAGAGCGGGATAAATGCCACAGCCCAGGAGGAGGAGGAAGATGCGGCCTGGGCCGCCTCCTCCTTGAGGGCAATCATCTGCTCGAGCTGCTCAGCTGAGCCAGCCGCCGCGGACACCGCTCAATGAGCCTATTTTTTGATTTTACCGGCGGGTAACACTTCGTGGGGCGCCCGAGCTTCAATTGGGCAGCGTGGTCCTCCAGGATGGTGGCAAAAAGGCGGCACAATTCGCAGCCTGCAGGTTGTGGTCTAGGCCTAGAAGGCAGTAGGGATGAGTGCAGATCCGTCCTGGACATTTTCTGCCCAGGGCACCTCCAGCCGGAATCGATTTGGTCCATCGTGAGCCGCGAGGAATGATGAAGACCGAAGTTTAGAAAACTTCAAAACTAGTTTTGGACGAACTCGAAGAGTTAGGATCCAATCTAAGCACAAGCGCTAAGGAGGGAACCTGAGCTTCCAAGCGGTAAGGAAGATCTGGCATCATGGGGCGGAGCCGAGAGTTTTACCACCCGGGTGGGTGGGAGGAGCCAGCTTGAAGACCCTCCAGCAAGATTTAAAGCGGCAAGGAACCTACTGATAAGTGTGGATGAACAACATATCCATGTCCCTAGAATTATTCATTCCTTGCTGGTTTTTTGGCCTCCAGGCAGGGCCCGGAGATGCACGGCAGCACTGCCTGGCTGGAGACAGGATCTTGAGCCCTCTGGCCAGTGCAGTCAGTCACCAGGACCCAGGGGTACACATCCAGTAGGCAGCTTAGAATAAAAAAAGAAATAGAAAAAGAATAAAAGGGGTTGAAGGAATGACAGTAAAAACAAGCAAGGCTGCACGGATAGCACGACCTGGGGAAAATGCCATGTTCAAGGCACAGGTTAACCCACACTGGTGCCATGCCGTGGGCATGCTGGGGAGTGTCGATGTTGCAGTAGTTGAGGCGCATAACTGCCATGAGTAGCGTGTCTCACGACTACAAACTGGCAGAGACCCACAGGGTTGTATTTCATCACGAGTTACTCCTCCCCAAAACCCTACGGCACCGGGGTTCACGCTGCAGCCTGGACAACGGAGAAGTCTGTTGGCAAAATTTAACTGTTGTCCGTGTCAGGGGTGGGGGTCCCAGTGTATTTCAGGTGCAATGGTGACATGACAGAGAACCCCATCGAAGAAAGCCACTGAAGGCCTAGAAGGGCAGCTGGGGGCTGTACAAGAAGAAAGGAGCCACTTGGTTGGAGAAGCATTCTTAGAGGGCTAGAGGCCCCTCAACCAGTGACAGGCGGGGTTGCCACCTCAAAAGCGGTCAGCAAAGGTGGGGGGTCCCCTCTGGCAGATGGAATGAAGCAAGGGGGACTGGGTCCAAGCTGGACAAGCTGCTGGACCTCATCTCAGCCTTGGTGGAGAAGGCGGAGCCAGGGACGCAGGATTTGGGATGACAGCCTTGGGGGCCTCACCAGCTCCAGAGGCCACTCCCCCATCTCCTAGCTCATATGCCAGCTTGGACAAGCAATTGGGGTCCCATCTCATGGACAAGGTCAGGCAACAAATTAGGAATAGGAAGTATGTGGACATGTTCTCTCTATTGAATAGACCGGTGGAGTGGGAAGATAGAAAGAAAAGGGGAAGAAGGCAGATAAAAATACTCCAAATGTGCCCCCCACCTTTGGGAACTGGACAGCAGCTTTCCCCATCTATACAGGCACCATCTTACAGGTGAAGAAGTACCAGATGCTGGGGCTGTACACTTACCAGAACAGGATCACTCTCGTGCACTACAGGAAAAGGGGGGTGGCATGGCTGGAGTACGATGAGGAATTTAGAAGGCGGAGACAGGAAGAAGGGTCCCTGCGGTGGGGAACTTTAGACATGATCCTATTGGTCAACGTCATGCATGGAGGGGGAGTGGTACACACCAACAGTGGTTTACCACTTAGGCCAGCGCCACCACAAAAAACAAGGGGGGCATAGAGTGTGGGAAGGCTTGCTACACTTACAGCCAGGCCAAGTGCACAAGGGCCCACGTACTACTGCACACATCTGCATGGCCTGTGGTGGCAGCATCCTTCATCCAGTGTGTATCACCATGGCCCACAAGAGGGGGACTAGGGAACAGCAAAGATGGGGAAGCAGCAAGTGACAAACCTGCCACCCGCAAGGGTGGGCAGGATTAGTCAGTGGCTGGCCCAGTAATCGACACACAGGAGGTTGCCAACCTGATCAGGAGGGTTTCACAGTGGGCTTCAGGCTCCAATGCGGAGGGCCCAAGGGGCCAGGAGGCAGAGAACCTGAAATATGCATGGGACTGCCCACAGATTGTCCAGGAGAAACTGGAGAAACAGCAGCAGCTGGGGAGGATCAGTGGGCCATTTGCTGGCCCATGAGCCCGACACTTAAGGTATCACCCATCGGACTAGTGCCAAAGAAGGCGCCCGGGGAATACAGGATGCTAAATCCTCTGTCTTACCCAGAGGTGACTCCGTGAATGACCATATCACCTCACGACTGCAGGCGGTGCAATACACATCGTCAGACAAGGTGGTCCAGGCAGGGCACGAGGCGGGGCCCCAGGCACTCCTGACGAAGGCTGACATTGAGTCCGTGTTCAGGTTGCTTCCCATTCTTCCAGATGACAGGGAACTGCTGGTCATGAAGTTCGAAGGTCAGGTCAGTACTACATCGACAACTGCATGCCCATGGGGTGTTCCATAGCATGTGCAGTCCTCAAGACATTTAGCCGCTTCCTGCGCTGGGTGTCGGAGAAGGAATCCGGGAATAAGTTGTTGGTCCACTACCTCAACAACTTTCTGTTTTTCGGGCAGAAGGGGGAAAAGACTGTGAGAAGACACTGGCCACATATATGGCCATCTGTCAGGACTTTGGGGTCCCCTTAGCCTCCGGTAAGGTAGAGGCCCCCACCAGGGCCCTGGTGTTCCTGGAGATCGAGATAGACACCTTCAATAGGCTCTGCCACTTGCCTCGGGATAAAGTGGAGGCGCTCAGACGCCTCGCTGACTCCATGGAGGGGGCCAAGAAGGTAACCTTGAGGCAGCTGCAGCAGCTACTGGGGGCACTTCAACTTTGCTTCCATGTTATCCCTATAAGGCGCACCTTCTTGTGACACATGGCTAAGTTGGGAGGAGGGTGCACCAGAGCCACATCTGGGATTGCAGGTCACAGAGGGCTTCCGAGGAGGACCTACGACATGTAAGATCTTCCTGAAGCACTTCAATGGAGGGCGCTATGGCAGGCAGACAGAAGCACGGAACGAGTTACAGCTGTTCACGGACACAGTGGAAAAATGGCTGCCGGAATGGGAGGTGGAGGGGGTCTGCTTGTCAATGTCACCCTGTTGGAATTCTTTCCCATAGTGGCTGCCCTGCACCTAAAGGGGGGGGGGGCGCAGCTGAAGGACCGCAAGGTCCTCTTCAGGTCAGAAAATATGGGGGTGGTGCACATTATTAATGGGCAGCTGGGGCCGCAGGGCCTGACAGGGGACTTGATGCGCATCTTTGTCCTAAAATGCTTAATTTTGAACATCTCTTTTAAAGCCATTCACATACCAGGGGTTGATAACGGGATTGCTGATGCTTTGTCTCATTCACAGTGGCAACTGTTTCGGGAGCTGGCTCCAGCAGCGGAGCAGCACTCACAGCCTGTACCCCCTTCCTGTGGAGGGTAGTGACATCTTAACTTGGAAAAGCGTAGGCAACTCCACAGCACCGAGGACAAGGGAAGTATACCGGCGGGGTGTGGAACATTTTATGGGGATGCAGGCACAGGCGTCATGGCCGGAGGATTGGCCCATTCCAGCGGAACAGCTGTGCCAGTACATTATATAGTCAAAGCAGAATGGGGCGACACCGGGGGTGGTGGCCAGGTGCCTCACTGGCTTGTCCTGAGTTTCCAGGGTTCTGGGGGTCAGGGACACCACAAAGGTGTTTAAGGCGAGAAAGTTCCTGGAAGAGTGGGCGAAGTCGGTCACCCCTCACCAGGACACAAGTTGCCCAATCACCCCGGGGAACCTCAAGAACATTAAGGGTGTCTTGCCAAAGGTCTGTTGGACCCCATCTGAAGCGCTCCTGTTTGATACCATGTTCCTTTTGACCTTCTGTGGGGCATTCCGGGTATCGGAGGTTACCCAGCCATCCCGGAGAGCCAAGCCTATAGGGCTGAAGGTGGAGGATGTGTTGGTGATGGACGAGGGGCCTGGGTGAGGCTCCAGAAGATTAAGATGGAACAGGAGTGGAAAGGCCGCTGGTTCCTGGTACAGGCCCCACCCGGAGTGTCTTGGAAGGTCCAGGACAGGGTGCAGGCATACATGGCGGCCATGCCTAAGACAGGGGGTGCCTTTTTTAGGCATGCAGATGGGGCTCCAGTTACTGCATACCACTTTGAGCCATTTTGGCTAGTGCAATCCAGGAGGCAGGGATGAATCCGAAGGAGTACGGGACACACTCCTTCAGAACTGGGGCAGCCACATACGCTTGGAATCTGGGATGGGCAGATGGCCAGATTCAGGCACTGGAGCGATAGAAGTCACAGACGTTTCTGAGATATATGTGCCCCCATTTGCAATAACAGCATTTTGCTTTCCAGGGTCCTCCGCAGGTTGATGGTTCGAGCTGGACTGGTGGCCAGACCTTCATGCTGCAAGGACAATCAGGGCAAAGAGGCAGCTCCAGTGGGATGGGTCATCCGAAGGTGCCAACTAGTGGCAAGAAGGCAGAATGACATGGATTTGCTGTTGGGGGCATGAAGAGGGGAACCACTGGGGAGTAGCCACTGCACGCCTCGCTCACCTGGCCGAGCCAATCTGGTAGCTAGCAGGTCAGAGGGGAGCAGTGGTGCCTTTCCCACAAGACCCTCTTCAGGCTCGGCTAGGAGATGGCGGGGTCAGGTGGAAGCTTGGGGACCATGGAAAATACATAGCCAGACACAGGCTTTTGGACAAAGTAAGGTGGCCGAGACGTGCTTGGATCCAAATGGGGCAGAGCTGTGTTAGGAGTTGCAGACTTGGGTCTTGGAGGAAGTAGGGGCAGTCGGCTTGGGGGTCAGACATCGTCTGTCCTGTGGCGACTCAGGAGGATCACAATGACATTGAATGGTCGGTGAAGGGCTTATGAACTTCCTGCTCTGGTTGGTGCAGAGGCGGAAGCTGAGCATCCTGACCCAGGGGAGGGGTCGAAGTCCACTTCCAGCAGGTACAGCTGTCCTGCAAGGCTAACGGTGCCTGACGGGGGGTGACTGAGTAGCCTTGGCCCTTACAACCCTGGACCGTCGATCCTCCTGTGTGCACACACACTGCTCCCAGTCTGGTTTGTAATCAATAAACGCATGACTGTGGCCATTTCCTCCAAGATTTGTGTGTGTGCTTTATTTCTGGGGAAAAGGGGTTTATGGATGGATCCCAGATAATACAGAGGCTGCAACAGATGGCAATAGCTGTATTTTGTCTGGGACCATCCTCCCCTGGATCCAGGAAGAGGTGGCGGGGGGGGGGAGATAAGGGTGGTCCTGAGGGGGAGTGAGGGAGAGTCCAGTTATTGGACATAGGGACCACCAAGGTCTCCCACCTGAGGTAAGGCGTCACAGCCTGTGGGGGGAAGGAGAGAGGATATCTTGGACTGTAGCCAGTAGTCCTTCTTTCTCCTTCCACCCTTGTAGGATACCCACCTCCGCACTCATAAAAGCAGGATAGTGGGCCAGGCAGATAGGGCCCTTTGACCCCCTTAAGGATAACTGCAGTAGGGGCTGGGAGTGGCTTTTCCTGGTTTTCACTGAAAAGAGGTTTTCCCAGGTTTTTCACCTCCTCCAAAAGGATGCAAAACTGAGTTACAAGCCGGAGAACCAACTAGGTAAGAGCAAATAGTCAGGGCATAGGTGAATGTCAGTTTGTCGCAGTCATGTTGATGGCGGCTTGGGAGGATCACAATGACATCAAATGGTCGGTAGGAGCAGTAACGAGCTGAATTCTACTGAAGGACTGATGAAATCCCTGCTCTGGTTGGTGCAGAGGCGGAAGCTGAGTATCCTGACCCGGGAGGGGCTGAAGTCCACCTCCAGCAGGTACAGCTATTCTGCAAGGCTAACGGTGCCTGACCGGGTGTGTGTGTGTGCAGTCGACTAGCCTTGGCCCTTACAACCTCAGACCATTGAGCCTCCCGTGTGCGCATGCTGCTCTCAATCTGGTTTGTAATCAATAATCGCATGGCTGTGGCCATTTCCTCCAAGATTTGTGCCTGTGCTTTATTTCTTGGGAATGGGGTTTATGGATGGATACCAGATAAATAAAATGAAAACCGCTACAAACCCAAAGGGATAACCAACTTAAGTTCTAATAAGATTTTTAAATTTAAAAACAAACATAAAACAAACCCGTCGGTTTCTCAACGGTAATGAAGAACCGCAAACTGAAGTGAAATTTAACTAAAACTAGCGTTAACTATAAAAATAAGTAAAGGCAACAGAAATATAACAGAAATAAAATGTTTATACTTTATTAGCTTTTGGTAACCAGGTAAGTGCTTTAGGCAAAGAAAACCTGCCTTTTTCAGGCACAACCCGGGAGAGTACAAATAGTGTATACAGCACTGACAACAGTAAGGTGCACCAATGACAAAAGAAGGAACATGATGAAGATAACTGAAAGTGCAACAGGAAAAAATTACTCACTACAGTAATCTTGTTTCTTCTAATGGAGTCTTACTGTATTTTGACTATATGCAGTTAGCACCGGCACTTCAACTGCTCCGGAGAGTAAAGGGTTAACTCTATGCCAGGGCAAAGAACGTTGAGCTTGAGCTCGGTTTTCAAATCTCTGTCTGTGGTACTCTGAAGTGTAACCATCAGATTCTTACTAGCACTAAACTAAGTAACTCAATAATTAGAAATTGTTTCTAAATTTTTATGCCAAAAGGTAATAAACAGATTTTTAGGGCCAAAAGACTCAAGTCGAGAGCCCAGAAAAGAATCCAAGAAGGTAGTGAAACAACCAAAATATTCATAATAAAAGCCAGAAGAACCCTTAATAAAATAAAGGCATGCCAAGTATACCTCTGGGGTGCAGCACTGTGCCTCCCAACCCACATCCCAAAACTACTAGGTTCCAAGAAGGAAGGCAGGGAGGTCAGAATACAGCAAGACTCCATTAGAAGAAACAACATTACTATGGTGAGTAATTTTTTCTTCAAACAGCATGAAGTCTTGCTGTATTCTGACAATATGCAGACTACCAAGCAGTACCCCCTTGGAGGAGGGAGTCCGAGTCACATAATCTGTTTTGGGAACAGGACCTGCAGCACAGCTTTGCCAAACCTAGCATCACTTCTTGACAATGTTCAGAGAGTAATGCTTGGTAAACGTGTGAACAGTTTTCCAGGAGGCTGCTTTACAGACTTCCACTAAAGGTACATCTCTAGCTGCTGCGACCAAAGCAGCTGTACCTCTGGTAGAATGAGTCCTCAGGCCTGAGAGAGGCTCTTTCCCAAACTTTGAATAGCAGAACTGGATACAGGAGACAGTGCACCTGGCAATTGTTCTCTTGGTGACAGGTTTGCCCTTTCCCACTTCTCCATAAGTGAGAAACAACTGAGAACAGTCATTCTTATGGGCCTTACTATGTTCCACATAGCAACTAAGAGCCCTCTTTACATCAAGACTGTGTAATCTTCTCTCCCCAGAGGAAGAATGGTCAGTGAAAAATACAGGCAATGACAGACTGATTCAAATGAAAGTCTGATACCACCTTGGGAAGAAACTTTCTGTTGGTTCGAAGGACCACCTTATCCCTGTGAAATGAAATTAAATTAGGCTCCACTGATAAAACATGGAATTCAGATTCTACTGGCAGAAGTAATGGCTACCAGGAATACAGTTTTCCAAGTCACGTACTTCAGCTCAGCAGAGGATAGAGGCTCAAAAGGGGGCTGCATAAGCTGTGTGATACAGATATTCAGGTCCCAAGAAGAGGTAGGCTCCCTAAAGAGATGATTAACATGTACTAAACCCTTGAAAAACTTCTTGAAAACTGAATGAGGAGCTAGGGAAGAGCCCTTACCAGCAGAAAGGAAGGCAGACATGGCTGCCAAAAAGGCCTAAATTGTTAAAATGCACCAAATGTATTTATTTATTTAAGAGATTTACCAGATAAGCATACTGAGCGGGATCCACTCGTTTCCAGATGCGGCCTGGGAGTTACATACATGCAATACAATTGGAGCATAGGCAATGGTGCATACATCAAGTACAGAAGGAGTACAATAAAAGGGTGAAATTTCAGGTCCAGAAAATGTTACAGGCTGGACTATACATTTGGTACTTAATTACGAGTTTAGTTCAGAGTGCATGAGTTGCTAAAACATAGTAGGGGGTCTATAACCTTAGTGCATAGGCAGACAGTGACAACACTGGTGAAGGCAACAATTACAGACATATTTACAGTTTATGGCACGTTACGAAGCCTCCTGCTAACAGAACTGGGCTGCAGGTTGCAGTTACATATGACTGAGAAGTGGGCCTGAAGGAGAGTTTTCATGGTCCTTGGGGTGGAGGACTGCCTAATTTCAGCAGGGAGGTCATTCCAGAGTTTGGGCAGTCTATATTTGAAAGCAGATTGGCCCTTATAGGTGTGCATGAAAGGGATATGCAGAAGTCTTGAAAGTCTGAGCCTCTCAAGGAGTAGGCCGCGGTGGGTTGAGCTGACAGGACAGAGCTGAGATAGGTGGGGAGGAAGTTGGACCAGTGCTTCACTACGAGATTTGCACAATGAAGCTGGCATCTGGAGTGCAGCGAGGGGAGATCTAGGGCGCTATATAGGTCGCAGTGGTGGGTGGTGGGCATTCTAGGATGAGCCGACAGAAAGAATGAAAAGGGGTCCCAGTTTGCCAGGGTGGATGGGGGAGGCTGAGCTGACATCACGTCTCCGGTAGTAAGATTGGGAGAATCATTTGAGTACAAGCTCCTCCTGACCGAGGTGGGTAGGCAACCTTTGTTGTGGTATAGTGCACCTAGTTTGGGTATAGTTTTTTCTGAAGGGAGTCGATGTGGACGGAGAAATCTAAATGGCGATCAAAGCCATACTCCCAGATACCTGAATGGGTGCATGATTCCAAGGTGGTACCGTATAGTGTATGGAAAGTGGGGAGCAGCTAGTCGGAGAGTCTAGGCTGCGTGCGAAAGTTAGAAGATGGTTTTCTTTGCATTTAGGAGGAGTTGGTTAGAGCTAAGCCAGGTCTGCACAGCATCAAAATCCTTCTGTGGGGCAGAGTTTAAGACCTCGCTGGAAAGGCCGGGGTACAGAGCAGTATCGTCAGCGTGCATTTGTATACTGAGTTTGGGCAGGCCAATGGGAGGTCGTTTAGAAATATGGAAAGAAGGGGACCCAGGATAGAACCCTAGGAGACCCCATGGTGACTGGGAGTGGGGGGGATACATGTGGGACGATTTTACTGCTCGTTTCCTGCCAGATGAGTGAGGCTTGGAACCAGCTGGTAGCTAGATCAGATAGGCCTGCATCCTGTAGTTTTGCGAGGAGTTTGGGGTGAGAGACGGTATCAAATGCCTTTGCCAGGTCAATGAATACAGCCGAGGTGAGGAACCCTTTGTCCATGCCTGAGGCAATATCGTTAGTGAGTCTTAGTAATGCAGTGGTGGTGGAGTGGGATTTGTGAAAGCCCGATTGGTAGGGGGTGAAAAAGGAGGTGGTATCAAGGAATTGTGTGAGTTGAGAGAGGGCTAGATGTTCCTGTAATTTGGCCAGAATTAGGAGTAGGGAGATAGGGCGGTAGTTTCCAGGCTCAGATGGGTTGCCAACCTTTGGCAGCGGAATGACTACTGCCTCCTTCCACGCTGTTGGAATTTGGGCTGAGGAGAAGGAGACGGTTTAGGAGCTCACTTAGGGGAGCTGCAATGGCAGGGGCAGACAGGTATAGGAATTTTGCATCCAGTCCTAACGGGCATTTACCTTTGTTGGGGTTAAGGGAACGTAGGGCGGCTAGGACATCTGTCGTGGAGACCAGATGGAAAGAGAACTTGGTGACATGGGGGCGGAGTTCTGGGCAGGCGCAGGGGGGTTAGGTGCAGGTGAAAAGGTTTGTAGGTTTGTTAGGAGAGATTTTGTGCAGTTGGTAAAAATGTTATTGAAAGCTGTGGCAACTTCGCTATGCACAGATACATTTTTGCCCTGAAAGGTTAGGGTAGGGGTGGGAGGCTGGATAGGGGGAGTGAGCAAGGTTTTAATAGACTTCCAGAATTTGGATGGACGGCTAAGATTAGAGGAAAGGGCCGCTCAGAAGTAGTTATTTTTAGCCTATCTTATGGCTTTGGTACAGTTGTTTCAGAGGGTACGGTAATGCTGCAGGGATTCCAGGATGCCTGTTTGCCTTTATTTTTTCCAGGCCTGGTCTCTTGTGCGACATCTGGAAACAATGTCGGCAGAGACCCAGGGAAGATGGGTTGCCTTTACCCTTTTGCTTCTGAGGGGGCGTGATGGTCCCATACAGCAAGAATTTGATATTTGAATACGCTGAAAGCATGGTCAATGGTAGGTGCCAGCTGGATGAACGACCAGTCAGCAGAGGAAGTCATTTAATAGGAGTTGAGGCAGAAGAATTGAATGCTCTCGTGCAGAGTGTCCTTGGGGGAGGTGGTTAGTAGGTCTGTGAACCTTTCTGATCACGTAGATCATGTGGTGGTCGCTCATTGGAGTCAGGTAGGAGGCCAGCCTTTATAATCCTGTGTGGGTGTGTTGTAAGAGCCCAGTCCAGGAGAGGTGGTTCTGGGATTTTGGGTTTAGACGAGTGGGTTGCTCAATCTGTTGAGAGAGGTTAAGGGCTTTGATCTTGCTGCACAGTCTTGAGCAGTCTTTGTCTAACCAGTTGTAATTAAGATCCTCGAGGATGTAGAGCTCACCCGCAATAGCCACCTCTTTAAGAGAACCCAGGTGGTCAATGATAGTTGATGTTGGGGTGGCAAGGGCACAGTATATCCCTGCTATATACACAGGTGAGCTATGCGACAGGACTAGTTTTACCATCTTGGTATCAATTTGAGGATTGTGATTTGGTAGCTGAACAGAGGCGTACTAGAGCTCGTTATATACATACATGGCAATGCCACCTCCTTTCTTGTTGCCTTGTCTATCCTGCCTTAATACTGTGAAGCCAGGCAAGGCTATTTCAGAGTCATCATGATGGGGTTTTAGCCAAGTTTCGGTTATTATACAGATGTCCGGTTTGAGGGTTAGGGCAGTGGTTTGCAACTCCGGGACTTTGTTTAGTAGGCTGTGGATGTTGAGGTGAGTTAGGCTAAGTCCTTTTGGCAGGATTTGGGGGGGTGGGGTGGGGCGGTGGTCCAGGGTCAGTTTCAACATCACCCGCCAGTAGGAGCATCAGGGTGAGGTACTCTAGGGCAGTATGCCATTTACTTTTGGATTTAAATTTGGGGTTGGTAAAATTCGGGGTGTGGTTGGAGATCGACTTCGCAAGGCTGCTTAGGGCAGAGAGTTGCAGGGTGAAAGATGGTGGGACGACGGAAGGGTATAAAATCCAACCAAGAGTCGGTGGCTGAGCCTGGCACTCCTCAGTGGGTGTATTTAGGGGGTATGGGGAGGTCGAGACAGAGCTAGAGAGTAGAAGCTTAGGGTCATTTTGGGGCAGGGTGGATGGGGGTAGTGATACAGGAGGAGTGTCAATGGTTAACAAAATTAAAATGTAAAGGAGCAATTTTTTTTTTTTTACAGTAGCAAGCTGTAATTAGTGATAGCGGCCTTTGCTGGTGAGATCTGATAACCTGCAGATCTGCAAGTGGGCTGATAGGTTTTTGAGAGTCACCTGACCTCTCAACTAACTATAAATTGGAGTGTCGACCAAGGGTGGTGGGGGCGGCGGCGGGGCAAGACCTTTGCAGCACTGCTCCAGGCGGCCCTGTGCTGCTGAGCTGCTCGGCCACAGATGTCCACCGTTTGAATTTGGCACCAAGGCAAGACAAAGGCCTCTGCTTCCTGGCTCACAGGCCTGTCGTACCTGGTTTAGTCTTCAGGTGCTCGGGGGGTTCTGGCTTGTCCCAGGGAGGGCAGAAGTCCCTCATGACCTTGTGGGTGTTTGGGGGAGGGCAGCAGTCCCCTGCCCTCTCGACCCGCTGTAGAGGAGAAAAGGAAAGGTAAGAATTATTTATAGTACAAGTGGAGGGGCATAGAGTGTTAAGCCAGGTAACTTGAGCTAGCTGCATTTACAATAGAGAGGTAATTTACTGGCTGTTTATCCCTGAGTGTTTTGTGCTGAATTTTGCTTTCCCTGTGTTTCAAAAAGGCCCCCGACTCTGAAAATCTCTTTTCCCTGTGTTTAAAAGGGCACCCGACTCTGAAAATTGCTTTTCCCTGTATATTAAAAAGGCACTCGACTCTTTCTTTGCCCTCAAGACTATATACATAACAAAGTTACCCCAAAGGTTTGTGTCATGCTTTAAGGTTGCCTTGTAAGTTTGTAGTACTATTCGCCCTTAGGTTAGGAGGCGCAGTGAAAATGGCTGCCGAGAATGTTTACCTTCTCCTAGAATTGCCTGTGCTTCACGAGTGCTGTTACATCTTTAGTGAAAGCCAAATTTAGTCTGCGAAGCCAGGTAAGAGAATCCACAGCCCAAATATGCCATTCTGGTCGGAGTTCTAAAAATAATTAATCTAGCTAGTACAGTAAGCAGCTTTCTGTATGCTATAGCCCGGATTGTAAGCAGGCAGACGTTTAAGAATTACAGGCAGGCTCTAGGCACTAGCTCAGTTAAAAAGCAGGCAAGCATTTGAAATATCAGGCAGACACTAAAAAAATCAGTACATGTGCTACAGTGGAAACTGCTACTTGCTTTCAGTGGAACTTACAGGATTAGGACTGTGAACATTTAATTATATTGCAGCAAAAGCAGGAATCCCTTATTCAATGTAGACAGGCTCACTTAAGGTAACATGCGTTTTCACTGTACAACTACTGATATATAAGCAGGCTCATTAAGGAACCTGAGATTTAATCCTGGATTCACAGTGCGTGGAGCAAAAAATCAATTCAAAAAAACTGTCTTCACGTGTGTGCCGATTTTAAATAAAAAGACCTTTGCAGCACTGCTCCAGGCGGCCCTGTGCTGCTCGGCCACAGATGTCCACAGTTTGAATTTGGGTGCCAAGGCAAGACAAAGGCCTCTGCTTCCTGGCTCACAGGCCTGTCGTGCGTGGTTTAGTCTTCAGGTGCTCGGGGGCTCCGGCTTGTCCCAGGGAGGGCAGAAGTCCTTCACGACCTCGTCGGTGTTTGGGGTAGTCCAATACAGTGGCAGTAACAGCCAGCTCTGGTTGGACATGCTTCTAGGAACATCAAAACCCAAATATTTTCCATTTGGAATTGTAAGTCTTTCTAGTAGCAAGTTTCCTTCTAACCTTTAAAATGTCCAAGACTGATTGAGAAAGATGTAGGCTTGCATATTCTAGCTCTTCAAGAGCCAGGCTTTGAGCCTCAGAGTCTGAAGGTTGGGGTGAAGGATCCTCCCCTGTGAGGAAGTAAGGAGATTGAACTGTCTCGGAAGACACAGAGGCATTGTCACTGACAGTGACAAGAGAAGGGGATACCAAGGCTGTCTGGCCCAGTCTGGAGCCACTAGAATCACCTTGCAAGGCTGAGACCTGATCTTGATCAGGACCCTGAATATCAAAGGAAAAGGAAGAAATGCATACAGAAACCTCCTTGTCCAATTCAGCAAGACAGCATCCTATCCCTGGAGTGCCCCACCTCTTGAAAATGACCTGAAGGATTAGAGGATTCAGGGTCCATTCGTGGTGACCCTGAGAAATCCTGCTGAGAGCATCTGTTAGAATTTTGTCCTTCCCTGGGAGATGCACAGCCATCAGGGAAGCCTGAAGGGAATAAGTTAGAGACCATATCTTCATGGCCTCTGTGCACAAGGTTGAGGAACGAGTGCCTCCCTGCTTGCTGATGTACCACATGGTTGGGCTATTGTCTGTCCTGATCTGCACCGCTTTCCCCTGAACAGCAATTGAGAATGTTTGAAGTGATAGAAAGACAGCTCTCAGTTCAAGACGATTTGGATGTGGAAGAGACTCCTGGCGAGACCAGGTTCCCTGTGTTGAGAATCACTGAAGAAGTCTGACTGATAAAGGGGACACCTCTGTCGAAGATTGTCCTCCTCCAGCCACCACTGGAGGGCCTGAACTAGAGTTTGAGACACTAGATCCAATTTGGAGAGAGGGTCTTTTTTCTGAGACCAATAAGATCTGAGATGAAACTGAGTATCTCTCATCTCAAACCTTGCTCCCTGGACCACTGCTGTGGATGCTGTCATGTGACCCAGCAACTGTAGAAAGTGTCTGGCTGGACGAGAAACTAGAGGACCAAAAGAGGAAACCAGAGTGAGCAGGGACTGAACCCTTGAGAGAGGGAGAAATACTCTTGCCTGAATAGTGTCTAGTTCCACCCCTATGAAAGTGAGAAGCTGGGCTGGTTCCAGAAGAAAAAATTACTCACCTTAGTAATGTTGTTTCTTCTAATGGAGTCTTGCTATATTATAGACATTAGCAGTTTGTTCCAGCTCTAGAACTGCCCCGGAGTGAAATGGTTAAAACCATTCCAAAATAGAATTTTGGCACGAGAGCAGCTCTATCTGTGTCATTTCAAACTTGAACTGTCAGATCTTTACGAGCCAAACTCACTAAGGTCTGTGTGGAAGCTGTAACCTACACTAGCCAAATGGCTACCTAAATAATAACAACCATTGATGGTCCCAACACCCAAGACTCAAGTCAGGGGACCAGAAATACTAACACCATTCTAATAATATGAAAAATGGAACATAAGTATAATAAAACACACACACGCGTACACATACACACCCCCAAAGTCCCAAAGGGGACAAAATGCTAACAGGACATAAGTAGTGCCCACACTAAGTTGCCCGCACCCCACCAAGTAGAGGTTCTGAGAGGGGCAGGTTGGGGGGGAGGTCTATAATATAGCAAGACTCCATTAGAAGAAACAACATTACTAAGGTGAGTAATTTTTTCTTCAAACAACATGAAGTCTTGCTATATTATAGACATTAGCAGAATACACAGCAGTACCTCCATGGAGGAGGGGCAGAACCTACTTAGGCAATAGGCTCTGAAGAACAGCTGTGCCACACCGAGCATCTCTCCTGGCCTGGACATCCAGGGAGTAATGCTTGGTAAAAGTGTGTACTGTTTTCCAAGTAGCAGGTTGGCAAATCTCTAATAAAGGGATATCTCTGGCAGCAGCTAGAGACGCAGCTGTACCCCTGGTAGAATGAGCCTCAAACTGGGGCTGTGCCCTCTTTCTGATAACAAAATTGATACAAGAGACAATCCACCTGGCTATTGATCTCTTAGTGGCAGGTTTGCCTTTCCCAACTTCACCATAGGTAAGGAAAAGTTGGAGGATTCGAACCTATGACCTTTAGTGCATCTATATAATAACTAAGAACTCTCTTAACATCCAGGCTGTGCAACCTCCTCTCACCCGAAGAGGAGTGATCAGTGAAAAATACTGGAAGGGAGATAGATTGATTAAGATGAAATCTGAAACCACCTTAGGCAAAAACTTCCTATTAGTCCTAAGGACTACCTTATCCCTGTGGAAAGAAATAAAGTCAGTCTCCACTGACAAGGCTTGCAATTCACTTATGCATCTGGCAGAAGTGATAGCCACTAGAAAAACAGTTTTCCAAGTTAGGTACTTAAGCTCTGCAGAAGACAGAGGTTCAAGAGGGATTGCATTAACTGGGCAATGCAAACATTAAGGTCCCAAGCAGGGGCGGCGGTTCGAAAGGGAGGATTAGTATGGAGTAACCCTTAAAAGCTTGGAAAACACAGGATGAGAGGAAAGAGGGGATGACTTTCCTGCTGACACAAAAGCAGACACAGCTGCCAAATGAACTCTCAGGGTAGCTGGTCTGAGACCCAAGGAATTAAGATGTACCATGTAATCTAACAAAATGGGCAATTCAGCAGATTCTGGGGAAATATTTTTCCCAGCACACCAAATGGAAAACCTTTTCCATTTAGAACTATAAGTAGCCCTAGTGGAAGGCTTTCTGGAAGCCTTTAGGATCTCAAGAACACCCTGAGAGAGGTGTAAATCAGCAAACTAACTCCTCAAGAGCCAGGCCTTGAGGTTGAGGATTGAGGTCGGATACCAAACCCTTCCCTGGGCACAAGTCAACAGATTGTGATTCCTGGGAGGCACAGGGAAGATGGACTGTCAGAGACAGAAGGAGTGGGTACCAGGGGCTGCCTGGCCCAATCCGGGGCAATCAGAATCACCCTGCAAGGCTGAGATCTGATTTTGACTAGTACTTTGAATAGGAGAGGAAAGGGGAAGCACAGAGGACTTCCCTCCCAATCCAGAAGAAGGGCATCCAGGGAACTGAGCCCAGCACTGGAGGCCTGCAACAGAACAGAGGAAGTTTGTGATTGTCTGGGGCTGCAAAAAGATCTATCTGAGGGATGCCCCATCTGGCAAAAACTATCCCCAGCACTTGAGGATCCAGGTACTATTCGTGATGGCCCTGGGAAATCCTGCTGAGGGCATCCGCTAGGACATTGTCCTTCCCTGGAAGATGAACTGCTATGAGGGAAGTGTTCGGGGAATAGGCCAGAGACCACAACTTCATTGCCTCGGTGCACAAGGCCGAAGACCGAGTGCCCCCCTGTTTGTTGATGTACCACATTGTTGTGGTGTTGTCTGTTCTGACTTGTATCACCTTGTCGTGGACAGATCCAGAAAAAGCTTGAAGAGCTAAAAGACAGCTCTGAGTTCAGCAAATTGATGGGAGCAGAGATTCCTGGGGACCAAACTCCCTGAGTGGAAAGGTCGCCCATGTGGCTCCCAACCCAGAAGGGAAGCATCTGTAGTGAGAGTCAAGTCGTGAGGCGGAAATGAAGGGACCCCGGCTCTTAAGTTGCTCTGATCCTGCCACCACTGGAGCTAGGATCAAGGTTCGAGTCACTGGGACCAACTTGGAAGGGGTCTCTTCTCTGAGACCAAAGGTTCTCAAGTGAAACTGAATGTCTCTCATCTGAAATCTGGCTCCCTGCACAACAGCTGTGGATGCAGCCATGTGCCCCAGGAGTTGCAAAAGTGTCTTGCTGGTCGAGAGACCTGCAGAGTGAAGGAAGAGGCCAGAGCCACTAAATTCCTTACCCTTTCTGGGGAAGAAAGGCTCTGGCTAGCTTTGTGTCCAATTCTGCCCCTATAAAGGTGAGTACCTGGACTGGTTCCAGAACCGACTTTAGTGAGTTTATAGAAAACCCAGGAGGTGAGAAGCTGCTGGGTGACCTGCAGGTGAGATTTTACCTGTTCTGGGGACTGGCCTACAATGAGCCAGTCGTCTAGATAGGAAAAACAGCAATCCTCTGCCTCCTTAGTGGGCCACTGCTAGACACTTTGTGAATACCCTTGGAGCAGAGGTAAGGCCGAAGGGCATTGCTCTGAACTGGTAATGACCTGAGGGCAGTTCGAATCTGAGGTACTTCGATGGGATCTTCTGATTAGGACATGGAAATAGGCATCTTTGAGGTCCAGGGAGGCTAGCCAGTCCCTGGCCTTAGAAAAGTAAAATCATTGCCAGAGTTACCATTTTGAACTTTGGTTTCAAAAGATGCTTGTTCAGATATCTGAGATCTAAAATGGGCCGCCATTCTCCTGTCTTTTTTGGGGTAAGGAAGTATCTGGAATACAGACCCCTGCCCTGATGCAGGGGAGGAACCCTTTCTACTGCTCTGAGAGCTAACGGGGATGAGACCTCTGTTTCCAGAGCGAGGGTCTCTGAAGCCTTGCAGGTAGAAAAAGTCTGCTTCTCAACTTGGGAAACTTTTTGAAGCTGAGAACCAGACCCTGGCTTACTACTTCCAGAACCCACTTGTCTGAGGTTAAAGAAGCCCAATTCTGACTGAAGTAAGCCAGCCTGCCCCCACTGATACAGGAGATAGGCCTGGGCACCCATCAGGGTGCCTGTTTCGCATAAGGAGCTTTAGGCTGGGGGTGGGAGCAGGTCTGCCACCCCTCGTCTGCCCTGCCTCTGAAGAAGCCCCTCTGAGCATAGGCAGAGGAGGCCTGAGTCTGTAGAAAGGCCTGTGAAAGGCTACCCCTACCCTGGGGCATGCCTTTGAGGGTGGCTTGCCGCTCCTTAGCCTGGGCACTCTTGTAAGTAGTCCTATATTCATCCGTCTTCTTCATGTAATTCTCGTCTGCTCTCCAAACAGAGAATTTCCCACCACAGGAAAATCCATAGCCTTAGTCTGGGTATCCTGTGACAAACTAGTACACCTGAGCCAGGCCAACCTACGAAAAGCTACAGATGTGGCCATGACCCTAGAGGAAACAGCATTAACATCCACAGCAGCATGAAACTGAACCTTAGAGACTTCAATGCCATCAGCAGCCACCTGTTCTAGTTCACTAGCCAGCTGGCCATGGGCCTGCTTGGCCAATTGCATAACAGTATCCCATCTAGATTTCTGATACCTAGCTACATAAGCCATATAATTTGCTTGCCTGAGTCCCACAGAGGCTGCCATATACTGTTTTTGCCATGGCATCAATCTTCCTGGAATCCTTGTCAGGAGGATGTGAAGCCAAGGGAATATTAGCTTTATCACAGGCAGCAGCCTGAACTACTAACATGACTGCATTGCTGAGAAAGGAATTCTGTATCAGGGCCTGACAATGTATACCTTCTGTCCATCTTTTATCTACAGGAGGCACAGAATTAGGAGCTTTAAAATTTTAATTGTTTGTTTCCTAAAAGACTTATGTAAAGGAATAGACAATCTCCTAGACTCTGGAATATCCATCATTTCTACAAAATCAGGCTCTCTTGCTCATCCACAGCCTCTTCTAAAGGAAGCTGGAGGTTTCAACAACTTTTATAAAACATAAAATGAGATGGGGACTCAGACAGCATGGGAGATTCTAAAGGTCTGTCTGGGGAGATGTCGGTTCAATGGGCACACCAGACCTTCCCAGCCACATTCATACTGTTCATAATCCTCCTCCCCTCCTCTGGTTCATAAAATTCCTCAATATCATAATCCTGAACCACTGGGACCCGGACGAACCGACCTTTTACCAGATAGTGGTGGTTGGAATGGACCCTGAACAATGACTGAACTGTACAATTTGTATAGCTTTTGCTATCTCTGCAGCAGTTGGAGAAGGAATTTTGGACTCCAGACCTGCTGATTTTCTTGTTTTGTTTACTGGAATTGGTTCCTCAGAACCAGCTTTTCTTTGCCGAGGAAGTCTGGCCCTGGTCAGAGGGCACTCCCTCTGGTTGGTTGGCACCGAACCGGGCTGTCATCGGGTCAGCGGACTTTTTGACCTCTCGTTCCCTGAGCCTGCCCAATCTTTTTTCCAGGGTGGCTGCAGGGAAATTCTTACATACCTGGCAGTCTGACTGGACGTGGTCAAACCCCAGACAATAAACACATGTGGTGTGTGGGTCAGCCTTGGCAAAGACTTCCCCACAAACATCACAGTGTTGAAACCCAATGGGCCCGGTTTTTCTTTTGGGTTTCTCAGACATAATGCCAGCCTAACCAAAACTTGCCCTTTTATCGGCAGTGCCAGGCAAGACACCCTTATCGGTTTCTAACCGTGTCACGGTATTGGAAAAACGTAATAAATCAGTTTTTAGAACCGATAAGAACGGGAACCGCACTCTAAAATAGTAACTTTTAGTTTTAAATGAGTTTAAACCCACTGATCGGTTCAAAACCGAACCGATAACTTACAAGTTCCACATAGACAAAACCTTCATTTACTTACAGTTACCACAGATAGAGCTTGAACCGAACGGTTTTGCGGTTAAAATAAAACTATTCTCGGTTAAATCCAACCGAGAAAACACTTTTTAAACCGAGAAATGAACCGAGCAGGAGGAGAAATCTCCGGAGCGACTGTTCACTGAGGCGGAGTAAAGAATCTGACAGTTCAAGTTTGAAATGACACAGATAGAGCTGCTCTCGTGCCAAAATTCTATTTTGGAATGGTTTTAACCATTTCACTCCGGGGCAGTTCTAGAGCTGGAACAAACTGCTAATGTCTATAATATAGCAAGACTTCATGTTGTTTGAACAGACTTTTCTAGGTTCAGAATGAAGCCCAAGGAGTTCAAGTGTTTGAGTGACCTCTAAGGCTGACTTGACTTGGTCTGAGGACTGGCCACTAGGAACCAGTCGTCCAGGTATGGGAACAGAAGGATACCCAGTCTCCTGAGGAATGCCACCACTACTGCATGACACTTGGTGAACACCCTTGGAGCAGATGTTAGCTGAAGGCATAGCTCTGAATTGGTAATGGCCCTGTTTTAGGGGTAAGGAAGTATCTGGAATACAGTCCTTTTCCCCTGTGACAAAAGTACCTTCTCTACTGCTTGCAGAAGCAGAAGAAAGACTTCTGCCTCTAATGCCTTTGTTTCCAAGGGAGAGGGAGTACTGAAGGACCTTGCTCTCATTTTTAGGAACCTTTTGAAACTGAGAGCAAGTCCCTGGCTCACTACTTCCAGGACCCACTTGTCTGAAGTAACAGACTCTCAGGCCTGAAAGTACTGAGCCAACCTGCCCCCTACTGGAACTGGGGAGGTGACCCTGATCGACACCTCAGGGTGTCTGTTTGGCAGGGGGCTTAGACTGCGTGGATGATGAGGTTCTGGTCATCCACCTGCCTATTCCCTAAAGAACCCCTCTGCTGGAAAGAGAGAGGAGGAGGAGGAGGGCCTGAGCTTGGTAGAAAGGCCTTTGAAAGGCCTGCCCCTACCAGCCCTAAATTGCTGCCTCTGAAGAGTGGCCTGCTTTTCCCTGGTTGCAGCACTCCCATAGGTGGTGCTATATTCATCCATCTTCTTCATGTGAATTACCAGTTACAGGAAAATCCATGGCCTTAGTCTGGGTATCCTGTGAAAGAAAAAATTACTCACCTTAGTAATTGCTTTTCTTCTCATGGAGTCTTGCTGTATTAGGACTATAGCAGTCAGCCTCAGCCTCTGAACTGCCCCGGAGAGGAAAGGGTTAACTCCAGAGAAGTCTGGAGTTCCGCAGCGTGAGGGCGCTGTTCAAAGCTCTATCTGTGCAGTTTGAAGTCAAACTGCCAGATTCTTTATGAAGCTAAACTAATATAGCAAGTCTGTGTGGAAAAAACCCTACACTAGCCATTGGCTACCTACCAGTAGTAGAACTACAAAAACACACAACAATCACAGAATAGCAACAAAATTATTAAATATTGTTAGCATTACTGAAAAGAAGCATTAACAGACCCCCTCTTCCCAAAAAGACTCAAGTCCAGGAGGGGCCACCTACTCAGCAGAACAACAGAATTACCTAGTTCCTAAACCCAATAAGCAAGAAAAAGGCATGACACAGTGCTTGCACTAATTTGCCAACCCCATACCCAAGGAGAGTTCTGAGCGGGGTAGGAGGGAGGGTTGTCCTAATACAGCAAGACTCCATGAGAAGAAAAGCAATTACTAAGGTGAGTAATTTTTCTTCAAACACCATGAAGTCTTGCTGTAATTAGGACTATAGCAGATTACACAGCAGTACCTCCATGGAGGAGGGTCAGAACCTACTTGGAAATAGGCTCTGAAGCACAGCTGTGCCAAACAGGCATCCCTCCTGGATTGAACATCCAAGGAGTAATGTTTGGTAAAGGTGTGAACTGTTTTCCAGGTAGCAGCTTGACAGATCTCCAAAATGGGAATATCTCTAGCAGCCGCTAGAGATGCAGCTTACCTCTGGTAGAATGAGCCCTCAATCCTGAGGGGCTCTTTACCCAGTTTTGGTAACAGATTGGATACAAGAGACAATCCACCTTGCAATTGTCCTCTTAGTGGCAGGTCTCCCTTTGCCGACTTCTCCATAGGTAAGGAAGAGCTGGAGGATTCAAACCTATGACCCTTAGTGCGTTCAAATAGTAGCTTAGAGCTCTTTTGACGTCCAGACTGTGCAATCTCCTCTCCCTGAAGGGAATGCTCAGTGAAAAATACTGGGAGAGAGATGGATTGGTTGAGATGAAAATCCGAGACCACCTTTGGTAAAACCTTCTATTAGTCCTAAGGACTACCTTGTCCCTATGAAAGAAATGAAATCTTCTTCCACTGACAAGGCTTGCATCTCACTTATACGCTCTAGCAGAAGTGATGGCCACTAGAAAAACAGTCTTCCAAGTCAAAACTTGAGGTCTGCCGAAGACAGGGGCTCAAAGGGGGTTGCATTAGCTGAGCAATGCAAACATTCAGGTCCCAAGCAGGAGCTGGTTCCGAAAAGGAGGTTAGTGAAGTAACCCTTAAAAACTTGAAATTACAGGGTGAGAAGAGATGGAAGCAGGTTTACCTGCTGACACATAGATGGAGACTGCTGCCAGATGAACCCTTAAGGTAGCTGGCTTAAGGCCTAGAAGAATTTAAGTGGACCAGATAGTCAATAAAACAGTCAAATCAGCAGATTCTGGGGAGATTTGCTTCCCAGAGCACCAAATGGAAAAACCTCTTCCACTTAGAATTATAGGTGGCCCTAGTAGAAGGCCTCCTGGCCGCCTTCAAAATATCCAAGACACCTTGAGAGAGGTGTAGATCAGCGAATTCTAGCTCCTTAAGAACCAAGCCTTGAGGTGGAGGGAACTGAGGTTCGGATACCACACTCTCCCCTGTGCACAGGTCAACAGGTCGTGGGTCCTGGGCAAGCTCAGGGGAGGGTGGACAATCAGGGACAGAAGGAGAGGGTACCAGGGCTGTCTGGCCCAATCTGGAGCAATCAGAATCACCTTGCAGGACTGAGTTCTGATCCTCACTAGTACCCTGAAAAGGAGAGGGAAGGGAGGGAAGGCATATAGATATTTCCTTCCCAATCCAACTGGAAGGCGTCCAGTGGGACTGATCCCAACACTGGAGGTCTGCAACAAAACAGAGGAAGTTGGTGGTTGTCTGGGGCTGCGAAAAGATCTATCTGAGGGGTGCCCCATCTGGCAAAGACTGACCCCAGCACTAGAGGGTTCAGGGCCCATTCGTGGTGGCCCTGAGAAATCCTGCTGAGGGCATCCGCTAGGACATTGTCCTTCCCTGGAAGGTGAACTGCTATCAGGGAGGTATTCAAGGAGTAAGCCAGAGACCACAGCTTCATTGCTTCGGTGCACAAGGCAGAAGACCGAGTGCCCCCTTGCTTGTTGATGTACCACATTGTTGTGGTATTGTCTGTCCTGACTTGAACTACCTTGTTCTGGACAGAAGCTGAAAAGGCCTGGAGAGCTAAGAGGACAGCCCTGAGCTCCAGAAGGTTGATGTGGAGCAGAGATTCTGAGGAGACCACACTCCCTGAGTGGAAAGGTCGCCCAAGTGAGCCCCCATCCTAGGGAGGGAGGCATCTGTGGTAAGTGTGAGGGAGTGAGGAATGGGTAAGAAGGGACCCTTGAGTTAGATTGCTCTGGTCCTGCCACCACTGAAGGGCCAGGATCAGAGACCTTGTCACTGGGACTAATTTGGTGAGGGGGTCCTTCTTTTGGGACCAAAAAGATCTCAGGTGGAATTGGATGTCTCTCATCTGGAATCTTGCTCCCTGCACGACAGCTGTGGACGCAGCCATGTGTCCTAGGAGTTGCAGGAAGTGCCTTGCTGGTCGAGAGACCGCATGGTGAAGGAAGATGCCAGGGCAATGAGTCTGTCCACTCTCTCGGAGGAGATATGCCCTGGCAGACTTTGTGTTCAACTCTGCACCTATGAAAGTTAGTACCTGAACTGGTTGAGAACTGACTTTGGAAGATTCAACAGGAATCCCAGAGAGGTGAGAAGCTGCTGGGTGACCAACAAGTGAGATTTACGTGATCTGGAGACGGACCCACTATGAGCCAGTCGTCCAGGTAGGGAAAACAGCCACCCTTGCCTTCTCAGATGAGCCACTATCACAGACAGACATTTTGTGAAAACCCTTGGGGCAGAGGTAAGGCCGAAGGGCATTGCTCTGAACTGATAGTGGCCAGAAGGTAGTTCGAACCTGAGGTACTTTCTGTGAGAAGGCCTGATCAAGAATGAAAATAGGCGTCCTTGAGGTCCAAGGAAGCTAGCCAGTCTCCTGGTCTCAGGAGGGCAAAATCATTGCCAGAGTTAACATTTTGAACTTTGGTTTCAGAAGATGCTTGTTCAGGAACCTTAAATCTAAGATGGGCCGCCATTCTCCTGTCTTTTGGGGTAAGGAAATACCTTGAATAAAGACCCTTGCCCTGATGGCAAAGGGAACCCTCTCTACTGCTTTGCATCCCAGCAGAGAAGAAACCTCTGTTTCAAAGCAAGGGCTTCCAAAGGATTCGCGGGTGGGAAATGTCTGGCCCTCATCTTTGGGAACTGTTTGAAACTGAGGACCAGACTTGGCCTACACCTCCAGAACCCACTTGTCGAAGTTAGGGACAACCAGTTCTGGCTGAAATAAGCCAACCTGCCCCCACCGGTACAGGAGATTCGGCCCTGGGCACCCCATCAGGGTGCCTGCTTGGCAAGCTGTTTTGGCTGGGAAGAAGGGGCGGTCTGCCAGAGCCCGTCTGCCCCTGCCTCTGAAGAAACCCCTCTGAACAAAGGCTGAAGAGGCTTGAGCTTGATAAAAGGGCCTGTGGTAAGGCCTACCCCACCCCTGGGGCATGCCTCTGGGGGCATGCCTCTCTTAGCTTGGGCATGGTAGGTAGTCTGTATTCATCCATTTTTTCTATGTAATTTTCTGTCTGATCACCAAACAGAGAGTTACCTACTACAGGGAAATCCATAGCCTTTGCCTGAGTGTCTTGGGACAAATTAGTGCATCTGAGCCATGCCAACCTACGGAGAGCTACAGAAGTGGCCATGACCCTAGAAGAAACATCATTAACATCAACAGCAGTATGAAATTGAACTTTAGAGGCCTCAATGCCATCAGCAGCCACCTGTTCCAACTCACTAGCCAGCTGACCCTGGGCCTGCTTGGCTAACTGCAAAATAGTGTCCCATCTAGACTTCTGATATCTAGCCAATAAGCCATGTAATTAGCCTGCCTGAGTCCCAAAGAAGCTGCCATATATTGCTTTTGCCATGGTATCAATCTTCCTGGAATCTTTGTCAGGGGATGTGATGCCAAGGAATATTAGCCTATGTGAGCTGCAGCTTGAACAACACCTACATGACTACACTGCTCAGTGAGGAAGTCTGTATCTGGGCCTGATAAAGTATACCTTCTGTCCATTTTTTGTCTACAGGAGGGACAGAATGAGGATTTTTAAAATCTTTGTTGTTTGCTTCCTAAATGATTTATGCAAAGGAATAGACAACTAGACTCTGGAATATCCATCATTTCAACAAAATCAGGCTCCTCTTGCTCATCCACAGCCTCCTCTAAAGGGAGCTGGAGGGTTTCTGCCACCTTTTTATAAAACACAAAATGAGAAGGGGACTCAGACAACAGAGGGGGAGACTCTAAGGGTCTGTCTGGAGAAATGCCCGGTTCAATGGGCACGTCCAGATCTTCCCAGTCACAAATGCACTGATCAAATTCCTCCTCCCCCTCCTGTGGTTCATAAAACTCCTCAATAACATAATCTTGAACCACTGGACCTGGGTGAGCCACCCCTCTGCCACTTGTGGAGGGCTCTCAGTCCCTCGACAAAGACTGAACAATCTGTATGGCTTTTGCTATTTCTGCAACAGTTGGAGAAACTATCTTAGACTCCGAACCTGCTGTTTCTTTGTCTTTTTGCTGGTGCTGGTTCCTCTGAACCAGCCTTTCTCTGCCGAGGAGTAATGCCTGGTCAGAGGCACTCCCTCTGGTCAGTGGGTACTGGACCGGGCTGGCCATCGGGTCAGCGGACTTTTTGGCCTCGTTCCCTGAGCCGGCCCAATCTCTTCTCCAGGGTGGCTGCAGGAAATTTTTACATATCTGGCAGTCTGAAGGAGGTGGTCAGCCTAGACAATAAACACAAGTGGTGTGTGGGTCAGCCTTGGCAAAGGCTTCCCCACAAACATCACAGTGTTGAAACCCCGTGGGCCCGGTTTTTCTTTTGGGTTTCTCAGACATAGTGCCAGCCTAACCAAAACTTGCCCTTTTCTTCAGGCCGTGCCAGAGCAAGACACCCTTATCGGTTCCTAACCGTGTCACGGGTATTGGAAAAAACCCTATTAAAAACGAGGGTTTTTTTAGAACCGATAAGAACCGGGTACCTCACGTCTAAAAATTCATCAAAATACAAGAAACGATCGGTTCAGACTGAACCGATAATTATTTCCACACAGACTAAATTTTCGTTTTACTTACGGTTACCAGATAGAGCTTAGCGAAACCGCGGTAATTTTGAGACTTTTGCCGGTTTTCTGAACCGAAGGAACCGACCGAAGACTGGCGTGAACCGAGCTGAAGGAGCTGATCTCCGGAGCGACTGTTCAGTGAAGCGAGTAAGAAATCTGGCAGTTTGACTTCAAACTGCACAGATAGAGCTTTGAACAGCGCCTCGCGCTGCGGAACTCCAGACTTCTCTGGAGTTAACCCTTTCCTCTCCGGGGCAGTTCAGAGGCTGAGGCTGACTGCTATAGTCCTAATTACAGCAAGACTTCATGGTGTTTGAAGATAGGTACATCTAAGCCAAGCAACCTCCTCATGGAGATAGATGTAGCAATGACTCTAGAATGCACACCATTCGAGTCCACAGCAGCATGAAATTGCACTTTGGATGCCTCTATACCATCTACAGCCACCTGCTCCAGCTCCTTGGCTAGCTGGGGAGAGGCATTCTTAGCCAGCTCCAGAACCATATCCCACATAGATTTCTGGTACCTGACTGTATATGCCATGTAATTTGACTGCCTGAGCCCCAAAGAGGATACCAAGTACTGTTTCTTAGCCATGGCATCCACGTTCCTGGAATCTTATCTGGGTGGTGAGATGCTAGGGGAATATTAGCCTTGTCACAGGCTGCAGCTTGCAGTACCCCAACATGCCTGCAATGTGCTGAAAGGAATTCCGTGCCAGGACCTGATAAGGCACACCTCCTGTCCATTCTTTTATCCACAGAAAGAATGGATGTGAGAAATTACATGATTTTCTGTGTCAGTATCCCCAGGGATTTGTGCAAAGGGATAGATACTCTCTTTGACTCTGGAACATCCATCATTTCCGCATAATCAGGCTCCTCCTGATCTTGATCAGCTTCTTCCATAGGAAGCTAGAGAGTCTCAGCCACCTTCTTGTAAAACAAGAAGTGGGAGGGGGACTCAGAAAGCCTGGGAGGAGAAAGACTGGAAGGCCTATATGGGGAGATGTCAGGCTCTAACGGCTCATCTAGGCCTACAAACTCTCCTTCTTCATCATCTTCTTCCTCCTCTCAATTGCCCTCATGGTATGCCTCTGGATCAATGTCTGAGGCAACAACTTTCTACCGAACCGATCACATTTGAACCATTGTCAGTTCGGTCGGAACCGAACAAAGTGATTGCACTACTGTAATCACTTTTGCTATTTCCTCAGCAGTTCGAAAATGGGTTTCGGATCCGAACTGGCTGATTTTCTTTTCTCTTAGCCAGAACTGATTCCACAGAGTCGGCTCTCCTTTGGTTCAAGAGGTATCGCCCAGGTCAGTGGGCACTCTTCAGGTTCGGCCTGCAACCAAACCGGCTGGCCATCTGGGTCAGCGGACTTCTGGCCTCCCTTCTCAGCCTATTCAGATGTTTTTCAAGAGTGGCTTTGGGAAAAGTTCTTACAAATTTGGCAGTTTTCCTTGAGGTGGTCAAACCCCAGACAATACACACATACAAGGTGGGGATCAGTCTTAGCAAAGATCCCACACTGAACAGTGCTGAAACCCAGTGAGACGGTTTTCTTTTGGGTTTCTCAGACATGCCGAATACAACAAAAGTCACCCTTGTCAGCGTTAAGCCAGGCAACTAACACTTATCAGTTCCAACCGTGTCACGGGTCGGTTACAAAACTCCCACAAAAATTTGTACTTTTTTTTAGGAACTGATAGGTACCGGAAAACCACAATAATGTACACAGAAATACACAAATCACAATAGATTTCGGTTCTGAACCGGACCGACCGGAAAAGAACCGAAGACAAAACAATTTCTAACAAATTCAACAAAAATTACCACTACCTACTACTATCACTTACTATTACCGAGACAGAGGTAAGAATACCAATAAAATAAGAACTGCGGTTGAAAAAAACGACCGATTCAAACTATTACTGAACCGAAGTGCAGGAGGGGTCTTCCAAGTGACTTCACAGTTAAGCGGAGTAAGAAATCTGACGGTGACACTTCGGAGTACCACAGACAGAGGTTTGAAAACCGAGCTCAAACTCAATGTTCTATGCCCTGGCATAGAGTTAACTCTTTACTTTCCGGAGCAGTTCAAGTGCTAGGGCTAACTGCATATAGTCAGAATACAACAAGACTTCATGTTGTTTGAAGACAGCAGTAGTGATCACAACAAATTAATACAAACAGGGATAATAGTAAGAGCTAACACAAGTTAGAGTCGTAACCAATTAAGACATAAAATGCTGATAACAGCTGAGTAGCAAGCTGGGGAGAAAACTGCGAAACAGCAATGCACAGGAATACAATAGAGATTTGCTGGACTTTTGCATCCAGAGGCCTAAGCACAACTGGAGACCACTTAGTAGATTACGAGCAGTCGCAGTTACCAAGGGTGAAGAGATGAGAAAACAGTGAAAGCTTAAGTGCTAGGTGAGATGAGGAGTTCATAACATGAGGAGGGAGTGAGTTACAAAACCTAGGTGCATAATAGGAAAAAGCTTGTTCACCCATTTTAGATGAGTGGGGCCAAACGGAGAGCAGTGGGAAGAAGGAGGACCTGAGGGATCGGGAGTGAGAAACCAGGGTAAACATGTCCCCCAGGGTAGCAGGATGAGGAGCTCTGGTAAGGGAGTCAACAAAACACCCTAGAGCATAGGAGCGGAGGGAACTGGGAGACAGCCAGTTTAAGGCCGCATAGAGTAGGCAGTGATGGGTTAAGCGAGGGGCAGATAAGGCAAATCTACAGACACTATAAGAAATGTCCCACTTGCCAAGAACCCCTGCATTGGCATGAGAGAGTAGAGGAAGGGCATACAAGAGTTGTGGGAGTAAAACACCTCTTGCTACGGAGACCCTAGCTGCCGGGGTGAGTGAGTGACGCACTCTATAGGCCGCACCTATCTTGGTATTAACTGAGTTACATACCTCATTGACATGTGCAGCAAAATCCAAAAGTGGGTCAAGAGTAACCCAGAGGTATTTGAAAGTTAAGGCGTTAGAGACAGCAGTACCATCACAGCAGTGGACTAGGAGTTTTTGGGCCTCTGTGAGAACTTTTCTTGCGGACCCAAAAAGCATTGCCTGGGTCTTCACTATGTTTAGCATTTGATGGTTATATGACAGCCAGGGTTGTAGGAACTGAAAGTCCAGAGAAAGACATTGATTTATGTTCTCAATAGACTTGGAGGAAGAGAAAAGCACTATGTCATCAGCATACATGAGTATGCTGCTGTGAGGGGAAGGAATAGGGATGTCATTAAGGAAGAAAGAAAAGGGTAGGGGCCCAAGGATAGAACCCTGTGGAACACCACAGGTAATAGGGGCAGGGGTGGAGAGAACCTTGCAGAAAGAGACAGCTTGAGAGCGATTTTCTAAGTAGCTAGCAAACCAGGAAAGGGCAGAGTCGGAGGCACCTAGTGCTTGCAGTTTAGCCAGCAGAAGAGGGTGAAGAACCACGTCAAATGCCTTCAAGTGGTCTATAAACACAGCTCCAGTGAGTAAGCCCTTGTCCATATTACATTTGACATCACTAGTAAACTGGGTCAGAGCAGTGGTAGTACTGTGCCCGGCCCAAAAGCCATGTTGTATAGGGGACTGGAGGTTAAAAGTGATGATATGGAGACCTGACGATGGACTAGTTTCTCAAGTAGCTTGATGAGCATGGGAAGAAGTGAGAGGGGGCAGTAGTTAGACAGGATTTTAGGGTCCCCTTTCTTGAACACAGGTATCGTTCTGGCTACTTTCCAGACAGAGGGGACTGAGCCAGAGCAGATAGAGAGATTAAACAGCCTTGATATGGGCGCCACAAGACATGCGACAAACTGTCTAAGAATCCTAGGATGAATTCCATCATGACCGGCGCTACCACTAGGAGGAATGGAAAGCACTAACTTAAGAACATCCTGACACATGACTGGTAACAGAACCAGAGCAGGGGGAGCAGTGTCATGAGTAGCTGAGGGAGCTCGGTCATGGAGGGATGAGTGGAAAAAAGGGAGTTAAAGGCATTAGCAATGATGAAAGGGTGTTTACAGAGGGTACCCTTTAGATATATATCCTTCGGGGTCGGAAGCATATTGTTCCCAAGAATTTCTTTAATTTGAGACCAGTAGCGTTTAGGATTAGTGGCAGAGGAACAGAGAAGGTTCCAATAATAAGTACTCTTTGCCAGACGTATCTCCTTTTTACAGGAGTTCCGTAGTGCCCTGTAGGCTTCGAAGTCAGATTGATGGGAAGAGGACTTCCATATGGACCAGAGTTTATCCCAATGTTTAAACAGCTGTAGCAGGGGATGCGTAAGCCATCTGGTGACTTTCCCTCTAACCCTATGTGTGGTGACTGGAATGTGTTCGTTTTGCAGCAAGAGTAGGACAGCACTGAAATAGTCAGTTGCAATGTTAATGTCATTTGTAGTGTAGAGGGGATACCAATCAACCTAGTTCAGACCATGAAGAAGGGCACCCATAGTGAGCTTAGAGATGTTGGAAAAAAATAAAACTTTCGAGGGGCAGGAGGGAGGGGAGTTGTCCCATACACAATATATAGGGCAATGGTCACTAATGGAGTCAGGAAGAACTCCAGCCAAGGGGAAACACTCCTTCTTTTTTGTCAGGATCCAATCTAAGAGAGTGTTGCAGGCACCACAACGGGAGATCCTTGTGGTGTATAAGCTGAGTAAGACTGGCCTTGCTAGTCGTAGAAGATAGGAGGGGGGAGCTAGGCCAATCACAGTCGAGACTGAAATCCCCCAGGCAGATTATATCATTCTTCCCAGTCACAGACAGCACAAGTTCCACAAATTCATTAAGACCAAGCCTCAAGTTTCTGGGAGGAATACACATGCAGAAGATATGGAGTTTTTTCACACCACCCAGCAGACGAAGAGAATGAAGGAACTCACAGTAAGAGTGGTATCCTGTATCATAGATACATTCAGATGAGCCGTGTGTAGAGCCAAGCTCCCACCTGTCTTCACCCTAGGGTGATCAAGCCAAAGCATATTATATCCCTGGAGGGCCACTGGGTGTTTGCAACGGAATGTTTTAGCCAGGTTTCCGATAAAAAAATTACTCACCTTAGTAATGTTGTTTCTTCTAATGGAGTCTTGCTATATTATGACAATTGCAGTTTGTCCCACCATTAGAACTGCTCCGGAGGTGGAAGCTAACTACCATTCTAAGAATGGAGTTTAGAGCCTTGAGCTTCGATTAGAAGCTCTGTCTGGATAATTTCAAACTGAAACTGTCAGATCTTTACGAGCAAAACTCACTAAGGTTCTGTGTGGAAGCTGTAACCTACAATAGCCAACTGGCTACCTAAATATTAACACCTATTCCTGGTCCCAACACAAAGACTCAAGTCAGGGAACCAGAAAATAATAAAATAAAGTATAATAAAACACCACACCACAAAACCCCAAGAAGGGGTGAAAAACATATAATGGACATAACCGGTGCCCAAACTGGACTGCCCACCCCATACCCAAGTAGAAGTTCTGAGAGGGGCAGGCTGGGGGGGGAGGTCATAATATAGCAAGACTCCATTAGAAGAAACAACATTACTAAGGAGAGTAATTTTTTCTTCAAACAACATGAAGTCTTGCTATATTATGACAATTGCAGAATACACAGCAGTACCTCCATGGAGGAGGGACAGAACCTACTTAGGGAATAGGCTCTGAAGCACGGCTGGGCCAAATCTAGCATCCCTCCTCGCCTGGATATCCAAGGAGTAATGCTTAGTGAAAGTGTGTACCGTTTTCCAGGTAGCTGCTTGACAAATCTTTAAAATAGGGATGTCTCTGGCAGCAGCTAGAGACGCAGCTGTACCCCTGGTAGAGTGAGCCCTCAGGCCTGAAGGGGGAACCTTTCCCAGTTTTTGATAACAAAATTGGATACAAGAGACAATCCACCTGGCAATGGATCTCTTAGTGGCAGGTTTACCTTTCCCAACCTCACCATAAGTGAGAAAAAGTTGGAGGGATTCGAACCTATGACCCTTGGTACGCTCTATATAGTAACTAAGGGCCCTCTTAACATCTAAGCTGTGCAGCCTCCTCTCACCAGAGGACGAATGGTCAGTGAAGAACACTGGAAGGGAGCTAGATTGGTTAAGATGGAAGTCTGAAACCATCTTAGGCAAAAACTTCCTGTTAGTCCTAAGGACTACTTTATCCCTGTGAAAGGAAATAAAGTCAGTCTCCACTGACAAAGCTTGTAACTCACTTATGCACCTGGCAGAAGTGATGGCTACTAGAAAAACAGTTTTCCAAGTCAAATACTTGAGCTCTGCAGAAGACAGAGTTTCAAAGAGGGGGGTTGCATCAATTGAGCAATGCAAACATTAAGATCCCAGGCAGGGCCGAGGTCCCTGAAAGGTGGATTAGTATGAAGTAATCCTTGAAAAACTTGGAAAATACAGGGTGAGTGGAAAGGAAGAGGCTTTCCTGCTGAAATAAAGCAGAGACAGCTGCCAAATGTACTTTCAGGGTAGCTGGTCTCAGGCCCAAGAATTAAGATGGACCATATAGTCCAAAACAATGGGCAAATCAGCAGATTCCGGAAATATGCTTCCCGAGCACCAGATGGAAAAACCTTTCCATTTAGAATTATAAGTAGCCTTAGTGGAAGGCTTCCTAGAAGCCTCTAGGATGTCGAGAACACCTTGAGAAAGGTGTAGGTCAGCAACTCTAACTCCTCAAGAACCAGGCCTTGAGGTTGAGGGATTTGAGATTCGGATACCAAACTCTCCCCTGGGCACAAGATAACAGATTGTGCCTCCTGGGGAGGCACAGGGGAAGGTAGACTGCTAAGGACAGAAGGAGTGGGTATCAGGGCTGCCTGGCCCAATCTGGAGCAATCAGAATCATCCTGCAAGGCTGGGACCTGATTTTGACTAGCACCTTGAATAGAAGAGGGAAGGGGGGAAAGCATATAGAAACTTCCCTTCCCAATCTAGGAGAAAGGCATCCAGAGGGACTGAGCCCATCACTGGGGGCCTGCAACAAAACAGTGGAAGTTGGTCATTGTCTGGGGCTGCGAAAGGTCTGAAGGTTGCCCCATCTGGCAAAACTATCCCCAGTACTTGGGGATCCAGTGACCATTCGTGATGGCCCTGGAAATCCTGCTGAGAGCATCTGCCAGGACATTGTCTTTTCCTGGGAGGTGAACTGCTATGAGGGAAGTGTTCAGGGAATAAGCCAGAGACCACAACGGCATTGCTTCGGTGCACAAGGCCGAAGACCGAGTGCCCCCTTGTTTGTTGATGTACCACATTGTGGTGGTGTTGTCTGTTCTGACTTGTACCACTTTGTTCTGAACAGATGCAGAAAACACTTGAAGTGCTAGAAAGACAGCTCTGAGTTCCAGCAAATTGATGTGGAGCAGAGCCTCTTGAGGGGACCACACTCCCTGGGTGGAGAGGTCGCCCATGTGAGCTCCCCATCCCAGAAGGGATGCATCCGTAGTGAGGGTCAAGGAATGAGATAGAGGGATGAAGGGGACCCCTAGTCTTAAATTGTTCTGATCCTGCCACCACTGAAGGGCCTGGATCAGGGTTCGAGTCACTGGGATCAACTTGGAAAGGGGATCTTTTCTCTGAGACCAAAAAGCTCTCAAGTGAAACTGGATGTCCCTCATCGAAATCTTGCTCCTTGCACCACAGCTGTGGAAGCAGCCATATGTCCTAGAAGCTGTAAGAAGTGCCTTGCTGGTCGAGAGACCTGCAGAATGAAGGAGGAGGCCAGGGCCACCAGGTTCCTCACCCTCTCTAAGGGTAGGGAAGGCTCTGGCCTGCTTTGTGTCCAATTCTGCACCTACTTAAGGTAAGTACTTGAACAGGTTCCAGAACTGACTTTGGAAGATTGTCTCTAGACTCTGGGATATCCATCATTTCCACAAAATCAGGTTCCTCTTGCTCATCCACCACACGTCAACCCCTGTAGCATAGAAGGTATTCACAAAATGTCTGGCAGTAGCAGTTGCTCATTTAAGAAGGCAAAGGATTGCTATCTTTCCGTATCTAGACGACTGGCTCATTGTAGGCCAGTCTCCGGAACAGGTCAAATCACACCTGCAAGTTACCCAGCAGCTGCTCACCTCTCTGGGCTTCCTGCTCAATCTTCCAAAGTCAGTTCTGGAACCGACCTTTTACCAGACAGTGGCGGTTCGGACGGAACCGGAGAAAGTGACTATACAATTTGTATAGCTTTTGCTATTTCTGCAGCAGTTGGAGAAGGAATTTTGGACTGCATAACTGCTGATTTTTTAGTTTTCTTTGCTGGAACTGGCTCCTCAGAGCCAGCTTTACGTTTGCCCGAAGTAAGGGCAGCAATTTGAATAGTGTCACAATCCAACAGATGCTCCATCATTTGCATAATTTCCATTCATCGCCGGGCAGTTCAACACAGGAGTCTGACTGCTAGAGTTTATCATATTGAAGAATTCTGGGTTAGAACAAAAGCATTTCCAGTCCCCTTTTCTTTTGTTTTCACAATCCTGCATTTGGCACAGAATATTTAACATATGGGCAGACTTCAAAATGTGGGACTTAGTGCATAAATCACAACTGCAGTTATCATACAGTATGCTCCTTTCACCTATTTTATGTTTCCTTGTGCTAGCGCAAGACATGTTTTGTTACAAAGAACGGTATTTCTGAGGTGTGTCAGTGACCAGCCCATTGCAGGGCAAAATACGCTTGCCTCGCCCCCACAGACCAATGATCTAGAGATGATCGGAGGGGTCACAGTTTCAATTGGCGGAAACTGACTGGCAAGCAGCTGAGTGGCTTTATGACTTTGTGAATGGTGTCCAATTTGTTACTCTCCTCCTCATATTTTGTTTCTCCCGGTCTGCATTCCTACTTCCTTTCCCCCTGTCCTGGCTTGTTTTTTTTTTTCGTTTTCCCACTTCCCTGTATTGCTGTAGCCATTTTCCAGATTGTCTGTCCCCTCTCCTTCCCACTGTTGTTGCCGCTTTTTCTCTCGTCTGTGCGTTAGCTACTCCCCCCATCTTTTGGCTGCCCGGCTAGTCTCTTTGTTCCTCTATTGCGGCTGTGTGCGCCCCCCTGTTGCTGCTCAGTGGCGTTTCTATCCTTGTTTTCACCGCCCCCAACTCATGCCTTCTTCTGTCTTCTTTTTTTTTCGGGGTGGGGGGGTCCTACACATTTTATCCTTCAGCATTTTTCCCCCTTTCCAGATGCAGTCTTCCTTCTTTCAGATTCATGATGTCACCGCTCCTCTCAAGCTACTTCATCCATTCCTGCATCCCACTGAGGCAAAGAGAGAGAGAGAGAAAGAGCCAGAGAAGGGAAGGAGGCTAACAGGCCCTTTAACACTACAATGAATACTGTCTAGTCTCTGATAACTTATGAATTCAGAGAGCATAAATGATATGCGAGTATACAACAGCAACAGTCATAAAATTAAAGCTAGATGCTACTGTATCTGAAAGTGTTGCACGCATTCGCCACATCCAGCCTACTTCCTATGGACTTTGTTCTTGGTGAAGTATCTCCAGGAACTAATTGGCAGCCAAACAGAAATCACTTTGGGAATGATTTTCCTTCTTTTATGTTAAAACCTAAACACACCATTCAGTGACATTGACCTCCTTATAGCTATGAGCCTGAGGAGAAACAATGTCAAAAATGGAAAGTGCGTGCCTACCGTAATTCTTGATCTTCTTGGACGAAGTCTCCACCGCATTCACACTAATGGGACTATGCAGGAGGTGCTAGGACCTCATGGAAACAAAAATCTTCAGGAGGGCCGCTGACAGGACCACGATGAGTGGCATAGCGAGACTAGCTTGCACCGATAGGCTATCTCGGCATCCACCCTCCAACTGCCTCAGTTTCTTTTTTACTGAGGAGGTGCAATGTAAACTAACTTAAGCAAACCTAACCCTAACTTCCGGGCATAAGATGGCCCAGATGACCCATGTATGAAGGGTCAATTCAACAATGTCTTCACAGCCCGAACAACAAGGAAGTGAAGACCAAAACCAGAATGAGTTAGGTCAGGGGATGGTGGGTGGGTGTGTGAATGAGTGGTGGAGACTTTGTCAAAGAAGATCAAGAATTACGGCAGGTATGTAATTTCCATATCTTCCTGGACTAAAAGTCTCCATTACTCATTCACACTAATGGGAGAGTACTGAGCTAAAAATCAATCCCTCCCAGTAGGGCAGCAGGAGACAGAGCTCACTCAGGACAGAAGTCCAAAAGGATTGTCCTGCAGAAGAAAGTGCGCTGTCTAGTATGGATATCAGAACGTAGTGCTTCACAAAGGTATGCACTGAGCTCCAAGTCGCTGCCTTGCAGATGTCAGCAATGAGCACATTATGAATCTCTGTCAGGAAGCATGTATAACCTAGAGTGGGAGGAACTCATTTCCAATTTGACTTCACCATGGATTAGCAGTGCCAAAGACATGCAACTAACCATGCAGAAATACATCTAAGGCAACAGGCTGACCAGCTGAGGCATGCTAAAAGATACAAGAGTTGCTTGGATTGCCTGTCTCTTTCGTTCTGTCGATGTAGAATCGCAGACCCTCTTAACATCCAGATAATGAAGGGAGTGCTCTCCTTCATTCTGGAAGTAAGAGGAAGAAGCAAGGGCTGGTTGAGGAGACAGTCCGAAAGAAAAAATTACTCATCTATAGTAATCTTGTTTCTTCCAAAGGGATCCACTAATATTATTACTCTTGCAGTGCTCCTTTAAATCAGCACTGCCCCAGAGAATAGAATGCTATGCAAATCATGGAATGTTTAGCTTGTGCATCTATTTTCAAACTGCCCAGTGTCAACTGCCTACATTCTACCTCAGATTTCTTAGAAGCCTGCACAGAGGCCATAACAACATGTAAATCACTATTTAAAACATTATAGAAAAATAATGCCCAACTGGGCAATCAACATCATTAACCAAAGGACTAGTATAAACAAAATACAGGTTACTCACCTGTAACAGGAGTTCTAGGAAGAAAAAATTACGCACCTTAGTAATTGCTTTTCTTCTCATGGAGTCTTGCTATATTATAACAATAGCAGTCAGCCACTGCAGCTGAACTGCCCCGGAGAGGAAGGAGTTAACTCCAGAAGATCTGGAGTTCTACAGCGCGAGGGCGCTGTGCCCAAAGCTCTATCTGGCAGTTTCAAATGAAACTGTCAGATCTTACAAGCTAACATCAAAGGACGGAAAGTCTGTGTGGAAAAAACTACACTAGCCCATGGCTACCTACTAGTAATAATAACAACAATATAAAGAACAAAAGAAACACTCAGAGCCATAATAGCAAAATTGATGGTATTATAGTTCGTTTTCTACAATGACAATATATGAACCCCCTTCCCCAAAGACTCAAGTCCAGGAAGGGCAATATAAACAACTAAATGAAACAATCTAGATCCCTAACCCAAAGGAAAAGAGGTAAGGGAAAACTACAATGGCATGACACAGTGCTTGCACAATTGCCACCCCTACCCAAGTAGAAGTTCTGAGAGGGGCAGGAGGAGGTGGTTATAATATAGCAAGACTCCATGAGAAGAAAAGCAATTACTAAGGTGAGTAATTTTTTCTTCAAACACCATGAAGTCTTGCTATATTATAACAATAGCAGATTACACAGCAGTACCTCCATGGAGGAGGGTCAGAACCTACTTAGAAACAGGCTCTGAAGCACAGCTGTGCCAAACCCGAGCATCTCTCCTGGACTGGCATCCAGGGAATAATGCTTGGTAAGGTGTGAACTGTCTCCAGGTAGCAGCTTGACAAATCTCCAGAATGGGATATCCCCAGCAGCCTAGAGACTTGAAGCCTGTACCCCCAGGAGGGCCCTCAATCCTGAGGGGGTACTCACCCAGTTCTGATAACAGAATTGGATACAAGAAACAATCCACCTTGCAATTGTTCTCTTAGTGGCAGGTTTCTTGCCAACCTCGCCATAGGTAAGAAAGAGTTGGAGGATTCAACCTATGACCTCTGGTGGTATGCTCTAAATAGTAGCTAAGGCTCTTTGACATCCAAGCTGTGCAGTCTCCTCTCACCTGAGGAAGAATGCTCAGTGAAAAATACTGGGAGAGAGATAGATTGATTCAGGTGGAAATCAGAAACCACCTTAGGCAAAACTTCTATTAGTCCTAAGGACTACCTTATCTCTGTGGAAAGAGATAAAATCTTCTTCCACTGACAGGGCCTGTAGCTCACTTATCGCCTGGCAGAGGTGATAGCTACTAGGAAACAGTTTCCAAGTTAAATACTTGAGCTCTGCAGAAGACAGAGGCTCAAAGGGGGTTGCATTAACTGAGCAATGCAAATATTCAGGTCCCAGGCGGGAGCTGGTTCCCAAAAGGAGGGTTAGTATGAAGTAACCCTTTAAAACTTGGAGAACACCGGGTGAGAAGAAAGGGAGGCAGGCTTCCTGCTGACACAAAAGCAGAGACAGCTGCCAGATGAACCTTCAGGGTAGCTGGTCTAAGGCCCAGGGAATTCAGATGGACCAAATAGTCCAGTAGAATGGGAAGATCAGCAGATTCTGGGATAATCTGCCTCTCAGAGCACCAGATGGAAAACCTCTTCCACTTAGAATTATAAGTGGTTCTAGTGGAAGGCTTCCTTGAAGCCTTTAAAATATCCATGACACCTTGAGAAAGGTAAGTCAGCAATTTAGCTCCTCAAGAGCCAAGCCTTGAGGTGGAGGGATTTGAGGTCCGATACCACACTCTCCCCTGTGCACAGGCCAGTAAGTCGTGGACTCTGGGCAGGCTCAGGGCAGGTGGACTGCCAAGGACAGGAGCAGAGGTACCAGGGCTGTCTGGCCCAATCTGGGGCAATCAGAATCACTCTGCAAGGTTGAGATCTGATTTTATTAGTACCCTGAAAAGGAGAGGAAAGGGGGAAAGGCATACAGGAACTTCCTTTCCAGTCCAACAGAAAGGCGCCAGAGGGACTGAGCCCAGAACTGGAGGCCTGCAACAGAAAAGAGGAAGTTGGTGGTTGTCTGGGGCTGCTAAAAGATCATCTGAGGAGTGCCCATCTGCAAAGACAGACCCCAGCACTTGTGGATTCAGAGCCCATCTCGTGATGGCCCTGAGAAATTCTGCTGAGGGCGCCCGCCAGGACATTGTCCTTCCCTGGGAGATGAACCGCTATCAGGGAGGTGTTCAGGAGTAAGCCAGAGACCACAACTTCATTGCTTGGGTGCACAAGGCTGAAGACCAGTGCCCCTTGCTTGTTGATGTACCACATGGTGGTATTGTCTGTCCTGACTTGAACCACTTTGTTCTGGACAGAATCTGAAACACCAAGAGCTAAAAGACAGCTCTGAGTTCCAAAAGATTGATGTGGAGCAGAGACTCCTGAGGAGACCATACCCCCTGAGTGGCAAGGTCGCCCAGGTGAGCCCCCCACCCTAACAGGGAGGCATCCGTGGTGAGGGTGAGGGAGTGAGAAATGGAAATGAAGGGAACCCCCTGTCTTAAATTGCTCTGGACCTGCCACCAGTGGAGGGCTAGGATCAGAGTTTGAGTAACTGGGAGCAACTTGCAGTGGGGGTCCTTCCTTTGAGACCAATAGGCCCTCAAATGGAACTGAATGTCCTCATCTGAATCTTGCTCCTGCCGACAGCTGTGGAAGCAGCCATGTGCCCGAGGAGTTGCAGAAAATGCCTTGCTGGTCGAGAGACCCCAGGGTAAAGGAGGATGCCAGGCGATGAGTCTGTCCACCCTTTCCGAGGGAAGAAAAGCCCTGGCTAACCTTGTGTTCAATTCTGCGCCTATGAAAGTTAGGGACCTGAACTGGTTCCAGAACTGACTTTGGTAAGTTTAGCAGGAACTCAGGGAAGTGAGAAGCTGCTGGGTGACTTGCAAGTGGATTACCTGACCTGGAGACTGACCCACAATGAGCCAGTCATCCAGGTAGGGAAACACAGCAACCCCTTGCCTTCTTAAGTGAGCCACTACTACAGAGAGACATTTTGTGAATACCCTTCACAGCAGAGTAAGGTCAAGGGCATTGCCCTGAACTGGTAGTGGCCTGAGGGCAGTTCGAACCTGAGTACTTCGGTGAGAAGGCCTGATCAGAACATGAAAATAGGCATCCTTGAGGTCCAGGGAAGCAGCCAGTCCCCTGGCCTTAGGGAAGGCAATATCATTGCCAGAGTCAACATTTTGAACTTTGGTCTCAACAGATGCTTGTTCAAGTATCTTAAATCTAGAATGGGCCATTCTCCTGTCTTTGGGGTAAGAAAGTATCTTGAATAAAGCCCCTTGCCCTGATGGCAAGGAGGAACCCTTCCACTGCTTTCAGTCCAGCAGAGCAGAAACCTCTGCTTCAAAGCAAGGGCTTCTGAAGGATTTGCAGGTGGAAAATGCCTGGCTCTCATCTTTGGAAAGTGTTTGAAGCTGAGACCAGGACCGGCCTATTACCTCCAGAACCCATCTGTCCCAGAGATTAGGACAGCCAGTTCTGACTGAAATAGGCCAACCTGCCCCCACTGGTACAGGAGAATCGGCCCTGACACCCCATCAGGGTGCCTGCTTAGCAGCAGCCTTAGGCTGAGGGAGGGGACGGCCCACTTGTGCCACGCTCACCCTCGCTCTCTGAAGAAACCTTCCTGCAGACAGAAGGAGGAGGCTTGAAATTGGTAAAAGGCCTGGAAAAGGGCCTGCCTTACTTCTGGGAGCATGCCTGTGGCATGGCATGCTTCTCCTTAGCCTGGGCACTTTTGTAAGTAGTTCTGTATTCATCCATCTTTTTCATATAGTTTTCTGTTTGTTCTCAAAAAGAGAATTTCCCACTACAGGAAAATCCATAGCCTTTGACTGGGTATCTTGGGACAGATTAGTGCATCTGAGCCATGCCAACCTCACGGGAAGCTACAGAAGTGGCCATGACTCTAGAAGAACATCATTAACATCAACAGCAGTATGAAATTGAACTTTAGAGGCTTCAATGCCATCAGCAGCCACCTGTTTCAACTCACCAGCCAGCTGGCCATAGGCCTGCTGGCTAACTGCAATACTGTGTCCCACCTAGATTTCTGATATCTAGCTCACATAAGCCATATAATTTGCCTGCCTGAGTCCCCAAAGAAGCTGCCATATACTGTTTCTTTGCCATGGCATCAATCTTCCTGGAATCCTTATCAGGAGGATGTGAGGCCAGAGAATATTAGCCTTGTCACAGGCTGCAGCTTGTACCACACTTACATGACTACACTGCTCAGTAAGGAAGTCTGTATCCGAGCCTGACAAAGTATACCTTCTGTTCATTTTTATCTACAGGAGGGACAGAAGGAGGATTTTAAAATCTTTGTTGTTTGCTTCCTAAATGACTTATGCAAAGGAATAGACAACCTCAGACTCTGAATATCCATCATTTCCACATAATCAGGCTCCTCTTGCTCATCCACAGCCTCCTCTAAAGGAAGCTGGAGGGTTCTGCAACCTTTGTAAAAATAAAGAAAGAGGGGACTCAGACAGAATAGGAGGAAATTCTAAAGGTCTGTCTGGAGAAATGTCCGTTCAATGGGCACGTCCAGACCCCCCAGCCACACATATATTGATCAAATTCCTCCTCCCCTCCTGTGGTTATAAAAAATCCTCAACTTCAAAATCCTGAACCACTGGGACTGAACGAACCAACCTTTACCAGCTGTTGGTGGTTCTACAGATCCCTGAGACAGTGACTGGACAATCTGAATGGCTTTAGCTATCTCTGCAGCAGTTGGAGACACAATTTTGGACTCCAGACCTACTGATTTCCTTGTCTTACTTGGGACTGGTTCCTCTGAACCAGCCTTCCTTTGCCCGAGGAAGTCTCGCCCTGGTCAGAGTGCATCTCTCTGGTCCAGTGGGTACTGGACTGGGCTGGCCATCCGGTCAGCGGGCTTTTGCTCGTTCCCTGAGCCGGCCCAATCTCTTCTCAGGGTGGCTGCAGGAAATTTTACACACCTGGCAGTCTGACAGGAGGTGGTCAACCCTCAGACAATAAACACAGTGGTGTGGGTCAGCCTTGGAAAAGCGCCCCACAGACATCACAGTGTTGAAACCCAGTGGCCCGGTTTTCTTTTGGGTTTCTCAGACATAATGCCAGCCTAACAAAACTTGCCCCTTTGATGGCAGTGCCAGACAGACACTTTATCGGCTCCTAACCGTGTATGGGTATTTGTGAAACCGTTATAATTCCGCTTTTAGAACCGATAAGAACCGGGAACCACACTTCTAAAACCCACTGTACACTTTTAAATGCAGAAAAATAACCGATCGGTTCAAAACCCAACCGATAATTAATTTTTCCACAGACTTAAATTTTAGTACTTACGGTTACCAGATAGAGCTTTAAAACCGAAATGCGGAAAATAATAGTTTTGCCGGTTCAAATGAATCAAAATACCGCTTTGAACCGAGAATGAACCGAGCTGAAGGAGCTGATTCCGAGCGACTGTTCAGTGAAGGGAGTAAAGAATCTGACAGTTTCATTTGAAACTGCCAGATAGACTTTTGGGCACAGCGCCTCGCTGTAGAACTCCAGATCTTCTGGAGTTAACTCCTTCCTCTCCGGGGCAGTTCAGCTGCAGTGGCTGACTGCTATTGTTATAATATAGCAAGACTTCATGGTGTTTGAATGGTATATGTTGTTTATCCACACTTATTGGCAGGTTCCTCGCGCTTTAAATCTTGCCGGAAGGTCTTCAGCTGGCTCCTCCCACCCACCTGGGTGATAAAACTCTCAGCTCCGCCCCATGACGCCAGATCTAGCTCCGCTGGAAGCCAGGTCAAGTCAGCCAGGAGGGAATGGTGGATGAACAATATATCATTCCTAGAACTCCTGTTACAGGTGAGTAACCTGTATTTAGGGACATGGATATGTTGTTCATCCACACTTATTGGCAGACTCTAGCAGTTCTCCGGAGGAGGAGGCATGCACACCCCTACTTCAGGTATAAAGACTGGAGAACTCAAGCCCCGACCAACATCCCAGCGTGACCCAAGGTCGATGTGGAAGGAGAACTGCTATATGCCTGCTGTTCCGGTAGGAGCCCTCACGGATACCCTCGGCAGGGTATCCTCGAAGCAGCCACCGATGCAGCGGGAAGGGCGGATAAATGAGTACTTATCCTCTGGGAGGCCCATGCCCACCCAATTACGGAGATCTATGCAGAAGGTGACCCACCAGCTTGTCGTCCGCTTGGCTGCAGGTCTGCCAGGTGTGGCTTCAGCGAGATGAGAAACAGCTGGCGAACCTCTCTCAAACTTTAGCCCCACGCTCCCTGGGAAGGCGAGTGTTAAATGGTTCCCAATGGATCCTATATAGCCTCTCCGAGTGTGAATGGGGATGAACCCCGGCAGAGACAATACCAGTTAGGGAAAGGACTCCGCCACCCCCCACGGAAGGAACTTTGGTAAGGTGGACAACCTTGTCCCTGTGGAAGACCAGATAGGGACATTCAAAGGAGCGCCTGAACTCCCATCCTTCTGCTTGGCGTGGTAGCCCCAAGAAGGTGTTCTTCCACAACAGGTGGGGGAACTCACACCTGTGCAAAGGTTCGAACGGCTTGCCCGTGAGCTAAGCCCATACCAGCGTAAGATCCCACAGAAATGGGGATACTCTCCCCAGAGGGGAGGTGTGATCAAGGCCTTGGAAAGCGCCAGACCACCTTTCCTGCGCCACGACTACCTTCCGGCCCGCACCGGAAGACAGGAGTGGCTAACAGGAGCACCTTGAGGGTCATCGACTGAAGCCCTTGTTCAAGAAAAGAACAGACCGCAGATAGTCCGGAATGCTCGTTGGGGAACAGGAGAGGGGACCAGGCCCCATCCCAACGCCAAATGGAAAACTCTTCCATTTGAAGGCGAGCATATCTGGTCGACTCCTGGCAGGACGCCTAAAAAACGCCAAGGACCTTGCCAGAAGACCCAAGGCCTGGCCACTAGCCACACAGGGACCAGGCCGTCAGGTGCAGGGATTGAAGGTCCGGACGGAGTACCTTCCCCTAACAACACAGATCAGGACCGGGCGGGCTGGAAGCCGCCTCGGGAGCCTGGGGCTGAGACTGAGGAGAGCTGGATACTAGAGCTGGCAAAACCTGTCTGGGGCTACCAGGAATCACCCGCGCCTTAGTCCCTCCCCTTTGCCTGAGGGTCAAGGGAAATGGGAGAGGGCGAGAAGAGGCCCAGGGTCCACGGCCTCAAAGGCATCCCCTACAGCGAACCATGCTGGAGGGGCATGAGACAGTCTCGGCCTCAAATTCTCCCTGGATGGAAAAGAAAGGTCCACCCAAGGTGTGACCTAGAGGGAGAAAAGATCTTGTGCTACCTCTGGCAGAGAAAACCACCTCGTGGAGCACAGCCCTTATCCGCCTAGGCATCGGCCAGGGTGATGGAGGCTCCCTGCCATTGAAATGGCTAGGAAACCGCCTCCCCGGCTGCGTGAAAGACCCAAAGCGGGAGAACCCCTCACGCAGAGGCAAGGGCTCATCCGATCCTGGCGGGATAGGTAGCACATGGTCGTGGTATTGTCCGCCTGGACCTAAAACCACTAGACCCCGCACAGACGGAGCGAGCGGTGCAAGCTGCAAGCGGACCACCTGGAGCTCCAGCAGGTAGGAAGACATCGAGACTCCGAGGAGGACCAGAGGCGGTGCCTCTGTATTCCCCTGATGGGCACCCCCACTCATCCGAGATGCATCGGTCCGGAGAAGACCGCCGACTGGGCGGACGAACGGGATGTTCTCCTGCAAATGAGCTGGAACAGTCCGAAGAAAGCTGCTCTCAACCCCTGGGTTGTTGTCATGGACTGGTCAAAGGAACGAGCGCTGTGACCTCTGGCTGGCCAGCCCCATTAGGGACGCATGAACCGTGGGTCCAAACAGACCATGTTGGTGCAGGCCGCCTCAAGGCCCAGGAGGTGCAGGAAGTCCGGTCAGGCGCACTTGCCCAGTCAGACCTGGACAGAGTAAGGGAGGAAGAACCTCGCCCTGTCCGCAGGAGCCGAGCTCGGACTCAAGAGTCAAGCCTCGTCTCCAAAAAGGATCACCTGCTTAGACACGAGTTCCAACGTGGCTCCAATAAAAAGGAGACCAGTCTGAGAGCAACCTAGAGAGCCAGAACTTGGACCGTCCCCTCCGCCCCTGGAGGTTGCAGTCAGGCCGCCATCCGGGTGGGGTTACGCCTGACCCTCAGCGCCTGCAGAATGCTGCTGAGCAGAGACCGAAGGGCCTGGCCTGGAACTCAAAAAGATCCCCACTTAAGAACTGTAGGAGTTCCCAAGAAACGGACAGAATGAAGTGTAAGTATGTCCTGGAGGTCCAGGAAAGAGCCACATGCCTCGTTCTGAGGATGGGATATCTGAGACAGAGAGACCATCCCGTAGAGCGGATCAAGAATGGGGCAAGCCCCCATCCGTTAGGGGCCAGGAATACCTGGACATGAACCCAGGGTCTGGAACAGGATCTGCCACCCCTGATCACCCTATCTTGAGAGGTCAGGCAAGTTGGCCCAGGTCGGTCAACCAGGCTGCGGACCCCATGACCCCGAGGGCAACGGCTTGAAAGGGTGGGGCCTGCCTCGCAATCCCGAGGCAGGACCTTTCCCTAGCACCTCGACACCCAGAGGTCCGGGGGCGGACCAGGTGGAGGGGCAGACCCGCGTCTCCCACGGGGAACCCGGTAGGTGACGGGCCGGGACATGCGCCTTAGCCCATCACTGAGCAGGCTGGAGGAGACTGGCCGAGGGAGCTCCTGGGCCTTTACCTCCTGCTTCCTTTAGAGGAAGACGTTGGCTTGGGTCAGGGCGCCAGCGCCAAGCCTGCTGGCCTCATGCTGGAGTTGATGAGCCGGTCGAGCCGCAGGGGCCGAGGGCAAAGGGGCTTCGGTAGGCCGCGGCCTTGTCCCTCAGGGGGGGTGACCGAGTCTGGAGTGTCATTGACTTCTCGCCCCTGGAGGTGTCCCTCCACCCAGGGTCAAGAGGTCAGTCCCCAAGAAGGGATGTCCGCCAATTTGTGCTGGGCTCCGTGAGAAAGAGGATAACCTCGGCCACTGTGGCCGCCACCGACCTGGCACAGGAATCACCTAAGTCCAGAGCAGTCTGAAGCTGCTGCTTCGCCACCGCCCTACCCTGGTCCCGCACCCTCCGGACCACGGTCCACAGGTTGGCCGGGAGATGAGGGAGCACTTCATCCAGGGAGCCCAAAAGGGCGTGGGAAAATGTGCCATCAGTGCAGCCGAGCAGGCCTGTCGGAGGCCTAGGGAGGATGGAGCGTAAACCTTGCGCCCGACATAGTCCATCCTTTTGGACTCTTTGTCGGGGGGGCCTATCCACATCCTGAGCGTTCCCAGAACACTGGAAAACATTATCGGTAACTAACCCTCAGCCGAGGGTGCTCTGAGAAACCAGGCAAAGAACCGACAGGGACAGAGTACTTCCTGGCCAAGGCGAGGACAGGAAGTAGACCGCCAGAGCTCCAAGGCTGGGCCGACAATGGCCTCGGCCACCGGGAAGGCCTCAGAGGGTGAACCCCCTTGGTCTAGAATCTCCATCGGGGATAAGAGACCCGTTTGGACATGGGTTCAAGCTGCATCCAGGTGAACTCCGAGATGAGCTGAAGCAGACCCATAAAGGACGATGGGCTGTCGTCCACAGAACGTTCCGGAGAGGACCCCAGATCCTCCCGACTGGGGAACATGGAGGAGTCGACGTCGGACTCCGAAGGGTCTGCAAAGAGCTGACTCAGGCCTGAGTCGCTCTTCGCCCGCCGAGGGCGAGCGGGAGTGAGGGGAATAGACAACCCGTGGGACAGGTCGTGACCTGATCGAGGTTCCACCAAGACGGTGGGCAGCAAGGTTCGACGAGCAACTGGCCCTGGAGTGGCACCGACTGCAGTGAGTGGTTGTGTCGGCTGATCGCGCAACAGCAGCGTTGCTGGACGGGAATGAATCGTGCCGACCGATTCCCGACACAACAACTGCTGCCACATGAACTCCTCGTAACGCTGGACGCCATCTGCAACGAGGCCACTCCTCATCTGAGAAGGAGACTAGGAAGAACGGTAATGCCACTTAACTCGGTGCCCGACCGAGATTGCTGAAGCGGCGGAGCGCTTGACCGAGAAGAGGACCAAGACCGAGACCCAAATCCTCGGGGGAACCGAGGGTGGGCCTGGAAGGAGCGGGGAGCGCCCACTCTTCCCTCGGCTCGGACGAAAGGGCCGAGGCCTGTCGCCCCGAAGGTACAGGCAGAACCTCAGCCTCCACTCGGGGAACCGGCGAAGGGATGGCAGCTCCAGCAGAAGACAGTCCAGATGATCGGTCGAGACTCGACAACGCCGACGGGAGTCCTGGCCGCTGACCTGACGGGACTCAGTGAAGCCAGCGGCCTGAGCCGCACCCTCGACCGATGTCGAAAGTCGGCCGACAGGGGAAGGGGAACTCTCCCGCTCCCACCAGCGCCGACGATGGGACTTAGCCTGCCACTCCTTTGACCTGGGCCAAGAGGCAGGTCCCGAAGGTCCCTCTCTCTTAGAGGAAAGGGACTGGTGAAGCTCCTTGAACGAAGCTGAATGAGGAGAACTCAAGGAGAGCGGGAAAAGCGCTGCGACCGAGAAGGAGAGGGGGACAGACTTGGCTGCCGCCCTTCCATGGAGGAAAGGAGATCGAGCTGCTCAGCCGAGACAGCCGACGCGACACTGCCCGACGAAGTTTCCAGGATTTTCCGCGCGAAAGTTTCAGGTTGCCCGAGCCCTAAACGGGTCGACGATCCTCCAGGGCGCTGGTCGAAAAGGGCACAGCAAAATCGCAAACTTATGGATCATGATCCAAGTCGAGGCAGTAAACGCATGTGGAGTGCGGGTCTTCCTGGAGGTATTAACCGGTGCCTCCGGAGCAGCGAGGAAGAAGACCAAGTTTTAGAAAACTTCCAACCAAATTCGGAGAGACCGAAAAAAATCAAGAACCAGTTGAAAACGCAGAGCGCTAAGGAGGGAAACTGAGCTTCCAAGCGGTAAGGAAGATCTGGCGTCATGGGGTGCAGCCGAGAGTTTTATCACCCGGGTGGGTGGGAGGAGCCAGCTTGAAGACCTTCCGGCAAGATTTAAAGCGGCAAGGAACCTGCCAATAAGTGTGGATGAACAACATATCCATGTCCCTAGAATGTCTCTTTTTCTGAAGTCAGATAGGCCTTTAGAAAAGAACCTACAAGATAAAACATTACTGGAAGGTGCCAGTAGGTGGCATGCCACTCCAACTATACATCTTATCAGCTGTGTAAAGGAATTTTCTTGTTACTGATTCTGAAAGGGGAGGCAAGGGCAGGGAGTAATAATATCAGTGGATCCCTGTGGATGAAATAAGATTACTATAGGTGAGTACTTTTTTTCTTCTAACCTCAGGAATCCACCAATATTATTACTCTTGCAGACTATGCGGCAGTACCTCAAGGAGGTGGGCCAGAATCTGTTTAGGAAAAAGACTGCAAGACTGCTGTGCCAAATCTGGCATCAGTGCTAGACTGGGTCCAAGCTATAATGCTTAGTGAAGGTGTGGACTGACCTCCAGGTACCTGCTTTACATATTTCCATTAGAGGCACCTCTTGGGCAGCTGTGATAGTGGCAGCTGTGCCCTTGTAGAGTGGGTCCTAAGACCAGAGGGAGGAACGCTGCCTGCCTTTGAGTAGCAAACTGAATATACTGGACTATCCATCAAGAGATAGTCCTCTTTGAAGCAGGAGCACTTTACCTGCTTTCCATAGGTGAGGAACAGTTGTCGCCTGTCCTGCCTATGATCTTTGGCACGAAGTCATGTAATAACGCAATACTCTCTTTACATCCAAGTTGTGCAATCTACGCCACCTGAGCTAGAGTGATCAGTAAAGAAACTGGCAATGTTATAGACTGGTTCAAACGGAAGTTAGAAACCACCTTGGGAGAAACTTTCTGTTAGTTCTCAACACTACCTTGTCCCTGTGGAAAGAAACATAGTCCTTTTCCACACAGAGGGCCTGTAGCTCGCTTATCCTTCTGGCAGAAGTGATTGCTACCAGAAAAACTACCTTCCAGGTATGAAATTTAAGCTTTGCAGATGCCATAGGCTCAAAGAGCGGAACCATAAGCTGGGCAATACAAATATTGAGGTCTCATGCTGGTACTGGTTCCCTGTGAAGGGGGAAACAGATGAGAGAGAGACCATTAAAGAATCTTCTTAATATAGGGTTTGATGCCAGGAAGGTATCCTTTCTAGTCAAAAGGTATGCTGAAACTGAAGCCATGTGCACCTTCAGAGTTGAGTGCTGCAACCCCAGGGAGTGCAGGTGAGACAAATAATCAAGAAGGGTTGGGATCCCGGCCTGGGCTGGGACTCCTTGTCACTGCACCAAATGGAAAATCTTTTCCATTTTGAGACAGGTTTTCTTGGTGGAAGGTTTCCTGTAACCCTTAAGGACTTCTAAAACTGCCTCAGAGAATTTGCAATCTGCATAGTCCAAGTCCTCAAGAGCCAGGCCTTGAGCTTGAGAGACCTGAGATTAGGGTACACTACCCTCCCCTGAAAGGAAGTCAGAAGACTGTACCTCTGAGGGAGGTGAATCAGTTTGCTCACAGACACTGAGAGCAGCAGAGAGTACCAAGGCTGTCTTGCCCAGTCCGTGGCTACCAGAATAATCAAAGCTGGTTGTGACCTGAGCTTGATGAGCACCTTGAGTATCCATGGAAAAGGAGGAAAAGAGGAAAGGCACAGAGGTATCTGTCTGTCCAATCCAGAATCAGGGCATCCATGGGAACTATCCCTTTCACTGAGGTCCTGCAGCAATAGAGAGGTAAGTGGTGATTTTGGTGGGAAGCAAAACTGTCTATTTCTGGGGTCCCCCAACCCCTGAATGAGCATTCACCATTTGCTTGCTCAATGTCCATTCATGATGGGCCTGGTTTATCCTGCTCAAGGCATCTGCCAAGGTGTTGTCCTTGCCTGGCAGAGGAATTGACTGCGGAGAGGCATTTAGAGAGAAAGCAAGACTCCACATCTTCACTGCCTCTATACACAAAGGAGTGGACCTTGTCCCTCCTTGTTTGTTGATGTAATACATTGTTGTGGTATTGTCTGCTCTGACTTGTACCACCTTTCCCTGTATGAGATGAGAGAAAGCCTGAAGGGCCAGATAAACAGCTCTTAACTCCAGCAGGTTTCTGTGCAGGAGTGAGTCTGCACTCTCCCAGGTACCATGGATGGTGTGATCCCTTAAGTGAGCACCCCAACCAAGCAAGGAAGCATCGGGTTGTGAGAACCAGGGAGGAGGCTCCTGCAGAAATGGAACCCTTCCTTAAATTTTCCAGTTCTCTCCACCATTTGAGGGCCTGTAGTAATGTTTTGTGACTGGTACTGGCTTTGAGAGGGGTCCGCTTGGCACCAGTGTGCTCTGAGGTGGCACTGAATATCTCTCATCTGAAACCTGGCACCTATGACTGTGCATGTTGCTGCAGCCTTATGCCCTAACAGTTGAAGAAACTGTTTTGCTGGCTTTGCCCTGCCCAGAGCAAATTACCTGTCAGAAGTTGAATGCTTTCTTCCCACTCCTGAGGGAGAAAAGCTCTTCCCACTACTGTATTCAGTTCTGCACCTATGAATTGCAGAACCTGCACAGGGTCAGGACTGACTTTTGATGTTGAGAAGGAATCCCAGGAGAGCAGCATATCCTAGGTTACCTGAAGGTGATGCGACACCTGTTGGTGGGATTTTTCCTAGTATAGCCAATCGTCCAGATGAGGAAAAATTGTGACACCCAGTCTTCTGAGGTGTGCCACTACTGCTGCTATGCACTTGGTAAAGACCCTTGGTGCAGAGGTAAGGCCGAAGGAAGTACTGAGAACTGGTAGTGGCCTGAGGGAGTCTGAATTTCAGATACTCTGTGTGACTCCCTTTATGGGAATATCGCCCTTTAAATCCAAGGAGGTTAGCCAGTCCCCTTTTGCAGAGTTGGCAAAATCATGGCCATTGTGACCATTTTGAACTCTGGCTTTACCAGGTACTTGTTTAACAGTCTGAGGTCTAGGATAGGCCACCACTCTCCATTCTTTTTTGATGTTAGGAAATATCTGGAATAGAACCCTTGCCCTCTTTGGTTGTGGGGGACAGATTCCACTGCTTTTGCCAGCAGTAGGACCTGTACTTTCTGCTCCAGTAGTTTTCTTTCTGAGAAGGGAGCTGGTGCAACATGTTTTAACCTTGGAGAAGGAAGGGACTTGAAGCAAAGAGAGAGAGACCCTGACTCACTATTTCCAGGACCCACTTGTCTGTGGTTATTTTTAACCATTTCTGGAAACAGTGGGTGAGGCTGCCCCTACAGGATGTGGAGAGACAGCCTGAAGGGAAAATTAAGGGGTTCTGTTTTGCTTGCTGCTGAGGCTGAGCAGATTGAGATCCTCTCCGAAAATCTCTTCTACCTCTAGCTCTGTAAAATCCAATCTGCTGTGGTTGGTACTGCTGCTGGGAAAAGTACAGTTATGTAAGAACTTACCATAACAGTAGATCTTCTGTGTATCTTCACCATTCATCACATTTGGGTATATGGCCGGAGGTCATGATCCCGCCGGAGCTCTTTTTTTTTTGTTGGTTGGGCGGAGTAGATGCACCATCGGCGCCACCCTTGAGGCCGATGCACTGCGTGGCGCTCGTGGGTTGGCTGTTGGGTGCTGTTGGCTCTGCCCTTCCACCAATTCTGAGTCACGGGAGAGGTGAGGGAAAAGGGCTGGGAGGGTGGGACAAGAAAGGCCAAGGGACAGTTAGAGGAAAAATATACAACATAAAGGAGAAATAACGACTGAGAGGACAGAATAATAAGGAAGTCTAAGAGGAACTGGGTAGGGACCCCAATCTCTGGAAACAGGAAAAAGGAGTGAGGAAAAGGAAGGATTTAGGATAAGCATGAGAGGGGGAGGAGAAAGGCGACAACCATACCCTGAACATTGACTTATCTCCAGAATGTATAGGAACTGCAAGGAGTAGCCAAAAGGCTCATTATACAATGGGGTATGAAAATCCTGTAACCTCACTGGTCAAAACACATCACATGACCTCCAGTATACCTACTGTAAAAGTTTTATATCACTATAAAAACAAAAAAACAAGCTGAACATTGTATAATAGCAATATACCATGACAGGGAGTGGGTATATGGGTGGATTTAACAATTCTGGTGTGTTTAAGTCACTCGGCTGTGCCTCGTGACCGAACCACACCAGGCATGGTAAATCCACCGATATACCCACTCCCTGTCATGGTATATTGCTTAATTGTCAGAATTCAAGGCATGGAATTACTGACAAAAACTCCAAAGCAGAAAACGGCTATTTTGGAAGAAAGGACACAGAGAATTCTCCCCTCTCAAGGAAAAGGTTTTGGTGAAAGAAAATTTAGGTATTTTTTGTAAAATAATAAACGAAATGTCCAATGGACAGAGAAATCTAAAGATGAACGAGAACAAGGAGGAGGAGAGAATGGAGGGCAAGTGCCAACTCCCACCCCACAGTGGTGGAGTTAAAGCACTGGAGAAGGAGTGCCCCCCATGCTGACCACTCTCCCCTTAGAAACAATATCCCCCTGTGTGTCCTTGTCTACCCCACTCCTGACAAAAGAAAGGAGGGGGGCGAGGCTGGACACAGAAAGGGAGGGGGACCTAGAGACTGAGGACCCAGGGGGATGGAAGGTGGCATTGTGATGAATGGTGAAGATACACAGAAAGATCATAATTACGGTAGGTACGTAATTTTCATATCTTACCTGTGTTAATCTTCACCATTCGTCACATTTGGGTGAGTGCCGAGCCCCCCCCCCGAAGGTTTTTTTTTTTTATTTAACTCTAATGGACAGAGTCCCTTAGCTCTCGGTGGGTGACACACTAAGAGGGAGAACCTCCGGGGCCTGGAGAGGCCCAAGAGTGCGGAGAGTGCGACGGGGAGCCCCCGGAGGGGGAAGGAAGTTGCCCCGACAGACGCCGTCTCGCTCTACGGGAGAAGAGATAGGTTCTCTGGTGAGTGGAGTTAATCACCCTTCGCCAGGCCAAGGGTGACTACCGGGAAACACGTAGCCATGCCGTCCGCCTAGTGCACATTGCTGTCCCTACGACCCTGGTAGCTATCTCGTTGACATCGTACGATGCCCTCGCTTGGTGCCATGCTAGCTTCAGGCCGCGTGCAGAGAGTGCAATGGCTTGTCTGGTTTGCTCTGCGTCACACATTGAGGCTAGGAGTTGACTGAGCCTGGACCACAGGAACTGGTCATAGGTTGCGTGGTGGGCCTGACGTGCTGCGATAGAGAGCAGCAACCGTGCTGAGTAGAAAGTCCTCCTAACCCAGAAGTCAAAATCCGAGGAGTCTTGAACTGGGGGCCGGTCACAGTGAAGGGCAAAGCCCATCAGGAGTGTCCAGTTGCGTCAATCCTAACTGAGGATGAGGCATGGAACCTGGAGACTCGGGGGGCACAATACTGCTGGCAGAGATCCCTGGGGGCAGGAACTCCGGAAAAGGGTCTCTGCCAGGAATGCAACGACGTCTCCCGAAAGGGAGCAGGCCAGGGAGGCACCACAAGGGTGTCCTCACCGAAATTGCCTAAAAAGGTGTGTGCCAAGTGCTCCAGATTGCTTTGAGAGTGAGGGGTGATCACAGGTCCTCCAACATCCTCACAAGGAATCGCTGATATTCTCGAGATCAGCAGCTGGAGAAATGTGGACAGAAGGCTCCTCTCCCCAGAAGAGGGGGATGAGGAGTCAGAGGACCTAGGCTGTTTGTAGCACAGCTGCTCAGGGGAGGTTGAATAACCTGTCTGTCCCTGGCCCTAACATAGCAGTGAACTGAGGAGCCACGGCTCTGAACTGCTCCCAGGTGGGAGGACGGAAGGACCAAGTATACCAGGAGTGCAGGAGAATGCAGCAGAGGGATGGGGACAGAGCCGAGAAGAGAAGTCAACTGACCTCTGACTGGGCTAGGGAGCGGACCAAGAGCTCCAGAAAAAGAAGGAGCTCTGGAAGACTCTACAGCCAACAGCTGAACAACCATTTCGGAACTGCCTTGGCTGCGCTCGGAAGAATCCCCCCTGTGAGGTGACCGGGGCCATGAAGATCCAGAAGGACGGGCCCCTACCTCCAAAGAATGGGGCCCTCTCAAAGACACCGAGGGGGAAGAGCGGAGATATGCACTACGGCTCCTCCCAGAGCCTGTGTGGGTTCCAGAAAAAGGCCGCCGAACAGAACTCACACCCCTCGACCCCTCGGAATCCGAAAGTGCCCTCCTCTTCGAAAGAGCCAGCCTAGGCAGCTGGCAACCCTGGTCAGCCCCGAAGGAGCGATCCAAGGAGAATTGCTCTCTCACTCTGGGTGCTCTGATCGGCCCCAAAGTTGGGTGATCAGGCACACCACTTGAGGGGTACCACCACCCAGGGGTCAGCGAACCCTCCGAGGCCAGGCTGCAGAGCAACAGTGGCCTGCACCACTGCCTGCTGGTCAGCACCCCTGACCCTGGCCATGGCACCTGCTGTCTGGTCCTCAGAGGGGGACTGGTCACAGCCTGTCGAGAATACTACTAGAGTGTCCACCTGGGCAACTAGCTCCGAGGAGCCAGACTACCTGTCTGACCCAGAATCCGACTCCTCCTCCTCAGAAGTGGAAACCGAAGTCCTGTGCCAGCCAGTGGATGGGCGCTCCATGCCATCTTGACCAAACGGGGCACCAGAAAAGGAGACTGCACCCTAAATGGTTCAAATGCCCCCCTCAGCACTGCGAATGGTGGCAGGAGGAGGCACGGGCTCAACAAGTGCAGTAATCATGGTGTCAGAACCTGACATGGGTGCCGCCCGCCCCATGGCGCCACAAATGGCTCCAGGGACAGAGAGACGGCACCGACAGCCCCATTGGCGCTGAGAACGGCAATGCCCAGCCCTTGCGCCCGCAAGCAGCACAGAGGGCAGAAGCGACAGCGGTCTCAGCGCCACGAACAGCACCGAGATCCGGAACCCACACGGCACTATGAGCTCGCTCAGAGCCGTGAATGACTCCTGAGGAAGGCACTGTGCCGTGGTCAACCTCGGCACCTTCCACGAGAAAGATGAAGATAGTGCTGTAGAAACTCTGATGGTACCGCTAGCACTATCGGCGACAGCAGCCATGGCGCAGAGCGACTGGCCGGCGCCGATGACGGCGCTGTCAGGGCCCACCGCACCACGAACGGTGCCCAGGCTCAAAAGCGCCACTGACGGGCGCTGGAGAATGCGCTGACCCAGGCCTTCCAAGACGCAGGTCCGACACCAGGCAGCCTTCACTCCTGAAGGGGCGATTGCCACAACGGTGCCTCCTCGCCTGTCCTCCGGGGACATACTGGGCCTCCTGCACTGCGGGAGGAGCCCGGCCACGGCTAGGCTGGGAAAAAGCTGAGGCTCCCTCCTCCTCAGTTTGTATAGAACCAGGAGGGACCGGAGGAAAGGCTGAGAGAACATGGCATGGCCCGGCGAGTGCAAATCCGACCCCAGTCGGTGGAGCCCGCCCCACTTTCCATGAGCGTTGTTCGATTACTCTCCGATCCATGGAGAAACAGGCATTGCACAAATCCATGTTGTGAAGCGGGCCAACACACGTAAGGCAACAGTCATGCTAGTCGATGACGGAATATTTTCAGCCACATGGGCACCGCTGCATGGGGGCCAGACCCATCCAGGAAGTTTTCTTGCCCTCCGACCGAGACATGACCTACAGAGAAAAAAACACCAAAAACAGACTCGACGTCGCAGAAAGAAAACATTACTTACCTTAGTAATGTTGTTTCTTCTAATGGAGTCTTGCTGTATTCTGACAATAGCAGTGAGGTCCAATCTTCGAACTGCCCCAGAGATGAAAGAGTTAACTTTCCATGCCAGGCATGGAACGCTGAGCTTGAGCTCGGTTGAGACTCTGTCTGTTGTTGTTTGAACTCAAACCGTCAGATCTTTACGAGCTAAACTCACTGAGGGTCCTGTGTGGAAGCTATAAACCTACACTAGCCAACTGACTACTAAATATAATAAAAATATTTTTTGGTCCCAAAACAAAGACTCAAGTCAGAAAACCCAAAAAATGAAATAAACACAACACCCACTCACCCAAAGAAAAGAGGATGATAATAAACAAGGTGGGGCACCTCCTGAGTACCAACACTGCTACTGCCCACCCACATCCTAAAACAAAGGTTCTGAGAGGGGAAGGCGGGGGAGGAGGTCAGAATACAGCAAGACTCCATTAGAAGAAACAACATTACTAAGGTGAGTAATTTTTTCTTCAAACAACATGAAGTCTTGCTGTATTCTGACAATAGCAGACTACCAAGCAGTACCTCCATGGAGGAGGGACAGAACCTACTTAAGAAATAGGCTTTGAAGCACTGCTGTGCCAAACCGAGCATCACTACTAGCCTGGATATCCAGAGAGTAATGCTTGGTAAAAGTGTGAACTGTTTTCCAGGTGGCTGCTTGACATATCTCTAAGATAGGAATATCCCTGGCAGCAGCCAGGGAAGCAGCTGTACGTCTGTTAGAGTAAGGCCTCAGGCCTGAGGGTGGAATCCTACCTAGTTTTTCACAGCAAAATTGAATGCAAGAGACAATCCACCTGGCAATGGATCTTTTAGTGGCAGGTTTTCCTTTACCAACCTCACCATACGTGAGGAACAGTTGGAGGGAGTCAAACCTGTGACCCCTGGTACATTCTATGTAGTAGCTAAGGGCTCTTTTCACATCCAAACTGTGCAACCTCCTCTCACCAGAGGAGGAATGGTCAGTGAAGAACACAGGAAGAGAAATAGATTGGTTAAGGTGGAAGTCAGAAACCACCTTAGGTAAAAACTTCCCGTTAGTCCTGAGGACCACCTTATCTCTACGGAAAGAGATAAAATCAGGCTCCACTGACAGGGCTTGTAACTCGCTTATGCGCCTGGCAGAAGTGATGGCCACCAAGAAAACAGTTTTCCAAATCAAGTACTTAAGCTCTGCAGAGGACAAAGGCTCAAAAGGGGGTTGCATAAGCTGAGCAATGCAAACATTAAGGTCCCAAGCAGGGGCAGGGTCCCTGAATGGCAGATTGGTATGAAGCAATCCCTTGAAAAACTTGGAGAATACAGGGTGAGCTGAAAAGAAGAAGGCTTACCTGCTGAAAGAAAAGCAGAGACAGCTGCCAGGTGCACCCTTAGTGTAGCTGGTCTGAGTCCCAAGCAATTCAGATGAACCATATAGTCAAGGACTGAGGGCAGCTCAGCAGACTCTGGGGAAATATGCTTCCCAGAGCACCATATGGAGAATCTTTTCCATTTGGAATTATAGGTAGTTCTGGTGGAAGGCTTCCTAGAAGCCTTTAGAATATCCATAACACCTTGAGAGAGGTGTAAATCAGCAAACTCTAACTCTTCAAGAGCCAGGCCTTGAGATTCAGGTACCAAACCCTCCCCTGAGCACAGGTTAACAGGTTGTAATTCCTGGGAAGGGACAAGGGAAGGTGGACTGCTAAGGACAACAGGAGAGGGTACCAGGGCTGTCTGGCCCAATCTGGAGCAATCAGAATCACCTTGCAGGGTTGACATCTGATTTTGACTAGCACCTTGAACAGGAGAGGGAAGGGGGGGAAAGCATACAGGAACTTCCCTTCCCAACTGAGAACCAGGGCATCCAGGGGGACTGACCGCAACACTGGGGGCCTGCAGCAAAGAGGGAAGTTGGTGATTGTTTGGGGCTGCAAAAAGATCTATCTGTGGGGTGCCCCATCTGGAGAATATCACCTCCAAAACCAGGGGATCCAGTGACCATTCGTGATGGCCCTGGGATATCCTGCTGAGAGCATCTGCCAGGACATTGTCCTTGCCTGGAGGGTACTGCTGTAAGAGAGGTGTTCAGGGAAAAGCCAGAGACCACAACTTCATCGCTTCTGTGCACAAGGCCGTAGACCGAGTGCCTCCTTGTTGTTGATATACCACATTGTGGTGGTATTGTCTGTCCTGATCTGAACTTTGTTCTGAACAGACTTGGAAAAAGCTTGAAGTGCTAGAAACACTGCTCTGAGTTCCAACAGATTGATGTGAAGCAGAGATTCCTGAGGAGACCACAACCCTTGAGTGGTCAGGTCTCTCAAGTGGGCCCACCACCCCAAGAGGGAGGCATCTGTAGTAAGGATTAAAGAGTGAGACTGAGTGACAAAAGGAACTCCCTGTCTTAGATTGTCCTGATCCTGCCACCACTGCAAAGCCTGGATCAGGGTTCGAGTCACTAGGATTAGTTTGGTCAAAGGGTCCTTTTTCTGAGACCAAACGGCTCTGAAGTGGAATTGAATGTCCGCTCATCTGAAATCTTGTCTGCACCACTGCTGTAGAAGCAGCCATGTGCCCCAGGAGCTTCAGAAAATGCCTTGCTGGTCGAGACACCTGTAGGGTGAATGAAGAGGCCAGTGTGATAAGGGTCCTGCCCTGTCCAGGGAAGGAAGGCACTTGCCTTTCTGTATCTAGCTCTGCGCCTATGAAGGTGAGGAGTTGAACAGGCTCTAGAACTGACTTTGAAAGATTCAGAAGGAAACCTAGAGAGTGAGCAGTTGCTGAGTTATCTGTGGTGTAACTTGACTTGGTCTGGGGACTGGCCTACTATGACCCAGTTGTCCAGGTATGGGAAGATGGCAATCTTTGCCTTTTAGGGAAGCAACTACTACTGCCAGGCATTTGTGAACACCCTTGGAGCAGAGGTTAGGCCAAAGGGCATTGCTCTGAATTGGTAATGGCCTGAGGGCAGCCCGAACCTGAGGTATTTTCGATGGGAGCTTCTGATGAGAATATGGAAATAGGCATCCTTGAGGTCCAGGGAGACTAGCCAGTCCCCTGGCCTTAGAGAGGGTAGAATTATTCCCAGAGTCACCATTTTGAACTTTGGCTTTAAAAGGTACTTGTTTAAATATCTGAGATCCAGGATGGGCCGCCATTCTCCTATCTTTTTGGGGGTGAGGAAGTAACTGGAGTACAATCCTTTCCCTTTGTGTAGGGGTGGAACCCTTCCTACAGCTCTGAGAGCCAAGAGGGAAGAGACCTCTGCCTCTAGGGCAAGTGAATCTGAAGGATTTGCAGGTGGAAAGGATCTGGTTCTCATCTTTGGAAATTTTTTGAAGCTGAGAACCAGTCCCTGGCTTACTACTTCCAGGACCCATTTGTCTGATGTTAAACACTTCCAGTCCTGGATAAAGTAAGGCAGCCTGCACCCTACAGGTGGTGGAGAATAGCCCTGGCAAACCCGTCAGGGTGCCTGTTTGGCAGAGGGTTTAGGCTGAGGGGTGGGCTGAGCCCTGCTTGTACCCTTCTGCCTCTCCCTCTGAGAGAACCCCTCTGAGCATAGGCAGAAGAGGAAGCCTGGGCTTGGTAGAAAGGCCTATGAAAAGGCCTGCCCCTGCCCCTGGGATGCTGCCTCTGAGGAGTGGCTTGCCTTTCCTTGGCCTGAGCACTCCTATATGTGGTCCTGTATTCATCCATTTTCTTCATGTAGTTCTCTGTTTGCTCCCCAAACACAGAATTACCCACAACAGGAAAATCCATGGCCTTAGTCTGGGTATCCTGAGACAAGCTAGTACATCTGAGCCAAGCCATCCTACGAAGGGCCACAGATGTAGCCATGACTCTAGATGAAACATCATTGGAGTCCACTGAAGCATGGAATTGCACCTTGGATGCCTCAATACCATCAGCAGCCACCTGCTCCAGCTCCTTGGCAAGCTGGCCAGGGACCTGCTTAGCTAAAGCCATGACAGTGTCCCATCTGGATTTTTGATATCTAGCTGTACAGGCCACATAATTGGCCTGCCTGAGTCCCAAGGATGCTGCCATGTACTGTTTCTTTGCCATGGCATCAATCCTCCTGGAGTCTTTATCTGGGGGGTGTGAAGCTAAGGGTATATTAGCCTTATCACAGGCTGCAGCCTGCACTACCCCAACATGGCTGCATTGCTGGGTAAGGAACTCCGTATCTGAGCCTGACAAAGTATACCTCTTGTCCATTCTTTTATCCACAGGAGGTATAGAATTAGGAGTCTTTAAAATCTTAAATGTCTGTTTCCCAAAAGACTTGTGTAGGAAAATAGACAGCCTCCTGGACTCTGGGATATCCATCATTTCCCATAGTCAGGCTCCTCCTGTCATTCACAGCTTCTTCCATAGGAAGCTGAAGGGTTTCGGCCACTTTCTTGTAAAACATGAAATGGGAGGGGGACGCAGAAAGCCTAGGAGGAGACACTCCTGAAAGTCTGTCTGGGGAGATGTCCGGGTCAATGGGCACACCCAGACTTTCATAATCACATTCACTTTCCTCATACTCTCCTTCCTCCTCCTCCGATTCATAAAATTCCTCCAAATCATAATCCGGAACCGAACCGGGTGCCTTCCTGATGGTGCCAGTTTGGTCGGAACTGGGGATAGCGACTGCACAGTTTTTATCGCTTTGGCTATTTCATCAGTGGTTGGAGAAGAAACTTTTGGATCCACACCAGCTGATTTATCCCTTCTTGTTCTCTTAACCGGAACAGACTCCTCGAATCGGTTCTCCTTTTGCCAAAGAGTTTAGCCCTGGTCGAGGGCACTCCTTCTGGTTCGGTTGAAACTGAGACCAGGCTGGCCATCCGGGTCAGCTGGACTTTTGCTTCCTCCTTCTGAGCCTACCAACTCTCTTTTCTAGGAAGCTGCAGGAAAATGTTTACAAATCTGGCAGTCTGAATCGGGTGGTCAAACCCCAGACAATAAACACAGGTGGTGTGGGGGTCAGCCTTAGTAAAGACTTCGCCACACACACTGCAGTGTAGAAACCAGTGGGCCCGGTTTTCTTTTGGCTTTCTCAGACATGGTGCCAGCCCTAACAAAACTTACCCTTTAATGGTAACCTGCCAGGCAAGACACTCTTATCGGTTCCTGACCGTGTTGTAGATTAGTGGAAAAAACATAGTAAAATCCGTTTTGTTTTAGAACCGATAAGAGCCGGTAACCTACACTTCTAAAAGTAGAAATAAAGATTTTAAACAACTTGATCGGTTCAAACCGAACCGATGAAACGTTACAAGTTCCACAGAACAGAAAACAATATAAACCTATCTAGTACTCACGAATACCATAGACAGAGACTGAACCGATAGGTTGCGGTTTAAATGTGTTGAAAACCAAGAAAACGGTACTTTAACTGACAAATTGAACTGAGCAAAGGAGAAATCTCCAGAGCGACTGTTCAGTGAGGCGGAGTAAAGAATCTGACGGTTTGAGTTCAAACAACAGACAGAGTTCTACAACCGAGCTCGAGCTCAGCATTCCATGCCTGGCATGGAAAGTTAACTCTTTCATCTCCGGGGCAGTTCGAAGGTTGGACCTCACTGCTATTGTCAGAATACAGCAAGACTTCATGTTGTTTGAAATAGAATAATTGGAAAGGTGTTAGCGGGCGACATCGAGTGTGGCAAAACAGGACCGGCAGGAGGAACAGACGGACTTCGGCACCGAAATAAGCAAATGGCGTAGTCGAGAACCTGCGAGCAGGCCTCAAAAACTTCCTGTAGCCTCCCATGAGGTGATCTCAACAGCAGGAGGGCTGAACCGACAGCACCTAACGGCCAATGGAGGGTGGTGCCAATGGTGCGTCGACTCCGTCCATCCAAAAAAAAAAAAAAGAGAGCTCCCCCACGGGTTCGGACCTCCGCCATAAACCCAAATGTGATGAATGGTGAAGACTGACACAGATAAGACAGCTCTTGCAGCAGGTTACACCATAAGGACTGAAGCCGCAAGCAGCAGGACCCCATGGAAAACTTCTAGCAAGCTATACACGGTGGGGGCGCTCCCAATATCGGCCCTGCCCCCACCTCAGGTACATCATAAAGGGGTGGTCCCCAGCATACCTCAGTTATCCTGCCAGAGACTCCCGGCATAACGATGTGATTCAGAAGGGAGACCGAGGATCTGCTTCCAGAGGAAGACTAATTATTCTGATGCATCCGAGATGCCATGAAGTAGAACCAAACCTCCTGAGGGAAGGCAGGAGGAAGAAAAATTACCTCACCTTAGTAATTGTGTTTCTTCTAATGGAGTCTTGCTGTATTCTGACAAACTGCAGTTAGCTGCAGCCATTAAACTGCCCCAGCGAACACTGGGTTACATTTCTGTGCAGTGCATAGAACGTTGAGCTCGGGCTCAGTTGAGGTCTCTGTTTGCAGCCCTTTGAAACCCAACCGTCAGATTCTTATGAGCAAAAACTCACTAACTATACTATGTGGAAATTGTAAAATTCTAAACTAGCCAACTGGCAACAGAGTTTTGGATTCCCAAGGAAAACTCAAGTCAGGAAACCCAAAACCAAAACCAATCCAAAATAAGGATAACAGTACAACAAAATGCCCAAATAAAGGGAGGGTGCATGAAGCACCTCTGGGTGCAGCAATGCACCTGCACACCCACTTCCCAAAAAACAGATTCTGAGAGGGAAGGCAGGGAAGGAGGTCAGAATACAGCAAGACTCCATTAAAAGAAACGCAATTACTAAGGTAATTTTTTCTTCAAACAACATGAAGTCTTGCTGTATTCTGACAAACTGCAGACTACCAAGCAGTACATACGAACATACGAAATTTGCCAGCAGATAAAGGCCTAGAGGTCTATCAAGTCTGCTCGAATGTGCAGCTAGCACCCCTTATTCTTCAGCTGCCCCTCCCTTCCACCCTTCCCTTCATTAACCCTCCCTTGTCCTGTCCCATCCTCGTTTGAAGCAGTCCACTGTTCTACTGCATACCACTTCAGCAGGTAACGATTCCACCCAGCCACACCACCCTCTCTGTAAAAAGTGTCTCCTCATCTCCGCCTGAACCTTCCTCGCCTCCAGTCTCATATCATGGCCACTGGCGGCCTTCCTCCCTTACTTTGAACAGCCCTCTGTACCCATCTTGTTTATTCCTTTCATGTATTTAAAAGTTTCAATCATGTCACTCCTGTCTCTCCTCTCTCCAGTGAGTACATGTTCAACTCCTTCAACCTCCTCTTGTATAAGTCCCCAGCCCCTTGATCATCTTTGTCGCTCTGCTTGCACCCTCCAGTAACTTAATGTCTCTCTCTCAGATACGGACGCCAGTACTGCACGCAGTACTCCAGGTGTGGCTCTAACCAATGACCTATACAGTGGCAGAATCACCTCCTCCCTCCTCGAGGATATACCCCTTGCAATACAACCCAGCATTTTGTTGGTCTTTGCAGTTGCCTTCCCACATTGTGCCGAGTTGTTCATTGACCTGTAATGAGCACACCCAGATCCTTCTCCTCCTCTGTCTGGGCTAGCTGCACTCCCCTAGCTGGTAACTCCTCCTTGGGTTCTTCATCCCAAAATGCAGTACCTTGCACTTTTGGCATTAAAGCCCAGTTGCCAGGTGTCTGACCAGGTTTCAAGCTTTGCCAGATCATCCTGCAACCCCTGCCATCCCCCTAGGTCATCCACCACCGCGCCTACCACGGTATCATCAGCAAACAGACTGATCTTGCTCTTGATGTCCCATGATATGTCTGCAATGAATATCCCAAACAACACTGGTCCCAACACTGAGCCCTGTGGAACACCGCTCGTCACTGCCCTTGGGTGTGAGGGCTCCCCACCCACCACCACCCTCTGCTGCCTTCCCTGCAGCCAGTTTCCTACCCATCTCACCAGCTTTGCACCCGCCTCTGTTCCTACTAACTGCCTTCCCAGCCTTCCATGTGGCACTGAGTCGAATGCCTTACTGGAAGTCCAGATACAGGACATCCACTGCATGGCCCTGTCCAGTTGCCTAGTTACCCAGACATAGAACTCGACCAGGTTGGTTTGGCAGGATCTGCCATGTATGAAGCCATGCTGTCTGCTGTCCTGTAGTCCTTTGGCCTCTAGGAGGACCACCAGCCTCTCCTTCAGGATAGTCTCCCTTAGCTTACCCACGATGGATGTGAGGCTCACTGGTCTGTAGTTTCCCGGTTCATCCTTGGGGCCACTCTAGTGGAGGGGCACCACATGAGCCACCCTCCAGTCCTGAGGTACACACCCCGAATGTAGTGAGGCATTAAACAGGTCTGCCAAAGGTCCTGCATGGACCTCTGCCAGCTCCTTCAGTACCCTGGGGTGGATGCCATCTGGGCCTGGCGCCTTGTCCACCCTCAGTGCCTTCAAACCCTCTCAAACTCTGCTCTCCATGATTTCCCCCATCTGTCACCACTTCCCTTACTTTGTTGGCCCTTCTGCTTCTGCCATTTCTCCCACCTTGGGTGTCACCCCCCTCTTCTCTTTAGTAAATACTGAGCAGAAGTACTCATTTAGCGCTTCCGCCTTATCGCACCCTGCTTCCACCCAACCCCTCCTTCCTAATCCTTACTATGTGGTTCTTACAGCTCCTTTTCCCTGATGTACTTAAAGAGTCCATCTCCTTCTTAATGCCTTGTGCCAGCCTGAGTTCAAGATCTTTGGCTCCCTTTACTGCCCTTGTCACCTCCTTCGATTCTGTCAAGTACTCCTCCCTGTCCTCCCACCTCCTGTTTTCTTGCACTTCCTAAAGGCAGCTCCTTTCCTCCTTATCTTTCCATGACCTCCTTGCTCAACCAGATCAGTTTCTTAGCCCTAGCCTTCTTGCTCTGGGCTTGCAGCAGGTTTTGGTTGCCTCCACTATCCCCAGCTTTATGAGCTCCCACCTCTGGTTAGTGTCCATACTAGATTGAATTCTGGCCAGGTACCCTTTTACCACTTCCCCCATCCTCCCAAAGTCGGCCCTCCTGAAGTCCAGCACTATTGTGCCAGATTCCAATCCTTCCTTGCCCATATCCAATGTGAGCCATACTGAGCGGTGGTCACTCCCTGACAGCGGTTCCTCCACTGTAAGTTCTCTCACAAAGTCCCCATTTGCCAGCACAAGGTCAAGGGTATTTCCTAACCTGGTTGGTTCACTGACCATTTGCAGCAGGAAGCTGTCCTGGAAGGCATCCAGCAGTACCTGCTCCCTTCTGTTCCTGGTTGTTGGGGTGCTCCAGTCCACTCCTGGCATGTTGAAGTCCCCACAATCACCACCCTTCTCGCAGGTCCTCCTGATCTGTCCCGCTAGTTCCTGTCTAACTCCTCCATCTGAGATGGCGGCCTGTACACCACTCCCATTCTAAGAATCCTATTCTTGGAATCCTGGATTTGCATCCAAAGTGACTCCATTCACCCTCCTTCCTTCCTCCCATCACATAGTGCCACCCCCACTTCCCAATCACTCTGTCCCTACGAAATAATCTGTACCCTGGTATAGACAGGTCCCAGTCATTGTATTGGGTGGCCATGCTTCCGTGATGACTGCAATGTCCACCTCTCCTCTGCCATGAGAACCTTTAACTCTGCAGTTTTCCTCCAAGGCTCCTAGCATTAAGGGTAACCACCTTCCACTCCCCACCATCCTGCCCTCCTTTCCTAGCATCACCAACAGTACTTGCCATTTGTCCTTTGTCACTGTTATGGGGTAAGCTCATAAGGTTTCCCAACCTGTGGTCTCTGCATATCTCTTCCCCAACTGCCACCCCCACTCCTAGTTCAAATTCCCAACTTCCTCATTACTCCTCCATCCTCTGTTTCAACACTTTCTTTCCCTCCTCACTCAGTGTAGTCTGTCCTGGCATAAAGACTACTGCCCTCCCAGGTCCCCCCTCACCCCCCAACAGCCCATACCCTTTAGCACAACACCAGGACCTCCACGGATGAGCTAAAGAACCTATTTTGGGAACAGGCTCTGCAGTACCGCTGTGCCACACCGAGCATCACGCCTAGCCTGGATATCCAGAGAGTAATGCTTGGTAAAGGTATGGACTGTTCTCCACGTGGCTGCTTGACAAATTTCTAACAAAGGGATATCCCTGGCTGCAGCCAGGGAAGCAGCTGTACCTCTTGTTGAGTGAATCCTCAGGCCTGTGGGTGGAATCTTTCCCAGTTTCTCATAGCAGAATTGTATACAAGACACAATCCACCTGGCAACAGTTCTCTTAGTAGCAGGTTTGCCCTTTCCCACTTCCCCATAAGTGAGGAACAACTGGAAGGAATCAAACCTGTGACCCTTGGTACGCTCTATGGAGTAGCTAAGGGCTCTTTAAACATCTAAACTGTGTAGCCTCCTCTCTCCTGAGGAAGAATGATCAGTGAAGAAGACAGTAAGAGACACAGACTGATTCAAGTGAAGTCTAAGACCACTTTGGGCAAAAACCTCCTACTGGCTCTAAGGACCACTTTATCCCTATGGAAGGAGATAAAATCAGGTTCCACTGACAGGGCTTGCAGTTCACTGATACGTCTGGCAGAGGTAATGTCTACCAAAAACACAGTTTTCCAAGTCAATTACTAAAGCTCTGCTGAGGACATAGGCTCAAAAGGAGGTTGCATAAGTTGAGCAATGCAAACATTTACGTCCCAGGCAGGGGCAGGATCCCTAAAGGGAGGATTGGTATGAAGCAATCCCTTGAAAAATTTACAGAACACAGGATGAGAAGATAGTGAGGAAGATTTCCCCACTGACAGAATAGCAGAGACAGCTGACAAGTGTACCTTGAAAGTAGCTGGTCTGAGGCCTAGGCCATTAAGATGGACCATATATTCCAAAACTGTAGGCAATTCAGCAGTGTCTGGAGAAATATGCTTCTTGGAACACCAAATGCTGAATCTTTTCCATTTGGAGTTATAAGTCTTTCTGGTGGATGGCTTTCAAGAAGCTCTGAGAATATCCAGAACCCCCTGAGACAGATGCAAATCTGCATACTCTAACTCTTCAAGAGCCATGCCTTGAGATTGAGAGACCGAAGAATGGGGTACCAAATCCTCCCCTGAGAGGAGGTTAACAGGTTGTAATTCCTGGGAAGAGACAGGGAAGATGGACTGTTAGAGACAGCAACAGAGGGTACTAAGGCCGTCTGGCCCAGTCAGAATCACTTTGCAAGGTTGTGACCTTATCTTGACAAGAACATTGAACAGTAGAGGAAAGGGAAGGAAGGCATACAGAAATTTCCCTTCCCAGTTCAAAATCAGAGCATCCAGAGGGACTGAACCCAAAACTGGGGGGCTGCAACAAAACAGAGGAAGTTGATGATTGTCTGGGGCTGCAAAGAGATCTATCTCTGGAGTGCCCACCTTGAGAAAATTACTTTCAACACTAAGGGGTCCAGGGACCTTTCGGTGATGGCCCTAGGAGATCCTGTCTGCATCTGCTAGCACATTGTCCTTCCCAGAAGGTGGACTATCATCAGAGAGGTCTGCAGGAAATAAGCCAGGATCACAATTTGTGGCCTCTGCACAAGGCCGTAGACAGAGTGCCTCCTGTTGTTGATGTACCACATGGTGGTGGTGTTGTCTGTTCTGACCTGAACTACCTTGTTCTGCACAGACTGAGAGAAAGCTTGCAAGGCCAGAAAACTACACTGAGTTCCAGGAGATTGATATGAAGAAGGGACTCCTGAGGGACCACAGTCCCTGGACTGTGAGAGCTCCCTACCCCAAAAGGAAGCATCCATGGTAAGGACCACTGAATGACATTGAGTGACAAATGGGACCCCTTGCCTTAAATTGTCCGGATCCTGCCACCATTGAAGGGCTTGGATCAGTGTCCGAGTCACTGGAATCAATTTGGTAAGAAGGTCCTTCTTTTGGGACCAAAAGGCCCTCTGATGAAACTGAATGTCCCTCATCGGAAATCGTGCCCCTTGGACCACTGTTGTAGAAGCTGCCATGTGGCCCAAGAGCTTAAGGAAGTGCCTTGCTGGTCAGGACACCTGAAGGCTGAAGGAAGAAGCCAGCTCCACAAGAACTCTTGCCCTTTCCAGGGGAAGAAAGGCTCTTGCTTTGACAGTATCTAGCTCTGCCCCTATAAAGGTAAGAAGCTGCACTGGTTTGAGGACTGACTTGAGCCCCAGGGAAGATAGCACTTGCTGGGTCACTTGAAGGTCTGACTTGACTTGGTCTGGAGACTGACCCACTATGAGCCAGTCGTCCAGGTATGGAAAGATGGAAATCTTCTGCCTTCTTAAAAAGGCAACTACTACTGCCAGGCACTTTGTGAAAACCCTTGGGGATGACGTAAGAAAAGGGCATTGCTCTGAACCGATAATGGCCTGAGGGCAACTTGAACCAGAGGTACTTTCTTTGGGAGCATCTGATGGGAATGTGAAAGTAGGCATCTTTGAGGTCCAAGGAGGCTAGCCAGTCCCCTGGCCTTAGAGAGGGAAGAATTATTCCCAGAGTCACCATCTTGAACCTTGGTTTTAAAAGATGTTTGTACAGGTATCTTAGATCTAGGATGGGTCACCACTCCTCTGTCTTTTTTGGGGTAAGGAAGTACCCGAAGTACAGACCTTTGCCCCAGTGTAGGGTAGGAACTCTCTCTATGGCTCCTAAGGCCAGAAGAGATGAAACTTCTGCCTCTAGGGCAAAGGTTTCGGAAAAACTTGCAGGTGGAAAAGATCTGGCTCTCAACTTCGGAAATTTTTGAAGCTGAGAATCAGTCCTGGCTTACTACTTCCAGGACTCACTTGTCTGAAGTAACAGCCACACAGTCCTAGACGAAGTAAGCCAGCCTGCCCCTACAGGGATAGGGGAAGTGACCCAGGCAGACCCATCAGAGTGTCTGCTTGGCAGGGGCCTTAGGCTGAGGAGTGATGCAGCCCTGCTTATCCCCTTCTGCCTCCTCTGTGAAAAGGGAGAAGAGGCCTGAGTTTGGTAGAGAGGCCTATGAAAAGGCCTGCCCCTGCCCCTAGAATGCTGCCTTGAGGAGTTGCTTGCCTCTCCTTGGCCTGTGCACTACTATAAGTGGTCCTATATCCTCCATTCTCTTCATGTAATTCTCTGTCTGCTCCCCAAACAGAGAATTACCTTCCACAGGGAAATCCATGGCCTTAGCCTGGGTGTCCTGTGAGAGGCTAGTACATCTGAGCCAAGCCATTCCCCGAAGAGCCACAGATGTAGCCATGACTCTTGATGACACATTATTGGAGTCCACAGCAGCATGGAACTGTACATTAGATGCCTCAATCCCATCCGCAGCCACCTCCTCCAGCTCCGTGGCCAGCTGGGGGAGGCCTGTTTAGCCAGTGCCAGTACAGTGTCCCACCTGGACTTTTGGTACCTGGCTATACAGGCCTTTTAATTAGCCTGCCTGAGTCCCAAAGAGGATGCCATGTATTGCTTCTTTGCCAAGGCATCCATCCTCCTGGAGTCTTTATCTGGGGGGTGTGAAGCCAAGGGGACATTAGCCCTGTCACAGGCTGCAGCCTGCAAGACCCCAACATGGCTGCATTCTTGGTAGAAAAACTCTGTGTCTGAGCCTGAGAAGGTGTATCTTATCCATTCTTCTATCAACAGGAGGTATAGAATTAGGAGACTAACATTTTTGAGTCTGTTTCCAAAAGATCTGCATGCAGGGAATAGACAGCCTCCTGGACTCTGGGATGTCCATCATCTCTACAAAATCAGGCCCTCTTGATCCTCAGTAGTTTCCTCCATAGGAAGCTGAAGAGTTTCAGCCACTTTCCTAAAACAAATAGTCGGAGGGACTCAGAGAGCCTAGGACGGAAACCACCAGAAGGTCTGTCTGGGAGATACTTCTGCTCCATCATAGTCATCGTCCTGTTCAAAATCCCTCCTCTCAACTTCCGTTCATAAAAATCTTCAGGGCATATTCCTGAACCGGAGGAACTGACCAAACCAGCCCCTAGTCAACGGAGGCAGATCGGAAGGAACCAGGAGAAGCAATTCAACAATCCGAATCGCTCGGGCAATCTCATCAGCAGTCAGAACATGAACCTCTGGATCCGAACCAGCTGATTTGACTTTCCTTTTCCTTTTTGTAGGAACCAACCCTCAGGATCGGCTCCCCTCTTGCCCAAAGAAGTATCACCCTGGTCAGAGGGCACTCCTTCTGGTTCAGTCGGAACCGAACCCGGCTGGCCATCCGGGTCAGCGGACTTCTCTGCCTCCTTTTTCCTAAATCTACCTAATCTCTTTTCCAGGGCACACTTAGGAAAATGTCTGCAAATTTGGCAGTCTGTATCGAGGTATTAAAACCCCAGACAAACACAGGTGGCGTGGAGATCAACCTTAGCAAAGACCTCCCTACACTCACTGCACTGTTGAAACCCAGTGGGCCCAGTTTTTTTCTTGAGTTTCTCAGACATGGCCAACCTATCCAAACTTACCCTTTTTTCGGCAACACGCCAGGCAAGATTCCTTTATCGGTTCCTAACCATGTCACGGTATTGGGGAAAAAACGCTTAAAACTTTTTTTTTTTAGAACCAATAAGAAAAATTACTCACCTTAGTAATGTAGTTTCTTCTAATGGAGTCTTGCTATATTCTGACATATGCAGTGAGTCCCAACCTCGAACTGTCTCGGAGGTGAAGAGTTAACTTTCCATGCCAGGCATGGAACGCTAAGCTTGAGCTCGGTAGAGACTCTGTCTGTTGTTCTTAAAACTCAAGCTGTCAGATCTTTACGAGCTAAACTCACTGAGGTCTTGTGTGGAAGCTGTGAACCCACACTAGCCAACTGGCTACTAAACATAAGAACACATTTTTTGGTCCCAAAACAAAGACTCAAGTCAGGAGACCCAAAAAATGAAAAACACAACACCAAGTCACCCCAAGAAAGGAGGGGTGAAAAACAACAAGGTGGGCACCTACTAAGTGCCAACACTGCACTGCCCACCCACATCCCAAAAACAGAGGTTCTGAGAGGGGCAGGGAGATCAGAATATAGCAAGACTCCATTAGAAGAAACAACATTACTAAGGTGAGTAATTTTTCTTCAAACAACATGAAGCCTTGCTATATTCTCTGACATATGCAGACTACAAAGCAGTACCTCCATGGAGGAGGGACAGAACCCACTTAGGAAATAGGCTCTGAAGCACAGTTGTAGCTTAACCGAGCATCACTCCTAGCCTGGATGTCCAGGGAGTAATGCTTGCAAAAGTGTGAACTGTTTTCCAGGTAGCTGCTTGACATATCTCTAGAATAGGGATGTCCATGGCAGCAGCCAGGAAGCAACTGTACCTCTGGTAGAGTGAGCCCTCAGGCCTGAGGGAGGAACCTACCCAGTTTTCATAGCAAAATTGGATACAAGAGACAATCCACCTGGCAATGGATCTTTAGTGGCAGGTTTCCTTACCAACCTCACCATAAGTGAGGAACAGTTGAAGGCAGTCAAACCTGTGACCCTTGGTACGCCTATGTAGTAACTAAGGGCTCTCTTCACATCTGTTGTGTAGCCCTCTCGCCAGAGGAGGAATGGTCAGTGAAGTACACTGGAAGAGATATAGATTGATTAAGGTGGAAATCTGAAACCACCTTAGGCAAGAACTTCCTGATAGTCCCGAGGACCACCTTATCTCTATGAAAGGAGATAAAATCAGGCTCCAGTGACAAAGCTTGTAATTCACTTATGCGTCTGGCAGAAGTGATGGCTACCAGAAACACAGTTTTCCAAGTCAAGTACTTAAGCTCTGTTGAAGACAAAGGCTCAAAGGGGGTTGCATAAGCTGAGCAATGCAAACATTAAGATCCCAGGCAGGGGCAGGGTCCCTGAATGGAGGGTTGGTGTGAAGCAATCCCTTGAAAAACTTGGAGAATACAGGGTGAGCTGAAAGAGAAGAGGGCTTACCTGCTGAAATAAAAGCAGACACAGCTGCCAGATGGACTTTTAGGGTAGGACTTTTTAAGGTATTTAAGTGGACCATATAATCCAGGACTGTGGGTAAATCAGCAGAATCTGGGGAAATATGCTTTCCAGAGCACCATATGGAAAATCTCTTCCATTTGGAATTATAAGTAGCCCTAGTGGAAGGTTTTCTAGAAGCCTTCAGGATATCCATTACACCTTGGGAGAGGTGTAAATCAGCAAACTCTAACCTTCAAGAGCCAGGCCTTGAGATTGAGAGATTTGAGGTCTGGTACCAAACCCTCCCTGAGCACAGGTTAACAGGTTGTAATTCCTGGGAAGACACAGGGAAGATGGACTGCTAAGGACAGTAGGAGTGGATACCAGGGTTGTCTGGCCCAATCTGGAGCAATCAGGATCATCTTGCAGGGTTGAGATCTGATTTTGACTAGCACTTTGAACAGGAGAGGAAGGGGAAAAGCATGAGAAACTTCCTTCCCAACTGAGAACTAAGGCATCCAGAGGACTGAGCCCAATACTGGGGCCTGCAGCAAAAAGGGGAAGTTGCTGATTGTCTGGGGCTGCAAAAAGATCTATCTGTGGGTGCCCCATCTGGAAAATATCACCTCCAAGACCAGGGGTCCAGTGACCACTGTGATGGCCCTGGGAAATCCTGCTGAGAGCACCTGCCAGGACATTGTCCTTGCCTGGGGGTGAACTGCCTGTAGGGAGGTGTTCAGGAGTAAACCAGAGACCACAACTTCATTGCTTCGGTGCACAAGGCCGTAGACAGAGTGCCCCCTTGCTTGTTGATGTACCACATTGTGATGGTGTTGTCTGTTCTGACCTGTACAACTTTGTTCTGAACTGATTTGGAAAAAGCTTGAAGTGCTAGAAAACTGCTCTGAGTTCCAACAGATTGATGTGGAGCAGAGATTCCTGAGGGGACCACAACTCCTGGGTGGTGAGGTCGCCCATGTGAGCTCCCCACCCCAAGAGGGATGCATCTGTAGTAAGGATTAAGGAGTGAGACTGAGTGACAAAAGGAACCCCTGTCTCAGATTGCTCTGATCCTGCCACCACTGTAGGGCCTGGATCAGGGTTCGAGTCACTGGGATCAATTTGGTTAGAGGGTCTTTCCTTTGAGACCAAAAGGCTCTCAAATGGAACTGAATGTCCCTCATCTGAAATCTTGCTCCCTGCACTACTGCTGTAGAAGCAGCCATGTGCCCCAGGAGCTGTAGAAAATGCCTTGCTGGTCGAGACACCTGCAGGGTGAATGAGGAGGGCCAGAGACCAGGGTCCTTGCCCTGTCCAAAGGAAGGAAGGCTCTGGCTTTTCTGTGTTCAGCTCTGCGCCTATGAAGGTGAGGAGCTGAACAGGCTCTAGAACTGACTTTGAAAGATTCAGAAGGAAACCTAGAGAGGTGAGCAGTTGCTGAGTTATCTGTAGGTGTAACTTGACTTGGTCTGGGGACTGGCCTACTATGAGCCAGTCGTCCAGGTAAGGGAAGATGGCAATTTTTTGCCTTCTTAGAGAAGCAACTGCTACTGCCAGGCATTTTGTGAATACCCTTGGAGCAGAGGTGAGGCCAAAGGGCATTGCTCTGAACTGGTAATGGCCTGAGGGCAGCTCAAACCTGAGGTACTTTTAGTGGGAGCTTCTGATGAGAATATGGAAGTAGGCATCCTTGAGGTCCAGGGACTCTAGCCAGTCCCCTGGCCTTAGAGAGGGTAGAATAATTCCCAGAGTCACCATTTGAATTTTGGTTTTAAAAGGTGCTTGTTTAAGTATCTGAGATCCAGGATGGGCCGCCATTCTCCTGTCTTTTATGGGGTAAGGAAGTACCTGGAATACAATCCTTTGCCCTGGTGTAGGGGTGGAACCCTTTCCACAGCTCTAAGAGCAAGGAGGGAAGAGACCTCTGCCTCTAAGGCAAGTGCCTCTGATGGATTTGCAGGTGGAAAGGATCTGGTTCTCATCTTTGGAAACTTTTTGAAGCGGAGAACCAGTCCCTGGCTTACTACCTCCAGGACCCATTTGTCTGATGTCAGAGACTCCCAGTCTTGGACAAAGTAAGCCAGCCTGCCCCTACAGGTAGCTGAGAATCGGCCCTGGCAACCCCATCATGGTGCCTGCTTGGCAGGGGCTTTGGGCTGAGGGGTGGAAGCAGGCCTGCTTGTACCTGCTGCCCTCTCCCTCTAAAGAACCCCTCTGGGCATAAGCAGAAGAGGAGGCCTGGGCTTGGTAAAAGGCCTATGAAAAGGCCTGCCCTGCCCCTGGGAAGCTGCCTTTGAGGAGTGGCCTGCTTTTCTTGGCCTGTGCACCCTATAGGTGGTCCTATATTCATCCATTTTCTTCATGTAATTCTCTGTCTGCTCCCCAAACTGGGAATTACCCACAACAGGAAAATCCATGGTCTTAGTCTGGGTATCCTGTGACAGGCTAGTACATCTGAGCCAAGCCATTCTGCAAAGTGCCACAGATGTAGCCATGACTCTTGATGACACATCATTTGAGTCCACTACAGCATGGAATTGCACCTTGATGCCTCATACCATCAGCAGCCACCTGCTCCAGCTCCTCAAGCTGGCCAGGGACCTGTTTTCTAGAGCCATGACATGGTCCCATCTGGATTTCTGATATCTAGCAGCACAAGCCATATAATTTGCCTGTCTGAGTCCCAAGGATGCTGCCATGTACTGTTTCTTTGCCATGGCATCAATCCTCCTGGAGTCCTTGTCGGGGGTGTGAAGCCACGGAATATTTCCTTGTCAAAGGCTGCAGCCAGCACTACCCCAACATGGCTGCATTGTTGTGTAAGGAACCCCATATCAGAGCCTGACAATGTGTACCTCTTGTCCATTCTATTATCCACAGGAGGTATAGTGTGAGGAGTTTCTAGAATTTTAAATGTCTGTTTCCCAAAAGATTTATGCAAGGGAATAGACAGTCTTCTGACTCTGGGATGTCCATCATTTCCATATAGTCAGGCTCCTCTTGATCATCCACAGCTTCCTCCACAGGGAGCTGGAGAGTTTGAGCCACTTTTTTATAAAACATAAAATGAGAAGGGGACTCGGAAAGCCTAGGAGGAGACACTCCTGAAGGTCTGTCTAGGGAGATGTCTGGGTCAATGGGCACATCCAGACTTTCAAATCCACATTCACTCTCCTCATACTCCTCTTCCCCCTCCTCCGGTTCATAATATTCCTCTAAATCATACTCTTGAACCAGTGGAACCGCCGAACCGGGCGATTACCTGACGGTGCCGGTTTGGTCGGAACCGGGGAAAGCGACTGGACAATTTTGATCGCTTTGGCTATTTCTTCAGCGGTTGGAGAGGAAAGTTTTGGCTCCACACCAGCTGATTTCCTAGTCCTTTTTGCTGGAACCAACTCCTCAAGGTCGGATCTCCTTTTGCCGAAGAAGTCTCTCCCTGGTCAGAGGGCACTCCTTCTGGTTCGGTTGGAACCGAACCGGGCTGGCCATCCGGTTCAGCGGACTTTTTGGCCTCCCTTTCCCTGAGCCTACCAACTCTTTTCTTGAGGGTAGCTGCAGGAAAATTCTTACAAATCTGGCAGTCTGCATTGAGGTGGTCAAACCCCAGACAGTAAACACAGGTGTGGGGTCAGCCTTGCAAAGACTTCCCACACACACTGCAGTGTTGAAACCCAGTGGGCCCCGGTTTTTCTTTGGGTTTCTCAGACTGAGTGCCAGTCCTATCCAAACTTACCCGCTTATGGCAATCCGCCAGGTAAGACCCTCTTATCGGTTCCCAACCATGTCACGGGTCGTGGAAAACCATAATAAAATCTGTTTTTTTAGAACTGATAAGAACCAGTAACTACACTCTAAATCACAGATTAAGATTTTTTAAACAACTTGATCGGTTCAAACCGAACCGATAAAACCGCTTACAAGTTCCACACAGAACAGAATTAATGTAAACCTATCTAGTACTCACAATACCATAGACAGAGACTGAACCGACAGGTTGCAGTTTAAATTCGGTCGAAAACTAAGAAAAAATTCGGTCGAAAACCGAGAAAAACAATACTTTAACCGACAAAATGAACCGAGCAGAAGGAGAAATCTCCGGAGCGACTGTTCAGTGAGGCGGAGTAAAGAATCTGACGGTCTGAGTTTGAACAACAGAGTCTCAACTGAGCTTGAGCTCAGCGTTCCATGCCTGGCATGGAAAGTTAACTCTTTCACCTCCGGAGCAGTTCGAAGGTTGGGACTCACTGCATATGTCAGAATACAGCAAGACTTCATGTTGTTTGAAGGACCGGTAACCACACAGTAATCAGAAACAGCTATCTAGTACTCACGGTACCACAGACAGAGCCTGAACCGACGATGCGGAATAAATTCAGAATAATTTCGGTTTAAAACCGACACTTCACTGACTTTTGAACCGAGCTGAAGGAGAAATCTCCGGAGCGACTGTTCAGTGAAGCGTAGTAAAGAATCTGACGGTTGGGTTTCAAAGTGCTGCAGACAGAGACCTCAACCAAGCTCAAGTTCAACGTTCTATGCACTGCATAGAAATTTAATCCTATGTTCTCTGGGACAGTTTAAAGGCTGGAGCTAACTGCATTTTATCAGAATACAGCAAGACTTCATGTTGTTTGAAACTACTTGTTGCAAGAGCTGTTTTCTAAGATCTACTGTTACGATAAGTTCTTACGTAACTGTACTATCTTACTTTGAGATGCAGCTCTTGCAGCAGGTTACACCATAAGGACTGATTCCCAAGCAGTAAAGGTGTATTGCTAACCCCGTTGGGAGGAGGATAGGAGAGATCAAAAGGAAAGGGACCTCTCAGACAAAAGTCCCTGAGGACTGCCAGGCCAATCCCGCTCTACGCCTGGAACCAATGTCCAACTGTAGTGTCTGGCGAAAGTGTGCACTGAACTCAAGTGGCAGCCGCAAGAATGGCGGATGTCGCCACATTTTCAAGGCACGGAGAGGTAGCCACCCCTTCATACAATGGCCCTTCACTGGTCCCGGTATGGGCTTGTTGCGTTTCTGACAACAGAAAACAATGCAGTTAACAAGCCACCTGGAGAGAGTTTGTTTCGATATGGGTGCATCCATAATATTTGAGCGAAGGATAAAAATGTTGGTCGGACTGTCTGTGTGAACAGGTTCTGGCCAAGTAAAACCTCAAAATCCTGTGCACATCTAGAGTGTGCAATAGGACTTCCCCCTTGCTCGAATGGTTGAGGAAGTACACCAGAAGGTCGATGTCCTGATTTAAGGTTAAGGCTGAAACCACCTTGGGAAGGAACTTAGGATTGGTCTTTGAGGACACCCTGTCCTTATGGAAAAATCAAGTAAGGCTCTTTGTACATGAGCGCCTGGAGTTCAGAAATTCTCCTCGCCAAAGTAATGCCTTCCAGGATAGGAGGCGAAGCTCACAATCTGCGGCTGGTTTAAAAGCAGGCAGCGTGAGCTGCTTTAAGATAAAAAGAAGGTCCCAAGGAGGAATTGAATCCTTTATAGGGGCTCTCAGATGTAAGACGCCGTACAGAAAAGCACGGGAAGCCTCTAACTGGGCTAATAAACACTGACCAACCAGTGTATGGTATTCCGAAATGGCACGGAGGTGTACTTTCAGAGAGGAATGTGCCAATCCCGACTGAAAAAGGGATAGGAGGTAGTCCAAAATAGATTTCTCAGGGCATCGAAGAAGATTGAGGTTGTGAGCCTGAGCCCAGAGACAAAACCTCCACCATTTCAGAGCGTAAGTGGCATGAGTAGATGGCTTCCTAGCTGCCACCAGGATATCAGCAACCCCTTATGAGACCCTATACCTAAGAATGGCTACGTCTTTAGGAGCCAGGCGTGCAGGTTCAGGGATTTGAGGTTTGGATGGACCAGGGAGCCGGCCTCCTGGGACAGCAAATGTGAGCTGACCGGTAAGGATAAGGGAGGCTCCAGAGCTAGCTGGTGAAGCAGCGGAAACAAAATCTGCCTGGGCCAAAAAGGGCACTATCAAGATCATTGATGCTTGTTCTGACTGGAGCAAGAGAAGAATCCTCTGGATCAAGGGGAAGGGCAAGAAAGCATAGAGGAACCAACCCGCCCAAGAGAGGGACAACGCATCTCACCAGAAAACACCAGGCCCTGGCTCTAGTGAGCAGAAATTGGGCAGTTTTGCGTTGTATGGGGACGTGAATAAGTCTACGTCTGATTTCCCCATCGCAGGAACAGGTCCTTGCCGACTTCTTGTAGCAGTTCCCATTCGTGAACTCTGGCCTTTGACCAGCTCAAGAGATCCGTGACAGTGTTGTCCACACTGGGAACATGCACTGCGGTAAGCATGGTGCCGTGCTGTAATACCCAGTGCCACACCCACTTTGCCTCTTTGCAAAGGGGTTCAGAGTGAGTGCCTCCTTGTTTGCTGATGTAATACACCACCAAGGTGTTGTCAGTTTGGACTAACACGTGACCTGGTGGGATCTCTGACTGTAAGGCATACAGGACCGCCCTCATCTCCAGAACACTGATGTGGAGGTGAGTCTCCAGGGCTGACCAGGTTCCCTGGGTCCTGGTTCCTTCCAGGTGACCTCCCCTTAGCATCGGTGGTGAGAGTCAGGGATGGGGCATGCGACACAAAGGGGACTCCCACGGAAAGATATTCCGCAACAAGCCACCATTGCAAGTCTTGAATGACTGGCCCTGTGATTTTGGCTAGGTGGTCTAAGTGATCCTGCCTCTGGTCCCACTGGGCTCTCAGCATCCACTGGAGTAACCTCATGTGGAGGCAGCGAGGGGCCGTGACATGGCAAACCGCCAGGTGTCCGAGCAGGCAAAGTATGGTCCAAACGAGAACCAGATTTCATGCCGTGATAGTCCTTTATCAGTGACCTGATGCGTTCTGCCCTGTCCTCAGGCAGGAAGGCTCTCCCTTGATGGGCATCCAGAACAGCACCAATGAAATGCAGTCTATGCGAGGGAATGAGAGACCACTTCTCTTGGTTGATGGTGATCCCTAGAGACTGGACTAGGGAGCAGGTGTCATGAATGGCCTTCTCCAGCACTTCTTAAGAGGAGGCCATCAGGAGCCAGTCATCCAGCTCAGGGAAGACATAATGGTCTTGTCTCCTGCGGGCTGCTGCTATGACTGCCATGCACTTGGTAAAGATACATGGCGCCGAAGACGGGCCGAATGGGAGAGCTTGGAACTGATAATGGCATCCCAAAAAGTCGAAGCGCAGAAATTTCCTGTGCAACAGGGTGATGGGAAGATGAAGATATGTGTCCTGCATGTCCAGAGACGCTAGCCATGCACCTTGCTTGGCATGGGAATGAGAACCGGTAGGGTAACCATGCGAAAGCGTTTGTACATCACATAGGTGTTTAGGTCGTGGAGGTCTAGAAGCAGGTGCAAGTCCCCAGTTTTCTTTGGAACCAGGAGTGGGAATAGCATTCTCCTTCTCTCTGGTTCTTCGGTACAACCTCGATGGCGTCCTTGGAAAGGAGTGCTGAGATCTCCTGCTGGATGAGCAGGATATGCTCTCCCGAGTAATGGGAATGCAGAGGAGGTCTTGACGGTGGGCGGTCGAGGAACTCTACAGTGTGTCCTCGACTGATAAGCTGAAGAACCCACTGGTCGGAGGTGATCCTCTGCCACCCTGACAGGTGGTAAGTGACTCAACCCCCGATCCTCACTTCCCTTTGATCCGAGGAGAGGGGGAAACTGGGGCAGGGACCAGGAAGGAGTCATGCTGTGGCGGTGGTGGCTCCAGCAGGTTGAGTAGATTTAGTGTTTCTCTGACCCTGACCTCCGGAGAATCTTTGCTGGTTCTTGCTGCCGAAATTGTCCATGTTGCTGTTGGCCTGACCGAGGTTGTTGCTTACTCTGTCATCCATGAAAGCGGTTCTGTGGTCTGCGAAAGGAACCAGGCCTAGACTTCTACATGGCCTGAACCATTCTAACCGCCTTCCTGGCATCCTGAAGTCTGGTGATGACCCTTTCGGAGTCTTCACCGAATAACACTGATCATAGGGGATGTCCATGACTCCTTTCTGGACATCTGGAGTAAATCCAGAGACCCTCAACCAGGACTGCCTCTGGAGGCAAACGCCTGTCGAGGCACCTCTCGCTGCAGAGTCTGCCGAGTCGTACGTGGCCCGGAGGACTTGGGTCCCAACATCAGAGCCCATGCGAAGGAGGTTTCGGAGGTCCTCCTTCTTCTCACCATCTGAAAAGTCCTTCAGTAGGTCTTGACCCTGGTCCCACAGTGCATTTTGAAACTGCACCATGTGCATCAAATAGTTGAGGGACCTGAGAAAAAAACGTAGCAGAGGCATACATGTGATGACACAGTGAGTCCAACTGTTTGGATTCCTGGTCTGGAGGCTGTGTACTGAGGTGCTGGGGCCGCTGGGAGCGGTCGTGCGAAGCCATGATGACTACCGAGTCAGCCACGGGTTGCTGAGATAAGTAGGGAGCCTTCAGCGGGCCCTAAAGTTTGTCTACGACTCTTGGGACCACTGAGGTTGAATGAGGATGCTTCCATGCAGCTCTCAGTAGCTTTGGAAAGTGTCCACCAGGGTGGAACCACCACAGGCTTGTGGTCTTTCTGCCTCAGACAGCATGCCAGGCATTGCCGTTCTTGGTCTAACTTGTCTCCCATCCCATGTTCTCCTGAATGTCGCATAATATCAGAGAACAATGGGTCATCCGGTGGCAACCTAGGGAGGTCGTGAAGCTCTGGAGATGGAGGCTCAAAGGGAGAGAGTGACTGAGGGGTACCAGAAGAATCAGGGAGTGAGTCATCACCTGACGAAGAGGGGGATCTTTGTCTGGGCCTTTTCCTTCTGTGGTCACTAGGAGACTGAGGGGATCCTGGGGCATGGAGGTCTCTTAGGACTTTGAGACCTAGAATGTCTGGCCTTCGACCTACCCCTAGGCAGCGGTGTAAGGTCCCTAGGTTCAGGTGTCAATGCCCTGGGAGGTGCCACGGAAGGTGGTGCCTTGACAGGGGGTTTTGTGGGTACAACATCTTTTTTAATGGTGTCTCACCAAAAACTGAACAGCTGCTTGACCTCCTGGCTATTTAGACTGGACGAGGGCCTGGCGCCGGTGTCTGTCCAGTGTTAGGGCCAGGCATCGGTGACTGAGGGGTCGTCGGGTCTTTTGGCAGACTGACATCAGGCAGACCAACGCCTTCGGCATCTCCCGATGTCTGGTCATTGGTGGCGTGAGCACCGGTATCCTCCTCTGTCGTCCCCTGTGAGCAGGGCGGAAGCGGAGTGGCATCGGGTCCTGGGCATTGCGCTGGCGAGGGCTCCGCTCCGCTAGCCTCTGTCATCCGTTTGAGCGACGTGAGCTCTGAAGTCTTTCTCGGAGAGACGCCTGAGCCCTGGGAGACCGAACGATCGGTGTCCCGGATGTTGGTCCTTAGCATCAGCGCAGATACAGTCACTGACTCTGGACTGGAGGCCAGTGGCGTTGGAAGCCTCCACCAGGCGCCTGAGCCCAAAGGACGGCTATCCTTAGTCTTGGTTTTAGTGGCTGTAAAGACACTGAGCCAGAGCCCGAGCTCGGGATGGAGAGCGGTCCAACCGGGTGGAGCTGGAACTGGCCCGTGAATCTGAGGCCCGATTCAGAGATTGAGTCCTATCCTTGTCCCGGTGGTTATCCTTGTGTTTCCCCGAGTTGTGCGAAGGTTCCCTTCAAGAGGATGGATCTTTCTCCATGGCCTTAAGTTTTTCTTTGAGGAGAAAATTCTGTAGTGCTTTCAGGTGGCGGATTCTAGTGCTGTTAAACTGCTGGCAGATGGAACAGGCATGGATATTGTGGCCCAGGCCTAGGCACCGCACGCAGGCCAAGTGCCTATCTTTGAAGGGGATTTGTTTGCTGCAAGCACACTTTGAGGGGTGTCCTTCTGTGGAAGAAGTCAGGGAAGAAGACATGAACTTATACAATCGAGATGAAATCTCGAAGGAAAATATGGCAAATTCTTTTTGCCGTCATTCATCTGCTGAAGGTGTCCATGGAGTCGATGCGTGAGTCAACCATGGATAAGAATTGGGTATGCTGGGAAACCACCCTTTTATGATGTAGCTGACATTGGGGCGGGACGACATCGGGGAGGTCCCCACTATGTATAGCTAGCTAGAAGTTTTCTGGGGTCCTACTGCCTGCCTGCTTCAGTCCTTATGGTGTAACCTGCTGCAACAGCTGTATCTCGAAGTAAGATCAGCCTGTACCTGGAAGAAAGGCCTCCTAAAAGAGGACCTGCCCCTGCCTCCCCTAGAAGAAGACGAAGCTGAAGTAGAGGGTCTGTCTCTGGTCGAGTTGCTCCTAAAAGTAGCTTTATAGTCATCTACTTTTTTCATGTATGCCTCAGTCTGGACACCAAAAAAAGAGTGGCCTTTGACAGGAAAGTCCATTGCCTTACTTTGGGTGTTCTAGGTGAGATTGGTAGCCCTCAGCCAGGCAAGTCTTCTTAGAGCAATGGTACCAGCCATCTACCTTACAGCTGTATCATTAGTGTCAGCTGCCATCTAAAATTGGTATTTGGAAGCCTCCAAGCCCAATTTTGCTGTGTCTAGCAGCTCTGACACTGTTAAAGAGGGGTTAGTCTCAGCACTGTCCACTACTGACTGCCAGAGAGCTTTTTGATAAAGGGCTGCATAGGCCTGGTAGCTGGCTTGACGAATTGCCAGGGATGCCAAAAGGTACCCCTTTTTTGCCATGCTGTCCACCTTCCTCGAATCCTTCTCAGGAGGGTGAGGATAATGGAGTTTCGCTTTTCACAGGCAGCCTGCTGTACAATACCCTGGTGGTCTTGGTGACTGAACAGAAATTCAGCCCAGGTCTTTCTAGTTGATATTTCTTGTCACACTTTTATCAGTGGGTGTGACTGTATTGGGAGCCTTGAGGATTTCTAAAACATTCTTCTTAATGAATTTGTAAATAGGCAGAAGGAGCCTTTTTGAGGGTGTCAGCCCCATAAGTTCCATGTACTGTGCCTCCTCTTCATCCTGGATCTCTTCAGCTGTTTGCAGATCCAGGGCCTCTACCATTTTCTTAACAAAAGAAAACTGGGAAGAGAAATCCTCTGAGGGTCTGGGAGGGGAGCCAAAATCCTCTTCTGGGGACACTTCAGGTTCAATTCCCTCTTCATCTTGGTCATCCTCCCCCTATTGCCGCTATATCAGTAGGCGAAAGAGGGGCAATAACAGTTGCTTTTTCAGCAATAGTAATCCCAGGCTGCTGAAGGGGTAATAAATCCTGCAGCACCTGGAGTAAGGCTAAAGCCTGTGTCAAATCAGCAGGAGAAGGAGCATTAATAGGCACCTGAGGGACCCCTTGAGGTGTTTCAGCAGGGTGTTGGTGTGTGGTTTTAATTTTTGGCAGGCATCGGGAATCAGCCTCTCTCACAGAGCCCTCAACCGTTATCAGGGATGGATTTAGAGGCTCTTGAAGAAAGTGCCACAGTCTTAGAGGACTGGTTAGAACCATGGACCTCTCCTCAAGTTTTCTTTTAAGCCTCTCCCTGCATTTTTCCACTGTCTTATCAGGAAAGACTTACAAATATCACAGTCTTCACTTAGTGCTGTTGCCCAAGACAGATCAAGAAGATCATGCTTGTCTGCATTGGTAAACACCTCTGCACACTTCATAAATTCTTGAACCCGGGGTTCTGTTTTCTTTTAGGCTTGTCTGACATTATAGAAAAGAGGAACCAGTAACCAACCAAAAAATATACTAAATTTAAATATTTGCAGTCGGTTTCAATAAAATAACGGTCGTTCAGGAACCGATAAAGTGAAAAAAGTACAGTTACGTAGAACTTACCGCAACAGCAGATCTTGAGAGAGCTCTTGCAGCAGGTAACACATATGTAGGACTAGGGGCCACCTGGCGGCAGATCTTGGCATTTTCTTTTCTGTAAGTACCGATGTGGACCATACCCAATGTCGGCGCCAGCCCGGCGTCACGCGATAGTATAAAGGGTGCTGGAGGTCCCCACGTGCCCAGTTCCTGCATGCCAAAGACAAGCCAAATAACAACCATATGGAGGATAACATTCCACAGAAAAAAACAAAAAAAAAATTGCTAGGCCCACAAAGGGAGCTGAACTTGACCCAGAGCAGAGAGGCTCAATCCCGGGGGAAGAAAGGAGGGAAAATCATACCTGTTGCAAGAGCTTCTCTCGAAGATCTACTGTTACGGTAAGTCCTAACATAACTGTACTATCTTACTTCGAGAGGAAGCTCTTGCAGCAGGTAACACACATGTAGGACAGATTCCCAAGCAGTATAAACTAAAGACAACTGTTGGGAAAGGCCGGGGGAAGGAAAAATTGAAACATCTCCCAGAGGTATAAACTTAAGACAACCCCTGGGAAGGGCAGTCAACAGACACATACCACATTTAAGGTCTAAACTTAAGACAACCATGAATGGGAAGGAAAGGAGAGGAAGGAAACCCTTGGGAGACAAGCCCTCTCAGGAAATGAGACCCTGGAGGACCGCCAGGCCAAAACCTGCACGACATCTGGAAACAATGTCCAGACTGTAATGTCTGATGAAGTGTGAACAGAGTGCCAGGTGGCGGCAGCACAAATGTCAGCCGCTGAAACTCTCTTAAGAGTTGCGAAGGAGGTAGCCACCGCTCTAGTGGAATGAGCACTAACCAGGCCTGACAAGGTCTTGATAGCCTGCTGATAACAGAAGGACATACAATTTACCAGCCAACACGAGCATTTCTTTTGTAACTTGGTGCCCTAGGACCTATCCATAAAGGATACAAACAGTTGGTCCAATTTACTGATACCCTTTGTTCTGGACAAAATCACACAGAGCACGGTATACATCAATGGTGTGCAAGGCGCTTCTCCTATTGGAATGCTCTGGAAAATATACGGAAGCTGAACTGATTGGTTAAGAGTAAGCTCCGACACTACCTTAGGAAGAAATTTTGGGTTAGTTCGGAGGTCTACCCTATCCTTATGGAAAATAAGATAGGGCTCTCGACACATAAGGGCATGAAGCTCCAAAATGCGTCGAGCTGAGGTGACCACCACCAAAGCAAAAGTCTTCCAAGAGAGACACGGCGCTCACAAGACATGGCGGTTCAAGGGAGGAAGCGTAGAAGCTCTCCAGAACAAATTACAAGTCCCAAGGAGGAACAGAGTCTCGGACCGAGGACGGAGATGCAAAATCCCTTCAGAAAGGTTTAACCACCTCCATTGAGCCACTGTCCCGTCCTGAATACAGTGATGACAGGCAGAAACAGTGGCCAGGTGTACTTTAATGAAGCAGTAGCTGAGACCTGACTCCGACAGGGATAGCAGGTATTGTAAAACAGAGTTAACCGGACAGACCAGAGAGTCAAGCCTCCTGGCTGCGGCCCATAGGCAAAAACGTTTCCACTTCATGACTAAGTGGCCCTGGTAGTGGGCTTCCGAGCCTCCACTAAAATTCAAGCAATGTCATCAGAAACTCCAAAGCAAAGCTTTGCTAGGTCCACAGGAGCCAAGCATGTAGATGAAGGGAGCACAGGTTGGGATAAACCAAGGTACCCTGCTGCTGAGAGAGTAACTGACCCAAAATGGGAAGAGGCCATGGAGCTTGCACAGACAGACGCCGAAGAAGCAGGAACCAAATCTGTTTGGGCCACAGAAGGACTATCACAATTAAGGTGACCGTCTCCAATTGGGCCTTGAGGAGGACCAGCTGCAACAAGGGAAAGGAGGAACACGTAAGAAACCTCCTGCTCCAAGATAGGGACAATGCATCTTGCCAGAAAGCTCCAGGCTCGGATTGAGCAAGCAAAACTGGGCAGCTTTACGTTGCAGTGAGATGCAAAAAGGTCCAACTCGATTCCTCATCTTGCGAAGAGCTAGTCTGCCACGGACTGTATCAGGGACCACTTATGACAGAGCAGTTTTGCCCTGTTTAGGCATCTGCGACTACGTTCATAGAGCCCGGAATGTGGACTGCAGAAAGATGGAGATGGTGCTCCTCCACCCAGTCCCACATCCTCACAGCCCCTGACAAAGGGGTAAGAGTGTGTACCTCCTGGTTGTTGATGTAAACACCACAGAAGTGTTTTCCATCTGAATAAGGAGGTGACGGGCTCTAGAAAATGAGTCAGAGCCTGTAGGGAGTACAGGACCACTCTGAGATTTAGCAGATTGATATGCAAGTTCTCCTCTAATGGAGACCACAGCCCTTGAGTCCTGTGGATCCCCAGGTGACCCCCCCTCATCCCGTCCCAGACACGTCTGTGGTGAGTGTTTGGACAGGACTTTCTGGCTGGAAGGAAGACCTCGGCAGAGATGCTGGGAGATGCCCACCAGTAGAGTTCACGACAAACTGCTCTCGAGATCCTAACCAGCAAGCCCAAGTCATCCCTGGTCTGGTCCCACTGGACCCGAAGAGCCCACTTAATGGTGCGCATGCGTAGTCTGGTGAAGGGGACCGAGACTATGGCAGCTGCCATGTGCCCCAGAAGCCTGAGAATGGACCTGGCTGGAACCATGGAGGCTGAAAAGCTTTGGGACACCAGAGCCTGGATGCGCTCTGCCCTACCTGAAGGGAGAAAGGCTTTCCCCAACGTGGTGTCTAAGACAGCGCTTATAAATTGAAGACGCTGAGAGGGAAAGAGCTGAGATTTTTCTGGATTTACAGTGATCCCCAGATGCCGACAAAGGGAGAGCTTGGCCAGGATGGTCTCCCAAAGATAAGACCTGGACGGGGCCAAGAGGAGTCAATCACCGAGATAAGGAACAAAAAGTAGCTGTCTCGGCACAGGGCCACTGCAACAACGGCGAGGCATTTGGTGAAGACTCTGGGAGCGGAGGAAAGGCCGAAGGGAAGAACCTTGAATTGATAGGCTCGGCCCTTGAACTTGAACCTCAAGAATCTCCGATGACTGTGGCAAATAGGAATGTGAAGGTAGGCATCCTGCATGTCCAGAGACGCCAGCCAATCCCCAACCGACAAGAAGGGGAGGAGATTTGGAAGAGACACCATATGGAATCTGCAGTAAGCGGCCCATTATTGAGGTCGCTGAGGTCCAAGATTGGCCGTAGGTCCCCTGACTTCTTGGGAACCAGAAAGATGCTGGAGTAAAACCCAGAGTCCCTTTCTGCCTCTGGGACGCATTCTATGGTGTCCTTGTCTAGGAGAGACTGGACCTCCCGACTGATGGGAGGCCTGTGGTCTCTCGGGTAGTAAGGAGGGGGCGGTGGTCTGTCCGGGGGTAGAGACTCAAACTCTATGGAGTGTTCGAACTCCACAAGGTCGAGGACCCATCTGTCGGAGGTCACTTCTCTTCATGCCTGATGGTGATGAGAAAAGCAACCTCCCACCCACTCTCCCGACGTCAGGTCTGCAAGGGGAGAGTCATTTACATAGTCAGGTGGAAGAAGGGAGTGGAGGGGCGGCTGCTAGAGGTCTAGCCTGTTTAGAAGGGGTGGAGGCTGCGCCTCGGTGACCCCCTCGTGGACGGAAACCACCCACGCTGTGCATGAGGCTGAGCATGGGGTTGCTGAAGCCGGTGTCCCCCTCTGCCACGAAAACAGGATCTACGAAAATGCTCCCTCTTCCTGCGACACATAGACTGCACCGTATGGACCACTTTGCCAGAGTCCTGCAATCTAACATAACTTTCTCTGTGTCTTCCCCGAAGAGCACAGAGCCCTTGAAACGGGCGTCCAGAAGTGTGGTCTGCAGATCTGGGATGAACCCTGAAACCCAGAGCCAGGAGTGGCGCTGAAGGCAAATTCCAGAAGCAGCCACCCTCGGCCAAAGTGTCCGCAGAGTCGCATATAGTCAAGAATGTGGGTACCCACATCTGAGCCTGTCTGTAAAGTTTAGCAAGTTCTGTCCTCTGAGGACAGTCAGGCAAACCTTGCAGATTGTCCAATCCTTGATACCTCAGGGCGTTTTGAATTGGACTATATGAGTCAAAAATTTAGACTACGGATACTGCAGGTGGCAGATGAGTACACCCTGTGACCTAAAGAGTGCAGCTGCTTAGACTCCCTGTCTGGCAGCTGGGTATAGGTGCTTCGCCTCATGAATGATCGCGCGCCAAATTACCACTGGAGTAAGTTGTGGGGTGTTCGCTGGCAAGAATGGTCCTCGACCTGGTACAAGCGGTTGGCCTTCTTGGGCACTGCAGAGAAGCATGTGGATGCCTCCAGGTAGCTAAGGTAAGATCCTGGAAGCTGTCCACCAAGGAAGGGATGACCACCGGCTTGGGATCCTTCTGGCACAGATATTTCACCAGGCGCAAATGTTTGGGGTCCAGGGCTTCCATATCCCATCCCATGTTCTCCTGGATGTGCCACATGTCCTCTAGGAAACTGGGGTCGGCGGGAGGAGATGTAGGTTGGTCCTCAGTGTCACCAGGCAGTGAGCCTGGGTCCGAATCGGGATAGGAGTCCGATTCGCCATAGGCGGAGGAAGAGGAGGAGGAGGAGAAGAAGATGAAACCCGTCTACGTCTCCTCTTGTGCCTGGGCTGTTTAGGAGGAGAGCAAGAGGAAGAAGGAGACCTAGTCCTCTTGCACTTGTCCTTGCACTTCCTGGGACTGGCCAGTGACTTATCACCCTCAGTTCCGAAGAGACAGGTGTATCCTGGCCACCAGGCTGAGGGACAGGAGGAGCTTTGGGAGCAGGAACCGGAGGGCCTAATATGTCTTGCTTAACTGTCAACCACCAGTGAGCAAAAAGCTCCTTGACCTCTGAGCATCCAAAACCTTGGGGATTCCGGTCTCGAGGCAACGCTGGTCGGCCACCAGGGGCCAAGCGTCAGGGTGACCAGCACTGGTAGGACAGGTGACGCTGGCAACAGATCCTCGGTGATGTCGGGTAGATATGGCATTGGGTGAACCGCAAACGGTCATGAGGTGACGCTGAGGGATTACGATGACGCTGCAGCGCAGCCTTGTCCGCACCGGTGGAGGAAGCGGAGGATGACCGTGTCGGTACTGGAGTCACTGTCTGGCAGATTCCTTAGCCAGAGGAGGACAGGGGCAGTCAAGCACGAGGGCTTAGAAGGCTGATCAGCCTTGTGCTTATCCGAGTGGTGTTGTTCTGACTCAATGGATGGACGCCGGTCCTGTCTATGTTTCGGGGTAAAGAAGAGGCCCAAGAAGCAGAATGCTCTTGAGGGTTGCTTAGCCTCCCGGTGGTCGACTGAAGCTGAGTGGGAGGATTGCTTACCGAGGAGGGCACAGAGCTAGAGTCAGAGTGCCTCTATGGCCAGAGGAGCCCGAACCGGACGGGTTTTGGCGGATGCACCAGCATCCGTGGGCTTAGCTCCGCCATGGAACCGGAGTCAGAAGCCCGGATCCTGATGGGTCAAGGTGGGCGCCTTGTGAAGTGAGGCGAGAGGCTTGAGGAGGTAAGCTAGAACAACCAGCAAAGCTGGAAGACATGGGCCTGGAAGGCGAGGGTCTCGATCCTGACAGCGGTGCTTCTCCTTCCTTTATAAGGAGTAGGGAGCATGACTTCCCAGAGGATGTGTCCTGCTACATCTGGGCCAGTTGCTGCCGCGCTAGACGGGCCTGGAGCGACTTCTGTCTTCGGATCCTGGTCTGACTATTGAAAGCCTGGCAATGGGTACAGGCATCAGTGTCGTTGTCTGGGCCATAAGAGCACTTGTTACAGTGCCATAGAAAACTATTAAGGAACTGTTCTAGAGTTGAGGAACCAGTAGGCTGGCCGAGGGCCGATAGCCGAGTTGCCACAAGCGGAAAGACACGCCCAACGTGGAGACTACCTCGCCCTTTATACTACTTGACGCTGGGTAGGCAGTCCCACATCAGTACTGCTAAAGAAAAAGAAATGCCAAGATCAGCCGCCAGGTGTCATCAGTCCTACACATGTGTTACCTGCTGCAAGAGCTTCCTCTCGAAGTTAGATCTATCGGTTCTGATTGGATCAGGAACAAAAAAAAAAAAAACGCAGAGGAAAACCAACAAACCTCGGTTCAAAAGCGGTTAAAATGAAATAAAATTAAAGAACAAAATAACTGGAACCCTCTTAAAAGGTTCCGATTAAATAAAAAAAGAATGTCGGTTGCCAGTTGGTTCAAAGGAACCACGAAGAACTGATAAACAAGTTTAAATTTAAAGCTAATGAGGTATAAAACACTAAAGAACAATGGTACTAGACAGTAATGAAAAATAAAACAAATACTTACGTTTTTTGCTCTGTGCACTACAGGAATCTGTCTTGATTGAGATAGATCTCCGGGGCATTTGAACTTTGCAGCAGAGAGAAGAAATCTGAGGTAGAATATAGGCAGTTGACACTGGGCAGTGTGAAAATAGATGCACGAGCTAAACATTCCATGATCTGCATAGCATTATTCTTTCTGGGGCAGTGCTGATTTAACGGAGCACTGCAAGAGTAATAATAGTGAATTCCTGGGGTTAGAAGCACTCTGGGTAGGAACTTAGGGCGAGTGCAGAGTACCATCCTGTCCTCGTGAAAGACAGTGTAAGGGAGTCTGTGACCGAAGCATGTATTTCGGGACCCAGCAAGTAAAAGTGACAGCCACTAAGAAGGCTGTCTTCCAAGTTAGAAATGTCAATTTACAGGTAGCTAGCGGCACAAAGGGTTTACGGGTGAGCAATCTAGCACCAGGTTAACATCCCAAGCGGTCACCAGTTTACTGACCCGGGGGGGGGGGGGTTAGTGTGTAGGATACCTTTTAGGAATCTCTTGACTAACAGTAACTGAGCCAGTGACATGTTCTGTACTGGCTCAAGACAGACCGAAAACACGCAGAGGTGTACCTTCACTGCCGAGTATTGCAGACCTGCGTTCGACAGGTCCAAGAGGCACTCCAACACCTTGCTTGGTGGGCAACTGTCCAGATGGGACTTTGCACACCAGATGAAGAAGCATTTCCACTTAGCCGTGTAAGCCTTCCTGGTGGAAGGCCTATGCCCAGTTAAGAAGATTTTCTGCAATCGTTTGGGAAACCTAAAACTTGCCTACTTCTGTCTCCTCAGGAGCTTGGCATGGAGATGAAAGGCGCGCAGGCTGGGATGGACCAAATGTCCCTGTGTCAGATGGTCCACTTGTAGAGGAAGCTGCCTCGGGAGAAACTTCTGTATGGACAGTCTGCTAATCAATTGAAATCTTATCTGTCGAGGTCAGTATGGTGCAATGGGAATCATCCTGCCCCCCTGTGCCTCCAACTTGAGCAGCAACCTCTGAACTAAGGGAAGAGGAGAAAAGCGTACAGGAAGTGCCTTGTCCACTGCAGTCTGAATGCATCCTGACAGAAAACACCAGGTTCTGGATTTCTGAAGCAGGACAGAGTCAGTTTTGCATTGAGAGGGATGCAAAAGGACCAGGTTCGGACTGCCCCACTTATCGAAACTCAGATAGCTTATAAGACAGCTCTCATCTCTAGGATATTTATGAAAAGATGAGGTTCTCCTGACTCCACACGCGAGTGTGGAGGTCTTGACAGTGAGCTCCCAACCGGTCAGGAGATCAACCGTGGTGATGGTGATCTGAAATTTCAGAGGGACAATGGGTAGACCTTGCAGAAGCTTGCCTAATTGCATCTACCATGCAAGCGATTTTGTCTGAGGCTCTGTTACTTTATTTGGAGGATTGCGGGTGCACAGTCGGTGACCACTGCTTGCTGCAGACAATGCCATGCGTCCCAGCATCCACTGCATCGAAAGGGAACCGAACAGAGTCGTTTTCCATGATGTAATGAGCCATCTGAAAATGTCATTCCTCCCGTCCTCTGGAAGGAAAACCCTTGCCCTAGAGGTATCCAGGAGGGCTCCTATGAAGAGAAGCTGTGGGAAGGTGAATCTGACACCTTCCCTGAATCAGAACCCCCCCCCCCCCCAAAGAAGTAAGCAACTGAGAAGCTGTGGAGACTGCTTCCTGTGTCTCCTGCCCAGAAGGGTTGGCCAGGAGCCAATCATCCAGGTAGTGAAGACTTGAATGCTGCGGTTTTAGTGAACTCATCCTGAACAGGTACTTGTTTAACCTTCTACGGTCAAGAACCGGATGCATGCTGCTTGTTATCTTGGAACCAAAAGCAATGGAAATAGGAACCTGTGTTCCATTCTGTCATGGAACAACTTCTACTGCCCTGTACCTGCAGAGACCCTGTATCTCAGAAGTAAGAAGGTCTGACGGAGAGGCAGACAAATTGAGCTGTCGTCTAGGTGGAAGGTCTGGGGAAATCTCTGTGAAATTGGAAGAGTATCCCTCTTGAAAATCCTGATGACTCATCGTCTGCTGTAATAGACTTACACTGGTTGTAAAACCAAAGTCAGACACCCCCTACCGCCGGGCGTCCACCTCAACCAGCTGAGGTGTGACCTGGGCAATTTCTCAGAGGTTGGTACAGGGCAGCATCAGGCCCTGTGCTCTCTCTGCGTTTCTTCTGCAGCTGAGGAGTTGGTTCCTGATAAAGGCTTCTCGGCCTCTACCTTGAAAGTCTGCATGTTACGAAAATGTCAACGGTGCCCATCCCTCTGAGGGGCATCAGGAGTTGGCCTGGCTGTTTAAAAGCAGCCCTGATGTAATGAGCTTCCTCCAGAGCTCAATCTGAGGGCCGGACAGATAAGCATAGTCAAGGGGACGTTAATCACCTGCTGAGCAACGGGTGAGAAATGTGATGTTCTGGGCCAGGAGAGGCTCCTTCTACAAATGCCAGCGGTACCTCTCCTAGAGGCAGTGTTGTAGTCATCCATATAAGCTTTAGCTGATTATTGGACTATCTGCCTCTGGTAATGGAATGTTACAATTCTGGTAGGCTCTCGACCACTGATTTAAGTGTGTTCCACAGGGTGTACCCGTACTGAGGAATGTAGGAACTCAAGATGTAGAAGTCTGCTTTGGTCCACAGATGAAGTCTGAAATGCTATGGTGGACCCCTTATCCCTGAGGAAAGACTGGAAGAAAAAATTACTCACCTTAGTAATGTTGTTTCTTCTAATGGAGTCTTGCTATATTATGACATATGCAGTATAACCCCAACTTAGAACTGCTCCGGAGGTGAAAGAGTTAACTTCCATGCAGAGCATGGAATCTTGAGCGCGAGCTCGGTTGAACACTCTGTCTGTTGAAGCTCAAACTGTCAGATCTTTACGAGCAAAAACTCACTAAGGTTCTGTGTGGAAGCCATAAACCTACACTAGCCGTTGGCTACTAACTACAAAAACACCTTTTTGATCTTGATCCCAAAACAAAGACTCAAGTTGGGGATTCAAGAAGAAACTTAACATAACACCTAAGCACCCTAGAAGGGTGAAATAAAGTGGGCATCAAAGAAGTGCCAGCATTGCACTGCCCACCCACATCCCAAAACAGGTTCTGAGAGGGGCAGGCTGGGGGTCAATATAGCAAGACTCCATTAGAAGAAACAACACTACTAAGGTGAGTAATTTTTTCTTCAAACAACATGAAGTCTTGCTATATTATGACATATGCAGACTACAGCAGTACCTCCATGGAGGAGGGACAGAACCTACTTGGGAAATAGGCTCTGAAGCACAGCTGTGAAAGAATCGAGCATCACTCCTAGCCTAGATATCCAAGGAGTAATGCTTAGTAAAAGTGTGAACTGTTTTCCAGGTAGCTGCTTGACATATCTCTAGGACAGGAATGTCCTGGCAGCAGCCAGAGACGCAGCTGTACCTCTGGTAGAGTGAGCCCTCAGGCCTGAGGGAGGAACCTTACCCAGTTTTTCGTAACAGAATTGGATACAAGAGACAATCCACCTGGCAATGGATCTTTTAGTGGCAGGTTTCCCTTTACCAACCTCACCATAAGTGAGGAACAATTGGAGGGATTCGAACCTGTGACCCTTGGTACGTTCTATATAGTAACTAAGGGCTCTTTTGACATCTAAACTGTGCAATCTCCTCTCACCAGAGGAGGAATGGTCAGTGAAGTACACAGGAAGAGACATGGATTGATTAAGGTGAAAGTCTGAAACCACCTTAGGCAAAAACTTCCTGTTAGTCCTGAGGACTACCTTATCTCTATGAAAGGAGATGAAATCAGGCTCCACTGACAAGGCTTGTAGCTCACTTATGCGCCTGGCAGAGGTGATGGCTACCAGAAACACAGTTTTCCAAGTCAAGTACTTCAGCTCTGCTGAAGACAATGGCTCAAAAGGGGTTATGAAGCTGAGCGATGCAAATATTAAGATCCCAAGCAGGGGCAGGATCCCTGAACGGGGGATTGGTGTGAAGCAACCCTTTAAAAACTTGGAGAACACAGGGTGAGCTGATAAAGAAGAGGGCTTACCTGCTGACAAGAAGACAGACACAGCTGCCAAGTGCACTTTTAGGGTAGCTGGCCTCAGCCCCAAGGAATTCAAATGCACCAAATAATCCAGGATCGTGGGCACACCAACAGATTCTGGGGAAATATGTTTACCAGCACACCATATGGAAAATCTCTTTCATTTTGAATTATAGGTAGCCCTGGTGGAAAGCTTCCTAGAGGCCTTCAAGATATCCAATACACCTTGAGAAAGGTGTAGGTCAGCAAACTCTAACTCTTCAAGAGCCAAGCCTTGAGATTGAGAGATTTGAGGTTCGGATACCAAACTCTCCCCTGGGCACAGGTTAACAGGTTGTGATTCCTGGGAAGGCATAGGGGAGAGTAGACTGCTAAGGACATGAGGAGTGGGTACCAGGGCTGCCTGGCCCAATCTGGAGCGATCAGGATCATCTTGCAGGACTGAGATCTGATTCTGACTAGCACTTTGAAAAGAACGGGAAGTGGGGAAAGCATAGAGAAACTTCCCTTCCAACTGAGAAGGAAGGCATCCAGAGGACTGAGCCCAACACTGGGGCCTGCAACAAAAAAGGGAAGTTGGTGATTGTCTGGGGCTGCAAAGAGATCTATTTAGGAGTGCCCCATCTGGCAAATATTACCTCCAGTACTTAGGGGATCCAGTGCCCATTTGTGATGGCCCTGGGAAATCCTGCTGAGAGCATCTGCTAGGACATTGTCCTTGCCTGGGAGGTGAACTGCCGTAAGGAGGCGTTCAGAGAATATGCCAGAGACCACAACTTCATTGCTTCGGTGCACAAGGCCGTAGACCGAGTGCCCCCTTGCTTGTTGATGTACCACATTGTAGTGGTATTGTCTGTTCTGACCTGAACTACCTTGTTCTGGACAGCTGTGGAGAAAACCTGAAGTGCTAGAAAAACTGCTCTGAGCTCCAGCAAATTGATGTGGAGCAGAGATTCCTGAGGGGACCACAGCTCTTGGGTGGAAAGGTCGCCCATGTGAGCTCTCCACCCCAAGAGGGATGCATCTGTAGTAAGGGTCAAGGAATGAGACTGGGGAGTGAAGGGAACCCCCTGTCTCAGATTGTTCTGATCCTGCCACCACTGGAGGCCTGGATCAGGGTTGAGTCACTGGAATCAATTTGGTTAGGGGAGCCATCCTTTGAGACCAAAAGGCTCTCAAATGGAACTGAATGTCCCTCATCTGAAATCTCGCTCCCTGCACTACTGCTGTAGAAGCAGCCATGTGCCCCAGGAGCTGTAGAAAATGCCTTGCTGGTCAAGAGACCTGCAGGGTGAAAGAGGAGGCCAGAGACACCAGGGTCCTTGCTCTCTCCAGAGGAAGGAAGGCTCTGGCTTCTTTTGTGTTCAGTTCTGCACCTATAAAGGTGAGAAGCTGGACAGGCTCCAGAACTGACTTTGGAAGATTGAGAAGGAAACTTGGAGATGTAAGCAGGTGCTGGGTTACTTGTAAATGAAGTCTGACCTGTTCTGGAGACTGGCCTACAATGAGCCAGTCGTCCAGATAAGGAAAGATGGCAATCTTTGCCTTCTTAAATGAGCAACTGCTACTGCCAGGCATTTTGTGAACACCCTTGGAGCCGAGGAGAGGTCAAGGGCATTGCTCTTGAACTGGTAATGGCCTGAGGGCAGTTCAAATCTGAGATACTTCGATGGGAGCTTCTGATGAGAACATGGAAGTAGGCATCCTTGAGGTCCAGGGACGCTAGTCAGTCCCCTGGCCTTAGAGAGGGTAAAATAATCCCCAGGGTCACCATTTTGAACTTTGGTTTTAAAAGGTGCTTGTTTAGATACCTGAGATCCAGAATGGGCCACCATTCTCCTGTCTTTTGGGGTAAGGAAGTACCTGGAGTACAACCCTTGCCCTGGTGTATGAGTAGAACCTTTCCACGGCTCTGAGAGCCAGGAGGGCAGAAACTTCTGCTTCCAGGGCAAGTGCCTCTGATGGGTTTGCAGGTGGAAAGATCTGGCTCTCATCTTCGGAAATTTTTTGAAGCCTGAGAACCAGTCCCTGGCTTACTACTTCCAGGACCCACTTGTCTGATATTAAAGACTTCCAGTCCTGGACAAAGTAAGCCAGCCAGCCCCCTACCAGTAGTGGAGAATCAGCCCTGACTACCCATCAGGGAGCCTGTTTTGCAGGGGCTTTGGGTTAAGGGGTAGAAGCAGGCTTACTAGAGCCCCTTCTGCCCCTTCCTCTAAAGAACCCCCTCTGGGCATAAGCAGAAGAGGAGGCCTGGGCTTGGTAAGACAGCCTATGAAAAGGCCTGCCCCTGCCCCTGACATGCTGCCTTTGAGGAGTGACTTGCCTTTCTTTGGCCTGTGCACTCCTATAGGTGGTCCTATACACATCCATTTTCTTCATATAATTCTCTGTCTGCTCCCAGAGAATTTCCCACAACAGGAAAATCCATAGCCTTAGACTGGGTATCCTGTGACAGGGCAGTACATCTGAGCCAGGCCATTCTGCAAGAGACACAGATGTAGCCATAACTCTAGATGAAACATCATTAGAGTCTACAGCAGCATGAAATTGCACCTTGGATGCCTCAATACCATCCGCAGCCACCTGCTCCAGCTCCTGGCAAGCTGTTCAGGGCCTGTTTTGCTAGGGCCAGGACAGTATCCCACCTGGATTTCTGGTACCTAGCTGCGTAAGCCATATAATTTGCCTGTCTGAGGCCCAAAGATGCTGCCATGTACTGCTTTTTGCCATGGCATCCATCCGCCTGGAATCCTTTTCAGGAGGGTGAGAGGCTGAGGAATATTAGCCTTGTCACAGGCTGTAGCCTGCACTACCCCCACATGGCTGCACTGCTTGAGATAGGAACTCTGTATCAGAGCCTGATAAAGCATACCTCTTGTCCATCCTTTTATCCACAGGAGGATAGAATGAGGAGTTTTCAGAATTTTTACTGTTTCCTAAAAGATTTATGCAAGGGAATAGACAGTCTCTAGACTCTGGAATATCCATCATTTCCACAAAATCAGGCTCTTCTTGATCATCAACAGCTTCCTCAACAGGGAGTTGCAGAGTGTAAGCAACTTTCTTGTAAAACAAAAATGAGAAGGGACTCAGATAGCCTGGGAGGATACTCCTGAAGGTCTGTCTGGAGAGATGTCCGTTCAAAGGGCACATCCAGACTGTCAAATCACCTCCTCTTCCTCCTCCTCCCTTCCCCTGGTTCATAAAAATCTTCAAAATCATAATCTTGAACCGAGGGAACCGACCAAACCGGGCGCTTGCCCAATGGTGCCGGTTCGGATGGAACTGGGGAAAGAGACTGGACAATTTGGATAGCTTTGGCTATTTCCTCAGCGGTTGGAGAAAGAACTTTTGGCCCCAAACTAGCTGACCTTCTAGCCCTTTTAGTTGGAACTGGCTCCTCAGAGCTGGCTCTTCGTTTGCCCAAGGAAGCATCGCCTCTGTCAGAGGGCACTTCCTCAGGTTCGGTGTAACCGAACCGGCTGGCCATCCGTGTCAGCGGACTTTTTGGCCTCCCCTTTCCTGAGCCTACCTACTCTTTTTCCACGGTGGCAGCAGGAAAATTCTTACAAAACTGGCAGTCTGCATTGAGGTGGTCAAACCCCAGACAACATACACAATGTGTGTGGGTCAGCCTTGGCAAAGGCTTCCCACAGAGGCCACAGTGCTGAAACCCAGTGGGTCAGGTTTTTCTTTGGGTTTCTCAGACATAGTGCCAGCCTAATCAAAACTTGCCCGTTAATGGCAATCCACCAAGCAAGACTCTTATCAGTTCCCAACCGTGTCACGGGTCGTGGAAAACGTAATAAAATCTGTTATTTTTAGAACCGGTAAGAACCGGAATCGCACTCTAAAAGGGCTAGAAAGTACTTTTAAACCCCTCTGATCGTTCAAACCGAACCAAAAAGACGTTTACAAGTTCCACACAGAAGAAAAAATAATAAATAAGCCTATCTATTACTTACAATACCACAGACAGAGCTTGAACCGACGATTGCGGTTAAATTTCGGTAAAATAAACTGAGAATTACACTTTAAAACCGACAAACAAATAGAGCAGCAGGAGGAATCTCCTGAGCGACTGTTCAGTGAGGCGGAGTAAAGAATCTGACAGTTTAAGTTTGAGCTTCAACAGACAGACTGTTCAACCGAGCTCGAGCTCAAGATTCCATGCTCTGCATGGAAGTTAACTCTTTCACCTCCGGAGCAGTTCTAATCTGGGGTTATACTGCATATGTCATAATATAGCAAGACTTCATGTTGTTTGAAAGGAAGATCTTCCATCACAGACTCCACTGATACAGGCTTGCATTCCAGCCCAGAAAATGAGTCAGCTGTTACATCTTCGATGAAAAGCAGGACAGGGTAAGACTCAAAGATCCACTTCTACCCCAGAAGAACCTCAAAAAGGCAGGTCTAGGCCAGGAATCATGGGAGATGCTGCCATCCAGATTGGCACTGAGGAATGAAGCGCCATCCACGGAGCAGGCACCACACGTGTCGCCAGTGCCGCTGGCCCCTAGACCTGGAAGAAAGGGGAGAAGGAAAAGAGTACCTGTACCAGCCTCTGCAGGGGAAAAGGTGAGGGGTAGGCATGGGGTCGGCATCAATGGCGCTGGCACCAGAGAAGGCACTGCGACTGACCCAGCTGCGTCACAGTGGCTCCAAGGCCCCGGAACTGGGTCCACTGGCCAGGTCAACCGGGCAGACGCCATACCCACTGCTCTAAAAAAGCAGCCCAGTGATGAAGCTGCTCACTGGAGCACCACTGAGGACAGAGACTGGATCCAGTGTTGAAGATCGTGGCCATTAAGAACGGAGTCACAGGGAACCCCACCGCAGTCAGATCAGGCCTACTGCTCTCCACCACCGATGATCCCCGCACAGACATACCAGACAGCGACCTTGAGCAGTACCATTTCTTCTTCCACCGACAGGAGGAAGAAAAGCTCGAGGTAGAGCGGAGCAGGGTCACCAGTCAAGGTCAGGACCGGTCCCACTACTTTTGTGCTTCGGGCAGACTGTCCACCCTGCAGAGCACCAGACTGCCAGTGGTCGGAACACCCCCCACCACCACATAAGGCGGCGGACTGGACACAGCCCCACTGCCGTAACAGTTTTCAAATGAAGTCTCCCTACTGTCACCGCCTAAGGTAGACTCTGTTGATGGCAAGCTGAAAATTTTTGCTCTTTTGAAAAAAAGAAAAGTAGTAAATTAATCGAATACTGAATGGCTATAGCTGCTGTTGTATAGACGAAGACCTGACTCCTGGCAGGCGGCGATGTGGTCACCTAAGCACACTCAATGGTGGAGAAAAAGGAACTGAGGCAGTTGCAGGGCCGATGCTGAGATGGCCTTTCTCGCGGCGACCTGTCTCGCAGCACCACATATGCGAGGTCCTATCCCGGTGCCGGCCCTCCTGAAGATTTTTGCTCCTGCAGGGTCCTAGTGCCTCTAGCGTAGTCCCATTAGTGTTAATGAATGGTGGAGACTTTCAGTCCAGGAAGATCTTCAGCCATAACTTACAGTGCCCCTTCAACTGGCAAATTAAAATTGATCTGTAAAGAAAAAAAAAAAGCCTGGAATAGCAAAAATTCGCACCACCATGACTGTAAAGAAAAACAATTATAATTTTATTAAATGCGTGTCAGTCCTTAGTCGCTTAAGGGCCCTTTTGTTCGGGATAGACGCTGAGGACTGAACCAACTTTTCATTTAAGCACTCGCCTCCTTGTTTCATACAGAATGTTCAGATTAGTCCACATTGGTCATACTGTAGTGCAGGACTGAGATGGGCTGTGTGTGGGACTGGGAGGATGTCAGTTGTGTCTGGTGATGTCTGTGCTTGGCTCCTGCCTGCTTAGTCGACTAATTGCTGGGCGGCGTTCTTTCCCATCTGTGAGGTAGACTGAGCAGCACTGAATGGTGGCTAGCCGCAATCAATGAGCCGTCTTTAAGTAAATCCTGACATTTACCAATACTGTTATTCCTTCTCTCCTTTTCGTCAACTAACATAATACACCCCTGCTACATACATTATGCAAGGACACATCCAGCATTGACAAATGCTCGTTTTCTCACCATTACTTGTTAAGGTGGTCCTGTATTCATCCACTTTTTAATATACTGTATGCCTCTGTTTTGTCACCAAATAGTTTCCCAAAGAAGAAATCTATGGTTTTGGTCTGAGTGTCCTGGGAAAGGATGGTTATCCTTAACCACAAAAGCATCCTAAGAACACTGTATAGGCTACAAGCCCAGCAGCAGTGCCAGCAGAGTGCCACTCTCAGTAAGCTGCTTGAAAAATAGTCCACCGCCAGCTTGCTGCTCACCTTGACATGTTTAATCTTCAAACCCTGTGCCAACATGGTTTCCGGCCCAGTCACAGTACCACCTCTGCACTTACACAACTACAAATGACATCAGAAATAATATGGACCGTGGCCTACTCACTGGGGCCATCTTTATCGACCTGTCTAAAGCCTCGACATGGCACACCATCCTCTCATGCTAAAGAAACTCTAATCTATTGGAGCATCTGACCAAGCCGCCTCCTGGTTCCATAGCTATCTTGACAATCGGACTCCAGTAGCAATACACAAGGCCCTTTCCTCCCCCCTAAACATCTCCCGTGGAGTTCCCCACGGATCCACTCTTGGACCTCTACTCTTCTCCCTCTTCCTAAATGATATTCCCACCATGTCCCGGCATAGCTGCACTCTTATGTATGCAGATGACCTTGTTCTCTACTCTGGGTCAAAATCGGTTGCTGCCATCAACTCCACTCTCACTAATGACTTAAAATTCCTGCAGACCTGGCTCTCTAGCAACCACCAAGTCCTGAATCTAGAAAAAACCTGTGCTATACTATTCGGATCCTCTAAGAAACTGTCTGCCCCTGCGAACAGGCTCCGGGTTCAATGCCTTGATGGCTCCCTCATCTTAAACACTGAGTCCTTCAAGTACCTTGGGGTCACTTTGATCCCACACTTGACCTGTCTCAACATGTCAATATGGTGTGCCGTGCCATCAGTGCTAAAATTGGCGGAGCTTATCGTGTGCGCCACTCCCTCACCTTCCGCTAGACTTTCTGTTGCGAGAGGTATTCTCTTACCCCAGCTCCAATATGCTCTGCCCTTCCTCTTTGCTGCAAACTCTGCTACACTCCACAAATGGGACACTGTCTACAACAACATCTGTAGATTCGCCTTAACTTCCCCACATCTTACCCATCATTGTCTTTTACGCTGGCTTAAATTGGCTGTCACCTAAGGATATTCGAGCCTACTCCCTGGGCTGCTTTTATTGACTCCTGTCTAGACCTCCTGCCCTGTCTATCTTGCCAACCTCCTGACTCCTGCCTCACACACCCTGCACCTCAGGTCTTCCTCTTCCCCATGCTCTCCACTAGACTTGCATGACAAAATGGGTGAACAGGCATTTGCCCATTTTGCTCCCAAATTCTGGAACTCACTCCCCCTTATCGTGAAAACTTCAGCCTCCCATCGAGAATTCAAAAACTCGCTGTTCACCCACCTTCTAGCCTCTGGCCAATGCAAATGCTCTTAATTTGCTTTGTCCCACTGCAGGCTGTCGGGTCTGACCCTGAGTACTACATTAATGTTCTCCCATGCAATATGCTTGTCTAGGTGGCTATGAACCTTGATGTCTTTACTGTCCTCAGTTGTCTTATGGTTATCCTAATTGCTTTATTTTACATCCTTACTATGATCTATGCCTAAAATGTACCCTTATGTAACTATTACTGTGCTACCCAATGTATATCTTGTTTTGCTCCTGTACACCTATATTATGTCTGTGCATTTCTGCATGTTGTAACCAATGTCCTGTGTCTCCCGGTCGTGCCTGAAAACAGGCAGGTCTGTTGCCTAGCGCACTTACCGGTTACCAAAAGCTAATAAATAAATAAATTAGTGTCCATATCAGTGTGGAAATGGTATTTAGTGGCACATAGCACTGATCTTGTTGTGGCATTAAGCCCTGTGCCATGGCAATGAAGTCCTATGCCAGCTCACCATCTGCTTTATCGGCAAGTGCCAGAACTGTATTGTGTGGCGCCTTCTGGTACTGTGCTTATATGCTGAAAAAACTGCCAGCCTAATGAGCAGGGAAGCTGAGGTGCAACCTTTTCTGGCCAAAGCATCCAATTGTTTGATGTCCTTTTCAGTGGGTTATGTGGAAAGACGGACTTCTGCTCTCCTGCAAGCAGCAGCCTGACCACACCTTGAAGATCAGGTGAGCATATAAGTAGGTAGGTATTCCACCCCACCCCACAATCTGTCCACCTGACAGCTTCTTTCAGTTTTTCTAACAATCTTTCCACCCTCCATCTGTCCACCTGATATTGTCTTTCAATTGTTCTCTCAATGCCTGTAGTTGAAGTAGTTGCAGACAAGATTTTGGAAATGGCCTTCTGAAGTAATTAATGTGGGTACTAGCTACTCCTTGTAGGTGTCGTCCACATAATATCCATAAATTCAGCATCTTCCTCAGTCTCTTGAGGAGGAATGCTGAGGACTGAGGGTATTGAGAGTTTGTCTGACAAATGAGGAAACTGAAGGACAGTCTTCATAATGCCTTGGAGGAGAGCTGAAGTCTCACTCAGGTGTACCCTCTGATTCCATTGGGTCACCTTCCTCCTCCTATAGATAGTATTCTTTTTCCTCCTCCTCCTCCCACAGGGAGAAAGTTTGGAGCCTGAGCTTGGGGGCGCAGGGTGGTAGTCACATTATTAAAATTATTAAAAGGGCTGGCAGTATAGCCTAGAGGTTAGAGTAATGAGCTGTGAACAAGCTAGGTACATCCAGCAGACCAGACCTGGTTTGAGTCTCACAACCTCCACTTGCATACGTGTGACTCCGAGCAAGTCACTTAACCACCCAGTACTCCCAGGTCACCCCTGAAAAGAGGCACTTGTGGCAAGTGGGCCACCCAGTTACCAATGACTAAAATTAACAAAATAAACAAAATAAAATTTCCCATGGCGGGTAGCCAGGAAAAATTGCCACAATTTGATACGGCCTCAGATGAGGGCACTTTTTCTATGTCATCTGTCTGCTTCTTCCTCCGTTCAGGTGGAGTAGCAAAGACAGTTTTCTTTTAACTTCTTTTACCAGGCACCATTTCCAGTGTCTGCTCTGAAGCGCTTTTATTTTTGCCATCACTGAATTCAGGGTTCCTTCTTTTGACCCCTCATACCTGATCCATCTTCACCATGACTTAGCAGCTTTATCTGTTTTCTTGTCACATTTTATTTAAGTTGTTGCTATTGTACAGGAGCCTTCTGATGCATGCATTCCTTTATCATTGGGAAATCCTTCAGAGCCCTTTTATTATTTTTTTGTGACAAAGCAGACTGAGAAGCCACAATTTTAAAATCTTTTTACTCTTTTCATTAAGATTTTAGGACCCCCAAAAAAAGACAGGACTCACGATTTGTAAAGTCGTGGTCTGGGCCCAGGCACTTTAAACAAAGTCTGTGGCAGTCTCTCTTGCCAGGAGCTGGAAACAATTTAAACAATTTGCTGAGCCTTTGGATCCCCCAGGTCTCTCCTACATGCGAAAAATACAGAGATCCCAGTAAAAAAACGAATACAATTCCCAAAACACACAATATTAGAGACCAGCAGTAAAAAAACAAAAGTATCTTCCAGAAAACTGTGATCTGACATTTGGCAAGTTTTTGAGGGTAATAGGAATCGATTTATTAAGGTGAACGGGCTCAGGTAAAAAAGGAAAGTGAAGTCTCCCTTTTCTGTTCTGTAAATCAGAGAAAAACAAAACCGCTAGGAAATAAATAGGTTAGTGTGCAAAATGTATATAAAAGTATACAAAAATAAAAATGGTAGCCAGTAGGGTGGACTTTGGTTTCAGGGAATCAAAATGGGAACCGCAGTGCCCAATTAACTCCCTAATGCAGAGTAATCAATTAACTAAATGAACAAATTTAACAACTTTCTCTCCAAGCAGAGAAACAAATCGGACTGGTTAACATCAAAGCAGAGAAACAAATCTGGTTAACTGCCATGGTGGAGCTACAGAGTTTGAAACCAGTATTCGAAATTCCAGAATTAGAAGAGGTTCCATCTCCGGGGGCATCTGTCACTAGGGAGACAGATGCTTAAAGTGTAAACATTAACTGAGGGATTCCTGGGGTTGAAACACTTCCCCTCCCATGACCGAAGGTGATGGTGCTTGTAATGCTTATTTTGGTAGGGAAGGCTCTCTCTGAAGGTCTTAGGGTGAAATATATTTTACAGAACACTGGTCAGTCCACAACAGGTTCTCCTGTAGTAGGTCCAGCTTGGACCACTGCCAAGACAGACTAGAAGCCTTTCCCCTTTGCGTCTTTATCCATGGATGCCATCAGGGCTACTGACCCGGCAGCAACGAGGACTTCTCCCGTTCGTTAGGCTTACGTGCGGGAGATAACCCGTGAACAAGGTGACGCAATTGGGCGCCTACAAAAAGCAGTGACTACGATTACAGCGCGGTGTTCAGGGCTACCTGGCAGAGAAGCGACTGTGGGCAACTTAAGGCGGGATGTGTGTGTATAAATGCGTGGATGAGGGAAACAGGAGGGATGCTTTGTGAGCGGGTGTGGCAGGGCAGCTGCTGAACCGCCCGCTATCATGGTGTGGAGGGTGGTTAGTTGGGAGGTGCAGGTTCGGTGTCCAGCATGGTGCATTTTTTTTCTGCAGTGGGCGGCTTTCATTTTGCAAGTTCTTCCCTTGAGAGTCCATTAGTAATGCGGGGATGCAATCCCCACATTAAAAAAGAAAAGTAGGTCTCGGCCCTCTTTCTCCTCACCGTGAGTGTGCATCACTGAAATTCATTTTCGGCGATATACACTGCCGTAATGCGATCGCTATTCCACGATCACCGCTCTACACAGAACCACTCCGCGAAGCAAGCATAACTTCTATTCCTCTAGCAATGAAGAATGCATGGCCTGGCAACAACGGTATCCACCAGTGCTATGGTCCACCCTCCGGGACACAGAAGCATGTGTTATACAGGTCACTGGCTGACATCTGCTGCATGCACCGAACACACTGTTAAAATGAGGGTTACTCACCTGTAACCGTAGTTCTAGGAAGTAGTATATGGAGCACATCCAAGCTCCGCAGTCTTCCAGCCTTCCTTTTAGATTCGCAGGACATCTTCAAGCTAAGTTCTTCCCACCGCCCAGGTGGTATATTCTTCAGCTCTGCCTCAGACAGCAGATCTTGCACGTGAAAGCAGGGATCCATGTACCACTTATCGGGGAGGTCATACGGGTTGTGTGGATGTGCACCATACAGCTTGTTCTAGAACTACAGTTATAAGTGAGTAAATATAGGTTACTCACCTGTAACAGGAGTTCTAGGAGTGGTATATGTTGTTCATCCTCACTGTCAGGTTTCTTGCCACTTTAAATCTTGCCGGAAGGTCTTCAAGCTGGCTCCTCCCACCCACCCGGGTGGTAAAACCCTCGGCTCCGCCTCATGATGCCAGATCTAGCCCGCTGGAAGCCAGGTTGCGCGTCGAAGCCGGGGAGGTCGGATGGGTCATGTGGATGAACAACATATACCACTCCTAGAACTCTTGTTACAGGTCAGTAACCTGTATTTCTAGGGACGGATGTGTTCTTCAATACACACCGCCTGGCAGACTCTTAGCAGTTCTCCGGGAGGAGGGAGGCAAGGCGCCGCACTTCTACTTAGGAATAAGGACTGAGAACCGAGGTCCCAAGACCAGCATCCCAGCGTGACTCAAGGTCAATGTGGTAAAGGGAAATAAAGGTGTGTGCTGACTTCCAGGTAGCAGCCCTGCACATTACCTGGATAGGAACTTCCCTAGAAGCAGACACCGAAGCAGCGGTATGGCGGGTAGAATGAGCTCTTATCCCTTTGGGAGGCTCCATGCCCGCCAACCTATAGCAGAGATCTATGCAGGAGGTGACGCACCTGCTTATCGTCCACTTGGCTACAGGTCTGCTAGGTGTGGCTTCAGCGTAGGTGACAAACAGCTGGCGAACCTCTCCCCGAACTTCAGCCATTCGCACCTTATAATAAGTGAGCGCTCCTCTAGGGTCCAGAATATGGAGCCTATATTCGGCCTCCGAGGTGTGATAGGGGTAGAACACCGGCAGAGTCAATACCTGGTAAAGGTGAAACTCCAACACCACCTTTGGAAGGAATTTCGGGTGGGAGCGTAGGACAACCTTGTCCCTGTGGAAGACCAGATAGGGAGACTCGACGGAAAGCACCTGGAGCTCTCCCATCCTTCTGGCTGACGTAATAGCCACCAAGGTGGTCTTCCACCACAGGTGGGAGATATCGCACCTGTGCATTGGTTCAATGGCTTGCCCATGAGCTTAGCCACCAGCAGCAGATCCCCACGGAGGTAGAGGTTCTCAGCCAGAGGGGATATGTGATCAAGGCCTTGAAAAAGCACACAACCACCTTCTCCTGCTCCACTGACTGTTTGCAGGCCCGCACCCGTAAGCAGAGATGGCTGCCAGGTGCACCTTAAGGGTCGGGCCGACCAAGGCCCTAGCTGAGAAAGGGACCATAGGTAGTTCAAAATGCTAGCCAATGGACAGGAGGAAGGGCCCAACCCCTTGTCCTGGCACCAAATGGAGAATCTCTTCCATTTAAAGGCATAGCATTTTCTGGTAGACTCCTTATGGGATGCCTCAACGATGCTGAGGACCTTGTCTGAAAAGACCCAAGGCCTGGAAGTCTAGCAGCTCAGGAACCAGGCCGTCCAGGTGCAGGGATTGAAGGTCCGGATGGAGACGGCCTTACATCTGCCCCAAGGGTATTCACAAAATGCCTGGCAGAGCAGTTGCCCACTTAAGAAGGCAAAATTACCATCTTTCCTTACTTGGACGACTGGCTCATAGTAGGCCAGTCCCAGACCAAGTCAGGTTACACCTTCAAGTAACTCAGCAACTGCTAACTTCTCTAGGTTTCCTTCTCAATCTTCCAAAGTCAGTCCTAGAGCCTGTCCAGCTTCTCACCTTCATAGGTGCAGAACTGAACACAAAAGAAGCCAGAGCCTTCCTTCCTCTGGAAAGGGCAAATACCCTGATTTCTCCTCCTTCACCCTGCAGGTCTCTCGACCAGCAAGGCACTTTCTACAGCTCCTGGGACACATGGCTGCTTCACTGCAGTAGTGCAGGGAGCAAGATTTCAGATGAGGGACATCCAGTTCCATTTGAGAGCCTTTTGGTCTCAAAGAAAGGACCCTCTAACCAAATTAATTCCAGTGACTCGAACCTGATCCAGGCCCTTCAGTGGTGGCAGGACCAGGGCAATTTGAGACAGGGGTCCCCTTTAGCCCTCAGTCTCACTCCTTAATCCTTACTACAGATGCATCCCTGTTGGGGTGGGGAGCTCACATGGGCGACCTCACCACCCAGGGATTGTGGTCCTCTCAGGAATCTCTGCTCCACATCAATCTGATGGAACTCAGAGCAGTTTTTCTAGCACTTCAAGATTTTTCCAAATCTGTTCAGAACAAGGTTATTCAAGTCAGAACAGACAATACCACCACAATGTGGTACATCAACAAGCAAGGGGGCACTCGGTCTACGGCCTTGTGCACCGAAGCAATGAAGTTGTGGTCTCTGGCTTACTCCCTGAACACCTCCCTTGTAGCAGTTCACCTCCCAGGCAAGGACAATGTCCTGGCAGATGCTCTCAGCAGGATTTCCCAAGGCCATCACAAATGGGCTCTGGATCCCCTAGTTCTGGAGGTGGTATTTGCCAGATGGGGCACACCCCAGATAGATCTTTTTGCAGCCTTAGACAATCACCAACTTTCCTTTTTGTTGCAGGCCCCAGTGTTGGGCTCAGTTCCCTGGATGCCTTCCTTCTCAGTTGGGAAGGAAGTTTCTCTATGCCTTTCCACCCCTCCCTCTCCTGTTCAAAGTGCTAGTAAAATCAGGTCTCAATCCTGCAAGATGGTTCTGATTGCTCCAGACTGGCCCAGACAGCCCTGGTACCCACTCCTTATGTCCTTAGCAGTCCACCTTCCCCTGTGTCTTCCCAGGAATCACAATCTGTTATCCTGTGCTCAGGGAGGGTAGTTACCCGAACCTCAGATCTCTCAATCTCAAGGCCTGGCTGTTGAGGAGTTAGGTTTGCTGACCTACACCTTTCCCAAGGTGTATTGGATATTCTGAAGGCTTCCAGGAAGCCTTCCACCAGGCTGCTTATAATTCCAAATGGAAGAGATTTTCCATATGGTGCTCTGGAAACATATTTCCCAGAATCTGCTGATTTACCCACAGTCCTGGATTATATGGTTCATTTAAATACTTTAGGGCTGAGACCAGCTACCCTAAAGTGCACTTGGCAGCCGTGTCTGCTTTCTTGTCAGCAGGTAAGCCCTCTTCTCTTTCAGCTCATCCTGTATTCTCCAAGTTTTCAAAGGCTTGCTTCACACCAACCCCCATTCAGGGATCCTTCCCTGCCTCGGATCTTAATATTTGCATTGCCCAGCTTATGCACCCCCCTTTCGAGCCCTTGTCTTCAGCAGAGCTCAAGTACTTGACTTGGAAAACTGTGTTTTTGGTAGCCAGCACTTCTGCCAGGTGCATAAGTGAGTTACAAGCTTTGTCAGTGGAGCCTGATTTTATCTCCTTTCACAGAGATAAGGTAGTCCTCAGGACTAACCGAAAGTTCTTGCCTAAGGTGGTTTCAGATTTCCACCTTAATCAATCTATATGTCTCCCTGTGTACTTCACTGACCATTCCTCTTCTGGTGAGAGGAGGTTGCACAGTTTAGATGTCAAAAGATCACTTGGCTACTACATAGATCGTACCAAAGGTCACAGGTTTAACTCCCTCCAACTGTTCCTCACTTATGGTGAGGTTGGCAAAGGGAAACCTGCCACTAAAAGATCCATTGCCAGGTGGATCGTCTCTTGTATCCAATTCTGCTATGAAAAACTGGGTAAAGTTCCTCCCTCAGGCCTGAGGACTCACTCCACCAGAGGTACAGCTACGTCTCTGGCTGCTGCCAGGGACATCCCTATTCTAGAGATATGTCAAGCAGCTACCTGGAAAACGGTGCACACTTTTACTTAGCATTACTCCCTGGACATCCAGGCTAGGAGTGATTCTTGTTTTGGCACAGCTGTGCTTCAGAGCCTATTTCTGAAGTAGGTTCTGTCCCTCCTCCATGGAGGTACTGCTGTGTAGTTGCATATAATCATAATATAGCAAGACTTCATGTTGTTTGAAGAAAAATTACTCACCTTAGTAATGTTGTTTCTTCTAATGGAGTCTTGCTATATTATGACCCCAACCTGCCCCTCTCAGAACCTTACTCTTGGGGATGTGGGTGGGCAGGGCAGCGTTGGCACTTTTTAGATGCCCACCTTGTTTTCACCCCTCTTTTTGGGGTGATCTTTGTTGTGTTTGTCATTTTTTGGGTCTCCTGACTTGAGTCTTCATTGTGGCACCAAAAAATGTGTTTATTTAATTAAGTAGTCAGTTGGCTAGTGTAGGTTTACAGCTTCCACACAGAGTCTTAGTGAGTTTTTGCTCGTAAAGATCTGACAGTTTAAGTTTGAAGAACAACAGATAGAATTTTCAACCGAGCTCGAGCTCTAAGTTCCGTGCCTGGCATGGACTTTAACTCTTTCACCTCCAGAGCAGTTCTAAGGTTGGGACAAACTGCATATGTCATAATATAGCAAGACTCCATTAGAAGAAACAACATTACTAAGGTGAGTAATTTTTTCTTCTGGTAGCTATCACTTCTATCAGGCGAATTGGTGAATTACAGACCCTGACAATTAAACCTGATTTTATCTCATTCCATAGAAATAAAGTGGTCCTCAGAACCAATGGGAGGTTTCTACCCAAAGTGGTCTCAGATTTCCATCTGAACCAGTCCTTGTCTCTTCCTGTGTTTTTCACTGATCATTTTTCTTCAGGAGGAAGAAGATTACATAGTTTGGATGTTAAGAGGCACTTAGCTACTACATTGAGCATACCAAGGCACATAGGAATGACTGTCTTCAATTGTTTCTCACTTATGGTGAAGTGGGAAAAGGTAGGCCTGTTACTAAAGAACTATTGTCAGGTGGATTGTCTCTTGTGTACAGTTATGCTATGCCAAGCTAGGTAAAACACTACATCAGGCCTGAGGCTCACTCGACTAGGGGTACAGCTGCTTCTCTGGCTGCTGCCAGGGATATGCTCTTGTTAGACATCTGCAAAGCAGCCACCTGGAAAACAGTCCATACTTTCACCAAACATTGCTCTCTGGGTATCCAGGCTAGGAGTTATGCTAGGTTTGGTACAGCAGTACTGCAGAGCCTATTCCCAAAATAGGTTTGGTACCCTCCTCCATGGAGGTACTGCTTGGTAGTCTGCATATGTCAGAATACAGCAAGACTTCATGTTGTTTGAAGAAAAAATTACTCACCTTAGTAATTGTGTTTCTTCTAATGGACTCTTGCTGTACTCTGACCTCCTCCCCTGCCTCCTCACTCAGAACCTGTTTTTGGGATGTGGGCTGGCAGGTACAGTGTTGCACCTCAGTGGTGTACTTTGCACCCCTCTCCTTCAGGGTGGGGTGGTTGTTGTTGTTATGTTTTAAGTTAGATTTACATATCTTGTTCACTATCTGTTTTCTGTTGGGTTCTCGACTTGAGTCTTTTGGACCCAAGTTGTTGCCTGTTGGCTTATATATTTCAAATTTCCACACTGGAAGTGTAGTTAGTTTGCTCGTAAGAATCTGTTGGTTACACTCTGAGGCACCACAGACAGAGGTTTGAAAACCGAGCTCAAGTGTAACATTCTATGCTTGACATAGAAGTTAACTCTTTCCTCTCTGGAGCAGTTCAAGTGCTGGGGCTAACTGCATATGTCAGAGGACTGCAAGACTTCATTGGGAGAAACACAGTTACTAAGGTGAGTAATTTTTCTTCTCACTTAATATGGGCATGTTCCTACTCTAGCTTGGAAAAAGTTCTGGTGCCCTCTGGGCAAGCCCCACTCAGCACACCCTCTAACTCTCTTCTAATTAGTTAATTCATTTGATTCATTATCATAAACTCTTGGAGAAGCTCAACCTAGCCAGCTTACTACATACTGTTACTGATGCTAAAGGACACCTTGGAAGAAACAATATTACTACGTTGAGTAATTTTCTTCTAGGGGCATGGATATGGCATACTGTCCACACACTGGCAGTCTTCCCTTCTCTTTTAAATCTACTGGACATCTTCAAGCAAAGCTCTACCCTCCTACCCTGATTGGTATACTCACTGGCTCCACCCGTGATGTCATATCTTTCTTTCTGCTGGAAGAGTCAGGTGTCCTCCTTTGCAGCTCCGTTTGCAGTGTATGCCTATTTTAAAGTGCGCCATTGGCAAACTTGTTTTTAGCTACTTTGTGAGTGTACTTCTCAGTTCCGCTTCATTGGTGATGCCACTGCGGACTGAGATGAATTCAAAATGAGTTCGGGAATTAAGTGCTGCTTATAAAATGGCAAGAAAAAATCTGGAAGTCTCATTGGCTAAGAGAGATCAGCTGACGGTATATTAAATCTCTAAATCTCTATAGATGGACAGTCATCCTGGTCCTAGACCACATCACACAATGAGCAAATCAGTCATCCTATAACCAGAGCCATCTTCCAGCAGTCTCCCTACAACCAGAACTGATCTACCACCACAAACATGTCTGCTACCCTTACACTGTAGAAGCCTTCAGCTGGGCCTTAAAAATAAAACTACCTTAAATATAAAATAAAAACAAATTAATTAAATGTTGTTTACCAGATCATAGCATTCTCCTTATGTATGTAAACAAATTATTAACATTAAGCATTGTTTACAGTTTTCGTTATAACTTGTTTCTTTGCTAACAGTGAAAAATCCCCCTTCTATCTTTACCTGCTCATCAAGGAAATCTCTGCTGCTTGCCCTGACAGTTAGAAAATTGAGTCTCTGATCAAAACAGGCCTTTGTTACGAGTGTACAGTATGTTAGTAGAGGAACATTCTGCTTGTAGAACTGAGCAGAATTTTGAATCCCTGTATTGCATGGTAAACATTCCATGATAAACATTCTATTTCTTGAATGTGGGGAAACACAGAGAAAAAAAATAACAGAATGAAAAAGTTAAGCAATAATATTATATAAACAAAGAGAAGAGGTGGTAAATGACACACAGCTGTTTATCTTTTAGGACAGAGTGAGCAATTCATGATGCGGTCAGTGAGTGTGGCAGTTTTGAACCACGCTCATGCTTACAACATCAGGGAACTGAGGAGCCTCTGTTATGGCTTCCTTTTAGTTTTGTCTACAGAGTGAGGAGAAAGAAATAAAGTAAGGGGGCAATGCATCATACTTAGAATGAGGAAAACAGCATTTGAGAATTGTTGTGGCGGGCAGGGAATATGAAGCTTAAGTGGGCAGGAGGCACACACTGTATAACACTAATTTAATCTAGCATCAATAGGCGGAAGGACTATTTTATGTTAAAAGCACAGATTCGCTTACATTTTTACTTATTTAAAAATGTGTTTCAAAATAAAAAAAAAAACTGCTTCTAAAAATAAAGGGCCATTTTATAAGCGCAATGACACTCTGGGGTTATGCATTACGGTGTGATAACCGCACTTCTAGGGATGACCAGCACTCCTAGGAGTCGGTTATCACACCATAATGCACTCCCTATTGTGTTTTATTGCTTACGTACAGCACAGCCAGAAAATGTAGAGAATGAACCCGCACACCTTATGCATTTACTGCCTTGGGCAGAGCATGATGTCGCTACTTGCACCATATGTAAGACCTTGTTCTAGGGACATGGATATGTTGTTCATCCACACTTTCTGGCAGGTATCCTTGCCGCTTTAAATCTTGCCAGAAGGACTTCAAGCTGGCTCCTCCCACCCACCCACCCAGGTGGTAAAACTCTGACTCCGCCCCATGGCGTAGATCTTCCTTACCGCTTGGAAGCTCAGGTTTCCCTCCTTAATGCTCTGTGTATAAGACTGGTTCCTATTTCTTCGGTTTACTAGAAATTACTTTTAAGGTTTTCAAGACTTCGGTCATTTATTTCCCTCGTGGCTGCGATGGACAAATCGACTCCCGGTTTTCGGAGGTGCCCATGCGGGCAGAAGATGTCTCGGACGGATCCGCACTCCACGTGCGTCTACTGCTTGGGCCTTGAGCACGACCCGCAGGCTTGCGACCTGTGCTCTTCCTTTTTGGCCTACGTCCTGGAGGACCGCGCCGCCCGTTTACAACTTGGGCGCCCCGAGAAACGTTACCCTCCGGTAAAGTCGAAGGAGGCCCGTTTGGCGGTTTCCGCAGCGGCTGGCTTGGCGGAACAGCTTGAGCAGATGATCGCCCTCAAGGAGGAGGTGGAGCAGGCCGCATCTTTGTCTACCTCGGCCGTGGTCTTTATTCCGCTCTCCCTGGGATCCTCCTATTCAGCTTCTTTTAAGGAGCTCTGTCTGTCCCTTTCCACCAAGGGAGAGGGACCAACATCCTCAGGGCCTTCCTCTCGTTCCAAGAAGAAGGACCACAAAGGTAAGTCCCTCCGTCGATGCTCTTGGGAGCGGGAGAGGTCCCCTCCCTGAGTAGTCGACCATCGACTTCGGTCGATCCTTTGGCTTCGGCCACTGGCCTCACGGTGTCCCTGTCAGGTCAGTTGACCGAGACTCCCGTCGACGCAGTCGAGATCTTTCTCGACCCGTCGGATGGGCTGTCGACCAGTGAAGCTGAAAACCCTCACTCCCCGGTTCCCCCGGCGGAGATTGAGGTTTCCGTGGGCTTGCCTGTGCCTCCGGTTCCGGAGTCCATGGTTGAACCTTCCGAGCCGAGGGGAGAGCGGGTTTCCCCCGCCCTGCCCCAGAACCCTCCTCGGAAACGCCAAGGTTCTCGGTCTCGGTCTCTGACTTCTTCTCGGTCCAGCCGATCTCGCCGTCATAGGCGGTCTTGGTCTCGGTACCGTAGTAAGCGGCGTCGCCAGTCGTCCTCGTCTTCCTCCTCGGACGAGGAGAGGCTTCGATGCAAGTTGCGTTGGCGCTACGAGGACCTCATGTGGCAACAGCTCCTTCTGTCCGGGAGCAAGCCAACGTCGTTGCCTTCCCCGGCTATCAAGTGGCTGTCACCGGAGCGGCCGAAGCAACCCCTCGCTCTAGCTGAGGCGCCTGCTCCCAGGCCTGTTGCTCGATCAAAATTGACTGCCCCACTGATTCTGGTGGAACCTCTGCCTCCACAGCCGATGTTTGGGGCCCCAACCAAGAATTCTCGGCCGGCCCAGGGTCTGCCCCATAGGCTGTCTGTTACTGTCACTCCCGATCGCCCTCGGCAGGTGGAGGGTGGCTCAGGCCCAAGGCAGCTCTTTGCGAACTCTTCCGGGTCCGACAACGATTCCTCCCTGTTCTCCAGGCAGGTCGACTTGGAGTCCTCCGGAGGTCAGTCGCTGGACGATAGCCCATTGTCCTTCATGGGTTTGCTTAGGCTCATCTCGGAGTCCACCGGAATGCAGTTCGAGCCCGTATCCAAGCGGGCCAAATATCCCCTCACGGAGATATTGGACCAAGGGGATTCTCCCACGGAGGCCTTTCCGGTGGCCGAGGCCATTGTCGGCCTGGCCTTGGAACTCTGGCAGTGCCGTGCTTCCTGTCCTGCGCCCTCGGCCAGGATGGCGAGATAGTACGCCGTCCCTACTGGCTCCTTGTCCGGTTTTTCAGAACACCCCTCGGCCGAGGGGTTGGTTACCGACAGCGTCTTCCGGTGTGCCGGAAGCGCCAGGGATGTGGACAAGCCTCCCGACAAGGAGTCCAAGAAGTTGGACTATGCCAGGCGCAAAGTCTACGCTGTGTACTCCCTTGGCCTTCCTCAGGTCAGCTTGGCCGTGCTGATGGCACACTTTTCTCACGCCTTGTTGGGCTCCCTGGACGAGGTAGTCCCTCATCTCCCGGCTGACTGCAGACCACGGTTAAGCAGGTGCGGGACCAGGAGGTGGCCAAGCAGCAACTTCAGACTGCTTTGGACATCGGTGACTCATGTGCCAGGTCTGTCGTGGCCGCAGTGGCTATGCGCCGTCAGGCATGGCTGAGGATATCCACCTTCACAGCGGATACCCAGCACAAGTTGGCAGATGTCCCTTCCTGGGGACCGACCTCTTCGGCCCTGGAGTGGAAGATCACCTCAGAGGATCGAAAAGTCAATGCCACTTTGGACTCGGTCTCATCTGCCCAGAGGGACAAGGGCCGCAGACTGCAACCCAAGCCCTTCGTCCGTCTCGCCCAGCGATCCGGCCCAGCAGCACCAGGGCCAGCAGGCTCGGCTAGCATCCCAAACCCAAGCCCGCAGCTTCCTCTTCCAGGAAGCAGGGAGGTAAAGGCCAGGTGGTCCCTCGGCCGGTCCCTCCTCCAAGTCTGCTCAGTGACGGGTTGAGGGGTGTCGCCCCCAACCTGTCACCCCACCCAAGTTCCCCCGTCAGAGGCGGCTTCACCACTTCCTTTCCGCCTGGTCTGCTATCACCACAGACCGGTGGGTGTTGGAAGTGGTGGAAAACCTGCCTCTGGAGTTGAGCAGGCCCGCCCTTCGAGCCATCGCCCCCGGGGCCTCAGGGTCCGCAGCCTCGCTGTCGGCTCGCCGAGCCGACATTGCTCTGCTCCTCGAGAAAGAGGTGATCAGAGAGGTGGCGGACCCTCCCTCAGACCCGGGGTTTGTGTTCAGGTACTTCCTGGTCCCAAAACGGACGGGGGGCTGGCGCCACATTCTCGACCTGCACGACCTAAACAAGTTCCTATGGTCTCAGACCTTCAGGATGGTCACTCTGGCTCAGATAATACCATCCCTGAACGGGGCGTGTGGTTCTGCTCTCTGGACCTACAGGACGTGTTCTTTCACGTCCCTATCCGTCCATCTCACCAGAGATTCCTACGCTTTCGAGCGGAGGGATCCCTTTACGAGTTCCGAGCCATGCCCTTCGGCCTTTCTCTTGCTCCCAGGGTCTTCACCAAATGCATGGCAGTGGTGACAGCATTCCTGTGGCGCCGAGGGGTCCGGGTGTACCCTTACCTGGACGATTGGCTGATAGCAGCCCCCTCCAGACAAGAGGTGGAGCGGTCCAGAGATCTGGCCCTCCAGGTTTGCTCCCAGATTGGCCTCCTCATCAACGAGGCCAAGTCAGAACTCAGACCGAAGCAGGTGATTCTTTTCATCGGGGCAGAGCTCGACTCTTTTCGAGCCAGAGCATGGCTCCCGGTGGACAGGGCTGAGGTTCTTTCCTCCTTTGCCCAATCATTTCTGGTTGGGCAATCGCGCCCTGCCCGGGACTTCCTGCGCCTCCTGGGTCTCATGGCGGCCTGCACCAGCGTGGTCCGTTTGGCCCGCTGGCACATGCATCCCCTTCAGTGGGGATTGGCCGGCCAGTGGTCACAACGCTGCGATCCATTGGACCAGCTAGTGACGGTGGCCCAGGGGATGTGGAACGCTCTCCAGTGGTGGACCGTTACAGCTCATCTGCAGGAGGGCATCCCGTTTATCCGCCCTGAGCCGACGGTCTCTCTATTGACCGATGCCTCTCTGATGGTTTGGGGTGCCCATCTGGGGGAGCACAGAGTGCACGGCCTCTGGTCCCCTCAGGAGTCCCGATGCCATATCAACCTGCTGGAGCTTCGGGCGGTCCGTCTAGCTCTCACCGCCTTTGCTCCGTTTCTACGGGGTCAAGTGGTTCAGGTCCAGATGGACAATACCACGACCATGTACTACCTAAACCGCCAGGGCGGGACGCGCTCCATGCCTCTGTGCAAGGAAGCTCTCTGCATTTGGTCACTCGTGCGCAACCTGGAGGTGGATCTCCTAGCCATTCATGTGGCAGGAGTCTCCAACACCCTGGCCGATGCCCTAAGCCGGATAGGGGCTGCATCTCACGAGTGGTCTCTCCTGCCGGAGGTAGTACAAGATCTGTTCTCCCACTGGGGCACACCTCAGGTGGACCTGTTTGCCTCCAGGGAGAATGCGAGGCTGAGGCTGTTCCATGCCCGCTCCCCTCAGCAGGGCTCGCTGCAGGGGGATGCCTTCTCGAGGCCGTGGACCCCAGGCCTCTTCTACGCCTATCCACCATTTCCCTTGATCCATAAGGTGCTTCTCAAAGCAAGGAGGGACAAGGCGCAGGTGATTCTGGTAGCCCCAGACTGGCCCGCCAATGCTGGTATCCAGATCTCCTCAGCCTCGGCTCCAGGCTCCTGAGGCAGCTTCCAGCTCGCCCGGACCTACTTTCAGTCGGTCAGGGGAAGATGTTCCATCTGGGCCTTCAATCCCTGCACCTGACGGCCTGGTTCCTGAGCGGCTAGAGTTCCAGGCCTTGGGTCTTTCCAACGAGGTCCTCAATGTAGTTGAGGCGTCCCGTAAGGAGTCAACCAGGAAATGCTATGCCTTCAAATGGAAGAGATTTTCCATTTGGTGTCAGGCAAGGGCCTGGACCCTTCCTCCTGTTCCTTGGCAAGCATCTTGGACTATCTATGGTCCCTTTCTCAGCAAGGGCTTAGGTCGACGACCTAAAGGTGCACCAGCAGCTATCTCTGCTTACCAGGCACGGGCTGGAAGCAGTCGGTATGCAGGAGAAGGTGGTCTAGCGCTTTTCAAGGCCTTGATCATTTCCTTCGGTGCGAGAACCTCCACCTCCATGGGATCTACTGCTGGTATTGGCAAAGCTCATGGGCAACCATTCAAACCAATGCACAGGTGTGATATCTCTCACCTGTCGTGGAAGAACCGCTTCTTGGTGGCTATCAAGTCAGCCAGAAGGATGGAGGCGCTCAGGCGCTTTCCATGAGTCTCTTTACCTGGTCTTCCACAGGGACAAGGTTGTCCTGCACCCCACCCAAAATTCCTTCCGAAGGTGGTGTCTGAGTTTCACCTTAACCAGTTGTTGACTCTGCCAGTGTTCTACCCCAATCGCACCTCGGAGGCCGAATATAGGCTCCATACTCTGGACCCTAGAGGGGCTCGCTTACTATAAGGCGCGCACGGCTGAAATTCGGGGAGAGGTTCGCCAGCTGTTTGTCACCTACGCTGAAGCCGCACCTGGCAGACCTGCAGCCAAGCGGATGATAAGCAGGTGGCTCACCTCCTGCATAGATCTCTGCTATAGGTTGGCGGTCATGGAGCCTCCCAGAGGGATAAGAGCTCATTCTACCCGCCATACCGCTGCATCGGTGGCTGCTTCCAGGGACGTCCCTATCCAGGAAATGTGCAGGGCTGCTACCTGGAAGTCAGCACACACCTTCATCACCCACTACCACATCGACCTTGAGTCACGTCGGGATGCTGGTTTTGGGGCCTCGGTTCTCCAATCTCTACTCCTAAGTAGGGGTGTGCGCCTTGCCTCCCTCCTCCCAGAGAACTGCTAGGAGTCTGCCAGAAAGTGTGGATGAACAACATATCCCTGTCCTAGAAATACAGGTTACTCACCTGTAACAGGAGTTCTAGGAATGGTATATGTTGTTCATCTGTTCAAGACCTCCCGGCTAGCATTCCTATGAGCTTCCAGCGGGCAGATCTGGCGTCATGGGGCGGGCCGAGAGTTTTACCACCGGGTGGGTGGGAGGCCAACGAAGACATTCCGACAGGATTTAAAGTGGCAAGGATACCTGCCAGAAAGTGTGGATGAACAACATATACCATTCCTAGAACTCCCGTTACAGGTGAGTAACCTGTATTTCTAGGGACATGGATATGATGTTCATCCACACTGTCAGTTCGCTTGCGCTTGAAATCTTGCGGAAGGTCTTCAGCCTCTACCCACCAAGTAAACAGCTCCATATGAATCTTCCTACTGGAGCTCAGGTTTCTATAACGGCAGCTGCGTTTGAAGACTGGTTCCTAATTCTTGGAAAAGTTCGAAATTAAAAAGTTTTTTGCTAAAAGACTTCGGTCTTCTTCTCCTCGCGGCTGCGATGGACAAATCGACTCCCGGTTTTCGGAGGTGCCCTTGCGGGCAGAAGATGTCTAGGACGGATCCGCACTCCACGTGCGTCTACTGCCTGGGCCTTGAGCACGACCCGCAGGCCTGCGACTTGTGCTCTTCCTTTTCGGCCTACGTCCTTGAAGACCGTGCTGCCCGATTACAACTGGGGCGCCCCGAGAAAAGAATTCCACCGGTGAAATCTAAAGAGGCCCGATTGGCGGTGTCTGCGGCGGCGGGCTCGGCGGATCAGCTAGAGCAGATGATCGCCCTCGAAGAGGAGGCGGCGCGGGCCGCTTCTACCTCGGCTGCGGCATTTGTCCCACTCTCTCGCGGTGCCTCGTACTCTGCTTCTTTTAAGGAGCTTTGTCTGACCCTCTCGACCAAAGGTGAGGGTCCAACTTCTTCGGGACCTTTTTCCAGGTCCAAAAAGAGCAAAAGTAAGTCTCTCCGTCGACGCTCTTGGGAGCGGGAAAGATCCCCTTCCCCTTGTCGACAGTCGACTTCGGTCGACCCCTCAGCTTCGGCCACTGGCTTCACGGTGTCCCCGTCAGTCCAGTTGGCCGAGACTCCTGTCGGCAGCAGTCGAAATTTTCTCGACCGTTAGGCGAGTTGTCGGCTGGAGAAGCTGAGAATCCCCTCTCCCAGTTCCCCGGTGGAGTTGAGGATCCCGTCGGCTCGTCTGTGCCTCGGTTCCGAGAGCCTTGGTGGTATCGTCCAGAGCGAGGGAGTGCCATTCCGACACTTCTCCTCGCCTTCCTCGGCCTGGTCGAGACTCTCGGTCTCGGACATCTCCATGATCCAACTGATCCACCGCCATGGCGGTCTCGGCCCGCGGCAAGCGGCGCCGCCGCTCTTCCTCTTCCTCGGACGAGGGGAGGCTTCGGCGCAAGTTGCGTCGGAGGTACGAGGAACTTATGTGGCAACAGCTCCTTTTGACCGGGAATAAGCCGACCCAGTCGTCTTCCCCGGCCATTAAGTGGCTGTCACCGGAGCAGCCGAAACAACCCCTCATTGTAGTCGAGGAGCCTGTTCTCAGGCCGGTTGTTTGGCCAATTCCAGCTGCCCCACCGATTCTGGTGGAACCTCCGCCTCCACAGCCATTAGTTGGGGCTCCGACCAAAAATTCTCGGTCGGCTTTGGGTTTGCCCCATAGGCTGTCTGTCACCCTCACTCCTGATAAACCTCGGCAGGTGGAGGGTGGCTCAGGCCAAGGCAGCTCTTTGAGGACTCTTCTGAGTCGGTGATAGTTCCTCCCTCTTCTCCAAGCGCATGGACTTGGAGTCCTCTGGAGGGCAGTCAATGGACGATAGCCCTTCGTCCTTCTTAGGGTTGCTTCGACTCATCTCGGAGTCCACCGGGATGAAGCTCGAACCCGTTTCTAAACGGGCCAGGTATACCCTCATGGAGATTCTGGACTGAGGGGATTCTCCTACGGAGGCCTTTCCGGTGGCCGAAGCCATAGTGGGTCCGGCCTTGGAACTTTGGCAGCGTCCTGCTTCCTGCCCTGCGCCTTCAGCCAGGTTGGCCAGGAAGTATGCGGTCCCTACCGGTTCCCTGTCCGGTTTTTCGGAACACCCCTCGGCCGAGGGGTTGGTTACCGACAGCGTTTTCCGGCGTGCCGGGAACGCCAGGGATGTGGACAAACCTCCCGACAAGGAATCCAAGAAATTGGATTATGCCGGGCGAAAAGTCTATGCTGCGTCCTCTCTTGGCCTTCGTCAGGCCAGTTCGACCGTCCTCATGGCACATTTTTCTCATGCCCTGTTGGGCTCCCTGGATGAAGTTGTCCCTCATCTTCCCGCAGATCTGCAGACTACGGTCAGGCAGGTGCGGGACCAGGGCAGGGCAGTGGCTAAACAGCAGCTCCAGACTGCGTTAGACATCGGGGACTCATGTGCCAGGTCTGTGGCGGCCGCAGTGGCCATGCGTCGTCGGGCTTGGCTGAGGATATCCACCTTTACCTCGGATACCCAGCACAAGTTGGCGGATGTTCCCTTTTTGGGGACTGACCTCTTCGACCCTGGGGTGGAAGGTCACCTGCAGAGGATCGAGAGGTCCAATGCCACCTTGGACTTGGTCTCTTCCTCAGAAGGACAAGGCGCAAGCCACAGCCTAAGCCCTTTCGTCCTTCTGCCTCTGTGTGACCCAACGTCAGGGCCAGCAGGCTCGACTGGTATCCCAAGCCCAAGCGCCGGCTTCCTCCAACAGGAAGCAGGGAGGTAAGGCTCAGGAGGTCCTCGGCGGTCCTCCTCCAAGCCTGCCCACTGACGGGCTGAGGGTGTCGCCCCATCCCTGTCACCTCACCCCTGGTTCCCCGTGGGAGGCGGCTCAGACACTTCCTTTCCGCCTGGTCCGCTGTTACCATGGACAGGTGGGTACTGGAAGGTGGTGGGAAAAGCCTACCTCTGGAATTCGAGCAGGCCCGCCCTTCAGAGCCGTCGCACCTCGGGGGCCTCAAGTCCATAGCCTCACTGGCAGCTCACTGAGCCGACATCCTCTCCTCCTCCAAAAGGAGGTGATCACGGAGGTGGAGGACCCCCCTTCAAACCCGGGTTCGTGTCCAGGTATTTCCTGGTTCAGAATCGGATGGGGGCTGGCGCCCCATTCTCGACCTACGACCTGAACAAGTTCCTAAGGTCTCGAACCTTCAGGATGGTCATTCTGGGCAGATAATACCATCTCTGGAACACGGCGTGTGGTTCTGCTCTCTGGACCTACAGGGACGCGTTCTTTCATGTCCCTATCCGTCCGTCACATCGAGATTCCTCCGCTTTAAGTCGGAGGATCCCTCTTGAGTTCGAGCCATGCCCTTCGGCTTATCTCCAGCTCCCAGGGTCTTCACTAAATGCATGGCAGTGGTGACAGCATTCCTGCGGCGCCGAGGTCGAGGTGTACCCTTACCTGGGCGATTGGCTGATAGCAGCCTCCTCCAGGCCAGGAGGTGGAGGCGGTCAGAAATCTGGCCCCCAGGTTTGCTCTCGAGTTGGCCTTCTCATCAACGAGGCCAAGTCGAACTCTCGAGTCAAGCAGATGATCCGTTCATTCGGGCAGAGCTCGACTCTCTTCGAGCCAGAGCACGACTCCGGCGGACAGGGCTGAGGTTCTTACCTCCTTTGCCCAATCATTTCTGGTTGGGCAATGCGCCTGCCGGGACTTCCTCGCCTTCTGGGTCTCATGGCGGCCTGTACCAGCGTGGTCCATTGGGCCCGCTGCATCGCCCCTTCAGTGGGACTGGCCAGCCAGTGGTCACAACGCTGCGATCCTTTGGACCAGCTAGTGATAGTGTCCCAGGAGATGTGGAACGCTGTCCAGTGGTGGACCATTCCATTCCATCTGCACAAGGGTATCCCGTTTGTCCGCCCCGAGCCGACGGTCTCTCTATCGACCGATGCCTCTCTGATGGGTTGGGGTGCCCATCTGGGGGAACACCGAGTGCACGGCCTCTGGTCCCCGTGGGAGTCCCGATGCCACATCAACCTGCTGGAGCTCCGAGCGGTCCGCCTAGCTCTCACTGCCTTTGCTCCGTTTCTCCGGGGTCAAGTGGTCCGAGTCAGGCGGACAATACCCGACCATGTACTACCTGAACCGCCAGGGGCGGGCGCTCCATGCTTCTATGCAAGGCTCTCCACATTTAGTCACTTGTCGTAGCCTGGGCCGGATCTCCTAGCCATTCATGTGGCAGGAGCCTCCAACACCCTGGCCGATGCCCTAGGCGGATAGGGGCTGCATCTCACGAGTGGTCTCTCCTGCCGGAGGTAGTACAAGATCTGTTCTCCCACTGGGGCACACCTCAGGTGGACCTGTTTGCCTCCAGGGAGAACGCGAAGCTGAGGCTGTTTCATGCCCACCCCCCTCAGCAGGGCTCGCTGCAGGGGGATGCCTTCTCGAGGCTGTGGACCCCGGGCCTCTTCTACGCCTTTCCCCCATTTCCCTTGATTCACAAGGTGCTTCTCAAAGCAAGGAGGGACAAGGCGCAGGTGATCCTGATAGCCCCAGACTGGCCCCGCCAGTTCTGGTACCCAGATTTCCTCAGCCTCAGCTCCAGGCTCCGGGGCAGCTTCCAGCTCGCCCGGACCTGCTCTCAGTCAGTCAGGGGAAGGTGTTCCATCCGGACCTTCAATCCCTGCACCTGACGGCCTGGTTCCTGAGCGGCTAGATTTCCAGGCCTTGGATCTTTCCGACGAGGTCCTCAATGTTGTTGAGGCGTCCTGTAAGGAGTCGACCAGAAAATGCTACGCCTTCAAATGGAAGAGATTCTCCATTTGGTGTCAGGCCAAGGGCTTGGACCCTTCCTCCTGTTCTGTGGCAAGCATTTTGGGCTATTTATGGTCCCTTTCTAGTCAAGGGCTTAGTTCGACGACCCTAAAGGTGCACCTGGCAGCCATCTCTGCCCTCGGGCGTGGGCGGAAGCAATCGATGGCGCAGGAAAGGTGGGCGCTTTTTCAAAGGCCTTGATCACATTTCCCCTCCGGTGCGAGAACCTCCACCTCCGTGGGATTTACTGCTGGTACTGGCAAAGCTCATGGGCAAGCCATTCGAACCAATGCACAGGTGTGATCTCTCTCACCTGTCGTGGAAGACCGCCTTCTTGGTGGCTATCACGTCAGCCAGAAGGATGGGAGAGCTCCAGGCGCTTTGCATCGAGTCTCCTTACCTGGTCTTCCACAGGGACAAGGTTGTCCTGCGCCCCACCGAAATTCCTTCGAAGGTGGTGTCAGAGTTTCACCTTAACCAGGTGCTGACTCTGCTGGTGTTCTACCCCAATCACACCTCGGAGGCCGAATATAGGCTTATACTCTGGACCCTAGAGGCACGCTTATTATAAGGAGCGGCATGGCTGAAATAGGAGAGGTTCGCCAGCTGTTTGTCACCTACGCTGAAGCCACATCTGGCAGACCTGCAGCCAAGCGGACGATAGGCAGGTGGGTCACCTCCTGCATAGATAGCTGCTATAAGTTAGCGGGCATGGAGCCTCCCAGAGGATAAGAGCTCATTCTACCCGTCATACTGCTGCATCGAGTGGCTGCTTCCAGGGACTTCCCTATCCAGGAAATCTGCAGGACTGCTACCTGGAAGTCAGCACACACCTTTATTACCCATTACCACATCGACCTTGAGTCAGGGATGCTGGTTTGGGGCCTCGGTTCTCCAGTCCTTATTTCCCAAGTAAGTATTGGGGGTATGCGCCTTGCCTCCCTCCTCCTGGAGAACTGCTAGGAGTCTGCCAATAAGTGTGGATGAACAACACATCCATGTCCCTAGAAATACAGGTTACTCACCTGTAACAGGAGTTCTAGGAATGGTGTATGTTGTTCATCCACACGACCCACCCGACCTCCCCGGCTTAGACGCACAACCTGAGCTTCCAGCGGTCCAGATCTGGCGTCATGGGGCGGAGCCGAGAGTTTTACCACCCGGGTGGGTGGGAGGAGCCAGCTTGAAGACCTTCCGGCAAGATTTAAAGTGGCAAGGAACCTGCCAATAAGTGTGGATGAACAACATATACCATTCCTAGAACTCCTGTTACAGGTGAGTAACCTGTATTTACCGCCGTCCCTCAAAGACCACTAAACCCATCTTGTTTTCAGCTGGCCGACTGAACAGCACAATCCACTTCACTGCAAAGATACCAGAGCAAAGCAGTCTCTGTAGCTGCAGGATCTGCAACTAGCTTGTGGCGATGGAAGAGGCAGTGACTCAAACTGTGTGGGGGCCTCTTCGGTCTCAGGGCTACTCCCAGCCTGGGCCAGTGTTGAGGCGTCATTCTCTGGGGCATTCCAGGACATGTGTAAGTCCTTCAGACTCTCAGGAGGACTCCTGCCACGCAGCAAGAAGAAAAGTAAGAAATCCCACCGTCAGTTATGGGACCAGGAAAGAGCATGCTCTTCCTGCTCTTGAGATTCCCTCGATGGCCATTGAGCGCTCAGCTTTGGCCAAGCCTCTTTTAGTGGAGGGTGAGACCGCTAACTTTATGGTACCACCATTAAGCTTGTTGGCCTCGACACAGACTGACTAGATGGTCCAAATTTCTCTCAGCCTGTACCTGTTGTCATCAGGGGTTGAGGACAACTTGATTTCTGGGACCCCATTCCTTTTGACACACTCTCTCACTCTGCTGCTTCTTCCTAGGAACTGCCTCCCTGAGGGGTCATGCAGCAAGAGCCGGTCTATGTAATCTATATGACCCCTCCACCTACTTCTCGTCGCCTTTGACAACACAGTCGTTCGTTGAGGTTGAGGTCAAGATTGCGGTCAAGAGACTCCTCGTACTCCCGATCATCTGTAAGGCGCTGCTGTGCCTCTCTGTTGACCGATAAAGTGCGACTGTGTCACAGGCAGACAGTGCTATGAGGACCTGCTGTGGCAGCAGTGGGCCTTGGTTGGGCAGGATAGGGCCCTACCGTCAAATCTGATGATTCCGTGGTTGCCTTCGGTCCAGCCTGTACATGTCGTTGAGACAGGTGTCACTGACACTAGCTTCTTCCCTGATCAGGGTGGAATCATTGCCACAGCAGCCGTTGCAGGAGACACCCCCACCCACCCACCATTGATTCCTGTCTGGATACTGGTGTGCCAGGCTGGTTATCCACTGAGATTACCATTCGGACGAATTCTGAGTGGTGCATGGCGAAGCGGTCAACGGCCCTGTTTAAAGAGTCATCTTATGATTCCGATGGGTCCTCCATACAGTACTCAAGAACCCATATGTTATGATTTGACTGAAGAGCTAGACACTGATCATAGGCCAGTGTTGTCTTTTGAGGCTAGCTATGCTCAGACTGATCTCTGAGTCCATGGATATCCCTCTGGAACCAGTTCAGAAGAGGGCTAAATACCCCTCACTGAAATTTTGGATAGGGATGAATCGCCAGGGGTTGCCTTCCCAATGGCCAGGACCAGCCTGGGATCAGCTTTGGAGCTTTGGCAGCATCCAGCCTCCTGTGCAGCACCCTCTGTCCGTGTGGCCTGCAAGTATGTGGTTCCTGCCGGCACTTTGGTTTTTTGAACCACCCCTCGGCTGAGGATTTGGTGGCTGACTCCATCTTCTGGAAAACTGGCAATGTTGGGGATGTATACAGGCCTCCTGACAAGGAGTCCAAAAAGCTGGCCCAGTGGTGCTGAGGGCTGAGGCATCCACCTTACCTCACGCCATGCTGGCGACCCAGGTTTGGGAATGAGCCCGGGGAGTCTGTGATCATTTGGGGAGGAGAGGATTGAGCATCCGATGGACTGCTCTCCTAGGTGGGGGGGGGGTCCTTGTCCCGCAGTGCTAGTGGCACCCAGTGGAGACTGGGGGCACAGCAGTTGGGGACCATACAAGGTGGCGACATCAGGCGTCTGACCTGCAGAAGTAGGTGGGGCACACATGTCATGCGCTGAACATAGAAACATAGAAACATAGAATTTGACGGCAGATAAGGACCGCTTGGCCCACCCAGTCTGCCCATTTCCTGCCTACTGGATAAGCTGCAGATCCAGTTAACCAGCAGCCTACTTCTTTCTACCCCACCCCTAAATTGCCTTATGACGCTGTCCCATGCATGTAAGTTCCACCACTGTTTTTGACTCCTCCTCCGGAGGCGTTCCATGCATCCACAACCCTCTCTGTGAAAAATACTTCTTAAATTACCTCTGAGCCGCCCCTCTCTATCTTCAAATTGTACCCCTTGTTCTTGCACACCTCTTTTTTTGAAAGATGCTGCCCTCTTGGACTTTGTTGATTCCCTTGAGGTACTTGAAAGTTTCTATCATGTCCCCCCTCTCCCTCCTTTCCTCGAGGCTATACATATTAAGCTCCTTAAGTCTCTCTTCATATGTCTTCCGGTGCAGACCCTGCACCATTTTAGTTGCCCTCCTCTGGACGGCTTCCATCCTGTCTATGTCTTTGCGGAGACTGGGTCTCCAGAACTGCACACAGTACTCCAGATGGGGTCTGACCAGCTGTCTGTACAGAGGGATAATAACTTCCTGTTTTCTACTGGTGATGCCTCTCCCTATGCATCTCAGTATCCCCCCAGCCCTCCTTGCTGCCCTCTCACATTGCTTGCCCACCTTTAGGTCATCTGATATGACTACCCCCAGGTCCCTTTCCATTTTGTTGTTGTTAGTATCTCACCCCCCATTGTGTACTCTTCCCCTGGGTTTTTGTTTCCCAGAAGTGTACTGGTTTGGCTACAGACATGGAGAGTAGTAAAAGGTACCATGGTTGCCTGGCCCAGTCTGGTGCTATCAGAATCACTGATGCAGGTTGTGTCCTGAGTTTGATCAGGACTCTGAAAATGAGAGGGAAGGGAGGAAAAGCATACAGACTTCTCCCTGACCAGTTCGGAGCTAGAGCATCCAATGGAACAGCATTGCATGTCCTGCATCGGTGGGGGAGGCGACGACAAGTAAGGAACATACCAGGCATAGTGGAGGTGTAAGTGGATGTCCGGTGGTCGAGCCCACACACCCAGTGCCATCCCCGACTCGACTCTCCATGGTCTCCTGCCTCCTTGTGAGGGTTGACAGGGAGGATGGGACCCAGCATATCCAGTTTATCGGTCGGGGTAGGGCGTTCAGGTGGGTGGTGGAGGCAAGGACCGAGTGTGTCCACTGGAGAGATGCCCCAGTGTCGACGTCAGGCAAGATAAACAGTCAACAAAAAAAAAAGAGTCCAAAAGCTTGACCATGCAGAAAGAAGGTGTATGCTGCATGCTTATTGGTCTCCTTTAGGCATGTTATGCCTTGATGATGTGATTTTGGTCACTCCGTAATGAGTCATCGACCATGTCCCCCCTTCCCGTTCTGCTTATCTGCAGTTGGCAGTCAAGATGGTTAGAGACTAGGGTGAAGCACTGGCTAAACATCAGTTCTAGGCAGCCTTGGACATTGGCGACTCTTGTGCCCAATCCGTGGCAGTGGCTTTTGCGATGCGTCACAGGGCTTGGCTGTGAATTTCCACCTTCACGGTGGATACCCAGCATAAATTGGTGATGTCTCCTTCTTGGGCACCAACCCCTTTGGCCAAGGGGTGGAGGGGCATCTCATTAGTATTGAGCAGTCCAGTGCCACCTTGGAATTTCTAACTTCCTCACAGAAGGAACAGAAAGGGCAGAAGCCAAAAAAGAAACCCTTTCAGTTTCAGCCCTTTAAGTCTCAGCAGCCCAGGAAGCAGCAGTTCCAGTAAGGGCACTCTCAGACTTGGCATCCCAAACCCATGTTCATTGGTCAGGGCTCCAAAAAGAGTGGGGGTAAGGGTGGTGGTGCCCCTCTAACAGCAGGTACCAAAAGAATCCCTGCCAAAGCTTCCCAGTGAAGGGTTGAGGGTTTTGCCTCTCGCCTGCTACATCTCAGTCTCAGCTCCTCGTTGGGGTCAGCTTTGCCATTTCTAGCACACCTAGTCTATCATTACCTCGAAAAAGGATGCTGGACGTGGTGGGCAGAGGTTGCCTCCGACTTTGAGGATCTCTCGCCATACCAACCCCACTCTCCAAGGGAGCATGTGGTGTTCACAGGACACATTGCCCATCCTCAGGGAGGACGTTGCTCAGCTCCTCCAGGAAAGGAGCCATAGCCTGTGTCCCAGATGCCATGGCAGGGCAAGGTTTTGTCTCCAGGTACTTTCTGGTCCCCAAACAGACTTGGGGAAGGGGGGGGGTTGGCATACTAACATACTAATTGCCAGCAGATTAGGCCTTATGGTCTATCGAGTCTGCTCGAACCTCAGCTCCCTAGTTGGGTGCTGAGGCCTTCCCCCTCCTTGTGTTCCAGAAACCTCTATCATCCATCCCCACCCCCCTGGGCCAGGCCATCATCTGATATATCCACTTTCTGTGTCTGTCCCACCCTCTCTTGAAGCCCTCCACTGTGGATCTGTGAACCAGCTCACCAGGCAGTGCACTCCAAGGGTCCACCACCCTCTTAGTGAAAAACCTCCTCCTCTTTTACCCCCTCACCCTTCCAACTTCAAACCATGCCTCTGGTGATACCTCCTGCTTAGTCTAAAGATCCCCTCCATGTTTTACCTATTTATTCCCTTGAGGTGCCTGAAGACCTCAATCATGACCCCCTGTCTCTCCTCTCCTCCAGTGAAAACAGGCAGAGCTTCTCAAGTCTGTCCTCCTACATCAAATCCCCTAGTCTTCGTATCATCTTAGTTGTCCTCCTCTGTACCCTCTCCAGGAGCTGTATGTCCCTCTTCAGGTGTGGTCTAACCAGTCCATTGTACAGCGGCAGAATCACTTCCTTGCTCCTAGAGGTGATCCCCCCCCCTTATGATGCGTCCCAACATCCTGTTTGCCTTGCTAGCTGCTCTTCTGCACTGCTCAGAATTATTCATCGTGTATTCACCATGACCCAGACCTTTTTCCCCTATTGAGGCCTCCAGCACCTCCCCTCCCAGGGTGTACCTGTGTTTAGGGTTTCTCCACCCAAGATGTAACACCTTGCACTTGGTGATATTGAAATCTAATTTCCATGTGTGAGCCCAGCTTTCCAGGGTGTCCAGGTCCCCTTGCAGGGCCAACCTCCCCTCTTCCCCCTCAACTACTGCTCCCATCTTGGAGTCATCAGTGAAGAGACTCATTTCACACCCTGTACCCTCCCTGATGTCTGATATGTATGTATTAAACACGATCGGACCCAGGACCCGAGCCCTGCAGTACCCCACTACCGACCTCTCTAGGGTTCAGAGCTCCCACCCATCACTACTCTCTGGGCGTCCAGCTAGCCAGTTTTCAATCCATCTGACCATCGAAGGCCTACTCCCAACCCACCTGTTCTCCACCAGACCATTGTGGGGGACAGAGTCAAACTTGCTGAAGTCCAAGAATAATACATCCACAGGCTTTCCCTGTCCAGTTCTGATGTTACCCATTAGTTAGAACTCCACAAGATTGGTTTGACATGATCTACCTAGCACAAACCCATGTTGCCGACTATCCAGACCTCCACCTCCTCCAAGTACACCCCAATCGTTCCTTTAGTATACTCTCCATTAAATTTCCACCTCTGAGGTCAAACTGATGGGTCTATAGTTACCTGGTACTTCCCTCGAGCCCTCCCTTATGGATTGGCACCATCTGCCTCTCCACCAATCCATAGGTACCCTCCCTGTCTCAAGCGACCTGTTGAAGAGCTCCGCCAGGGGTGCATCCAGTATATCCACCAATTCCCACAGTACTCTCGGATGAATGCCATCCGGCCCAGGAGATTTGTCTTTCTTTAGGGCCTTGAGGGCTATCCACACCCTTTCGGTGGAGATAGCATCATCCGTCCCCTCCACCTTACTGGCCTTTTTATCCTTATCCTGATGTGACACCCCTGGGGTACCTCTCCCTCCCTCTTGCTCCATTTCTGTTGCTCCCCTGATCCCACTCACTGCCACTTCTGTCCCCGTCGTGCCTTGCTTTGTAGATATCCCATCCCCTTCCCTAGTGAACACAGAGGCGAAGTAGTCATTTAATACCTCTGCCTGGTCCCTCACCTCTTCCACCCACCCTCCTTCTGATTTCAATCTGCTGAGATGGCCTTTAATTTTTCTCCGCTCCCCAATGTACCGGAAGAGCCCTTTTTCCCCCTCCATGTATCCCCTGTGCCAGCCACTGCTCTTTACTGGACTTTGCCCCCCTCACCATCCGGGTGACTTTTCAAGATGCAAGATGGTACATTTCCTTATCCCTATCCCCTCTTGTTGTTTTATATTTTTTGTAGGCTGCCTTCTTTTCTCTGACCGTTACCTGAACCTCACTGGACTACCAGCATGGTATATGTGACCTTGCTCCCTTACGTTTCACCTTAGCGCAGGTCCTGACTGCCTCATGAAGTCCCCGTTTTATGACCTCCCATCTCTTTTCCACATTTGTCATTGATGTAATACCCTTCAAGTGATCCTTGAGAATATTTCTCATGCCCACAAAGTCTGCTCCCCTGAAGTCCACTGCCAGTGTCCTAGATCTCCCCCCCCATGCTTATTTGAAACCAGACAGTATTGTGGTCGCTCCCAGTCAGGGGATCCTCTACAACCAGGTCCCTTACCAGATCCCCATCTGCCAGAACCACATCCAGGACATGCCCCTCCCTTGTGGGCTCCATCACATGCTGTGTTAAGAACACATCCTGGAAGCCGTCCAGCAGCCTCTGCTCCTTGGCCACAATTAGAGGACATGGTTCCCCAGTTTGTACCTGGCATGTCCCCCATCAACACCACTCCTTCCCCTTTTGGTCCACACTGGGCAATGGTGTTGTCCAGCAAACCATCCTCCAGAACATCACACATCCCAGGGGGCCTATATATACTACACCCAGCTTGACCTTACCTCCTGCTGGGGTTGCATGTGACCCATAAGGCCTCCCGTTTCCCTCTGCCTCTTCTACCCTAGCAATTTCTATGACATCTCTAATGAACATAGCCACTCCACCCCCTTGCCCTCCTTTCTATCCTTCCTAAGCATAGTATACCCCCGCATGTTTGGTCCCAGTCATGGTTTTTGTTGGCCACGTTTCTGTGACCACTTCGCCCCCCCCTTGAACAGAATGGCCTGAAACTCTGGCAACTTGTTTCCAAGCTCCTGGCATTTACTAACACCACCCCGCCCCTTATCCCTGATCCTTTGTCAACCCCACCCAGGTTCCTTATACTTCCATCCTCCCTCTGCTCCTCCTGAAACCTCCACCCCAGTCTGTCCCCCCTGGGTTTGAAGGCTACTCCCTCATCTGGAGAAGAGGCTTCTGGTCAGCCTCCCTTATCCCTCCCCCACAAGTTTAATCCCCACCTTTCTGAATGTAGTCAGCCATCCCCTGTTTAAGGGACTTTCTTCCCTAACTGGGCAAGATGAAGCCTGTCCTTGGCATACAGTCCCTTATCCTCCCAAACTCTTTTCCATTTCCCTAACACCCCCAACCCACTCTCTTCATCCCACTTCCTGAGCCAGTCATTAACCTCTGTGATCTTCATTTTTTTCTCCACTGAGGCCTTTGGTACTGGCAATATCTCTGAAAAGCAAATATTGCATCCATTATCCCGACAGACTCTGGCAAGTTCTTGGAACCTTGCTTGGATTTCCAAAACGCTATTTCCCTCTGGATTGTTAGTTCCCAAATGCACCAGGAAATCTGGTTTCCCTCCACAATCTCTTACCAGTTCGTACACCATGAATTTTGCTCTGTGCACTGTCAGCCCAGAGATACTCACTACCTTCACCTGGCTATGGCATCCACCCTCCCGTCCCTCCCACTGGATACCCCTAATCATCGAGTCTCCCAATAACAGAACCTTAACACCGCCATCATTCTTATGGTTACCTCTACTATGCACTCTCAACCCCCCATCCCCACCTTTATTCATGATCTCAATTCCATGGGAGTCTTCCTGCCTTATTAGAGACCCCCTTGTCACCCTCCCCTTTCTGCCTCCCTTGTTATTTTGCCCACTTAACTCAGACCCCCCCCGAATAGGTGTCCCCTTTAACCCTCTCTTATCTGAACCATTTATCCTGGCCCTAGTGGTTCCCCTTCTGCCACACACCATTCCCCCTTGTAATAGTACCTCTGCCTCAGAGGCACTCTGTGGGTCACCTTTACCTAGGGCTTCATCCTTGGTACAGACCCACCTGCTGAGAGGGCCCTCCCCGCCTCCTTGTCTCCCAGTTTCTCTCCATTCATACTCTCCTCCTCATGTCCACAATATGTTGCGTCTCCCCATCTGCTTAACATTTATGTTTCCCCTTCTCCCTCTGGGACTATTTGTATCCTTTCCATTGCCGGTCTGTGATGCCCTTTGGGTATCGATCCCTCCCAGCCACTGTATCAGTTTCCTCATTTCCTACCCCTTCCTCCCCCTCTAGGTTTGTAGTAGCTCAAATTTATTGTAACACTCTATGCCAGCCTCCATCAAGTAATCCAAGTTTCCCCTGACTGCCCCTCTAAACTGCCCCTCTTCCTCTCCTTTTGCTCTGTTCTCCTTAGGAGCTCCCTTCTCAATGTCTGCTCTTCTAGGCTTCCTCACAACAGCCCCTCCTGACTCTTCTCCCTCCACTCTCTTTATATTCGGAATGTTTACCCCATACACTTTCCCCTTAGCATCAACATTCCTATCTAAGGGTCCTCTGTCCCTAATATCCCCCCCTCCTGCTTGCTGTAACATAACGTCCTGTAATTTCTGAGCGTTGCCCCAGCCTCCCCTCAGCCCCACCCTTCTGCTGCCCATATCCACACCCCTTATCTTTATAACCCTATACTGGGTCTTCATGATCTGATCTAGTTCCTGAAGAAGTGAAAGTTCCAAGTGGTCACTATTAACGAGATAATACCATACCAGGAGTAGGGCATGTGGTTCTGCTCCATGGACCTCTAGGACGCCTTCTTATACATTCCAGTCTGTTCGTCCTGCTGGTAGTACCTTCAGTTCTGCGCAGAAGGGGTTCTGTACGAGTTCCAGATCATGCCTTTCATCCTCTCTTTGGTGCCCTGGGTCTTCACCAAGTGCATGGTAGTGGTGGTTGCATTCCTGAGATGCTGAGGGATTAGAGTCTGCCCCTTCCTGATGAGTGGCTGATAGCCGAGCCACCCAAGAAAGCTGTGGAGTGGTCCAGGGAACCTGGCCCTCCAGATCTGTAGAGACGTGGGCCTTCTGGTCATCCTAGCCAAGTATAAACTCAGCCTGTTGCAGGTGATCCACTTCATCAGGGCAGAGCCAGATTCCCTCAGGCCAAAGGCCCAACTCCTTATGGTCAGGGCATCGGATCTTACCTCCTTTATCCACTCATTTCAGGTTGTGCACTTGTGCCCTGCCTGGGACTTCCTGTGGCTGATGAGGTACATGGCAGCCTGCACCAGTGTGGTCAGATAGGCCCGCGGGTGGATGCACCACTTGCAGTGGGAACTGGGCTGCCAGAGGTCTCCGTGCCTAGGTCACCTGGATCAGCCAGTAACGACAATGCAACCAGTGTGTAATGCCATCCAGTGGTGGTTTATCCCGGAGTGTCTGGAGGAAGGAATCTCATTTGTCCACCCAGGGCTGACCATCACCCTTACAACAACAAATCTCTGGTGGGATGGAGAACCGCCTGGGGCACAGAGGACTTATGGTTTCTGGACCCCCAGGAGTCCCATCACCACATCAGCTTGCTGGAGCTCCATACAGTGCACCTTGTTCTGATGGAATTTGCTTCATTTGTGAGGGGTCAGGTCATGCAAGTCTAGATGGACAATACACGACCTTGTACTACCTAAATAAGCAGTTCTGTGTAATCTGTGTTGGGAGACTCTCCGCACCTGGACCCTTGTGCGCAGCTTGGATGCGGATCTCATGTGGATCTTCTGGTCATCCATGTAGCTGGAGACTCCAACCAGCTAGCGGATGCTCTCAGCCCGGGTGGGCAAGGTATCTGACAAATGATCTCTGCATCAGGAGGTGGTGAACCACCTGTTCTACCTGTGGGACACTCCTCTGGTGGACCTCTTTGCCTCCTGGGAGAATACCAGGCTGAGGCTGTTTTGTGCTCACACCCCATAGTGTGGGACACTGATGGGGGTTGTCTCTGTGCCTTCCCACCGTTTCCCCTGATCCACAGGGTGTTGGTCTGGGTGCAGAGGGACAAGGTATGGATGATTCTGGTGTTCGTGCACTGGCCTTGGCAGTGTTGGTACCCAGCTCTCCTCAGCCTCAGCAGCAGGCCTCCATGGCAGTTGCTTCTGTCCCCAGATCTGCTCTCTTGTCACAAGAGCAAGATGCTGCACCCGGATCTTCAGTCTCTGCACCTCACAGCCTAGTTCCTGAGCGGCTAAAGTTCCAGGCGTCTTCTACAAAATGTGCTCCACATTGTGGAGGTCTCCCATAAAGAGTCAATACCTCAGTGCTGTGCCTTCATGTCGAACAGATTTTCCATTTGGTCTCAGCAGGGAGCTGACCCTCTGGCCTGTCCTTTGGCTAGCATCCTGGATTACCTGTGGTCCCTTTTCTCAATAAGAACTGGTCGATGACCCTCAGGGTGCACCTAGCAACCATCTGTGCATACCGGCACAGGCTAGTATGCTGATGGTGGTGCAGGAGAACATAGTCTGTCATTTCTTCAAGGGCCTGGACCACCTGTTCCCACTGGTGTGTAAACCACCACCACCTTTGGACTTTTTGCTGGTGTTGGCAGTGTTCGTTGGCAAGCCATTTGAGCAAATGCACAGATGTGAGAAGTCATACCTGTCATGGAAGACTGCCTTCTTAGTGGCTATCACCTACATCAGAAGGATCAGTGAGCTCCAGGTGCTCTTGGTAGAGTCTGTACCTGGTGTTCCACAAGGACAAGGTAGTCCTCCACTCCCACCCAAAGTTCTTTCCGAAGGCTGTGTCAGAGTTTCACCTTAATCAGGTGATTAACCTCGTGGTGTACTTCACTAGTCCGACCTCGGAAGCCGAGCACAGGCTCCACTCATTGCACCTGAGGCGAGCGCTCACTTATTATAAGGAGTATATGGGGGCCGACCCGGTGGCGCTGAGGGTTGAGGCGCTGGATGCCACACCTCACACCACGCCTGCGACCCGGGTTCAGGAACGAGCTCGGGCCACTGGGGTGGGCCAGGGAGGTTGAGGATGAGTGCCCTTGTGGTGCTCTCTTCCCGGGTAGAGCAGAGTGGGTTGTCGGCGTACTGGTGACCCCGGTGGTGGCCAGAGGCACTGCAGCAGCCAAAAGACAAGCACGTATCCAGCGTGGACGACACCGGCAGGGTTGCCGTGCACCAGGGCTTTGACGTGCCCCACGCAGGGAGGGAGTGGGAGGGGGTAGCGCAAGGAACAGGGAAATCAGTGGCGCCATGGGCAGGTGACAGCACCTGTCCCCCATGCCCCACGCTGGGCCAACCCCGACTGACCTTCCAGGTCCTCCATCCCCAGCCCTACCTTGTAGCCAGAGTCTGACTTGTAGCCCAAGAGGAGGGCAGCCTACCCCTGGGGCATGTCAAACTGAGGTGCTGGCTGTGGGGAGGGTAGGAGAGGGAGGTTAAGATCTGGGGGCTTCAGGCTGGGCAGGATAAAGGACTAGGTTGCCTGAGAGAGGTTCCATGGTGCAGCGACGGAGAAATAAATAAAAAAAAAAAAATTAAATAAGGGTATGTGGCTGGAGTTCAGGAAAAGGTTCACCAGCTCTTGTGCTATATGCTGAAGCCCACCTTGCAGACGGCAGCTAAACAGATGATTGGCAGATGGATAATGTCCTGCATCAGCCTCTGCTGTGAGGTGGCTGTAGGGAACTTCCCATATGCTTAGGGCTCATTCCACCAGACATAATCACTGCCTCTGTGGCTGCTTCCAGAACGTCCCTGTCCAGGAAATCTGCAGGGCTTCTACCTGGAAGTCAGCACACACCTTCATCTCCTATTACAGCAGTGATCTTGAGTCATGCTGGAATACTGCTTTTGAGACCTCATTCTCTAGTCTCTGTTTGCCAAGTAGTAATGTGTGCCTTGCTCCCTCCTGGAGAACTGCTAAGAGTCTGCCAGAGTAGGAGAAGGTCCAGAGGAGGGCTACAAAGATGTTAGAGAGTCAGCAGGGTGAGGCATACAAGGAGAGGTTGAGGGCACTGAACATGTACTCCCTGGAAGACAGGACAGAGGGAGAGAGGACATGATTGGGACCTTCAAGTACTTGAAAAGGATAAATAAGGTTGATAAGTAGAGTCTCTTTAAGTTGAGTGGCAACAATAACACTAGGGGGCACAGTCTTAAGCTGGAGGGTGGGAGATTTAGGAGGGCGGTCAGGAAGCACTTCTTCACAGAGAGGGTGGTGGACACTTGCAATACACTGCGGAAGAGGTCATCTCATTGAAGATAGTGGGCAGCTTTAAGAGGCTGGGATAGGCATAGGGAAGTGAGGATCATGGGTAGGGAGGATGAGAGGAGTGGGAGGGGAGGGCAGGGGCATTAGCTCAAGCTGTGGACCCTGCAGTATGAGCAGACTTGACAGATGAAATGGCCTTCCTCTGCTGGCTTCTTCATATGCCTGTGTGTGTGTGTAGTATGGATAGTGCATCATATCCATGCCCCTAGAAATGAGGATTCTAGGGACGTGGATATGTTCAGTTCACACTGTCTGGTAGGTTCCTTGCTGCTTTAAATCTTGCCGGAAGGTCTTCAAGCTGGTCCTCCCACCCACCTGGGTGGTAAAACCCTCGGCTCCACCCCATGACGCCAGATCTTCCTTACCGCTTGGAAGCTCAGGTTCCTTCCTTAGCGCTCGGCGTTTTAGGCCTGGATCCACATTCTTTGGAATTTCCAAACTAATTTTAAAATTTACAAGACTCTGGTCTTACGTCTTCCTCGTGGCTGCGATGGACAAATCGACTCCCAGCTTCCACCGGTGCCCGTGGGCCGAAGATGTCCCGGACCGATCCACACTCCGTGTGTATCTACTGCCTGGGTGGGCCACGGTCGCGGGTTTGCAAATTGTGCCGTCCTTCGGCTTCGATTTGTGTGGAGACGGCCTGCCAGACTTCCTCGCGCCTGGAAAAGCGGTATCCGCCGTCAAGTCTGAGGAGGCCCATTGGGCGGTGTCCGGGAGCGGGCTGTGCGGAACAACTGGAGCAATTGATCACCCTCGAGGAGGAGGCGGCCCAGGCCACTTCTTCTTCCTTCTCAGCTGTGGCATTTATCCCGCTGTCCTTGGGCTCCTCCTACACTGCTTCATTTAAGGAGCTCTGTCACTCCCTCTCCACCAAGGGAGAAGGGCCATCGGGACATACCAGTTCGTCCAAGAAGAAGGACTCTAAAGGTAAGTCCCACAGTCGATGTTCGTGGAAGCTTGAGAGATCCCCTTCACCGGACCGTCGACTCTCGACTTCGGTTGAGGTTGCGGCTGCGGTCGCTGGCTTCACAGTGTCCCCGTCAGGTCAGCCGGCATAGACATCCGTCAACGTGGTCGAGATTTTTCTCGACCCGTCGAACGGTTTTGTCAACTGGAGAAGCCGACAACCCTTCTTCACGGCTCCCTGGTGGTTTACTGAGGACTTGCCTGTGCTTCCTGTGCGAAGTCTCAGTTAAGGTCCCTACACGAGGAAGGCGGGTTCCCCTCGTTCCCTCTCTGACACACCCTCGGAATCCCCAAAGGTCTCGATCTCGGTCCTCTTCTAGGTCCAGCTAGTCCCGCCGATGTCGGCAGTCTCGGTCTCGGCACCATGGAAAGTGGTGTCGCCGCACATCCTCATCGTCCTCTTTGGAGGATAGGCTCCGGCGCAAGTTGCGTCAGCGCTACAAGGATTTGATGTGGCAGCAACTTTTATTGACCGGTAACAAGCCGACTCCATTGCCTTCTCTGGCCGTTAAGTGGCTGTCACCGGAGTGGCCGAAACAACCCCTTGTGGTAATCGAGGAGCCGACCCCAGCGCTGGTTGTTTGACTGAAACCGGCTGCACCACCTTTTGTGGTGGAACCTCCGCCTCCACAACCGAAGACTGGGACCCTGACCAAGGATTCTCGGTCAGGTCAGGGCTTGCCCCATAGGTTGTCGGTCACCCTCACTCCCGATCATCCTCGGCAGGTGGAGGGTGGCTGTGGCGCTCGGCAGCTGTTCGCAGACTCCTCGGAGTCTGACTATGACTCCTCCCTGTTCTCTAGGCCGCTTGACCTGTAGTCTGCAGGGGGCCAGTCGGTGGACGAGAGTGCATCCTAGTTTTTAGGTTTGCTTCGGCTCATCTCAGAGTCCACTGGGATGCAGCTTGAACCCATTTCAGAGCGGGCCAAGTATCCCCCTCACGGAGATACTGGACCGAGGGGATTCCCCTACAGAAGCCTTTCCGGTGGCCAAAGCCATTGTTGGCCCAGCCCTGGAGTTGTGACAGCGGCCAGCATCTTATCCTGCGCTTTCGGCCAGGATGGCTCACAAGTACGCGGTCCCCACCGGCTCATTTTCCGGTTTCTCGGAGCACCCCTCTGCGGAGGGGTTAGTGACCAATAGTGTTTTCCGGTGTTCCGGGAACGCTCGGGACATGGACAAACCGCCTGATAAGGTATCCAAGAAACTGGATTATGTGGGGTGGAAGGTTTACGCTGCTTCCTCCCTAGGCCTTCGTCAGGCTAGCTCAGCCGTTCTGATGGCACATTTCTCACACGCCCTTATGGGTTCCCTGGATGAGGTGATTCAAACAACATGAAGTCTTGCTATATTATGACATATGCAGTATAACCCCTGGTTAGAACTGCTCCGGAGGTGAAAGAGTTAACTTCCATGCAGGGCATGGAATCTTAATAGAACTCAGTTGAACACTCTGTCTGTTGAAGCTTAAACTTAAACTGTCAGATTCTTTACTCCACTCACTGAACAGTCGCTCCGAGATTCCTCCTGCTGCTCGGTTTGTTTGTCGGTTTAAAGTGTAATTCTCGGTTTATTTTACGAAATATAACTGCAATCGTTGGTTGAAGCTCTGTCTGTGGTATTGTAAGTAACAGATGGGCTTACTTTTTATTTTCTTCTGTGTGGAACTTGTAAACATCTTTTTCGGTTCGGTTTGAACCGATCAGAGGGGTTTAAAAATTACTTTTTAGTCCTTTAGAGTGCGGTTCCCAATTCTTATCGGTTCTAAAAAGAACGGATTTTATTACGGTTTTTTCCATGACCCGTGACACGGTTGGGAACCGATAAGAGAGTCTTGCTTGGTGGATTGCCGTTAACGGGCAAGTTTTGATTAGGCTGGCACTATGTCTAGAAACCCAAAGAAAACCGGACCCACTGGGTTTCAGCACTGTGGCCTTTGTGGGAAGCCTTTGCCAAGGCTGACCCACACACCATATGTGTATATTGTCTGGGTTTGACCACCTCAATGCAGACTGCCAGATTTGTAAAATTTTCCTGCTGCCACGTGGAAAAGTTGGTAGGCTCAGGAAAGGGAGGCCAAAAGTCCGCTGACCGGATGGCCAGCCGGTTCGGTTCCAACGAACCTGAGGAAGTGCCCTCTGACCAGGGTGATGCTTCCTCGGGCAAGCGAAGAGCCAGCTCTGAGGCCGATTCCAACTAAAGGGCTATAAGGTCAGCTAGTTTGGGGCCAAAGTTCTTTCTCCAACCGCTGAGAAATAGCCAAAGCTATTCAGATTGTCCAGTCTCTTTCCCCAGTCCGTCCGAACTGGCACCATTGGGTAGCGCCGGTTCGGTCGGTTCCCTCGTTCAAGATTATGATTTTGAAGATTTTATGAACCAGGGAAGGGGAGGAGGGTACAAGGAGAGTGAGTGTGATTTTGACAGTCTGGATGTGCCATTGTAACGGACATCTCTCCAGACAGACCTTCAGGAGTATCCCTCCCAGGCTATCTGAGTCCCCTCTCATTTTTGTTTTACAAGAAAGTTGCTGACACTCTGCAGCTCCCTGTTGAGGAAGCTGTTGATGATCAAGAAGAGCCTGATTTTGTGGAAATGATGGATATTCCAGAGTCTAGGAGACTGTCTATTCCCTTGCATAAATCTTTTAGAAACAGACAGTAAAAATTTGAAAACTCCTCATTCTATCCTCCTGTGGATAAAAGGATGGACAAGAGGTATGCTTTATCAGGCTCTGATACGGAGTTTCTATCTCAGCAGTGCAGCCATGTGGGGGTAGTGCAGGCTGCAGCCTGTGACAAGGCTAATATTCCTCTAGCCTCTCACCCTTCTGAAAAGGATTCCAGCAGGATGGATGCCATGGCAAAAAAGCAGTACATCGCAACATCTTTGGGACTCAGACAGGCAAATTATATGGCTTACGCAGCTAGGTACCAGAAATCCAGGTGGGATACTGTCCTGGCCCTAGCAAAACAGGCCCCTGAACAGCTTGCCAGGGAGCTGGAGCAGGTGGTTGCGGATGGTATTGAGGCATCCAAGGTGCAATTTCATGCTGCTGTAGACTCTAATGATGTTTCGTCTAGAGTTATGGCTACATCTGTGTCTCTTCGCAGAATGGCCTGGCTCAGATGTACTGCCCTGTCACAGGATACCCAGTCTAAGGCTATGGATTTTCCTGTTGTGGGAAATTCTCTGTTTGGGAGCAGACAGAGAATTATATGAAGAAAATGGATGAGTATAGGACCACCTGTAGGAGTGCACAGGCCAAAGAAGGCAAGTCACTCCTCAAAGGCAGCATGTCAGGGCAGGGCGGCTTTTCAAGGCCATTTTACCAAGCCCAGGCCTCCTCTTCTGCTTATGCCCAGAGGGGGTTCTTTAGAGGAAGGGGCAGAAGGGGTTCTAGTAAGCCTGCTTTTACCCCTCAACCCAAAGCCCCTGCAAAACAGGCTCCCTGATGGTGTAGCCAGGGCCGATTCTCCACTACCAGTAGGGGGCAGGCTGGCTTACTTTGTCCAGGACTGGAAGTCTTTAATATCAGACAAGTGGGTCCTGGAGGTGGTAAGCCAGGGACTGGTTCTCAGCTTCAAAAAATTTCCGAAGAGGAGAGCCAGATCTTTTCCACCTGCAAACCCATCAGAGGCACTTGCCCTGGAAGCAGAAGTTTCTGCACTCCTGGCTCTCAGAGCCGTGGAAAGGGTTCTACTCATACACCAGGGCAAAGGGCTGTACTTCCTTACCCCAAAAAGACAGAGAATGGCAGCCCATTCTGGATCTCAGGTATCTAAACAAGCACCTTTAAAACCGAAGTTCAAAATGGTGACCCTGGGATTATTTACCCTCTCTAAGGCCAGGGGACTGGCTAGCCTCCCTGGACCTCAAGGATGCCTACTTCCATGTTCTCATCAGAAGCTCCCATTGAAAGTACCTCAGATTGAACTGCCCTCAGGCCATTACCAGTTCAGAGCAATGCCCTTGACCTCTCCTCGGCTCCAAGGGTGTTCACAAAATGCCTGGCAGTAGCAGTTGCTCATTTAAGAAGGCAAAAGATTGCCATCTTCTCTTATCTGGATGACTGGCTCATTGTAGGCCAGTCTCCAGAACAGGTCAAACTTCATTGCAAGTAACCCAGCAGCTGCTTACATCTCTAGGTTTCCTTCTCAATCTTCCAAAGTCAGTTCTGAGCCTGTCCAGCTTCTCACCTTCATAGGCGCAGAACTGAACACAAAGAAGCCAGAGCCTCCTTCCTTCCTCTGAGAGAGCAAGGACCCTGGTGTCTCTGGCCTCCTCTCTCACCCTACAGGTCTCTCGACCAGCAAAAGTATTTCCTACTCCCTGGGGCACATGGCTGCTTCTACAGCAGTAGTGCTGGAGCGAGATTTCAGATGAGGGACATTCAGTTCCATTTGAGAGCCTTTTGGTCTCAAAGGGCGGATCCCCTAACCAAATTGATTCCAGTGACTCGAACCCTGATCCAGGCCCTTCAGTGGTGGCAGGATCAGAACAATCTGAGACAGGGTTCCTTCACCCCCAGTCTCATTCCTTGACCCTACTACAGATGCATCCTCCTGGAGTGGGAGCTCACATGGGCGACCTTCCACCCAAGGGCTGTGGTCCCCTCAGGAATCCTGCTCCACATCAATTTGCTGGAGCTCAGAGCAGTTTTTCTAGCGCTTCAGGTTTTCTCCACACTTGTAGAAAAGGCTTTGAGCACATACAACTCATAAGAGAAACACGTGAGTATAAAAAGCTTTATTTTACAAAACTCCTAACATGTTTCGGACTGAGTGCGCACTCAGTTGGTTTGTAAACGTAGGTTTCTCCACATCAGTCCAGAACAAGGTAGTTCAGGTCAGAACAGACAATACCACTACAATGTGGTACATCAACAAAGCAAGGGGCACTCGGTCTACGGCCTTGTGCACCGAAGCAATGAAGTTGTGTCTCTGGCTTACTCTCTGAACGCCTGCCTTACGCAGTTCACCTCCTAGGCAAGAACAATGTCCTAGCGGATGCTCTCAGCAGGATTTCCAGGCCATCACGAATGGGCACTGGATCCCCTGGTACTGGAGGTAATATTTGCCAGATGGGGCACTCCGCAAATAGATCTCTTTGCAGCCCCAGGCAATCACCAACTTCCCCTTTTTTGCTGCAGGCCCCCAGTGTTGGGCTCAGTCACTCTGGATGCCTTCCTTCTCAGTTGGGAAGGGAAGTTTCTCTATGCTTTTCCCCCCTTCCCTCTTCTATTCAAAGTGCTAGTCAGAATCAGATCTCAATCCTGCAAGATGATCCTGATTGCTCCAGATTGGGCCAGGCAGCCCTGGTACCCACTCCTCATGTCCTTAGCAGTCCACCCTGCCCTATGCCTTCCAGGAATCACAACCTGTTAACCTGTGCTCAGGGAGAGTTTGGTATCTGAACTTCAAATCTCTCAATCTCAAGGCTTGGCTCTTGGAAGAGTTAGAGTTTGCACCTACACCTTTCTCAAGGTGTATTGGATATCTTGAAGGCCTCTAGGAAGCCTTCCACCAGGCTACCTATAATTCAAAATGGAAAAGATTTTCCATATGGTGTGCTGTAAACATATTCCCCAGAATCTGCTGGTGTGCCCACGATCCTGGATTATTTGGTGCATTTGAATTCCTTAGGGCAGAGACCAGCTACCCTAAAAGTGCACTTGGCAGCTGTGTCTGTCTTCTTGTCAGCAGGTAAGCCCTCTTCTTTATCAGCTCACCCTGTGTTCTCCAAGTTTTTTTTTTTTTTTTTTTAAAGGGTTGCTTCACACCAATCCCCCATTCAGGGATCCTGCCCCTGCTTGGGATCTTAATATTTGCATCGCTCAGTTTATGCAACCCCCTTTTGAGCCATTGTCTTCAGCAGAGCTGAAGTACTTGACAAACTGTGTTTCTGGTAGCCATCACCTCTGCCAGGCGCATAAGTGAGCTACAAGCCTCGTCACTGGAGCCTGATTTCATCTCCTTTCATAGAGATAAGGTAGTCCTCAGGACTAACAGGAAGTTTTTGCCTAAGGTGGTTTCAGACTTTCACCTTAATCAATCCATGTCTCTCCCTATGTACTTCACTGACCATTCCTCCTCTGGTGAGAGGAGATTGCACAGTTTAGATGTCAAAAGAGCCCTTAGTTACTATATAGAACGTACTACGGGTCACAGGTTCGAATCCTTCCAATTGTTCCTCACCTATGGTGAGGTTGATAAAGGGAAACCTGCCACTAAAAGATCCATTGCCAGGTGGATTGTCTCTTGTATCCAATTCTGTTACGAAAAACTGGGTAAGGTTCCTCCCTCAGGCCTGAGGGCTCACTCTACCAGAGGTACAGCTGCATCTCTGGCTGCTGCCAGGGACATTCTCTGCTAGAGATATGTCAAGCAGCTACCTGGAAAACAGTTCACACTTTTACTAAGCATTACTCCTTGGATATACAGGCTAGGAGTGATGCTCGATTTGGCACAGCCGTGCTTCAGAGCCTATTTCCCAAGTAGGTTCTGTCCCTCCTCCATGGCGGTACTGCTCTTTAGTCTGCATATGTCATAATATAGCATTCATTCATGTTGTTTGAAGAAAAAATTACTCACCTTAGTAATATTGTTTCTTCTAATGGAGTCTTGCTATATTATGACCTCCCCCCAAGCCTGCCCCTCTCAGAACCTGTTTTTGGGATGTGGGTGGGCAGTGCAATGTTGGCACTTCTTTGATGCCCACTTCATTTCACCCTCCTAGGGTGCTTAGGTGTTATGCTTAAGTTTCTTCTTGAGTCTTTGTTTTTGGGATCAAGATCGAAAAGGTGTTTTTGTAGTTAGTAGCCAGTGGCTAGTGTAGGTTTTCGGCTTCCACACAGAACCTTAGTGAGTTTTTGCTCGTAAAGATCTGACAGTTTAAGTTTGAGCTTCAACAGACAGAGTGTTCAACCGAGCTCGCGCTCAAGATTCCATGCCCTGCATGGAAGTTAACTCTTTCACCTCCGGAGCAGCTCTAACCTGGGGTTATACTGCATATGTCATAATATAGCAAGACTCCATTAGAAGAAACAACATTACTAAGGTGAGTAATTTTTTCTTCCTCATCTCCCAGCTGACCTTCAGATGACGGTCAAGCAGGTGCGGGATCAGAGAAGGGCGGTGGCAAAACAACAGCTCAAAACCTCATTGGTGATTCTTGTGCCCGATCAGTAGAGGCCGCAGTGGTCATGCGCTGCAGAGCTTGGCTGCGGATCTCCACCTTCACGGCGGACACCCAGCACAAGCTGGCAGATGTTCCCTTCCTGGGCACCGACTTGCTCGGGCCGGGGGTGAAAGGCCATCTCCAGAGGATTGAGAAGTTCGATGCTGCCTTGGACTTGGTCACGTCTGCCCTGAAGGACAAAGGCCGCCAGCAGCAGCGTAAGCCCTTTCGCCCTTCCGCTCCTGTGGCACGTCCAGCCCAGCAACATCAGCACCAGGGCCAGCAGGCTCATACTTGGCGCCTTAAGGCCAAGTCTGCTGCTTCCTCAAGTGGGAAGACTGGAGGCAAGGGTCAGGAGGTCCCCTGGCGGGCCCTTCCCAAGCCTGCCCAGTGGCGGGTTGAGGGTGTGGCCACCAACCTCGTCCTCCTCCCAATTCCCCCATGGGAGGACCTACTCGCACTTTTCCGCCTGGTTCGCTATCACTCGCTGCAGGGGATGCCTTCTCAAGGCTGTGGACCCCAGGCCTCTTCTACATCTTCCCTCCATTTCCCTTGATCCACAAGGTGCTTTTCAAGGCAAAGAAGGACAAGGCGCAGGTGATTCTGGTAGCCCCAGGCTGGCCCCGCCAGTTCTGGTATCCAGATCTCCTCAGCCTTAGCCCCAGGCTCCCGGGGCGGCTACCAGCCCGCCCAGACCTGATCTCAGTCGACAAGGGGAAGGTTCTCCATCCGGACCTTCAATCCCTGCACCTGACGGCCTGGTTCCTGATCGGCTAGACTTCCAGGCCTTGGGTCTTTCAGACAAGGTCCTCAGCATCGTTGAGGCATCCCATAAGGAGTCTACCAGAAAATGCTATGCCTTTAAATGGAAGAGATTCTCCATTTGGTGCCAGGACAAGGGGTTGGGCCCTTCCTCCTGTCCATTGGCTAGCATTTTGAACTACCTGTGGTCCCTTTCTCAGCTAGGGCCTTGGTCGACCGACCCTTAAGGTGCACCTGGCAGCCATCTCTGCTTACCGGGTGCGGGCCTGCAAACAGTCAGTGGAGCAGGAGAAGGTGGTTGTGTGCTTTTTCAAAGGCCTTGATCACATATCCCCTCTGGCTCGAGAACCTCTACCTCCGTGGGATCTACTGCTGGTATTGGCTAAGCTCATGGGCAAGCCATTCGAACCAATGCACAGGTGCGATATCTCCCACCTGTGGTGGAAGACCACCTTGGTGGCTATTACGTCCAGCCAGAAGGATGGGAGAGCTCCAGGTGCTTTCCATGCAGTCTCCCTATCTGGTCTTCCACAGGGACAAGGTTGTCCTAGCTCCCACCCGAAATTCCTTCCAAAGGTGGTGTTGGAGTTTCCTTTACCGTATTGACTCTGCGGTGTTCTACCCTATCACACCTGGGAGGCGAATATAGGCTCATATTCTGGACCCTAGGGGCTCACTTATTATAAGGTGCGAATGGCTGAAGTTAGGGAGAGGTTCGCCAGCTGTTTGTCACCTACGCTGAAGCCACACCTAGCAGACCTGTAGCCAAGTGGACGATAAGCAGGTCGTCACCTCCTGCATAGATCTCTGCTATAGGTTGGCGGGCATGGAGCCTCCCAAAGGGATAAGAGCTCATTCTACCCGCCATACCGCTGCTTCGGTGTCTGCTTCTAGGGAAGTTCCTATCCAGGGAATGTGCAGGGCTGCTACCTGGAAGTCAGCACACACCTTTATTTCCCTTTACCACATTGACCTTGAGTCACGCTGGGATGCTGGTCTTGGGACCTCGGTTCTCCAGTCCTTATTCCCTAAGTAGAGGGTGCGCGCCTTGCCTCCCTCCTCCCGGAGAACTGCTAAGAGTCTGCCAGACGGTGTGTATTGAAGAACACATCCACGTCCCTAGAAATACAGGTTACTGACCTGTAACAAGATTCTAGGTGGTATATGTTGTTCATCCACATGACCCATCCGACCTCCCGGCTTCGACGGCTGCAACCTGGCTTCCAGCGGGCTAGATCTGGCATCATGAGGCGGGCGAGGGTTTTACCACCGGGTGGGTGGGAGGAGCCAGCTGAAGACCTTCCGGCAAGATTTAAAGTGGCAAGAAACCTGACAGTGAGGATGAACAACATATACCACTCCTAGAACTCCTGTTACAGGTGAGTAACCTATATTTACTCACTTATAACTGTAGTTCTAGAACAAGCTGTATGGTGCACATCCACACAACCCGTATGACCTCCCCGATAAGTGGTACATGGATCCCTGCTTTCTACGTGCAAGATCTGCTGTCACAGGGCAGAGCTGAAGAATATACCACCTGGGCGGGTGGGAAGAACTTAGCTTGAAGATGTCCTGCGAATCTAAAAGGAAGGCTGGAAGACTGCCGGAGCTTGGATGTGCTCCATATACTACTCCTAGAACTACGGTTACAGGTGAGTAACCCTCATTTTAACAGTGTGTTCGGTGCATGCAGCAGATGTCAGCCAGTGACCTGTATAACACATGCTTCTGTGTCCCGGAGGGTGGACCATGGCACTGGTGGATACCGTTGTTGCCAGGCCATGCATTCTTCATTGCTAGAGGAATAGAAGTTATGCTTGCTCGCAGGTGGTTCTGTGTCGTAACGGTGATCGTGGAATAGCGATCGCCATTACGGCGAGTGTACATCGCCGAAAATGAATTTCAGTGATGCACACTCACGGTGAGGAGAAAGAGGGCGCCCGAGACCTACTTTTCTTTTTTTTTAATGTGGGGGATTGCATCCCCCGCATTCCCCTACTAATGGACTCTCAAGGGAAGAACTTGCAAAATGAAAGCCGCCCACTGCAGAAAAAAAAAAATGCACCATGCTGGACACCGAACCTGCACCTCCCAACTAACCACCCTCCACACCATGATAGCGGGCCGGTTCAGCAGCTGCCCTGCCACACCCGCTCCCACAAAGCATCCCTCCTGTTTCCCTCATCCACGCATTTATGCACACACATCCCGCCGCCTTAAGTTGCCCACCCCGGTCGCCCCCCCTGCCAGGTAGCCCTGAACACCGGCGCTGTAATCGAGTCACCGTTTTTGTAGGCGCCCAATTGCGGTCACCTTGTTCACGGGTTATCCTCCCACGTAAGCCTAACGAACGGGAGAAGTCCTCGTTGCTGCCGGGTCAGTAGCCCTGATGGCATCCATGGATAAAGACGCAAAGGGGAAAGGCTTCTAGTCTGTCTTGGCAGTGGTCCAAGCTGGACCTACTACAGGAGAACCTGTTGTGGACTGACCAGTGTTCTGTAAATATATTTCACCCTAAGACCTTCAGAGAGCCTTCCCTACCAAAATAAGCATTACAAGCACCATCACCTTCGGTCATGGGAGGGAAGTGTTTCAACCCAGGAATCCCTCAGTTAATGTTTACACTTTAAGCATCTGTCTCCTAGTGACAGATGCCCCGAAGATGGAACCTCTTCTAATTCTGGAATTTGAATACTGGTTTCAAACTCTGTAGCTCCACCATGGCAGTTAACCAGATTTGTTTCTCTGCTTTGATGTTAACCAGTCCGATTTGTTTCTCTGCTTGGAGAGAAAGTTGTTAAATTGTTCATTTAGTTAATTGATTACTCTGCATTAGGGAGTTAATTGGTATCACGGTTCCCATTTTGATTCCCTGAAACCAAAGTCCACCTACTGGCTACCATTTTTATTTTGTATACTTTTATATACATTTTGCACACTAACCTATTTATTTCCTAGCGGTTTTGTTTTCTCTGATTTACAGAACAGAAAGGAGACTTCACTTTCCTTTTTACCTGAGCCTGTTCACCTTAATAAATCGATTCCTATTACCCTCAAAAACTTGCCAAATGTCAGATCACAGTTTTCTGGAAGATACTTTTGTTTTTTACTGCTGGTCTCTAATATTGTGTGTTTGGGAATTGTATTCGTTTTTACTGGGATCTCTGTATTTTCGCATGTAGGAGAGACCTGGGGATCAAAGGCTCAACAAATTGTTTAAATTGTTTCCAGCTCCTGGCAAGAGAGACTGCCACAGACTTTGTTTAAAGTGCCTGGGCCCAGACCACGACTTTACAAATCGTGAGTCCTGTCTTTTGGGGTCCTAAAATCTTAATGAAAAGAGTAAAAAAGATTTTAAATTGTGGCTTCTCAGTCTGCTTTGTCACAAAAAAATAATAAAAGGGCTCTGAAGGATTTCCCAATGATAAAGGAATGCATGCATCAGAAGGCTCCTGTACAATAGCAGCAACTTAAATAAAATGTGACAAGAAAACAGATAAAGCTGCTAAGTCATGGTGAAGATGGATCAGGTATGAGGGGGTCCAAAAGAAGGAACCCTGAATTCAGTGATGGCAAAAATAAAAGCGCTTCAGAGCAGACACTGGAAATGGTGCCTGGTAAAAAGAAAGTTAAAAGGAAAAACTGTCTTTGCTACTCCACCTGAACGGAGGAAGAAGCAGACAGATGACATAGAAAAAGTGCCCTCATCTGAGGCCGTATCAAATTTGTGGCAATTTTTCCTGGCTACCCACGCCATGGGAAATTTTATTTGTTTATTTTGTTAATTTTAGTCATTGGTAACTGGGTAAGGCCCACTTGCCACAAGTGCCTCTTTTCAGGGTGACCTGGGAGTACTGGGTGGTTAAGTGACTTGCTCGGAGTCACACAGTATGCAAGTGGAGGTTGTGAGACTCAAACCAAGGTCTGGTCTGCTGGATGTACCTAGCTTGTTCACAGCTCATTACTCTAACCTCTAGGCTATACTGCCAGCCCTTTTAATAATTTTAATAATGTGACTACCACCCTCGCCCCCAAGCTCAGGCTCCAAACTTTCTCCCTGTGGGAGGAGGAGGAGGAAGAATACTATCTATAGGAGGAGGAAGGTGACCCAATGGAATCAGAGGTACACCTGAGTGAGACTTCAACTCTCCTCAAGGCATTATGAAGCTGTCCTTCAGTTTCCTCATTTGTCAGACAAACTCTCAATACCCTCAGTCCTCAGCATTCCTCCTCAAGAGACTGAGGAAGATGCTGAATTTATGGATATTATGTGGACGACACCTACAAGGAGTGTAGCTAGTACCCACATTAATTACTTCAGAAGGCCATTTCCAAAATCTTGTCTGCAACTACTTCAACTACAGGCATTGAGAGAACAATTGAAAGACAATATCAGGTGGACAGATGGAGGGTGGGAAAGATTGTTAGAAAAACTGAAAGAAGCTGTCAGGTGGACAGATTGTGGGGTGGGGTGGAATACCTACCTACTTATATGCTCACCCTGATCTTCAAGGTGTGGTCCAGGCTGCTGCTTGCAGGAGAGCAGAAGTCCGTCTTTCCACATAACCCACTGAAAAGGACATCAAACAATTGGATGCTTTGGCCAGAAAAGGTTGCACCTCAGCTTCCCTGCTCATTAGGCTGGCAGCTTTTTCAGCACATATAAGCACAGTACCAGAAGGCGCTACACAATACAGTTCTGGCACTTGCCGATAAAGCAGATGGTGAGCTGGCATAGGACTTCATTGCCATGGCACAGGGCTTAATTGCCACAACAAGATCAGTGCTATGTGCCACTAAATACCATTTCCACACTGATATGGACACTAATTTATTTATTTATTAGCTTTTGGTAACCGGGTAAGTGCGCTAGGCAACAGACCTGCCTGTTTTCAGGCACGACCCGGGAGAGCACAGGACATTGGTTACAACATGCAGAAATGCACAGACATAATATAGGTGTACAGGAGCAAAACAAGATATACATTGGGTAGCACAGTAATAGTTACATAAGGGTACATTTTAGGCATAGATCATAGTAAGGATGTAAAATAAAGCAATTAGGATAACCATAAGACAACTGAGGACAGTAAAGACATCAAGGTTCATAGCCACCTAGACAAGCATATTGCATGGGAGAACATTAATGTAGTACTCAGGGTCAGACCCGACAACCTGCAGTGGGACAAAGCAAATTAAGAGCATTTGCATTGGCCAGAGGCTAGAAGAGTGGGTGAACAGCAAGTTTTGAATTCTCGATGGGAGGCTGAAGTTTTCACGATAAGGGGAGTGAGTTCCAGAATTTGGGAGCAAATGGGCAAATGCCTGTTCACCCATTTTGTCATGCAAGGTCTAGTGGAGAGCATGGGGAAAGAGGAAGACCTGAGAGTACGGGTGTGTGAGGCAGGAGTCAGGAGGTTGGCAAGATAGACAGGGCAGGGAGGTCTAGACAGGAGTCAATAAAGCAGCCCAGGGAGTAGGCTCGAATATCCTTAGGTGACAGCCAATTTAAGCCAGCGTAAAGACAATGATGGGTAAGATGTGGGAAGTTAAGCAATCTACAGATGTTGTTGTAGACAGTGTCCCATTTGTGGAGTGTAGCAGAGTTTGCAGCAAAGAGGAAGGGCAGAGCATATTGGAGCTGGGGTAAGAGAATACCTCCGCAACAGAAAGTCTAGCGAAGGTGAGGAGTGGCGACACGATAAGCTCCGCCAATTTTAGCACTGATGGCACGGCACACCATATTGACATGTTGAGACAGGTCAAGTGTGGGATCCAAAGTGACCCCAAGGTACTTGAAGGACTCAGTGTTTAAGATGAGGGAGCCATCAAGGCATTGAACCCGGAGCCTGTTCGCAGGGGCAGACAGTTTCTTAGAGGATCCGAATAGTATAGCACAGGTTTTTTCTAGATTCAGGACTTGGTGGTTGCTAGAGAGCCAGGTCTGCAGGAATTTTAAGTCATTAGTGAGAGTGGAGTTGATGGCAGCAACCGATTTTGACCCAGAGTAGAGAACAAGGTCATCTGCATACATAAAGTGCAGCTATGCCGGACATGGTGGGAATATCATTTAGGAAGAGGGAGAAGAGTAGAGGTCCAAGAGTGGATCCGTGGGGAACTCCACGGGAGATGTTTAGGGGGGAGGAAAGGGCCTTGTGTATTGCTACTGCCTGAGTCCGATTGTCAAGATAGCTATGGAACCAGGAGACGGCTTGGTCAGATGCTCCAATAGATTAGAGTTTCTTTAGCATGAGAGGATGGTGTGCCATGTCGAAGGCTTTAGACAGGTCGATAAAGATGGCCCCAGTGAGTAGGCCACGGTCCATATTATTTCTGATGTCATTTGTAAGTTGTGTAAGTGCAGAGGTGGTACTGTGACTGGGCCGGAAACCATGTTGGCACAGGGTTTGAAGATTAAACATGTCAAGGTGAGCAGCAAGCTGGCGGTGGACTATTTTTTCAAGCAGCTTACTGAGAGTGGCACTCTGCTGGCACTGCTGCTGGGCTTGTAGCCTATACAGTGTTCTTAGGATGCTTTTTGTGGTTAAGGATAACCATCCTTTCCCAGGACACTCAGACCAAAACCATAGATTTCTTCTTTGAGGGAAACTATTTGGTGACAAAACAGAGGCATACAGTATATTAAAAAAGTGGATGAATACAGGACCACCTTAACAAGTAATGGTGAGAAAAACGAGCATTTGTCAATGCTGGATGTGTCCTTGCATAATGTATGTAGCAGGGTGTATTATGTTAGTTGAAAAAGGAGAGAAGGAATAACAGTATTGGTAAATGTCAGGATTTACTTAAAGACGGCTCATTGATTGCGGCTAGCCACCATTCAGTGCTGCTCAGTCTACCTCACAGATGGGAAAGAGCGCCCAGCAATTAGTCGACTAAGCAGGCAGGAGCCAAGCACAGACATCACCAGACACAACTGACATCCTCCCAGTCCCACACACAGCCCATCTCAGTCCTGCACTACAGTATGACCAATGTGGACTAATCTGAACATTCTGTATGAAACAAGGAGCGGAGTGCTTAAATGAAAAGTTGGTTCAGTCCTCAGCGTCTATCGAACAAAAGGGCCCTTAAGCGACTAAGGACTGACACGCATTTAATAAAATTATAATTGTTTTCTTTACAGTCATGGTGGTGCGATTTTTTGCTATTCCAGGCTTTTTTTTCTTTACAGATCAATTTTAATTTGCCAGTTGGAAGGGGCACTGTAAGTTATGGCTGAAGATCTTCCTGGACTGAAAGTCTCCACCATTCATTAACACTAATGGGACTACGCTAGAGCACTAGGACCCTGCAGGAGCAAAAATCTTCAGGAGGGCGGCACCGGGATAGGACCTCGATATGTGGTGCTGCAGACTAGGTCGCGCCGTGAGAGCCATCTCAGCATCGGCCCTGCAACTGCCTCAGTTCCTTTTTCTCCACCATTGAGTGTGCTTAGGTGACCACATCGCTCGCCTGCCAGGAGTCAGGTCTTCGTCTATACAACAGCAGCTATAGCCATTCAGTATTCGATTAATTTACTACTTTTCTTTTTTTCTCAAAAAGAGCAAGAAATTTTCAGCTTGCCATCAACAGAGTCTACCTTAGGCGGTGACAGTAGGGAGACTTCATTTGAAAACTGTTACGGCAGTGGGGCTGTGTCCAGTCCGCCGCCTTATGTGGTGGTGGGGGGTGTTCCGACCACTGGCAGTCTGGTGCTCTGCAGGGTGGACAGTCTGCCCGAAGCACAAAAGTAGTGGAACCGGTCCTGACCTTGACTGGTGACCCTGCTCCGCTCTACCTCGAGCTTTTCTTCCTCCTGTCGGTGGAAGAAGAAATGGTACTGCTCAAGGTCGCTGTCTGGTATGTCTGTCGGGGATCATCGGTGGTGGAAGCAGTAGGCCTGATCTGACTGCGGTGGGGTTCCCTGTGACTCCGTTCTTAATGGCTACGATCTTCAACACTGGATCCAGTCTCTGTCCTCAGTGGTGCTCCAGTGAGCAGCTTCATCACTGGGCTGCTTTTTAGAGCAGTGGGTATGGCGTCTGCCAGTTGACCTGGCCAGTGGACCCAGTTCCGGGGCCTTGGAGCCACTGTGGCGCAGCTGGGTCAGTCGCAGTGCCTTCTCTGGTGCCAGCGCCATTGATGCCGACCCCATGCCTACCCCTCACCTTTTCCCCTGCAGAGGCTGGTACAGGTACTCTTTCCTTCTCCCCCTTTCTTCCAGGTCTAGGGCCAGCAGCGGCACTGGCGCGTGTGGTGCCTGCTCCGTGGATGGCGCTTCATTCCTCAGTGCCAATCTGGATGGCAGCATCTCCCATGATTCCTGGCCTAGACCTGCCTTTTTGGAGGTTCTTCTGGGGTAGAAGTGGATCTTTGAGTCTTACCCTGTCCTGCTTTTGTCAAGATGTAACAGCTGACTCATTTTCTGGGCTGGAATGCAAGCCTGTATCAGTGGAGTCTGTGATGGAAGATCTTCCTTTCAAACAACATGAAGTCTTGCTATATTATGACATATGCAGTATAACCCCAGATTAGAACTGCTCCGGGTGAAAGTTAACTTCCATGCAGAGCATGGAATCTTGATGAGCTTCGGTTGAACAGTCTGTCTGTTGAAGCTCAAACTTAAACTGTCAGATTCTTTACTCCACCTCACTGAACAGTCGCTCAGGAGATTCCTCCTGCTGCTCTATTTGTTTGTCGGTTTTAAAGTGTAATTCTCAGTTTATTTACCGAAATTTAACACATAATCGTCGGTTCAAGCTCTGTCTGTGGTATTGTAAGTAATAGATAGGCTTATTTATTATTTTTTCTTCTGTGTGGAACTTGTAACGTCTTTTTGGTTCGGTTTGAACCGATCAGAGAGGTTTAAAAGTACTTTCTAGCCCTTTTAGAGTGCGATTCCGGTTCTTACCGGTTCTAAAAATAACCAGTTTTATTACGTTTTCCACGACCCGTGACACGGTTGGGAACTGATAAGAGAGTCTTGCTTGGTGGATTGCCATTAACGGGCAAGTTTTGATTAGGCTGGCACTATGTCTGAGAAACCCAAAAGAAAAACCTGACCCACTGGGTTTCAGCACTGTGGCCTCTGTGGGGAAGCCTTTGCCAAGGCTGACCCACACACCATTTGTGTATGTTGTCTGGGGTTTGACCACCTCAATGCAGACTGCCAGTTTTGTAAAATTTTCCTGCTGCCACCGTGGAAAAAAGAGTAGGTAGGCTCAGGGAAAGGGAGGCCAAAAAGTCCGCTGACACGGATGGCCAGCCCGGTTCGGTTCCAACCGAACCTGAGGGAGTGCCCTCTGACCAGGGCGATGCTTCCTTGGGCAAACGAAGAGCCAGCTCTGAGGAGCCAGTTCCAACTAAAAGGGCTATAAGGTCAGCTAGTTTGGGGCCAAAAGTTCTTTCTCCAACTGCTGAGGAAATAGCCAAAGCTATCCAAATTGTCCAGTCTCTTTCCCCAGCTCCATCCGAACCGGCACCATTGGGCAAGCGCCCGGTTTGGTCGGTTCCCTCGGTTCAAGATTATGATTTTGAAGATTTTTATGAACCAGGGAAGGGAGGAGAGTACGAGGAGAGTGAGTGTGATTTTGACAGTCTGGATGTGCCCTTTGAACGGACATCTCTCCAGACAGACCTTCAGGAGTATCCTCCCAGGCTATCTGAGTCCCCTTCTCATTTTTGTTTTACAAGAAAGTTGCTTACACTCTGCAACTCCTGTTGAGGAAGCTGTTGATGATCAAGAAGAGCCTGATTTTGTGGAAATGATGGATATTCCAGAGTCTAGGAGACTGTCTATTCCCTTGCATAAATCTTTTAGGAAACAGTAAAAATTGAAAACTCCTCATTCTATCCTCCCTGTGGATAAAAGGATGGACAAGAGGTATGCTTTATCAGGCTCTGATACAGAGTTCCTATCTCAAGCAGTGCAGCCATGTGGGGGTGAGTGCAGGCTACAGCCTGTGACAAGGCTAATATTCCTCTAGCCTCTCACCCTCCTGAAAAGGATTCCAGGCGGATGGATGCCATGGCAAAAAAGCAGTACATGGCAGCATCTTTGGGCCTCAGACAGGCAAATTATATGGCTTACGCAGCTAGGTACCAGAAATCCAGGTGGGATACTGTCCTGGCCCTAGCAAAACAGGCCCTGAACAGCTTGCCAGGAGCTGGAGCAGGTGGCTGCGGATGGTATTGAGGCATCCAAGGTGCAATTTCATGCTGCTGTAGACTCTAATGATGTTTCATCTAGAGTTATGGCTACATCTGTGTCTCTTGCAGAATGGCCTGGCTCAGATGTACTGCCCTGTCACAGGATACCCAGTCTAAGGCTATGGATTTTCCTGTTGTGGGAAATTCTCTGGGAGCAGACAGAAGAATTATATGAAGAAAATGGATGTGTATAGGACCACCTATAGGAGTGCACAGGCCAAAGAAAGGCAAGTCACTCCTCAAAGGCAGCATGTCAGGGGCAGGGGCAGGCCTTTTCATAGGCTGTCTTACCAAGCCCAGGCCTCCTCTTCTGCTTATGCCCAGAGGGGTTCTTTAGAGGAAGGGCAGAAGGGGCTCTAGTAAGCCTGCTTCTACCCCTTAACCCAAAACCCCTGCAAAACAGGCTCCCTGATGGGTAGTCAGGGCTGATTCTCCACTACTGGTAGGGGCTGGCTGGCTTACTTTGTCCAGGACTGGAAGTCTTTAATATCAGACAAGTGGGTCCTGGAAGTAGTAAGCCAGGGACTGGTTCTCAGGCTTCAAAAAATTTCCGAAGATGAGAGCCAGATCTTTTCCACCTGCAAACCCATCAGAGGCACTTGCCCTGGAAGCAGAAGTTTCTGCCCTCCTGGCTCTCAGAGCCGTGGAAAGGGTTCTACTCATACACCAGGGCAAAGGGTTGTACTCCAGGTACTTCCTTACCCCAAAAAAGACAGGAGAATGGTGGCCCATTCTGGATCTCAGGTATCTAAACAAGCACCTTTTAAAACCAAAGTTCAAAATGGTGACCCTGGGGATTATTTTACCCTCTCTAAGGCCAGGGACTGACTAGCGTCCCTGGACCTCAAGGATGCCTACTTCCATGTTCTCATCAGAAGCTCCCATCGAAAGTATCTCAGATTTGAACTGCCCTCAGGCCATTACCAGTTCAGAGCAATGCCCTTGACCTCTCCTCGGCTCCAAGGGTGTTCACAAAATGCCTGGCAGTAGCAGTTGCTCATTTAAGAAGGCAAAAGATTGCCATCTTTCCTTATCTGGACGACTGGCTCATTGTAGGCCAGTCTCCAGAACAGGTCAGACTTCATTTACAAGTAACCCAGCACCTGCTTACATCTCCAAGTTTCCTTCTCAATCTTCCAAAGTCAGTTCTGGAGCCTGTCCAGCTTCTCACCTTTATAGGTGCAGAACTGAACACAAAAGAAGCCAGAGCCTTCCTTCCTCTGGAGAGAGCAAGGACCCTGGTGTCTCTGGCCTCCTCTTTCACCCTGCAGGTCTCTTGACCAGCAAGGCATTTTCTACAGCTCCTGGGGCACATGGCTGCTTCTACAGCAGTAGTGCAGGGGCGAGATTTCAGATGAGGGACATTCAGTTCCATTTGAGAGCCTTTGGTCTCAAAGGATGGCTCCCCTAACCAAATTGATTCCAGTGACTCGAACCCTGATCCAGGCCCTCCACTGGTGGCAGGATCAGAACAATCTGAGACAGGGGGTTCCCTTCACTCTCCAGTCTCATTCCTTGACCCTTACTACAGATGCATCCCTCTTGGGGTGGGGAGCTCACATGGGCGACCTTTCCACCCAAGAGCTGTGGTCCCCTCAGGAATCTCTGCTCCACATCAATTTGCTGGAGCTCAGAGCAGTTTTTCTAGCACTTCAGGTTTTCTCCACAGCTGTCCAGAACAAGGTAGTTCAGGTCAGAACAGACAATACCACTACAATGTGGTACATCAACAAGCAAGGGGGCACTCGGTCTACGGCCTTGTGCACCGAAGCAATGAAGTTGTGGTCTCTGGCATATTCTCTGAACGCCTCCCTTACGGCAGTTCACCTCCCAGGCAAGGACAATGTCCTAGCAGATGCTCTCAGCAGGATTTCCCAGGGCCATCACAAATGGGCACTGGATCCCCTAGTACTGGAGGTAATATTTGCCAGATGGGGCACTCCACAAATAGATCTCTTTGCAGCCCCAGACAATCACCAACTTCCCCTTTTTTGTTGCAGGCCCCCAGTGTTGGGCTCAGTCCCTCTGGATGCCTTCCTTCTCAGTTGGGAAGGGAAGTTTCTCTATGCTTTTCCCCACTTCCCGCTTCTTTTCAAAGTGCTAGTCAGAATCAGATCTCAGTCCTGCAAGATGATCCTGATCGCTCCAGATTGGGCCAGGCAGCCCTGGTACCCTCCTCATGTCCTTAGCAGTCTACTCTCCCTATGCCTTCCAGGAATCACAACCTGTTAACCTGTGCCCAGGGAAGTTGGTATCGAACCTCAAATCTCTCAATCTCAAGGCTTGGCTCTTGAAGAGTTAGAGTTTGCTGACCTACACCTTTCTCAAGGTGTATTGGATATCTTGAAGGCCTCTAGGAAGCTTTCCACCAGGGCTACCTATAATTCAAAATGAAAGAGATTTTCCATATGGTGTGCTGGTAAACATATTTCCCCAGAATCTGTTGGTGTGCCCACGATCCTGGATTATTTGGTGCATTTGAATTCCTTGGGGCTGAGGCCAGCTACCCTAAAAGTGCACTTGGCAGCTGTGTCTGTCTTCTTGTCAGCAGGTAAGCCTCTTCTTTATCAGCTCACCCTGTGTTCTCCAAGTTTTTTAAAGGTTGCTTCACACAATCCACCGTTCAGGATCCTGCCCTGCTTGGGATCTTAATATTTGCATCGCTCAGCTTACATAACCCCTTTTGAGCATTGTCTTCAGCAGAGCTGAAGTACTTGACTTGAAAACTGTGTTTCTGGTAGCCATCACCTCTGCCAGGCGCATAAGTGAGCTACAAGCCTTGTCAGTGGAGCCTGATTTCATCTCCTTTCATAGAGATAAGGTAGTCCTCAGGACTAACAGGAAGTTTTTGCCTAAGGTGGTTTCAGACTTTCACCTTAATCAATCCATGTCTCTTCCTGTGTACTTCACTGACCATTCCTCCTCTGGTGAGAGGAGATTGCACAGTTTAGATGTCAAAAGAGCCCTTAGTTACTATATAGAACGTACCAAGGGTCACAGGTTCGAATCCCTCCAATTGTTCCTCACTTATGGTGAGGTTGGTAAAGGGAAACCTGCCACTAAAAGATCCATTGCCAGGTGGATTGTCTCTTGTATCCAATTCTGTTACGAAAAACTGGGTAAGGTTCCTCCCTCAGGCCTGAGGGCTCACTCTACCAGAGGTACAGCTGCGTCTCTGGCTGCTGCCAGGGACATTCCTATCCTAGAGATATGTCAAGCAGCTACCTGGAAAACAGTTCACACTTTTACTAAGCATTACTCCTTGGATATCTAGGCTAGGAGTGATGCTCGATTTGGCACAGCTGTGCTTCAGAGCCTATTTCCCAAGTAGGTTCTGTCCCTCCTCCATGGAGGTACTGCTGTGTAGTCTGCATATGTCATAATATAGCAAGACTTCATGTTGTTTGAAGAAAAAATTACTCACCTTAGTAGTGTTGTTTCTTCTAATGGAGTCTTGCTATATTATGACCCCCCCCCAGCCTGCCCCTCTCAGAACCTGTTTTTGGGATGTGGGTGGGCAGTGCAATGCTGGCACTTCTTTGATGCCCACTTTATTTCACCCTTCTAGGGTGCTTAGGTGTTATGCTTAAGTTTCTTCTTGAATCCCCAACTTGAGTCTTTGTTTTGGGATCAAGATCAAAAAGGTGTTTTTGTAGTTAGTAGCCAACGGCTAGTGTAGGTTTATGGCTTCCACACAGAACCTTAGTGAGTTTTTGCTCGTAAAGATCTGACAGTTTGAGCTTCAACAGACAGAGTGTTCAACCGAGCTCGCGCTCAAGATTCCATGCTCTGCATGGAAGTTAACTCTTTCACCTCCGGAGCAGTTCTAAGTTGGGGTTATACTGCATGTCATAATATAGCAAGACTCCATTAGAAGAAACAACATTACTAAGGTGAGTAATTTTTTCTTCCAGTCTTTCCTCAGGGATAAGGGGTCCACCATAGCATTTCAGACTTCATCTGTGGACCAAAGCAGACTTCTACATCTTGAGTTCCTACATTCCTCAGTACGGGTACACCCTGTGGAACACACTTAAATCAGTGGTCGAGAGCCTACCAGAATTGTAACATTCCATTACCAGAGGCAGATAGTCCAATAATCAGCTAAAGCTTATATGGATGACTACAACACTGCCTCTAGGAGAGGTACCGCTGGCATTTGTAGAAGGAGCCTCTCCTGGCCCAGAACATCACATTTCTCACCCGTTGCTCAGCAGGTGATTAACGTCCCCTTGACTATGCTTATCTGTCCGGCCCTCAGATTGAGCTCTGGAGGAAGCTCATTACATCAGGGCTGCTTTTAAACAGCCAGGCCAACTCCTGATGCCCCTCAGAGGGATGGGCACCGTTGACATTTTCGTAACATGCAGACTTTCAAGGTAGAGGCCGAGAAGCCTTTATCAGGAACCAACTCCTCAGCTGCGAAGAAAACGCAGCAGAGAGCACAGGGCCTAAAAGTGCCCTGTACCAACCTCTGAGAATTCGGCCCAGGTCACACCTCAGCTGGCTGAGGTGGACGCCTCTCGGCGGTAGGGGGTGTCTGACTTGGGTTTTACAACCAGTGTAAGTCTATTACAGCAGACGTATGAGTCATCAGGATTTTCCAAGAGGGATACTCTTCCAATTTCACAGAGATTTCCCCAGACCTTCCACCTAGACGACAGCTCAATTTGTCTGCCTCTCCGTCAGACCTTCTTACTTCTGAGATACAGGGTCTCTGCAGGTACAGGGCAGTAGAAGTTGTTCCATGACAGAATGGAACACAGGTTCCTATTTCCATTGCTTTTGGTTCCAAGATAACAAGCAGCATGCATCCGGTTCTTGACCGTAGAAGGTTAAACAAGTACCTGTTCAGGGATGAGTTCACTAAAACCGCAGCATTCAAGTCTTCACTACCTGGATGATTGGCTCCTGGCCAACCCTTCTGGGCAGGAGACACAGGAAGCAGTCTCCACAGCTTCTCAGTTGCTTACTTCTTTGGGGGGGGGGGGGTTCTGATTCAGGGAAGGTGTCAGATTCACCTTCCCACAGCTTCTCTTCATAAGAGCCCTCCTGGATACCTCTAGGGCAAGGGTTTTCCTTCCAGAGGACGGAGGAATGACATTTTCAGATGGCTCATTACATCATGGAAAACGACTCTGTTCGGTTCCCTTCGATGCAGTGGATGCTGGGACGCATGGCATTGTCTGCAGCAAGCAGTGGTCACCGACTGTGCACCAGCAATCCTCCAAAAAGTAACAGAGCCTCAGACAAAATCGCTTGCATGGTAGATGCAATTAGGCAAGCTTCTGCAAGGTCTACCCATTGTCCCTCTGAAATTTCAGATCACCATCACCACGGTTGATCTCCTGACCGGTTGGGAGCTCACTGTCAAGACCTCCACACTCGCGTGTGGAGTCAGGAGGAGCCTCATCTTTTCATAAATATCCTAGAGATGAGAGCTGTCTTATAAGCTATCTGAGTTTCGATAAGTGGGGCAGTCCGAACCTGGTCCTTTTGCATCCCTCTCAATGCAAAACTGACTCTGTCCTCTAGAAATCCAGAACCTGGTGTTTTCTGTCAGGATGCATTCAGACTGCAGTGGACAAGGCACTTCCTGTCGCTTTTCTCCCTCTTCCCTTAGTTCAGAGGTTGCTGCTCAAGTTGGAGGCACAGGGGGCAGGATGATTCCCATTGCACCATACTGACCTCGACAGATAAGATTTCAATTGATTAGCAGACTGTCCATACAGAAGTTTCTCCGAGGCAGCTTCCTCTACAAGTGGACCATCTGACACAGGGACATTTGGTCCATCCCAGCCTCGCGCCTTTCATCTCCATGCCAAGCTCCTGAGGAGACAGAAGTAGGCAAGTTTTAGGTTTCCCAAACGATTGCAGAAAATCTTCTTAACTGGGCATAGGCCTTCCACCAGGAAGGCTTACACGGCTAAGTGGAAATGCTTTTCATCTGGTGTGCAAAGTCCCATCTGGACAGTTGCCCACCAAGCAAGGTGTTGGAGTGCCTCTTGGACCTGTCGAGCGCAGGTCTGCAATACTCGGCAGTGAAGGTACACCTCTGCGTGTTTTCGGTCTGTCTTGAGCCAGTACAGAACATGTCACTGGCTCAGTTACTATTAGTCAAGAGATTCCTAAAAGGTATCCTACACACTAACTCCCGGTCAGTAAACTGGTGACCGCTTGGGATGTTAACCTGGTGCTAGATTGCTCACCGTAAACCCTTTGTGCCGCTAGCTACCTGTAAATTGACATTTCTAACTTGGAAGACAGCCTTCTTAGTGGCTGTCACTTTTACTATGGGGTCCCGAAATACATGCTTCGGTCACAGACTCCCTTACACTGTCTTTCACGAGGACAGGATGGTACTCTGCACTCGCCCTAAGTTCCCTACCCAGAGTGCTTCTAACCCCAGGAATTCACTATTATTACTCTTGCAGTGCTCCGTTAAATCAGCACTGCCCCAGAAAATAGAATGCTATGCAGATCATGGAATGTTTAGCTCGTGCATCTATTTTCACACTGCCCAGTGTCAACTGCCTATATTCTACCTCAGATTTCTTCTCTCTGCTGCAAAGTTCAAATGCCCGGAGATCTATCTCAATCAAGACAGATTCCTGTAGTGCACAGAGCAAAAAACGTAAGTATTTGTTTTATTTTTCATTACTGTCTAGTACCATTGTTCTTTAGTGTTTTATACCTCATTAGCTTTAAATTTAAACTTGTTTATCAGTTCTTAATGGTTCCTTTGAACCAACTGCAACCGACATTCTTTTTATTTAATCGGAACCTTTTAAGAGGGTTCCAGTTATTTTGTTCTTTAATTTTATTTCATTTTAACGCTTTTGAACCGAGGTTTGTTGGTTTTCCTCGCTTTTTTTTTTTTGTTCTAGTCAATCAGAACCGATAGATCTAACTTGAGAGGAAGCTCTTGCAGCAGGTAACACATGTGTAGGACTGATGACACCTGGCGGCTGATCTTGGCATTTCTTTTTCTTTAGCAGTACTGATGTGGGACTGCCTACCCAGCGTCAAGTAGTATAAAGGGCGTAGGCAGTCTCCACGTGCGCCAGTTCTTTCCCGCTGTGGCAACTCGCTAGTCGGCTCTCGGCTAGCCTACTGGTTCCTCAACTCTAGAACAGTTCCTTAATAGTTTTCTATGGCACTGTAACAAGTGCTCTTATGGCCCAGACAACGACACTGATGCCTGTACCTATTGCCAGGCTTTCAATAGTCAGACCAGGATCCGAAGACAGAAGTCGCTCCAGGCCCGTCTAGCGCAGCAGCAACTGGCCCAGATGTAGCAGGACACATCCTCTGGAAGGAAGTCATGCTCCCCTACTCCTTTTAAAGGGAAGGAGAAGCACCGCTGTCAGGATCGAGACCGCTCGCCTTCCAGGCCCATGTCTTCCAGCTTTGCTGGTTGTTCTGGCTTACCTCCCTCAAGCCTCTCGCCTCACTTCACAAGGCGCCCACCTTACGACCCATCAGGATCCGGGCTTCTGACTCCGGTTCCATGGCGGCGGCTAAGCCCACGGATGCTGGTGCATCCGCCAAGAAGCCGTCCGGTTCGGGCTCCTCTGGCCATAAGAGGCACTCTGACTCTAGCTCTGTGCCCTCCTCGGTAAGCAATCCTCCCACTCAGCTTCAGTCGACCACCGGGAGGCTAAGCAGCCCTCAGGGCATTCTGCTTCTTGGGCCTCTTCTTTACCGCCGAAACATAGACAGGACCGGCGTCCATCCATTGAGTCAGAACAACACCACTCGGATAAGCACAAGGCTGATCAGCCTTCTAAGCCCTCGTGCTTGACTGCCCTGTCCTCCTCTGGCTAAGGAATCTGCCAGACAGTGACTCCAGTACCGACACGGTCATCCTCCGCTTCCTCCACCGGTGCGGACAAGGCTGCGCTGCAGCGTCATCTAATCCCTCAGCGTCACCTCATGACCGTTTGCCGGTTCACCCAATGCCATATCTACCCGACATCACCGAGGATCTGTTGCCAGCGTCACCTGTCCTACCAGTGCTGGTCCACCCTGACGCCGGCCCCCCTGGTGGCCGACCAACGTTGCCTCCGAAACCGGAATCCCCAAGGTTTTGGATGTCGCAGGTCAAGGAGCTTTTTGCTCACTGGTGGTTGACAGTTAAGCAAGACATATTAGGCCCTCCGGTTCCTGCTCCCAAAGCTCCTCCTGTCCCTCAGCCTGGTGGCCAGGATACACCTGTCTCTTCCGGAACTGAGGGTGATAAGTCACTGGCCAGTCCCAGGAAGTGCAAGGACAAGTGCAAGAGGACTAGGTCTCCTTCTTCCTCTTGCTCTCCTCCTAAACAGCCCAGGCACAAGAGGAGACGTAGACGGGTTTCATCTTCTCCTCCTCCTCCTCTTCCTCCGCCTATGGCGAATCGGACTCCTATCCCGATTCGGACCCAGGCTCACTGCCTGGTGACACTGAGGACCAACCTACATCTCCTCCCGCCGACCCCAGTTTCCTAGAGGACATGTGGCACATCCAGGAGAACATGGGATGGGATATGGAAGCCCTGGACCCCAAACATTTGCGCCTGGTGAAATATCTGTGCCAGAAGGATCCCAAGCCGGTGGTCATCCCTTCCTTGGTGGACAGCTTCCAGGATCTTACCTTAGCTACCTGGAGGCATCCACATGCTTGCTCTGCAGTGCCCAAGAAGGCCAACCGCTTGTACCAGGTCCGGAAGGACCATTCTTACCTGGCCGAACACCCCACAACTTACTCCGTGGTAATTTTGGCCGCGCACGATCATTCGCAGAGGCCGAAGCACCTAAGTACCCAGCTGCCAGACAGGGAGTCTAAGCAGCTGCACTCTTTAGGTCACAGGGTGTACTCATCTGCCACCTGCAGTATCCGTAGTCTAAATTTTTTGACTCATATAGTCCAATTCCAAAACGCCCTGAGGTATCAAGGATTGGACAATCTGCAAGGTTTGCCTGACTGTCCTCAGAGGACAGAACTTGCTAAACTTTTACAGACAGGCTCAGATGTGGGTACCCACATTCTTCGAGCTATGTACGACTCTGCGGACACTTTGACCAGGGTGGCTGCTTCTGGAATTTGCCTTCAGCGCCACTCCTGGCTCTGGGTTTCAGGGTTCATCCCAGATCTGCAGACCACACTTCTGGACGCCCGTTTCAAGGGCTCTGTGCTCTTCGGGGAAGACACAGAGAAAGTTATTGTTAGATTGCAGGACTCTGGCAAAGTGGTCCATACGGTGCAGTCTATGTGTCGGGAAGAGGGAGCATTTTACGAGATCCTGTTTTCGTGGCAGAGGGGGACACCGGCTTCAGCAACCCCATGCTCAGCCTCATGCACAGCTGCAGGTGCCATTCACCTAGGGTCACCCAGGCGCAGCCTCCACCCCTTCTAAACAGGCTAGACCTCCAGCAGCCGCCCTCCACTCCCTTCTTCCACCTGACTATGTAAATGACTCTCCCTTGCAGACCTGACGTCGGGAGAGTGGGTGGGAGGTTGCTTTCTCATCACCATCAGGCATGAAGAGAGTGACCTCCGACAGATGGGTCCTCGACCTTGTGGAGTTCGAACACTCCATAGGGTTTGAGTCTCTACCCCGGACAGACCACCGCCCCCTCCTTACTACCGAGAGACCACAGGCCTCCCATCAGTCGGGAGGTCCAGTCTCTCCTAGACAAGGACACCATAGAATCGTCCCAGAGGCAGAAAGGGACTCTGGGTTTTACTCCAGCATCTTTCTGGTTCCCAAGAAGTCAGGGGACCTACGGCCAATCTTGGACCTCAGCGACCTCAATAATGGGCCGCTTACTGCAGATTCCATATAGGTCTCTTCCAAATCTCCTCCCTTCTTGTCGGTTGGGGATTGGCTGGCGTCTCTGGACATGCAGGATGCCTACCTTCACATTCCTATTTGCCACAGTCATCGGAGATTCTTGAGGTTCAAGTTCAAGGGCCGAGCCTATCAATTCAAGGTTCTTCCCTTCGGCCTTTCCTCCGCTCCCAGAGTCTTCACCAAATGCCTCGCCGTTGTTGCAGTGGCCCTGTGCCGAGACAGCTACTTTTTGTTCCTTATCTCGGTGATTGACTCCTCTTGGCCCCGTCCAGGTCTTATCTTTGGGAGACCATCCTGGCCAAGCTCTCCCTTTGTCGGCATCTGGGGATCACTGTAAATCCAGAAAAATCTCAGCTCTTTCCCTCTCAGCGTCTTCAATTTATAGCGCTGTCTTAGACACCTACGTTGGGAAAGCCTTTCTCCCTTCAGGTAGGGCAGGCGCATCCAGGCTCTGGTGTCCCAAAGCTTTTCAGCCTCCATGGTTCCAGCCAGGTCCATTCTCAGGCTTCTGGGGCACATGGCAGCTGCCATAGTCTCGGTCCCCTTCACCAGACTACGCATGCGCACCATTAAGTGGGCTCTTCGGGTCCAGTGGGACCAGACCAGGGATGACTTGGGCTTGCTGGTTAGGATCTCGGAGCCAGTTTGTCGTGAACTCTACTGGTGGGCATCTCCCCAGCATCTCTGCCGAGGTCTTCCCTTCCAGCCAGAAAGTCCTGTCCAAACACTCACCACAGACGTGTCTGGGACGGGATGAGGGGGGGTCACCTGGGGATCCACAGGACTCAAGGGCTGTGGTCTCCATTAGAGGAGAACTTGCATATCAATCTGCTAAATCTCAGAGTGGTCCTGTACTCCCTACAGGCTCTGACTCATTTTTCTAGAGCCCGGTCACCTCCTTATTCAGATGGAAAACACTTCTGTGGTGTTTTACATCAACAACCAGGGAGGTACACACTCTTACCCCCTTTGTCAGGGGGCTGTGAGGATGTGGGACTGGGTGGAGGAGCACCATCTCCATCTTTCTGCAGTCCACATTCCGGGCTCTATGAACGTAGTCGCAGATGCCCTAAACAGGGCAAAACTGCTCTGTCATAAGTGGTCCCTGATACAGTCCGTGGCAGACTAGCTCTTCGCAAGATGAGGAATGCGGAGTTGGACCTTTTTTGCATCTCACTGCAACGTAAAGCTGCCCAGTTTTTGCTTGCTCAATCCCGAGCCTGGAGCTTTCTGGCAAGATGCATTGTCCCTATCTTGGAGCAGGAGGTTTCTTTACGTGTTCCCTCCCTTTCCCTTGTTGCAGCTGGTCCTCCTCAAGGCCCAATTGGAGACGGTCACCTTAATTGTGATAGTCCTTCTGTGGCCCAAACAGATTTGGTTCCTGCTTCTTCGGCGTCTGTCTGTGCAAGCTCCATGGCCTCTTCCCATTTTGGGTCAGTTACTCTCTCAGCAGCAGGGTACCTTGGTTTATCCCAACCTGGCTCCCTTCATCTACATGCTTGGCTCCTCTGGACCTAGCAAAGCTTTGCTTTGGAGTTTCTGATGACATTGCTTGAATTTTAGTGGAGGCTCGAAGCCCACTACCAGGGCCACTTAGTCATGAAGTGAAACGTTTTTGCCTATGGGCCGCAGCCAGGAGGCTTGACTCTCTGGTCTGTCCGGTTAACTCTGTTTTACAATACCTGCTATCCCTGTCGGAGTCAGGTCTCAGCTACTGCTTCATTAAAGTACACCTGGCCACTGTTTCTGCCTGTCATCACTGTATTCAGGACGGGACAGTGGCTCAATTGGAGGTGGTTAAAACCTTTCTGAAGGGGATTTTGCATCTCCGTCCTCCGGTCCGAGACTCTGTTCCTCCTTGGGACTTGTAATTTGTTCTGGAGAGGCTTACGCTTCCTCCCTTCGAACCGGCCATGTCTTGTGAGCGCCGCTGTCTCTCTTGGAAGACTTTGCTTTTGGTGGTGGTCACCTCAGCTCGACGCATTTTTGGAGGTTCATGCCCTTATGTGTCGAGAGCCCCATCTTATTTTCCATAAGGATAGGGTAGACCTCCGAACTAACCCAAAATTTCTTCCTAAGGTAGTGTCAGAGCTTACTCTTAACCAATCTGTTCAGCTTCCGGTATATTTTCCAGAGCATTCCAATAGGGGAGAAGCGCTCTTGCACACCATTGATGTATACCGTGCTCTGCGGTGATTTTGTCCAGAACAAAGGGTATCAGTAAATTGGACCAACTGTTTGTATCCTTTGCGGATAGGTCCTTAGGGCACCCGGTTACAAAAGAAATGCTCTCGTGTTGGCTGGTAAATTGTATGTCCTTCTGTTATCAGCAGGCTATCAAGACCTTGTCAGGCCTGGTTAGTGCTCATTCCACTAGAGCGGTGGCTACCTCCTTCGCAACTCTTAAGAGAGTTTCAGCGGCTGACATTTGTGCTGCCGCCACCTGGCACTCTGTTCACACTTCATCAGACATTACAGTCTGGACATTGTTTCCAGATGTCGTGCAGGTTTTGGCCTGGCGGTCCTCCAGGGTCTCATTTCCTGAGAGGGCTTGTCTCCCAAGGGTTTCCTTCCTCTCCTTTCCTTCCCATTCATGGTTGTCTTAAGTTTAGACCTTAAATGTGGTATGTGTCTGTTGACTGCCCTTCCCAGGGTTGTCTTAAGTTTATACCTCTGGGAGATGTTTCAATTTTTCCTTCCCCGGCCTTTCCCAACAGTTGTCTTTAGTTTATACTGCTTGGGAATCTGTCTACATGTGTGTTACCAAGAGCTTCCTCTCGAAGTAAGATAGTACAGTTATGTTAGGACTTACCGTAACAGTAGATCTTCGAGAGAAGCTCTTGCAACAGGTATGATTTTCCTCCTTTCTTCCCCCGGGATTGAGCCTCTCTGCTCTGGGTCAAGTTCAGCTCCCTTTGTGGGCCTAGCAATTTTTTTTTTGTTTTTTTCTGTGGAATGTTATCCTCCATATGGTTGTTATTTGGCTTGTCTTTGGCATGCAGGAACTGGAGCACGTGGGGACCTCCTACACCCTTTATACTACGTGACGTCGGGGCGGCGCCGACATTGGGTAGGCGGTCCCACATCGGTACTGCTACAGAAAAAGAAATGCCAAGATCTGCCGCCAGGTGGCCCCAGTCCTACATATGTGTTACCTGCTGCAAGAGCTTCTCTCGAAGATCTGCTGTTGCGGTAAGTTCTTACGTAACTGTACTTTTTTTCACTTTATCGGTTCCTGAACGACCGTTATTTTATTGAAACCGACTGCAAATATTTAAATTTAGTATATTTTTTGGTTGGTTACTGGTTCCTCTTTTCTATAATGTCAGACAAGCCTAAAAAGAAAACAGAACCCCCGGGTTCAAGAATTGCTTGAAGTGTGCAGAGGTGTTTACCAATGCAGACAAGCATGATCTTTGCTTGATCTGTCTTGGGCAACAGCACTTAAGTGAAGACTGTGATATTTGTAAGTCTTTCCCTGATAAGACAGTGGAAAAATGCAGGGAGAGGCTTAAAAGAAAACTTGAGGAGAGGTCCATGGGTTCTAACCAGTCCACTCCTAAGACTGTGGCACTTTCTTCAAGAGCCTCTAAATCCATCCCTGATACGGTTGAGGGCTCTGGCAAGAGAGGCTGATTCCCCGATGCCTGCCAAAAAATTAAAACCAAGCACACCAACACCCCGGCTGAAACACCTCAAGGGGTCCCTCAGGTGCCTATTAATGCTCCTTCTCCTGCTGATTTGACACAGGCTTTAGCCTTACTCCAGGTGCTGCAGGATTTATTACCCCTTCAGCAGCCTGGGATTACTATTGCTGAAAAAGCAACTGTTATTGCCCTCTTCGCCTACTGATATAGCGGCAATAGGGAGGATGACCAAGATGAAGGGGAATTGAACCTGAAGTGTCCCCAGAAGAGGATTTTGGCTCCCTCCCAGACCCTCAGAGGATTTCTCTTCCCAGTTTTCTTTTGTTAAGAAAATGGTAGAGGCCCTGGATCTGCAAACAGCTGAAGAGATCCAGGATGAAGAGGAGGCACAGTACATGGAACTTATGGGGCTGACACCCTCAAAAAGGCTCCTTCTGCCTATTTACAAATTCATTAAGAAGAATGTTTTAGAAATCCTCAAGGCTCCCAATACAGTCACACCCACTGATAAAAAGTGTGACAAGAAATATCAGCTAGAAAGACCTGGTGCTGAATTTCTGTTCAGTCACCAAGACCACCAGGGTATTGTACAGCAGGCTGCCTGTGAGAAAGCCAAAACTCCTTTATCCTCGCACCCTCCTGAGAAGGATTCGAGGAAGGTGGACAGCATGGCAAAAAAGGGGTACCTTTTGGCATCCCTGGCAATTCGTCAAGCCAGCTACCAGGCCTATGCAGCCCTTTATCAAAAAGCTCTGGCAGTCAGTAGTGAGAAAACGAGACTAACCTCTCTTTAACAGTGTCAGACTGCTAGACACAGCAAAATTGGGCTTGGAGGCTTCCAAATACCAATTTTAGATGGCAGCTGACACTAATGATACAGCTGTAAGGTAGATGGCTGGTACCATTGCTCTAAGAAGACTTGCCTGGCTGAGGGCTACCAATCTCACCTAGAACACCCAAAGTAAGGCAATGGACTTTCCTGTCAAAGGCCACTCTTTTTTTGGTGTCCAGACTGAGGCATACATGAAAAAAGTAGATGACTATAAAGCTACTTTTAGGAGCAACTCGACCAGAGACAGACCCTCTACTTCAGCTTCGTCTTATTCTAGGGGAGGCAGGGGCAGGTCCTCTTTTAGGAGGCCTTTCTTCCAGGTACAGGCTGATCTTACTTCGAGATACAGCTGTTGCAGCAGGTTACACCATAAGGACTGAAGCAGGCAGGCAGTAGGACCCCAGAGAAAACTTCTAGCTAGCTATACATAGTGGGGGACCTCCCCCGATGTCGTCCCGGCCCCCAATGTCAGCTACATCATAAAAGGGGTGGTTCCCCAGCATACCCCAATTCTTATCCCGCCGTTGACTCACACATCGACTCCATGGACACCTTCAGCAGATGAATGACGGCAAAAAGAATTTGCCATATTTTCCTTCGAGATTTCATCTCGATTGTATAAGTTCATGTCTTCTTCCTGACTTCTTCCACAGAAGGACACCCTCAAAGTGTGCTTGCAGCAAACAAATCCCCTTCAAAGATAGGCACTTGGCCTGCGTGCAGGTGCCTAGGCCTGGCCACAATATCCATGCCTGTTCCATCTGCCAGCAGTTTAACAGCACTAGAATCCGCCACCTGAAAGCACTACAGAATTTTCTCCTCAAAGAAAAACTTAAGGCCATGGAGAAAGATCCATCCTCTTGAAGGAACCTTCGCACAACTCGGGGAAACACAAGGATAACCACCGGGACAAGGATAGGACTCAATCTCTGAATCGGGCCTCAGATTCACGGGCCAGTTCCAGCTCCACCCGGTTGGACCGCTCTCCATCCCGAGCTCGGGCTCTGGCTCAGTGTCTTTACAGCCACTAAAAACCAAGACTAAGGATAGCCGTCCTTTGGGCTCAGACGCCTGGTCGGAGGCTTCCAACCGCCACTGGCCTCAGTCCAAGTCAGTGACTGTCTAGCGCTGATGCTAAGGACCAACATCGGGACACCGATCGTTCGGTCTCCCAGGGGCTCAGACGTCTCTCCGAGAAAGACTTCAGAGCTCACGTCGCTCAAACGGATGACAGAGGCTAAGCGGGCGCCGGAGCCCTCGCCCGCGCAATGCCCCAAGGACCCGATGCCACTCCCGCCTCCGCCACTCGTCTGTCACAGGGGACGACAGAGGAGGATACCGGTGCTCACGCCACCAATGACCAGACATCGGGAGATGCCGAAGGCGTTGGTCTGCCTGATGTCAGTCTGCCAAAAGACCCGACGACCCCTCAGTCACCGATGCCTGGCCCTAACACTGGACAGACACGGCGCCAGCCCTCGTCCAGTCTAAATAGCCAGGAGGTCAACAGCTGTTCAGTTTTTGGTGAAGACACCATTAAAAAGATGTTGTACCCACAAAACCCCTGTCAAGGCACCACCTTCCGTGGCACCTCCCGGGCATTGACACCTGAACCTAGGGACCTTACACGCTGCCTAGGGGTAGGTCGAAGGCCAGACATTCTAGGTCTCAAAGTCTAAAAGACCTCCATGCCCAGGATCCCCTCAGTCTCCTAGTGACCACAGAAGGAAAAGGCCCAGACAAAGATCCCCTCTTAGTCAGGTGATGACTCACTCCTGATTCTTCTGGTACCCTCAGTCACTCTCTCCCTTTGAGCCTCCATCTCCAGAGCTTCACGACCTCCCTAGGTTGCCACCGGATGACCCATTGTTCTCTGATATTATGCGTCACATTCAGGAGAACATGGGATGGGAGACAGAAGAGTTAGACCAAGAACGGCAATGCCTGGCATGCTGTCTGAGGCAGAAAGACCACAAGCCTGTGGTGGTTCCACCCCTGGTGGACACTTTCCAGAAAGCTACCAGAGCTGCATGGAAGCATCCTCATTCAACCTCAGTGGTCCCCAAGAAGGTCGACAAGCTTTACAAGGCCCCGCTGAAGGCTCCTTACTTATCTCAGCAACCCGTGGCTGACTCGGTAGTCATCATGGCTTCGCACTCACCGCCTCCCAGCGGCCCCAGCACCTCAGTACACAGCCTCCAGACCAGGAATCCAAGCAGTTGGACTCACTGTGTCATCACATGTAATGCCTCTGCTCGTTTTTTCTCAGGTCCCTCAACTATTTGATGCACATGGTGCAGTTTCAAAATGCACTGTGGGACCAGGGTCAAGACCTACTGAAGGACTTTTCAGATGGTGAGAAGAAGGAGGACCTCAAACCTCCCGCGATGGGCTCTGATGTTGGGACCCAAGTCCTCCGGACCACGTACGACTCGGCAGACTCTGCAGCGAGAGGTGCCTCGACAGGCGTTGCCTCCAGAGGCAGTCCTGGTTGAGGGTCTCTGATTACTCAGATGTCCAGAAAGGAGTCATGGACATCCCTATGATCAGTGTTATTCGGTGAAGACTCCGAAGGGTCATCACCAGACTTCAGGATGCCAGGAAGGCGGTTAGAATGGTTCAGGCCATGTAGAAGTCTAAGCCTGGTTCCTTCATGAACCACCAGAACCGCTTTCATGGATGACAGTAAGCAACAACCTCGGTCAGGCCAACAGCAACATGGACAATTTCGGCAGCAAGAACCAGCAAAGATTCTCCGGAGGTCAGGGTCAGAGAAACACTAAATCTACTCAACCTGCTGGAGCCACCACCGCCACAGCATGACTCCTTCCTGGTCCCTGCCCCAGTTTCCCCCTCTCCTCGGATCAAAGGGAAGTGAGGATCGGGGGTTGAGTCACTTACCACCTGTCAGGGTGGCAGAGGATCACCTCCGACCAGTGGGTTCTTCAGCTTATCAGTCGAGGACACACTGTAGAGTTCCTCGACCGCCCACCGTCAAGACCTCCTCTGCATTCCCGTTACTCGGGAGAGCATATCCTGCTCATCCAGCAGGAGATCTCAGCACTCCTTTCCAAGGACGCCATCGAGGTTGTACCGAAGAACCAGAGAGAAGGAGAATGCTATTCCCACTCCTGGTTCCAAAGAAAACTGGGGACTTGCACCTGCTTCTAGACCTCCACGACCTAAACACCTATGTGATGTACAAACGCTTTAGCATGGTTACCCTACGGTTCTCATTCCCATGCCAAGCAAGGTGCATGGCTAGCGTCTCTGGACATGCAGGACACATATCTTCATCTTCCCATCACCCTGTTGCACAGGAAATTTCTGCGCTCGACTTTTGGGATGCCATTATCAGTTCCAAGCTCTCCCATTCGGCCCGTCTTGACGCCATGTATCTTTACCAAGTGCATGGCAGTCATAGCAGCAGCCCGCAGGAGACAAGACCATTATGTCTTCCCTGAGCTGGATGACTGGCTCCTGATGGCCTCCTCTTAAGAAGTGCTGGAGAAGGCCATTCATGACACCTGCTCCCTAGTCCAGTCTCTAGGGATCACCATCAACCAAGAGAAGTGGTCTCTCATTCCCTCGCATAGACTGCATTTCATTGGTGCTGTTCTGGATGCCCATCAAGGGAGAGCCTTCCTGCCTGAGGACAGGGCAGAACGCATCAGGTCACTGATAAAGGACTATCACGGCATGAAATCTGGTTCTCGTTTGGACCATACTTTGCCTGCTCGGACACCTGGCGGTTGCCATCGCCACGGCCCCCCTCGCTCGCCTCCACATGAGAGTTACTCAGTGGATGCTGAGAGCCCAGTGGGACCAGAGGCAGGATCACTTAGACCACCTAGCCAAAATCACAGGGCCAGTCATTCAAGACTTGCAATGGTGGCTTGTTGCGGAATATCTTTCCGTGGGAGTCCCCTTTGTGTCGCATGCCCCATCCCTGACTCTCACCACCGATGCTAAGGGGAGGTCACCTGGAAGGAACCAGGACCCAGGGAACCTGGTCAGCCCTGGAGACTCACCTCCACATCAGTGTTCTGGAGATGAGGGCGGTCCTGTATGCCTTACAGTCAGAGATCCCACCAGGTCACGTGTTAGTCCAAACTGACAACACCTTGGTGGTGTATTACATCAGCAAACAAGGAGGCACTCACTCTGAACCCCTTTGCAAAGAGGCAAAGTGGGTGTGGCACTGGGTATTACAGCACGGCACCATGCTTACCGCAGTGCATGTTCCCAGTGTGGACAACACTGTCACGGATCTCTTGAGCTGGTCAAAGGCCAGAGTTCACGAATGGGAACTGCTACAAGAAGTCGGCAAGGGACCTGTTCCAGCGATGGGGAAATCAGGCGTAGACTATTCACGTCCCCATACAACAAAAACTGCCCAATTTCTGCTCACTAGAGCCAGGGCCTGGTGTTTTCTGGTGAGATCGTTGTCCCTCTCTTGGCGGGTTGGTTCCTCTATGCTTTCTTGCCCTTCCCTTGATCCGAGGATTCTTCTCTTGCTCCAGTCAGAACAAGCATCAATGATCTTGATAGTGCCCTTTTGGCCCAGGCAGATTTTGTTTCCGCTGCTTCACCAGCTAGCTCTGGAGCCTCCTTATCCTTACCGGTCAGCTCATTTGCTGTCCCAGGAGGCCGCTCCCTGGTCCATCCAAACCTCAAATCCCTGAACCTGCACCCTGGCTCCTAAAGACATGCCATTCTTAGGTATAGGGTCTCATAAGGGGTTGCTGATATCCTGGTGGCAGCTAGGAAGCCATCTACTCATGCCACTTACGCTCTGAAATGGTGGAGGTTTTGTCTCTGGGCTCAGGCTCACAACCTCAATCTTCTTCGATGCCCTGAGAAATCCATTTGGACTACCTCCTATCCCTTTTTCAGTCGGGATTGGCACATTCTCTCTGAAAGTACACCTCCGTGCCATTTCGAATACCATACACTGGTTGGTCAGTGTTTATTAGCCCAGTTAGAGGCTTCCGTGCTTTTCTGTCACGGCGTCTTACATCTGAGAGCCCCTATAAAGGATTCAATTCCTCCTTGGGATCTTCTTTTTATCTTAAAGCAGCTCACGCTGCCTGCTTTTAAACCAGCCGCAGATTGTGAGCTTCGCCTCCTATCCTGGAAGGCATTACTTTGGCGAGGAGAATTTCTGAACTCCAGGCGCTCATGTACAAAGAGCCTTACTTGATTTTTCCATAAGGACAGGGTGTCCTCAAAGACCAATCCTAAGTTCCTTCCCAAGGTGGTTTCAGCCTTAACCTTAAATCAGGACATCGACCTTCTGGTGTACTTCCTCAACCATTCGAGCAAGGGGGAAGTCCTATTGCACACTCTAGATGTGCACAGGATTTTGAGGTTTTACTTGGCCAGAACCTGTTCACACAGACAGTCCGACCAACATTTTTATCCTTCGCTCAAATATTATGGATGCACCCATATCGAAACAAACTCTCTCCAGGTGGCTTGTTAACTGCATTGTTTTCTGTTGTCAGAAACGCAACAAGCCCATACCGGGACCAGTGAAGGGCCATTGTATGAAGGGGGGTGGCTACCTCCTTCGTGCCTTGAAAAATGTGGCGACATCCGCCATTTGCGCGGCTGCCACTTGGAGTTCAGTGCACACTTTCGTCAGACACTACAGTTGGACATTGGTTCCAGACGTAGAGCGGGATTCGGCCTGGCAGTCCTCCAGGGACTTTTGTCTGAGAGGTCCCTTTCCTTTTGATCTCTCCTATCCTCCTCCCAACGGGGTTAGCAATACACCTTTACTGCTTGGGAATCAGTCCTTATGGTGTAACCTGCTGCAAGAGCTGCATCTCAAAGTAAGATAGTACAGTTACGTAAGAACTTATCGTAACAGTAGATCTTAGAAAACAGCTCTTGCAACAAGTAGTTTCAAACAACATGAAGTCTTGCTGTATTCTGATAAAATGCAGTTAGCTCCAGCCTTTAAACTGCCCCAGAGACACATAGGATTAAATTTCTATGCAGTGCATAGAACGTTGAACTTGAGCTTGGTTGAGGTCTCTGTCTGCAGCACTTTGAAACCCAACCGTCAGATTCTTTACTACCTTCACTGAACAGTCGCTCCGGAGATTTCTCCTTCAGCTCGGTTCAAAAGTCAGTGAAGTGTCGGTTTTAAACCAAATTATTCTGAATTTATTCCCATCGTCGGTTCAGCTCTGTCTGTGGTACCGTGAGTACTAGATAGCTGTTTCTGATTACTGTGTGGTTACGGTCCTTCAAACAACATGAAGTCTTGCTGTATTCTGACATATGCAGTGAGTCCCAACCGAACTACTCCGGAGGTGAAAAAGTTAACTTTCCATGCCAGGCATGGGCCTGCGAGCTCAAGCTCAGTTGAGACTCTGTTGTTCAAACTCAGACCGTCAGATTCTTCTCCGCCTCACTGAACAGTTGCTCCGGAGATTTCTCCTTCTGCTCGGTTCATTTTGTCGGTTAAAGTATTGTTTTTCTCGGTTTTCGACCGAATTTTTTCTTGGTTTTCGACCGAATTTAAACTGCAACCTGTCGGTTCAGTCTCTGTCTATGGTATTTGTGAGTACTAGATAGGTTTTACATTAATTCTGTTCTGTGTGGAACTTGTAAACGGTTTTATCGGTTCGGTTTGAACCGATCAAGTTGTTTAAAAATCTTAATCTGTGATTTAGAGTGTAGTTACTGGTTCTTATCAGTTCTAAAAAAAACAGATTTTATTATGGTTTTTTCCACGACCCGTGACATGGTTGGGAACCGATAAGAGGGTCTTACCTGGCGGATTGCCATAAACGGGTAAGTTTGGTTAGGACTGGCACTATGTCTGAGAAACCCAAAAAAAAAACCGGGCCCACTGGGTTTCAACACTGCAGTGTGTGTGGGGAAGTCTTGCAAGGCTGACCCCACACCACCTGTGTTACTGTCTGGGTTTGACCACCTCAATGCAGACTGCCAGATTTGTAAGAATTTTCCTGCAGCTACCCTCAAGAAAAGTTGGTAGGCTCAGGAAAGGGAGGCCAAAAGTCCAGCTGAACGGATGGCAGCCGGTTCGGTTCCAACGAACCAGAAGGAGTGCCCTCTGACCAGGGAGAGACTTCTTCGGGCAAAAGGAGATCCGACTCTGAGGAGTCGGTTCCAGCAAAAAGGACTAGGAAATCAGCTGGTGTGGAGCCAAAACTTTCCTCTCCAACCGCTGAAGAAATAGCCAAAGCGATCAAAATTGTCCAGTCGCTTTCCCCGGTTCCGACCAAACCGGCACCGTCAGGTAATGCCTCGGTTCGGCCGGTTCCACTAGTTCAAGAGTATGATTTAGAGGAATATTATGAACCGGAGGAGGGGGAAGAGGAGTATGAGGAGAGTGAATGTGGATTTGAAAGTCTGGATGTGCCCATTGACCCAGACATCTCCCTAGACAGACCTTCAGGAGTGTCTCCTCCTAGGCTTTCCGAGTCCCCTTCTCATTTTATGTTTTATAAAAAAGTGGCTCAAACTCTCCAGCTCCCTGTGGAGGAAGCTGTGGATGATCAAGAGGAGCCTGACTATGTGGAAATGATGGACATCCCAGAGTCTAGAAGACTGTCTATTCCCTTGCATAAATCTTTTGGGAAACAGACATTTAAAATTCTAGAAACTCCTCACACTATACCTCCTGTGGATAATAGAATGGACAAGAGGTACACATTGTCAGGCTCTGATATGGGGTTCCTTACACAACAATGCAGCCATGTTGGGGTAGTGCAGGCTGCAGCCTTTGACAAGGCAAATATTCCGTTGGCTTCACACCCCCCGGACAAGGACTCCAGGAGGATTGATGCCATGGCAAAGAAACAGTACATGGCAGCATCCTTGGGACTCAGACAGGCAAATTATATGGCTTGTGCTGCTAGATATCAGAAATCCAGATGGGACCATGTCATGGCTCTAGCAAAACAGGTCCCTGGCCAGCTTGCCAAGGAGCTGGAGCAGGTGGCTGCTGATGGTATTGAGGCATCCAAGGTGCAATTCCATGCTGTAGTGGACTCAAATGATGTGTCATCAAGAGTCATGGCTACATCTGTGGCACTTTGCAGAATGGCTTGGCTCAGATGTACTAGCCTGTCACAGGATACCCAGACTAAGACCATGGATTTTCCTGTTGTGGGTAATTCCCAGTTTGGGGAGCAGACAGAGAATTACATGAAGAAAATGGATGAATATAGGACCACCTATAGGAGTGCACAGGCCAAGGAAAAGCAGGCCACTCCTCAAAGGCAGCTTCCCAGGGGCAGGGGCAGGCCTTTTCATAGGCCTTTTTACCAAGCCCAGGCCTCCTCTTCTGCTTATGCCCAGAGGGGGTTCTTTAGAGGGAGAGGCAGACGGGGTACAAGCAGGCCTGCTTCCACCCCTCAGCCCAAAGCCCCTGCCAAGCAGGCACCATGATGGGGTTGCCAGGGCCGATTCTCAGCTACCTGTAGGGGGCAGGCTGGCTTACTTTGTCCAAGACTGGGAGTCTCTGACATCAGACAAATGGGTCCTGGAGGTAGTAAGCCAGGGACTGGTTCTCCGCTTCAAAAAGTTTCCAAAGATGAGAACCAGATCCTTTCCACCTGCAAATCCATCAGAGGCACTTGCCTTAGAGGCAGAGGTCTCTTCCCTCCTTGCTCTTAGAGCTGTGGAAGGTTCCACCCCTACACCAGGGCAAAGATTGTATTCCAGGTACTTCCTTACCCCATAAAGACAGGAGAATGGCGGCCCATCCTGGATCTCAGATATTTAAACAAGCACCTTTTAAAACCAAAATTCAAATGGTGACTCTGGGAATTATTCTACCCTCTAAGGCCAGGGGACTGGCAGAGAGTCCCTGGACCTCAAGGATGCCTACTTCCATATTCTCATCAGAAGCTCCCACTAAAAGTACCTCAGGTTTGAGCTGCCCTCAGGCCATTACCAGTTCAGAGCAATGCCCTTTGGCCTCACCTCTGCTCCAAGGGTATTCACAAAATGCCTGGCAGTAGCAGTTGCTTCTCTAAGAAGGCAAAAAATTGCCATCTTCCCTTACCTGGACGACTGGCTCATAGTAGGCCAGTCCCCAGACCAAGTCAAGTTACACCTACAGATAACTCAGCAACTGCTCACCTCTCTAGGTTTCCTTCTGAATCTTTCAAAGTCAGTTCTAGAGCCTGTTCAGCTCCTCACCTTCATAGGCGCAGAGCTGAACACAGAAAGCCAGAGCCTTCCTTCCTTTGGACAGGGCAAGGACCCTGGTCTCTCTGGCCTCCTCATTCACCCTGCAGGTGTCTCGACCAGCAAGGCATTTTCTACAGCTCCTGGGGCACATGGCTGCTTCTACAGCAGTAGTGCTGGGAGCAAGATTTCAGATGAGGGACATTCAGTTCCATTTGAGAGCCTTTTGGTCTCAAAGGAAAGACCCTCTAACCAAATTGATCCCAGTGACTCGAACCCTGATCCAGGCCCTACAGTGGTGGCAGGATCAGAGCAATCTGAGACAGGGGTTCCTTTTGTCACTCAGTCTCACTCCTTAATCCTTACTACAGATGCATCCCTCTTGGGGTGGGGAGCTCACATGGGCGACCTCACCACCCAGGAGTTGTGGTCCCCTCAGGAATCTCTGCTCCACATCAATCTGTTGGAACTCAGAGCAGTTTTTCTAGCACTTCAAGCTTTTTCCAAATCAGTTCAGAACAAAGTTGTACAGGTCAGAACAGACAACACCATCACAATGTGGTACATCAACAAGCAAGGGGGCACTCTGTCTACGGCCTTGTGCACCGAAGCAATGAAGTTGTGGTCTCTGGTTTACTCCCTGAACACCTCCCTTACGGCAGTTCACCCCCCAGGCAAGGACAATGTCCTGGCAGGTGCTCTCAGCAGGATTTCCCAGGGCCATCACGAGTGGTCACTGGACCCCCTGGTCTTGGAGGTGATATTTTCCAGATGGGGCACCCACAGATAGATCTTTTGCAGCCCCAGACAATCAGCAACTTCCCCTTTTTGCTGCAGGCCCCAGTATTGGGCTCAGTCCTCTGGATGCCTTAGTTCTCAGTTGGGAAGGAAGTTTCTCATGCTTTTCCCCTCTCCTGTTCAAAGTGCTAGTCAAAATCAGATCTCAACCCTGCAAGATGATCCTGATTGCTCCAGATTGGGCCAGACAACCCTGGTATCCACTCCTACTGTCCTTAGCAGTCCATCTTCCCTGTGTCTTCCAGGAATTACAACCTGTTAACCTGTGCTCAGGGAGGGTTTGGTACCCAGACCTCAAATCTCTCAATCTCAAGGCCTGGCTCTTGAAGGTTAGAGTTTGCTGATTTACACCTCTCCCAAGGTGTAATGGATATCCTGAAGGCTTCTAGAAAACCTTCCACTAGGGCTACTTATAATTCCAAATGGAAGAGATTTTCCATATGGTGCTCTGGAAAGCATATTTCCCCAGATTCTGCTGATTTACCCACAGTCCTGGATTATATGGTCCACTTAAATACCTTAAAAAGTCCTACCCTAAAAGTCCATCTGGCAGCTGTGTCTGCTTTTATTTCAGCAGGTAAGCCCTCTTCTCTTTCAGCTCACCCTGTATTCTCCAAGTTTTTCAAGGGATTGCTTCACACCAACCCTCCATTCAGGGACCCTGCCCCCGCCTGGGATCTTAATGTTTGCATTGCTCAGCTTATGCAACCCCCCTTTGAGCCTTTGTCTTCAACAGAGCTTAAGTACTTGACTTGGAAAACTGTGTTTCTGGTAGCCATCACTTCTGCCAGACGCATAAGTGAATTACAAGCTTTGTCACTGGAGCCTGATTTTATCTCCTTTCATAGAGATAAGGTGGTCCTCGGGACTATCAGGAAGTTCTTGCCTAAGGTGGTTTCAGATTTCCACCTTAATCAATCTATATCTCTTCCAGTGTACTTCACTGACCATTCCTCCTCTGGAGAGGAGCTACACAACAGATGTGAAGAGAGCCCTTAGTTACTACATAGAGCGTACCAAGGGTCACAGGTTTGACTGCCTTCAACTGTTCCTCACTTATGGTGAGGTTGGTAAAGGGAAACCTGCCACTAAAAGATCCATTGCCAGGTGGATTGTCTCTTGTATCCAATTTTGCTATGAAAAACTGGGTAAGGTTCCTCCCTCAGGCCTGAGGGCTCACTCTACCAGAGGTACAGTTGCTTCCCTGGCTGCTGCCATGGACATCCCTATTCTAGAGATATGTCAAGCAGCTACCTGGAAAACAGTTCACACTTTTGCAAGCATTACTCCCTGGACATCCAGGCTAGGAGTGATGCTCGGTTAAGCTACAACTGTGCTTCAGAGCCTATTTCCTAAGTGGGTTCTGTCCCTCCTCCATGGAGGTACTGCTGTAGTCTGCATATGTCAGAATATAGCAAGGCTTCATGTTGTTTGAAGAAAAATTACTCACCTTAGTAATGTTGTTTCTTCTAATGAGTCTTGCTATATTCTATTCCCTGCCCCTCTCAGAACCTCTGTTTTTGGGATGTGGGTGGGCAGTGCAGTGTTGGCACTTAGTAGGTGCCCACCTTGTTGTTTTTCACCCCTCCTTTCTTGGGGTGACTTGGTGTTGTGTTTTTCATTTTTTGGGTTTCCTGACTTGAGTCTTTGTTTTGGGACCAAAAAATGTGTTCTTATGTTTAGTAGCCAGTTGGCTAGTGTAGGTTTACAGCTTCCACACAAGACCTCAGTGAGTTTAGCTCGTAAAGATCTGACGGCTTGAGTTTTAAGAACAACAGACAGAGTCTCTACCGAGCTCAAGCTTAGCGTTCCATGCCTGGCATGGAAAGTTAACTCTTTCACCTCCGGAGCAGTTCGAAGGTTGGGACTCACTGCATATGTCAGAATATAGCAAGACTCCATTAGAAGAAACTACATTACTAAGGTGAGTAATTTTTTCTTATTGGTTCTAAAAAAAAAAAAAAGCATTTTAAACGTTTTTTTTTTTTCCCCAATACCCGTGACATGGTTAGGAACCGATAAGGGAATCTTGCCTGGCGGTTGCCGAAAAAAGGGTAAGTTTGGATAGGTTGGCCATGTCTGAGAAACTCAAGAAAAAAACTGGGCCCACTGGGTTTCAACAGTGCAGTGAGTGTAGGGAGGTCTTTGCTAGGTTGATCTCCACGCCACCTGTGTTTGTCTGGGGTTTTAATACCTCGATACAGACTGCCAAATTTGCAGACATTTTCTAAGTGTGCCCTGGAAAGAGATTAGGTAGATTTAGGAAAAAGGAGGCAGAGAAGTCCGCTGACCCGGATGGCCAGCCGGGTTCGGTTCCGACTGAACCAGAAGGGTGCCCTCTGACCAGGGTGATACTTCTTTGGGCAAGAGGGGAGCCGATCCTGAGGTTGGTTCCTACAAAAAGGAAAAGGAAAGTCAAATCAGCTGGTTCGGATCCAGAGGTTCATGTTCTGACTGCTGATGAGATTGCCCGAGCGATTCGGATTGTTGAATTGCTTCTCCTGGTTCCTTCCGATCTGCCTCCGTTGACTAGGGGCTCGGTTTGGTCGGTTCCTCCGGTTCAGGAATATGCCCCTGAAGATTTTTATGAACCGGAAGTTGAGGAGGAGGGGGATTTTGAACAGGACGATGACTATGATGGAGCAGAAAGTATCTCCCCAGACAGACCTTCTGGTGTTTCCCGTCCTAGGCTCTCTGAGTCCCCTCCCGACTATTTGTTTTACAGGAAAGTGGCTGAAACTCTTCAGCTTCCTATGGAGGAAACTACTGAGGATCAAGAGGAGCCTGATTTTGTAGAGATGATGGACATCCCAGAGTCCAGGAGGCTGTCTATTCCCTTGCGCAGATCTTTTGGGAAACAGACTCAAAAAATGTTAGTCTCCTAATTCTATACCTCCTGTTGATAGAAGAATGGATAAGAGATACACCTTCTCAGGCTCAGACACAGAGTTTTTCTACCAAGAATGCAGCCATGTTGGGGTCTTGCAGGCTGCAGCCTGTGACAGGGCTAATGTCCCCTTGGCTTCACACCCCCCAGATAAAGACTCCAGGAGGATGGATGCCTTGGCAAAGAAGCAATACATGGCATCCTCTTTGGGACTCAGGCAGGCTAATTAAAAGCCTGTATGGCCAGGTACCAAAGTCCAGGTGGGACACTGTACTGGCACTGGCTAAACAGGCCTCCCCAGCTGGCCACGGAGCTGGAGAGGTGGCTGCGGATGGGATTGAGGCATCTAATGTACAGTTCCATGCTGCTGTGGACTCCAATAATGTGTCATCAAAGTCATGGCTACATCTGTGGCTCTTGAGAATGGCTTGGCTCAAGATGTACTAGCCTCTCACAGGACACCCAGGCTAAGGCCATGGATTTCCCTGTGGAAGGTAATTCTCTGTTTGGGGAGCAGACAGAGAATTACATGAAGAAGAATGGAGGAGTATAGGACCACTTATAGTAGTGCACAGGCCAAGGAGAGGCAAGCAACTCCTCAAAGGCAGCATTCTAGGGGCAGGGGCAGGCCTTTTTCATAGGCCTCTCTACCAAGCACAGGCCTCTTCTCCCTTTTCACAGAGGGAGAGGCAGAAGGGGATAAGCAGGGCTGCATCCTCCTCAGCCTAAGGCCCCTGCCAAGCAGACACTCTGATGGGTCTGCCTGGGTCGACTTTCCTATCCCTGTAGGGGGCAGGCTGGCTTACTTCGTCTAGGACTGTGTGGCTGTTACTTCAGACAAGTGAGTCCTGGAAGTAGTAAGCCAGGGACTGGTTCTCAGCTTCAAAAAATTTCCGAAGTTGAGAGCCAGATCTTTTCCACCTGCAAGTTTTTCCGAAACCTTTGCCCTAGAGGCAGAAGTTTCATCTCTTCTGGCCTTAGGAGCCATAGAGAGAGTCCTACCCTACACTGGGGCAAAGGTCTGTACCCGGGTACTTCCTTACCCCAAAAAAGACAGAGGAGTGGTGACCCATCCTAGATCTAAGATACCTGTACAAACATCTTTTAAAACCAAGGTTCAAGATGGTGACTCTGGGAATAATTCTTCCCTCTCTAAGGCCAGGGGACTGGCTAGCCTCCTTGGACCTCAAAGATGCCTACTTTCACATTCCCATCAGATGCTCCCAAAGAAAGTACCTCTGGTTCAAGTTGCCCTCAGGCCATTATCGGTTCAGAGCAATGCCCTTTGGCCTAACGTCATCCCCAAGGGTTTTCACAAAGTGCCTGGCAGTAGTAGTTGCCTTTTTAAGAAGGCAGAAGATTTCCATCTTTCCATACCTGGACGACTGGCTCATAGTGGGTCAGTCTCCAGACCAAGTCAAGTCAGACCTTCAAGTGACCCAGCAAGTGCTATCTTCCCTGGGGCTCAAGTCAGTCCTCAAACCAGTGCAGCTTCTTACCTTTATAGGGCAGAGCTAGATACTGTCAAAGCAGAGCCTTTCTTCCCCTGGAAGGGCAAGAGTTCTTGTGGAGCTGGCTTCTTCCTTCAGCCTTCAGGTGTCCTGACCAGCAAGGCACTTCCTTAAGCTCTTGGGCCACATGGCAGCTTCTACAACAGTGGTCCAAGGGGCACGATTCCGATGAGGGACATTCAGTTTCATCAGAGGCCTTTTGGTCCCAAAAGAAGGACCTTCTTACCAAATTGATTCCAGTGACTCGGACACTGATCCAAGCCCTTCAATGGTGGCAGGATCCGGACAATTTAAGGCAAGGGGTCCCATTTGTCACTCAATGTCATTCAGTGGTCCTTACCATGGATGCTTCCCTTTTGGGGTAGGGAGCTCTCACAGTCCAGGGACTGTGGTCCCCTCAGGAGTCCCTTCTTCATATCAATCTCCTGGAACTCAGTGTAGTTTTTCTGGCCTTGCAAGCTTTCTCTCAGTCTGTGCAGAACAAGGTAGTTCAGGTCAGAACAGACAACACCACCACCATGTGGTACATCAACAACCAAGGAGGCACTCTGTCTACGGCCTTGTGCACAGAGGCCACGAAATTGTGATCCCTGGCTTATTTCCTGCAGACCTCTCTGATGATAGTCCACCTTCTGGGGAAGGACAATGTGCTAGCAGATGCACGGAGCAGGATCTCCTAGGGCCATCACGAAAGGTCCCCTGGACCCCTTAGTGTTGAAAGTAATTTTCTCAAGGTGGGCACTCCAGAGATAGATCTCTTTGCAGCCCCAGACAATCATCAACTTCCTCTGTTTTGTTGCAGCCCCCCAGTTTTGGGTTCAGTCCCTCTGGATGCTCTGATTTTGAACTGGGAAGGGAAATTTCTGTATGCCTTCCTTCCCTTTCCTCTACTGTTCAATGTTCTTGTCAAGATAAGGTCACAACCTTGCAAAGTGATTCTGACTGGGCCAGACGGCCTTAGTACCCTCTGTTGCTGTCTCTAACAGTCCATCTTCCCCTGTCTCTTCCCAGGAATTACAACCTGTTAACCTCCTCTCAGGGGAGGATTTGGTACCCCATTCTTCGGTCTCTCAATCTCAAGGCATGGCTCTTGAAGAGTTAGAGTATGCAGATTTGCATCTGTCTCAGGGGGTTCTGGATATTCTCAGAGCTTCTTGAAAGCCATCCACCAGAAAGACTTATAACTCCAAATGGAAAAGATTCAGCATTTGGTGTTCCAAAAGCATATTTCTCCAGACACTGCTGAATTGCCTACAGTTTTGGAATATATGGTCCATCTTAATGGCCTAGGCCTCAGACCAGCTACTTTCAAGGTACACTTGTCAGCTGTCTCTGCTATTCTGTCAGTGGGGAAATCTTCCTCACTATCTTCTCATCCTGTGTTCTGTAAATTTTTCAAGGGATTGCTTCATACCAATCTTCCCTTTAGGGATCCTGCCCCTGCCTGGGACGTAAATGTTTGCATTGCTCAACTTATGCAACCTCCTTTTGAGCCTATGTCCTCAGCAGAGCTTTAGTAATTGACTTGGAAAACTGTGTTTTTGGTAGACATTACCTCTGCCAGACGTATCAGTGAACTGCAAGCCCTGTCAGTGGAACCTGATTTTATCTCCTTCCATAGGGATAAAGTGGTCCTTAGAGCCAGTAGGAGGTTTTTGCCCAAAGTGGTCTTAGACTTCCACTTGAATCAGTCTGTGTCTCTTACTGTCTTCTTCACTGATCATTCTTCCTCAGGAGAGAGGAGGCTACACAGTTTAGATGTTTAAAGAGCCCTTAGCTACTCCATAGAGCGTACCAAGGGTCACAGGTTTGATTCCTTCCAGTTGTTCCTCACTTATGGGGAAGTGGGAAAGGGCAAACCTGCTACTAAGAGAACTGTTGCCAGGTGGATTGTGTCTTGTATACAATTCTGCTATGAGAAACTGGAAAGATTCCACCCACAGGCCTGAGGATTCACTCAACAAGAGGTACAGCTGCTTCCCTGGCTGCAGCCAGGATATCCCTTGTTAGAAATTTGTCAAGCAAGCCACGTGGAGAACAGTCCATACCTTTGCAAGCATTACTCTCTGGATATCCAGGCTAGGCGTGATGCTCGGTGTGGCAGCGGTACTACCAGAGCCTGTTCCCAAAATAGGTTCTTCGCTCATCCGTGGAGGTCCTGGTGTTGTGCTAAAGGGTATGGGCTGTTGGGGGGTGAGGAGGGGACCTGGGAGGGCAGTAGTCTTTATGCCAGGACAGACTACACTTGAGTGAGAGGGAAAGAAAGTGTTGAAACAGAGGATGGAGGAGTATGAGGAAGTTGGGAATTTGAACTAGGAGTGGGGGGTGGCAGTTGGGGAAGAGATATGCAGAGACCACAGGTTGGGAAACCTTATGAGCTTACCCCCATAACAGTGACAAAGGACAAATGGCAAGTACTGTTGGTGATGCTAGGAAAGGAGGGCAGGATGGTGGGGGGAGTGGAAGGTGGTTACCCTTAATGCTAGGAGCCTTGGGAGGAAAACTGCAGAGTTAAAGGTTCTCATGGCAGAGGGAGAGGTGGACATTGCAGTCATCACGGAAACATGGGCCACCCAATACAATGACTGGGACCTGTCTATACCAGGGTACAGATTATTTCGTAGGGACAGAGTGATTGGGAAGTGGGGGGGTGGCACTATATGTGATGGGAGGAAGGGAAGGAGGGTAGTACGGAGTCACTTTGGATGCAAATCCAGGATTCCAAGAATAGGATTCTTAGAATGGGAGTGGTGTACAGGCCGCCATCTCAGATGGAGGAGTTAGACAGGGAACTAGCGGGACAGATCAGGAGGACCTGCGAGAAGGGTAGTATGGTGATTGTGGGGGACTTCAACATGCCAGGAGTGGACTGGAGCACCCCAACAACCAGGAACAGAAGGGAGCAGGTACTGCTGATGCCTTCCAGGACAGCTTCCTGCTGCAAATGGTCAGTGAACCAACCAGGTTGGAAATACCCTTGACCTTGTGCTGGCAAATGGGGACTTTGTGAGAGAACTTACAGTGGAGGAACCGCTGTCAGGGAGTGACCACCGCTCAGTATGGCTCACATTGGATATGGGCAAGGAAGGATTGGAATCTGGCACAATAGTGCTGGACTTCAGGAGGGCCGACTTTGGGAGGATGGGGGAAGTGGTAAAAGGGTACCTGGCCAGAATTCAATCTAGTATGGACACTAACCAGAGGTGGGAGCTCATAAAGCTGGGGATAGTGGAGGCAACCAAAACCTGCTGCAAAGCCCAGAGCAAGAAGGCTAGGGCTAAGAAACTGATCTGGTTGAGCAAGGAGGTCATGGAAAAGATAAGGAGGAAAGGAGCTGCCTTTAGGAAGTGCAAGAAAACAGGAGGTGGGAGGACAGGGAGGAGTACTTGACAGAATCGAAGGAGGTGACAAGGGCAGTAAAGGGAGCCAAAGATACTTGAACTCAGGCTGGCACAAGGCATTAAGAAGGGAGATGGACTTTTAAGTACATCAGGGAGAAAAGGAGCTGTAAGAACCACATAGTAAGGATTAGGAAGGAGAGGGGTTGGGTGGAAGCAGGGTGCGATATGGCGGAAGCGCTAAATGAGTACTTCTGCTCAGTATTTACTAAAGAGAAGAGGGGGGTGACACCCAAGGTGGGAGAAATGGCAGAAGCAGAAGGGCCAACAAAGTAAGGGAAGTGGTGACAGATGGGGGAAATCATGGAGAGCAGAGTTTGAGAGGGTTTGAAGGCACTGAGGGTGGACAAGGCGCCAGGCCCAGATGGCATCCACCCCAGGGTACTGAAGGAGCTGGCAGAGGTCCATGCAGGACCTTTGGCAGACCTGTTTAATGCCTCACTACATTCGGGGTGTGTACCTCAGGACTGGAGGGTGGCTCATGTGGTGCCCCTCCACTAGAGTGGCCCCAAGGATGAACCGGGAAACTACAGACCAGTGAGCCTCACATCCATCGTGGGTAAGCTAAGGGAGACTATCCTGAAGGAGAGGCTGGTGGTCCTCCTAGAGGCCAAAGGACTACAGGACAGCAGACAGCATGGCTTCATACATGGCAGATCCTGCAAACCAACCTGGTCGGAGTTCTATGTCTGGGTAACTAGGCAACTGGACAGGGCCATGCAGTGGATGTCCTGTATCTGGACTTCCAGTAAGGCATTCGACTCAGTGCCACATGGAAGGCTGGGAAGGCAGTTAGTAGGAACAGAGGCGGGTGCAAAGCTGGTGAGATGGGTAGGAAACTGGCTGCAGGGAAGGCAGCAGAGGGTGGTGGTGGGTGGGGACCCTCACACCCAAGGGCAGTGACGGCGGTGTTCCACAGGGCTCAGTGTTGGGACCAGTGTTGTTTGGGATATTCATTGCAGACATATCATGGGACATCAAGAGCAAGATCAGTCTGTTTGCTGATGATACCGTGGTAGGCGCGGTGGTGGATGACCTAGGGGGATGGCAGGGGTTGCAGGATGATCTGGCAAAGCTTGAAACCTGGTCAGACACCTGGCAACTGGGCTTTAATGCCAAAAAGTGCAAGGTACTGCATTTTGGGATGAAGAACCCAAGGAGGAGTTACCAGCTAGGGGGAGTGCAGCTAGCCCAGACAGAGGAGGAGAAGGATCTGGGTGTGCTCATTACAGGGTCAATGAACAACTCGGCACAATGTGGGAAGGCAACTGCAAAGACCAACAAAATGCTGGGTTGTATTGCAAGGGGTATATCCTCGAGGAGGGAGGAGGTGATTCTGCCACTGTATAGGTCATTAGTTAGACCACACCTGGAGTACTGCGTGCAGTACTGGCGTCCGTATCTGAAGAGAGACATTAAGTTACTGGAGGGGGTGCAACGCAGAGCGACAAAGATGATCAAGGGGCTGGGGGACTTATACAAGAGGAGGTTGAAGGAGTTGAACATGTACTCACTGGAGGAGAGGAGAGACAGGAGTGACATGATTGAAACTTTTAAATACATGAAAGGAATAAACAAGATGGGTACAGAGGGGCTGTTCAAAGTAAGGGAGGGGAAGGCCGCCAGTGGCCATGATATGAGACTGGAGCGAGGAAGGTTCAGGCGGGAGATGAGGAGACACTTTTTTACAGAGAGGGTGGTGTGGCTGGGTGGAATCGTTACCTGCTGAAGTGGTATGCAGTAGAACAGTGGACTGCTTCAAACGAGGATGGGACAGGACAAGGGAGGGTTAATGAAGGGAAGGGTGGAAGGGAGGGCAGCTGAAGAATAAGGGTGCTAGCTGCACATTCGAGCAGACTTGATGAACCTCTAGGCCTTTATCTGCTGGCAAATTTCATTGTGTAGTATGTACTGCTTGGTAGTCTGCAGTTTGTCAGAATACAGCAAGACTTCATGTTGTTTGAAGAAAAAATTACCTTAGTAATTGCGTTTCTTTTAATGGAGTCTTGCTGTATTCTGACCTCCTTCCCTGCCTTCCCTCTCAGAATCTGTTTTTTGGGAAGTGGGTGTGCAGGTGCATTGCTGCACCCCAGAGGTGCTTCGTGCACACCCTCCCTTTTATTTGGGCATTTTGTTGTACTGTTATCCTTATTTTGGATTGGTTTTGGTTTTGGGTTTCCTGACTTGAGTTTTCCTTGGGAATCCAAAACTCTGTTGCCAGTTGGCTAGTTTAGAATTTTACAATTTCCACATAGTATAGTTAGTGAGTTTTTGCTCATAAGAATCTGACGGTTGGGTTTCAAAGGGCTGCAAACAGAGACCTCAACTGAGCCCGAGCTCAACGTTCTATGCACTGCACAGAAATGTAACCCAGTGTTCGCTGGGGCAGTTTAATGGCTGCAGCTAACTGCAGTTTGTCAGAATACAGCAAGACTCCATTAGAAGAAACACAATTACTAAGGTGAGTAATTTTTTTCTTCCCTCCTGCCTTCCCCTCAGGAGGTTTGGTTCTACTTCATGGCATCTCGGATGCATCAGAATAATTAGTCTTCCTCTGGAAGCAGATCCTCGGTCTCCCCTTCTGAATCACATCGTTATGCCGGGAGTCTCTGGCAGGATAACTGAGGTATGCTGGGGGACCACCCCTTTTATGATGTACCTGAGGTGGGGGGGGGGCAGGGCCGATATTGGGAGCGTCCCCCACTGTGTATAGCTTGCTAGAAGTTTTCCATGGGGTCCTGCTGCTTGCCGGCTTCAGTCCTTATGGTGTAACCTGCTGCAAGAGCTGATCTTATCTGTGTCAGTCTTCACCATTCATCACATTTGGGTTTATGGCCGGAGGTCATGAACCCGTGGGGGGGCTCTCTTTTTTTTTTTTTTGGATGGACGGAGTCGACGCACCATTGGCACCACCCTCCATTGGCCGTTGGTGCTGTCGGTTCCAGCCCTCCTGCTGTTGAGATCACCTCATGGGAGGCTACAGGAAGTTTTGAGGCCTGCCTCCAGGTTCTCGACTACGCCATTTGCTTATTTCGGCCGAAGTCCGCTCTGTTCCTCCTGCCGGTCCTGTTTTGCCACACTCGATGTCGCCCGGTAACACCTTTCCAATTATTCTATTTCAAACAACATGAAGTCTTGCTGTATTCTGACAATAGCAGTGAGGTCCAACCTTCGAACTGCCCCGGAGATGAAAGAGTTAACTTTCCATGCCAGGCATGGAATGCTGAGCTCGAGCTCGGTTGAGACTCTGTCTGTTGTTTGAACTCAAACCGTCAGATTCTTTACTCCGCCTCACTGAACAGTCGCTCTGGAGATTTCTCCTTTGCTCGGTTCAATTTGTCAGTTAAAGTACCGTTTTTCTTGGTTTTCAACCGTATTTAAACCGCAACCTATCGGTTCAGTCTCTGTCTATGGTATTCGTGAGTACTAGATAGGTTTATATTGTTTTCTGTTCTGTGTGGAACTTGTAAACGTTTCATCGGTTCGGTTTGAACCGATCAAGTTGTTTAAAAATCTTTATTTCTACTTTTAGAGTGTGGTTACCGGTTCTTATCGGTTCTAAAACAAAACGGATTTTACTATGTTTTTTTCCACGAATCTATAACACGGTCAGGAACGATAAGAGTGTCTTGCCTGGCAGGTTACCATTAAAGGGTAAGTTTTGTTAGGGCTGGCACCATGTCTGAGAAAGCCAAAAGAAAACCGGGCCCACTGGGTTTCTACACTGCAGTGTGTGTGGCGAAGTCTTTGCTAAGGCTGACCCCCACACCACCTGTGTTTATTGTCTGGGGTTTGACCACCTCGATTCAGACTGCCAGATTTGTAAACATTTTCCTGCAGCTCCCTAGAAAAGAGAGTTGGTAGGCTCAGGGAAAGGGAAGCCAAAAAGTCCGCTGACCCGGATGGCCAGCCTGGTTCAGTTTCAACCGAACCAGAAGGAGTGCCCTCTGACCAGGGCTAAACTTTTTGGCAAAAGGAGAACCGATTCGAGGAGTCTGTTCCGTTAAGAGAACAAGAAGGGATAAATCAGCTGGTGTGGATCCAAAAGTTTTTCTCCAACCACTGATGAAATAGCCAAAGCGATAAAAACTGTGCAGTCGCTATCCCGAGTTCGACCAAACTGGCACCATCAGAAGGCACTGTTGCGGTTCCGGATTATGATTTGGAGGAATTTTATGAATCGGAGGAGGAGGAAGGAGAGTATGAGGAAAGTGAATGTGATTATGAAAGTCTGGGTGTGCCCATTGACCCGGACATCTCCCCAGACAGACTTTCAGGAGTGTCTCCTCCTAGGCTTTCTGCGTCCCCCTCCCATTTCATGTTTTACAAGAAAGTGGCCGAAACCCTTCAGCTTCCTATGGAAGAAGCTGTGGATGACAGGAGGAGCCTGACTATGTGGAAATGATGGATATCCCAGAGTCCAGGAGGCTGTCTATTTTCCTACACAAGTCTTTTGGGAAACAGACATTTAAGATTTTAAAGACTCCTAATTCTATACCTCCTGTGGATAAAAGAATGGACAAGAGGTATACTTTGTCAGGCTCAGATACGGAGTTCCTTACCCAGCAATGCAGCCATGTTGGGGTAGTGCAGGCTGCAGCCTGTGATAAGGCTAATATACCCTTAGCTTCACACCCCCCAGATAAAGACTCCAGGAGGATTGATGCCATGGCAAAGAAACAGTACATGGCAGCATCCTTGGGACTCAGGCAGGCCAATTATGTGGCCTGTACAGCTAGATATCAAAATCCAGATGGGACACTGTCATGGCTTTTAGCTAAGCAGGTCCCTGGCCAGCTTGCCAAGGAGCTGGAGCAGGTGGCTGCTGATGGTATTGAGGCATCCAAGGTGCAATTCCATGCTTCAGTGGACTTCAATGATGTTTCATCTAGAGTCATGCCTACATCTGTGGCCCTTCGTATGATGGCTTGGCTCAGATGTACTAGCTTGTCTCAGGATACCCAGACTAAGGCCATGGATTTTCCTGTTGTGGGTAATTCTGTGTTTGGGGAGCAAACAGAGAACTACATGAAGAAAATGGATGAATACAGGACCACATATAGGAGTGCTCAGGCCAAGGAAAGGCAAGCCACTCCTCAGAGGCAGCATCCCAGGGGCAGGGGCAGGCCTTTTCATAGGCCTTTCTACCAAGCCCAGGCTTCCTCTTCTGCCTATGCTCAGAGGGGGTTCTCTAGAGGGAGAGGCAGAAGGGGTACAAGCAGGCCAGCTTCCACCCCTCAGCCTAAACCCTCTGCCAAACAGGCACCCTGACGGGTTTGCAGGGCGATTCTCCACCACCTGTAGGGTGCAGGCTGCCTTACTTTATCCAGGACTGGAAGTGTTTAACATCAGACAAATGGGTCCTGGAAGTAGTAAGCCAGGGACTGGTTCTCAGCTTCAAAAAATTTCCAAAGATGAGAACCAGATCCTTTCCACCTGCAAATCCTTCAGATTCACTTGCCCTAGAGGCAGAGGTCTCTTCCTCTTGGCTCTCAGAGCTGTAGGAAGGGTTCCACCCCACACAAAGGGAAAGGATTGTACTCCAGTTACTTCCTCACCCCAAAAGATAGGAGAATGGCGGCCCATCCTGGATCTCAGATATTTAAACAAGTACCTTTTAAAGCCAAAGTTCAAAATGGTGACTCTGGGAATAATTCTACCCTCTCTAAGGCCAGGGACTGGCTAGTCTCCTGGACCTCAAGGATGCCTATTTCCATATTCTCATCAGAAGCTCCCATCGAAAATACCTCAGGTTCGGGCTGCCCTCAGGCCATTACCAATTCAGAGCAATGCCCTTTGGCCTAACCTCTGCTCCAAGGGTGTTCACAAAATGCCTGGCAGTAGTAGTTGCTTCCCTAAAAAGGCAAAAGATTGCCATCTTCCCATACCTGGACAACTGGGTCATAGTAGGCCAGTCCCCAGACCAAGTCAAGTTACACCTACAGATAACTCAGCAACTGCTCACCTCTCTAGGTTTCCTTCTGAATCTTTCAAAGTCAGTTCTAGAGCCTGTTCAACTCCTCACCTTCATAGGCGCAGAGCTAGATACAGAAAAGGCAAGTGCCTTCCTTCCCCTGGACAGGGCAAGGACCCTTATCACACTGGCCTCTTCATTCACCCTACAGGTGTCTCGACCAGCAAGGCATTTTCTGAAGCTCCTGGGGCACATGGCTGCTTCTACAGCAGTGGTGCACGGAGCAAGAGTTCAGATGACGGACATTCAATTCCACTTCAGAGCCGTTTGGTCTCAGAAAAAGGACCCTTTGACCAAACTAATCCCAGTGACTCGAACCCTGATCCAGGCTTTGCAGTGGTGGCAGGATCAGGACAATCTAAGACAGGGAGTTCCTTTTGTCACTCAGTCTCACTCTTTAATCCTTACTACAGATGCCTCCCTCTTGGGGTGGTGGGCCCACTTGAGAGACCTGACCACTCAAGGGTTGTGGTCTCCTCAGGAATCTCTGCTTCACATCAATCTGTTGGAACTCAGAGCAGTGTTTCTAGCACTTCAAGCTTTTTCCAAGTCTGTTCAGAACAAAGTTCAGATCAGGACAGACAATACCACCACAATGTGGTATATCAACAAGCAAGGAGGCACTCGGTCTACGGCCTTGTGCACAGAAGCGATGAAGTTGTGGTCTCTGGCTTTTTCCCTGAACACCTCTCTTACAGCAGTACCCCCAGGCAAGGACAATGTCCTGGCAGATGCTCTCAGCAGGATATCCCAGGGCCATCACGAATGGTCACTGGATCCCCTGGTTTTGGAGGTGATATTCTCCAGATGGGGCACCCCACAGATAGATCTTTTTGCAGCCCCAAACAATCACCAACTTCCCCTCTTTTGCTGCAGGCCCCCAGTGTTGCGGTCAGTCCCCCTGGATGCCCTGGTTCTCAATTGGGAAGGGAAGTTCCTGTATGCTTTCCCCCCCTTCCCTCTCCTGTTCAAGGTGCTAGTCAAAATCAGATGTCAACCCTGCAAGGTGATTCTCAGTTGCTCCAGATTGGGCCAGACAGCCCTGGTACCCTCTCCTGTTGTCCTTAGCAGTCCACCTTCCCTTGTCCCTTCCCAGGAATTACAACCTGTTAACCTGTGCTCAGGGAGGGTTTGGTACCTGAATCTCAAGGCCTGGCTCTTGAAGAGTTAGAGTTGCTGATTTACACCTCTCTCAAGGTGTTATGGATATTCTAAAGGCTTCTAGGAAGCCTTCCACCAGAACTACCTATAATTCCAAATGGAAAAGATTCTCCATATGGTGCTCTGGGAAGCATATTTCCCCAGAGTCTGCTGAGCTGCCCTCAGTCCTTGACTATATGGTTCATCTGAATTGCTTGGGACTCAGACCAGCTACACTAAGGGTGCACCTGGCAGCTGTCTCTGCTTTTCTTTCAGCAGGTAAGCCTTCTTCTCTTTCAGCTCACCCTGTATTCTCCAAGTTTTTCAAGGGATTGCTTCATACCAATCTGCCATTCAGGGACCCTGCCCCTGCTTGGGACCTTAATGTTTGCATTGCTCAGCTTATGCAACCCCCTTTTGAGCCTTTGTCCTCTGCAGAGCTTAAGTACTTGATTTGGAAAACTGTTTTCTTGGTGGCCATCACTTCTGCCAGGCGCATAAGCGAGTTACAAGCCCTGTCAGTGGAGCCTGATTTTATCTCTTTCCGTAGAGATAAGGTGGTCCTCAGGACTAACGGGAAGTTTTTACCTAAGGTGGTTTCTGACTTCCACCTTAACCAATCTATTTCTCTTCCTGTGTTCTTCACTGACCATTCCTCCTCTGGTGAGAGGAGGTTGCACAGTTTGGATGTGAAAAGAGCCCTTAGCTACTACATAGAATGTACCAGGGGTCACAGGTTTGACTCCCTCCAACTGTTCCTCACGTATGGTGAGGTTGGTAAAGGAAAACCTGCCACTAAAAGATCCATTGCCAGGTGGATTGTCTCTTGCATTCAATTTTGCTGTGAAAAACTAGGTAGGATTCCACCCTCAGGCCTGAGGCCTTACTCTAACAGACGTACAGCTGCTTCCCTGGCTGCTGCCAGGGATATTCCTATCTTAGAGATATGTCAAGCAGCCACCTGGAAAACAGTTCACACTTTTACCAAGCATTACTCTCTGGATATCCAGGCTAGTAGTGATGCTCGGTTTGTACAAGCAGTGCTTCAAAGCCTATTTCTTAAGTAGGTTCTGTCCCTCCTCCATGGAGGTACTGCTTAGTAGTCTGCTATTGTCAGAATACAGCAAGACTTCATGTTGTTTGAAGAAAAATTACTCACCTTAGTAATGTTGTTTCTTCTAATGGAGTCTTGCTGTATTCTGCTTCTCCCCCGCCTTCCCTCTCAGAACCTTTGTTTTGGATGTGGGTGGGCAGTAGCAGTGTTGGTACTCAGGAGGTGCCCACCTTGTTTATTATCATCCTCTTTTCTTTGGGTGAGTGGGTGTTGTGTTTATTTCATTTTTGGGTTTTCTGACTTGAGTCTTTGTTTTGGGACCAAAAATATTTTTATTATATTTAGTAGTCAGTTGGCTAGTGTAGGTTTAAGCTTCACACAGGACCCTCAGTGAGTTTAGCTCGTAAAGATCTGACGGTTTGAGTTCAAACAACAACAGACAGAGTCTCAACCGAGCTCAAGCTCAGCGTTCCATGCCTGGCATGGAAAGTTAACTCTTTCATCTCGGGGCAGTTGAAGATTGGACCTCACTGCTATTGTCAGAATACAGCAAGACTCCATTAGAAGAAACAACATTACTAAGGTAAGTAATGTTTTCTTTCTCTGACATGAGTCTGTTTTGGTGTTTTTTCTCTGTAGGTCATGTCTCGGTCCGGAGGCAAGAAAACTTCCTGGATGGGTCTGGCCCCAGCCTGGCGTGCCCATGTGTGAAAATATTCCGTCATCGACTAGCATGACTGTTGCCTTCGTGTGTTGGCCGCTTCACAACATGGATTTGTGCAATGCCTGTTTCTCCATGGATCGGGAGAGTAATCAACAACGCTCATGGAAAGTGGGGCGGGCTCCACCGACTTGGGGTCGGTTGCACTCGTCGGGCCATGCCATGTTCTCTCAGCCTTTCCTCCGGTTCCCCTCCTGGTTCTATACAAACTGAGGAGGAGGGAGCCTCAGCTTTTCCCAGCCTAGCCGTGGCCGAGGCTCCTCCCACGGTGCAGGAGGCCCAGTATGTCCCCCCCGGGGGACAGACGGGAGGCACCGTTATGGCAGTCGCCCCTTCAGGAGTGAAGGCTGCCCTGGTGTCGGACCTGCGTCTTGGAAGGCCTGGGTCAGCGCCATTCTCGACGCCCGTCAGTCGGCGCTATTTTGGGCCTGGGCACCGTTCGTGGTGCGGTGGGCCCTGACAGCGCCGTCATCGGCGCCGGCCAGTCGCTCTGCGCCATGGCTGCTGTCGCCGATAGTGCTAGCGGTACCATCAGAGTTTCTACAGCACTATCTTCATCTTTCGTGGAAGGTGCGAGGTTGACCACGGCACAGTGCCTTCCTCAGGAGTCATTCACGGCTCTGGGCGAGCTCATAGTGCCGTGTGGGTTCCGGATCTCGGTGCTGTTCGTGGCGGCTGAGACCGCTGCCGCTTCTGCCCTCTGTGCTGCTTGCGGGCGCAAGGGCTGGGCATTGCCGTTCTCAGCGCCAATGGGGCTGTCGGTGCCGTCTCTGTCCTGGAGCCATTTGTGGCGCCATGGGGCGAGGACGGCACCATGTCAGGTTCTGACACCATGATTACTGCACTTGTTGAGCCCGTGCCTCCTCCTGCCACCATTCGCAGTGCTGGGGGGCATTTGAACCATTTAGGGTGCAGTCTCCTTTTCTGGTGCCCGTTTGGTCAAGATGGCGGCGCCCATCCACTGGCTGGCACAGGACTTGGTTTCCACTTCTGAGGAGGAGGAGTCGGATTCTGGGTCAGACAGGTAGTCTGGCTCCTCGGAGCTAGTTGCCCAGGTGGACACTCTAGTAGTATTCTCGACAGGCTGTGACCAGTCCCCCTCTGAGGACCAGACAGCAGGTGCCATGGCCAGGGTCAGGGGTGCTGACCAGCAGGCAGTGGTGCAGGCCACTGTTGCTCTGCAGCCTGGCCTCGGAGGGTTCGCTGACCCCTGGGTGGTGGTACCCCTCAGGTGGTGTGCCTAGATCACCCAACTTTGGGGCCGATCAGAGCACCCGAGTGAGGAGAGGCAATTCTCCTTGGATCGCTCCTTCGGGGCTGACCAGGGTTGCCAGCTGCCTAGGCTGGCTCTTCGAAAGAGGAGGCACTTTCGGATTCCGAGGGCGGGGGTGTGAGTTCTGTTGAGGCCTTTTCTGGAACCCACACAGGCTCTGGGAGGAGCCGTGGTGCATATCTCCGCTCTTCCCCTACGGTGTCTTTGAGAGGGCCCCATTCTTTGGAGGTGGGGCCGTCCTTCTGGATCTTCATGGCCGGTCACCTCACAGGGGATTCTTCGCGCAGCCAGGCAGTTCGAAATGGTTGTTCAGCTGTTGGCTGTAGAGTCTTCAGAGCTCCTTCTTTTCTGGAGCTCTTGGTCACTCCTAGCCCAGTCAGAGGTCAGTTGACTTCTCTTCTCGGCTCTGTCCCATCCCTCTGCTGCATTCTCCTGCACTCCCTGGTATACTTGGTCCTTCCGGTCCTCCCACCTGGGAGCAGTTCAGAGCCGTGGCTCCTCAGTTCACTACGTATGTTAGGGCCAGGGACAGACAGGTTATTCAACCTCCCCTGAGCAGCTGTGCTACAAACAGCCTAGGTCCTCTGACTCCTCATCCCCCTCTTCTGGGGGAGAGGAGCCTTCTGTCCACATTTCTCCAGCTGCTGATCTCGCAGAATATCAGCGATTCCTTGTGAGGATGTTGGAGGACCTGTGTATCACCCCTCCCACTCAAAGCAATCTGGAGCACTCGGCACACACCTTTTTAGGCAATTTCGGTGAGGACACCCTTGTGGTGCCTCCTGGCCTGCTCCCTTTCGGGAGGCGTCGTTGCATTCCTGGCAGAGACCCTTTTCCAGAGTTCCTGCCCCAGGGATCTCTGCCAGCAGTATTGTGCCCCCGAGTCTCAGGTTCCATGCCTCATCCTCAGTTAGGATTGACGCGACTGGACACTCCTGATGGGCTTTGCCCTTCACTGTGACCGGCCCCCAGTTCAAGACTCCTCGGTTTTGACTTCTGGGTTAGGAGGACTTTCTACTCAGCACGGTTGCTGCTCTCTATCGCAACCACGTCAGGCCCTACGCCGCAACCTATGACCAGTTCCTGTGGTCCAGGCTCAGTCAACTCCTAGCCTCAATGTGTGGCCGAGAGCAAACCAGACAAGCCATTGCACTCTCTGCACTGCGGCCTGAAGCTAGCATGGCACCAGCGAGGGGCATCGTCTGATATAGCGAGATAGCTACCAGGGTCGTGGGGACAGCAATGTGCACTAGGCGGACGGCATGGCTACGTGTTTCCAGTGGTCACCCTTGGCCTGGCGAAGGGTGATTAACTCCCACTCACCAGAACCTATCTCTTCTCCCGTAGAGCGAGGCGAGCGTCTGTGGGGCAACTTCCTTCCCCCTCCGGGGCGCCTCTCCGCACTCTTGGGCCTCTCCAGGCCCCAAGGTTCTCCCTCTTAGTGTGTCACCCACCGAGAGCTAAGGGACTCTGTCCATTAGAGTTAAATAAAAAAAAAAAACCTTCGGGGGGGGGGCTCGGCACTCACCCAAATGTGACCAGATGGTGAAGATTAACACAGGTAAGATATGAAAATTGCACGTCCTACCGTTTGTGATCTTTCTGTGTATCTTCCCATTCATCTCAATGCCACCTTCCATCCCCTGGGTCCTCAGTCTCAGGTCCCCCTCCCTTTCTGTGTCCAGCCTCGCCCCCTCCTTTCTTTTGTCAGAGTGGGGTAGACAAGGACACACAGGGGATATTGTTTCTAAGGGAGAGTGGTCAGCATGGGGGGCACTCCTTCTCCAGTGCTTTAACTCCACCACTGTGGGGTGGGAGTTGGCACTTGCCCTCCATTCTCTCCTCCTCCTTGTTCTCGTTCATCTTTAGATTTCTCTGTCCATTGGACATTTCGTTTATTATTTTACAAAAAAAATACCTAAATTTTCTTTCACCAAAAACCTTTTCCCTTGAGAGGGGGAGAATTCTCTGTGTCCTTTCTTCCAAAATAGCCGTTTTCTGCTTTGGAGTTTTTGTCAGTAATTCCATGCCTTGAATTCTGACAATTAAGCAATATACCATGACAGGGAGTGGGTATATCGGTGGATTTACCATGCCTGGTGTGGTTCGGTCACGAGGCACAGCCGAGTGACTTAAACACACCAGAATTGTTAAATCCACCCATATACCCACTCCCCTGTCATGGTATATTGCTATTATACAATGTTCAGCTTGTTTTTTTGTTTTATAGTGATATAAAACTTTACAGTAGGTATACTGGAGGTCATGTGATGTGTTTTGACCAGTGAGGTTACAGGATTTTCATACCCCATTGTATAATGAGCCTTTTGGCTACTCCTTGCAGTTCCTATACATTCTGGAGATAAGTCAATGTTCAGGTATGGTTCGTTTCTCCTCCCCTCTCATGCTTATCCTAAATCCTTCCTTTTCCTCACTCCTTTTCCTGTTTCCAGAGATTGGGGTCCCTACCCAGTTCCTCTTAGACTTCCTTATTATTCTGTCCTCTCAGTCGTTATTTCTCCTTTATGTTGTATATTTTTCCTCTAACTGTCCCTTGGCTTTCTTGTCCCACCCTCCCAGCCCTTTTCCTCACCTCTCCGACTGACTCAGAATTGGTGGAAGGGCAGGCCAACAGCACCCAACAGCCAACCCACAGGCGCCACGCAGGTGCATCGGCCTCAAGGGTGCGCCGATGGTGCATCTACTCAACCCAACCAACAAAAAAAAAGAGCTCCTAAGGGATCATGACCGCCATATACCCAAATGTGATGAATGGTGAAGATACACAGAAGATCTACTGTTATGGTAAGTTCTTACATAACTGTACTTTTCCCAGCAGCAGTACCAACCACAGCAGATTGGATTTTACAGAGCTAGAGGTAGAAGAGATTTTGGAGAGGATCTCAATCTGCTCAGCCTCAGCAGCAAGCAAAACAGAACCCTTAATTTTCCCTTCAGGCTGTCTCTCCACATCCTGTGGGGCAGCCTCACCCACTGTTTCCAGAAATGGTTAAAAATAACCACAGACAAGTGGGTCCTGGAAATAGTGAGTCAGGGTCTCTCTCTCTCTTGCTTCAAGTCCCTTCCTTCTCCAAGGTTAAAACATGTTGCACCAGCTCCCTTCTCAGAAGAAAACTACTGGAGCAGAAAGTACAGGTCCTACTGCTGGCAAAAGCAGTGGAATCTGTCCCCACAACCAAAGAGGGCAAGGGTTCTATTCCAGATATTTCTAACATCAAAAAGAATGGAGAGTGGTGGCCTATCCTAGACCTCAGACTGTTAAACAAGTACCTGGTAAAGCCAGAGTTCAAAATGGTCACAATGGCCATGATTTTGCCAACTCTGCAAAAGGGGACTAGGCTAACCTCCTTGGATTTAAAGGGCGCATATTCCCATAAAGGGAGTCACACAGAAAGTATCTGAAATTCAGACTCCCCTCAGGCCACTACCAGTTCTCAGTACTTCCCTTGGCCTTACCTCTGCACAAGGGTCTTTACCAAGTGCATAGCAGCAGTAGTGGCACACCTCAGAAGACTGGGTGTCACAATTTTTCCTCATCTGGACGATTGGCTATTGTAGGAAAAATCCCACCAACAGGTGTCGTACCACCTTCAGGTAACCTAGGATATGCTGCTCTCCCTGGGATTCCTTCTCAACATCAAAAAGTCAGTCCTGACCCCTGTGCAGGTTCTGCAATTCATAGGTGCAGAACTGAATACAGTAGTGGGAAGAGCTTTTCTCCCTCAGGAGTGGGAAGAAAGCATTCAACTTCTGACAAGGTAATTTGCTCTGGGCAGGGCAAAGCCAGCAAAACAGTTTCTTCAACTGTTAGGGCATAAGGCTGCAGCAACATGCACAGTCATAGGTGCCAGGTTTCAGATGAGAGATATTCAGTGCCACCTCAGAGCACACTGGTGCCAAAAGCGGACCCCCTCTCAAAGCCAGTACCAGTCACAAAAACATTACTACAGGCCCTCAAATGGTGGAGAGAACTGGAAAATTTAAGGGAAGGGTTCCATTTCTGCAGGAGCCTCCCTCCTCCCTGGTTCTCACAACGATGCTTCCTTGCTTGGTTGGGGTGCTCACTTAAGGGATCACACCATCCATGGTACCTGGAGAGTGCAGACTCACTCCTGCACAGAAACCTGCTGGAGTTAAGAGCTGTTTATCTGGCCCTTCAGGCTTTCTCTCATCTCATACAGGGAAAGGTGGTACAAGTCAGAGCAGACAATACCACAACAATGTATTACATCAACAAACAAGGAGGGACAAGGTCCACTCCTTTGTGTATAGAGCAGTGAAGATGTGGAGTCTTGCTTTCTCTCTAAATGCCTCTCATGATCAATTCCTCTGCCAGGCAAGGACAACACCTTGGCAGATGCCTTGAGCAGGATAAACCAGGCCCATCATGAATGGACATTGAGCAAGCAAATGGTGAATGCTCATTCAGGGGTTGGGGGACCCCAGAAATAGACAGTTTTGCTTCCCACCAAAATCACCACTTACCTCTCTATTGCTGCAGGACCTCAGTGAAAGGGATAGTTCCCATGGATGCCCTGATTCTGGATTGGACAGACAGATACCTCTGTGCCTTTCCTCTTTTCCTCCTTTTCCATGGATACTCAAGGTGCTCATCAAGCTCAGGTCACAACCAGCTTTGATTATTCTGGTAGCCACGGACTGGGCAAGACAGCCTTGGTACTCTCTGCTGCTCTCAGTGTCTGTGAGCAAACTGATTCACCTCCCTCAGAGGTACAGTCTTCTGACTTCCTTTCAGGGAAGGGTAGTGTACCCTAATCTCAGGTCTCTCAAGCTCAAGGCCTGGCTCTTGAGGACTTGGACTATGCAGATTGCAAATTCTCTGAGGCAGTTTTAGAAGTCCTTAAGGGTTACAGGAAACCTTCCACCAAGAAAACCTGTCTCAAAATGGAAAAGATTTTCCATTTGGTGCAGTGACAAGGGTATAGTCCCAGCCCAGGCCGGGATCCCAACCCTTCTTGATTATTTGTCTCACCTGCACTCCCTGGGGTTGCAGCACTCAACTCTGAAGGTGCACATGGCTTCAGTTTCAGCATACCTTTTGACTAGAAAGGATACCTTCCTGGCATCAAACCCTATATTAAGAAGATTCTTTAATGGTCTCTCTCTCATCTGTTTCCCCCTTCACAGGGAACCAGTACCAGCATGAGACCTCAATATTTGTATTGCCCAGCTTATGGTTCCGCTCTTTGAGCCTATGGCATCTGCAAAGCTTAAATTTCATACCTGGAAGGTAGTTTTTCTGGTAGCAATCACTTCTGCCAGAAGGATAAGCGAGCTACAGGCCCTCTGTGTGGAAAAGGACTATGTTTCTTTCCACAGGGACAAGGTAGTGTTGAGAACTAACAGAAAGTTTCTCCCCAAGGTGGTTTCTAACTTCCGTTTGAACCAGTCTATAACATTGCCAGTTTTCTTTACTGATCACTCTAGCTCAGGTGAGCGTAGATTGCACAGCTTGGATGTAAAGAGAGTATTGCGTTATTACATGACTCGTACCAAAGATCATAGGCAGGACAGACGACAACTGTTCCTCACCTATGGAAAGCAGGTAAATGTACTCCTGCTTCAAAGAGGACTATCTCTTGATGGATAGTCCAGTATATTCAGTTTTGCTACTCAAAGGCAGGCAACGTTCCTCCCTCTGGTCTTAGGACCCACTCTACAAGGGGCACAGCTGCCACTATCACAGCTGCCCAAGAGGTGCCTCTAATGGAAATATGTAAAGCAGGTACCTGGAGGTCAGTCCACACCTTCACTAAGCATTATAGCTTGGACACCCAGTCTAGCACTGATGCCAGATTTGGCACAGCAGTCTTGCAGTCTTTTTCCTAAACAGATTCTGGCCCACCTCCTTGAGGTACTGCCGCATAGTCTGCAAGAGTAATAATATTGGTGGATTCCTGAGGTTAGAAAAAAAAAGTACTCACCTATAGTAATCTTATTTCATCCACAGGGATCCACTGATATTATTACTCCTGCCCTTCCTCCCTTTCAGAATCAGTAACAAGAAAATTCCTTTACACAGCTGATAAGATGTATAGTTGAGTGGCATGCCACCTACTGGCACCTTCAGTAATGTTTTATCTTGTGAGTTCTTTTCTAAAGGCCTATCTGACTTCAGAAAAGAGACATTCTAGGGACATGGATATGTTGTTCATCCACACTTATTGGCAGGTTCCTTGCCGCTTTAAATCTTGCGGAAGGTCTTCAAGCTGGCTCCTCCCACCCACCGGGTGATAAAACTCGGCTGCACCCCATGACGCCAGATCTTCCTTACCGCTTGGAGCTCAGTTTCCCTCCTTAGCGCTCTGCGTTTCAACTGGTTCTTGATTTTTCGGTCTCTCCGAATTTGGTTGGAAGTTTTCTAAAACTTCGGTCTTCTTCCCTCGCTGCTCCCGGAGGCACCCGGTTAATACCTCAAGGAAAGACCCGCACTCCACATGCGTTTACTGCCTCGACTTGGATCATGATCCGCAAGTTTGCGATTTTTGCTGTGCCCTTTCGACCAGCGCCCTGGAGGATCGTGCGACCCGTTTAGGGCTCGGGCAACCTGAAACTTTTTCCGCGCCGGAAAAATCCTTGGAGACTCGTCGGGCAGTGTCCGCGTCGGCTGTCTCGGCTGAGCAGCTCGATCTCCTTTCCTCCATGGAAGGGCGGCACCAAGTCTGTCCCCTCCTTCTGGCGCATGGCGCTTTCCCGCTCTCCTTGAGTTCTCCTCATTCGAAGCGTTCAAGGGCTTCACCAGTCCTTTCCTCTAAGAGAGGACCTTGGGACCTCCTCTTGGCCCAGGTCAAAGGGTGGCAGGCTAAGTCCCATCGTGGGCGCTGGTGGGGCGGGAGGTTCCCCTTCCCCTGTCGGCCGACTTTAGAAACGATCCGAGGTGCGGCTCAGGCAGCTGGCTTCCTGAGTCCCGTCAGGTCAGCGGCCAGGACTCCCGTCGGCGTTGTCGAGTCTCGACCGATCATCTGGACTGTCTTCTGCTGGAGCTGCCATCCCTTCGCGGTTCCCCGGTGGGGCTGAGGTTCTGCCTGTACCTTGGTGACAGGCCTCGGCCTTCGTCCGAGCCGAGGGAAGAGTGGGCGCTCCCCGCTCCTTCCCAGGCCCACCCTCGGTTCCCCGGTTTGGGTCTCGGTCTTGGTCCTCTTCTCGGTCAAGCCGCTCCCGCCAGCTTCAGCAATCTCGGTCGGGGCACCGAGTTAAGTGGCATTACCGTTCTTCCTAGTCTCCCTTCTCAGATGAGGAGTGGCTTCGTTGCAGATGGCGTCAACGTTACGAGGAGTTCATGTGGCAGCAGTTGTTATTGTCCGGGAATCAGTCGACACCGATTCATTCCCCGTCCAGCAAGCAGCTGTTGCACGATCAGCCGACACAACCACTCACTGCAGTCGAGGTGCCCACTCCAGGGCCAGTTGCTCGTCCGAACCTTGCTGCCCCACCGTCTTCGGTGGAACCTCGGTCAGGTCACGACCTGTCCCGCAGGTTGTCTGTTCCCCTCACTCCCGCTCGCCCTCGGCGGGCGAAGAGCGACTCAGGCCTGAGTCAGCTCTTTGCAGACCCTTCGGAGTCCGACGTCGACTCCTCCATGTTCCCCAGTCGGGAGGATCTGGGGTCCTCTCCGGGACGTTCTGTGGACGACAGCCCATCGTCCTTTATGGGTCTGCTTCAGCTCATCTCGGAGTTCACCTGGATGCAGCTTGAACCCATGTCCAAACGGGTCTCTTATCCCCGATGGAGATTCTGGACCGAGGGGGCTCACCCTCTGAGGCCTTCCCAGTGGCCGAGGCCATTGTCGGCCCAGCCTTGGAGCTCTGGCGGCGGTCTACTTCCTGTCCTGCGCCCTTGGCCAGGAAGTACTCTGTCCCTGTCGGTTCTTTGCCTGGTTTCTCAGAGCACCCCTCGGCTGAGGGGTTAGTTACCGATAATGTTTTCCAGTGTTCTGGGAACGCTCAGGATGTGGATAGGCCCCCCCGACAAAGAGTCCAAAAGGATGGACTATGTCGGGCGCAAGGTTTACGCTCCATCCTCCCTAGGCCTCCGACAGGCCTGCTCGGCTGCACTGATGGCACATTTTCCCACCCTTTTGGGCTCCCTGGATGAAGTGCTCCTCATCTCCCGGCCAACCTGTGGACCGTGGTCCGGAGGGTGCGGGACCAGGGTAGGGCGGTGGCGAAGCAGCAGCTTCAGACTGCTCTGGACTTAGGTGATTCCTGTGCCAGGTCGGTGGCGGCCACAGTGGCCGAGGTTATCCTCTTTCTCAACGGAAACCCAGCACAAATTGGCGGACATCCCCTTCTTGGGGACTGACCTCTTCGGCCCTGGAGTGGAGGGACACCTCCAGGGGAGCGAGAAGTCCAATGACACTCCAGACTCGGTCACCCCGCCTGAGGGACAAGGCCGCGCGCTGCCAGAAGCCCCTTGCCCCTCGGCCCCTGCGGCTCGACCACTCATCAACTCCAGCATGAGGCCAGCAGGCTTGCGCTGGGAGCCCTGACCCAAGCCAACGTCTTCCTCTAAAGGAAGCAGGAGGTAAAGGCCCAGGAGCTCCTCGGCCAGTCTCTCCTCAAGCCTGCTCAGTGATGGGCTAAGAGCATGTCCCGGCCCGTCACCTACCGGGTTCCCCGTGGGAAACCCGGGTCTGCCTCCACCTGGTCCGCCCCGGACCTCTGGGTGTGGAGGTGCTAGGGAAAGGTCCTGCCTCGGGATTGCGAGCAGGCCCCACCCTTTCAAGCCGTTGCCCCTCGGGGGTCATGGGGTCCGCAGCCTCGTTGTCGGCCTACTGAGCCAACTTGCCTGACCTCTCAAGATAGAGGTGATCAGGAAGGTGGCAGATCCTGTTCCAGACCCTGGGTTCATGTCCAGGTATTCCTGGCCCCTAACGGATGGGGGGCTTGCGCCCCATTCTTGATCCGCACTACGGGATGGTCTCTCTGTCTCAGATATCCCATCCTCAGAACGAGGCATGTGGCTCTTTTCCTGGACCTCCAGGACATACTTACACTTCATTCTGTCCGTTTCTTGGGAGACTCCTACAGTTCTTAAGTGGGGATCTCTTTTCGAGTTCCAGGCCAGGCCCTTCGGTCTCTGCTCAGCAGCATTCCTGCGGCGCTGAGGGTTCCGGGCGTAACCCCACCCGGATGGCGGCCTGACTGCAACCCCTCCAGGGCGGAGGGGGACGGTCCAGAGTTCTGGCTCTCTAGGTTGCTCTCAGACTGGTCTCCTTTTTATTGGAGCCACGTTGGAACTCGTGTCTAAGCAGGTGATCCTTTTTTGGAGACGAGGCTTGACTCTTGAGTCCGAGCTCGGCTCCTGGCGGACAGGGCGAGGTTCTTCCTCCCTTACGTCCGCAGGTCTGACTGGGCAAGTGCGCCTGACGGGACTTCCTGCACCTCCTGGGCCTGGAGGCGGCCTGCACCAACATGGTCTGTTTGGACCCACCGGTTCATGCGTCCCCCTAATGGGGGCTGGCCAGCCAGAGGTCACAGCGCTGCGTTCCTTTGGACCAGTCCATGACAACAACCCAGGGGTTAGGGAACGCTTTCCCTCGGACTGTTCCAGCTCATTTGCAGGAGAACATCCCGTTCGTCCGCCCCGAGTCGACGGTCTTCTCCGACCGATGCATCTCGGATGAGTGGGGGTGCCCATCAGGGGAATACAGATGCACCGCCTCTGGTCCTCGGAGTCTCGATGTCTTCCTACCTGCTGGAGCTCCAGGTGGTCGCTTAGCTTGCACCGCTCGCTCCGTCTGTGCGGGGTCTAGTGGTTTAGGTCCAGGCGGACAATACCACGACCATGTGCTACCTATCCCGCCAGGATCGGATGAGCCCCTTGCCTCTGCGTAAGGAGGTTCTCCGCTTTGGGTCTTTCACGCAGCCGGGAGGCGGTTTCCTAGCCATTTCAATGGCAGGAGCCTCCATCACCCTGGCCGATGCCCTAAGCCGGATAAGGGCTGTGCCTCACGAGTGGTTTTCTCTGCCAGAGGTAGCACAAGATCTTTTCTCCCTCTAGGTCACACCTTGGGTGGACCTTTCTTTTTCCATCCAGGGAGAATTTGAGGCCGAGACTGTCTCATGCCCGCCCCCTCAGCATGGTTCGCTGTAGGGGATGCCTTTGAGCCGTGGACCCTGGGCCTCTTCTCGCCCTCTCCCATTTCCCTTGACCCTCAGGCAAATAGGGGAGGGACTAAGGGCGGGTGATTCCTGGTAGCCCCAGACAGGTTTGCCAGCTCTAGTATCCAGCTCTCCTCAGTCTCAGCCCCCCAGAGCTCCGGGGTGACTTCCAGCCCGCCCGGTCCTGATCTGTGTTGTTAGGGGAAGGTACTCCGTCCGGACCTTCAATCCCTGCACCTGACGGCCTGGTCCCTGTGTGGCTAGTGGCCAGGCCTTGGGTCTTCTGGCAAGGTCCTTGGCGTTTTTGAGGCGTCCTGCCAGGAGTCGACCAGATATGCTCGCCTTCAAATGGAAGAGTTTTCCATTTGGCGTTGGGATGGGGCCTGGTCCCCTCTCCTGTTCCCCAACGAGCATTCCGGACTATCTGCGGTCTGTTCTTTTCTTGAACAAGGGCTTCAGTCGATGACCCTCAAGGTGCTCCTGTTAGCCACTCCTGTCTTCCGGGTGCGGGCCGGAAGGTAGTCGGCGGCGCAGGAAAGGTGGTCTGGCGCTTTCCAAGGCCTTGATCACACCTCCCCTCTGGGGAGAGTATCCCCTTTCTGTGGGATCTTACGACTGGTATGGGCTTAGCTCACGGGCAAGCCGTTCGAACCATTGCACAGGTGTGAGTTCCCCCACCTGTTGTGGAAGAACACCTTTGGGGCTACCACGCCAAGCAGAAGGATGGGAAGTTTCAGGCGCTCCTTTGAATGTCCCTATCTGGTCTTCCACAGGGACAAGGTTGTCTTACCAAAGTTCCTTCCGTGGGCGGTGGCGGAGTCCATTCCCTAACAGGTATTGTCTCTGCAGGGGTTCATCCCATTCACACCTCGGAGGCAATATACATAGATCCATTGGGACCCTATTTAACACTCGCCTTCCCAGGGAGCGTAGGGCTGAAGTTTGGGAGAGGTTCGCCAGCTGTTTCTCATCTACGCTGAAGCCACACCTGGCAGACCTGCAGCCAAGCGGACGACGAGCTGGTGGGTCACCTTCTGCATAGATCTCCGCAATTGGGTGGGCATGGACCCCCAGAGGATAAGTACTCATTTATCCGCCCTTCGCTGCATGGGTGGCTGCTTCGAGGATACCCCTGCCAGGGTATCCGTGAGGGCTCTCCCGGAAGCAGGCATATAGCAGTTCTCCTTCCACATCGACCTTGGGTCACGCTGGGATGTTGGTCGGGGCTTGAGTTCTCCAGTCTTTATACCTAAAGTAGGGGTGTGCATGCCTTCCCTCCTCCGGAGAACTGCTAGAGTCTGCCAATAAGTGTGGATGAACAACATATCCATGTCCCTAAATACAGGTTACTCACCTGTAACAGGAGTTCTAGGAATGATATATTGTTCATCCACATACCTCCTGGCCGACTTTAACCCTGGCTTCCAGCGGGCTAGATCTGGCGTCATGGGGCGGAGCTGAGAGTTTTATCACCCAGGTGGGTGGGAGGAGCCACTGAAGACCTTCCGGCAAGATTTAAAGCGGCAGAGGAACCTGCCAATAAGTGTGGATAAACAACATATACCATTCAAAACACCATGAAGTCTTGCTATATTATAACAATAGCAGTCAGCCACTGCAGCTGAACTGCCGGAGAGGAAGGAGTTAACTCAGAAGATCTGAGTTCTACAGCGAGGCGCTGTGCCCAAAACTCTATCTGGCAGTTTCAAATGCGAAACTGTCAGATTCTTTACTCCCTTCACTGAACAGTCGCTCAGATCAGCTCCTTCAGCTCGGTTCATTCTCGGTTCAAGCGGTATTTTTGAAGTTCGGTGAACCGGCAAAACTTATTATTTACCGCATTTCAGTTTTAAAGCTCTATCTGGTAACCGTAAGTACTAAAATTTAAGTCTGTGTGAAAAATTAATTATCGGTTGAGTTTTGAACCCGATCGGTTAGTTTTCTGCATTTTAAAAGTGTACAGTGGGTTTTGAAAGTGGCGTTCCCGGCTTCTTATCGGTTCTAAAAGCGGAATTATAACGGTTTTCAAATACCGTGACACGGTTAGGAACCCGATAAAGGTGTCTTGCCTAGCACTGCCATCAAAGGGGCCAAGTTTGGTTAGGCTGGCATTATGTCTGAGAAACCCAAAAGAAAAACCCGGAGCCTGGGTTTCCTAACACTGTGATGTCTGTGGGGCGCCTTTGCCAAAGGCATGACCCACACCACTATGTTTATTGTCTGAGGCTGACCACCTCTGTCAGACTGCCAGGTGTAAAAATTTCCTGCAGCCACCCTGAGAAGAGATTGGACCGGTGGCAGGGAACGAAGCAAAACCCATGGCCGGATGGCCAGCCCAGTCAGTACCCACTGGACTAGAGAGAGGGAGTACTTGACCAGGCGAGACTTCCTCGGGCAAAGGAAGGCTGGTTCAGAGGAACCAGTCCCAAGTAAAGACAAGGAAATCAGTAGGTCTGGAGTCCAAAATGTGTCTCCAACTGCTGCAGAGATAGCTAAAGCCATTCAGATTGTCAGTCACTGTCTCAGGGATCTGTAGAACCACCAACAGCTGGTAAAGGTTGGTTCGTTCAGTCCCAGTGGTTCAGGGATTTTGAAGATGAGGATTTTTAATAGAACCACAGGAGGGGAGGAGGAATTTGATCCAATATATATGTGGCTGGGGGGTCGGACGTGCCCATTGAACCGGATATTTCTCCAGACAGACCTTTAGAATTTCCTCCTATTCTGTCTGAGTCCCCCTCTTTCTTTATTTTTACAAAAAGGTTGCAAAACCTCCAGCTTCCTTTAGAGGAGGCTGTGGATGAGCAAGAGGAGCCTGATTATGTGGAAATGATGGATATTCCAGAGTCTAGGAGGTTGTCTATTCTTTGCATAAGTCATTTAGGAAGCAAACAACAAAGATTTTAAAACATCCTCCTTCTGTCCCTCCTGTAGATAAAAAATGAACAGAAGGTATACTTGTCAGGCTCGGGATACAGACTTCCTTACTGAGCAGTGTAGTCATGTAAGTGTGGTACAAGCTGCAGCCTGTGACAAGGCTAATATTCTCTGGCCTCACATCCTCCTGATAAGGATTCCAGGAAGATTGATGCCATGGCGAAGAAACAGTATATGGCAGCTTCTTTGGGACTCAGGCGGGCAAATTATATGGCTTATGTAGCTAGATATCAGAAATCTAGGTGGGACACAGTATTGCAGTTAGCCACAGGCCTATGGCCAGCTGGCTAGTGAGTTGGAAACAGGTGGCTGCTGATGGCATTGAAGCCTCTAAAGTTCAATTTCATACTGCTGTTGATGTTAATGATGTTTCTTCTAGAGTCATGGCCACTTCTAGAAGCTTCCCGTGGGTTGGCATGGCTCAGATGCACTAATCTGTCCCAAGATACCCAGTCAAAGGCTATGGATTTTCCTGTAGTGGGAAATTCTCTTTTTGGGAGAGCAAACAGAAAACTATGAAAAAGATGGATGAATACAGACTACACAAAGTGCAGGCTAAGGAGAAGCATGCCATGCCACAAGGCATGCTCCAGAGCAAGGAGCAGGCCCTTTTCCAGCCTTTACAATTCAAGCCTCCTCTGCTGTCTAGAGAGGGTTTCTTAAGGCAGGGGTGGCGTGGCACAAGTAGACCGCCCCCTCCCTCAGCCTAGGCTGCTGCAAGCAGGCACCCTGATGGGCTGAAGGGCCGATTCTCCTGTCCCAGTGGGGGCAGGTTGGCCTATTTCAGTCAGAACTGGCTGTCCTAACTACGGACAGATGGGTTCTGGAGTAATAAACCGGTCCAAGTCTCAGCTGCAAACACTTTCCAGATGAGAGCCAGGCAACTCCACCTGCAAATCCTTCCAAGCCCTTGCTTTGGAAGCAAGGTTTCTGCTCTGCTGAACTGCAAAGCAGTGGAAGGTTCCTCCTTGCCATTGAGACAAACTGCATATGTCATAATATAGCAAGACTTCATGTTGTTTGAAATGCCCACAGGCCGTGGATTAGGCAGCAATGACTCCTTCTTCTGTCTGACGCCTGGATCTGAGGGCCCAACGGCAGAGAAAGAGGCCTAGGGACCGGTGTAGGAACCGTCGACTGCTGGCGTTTCCTGAGCTCTGATGTGAGCTGCAACTTGGCTTCTGTTCACCAAAACTTGCAGTTGTGGGGGCAGTGGGTGAAATCCATAGTTTGGGTACCTGTAGTAAGGGTAAGCAAACCTTGACGGAGGATAACCTGACGTCTGAAGACCCGGTGTCAGGTAGTGCAGTGTCAGGCACCCCGACATGAAGTAGTACGGCATTGAATAGCCCGGCATAGGGAGCCTAAAGGGGTTGCCAGATGGTCCTGAGCGTCGGACCTGACGGAGGAGCTGTGGGGCCCAGCGTCAGTCCAGACGGTGGGATTGAAGGGTCCGGAAAACACCCTGGTGGGGGTGCAGAGTGCCCAGATGGGGAATCTGGAAGTGGGGTAGGAAACCCTGAGGGTCCGGACAGTCCAGGCATCGGGTCCGATGGCGATCCTTGAGGAACCAACAGGCTAAGGGAGTCGGAGGCACCTTCATCTGGTCCGATGTTGTCTCAGGCGTTTGAGGTTCAAGCGTAGGGGATGGCGATATCTCCAGCGGTGGACAATCTCCAGCCTCTGCTTCCACTGTTGGGGGGGGGGTAGCTGGAGGTACTGTCTCAATCGGCGATAAAGGAGAAGTCACAGTGATCTCCATAGTCAGCTACATATTCGACATCAGCTGGTCCGTCACGCCATTGTCAGGCCTGTTTTCGGGGCCTGGCGGAGGATCCAAGGCATTGCAACCAGCGGAAGAGCCGGCGGACAACTTAACAGCCATAGCCGTGCAAGACCCAGAGGAGACAGAACTCGACTTACCAGTCCCACTCATACCACTAAGCCTCTGAATCGTTGAGGACTTAGAGGAGGTGGGTGCCTCCTGATCCCCGGAGGCTCCCGTCAGGTTCAAGCCCGGGGCTGACGGCCGTTTGGTAGCCACCAAAATGGTCATCGAAGATGGATCCCCCTGGAGGGGAACTTATTAGGGTTGCAACTCCGTCTGGAGGCGGCTATGATGGAGACACTTCCCAGTCCCTATGTCTCTCCTTCTCCTTTTTCTTCTTGTGATGACTCTCCGGAGAGGAAGAAGAGTGCCTGAGTTTATTCAGCAACTTTTCCATATTGACCATCTTTTGTTTCAAAAGATGATTTTCCAGGGACTGCTGACGGCATTTACCTGTGGCTGGAATACATTTCTGGCAGTGCTCACACCCCCTCAATATTATGGCCTGGGCCCAGGCAAAGAAGACAGAGGGAATGACCATCCTTGTGAGGGAGCTAAGTTCCACAGGAGTCACACTTGTTCTTATGCAATTCTGAAGACATCAGAGATGACATGTAAGATCAATTAATATAATACTTTTTAACAGGAAAAAATGATGAGAAACAGTAATGTAAATGGTTTAAGTTTAAGAGATACTCAACCAAAGATGGCATCGACAGTAGCAACGGTCTTCCACAAGGCCTGACGTGCGCAGGTCGACGGCGAGAAAGAACTGGAGGACAGGTGTGGGGACCGCTCACTAAATAGCGCAACACTGACATCGGTCATGTGACGTTGGGTGCGGTCCCCCACCAGACACTGCTAGTTAGCAGTTTTCTGTGTGGTCCTAGCACCTGGCTGTTTAGTCCTATATCTGAGTACCTACTGCAAGAGCACTCTCAAAGTAAGATCAATCTGTGTACATACAGACCCCCAACAGAGCAATTTAGCAACTACCAAGCCCTAGATGACTTAACTCACAATTCTGTTCTTGCTTTGCAACTGAATATAGATAAAATCCATATGCAGTTATTCCCTACTGACAATGTTGGAGCTAACAGAAAAGGAAATTATGGAAAGTATGAGGGAAGAAAAAATTACTTACCTTAGTAATTATGTTTCTACTAATGGAGTCTTGCTGTATTCTGACAATATGCAGTTATCCCCAGCACTTGAACTGCTCCGGAGATGAAAGAGTTAACTCTATGCTGAGAGCATAGAACGTTGAGCTCATGCTCGGTTCAAACCTCTGTCTGCTGCACTTTCAAGTGTAACCATCAGATTCTTACAAGCCAAGACTAACTAAGTACACCTATAGTGTAGAAATTGTAAAAAAAACACACTAGCCATAAGGGCAACCAAAAGTTTTTGAATCTCAAAAAACTCAAGTAGAGAACCCCAAAACAAAAAACTCAGGTAGTGAACTTAACATAACTTTAAAATAACAACAAATGAGGATCCACTATGCCCAGCCCCTCCAAAAGGAGGGGAAGCCAATACACCTCTGGGGTACAGCACCGTACCTGCCAGCCCACTTCCCAAAAAACAGGTTCTGAGAGGGGAGGCGGGGGGGATGTCAGAATACAGCAAGACTCCATTAGAAGAAACATAATTACTAAGGTGAGTAATTTTTCTTCAAACAACATGAAGTCTTGCTGTATTCTGACAATATGCAGACTACCAAGCAGTACCTTCCAGGAGAAGGATATAGAACCTACTTAGGAAATAGGTTCTGCAGCACTGCTGTACGGAAAAATTACTCATCTTAGTAATTATGTTTCTTCTAATGGAGTCTTGCTGTATTCTGACAATTTGCAGATAGCTCCAGCTCTTGAGCTGCCCTGGAAAGTGAAGGGTTAAAATTCTATGCCATGCATAGAATGTTGGGCTCGAGCTCAGTTGCAAACTCTGTCTGTGCCCTTTTGAAACCAAACCGTCAGATTCTTACGAGCAAAACTCACTGACTATATAATGTGGAAATTGTAAAAACTCCTAGTAACCCACTGGCAACAAAGACTTTGGATTCCCTAAATGACTCAAGTCAGGAAACCCAAAGAACAAAAACCAGGTAAAAAAGAACTAAACACTCTTAATTAAACAAATACAAAGCACCCAACATAACAGGGGTGGGCTAAAGACACCCCTGGGGTACAACACTGCACCTACCCACCCACTACCCATAACAGGTTCTGAGAGGGGAGGCAGGAAGGGAGGTCAGAATACAGCAAGACTCCATTAAAAGAAACACAATTACTAAGGAGAGTAATTTTTCCTTCAAACAACATGAAGTCTTGCTGTATTCTGACAATTTTCAGACTACCAAGCAGTACCTCAAAGGAGGAGGGACAGAACCTACTTTGGGAATAGGCTTTGAAGTACTGCTGTGTCAAACTTAGCATCACTCCTAGCCTTGATATCCAGAGAGTAACGCTTGGTGAAGGTATGAACTGTTTTCCAGGTGACTGCTTGATAGATTTCTAACAAGGGGATATCCCTAGCTGCAGCCAGAGATGCAGCTGTACCTCTACTGGCATGAGCCCTCAGGCCAGAGGGTGTAGTTTTTCCCAATTTTTTCATAGCAGAATTGAATATAGGGCACAATCCACCTGGCAATGGTTCTCTTGGTGGCAAGTTTTCCCTTACCTACTTCCCCATAAGTGAGGAACAACTGGAGGGAGTCAAACCTGTGACCCTTTGTACGTTCTATGTAGTAACTAAGGGCCCTTTTAACATCTAAACTGTGTAGCTTCCGTTCCCCTGAGGAGGTGTGATCAGTGAAGAACACAGGAAGAGACATAGGTTGGTTTAAGTGGAAATCAGAAACCACTTTAGGTAGGAACCTTCTATTGGTTCTAAGGACCACCTTATTTCTATGGAAAGAAATTAAGTCAGGCTGCACTGGCATGGCTTGCAATTCACTGATACGCCTGGCAGAAGTAACAGTAACCAAAAACACAGTTTTCCAAGTCAAGAACTTGAGCTCTGCTGTGGACACTGGATCTTGGGGTTTGGTTGCATCAGCTGAGTAATACAAATATTCAAATCCCAGGCAGGAGCAGGATCCCTGAAAGAGGGATTGGTATGAAGCAATCTTTTGAAAAATTTACAGAATACAGGTGAGATTACAGAGGAAGATTTACCCACTGACAGGAAAGTAGAAATAGCTGACAAATGAACTTTGACAGTAGCTGGTTTGAGGCCTAGGCCATTAAGATAAACCATGTAATCCAGAACTGTAGACAACTCAGTAGTGCCTGGGGGGAAATGTGCTTCTTGGAACACCAAATACTGAACCTTTTCCATTTGGAGTTGTAGGTTTTTCTTGTGGCAGGCTTTCGAGAAGCCTTAAGGATCTCCAGAACCCTTGGGGCAGATGTAAATCTCCACACTCTAAGTCTTCAAGAGCTATGCCTTGAGATTGAGTGACTGGAGATTGGGGTAACAAATTCTCCCCTGAGAGGAGGTTAGCAGATTGTAATTTCTGGGAAGAGACAGGGGAAGATGGACTGCTAAGGACAGCAGCAGTGGGTACAAAGGCTGCATGGCCCAGTCTGGAGCAATCAGAATCACTTTGCATGGTCATGACCTTACCTTGACTAGCACCTTGAACAATAGAGGAAAAGGAGGGAAGGCATAAAGGAACTTCCTTTCCCAGTTCAAAATCAGAGCATCCAGAGGGACTGAGCCCAAGACTGGGGGTTTGCAACAAAACAGAGGAAGTTGGTGATTGTCTGGAGCTGCAAACAGATCCATCTCCGGAATGCCCCACCTTGCGAAGATCACCTTCAACACCAAAGGATCCGGAGACCATTCATGATGGCCCTGGGAAGTCCTGCTCAATGCATCTGCTATCACATTGTCCTTTCCTGGGAGGTGGACCGCTACTAGAGAGGTCTGCAGGGAATAAGCCAGGGGACCATACTTTCAAGGCCTCCATGCACAAGGCCGTGGACCGAGTGCCTCCATGCTTGTTGATATACCACATGGTGGTAGTGTTGTCCGTCCTGACCCGAACCACCTTGTTCCGTACTGACTGCCAGAAAGCTTGTAGGGCAAGAAGTACTACCCTGAGCTCCAGGAGGTTGATGTGAAGAAGGGATTCCTGAGGTGACCACAGTCCCTGGGCCATGAGAGCCCCCAGATGGGCTCCCCACCCTAAAAGGGAAGCACCTGTGGTAAGAACCACAGAGTGAGTCTGAGAGACAAATTGAACACCTTACCTCAGATTGTCCAGGTCCTGACACCACGGAAGGGCCTGAATTGAGGTCTGAGTAACAGAAACTAGGCTTGGTAAGAGGATCTTTCCTTTGGGACCAAAAGGTTCTCAGATGGAACTGAATGTCCCTCATCTGAAACCTGGCCCCGTGGACCACTGCTGTGGAAGCTGCCATGTGGCCCAGAAGCTGCAGAAAATGCCTTGCTGGTCGAGAAACCAGAGGGAGAAAGGAAGAGGTCAGCTGAGAGATGGCTTTTGCCCTTTCCAAAGGAAGGACGACCCTTGCCTTAAGGGTGTCCAGCTCTGCTCCTATAAAAGTGAGGAGCTGTACTGGTTTGAGAACTCACTTGGGAAGATTGAGAAGGAACCCCAGGGAAGTGAGATCTTGCTGGATGACCTGCAAATCTGACTTGACTTGGTCTGGAGACTGGCCCACCACAAGCCAATCGTCCAGATAGGGAAAAACAGAAATCTTTTTTCTTCTTAAAAAGGCCACCACTACTGCTAGGCACTTTGTAAACACCCCTGGGTCTGAGGTTAGACCGTAGGGCATTGCTCTGAACTGATAATGGCCTGAGGTACTTTCTGTGGGAGCACCTGATGGGAATGTGAAAATAGGCATCCTTGAGGTCCAGTGAGGCTAGCCAGTCCCCCGGCCTCAGAGAGGGAAGAATTGTTCCCAGAGTCACCATTTTGAATTTTGGCTTTATTAGGTGCTTGTTTAGGTATCTTAGATCTAGGATGGGTGGCCACTCCCCTGTCTTTTTTGGGGTAAGGAAGTACCTGGAGTACAGACCTTTGCCCCTGTATGGAATAGGAACTCTCTCTATGGCCTTTAAGGCCAGTAGAGACAAAACCTCTGCCTCTAGAGCAAGGGTTTCTGAAGTATTTGCAGTTGGAAAGGATCTGGGTCTCAGTTTCGGAACATTTTTGAAAATGAGAACCAGCCCCTGGCTTACAACCTCCAGGACCCACTTGTCTGAGGTAACAGACATCCAGTCCTGCACAAATTAAGCCAGCCTGCCTCCTACTGAAATGGGGTGTTTGCCCCGAGCTGACACATCAGGGTGTCTGCTTGGCAGGAGTCTAAGGCTGAGGGGTGGATGCAGCCCTGCTCATCCCCCTTCTGCCTCTCCCTCTGAAGAACACCCTCTGAGAAAAGATATAAGAGGCCTGCACTTTGTAGAAAGGCCTGTGAAAAGGTCTGCCCCTGCCCATAGCTTGCTGCTTTTGAGGAGTTGCCTGCCTCTCCTTGGCCTGGGCACTCCTATAACTGGTCCCGTACTCATCCATTTTCTTCATGTAATTCTCTGTCTGCTCCCCAGAGAATTACCCATCACAGGGAAATCCATGACCTTAGCCTGGGTATCCTGCGAAAGACAAGTATATCTGAGCCAAGCCATTCTCCGAAGAGCCACAGATGTAGCCATGACTCTTGATGACACATCACTGGAGTCCACAGCAGCATGACATTGCACCTTTGATGCTTCAATCCCATCAGCAGCCAACCCCTCCAGCTCTTTGGCTAGGTTGGGGGAAGCCTGTTTAGCCAGTGCCAGTACCGTGTCCCAACTGGACTTCTGGTACCTGGCTGTATAGGCTACAGTTAGTCTGCCTGAGTCTCAAAGATGATGCCAAGTACTGTTTCTTTGCCATGGCATCTATCTTTCTGGAATCTTTGTCGGGGGGGGGGGGTGAAGCCAAGGGGATGTTTGCCTTGTCACAGGCAGCAGCCTGCACTACCCCAACATGGCTGCATTGCTGATAAAGAAATTCCGTATCTGAGCCTGACAAGGTGTACCTCTCGGCCATTCTTTTGTCAACAGGAGGTACAGAGTTAGGAGACCTAAGAATTTATTGTACGTATTTCCCAAATGACCTATGAAGGGGAACAGTCAGTCTCTTAGACTCTGGGATGTCCATCATCTTTATGTAGTCAAGCTCCTCTTGCTCCTCTACAGCCTCCTCAATAGGAAGCTGGAGGGTTTGAGCCACTTTTCTGTAGAACAGAAAGTGAGGAGGGGAGTCAGAAAGCCTAGGAGGGGAAACACCAGAAGGGCTGTCTGGGGAGATGTCCGGTTCCACAGGCACATCCAGACTTTCACCGTTATAATCATCCTCTTCAAAATCCCCCTCCTCATCAAACTCCAGTTTCGTAAAACTCTTCAGGGGAATAATCCTGAACCGGGGGAACAGACCGAACCGAACCCCTGCCATAAGGCGCCGGATCGGTCTGAACTGGACGAAGTGATTCCACAATTCAAAACGCTTTGGCTATTTCTTCGTCGGTCGGAACATGCAGTTCTGGATCCGAACCGGCCGATTTATCTTTTCGTTTCCTTTTTGTAGGAACCGATCCCTCAGAATCAGCTCTCCTCTTGCCCGAAGAAGTATCGCCCTGGTCAGAGGGCACTCCTTCTGGTTCGGTAGGAATCGAACTGGGCTGGCCTTCCGGGTCAGCGGATTTCTCGGCCTCCTTATCCCTAAGTCTACCAAACCTTGTTTCCAGGATAGACTTAGGGAAATTTCTGCAAGTTTGGCAGTCTGAACTAAGGTGATCAAACTCCACACAGTAAACACAGATGGTGTGGGAATCAGCCTTAGCAAAAACCTCCCCACACACACTGCAGTGTTGAAACCCAGTGAGACCATTTTTTTACTTGGGTTTCTCAGACATGGCCAACCTAACTAACTTACCCTTTATATGGCAACCGCCAGGCAAGACTACCATATCGGTTTCTCACCGTGTCACGGGTGATGGAAAAAACATTCAAATCATATTTTTTTAAAACCAATACGAACCGGTAACCACACACTAACTTTTTAGCAAGGATTTTAGTATAGAATCGGTTCAGCCAAACCGATCGGACAAACTTACAATTTCCACACAATAACTGTCCAATACTAATCTAAGTACTTACGGTACCACAGGCAGAGCCTCGAACCGAAAAACAGAACAACAAATCGGACTAAAACCGACAATTTAACTGCGCTTGAACCAAGCAGAAGAAGAAATCTTCGGAGTGACTGTTCAGTGAGGCGGAGTAAAGAATCCGACGGTTTGGTTTCAAAAGGACACAGACAGAGTTTTCAACCGAGCTCAACCCCCACGTTCTATGCATGGCATAGAATTTTAACACCTCACTCTCCGGGGCAGTTCAAGAGCTGGAGCTAACTGCAAATTGTCAGAATACAGCAAGACTTCGTGTTGTTTGAACAAACCTATCATCACTCCTAGCCTGATGTCCAGAGAGTAATGCTTGGTAAAAGTATGAACTGTTTTCCAGGTGGCTGCTTTACAAATCTCTAAGAGGAGTATTTCTCTGGCTGCAGCCAGCGAAGCAGCTGTACCTCTAGTCGAATGAGCCCTCAGGCCTGAAGGGGTACTTTGCCTAGCTTTTCATAGCAGAATTTTATACAAGAGACAATCCACCTGGCAACAGTCCTCTTAGTAGCAGGTTTACCCTTTCCCACTTCACCATAAGTGAGAAACAACTGAGGACAGTCAAACCCAAGTGCCTTAGTGCGCTCAATGTAGTAGCTAAGAGCCCTTTTAACATCCAAACTGTGTAATCTTCTCTCTCCTGAAGAAGAATGATCAGTGAAAAACACAGGAAGGGACATGGATTGGTTCAGATGAAAATCTGAGACCACTTTGGGTAAGAACCTCCTGTTGGCTCTAAGCACCACCTTATCTCTATGAAAAGATAGAAAATCAGGCTCTACTGACAGAGCTTGCAACTCACTGGTATGCCTGGCAGAAGTAACAGCTACCAGGAACACAGTTTTCCAAGTCAAGTACTTAAGCTCTGCTGAGGCCAAAGGCTCAAAGGGTGGTTGCATGAGCTGAGCAATGCAAACATTAAGATCCCAAGCAGGGGTAGGATCCTTAAAAGGGGGATTAGTATGAAGTAGTCCCTTAAAACATTTACAGAACACAGGGTGGGAAGCTAGAGAAGAAGGCTTCCCCACTGATAAAAATGCAGAAACAGCTGACAGATGCACCTTGAGAGTAGCTGGTCTGAGGCCTAAACTATTGAGATGAACCATATAGTCCAGAACTGCAGACAAGTCAGCAGAGTCTGGTGATATCTGTTTACTTGAACACCAAATACCAAACTTTTCCATTTGGAGTTACAGGTTTTTCTAGTGGCAGGTTTACGAGAAGCCTTGAGAATGTCCAGAACCCCCGAGACAGATTCATATTTGCATATTCTAGCTCAAGAGCCACGCTTTGAGATTGAGAGACTGAAGATTGGGATACCAAATTCTTCCCTGAGAGGAAGTTAACAGATTGTGTTTCTTGGTGAGAGCCAATGGAAGATGGACCACCAGAGACAGCAAGAGAGTATACCAAGACTGCCTGGCCCAGTCTGGCACAATCTGGAACACCTTGCAAGATTGTGACCTTATCTTGAACAGAACTCTGAACAATAGAGGAAAGCGGGGAAGGTATACAGAAATGTCCCCGACCAATCCAACAATAGAGCATCCAGGGGGACTAAGCTCAATACTGGGGATCTGCAACAAAAGAGAGGAAGTTGGTGATTGCCTGGGGCTGCAAAGAGGTCTATCTGAGGAGTGCCCCATCTTAGAAATATCACTTTTAGCATTAAAGGATCCAGGGACCATTTGTGATGGCCCTGAGAAATCCTGCTCACAGCATCTGCTAACACATTGTCCTTCCCTGGAAGGTGGATTGCTACCAGGGATGTCCGTAGAGAATAGGCCAGAGACCAGACTTTCATGGCTTCTGTGCACAAGGCCGTCGACCGACCTGCTTGTTGATGTACCATATGGTGGTGGTGATGTCTGTTCTCATCTGAACCACCTTCTTTGGACTGCCTTTGCAAAAGCTTGTGAGGCTAAGTATACTGCCTGAGTTCCAGAAGGTTGATATGAAGGAGAGACTCCTGAGGGGACCACACTCCTTGTGCTGTGAGGGCTCCCAAATGAGCCCCCCACCCCAGGAGAGAAGCATCTGTGGTCAGAACCACAGAATGAGTCTGAGAGACAAACAGGACTCCATGTCTGAGGTTGTCCTGATCCAACCACCACTGGAGAGCATGGATCAAGGTCTGAGTCACTGGAATCAGTTTGGTGAGACGGTCTTTTTTCTGCGACCCAAAAGCCCTCAGGTGGAACTGCATATCCCTCAACTGAAACCTAGACCCTGGAATCACTGCAGTGGCAGCTGCCATGTGGCCCAGAAGCTGGAGGAAATGTCTTGTTGGACGAGAGACCAGGAGACGAAACGAGGAAGCCAGGTCTATAAGGGCCTCTACCCTTGACAAGGGAAGAAAGGCCTTTGCCTGGACAGTGTCCAACTCCACCCCTATGAAGGTGAGGAGCTGCACTGGCTCGAGAACTGACTTTGGAAACTTAAGGAGGAAGCCCAGGGAAGTGAGCACTTCCTGGATCACGTGTAGATTTGACTTGATTTGGTCTGGAGACTGCCCCACAACGAGCCAGTCATCGAGATATGGGAAAATAAAGATGTCCCGTCTCTTCAAAAAGGCTACTACTACTGCTAGGCATTTTGTAAAGACCCTTGGCGCTGCTGTTAGCCCAAAAGGCATTGCCCTGAAATGGTAATGGCCTGAGGGCAGTTCAAACCCGAGATACTTTCTGTGGCAGCACCTGATGGGAATGTGAAAGTAGGCATCCTTGAGGTCTAGGGAAGCTAGCCAGTCTCCTGGCCTTACAGAGGGAAGAATTATTCCCAGACTCACCATTTTGAACTTTTTGGCTTCAGCAAATGCTTAAGTATCTTAGTTCTAGGATGGGCCGCCACTCTCCTGTCTTTTTTGGGGTAAGAAAGTATCTGGAGTACAGACCTTTGCCCCTGAGGGATGCAGGAACTCTCTATATGGTTCTGATTGCTAGCAGAGAGAAAACCTCTGCCTCTAGAGCAATGGTTTCAGAGATGTTTGCAGGTGAAAAAGACCTGAACCTCAGCTTTGGGAACTTTTTGAAGCTGAGGGCCAGTCCCTGGCTTACTACCTCCAGGACCCACTTGTCTGAGGTCACAGACTTCCACGCCTGGAAGTAGTAAGCCAGTCTGCCTCCTACAGGGATTGGGGAATCGACCAAGGCTAACACCTCAGGGTGTCTGCTTGGCAAGAGCCTTAGGCTGAGAGGTGGATGCAGCCCTGCTCATCCCCTTACTACCTCTCCCTCTAAAGAACCCCCTCTGGGAAAAAGGAGAGGAGGCCTGTGACTGGTAGAAAGGCCTGTGAAAAGGCCTGCCCCTGCCCCTAGCCTGCAGCTTCTGAGGAGTTGACTGACTTTCCTTGGCTTTAGTACTGCTATAGGTGGTCCTGTACACATCCATCTTTTTCATGTAGTTCTATGTCTGCTCCCCAAACAGAGAGTTATCTACAACAGGAAAATCCATGGCCTTCGCCTGGGTATCCTGTGAGAGGCTAGTACACCACCGCCAAGCCACCCTCCAAAGAGCCACAGATGTAGCCATGACTCGTGATGAAACATCACTGGAGTCCACAGCAGCATGAAACTGAATCTTAGATGCCTCTATCCCATCAGCACTCACCTCCTCCAGCTACTTGGCTAGCTGGAGGAAGTCTGTAACCAGATCCAAAACAGACTCCCACCTGGACTTTTGGTATCTAGCTGCATAGACCATGTAGTTAGCCTGTCTGAGTCCCAGAGAAGATGCCAGGTACTGTTTTTTAGCCACATCATCTATCTTCCTGGAGTCCTTATCGGGGGGGGCCAAAGGACTGCTAGCCTTGTCACAGGCTGCAGCCTGTACTACCCCGACATGGCTGCAATGCTGGTATAGGAACTCCATAACTGAGCCTGAAAGCATGTACCTCCATCCATTCATTTGTCCACTGGAGGCAATGAATTTGGGGTCTTTAGAAGTTTGTGAGTCTGTTTCCCAAAAGATTTGTGTAAGGGAATAGACAGTCTCTTGGACTCTGGGATGTCCATCATCTCCACGAAATCAGGCTCCTCCTGCTCCTCAACAGCTTCATCCACAGGAAGCTGGAGGGTGTCAGCCACTTTCCTGTAAAACATAAATTGGGAAGGGGACTCAGAAAGCCTGGGAGGGGAAGAAAAAATTACTCACCTTAGTAATGTTGTTTCTTCTGATGGAGTCTTTCTGTATTCTGACATATGCAGTGATCACCAACCTTTGAACTGCCCCGGAGAACAAAGAGTTAACTTTCTATGCAGGTCATGGAACGCTGAGCTCGAGCTCGGTTGAAGCCTCTGTCTGCTGTTGTTTAAACTCCAACCGTCAGATCTTTATGAGCTATACTCACTAGGCATTCTGTATGGAAACTGTAAAACTCACACTAGCCAACTGGCAACTGAATTTGTTAAAAAGGTTTTTTGTTTCAAAGCAAAGACTCAAGTCAGGAAACCCAAAAACAAAACACAACACACACCCAAAATAAAGGAGGGTGAGAAAGGGGCACCTAGGTGCCAACACTTCTCCTGCCCACCCACATCCCAAAACCAGGTTCTGAGAGGGGAGGGGTCAGAATACAGCAGTCTCCATCAGAAGAAACAACATTACTAAGGTGAGTAATTTTTTTCAAACATGAAGTCTTGCTGTATTCTGACTATATCGAACTACAGCAGTACCTCAAGGAGGAGGGTCAGAACCTACTTTGGGAAAAGGCTCTGAAGTACTGCTGTGCAAACCGAGCATCACTCCTAGCCTGGATATCCAGAGAGTAATGCTTGGTGAATGTATGGACTGTTTTCCAGGTGGCTGCTTGACAGATTTCTAAGATAGGAATATCCCTGGCAGCAGCCAGGGAAGTAGCTGTACCTCTAGTAGAGTGAGCCCTCAGGCCTGAGGGTGGGGTTCTACCCAATTTCTCATAGCAGAATTGTATACAAGAGACAATCCACCTGGCACTAGATCTTCTAGTGGCAGGTTTGCCCTTACCGACCTCTCCATAAGTGAGGAACGAGTGGAGGAACTCAAACCTGTGACCCTTGGTGCGCTCTACGTAGTAGCTAAGGGCTCTTTTTACGTCCAGGCAGTGCCACCTCCTCTCCCCAGAGGAGGAATGGTCAGTAAACAGGGAGAGACAGACTGATTAAGGTGGAAATCTGAAACCACCTTAGGCAAAAACTTCCTGTTAGTTCGGATGAAATCAGGCTCCACTGACAGGGCTTGCAATTCACTGATGCGCCTGGGAGAAGTAATGGCTACCAAAAACACAGTTTTCCAAGTCAAGTACTTAAGCTCTGCAGAGGACAAAGGCTCAAAGGGGGGTTGCATAAGCTGAGCAATGCAAACATTAAGGTCCCGAGCAGGGTCCCTAAGGGGAGGAATGGTGTGCAGCAATCCCTTGAAGAATTTACAAAATACAGGATGGGCTGATAGAGGAGAGGGCTTGCCTACTGACAAAAAGGTAGAAGCAACTGCCAGATGTACTTTAAGTGTAGCTGGTCTAAGTCCCAAGCCACTGAGATGAACCATATAGTCCAGGACTGTAGGCAACCCAGCAGATTCTGGAGAAATATGCTTATCAGAGCACCAAATAGTGAACCTTTTCCATTTGGAGTTGTAAGTCTTTCTGGTGGAAGGCTTTCAAGAAGCCTTAAGAATATCCAGAACACTGAGAGAGGTGCAGATCAGCAAACTCTAACTCTTCAAGAGCCAGGCCTTGAGATTGAGAGATTTGAGATTCGGATACCAAATCCTTCCCTGAGAGGATGTCAACAGGTTGTAATTCCTGGGAAGAGACAGGGGAAGGTAGACTGTTAAGGACAGCAACAGTGGATACCAGGGCTGTCTGGCCCAGTCTGGAGCGATCAGAATCACTTTGCATAGTTGAGACCTGATCTTGACTAGCACCCTGAACAGGAGCGGGTAGGGTGGGAAAGACATACAGGAACTTCCCTTCCCAATTCAGAACCAGAGCATCCAGGGGGACTGAGCCCAAGACCGGGGGTCTGCAACAAAAGAGAGGAAGTTGGTGATTGTCTGGGGTTGCAAAAAGATCTATCTGTGAAGTGCCCCATCTGGAGAAAATCACTTTCAAAATTAGGGGATCTAGGGACTATTCGTGGTGGCCCCGAGATATCCTGCTGAGAGAATCTGCTAGGACATTGTCTTTCCCTGGGAGGTGAACTGCTATCAGAGAGGTCTGCAGGGAATAGGCCAGAGACCACAACTTCATGGCTTCTGTGCACAAGGCCGTAGACAGAGCAAACCTTGCTTGCTGATGTACCACACTGTGGTGGTATTTTCTGTTCTGATCTGGACCACCTTGTTCTAAACAGACTTGGAAAAAGCTTGCAGTGCCAGAAACACTGCTCTGAGTTCCAAGAGATTAATGTGAAGCACAGATTCTTGAGGTGACCACAGCCCTTGGGTGGTAAGATCCCCCAAGTGGGCTCCCCAGCCCAAGAGGGAGGCGTCTGTGGTGAGGATCAGTGAATGAGACTGAGTGACAAAAGGAACTCCCTGTCTTAAATTGTCCTGATCCTGCCACCATTGCAAAGCCTGGATCAGGGTTTGAGTCACTGGGACTAATTTGATAAGGTAATCCTTTCTTTGGGACCAGAAGTCTCTTAAGTGGAACTGAATGTCCCTCATCTGGAATCCTGCCCCCTGGACCACTGCTGTAGAGGCCGCCATGTGGCCCAGGAGCTGCAATAAGTGCCTTGCTGGTCGAGACACCTGAAAGGTGAAAGAAGAGGCCAGTTCTATTAGGGTCCTTGCCCTGTCCAGGGGAAGGAAGGCCTTTGCTCTTACTGTATCCAGCTCTCCCCCTATAAAGATGAGGAGCTGTACTGGCTCGAGAACTGACTTTGGAAGGTTTAGGCGGAATCCTAAGGAAGTGAGCAGTTGCTGAGTTATCTGAAGATGTGACTTGACTTGGTCTGGAGACTGACTTACTATGAGCCAGTCGTCCAAGTATGGAAAGACGGAGATCTTTTTTCTCCTTAGGAAAGCAACCACTACTGACAGACACTTTGTGAACACCCTTGGGGCTGATGTTAGGCCAAAGTGCATTGCTCTGAATTGATAGTGACCTGAGGGCAATTCGAACCTGAGGTACTTTCTGTGGGAGCAACTGATGGGAATGTGAAAATAGGCATCTTTGAGGCCCAGGGAGGCTAGCCAGTCCCCTGGCCTTAGAGAGGGCAGAATTATTCCCAGAGTCACCATTTTGAATTTTGGTTTTAAAGGTGCTTGTTTAGATATCTCAGATCCAGGATGGGCCACCATTCTCCTGTCTTTTTGGGGGTTAGGAAGTACCTGGAGTACAATCCTTTGCCCCATGTAGGGTAGTAACCCTTTCCATGGCTCTGAGAGCCAAGAGGAAAGAAACCTCTGCCTCTAGGGCAAGGGTCTCTGATGGATTTGCAGGTGGAAAGGATCTGGTTCTCATCTTGCGAAAGTTTTTTGAAGCTGAGAACCAGTGTCTGGCTTACTACTTCTAGAACCCAACTGTCTGATGTTAAAGACTTTCAGTCCTGGACAAAGTAAGCCAGCCTGCCCCCTACAGGTATTGGAGAATCGGCCCTGGCAGACCCATCAGGGTATCTGCTTGGCAGGGGCTTTAGGCTGAGGGGTGGAAGCAGACCTGCTCATACCCCGTCTGCCTCTCCCTCTAAAGAACCCCCCTTTGAGCATAAGTAGAAGAGGGCCTGGGCTTGGTAAAAAGGCCTTTGAAAGGGCATGCCCCTGCCCCTGGAATGCTGCCTCTGGGAGTGGCTTGCCTTTCTTTGGCCTGAGCACTCCTGTAGGTGGTCCTGTATTTGTCCATCTTCTTCATGTAGTTCTCGGTCTGCTCCCCAAACAGAGAATTACCAATGACAGGAAAATCCATGGCCTTAGCCTGGGTATCCTGTGATAGGCTAGTACATCTGAGCCAAGCCATCCTCCAAAGGGCCACAAATGTAGCCATGACTCTAGATGAAACATCATTGAAGTCCACAGCGGCATGAAATTGCACCTTGGATGCCTCAATCCCATCCGCAGCCACCCGCTCCAGCTCCTTGGCAAGCTGGTCAGGGGCCTGTTTAGCTAGAGCCAGCACAGTGTCCCACCTGGACTTCTGGTATCTAGCTGTGTAGGCCATATAGCTAGCCTGCCTGAGTCCCAAAGATGCTGCCATGTACTGCTTCTTTGCCATGGCATCAATCCTCCTGGAGTCCTTATCTGGGAGGTGTGAAGCCAAGGGAATATTTGCCTTATCACAGGCAGCAGCCTGCACTACCCCAACATGGCTGCATTGCTGGGAAAGAAACTCCGTGTCCGAGCCTGAAAAGGTTTACCTCTTGTCCATTCTTCTGTCCACAGGAGGTTTTAGAATTTTAAATGTCTGTTTCCCAAAAGATTTATGGAGGGGAATAGATAATCTCCTGGACTCTGGGATGTCCATCATCTCAACAAAATAAGGCTCCTCCTGATCCTCTACTGCTTCTTCCATAGGAAGCTGGAGGGTTTCAACCACTTTCTTGTAAAACATAAAGTGGGAAGGGGACTCAGAAAGCCTAGGAGGAGAAACACCTGAAGGTCTGTCTGGGAGATGTCTGGGTCAATAGGCACATCCAGACTTTCATAATCACCATCATCATCATTATCTTCATACTCTCCTCCTCCTCTGCGGTTCATAAAATTCTTCTAAAGTATAATCCAGAACCGGAAACCGACCGAACCGAGCCCTGACAGAGGGTGCGGTTGAGCTAGAACTGAAGTTAGCGACTGAACTATCCTTATTGCTTTGGCTATTTCATCAGCGGTCGGAGAAAGAACTTGCGGATCCGAACTGGATGATTTTCCCTTTCTTTCTTTTAACTGGAACGACTCCTCCAGAATCGGTTCTCCTTTGCCGAAGAAGTTTCGCCCTGGTCAGAGGGCTCCTTCTGGTTGATGTAACCCGAACGGGCTGACCATCCGGGTCAGCGGACTTCTCTGCCTCCTTTCCTCAGTCTACCTACTCTCTTATCCAGGGTAGCTTTGGGAAAACTTTTAGAAATTGGCAGTCTGAATCAGGTGGTCAAACCCCAGACAATAAACACAGATGGTGTGGGATCAGCCTTAGCAAGGCTTCCCACACACTGATGTTGAAACCCAGTGGGCCAGTTTTTCTTGGGTTTTCAGACATGGCCAATCCTAACCACAACTTACCTTTTTTGGCAATCCATAGGCAGACACCCCTATCGGTTCCGGACAGTGTTACGGGTCTTGGAGATAACCGTAATGAAATCCGGACCTGATCGATTCAAACCGAACCGATCCAATGTTTCTAAGTTCCACACAGAAACTAATACAAAACCTATCTAGTATACGGTACCACAGACAGAGACTTAAATCGACAGGTTCAGTAGCAGAAATTTGGTGAAATCGGAAAAGACGACACTTTAACCAACTTTTGAACGGCGAAGGAGAAATCTCCGGAGGCGACTGTTCAATGGTGAAGATAAAGAATCTGACGGTTGGAGTTTAAACAACAGCAGACAGAATGCTTCGAGCTCAAGGCTCAGTGTTCCATGCCCTGCATGGAAAGTTAACTCTTTGTTCTCTGGGGCAGTTCAAGGTTGGTGATCACTGCATATGTCAGAACACAGCAAGACTTCATGTTGTTTGAAACTCCTGATGGTCTGTCTGGGGAGATGTCTGGTTCAATGGGCTCATACAGACCTTGCCGCCGTCTTCTTCCTCATCATCATCAAACTCTTCTTCCCTTCCAGCTCATAATATTCTTCCAAAGAAAATTGAAACCAGGAACCATCGAATCAAGTGTCTACCGAGAGGTGTCGGATCGTTCAAAACCAAACAGCGCGATTCCACAATACTAATCACCCTGGCAATTTCCTTGGCGGTTGGATGGTGGGGATTTGAATCTGAACCCGCTGACTTTTCCTTCTTTTTTGCAGGAACAGACCCCTCAGGATTAGCTCTCCTTTTGCCTGAGGACGTCTGGCCCTGGTCAGAGGGCACTTCCTCAGGTTCGGTCAGAACCGAGCCGGGCTAGCCATCTGGATCAGCGGACTTCTCGGCCTCTTTCTCCTTAAGCCTGTCAACCTTTTCTCCAGGGTGGCCTTAGGAAAATTTCTGCAATTTGGCAGTCTGAATCAAGGTGGTCAAACCCCAGACAATAAACACAGGTGGTGTGGGATTAGCCTTAGCAAAGGCCTCCCACACACACTACAGTACAGAAACCCAGTGGGCCCAGTTTTTCTTTTGGGTTTCTCAGACATGGCCACAGTAAATCAGAGAAAAACTTACCCTTTACACAGCTTCACGCCAGGTAAGACAAACTTATCAGTTCCTAACCGTGTTACCGGTATTGGACAAAAACAGTTAAACACGGCTTTCTTTAGAACTGATAAGCACCGGAATCACCACAGACCAAAGAGCGATCGATTCAGCCAAATCGACTGGAATAATTCTAAATTTTACAATTTTACACAGTATTTAATACAGTCCACTACAACTTACTATACCACAGGCAGGGATCTGAACCGAGGAGAATATGAAAAAACTTGCAGTTTAAAACCGACAATTTTACAACGCGAGCCGAAAGCAACAGGAGAAACTCCGGAGCGACTGTTCAGTTAAGCGGATAAAGAATCTGATGGTTACACTTGAAAGTGCAGCAGACAGAGGTTTGAACCAAGCATGAGCTCAACGTTCTATGCTCTCAGCATAGAGATAACTCTCATCTCCGGAGCAGTTCAAATGCTTGGGATAACTGCATATTGTCAGAATACAGCAAGACTTCATGTAGTTTGAATTTCTCCTTTTTAAACCTTTCCCTACCATGATACCGACTAAGCAAAGTGACATTTCGGTATACTTAAATTTGCTGGAACCTGTGCAGCCCGACACTCTTTACCCGGTCAGCTTTTCCCGAATGTAGCGAACACTGACACTATTAAGCCCAGCTAGTGCTTCCAGCAGAGTAGAAAGCAGATGTGATGGACCCCATCAGAGCTTCAGGAAAGGACAACAGGATGGAGTTGCTGGCCGAGCTGCCCGTTGGTGTGGAGGGAATACCACTAGGTGCTCGGCCAGCATACTGTGTGTGACCCGGGTTCTGGTCTCCAGGTCATGCCATTTTACACCTGCACCCCTTATAACTATTATATTTTTACTCAAGGTCCACTCCCCTTGGAGTTGGATATTTTGAAGACGGTGGTGGGAGCAAGCCCACATGGGGGTGATGCTCCCCACATGGGGGGTGATGCCCCCCGCATTTTACAGTTAATATCACTGAAATGCTTGTAATTTGTGTGCTGGGCATTTCAGTGATTCAGGACGATGTCTTCCGGGCCAGTTTACTCAGTATGCCAAGTGTCGGCATATCGAGTTTCATGTTCACATAGTATATCCGACATTTTCTATAGCAGTGGTCCCACTTTACAATCTTGTCACAGCGTAACACCTTTGCCTCACCAAGAGTGGCCAGCTTTCCCAATAATGAGCATTAGCTCTAGTGATAGCATAGTGCCTTGAGCGCTACTAGTGCTTTTGAGGTCATCAAGCTTCTAAACAGTACACACTGTTAAAACATATTTTAATGTTACTTAAAACTCAGTGACAGATCGCACAGTGTAAAACCTTGATGTCCTGAAATGCACTAGTTGTGCTCGCCACTCTATGCTCTTCAGACTCTTACCATACTGTATGCCTTACCCTGCCAAGCATGTATCATCTTTTTAGCCCTTCACTGCATGGTCTTTAATCTACCCCATCCCTTTCTTAGGCCACAGAAAGCGGTATTTTGATTTGCAGGTGTCACAGGAAACATTAAAAATAATATTTTTAAAGATGAAAATTAGTGCTACTACACTGCTAAATCAGGTGGTGAGGACTGAGACAATGGAAGGGAAAATAAAGGTAAACATTCCCTTTAAATCTGTAACTACTGCTCTTAAGTACTATTTATTTGTAACTCTGCAATTGTTACGTCACTTCTCTACATGCATGTTTTATGGTAACACATCCACTCTATTTACCATACTGTAACCTCCTGGTCATGCTTGAAAATAGACAACTGTGTGTGTCTAGTGCACATATCTGGTCACCAAAAATTAAATAAAAATACAAAAATTATATGAAAATATTGAGAGCAAACTGCACATAGGAAATCTGGTCTCTAATTATATTACCTTTCTTGGCATCCGTTCTTAAGTGCTCCTCCTGGCTTGGGATTGTAACTTCCTTATTTTGTATTCCATTTATCGTGCTCCACTAAATATGTGACAAAAGAAAAAATTAATAACTGTAGTAATGATATTTCTTCAACAGAATGTATTAGTGAGTCATACATAACTGCATCATCTCAGTCCTGTGTTGCTGCCCTGGAGGCAGTATACAGAAAATAATGGATACTGACCAGTGTTCCCCATTCATTGTTTTAGCGCGGTGGGCCACCATCCTATATTTTTATTTACCACCGCTCAATATTGTTTACCACCACCCTATATTTTTTTACCACCACCCTATATTTTTATTCATTACTGATTGTTTTTTTACAAAATCCTCCGAAATCATCTTTTATTGACATCCTTTATTGCACTTCTACCCCTGTTTTGATGCCAGCACACTGTATTTTACTTAAAATCCACTTATGCACATGCACAGTGCATATGGGAGGTCAAGAAAAACAAGCCAACTTTGACCCGATCACCACTGCCACCGCCCTATATTTTCAGACAGTGGGAACTCTGCTGACTCATCTGTAAAAGCTGGTTAGTACATGAAGAAGTTGCCATGGCGACACTAAGAACCCTGAGTGCAAAGCTTGAGAGGTTCTGTCACTACTGGCTACCTTGAGATGCTACAGCTTGTTATCAATAGTCGGTATCCATTGTTTTTTTTTTTTATAGTGAATGATGCTGGTAGCAAGCTGCTGTACATCTAGAAAACAGAAAAATTAGTAACTCCGCTGTGCGCTCTCCTTTTCATTCCGCAGCCACTTCCAGGTTGTGTCACATGCATGTACTAGTGCGTTTGATGTTGCGGTAGCTACGCGCTACTGCAGCATCTAACAGATGAGCGTAGCTACTACAGCGTAACAACCTTTAGAAAGTGATGGATTTTAGTTAATAACAACGTTCCATCATTCACTATATTACAGTTCAAACTCTGCACTTTGGTAACACTCCCACGGGGTCAAAATAACCACCTGTCCTAATGTGCTAACACCAGATTTTTTCCAGGGACAGCGGTTTTTGTTTCCCTGCCTGTTCTGCAGAGAAGTGCAACAAGAGATGCAAATCATGGGATCTAGGATGCAGGTAATCGCTGTCGCCTGTGAGATTGGGCTGACTGACATCATAGCATCCCTATGTCATGTGGTGAGGTACCATTGTCTAACCAACATCATATGATGTCCTTAATGTCAGAAATTTCTGCAAGTAGGAGTTGGAAGGAGAGCCACAGGAGGGCTGCAGACTGTGTGTGTACCTTGTCATGCCTGAATAGCTGGTGTTCTGCTGCAATTTTCCATGCTGTATACCTCATTTTGCTCGTGTTACGCTTGAGAAAACAGCATTAGGCAAGTGCATCATCAGAGGAAAGCCTTTTTGCATGGGCGGGGGAGGAGTACATTAAAGTCCTACTGTATGACTTGGAGCAATTCTGAAGGATATTTGGGAAATCAACTAGAAGCCCTTGTAAGGGCTCGAAACACAAGTTCCCACAGGACTCACTTGGAAAGAACAGTTCGTAAGAACTTACCTTAACAGTAGAGCTTTGAGATAGGACTTAAAGCTGCTGCATAGGACCACATGGAAACTTTTCTACAGCAGTCTTACAAAGGCCGCCCATGATAACGTCAGACACTAATGTCCAACAGTATATAAGCGTGGGAGGCTCTGCTCCTTCCTCAGTTCCTGCGGAGATCATGCTTGGCCTCCCTCTAGATAACAAAGGAGAGAGATGGGTGCCCAGCTATCTAGAGAGCTGGAGCAATAGGCATTCCATCCTGGAGAAAGAGCAGACAAAGTAGCACTGAGGCCCATGGGGACAGAGGGTGGGTCAGCATGATCTGATGCAAGAGATTCTCTCAAAGATCTATTGTTACAGTAAGTTCTTATGTAACTGTTTCGTCTCCTTCAAGGATATCTCTTGTATCAGGTCACACCTATAGGACGGGTCCCAAACAGTACTGACAGAAAGACAGTCTGGGTGGCTAGAGGCTAAAGACCTAAGATAGGAAGCCCTGAAGCACAGCCAGGCCGAAGCCTGCCCTTCTTCTACAGCCAGTGTCTAGACTGTACTGCTTTGTGAAAGTGTGGACAGTACTACAAGTGGCAGCAGCACAGATCTCCGCAGCTAACACATTCCTTAGACAGGCAAGAGAAGTGGCCATGCCTCTGGTTGAATGGCCACGCATAACTCCAGGAAGTTCCTTTACAATAAAAAGCAATGCAGTTGACCAACCATTTGGACAGACACCATTTAGAAAACAGGTATGCCCACTTCCCCGGCAGCGAAAGAAAAACAACTGGGAGGACTTCCTGCAGTTCTTCATGTATAGTATCTGAGTATTCTATACACATGTAACATATGGAGCAATGCATCCCCTGGATTGGTATGCTCAGGATAATAAACTAGTAGGTGGATGGTTTCATTTAAAGTAAACTCAGACACCACCTTTGATAAAAACTTATGGCTAGTACGAAAACATTACTTATTATAGTAATATTGTTTTTTCTAAGGGAATCTTACTGTACTCTGACAAATGCAGTATGGTCTCACCATAGGACTGCCCCGGAGCTGAAATGGTTAATAGAACCTAGGCTAACAGTGGAATGTTAGGCTTGAGCCCAGTTTTCAAATCATTGTCCCTGGTTGCACTTCCTGCAACTGTCAGATTCTTATGAAGCGTACAGAAGCTAAAAGTACTAACTATCCAAACTAAATTAACTATCCATAAATGCCCCTATTCAGGGGAACAAAAACTCCTAACTAACAGGAGGCATCTGTAAGACTCAAGTCAACAGATGCCCAAAAAACTAATAGGTACCCACAGGTATCCAACATCAGTTATACAGATAGTGTGCAGAGCCCTGTAGGTCATAGCAAGGGAGAAAGGGTGGGAGCTCAGAATACAGTAAGATTCCTTTAGAAGAAACAAGATTACTATAGTAGTAATGTTTCTTCAAATCAGGAAATCTTACTGTATTCTGACAATGCAGACTACCCAAGCAGTGCCGCCGGAGACAGGCAGAGGACCTGTTGAAACAGTTTCTGCAGAACTACAGTACCAAACCTCAACACTCTAGCCCAAATATCGAGGCAGTAGTGCTTGGTGAATGTGTAAACTGTTTTCCAGGTAGCTGCTTTATAGATTTCAGAAGAGGATGTCTCAAGCTGCTTTGATGCAACAGTCCCCCTAGTAGAATGGGCCCTGAGCCTTGTAGAGCTGCCTACACCTGCTATAACAGAACTGGATACATGCCACAATCCATCTTGCTATAGATCTCTTTGTGGCAGGTTTACCCTTACCCACTTCTCCATATGTCAGAAAAAGCTGGGTTATATCCCCTCTGTGACTTTTTGTGTGCTCTAGGCAGTAACTAATAGCTCTCTTGACATCCAAGCTATGCAGTCTACGCTCACCTGAGGAGGAGTGGTCGGTAAAAAAGACTGAAAGGGTGATAGACTGATTAACGTGAAAGTCAGATACCACCTTAGGAAGAACTTTATTATTTGTCCTGAGGACCACCTTGTCCCTATGGAAAGCCACATAGTTGGGTTCCACAGACAACGCCTGAATCTCACTAATCCTTCTTGCAGAGGTGATGGCCAATAAAAACACAGCCTTCCATATCACATACTTAAGGTCAGCTGATGACATGGGCTCGAAAGAGGCGCTGCATAAGCTGTGCTATACAAATGTTCAAGTCCCAAACAGGGGTAGGAACTCTATGGGAGGGTGCAAATGCAGCACCCTTAAACTTCGGAACACTGGATTAGAAGCCAGAGAGGATGGCTTACCTGCTGACAGGTAAGCAGATACTGCAGCCAGGTGCACCTTCAGAGTAGAAGACCTGAGACCTAGGGAGTGAAGATGGGTCAGATAGTCTAGGACTACTGTTAACCCAGCCTGAGTGTGATCCAGATTTGTATTCCTGCACCAGAAAGAAAATATTTTCCACTTGGAAGTATAAATCTTCCTGGAAGAAGGTTTCCTGGATACCCTAAGGACCTCCCTGATCCCTTCTGAAACATTCAGATCTGCATACATACTCTAAGTCCACAAGAACCAGGCTTTGAGCCAGAGGGACCGCCAGGTCAGGGTACTGAATCCTGCCCGGAGGAGGTCAACAAATTATGCCTCCTGGGAAGGCTGATTGACTTGCCTACTGATCGGGACAGAAGAAAAATTACTCACCTTAGTAATGTTGTTTCTTCTAGTGGAGTCTTGCTATATTATGACAATTGCAGTATGACCACAGGTTAGAACTGCTCCAGAAGTGAAATAGTTAACTTTCCATGCAGGCATGGAACTTGAAGCGTGAGCTCCATTGAAAACTCTGTCTGTTGTGTTTCAAGCGCAAACTGTCAGATCTTTCTGAGCTAAAACTCACTAAGGTTCTGTGTGGAAGCTGTAAACCTACACTAGCCAACTGGCTACTAACATAAACACTCATTTTTGGCCTAAAACAAAGACTCAAGTCAGGAGACCCAAAAATGCAAAAACACAACACCAATTCACACAAAAAGGTAGGTGAAAAACAACAAGGTGGGCATCAAAAAAGTGCCAACCCTGGACTGCCCACCCACATCCCCAAAACAGAGGTTCTGAGAGGGGCAGGCAGGAAGGGAGGTCATAATATAGCAAGACTGCATTAGAAAAGCAACATTACTAAGGTGAGTAATTTTTCTTTCAAACAACATGAAGTCTTGCTATAATATAATGATACAGACTACACAGCAGTACCCCATGGAGGAGGACAGAACCTACCTAGGAAATAGGCTCTGAAATGCGGCTGTGCCAAGCAGAGCATCACTCCTAGCCTGGATGTCCAGGGAGTAATGCTTGGTAAAGTGTGAAATATTTTCCAGGCAGCTGTTGACATATTTCTAGAATAGGAATGTCTCTGGCAGCAGCCAGAGAAGCAGCTATACCTCTGGTAGAGTGAGCCCTCAGGCCTGAGGGGGGAACTTTACCCAATTTCTCATAGCAGAATTGGATACAAGAGACAATCCACCTGCCAATGGATCTTTTAGTGGCTGGCTTCCCTTTACCAACTTCACCATAGGTGAGGAACAGTTGGAGGGAGTCAAACCTATGACCCTTGGTACGCTCTATGTAGTAACTAAGGGCTCTCTTCACATCTAGGCTGTGCAGCCTCCTCTCCCCAGAGGAGGAGTGGTCAGTGACGTACACTGGAAATGAAATAGAATGATTAAGGTGGAAATCTGAAACCACCTTAGGCAGGAACTTTCTGTTAGTCCAAAGGACCACCTCATCTCTGTGAAAAGAGATAAACTCCTGCTCCACTGACAACACTTGCAATTCGCTTATGCGTCTGGCAGAGGTGATGGCTACCAAAAACACAGTTTTCCAAGTCAAGTACTTGAGCTCAGCTGAAGACAAGGGCTCAAAGGGGGGTTGCATAAGTTGAGCAATGCAAACATTATGATCCCAGGCAGGGGCAGAATCCTGAATGGAGGTTGGTGTAAACAACCCCTTAAAAACAGAAAATACAGGATGAGCTGAAAGAAAAGGATTTACCTGCTGAAATAAAGGCAGACACAGCTGCCAAGTGCACCTTCAGGGTAGCTGGTCTCAGCCCCAAAAATTCAGGTGGACCATATAATCCAGGACTGAGGTAGATCAGCAGAGACTGGAAATATGCTTTTCCGAGCACCATATGGAAAACCTTTTCCATTTGGAATTGTAAGTAGCCCTGTGGAAGGCTTCCTTGTGGCCTTCAATATATCCATTACACCTTGGGAAAGGTGTAAATCACCAAACTCTAACTCTTCAAGAACCAAGCCTTGAGATTGAGAGATTTGAGATTCGGTACAGACCCTTCCCTGGGCACAGGTTAACAGATTGTGATTACTGGGAAGGGACAGGGGAGGATGGACTGCTAAGGACAGCAGGAGTGGATACCAGGCTGTCTGGCCCAATCCGAGCTATCAGAATGACTTTGCATGATTGGGATCTGATTTTGACTAGCACTTTGAACAGAAGAGGAAAGGAGGAAGGCATGAAACTTCCCTCCCAACTGAAAACTAAGGCATCCAGGAGTGAGGCCAACACTGGAGGCCTGCAGCAAAAAGAGGAAGTTGGTGATTGTCTGGGGCTGCAAAAGATCTATCTGCAGGGTGCCCCATCAGGCAAAATACTACTCCCAAGACCAGGGATCCAGTGACCATTCGTGGTGGCCCTGGAAATCCTGCTGAGCATCTGCCAGGACATTGTCCTTGCCTGGGAGGTGAACTGCCGTGAGGGAGGTGTTCAGGAGTAAGCCAGAGACCACAACTTCATCGCTTGATTACTAGCTCATAGACCGAGTGCCCCTTGCTTGTTGATGTACCACATTGTAGTGGTGTTGTCTGTTCTGACCTGAATACTCTTGTTCTGAACAGATTTGGAAAAATCTTGAAGTGCTAGAAAAACTGCTCTGAGCTCCAACAGGTTGATGTGGAGCAGAGATTCCTGGGAGACCACAGACCCTGGGTGGTGGTGTCACCCATGTGAACTCCCAGCCCAAGAGGGCGCATCTGTAGTAAGGATTAGAGAATGAGACTGAGTGACAAAGGAACCCCTTGTCTCAGGTTGCTCTGATCCTGCCACCACTACAGGGGCTTGGATCAGGGTTCGAGTTACTGGGATCAACTTGGTAAGAGGATCCTTTCCTTGAGACAAAAAGCTCTCAAATGGAACTGGATGTCCCTCATCTGAAATCTTGCTCCTTGCACAACTGCTGTGGAAGCAGCCATGGGTCCTAGGAGCTGCAGAAAATGCCTCTGGACAGGCTCTAGAACGGACTTTGAGAGATTCAGAAGGAAACCTAGAGAGGTAAGCAATTGCTGCGTTATCTGAAGGTGTAAATTGACCTGGTCTGGAGACTGGCCTTCTATGAGCCAATCGTCCAGGTAAGGAAAGATGGCGATCTTTTGCCTTCTTAGGTAGGCAACTGCTACTGCCAGGCATTTGGTGAATACCCTTGGGGCAGAAGTGAGGCCGAAGGGCACTGCTCTGAACTGGTAGTGGCCTGAGGGCAGCTCGGACCTGAGGTACTTTCGATGGGAGTTTCTGATGGGAATATGGAAGTAGGCATCCTTGAGGTCCAGGGAAGCTAGCCAGTCCCCTGGCCTTAGAGAGGGTAGGATAATTCCCAGAGCCACCATTTTGAACTTTGGCTTTAAAGGTGCTTGTTTAAATATCTGAGATCCAGGATGGGCCACCATTCTCCTGTCTTTTTGGGTAAGGAAGTACCTGGAGTACCAACCTTTGCCCTGGTGTGGGAGGAACCCTTTCCGTAAGCTCTGAGAGCCAGGAGGGTGAGACCTCTGCCTCTGGGTAAGTGCCACTGATGAAGTTGCAGGTGGAAAAGATCTGGTTCTCAGCTTTGGAAATTTTTGAAGCTGAGAACCAGTCCTGACTACTACTTCCAGGACCCACTTGTCTGATGTTAAAGACTTCCAGTCCTGGACAAAGTAAGCCAGCCTGCTAGGTAGAGGAGAATCGGCCCTGGCAATCCCATCAGGGTGCCTGCTTGGCAGGGGCTTTGGGCTGAGGGGTGGAAGCAGACTTGCTTGTACCCCGTCTGCCTCTCCCTCTAAAGAACCCCCTCTGAGCATAGGCGGAGGAGGAAGCCTGGGCTTGGTAAAAAGGCCTATGAAAAGGCCTGTCTGTGCCTCTAGGAAGCTGCTTTTGAGAAGTGGCCTGCCTTTCCTTGGCCTGTGCACTCCTATAGGTGGTCCTATATTCATCCATTTTCTTCATGTAATTCTCTGTTTGCTCCCCAAATAGAGAGTTTCCCTCAACAGGAAAATCCATGGCGTTAGACTGGGTATCCTGAGACAGTGTAGTACATCTGAGCCAAGCCATCCTGCGAAGTGCCACAGATGTAGCCATGACTCTTGATGAAACATCATTAGAGTCCACTGCAGCATGAAACTGCACCTTGGATGCCTCAATACCATTCATAACCACCTGTTCCAGCTCCCTGGCAAGCTGGTCAGGGACTTGTTTTACTAGGGCCAGCACAGTATCCCATCTGGTTCTGGTACCTAGCAGCATAAACCATATAATTTGCTTGTCTGAGTCCCAAAGATGCTGCCATGTACTGTTTCTTTGCCATAGCATCAATCTTCCTGGAGTCCTTCTCAGGGGTGTGAAGCTGGGGGATATTAGCCTGTCACAGGCTGCAGCCTGCACTAACCCCACATGGCTGCATTGTTGAGTGAGGAAATCGATGCAGACCTGATAAAGTATACTTCTTGTCCATCCTTTTATCCACAGGAGGTATAGTGTGAGGAGTTTTAAAACTTTTACTGTCTGTTTCGAAAAGATTTATGCAAAGGAATAGACAGTCTCCTAGACTCGAATATCCATCATTTCTACATAGTCTGGCTCCTCTTGGTCATCAACAGCTTCCTCAACAGGAGCTGGTGAGTTTCAACAACTTTTTATAAAACATGAAATGAGAAGGGGACTCAGAAAGCCTTGGAGGAGAAACCTAGGGGTCTATCTGAGAGACGTCCGGATCAATAGGGTACATCCAGATCTTCAAACCATATTCACTCTCCTCATATTCCTCTTCCCCTCCCGTTCATAAAAATCCTCAAAATCATAATCTTGAACCCGGTGGAACCGGCAGACGGCAGCTTACCTGAAGGTGTCGGTTCCGGTCGGAACAGAGAGAGACTGGACAATTTGAATTGCTTTAGCTATTTCCTCAGCAGTTGGGGAGAGAACTTTTGCTCTACACTAGCTGACTTTCTAGTCCTTTTGCTGGAACCGGCTCCTCGTTTGCCGAGAGTATCACCCTGGTCAGAGGGCACTCCCTCCGGTTCGGCTGGCACTGAACCGGGCTGGCCATCCGGGTCAGCGGACTTTTTGGCCTCCCTTTCCCTGAGCCTACCAACTCTCTTATCTATGGTGGCAGCAGGGAAATTGTGACAAATCTGGCAGTCTGAATTGAGGTGGCCAGACAATAGACACATGTGGTGTGTGGGTCAGCCTTAGCAAAAGCTTCCCCACAAACACTACAGTGTTGAAACCCAGTGGGTCCGGTTTTTCTTTTGGGTTTCTCAGACATAATGCCAGCCTAACCAACTTGCCCGTTTATGGCAATCCACCAAACAAAGAGCATACTTATCGGTTCCCAAACCGTGTCACGGTCGTGGAAAATAATGAAATCCGTTTTTTTAGAACCGATAAGAACCGGGGACCGCACTCTAAAAAAGGACTAGTAGATTTTAAATACAACCTGATCGGTTCAAACCGAACCGATAAAGAATTACAAGTTCCACACAAAAAATAAATGTAAAACCTATCTATTACTTACATTACCACAGACAGAGCTTGAACCGACCGGTTGCGGTTTAATTTCAGCTAAAAACCGAAAAATAATACTTTTAAACAGACAAAATGAACCGAGCAGAAGGAGAAATCTCCGGAGCGACTGTTCAGTGAGGCGGAGTAAAGAATCTGACAGTTTGCGTTTGAAGCACAACAGAGTTTTCAACCGAGCTCGCGCTCCAAGTTCCATGCCTGCATGGAAAGTTAACTATTTCACCTCCGGAGCAGTTCTAACCTGCGGTCATACTGCAATTGTCATAATATAGCAAGACTTCATGTTGTTTGAACCAGACAGCACCATGGTTGCCTGGCCCAGTCTGGAGCAATAAGGATCACTGTGGCTGGCCAGGATCTGAACTTGCTCAGGACTCTCAGCAGCAATGGGAATGGAGGGAAGGCATACAAGAACTTCCTGTCCAGTTCAGGATCAATGCATCCGGGGTACTGAGTCTTCGGTGGGGGCCTGAAATAATACTAAAGTAGCTGAGAAGGTCTGGGGAAGCAAAGTAGAGCTACCTCTGAGTGCCCACCTTCTGAACACCAACTGTACCGCTTGCTTATTTAAGGACCATTCGTGATGGTTCTAATTCATCCTGCTCAGTGCATCTGCCAACACATTGTCCTTCCCTGGAAGGTGGACTGCTGACAACAAAATGTTGAGGGAATAGGCCAAGGTCCACATTTTCATGGCTTCTGTGCACAGGGGTATGGACCTTGTGCCTCCTCGTTTGCTGATGTAGTACACAGTGGTCGTGTTGTCTGTCCTGACCTGAACCACCTTTCCCTGCAGCATGCTGGCGAACGCCTGAAGTGCTAGGAATACCGCCCTGAGCTCCAACAGGTTGATGTGAAGCAATGATTCCTGTTTGAGCCAAGTACCGTGGACAGTATGCTCCCCTAGGTGTGCTCCCCACCCCAGTAGGGATGCATCTGTGGTGAGTACCTGGGATGGTTGCTCTTGGATAAATGTAACTCCCTGTCGGAGGTTTTCCAGATCGAGCCACCAATGAAGAGCTTGCATGAATGTTTGTGTGACTGGGACCAGCTTTGATAACTGATCTCTTTTCTGGTGCGGTATTGCTTGAGGTGATATTGAATATCCCTCATCTGGAATCTTGCCCCTGACACTGTGGCATTAGAGGCTGCCATGTGGCCTAACAACTGAAGAAAGAATCTGGCGGTCTGAGACTGCAGTTGAAGGAGCCCACTAGCTGTGTCAGAGTGTTTGCCCTTAGCTGAGGAAGGAAAGCCTTTCCTCTGACTGAATCCAGTTCTGCCCCTATGAACTCCAGGAGCTTTATTGGCTGCAACACTGACTTCTTCTGGTATATCAAGAACTCTAGGAATGTAACAGTTCCTGTGCCAACCTTAGGGGCTGTCTGATCTGCGGGGAGACTGCCCACTAGTAGCCAGTCATCCAAGTATGGAAAAACTGCCACCCTTGTTTCGCAGGTAAGCCAACCACAGCCAAGCATTTTGTGAACACCCTTGGAGCAGAAGAAGGTCTAAAGGCATTGCCCTGAACTGATAGTGGCCTGATGGCAGTCTGAATTGGAGGAATTTTCTGTGGGACTGTCTTATTAGGATATGGAAGTAAGCACCTTTTAAATCCAGAGATGCCAACCAGTCCCCTTGCTTTAGGGTTGGCAGAACTGTGTTTAAAGTGACCATTCTGAAATTTGGTTCCAGTAAATGCCTGTTTAGGTGTCTGAGATCCAGTATGGGTCATCACTCCCCTGTTGCCTTGGTTGTAAGGAAGTATCTTGAGTAGAGGGCTTTCCTCTCTATAAGAAAGGAACTGGTTCCACTGCTGCCAATGACAGCAGACTTAATACCTGCAACTACGCAAGAAAGTGACATAAGGTACCAAAAAACAAGATGACTGTCAGGCTGGGGGTGCCATTAGTTGCTGTGTAGCCGCTCCGTGTTAGCTTTTAGATTTAGCTTTTATATTTCGTTTGTTTTTAGCTTTTTTGTTTGTTTGCGTTTTTTCATTCATTGTGCACTATATGCTGTTCGTTTTCATCCCGCATTATTGGATTATCGTGTAACGTCGGCTGGGGCTCTGTTCGGTGCTAGTGACCTGTATACAGCTGTTGCGGTTTGCTGTGATTTACTGTTCGCTGCTGCTGGGATGTTTGTATTTTGTTTTGTTTACTGTGTGCTGCCGTTATGGTTTATTGCCGCTCACTGCTGTTGGGACATTCATATTTTGGACTACAACTCGAGGATTATTGATATCCTGTGTGCTAATTTGGTTGGCCCCCGCTACCTTTTGGACATCTTTGGTGGTTAGGTCTGCCCTGTAATCCTGGGACTGGTCTGTCTACAATCTGGCTGCGAGTTGGAGTAGGAACACTGTAAGGAAGCTGAAGTGGGGATATTATCTGATCTGGAGTAATCACAACAGAAGATCTGTGGATTATAATTCCTGGCTTTGTCGGGGGAGGAATTAATTGTTCAGACTTTGGACAACTGGCTGGTGGTAAGACGAAGATTTGATGTGGTACCGGTGCATAAGCCCTGATCATGGGTGGGCTGGGCGTGGGGGCCTGGGCCTTTTCGGGTGGGAACCAGTCGCTAGTCGTGGTCTGTAGGAGTCCCTAGGGGAACTGCTAGTTGGTGGTTTTGGTCGTGGTCCTGTGGTAGCTGCTGTAGACCGGGGTCAGCTGCCCACATAGATTTGTCAGGGCCCACATTCGGCCCAGAGCGTTCCACCCCCAGAAGATGTTCTGTCAGATTCTTCCCCTTCCTCCTTTGTGTATCTCTGCTATGACTGGATTTTTAATTTTTAATCTTGCGTATTTGACTGGCAGTGAGAGTGCAATTTGTTATCTTCCTAAATGCAGTCGGTGAGAGTGCCAGAAGTTTGGGAAATTATTTGGCTTTACTTTTCTGGGTGGCATCTTCAAGATATCTCCATCAATCTGCTCAGGAGGTGGGAGCTCCTGAGGGTATTTCAGTCTCTGTTGGTGGTGAGAGGCTCAATGGAGGCTGGAAAATTTTGAATGTTTCCCAAATACTTTATTTTCAGTAACAGTGCTCAAGACTCTTTTGTTGATTCTGACTGATTCTGCTTTGGACTTTATGTTTTGATGTTTTATTTTTTAGTTTTATTGTTTTGTTTATTCCTGAAGCTGTGGGAGGGCTGAGAGATATTTATTTTTATAAATAAGAGGTTGTGTGATTTTATTACCTTCTTTTATGGTATTTGGTATGTCATTTTATATATTAGTGATTTAGTTAACTGGAGCATTGTTTTGTTATATTAGCCACCAGAATGTGCTGGAGGCCTGCCCCCTAGATTGTGCGTATTCACCTTCTGCTCTTCATGCCTCACCTTTCCCTCCCCTTTGCAATTTACAATCTACCAGCACTGTAGGGCCTTGGGTTTTGCCCAAAGGGGAAGGGGGGGCATGAACAGTGATGGGGCCATTGTATTGGGGTTGTGGGATCCAGAAGACGCCCAGGGGTGAAATGGAACCGAGATAAGGGTCCATCTCGTCTGATTTCCATACCCAAGGGCACCACCAGTTATGGTGGGCAGGTGGTCCGGAGGGCCTGGGAGGCTCGTTCAATTCGGGCGGTGTTATACAATGCCAGGTCGGCTAAGAACAAGACTGCAATTATTGCAGAGCTTGTTGGAACGGTGGACCTGGCTGGATGAGAACTCTGGCCCCATTTTGGAAGCTTTAACTCCCGCTGGGTCCTCGGTGATACACCGCTCGAGACTGGACCGTGGTGGTGGGGGGGTGTTCCGGTCTGTTTTAAGACCGAACTCAACCTCACGAGTGTATCAGTTGAGGAGGCTGAGTCATTTGAGTGTACCGTGGTAGCAGGTGTAGGTTGTAGGATTGCTTTCATCTACTGTCCACCCAGAGATGAGAAGCAGTTCCTTCCAGAAGTTGCAGACTTCGTCGACATGGCGTTTGAGTCACCCAGGCTGATGGTCCTGGGCGACTTTAACGTCTGGGTCAATGACGAACTTTTGCAGTTTGGACAACACTTCCTCCAGTTGATGACATCTCTGGGCCTTACACAGATAGTTACCACTGCTACCCATAAATACGGTCACTCTCTTGACTTAGTCTTCTTCCTGGGGATCGAAGCCTCAGATCTGGAGGTGGAACCAGTCAGACAGTCCGATCATTACACCATGGGGTTTAGTTTTAGTACCCCCCTACGTAGGCCTGCCCCTGTGGAGATGGTCAGGTATCGCCCTTTACGGGCTGTTAGCTCTGAAGGCCCAGCGGTGCATTGATGTTGTCCCTCCCAGTGTCAAGCAGTGATCCGAGGCTCTTGTGATGGGCTATAATTCAGCCCTGGATGTCATTGCTCCTGTTCGTGTTCGCCCTCTCACCCTCGGTCCCCATGGTTTGATGGGATTTTGAGGGAGATGCGGTGATTAGGACGAAGGTTAGAGCGTTGCTGGCGGAAGTCCACCCTTGATGCCGACTGCCTTAGACTGATGGATCATTATCAAGTCCATCAATCTGCAATCATCCGTAAGAAGGCAGAGTTCCTGTCCAGGGAGATTGCGGTCGTTCAGAATCGACCAGCTCAGCTTTTTCGAACTGTGGACAGACTGTGCAACCCAGCCTGTCTCCAAATTCGGAAAACCTCTCACAAATAGAGTGCAATGAGCTTGCTCGATTCTTTGTGTCTAAGGTGGCTGATATCAGGGAAGGGCAAAGAACAGCACACTCTATGGGTGTTGCTGTGGATCGACCTGGGGACGCTGCTTCTCAGCTTTCTGAAGTACCTTTGACCGACTGGAGTTCACGGATGTTATGTGGATTGTCCAGAGTACTCGCCCTATGTGCTGTAGTTTGGATCCTGGACCAATGTTCCTGATTCTGGGTTGTACTGATCTTATTGGCCCAGTCCAGCATGGATAGTCTGGTGCTCCTTGGAAACAGGTGAGTTTCCTAGTTCTCTGAAGGAGGCAGTGGTAACACCCCTCTTGAAGAAAGCCTCCCTGAACCCAGACTGCCATGCAAACTACAGACTAATCTCTAACCTTCCCTTTTTAGGGAAGGTTATTGAGAAAGTAGTGGCTGGGCAGCTGGAGAACCACTTGACCACCCATGACATCTATGAACCCCTCCAGTCTGGATTCCAAAAGAAACAGTACTGAGACAGCGTTGGTTCGGGTGCTCAATGATCTCCTGATGGAAGGGATCGGAAAACCGCTCCATCTTGGTTCTTCTTGATCTCTCATCAGCGCTTGACACTGTGGACCATAGGGTTCTGCTTGGTCATCTGAAGTTCATCTGTGGACTGTCGGGTACAGTTCTCAGGTGGTTTACATCTTTCCTCGCTGGAAGAACTCAGAGAGTGATGTCCGGGATTTATTACTCTGACCCAGTTTCTCTGTCTTGTGGGGTTCCACAGGGCTCAGTATTGTCCTCATGTTTGTAGTGTATATAGTGCCCTCTGAGACATTGTAAGAAGGTATGAGCTGAGGTTTCACGGATGATACCCAGCTCTACCTATCTTTGCACCTGACCAGGATAGAGCTCTCTCAGCTTTTAACTGCTGTCTCACCGAAATCCAGGAGTGGATAGATTCCAGTTGGCTAAGGTTGAACTCAGAGAAAACTGAGGTGTTGGTCGTGGATCCAGCGTGCTGGATAGGTGGGCCAGGGGTGGGTTCCCACTCAGGGATTTTTCTCGGTGGTATCTCTCTCCCGTCCTCTGAACAGGTGTGGAACCTGGGGGTAATTTTTGACAAAGGACTGACTCTGCATTTGCAGGTGTCAGTCGTCGTCAAATCCTGTTTTTACCATCTGAAGAATATCTCCAGGATTAAGCTCTTTGTTCCGTCCAGTGATCTTCCTACACTGGTCCACGCCTTTGTGTCCTCACGCCTGGACTACTGCAACTCCCTTCATCTAGGGCTACCAGGGTGGAAATCTGTCTCTGCAGCTAGTCCAGAATTCTGGCGTGTCCGGCTTTGATGGGAACTCTAGATCCTGTCACATTACGTTGGTACTGCAAGGACTGCACTGGCTGCCGGTACAGTAGCGGATCACCTTAAAGTTGGTTTACTGACTTTTAAAGCCCTACACAAACTCAGCCCTGATTACCTGAAAGAGCTTCTGGTTCCCTACTGCCCTGTTCGATTGCTCCGTTCAGCCGATGAGGGGTTGCTGAAGATTCCGAGGGTGTGTTTGAAACATCTGGGGCCCATACATTTATGCACGTGGTCCCGACCCTTTGGAATTCTCTACCCCATCGGATACGGGAGTGCACAACTGTGGGGGGATTTAAACAGGCATTGAAAACTTATTTGTGGACCCATGTTTTGGATTACTGATTTTATATTTTATGATAGAGATTGTGATATGCTGTTTTATAATTTTGTTAGGCACCTTGACATTTTGCAAGGCGCCATAAAAATAAAGTTATTATTATTAACTATGGCGTTCGTAGATCCGATGTTCATGGGTCAACGTGTGGAAAAGAACTGAGGTGGCACGGGGGACCGCCCCTTTATACATTTGACATCGGGGCAGAGCCAACGTCAGGGGCGGTCCCCTGCCACAGACTGCTAGCTAGAAAATGTTCCGTGGGGTCCTAATGCCTGGCGGCCTTAGTCTAATGGTATTACCCGCTGCAAGAGCTCCCCCTCAAAGTGAGATTTATCAGTAATATATAACTTACCGTACGTCGTATTCCCTGCAGAGACCATTTACACTCCTTAGGGTACTGGGGACAATCGGCTCCCACTGTCTTACGGTAAGAACTGCTTAGAGCAACTGTGATTCTTTGGTGTAATAAACAAGATTTATTACCAATATGCAACTTGTTTGTGTCTCTTTTGCATCTTCATGACTGCCAAGAATCTGATCAGGGCTAACCATCCTAACACAATACTCCGGAAGGAGGGGGCAGCCATGGGTGTAGACAGGCATACTCACTGTACACATTTGTGTACAGTTTTGTTGAGTGACTGTCACAAACCATAAGCCACTCTGTTAATATTATCATTATAATATGTAGTATTTCGGTTAGTGTAGGCCACTGAGGAGTGTCTGATACATGCATAACATCTTTAAAGAGTAGAGGAATCATCTGACAACAATCTGACTTGTTTGGAAGGGAGTGCCATTTGGAAGGGATGCATACATTTTTAATGGGGTGTAACTGTTAGAGATTGTGTACAAAATAGAAATTTCTGGCTACACTCCTGGGGGCAGCGCATTCCCCTATTTAGGGAACAGAGACTGGAGAACCGAGGATCCAAAACCAGCATCCCGGTGTGACTCAAGGTCAATGTTGTAATTGGGAGATGAAGGTGTATGCTGACTTCCAGGTAGCAGCCCTGCAGATCTCCTGGATAGGGACATCCTTGGAAGCAGCCACTGAGGCAGCAGTGTCTGGTGGAATGAGCCCTAAGCCCTATGGGAGGCTCGCTACCAGCCAACCTATAGTACAGTTCGATGCCGGAGACTATCCATCTACCAATAATCTGCTTTGCTGCCGGTCTGCTAGGTGTGGCTTCAGCATAAGTGACAAACAGCTGGTGAACCTCTCCCCAAACTCCAGGCGTGTGCTCCTTGTACTGTAGTAGGCAAGTGCACGTCACAGGTCCAGAGTACGGAGCCTATGCTCTGCCTCAGAGGTGTGGTTGGTGAAGCACAATGGGAGATTGATCACCTGGTTAAAGTGAAACCCCAAGACAACCTTTGGAAAGAACTTCTGGTTGGAGCAAAGAACAACCCTATCCCTGTGGAAGACTAGGTAAGGGGACTCCACCGAGAGCGCCTGGAGTTCACTGATCCTTCTGGCAGATGTGATGGTCACTAAGAAGGCGGTCTTCCACGACAGGTAGGATATGTCACACCTGTGCATTGGTTTGAATGGCTTGCCCATGAGTGTTGCCAACACCAGCAACAAGCCCCAAGGTGGTGGCAGTTCAGGCACCATAGGGGAAATGTGGGCAAAGCCCTTAAAGAAGCGCCTGACCACCTTCTCTCCTGCACCACCATCAGCCAGCGCTCAGTATTCAGAGATGGCTGCCAGGTGCACCTTGAGGGGTGTCGACTGAAGGTTCAACTGAGAGAGGGACTGTAAGTAAATTAAGGATGCTCATTGCTAGCCATGGGACAGGAAACTGGGTCAAGCTCCTTACCCTGGCACCAAAGGCAGACACTCTCTTCCATCTGAAGGCATAGCACCGAATTGTCAACTCCTTTCTGAAAGGCCTCAACAACATGGAGGACCTCCTCAGAGAGCTCCAGAGCCTGGGACTCTAGCTGAAACCAGGCTGTCAGGTGCTGGGACTGAAGGTCCAGGTGTAGGACCTTCCCTTGAGAGCACGACAGCAGGTCCGGGTGAAGTCGCAGATGCCAAAGAGTCCTGCTGCTGAGGCTGAAGAGACTGGGGTACTAGAACTAGCATGACCAGTCCAGTGCCACCAGGATCATCCATGCCTTGTCCCTCTGAGCTTTGATCAAGACCTTGTGGATCAGAGGAAAAGGAGGGAAGGCATAAAGGAGGCCCAGGGCCTCGCAAAGGCATCCCCCTGCAATGTACCCCACGGGAGGGGGGGGGGCACAGAAGAAAAAACTACTCACCACAGTAATCATGTTTCTTCTAATGGAGTCTTGCTGTATTCTGACTATATGCAGTTAGCCTCAGCACTAACTGCTCCGGAGAGTAAGGGGTTCATTCTATACCAGGGCATAGAACGTTGCGCTCAAGCTCAGTTTTCAAACCTCTGTCTCTGGTATATCTCAGTGCAACCGTAAGATTCTTTATGAGTAAAAACAAATTAACTAGAGTTATGGAAATTGTTTCAAATTTTAGGCCCAACAACACTTGGGTCCATAAGACTCAAGTCGAGAACCCAAGAAGAAACAGAGTAGATAGTGAATTTAATATATATAATAAATAACAAAAGAACAACAACAACCCCACCCTAAATAAAGGAGGGGTGCAAGCTACACCCCTGAGGTGCAATACTGTACCTGCCAACCCACATCCCAAAAACTAGGTTCTGAGAAGGGGAAGCAGGGAGGGAAGTCAGAATACAACAAGACTCCATTAGAAGAAACAACATTTCTATGTTGAGTAATTTTTTCTTCAAGCAACATGAAGTCTTGGGGGCGCTGTGGAGCCCAAGCTTAGTGGCAGCAAGTTTTATCAGCTCTGCACCAGATACTTAAAATTATTTAAAAATCATCCTTGTAGGGTCGATATTCTGTAAAACAAATATCACAGTTCGACGAAGGAGGCAAATAAACCTAAAATGGGCAACCCATGAAAAAATAAAGGTGGTGGATCTGGCAACAAAACATTGGGGACCTCTCAGGCGGCTCGGCCTGGTCAGGAAGAGCAGACCGCAATACACCAGGCACCTGAGGAGACTATGACTTCAATCGGTCATAAACTGCAAAGGTTAATTACCTCTGTTGCTGATCTAAGTAACAAATGGACACATCTGCCACCAGAGTATAGACTGCCGAGAAGACCGTGGAGGGGCTGCAAATGGAGCTTATTGATGTCAAGAGACAAAGTGATTCATCGGCGGCAGCAACCTCCCTACTCATCAAGGAAAATACGCATATGAGAGCCAGGTTGGAAACGCTTGAGAATCAGGCCCGGTCGGCACATATTAGGATTCTGGGCCTGCCAGAGGAAACAGAAGGAGACCACCCCACCATGTTTTTAAGAGACTGGCTTGAAGCTAAATTACTACCTGAAGGACAGAATCTTGTGTTTAATTTACAGAAAGCCTATCGAATCACCCTCCGTGGGTACAAAGAAGACCCAGAGAACCCTCATACTTTATTACTGGTTACAGATGGTGTCGGCACCAGGGATAAGATTCTGCGTTTGGCCAGACAAGCAGCACCATTGATGCAGGATGATCGTGCTGTATACCCGTTTCCGATCTCAGCTACGCAACTCGATTGCGTCGGAAAAAGTTTGATGAAGTTTGGAAACGGCTAAGGGAGGCATCGGTAATAAACACAATTGTTTATCCAGCCAGACTGAGGGTGGTAGACGACGGGAAGGTTTGGCTCTTTTCAGATCCCTCGGAGGCAGAAAAATGGGCCTCTCGACATGCGAGCAGTCAGCAGCGCCAACTAAGAGAAGCAAGAGAGGCGGCCTTAGATACAGAGGAGGATGAAGAGGACTGAATTGGTTTTAAGTACTTTTATGTCTTTAATTCTGCTATAACTCCGCTGCAGTTCTAGTACTTGAGGAAACTAATGTTTTTGGGCTCTCAGTCTTGAACAGTACTTTTCACAACGGCTGCTCCTGGGCAATGATTTCAATATTTTAAGACTTTAAATGTCCTGACGAGCTATCTTTGTAATAGCCCAATATTATAGTTTTTTGTCTTCTTCTTGGTCTTACTTATATGACCCTTACAGGTTTATTGTTCGTCTTAAGTACAAACCTAGTACACACACTTTTCTGAGTGTACTGAGCATTTGCTGCCTTAATGATAATTAAGAATATTAATTATCTTTAGGAAGATAGTAAGACGCCATTAGCCCCTGATGGGGCGAGGACTTTTAGGTATATTCATTACTTTTGCAGTAACGTAACTAGTCATACTGCTCTTGGGCTCAGTAGTAACACAGCAATTTTCTGTTATACATACTTATTAGAGGTTATTTTAGTAATTCCCTCCAATGTGGTATCAATATGTCTAGGATGCATTCCTTCTAGGATCAAAGAGATTATCTCTATGTGGATTATATATTGCTGTGTATGGTCTGTCTAAGACATGGAATTTGTTATCTGTATGATTACAAATACAACTATAAAATAAACAAAAAAAAAAAAAAAAAAAACAACATGAAGTCTTGCTGTATTCTGACTATATGCAGACTACAAGCAGTTCTCCCAGGAGGAGGGACACAGAACCTTACTTTGGGAATAGGCTCTGCAACACTGCTGTACCAAACCGAACATCACTCCTAGTCCGGATGTCCAGACAGTAATGCTTGGTGAATGTATGGACCGTTTTCCAAGTGACTGCTTTACATATTTCTACCAAGGGAATATCCCTAGCAGCTGCAAGGAAGGCAGCTGTACCTCTAGTTGAATGGGCCCTCAGGCCTGAAGGAGGTTCTTTGCCCAATTTGGAATAGCAGAATAGTATACAAGAGGCACTCCACCTGGCAATAGTCCTTTTAGTGGCAGGTCTACCATTTTCCACTTCTCCGTGAGAAATAGCTGAAGACAATCATTCCTATGTGCCTTAGTATGCTCCATGTAATAGCTAAGTGCCCTTTTCACATCCAGACTGTGCAATCTTCTCTCCCCTGAGGAAGAATCGTCAGTGAAAAACACAGGTAGAGACAGACTGGTTCAGATGAAAATCTGAAACCACTTTCGGTAGAAACTTTCTGTTTGTCCTGAGGAGCACCTTATCCCTATGAAAGGAAATGAAGTCAGGTTCTACTGACAATGCCTATAATTTACTGATCCTCCTGGCAGAAGTAATAGATACCAGGAGGAACACAGTTTTCCAAGTTAAGTGCTTAAACTCAGCAGAAGCTAAGGGCTCAAAGCGTGGCTGCATAAGCTGTGCAATGTAGCTACTGAGATCCCACGCTGGAGTAGGCTCTCTAAAAGGAGGGTTAATGTGGACCAAACTTTTGAAGAACTTACTGAAAACGGTATGAGATGCCAGGGAAGATCCCTTCCCTGCAGAAAGAAAAGCGGACACAGCTGCTAAATGAACTTTAAGGGTTTCAGGCCTAAGGCCTAGGCCATTAAGGTGAACCAGATAATCCAAGGCCATGACAATATCTGCAGCCTCTGGCTATATGCCTCTCTGAGAACACCAAATGGTGAACCTTTTCCATTTGGAATTGTAAGTTTTCCTGGTAGAAGGTTTCCTAGAGACCTTTAAAATATCCATGACCCCCTGAGAAAGATGCAGGCCTGCATATTCTAACTCTTCAAGAACCAGGCCTTGAGACTAAGAGACTGGAGACTGGGATACCAAATCCTCCCCTGAGAGGAGGTTAACAAATTGTGTCTCCTGGGTAGGAACAGGGGACGTGACACTGCTAAAGACAAGAGAGGATACCAGGGTTGTCTGGCCCAGTCTGGGGTCACTAGAATCACTATACGTGGTTGAGACCTGATCTTGATCAGGACTCTGAATAGTAGAGGAAAGGGAGGAAAGGCATAAAGAAACCTGCCTGTCCAATCTAATAGGAGAGCATCCAGAGGAACAGTCCCTAGGACTGGAGGTCTGCAGTAAAACAGAGAAAGTGGATAATTGTCTGGGGCTGCAAAGAGATCTATCTCTGGAGTGTCCCATCTGATGAAGAGGACTTTCAGGATGTGAGGGTTTAGGGTCCATTCGTGATGGCCCTGGGATATTTTGCTCAAAGCATCTGCCAGCACATTGTCCTTCCCTGGAAGATGAACTGCTGTCAGAGAAGCTTGAAGAGAGTAAGCTGGAGACCACAGTTTCATGGCCTCTGTGCACAAAGCTGGAGTCCAAGTGCCTCCCTGCTTGTTTATGTACCACATTGTGGTGGTGTTGCCTGTCCTAACTTGCACCACTTTGCCTTTGACTGACTCAGAGAAAGCCTGGAGGTCAGGAACACAGCTCTAAGTTCCAGGAGATTGATATGAAGGACAGACTCTTGCTGTGACCAAATTCCCTGTGCAGTGAGAGCCCCCCAGATGGGCTCCCCAACTCAGGAGAGAGGCATCTGTGGTTAAAACCACTGAGGGGACTTCACTGAGAATTGGGACACCCTGTGTGAGATTGTCCTGATCCAGCCACCACTGGAGAGCCTGGACCAGAGTCAGAGTCACTGGAATCAGTTTAGTGAGAAAATCTTTCTTCCGAGACTAAAACGACCTTACAGTAAGTGGAACTGAATGTCCCTCATCTGAAACCTGGCTCGTTGTACCACTGCAGTCGAGGCTGCCATGTGGCCTAGGAGTTGAAGAAAGTGCCTGGCTGGACGAGAGACCAGAGGTCGAAAAGAGTAAGCCTGATCTGTAAGGGCATTTACCCTTGTTTGTGGGAGGAAGGCCCTTGCCTGGACTGTATCTAACTTTACTCCTATAAAAGTGAGGAGTTGTACAGGTTCGAGAACTGATTTGGAAAGATTGAGAATGAATCCTACGGAACTGAGAAGATTCTGAGGGACGTGACTTGGTCTGAGGACTGGCCTACAAAGAGTCAGTCGTCTAGAAGAGGGAAGACTGAGATACCCTGCCTTCTGAGGAAAACCACTACTACTGCAAGGCCCTTTGTAAATACCCTTGGGGCTAAAGTGAAGCCGAAGGGCATGGTTCTGAATTGGTAATGGCCTGAGGGCAACTCGAACTTGAGGTACTTTCTGTGGGAGCACCTGATGGGAATGTGTAAATAGGCATCCTTGAGGTCCAGGGATGCTAGCCAATCCCCTGGCCTCAAAGAGGGGAGGATTACTCACAGAGTCACCATTTTGAATTTTGGCTTTGTGATATGGTTGTTCAGGTATCTCAAGTCTAGGATGGGTCACCACTCCCCTGTCTTTTTTGGGGTAAGGAAGTACCTGGAGTACAGCCCTTCACCCCTGTGTTGTGGAAGAACGTCTTCCACAGCTTTGAGAGCTAGTAGGGAAGAAACCTCTGCCTCTAAGGCAATGGTCTCTGATGCTGATGCAGGAGGAAAAGACTTGACTCTCATTTTTTGGAAATCTTTTGAAACCGAGAGCCAGTCCCTGGCTTACTACCTCCAGGATCCACTTGTCTATAGTAACAGACTTCCAGGCCTGAAAGTAGTAAGCCAGCCTGCCCCCTACTGGTATAGGGGAGGCGACCCGAACTGACACATACGAGTATTTGTTTGGCAGGAGCCTTGGACTGGGAAAAGGATGCAGCCCTGTTCATCCCCCTCCTACCTCTCCCTCAAAAGAACCCCCTCTGTGGGAAGGAAGAGAAGGCCTGGGCTTGGTAAAAAGGCCTGTCCCTGCCCCCTCGACTACTGCCTCTGAGGAGTGGCTTGCCTCTCTTTGGCCTGTGCTCTCCTGTAGATGGTCCTGTATTCATCCATTTTCTTCATGTAAGCCTCTGTCTGCTCCCCAAACTGAGAATTACCAACCACAGGGAAATTCATAGCCTCAGTCTGGGTATCCTGAGACAGGCTAGTACATCTGAGCCAAGCAAATCTCAGAGAGAGACAGATGTAGCCATGACTCTAGATGCCACATCATTAAGAGTCGACAGGAGCATGAAACTGCACTTTTGATGCCTCGATTCCATCAGCAGCCACCTCCTCCAGCTCTTTGGCTAGCTAGGGGGAGGCCTTCTTTGCTAGTTCCATTACTGTGTCCCACCTGGACTTCTGATATCATGTAAGCTGCCTGCCTGAGTCCCACGGAAAATGCCAAGTATTGTTTTTTGGCCATGGCATCCATCTTTCTGGAATCTTTATCTGGGGGTGTGTGAAGCCAAAGGAATGTTAGCCGTGTCACAGGCTGCAGCCTGCACTACCGCAATATGGCTGCAATGGTTGTACAAAAATTCCGTACCTGAGCCTGACAGCATGCATCTCCTGTCCATTTTCTTATCCACAGGAGATAAAGAATTAGGCACTTGTAAAATATTTCTTGTCTGTTTGTCTGTTTCCCCAAGGACTTGTGAGGAGGGATAGACAGCCTTTTGGACTCTGGGACATCCATCATTTCTATATAGTCAGGCTCTTCTTCTTCTTCAGCAGCTTCCACCACTGGGAGCTGGAGAGTTTCAGCCACTTTTCTGTAAAACAGAAAACAGGAAGGGGACTCAGAAAGCCTGGGAGACACTGGAAGACCTGTCTGGAGAGATGGCAGGCTCAATAGGGTCATCTAAGCCTCCAAAATCAGAATCCTCAAAATCCTCTTCCTCCTCTTCGTCTCCCTCCCACTCCACATCATAAAACAATTCCAGATCATAATCCAATGGCGTTTGGTCCAACCGAACCAACCACTTAGTCGGAGGGGTCAGTTCGGAAGGAACTGGATGAAGCGACTGCACAATGCTTATCACTTTGGCTATTTCAGCGGCGGTTGGAACTTGCGGTACAGGATCCGAACCAGCAGACTTCCTTTTACTTTTTTACGGAACTGACCCCTCAGAGTCGGATCTCATTTACCGAGTGTATCGCCCGGGTCAGCAGGCACCCCTCAGGTTCAGTTGGAACTGAACCGGGCTCTGTCAGCAGACTCTTGGCCTCTTCTTCAGCCTACTTAATCTCTTACCAAAGTGGCTTTGGGAAAGTTTTACATATTTGGCAATCTGATTTGAGGTGGTCAAACCCCAGACAGTAAAAACACAAATGAGGTGGGGGTCAGCTTTAGCAAAAACCTCCCCACACTCAGTACAGTGTTGAAACCCAGTGGGACTGGTTTTCTTCTTGGGTTTCTCAGACATGACCTTAACCTACCAATTACCCTTAACAGCTTTTAAGCCAGGTAATACACCCTTATCGGTTACCGACTGTGTCACGGGCTGTGGAAAAAAACGAAGAAAATCTCTTTTTTTTAAACTGATAAAAAACAGACACCACTACTAAAACCCAGAAAAAAATTAAGATAAGAGATTATTTCGGTTCCAAACCGGACCGACTGATAGGAAACCAACTCACTATCTCTCTAGTTACACTACCCTGTACCGTAGACAGAGATTTGATACAGAAAAAACATGAAAAGCAGTTGAATAAACTGACTGATTCAAACTTTACCGAACCGAAGTGAAGAAGAAATCTCCGGAGCGACTTCACAGTTAGGCGGAGTAAAGAATCTGACGGTTGCACTCTGAGCAGAGACAGAGGTTTGAAAACCGAGCTCGAATTCAGCGTTCTATGCCCCAACATAGAATTAACCCCCTACTCTCCAGAGCAGTTTGAGTGCTGAGGCTAACTCTGCATATAGTCAGAACACAGCAAGACTTCATGTTTGAATAGCGTCAGCTCGGCGTTCTCCCAGGAGGCAAACAGATCCACCTGAGGAGTGCCTGGTATCATGTCAATATAGCGTGGGAATTTGAACAAATCTATTTGAGTGACTTCAACTGAGCTAAAACACACTCAGCGAATGTCATACATTGGCAACTAGCTATTACGGCGACTGTGTTACCTTAGTGCATCCATCACCTAAGCGAATCTGTCACTAGAACAACTCACATGTACAGCGACCCAAATAGTAGTTTACCTCATTATTCAGGTGCATCATGGAGTAGGAATACAATGGGGGGCTGGGGAGCAGCCATGACAGGGTGTAATTGTGGGATAAAGGTGGGTGGCCATCCTGATATTTGGAGCTCCTGGGTGCAGCAGATGGCAGCAGTCACAGGCGATACTGCAGGTTGATGGAACGGATGGTGCAGGTAGTGTCCAAGTATCCAAATCGTCCATGGCAGGAATACTTGCGTGGCATCGCATACAACCTGCAGGCACATGTGTGCACTGTAAAACAATCGCCTTAATGAACTGGTCGCCCATAACAAATTAGCCATAAAATATCGCCGCTGTGTAGTGTGGTCGCTGAATTAGCATTCGCTATAATGCAGTCACCCAATTTTGTAGTCGTTGCATAATACTCCGTCAATTGACATGGAATTGGGGTGCCCAATGGGAGAACAGACAGTGCACTACCTCCTGATGAAGGGATCACTCGTGAGACACCTCGCCCACTCGGCTGAGGGCATCCACCAGCCGGTTGGCCGCTTTGGCCATATGAATGGCCAGCCGGTCAGTGCTGGAGCTGAGCAGAACAGTCCAGATGTGGACAGCTTTCCTGCACAGAGACAGGGAGTGTGTCCACCCTGCTTGTTGAAGTAGTACATGGTCATCATGTTGTCCGTCTGGACCTGGATGACCTGACCCCGGGGATGTGGAGCAAAGACCGTCAGGGCCAGGCAAACAGCACGAAGCTCCAGCAGGTTGATGTGACACCTGGACTCCTTGGGGGACCAGAGGCCATGGACCTTGTGTTCCCTCAGGTGGTCACCCCAACCCATCAGAAAAACACTGGTTGTGAGAGTGACTGTTGGGTCAGGGTGTACAAACGTGACACCTTCTTGCAAATGTTCCGGGACCAACCACCACTGGATGGCATCTCATATCTGCTGGGTCACTGTGACAGCTTGGTTGAGGTGGCCCTGATGCTGAGACCACTGACAGACCAGCCTCCACTGCAGGAGGCGCATTCTCCAGTGGGCCCAAAGGACCATGCTGGTGTAGGACAACATATAGCCCAGCAGGTGCACAAAGTTCCTGGCAGGGTGTAACTGCCCTACCCAAAATGATCAGTCAAAAGAGGAAAGATCCTCTGCCCTGTCTGCCGAGAGCCGGGCACAGGCACTACAAGAGTCTAGCTCCTCCCAGTTAAGTGAATCACCTGAGGGTACGGTTCTGACTTGGCCTCATTGACCAGGAGGCCAAGGTTCAAGCAGGTCTGGATGGCCAGGTCCCTGGACCGCTCCACCCCCACTTTGGGAGGGCCTGCAATCAGCCAGTCATTCAGGTATGGGTACAACCAGACGCCTTGGTGCCTCAAGAAGGCTGCCACCACTGCTGTGCATTTGGTGAAGACTTGGGGAGCTGAAGAGAGGCCAAAGGGCATGGCTTGGAAATGGTATAGGGTCCCCTTTGCACAGAACCGAAGGAACGAACAATGTGATGGATGCATGGGGATGTGAAAGAAGGTGTCCCTGAGGTCCAGGGAGCAGAACCAAATGTCCTGCTCCAGAGGCAGAATGATCTGATTTAAAGTGACCATTCTGAAGGTGCACAACCGCAGAAACTTGTTCAGGTCGTGCAGATCTAAGATAGGGCACCAGCCCCATGTCCATTTCAGAACCAGAAAATATCTGGAGACAAACCTAGGATGGGCTGGTACATCTGGGACATGAACCACCACACCTCCTTCTGGAGGAGCTGGGTAATGTCCTCCCAAAGGGTAGACAACATGTCTACTGACACCATATCCTCCTGAGGGGCATCAGCTTGGCTTGGGGGAAGAGCCTTGAACTCCCGAGGCAAGTCATGGCCAACCACTTCTAGCACCCACCTGTCCATGGCAACACTGGACCAGGTGGAAAAAAACTGGCGGAACCTGCCCCTAACGGAAGGATCCAGGGGAGACATAATGGGCAGAGAGGGGGCACCCACCAATCTGTCACTGGGGAGGCTTGGAGACAGAGGCAGGACCGCAAGGCTTCTGGACCATAGAAGCGACAGACCTAGGTCTGAGACGCCTGGCCTGCTGGTGCCCAGCCGGAGACTGGGATGGCTTGGCTGCAGGGGCAGAGTAGGGCCCAAAAGGACTTCTTCTGTGCAGAGGTGATAAGAGTCCAAGGTGGCACTGGACTTCTCAATCCTGGTAAGATGACCATCCACCCCTGGTCCAAACAAGTCAGTGCCCAGGAAGTGGACATTCGCCAATTTGTGCTGGGTATCTGTTCTAAAGGTCGAGATCCTCAGTCAAGTCCTGCAGCACATGGCCACAGCCCTGGCACAGAAGTCGCTAGTGTCCATAGCTGTCTGTACCTGCTGTTTAGCCACAGCACGCCCTGGTCCCAGACTTGCTTATCTGTCATCTGAAGGTCAGCCAGGAACCGAGGGAGCACCTGGTCAAAGGTGACCCAACAAGGCATCAGTAAAGTGGGCATCATTAAGACCGAGCTAGCCTGCCAAAGGCCGGGGATGAAGCCACATAAACCTTTCTTGACTGCATGATCCAATTTCTTGGATTCCTTTGTCGGACGGGGGGTGTCTTGTAAAACCCCAACATTGCCTCTCCACCTGAACACCACATAGGTAACTAAGCCTTCAGCAGAGGGGTGTTCATTAAAACCCAGGGAAGGACCCCACAGGAAGCAAGTACCTGTGGGCCATATGGGCCGACGGCGTCAGGCAGGAGGCTGGGCATTGCCAGAGCTCCAACGGGAGCCCAAGAATGGCTTCAGTCAACGGGAAGGCGACTCCAGGGGAGTCGTCCTAGTTGAGGATTTCAGGGAGGGGATACTTAGCCCATTTCCGGACGGACTCCAACTGGATCCCTACAGCCTCCGAAATCAGACAGAGAATGGTCCCAAAGTAGGTAGGACCATGGTCCATCGACAAATCCTCCCCTGACTCCAGGTAAACCGTGAGGGAATACATGGAGAAAGCCTCTCGATTCTGAGGACTATCAAGACAGGCCGACCCCCCAAAAAGTACATGCCACCCTGCGGGAGCTCATCAGCCTGGAGTGACCATAACCGACAGTTGTGAAAGGAAGCCCAGGGGCACTGCAGGCATCCTTGACAGGGAGGACCGTCCTTTGGCTGAGGTGGCGGGGGTTTTAATGAATGGGCGGAGAGGCCAGGATTGACTGAACCATATCTGGTTCGGGCCAAGTTGGTGGGAGCCAAGGGAATACCAGGGTAGGAGCCGGCACCGGCTTAAGCCCAGCAGCCAAAAGGAGTTGCTGTCACATGAGTGATTCGTAGTGCCGTCACAACTTGCAGCAGAGCTGGTCCTCCCTCGAACAGGAGGAACAGTGGCAACGACGCTTTCCCAAGTGTCAAGAGCGAGACTGGCGACCCCAGCAAGGGCTGCTCGACCTCAAGCCGCAGGACCTCGACTGTCAGCATACTGGACTGTGTGGGGAGGTGCGAACTGGCGAGGGACGCTTAGGGTCCCCCGCAAGCTCGGTGTCCTGAGGGTTAGGAAACTGCTCAGGAGGCTGATCCAACCTTCCCTGGACTGGAAAGTCAGGACAGGAGTCCTGGAGAGGGGAAATATCCCCCTCATCCTGCGACAATGGGTCGTAGAAAATCTTGACAGCCTGGTCAGCCACGACTCAGCTGACAGGCCCAATGAGCACACTGTACAGCCAGCAGCCTGGACCAAAGTGTTGGCCAAAGTTGACTCGTCAGGGAAGGTCAATGAAGCAGGAGCATGGAAAACAGAGGCCCAACAGTGCTTGCAGTCCCACGACCTGTAACAGGATTTCTTAGCTTTCGTCTTGCAGTCCTTCTTGGAAGATTTAGACCACGGGAAGGGCCCTCCCCAAGGGTAGGAAGGGACTGGCAGAAGTCCAGGAATGCCCCAGTGAAAGAGGTGCCAAAACCCAGAGGAGCCAGCATGGACACCGAAGAAAAGCTGCTGAGGCCTGGACTGTGGCTTCCTTGAAAGACTCTGTTTGGCAGACCCCGCCGCTGTGGAAACCGCCAGATGGGCATCCTTGGACCAGCCGGGAGGATCCCACTCATCCAGACATCCAAGCAGTTCCCGCGTTCCAGTCCTCCAATGTGGAGAGGTGTAAAGTGCAGCACAGGCTGCAAGCCTGGGAGTCATGTTACTGGTTCAGGCAGTAAACACACATGGAATGAGGGCCCGTGCATTACATTTTCTGCCCGCACAAAGTTTGAAACCAGATGCCAACTTGGAAATGGCGGAGTCCATGATACCAAAATGGTAAAAACCACAAAGCAACTTGAAGACCAAAGGATTTCTGAAAAGAACGATGGGGCCTACACAAATGCAGAGCACTATGGAGGGAACCTGTCTCTTCCAGCAAAAGAAGATCTAACATCACGGGCAGTGCCGAGAGGATATCACCCAGGTGGGTGGGAGGAGCCAGTCTGAAAACCTTCCAGCAGATCTTAAAGGGAAAGGAATTCTGCCTGAAGCATTAACAGTACACCATATCCACATGCCTAGAAACATCAGTTTGCATCAGCAACAGAACAGGATAGAACTTGACACCTTAACAATAGGTTACTGCAAGACAAAAGTGATAGAGGATTTCCGGTTCCGGTCTCTAGGAGAATGTAGCACACTGCTGAGAGCTCTGAACCCAAACCTCATATAAATCGCTCCTACCTATAATTTATTGAAATCAAACTTCATCAATGCCGTAGCCAAGGAGCCTACATCAATTGATGGGCAGGAGGAAGCAGGCAGCGATGACCACAGCATCTCTGGCACCTGACAACACGCAACCCACATCGGAGATACCCAGGCCGCAACTGTGGCAACCTCCTCACCATCTGCTGCTCAATCTTCCAATGCAGCAATATTGGAAGAACTCAAGGCCTTCAGTTCAGAAGTACGAGAATTTAAGCAGGAATGGAAAGCCGATCTAGACAAAATTTAACCCAGGTCCAATCTCTAGAGACTCACGCAAGCTCCACAGACACCAGAGTGGACCGCCTCTGAAAGAATATTACGCCATGCTCAGAGTGTCAAAAGCTAAAAGAAAAAATGCGATGATCTTGAAAACCGATCCCGCCCACAACAACATGCATTTATGGATTTCCCAAAACTCAGAGGGACGGGACATGGGGGCATTTGTGAAGAACCTATTATGCCACCTTCTACAGCTGGACCCAGGCTACCCATTTGATACAGAATGGGCCCATCATGCACTCCAACCATAACTGCAACAACCCACTGATAGGCCGTGCTCAGTGACAATTAAATTTCTGAGTTACAGTACCAAGCAAGATCTTCTCTTAAGAGCCAAGAGGATGTGGCAGATTACATACAAAATACCAGACTATACTTGATAAAGATTACTCACCGGGGTGATGGCCAGAAGGAGGACCTACTCTCCAATCCTCTGTGTCCTCAGATCTCAGCAGCTTATGTTTCAGACACCGTATCGGCCCGCCGGTGATAAATGTTCCCGACAGTCCTCAGTCCTTCACCATGCCAGAGGCATCCGCTAAAGTGATGAGCGACAAGGAATAGAGCTACCACTTCCACAACATCAGCAGGACCGAGCAGAGGCTACCACATGCAGAACACCATGTGGTCCAAAACACCTTCTGGAGATGACTGCGTCGACAAGGCATGGCAACCATCAAAGAGGTCTGACAACTGCTCCAAACCTTTGCCAGGCTTCCACTTCCTTGAATGCAAATGGGAGCTTAATTTTTCAGCCACTCTGCCCAATGCTTTTGCGAAAGCCAGCCATGCTATTTGATTGTCAGGCCATGGTGCCCGACAGGCCTAACTTACTTTAACGTCTCTGCTGTTAAAGGAGAAAACTGTTTACTGTCCCCCACTGGAATGAAGTGTTGGGCCGGGAACCCGGCTCACTATTTCAATTACTCTTGTTGACTAAAAGTAATCAGTTTGGCACAGTTAGCCGAGTTCGTAATGTGGGCCCAAAAAGTTTTATTCTACAGCCCCTTAATATGTTCAGGTGTGTCAACCCTCAGAGCAGCTACAGTCATATGGGACCCCCGATATATATGTTTTTTTTTGTTGTTGTTTTTTTTTTTATTAGTAAGACCGGATTGAGCACCCGCTTGCATACTGGTGGACGACAAGTGTAATATGGGCCCCAAGAACTAAATACAACTGCCCGAACTCCTGTTAGGGCTTTAATCCTTCGACATGCAGGTTGTCAATTAGCCTCTGTGTTGACACCACCTGGCGACCTTGTTGAAAAATGGCTGCAGTGTCTCTTCCCTTGGCTAGGGCGCACACTGGGCCTTACCCCCCTCCTTAGAGCCTCTGCACCTGGCTACAAGGAGAGAGTCTGAATGGTCATTTTCAAATTGGGGAGATGTCTTGGGTGTTGCCCACTTACTTCTGGCAGGTATCAATTATACCTAAGGGAACAACCATCAGGCCCAACTAACTGCTGAACTAGAGCAAGTGGAGACCTTTACAGTGTAACCTCCTGGGTAAGTTAATGCCTGTCAGCCCTTAGAGCTGTTTGCATGACTGGAGTCCCCACTAAAAGTCAGCCCCATAAGAGTGCAACCCCCTGTGCTGTTGCCACATGGCGATCATATAAAGCAGACTGCACTCGCTGCTTATCTGGTTGGAGTGCACGATCAGCTTAACTTCCTAACAGACTTTCCTATTTTTTGGTTTTTGGGAGAGAATGACTGGTCTCTCCCTATTGGGGAGGGGGGGGGTCTCTGGGGTTGAGCCCAGTGATTTTAAATATATAATCTTGCTATTCAGAGAAAACAGTCGAATCAAGTTAATTTTTGTCAGAAACGGGTTAAAATATACCGTACAGCTACTTTCAGAGATCTATCCCTGTTAATCTATAACCACTGTTGAGCCTTTTAGGTGCACCCTTTGGAACCTTAGACCTATCGTAGCTATGAATGGACTGAGTGCTTGGGTCAAGAATTGGGAAATGGTGGGTTCTGAGGGGGTTTTGGGACATGAACTGGGTGTTTACTCACCTGGTAAAGGTGACTGTGTTGGTTGACATCCATGGCACTCCAGACATTACCTCATGGGTTTTAGCCCACCTGATAGGCTAGTGATGAACATGACTCTAGATCAGATTTCTACTATATCCAGGTCCCAGAAACCCCTGCTCTCCAGTTCGAATCTTCCAAAGCTGAAATAAGGTTAGTAACAGACGATACCAAGGAGAGGAAAGAAACAATGATCATCCTGTATGAAAAAATCTGAGCAAGGCGTATGTAAATCAGGCCATAGGCCTCTACTTTATTTTCCTGCTAGTACAATCTAAACTCGGCCCCTAATGGGTCGACTTTGGACATCCTGGATGTTTGTTGAGAAGGTATGGAATCAGTTAACTTTATACAAGATATTGTCCTCTAGTTCCTGGTCACTTCTGACCACTGTGTCGGGTGGGTCGTGGACTGCCATGGATGTCAACCAACACAATCACCTTTACCAGGTAAGTAAACACCCATTATGATTGGCTGATCATCCATGGCACTCCAGACATTACCTCATGGGTAGATAAGAAGCAGTACTGTACCCACAGGAAGGAGACAGAGCGGTTTAGGAGTGAAAGGAAGGGTTGGCGGCAGCTGAGAGGACCTGTGTCGCAAAGGTTGGTTGTAATTGGTACAAATGTTCCAAGCAATAATGCCTGGCAAAGGTGTGGAGGGACATCCACGTAGCAGCCTTGCAGATATCTTCCACTGAGACACTGGCCCTCTCCGCCTAGGAGGTAGCTACCGCCCTGGTGTAATGTGCCTTGATTCCCAGAGGGGTGTCATTTGTTTTGATTTGTAGGCCTCCTGAATGGTTCTCCATAACCAGGCCGCTATGGTTGTCTTGGAAGCAGCTTTTCCTGTCTCTGTCCCTTGAGACAATGAACAACCTCTCGGTCTTGCGCAGAGGTTGTGTCCTAGTTATGTATGTGGACAGGGTGGTGCCTACGTCTAGGTGCTGTGAGACGGTCTTGTCTCCTGTTTAAGAGTCTCCCTGAATGTGGGTAACTCGATGGGTTGTTCCCTATGGAAAACGGAGGAGACCTTTGGTTGAAACGCTGGGACTGTAAGCAGACATACCCGCCTGGGTGAACACGCAGTGGGTTCCCTGCAGGACAGTGCCCCCTAATCTCGCCAATCCTGCATGCTGAGCATATCGCCACTAGGAAACAGGTCTTCAGACCTACCCAGAACAGGTCTACATTCTGTAGTGGTTCGAATGGGGCTGTGCTGAGGAGTCTAGTACCAGAGGGAGGTCCCAGGGAGCCATGGATGGGCGTACCCGGGGTCACAGAATCTCGACTGCCTTTAGGAAACGCAAGGTGTCTGGGTGGGCCCCAGGGCTGTGGCCCCCTATGGGCCCGATGGCCGGCAGCTGTACTCCAAGGGATGAGTGGGCCAATCCCTTATCTAGTCCTTGTTGAAGGAATAACAGGATGGTAGACATGTCTGCGCGTTCCGGATCCGTGCCTCAATCTCGGCACCACCTGGCGAATACCGACCATTGCCTGCCATAAGTGGAAGTGGTTGAGGAACGCCTGGATTGCAGTACTGTCGAGATGACAGAGTCGTGATAACCCGCATTCATCAGTCTTCTCCTCTGAGGAGCCAGGCTGCGAGTTTTAGGGTCCTGGGATTCAGGTGCAGTACCAGGCCCTGGGTCAACATGTCGGGTCTGTAGCGTAATCGGAGACTGTTCAACGCCATTGCCAGGCCCGTGGCAAACCATGTTCTCCGTGGCCAGTACGGGGTCACTAGGATGATGGTCTGTCCCGAAGAATGGATCTTGGCAAAAACTTGTGGTAGTAAGGGAATGGGTGGAAAGACGTAGGAGTTGTCCCGGAGCCAACGTTGCGACAGGGTGTCGGTTCCCTGAGACTGACTCCCTGTATCTCGACTCAGTTCTTGACCTGTGCATTTAGTGCCGAGGCCATGAGGTCCATGGAGATGGGTCCCCAGGTCTCCCGAATCAGCGTGAAGAGACTGGGGTGTAGATGCCACTCCCCTGGGTGGACTTGTCGTCGACTGAGCCAGTCCGCCTGACTGTTAAGCTTCCCGGCGAGAAGGACTGTGCCAAGATGGGAGAGGTAGTGGTGTGCCCAGTTGAGGACCTTTGCCACCTTTCTCAGCATAGCTCTGCTTCTGGTGCCTCCCTGCTTGGCGATGTAAGCCACCGTGACTTGGTTGTCGGAATGTATCAGTACTGACTGTCCGGAAATGGAGGTCCTGAAGGCAGTGAGGGCGTGGTATACTGCCCACATTTCCAGGACATTGATGGACAGCTGGGTTTCTGCGGAGGTCCATCGGCCCTGTGCTGTTCTGTCCCCTAGGCAAGCACTCCAACCCAGGAGGCTCGCGTCGATCTCGATGGAGACCTGGTATGAAGCCTCCAGCGGTATTCCTCTGGTCAGATTGGTGCAATCTGTCCACCAAGTCAGTGATTTTCTCACCGATGATGGTAACGGGAGTGTCACATTCAGGTTGTGCTTGTTCGGAGCTCCCCAAGCGAGAACGTACATCTGTAGTGGTCGCATGTGCCAAATGGCCCAGGGAATCAGGTCGATACAGGATGCCATGCATCCCAATAGCTGAGCTAGTCTTGCCATGGAGGCCTGATGACTGGTGTGCAATTGGCATGCTAGGCTGATGAAATTGAGGACCCTCGTCTCGGATGGCTTCGCCCAGCCTTTTGCTGTGTCGATGCTTTCCCCTAGGCGCTCTATTTGCTGCGTGGGCACGAGATGGCTCTTGTCTAGGTTTACCACCCAGTCGTGCGCCTCGAGAGCCCTTAGGGCGAGGGTGGTGTGTTGACGGGAGCACTCTCTGCTTCGCGCCCGGATCAGCTAGTCGTCGAGGTAGGGGATGATATCGAGACCCTGCTCCCGGAGCCTGGCCACTAGTACCACTGAGACCTTGGTGAACACTCTTGGCGCCGAGGTAAGCCCGAAGGGTAGCGCCTGGTACTGGAAATGCTGACCTAGAATATGGAATCTGAGGTACTGTCTGTGTTTCGGCCGATGGGAATATGGAGGTATGTGTCCTTGAGATCTATGGACGTCAGGAAGTCGCGCACGGGAATGCTGCATAGAGTTGACCTCAGTGTGTCCATCTTGAACCTCTGAGGAACCACATGTTGATTGAGGTGCTTGAGGTCCAGGATGGGACATAGTTCGCCTGATTTCTTTGGAATGAGAAAGAAGATGGAGTATACCCCCAACTTCTGTTCGTGCGGAGGCACGGACTGTATCGCCTTGTTGTGGATGAGGTTCCACAGGATGTGCTGCACCTGATGGGCTGTGGCCTTCTTTTTGGTGATTGGCGAGGTGATGAACCTGTGTCAGGGGGACTGTGATAATTCTATTGAGTAACCTTTTGATATGACCTCGTGGACCCATTTGTCCGAGGTGGTGTGGAAGCCACTGGTGGCTGAAGACGTAGTCTCTGTCCTACGGGGAATCTCGCTTCTGCCTGTGCGGGGCTGGGTGCAAGCCGTCATTGCAGCTAACCTCGCTGACCTCTACCTCTTCCTCCGAACCTAGGCCTGCGGGCCCTGAAGGAGGAGGGATGGTAGGACTGGGTGAAAGGGGCGCATTGAGAGGTGTGGGATCCTCTCCCGTGAAAGACGTGGGTGAGTATGTTGTATCTCTACGTGTCTGGTAAGATTTTGGCCCCCCCGAAACCTCTGTCTAGTGGAGGTAGGTAGGAGTGCCAACTCTTGTTCTTAAGGAGTTCCTTTCCCTTCTCTTTCTGCTTTAGGAACTCCAAAAGGCCCTCCCCAAAAACATGTTTCTCCTTCAAGGGAAGATTTTGTAGCAATGTCTTGGATTCATTGTCGGCTTCCCATAGCTTAAGCCACAATGCCCATCTAGCCCTGTTGGTGATGGCTGTGGCCCTTGTATTAAGTCTAAGGGAGTCCACTGCCATATCAGCTAGATATCTTGCTGCATCGAGAGTGCATTCCAACAGTTCTGCCTCTCGTGACTTGGGGTTTGCCTGTTCCAAAAGCTCCTCGAGCCAGCGTATCTGGGCCCGTGCTGTATAAATGGCCGATGTGGAAGCTCTTGCCGCCATTCCTTCTGTTTCGAAGGCCTTCTTTAACATATCTTCCACATTTTTGTCTGTGGGGTCCTTCAGGGAGATGGTTCCGCATGGTAGGACAGTCCTTCTACTAAGCGCAGCCACCTGAGGATCAGGTGCTGTGCACCACATGCTGGCCTTGTCCTCTTGAACGGGGTACATACGGTCCAGGTTTCTTCTGTCTGACATCCGGCTAGGCTCAGTGGACTGCCATTCCTTGGCAACAATGTCTTCAACCGCCGGATAGACTGGAAAGGCTTCTTTGACAGTCGATCTCTGCTGGATTAGTGGGTCCAACTTAGATTCTGGTTTGTTCTCCATTTCGAACCCCATGGTGGCCTTCACAATTTTCATGAGGCCTGGAACCATATCAAATAAGCACAATTTTGAGGTGAGGGATGGAACGGAGTGCGGTTCCATGTCTTCTTCATCTGAGTCTGCTCAGTCTTCCTCATCTGGCAGGTCCCTGTCCTCCCGGAGTCGGGTTTGTGGCCATCTGGGACCGGCTCCGGCAGGTCCATGTGATTCTCGTTGGCCCCTCCCCCGACGTCTTGCTCCAGAGGCAGTGTAGCTGGTGCTCTGTGTTGAGTGAGGGACTCCAATTTTTCCATGACCTTCAGCATGAAGTTCTGCTGACTCTCCATCATAGCTATGGTGGCCTGTTGGTTCTGTAGTAAGAAGGCACCCGGATCCAACCAAGTTGAATTGCTGGGGCCCGGATTACTTGGGCCCATGTCCGCAGTCTGTTCCAGTGGCAGGTCGCCGTGGTCGGCAGGCAAGCTGCCAAAGGGTCGGGACGGGGTAGGAGGTTAGCGCTGCACGCCTGCACTTCTTGGCCTTGACCATCTGGAGAAGACAAAAGATGGGCTGCATTTGTTAGGCTTGAGGTACACATTGGGCCTTCAACTTGTAGTTGGTCCACGTTAAGCAGAGTTCTGACGCGCTGCCTGTAAGGAGCTAGACAGAGAGATGCAGGCTGTCTCTGTCATGGGGGTCGCTATAGAGAGGGACCCGCATGGAGACTGGCAGCAACAAAGGTCGCTATGGAGAGGGACCTTTGTGGCAAGAGGTGGAGGCTCTGTAACGCGTGGTCCATATACCAAGGTCGCTGTGTGAGGGACCCCATATATAAGCGTGCGATGTAGCTTTGGGCTTATATCCATGTTAATCCCCTTGTTTTATATTGTAGTCCCCAGAATTCGACTTATCCCCTCTTTGCGCCCCCTTGAAAAACCGGGGGCTCCCTGCAGCGTTAGATCCCTTATTGACACGGCTTGGGGGGGGCTAGGAAAATTCTAGCCCAGGCACGTTTCCCCCTTGATGGTAGTGCTCCTGAATTCTGTGCCCAGGGAGCCCATAGACCCCGCTCCCCCGGGGATCATGTGGTCTTGATGTCCTGATCCAGAATCGTGAGATAGGAGGCCCGCAATCAGCCCCTGGCAGCGTAGATGCAGAGAACCTGCCTGATACGGCTCTGCCACGATACAGGAAGGCAATGTAGGCCTGAAAGCAGGAGGAGACGCTCCTTGCGCCAGCGCGTGAGGCTGCGTGGTCAGGGGGATCCTTTGGCAGAAGAGCAGCCATCAGGAAGTTTGGGGCGAACCGCGGCCTTCGAGAGGGGCCCCTTGCGCTGAGGGGTCACGGACGAAAGCCAACCACGCAGCGGGGGGAGGGGCGGAACACGGTACAGGAGAAGACCACGCTACCTGGTAGGCCTGGGCCTAGGAGCACGCTACGGGAGACAGTAGGCCAGAGCCTAGCAGTGTGCAGAGGCGAGTCGGCGTTCTGTTTGCATGCAGCACCCCCCCACGGTGCACAGCGCCTCACGAACGCTTTGGAGGCCTCAGGAAAGGGAGGAGGCCCTAGGCGGTGATTTCTCTTATCAGAGTACCGCGCGGTGCTGGAAGCACAGTCGGCCAGGACGCGCGAGTGGCGTGCCGAAATTCAGAAGTGCATGCAAAATAGGGTAATAGGTCACTACTACAAACAAAATGTGGCACAATGGCAAAGGAAAGGCAGTAACATTTGCCCGCAGTGCGTAAACAACAGTAAGAAACGACTTTGAATCTTATGAACATATACAGTTAGCTCAGGAGCTTCTCCATTGTAACAGTATAACAACAAACGATTGAGAATTATAGTAGTATGGCATTGCATGCTCTGTAGCCTATAACCTGTTTCTAGGCCTTCTGGTTTCTGAATAATCAACAGTTACTACAGCTCAAGTGAGCTCAAAGCCATATTAAACAAGCTTAAAGCCACACAGCTGGCTTGCTATACAAGAACAAAGTGTTGTTTTCTTGATTCAGTAACTTCAGATATTCTTTTTTAGAGATTATAACCATGGGTTTATCTTATAGTGAAGCAGCAGGGATCCTGGTGTGCTTGTTGCCTGATCAGATGCACGATTTGAACTGGAGAGCAGGGGTTTCTGTGACCTGGATATAGTAGAAATCTGATCCTAGAGTCATGTGCATCACTAGCCTATCAGGTGGGCTAAAACCCATGAGGTAATGTCTGGAGTGCCATGGATGATCAACCAATCACAATGTACTATGCTGTTCCCTACTCATCCAGAGGCTAAGGCCCCCTTTGTGGAACGGTTGATCACCAACACTCCCCGGTCCCAGCCATTAACACTGAACCACATACATAAGACCTCTTGAGATGTCAGCTTTGGTTACTCCATAGCAAACTGAAATCGGCTGGTCTCTCTACCCTAAGGCTGAATATTAGAGTCTTTACACTGAGTACCCTGTCTACTATCGGAGGGCTTTCAGGTTTTATACAGGTGCGCACAAATCATAGTGAGCCAGCCTCAGTGCTATGATATCAACAGAGACCTCCCTTGAGCAACTGCCTGGCAACCGAGAGCCTGTGAGATGGCAGTGGTTCTCTCCCTAGACCCCCCCTCTCGCCCGCATCCCCTTCTTGACCCCAAGCGCTCCCCATGTAATATGGAGTTGTTTAGACCCCCAGCTCCCACAGTTAACGATTCAAATGCCAGGCAATGGGAGCGACCACAGGATTACTTAGATAAAACGTCACAGCCACTCTGTGCAGCGGAGCCAGTGGGGTCGGGGGGAGCTACTCTCATTCTCCATGACTGCCCGGTCCCTCTGTCAATGAGCCCACACTGCTCCCCAGTAGCAGAACCTGGTAACTGCATTACCACATTTATAATGTCACAATGAATGCTACCGTGGGGATGTACTTTCCTTCGGTACAGCCCACCTTATGTGCCCCTGATCTATTCGCTATACAAAAACACCCTCTATTGGGGGGTTAGGGTAGGTTGTACTGATGCAAAGTTAAAGCTACGACACAGAAGGCTAGGTAGGTGTGACGTGGTTGCCCCTCTCCCACTGGGGGGTAAAGTTTTAGGATACCCGACCTTTAGATTTCTCCAATCCATAAACCCATAAACAGAAGAAATACAGTCAAAGGGGACTGAGGCCTCAGGCCTTCCTCCGTTGCTATGGGCGAAGTACCCAACCCAGTTCATCACCAGGCCCTGCACAACTATCTACTTCCCAGGGCCCGGGTTCATGTGGGAACCTCTTGCTCTCAGTCAAATTATATAGGATGAGTGGGGCGTGCCCAGGCACTTCCCATCACCTATTCAAATTACTCAAAGAGGGCACTCCCACCCTCAGACTTCGCTACTAGCTCAGTGACACATTGTGCACTGTACCAGAGGCTGCATTACGAGAGCTCTACTGCTGGCCAGGAAGAGAAGGGGGATCCTACTTCCCTGTGTCCATAAGAACATGCCAGGCCTGCTATTAATCCCTTGAAACAATCTGACCTTCCTGCCTCCACAGGGAGGCATGGAACCTATAGTAAGCCGGGCACCTGGTGGGAGGGTCATCGTCCAGCGCTCACCCTCCTAACCTCGACCCACCCTTAAATACTCTAACGGGGGCAGGTCCACCGGCGACCACAGATACGTACTCCCCTAGACTCTGGCCTGATGTATAGTAAGCGACAGGTGAGGCTGAGACAATCTTACCTCCCTTCGCTACTTTGTAGCAGAGTCTGCTACAAGGGCCCACGGCCTCAGCCATGACCTAACCCGCCTGAGGATAAGTCAACTAACACCATATAAGAGAGTTGTCTCTCCCTACCTAGGAAGCCACCCAGCCCCCAACCCCTTTTCTTTGTTTGGAATTGGATGGGACCCATGGGTTTGTTTAATTGTTTATCAGTTGAATGTTGTACCCAGTTAACACTCTGTTTGGTAGTTTTAAATGTTTGTATTTGATATTACCACTATACGCTTTCTTCACAGCTACAACACCTGCGATTAAGCAGGACTGAATACTTTTTGTATCCTTTCTTTTTCCTATGCTGTTTCCCTCCCTCCTTGACACCATCTGTGTAACACAAAACCTCGAGTCTAGCAGGCCCAACCCACCATACACCGAGACCCACCCTTTCCGACCGCATACGGCTATGTTTTCCAAGGTGATATCATTTAACATCAATGGCATACACAGTCCTGTTAGGCGATACCAAGTGTGGCGCTCTTCCCCCTTGCTTATGATTATTGTATGATATTTATTTTACAGATAACTGGTCTGTGTATGAAACTGTCTCACACAAGTTAGCAGATTTAGCCTGTAACTTTAAAGGTCAGTAGCTGGAACTACAGGATGTAATTAAACTGACCAGGGGAACCAGTTAATTAACTGACTATCTTACAGAAGGGCATTTTCGTACCTTTTTATGACCTGCCCATGCTTTTGAAGTTAGAAACTAAATATGCATTTTATGATATCAGGAAGGGATGTCTTTTAGGCTGATCCTGTATGTTTTCTATCACCTAGCTGAGAGTTGGTGACAGAGTGTGAGACTGTAAAACATGAAAGGGGATGTGTTGATCCAAGACTCATAATTTGGGAAATGTTTTTTTTTTTGCTGATGTTCACATTTATTAAGATAACTCCTCCTAGAAAATTATGAAGAATTAAAACTAAGGGAGGGTCTAACAGTGACCTCACAAGAAGGGTGGAGAGATGGAGTTTCAGATGAAGATCCATCTGGGGGAAAAGAGACATATGAAATAGGCTCTGACTAGGAGAGCACTTAGAAAGGTAATAGTTAGAAAGCAATTAAGTCTTCACTGGCTAGGAGTGTTGTTATGAAACTTCCTTTTTGTTTTATAAGATTGTAAGCTGTATGATATATTGTTCTGTGTTTAATTTTACCTTTTATTATATTTTAGTAAACAAATATTTCTTTGAAATACTGCTTGGTGTCTTCTCAGTTTCTTTTGTATATGATGTATATGTGGTTAAGTCTGACAGCTGTTTGAAAGGCTTGATGGTGTTACTAAGCTTGGAAAAGGTAAGAATATACCTAAGGTCTCTGACAGAGTTTTAAGGGTTCATTTTGGAGACCTGGCTGGGTGCCCCTGGTGAAAGACTGTACTGCAATTCTGAAGAGGGTACATATCTGACTCTGTAAATTGGGTATGCTAGCAAAAGGTTCAAGGTTTCAATCCCTCCAGAACTTGAGGCTAACAGGTGATTCTGACCCAAAGCAGACAGGAGGGTTACCCAGTCTGTTTCCTGTTCACACTTTTGCACTCTGAGGTTGACACTGTGGGAGCAGAGGGCCTGACCTGCGGAGTGCATTTGTGACACCAACTATTCCAACATCTTAAGAGAGATCGCCCAGAGGTGGCATTCCTTCAAGAAACCCACCTCTCTGCAGCAGAGCAGAAGAAATTACTCACCACAGTAATCTTCTTCCTTCCAAGGGGTCCTTTAGCATCAGTAACTTTAGCAGTTAGCTGGCTAGGTGCAACTGCCCTGGAGGCATGCCTTTAAGAGAATTTTTATTTAAATGAGCTTGGGCCTTAGCCAATCAAAACAGGAAGGCGGTGACTGAGCGAGAGCTGCCTGAAGGCTTCAGAATTTTCGAAGGAAAACGAGGGCACATGCCCCAAAAAAGAATCAACAGGATTCAAAAAACATGCAAATGTCCACAAAAGTGCAAACAGAAATGACAAAAACAACAGGAGTAAAAACTCATCAAGAAACTCCAGATTTGGTAAGAGATGTGATAAAGAGCCCTTCTCCGACAGGTGAACCAGGGAGGAAGGGTGGGAGCTTACTAATGCTAAAGGACCCCTTGGAAGAAGAAGGTTTCTGCAGCGAGTAATTTTTTTCTACTTACCCCAGGAGTCCTTTAGCATCAGTGACTTTAGCAGACTACCGAGCAGTACCCAGTGGGAGGTGGGCAGAGAACATATTTAGGAAAGAGGCTTTGCAGAACCACCCTGCCAAATCCGGCATCAGATATGGTCTGCACATCCAAACTGAAGTGTTTCACAAAGGTGTGCACAGATTTCCTGGTAGCTGCTTTGCAGACATCCAGGAGAGGAATGTCCCTTTGCTGCTGCAGGCGAGGCTGCAGTGCCCCTGGTGGAGTAGTCCCTGCGACCCACTGGAGGTTGGTGACCAGCTTTCTCACAGCAGAATCTGATACAAGAGACCAACCAGCGGGAAACAGTACTTTTGGTAACTGGTCTTCCTCTGCCTACAACCCAGCAGGTGAGGAACAACTGAGTGGAAGAGCCTCTGGACTGTGAAGTATGCTCTAGGTAGTAAAAGATGGGTCTTTTGACATCCAAGCTGTGGAGCTTTGCTTGCTAGGAATGGATTTCTGGTAAAGAAGACTACGAGTAATGGACAGGTTTAAGTGGAACTCTGAAACCACCTTTAGCAGAATTTCCTATTTGTCCTGAGCTCAGCTTTATCATGGTCAGTGCACAGGGCCTGTAGCTCTGAAATTCTCCTAGCAGAGGAAATGGTTACTAAGAAGACTGTCTTCCAAGTTACAAACTTGATGTGGGCAGTGGATATAGGCTCAAAGGGTGGTTTCATGAGCCTAACTATGCAAAGGTCCAGGCTCCAAGGAGGAACAGGCTCCATGATTGGAGGTTGGAGGTGCAAGAGGCCTTTGAAAAACTGTTTAAATATGGTGTGGGGAAAAAAAATGTTTTTTTCTTTCCCACTGAAAGGTAGGCCGAAATTGTCACCAGGTGTAGTCTGAGGGAGATGGTTTCAAGCCTGATGCCTGTAAGAGTGCCAGGTAATCGAGCAGCTGAGGGTCTGAAGCTGAAAGGGTTTCAACCTTTTTGCTCTTGTACCAGGGGGAAAACCTTTTCCATTTTGCAGAAACCTTCTTAGTGTTCAGTTTTTTAGCCATCCTCAGTATCTTAAGGACCTGTTCAGAGAACTGTGAGGATGGAAACTCTTACCTCCTCAAAAACCAAACCTTGGGGTGAAGAGAGTGTATGTCTGGATACTACACTCCTGTCTAAGGAAGGGTAAGCAGAGAGTGAGTTGGATGCAGGCGAATGTGTCTGCTGCAAGACACTGAGAGAAGGAGAGGGTATGAGGCTTGCTTGGGCTAGTCCAAAGCCACCAGGTTTACTGATGCAGGCTGTTGTCAGAGTTTCAGAAATACCCTGAGAATCAGGGTAAAAGGAGGGAATGTACACAGGGACTTCCCTGACCAGACCAGGATCAAGGCATCCAGGGGACGCGATGCTGGGACTAGGGCCTGCAACAGAACTAAGGAAACTTGAAGCTGAGGGAAGAGGCAACAGATTCACTTCTGGAGTGCCCAACCGCCTGAACACTGTGGCTAGTACCTGTTTGTTCAGAGTCCATTCACTCTGGCCTTAACTGATACGACTTAGAGCATCTGCCACAGTATTGTGTTTGCCTTGGAGGTGAATAGCTGAAAGGCTGACTCCCAGGGAGAAGGCGAGAGACCAGATTTATAAAGCCTGCGAGCAGAGAACTCCTGCTCTAGTCTACTCTGCTTTTTTTTGTGAAAAACACTGCAGTGGTGTCGACCTTGTACAGTCTGTCCTTTTATGACAGGAGCAAATGGTTTGAGAAGAAAGATTGCTCTGAGTTGCAAAAGAATTATGTGTAACTGTGACTCTTGGGGAGTCTAGGTGCCACTTACTGAGGCACTGTCCAGATGTTCTCCCCACCACAGGAGGGAGGTGTCTGTGGAACTGCTCTGTCAGAAGTCTCAGCTTTGAAAAGCTGTTGCTTTCTGAGATCAGCAAGCTACAAGGAAGCTTGCGGGCATCTCATCCTGTATCTGAACCCTGGGACCACTGAAGGCATTGAAGCCATGTGTCCCAGTAGCCTGAGGAAATGTCAAAGTTACATGACTTGCTCAGGACCCATATACTGAACCAGTGACTGTTAATGATTCAAATTCAGTCAAGTGCCTGCTGCTGGTCTCGCTGTCCTTGGATGAAGAAATTTGCCAATGAGGGACAGCTTGAATTCTTACCTGCGGAAGGGAGGCATATCTTTCCTGGATGCTGGGAGGGTCTCAGGTGAGACTATGTTTAGATTTAACAGGGAAGTCCGAGGCTCCAGAGTGAGCCCTGAAAGGGAAAAAACGACTCCTTGACCTGACAAGGAGACTTCGGCACTTCGAGCCAACTGGCAAGTTAGGTGTAGCTAGAAACGCCCAGACTTCTGAGGTGTGCTGCTACCACTGCCAAGCACTTTGTAAAGACTCTTGAGGCCAAGGAAGGCCGAAGGGCTGCAGAGAGGCATCTGTGCAACCTCATTTTGGGTAATGGAAAAAAAGGGTCCCTTTAGGACCAGGGAGGCTAGCCAGTCTCCCTTTCATTTCATTTTTATTTGTTAACTGGGTAAGGGCAACTGGGCAAAAGCCCTTTTTCAGGTCCGACCCAGAAACAAAACCAAAAATGACAAAAATATAATTATACAAGCGCAACAAATTAAATAACATTGAAACACAAAACAATGTACATGACAATATCAAAAACAAGTACAAGTTATCAAAGTCACTAAAATGCTTTTTAAATCTATATTTAAAAGTGGAATATGATGTAACACTTCTCAGAGAATTAGGTAACACATTCCAAATACAAGGAGCTTGACAGCTAGAAGAATGTTGACTATAATTATTTTTGACTAAAAAATCCTCCAGCACAATGCCCTCAGCAGACCTTAAAGGAAGCTCTCATGTCACGGATCATTACCAGGTCAGCAAGGGAGGAAATACCATCAGAATAAATTGCCTGATGTATCAAATTACCTAATGCATACACATATCTGTACTGTGGAGACAGATGTTGTTAGAAACCACACTTAGAGTCTGCCTCTCCCTAACACCCAACTTCACATATAAGGGAGAGACACAGTCCAAATGGGGAACAAGAACACTAACTGCCAGTTTCCTGCATGAATCCAAGGACAAATAGGGTTTAAATTTATAAAGCTGCCCCAATTTGGAATGTACTTTACTCCTAACCATACTTACCTGAGGAGCAAAGGTCAAAGATGACTCAAGCAGTACACCCAAATATTTGAATTCAGTAACTTGCTCAAGCAGACCACCCTGAGTATCATGAATTAACAACCTAGGATTATCCTCAATCGAACAGTGCAGCCAAACAACATTACATAGATACATAGACACATAGACAGTGTCGGCAGATAAGGCCTATGGCCCACCCAGTCTGCCCATTTAAGTTTGTAAGTTCACTTTATGTTTTCCAAGAAGTCTGCTGACCTCACCCTGACCTCCAGAATGCCTTTATGTCTATCCCATGCATTCTTAAATCCCGTGATTGTTTCAGCCCCACCACTTCCTCTGGCAGGGTGTTCCACTTGTCCACCACCGTTCTGTGAAGAAATTCTTCCTCACGCTTCCTTTGAATCGTCCTCCTCCAACTTCATCCCATGCCCTCTAGTCCTGGAACATCTTTTCGCTTAAAAATAGTGCATTCCTGCACCCTGTTCCTCCCTGTAAGATACTTGTATGTCTCTATCATATCCCCTCTCTCCCTCCTCTCCTCCAGGGAGTACATGTTCAGTGCCTTCAACCTGTCCTCATAGGACTTGTGATGCAATCCATGCACCATCTTTGTTGCCCTCCTCTTTGGTCTTTCTAACATTCAAAACCATTCTGTTAGAAAACAACCACGAGCATAAATTCTGGAAATCAGCATCCAAAACTGAATTTATACCATAAACAGACTGGTGTTGATCATACACAATCAGATCATCAGCATACAATAGACATTTACACTCCAGAAATATTTGAGGATCTGATTAATAAACAATGAAAATAGCAGAGGGCTAAGGATGGACCCCTGTGGTACACCACACCCAATAGGACACACTTTGGAAGAAACAGACCCAAATAAAACATATTGAGTACGATATCACAAAAAATCATATACAATATTAACCACAGAGTCAGATAAACCCAATGAAGCCAACTTCAAACAAAGTAAGGGGTGATTAATCAAGTCGAAAGTCCTGGACAGGTCCATGAACACCACTCCTGTTAACAGACCATCATTACAACCCTTAAGAATGGTGTCCGTGAACCTGACCAGGGCCGTATCAGTCCCACGACCACGATGAAACCCATGCTGCTCAGTGCAGAGGACTCCGCCCACCTCCAGAAAATCATTAAGCTGATTTACTAACAGTTTTTCAAAAATCTTACTTAAAGGGTTTAAGACAGAGATAAGACGATAATTCTCCGGGCCAGCAGCGTTGGCCTTTTTTGGGACTGGCACAACCCAATCCAATTTCCAAGATGCAGGAAATGAATTAGTGAGTTAGTAGACATACATAAATTGAAAACCTTGCAAAGAGGTTCAGTAATATGAATTGCTATTTTTTGACAAATCTAGCATCCAACCCCTCCCACAATAGCCAAAAGAATCCGCAATGAACACAATCATTTCAACACTTCAGCGGTGTTACCCACCAAAACAAAAGCTTAGATGTTATACAGTTGTCTGGTTGATCATCAATAGTGTCAGAAGAATAACCTGGTTGTAAGACACAATCCTGTTCATCAGAAAAACAGAAATTAAATTGGAAACATCGAAAACAATGATTCAATATATTTGCCATCTCAAACGGATCAGTAACAGCTTGTCAAGAGTACAGAAGAGAAGAAAAAAAGAAGATTTAGTTTTAGAAAACATTAGATGATTCACAGCATCCCAAAATTTACGAGAATCCTGTGAGGCATCCTCCAACTTTGTCCTGAAGTAATCAACCTTAGCCTGTTTAACCTTTCCACTTAAACAATTCCTGGCTGCCCCATATTCCAATAAGTCTGTCAAAGTAGGAAACTTCTTCTATGTTAACCAGGCAAGTTTCTTCTGTTTAATGAACTGCTTAAAATCATTTGTAAACCAATGATGTAAACCCTCTAAATCGTACAACTTAGAGGAATAGTTTATCCTGAATAATCAAAAGTTGATGACAAAAAAATCAAGAGCACAATCTGGTCCAGTATGGAGTCCCAAACAGGTCCAATCTAGATTCAGCAGTTCACCAAACACCACTTCAGGCTGATAATTCTTAAAATTATGCTACTACTCACCCCAGGAGGAATCTTGCTACGCTTAAAGTTTAGGATTCCAAACATGACCTGATGGTCACTCACTGACTCACCAGTACTCCAGCACTGGAAACAATATTCAAGTTATTGGTCACAACCCAGTCTAAAAGGGTGTGATTCAAAGAGTCTATATTCAACCTAGTCGGTTCCTCAAGAAGCTGATGCAAATTATAAGAATCTAATAAACACTCTGTAACCCTATCTACCTTTAATCAATTCAAATTTACATCACCCATCATAACAAAATCATACCTCTCCATAAAAGGGGCAGCCCTCTCAAAGAACCCTGAAGACCGGGCAACCCACACTTGGGTGGATTATATAAAGCACCCACCACTAAATGCTTGACACCACCCAGTGACACATCCAGCAACCAATCATTTTCAACTTCCAAAGTTTTACTGTATGAAAGAATAGTCACGTCTAGATGATTTAAATAGTAAACTACCACCCCTCCAGCAGACTTACTTCCCTTGAGGTCAGCTCTTAACATCTTATATCCAAGTAACCTACACATACAATCAGGCATTGGTTTTAACCCAGATTTCGTAACGATCACCACATCAGGTTGGTATAATAAATAATGTGAGCGATTCAACATTAGCCAACTTGGGAAATAAACTTCTAGTATTCATATTTAACAGTTTTAGTCCATGTAAATGATACCAATCAGCCCCCGATGGACCAACTATACACGATGGACTAGCCTGGGGTCCTGGATTAAGTTCTATGTCACCAGACAACATTAATAATAAATATAAACAAAAATTACATGGGATCAAACTGTGAAACATTCCCTTTACCAAATTTGGCAATGCAATCCTTAAAACGTAGCCAATAATCTAGAGATATCTCTTTTCAGAAGTTAGCAAAAACAGGCATTCAAATCAAATTCCATTTCAAAAAGATTTGACATTGCAAACCATAATTGTTACCCTTTCACACACTCTATCTGCACTATGACCTACTATAAACCAATCACTACACACCAGACAATAAAACAATAGTAACAACCACATACTCACCATTACACTACTGCACCCTTTTGAGACATTTTGCACCTTACACAAACTATCCCTACTACAAGGACTGTATGATTAGTAACAGAGTGACCATTTTAAATTTGGGATTTTAACAGCAAGATAGGAAGCCACTCCCCAGTTGTCTTCTTGTGTCAGAAAAAGGCCCTTTCTTCTTTTTGTGGGCCAGGTCTCTCCACCATTCGCAAAGCTAGAAGGTTTTACTTCCCACTCCAACAGCAACACCCGTGTTGGGGATAGAGGCTTACATACCTGGGTACACACGAGGTCTGCCCACTAACGTCAGGGCTTAGACTGTGAAGCTGCTGGCTGGGTAGAGGTGGCCACCTTTGGCCCCTTCTGCCCCTCCCCCTGAAAGCACTCTTGTATGGAGAGAAGGTGGTAGCTGGGAAAATAACCTCTGCCTTCATGTCCTCGGGAGGAATTTCTGTGGGGCAGGAGGCCTTGTTACAGTTAGATGTTCTGGAATCGAACAGTATGATTTGATCACAGAGAAAGTCCATGGCCTTAAACTGGGAGTCTGGGGGCAGACCAGTAGTTCTAAGCCAGACAAAGCAACTCAGAGTGATGGCATGGGCCATGGCTCTAGAGGCAGCATCCTTGTTGTCATTTGCCCTATGGAATTGGCACTACATAGCTTCCTGGGCAGGTTTGCTGCGTCCACTGGCTCCTGCACCACAGAACCAGGACAGAGTTCTGCAATGCCTTTTTTTTAATTAATAAATTTGTCCGAAAAGCCAAGTAGGAAAAAAATTTGACAAGTATCTGTGGTTAGTTATGAAGTCTATTTTCTGGAATCTTTGTCCAGGGATATGGAGGACAAGGAGACCCCAGCTTTCTCGTAAGCTGCCTGTTGCATTATACTCACATGCCTGGGATGTACAGACAGCCACTCAGAATTAACAATTGATATATTTAAGTATTTATTTATTAACATTTCAAGACCACTTGTAAACCTCTGCCACAGAAGTGGGGGTCTGAAGCAGTTTCATGGCATTTTATATATATTTTTCATTATAGATAGGCACAACCAGACTTTTAGGAGGTGCCTTCATCTCCCTATAATCTTTTCTATCCACATCCTCACCTTGGATGGACTCCTGAGAAGGTAGGCCCAGGGTGTCCAATATGATTTGGATAAATGAAAGCATAGAGAAGGGAATCCTCCTGGAAAGCCAAGGAAGCTCCAAGAAGGGGGAGTGTATACACAAGGTTCTAGGCCCTCCAAAGTCATGTCAGGGGCATCATAAAAATAATCATATCATCTGTATCACCCTCACAGTCTCTGCAGCGAGCACTGTAGAAGAGTGTTAGCAGCCCCTGTAAGCAAAAGCATCATAAAATTATTTATCATCAACTGTATCACCTACACAGTCTGTGGAAAAGAGCATACTAGCCCAGTAAATAAAGGACCCATCTTTTGTTGGGTCTGAAACAGTTGCCATGCTTTATTCCATATCTTGCACAGATGGAGATACTGCACAGAGTTTGTAAGAATGCAATTTCTTTTCTGTATGCTTTAAGCTGCCTATTGTCTCGCTATTAGCTTTCTTAGGAGCAACGGGAGCATTTTTGTCTTAAAAGAGTTTCTTTTTAGCCACTTCGTCGGCAGCTTGATCGAGCTTCCTTTTGTCATCACTTTCATTATTTTTTAACCTGTGAGGAACTTCATCTTTGGAAGCTTTATTTTTTGGATGGGATCTGGAGGGTTCCTCAGCACCTCTGCTTAAATTCTTATTATTAGAACTTTTAGATGGCCCCTAGTCGGAAGCCTTTAATTTATCCTCAGCCATAATAACCAAAGGTTTGTCTGCCATATAGCCAATTTAAGCAAAGCAAACCAGTCCTGGACCGTACGAATCAAGTGCAGGTTTTCGTGAAATGCCACCGGCCAGTCCTGCCCCAGTTAATTAACTCTGTCTATTGTAAGTGTCTTATTTTTTTTGGTTGTAGTACAGGGATCTATACCAGTGCCAGTCTTAACATTGGTCAACTGCGCACAGGTTGCTGTTGAACCCTTACAGACAGTCCTGACATAGATTATACCATAGGTCCAGTTTCTTTAACTATCCATGGGTTTCTCATAATTGCCAATCCTGAGAGAAACCCACAGGCACTGCTGAGTGTTGAATTCCAGTGGGGTTCCTTGTGGTAAAACCCACGAGATCTGAGGTAAAAAAACAAGGCAACTGTCCCTAATTCAATGGTTCCTGCAAAAATTAGGTCAAAAAAGGTAGGAACCATCGAAATTAAGCTCCCACGGTAAAATTAACAAAAGAAATGAGCAGTCACAGTAAAAGTAAAGACAAAATAGCGTGGTTGCACTAAAAAAAAAAATAATTTAGCGCAGCGCTAACAAAAATGTAAAACTTTCACTCAGCACACTACTATGGGGAAAACTTTACCTAGATCAGCGCTAGGAGGCTGTCAACAAGGAAAGTTAAGAGGCACCTCTGGGGCAATGTTGCTCATTCCAGCAGAGAAAAAATTCTGAAGCCTTCAGGCAGCTCTCACTCAGTTCACTCCCCTTCCTGTTTTTTTTATTGGCTATGGCCCTAACCTCATTTAAGTAAAAATTATCTTAAATGCATACCTCTGGGACAGTTGCACTTAGCCATCTAACTGCTAAAGTTGCTGATGCCAAAGGACTCCTGGGGTAAGAATGACAAGTTTCCTAAATTTGGTTACCACACTCTTGTGGCCTTCTCTCATCCTTCTGGGAGGTGGTGCGGAGCAGCAATTTTAATACCCAGGGGCACACCATTCACACTGGAAGACCAGAAAATAGATCCGGATGGCAGTTTTGCTATAGCGACTGGCCTACTACACAACAAGCCGGTTACTCTGGCCTTGGTACACATTCTGCCGGGTGCTAAAGGGACAGTTGCACATTTTTTGAATGTTTTTGCTTCCGATCGTGAAAGGTCAGCTTATCCTAGGTGGTGACTTAAATGTTACACTTTCACCTGAACAAGACACCTCTAACCCCCTCAGCACACTGCTCATATCTCCACTACATAAATACTTAAAAGCACTCACTAGCACATTTAGGGTTCATAGACTTATGGAGACACTTTTTTCCCCACCACTTGACAATACTGTCATTTTGCCCTGCGCATGGGGCAGCATCCCGCCTGGACTATACCCTTACCATGATAGTACATCTGGACACAGTCCAGAATATTTTTCATGGTTCCTGGCTATTATCTGACCATACCCCAATTTACACAATGTTTGGCCTAGGCAAACCATCCCGTACGAACTTGTGGCGACCTAACCTCATGCACCTGAAGGATCCAGAGTTTAAAGAGATAGTCCAAGACGCCATTGCCCGTATTCACATTGACAACTCCAACCTGGACACTTCATCATCCATCTTCTGGGACACTCTCAAGGCAGTATTTTGAGGGTTGGCCTGCCGGCACAGCGTGCAGCGCCACTGCTCACAACGCTGATCAGGTTCGTAGCAGCCCGGGTCGCTAGAGGGCTGGCTCGGGGGACAGAAGGATTGAGCACCCAGTGGGCCACTCTCCTTCTCCAGGAGGGTGCTCTGCAGTCCTCACTGCAATACCACCACCTGGGTGACCAAAGGTGGAGGTGCAGCAGAAGGCACAGAGTACAAGAGAGGGAAGGGTGCCGGCTGAGGACCTGAGCAAAGGCACATCTCAGTGTGCCTCCATCTCATTGGTCCTCCAAGAGAGCTGATGTCCACAGGGGGCAGGCATGAAAAAAAAAAAAAAAAAAAAAAAAAAAACAGAAAATGCCCCACGTCCAGGCCAGGCAAAGGGTTCCCGCATCAGTGACCGTGGGGCAGTTTCAGGTGCACATTCCCCTGAGGACTCAGGGGAGAAGAGGGGGACTCCTCCGTCCCACCCTGGGGTCATCCGGTGGATACCTGGCAAGCACAATGAAGCGAAGTAAATTAACAAAAAAAAAAAGTAGTACTATCCGGGGAGAACATATCCTATACATCCTGGAAAATAGGAAAGAGATATAAAATTAACTCCAAGAAGAAATGCAACCCTCCAAAGCTTCCTTCTGCAAGGTGACTAGTCCTTCAAGGCCCAATTACAGAAAGTGAAGCAAGAGCTACAAAAGCTCCAAGACCAAAGAATAGAGCAACAACTATTATACCTCTGGCACTATCATTATGAGGGAGGCCCCAGAGGAACCCAAAATTTGGCTCGCCAGATCCGGAATTACAAAGCACAGGCATACATCACCCACATCTAATATCCAGCATCGGCTACCACCTTAAGTAACCCACACGACATCTGCAGGGTTATGGCCACGTATTATCAGCAATTATATACGGAAGACACCCATGCTCCAGCAAGTCAGACAGACACCTACTTGAATCGACATCCACTACCCTGCTTAAGTGAAACTCAAGCAAATGGTTTGCTCGCTCCAATTACAACCTTAGAAATAGAGACAGCCCTCCGGGAAGCCAAAACTAGAAAAGCGCCAGGACCAGATCGTTACCCGGTGGAATTCTACCATACATTTCGCTATCGTCTTACCCCCAACCTCTTGTTGATATTCCAGGGAGTACAGGAGGACATCCCTCCCACATCATCGTGGAAATATGCCACCCTTACAGCCCTCTTAAAACTACAAAAGGACCCTCATCACCCTGCATAGTATAGACCTAGCTTTATGTTAAACACAGACTACAAGATTTACATGTCTATAAATGGACAGACATTTGTAACCCCTCCTTCCTCTCCTCATAAACCCAGATCAGGTGGGACTTATCCGTAGACATCAGGCACATAATAGTGTTCGCCGAAACCTCCTGCTGATTGACTATGCAATCTGGCTTTGCTAGTCTTGATGCCAAGAAGGCTTTCGACAGGGTGGCTTGGCCATTCCAATGGAGAGCCCTGTCCCACTTTGGACTACCCCAACAATTTATACAGACCCCCCCAGGCCATTTACACCCTGGCCCAAACTTCTCTCAGGGTAAATGGCTCCCTCTCAGATCCGTTCCCTCTGACCAGAGATACACGGCAGGGATGCCCCCTCTCCCCACTCCTGTTTGCCCTTTATTTGGAACCCTTGACAGAAGCAATATGTTGTGATCCGCAAGTCGACATTCTCCCTATAAGAGGAAGGCAATATAGAAGATTTCTTTCTTTGCAGATGACGTGTTGCTCATGGTAACTTCTCCCAAGATGTCAATCCCAGCAGTCTGAAAACACCTACAGGAATTTGGGTCTCTGGCAGGTTACAAACTGAAAACCGCCAAAACGTAGGTCTTACTATATAATTATACTCCACCCCTCATATTAAAAAGAGCCTTTCCCTTTGAATGGCAAAAGCAAGCCATTCAGTATTTGGGCAAAAAAAAAAATGACTAAACACCTGGATCATCTCGAACTTCTCAATTATGAGCCTGTCACACAGCAAATACTGGCAGATCTGTCCAGATGGACCAGCTTGACCCTTGGCCTGTTTCACAGAATAGAGATAGTCCAGATGAATATTATTGCCCCACATTCTTTACTTGCTTCAGACATTCCTCTTAATGCTGGATAAGCTATGTTTTAAAGCCTGGGATAAAGCTATCTCATGGTTCATTTGGCAAAGCAAACCTCCAAGGGTAAGATACTCAGTGCTACAGCTGCCTGGGGATGGGGGCGGGGGTCATCAATCTCCATTTCTTTGGGTATGCACTGGCAACACACTTGCGCATCCTATGTCTCTGGGCCAACCTCAATATCAGTCATACTGGAAAACGACAGAACGTAACACTAAACAATATCTCAGACCAAGCCAATATGCATTTGGCTACCCTCCGGTGTGCTCCCTTGTGCGTAAAATCTATAGATATACTGCCAAAACAAACACTGGCTCTACATTAGGAGTCACTATCTCACCCCTGCTGAGTTACTATACCTTAGAGCGATATCATACGACCACGACTTTCCTCCCAATAAGGCCTTACTGAAGTGGCACCAATCTGGCCTTACCTATGTATTTCAACTGATTTCTCCCTCAGGGATTCTAGCCTTTGTCTCTCTCCAAGCCACATTCCATCTCTCACAATCAGCTTTCCATAAATACAAGCAAATTCGCTCTTACCTTCGCTCCAAGGAAGAATCCATGGCCTCTATTGCTAAAAAACAGTCATTAATGGTCCAATTTCTTAAATCGCATATCAAAGTAGACACCCTCTCTCACTTAATTAGCAACCTACATAAAGCTCTACAAGTTTCTACAACAACCACCACCCAGTCCATTTCTGCTTGATGGAATTCAGAACTTAACATTACCCTTAGCCTTGAACACTGGCTCAAATTTAGCCCCTGCATTTCCAATAACAACAGCAATGTACTGGAGAGAATTTGCCTGGAAGTGCCAGCGAGGTACTTCATACCCCAGTGGTCACAGCAAAGTTACAAGACCTCAGACAGCTGGATGCTGGCGACTTTGTGGTATAGACTGGGCAGACCAAGCCCATATACTGATCACATGCCCCCTCCTTCAGTTATTTTGGCAGGGGGTTATTTAAGAGCTTGAGGTTACCTTTAACTGTGCAGATATGATAACCACTACATTTATTTTAACCGCTATCCCACCTCCTCATTCGACCATATCCTTCCCCAACATAAAGCCAAAAAGACCATCACCCACCTATGGAGGACAGAGAGAGGCCAGACCCCGGATATGTGGAGACCCACTACCCGAGAGATTTATACCCTTGAGAGAATCTTGGCTCGAACCAGTAACTGGTCGCCTCCTTCAAGAATAAATAGAGAAGTGGGACTTATATCAACTGGATAACTACGCAGACTTTCTACCGTAGGATGGGTCGCGCCTCTGCTCCCATTCTTCCCCTACCTTTCGCACTTTTACCCTTTAACCTTCTTCGCCCTTCTTCTTTTCCTTCTGAGTTTTTTCCTTCTCTTCCCTAACCCACACATCATTTTATGCTGGTTTCTTCCACCACCCAGATCTGGGTAAATGTTCAGTAAGAATGTAACTAGACTCACAGGGAGATACAGTCTCCAGCTACCACAGCTTGCTACCTTATGGAACTAACCTGGACTAATCATTGTTGAAGTCATCCTAATCAGCCTTACTCCATATACTGGTGAGACTGGACCCCCGGACTGTAGAACCAAACCACCTTCACAAACTGGGATATCTCTGCCCCGGTCCAATTTCTGGCTCAGGACTGCATCAGGAAGATAGGCCCAACCCAACCCCTAGGACTTTTCAAGAATAAATATTCTAATGTAGATTGTATGACAAAGGTGTGATGGAACCATTCTTTCAATCTATTCCTACGCATTTCTACTGTATCAAACTGAAAATTTTATTAAACAATTTTGTGTAAAAAAGACAAAAGTAGTAGAGCAACTAACAACCTTTATAGAGCAACCTCTTACAAATAACTTTGGGTCAGTAGAAAACACCAACTTAAATGTCATGTTCGAGAAGAATTGCAAGATTAGCAACAACCACAAAGAAAGAAAGCAAGAAAGAGTTACAAGAAGCACTTACTAGACTTAAAAAGAAGGAAAAGCAACTCAAACCAACCACCCCTGAAGCTGAATGATTACGTTTAAAAACCTTAAGAGATAAGTATCAAGAACTAATACATGATAGGGCTGAAAGAGCCTCATTTAGAACTAATGCAAAGTATGTAGAACAAGGAGAAAGGCCAGGAGACTGATGGTTCTTCCACTTAAAATAACGGAAGTGGCTCATAACATCACAGGAGTATGCAGACAAGGGAATGAAGAATTATAACAGGAATATACACTGCGCTTACAAAATTAAGCAAGCGCCAGACATTAGTGGTATCCCGATGGAAATGATTGACACAATTATCACTTTATGCTGATGACATTAGGAGCCAAGGACAACCATGCCTGTGGTACACAAACTAATTAAAGATTTGGAGAAAATAACAGCATACAAACTGAATGTTACTAAAAGAACAGCTACATAAGAACTTACTGTAATAGTAGATCTTCAAGGGAATATCAGTCATCAGGTAACACCATAGGAACCTTCTCCAGTCAGTGAAGGGAATCCATGTAAGATTTTCAACCAGTACAACTGAGACCACCCATTACTGGCTTCATGAAGTCCCAACCATATACAGGCATGGGTGGCCGCTCCTCCTCAATTCTCTCCCCCAGAGACTAAGGGAGCAAGGCTTTCGCCCCAGGGGACCGAGGAGAGAAAGAGGTACCTAGACCCAAGTAAAAACTGGATACACCAGATAGCCAGTTTCTAGACAGCAGCCCCAAGAAGTGGGATGGTGGGAGGGAAATATTCTTGATGACTGAGATCCCCTCAAAGATAGGAAAATTACGTACCTACCGTAATTCTTGATCTTCTCTTGTATCTTCACCATTCATTACTTACTGGGTGTAAGCCGGAGGCGCTCACCCGTCACGGAGCTTTTTTTTTTTTTTAAAGTTGCTAACGGCCCCGCCCGAGAGGCGTCACCGCGTCATAGCGAGGGGCGCTATAGTAGCGATCGACTCCTCCTCCAACTCAGTTCTGTGAGCCGGAGAGGCAAAAGGAAAGAGAAAATATAGATAGCGAGGCAAGATAGCGAGAGATAGCAAAAGCAAGGAAGAATGAACTGAAAAGGAATAAGCCGATGGAGGAAGGACAGAGAGATAAGAACATCCTAGCCTGAGGAGTGCAGGGCCTCCTTACCTGGGCGACTCTAGGAGGAGAGATGAGTAAGGAAATGAGAAATAGAAGAAGAAGAAGAAAGAGAAGAGAGATGGGATGTTGAAGGGACCAGAAGGCCCAGCAGTATAGTTAACATTAGCTGAAGGCTCGACTAAGGGGAAGCAAGAATCCCCGGAGATAGAGCTGAAGAGAAGGTTCACCAACCCGCTAGACAGACTCAGGAGGGCATAGTCCTCATCTTCAACATGCCATTGTGCTTGACACCACCTCGGCTCCTGGCCGTGGAGGGCCTTTAAGTGGAGGACAGCCGAGGTGGAAGAATAAAACCCCAGCAGCATGAGAGCGCTGCTCAGGGGTTTAGAAATAGAAATGTAAGCTTTCAGGCGTTTCAAGATAGAAATGGGACTCAGACTGACTGGCTAAGGCCGGCAAGGCTTAGGCTGGCTAAAATTGGATATGGTCAGCAGAGCTCTACTGTAAAATTGTCCAGGAGGACATTCAAAGGGAGAAACCACTAGCAAAACAGCGAGAGGGATAGCCTACCTTCTCATTTGCTTTCTTGTTTGATTTCTCCACTTTTTTTTTACAGATAAAAATATTTTTTTTTTTTTTTTTTAGTAGATGCATGACCCAGATACCAAGATGCCTACAGCAGTCGGAGAGGTTCCTCAGCATTTTTTTTTTTTTTTTAAAAGAGAAGGAACAGGCGTACTCGTTCCTCTGCTCTGCAAGATAAGAATAGAGGGGAATCAGATTTCAGGGCAACTATCTGAACACGGGATTGCAGGATCAAAACTGAATAGCCTGAGCCAGGCCAAAACCCCAGAGGTATCTTGCCATAAGAATAGCAAGAGATAGTTGTGCAGTCTGATCCGCCAATGCAATCCACTTAGATGGCCCACTAATCTTAGAGTAAGTAATTTTTCTGGGATTTTAGAACTTCCAAAAAGATATTTTTTTTTTTTTGGAAAATTTAAGGAAATTTTCTATATTTCATATAAATGCAGAGAGAGGAAGGAGACGGGAGGTGGAGAAGCCACAGGAAGAGGCACTGAGGGATGAGGGAGGGTAATGAATAGTGAAGATACAGAGAAGATCAAGAATTACGGTAGCACGCACTTTCCTATCTTCCTTGTCAATCTTCACCATTCATTACTCCTGGTGAGTAAGCTCCTCTTCCCTGGAGGGGAAGAGGCCATACCTGAGGGAACAAGACCCCCAGCCTTCTGCTGGTGAGAAACAGAAGGAGAAGACCCTGGCTTATTCAAGAAAGCCTAAGAGGAGAAGAGCTAGAGGTGCCTCCCGAGGACGAGGAGACGGAGGGAGCCCCTGTAAAAGTCTCCTAGCTCTGGAAGAGAAAGACAGGTCCCCTGAAGGCGGAGCGAATCACCCACGCCGGCCAGGGTGACAACCTGGAGACGAGGCCAGCGCCGTCCGCCTGATGCAGATCGCTGTCCCACGAAGCCTGGAAGCCACCTCATTGGCGTCGTAAGATGCCCTTGCTTGGTGTCTTGCCAGCTCCAGGCCCTACAGCGGAGAGGCAACGGCTTGTCTGGTTTGCTCCGTATCAGGCATAGATGCCAGCAGCTGGGACATCATCGACCACAGATGCGGTTGTAGGCAGCGTGGTGAGCCTGATATGATGCCAATACAAGCACCATACGAGCAGAAGAGAACACTCTTAAGCTAACGGTCGATTGGAGAGAGTCCGAACCGGTGGGCGGTCGTGCGCAGGCAACGGCCCAGAAGGAGTATCCAGGTATACCAAACCTGAGGGCGGGTTGGGAAGGAACCTAGAGACTCAGAGGGGCACAATACCTCGCTGGCAGTCCGCGGGGCTGGGAAGAAGCGGCAGGGACTGCCATGACGGATAGCGCCTCCTGGAGGATAGGCCAGGAAGGTACCACCAGATGCTGGGCACTGAACTCACCAAGGAATTCACAGCGTCTCCGTTCGGTATTGTCTCTTGAGACGTAGGAAATCCGGAGATCCTCACCATCCTCGAGGAAACGCTGATATTCTGTGAAATCAGCATCGGAGGACAGATGAGCAGGGGTTCCTCTCCCTCGGAGGAGGAGCGAGGATGATGGGAACTGGAATGCCCAGAGTTCCTGCGGTGACGGGGGAGAGCGAAAGACCTCATGCATGTACCTAACGATGAGGGGAAGGCCGCAGAACCCTGAACTGCTCCCAGGATAACGGACCCGAGAGGCCGACATGGCCTGGGAGTGGGGGTGGTGAAGGCAGAGAGATGGGAGAGGGCACCTCATGCGGAGGCAACTCTCTCTGCGAGGGCTCTGGAATCCGGGAAAGGAGCCCTGGAGGGGATCCCGGAAATCAGACCAGGCCGCAGAACGGAACTCTGGGGAAGCGGAGCCTGGAAGAGCCCTGGGAGAACCTCCCTGTGACCACGCCTGACTGCATGGATCCAGAAGGGCAGTCCGCACAAACGCCGGGCCAAGGACACTCTAGAACTTTGGAGGAGGGGCGAAGCAGACTGTTCCTGGCCACCCCCTGAGGTGGCCAAGGAAGACCGAGCAGCAGACCTGCTCGACCCCTCGGACTCAGAGAGGGCCCTCCTCTCGACCACAGCTGCCCCTGTCCCTAGAGAGAGTGACAGCACCCCGTGGGTAGCTGTCACCGGCCTCCAGAGGGGAACCTCCCTCGTCACCCCCAGCCTGCCCCCAGGGGCTCCCCGCCACCCCAGCCGGGGAACCCTCAGGAGGCGGCTAAAGGGGGGGACAGAGGAGGGGCCCGCCACGCCGCCTGGCACTCTAGCCACCGGGGACCCAGACTCGAAGAGTGGGGTGCCAGGATGGGTCCACGTCCTCGAATCATCGCCTCCGAGGAGGACGAGACCAGCAGGACCTCAATGCTGGCCACCCCAGGGGTCCCGAGAGCTACTGAGGCCTTGAAGCGGCCAGTACCAAGGGCGCCGCTTCGCCTCCCTCACGCGGTAACAGCCAGGCCTAGCTCCCACACCCCAGCAGGCCGAGCAGCACAGCCTGGAGGAAAGGCCAGGCCGGCCCGGGCGCGTCGGGCGGCGGCACCGACATGCCGCCCTATCCCGCCGCGCCCGCGACGCCAAAGCCCGGCACCATACATGTGGCCGCCCGATCACAGGCCCTGAGGCGCGGGATCAGCGCCGCCAGCGCCAGCTCGATCACCCGGCGGCTCGGCGCGGGATAACGGCGCGGAAGCGGCGCCGTCTCGACACGACACATGAACGGCGCCAGGATCCAAAACAGCGCGCGAAGGCGGCGTCGGGTCCACCCGAGCTAGGCCCAAGAGACGCAGGGCCTCGCCACAGGGGAGCCTGCACCTCCAAGAGGTGACTGCCGAGACGGTGTCGGCGCCCGCGCCCAGGAGGACTCTGACGCGCCCCAACACACGCAGAAGGGCCTCCTCCTCGGCAAGAAAGACGAGGGACCCCTCCTCCTCAGACCGTATAGGCCGGGAGGGGACCCGGGAAGGCCTGAGACCTTACCTGAGAATCCCTTGAGCGGCGTCGTCCTCGAGGTCGGGGCTTTGCCGAGCTTGAATGCGCGGACTTCGAGGACACGGCGGTCCATGGAGAAACAGGCGTCGCACGAATCCATGTCATGGTTGGGTCCCAGGCAACGAAGACAAACGTCATGCCGGTCCGAGACGGAGAAATGCCGGCCACAGTAACACCGACGCATAGGGGCGCGGCCCGTCTTCGAAACACGTTTAGCTCCGGACCCGGACATAACGCGAACTCAACAAGAAAAAACAGTAGGAAAACACACCCGGCGCCGCTTTAAAAAGAAAAAAGAACGGTCTTACCGATCGGCGTCGAGTGTGTGGAAAAGAGGAGTCGCTGACGCAGTGGAGAATGGACGCTCCGAAAACAGGTGCTGCCTCGACGGCGGGAGAAACAGAACTGAGTTGGAGGAGGAGTCGGTCGCTACTAACGGCCGCCCCACGCGCATGACGCATGACGTCGCCCGAGGGCGGGCCAAGTAGGCAACTTTAAAAAAAAAAAGCCTGCGGATGGTGCGCCGCCCGCTTACACCCAGGAAGTAATGAATGGTGAAGATTGACAAGGAAGATCTGCTGTTACTGTAAGTTCTTACAAAACTGTTCTATCTCCTTTGGGGGTATCTCAGTCATCAGGTCTCACCGTAGGAATGAGTACCAAGCAGTGATAAGTGTAAAACAGACAGACTGGAAGGCTGAATCTCCATAAACTTAAGACAGGAATCCTTGCAACGCAGCCCTGCCAAATCCCACATGGGCTCTTGAGGCAACATTCAGACTGTTTGGACTGTACTCCAGATGGCAGATGCACAAATGTCAGCATCTGAGACCCCTCTGAAACAAACCACCGAGGTAGCCATGCCTCTGGTGGAATGAGCTTTGACGCCACCAGGCAACTCTTGCCGTACTTGTTGTAGCAGAACACAATGCAATTTGCCAACCATTTGGATAAACACTACTTAGAAACTGAAGCGCCCTCTCTTCCCAGGGTGAAGGAAATAAAAAACTGCTTTGACTTTCTGGACTCTTTAGTCCAAAGCAGATGGTATTTCAAAGCTCTGCACACATCTAACGTATGGAGCAGTGCTTCCCCTGGATTAGCACACTCGGGGAAAATAAACAGGAAAGTGGATAGAGTGATTTAACGTAAACTCAGAAACCACCTTGGGTAAAAACTTGGGATTTGTGTGCAAAGATACCCTGTCTTTATGAAAAATCAAAAAGTAAGCAATAAGGCGATGGGGTGTGCATTGAACAGATTCTACCACGTAGCGTCACAGTGAGCACAAGGCCACAGGCCAAGTGCCTTCATTCCCTGAAGTACAGTAAAATCTGTTCCATGCACACACCCAGAGTGACTTATTGCACTTATAAAATGGTCTCCTATTTAACTTTTACAGTTGGGAAAAGCACGTTGATATGTAGAAACAATAGATTTACTTGTGTGCATTTATGATAAAATAGTCCTTCCACCCACTGCAAATGATGTCACTGATTATGTCATTGTATTACTGCTGGACAAAGTTTGTCCTTTGTTGGCTTCACGATTCAAGATATGGAATGTTTATCATGGAATACATGGATTCAAAATTCTGCTCAGTTCCACTGGCAGAATGTTCCTCTCCTAATATACTGTGCTACACACACACACACACACACACACACACACACACCAAAAGGCCTCTAACAGCCAGAGACTCAATTATCTCACTGTCAGGGCAAGCAGAAGAGATTTCCTGATGAGCAGGTAAAGACAGAAGAGGATTTTCATTGTCAGCAAAGAAACAGGTGTAATGAAAACTGTAAACAATACTCGTGTTTCCAATGTGTTTATGTATATAAGGAAAGTGTGATGATCAGGAAAACAACATTTAATTAACTTGTTTTATTTTTTATTTAAGGTAGTTTTATTTTTAGGGCCCAGTTGAAGGTTTTACAGTGTAAAGGTAGCAGCCATGTTTGTGATGGAAGATCAATTCTGGTTGTAGGGGACTAACAGAAGATAGTTCCGTTGTAGGAAGACTGATTTGCTCATTGTGTAATATGGTTTAGAACCAGGATGACTGTGCATGAGACATAGTTCATGCACGGTCACATAAACATTTGACCATTGAGATTTCTTTATTTTGGATGCCCATTTTAAAAAGGCTCCTCGCACCAGGGGGCCTGAAGCTCTGAAATGCTTCGAGCACAAGTAATTGCAACTAAAAACAGCACTTTCCAAGAAAGCGCAAATCGCAGTACGCAACTGTCTCAAAAGGAGACAGGGTCAACTTCTCCAAAACAAAAGCCCAAACCGGGACAGGGGAATGGATTGGGAGCTTCAGGTGCATGATGTCTCTGAGAAAAATGTAAGAAACATCCAGCTAAGCAATCATGCGGTCACCCACGGGCTCATAAAAGGCAGAAACAGCCGAAAGGTGGACCTTGAGTGAGGAATATTGGAGACCCGAGTCGGACAAAGGAATCACGTAGTCTAGGATATGATTCACTGGACAGGTGAAAGGGTCCAGGGCATGTTTGGTAGCCAAGATGACAAACCACTTCCACTTCATGGCATACATGGCACGAGTTGAAGGCTTCTGGGCAGCCACCAAGATGTCCACTACCTGTTATAGACCCCAAACCTGGCGATGGCTACGTCCTCAGGAGCCAGGCATGCAGATGAAGGATCTAAGGTTGGGATGGACCAGTAAAGAAACCTCCTGCTCCAAGAGAGGACAATGTGTCTTGCCAGAAAACTCCTGGCCTGGGGCGTGGCTTAGTAGCAGAGCAGAGCAGACGTTTCCTACAGAGCCCCCAAGGTTCCAAGTCTACTAATGTGAAGAATAACATTTTAAAAACCCAACTGAAGGAAAATGAGTATCAAGGTGGGATGAACTGACAGCTTACCAAGGATGGGAAAACAGAAAGCCTCGGCTCCAGCCAATGAGAGTTTCACACCAAAGACAGCTAAAGCACGAGATGCTAGACCTGCAGTGCAGGAAGGAACCACGGGAGTTAGTGGTGCTAACTCTGGTGAGGTGTCCCTGAATACGGTCAACTACACCCTAGCGCAGCAGGTCCGAATGGTCCAAGACATGGACAAAAAATTAGACACTCTCTCACTGAGAGTAAAGGTTTTGGAAATCAGAATGGACTGTGCTGAGCAGATAATTCAGCGAGTGGATGGATCTGTTTTAAAGGCGGTGTATACTACTACAAAACCTATCAAAGAGAACTTGCACCTCAGACAACGGCTCGAAACAGTGGAAACCAAACCAGAGAATGGAACAGTTGGATGATCAGGCTGCCGAAATGGCTGAAAGAGAGCACCCTAAGACTTTATAAACACAATGCTGCCTCAAATGCTTGGAATTTCAGAAGGATCCTACCCTATCGATAGAAAAAGTTTATCAGATTACTCCTCAAAGCTATGGCTAGTGGTGGAGGTCCAGAACCGTCTTAATTGTCTGTAGTGGAATTGGGATCAAAGATCATATCCTCACCATGGCCAGAGAGAAGAGAGGGCTGCAGTATGGGATGCCCAGATATCCTTTTTCCCCAATCTGTCCTTTGCCACGAGGCAGTGTCGCACAACATTCAATCATGTGAGGAGTTCTTTGTGCAACTTAAAATACAGCAACATCAGCTCCTGGCACCGGCAAAGCTGAAAATCTGGAATGGCCACACACATTTATTCAATGATCCATGTGAAGCTGTTAAGCTGGTTAGAAGAATGGAACTCGAAAGGGCGGGAGAAGAAGATGGCGAATCAGACACAGAAGGAAATTTGTGAAGAAGAACATTCCCCCACATGGCACCTCCATTTTGGATTTACTGGTAGCTGAATGACTGTTCGCATTTGCCCTCCGGTAAGCACATACGGTGCTTTAGTTTGTTGAGGCGCTAACTCGACACTGACTAAGTAGCATGCCATGGATACTTGAATCCTGGTCTGCTGTGCTATCAATACTGACATTTCTGACAGTTTGTCAATTTCACTAACTCAATCTCTGTGTTTCAGGAATGCAGACCTCCTCCCTCCATGATGTTAACTGCCTGAGCTCAGGTAACTGTCACTCTTTAGTGTGTACTGGTGCTCCTTAATTTTTTTTTTTTTTGGGGTTGTATGCTTAAACCTATGGAACATTCTCCCTCTGTGTACAAATTTCTCTTCTAACATCTTAAGCACTGTAGTCAATGTTCTGTTCCGTAGCTCGGGGGTGGGAGAGAGACAGTGTCGCAGTTAAGAGTTTCAGCTCATCTCTCCTACAATTCCTGTTTCCTGGGTGATTTTTGGCCAATATAACCATGCTGGGTTGTAATATGAAATGTTGTTTAATGCCCAACTCACCACTTACATTCTAGGCATGGCAGAAGGGGCAGATTAATAAGAATGATGTTTAGAGACCCCACCTTGGGTTATAAGTTCTACAAATACATCGATGTCTGTACATGTGGGTTACTTGGGTCCCAATATTTTACTGGGAACACTGTTAAAAGGCTGTGGGTTGTTAACAAATGATATTAATGTAATCCTATCTAGTTCCAAGATGTATTTAGCCTTTAAGGTATCGACTGTTGTTTTTATGTATTTTAGTATTTCCCCCCATGTGTACCCCGATGGGTGTTTTAAACAGCCTTGGTAAGTGAATGTATACCATGTCATGGTTTCTTTTTGCTGTAAGTTTTGCTTGCAAAATTTATAAATAAAAGTTAAAAAAAAAAAAAAAAATCTCCTGGCTTTGGATCTAGCGAGCAGAAACTGGGCAGTTTTGCGATGAGTGGGGACGCAAAATGGTCTGACTCTGGACAATCCCATCTGACAAACAGATCTTCTGCGACGGATGAAAGAAGTTCCCATTCGTGCAGGTCGGACTGAGTCCCGCTGAGACTGTCCACCGGGGTGTTTAGGACACCTGGCACATGGACTGCAGAGTGTGTCAGACTGTGCTCCAGTGCCCAGTACCACACTCTCGTGGCCTCCCTGCAAAGGAGGTATGAGTGAGTCCTTGCTTGTTGATGTAGTACACTACAGTCAAATTGTCTGACTGCATCAGCAGCTGGCCCAAGTGACATTCTTGAAAGGCCTGCATGACATACAGCACTGCTCTTATCTCCAGGACACTGATATGCAGGGCAGCTTCCCACTGGGACCAAGAGCCCGGGTTTGGGAGGGACCCAGGTGTGTTCCCCAGCCCAGACCCGAAGCATCTGTGGTTAAGATCTGATGTGGGGAAGAAATCTGGAAGGGAACACCCTGAAGTAGATTCAAGGGGTCCATCCACCACTGCAGTACCCTGTGTACTGGAGAAGAGACTAGGACTGGTTGGTCTAACTTGTCCGTGCACTGCTCCCATTGTACCCTGAGGGTTCACTGAAGGGTATGCATATGAAGCCTGGTGAGTGGAAAAGCGGGACTGGCCACTGCCATTAGGCCCAATAATCTGAGGTGTACTCCCTGGCAAGAATGTACCGACTCGGAGTGACCTCCTGAGCTTGGGTGATGAGGCACTCCGCCCTATTTTAAGGTAGGAAGGTCTTGCTCTGCTCAGAGTCTACAACTGCCCATATATATATTGCAGCCTTTGGGACGGCACTAGAACCGACTTGGGCAGGTTGACTGTAATGCCCAGGTAGTGAAAAAGATGGAGGGTGTGCTCCAGAGTCAGCAAAGCTGTTCCCTGGACTGGGCCTTGAGAAGCCAATTGTCCAGGTGCGGGAGACATACAGTCCCTCTCTTGGGAGGCTGCAACCACTGCCAAGCACTTGGTAAAGACTCGCTGCACGAGGATAAGCCAAGGGCAGCACCTTGAACTGACAGCGCTCGCCCTGGGTTCCACCACTGAAGTTCGACAGAAAACCTGTCGATCACAAGTACAACAACAGGCATTATGCCATCAGTTGGCAGACAGCCACCACAAGCAGTCTTTTTTGTGGGGGCTCTCCCCAAGTACGTGTATAATCAACTCCGGTCGAGATCGGTTCGAGGGAGGGAAAGCACGTTGCCAGGGGCCCTGGTACATTACAGTGACATAGGCAATCTGTCGATGTAATGCACCTAGCTGTAAATGTTTTGCTGTGGCGTCAGCATACCCACGCCTTCAAAGGCAAAACGAAGAAATCTCCTGTAAGGAGGAAAGACTGAGATGTGCAGGTAAGCATCCTGCATGTCCAGTGAATAAAGCCAGTTCCCAGTCTTGAGGAGGGGCATCAGGCTTGGCAAAGTTACCATCCGGAACTTTCTGTACTGGACAAAGAGATCGAGTTCCTTTAGATCTAAGGTGGGCTTCAGATCTCTGGTCTTTTTGGGGACCAGGAAAAACCTAGAATAAAACCCCTGGTTTCTCTGGTGCCTGGGCACTGGCTCGATGGCCTGCTTGCTCAGAAGAGACTACTTCCTCCCAGAGCACAAACAGGTGGGCCAGGGAATAGTTGGAGGGTGGGGGGCGGTATCTGGAGGCTGTTGCAAAAGCTCCAAGATGTGACTCTTCTCTATGATCTGTAGAATCCATGCATCTGAAGTTACTGTCTGTCCTCTGATTAAGATAGAGGAGGAACTGACTCCGACCACCGCCTCCTGGGTCTGAACCAGTGTGGGGGTGGCAAGGAGTCAAACGGAGAAGGAGCCAGCAGCAGAAGCTGGTCTGTCATTTCTGGGTCGCTTGGCCACTGCTCCAGTATTGGAGTGGGCAGGCAAGGGAACCCGGGCTCTATGCTCTCCCTAAGCATGGGGAGCAGAATGGGCCTACTGGTCTGTCTATGAAAGGTAGGCCACCCTCTGCCCCTCGGCTGAGTGTGGAAGAGGGAATGGACTGATTTAATGGCTGTACCCGAGGCCAGCAGATCATTTATGAGGTCCTGAACATCAGGGCCGAACAGCCTAGTGCCACTGAAAGGAGCATTAAGCACCTTGTTCAGCACATCGGCTGCAGATCCAGAAACTCTAAGTCAGGAGTGCCTGCGAGAGACATATACCAGTGGCAGCTGCTCTGGCAACTGTATCGACCATGATATACAGTGCTCTGAGGAGGTGTCCGCTGCTTATCCTTAGCAGGCTGCAAACACTGACGAATTCCTGCTTCTGAGAGTCATCAGGGAGGCGTGAGCAGCAGCTTTGCCCTTTCTTCAGTTGGTATTTTGGTATTTAACCATGTGCGACAGATAATTTGCAATCCTCGGCCATAAGGTGGAGGATGCATAAAAGCTCGGGAGGGAACTAACGTGTTTAGGCACCTAAGATCTGTCATGAGCTGTCTTGATGACCGCTGAATCAATTTAGGCTTCAGCAACAAAGTAAGGAAGACCCTGAGGGGCAGTATAAAGTCTGACCACCCTACGTGACATGGCTAGCACAATGTCTGGCCTGTGCCATGCTGCCATGGTTGCATTCTTCAACTCTGGAAGCACTGGAGGAATGAACTCAGAGAGAGATTCAGTGACCTCCAGAAAATCCACCAGGTCCTTCCTTGTTATATCCTCTTCCTCAGTTTGGAAGCCCACAGTAGAAGACAACTGCTTCATCACATTAAAGAGTGGCATCTTCAGGAGAGACCTTGGGTATGTTTCACAGAGTCCTCACTGATAGAGAAGGCAGTGGACTTGTCTGAGATCAGGATCTCTTCCACTTCATCCTCCACATCATCAGGGAGAATGAGGATCAGGATGATACTCCACTTCCGACACTGACCTCCTCAACCTCCAGGTCTGGCATCAGATTTGCCGCGGCACCCACAAGGATCTCTGGGATTGATGAACATGCGTGACGATGAAGCTGCAGTTGACAGCGTCAGCAAAGTGGGCCTATTCAAGGCACCCAGCTGCTGAATGAGCACATTCATGAACCTGACCAGTACTTTGTTCAGGTCAATAGTGGACATCAACAGATGGGGATTTGATGGCACAGGTGTCGACAACCCTCCAGCTGTTTCCTGGGAACATGATGAGCCTGTAGCCCTGGAAGGAAAAGGGGCAGGCCTCAATGGGACGGTAATAGATGACAAGCCCGTCATCAACAACAGAGGGGCCGATGACCTGGAGGTTGACAGCCGGGTATCCCAGGTGTTGGGAGGAGGTGCTATCAGTATAGTCTGGTAGGCACAGAGACCTGGACAGCTGGCCTCTTCATTGGAGCAGCTGCAGCTATCGAAGATCTCCCCAAGGAAGGAGGCCAGCAGGGAACGGGATCACTGCCAGGGAATGGTCGCGATCCCGGTCTTTTGTGACTTTCTCGAGGGACTTGTCTCAGGCCTTTGAGACCTGGGAGCGAGAAGAGTCAGTCAGCGACTAAGAGGTCGGGGCCCTGGAGGACCCCTGCTTGAGCCAGCTACCTGCTGTTCCATCAGGAATTTTTGACAGACTTCTTGCATCACTTGAGGGTTATCTGGTTAAACTTCGGGCAGAGCTCACAGTCTGAGATGTCATGGTCAGGATCAAGACAGCAGACACAGAGTGCTCGTTTGTAGAGACAATCTTCTTTCCGCAGCGGCGGAAAACAGAAGAGAAGGGATTAAGTCTCGCAATAGACAAAAAGAAAAACCTGTTAAAAAACAGATTTAGGTAACATAGAAAGAAAAAGGCCGTAGGCTGAAAAGGCATGAACACTGCGACAAAGCTTCTGCAGAGACTCATGCAAGCAAATTGACAGCGAGAAAGAACTGAGAAGGAGTAAAGACTGCTCCTATATAGGGTTGGTGATGTCAGGTATCGAACATGAGGCGCCCCAGCTGTACTGCTGAAAATCTTCCGCAGGATTCCCTTCATGGATGACAAAGGTTACTACAGTGTAACCTGATGACTGAGATACCTCAAAGAAGGTCAATAGTTCTGCCTCTAAACGCAAGGGTACAAAAAAAGAGATATTGAAGATCTGGGTCTACAAGGTCACCTAACACAATTAAATTTCTAGGACTAGAAATCACAAAATTAATCTCTCTCAAAAGAAGAATCTGGATGACCTCATAGGTGTGATCAACTATACTTGGAAAGATGGAACAGACTTCACTTTCACTCACAGGAGGATTAGAATGATAAAATTAACATCCTTCCTAGAATTCTTTATCCACTTTCTATGCTTAACTTGGTTCTCTCCCAAAATGGTTTAAAAATTGCACTCAATGATAAAGTACAGTTACGTAAAATGAAAGTACGTACCTACCGTAATTCTTGATCTTCTCTTGTATCTTCACCATTCATTACTTCTTGGGTGTAAGCGGAGACGCCTGTGACAGGCTTTTTTTTTTAAAGCTATCTCTATGGCGCCATCTCGAGACGACTGCTGCGCATGCGCGAGGGGCCGCTAGAGTTACCGATCCTCCTCCATCTCAGTTCTGTGAGCCGGAGGCAAAAAATTATATTGTGGAAAAAGAAAGCAAGGCAAGATAGCCAAGGGATAGCAAAGGAAGGAAAATAAACTGGAAAAGGAATAAGCCGATGGAGAATAGACAGAGGAAGAGAATTCCTGCCCTAAGGATCATAGGGCCTCCTTACGGCGACTCTAGGAGGAACAGATAGAGAGAAAGGGAAGGAGAAAGAAAGAAGCAGAGAGAGGAAGAAGAAAATGGATGTTGAGGAGACAATAATGCCCATGAGCATAGTTAGCTGAGAGGCTTAAGGCTCGACTAACAAGGAGCAAGAATCCCCATTGGTAGTGCTGAAGAGAAGGTTCACCGAACCTGCTAGACAGACTAAGGAGGGCATAGTCTTTGACCTCAACATGCCATGGTCCTTTATCCTAGTTGAGGGCCCTGGCCTGATTGAGCAGACCTTTGTTCCGGAAGACGCCTAGCTAGAAAGGATTAGTTCCCAGGCAGCATGTAAGAGCTGCTCAAAGGGTATAGAAAGAAACTTAGCCTTTTAAAGGCGGTTTGTAAGAAATATAGCGGAACTCAATCGGACTTGCTATGTCAAGGCAGGTAGAGACTTGAAACTGGCAAGATCTGCCCGTAGTTGGCATTTCTTTTCCTGCAGCACTGCTCAGAAGGACCTTTGAAAAAGGGGTCAAGACAGAGCATGACTCTCAGGCTTATGAGGAAAACATGACCTGAGAAGCAAGGGATTGCCTTCAAAGCAGTCGGAGAGAGTTCCCTCAGCTTTAAGAGAGAAATTGTATAACCGGACCCGTTCCTCTTACTCTGTAAAAAAGGGGGTTGGTTTCCAGGGCTTAGTAATTGATTAGCAGAAGATTCCGGGACCAAATACTGCACAGACAGAGTCAGGCAAAGTCCCTAGGAGTGCCTCGCCTGAAAACATGGCGGTGAGATAGTCGTGCAGCTCCCTCACAACCCAGCACTCCTGCAATAAATGCCAACGAATCTTAGAGTAAATAATTTCCTGGAAACCATTAAGAGAAATGGCAAGGACAGAGATTTTTTTTTTTGCATAAGGGCCATAAAGAGGGAGGAACGAGACGGGAGGGGGAGACGCCACAGAAGGAGGCCACTGAGGGGATGGAGGGAGGGATCAGTAATGAATGGTGAAGATACAAGAGAAGATCAAGAATTACGGTAGGTACGTAATTTTCATATCTTCCTTGTCAATCTTCACCATTCATTACTTCTGGTGAGTATTAAGCCCCTCTTCCCCCAGAAGGGGAAGAGGTAAAACCCTGAGGAACAAGACCCCCAGCCTCCTGTTGGTGAGAAACAGAAGGGAAGACCCTGGCTAGTTCAGAGAAAAGCCTAAGTGGGAGAACAGCTAGGAGGTGCCTCCCGAGGGACGTGGAGACGGAGTAAGCCCTGCAAACGTCTCCTAGCTCTGGAGGAGAAGAGACGGGTCCCCGGGAAGGCGGAGCGCATCACCCTACGCCAGGCCAGGGGTGACAACCTTGAAAGACGAAGCCATGCTGTCCGCCTAATGCAGATCGCTGTCCCCGCAAGCCTGGAAGCCACCTCATTGGCGTCGTAAGATGCCCTTGCCTGGTGTCTTGCCAGCTCCAGGCCTATAGCGGAGAGGGCAACAACTTGTCTGGTTTGCTCCGTATCAGGCATTAACGCTAGAAGTTAAGACAGCATCGACCACAGGTGCCGATTGTAGGCAGCGTGGTGAGCCTGATGTGATGCTATACAAGCAACCGCACGAGAAGAAGAGAATACTCTTCGCCCCCACCAGTCGAACTGAAGAGAGTCCGGGTCCGGTGGGCGGTCGTGCGCCAGGCAGCGGCGCCCGGAGGGAGTATCCAGGTAGACCAAGCCAGAAGGGGGTTTGGGGAGAGTACCTAGAGACTCCGAGGGGGCACAATACCTACGCTGACAATCAGCCGGGGCTGGAGAAGAGGCGGCTGGCGACTGCCAGGAACAGATAGACGCCTCCTGGAAAGGAACAGGCCAGGAAGGTACCACCAAGTGTTGGGCACTGAATTCTCCAAGGAATTCACGCGTCTCCCATTCGGTATTGTCTCTCCGTATGTAAGCGATCCGAAGGTCCCTCACCATCCTTGAAAGGAATTGCTGATATTCAGTGAAATCAGCATCGGAGGAGAGATGAGCAGGGGGTTCCTCTCCCTCAGAGGAGGGAGACGAGGATGATGGAGAGCTGGAGTGCTCAGAGGACTCCTGCGGCGGTGGGGAGAGTCGAAAGACCCGCTCATGCATACATCTAACGTATGAGGGGAAGGCCGCTGCAGAACCTCTGAACTGCTCCCAGGATAACGGACCCGTAGGACCGACATGGCCCGGGAGCGGGGGTGGTGGAGGCAGAGATATGGGAGAGGGGCACCTATGAGGAGGCAATAGATCTCTGCCAGGGCTCTGGAATCCGGGGAACGGAGCCCGAGCTGGCGGGGTCCCGGACAACAAACCAGGCCGCAAGCGGAACCCTGAGGAAGCGGAGCCTGGAAGAGCCCAGAGGAGAACCTCCTCACGAAGTCGGGACTGCATGGATCAAGGGCAGCCCAACAAGCCACGGAGGGCACCCTAGAGTCCCGGAGGAAGGGGGGGTTCAGCACTCGGCTCCTGGCCACCCCGAGGTGGCCAGAGAGACCGAGGTCCTGTCCCTGCCCTCAACCCCTCGGACTCGAGAGCCCTCCTCCTCGACAGCTGCCTCTCATCCCCAGAGAGAGCAACAGCACCGGAGGCTGCTGTCACCGGTCCCCGACGGGAGCCTCCCCCTTAGTCGCCCCCACGTCTCCCCCCTGGGGCTGAAGGCCACCCCTAGCTGGAGAGCCCTCAGGGGAGGACGGAAGGGGGGACAGAGGGAGGGGCCCGCTGCGCCGCCTGGTACCTCGTGCCACAGGAGACCACGACCCCGAAGAGTGGGGGTGCCAGGATGGGTCCACGTCCGAATCGTCGTCCTCCGAGGAGAATGAGATCAGCAGAACCTCAATACTGGCCACCCCGGGGGTCCCCGTGGCAACGGCGCCGCGAACAGCACTGGCACTCAGAGGCGGCGCCGGCTGACCCCCGAGCATCAGCAACAGCCAGGCCCGGTCCCAGCTCCCCCGCGGTACCAGTGAGGCCAATGGCACCGCTCCCGGCATTGGAAACCGACCCGGCACCACGAGGAGGAGAAACCAGGCCCACGGCGCCGCTAACGGCGCCGGGGGCCAAAGCGGCGCCGCCAGCACCGCCGTCCCGATCACCGGCGCCGCGAACAGCACCGGGATCCAAAACGGCGCCGCAAATGGCGCTGGGGTCCGAAACGGCGCCGAGAGGCGGCGTCGAGGGTCCGCCGGTGTCCAGCCCAGAAATCATGGGCCTCGACACTGGAGGAGCCTGCACCTCCTCCGAGGTGACTGCCGAAGCGATGTCGACGTCGCGGCCCCAGGAGGGACCACTACGCTCCCCCGACACCGCAGAAGGAGCTTCCTCGTCAGCAAGATAAGATGAGGAAGCCCCCTCCTCCGCGGACCGTATGGACCCGGGAGGGGACCCGGGGGAAGGGCCTAAACACCTTACCTGGGAGTCCCATGAACGACGCCGTCCCCCGAAAGTCGGCGGGGCCTTGCCGAGCTTGAACACGCGACTTGAGGACACGATGGTCCATGGAGAAGCAGGCGTCGCACGAATCCATGTCATGGTTGGGTCCCAGGCATCGAAGACACACGTCACGCCGGTCCGAGACGGAAAAATGCCTGCCACAGGAGCACCGACGCATGGGGGCGCGGCCCGTCTTAGAAAAACGCTTCGCTCCAGAACCGGACATAACTAGAAACAATTAAGGTAAAAAACAGTAGGAAAACACCCGACGCCTTACAGATAGAAAAAGGAACAGTCTTACTGTGGTATGGCGCTGAGCGTAAATCGAGAAACAGAGGAGTCGGCAAAAACTATTGCATACTTCACGAACTATAGCTCTCACGACGCGCAGCAGGTGCAGCCTCGACGGCGGGAGAAACAGAACTGAGATGGAGGAGGAGTCGATAGATTAACGGCCGCATGACGCAAGGCGCCGGTCTCGAGGGCGGCGCCTGCTAGAGCTAGCTTAAAAAAAAAAAAAAAAAGCTTTCCATCGGTGGCCCGCTTACACTCAAGAAGTAATGAATGGTGAAGATAGACAAGAGAAGATCTTACCGTAACAGTAGATCTTCGAGAACAGCTCTTGCACCAGGTTACACCATTAGGACTGAAGCCGCACGCATCAGGACCCCATGGAAAATTTTCTAGCTAGCAGTCTTCAGCGGGACCGCCTCAGACGGTGGTCCTGCCCCAGACATCAGGCGTAGTACATAGGAGGTAGGCCCCCAGAATCCCCAGTTCTCCCTCGGAGACTTCTGGTAGCTGGATGACATCAGAAAAGGCGACCGAGTACCCACCATCAGATGGCCAAGACTAAGAACCGACCTTTCCGATCCTAAAGATAGTGTAAGGCTGGAACTTACTTCCTCCAAGGGGGAATGGTGGGCGGGAAGGTACCTGCTGCAAGAGCTGTTCTCGAAGATCTACTGTTACGGTAAGTTATTACGTAACTGTACTATCTTCTTCGAGGTACAGCTCTTTGCAGCAGGTTACACCATTAGGACTGATTCCCAAGCAATGGCGTCTTAAGAGGCCAACGGGAGGAGGCAATACGGAGATTCAGACCCGTCCTGAGCCTAAGACAGGAGGCCCTGAAGAACAGCAAGGCCGAAACCCGCTCTTCGCCTTGAGGCGATATCCAGGCTATAATGCCTGATAAAAGTGTGCAGCAAACTCTAGGTGGCTGTGGCACATATATCCGACGTAGACATGTTCTTCAGTGCTGCAAAAGAGGCAGCCACTCCTCTTGTTGAATGGCCCTTGACCACTCCTGGTAAGGGTTTCTTATGCTTGTCATAACAAAACGAGATACACTGAATGAGCCAGCATGAAAGGGTCCGTTTCGAAACTGGGGCCCCTTTCATCCTCTCAGCGAATGAAACGAACAGCTGCTCCGCTTTTCCAGTGCTGTTTGGTTCTGATCAAATAATATCTGAGACACCTGTGAACATCCAGGGTGTGGAGCAGTGCTTCTCCTCGATTGGCGTACTTAGGAAAGTACACTGGTAAATCAATGTCCTGGTTAAGAGTAAGGGCTGAAACCACCTTAGGCAGGAAATGAAAATTACGTACCTACCGTAATTCCTGATCTTCTATTATATCTTCACCATTCATTACTTACTGGGTGTTAGCCGGAGGCGCGCACCCGCAACGGGAGCTTTTTTTTTTTAAAGTTTGCCTAACGGCACCGCCCTCGAGAGTGACGTCATGCGTGAGGGGCGGCCGTTAGTAGCGACCGACTCCTCCTCCAACTCAGTTCTGTGAGCCGGAGAGGCAAAAGTGAGAGTAGAGAATATAGATAGCGAGGCAAGATAGCCGAGGGATAGCAAAGCAAGGAAGAATGAACTGAAAAAGGAATAAGCCGATGGAGGAAGGACAGAGGAGATAAAGTATCCCTAGCCTAGGGACTGCAGGGCCTCCTTACCTGGGCGACTCTAGAGGAGAGATAAAGTAAGGAGATGAGAAAATAGAAGAAGAAGAAGAAAGAGAAGAGAGAGATGGGATGTTGAAGGGACCAGAATGCCTACCGAGCATAGTTAGCTTAGAGCTGAAGGCTCGACTAAGAGGGAAGCAAGAATCCCCGGAGATAGAGCTGAAGAGAAGGTTCACCAAACCCGCTAGACAGACTCTGGAGGGCATAGTCCTTATCCTCAACATGCCATTGTTATTGATACCCCCCTCGGGTTCCTGGCTGCGACAGGCCTAGAATTCGAGGACACCCGAGGAGGGAAAAGGAACCCCAGGCAGCAGGAGAGTGCTGCTCTGGGACTTAGAAAAGGAAAATGTAAGCCTTTCAGGCGTTTTAAGCATAGAAATGGGACTCAGACAGACTGGCCAAGGCTTAGGCTGGCCGGGATTGGATATGGTCAGCACAGCTCTTCTGTAAAAATTGTCCAGGAGGACACTTAAAAGGAGAAACCAATATGCAAACTAGCGAGAAGGGAGATTACCTTCTCATTTCCCCTCTTGTTTGTTTTTCTTTTTTTTTTTTTTTACAGAAGAAATTTGAGGTTGGTTGCATGACCCCAAAACCAAGGTGCCTATAGCAGTCGAAAAGAGTTCCCTCAGCATTTTTTCCTTTTTTTTTTTTTTTTTTAAAAAAGAAAAAAGAACAGATGCCTGTCCTCTGCTCTGCAGGGCAAGAATGGGGGTTGATTCAGGGCAATATCTGGAACACGGGATTGCAGGATCAACTGAATAGCCTGAACCAGGCAAAACCCCAGAGATATCTTGTCAGGATAACGGCAAGAGATAGTTGTGCAGTCTGATCGCCAATGCAATCCACGAGATGGCCCACAATCTCAGAGTAATTAATTTTTCTGGAAAATTAGCCCCAAAAGAAGGATTTTTTAATTTTTTTTTTTTTTTGAAAAATTAAGCAATTTTTCCTAGTTTTTAAGAAAATTTTTTTTTTTGCAGAGAGAGGAAGGAGACGGGAGGTGGAGAAGCCACAGGAAGAGGCCACTGAGGGGATGGTGGGCGGGAGTAAGTAATGAATGGTGAAGATACAAGAGAAGATCAGGAATTACGGTAGGTACGTAATTTTCATATCTTCCCTTGTCAATCTTCACCATTCATTACTTCCTGGGTGAGTACCAAGCTCCTCTTCCCCTGGAGGGGGAAGAGGTAATACCCTGAGGGAACAAGACCCCCAGCCTTCTGCTGGTGAGAAAACAGAAGGAGAAGACCCTGGCTTATTCAGAAAGCCTAAGTGGGAGAAGAGCTAGGAGGTGCCTCCCGAAGACGAGGAGAGCCCCTGTAAAAGTCTTCTAGCTCTGGAAGAGAAAAGACGGTTCCCCCGGAAGGTGGAGCGAATCACCCTACGCCGGGCCAGGGGTGACAACCTGGAAAGACGAAGCCATGCTGTCCGCCTGATGCAGATCGCTGTCCCCGCAAGCCTGGAAGCCACCTCATTGGCGTCATAAGATGCCCTTGCTTGGTGTCTTGCCAGCTCCAGACCTACCGGAGAGGGCAATGGCTTGTCTGGTTTGTCTTGTCAGGCATAGATGCCAGCAGCTGGGACGTCATCGACCACAAATGCCGGTTATAGGCAGCGTGGTGAGCCTGATGTGATGCAATACATGCACTCGCACGAGAAGAAGAGACACTCTTATCCAACGGTCGAACTGGAGAGGTCCGAACCGGTGGGCGGTCGGCGCCAGGCAACGGCGCCAGAAGGAGTATCCAGGTATACCAAAGGGTAGGTTGGAAGGGAACCTAGAGACTCAGAGGGGGCACAATACCTACGCTGGCAGTCCGCCGGGGCTGGGGAAGAAGCGGCAGGGAACTGCCAGGACCGGATAGACGCCTCCTGGAAGGGGATAGGCCAGGAAGGTACCACCAGATGCTGGGCACTGAATTCACCAAGGAATTCACGCGTCTCCCGTTCGGTATTGTCTCTCTGAACATAGGAAATCCGGAGATCCCTCACCATCCTCGAGAGGAAACGCTGATATTCTGTGAAATCAGCATCGGAGGACAGATGAGCAGGGGTTCTCTCCCTCAGAGGAGGAGAGCGAGGATGATGGGAGCTGGAATGCTCAGAGGATTCCTAAGGCGGTGGGGAGAGTCGAAAGACCCGCTCATGCATGTAACTAACATATGAGGGGAAGGCCGCCGCAGAACCTCTGAACTGCTCCCAGGATAACGGACCCGTAGGACCGACATGGCCCGGGAGCGGGGGTGGTGAAGACAGAGAGATGGGAGAGGGCACTGCGGGAGGCAACTGCCTTCATAGGCTCTGAATCCGGTAAAGGAGCCCTAGTAGAGGGATCCCGGATATCAAACCAGGCCGCAGAACGGAACTCTGGGGAAGCGGAGCCTGGAAGAGCCCTGGGGGAGAAACTCCCCTGCGATGACGCCGGGACTGCATGGATCCAGAAGGGTAGTCCGCACAAACGCCGCCTGAGGACACCCTAGAACCCTGGGGGGAGGGGCGGGGCTCTGCACTACGGCTCCTGGCCACCCCCCCTGAGGTGGCCAAAGAAGACCGGGCAGCAGGCCGCCTGCCCCTCAACCCCTCGGATTCCGAGAGGGCCTTCCTCCTCGACTGCAACGTCCCCCTGTCCCTAGAGGAGGCAACAGCACCCTGGGGGGTAGCCGTCACCGAGCCTCCAGAGAGGGGAGCTTCCCCCTCCGTCACCCCCACGTCTGCCCCCCGGGACTCTCGGCCACCCCCAGCCGAGGAACCCTCAGGAGACAACGGTAAGGGGGACAGAGGGAGGGGCCCGCTGCGCCGCCTGGTACCCCTAGCCACCGAGGACCCAGATCCCGAAGAATGGGGGTGCCAGGATGGGTCCACATCTGAGTCATCGTCCTCCGAGGAGGACGAGACCAGCAGGACCTCGATGCTGGCCACCCCAGGGGTCCCCGAGGCCACGGGGCCGCGAACGGCCCCGGTACCAAGGCGACGCCGCCGCCTCACCCCGGGCAGCAGGAAGGCCTAACCACACCCCCAGCGGCTCCGGCAGGCCCGCACCGCCCGGGAAAGGAAGCCAACGGCGCCGCCGCAGCGCCGGAGGCGGAGCGGCACTGCCGACGGCCGCCATGTCCACCGCACCGCGAACGCGCCTAAGGCCAAAAGCGGCACCGCCAACGCGCCGCCCAATCACCAGCGCCAGGATCAAAGCGGCGCCACCATCGGCGCCGCCTGATCACCGCGCCGGGATCAGCAGCGCCAGGAGACGGGCGCGGCCGATCACCAGCACCGGCGAACGGTGCGGGATTCGAAATAGGCGCGCGGCGGCGCGAGAGTCCACGCCGGGCCCAAAGCCAAGGGCCTCGACACGAGGGCCTGCACCTCCGAGGGTGACTGCCGGCGGTGTCAGCGCTGCGACCCGGGAGGGACTCATGACTCCCCCAACACACACGGAAGGGCCTCCTCCTCGGCAAGATAGGATGAAACCCCCTCCTCCTCGGACCGTTATAGGCCGGAGGAGGGGACAGGGGAAGAGCCTAAAAAGATCGCCGAGATTCCGTGGCCAGACGCCGTCCCGAAAGTCGGCGGGGCCTTGCCGAACAGACCTGTGGACTTCAAGGGCACGACGGTCCCATCGAGAAACAGGCGTCGCGCAGAATCCATATCATGGTTGGGTCCCAGCAGCGAAGGCAAGCGTCATGCCAGTCCGAGGCGGAGAAATGCGGCCACAGGAGCACCCGGCGCATAGGCGCGGCCGCGTCTTGACGGCTTAGCTCCAGAACCAGACATAGCAGAAACCAGCGAGACTAAAACACAGTAGGAAATACACCGGGCGAAAGAAGAAAGAACAGTCTTACCGTATCGGTCGAGTGTCAGGAAAAGCAATTAGAACTGCTACAACTACCAGCGCTCTGGCGTGGACAGGTGCTGCCTCGGCGGTAGGAGAAACAGAACTGGAGTTGGAGGAGTCGGTTAGCTACTAAGCCACCCCTCGCGCATAGCGCTTCCTCTCGAGGCGAATGCCGTTAGGCAAACTTTAAAAAAAAAAGCTCCACGTGTGGGTGTGCGCCTCCGGCTAACACAATAAGTAATGAATGGTGAAGATTGACAAGGGAAGATCTTAGGATTCATCCTCAGGGACACCCTGTCCTGATGAAAAATTAAATAAGGCTCCTTGCACATGAGAGCATGTAATTCGGAGATTCTTCTTGCTTGCAAATGTGACAGCCAAAACAACGTTTTCCCGCGACAAACTAGTCGCAAATATGCGGCAGGTTCAAAGGGTGGCAGTCAACTGCTCCAGGACGAAGGGTAAATCCCAGGAGGACGGGATCCTGATGGGCGGCCCTGGGTGGAGGACCCCCCTTAAAAAGGCATGGGTAGTATCCAGCTGGTGGCCTATGGGGGCATGATAAGCTGAGATTGCACAAAGGTGCACTTTGATTGAGGAGTAAGCTAACATGGATTGAAAGAGGAATAGCAAGTACTCCAGAACCAGCTTTTCAGGACAGTCTAAGGGTGAGAAACCGCGTCCTTGAGACCACAGGCAAAACCTGTGCTACTTCAAGGCGTATGTTGCGTGTGTCGCCGGTTTTCTGGCGGCAGAAAGTACTTCTGCAACCTCTTGCGAGACCCCGTGTCGCAACATGGCTATGTCTCAAGGAGCCAAGCATGCAGGTTCAGTGAATGTAAGTCCGGATGGACTAGCGAACCCTCCTCCTGAGACAATAGGTGGGAGCTGATTGGCAAAAGAAGCGGAGGTTCCCGGGATAACTGATTCAGAAGCAGGACCCAAATTTGCCTGGGCCAAAAAGGCGCTATCAAAATAAGCGTCGCATGCTCCCTGCGAAGTTTGAGAAGGACTCTCTGGATCAACGGGAAAGGAGGGAAGGCGTAAAGGAATCTGCCCGCCCAGGAGAGGGACAACGCATCTCGCCAGAAAACACCAGGCCCTGGATCTAGCAAGCAAAACTGGGCAGTTTTGCGTTGGATGGGGAGGCGAATAGGTCTAATTCTGGAGTGCCCCATCTGTGGAACAGACCCTCTGCCACCTCCTGTAGAAGTTCCCACTCGTGGAACTTGGCCTGGGAACGACTCAGGCTGTTTGCGACAGTGTTGTCCACCCCGGGAACGTGAACTGCAATGAGGTTTGCGCCGTGTCGTGATACCCATTCCCACACCCACATGGCCTCCTGCAAAGGGGTAGGAGTGTGCCTCCTTGTTTGTTGAGGTAATACATCACCACAGTATTGTCCGCTTGTAACAGGAGAGTACTGGCGGAATCTCCGACTGGAAGGCTTGCAGGGCATAAGAACAGCCCTCATCTCCAATATATTGATATGGAGATGAGATTCCTGGGTAGTCCATGTCCCTGAGACCTCACCCCGTTCAAGTGCGCTCCCCACCCCAGCCCTGAGGCATCTGTGGAGAGTGTTATCACTGGGGACGGCGCTTTGAAAGGAACCCCCACCGAGAGGGTTCCCGGGTCTAGCCACCATTACCAGTCCCGGACCACGGTCTTCATAATTCTGACTGGATGCTGCAGATAGTCTTGCCTTTGGTCCCACTGCACCCTTAACGTCCACTGGGTTACCTGCATGTGGAGTCTTGCCATCGGGACTGTTGGAATGGCCGCAGTCATGTGTCTGAGCAGGCGAAGGACCAGTCTGGCCGGGACAGTCTTCTTCACTGACAGATCCCTTATGAGGGATCATATGCATTCTGCTCTGTCTTCGGGAAGAAAGGCCTTCCCCTTGACGGTGTCTAGAACTGCCCCTATGAACTGAAGTTTCTGAGATGGTACCAGGAGAGACTTCTGTAGTTGATTAAGATGCCCAGACTGAAGAGGCCTGGGTATGCTGAATGGACAACAGCAATGCCTCCTTGAAGGGAGGCCATGAGAAGCTCAGTCGTCCAGGTACAGGAACACAACTGCTATGCACTTGATGAATACCCTGGGTGCTGATGACAGCCCGGAAGGAAGTGCTCGAACTGGTAGTATGCACCGGGAAACTCAAGCACAGGAACCTCCTGTGCGCCTGAGCGACAGGGATGCAGGTAGGCATCCTGCATGTCTAGGGACACCAAGAAAGCATCCTTCTTCAGCATGGGGATTAGTCCCGGGAGGGTCACCATGCGGAAGCGTTTGTAAATGACCGACATATTGAGGTCGCTGAGGTCCAAGATTGGACGGAGGTCCTGTTTTCTTTGGAACCAGGAAGAAGTGTGAATAATAATCTGCTCCTCTCTGGTTCCCTGGAACGTGCTCCCAAAGCTTCTTTCTGTAGAAGCCAAGTACTTCCTGCCTTATGAGCAGGGCGTGCTGACTCGAGTAACGGGAGAGCAGAGGAGGCCTTGTGGGGGAGCTTGTCTAGGAATTCTATATAGTGGCCTTTTTTGACCAACTCAGCACTACCTGTCGGTGGTGATCGAGCCGCCACCCTGGCAAGTGGTCCATGATCGCACCCCGACCTTTGTTTCCTATTGATCCTGAGGGAGGGGCGGGGCGGGAAGGTCATGCTGTGGCAGCAGAGGTCCTGCAGGTTGGGCCCGACTTGGTAGCATGTTGGCCTCTACCTGAGGGCGTCTTGACCTGGGCTTTCCGGGAGAAGGAGCCCCTCTGTTGCTGGCCGGAATGAGGTTGTTGCCTCAGTCCGGCTGCGAAACGACTCTGTTCTCTGAAGGAACTGAGTCTAGATCTGTATATGGCTGGACAGATCTAACAGCCTTCCAGCTTCCTGTAATTTGGTGATGACCTTTCTGAGACTTCACCAAACAAAACCTCGCATTAGAAAAGGAGGCGTCCATAATGTTTTTCTGAACGTCCGGGTAACCAGAGACACGGAGCCATGAGTGTCTCCGGAGACATACGCCTGAGGCTGCCGCCTGGCTGAAGAGCATGGAGCCGCATGATCCTGGAGCACCTGGGTCCCCATCTGAACCCGTCTTGCGGAGGAGCTGAAGGAGTTCCTCCTTTTGGCCATCGTCTGGCAATTTCTCCAGCCAGTTCTGTCCCTGTTCCCACAGCACATTCTAGAACTGAACCATGTGGGTCAGGTAATTTAGCGATCTAATGGCGCAAGTCGCGGCCGGCGTGAAGTTCGCCTGCCCACCCAGACTCCAGTTGTGACTCGAGTCCGGTGGTTGCAGTGCTCAGATGTTGCGCCCTGAGACCGGTCATGAGAGGCTGTATGACCAGGGAGTCGGCCCAGGATGATTAGCCAGGTACTGGTCCTCCTAGGGGCCTTACAGGCGGTCAACCTTCGCACTGCTGGTGTCGAATGGACGCTCCACACTGCCTTGGTGACGCTCCATGAAGGTGTCCACCAAGGGTGGCACTACCACAGGCTTGGGAGCTTTTGCGAAGGTAGCGGGCAAGGCATAGTCTTTCAGGGTCAAGTTCCTCCGCATCCCATCCCATGTTCTCTTGGATGTGTCTCATTATCTTGGAGAACGAGTGGTCATCCAGAGGAGACCTAGGGAGGTCACGTGGGTCTGGAGAAAGGATGCTGATCGGTGAAGGAGACCTGGAGCATTCAGAGATGTCAGATCTGGAATCCTCCGTAGACGGTGAATACCGACGTCTTCTGGGTCTCTTGGGGCTGTGTGACCCTGAAGAGGATCTAGACAGAGGCCTTCTCTTCTCCATAGATCTGCCCCTAGGAGGTGCTGCTGGCTCCTGGGGGGAAGGTGCTCGGCCTGCTGCCCCTTTTGGCGAAGGAGGGGGCACAGGTGTCGGTGGTGCCACGGGTGTGGGAGGAGGTGTGTGGTGACCAAATTCTTTTGATGTGTGTCCCACCAGAAAGTGAAGAGCTCCTTCACTTCTCGCCAAGTTGAGGCCGACGATGGACCTGACGCCCGGTGGCCTGTCATCGGGCCAGACGCCGGCTCCGGGGTCTCGGTTCTGGGAGGGTTCCCGTGGAGCTCAACGGGTCCGGAATCGCCGACTGGTCTTCGGGCTGAGTGGACTCCTCCTCCGACGCCTCCTGACTGACGTCGGTAGGCGGCGGTGTGGTTCTTCTGGTTGCAGTATCTGATGCCGGGCCCCCCACCAGCGTCCTGGGGGGTGAATGCCTGACCGGCGATGGGTGACGAACTGCCGCCGGTTCCCGGGAGTGTTTGTGAACCTTGGCCAACGTCGGATAGGCCGACGTCAGGTCTGACGTCCGCTTAAGGGAGGTCAGCTCCTTGGTCTTGCGTTGGGGTGGTGGTGGCAGGGAGACTGACCATCGGGAAACCGAAAGACGGGACGAGGACTTGTGATGCTCAGCTGACCTGGACGAGGCCTTAGCGGAAGAAGCAGGCCTGGAGGTCTTGGCAGGCGCGGTCGAGAACCGCTGGCTGATTTGACCTGACTGGGGGGCTGAGGTGGGCTCTAGACGGGGCAGTCCGACCTGGAGCTCTGGAGTCCGAGGCCTGAGAGGGGATCTAGGTCTCACCTTCTCCCGGTGCTTCTCGTGGTTCCTGTGAGACTTCCCGAAGATTCCCCCGGAGGAAGGTTCCATGGCCTTGAGCTTTCTTCAAGAAGAAAAGCCTAGAGAACCTTCTGTCGGCGGATTCTGGTTCGGCTATTAAAGCCCTGGCAGAAGGAGCAAGCCTGAGTGTCGTGGTCCGGGCCCAGGCACCGAACACAGGCACGAACGAGGGTCTTTGAAAGGAATCTGCTTCCCACAGGCACACTTCGAAGAATGGCCTCCACTGATGTTGGGAGGACATCAGACGAAGAAAAGGCTTGAAAAGGATTTCTTCCGAAGTTTGGATGGTTTCTGAATAGATTTCTGGTGCGTAAGCACTAGACCAAACCAAAGAGGATGGAGACATGCAAGCCATCGCAGGAAAGAACTGAGATTTTGGCGGGACCGCCCCTTATGTACTCACGCCTGACGTCAGGGGCAGGACGGTGGGACGCTGAGGCGGTCCCGCTGAAGACCGCTAGCTAGAAAATTTTTCCGTGGGTCCTGACGCCTGCGCTTCAGTCCTAATGGTGTAACCTGCTGCAAGAGCTGACCTCGAAGAAGATCATAGATTATTTGGGCTTGAAAGGCAGTAAAAAGAGCATATGTTTAAACTTTCAGACCCCAAAAAAAATAAGGGGAGACTTAAATTACCAAACGTTTACCATTATTACCTAGCGACTCATGGACATAAATGCTTGAAATGGTACAGGGAACAAGTTGAACCCCCAAACCAAGGGTACACACCAATTTGGTTAACCACAGAACGCAATCTCTGGGCAAGGGTAGGAGTAGACATTCAAGCATTACTACACTGCTTTTGGAAAAAAACTGCCAAGAGAACTAAAGGAAACACCTATGGGAGCATCAATAAAAGCCCACCAAAAGCTCTGCAGGGAATTAAAATTGGACCCCCATAGGGACAGTACCCAACCAATTAACAATCCCAACTTTCTCTTAACTAGAAAAGGATAAGTACAATCCCTGGAAATACTGGATCATGCCATCTGTAGAATATTTATTGCAGGATGGAGACTAATGCCAGTGGATCTTTCTTGGAAGGACTGAGTAATGGAAAACAGGTTACTCACCTGTAACAGTAGTTCTAGGAGTGATATATGTTGTTCATCCACACTGTCTGGCATTGTCCCTTCCTTTAAATCTTGCTGTAAGTCTTCAAGCTGGCTCCTCCCACCTACCCGGGTGGTATATACCTCGGCTCCGCCCCATGACACCAGATCTTAGCCCGTTGGAAGCAAGGTTGTGCACCTTAAGCCGGGGAGGTCAGGTGGGTGCGTGTGGATGAACATATACCACTCCTAGAACTACTGTTACAGGTGAGTAACCTGTTTTTCTAGGAGCGTGGATATGTTGTTCATCCACACTGTCTGGCAGACTCCTAGCAGTTCTCTGGGAGGAGGGAGGCAAGGCGCACACCCCCTACTTAGGAAAAAGAGATTGGAGAACCGAGGCCCCAAAACCAGCATCTCGGCGTGACTCAAGGTTGATGTGGTAGTGGGAAATGAAGGTGTTTGCTGACTTCCAAGTACCAGCCCGACAGATTTCCTGGATAGGGATGTCCCTGGAAGAAGCCACCGATGCAGCAGTATGGCGGGTTGAATGAGCTCTTAACCCTCTGGGAGGCTCTTTGCCCACCAACTCATAACACAGACCTATGCATGATGTGATCCATCTTGCAATTGTCTGTAGCTGCAGGTCTGCCAAAGTGGCTTCAGCGTGGGTGACAAACAGCTGGCGAACCTCTCCCCAAATTTCGCTGTCATCTCCTTATAATAGGGAAACACGTCTGAGGTCCAGAGTATGGAGCCTGTACTAGATGTCCGAGGTGTAATTAGGGTAATCTCACCGCAGGGTCAACACCTGGTTAAGGAGAAACTCTGATACCACCTTCGGAAGGAATTTAGGGTGGGGGCGCAGGACAACTTTGTCCCTGTGAAAGACCAGATAAGTGGAGTCCACTGAAAGCGCCTGGAGCTCCCCTGTCCTTCTGGCTGACGTGATAGCCACCAGGAAGGCAGTCTTCCGCGACAAGTGTGAGAGTTCACACTTGTGCATGGGTTCGAATGGCTTGCCCATGAGCTCTGCCAAAACCAGCAAGAGATCCCACAGAGGTGGAGGTTCATGCACCGAAGGGGATATGTGATCCAGGCCTTTTAAAAAGCGCCCGACCACTGTCTCCTGTGCCAATGTCAACTGACCGGCCCGCACCCGGTAAGCAGAGATGACTGCCAGGTGCACCCTAAGAGTCTATGACCGAAGACCCCCTTTGGAGAGGGACCAAAGGTAGTCTAGCAAGTTAGCCACAGAGCAAGATAAGGGATCCAGACTCTTTCCCTGACACCAAATGGAAAACCTTTTCCATTTGAAGACAAAACATTTCCTGGTCGATTCCTTTCGAGATGCCTCCACCACGGTGTAGACATCCTCGGAAAGACCCAGAGCCTGAAACTCTAGCCGCTCAGGAACCAGGCTGTGAGGTACAGTGATTGAAGGTCCAAGTGGAATACCTTACCCTGGTTCAATATCATCAGGTCTGGGCGTGTACAAAGCCGCTCCAGGGTCCTGCAGCTGAGGCTGAGGAGATCTGGATACCAGAACTGGCACGGCCAATCTGGGGTTACCAGGATCACCTTCACCTTGTCCCTCCTCACCTTGAGTAACAGCTTGTGGATCAAGGGAAATGGAGGGAAGGCGTAGAGGATGCCTGGGGTCCACGGCCTTGAGAAGACATTCCCCTGCAGTGAGCCCTGCTGAGGGGGTGGACATGGTACAGCCTCAGCTTGGTGTTCTCCCTGGAAGCGAACAGGTCCACCAACGGTTTGCACCAACGGGAGAACAGACTGTAAGCTACCTCTGGATGGAGAGACTACTCGTGGGATGTCTGGCCAATGCGGCTGAGGGCATCCGCCAGTTGGTTCGAGACTCCTGCCACATGGATGGCCAGGAGATCCGTCTCCAGCCAGCTGACGAAGGTCCAGATCCGGAGCGACTCCCTGCTTGTTAAGGTAGTACATGGTCATGGTATTGTCCGTCTGGACTTGAACCACTTGACCCCGGATCTGAGGATTAAAAGCTGACAGTGCCAGTCTGGCTCCCTGAGCTCCAACAGGTTGATGCGACAACGTGACTCAGGAGTCTAGAATCCGTGAGCTCTGTGGTCCCCATGGGGCTCCCCAGCCCATGAAGGAGGCATCAGTCGTAATGACAACCATCGGCTCGGGGTGGACAAACGGGATTCCTTCCAGCAAATGACTTGAGACGGTCCACCATTGGAGAGCGTCCGACATCCTCTGGGTGACAGTGACCAGGAGGTCAAAAAGACCCTGACACTCAGACCACTGAGTGGCCAGCTCCCACTGAAGGAGGCGCATGTGCAATCTGGCCAAACGGACCACTGAGGTGCACACTGCCATGTAACCCATAAGACGTAGGATGTCCCGGGCAGGGCGTGAGTGCCCAACCAGAAATGACTGGGCAAAGGAGGAAAGAACCTCCGCCCAGTCCACCGGGAGCCGAGCTCTGGCTTGGCGAGAGTCGAGCTCTGCCCTGATAAAGCCCATCACCTGAGAGGGCACGAGTTCTAACTGATCTCATTGATCAGGAGGTCCAGGTGGGAACAGGTTCGGAGGGTCAGTTCCCTGGACCTCTCCACCTCCTGTAGGGAGGAACCCGCCACGAGCCAATCGTCTAGATAGGGGTATACACAAACCCCTTGACGCCGTAGATGGGCCGCCACCACTGCAATGCATTTGGTGAAGACCCGTGGGGCCGATGACAGGCCGAACGGCATGGCTCTGAACTCGTACAGGGTCCCTTCGACCCTGAAGCGGAGGAACCGCTGGTGGAATGGATGGATTAGGACATGGTAGAATGCGTCCTGAAGATCCAGTGAACAGAACCACATGTTTTGCTCCAGAGATGGTATGATCTGGTTCAGAGTTACCATCTGGAAGATGCGAGACCTGAGATACTGATTCAGGTTGTGGAGATCTAGGATGGGGTGCCAACCCCCTGTCCGCTTGGGCACCAGGAAATACCTGGACACGAAGCCTGGGTCTGTAGGAGGATCCGGCACTGGAGCTACCGCCTCCTTGTGGAGGGGCTAAGCAATGTCGTCCCAAAGGGTGGGCTAAACACCAACTGAGATCCTTTCCTTCCGTGGGGCACGGGCCCGGCTTGGGGGGGGTGTACTGCTCGAACTCTAGAGGCAGTCCCTGCCCGACCACTTCCAGAACCCACCTGTCTAAAGTGATACCGGACCAGGCAGAAAGAAGTGGTGAAAGCCGGCCCCGTGGGACCCAGAACTGGCGTGGCCAGGTGGGGGAGGCCACCCACGACCAGTCACTGTGCGGGCTTGGAGGAGGAGAAGGCACCTGGACCAGCACCTCGGCATCCTTTGCGGGGCTGTTGGGGACCCTGCTTGGGCCTAGGGCACCAAGCTTGAGCCTGCTGTTGTTGCTGACTTCCATGGAAGGAGGGCTGTCTAACTGCAGGGGAAGAATGCCGAAAGGACTTCTTCTTGCGTTTCTGCTGGTTCTTGCCCAAAGAATCCTTAGCAAGAGGTGGAATCTAAGGTGGCATTAGATTGCTCAATACGCTGAAGAGGACCTGCCATTCCCAGACCGAAAAGGTCGGTGCCAAGGAAGGGCATGTCAGCTAGCTTGTGCTGAGTATCCACTGGAAAGGAGGATAACCACAGCCAGGCCCTGCAGTGAGTGGCCACTGCGGCAGCTAGTGAACAGGCACAGGAGTCTCCAATGTCCAGAATCATCTGGAGCTGCTGTTTGGCAACAGCACGGTCCTGGTCACAGGACCTGCTTGATCGTGGTCTGCAGGAGATGAGGAGGACTTCATCAAGCGACCTCAGTCGGCAGTGGGAGAAGTGTGCCATAATCACTGCGGAACTGGCCTGACGAGGCCAGGGATGATCCCGCACAAACATTCTGGGCAAGAGTGGTCCATATTTTTGGACTCCTTGTCCGAGGTAGTCAGTATCTGCAGAGCTGCCCGTGCGCCAAAACACTGAGGCAGTCACAAGGCTCTCGACCAAGGGATGCTCCGTGAAGCCTCAAGGACCCCATGGGCACCGTGTACCTACGAGCCAAACGGGCAGACGGAGCAGGGCAAGAGGCAGGGCGCTGCCAAAGCTCAAGTGCCAGGCCAACTATGGCTTCGGCCACTGGAAAGGCCTCTGTTGGGGTATCCCCCTTCTTAAGAATATCCATGAGAGGATATTCTGCCTTCTTTTGTACAGGCTGCAAAGGCATACCCGTGGATTCAGAAATGAGTTGAAGGATGCCCTGCAAGGAGGAAGGACCTTCCTCCAGGCCTGTCACTGACAGCTCAACATAAGGGTGTCAGTGAAGGCCAGCAGAATCAGAGTCCGAGGAATCAGGATACAGGGGTCTTCTACCTATGTCCCCCTTGATGCGCCTAGGGTGACCAGGAGTAACAGTAATGGACAACCCATGGGGCAAGCCGTAGTTGTCTGATCCTCCTTAGAGGGGGCCCCTCCCTGAGGCTGTTTAGGTGGTGATTCAACCAAAACTGGTGGGAAGCCTGTAACAGGCCGACCAGAAATATGTGCTGGTCCCACGGAGGAACAGTCCTCTGTACCAGGAGTCTGTGTCGGCAGAAGAGGCTGGAGCCAAGTAATGGCGGAACTACTAGAGTGAGACAGATTTTGACCAGTCAAAAGTAGTTGCTGCCACGATGTCCTCATAACGTCGACAGAGCTTCCGTCCTAAGTCTCTCCTCATCCGGGGAGGATGAGGAATAGTGGCTGCGCCTCTTCCGAGTGTTTATGACCTTTTTGACTTTTAAAGCCGGCGGGTCCCTACTCCTCGATCGAGACAGGCAGTGATTGGCTTTGTCGATCGAGGAGAGGCAGGATCAGTGAAAACCAAAGTTCAGCTCTTGTCCCTCAATCAGGATGCCCTGAGGACAGTCTCCTCGTCCGGGAAAGGAGAGGATGGGAGTCCTCTCCAAGGAATCGGCGACAGGCAGCGTGACAACAGCTCAATCGGAGTCGAGAGAAATCTCGGCCGAGTTCTACCGTATCCTCGGCGCCAGTGCTCTGGCCTGACAGAAGATCCGAAAAGCGCGGCGAGGAAGCGGATCTCAACCCGAGGCGAGACTGCCTGCTCCTGAGTATCAGACCGCTCCAGTCCCAGGGCGTCGTCTTCTGCTAGAAGATGATGATTTGGGGTCCTTGTCCTTTTCTTGGAGGCGGGAGGAGTGCGAGCCCAAGGCGCCTCACCCTTGGTGAGGAGACTGGCACAACTCCCGAAAGGACCCGTGAAGGTGGAGCCAGGTTGAGCAGGACGAAAGAAAAAATTACTCACCTTAGTAATGTTGTTTCTTCTAATGGAGTCTTGCTATATTATGACAATTGCAGTTTGTCCCAGCCTTAGAACTGCTCCGGAGGTGAAAGAGTTAACTTCCATGCCAGGCATGGAACTTGGAGCGTGAGCTCGGTTAGAGAAGCTCTGTCTGTATAATTTCAAACCGAAACTGTCAGATCTTTACGAGCGAAACTCACTAAGGTTCTGTGTGGAAGCTGTAAAGCTACACTAGCCAACTGGCTACTTAAATATTAACAAATTTTCCTGGTCCCAACATCAAGACTCAAGTCAGGGGACCAGAAATTAAGATAAGATAAACACAACACCCAAACACCCCAAAAGAAGAATGTGGAAACACAAAGATGGGCATCAGTAAGTGCCAACACTGGACTGCCCACCCCAAACCAGAGTAGAGGTTCTGAGGGGCAGGCAGGGGGAGGTCATAATATAACAAGACTCCATTAGAAGAAACAACATTACTAAGGTGAGTAATTTTTCTTCAAACAACATAAGTCTTGCTATATTATGACAATTATGATACACAGCAGTACCTCCATGGAGGAGGGACAGAACCTACTTAGGAAATAGGCTCTGAAGCACAGCTGTATCAAATCGAGCATCCCTCCTGGCCTGGATGTCCAGGGAGTAATGTTAGTAAAAGTATGTACTGTTTTCCAAGTAGCTGCCTGACATATCTCTAAGATAGGATGTCCCTGGCGCAGCTAGGGGACGCAGCTGTACCTCTGGTAGAGTGAGCCCTCAGGCCTGAAGGGAGACCTTCCAGTTTTTGATAGCAAGAGTGGATACAATAGACAATCCACCTGGCAATGGATCTCTTAGTGGCAGGTTTCCCTTTCCCAACCTCACCATAAGTGAGAAAGAGTTGGAGGGAGTCAAACTTGTGACCCTTAGTATGCTCTATGTAGTAACTAAGGTCCCTCTGAACATCTAAACTGTGTAGCCTCCTCTCGCCAGAGGAGGAGTGCTCAGTGAAGAACACTGGAAGAGAAACAGATTGATTAAGGTGGAAATCTGAAACCACCTTAGGCAAAAACTTCCTGTTAGTCCTGAGGACTACCTTATCCCTATGAAAGGAGATAAAGTCAGTCTCCACTGACAAAGCTTGTAACTCACTTTCGCCTGGCGAAGTGATAGCTACTAGAAACACAGTTTTCCAAGTCAAGTACTTAAGCTCTGCCGAAGACAGAGGTTCAAAGGGGGGTTGCATCAGCTGAGCAATGCAAACATTAAGATACCAGGCAGGGGCAGGGTCCCTGAATGGTGGATTGGTATGAAGCAATCCCTTGAAAAACTTGGAAAATACAGGGTGAGCAGAAAGAGAAGAGGGCTTCCCTGCTGAAATAAAAGCAGAGACAGCTGCCAAATGCACTTTCAGGGTAGCTGGTCTCAGCCCCAAAGAATTTAGATGGACCATATAGTCCAAGACAGTGGACAAATCAGCAGATTCTGGGGAAATATGCTTCCCAGAGCACCATATGGAAAACCTTTTCCATTTAGAGTTATAAGTAGCCCTGGTGGAAGGCTTCCTAGAAGCTTTCAAAATTTCGAGAACACCTTGAGAAGGTGTGGGTCAACAAACTCTTAACTCCTCAAGAGCCAGGCCTTGAGGTTGAGGATTTGAGACTCGGATACCAAACTCTCCCTGGGCACAGGTTAACAAATTGTGGTTCCTGGGAGACACAGGGAAGATGGACTGCTAAGGACAGAAGGAGTGGGTACCAGGGCTGTCTGGCCAATCTGGAGCAATCAGAATCATCTTGCAGGGTTGAGATCTGATTTTGACTAGCACCTTGAACAGGAGAGGAAGAGGAGGGAAGGCATAAGGAACTTCCTTCCCAATCGAGAAGGAAGGCATCCAGGGGACTGAGCCCAACACTGGGGCCTGCAACAAAAAGCGGAAGTTGGTGATTGTCTGGGGCTGCAAAAGCTCTATCTGAGGGTGCCCCACCTGGCAAAAACTAACCCCAGTACTAGGGGATCCAGTGACCATTCGTGATGGCCTGGGAAATCCTGCTGAGAGCATCTGCCAGGACATTGTCCTTGCCTGGGAGGTGAACTGCTATGAGGGAGATGTTCAGGAATAAGCCACAGACCACAACTTCATTGCCTCAGTGCACAAGGCCGAGACCGAGTGCCCCTTGTTGTTGATGTACCACATTGTAGTGGTGTTGTCTGTTCTGACCTGTACCACTTTGTTCTGAACAGATGCAGAAAAACAGCTCTGAGTTCCAACAGATTGATGTGGAGCAGAGATTCCTGAAGGGACCACAATCCCTGGTGGAGAGTAGCCCATGTGAGCTCCCCATCCCAAAAGGGACGCATCTGTAGTAAGGGTCAAGGAGTGAGACTGAGGGATGAAAGGAACCCCTTGTCTCAGGTTGCTCTGATCCTGCCACAACTGTAGGGCCTGGATCAGGGTTCGAGTTACTGGGATCAACTTGGACAGGTGATCTCTTCTTTGAGACCAAAAGGCTCTCAAATGGAACTGAATGTCCCTCATCTGAAATCTTGCTCCTTGCACTACAGCTGTGGAAGCAGCCATGTGTCCTAGGAGCTGTAGAAAATGCCTTGCTGGTCGGGAGACCTGCAGGGTGAAGGAGGAGGCCAGGGCCACCAGGGTCCTTACCCTTTCTAGGGGAAGGAAGGCTCTGGCCTGCTTTGTGTCCAGTTCTGCGCCTATGAAGGTGAGCAGCTGGACAGGTTCAGAACTGACTTTGGAAGATTGAGAAGAAAACCTAGAGGTAAGCAGCTGCTGGGTAACCTGCAGGTGTGATTTGACCTGGTCTGGAGACTGACCCACAAGAGCCAGTTGTCTAGGTAGGGAAAGATGGCAATCTTTGCCTTCTTAAGTGAGCAACTGCTACCGCCCAGGCATTTGTGAATACCCTTAGGGCAGAGAGTGAGGCCGAAGGGCATTGCTCTGAACTGATAATGGCCTGAGGGCAGTTTGAATCTGAGGTACTTTCGGTGGGAGCTTCGGATAAGAACATGGAAGTAGGGCATCCTTGAGGTCCAGGAAGCTAGCCAGTCCCTGGCCTTAGGGAGGGTAAAATCATTCCCAGAGTCACCATTTTGAATTTTGGTTTTAAAGGTGCTTGTTCAGATATCTTAGGTCCAGGATGGGCCGCCATTCTCCTGTCTTTTTGGGGTAAGAAAGTACCTGGAGTACAGTCCTTGCCCTGGTGTGGGGAGAAACCCTTTCTACAGCTCTGAGAGCAAGGAGGTTGAGACTTCTGTTTCCAAAGCAAGAGTCTCTAGTGGATTTGCAGGTGGAAAAGATCTGATTCTCATCTTTGGATATTTTTGAGCTGAGAACCAGTCCCTGGCTTACTACTTCCAGGACCCACTTGTCTGATGTTAAAGACTCCCAGTCCTGGACGAAGTAAGCCAGCCTGCCTAGAGGTAATGGAGAATCGGCCCTGGGCATCCCATCAGGGTGCCTGTTTGGCAGGGGCTTTAGGCTGAGGGGTGGGAGCAGGCCTGCTCGTACCCCGTCTGCCTCTCCCTCTGAAGAACCCCCTCTGAACATAAGCTGAAGAGGAGGCCTGGGCTTGGTAAAAAGGCCTGTGAAAAGGCCTGTCCCTGCCCCTGGGGGGCTGCCTCTGAGGAGTGGCTTGTCTTTCCTTGGTCTGTGCACTCCCCATAAGTGGTTCTATATTCATCCATTTTCTTCATATAATTCTCTCTGTCTGCTCCCAAACAGAGAATTTCCACCACAGGAAAATCCATGGCCTTAGCCTGGGTATCCTGTGACAGACTAGATACACCTGAGCCAAGCCAATCTACGAAAAGCCACAGATGTAGCCATGACTCTTGAAGATACGTCATTAGAATCCACTGCAGCATGGAAATGCACCTTAGATGCCTCAATACCATCAGCAGCCACCTGTTCCAGCTACTTGGCAAGCTGGCCGGGGGCTTGTTTGGCTAAAGCCATGACAGTATCCCATCTGGATTTCTGGTATCTTGCAACATAGGCCATATAATTTGCCTGTCTGAGTCCCAAGGATGCTGCCATGTATTGTTTTTTAGCCATGGCATCAATCCTCCTGGAGTCCTTGTCAGGAGGGTGTGAAGCCAGGGGAATATTAGCCTTATCAAAGGCTGTAGCCTGCACTACCCCTACATGGCTGCATTGCTGTGAAAGAAACTCTGTATCAGGACCCGACAAAGTGTACCTCCTGTCCATCTTTTTATCCACAGGAGGCACAGAATTAGGAGCTTTTAAAATTTTTATTGTTTGTTTCCTAAAGGATTTATGTAAAGGAATAGACAATCTCCTGGACTCTGGGATATCCATCATCTCCACATAGTCAGGCTCCTCTTGCTCATCCACAGCTTCCTCCAAAGGAGCTGGAGGTTTCAACAACTTTTATAAAACAGAAAATGAGAAGGGACTCAGAAAGCCTAGGGGAGACTCTCCTAAAGGTCTGTCTGGGGAGATGTCGTTCAATGGCACATCCAGACTTTCAAAATCACATTCACACTGTTCATAATCATCCTCCCTCTCCTCCGGTTCATAAAAGTCCTCTAGATCATATTCTTGAACCAGTGGAACCGCCGAACCGACCTTTACCAGATAGTGGCGGTTCAGACGGAACCGGGAAAGTGACTGGACAATTTGGATCACTTTGTATCTCTGCAGCAGTTGGAGAAGGAATTTTTGACTCCACATCTGCTGATTTTCTAGTTCTCTCTTTGCGGAACTGGCTCCTCTGAGTCAGCTTTTCGTTTGCCGCGGAGTCTAGCCTCCTGGTCAGAGGGCATTCCCTCTGATTCGGGTTGGCACCGAACCGCTGGCCATCCGGTCAGCGGACTTTTGGCCTCTCGCTCCTAAGCCTACCAACTCTCTTATCCAGGGTAGCTGCAGGGAAATTCTTGCAAATCTGGCAGTCTGCATTGAGGTAGTCAAACCCCAGACAATAAACACATGTGGTGTGTGGGTCAGCCTTGGCAAAGGCTTCCCCACAAACACTACAGTGTTGAAACCCAGTGGGCCCGTTTTTCCTTTTGGGTTTCTCAGACATAATGCCAGCCTAACCAAAAACTTGCCCTTTTCTGGCAAATGCCAGGCAAGACACCCTTATTGGTTCCCAACCGTGTCACGGGTCGGGGAAAAAAACGTAATGAAATCCGTTTTTTTTAGAACCGATAAGAACCAGGAACCGCACTCTAAATGACTTAAAATGATATTTGAATAATGTTTTAAAACAACCTGATCGGTTCAAACCGAACCGATAACACATTTACAAGTTCCACACAGAAAGTAAAACCTGTCTATTACTTACAATACCACAGACAGAGCTTGAACCAACCGGTTTGCGGTGAAAATAAATATAATTGCGGTTCAATTAACGAGAAAAACACTTTTAACCGAGAAATGAACCGAGCAATAGGAGGAATCTCCGAGCGACTGTTCAGTGAGGCGAGTAAAGAATCTGACAGTTTCGGTTTGAAATTATACAGACAGAGCTTCTCTAACCGAGCTCGCGCTCCAAGTTCCATGCCTGGCATGAAGTTAACTCTTTTCACCTCTGGAGCAGTTCTGAAGCTGGGACAAACTGCAGTGTCATAATATAGCAAGACTTCATGTTGTTTGAAAAGCAGTCGGCCTAAGCTTGGGCAGCTCTCCTCCTCAGAAGCCACCATCTGTTCGAGCTGCTCGGCGGATCCTGCAGCCGTGGAAACCGCCCACCTGGCCTACTTCGATTTCACCAGTGGATTGTGAAGCTCTGGTCTCCCCAGCTGAAGGCGTGCCTTGCGGTACTCCAGGACAGTGGGATGGAAGACCAAACAGATGGTGCAAGCCGAAGTATCATGCAGAGCGCCTAGGCAATAAATGCACGAGAGGTGGGGATCGGTGCGAGACATTTTCTGTCCACAAGGACACCAGCGAAACTCGGGGGACGACTTGTCCTCCATATCCGAAGCGTTCAGATCTGAATCGTAAACTCTTAACGAGTTTTAAAGAGAGTAAGTGTGTCGAAAACCATCAATTAGACTCCAGGGCCTACGGTACTCGCAAAGTAGCACAAGGGAACCTGTATCTTCCAGCGGAAAGGAAGATCTGGCGTCATGGATCGGAGCCGAGGTATATACCACCTGGGTGGGTGGGAGGAGCCAGCTTGAAGACTTCCGGCAAGATTTAAAGGGGAAAGGGACAATGCCAGACAGTGTGGATGAACAACATACCCACACTCCTAGAAAAGGTAATACATTTCAATACCTGCAGTTAACACATGCAGTAGCAGGTCATATGGGCCCATTCCCATTGTCAGATACCCATAGAACAGCATTAATCCAGCTACAGTAAATGGTTAATAGCCCAAATGCAATATCGAAACTATGTAACTATAAAAATAAATAAAAAATATGCCATAATGTCAGCAAAATGCCTTCCTACTGTACTGAGTCTGAAACAGGACATTACTGGGTGCAAGCTTTACTAGACTCAAGTGAGAGATGGGAATGGGAAAAATATGGATTAACTTATATACGTATATAAAAATAGAACTTCGGGGGGTCTAGAGAGCTGTGCTGGTGACTGGATACGTTTCAGAGTAGCTCTGCACCACGTTCCACAAATAATGAGGGAAACTATGATACAACAGCAGCTTTTAAAGTTTTCAATAACATAGTTTGACAGCTCACGCCTTGCAGAATCCAATGATATCAAACAAGTGATGGGGCACAGGAAGAGCACGGCAGAATGCTCGGGACAGAGAGTCACAAAGCAGATGCCAAAGGCCCAGCATGGTGTTCCAGACAAAGCAGCAGACAAGAGCAGAGCAGGTGATCCCCACCATGAGACTCAGTGTTACAGGCGGTAAGCCAAAGGAAATGGACTGTAATCTGGAGTAGGTCCTAACAGATTGGGCACTCAGGATATCAACATCAAAGCTGCAGTGAAAACTGCTAGAGGACAGACAACCGTTCACAAGGACTCAAGCAACCTTTGCTAAAATGACCTCCAAGATTAATCGTTAAGAGCCCGCCTTGAAATGCTTGAAAATGCGAACAAGGCCATGAGCCTGAACCTTGTCTGGGTCCCAGACAGCATCAGAGGGGATGATTTACTTTTATATGGCAGTAGATAGTAATCTTGTTTCCTTCCAAGGTATTCTTCAATATGCTTAACTCTTGCAGTCAGCCCCCAATGCTGAACTGCCCGGAGAATGGAACTTGTATAAATGATGGAACACTCATTGGTTTGTGTCACCATTCAAACTGCTGTCTTTACCAACTGCTGTGTTCTATAATGCTTACTTTTGGTAGTAACTTCCTATTAGTCCTAACCACCACCATATCTCTGTGAAGGGAGATGCAATTTAGCTCTGTAAACAGGGCCTGTAGCTCACTAATCCATCTGGCTGAAGTGTTAGCTACTAGGAAGACAGCTTTCCAGGTCACAAATTTCAAATGTGCAGTAGCCCAAGGCTCAAATGGTGGTTCCATGAGCTTGGTAATGCAGACATTAAGGTCCCATGCTGGCACCGGCTCCCTGTGAGGGGGGTGCAGGTGAGCCAACATAGAAGTTGATGGCAGATAAGGACCGCAAGGCCCATCCAGTCTGCCCATTTATTTTTCTACCTTATAAATGTGCCATTGGCCTTTGCTCTATCAATGGCCTATCTATTCATACTCATCTGTATTGCTTAGTAACAAAAAACAAGCAGAGCACTCACACCTCAAATATGACAGAGGGCACCAGTTTTCCGATAGAAAATATTACATTTTATTACACTGGCAAGTAATAGAGCAACCTGACGCGTTTTGGATGACTGCTCATCCTTTATCAAAGTTAGTTTGTTGGAAAGAAAAAATCATCTGTATTGCTCCCTTACGCCTATCCCATGCCTGTCTGAAGCCCTGCACTGTATGCATATCCACCACTTCCTGAGGTAGGCCGTCTCCATGCATCCACCACCTTTTCTGAAAAAGAACTTCTCACATTACCCCTTAATCTGCCTCCTCTAACTTCATGCTGTGTCCCCTTTGTCCTATTTTTCTTATATTGAACATGTCAGACTATTTCACCTTGTTAATGCCCTTAAGGTGTTTCAATGTTTAGATCATATCACCTCTTTCCCTCCTTTGCTCTAGGTATACATGTTGAGCCCGTTAATCTGTCCTCATATAGTTTTCTGATGCAGTCCCTGCACCATTTTTGTTGCTCTTCTTTGGACTGCCTCAATTTGGTTAATGTCCTTGTGAAGGTGTGGCCTCTAGTACTGCCATGATGCTCAGATGAGAACCTAACCAGCGTCTTGTAAAGAGGGATTATTACCTCCTTCTTCAACTTGTATACCCCTACTAATACACTAACATTCCCCTAGCCTCACCTACTGCTTTAGTGGTCTGCTTGGATAATTTCAGCTCATCGGTGATGATGATGCCCAAGTCTCTTTCTTCCCTTGTGACTGCCAGCAACTCCCCTCCCAGCATATAGTTGGCTTCAGGCTTTCTTTTCCCTATGTGCATGATCTTGCACTTCTTTGCATTAAACCCTAGTTGCCACTCTTCCGACCATTTTGCTAGTTTTATCCAGAGCTCTTCTCATTCTGCCCACCCCATCTGGATCATCTACTCTGTTGCAGATCTTGGTGTCATCTGCAAACAGACAAACCTTACCCTCCAGTCCATCTGCAATGTCACTGATGAAGATACTGAAGAGGACTGGCCCCAGGACTGATCCCTGAGGTACTCCACTTGTGACTTGTATCTCTTCTGACTGTATACCATTTACCAACACTTTGTTTTCTGCCCGTCAACCAATTTGCCACCCAGTTGACCAACTTCTGACCCACTCCGAGCCTACCCAGCTTATTAATCAATCTTCTATGTGGCACAGTATCGAAAGCTTTGCTGAAGTCAAGGTAGGAGACATCAACTGCTCCCCCTTGGTCCACCACTCTGGTTACCCAGTCAAAGAAATCTATGAGATTAGTTTGACAGGACCTTCCTTTTGTAAACCCATGCTGTCTTGGATCCTGTGCTCCTATGTATTTCAGATGTCGTACTGTCCTTTCCTTAAGGAGTGCCTCCATAATCTTGTCCACTACTGAGTAAGACTGACTGGTCTGTAGTTCCCTGCTACCCCTCTTGTGGAGCGGGATCACATGAGCCCTTCTCCAGTCTTCTGGGACCTCTTCTGTGCTCAGAGACTCACTAAACAGTTCTGATAATGGCTCTGCTAGTTCCACCCTTAGCTCCTTTAGTACCTTGGGATGTATGCCATCAGGTCCCATTGCTTTGTCCACCCTGAGCTTATCGAGCTCTTGTAGGACCCTTTCTGTGGTGGAGGGACTAGTGCTCACCTCCCTCTCCAACCCCTTGAAAGACTTCTTGAAGATGGGGTTGGATGCCATGTAGACACCTTTGCCAGCTGAGATATAGGCTGGGACTGAAGCCAGGTGGACTTTGAGGGTAGTGGGCTGTAGACCCAAAGAATGCAGATGGGTGAGGTAGTCTAGCAAGACTGGCAACCCTGCCTGAGAAGGTACTACACTGCTATTGTTACACTGTGACAGGAAGCTCCTGCTACTCAAGGACCGAATTCTTTCTTAAATCTGTTGCAACAGTCCTTTTTTTCTTAGCCTAAGCTATCCTTTACAATTTCTAGTCCATAAGGTTGGCTACATATGGGCATCCCCTTCCCTTTCTTGACTATGCTATAGTGTCCTCTTTAATTTTCCTTTTCCCTCTCAGGTCCTCGTACAGGGAGGTTACTGTGGTGACCTCCAAACATATGTAAAACAGGTTATTTATATCATTGTTGGATTTAGTATGTAATAGCACTATGTCATAAAATACCTTGACGTATATACCTTATGTTTATGAAACCTGTAAATGTTGAAAATACCATGGCACTAGGTGTTTTTGATAATGGTAAAAAGTACTAGGTGATCATTATAGAAATTAAGTTAGTTGTGCTATTTAAAATGCATGTAAATTGCAGTAAACTAAACAAGTCTGAAATGTCATGGTGATTTGCATGTATCCCATGATGCTCTGCATTATGTAAGTATGTATAATATTGTATTTCTTTGAAACTTGATTTGTTGCCAATGCCCTTTGGGGTAACCCTTTTTCAGTGATTCTGCACTGAGATTCTTTGTCTATAGCTTTTTTTCTCCTATTTGAGCCCCACACCCAAGCAAACAAGGCCCACATAGGGATGAAGGGTTTTCACTAAAATGTTTAGATCAGAGATCAGTGTCAGTAGGTGCTGGCTAAATGCAGAGAAAACATACATAGTCTGTTGCTGCAAACTGATGTACTGAAGTAGGAATATGACATTGTTGAAGCTTATTTTCTATATTTTGAATAAATATCACATAGAGATGGTGTTTTGAACCTGAAGTTCGGTGTGTGGTCCATCTGTTATTCCACAACCCTAACACACACACACACACACACACACACCCACCATCAAAATCTCTTCCATTTGGAAGCATATGTTTTCTTGGTCGAGGGTTTCCTTGATCCCCTTAGGATATTGAGAACACCCTCCAAGAGATGTAACCCAGCATACTGTAAGTCTTCAACAGCCAGGCCTTGAGCCTGAGGGACCTGAGGTTTGGGTACAGGATCCTCCCCTGTGAGGAGGTTAGGAGATTGTGCCTCCAAGGGAGGTGTATGGGTGGGGCTACTGACAGGGAGAGCAGTGAGTACCATGGCTGCTTGTCCCAGTCTGGAACTATCAGGATCATTGAAGCTGGCTGGGACCTGAGCTTGATCAGGACCCTGAGCAACAAGGGAAATGAGGAAAATGCATACAGCTTCCTCCCTAACTAATCCAGCACTAAGGCATCCAGAGGTACTGTTCATTTTGCTGGAGGCTTGCAGTAGAATTTGGGTAGCTGCTGGTTGTCCTGTGAGACAAAGATCTATTTCCAGAGTGCCCCATCTCCTGAACACCCCCACTAGTACCCGTCTGTTTAGAGACCATTCAGGATCGGTTTAGTTTATTCTGACTGCGTCTGCTAAGAGGTTGTCCTTCCCTGGCAGATGAATGGGCAGTAGGGACACATTTAGGGAGTAGGCCATTCTCCACACCTTCATGGCCTCTGTACAGGGGTTGGACCTTGTCCTCCTGCTTGTTGATGTAGTACATAGTGGTGGTGTCTGTTTTGATTGCCCACCTTGCCCTGTACCAAGGAAGCAAAAGCTTGCAGAGCTAACAGCACTGCTCTGAGTTCCAACAGGTTTATGTGCTGGAGTGATTTTACGGTGGACCAAGTGCCATACACTGTGTGTTCTTCCAGATGTGCACCCCAACCCAGTAAGGAAGCATCTGTTATGAGCACCACGGAGGGGGACTCCTTCTGTTTTAAACAACTGTCTGCATGCTGACTCCCCGAATTGCCGGCGAAACGAGGAAGTGAAATTGACGAACTGAGCATCATCAAAGGAGGAGGGGCTGCACCACATAAAGCCCACGCTGTTTGTCTGGACTGGCCAGGTACGCTGTGGCATTTGAGAAGTAACATTGCTGCCCAGAGAAAAAGTGATCTGCCTGTTATACTGTCCTGACTGAAGTGGAAGAACTGTTTTTAAACAACTGTCTGCATGCTGACTCCCGATTGCTGGCGAAACGAGGAAGTGAAATTGACGACTGGCGTCATCAAAGGAGGAGGGCTGCACACATAAAGCCCAGCTGTTCAGCCTTGGCGCATGAGCGGACGCTGACGCCACTCGAGATGAAAAATAACGACCAAAATTGTGTGTTGGATCTACAAATTGATAAAGCCTGTTACAGTTAACTTATAGTTATAGGGAAGTCTTATTAAGGTAGTATTTTCTGCCTAAAATAAAATAAAGTTAGTGATAGGTTTTGAATAAGGAAACTAAATATTTAAGAAGGGTTGTGACTGCTTTGGGATATTATAGTTAAGAGCTGTATCCTCAGGCCACAAAATGAAAGGTATTTTTGTAAAATTAATGGTATTTCTGTCGTGTGTGGCATGTTTTTGACACAATTGGTTCAGAAATACCCGGGATACAGAGAACAAAAAAGAGTTTATACTTGAAATGCAGTCAATTACAGTAAAATATTTTAAGCATAAACAAGATAATAAGAGGGAGAAATCGTTTTAAGACGGTAAGGCAGCAAATTTTTAATACTTACAGGCCAGTTTTTCCTGGTAAAATTTCTTCCCATGATCAGGCTGTTTTGATATCTCTAGCATTATGTGGGGATATAGAATTGAACCCAGGTCCAGGGGATGGAGCCATTAAGATTATTTTAGATAATGCTAGAAGTTTAGTTAAAAAAATGGACCTCCTTAGAACCTGGGTTGATCTAGAAAGTCCTGATATAGTAATTTTAACTGAGACTTGGCTAACAAAGGTAATTCCTCAATCGGAAATAGAACTGCATGATTTTTACTGTTTTAGACAGGATCGTGTGTCACGGGGGGCGGGGGGTTGCAATTTACCTTAAGCACAAATTAGGTCCCTCTGAAATAATTTACTCTGGAAAAACTGAAGGGATAGAATGTTTATTATTAAAATTCCAGATGATCAACTTGATTGTGGGAGCTGTATATTCACCACCTAAAACAAATACCAAGCACTTTGAAAAGTTCTCTCATTCCATTATGGAACATATAGGTCAGACAAATGTTGTATTAATGGGTGATTTTAATGCTGCTTGGGGTTGCCCAAGAGGGCGGGTTTTGGAAAATTCAATGAGATGTCTGAATCTGTTGCAAATTATTGACTTACCCACAAGGCAAGGGAAAATAACCAGTAGTGGGAATATATTGGATTTGTGTTTTGTTTCGACAGAAATGGTTATAATAAGTAAGGATATAGGAGAGCCAAATCTGGGGGATCATAATGTAGTAAGGTGCATAATAAACTTAGAATCAAAAAAGGTACCGGTAATTAAAACGCCTGTAGTATATAAAAGAAATTATGCTCAATATGATAGATATTTGTTTTGTGAGTATTTAAAGAGACTACCATGGCATAGACTTTTTTAAATTCCTGACCTGAACTTAGCTATCCAGGAATTTACAACAATGTTTAATGAGGCATGTGATACGCTTGTGACATATGGAAAAAGTTTGTCAAAGACAAACTCTATTTACCCTGGTAACTGTAACCATAAGAAAGTTAATTAGATAAAAAAAACAATTATGGAAAAAAGCAAATAAATCTTTAAGATCTGACGTATGGGAAAAATGTAAAAAGGTAAGGAATAGAGTTGTTCAAGAAATAAGGAAATCTAAGGCTTACTACTACAAACAGAAAATCAAAGAAGCAACAGATCCTAGGAACTATTGGACACTGATAAAAAACTTAGTAGATCCGGTTAAAAGCCAAGTAGAGATAAAATTGAAATATAATGGAAAACTTTTAGAAGCGGATACAGTTGCAGAGCATTTAAATAATTACTTTATTGAACTCCCAGATTTAAAGGCAGGAATTGAAACCCTCCCGGGGAAAACTCAGCTAGTAGAACAAAAAATTGATCTCGAAAATCACCAGACCCCAAAGTTCCGTTTTAAAATAGTGACCACATCCGAAGTATGTAAATTAATAAGAAACTTATATATAAATAAAGCATGTGGCCCTGACAAAATAGAAAATAGGTTACTAAAAGAAGCTGCCCAAGTGATATCCCCAGTCCTAAGGGATCTTTTTAATTGGAGCCTTAAAGAGGGATTGTATCTTGCATTATGGAAGAAGGCTAAAATAATCCCAATTTATAAGGGGGACTCACTGGACACTTTAAATTACCACCCAATAGCATTATTGTCAACAATCTAAAAATTATTGGAGCGGCTTGTTCACGGGCAAATAATTACATACTTGGAGAAACATCAAAAAATCACCCCTTTTCAGTCAGGCTTTAGACAAGGTAGGTCCACAGCTACTGCGCTCACCGATCTTTTGGACTTAGTTCCACCCCTGGTGGAGGGAGATCGTGTGCCTGTATATGTGGGACCTATCTAGGCGTTGACCTAGTAAATCACCATATCTTGATTGATAAGTTAAGATGTTTGGGAGTAGATGATTTATCATGCGGTTGGTTTACATCTTACGTTGAGGACAGAACTCAGTTGTAACAGTAAAGCGGTAAAGTTCTAGTGTTTAGATGCGGTCACTAGGAGAGTACCCCAGGGGTCGATCCTGGGTCCCCTTTTGTTTTTAGTATATTTGAATAATTTACCTAGTGTAATTAAAAATTCACAAATTAGACTGTACGCGGATGATACTGTCTTGATTACATCTGGTAAAAATGTGGGTGAATTGGAACAAAAACTACAGAGAGACTTCCTAAACATGCAAAATCATTTTACAAATCTTGGTCTACTGATTAATAATAAAAAAAACCAGACTATGTACTTTGGTACAGCTAAGAAGGATAGTGTGGGTATAAACTTGACAATTAGGACACAAGAGGGGAAAATACTAGAGCAAACCAAGTATTATAAATATCTGGGGGTCATAATTGACCAAGAACTGAATTTTAACCAACATGTGACTGAACTTATAAAAAAATCAACTCTAAATTAGGGTCATGAGACGAATATTGAAGTGCTTAACAAGGAAATCGACAGAATATAGTAAATCAACTACTTCTTCCTGTGATTGATTATGGTTCCACATTTACAGACATACTTCAAAAACAAGAACATAATCTGGATGTTTTATATAACAAATTAGCTAGATTTGTGTTAAGATGTGACTTGGTACCACCATTGTGATATGTATTCAAGACTGGGATGGAATTCCTTAGAACAGAGGGCAGAGGCTTCCTGGTTAATCCAAATAAAGGGTTTACATAAGAATAAATCACAAAATTATTTATTATGTAATTTAAAAACCGAACATGGACTAAACTTAGAAATTGTGGAGTAAGAGTATATCTTACTCCAAAAATTAAAAATAAATATAGCACAATGACCCTTCAGTATAAAGTTTCAAGACTTGAATAGGCTACCCTCCCTCAGGGACCCAAGCCTGTCACTATCAGGTTATAAGTCGGCAGTAAGAGAGCTGCTTTAAATGTTTGTGTAATAGGTGAAATTGAATTGAACATTGATGAATGGATGCATTCATAAATGAAATGTTTGTATGTATTAATTGTATGTTAATGTATTTTGATGAATGGACGTATCTACAAATGAAATGTTTGTGTGTATTAATTGTATGTTGATGTATTTCTACAACACGTTTTGTGTAATATGTATATTTATGTTGTACAAATACAGGGATGCCTTGTAAATAGGGATTTTCGAATCCCTAATGGCATAATTTTCTGTATAAATAAAATTTTACCTACCTACCTACCTGTGAGGCTCTCCCTGTCCTGCCACCACTGCAAGACCTGCTGTAATGTTCTTGTTACTGGTATCAGCTTTGTGAGAGGTCCCTCCTCTGGCACCAGTGTGCCATGAGGTGGAATTGAATGTCCTCATCTGAAACCTGGAACCAGGACTGTTCCTGCGGCTGCAGTCATGTGTCTGAGTAACTGCAGGAAGTGCCTTGTTGACCTTGGTGAGTTGAGACTGAATGTCCCAGCAACCTGTAGCTTGCTGTCCAACCTTCCCTAAAGAAGGAAAGCCCTCCCTCTCAGAGTGCCCAACTCTGCACCTATGAAATGCAGCACCTGAACAGGCTGCAAGACCGACTTTGTGGGTGTTCACCAGAAACCCCAGTGACCCTAGGACATCCTGAGTGGACTTTAGAGCATCCCTTACCTGCTGTGGTGATTTGCCCATGACTAAAGTGCCGCCTCAGGGAGAGGAACACCGTAATGCCCTGCCTTCTTAAGTATGCCGCCACCACCACTGCCAGGCACTTTGTGAATGCTGTGGGAGCCAAGGATATGTCAAATGGCAGAGCTGAAAAATACAGGTTACTCACCTGTAACGGGAGTTCTAGGAATGGTATATGTTGTTCATCCACACTTATTGGCAGGTTCCTTGCCGCTTTAAATCTTGCGGAAGGTCTTCAAGCTGGCTCCTCCCACCCACCGGGTGGTAAAACTCGGCTCCGCCCCATGACGCCAGATCTGGCCCGCTGGAAGCTCAGGTTGTGCGCCGGCCGGGAGGCTGTGGGTCGTGTGGATGAACAACATATACCATTCCTAGAACTCCTGTTACAGGTGAGTAAAGTACAGTTACGTAAGAACTTACCGTAACAGTAGATCTTCGAGAACAGCTCTTGCAGCAGGTTACACCATTAGGACCGAAGCCGCCAGGCGCCAGGACCCCACGGAAAAATTCTAGCTAGCTAACTACAGCGGGGACCGCCCCTGACGTCGGTCCCGCCTCCGACGTCAGGCGTGGTACAAAAGGGGGCGGTCCCGCCAGATTCCCCAGTTCTCCCGCCGGAGACTTCTTGCCGCAGGCTGACATCAAAATGGGAGACCTAGGATTCGCCGTCAGAAGACAGAAAGATAACAATTCCTGCTCAGAAAGACTGAGCCATGCTTCCTCCAAGGGGGAAGGTGGGCGGGAAGGTACCTGCTGCAAGAGCTGTTCTCGAAGATCTACTGTTACGGTAAGTTCTTACGTAACTGTACTATCTTACTTCGAGACACAGCTCTTGCAGCAGGTTACACCATTAGGACTGATTCCCAAGCAGTAACGCTGTCAGAAAATCCGGGAGGAGGAAAATAAAGGATAAAAACCAGGTCCTGAACCTAGGACAGGAGACCCTGAAGTACGGCCAAACCAAAACCAGCCCTTCGCCGAGAGGCGATGTCCAGGCTATAATGCCTGATAAAGGTATGCACAGAACTCCAAGTGGCTGCAGCGCATATAGCAGAAGTGGAAACATTTTTGAGCGCTGCAAAGGAAGTAGCCACCCCTCTAGTGGAATGACCCCGGACTGTACCCGGGAGGGCCTTTTGTTTGATACCATAACAGTGAGAAATACACTGGACAAGCCAGCGAGAAAGGGACTGTTTGGATACTGATTGGCCCATCATTCCTCAGAGAAGGAAATGAAAAAGCTGCTCAGAACTACTGAAAGGACTGAGTTCTGTTGAGGTAAACCTCAGGCTGCGTGTGAACATCCAGGGTATGGAGCAGAGCCTCCTCTATTAGAGTAGTTCGGAAGTAGACCGAAGGTCGAGAATCCTGGTTCAGAGTGAGTGAAGAAACCACCTTAGGCAAGAATTCAGGGTTCGTCCTCAGGGATACTCTGTCCCGTGGAAAACTAAATAAGGCTCTTTGCACATGAGAGCGTGAAGTTCAGAAATTCTTCTTGCCGAGGTAACAGCAACTAAAAAACAACGTTTCCACGACAGAAAATGTAGCTCTGAATCCGCGGCAGGTTCAAAGGGGAAGCGTGAGCTGTTCAAGGACAAAAAAGCAAATCCTATGGAGGCACAGGGTCTCTAATAGGAGGCCTAAGGTGCAACACCCCTAAGAAATTCCGAGAGGCGCCCACCTGAGCCACTGTACGATTTCCACCGGAGGTGGTGTTGAAATGGCACAGAGGTGCACTTTAATAGAGGAGTAGGCTAGACCGAATGAAAGAGGGAGAGCAATATTCTAATATTACTCCCACAGGACAACCTAAGGGGGAAAGGTCGCGTGCTCCGAATCATATTAAAAACGGCGCCATTTCATGGCATACGTCAGACAAGTGTTGTCGGCTTTCTGGCTGCAGAAAGGACTTCTGCAACCTCTTGCGAGACCCTTGATGCAAAATGGCTATGTCTTAGGAGCCAAGCATGCAGGTTCAAGAAACGTAGGTCGGGGACAAGTGAACCCTTCTCCTGAGACAGTAAGGGAGCTGAGCGCAGCGGAGCGGGGTTCCCAGATAGTTGAATCAACAAAGGAACCAAATCTGTCTGGGCCAAATGGGGCCACTAGGATCGTATTACGTGCTCCCGCGCAGTTTGAGAAGAACTCTGGATCAACGGGAAAGGAGGAAAGCGTAGAGGAATCTGTTGGCCCAGGAGAGGGATAACGCGCTCGCCAGAAAACACCAGGCCCTGGATCTAGCGAGCAAAATTGGGCAGTTTTGTGCTGGATGGGAGGCGAACAAGTCTAGATCTGAGTTCCCATCAAGAAACAGATCCTCTGCTACTCCTGAAGGAGTTCCCATTCGTGGACTCTGGCCTGAGAACGACTCAGGCCGCCTGCAACCGTGTTGTCCATCCGGGAACGTGCACAGTGATCAGATTGCGCCGTGTCTGATTACCCAATCCCACACTCATGGCTTCCCTGCAAAGGGGTAAGAGTGTGCTCCTTGTTTGTTGAGGTAATACATCACCGCCATGTTGTCTGTCTGAAGTAGAAGAGTACACGGGGATAACTGACTGAAAGGCCTGCAGGGCATAGAGGACCGCTCTCATTTCCAGCACGTTGATGAAGGTGAGCTTCCATCTGGGTCCACGTACCTTTGGACTTTACCCGTCCTAGTGTGCCCCACCCAAGACCGGAAGCGCCTGTGGTGAGGGTGACTCGACGGCGCAATGAACGGACGCCTGATGAGAGCGACTCTGGGCTAGCCACCACTGCCAGTCTTGAATCACTGAATTCGTGAGTCTGACCGGATGCTGCAAGTGGTCTTGCCTTTGGTCCCATTGCACTTTGAGCATCCACTGAGTAATGCGCATGTGAGTCTTGCGAAAGGACAGTAGGAATGGCCGCAGCCATGTGTCCGAGCAAGCAAAGGACCGACCTGGCAGGTACAACCTTGCTTAGTGATAGGTCCCTTATGAGGGATCTGATGCGCTCCGCTCTGTCGGCCGGAAGAAAGGCTCTTCCCCGAACAGTGTCCAGAACTGCTCCTATGAACTGCAGTCTCTGCGACGGTACCAGGAGAGACTTCTCGTAATTTATGAGGATGCCCAGGGATCGGAACAGATCCTGGGTGCTCTTGATTGCAAGAAGCAACGTCTCTCTGGAGGCGGCCATGAGAAGCCAGTCGTCCAGGTACGGGAACACGTAGTGGCCCTGTCTCCTCAGAGACGCTGCCACGACTGCCATGCACTTGGTAAAGACCCTCGGTGCGGAAGACAGTCCGAAGGAAGGCTCGAACTGAAGGTGGTGGTCGAGAAACTCAAGCGAGGAACCTCCTAGTGCCTGAGCCATAGGGATGTGCAGGTAGGCATCCTGCATGTCTAGAGACGCCAAAAGGCGGCCTTTGAGCATGGGAAAAGACCGGAAGGGTCACCATGGAATCTCTTGTAAGTGACCGAACATTGAGGTCGCTGAGGTCCAAGATTGGACGGAGGTCCCCTGTTTTCTTGGGAACCAGGAAGAAGTGGGAATAGTATCCTAGTCCTCTCTGGTTCTCTGGGACGTACTCTATCGCTCCCTTTCGTAGTAGCGCGAGTACTTCTTGCCAGATCAAGGCTTTGTGCTGACCCTGATACCGGGAGAGCAAAGGAGGCCTCGAGGGTGGCTTTCCTGCGATTCTATAAAGTGGCCTAGACTGACTAACTGAAGAACTCACCTGTCGGTGGTAATGGCCTGCCATCCCGCAGGAAACCGAATGCACTCTTGATCATAAACCCCGCTGATCCTGAGGCGGGGGGTGAAAGGAGTCAGGCTGTGGCGGCAGATGGACCCGCTGGCTGGGCCTGCTTGTAGGAGAACGCTGGCCTCGGCTGGGCGGGTTTGCCTGGGCTCTACGTAAACCAGAGCTCTCTGAGGTGCAGCGGAGTGGGTCTGTTGCCTTCATGGCCCGCTGACAAAACGGTTTGGTTCCTACGAAGAAATTAGGTTTAGGCGTCGGCATGGCCTGAACTGACCTTACCGCCTTCCTGTTCCTCTTGTTGAGTTTGGTAAGGATCTTCTCTGTAGATTACTAAACAATACTTCTCCTCAAAAGGGGCGCCCAAGATGTTCTTTTGACGTCTGGGGTAAAACCCGAGACGCGCAACCAAGAGTGTCTCCGGAGGCAAACGCCAGTAGCTGTTGCTTGGTCACGATGAGTCCGGAGTCATACGCGGCCTAGTACTTGGGTCCCCACGCCTGAACCCGTGGACGGAGGAGCTGAAGCATCTCCTCCTTCTGCTCACCTTCGGGCATCTTTTTTCAGCCGCTTCCAGACCCTGTTCCCACAAAGCTGCTCTGGAACTGAACCATGTGGGTTAAATAGTTCAGGGATCTGATGGCTAGGTATGGAAGCATACGCGGCGCCACCCACTGCGCTCCAGTTGTTTGACTTGGGTCCGTGGCAGGGTGTTTGAAATGTTGTGGCCTCAGGACCGTCATGAGGCTGTGATGACCAGAGAATCGGCCTGAGGATGCTGCGCTGGGTACTGGTCGCCCTAGAGCCCTATGCCATGCGATCAGCTTTCTTCGGTCTCGCCGTGAGCGAGTGTGGACGCCCACACAGCCTAGGGACGCCCACTGAAAGTGTCAACCAAGGGTGGTACCACCACAGGTTTGGGGTCCTTTTGCCGAAGATATTTGGCTAGTCGCACTTTCTCGGGTCTAAGTCTTCAGCATCCCATCCCATGTTCTCTGTATTGTCTCTATAATATCAAGGAACGAGGGATCATCCGGAGGAGATCTAGGCATCTCACGTGGTCCGGAGAAGGGATGAGAGAGGAGATGGGGATCTAGAGGTGGGAGAATTGATCCTGTGTCCTCCGCTGAAGGCGAATCGCCGCGGCCACCTGGATCTCTTTGGGGCTGGGTGATCCAGAAGAGGATTTCGACGGAGGTCTCCGCTTATCAGGCTCCCCTGGGAGGCTCCCTAGGCTCCCGGGAGGAGGAACACGGCCTGCCAATTCTCAAGGCGGGGGGGCAGGAACCGGAGTAGGGAGGAGGAGGAGTAGGAGGAGGGGGAACCATGTCTTTTTAATGGTATCCCACCAGTAGGTGAACAGATCTTTCACCTCCACTAGAGAGAGGCCCGACGACGGCCCGGGTGCCGGTGGGCGGTCGTCGGGTCCCGGCGTCGGCTCCACAGGGGGCTCTGGTAATGGCGAGGGATCCCTGGGAGTACCTACGGGACCGGGGTCGCCCGTCTGGTCCTCGGGCTGCTCTAGGTCCTCCTCCGATAGAGGCTCCTGACCGATGTCGGTCGGAGGCAACAGGGCCTTCTTCTTTTCAGGAGGGGCGGGCGTCGGTCCCCCTACCGGCGTCCGCTGGGATGTAATGGCCGGCGTCGGTCGTCGGGCCGACGGCGGCTCCAGGGAAGAAGGGCGCACGGCTGACGGCTGTCGAGCCGGGCGCCTGGGCTACAGGCCTTTAAAGGCGTGAGCGCCAACGCTCTGCGTGAGGCACCGACGAAGACCTGACGCCGGTACCGAGGAGCCGGAACCCGACTTAGGCGGTGGTGATGGTGTCGCCTCGGATTCTCGCCAAGGCCCTGAAGGAGGAAGGCCTGGCGGATTTCTCCTGAGATGAAGGTTTCTTGATTGCAGCCGGGAGATTTGAACCGAGCTACGGGACTCGAACGCCTAGAAGGGGACCTGGAAGGGCCTTCCTTCTCTTCTCCGCGCTTGTGGACCCCTGAGTTTTCCTGGAGGACATGGTCTTCAGTTGTTCCTCCAGAAGAAACGCCTGCAAAGCCCTCTGACGCCGGATCCGGTACGCTATTGAACCCTTTGGCAAGAAGGGACAGGCCCGGTATCGTGGTTCTGGGCTTAGGCACCGGACGCAGGCCGTGTGGGGGTCCTTGAACGGGATCTGCTTTCCACAAGCGCACTTCGAAGGATGGCCCGAAGTTGGTGATGACATCAAGATCTTGCTTGAAGAGGATTCTGAAGATTTTCGAAAAAAGAACTATTCACGCGTCGCGCGCTAGACTGGTAACCGAAGGGGTCAGGTAGCTAAGTCGACGGCGGGAAAAGAACTGGGGAATCTGGCGGGACCGCCTCCTTTTGTACCACGCCTGACGCCGGAGGCGGACTGACGTCAAGGAGTCCCCGCTTGTAGTTAGCTAGCTAGAATTTTTCCGTAGTCCTGGCGCTCATGTGCTTCGGGTCCTAATGGTGTAAATCTGCTGCAAGAGCTGTGTCTCGAAGTAAGATCCTGTATTTCTAGGGACATGGATATGTTGTTCATCCACACTTATTAGCAGACTCCTAGCAGTTCTCCGGGAGGAGGGAGGCAAGGCGCACACCCCCTACTTAGGGAATAAAGACTGGAGAACCAAGGCCCCAAAACCAGCATCCCGGCGTGACTCAAGGTCGATGTGGTAATGGGTAATAAAGGTGTGTGCTGACTTCCAGGTAGCAGCCCTGCAGATTTCCTGGATAGGGACATCCCTGAAGCAGCCACCGATGCAGCAGTATGACGGTAGAATGAGCTCTTATCCCTCTGGGAGACTCCATGCCCACCAACTTATAGCAGAGATCTATGCAGGAAGTGACCCACCTGCCTATCATCCGCTTGGCTAGCAGGTCTGCCAGGTGCGCCAGCTGCAGGTGACAAACACGCTGGGCCAACCTCTCTCGACCTCAGCAGTGTGCTCCTTATAATAAGCGAGCACCCTTCTAGGGTCCAAAGTATGGAGCCTGTATTCCGCCTCCGAGGTGTGATTGGGGTAGAACACCGCAGAGTCGACACCTGGTTAAGGTGAAACCGACACCACCTTTGGAAGGAATTTCGGTGGGGCACATGACAACCTTGTCCCTGTGGAAGACCAGGTAAGAGACTCAATGCAGAGCGCCTGGAGTTCTCCCATCCTTCTGGCTGACGTGGATAGCCACCAAGAAGGCGGTCTTCCACGACAGGTGAGAGAGTTCACACCTGTGCACTGGTTCAATGGCTTGCCCATGAGCTTTGCCAGTACCAGCAGTAAATCCTACGGAGGTGGAGGTTCTCAGACCGAGGGGAATGTGATCAAGGCCTTGAAAAGCGCCAGACCACCTTCTCCTGCGCCACCGACTGCTCCCTGCGCGCCTCGGCAAGCAGAGATGGCTGCCAGGTGCACCTTTAGGGTCGTCGACCTAAGCCCTTGACTAGAAAGGGACCATAAATAGTCCAAATGCTTGCCAAAGAACAGGAGGAAGGGTCCAAGCCCTTGTTCTGACACCAAATGGAAAATCTCTTCCATTTGAAGGCATAGCATTTCTGGTCGACTCTCTACGGGACGCCCAACAACATTGAGGACCTCGTCGAAAGACCCAAGGCCTGGAACCTAGCCATCAGGAACCAGGCCGTCAGGTGCAGGGATTGAAGGTCCGATGGAACACCTTCCCCGATTGACTGAGAGCAGGTCCGGCGAGCTGAAGCTGCCCCGGGAGCCTGGAGCTGAGGCTGAGGAGATCTGGTACCGACTGGCGGGGCCAGTCTGGAGCTATCAGAATACCTGCGCCTTGTCCCTCCTTGCCTTGAGAAGCACCTTGTGAATCAAGGGAAATGGGGGAAAGGCGAAAGAGGCCCGGGTCCACAGCTCGAGAAGGCATCCCCTGCAGCGAGCCCTGCTGAGGGGGCAGGCATGAAATCCAGCTGTTCTCCTGAGGCAAACAGGTCCACCTGAGGTGTGCCCCAGTGGGAGAACAGATCTTTGTACTACTCCGCAGAGAGACCACTGCGGAGATGCAGCCCTATCCGGCTCAGGGCATCGGCCAGGGTATTGGAAGCTCCCGCCACGAATGGCTAGAGATCCGCCTCCAGGCGCGCACGAGTGACCAAATGCGAGAGCTTCCTTGCATAGAAGCATGGAACGCTGCTCGCTCTGGCGGTTTAGGTAGTACATGGTCGTGGTATTGTCCGGCCTGGACTCTGACCACTTGACCCCGGAGAAACGGAGCAAAGGCGGTGAGAGCTAGGCGGACCGCTCGGAGCTCCAGCAGGTTGATGTGGCATCGGGACTCCCGCGGGGACCAGAGGCCGTGCGCTCGGTGTTCCCCCAGATGGGCACCCCAACCCATCAGAGAGGCATCGGTCGATAGAGAGACCGTCGGCTTGGGGCGGACAAACGGGATACCCTCCTGCAGATGAGATGGAACGGTCCACCATCGGAGAGATTCACATCTCCTGGGTCACCACCACTAGCTGGTCCAATGGATCGCAGCATTGTGACCACTGGCTGGCCAGACCCCACTGAAGGGGGCGCATGTGCCAGCGTGCCCAACGGACCACGCTGGTGCAGGCCGCCATGAGACCCAGGAAGTCCTGGGCAGGGCGCGATTGCCCAACCAGAAATGATTGGGCAAAGGAGGTAAGAACCTCGGCCCTGTCCGCCGGGAGCCGTGCTCTGGCTCGAAGAGAGTCGAGCTCTGCCCCGATAAACAGAATCACCTGCTTCGGCTCGAGTTCTGACTTGGCCTCGTTGATGAGAAGGCCGACTTGAGAGCAAACCTGGAGGGCCAGATCTCTGGACCGCTCCACCTCCTGTCTGGAGGGGGCTGCTATCAGCCAATCGTCCAGGTAAGGGTACACCCGGACCCCTCGGTGCCGCAGGAAAGCTGTCACCACTGCAATGCATTTGGTGAAGACCCTGGGAGCTGGAGACAGGCCGAAGGGCATGGCTCAGAACTCAAAGAGGGATCCATCCGCTCGAAAGCGAAGGAATCTCCGATGTGACGGACGGATAGGGACGTGAAAGAACGCGTCCTGCAGGTCCAGAGAGCAGAACCACACGCCGTGTTCCAGAGATGGTATTATCTGCGCCACAGTGACCATCCTGAAGGTTCGAGACCTTAGGAACTTGTTCAGGTCGTGTGGATCGAGAATGGGCGCCAGCCCCCGTCCATTTCGGAACCAGGAAGTACCTGGACACAAACCCCGGTCTGAGGGGGTCCGCTACCTCCTGATCACCTCCTTTGGAGGAGGAGAGCTGCTCGCCGACGAGCCAACAGTGAGGCTATGGACCCCGAGGCGCGACGGCTCTGAAGGGCGGGGCCTGCTCGAATTATAGAGGCAGGCCTTTTCCCACCACCTCCAGTACCCACCTGTCCGTGGTAATAACGGACCAGGCAGAAAGGAAGTGTCGGAGCCGTCCCCCCACGGGGGGAACCAGGGGTGAGGTGACGGGGATGGGGGCGACACCCCTCAGCCCGTCACTGGGCAGGCTTGGAGGAGGGACCGGCCGAGGGACCTCCTGGGCCTTTACCTCCCTGCTTCCTGTTGGAGGAAGCTGACGGCTTGGGTTTGGGATGCCAAGCCCGAGCCTGCTGGCCCTGACGCTGTGCTGGGCCGTGGCGCTGGGGCGAGGAAGGACGAAAGGGCTTAGGCTGTGGCTTAGTGCCTTTGTCCTTCTGAGCAGAAGAGACCGAGTCCAAGGTAGCATTGGACTCTCGATCCTCTGCAGGTGACCTTCCACCCAGGGCAAGAGGTCAGTCCCCAAAAGGGAACATCCACCAACTTGTGCTGGGTATCCGGGAGAGTGGATATCCTCAGCCAAGCCCGACGACGCATGGCCACTGCGGCCGCCACAGACCTGGCACATGAGTCCCCAATGTCTAAAGCAGTCTGGAGCTGCTGTTTGGCCACTGCCCTGGTCCCGCACCTGCCTGACCGTAGTCTGCAGATCCACGGGAAGATGAGGGACGACCTCATCCAGGGAGCCCAACAGGGCATGAGAAAAATGTGCCATGAGGACGGCCAAACTGGCCTGACGAAGGCAGAGAGAGGACGCAGCATAGACTTTTCGCCCGGCATAATCCAATTTATTGGATTCCTTGTCGGGAGGAATGTCCACATCCCTGGCATCCGCGCGCCGGAAAACGCTGTCGGTAACCAACCCCTCAGCAGAGGGGTGTTCTGAAAAACCGGACAGGGAACCGGTAGGGACCGCATACTTCCTGGCCAAAGGCGCAGAGCAGGAAGCAGGGCGCTGCCAAAGCTCCAAGGCCGGACCCACTATGGCCTCCACCACCGGAAAGGCCTCCGTAGGGGATCCCCTCGGTCCAGAATCTCCGTGAGGGGATACCTGGCCCGTTTAGAAATGGGTTCGAGCTTCATCCCGGTGGACTCCGAGATGAGCCGAAGCAATCCTAGGAAGGACGAAGGGCTATCGTCCACTGACTGTCCTCCTGAGGACTCCAAGTCCATTTGCTTGGAGAAAAGGGAGGAATCATCCTCGGACTCGGAAGAGTCCTCAAAGAGCTGCCTCGGGCCTGAGCCACCCTCCACCTGCCGAGGTCTATCGGGAGTGAGGGTGACAGACAGCCTATGGGGCAGTCCCCGAGCCGACCGAGAATTTTTGGTCGGAGCCCCAACTAACGGCTGTGGAGGCGGAGGTTCCACCAGAATCGGTGGGGCAGCTGGATTTGGCCGAACAACCGGCCTGGGAACAGGCTCCTCGGCTACAACGAGGGGTTGTTTCGGCCGCCCGTGACAGCCACTTAATGGCTGGGGAAGACGACAGGGTCGGCTTATTCCCGGTCAGAAGGAGCTGTTGCCACATGAGTTCCTCATACCTCCGACGCAACTTGCGCCGAAGCCTCCCCTCGTCCGAGGAGGAGGAAGAGCGGCGGCGCCGCTTGTCGCGGGTGTCAGACCGCCTATGACGGGCGGATCGGCTGGACCGCCAAGACATCCCGAGATCGAGAACCTCGGCTAGGCCGAGGGACGCAAAGCGGGAGGTGTCGGAATCGGCACTCCCCACGGTTCGGACGATTCCACCGAAGGCTCCAGAACCGGAGGCACAGACGAGCCGACGGGATCCTCAACTCCCACCGGGGAGAGGGGATTCTCAGCTTCTCCAGCTGACAACCCGTCCAACGGGTCGAGAAAAATCTCGACCGCGTCGACGGGAGTCTCGGTCAACTGGCCTGACGGGGACACCGTGAAGCCAGTGGCCGAAGCCGAGGGGCCGACCGAAGTCGACTGTCGACAACTAGGGGAGGGGGATCTTTCCCGCTCCCAAGAGCGTCGACGGTGAGACTTACTTTGTCTCTTTTGGACCGAGAAAAAGGTCCAGAAGAAGTTGGACCCTCACCTTTCGTCGAGAGGGTCAGACAAAGCTCCTTAAAAGAAGCCGAATACGAGGCACCGAGAGAGAGCGGGACAAATGCCGCAGCCGAGGTAGAAGCGGCCCGCGCCGCCTCCTCTTCGAGGGCGATCATCTGCTCGAGCTGATCCGCCGAGCCCGCCGCCGCGGACACCGCCGACCGGGCCTCTTTAGATTTAACCGGAGGAAATCTTTTCTCGGGACACCCCAGCTGTAAACGGGCAGCACGGTCTTCGAGGACGAGGGTCAAAAAGAAGAGCACAGGTCGCAAGCCTGCGGGTCGTGCTCAAGGCCTAAGCAGTAGACGCACGTGGAGTGCGGATCCGCCTGAGACATCTTCTGCCCGCAGGGCATCTCCGGAACCGAGTCGACGGTCCATCGCGAGCTGCGAGGGAGAGAAGACCGGTTCTTACAGCAAAAGACTTTTGATTTCAAAATTCAAGAATTAGGAACCAGTCTAATACGAGAGCATTAAGGAGGGAACCTGAGCTTCCAAGCGGTAAGGAAGATCTGGCGTCATGGGGCGGAGCCGAGAGTTTTACCACCCGGGTGGGTGGGAGGAGCCAGCTTGAAGACCTTCCGGCAAGATTTAAAGCGGCAAGGAACCTGCCAATAAGTGTGGATGAACAACATATCCATGTCCCTAGAACTGGTAATTAGCTGATGGTAATCTGAACCTTAGATACTTTCTGTGGGATTCTCTTATTGTGATGTGAATGAAGGCATCTCTTAGGTCCAGTGATGCCAGCCAGTCTCTCTGCCGAAGCATGGGAAGGATCACTGCCAAGGTTACCGTTCTGAATCTTAGTTTTGCCAAGTGTTTGTTCAGAACTCTTAGATCAAAAATGGGTCACGACTCCCCATGTTTCTTTAAGGTCAGGAAGGACCTGAAGTAGAACCCTTTCCCCCTTTGTAGTAAGGGAACCGGTTTATTGCCTTTGACTACAGACGACTGGCCACTTCTGCTTCCATGTCTTTCCTTTCTGTAATGGAAGCTGGTCTGAAAAGCCTTGACCTTAACTTGGGGAATGATTTGAAGCAGAGGGCTATTATCTAGAAAGTCTAGATTTGTCATCTGGAGTCCAGCTCTAGATGAATCAGATTCTTGTATGTCTGTAATGTGAGCCATAGAACACAAACACACAAGTAGTGCATAATAATAACAACAAAAGGTTTATTACAATACTCACACCAAACAAGTGACAGAGAAAAATCACAAGGGAGCCAGTTTCTCACCAGTCCTCAAGGAAAGTAAATTCTCTCCAAGAAGCTGGCTTACGTGAGGTTATACAGTACAGATAAAAACATAGTTACAGTGCTAGCAGCATAGTTACGGATATGAGGAACATAATGCATTGGTGTACAGAATGTAAACAAGGCATCTCCCTTGGACAGTTACTTAGGAAACAGAATTACTGATGAGTAACAAGTTAGACAAAGGAAATATTCTGTCAGCACTAAAGCACAGACAAAGAAAATGCTGCGTATACAGAAATACATGTGGTGTGATACCAAAGTAAACTACATATGATTATATGAGAATATAAATATATGAGAATATACAGTAATCACCAACAATCCATAAAGGCCCTCTTTTCAGTGCTATGGGTCAGAATATTTGTGTACAGAATACATAAAAGACAAACATAACCCAGGTAAATGCATTATAATGAGGTATAACGTAGCATGCATGAGAAGTGTAAAACATAAATCATAACAATAACACATATCAAATGATATAAACATAACATATAGTAGCATATGTTAGCAGCAAAGCACATTCCTAGTACCCATGCTTGTACGATGGGTACCTACATCTACATATTAGTGCATACAGCAGTATCACAGTATAAGCGACCAGAAATACACTGTAACATGTACGTGGGATAGTAATGGGGCATAACCCATTGCATAACAATCCCCTCCTTGTTGCCCTGGCAGAAGAGGCAATACAACAGAAAGAAGATGGTTAGGCACCATTCGTTTACAGGCTCGTGGCGGAAACCTGGCAAAGGAACTTAAACTGGTCACAATAGTGTTTTAGGGTTTTTGATGTAAATGAGGTGTGTATCTGTTCTACTGAGAAGAGACTGGAGAGACAAATTCAAGTTGTCAATATGAACATTGAATATTGGTAAAAACTCAGTCAGAGCATCAATATAGTCAGGGCTAGACCCGATAGTATCAGGTTCCGGGATGGGAACAGGGGTGATGACAGTATGACCTATGACTACACGCTGTTCAGAGAAAAAAACAAAAGTTAGAAAAGTTCACATCACAACTTAGAACCATACCAAAATTGCTTATAGGTGGTCATCACACAGTATTCTTCATCAGCAGAGTAAACCACCTTGGAAGATGGCATTTTCCATTTGCATAGCTTGAACCAGGCAAGAAGTTTTGGTTCCACAAGCCATAACCACATAGGGATAGACCCAGGGTTTCTTCCAGGGTTAAACAAAGTTTCATTGTGCATTTTAGATCCATTTAGATCTTTCAAGGGTAGATCCAAATGTTCAGGTGGCTGCTGTATTTGCAGAAGCCTCAGCAGGGGGTGCGTTAGATTGCACATTGAGTCTTACAATGGAATAGCAACTTACACTGGCATAGCATTAGTGTTGTGGAAGTTGATCACACCCTTGCACAAAGACAAACAGTTTATAACACAACACTAAGTTTGTATGAGGTGCCAGCCAGGCTTGGAAAATACCAGCAGTGAAGAAAATGGATGCCTTACTCGAAGATCAACTGAAGTAGAGTCTTCTTGCAGATTTTAGGGGATTGCCCCCACCCCAGGCTTGGCTTCATAGTATGCAGAAGAATGACCTTGATTTTAGAGTCTGAATTGGCTGGGCCTTTTACAGTTTGAGTATTCACAAGAGGAAGCCACATTTCAATTATTAGGCCAGTATCCACAAACTGGCAAGACAAGTTTGAAGATGTCACATCTGCACAGGAAACTGTATCCTTTCCAAGTACAACAATCAATATTAGGTGCTGTGGGGGTGTCTTGCGGGCTTAGATGGCAGACACTCGTTAGGGGAGCTCCTCGGGACACCAGCATTAAAATTGATTCAAACAGCCATTTAACTCTTTATTGATATACTAGAACAGCGTCTGTATATTGACTTTACCGGAAGCAGTACGAAAGATTGACTATTAAAAGATCGACACTGATTTGACCGACGTCAAAATACCGACACGCTGATAAGATCGCCAACATAAATACCGAAAAACAGATGACCAACATGATTTACTTACTAGCGCTTCCATTAATTTGTCCTGGACATTTTAAGGACTACAATTCTGTAATACATTGCTAGATTGACAGTATTTCCTGTGGCTTCCTCTACAGTGAAACACAGGTTAGAGTGTCCCACTGATCTTCGCCACTTTACAATTAGCATTAATTACCCAAATATCATCATCTGACCTCTAGCTGAAGTGCTATATTTAAATCGTAAATGTCTTTTCTATTCATGAACAAGCATGCGTACTAATCCTATTGCACTCTGAAACTGTTCTCCTTGGTCAAAGCATTCATACATCATGGTATAGTGGCCACTAAGGCAAGATATCTGGTAGCCCAAGATGAGATTTTTTTTTAATCGCTGTCATAAGAAACAGACACACAGTACTGTATGAGCAATGCCTTGATCTTGCTGGTCAACCTGTTATCTAAAGTCTTACCTTTTTAGCCAGTCACAAGTCCTTAGCCACTAGATTTTTTTTACACTCTAACTGAACTCTAGCCAGTCATTTAATATTAACTAGCAGGGGCAACTGATGATCCACTTTCTGAGCTGTCGACTGAAGTTTATGTCTCCCACTAAGTCAGGGTGATCAGTGCCACAGGTCAGTGCAACAATGATGGCGACTCCCATAGGATGAATCCCACAGAATGTTAGGTGGCAGACAGGATCTTCCACTGCAGAATGTTTTTTTTTGATATACAGCAATATAGTTACACCACCTTGTGGTTATTCTTATGTACTGTGCCCGGACAACATACTTTTTTAGAAAATTGCTACCATGTATAAAGAGATGACATAATAGCAAACGGAGGGATAACCAATTTATTGTCACAGGTTAGAGAATAGTAACTTAAGTACCAGAGTTACAAGTGAGCTAAGTAAAGGTCTGTCGATCATTCGTTTTTCGTTGTTTATTCTTCCGATCTTGTGAGCACGTCGGTATTTAGGTGACAATCTTTTTAGTGTCGCGATAATGGGAGTCAATATTTTGTACCAGACCCACTTTACCTTATGGCATCAGGCAAACAAAAAAATAAGCAGGCTGGAGCCGGCCCACCGGCGCAGCGGTGGGATTTCGCTGCGACACCGGGCGCACCGGTTCGAGACGGACCCGGATGCGTCGAGGGCGGGCCGGGGGAGAAGGATTGAGCGTCTGATGGGCAGCTCTCCTTTCCGGGAGGGTGCGGGCAACTTTGGCGCTCTGGGAACTCCTGGCGGAGGCCGGAGAATCGCGCTGCCGACATTCAAGCGGGGGTTGGAGGCGGGACGGACGCTGGCGCCATTGCAGCCGCCCCGCCTCCTCGGGAGGGCATATGAGGGAATCAAAATCCCACGCCTTCGCTCTTGGTGACACTCTGCCCCAGGAAACCCTGATTGGCCACACTGGAGTCGCTCTCTAACCAGTCACAGTTCCGGGTCCGGATACGGGGGTCGAATCAGCGGCCCCACTCCCTCTGGGGTAAGCCAGGGATGACCGGGGAGATGGCAATTTCTGGTGGCCGGGGCTCCAGGGGTCCGTGACCAGAGTCGATGGTAGACGAGAGGCGTGGGGATAAAATAGGAAAAATTAAAAAAAAAAAAAAATAAGCAGGCTAAGCTACCTTTTAATGCCCGCAATCCTCCTAAAGCAACAGGGTCGCCGGCCTGCAGACAGAGAGACCACGAGGCGGAAGCCACAATCGACCACCAGACTGAAGAAATGGACTCTCTGACTAAATCTCTAGCTGGGGTTCCAAACACGCTTCTTGCGATGCAGCAGGAGATGACAGGTTTTAGAAGTATAACTTCGCAGTTGACTCACCTCTAATCTGTAGTGACTATAGTCTTTCGGAGACGACAATGCATGCGGTTCAAATATCTGAACCGGAATGCCGTTTAGGGGAGTTGGAGGACTCGTATGCGGGAGTCTCGGATGAACTAAATGGCCTCTTGTTCACAATGGCCGATTTAAAAGAGCACATCGAGGATCAAGAGAATCGCTCTTGAAGATTGAATTTGCGTATAATAGGGCTTCCAGTGGGGACTGAAGGCTGCAACCCTAATCTGGGCCTGCATCAATGGGTAGTGGCACAGTTGTGCCTATCAGAGGAGTATGCATTATTTGGAATAGAGAGGGAGCATCGAGTTGGCCCCCTGCCAAAGCTAGGAGACAGACCACGACATTGCTTAATAAAGTATTTGAGATACTCAGACAAAGAGAACATTCTGCAAAAAGCCAAGCAAGTCGGCCCCATTCAATATGGCAATGGAAAAGTGCACATTTGCCAGGACTACAGCAGGGATCTCCAGGGCCAAAGACAGCGCTTCAATGCAGTTAAAAGCAAATTGCATCAGTTGGGGTGGTCGTTTGTTTTTCTGTATCTGGCGAAACTATGAGTGGACAGACCTGGCCAGAAGACACAATTTTTCAACTGCCCTAGGGAAGTGGAGAAATGGCTGGCAGAGGAGGAGGCGGGGAAAATGGAGTGCCAGATGCCTGAAGGGTTCAGTAATGCCAACATCATGAATTAAGTGATGAAGTGAGAAGTAGTTACTCATTTCTCTGGTGCTCTTATGTTCTCTGATTTTGGTCAGCAGTGTTTTGGATAGGGACTTTATGATGCGAGCTGGGGATCTGAGGCCACGTATTACTAAATGCTACATCATGTTTTTAAGTTTTGCTATCTCTGTCCCAACCGGGTCTAGGGACTCGGGTCTCAGCGGGAGAGAAAGTGATCATTCAATTAATCTTGGCTGGGGAGCTGGAAATAATTTTTTTCCATTATCATGGACTGGGCTAGTTGTATTACTGATTGGGCTACTGGAATGCGGAATAGTTGCCATGCCAGGTTACACTGGAGATATTAGAACTGCACCCGACCGTGCTTAGGGGCACGGGTACAAGTGGGGAAATTTATAAATGGGCACTGGGTCTCTCAAACTCCCGGCTTTGAAATCTGACTGTTTTACTGAATCACAATTAAAACTGCAGTGAAGCTGTACCAGGGGCTCGAGTGGGCCACATGCTCGACCCGATCGCACGTTTATGGAACAAGGCATACTACAAGTTATGATGCCAGTTTCTTTTCTTGTTAAAGCCCACATTAATCTCAGTAGGGGCCAAGGTTACTATTATTACTTTTATTAGTGGCTAATTAGGAAGGCTTTATCACCAAAATTACTCAACTAAGAATATATATTGCACTGGTTGGCAATTTTCTAATTCAGAGTATGCTGTTCTAATACCTTATTTTAGTTTTGATGCTGTTAATTATTTAGAGTGAAATTTACAAATGGTGTCCCAATGATGCAATCTTTGGCTGTTAAATTACACCATTACTGCCTGATACTCGCAGTGGGAATACTGGCAGAGCTATTTCTGCCTGGGGGATACACGTTATTCAGGTTAGGAACTGTGGGGGTTACACAAGTGAGATGAGCGAATCACGGGGGGAATGGGGTTTACTTTGAAATGGTATGTTTCTTTTAGGGGGCCTGCAAGATATTGTACAGCATGGGTGGCATTAACAGATGGAAACAAGCTCTGATGCATGTGCAGCCTTGGGGTGAGACAGGCACACCGATGGGATACATGGGGAGACTGTTTGTTAGGGGGTAGAGAGTCAGAATTGTTGGGATTTACAGAAAATAAAATAGGTACAGAAGAGCAGAATTTACATGTTCAAGATGCAATGGGTGTCTACATCTTTGATAATTATGGCTGATAATATTAAGTGTGTGTCCTGGAATGTCAGTGGGCTTAAATCAATCTTAAAGAGGTGGAAGGTTATTGGGGAAATAAGGAGGGTTAAAGCGAATATAGTCCTGCTTCAGGAGACCCATTTTACACACAGGGAGGAACAAAAAACAGCAGAATTTATGGGGGTCATGTGGGTCTCTGCCACTTTTTCCTCAAAGGCTAGGGGGGCGTCGATATGGATTCCAAGGGGTCTTCCAGTTCAGATTATTGAACAAAAAGTGTATCAAGGGGGGAAATATGCATTGGCAAAAATCAATATAATATTTAAGGAGGTATTCTTAGTAGGTTCAGTATATGCACCAAACACTGACAATCCTGGCTTCTTTCAAAAATTCGCACTTGATATGGCTGGATGGGAGGACCAATGGATCCTTGGGGGAGACTATAATTGTGTCCTTGACACTGTTCTGGATAGATCTAGTAGAATTCCCATGCATAGGTCACAGAATGCCAAAGCTCTCAAAGAACTTCAGAGGGATACTGGATTGGTGGATGCATGGCGTCACACCCACCCCAGTGGGCGGGACTATAGCTTTCTGTCGCATGCACACCATACTTATGCCAGACTCGATAGAATTCTGGTATCCGGAACCTTACTGGTGTGGGTAGAAGAGGCTACTTATTGACTGATCATCATTTCGGACCATGCGATTCACTTGGTTACATTTAGGGGGTCAGGTGTGTCTAGAAGTGCTAGAACCTAGAAACTGGACCCGTTGCTTTTGGAGGACCAGGAATATATATACGGCTTATGGAAACCAGTATTCAAGACTATCTCCTCTTAAATAAAAGGGGTGACACATCCCATAGTACTAGATGGGAAGCCCTCAAAGCCTATGTAAGACGTCAAACTACAGCCTGTGCCTCTCATAAACTTAAGCTGGAGACACAAGACCTGGCCAGTTTAAGGGCCAAAATTGATGTATTCAAGGAAGCCCACAAACAGAACCCGACTGTGTCCCTTTATAATATCCTCCAAAAACTGAAGTGGAAGTTTAATACGCTTTCGAGCACCCAACTAGAACGCTCCATATTGCTCACCAATGCAGGGGCCTATTATGATGGGGATAAAGCTGGAAAACTGCTGGCATGACAGTTAAAGTGCAAAGAATCTGAGTGTAATGTAGGACAGATTACCACTGAGCGAGGGATATCAGTCCAAGAGCCAGAGGAAATATGGAAGATATTTGGTGACTTTTATGAGCAATTGTATACCTCTGAACATAATCCGTGTCAAGCGGATTTTAACCTATTTTTTCAGAGTACCCCTCTTGTCATGATCCCAGAAAATCTTAGTAAAGAGCTTGACTCCTCTACCCCCGTCAAAACAAGAAATAACAACCGCTCTTAGGAATTTAAAGAGTGGTAAAGCCCCCGGTCCGGACGGGCTGCCAATTGATTTTTTCAAACAATTCTGAACCCTCCTTGTCGACCCTCTATTTGACATGATCCTAGAAGGCCTAGATAAAGGAGAGCTACCCTCATCCACGCGGTCTGCCACGATAATGGTCCTGCCAAAGCCGGGCAAATACCTGACTAAGTGTGCCTCATATAGGCCTATCTCATTGCTCACGGCGGACTACAAGATCATGGCCAAAGCCCTGGCTACTAGGCTAGAACCTGTGCTACCCGAAGTGATACATCAAGATCAATCTGGCTTTGTAAAAGGAAGGTTTGGGAAACATAACATTAGACATACCCTAAACATTATCTATAATTGGAGCAAAACCAAATGAACACATGGAGCAGAGGTGGTTGCCCTTGATGCTAAGAAGGCATTTGACTGCGTGGCATGGGGGTACCTGTTTGAGGTCTTGAGAAGATTTGGGGTAGGTCTGGTATTTCGCTCATGGGTTAAAGCACTCTACACCTACCCACGGGCTCAGGTCTTGGTCAATGGCGCTCTTCCTGCCCAATTTGACATAAGCAGGGGTACCTGACAGGGTTGCTTTATGTTCCCCCTTTTAAATGTCCTATCTTTGGAACCACTAGGCACAGCCTTAAGATCACACCCAGGCATTAGGTGTTTTGAGGGGGCTGGTAGACAGCATAAAATAGCAATGTATGCAGACAACCAACTTTTGTACCTGCAACACCCAGCCCAAGACTTGCCTATAGTCCATGACTTAATGTGAACATTTGGTCAGCTTTCAGGACATTGTGTTAACTGGATCAAAAGCAAATTTCCCCCAGTTGGGCTGATGGCAATACTAGGTGGCTTACAAATGGTCACCACAATCAAATACTTAGGTATTCAAATCTCAGCATCTATTAGTTGCCTATATGCCCTAAACTATATCCCTTTAACAGTGAAACTTACAGAAGACTGTGAACGTTGGACAGTGCTCCCCCTGTCAGTGCTTGGTAGAGTGGCGGTGGTCAAAATGACCATTTTACCACGCATATTGTATCTATATCAGTCGCTCCCTATAAAAGTTCCCCTGAAGCACTTCAGACAATTTGACACCCTCATTACCAAGTTCCTATGGAAGGGGGGCAGGGTTAAAGTGAAACGCACTATTCTTCAACTTCCTCCCTGAGAAGGTGAAATAGGTTTTCCGAACTTCAAAAGTTATAATTGGGCAACACAATTTGAATATTTACCCAATGGGACACAAGAAGCAAGCTGTACATGATTAGGAATAAGAAAAAGATATGTTAAAAGGCAAACTTAGGAATGACACTTTGGTAGGTGCATTGGAGAACTTGGGGGGGAAAAAGCCCATTACCTAATCCTTTCTCAAATAACGCAATGCAAGTTTGGGTAAAAGCTCATTAATGTATAGGACATAGAAATGTCAGATATCCCAATACGAGCTTAATGAATGCGATGTGAGACGGATTGCAGCTGGCCCCAATAGTGATACAACTAATCTTGGCCAGGAGAAGAATGGAGATAGTTGCAGTCTGACAAATGTATGAAGGAGGAATACTAAAAAGCTTTGGGGCTCTATGTAAGGAGTGGGGATTACCAGCGGGAGATGTTTTCTTATTTATGAGATTGTGTCAAAAATGTGGGAAATCTCTAACCCAAGCATACAGGTGGTCGGAACCTTCATCCTTGAAGGAAGAATTGTTCAAACCGCAACCGATGCAGGGGTCCCTCTCAGTATACTATCATATAATCCAGGGCCATCTCCAAAGCCAGTTGCAAAATAAGAGTAAATATAGATGGAGTGAAGATCTGATGTTACCAATAGATAAGTTTATTTGGAAATACGCTTGCGAACACTTTGTGAATTGTTCCCGAAGCAATAAGCTTTGTCAGATTCAGCTTAAAGTAAAGGTGCAAGTTCCCTTTACTAAGACTTTGGGCTTCACAGCCCACTACCCTGGGGCAGCAATAGCCCCCCTGTGCCAAAAATAAAATTTTTAAAATGCTCTGTCATGTTTGGGAAGGGATTGTAAATGGCTGAGCTGCCAGCCAGCCAATCCCTTCCCACTTCCTAGTCTGCCCGCTCCGCCCCCCGCTCCTCCATATCATGACGTTTAGCCAGGGAGAGCGTGGGGATGCGCGCCATACTGGTATATGAGGCTAATTTTCTGAATGATTTTGCACACTTTAGACTGCCTGTTAAGAAAAATGAAAGCCACTGCTTGACTAATTAGGTTCCTATTAGTCGAGCGGTGGCTTTCATTTTTCCTAATAAGCAGTCTAAAGTGTGTAAAATCATTCAGAAAATTAGCCCCATATACTAGTATGGTGCGTGTCCCCGTGCTCTCCCTGGCTAAACGTCACGATACAGAGGAGCGCAGGGGCAGAGCGAGCAGACTAGGAAGTGGGAAGGGATTGGCTGGCTGGCAGCTCAGCCGGAGTTACGATCCCTTCCCAGACCTTACAGAGCATTTTGAAAATGTTACTTTCAGCACAGAGGGGCTATCACTGCCCCAGGGTAGCAGGCTGTGAAGCCCACAATGTAATCCTACAATTTTACTTTAATTTTCTGCACAGGGCGTACTTGACTCCTATGAGAATGCATGAAATGTAAAGCTCCAGATCTGATATCTGCCCTAAATGCAAAGCTGATAAAGCTGACTTAATTCATTTAGCTCTAGTCTGCCCTAGAGTTGCCCCTTTTTGGCATGCGATAATGAACGGAGTGCTAGGATATCCACACTCTAAGTCTCCGCTGGAATTATTACTGGGGGCGGACCCTTCCCACTTAGTACCTAAGTCATCAAGGAATTTATGGTCCCTGGCCCTTATTAATGCGAGGAGAACCATAGCCCACGTGTGGCCATCTCCGACTTCTCCATCTATAACGAGATGGGCACACAATTTGAGAGCCTGCATGGCCCTAGAGAGGGCACAAAGTATTGTCCATGGTTACCTTAATGAATTCCATCTCATTTGGAAACCCTTGCTTGTGGCAGTGGAATCTGGCAGATTTTTTTGACCATAAGCTATCTACATATTGATGGAATACAATATAATACTGTTTTAAGTAGGTAATTCCTACTGATCTTTTGGAGAGCCGATCAATTGTTATGGCTATTATAAACATTACTGTTATCTACTAAGTGTCTAATTATGTGTTAAAACATGTGTTGTATGTGGTGGTGCATGTCCCTAATGCTTAGCCCTAACCAGGACTTCTGGCTTAACACAGTTGTGTCAGCTATATTTGTAGTACCCATAATGTCCTTTAATATACCCATTGCTCTGGATGACATGTAACACAGGCAAACGTATCTTATGTATCATAAGCTATGTATGAATTGTATGATCTGTACACTTCTGATCCTTCATAAAAGTAATTAAAAAAATATATATATTAGGTGCCAACCAAGCATCCAAGACCTCATGGTAAACCAACAAATGAGGTAGTTCCAGTCTCTCACAATATATGTCCCCATCAAGATGACCAATAGAATGGATTGTAGCCAGACGATCAATATGGAAGTTGCAGGATCAAACTGCAGCAACGAGACTGTGAATGTCACGAACACGGCGTTCTTGATCGTGCAGGAATAGGTTTCGAAACAAAGAGCACAGCTGGTATGTATGGTGACATAACCAAGGTTCCTTGCCGTAGACAAGGAAAAAGAAATAGTGTCAGATAAGCATTTGCTAACACAAGCAGTAGAAGTACATTTGGGACAATATCACTGTCCCATACGTCTATCATGTATGAGATCAGGGATACGTCCTAATTCCAAATCCTGGAAGAGATTACTAATGGATGGAAGAACATAAGAGCCATAGGCAGTGCAAAGGACTTCCCTGGCTCTGTGATGCTCTGTTGCTTCCTTATTTTTAACAGAAATTAATTCATTAATCTTATTCTTTGTCCAATCAAATCCCTTCACTACATCCCTAATATTGTAAATTGCAAATCGCTCTTCTTGAGCAAGACCAACCACACCATGCAAAAAGGGAGGTATGATATATTTAAGCAATAAGCCATGAGGAGTGTGGGTTATCGGGGGATTTACCACAGCTGGAGTGGTTTGCCCACAAGGCACAGCCGAGTGGGTAAATCCCCTGATAACCCACATCCTCCAAGTGGCTTATTGCAATTATACCAAGGTAAATTTTTTTATTATAATAAAATACAACTTTTAAAGAGGTTGCTTTCTGTTTTTTATTTTTATTGTATTTATTCCTGGGCCGCACATGATTAGGATGTATATGACCATTTACTTATCAACAGCCATTGGTTATCAGAGGATTTACACAGGTGGTAAACTGCCAGTCTGACCATTTCATTGGCTGTTCACTTATTTCCATGGTATAATTCATACCATCATGAACCTTTGACATCTGTGCTTGAATACTGGCTATATCAGCCCTACTCCAGATAGACATACCCGAGCCAAATAAGCCTGAGGCTAAACCAGTTTCTGCAACAAAATGCTTAGTGCATTTGGGATGTTTACTGTTTTTAGATGTACCACTAGGTTTAGATTTTGAGAATCCTCTATGTGTGGTGCTATCAGCCCCAGTATAGGGGTCATTACTGCGTACCTGGTAAGCTGCCAGAATATCTAATAACGTAATTTGGAAAAATCTGAAAATGTCTGTTGTGGAACATAAACCAAATTCCAATGGGTAAGATTTAAAACCACTGTGATGTGCATGAACTGCATGTTATTGACTAGGGCACCTCGTAGAGAAGTGGCGATTTGACCACTGGGTGGACCTGGTTCCTGTTTTGGGCACTCAGTATCTGGTGTTATAAATTCTTGGGCATCATCTTGTAAAACCTTTAGGACAATGGTATTAGTTGCAGGGTTTTAAATAATTGATTAGCAGTTTTTTTCTTGGGACAACACTAACTGTACAGAAAGCATTTATATAGGTTTTCTAGAAGTGTCATGTTTGTTAAACACAGTGAGGCAAGTGATATGCATTTTCACAATGTTTTAGAACTTTTATGAGCAAAACGCTAATCAATTTTTAGAGTTATTTAAAACCCTGAGTTGCCATATGATTCTGGATGCAATATTCCTGGTTATCAACAAATTTTAGGCAGGAATTCGGATCCATCCTAGCTGTTAGGCTGTACACTCCAGAATTTGTGAGGTGTACCTGTTGAAGGGATACAGTACCATCAGAGAAAATCCTGGCACTGGGTCAGCCTTGGAGGGTGCCTTTGTAAAGGTGGGCTACTGGTATTGGATCTTCATTGTGAAATGCATATCACTTAATTTCAGGACTGGATTGAGCCAAAGAGATGATCAAAACATTCAGTAAGGCCTCTCTGCCCTCCTGAATGGTGACCATGTCTTCTGGGACATTAATGTAGACTCCATGGGTTGCTTTTATATACCATGGGCTTGCGAGGTACTCTGCCTCAACAAGCTTGCTGGGTTTGGGGGTCACTGGTAACTTATCTGAATTACGATATACAAGTTGGGCTTATAAAAAGACCAAAAATTCTTAAAAAGAAAAATAAGCATAAAGTAGCCATCTCTCTCGAAAACCTAAAAGAAAAGAGAAAAGAAAAGCATAGTTAATTCAGTACTATTCCACCCGATGGGGTAAGGAAAAGTAAATTCAATCTACTTTATACAGTTTCATCTGACTGGCATGTAGCTATTTGTGAGTTTCTTGTTCTGGGGTAATCTAACTGGGTACACTGATGGACTGAGCTTGTTTACAATGGTACTGATACTCTATCAGCAGTGGGAGCACACAGGTCCAAAAGTACAGTAGGTGTTTTGGTAGTCTCACGGACTGTCTGGTCATGACTTTGAATGGGGTACACTGTGTACTTGAGGAGGGTGTCCCCATTATTGACATAAAGAGTAAAGGCAATAAGGAATCCCAGTCCTTGGGGTTTTCCTGAATGAGCTTGATCTGCCTGTTAGCCCTTTAAACCTGTCTTGGTGACTGAGAGTGGCAAGGGATGTGAAACATTTGGTTTACCCCTATCAAATCCAGAGTTTCTTGCATTAGCTCAGCTGTGAAGCTAGATTTCTGGTCAGAATCCATCTTTTTGTAGGGTCTGTTTGTTGGGGGTTCTTCCTCAGTCCCTTTGTCAAAGAATCTGAACACTGCCCTCAAATGAGGGTCCTTCTTTTGTGCAGCTGACAGATCTAGGGGCACAAAAGTTTTTAATTCACAGTGCACAAAAGTAGTTTTTTTTTTTTTTTTTTTTTACAGTGGCTATGCATGCTGTATCTGAGACAGAGGGAGTTTTAATTTCCCATATGTCCCCTCATCGTGTACCTTCTTTCACCAGACAGTCCGCGTGGCTGTTAAAAGGGAAATACGGTTCACTCTTACAGTGTGCTCAAACATTATGAAAGCACAGTTTATATTTAAACTGTCTGGTTAACACTGTGATGTACACAACAAGTCTCTGTATTTTACAGGAGTACCAGAGAACTGAAAGTTTATTTTCTCCGAAAAGCGTAGAAATTCAGTCAGAGAGAAACAGACCCAATCTGAGTCTGTAAGGATGACAGTGTCTGCAGTGCCTTGCTTTAGCACTTCCAGAGTACAGGCCACAGCAACTAGTTCAGCATACTGTGCAGAAATGATGGTACACCTCCTCCTAGCAATGCGCACTCTGTCATAACTAGAATGTACAATGAGAATTCCAAACCCTGTTATCTGACCCTCATTAGTATGTGAGGCTGAGCCATCAGTAAAAACATGACACACACACTAGGGTCATTTAACACTTCCTGAAGTGCTGGCAGGAAGGGCTCTAGGTCAGGTAGGTCAAGGCGTTGGAGTGAACATTCACTGACCTCTCCTGTAAACAGTAAGCCATGGGCCAACAAAGATGGAGTCTTGGTAGGAAGGACAGTGATGTTACGATCCTGTAGAAAAAGAGACTAGTGTGTAATTTGGGCATTGGAGACAGACCTATCTTCCACTCTGTCTGACTTCAGAAAGCTAGTGAGTGTGTGATTGGAATGCAGCTCTAAAAAGAAAAATACCATCACCACAATATCTTGCACCTTCTTGCCAGAAGTGCCTGCTATTGTCTGTGCTGGGAATAACCCAGACTCTTCCTAACTTGTGTCTGCTACTGCAGCCACAGTATGGGACGACTGAAGTGGCACTGGTAGTGGGGGCCCTGCAGCAGGTGCAGGTGGTTCTGGCATCGTGGGGGATGCCTGCACAGTGGAGAAAAGCGGTGTGCAGACTGCACGTAGTGCTGCAGCTATGGTTTGTAGTTCAGTAGCCTCCGGGGGTACAGGAGGTGATATTGGAACAGCTGGCAGTACAGGTTCATAAACCAAACCTGTATCCCCCTTCCCCCAATGTGACCTGCGACGATGAAAACATCACAGCCATGGGGTTTTTAAAATCAGGGTTAGCAGCAGCTCTAGCCTGTTGCAGGGCTAGTCTAAGGTTTTTGTTTTCCTCAGCAATCTGTTTGTAAGGTGGCCCACTGCGGTGAAACCTGTTGCCCTGTTTGTTACCATTATTCTTCTTCTTACTGTTCCAGTTTTTATTACCCTGTCCATTAGTGGAGGCACAGGCCTTGTTGCCTCCCCCTCAACTGCATAGTGTTTTGCCCCACCGAAAGGCTACTGGATGGCAGCAACCTTGTCAGCTATCTGCTGGGCTGAATGAGCAGATTTAATGGGGTTGCTTGGTGGTGCTCTTGGATCGGGTGAAATCCTAATAATGGCTCCTTTAACTGCTGCTTCTGCTGCAGCATCTGCCATTGACTTCACAACATATGGGTGTGTACCAGCCTTTCTAAAAATTACACAGACCTCCTTTTAAGGAGATCCTTCTGTTTCTCAGAAATACCAGTCTTACTGATAAAATTATTAATCATGCCTAAAACCTCCAGTGTGTTTTGTCTGGTTAAGGCAGCAATCACAGCTCCCTGCGATTGAATATGCACAGCTCCATGATGTGATGGTCGGCCATTTTGGAAGCTGCACTGGGCACCGCCATCTTGGTGTATGGCAACATGGCCAACATCATGTGACTAGAACCGACCATCTTGGGGACGGCATGGTGACACAATGTGATGACATGTGTAGCCACCATTTTGAGACTTTAACAATACACCATTTTGTGAATGAAAAGACGAGAGGCCAGCCGTTGAGCTAGCCCACTCCACAGCATGTTATGAATCCTCACAATCAGACTCTCTCATCACTAAAAGAGGTAAGATCTATGGGCATAACTTGAAAGTTGTTGAAACCTGGTTCTTGGAATCATTTTAACTCAAACTAAGGTTTGTTGTGGCTAACTGGGTATAGTAATAGAATTGTCATATGTACTTGTTTGGAATTTTGTTGTGTTATGTATTGTACTTTTTTTTTTTTGCGCAATTGTTGTAACTTTATTTCTGCTCAACCAAGGGTCACCATTTTAAATGAGTTTTACTCAATGGTCTAACCCATTTAATAAAAATGAAAAATAAAAATTAAAGTCAATCATAGCTTTAATATGCCCAGCCAACACCTCTCGCTGATGGTGCAATCTTGTCACCTTTCTTCTGCATTTCACGTGACTAACCTTACAACTGGTAACACACAAACCACTTTCAACACACTTCTGCAAGACTCTGTACGTGGCACTTATTTCAGCACGGTCTGTAATCTTACTTTTGAGCTTACCACTTACCTGCTTCAGCTCCCACCTTACCTCCTTATTTTCCTTATGTAAGGTATTAGTTTTAGATAAATCATTCATGTGTATAACCTATGAAGCATTGCTCTTTCACACTCATCTCTCAAAGCATGTAATTCTTCATTACTACTGACAGGTGTTTCATATAATAGGGAATCATTTCGCTGACGCAGTGTCTCAACTTGTGATTCCAGTTTGAGTGCACAATCTGCAAATTCAGCATTTAACACTCCCATTGCAACTAACAAAGATACGAAAGAATCGTTTTTCGTACCATTCTTTAAATCAATATAATGATCAAAGATAGCCTGTACAGGAACAACTTTATTTTTAGCTACTGCAGCAAAATCCTCAAAACCATCATGGCTACTGAGGTACTGCGGGGTTTCCAACCTCAACTCTGCACATATTTTTTTTTTAGACATGTCAAAAAATAAACAGAGAAACCTTTAACTGTTTGTGGTCCAGGAACTGTGTTTCAAACCATAGTAAATGAAAGCACATAGACAGCTTTGGCGTATGTGGGTGTCTGTGAAGGAATTCCCACTATCTGAAAGCAATTAAATGGTCTTCCCGGAATCAATTACAGCTCTTTGTTCTCCCAGGGGAAAGGCTGCTTACTGCACAGATTTAAAAGTCTGGCAAGAGGTCTCTGGTGCCTAATCTCTATATACTAGGAAACAGCAGACCGTGAAGATTTACACAGCAGAAGCTAACAGCTGCTTGTCATGGAAAGATTTCTCACCCCAATGTCCAAATCCATTAGGAAAATCAATGCAACTTTGACCAATACTCAGACATTACTGCACACTGTCACCATTTTGTTATCTAGAAAGTCTAGATTTGTCATCTGGAGTCCAGTTTTAATCAGATTATTGGATTCAATGCAAAGAAATGCAAAATAATGCACCTGGAAAACAAAAACCCAGGGGAAGATTACACAATGGGGGGGAGGTAGTAACAACTACAAAAATGGAAAGGGACCTGGGGGTAACCATATCAGATGACCTTAAAGTTAACAAGCAATGTGAGAAGGCAGTAGGGAGGGCTGGGGGTATACTGGGATGTATAGGGAGAGGCATTACCAGCAGAAAACAGGAAGTTATTATCCCTCTGTACAGACAGTTGGAGAGACCCCATCTGGAGTACTGCATCCAGTTCTACAGACTCCATCTCTGCAAGGACATAGACAGGATGGAGGCAGTCCAGAGGAGGGCAACTAAAATGGTGCAGGGTCTGCAACAGAAGCCATACAAGGACAGACTAAAGGAGCTTAATATGTATGCCCTTGAGGAAAGGAAGGAGAGGGGGGGGGACATGACAGAAACTTCTAAGTACCTCAGTGGAATCAACAAAGTCCAAGAGGGTAGCATCTTTCAGAAAAAGAAATGTGCAAGAACAAGGGGGCACAATTTAAAGATGGGGTGGAACGGTTCAGGGGCAATGTGAGGAAGTATTTTTTTTCCACAGAGAGGGTGGTGGACACATGGAACAGCCTACCTGAGGAGGTTGTGGGGTCTAAAACTGTGGGAGAATTCAAGAATACAAAGGACAGACATAAGGCAATTCTTGTGGGGGTAAGAAGAAATAGGCTGTTGGTTAACTAGGATCTGCAGCTTATCCTGTAGGTAGGGAAGAAAAAAATTACTCACCATAGTAATCTTGTTTCTTCAAAGGGATCATTCATTATGATTAAACTAAATGCAGTCAGCCTCCTGTGTTGAACTACTCAGAGAGATGGAACTATATGCAAATTATGGAACTCTCACGTGGCTCATGCCACTTTCAAACTGCTGCCTTAGCAACTGCTGCACTCTGAGTGATTCAGATTCTTATGTAGCCTAATTGGGTATAAGACCCACTAAGTGACAACTAATCATTCTAATAAAATAAAGTAAAATAACGTTTTTTGCCCTCTCAGGTCAAAAATGCCCCATACAAACAAATCTAAGAAACTTGAGACCCCAAGGAAACCAACTGGTTAAATAAAAGTGAGTCTCTAACTTAAGCCCTATAGGCAAAACCTCCTACAGCAGGGAAGCAGAAAAACTTTATAGGTTCTAGTAGGGGAGGCAGGAGGAGGGAGCTTTAATCGAAGCAGTGATCCCTTTGAAGAAACAAGATTACTATGGTGAGTAATTTTTCTTCTAACCCCAGGAATCACTCATTATGATTAAACTAAATGTAAGCTACCAAGCAGTACCTTTGGAGGTTGGGCCGAGAACCTATCTTAAAAGCAGGTTCTGCAGCACTGCTGTACCAAATCGAGCATCACTTTTGGGTTCAATGTACAGGCTGTAATGGTCTATAGTTTCCATAGGCTCGAATGGTGTGTCCATGAGCTTGGCAGTACAGATATACAAGTTACTCACCTGTAACAGGAGTTCTAGGAATGGTATATGTTGTTCATCCACATTCTCTGGCAGGTTCCTTGCCGCTTTAATTCTTGCCGGAAGGTCTTCAAGCTGACTCCTCCCACCCACCCGGGTGGTAAAACTCTCGGCTCTGCCCCATGACGCCAGATCTGGCCCGCTGGAAGCTCAGGTTGTGCATCGAAGCCGGGAGGTCGGGTGGGTCGTGTGGATGAACAACATATACCATTCCTAGAACTCCTGTTACAGGTGAGTAACCTGTATTTCTAGGGACATGGATATGTTGTTTATCCACACTCTCTGGCAGACTCCTAGCAGTTCTCTGGGAGGAGAGAGGCAAGGCGCACACCCCCAATACTTACTTGGGAAAGAGAGATTGGAGAACTGAGGCCCCAAAACCAGTATCCCGGTGTGACTCGAGGTCGATGTGGTAGTGGGTAATAAAGGTATGTGCCGACTTCCAGGTAGCAGCCCTGCAGATATCCTGGATAGGGATGTCCCTGGAAGCAGCTACCGATGCAGCGATATGGCGGGTAGAATGAGCTCTTATCCCTCTGGGAGGCTCCATGCCCGCCAACCTGTAGCAGAGCTCTATGCAGGAGGAGATCCACCTGCCTATCGTCCGCTTTGCTGCAGGTCTGCCAGGTGCGGCTTCAGCGTAGGTGACAAACAGCTGGCGAACCTCTCCCCGAACTTCAGCCGTCCACTCCTTATAATAAGCGAGCGCTCGTCTAGGGTCCAAAGTATGGAGCCTATACTCGGCCTCCGAGGTGTGATTGGGGTAGGACACCGGCAGAGTCAACACCTGGTTAAGGTGAAACTCCGACACCACCTTCGGAAGGAATTTCGGGTGGGGGCGCAGGACAACCTTGTCCCTGTGGAAGACCAGGTAGGGAGGCTCGATGGAAAGCGCCTGGAGCTCTCCCATCCTTCTGGCTGACGTGATAGCCACCAAGAAGGCGGTCTTCCACAACAGGTGTGACAGATCACACCTGTGCATTGGTTCGAATGGCTTGCCCATGAGCTTGGCCAATACCAGCAGTAGATCCCACAGAGGTGGAGGTTCTCGCACCGGAGGGGAAATGTGGTCAAGGCCTTTGAAAAAGCGCCCGACCACCTTCTCCTGTGCCACCGACTGCTTGCTGGCCCGCGCCCGTAAGCAGAGATGGCTGCCAGGTGCCACCTTGCTACGCCGCATCGAGGCCCTTGCTGAGAAATTAACCACAGGTAGTCCAGAATGCTTGCCAAGGGGCAGTCGGAAGGGTCCAAGCCCTTCCCCTGACACCAAATGGAAAACCTCTTCCATTTGAAGGCATAGCATTTCCTGGCGACTCCTTACGGACGCCTCAACGACGTTGAGGACCTCGTCGGAAAGACCCAGAGCCTAGAACTCTGGCAGCTCAGGAACCAGGCCGTCAGGTGCAGGGATTGAAGGTCCGGATGGAATACCTTCCCTGATTGACTGAGATCAGGTCCGGGCGGGCTGGAAGCCGCCTCGGAGCCTGGAGCTGAGGCTGAGGGATCTGGATACCAGAACTGGCGGGGCCAATCTGGGGCTACCAGAATCACCTGCACCTTGTCCCTCCTCGCCTTGAAAACACCCTTGTGGATCAAGGGAAATGAGGGAAAGGCGAGAAGAGGCCCGGGTCCACGGCCTCAGGAGGCATCCCCCTGCAGCGAGCCCTGCTGAGGGGGTGGGCATGGAACAGACTCAGCTTCGCATTCTCCCTGGAGGCAAACAGGTCCACCTGAGGCGTGCCCCAGTGGGAGAAGAGATCTTGTACTACCTCCGGCAGGAGAGACCACTCGTGAGACGCAGCCCCTATCCGGCTTAGGGCATCGGCCAGGGTGTTGGAGGCTCCTGCCACGTGAATGGCTAGGAGATCCACCTCCAGGCTGCGCACTAGGGGCCAATGCGAGGGCTTCCTTGCATAACAGCAGGGAGCGGCCCCGCCCTGGCGGTTCAGATAGTACATGGTCGTGGTGTTGTCTGTCTGGACCTGAACCACTTGACCCCGTAGAAACGGAGGAGGCGGTGAGAGCTAGACGGACGTTCAGGCTCAGCAGGTTGATGTGGCATCGGGACTCCCAAGGGGACCAGAGGCCGTGTGCTCGGTGTTCCCCGAGATGGGCACCCCAACCCATCAGAGATGTGTCGGTCGAGAGAGAGAGACCGTCGGCTCGGGGCGGACGAACGGGATACCCTCCTGCAGATGTGCTGGAACGATCCACCATTGGAGAGCGTTCCACATCTCCTGGGTCACTGCCATGGGCCGGTCTAATGGATCGCGGCGTTGTGACCATTGGCTGGCCAGTCCCCACTGAAGGGGACGCATGTACCAAGGGGCCCAACGGACCACGCTGGTGCAGGCCGCCATGAGGCCCAGGAGGCGCAGGAAGTCCCGGGCAGGGCGCAATTTCCCAACCAGAAATGACTGGGCAAAGGAGGAAAGAACCTCGGCCCTGTCCGCCAGGATCCGTGCTCTGGCTCGCAGAGAGTCAAGATCTGCCCCATGAACAGAATCACCTGCTTTGGCACGAGTTCCAACTTGGCCTCGTTGATGAGGAGGACAACATGAGAGCAAACCTGGAGGGCCAGATCTCTGGACCGCTCCGCCTCCAGTCTGGAGGGGGCTGCTATCAGCCAATCATCCAGGTAAGGGTACACCCGGACCCCTCGGCGCCGCAGGAATGCTGTCACCACTGCCATGCATTTGGTGAAGACCCTGGGAGCTAGGGAGAGGCCGAAGGGCATGGCCCGGAACTCGTAAAGGGATCCCTCCGCTCTGAAGCGGAGGAACCTCTGATGGGACGGATGGATTGGGATGTGAAAGAACGCGTCCTGGAGGTCCAGGGAGCAGAACCACATGCCTCGTTTCGAGGATGGGATTATCTGAGCCAGAGTGACCATCCTTAAGGTCCGAGACCTTAGGAACTTGTTCAGGTCATGCAGGTCGAGAATGGGGCGCCAGCCCCCGTCCGTTTTGGGACCAGAAGTACCTGGACACAAACCCCGGGTCTGGAGGAGAATCCACCACCCTCCTGATTACCTCTTTTTTGAGGAGCAGGGCAATATCGGCCCAGCGGGCTGACAGCGAGGCTGCGGACCCCGTGGCCCCCCTCGAGGGGCGACGGCTTGAAAAGGCAGAACCTGCTCGAACTCCAGAGGCAGCCTCTCCTATCACCTCCAACACCCAGCGGTCCGTGGTGATAGCGGACCAGGCGGAAAGGAAGTGGCAGAGCCGTCCCCCCATGGGGGGAACCCAGGGGGGAGTGATGAGGTTGGGGGCGGCACCCTTAACTCATCACTGGGCAGGCTTGGAGGAAGAACCGGCTGAGGGACCTCCCAGGCCTTTACCTCCTTGCTTCCTGTTGGAGGAAGCCATCGGCTTAGGCTTGGGACGCCAAGCGCGAGCCTGCTGGCCCTGTTGCTGGTGCTGCTGGGCCGGTCGAGGAGCAGGGACCGAAGGACGAAAGGACTTCTGCTGCTGACTGGCGGCCTTTGTCCCTCTGGGCGGAGGTGACCGAGTCCAGAGTGCATTGGACTTTCGATCCGCTGGAGGTGTCCCTCCATTCCAGGGTCAAGAGGTCAGTCCCCAAGAAGAGGACGTCCGCCAACTTGTGCTGGGTATCCGCCATGAAGGTGGATATCCTCAGCCACGCCCTGCGTCGCATGGCCACCGCAGCTGCTACTGACCTGGCACAGGAATCACCTATGTCCAGAGCAGTCTGGAGCTGCTGCTCGCCACCACCTACCCTGGTCCCGCACCTGGCGGACCGTGGTCTGCTGGTCAGGCGGAGATGAGGAACAACCCGTCCAGGAGCCCATGAGGGCGGAGAAGTGTGCCATCAGCACGGCCGAGCTGGCCTCTCAGAGGCCGAGGGAGGACACAGCTACACCTTGCACCGGCAAAGTCCAGCTTTTGGACTCTTTGTCGGGGGTTTGTCCACATCCCAAGCGTTATCGGAACACGGGAAACGCTGTTGGTGACTAACCCCTCAGCAGAGGGGTGTTCCGAGAAACTGGGCAAAGAGCCAGTAGGGACCACATACTTCCTGGCCATCCTGGCCGAGGGCGCAGGACAGGAAGCAGGCCGCTGCCAAAGCTCCAAGGCTGGGCTGACAATGGCCTCAGTCACCGGAAAGGCCTCCGTGGGAGAATCCCCTTGGTCCAGAATCTCCGTCAGGGGATACTTGGCCCATTTGGACACAGGCTCGAGCTGCATCCCAGTGGACTCCGAGATGAGTCGAAGCAGACCCAAGAAGGACGATGGGCTATCGTCCACTGACTGGCCCCCAGAAGACTCCAGATCGCACTGCCTGGAGAACAGGGAGGAATCATCATCGGATTCCAAAGAGTCTGCGAAGAGCTGCCTCGGCCCTGAGCCACCCTCCACCTGCCGAGGAACGGTCGGGAGTGAGGGTGACCGACAACCTGTGGGGCAGGCCATGACCCGACCAAGAATTCTTGGTCGATGTCCCCGACTTTGGTTGTGGAGGCGGAGGTTCCACCACAATCGGTGGAGCAGCTGGTTTCAGCTTAGCAACTGGCCCTAGGGAGGGCAACTCGACTGGAACGAGTGGTTGCTTCGGCCGTTCAGGCGACAGGCCACTTGATGGCCGGGGCCGCTAGGCCGGATAACAGCAACCTGCTGCCACATAAGATCCTCGTAGCGCCAGCGCAACCTGCGCTGTAGCCTCCTCACCCGATGAGGAGGATGAGGGCGAACGCGCCGCTTACCGGGTAACGAAAGACCGCCGTCGGCGGGAACGGTTGGATCGAGAAGAGGTCCGAGACCGAGACCGGGGGACCGAGTGGTGGTCTGGGAAGGGGCGGGGATACCGTCTTCCCTCGGCTCGAACTTTAACCGACTGCGGTCCCGGCGAGCAGGCAGATCCTCGGTATCCCCCGGGGAACCGTGAAGTAGGGTTGTCTGCTTCTCAGGTGGACAGCCCGCCTAACGGATCAAGAAAAATCTCGACTTGTCGAAGGAGTCTCGGCAGGCTGGCCTGGCGGGGACTTGATGACCAGCGGCCTCAGCCGCAACCTCCTCAGCGCGTCGACTGCCCGGAAGGGGACCTCTTCCACTCCCACGCCAACGATGGGACTTACCTTTCGATTCCCTTTCTGGGCCAAGAAGAATGTCCCGTAGGCCCCTCTCCTTTCGTGGAAAGGGACTGGCAAAGCTCCTTGAACAGGCTGTATACGAGGAACTCAGAGAGGCAGAATAAATGCGGCGCGAGGAGGAAGAAGATGCAGCCTGGGCCTCCTCCTCGAGGCGTATCATCTGCTCGAGCTGCTCAGCCGAGCCAGCCGCCACGGATACCACCCAACGAGCCTCTTTGGATTTTACCAGTGGAGAACATTTTCGGGCGCCGAAGCTTCAAATGGGCAGCACGATCTTCCAGAACATTGGCCGAGAAAGAACGGCATAATTGCTAAGCCTGCGGGTCGTGATCTAGGCCTAAGCAGTAGATGCACGTGGAGTGCGGATCTGTCCTGGACATTTTCTGCCCGCAAGGGCACCTCCGAAACCCGGGAACAGATTTGTCCATCGCAGCCGCGAGGGAAGATGAAGACCGAAGTTTAGAAAACTTCAAAATCAAGTTCGGACGAACCGAAGAATTAGGATCCAGTCTAAAAGGCAGAGCGCTAAGGAGGGAACCTGAGCTTCCAAGCGGTAAGGAAGATCTGGCGTCATGGGGCGGAGCCAAGAGTTTTACCACCCAGGTGGGTGGGAGGAGCCAGCTTGAACCTTCCGACAAGAATTAAAGCGCCAAGGATACCTGCCAGAGAGTGTGGATGAACAACATATCCATGTCCCTAGAAATTCAGATTCCAGGACGGAACTGGTTCCCTCAGTGGAGGGTGACGAAAGCTGAAGGCCTTTAAATATTTTCTGAAGACCAGATGAGAGGCCATGGCTCTCTCTTTACCAGCAGAAAAGTAAGCAGAGACTGTAAGTGTGTCAGGCAGTCTAGGCAAAAAAAAAAAAAAACAAGCCAGCCTTGAAGGGGTCAATAAATACCCTTTCCAGCAACCCATATATACAAGAAACCCCTCCACTTAGAGGAATATGTTTTATTGGTAAAAAGGTTTCCTGGAACCCTTACACTGGCAATACCGGCTCTGGCAGTCTAAGGTTAGCAACTTCTAATTCCTCAAGAGCCAAGTTTTGAGCCTCAGTGATTCGAGAGTTACAATACAGGATCCTGCCTTGAGAGGAGGTCAGCAAATCAGCCTCCTAGGCAAGTGACTTGGAGGAACTACTGACAGAGTTAAGAGAAGCAAGTACCCGTGCTTATCTTGGCCAGTTCAGTGAAACTAATATCTTTGTTTCTGGTTGGTATCTCAATTTCAGCAGGGTCCTGAAAATGAATGGGAAAAGAAGGAAAGGCATATAGAAAACTCCCCTGTCCAATCAGGGCCCACACCTCCAGGAGGAGTCTGAGCCTTGAGAAGAGGCCTGCAACAGTACACTGATCCCTGGTGGTTTTCCACCAAGGCAAAAGATCCACCTCTGGGGTGCCCCATCCCTGAAGATTGTACTGAGCATCTGAGTGTTCAGGCACCACTAGTAGTGGTCCTGCTGAGGGAAACTGACAAAACATTGTGTTTTGCTGCAGGTGCATGGCTGATTAGGATACTTTCAGAGAGTATGTCATGGATCACAGCCCACTGCTCCTGTGCACAGTGGGGCTGACCTGGTTACTACCTGTTTGTTTATGTAGTACATAATTGTGGTGTTGCCCATACTGACTTGCACCAACCTGTTTTGAAGATGTGGGGCAATGCCTGAAGAGCTAAGGGTAGACTGTCCGCGCTTAAGGGGTTTGTGTAACAGGAACCTTGGGAGATCATGAGCCAATTGCTGCATGATCAAACCTGTGCTTCCCATCTAAAAGTGAAGCATCTGATGTGAGAATTAAGAAAAAATGTTCCCTGTAAAGAAAAGAAAAAACACACCTATTCTAAGGTTTTGTTTGTCCAGCCACCACTGCAGTACCTGTACGAGGATGTGGGTGACTGAAGCCATCCTGGACAGAATCTGTTCTTTGTGACTAGCACTGTCCTAGGTAGACCTGGATGTTTCTCCTACGAAATCTAGCACCCAGAGCCACTGTGGGGGGCAGCTACCTTGTGCCCAGTAGCCTGAGGAATTCTCTGGCTGATTTGGGTTTTTCAGGTACAACAAGTTTGCCATTTGCAGGATATTGTTTACCGTGTCCTATAGCCTAAGGTGTTATTCATTTCTGCTCCAATAAACTCCAGTACTTATACTGTTGTTTTGCTGGGACCTCTGGTCATTTATGAGAAAACAGGGATTTTGTCAGAGCCAGGAAGTGCTCTGCACATTGCAGGGACTGATCCACTATCAACTAATTGTCCAGGAAGAGGAAACAAAAGTTTTTTTTTTTTTGTGAGGCCTTGAAGCAGAGATTAGGCTGAATAAAAGTGTCGCCAATTGATACTGACCTGATGCCAGCCTGTGGGAATGATTAATGCCAGAGTGGCATTCTGAAGCTTTTGGCTTAAAATGTGTCTTTAATGTTCTGAGATCCAAAATAGGTTTCTTATGAAGAAATATGTGGATATAACCCTCTGCTCCTTTGGTTTAGGGGCACTGTTCCACTGTTTTGATTGAACAAAGGTGTTTGACCTCTGTGTCCAGTAAAATCTCTCTGCAAGGGTGACTGGTGTGAGCTCTTGTTCCCAAATTGGGAAAGGAAATGAGATGAAGTTGAGTGAAGCCCATCTGTGGTGATAATATGCCACCCTTGGAGGTAGTGAGCCAATCTGCCACCCACTGGTAGTTCCACAAAGGGGAGATGCGACCTGAAGCAGCCCATCAGGTGTTCTGTGAGGGTAGTGTCTGAGGCTGAGGAGAGGGAGAAGCTCTTCTCATCGCTCTCCTGCCCCTTCCTCTGAAATAGCCTCTCGCCTGCTGTTGTGGTTCAGAGGCCTGTGTCTGGAAAGAGGGTTTGGGGGAACCCAACCCCTGCCTCCCCTATTCTGGGATCTATAGAAAGTATAAGGTCTGTCCTTTGAGCTGCTATGAAATGTAGACTTTATTCCTCTACTTTTTTCATGTATGCTTCAGTTTTATCACCAAACAATGATTTATCCTCCACAGGGAAATCCATTGCCTTGGCCTGTGTATCTGCAGTAAGGTTGGTGGCCCTGAGCCATGCAAATCTCCTAAGGGAGACAGCTAATGCCATTAGCCTGGCAGCTGTGTCATTGGCGTCCACTGCCATATGGAATTCATATTTAGTGGCATCAAGTGCAGCCCTTGCTGTTTCTTGCAGATCCACTGCTACTTGATGCTAGAGCTAGGGACCCTAGTTTAGACACTGAAAGGACCTGTCCCATGCCTTGAGAATGTGTGAGAGTTTGCAGCTGTTCAGAAAGAGGACCTGAGGCTTGGGCAGACTCTGACGGAGCACAGGGAGGTGACAGAAAACATAAAGTTTATTGGGAAAATGGACTGATGAATATACAGGATGCTAAGACAGAGGGAGTGGTGCTAGGCAGGCAGCTTGTCATTCCCCAGGGGTACCGTAAGCAGTTGCTCAAGACTGCACACGATATTAATTTGTCTGGTCATCTGAGAATCGCACGCACTACGCAGCGGTTGGCCCAGAATTTCTATTGGCCCAACTTCACCCAGCAGGTGAAGGAGTATTGCAGGTCTTGTCACCGGTGCCAAGAAATAGGGAAGGTGGGTAAGAGAAGCCAAGCTGCCCTAATTACTTTACCCATAGTGGAAGAGCCATTCCAGCAGGTGGGAATGAATATTGTGGGGCCTTTAAATACTCCCAGCTCCTCCAAGAAGAGGTTCATCCTGACTGTGGTGGATTACGCCATCCGGTATCCAGAGGCAGTCGCCCTATCCTCATTGAAGACAAAGTGGCAGATGCCTTACTTGGGATTTTCTCTCATGCTGGGTTTCCGCAGGAGGCCATCACTGATCGAGGGGGTTCCTTTATGTCGGATCTGATTAAATGTTTGTGGGAGAAGTGTGGGGTGGTCCAGAGATGTACAACACCCTATCTCCCACAAGCCAATGGGCTTATGGAAAGGTTTAATGGTACCCTTAAGTCAATGCTCCAAGCATTTGCTGAACAGCATAGGAGGAACTGGGAGAAATACCTTCCCCACCTATTGTTTGCATACAGGAAGGTGCCCCAAGAGTCGACAGGGTTTTTCCCTTCAAGCTCTTATATGGACGCTGGGTACGTGGGCCCCTAGACTTAATCAGGGAGGACTGGGAAGGCAAACACGCCACCCAGGGAACTCCCATAATGAATTATGTCCTTAGGTTTAGGGAAAAGCTGAAGGAGCTTATGGAGACAGCCCAGAGCAACCTGGCAGTGGCCCAACAAAAACAGAAGGTATGGTGCAACCGCAGAGCCAGCGCTTGCTCATACACGATGGGTCAGGAAGTTATGGTCCTAATTCCGGTCCGTAAAGACAAGCTGCAGGCCAAGTGGGCAAGATCATACAAAATAGTCAGACATGTAAATGATGTTAACTACATTATAGAGTTACCTAACAGAACAAAAACACAAAGAATGTCCCATATCAACATGATGAAGCCATATGCTAATAGGGCTGATGTGTTTGTAGTGTGTAGTCCTGGGGAGGGGATGGACGAAGGAGACCCCCTTCTGGACTTGCTGGAAGAAAGCAAGAGGGAGTCCTCTGTGGAGGCAATTAAATTGTCAGCCCAGTTGACCCCGGACCAGATCCAGGAGGTAAGGGAGATTTTAGCAGACTTTGCCCCAGTGTTTAGTGCCAAACCTGGAGTGATCCCCATAGCGACGCACAATGTGGAGACAGGGACGCAGGTGCCCATACGGCGAACAGCACGTCGGGTTTCAGAGGCTGTGCAAAAGGACATTAGAGGAGGTGGAGGAAATGCTGGATTTAGGGTAATTAAGAAATCCCACAGCCCCTGGGCCTCACCCGTAGTCCTTGTTCCCAAGCCAGATAGCTCTACTGGTTTTTGTGTGAAGTATCGTGGACTGAATGCAGTCACAAAGTTAGACACTCACCCAATGCCACGGATGGATGAACTGGACAAGCTGGGAGGGGCGACTTACCTTACAACTATTGACCTGACAAAGGGGTATTGGCAGGTAGAGTTAACTGCCAGAGCTAGGGAGAGGTCAGCCTTCATCACTCCAATAGGGTTATTTGAATTTAAAGTAATGCCTTTCGGAATGAAGAATGCCGCGGCCAGTTTCCAAAGGTTGGTGAACCAGGTGTTAAATTTATTTATTGAAATGTCTCACCAGGAGGGCACACTGAACAACAAGTTGCTCATCTCATGGTGCAACCTGGGGAGAAGGGGTTACATACGGTTGTGAAGGATGATCAGTTACAATAGCATATGGGTATTACAAACAATACAATATTGTAAGATCATGCAACAGTTGGAACACAAGGTATTGTACAAGAAACAGTAGTGGAACATTGGGTAAATTACAATACATGTCCAAAATCATTCAAAAGAACTTATAAACGTAGAAAACAGTAATAATGCAAGAGAACCATTATAGTGCATGAGTGTACCAGGAGCAGGCTCAGGTACTACGCAAGTGCTGTTGGAGTAAGAAGGACAGGGCAGGTTGTGCACACAGGTGATCCAGAAGGGCAGGGAGAGGCAACAACTGAATAGGAGGAGAAGGGTAGCCATTTCGATTCCCCTTCAGGATGTTGAGAACCCTGCAGAGGGGAGGTGTCAGGGTAGGAAGGTGAAACTGCGGATGGGTATTAAGGAGGTTTAAAGCAGGAACAGCTGAGGGAGAGGCAATTGTGAAGGGCACAGGTATGGGAGCAGTTGGAGGAGTGTCATATTTCGGGGGTGGGGGGTGGGATTCCAGATTTTAGGGAAACGATGTACGAAACCAGTCTGACCAATGAGGATGGAGATGAGGGACTGTCAAGGTGCGGGCGTCATTAGATTTGAGAGAGTGGGTGGGGGGAGGTGGAGTGGAGACGGAGGATGAGAGAGAGGAGGGGAACACTCCGAACCAGAATTTAGAGGTTAGTTTGGCACAGTGTAAGATGCATCTGTGAGATAGTGAAAGGAAGGTTAAAGAGCGATAGAGTTCACAGTGGTGGAAGCGGGAAGGGGAGTCGAGAGCAAAGTGGCAAAAGGAGTTAAAGAGAGTGTCCAACTTGGTCAGGGAAGATCTGGGAGCAGCACCATAGACTACGTCAGATTAGTCAAAGATGAGAAGTATCATCTTCTGGACAATTTCACGCTTCGCAGTCAGTGGGATGCAACTATGATTCCTGTACAGAGCACCAAGCTTGGGGCGCAGTTTTCCAGGATAGCATCTATATGCACAGAGAAGTTGAGGTGCTGGTCCAGCCAAACCTCAGATATCTAAATGAGGTGGTGTCCTCCAAGATGGTCCCATCAAGGGTGTGGAAGGTGGTAGGGCCGGAGCCTAGAGAGTCCCTGCCTGGTGCCAAAGGTCATTGGACGGTCTTCTTGGTGCTCAGAAAAGCTGGTGAGAAGTAAACCAGAGCTGAACTTGGTTGATGTCATGCTGTAAGCTGGTTTCCACAGCAGCAGGGTTTTTGCTGGAACTGTATAAGACAGTATTGTCAGCGTACATGTGGATAGATGAGGATGAGCAGGCTGTGGGAAGATCATTAAGAAAAATGGAGAAGAGTAAGGGACCAAGCACTGAGCCCTGAGGGACACCAGTGTTGATGGGGAGTGGAGTGGAGATGGAATCAAGGATTCTCAGATTGGGTCCTGCCAATGAGGTAGGATTTAAACCAGCTGGTGGCTGACGGAGCAAGGCCAGCTGAGGAGAAGGAACCAAGAAGCAGGGGAGGGGAAACAGTGTTGAAAGCTTTGGCTAGGTCGACAAAGATGGCTGAAGTGATCAGGCCATCGTCCATCCCTGAAAAGACGGAGTCAGTAAGCCTGAGGAGGGAAGTGGTTGTTGAGTGGTCCTTCCGAAAACCAGATTGGAAGGGGGTGAAGAAGGAGGAACTGGAGAGGAAGGGCAATAGCTGAGAGAGAACTAAATGTTCTTGAAGTTTGGCAAGGGTAGGAAGGAGGGAAATGTGGCAATAGTTGCCAGGAGTGGATGTGTTACAACCCTTGGGGAGAGGAAGAACTACAGCATGTTTCCAGGATGAGGGTACTTGGGCAGAAATAAAGGAGAGGTGCCGAGGTGTACACCGTGGCATACCTGGATGACATTGCCATCTTTAGTGCCAGCTGGCAGGAACACCTGTCCCACCTTAGGGAAGTGCTGGGCAGGATATGGAGGCCGGGCTCACTGTCAAAGCTGCAAGTGCCAGGTGGCCATGGCTGAGTGGCATACCTCAGGAATGCTGTAGGCCAGGGTCAGCTCCGTCCTAACCAAGTGAAAATAGAGGCAATCAAGGCATGGCCCAGACCAGAAACATAGAAGCAGGTCAGGAGTTTTCTGCGGGACAGCACGGTACTATAGGAAATTTGTACCAAATTACAGTGCCCTGGCCGCTCCCCTATCTGGCTTGTTAAAGAAAAGGATTCCTATGAAAATTACCTGGGAATGAGCCTGTGAAAAAGTCTTTACCAGACTGAAGGAGGCACTGTGCAGTGCTCCTGTATTGGCAAGTCCAGACCAACGCCTCAGATGTGGGTATTGGGGCAGTGCTGAGTCAGAAGTCCAACCAAGGGAAGATTTCACCCCATAGTGTACCCATGAGTAAAAGTTACTCCCCAGGGAGCAGGCTTACTCTACTGTGGAAAAAGAGTGTCTTGCCATGTTGTGGGCCCTAAAGAAGTTAGAGCCATACTTATATGGGCAGCGTTTTGAGGTACAAACTGATCACAACCCCCTGGTTTGGCTGGCACAAATGGGTAAAGCAAATGGTAGATTACTAAGATGGCCTTGCAAGGGTATGACATGATGGTCTCACACAGGGCAGGGGTGGCCAGTGAAAATGCTGATGGCTTGCTGCGTCAATATGAGAAATGAACCGACTAAGGGAGCTCATCCCATGCAGGGGATAGAGCACCTTAATTCAATCTAGGTGGGAAGACTGACGCTCTGCCACCTGCTTATGGCTATATGTATGATATTTGTACTATAAATAAATGATCTGTGTATGTGCTTGTCTGCCTGACACCCAGGCTGCAGTGAGAGACTTGACCTCTGACCACAAACGATGTCAGTATGAGGAAAACTGCAGGATGTGAGAAAAGACCAGAGGAAACCATTAATTAAGACATCCTTCCAGAGAGACAGTGTATTATCCTTTATTACCTGGTGCTGCCTTTGAAGTTGCTTCCCATGTATGTATTTATGACGTAGTAGTAAGAGAAGCCATTGTTTTTAGCACATAGCCAATAATTAGTGACAGAGTGTGGGGTTAAGTTCAAAGAGAAATGTTTGATCAAAGACTGTCATATCTGGGAAATGGCTTTTTGCTGATGGTCACATTAAATTAAAATATCTCCTTGTAGGAAACCATGTTAGAATTAACTCTAAGGGAGGATCTAGCTGACCTCACAAAAGGGAAGGGGAGATGGTGTTTCTAATGAACAGCTATCAGAGGAAAACAGTGGCAGATCATTTTGGACTCAAGAGACTCTCTCTGTACTTGAAAGCACTTATGGTAACCACTACTGCAGATAGGAAAGAAATTAAGTGTTTATGGCAGAAGTTTTGTTCTGTAACTTCCATTTGTTTTGTGCAATTGTGAGCTCTTGATATTTGTTCTGTATTTTATTTCACCTGTTTTAAACTTTTTAGCAAACATTTTCTTTATTATACTGTCTGTGTCTTCTCAGTCCTTTTGCATGTGATTGCTGAACCTGTGTTTAAAGCTGAGAGCTGTTAAGAGCTTAATTGTGTTACCAAGCTTGCTTAAGGTAAGAAATACCTGGGTCTCATATAGAGTTGAAAGGGTTCATTTTGGATACATGGCTGGGTGCCCTGGGACAAAGATTATATTGCATCCCAAAGAGAATATTATCTGAGCGTGTTAACTGGGTATGCTAACATAAGGTTCACAGTTTGAATACCTCCAGAACTCGAGGCTAATAGGTGATTCGGACCCAAAACAGAAGGAGGGTTACCTAGTCTGTCCACCTGTTCACACTATTGCATTTTGAGGTTGGCACCGTGGGGAGCAGAGGGCCTGACCAGCTTAAGTGCTTGTGACAACTACATATGATTATATGATAATAAGTATATAAGAATATACAGTAATCACTGATAATCCATAAAGGTCCTCTTATCAGTGATATGGGCCTAAATGTAGATATATGACATGGCAATACTGGAGGCCACACCTTCACTAGGACAATAACCAAATGGAGGCAGTCCAGAGAAGGGCAACCAAAATGGTGCAGGGACTGCATCATAAAACATATTAGTACAGATTACCGGAGTTCAATATGTATACCCTAGAGCAAAGGAGAGAGAGAGGTGATACGATTGAAACATTCAAACATCTTAAGGGCATTAACAAGGTGAAAGAGTCTAACATGTTTCCATATAAGAAAAATAGCAGGACAAAAGGACTTACCATGAGATTAGAGGGAGGCCAATTAAGGGGTAATGTGAGGAAGTTCTTTTTGACAGAAAGGGTGGTGGACGCATACAACGGCCTACCTCAGGAAGTGGTGGATATGAATACAGTGCTGGGCTTCAAACAGGCATGGAATAGGCATAAGGGAGCAATACAGATGAGTATGAATAGATAGGCCATTGACATAGTAAAGGCCTATGGCACATTCATTAGGTAGAAAAAATGGGCAGACAAGATGAGCATTGTGGTCCTTATCTGTCGTCAACTTTTATGTTTCTATGTTTCTATGTTTTATGCCATTTTTGTAAGTGTATGCAGGCATTTAATCTGTTGCCTGCTCCATGCCTGCAAATTAGTACAGTAACTTGTTTGCTACACAAACGTAAACCATTTATATGTTTGTCATTAAACTTACATTTTCAGTGTCCCAACCTAAATACCCGCTGGCCCCTGCTCTTGTGCGTCCCAGTGAGTAAAATAATGTCAATCCTCGGGAATACTCATTCATGATGAGTTGGACATAATTTTTTATACTTACAAGAAATAATTTGCCAGGTAGTATTCCCTTCACTGCACTTCACAAAGCAAACCCTAGTCAAAATGGAATGCTCTAACCCATTTCATTTTTTTAATGAAAGTTGAAGCCATGACTCTGGGCATGCACATTAGCCCAGAATCATGGCTTCAACTCTCAGTAAAATAAATTAAATAGGTTAGAGCACTCCATTTTTACTTGGGTTTGCTTTATAAAGTGCAGCAAAGGCAGGAGAGTAGCTAGACTGTAGCCTGAAAGCCTAGGCCTTCATTTGGATATAAACATTTCAACCAAATATGCCTTAACTTGGATGATCATGGTTATACCTGCACTGCACAGCATGTTTCAATAGTTGAGCCTTCAGCTTATAAAATTCTGGCTACTGTCCTGGAAGGGAATACTACCTCGCACACTGTTTCATTTAAGTACGAAAAAATATGTCCAACTTGTCATGAACGAGAGTTCCTGTTTAATCGCCGTCATTTTACTCATAGTGACATACAAGAACAGGGGCCAGCCGGCATTTACTGTAGGTCAGGGCACTGAAAATGTAAGTTTAATGAAAAACATACAAATGGTTTACTTTTGTGCAGCAAACAAGTTACTGTAGCAATTTGCAGGCATGGCGAGGTAGCAGAGTAAGTGCTCTGCATGCACTTACGAAAACAGCATAAAAGCTAACAGTGTCCCTAATGCACCTCCATGAGTTCTCTAATCACTCCAGCAGTTGTTTCTAATATTGGGATTACTCCTTCACCTTCAACTCACCTAATCCACTGACCTTCAGCATTTGCCTACTTCCCACGATCAGTTATTCCCTTGTTTCTTATTTAAGTTGATAACTATTGGTCTCTTGTTGAATCCCACAGTTTCATTGCATGTAACGTACTGATTGTCAATTTACAGTGCAGCTCACTTATAACAGACATCCATGCTTTGTAGTTTCATCTGGTATAGGTGGTGTCTGTCGTAACATTTACCCATAATGCATTTTTACCTGCACCTCAATTTCACCTATTCAATACACGTACTGCTAGCATTGTTACTGTACTGTAATTAGTGTTTTTTATGTGGTACTATACAGTTTAATCTATCGATGCGCTGCTGGCAAACTCTGCTGCTTACATGGTGTTTATGTTTTTGTTTGCTCTTTTGGTTTGTGACACCCATGTGGTTTAGTGCCTGTGCTTTGTTTTGGGGGGGTTGGAGGTTTAAACTTTATTTCTTTACTTTGGGGCAGTACTGCCGAAATAGTCTTTGATGCTTGTCTGCCTCGATTGTGACACTCTGAATTTAGCCCAATGCTGCTCCGTGTTCTCCATTACAGCCCAGTCTGGAGTCAGATCCTCCCTTTGCTCCATCGCACGTTACAATGTCAGAAGTGCATCTCTGACATCTCTACTCGTTACTGTTACTCATATTCACCTTCATCTTCTTCGTCATCCGAACTACCATCAGCTGCTAGGAGAGACATCGATGAAACAACAGCAGCAATGTCATCCTCTTCAGGTTCAGTTACGATGTTGTCACCCAGATGCCCCAGCTGATGAAATTCATCCTTGGTAAGTCTTCGGGGTACAGGTTCTGTAGCCTCAGAGTCAATTTCCATCACAGTTTCTTCATCAGTAGGATGGAAAAATCCAGCCTTTCTAAAGCAACAAGGAATTGTTAGCGATGTTACAGCCTCCCAAGCCATGTACATCATACAGACAGCATCAAGCAAATTTATTTATTTATTTTTTTTTTTTTTTACACATTCGGATGCTGTGATCTCATTGTCATCAAGAAGTTCAACAATTTTCGATGGCACTGATTGTACATAATGCGATTAAACGAACCCAAAACCCAAAACAAACAACAGATTCGTCACAGGCAAGGCACAACAGGGGCTGTTTCTGCTCTGTGACTGTACTCATTGCTGCTCAGTATATGCAGGCTCTTTAAATCGCAAATACAGTACATAATTGCATTGTACTAAACGGAGGCGGCATTTGGCATGTACAAAGCTGATGGTAAAACCGAGTTTCTGGTATAAATCCATCCACTGTAAGTGGGTTGCACTGTATTCCTAAGCATTACTGTCCTATTTATTTTGACATACTTATTTCCATTCTATGTATTTTATATTTTGCATCTGTTATCTTTTCCTCTCTTCCACTTCCCCTAGGATGCATTTGGAAATGAGCTGTTACCAGCTCAGTATGTCTTTCTGGTTAAACTGTTGAAACAAACAAATAAATAAATAAAAATGTGCAGGCAGAGGAAGGGAAACCATGGGTAGGATTGTTGGGTGCAATGGTTGTGGGGCAGCAATGTGGATGAATATACTGTGGAGGCTGGGAGGGTGCCCAAGATGCCACAGGCTAAGGAGGCTCGAGGAAGAGGTTCAGTGGCTTGGCAGGGAGCTGGGGAGGTTGAGGAATGAGGGGAGGATTGCGTCAGTAAGAGGGCTGCCATCTGAGAGTATTGTGGGAGCACCACAGAGAAGGAACAGTGGGTCAAGGGAAGGGGGAGGGGAAAACTAGACAGGAAACCAGCTGATGAAGGGTGGACTCTAGTAGGACCTAGAAAGAGAGGAACAGCAGTAGGCAGAAGGGAGGATAAAGCACACAGTAAGGCAAAGGGGATAGGGAATATGTTTACTTTACTAGCAACACATGGAAAGAGGATGCAGGAGGTGATTGCTGCTATAGCACTCACAAAGAAGAGGGAGTGAGGGGCATTACTAGTGGAGAGATTGAGCATGGTGGCAGGGGAGGGATAATACTCAGAGAGGTGAGGAGGGAGGGAAGGTTGGCAGTCAAACAGGAGGAGGGAGGGTCTAAATTGGGAGGAAGGGGAAGACACTGGGGCACATGGTAAAACACAGTCTTGAGTGGCTCAAAAATGAGAACCTGGCTGGGGGGTGGCGATGGGCACAAGGAAGAGGAGGATATGCTGGTGTTGAGGACTCCATACTCAAGGGGATCAGATGGGGATAGCAAGGGGGAGAGGCACAGTCGGATACGGGTGGAGTTCATACCAGAATTAAAGGCAGACATGGCAGGACATGCAATCCTAAGGTGCGTAAAGAGGGGTAGGAGGAAACCACACATTGTGGTACATGTGGGGACAAATGACCTAGTGGGTGAAATGGTGGAGGTAACAAGGGAGAGGACTGAGGAAGTGGGAAGGTTATGTGAGGAGACTGGGGAGTCTGTGGCCTTCTCTGAAGTGCTCCCAGTACCCTGCACAAACACAGTGAGAAAGGAGAGGATTAGAGAGTTGAATACATGGTTGGTAGAATGGTGTTGAACTAAAGGGTATGGGGTTGTGAGCAGCTGGGGCAGTACCTTGGATAATAACAATCTGTTTGCAAGGGAGAGGCTGCACCTGAGTGGGGAGGGGAAGGAGGTATTAAAGCAAGGACTGGGGAGGTATAGTGTGACAAGGGTGGATTTAAACTAGATGGGGGGGGTGGCAAGTGGACAGCAGGTAGGCAGGGATTCAATAGAGTGGAGTCACAGCCTACCCCCAGGCTAGCAGGGAAGGACTCGGGGTGGACAAAAAAGGATGGAGTAGAAGGGACGAGATGGAGGCTAGTGAAGGAAGGGGCATTATGGAGGGTGATCTCATCGAATGCAAGAAGCCTAGGAAACAAATCGCTGAGCTACAGGCACTCTAGCAGTGTGGAGGTGGATATTGCAGCTGTCACAGAAATGTGGGCAACTAAGCACCAGGACTGGGATCTGGCAATCCCAGGATACAAATTATACAGTAAGGACCATGGGATGGGGGTGGGTGGCAGTCTAGTGGAGGATGGGATCAAATGCACAAGGGACAAGGGAGAAGAAAGGGAGAACAGAGGCAATCTGGCTGCAGCTCCTAGACTCATGGGGTAGGAAATTGAGGTTTGAGGTGGTATACAGGCCACCCTCCCAGTCTGAGGAGCTTGACAGGGAGTTAGGGACAAATCAAAAGGTATGTAGAAAAGGAAGGTGGTCATTATGGGGGATTTCAACTTGCTGGGGGTTGACTGGAGCATTCAGGTCACCTCCAGTGCTAGGGAGCAAGTGATCCTGGACGTGATCCAGTAGGGTCTCCTGACACAGCTGGTTACTGTACCTACTAGGCTAAAGAACACATTAGATTTGGTATTGTCAAATGGGGAGGCAGTGAGGGAAATAAATGTAGAGGACCCACTAGCCAACAGCGATCACCAAACAGTGTGGTTTAATATCACTATGTGTGGGGGGTGCAAGAAAAATCAGTTACTCGGGTAAACTTCAGGGGGGGCGGACTTTGGGAGGATGTAGGAAGTACTGAAACGGAAACCAGAGGGCACAAGGCAGGAGATGGACGTGGAGCAGAAATGGGATATTCTTAAATGGGGGGTTACAGAGGCAACAGAAGCCTGCACCAAGGCACAGAGTAAGAGGAGCAGAGCAAGAAAACCATGCTGGTTGAACAGCGAGGTTGTGGAGGTGGTGAGGGCAAAACGAGTGGCGCACCAGAGGTTTAGGAGGACTGGGAAGGAAGTGGACAGGGAGGAATATGCAAGATGGTCCAGGGAGGTGACCAGAATAGTGAGAGAAGCCAAGGCCCAGACGGAGCTGAGATTAGCACAGGGAATTAATGGGGGGGGGGAGAGAAAGACTTTTTCAGATACATCAGGGAGAAAAGAAAGTGCAAGGAGACAATAATGAGGATAAAAAGGGGTGGGGAGTGGACAGAAAAGGGGAAGGAGCAGGCAGAAGCACTGAATGAATACTTTTGCCCAGTGTTTACAGAAGAAAGGGGACCACTACCAGCATGGGCTGGGAGGGTGGGATAGGGGAGAGGAGGTGACAGATGGAAGAATAGAGACAACCAGAGTCCTAGAGGGACTGAGGGCACTGAAGGTAGACAAGACACCAGGGCAGGATGGTATCCACCCCAGAGTGCTGAGGGAGATGGTGGAGGTGTTAGCGGAGCCACTGGCAGATCTGTACAGCACCTCACTGGAGTCGGGATGTGTGCCACTGGACTGGAGGATGGTACATGTAGTATTACTCAAGAGCTGGCCACAGGATGAACTGGGTAATTATCATCCAGTAAGTCTCACCTTCATAGTGTGCAAACTCATGGAAATGATACTAAAGGAAAGACTGGTGTCGCATCTGGAGGACAATGTACGCCAGGATGTGGAGTCAGCATGGGTTTGTTTCAGGGAAGTCTTGTCAAACCAACCTCACCCAAATTATGACTGGGTGACAGGTGAGCTGGATAAGGGTCATGCAGTGGATGTTCTTTACTTTGACTTCAGCAAGGCCTTCAATCTAGTGCCTCATGGGCAGCTTGGGGAGAAGCTAACTGGTGTATTGGTAGGGGCAAATATAATGAACTGGATTACAAGCTGGCTAAGTAGCAGACTGCAACGGGTGGTGGTGAGAGGAGAGCTTTCAACTCCAAGGCCGGTGATGAGTGGGGTGCCACAGGGCTCTGTGTTGGGGACAGTATTGTTTGGGCTCTTCTTATCAGACATTGCACATGGGGCAGTGAGCAAGGTAAGTCTGTTCACTGATGACACCAAAATTAGAGCAGTGGTGAATGGAGAGGAGGGATGGAAGCAGCTACAGGGGACATATGCAAGCTAGAGGAGTGGTCAGAGGTGGCAGCTGGGGTTCATGCAAAAGAAGTGTAAGGTTATGCACTTTGGAGGCGTAAGAACCCAAGAGATAAATACTGGCTGGGGGTTTAAGCTGGGGATCACTGAGGAGGAGAAGGACCTAGGGTAATGATAACAGGGACCATGAACAACATTGCCCAGTGCCGGAGAGCAGCTGCAAAAGTGAACAAAATGCTTGGGGTGCATAGCGAGGGGTTTTCATCCAGGCGAAGAGAGGTAATCTGCCTCTCACAGGTCGCTGGTAAAGCCACACTTAGAGTATTGTGTGCAGTTCTGAGGCTATACTTAAAGCGTGATACCGGGCTACTGGAGGTTGTGCAGAGGAGGGCAACAAAGATGATATGTGGAATGGAGGGGAGAGACTATGACAGCAGGCTGGGAGACCTGAATATGTACACCCTGGAGGATAGAAAGGACAGAGGGGACATGATAGACACATTCAGGTACCTGAGGGGAATCAACAAGGATGGGGAAGATGAGGTCTTTAAGTTAAGGAGGGGGTCACCAGGGGGCACAGGCTAAGAATAGAAGGGGGAAGATTTAGGAAGGAAATCAGAAGACACTATTTCACAGAGAGGTGGTAGTAAAATGGAATGCCCTGCCAGAATGGGTGGTATCATGAAAATCTGCGAACAGCTTCAATAGGGCATGGGACAGGGAATGGGGAGAGTGAGGGTGGGGGTGGCAGTGGGATGACAAAGGGAAGGGGGTGGGGCAGCTGCAAACTAGGGGTGTTGGCTGCACACTCGAGCAGACTTAGATAGACTGGATGGTCTGTTTCTGCTGGCAAATTCATATGTTCGTATGCAGCTGCAACAAAAAAAAGAGGGTCCGAGAGATACCTGATTATAGGTAGTGTATATACCTCTAGGAGAGCCTCCTCCAAGTGCCATATGCTGCCCCTCTAAACTGAAGCCAAGCCTTTCAGTTATGAAAAACATAAAATGGGCAACAATGAAAACTTGCGTTTTTTTTTTTTGTTTTATACACCCTTGGTGTGTGATAGCTTGTTTATGTGGTATTACACACCTCGGGTGTTTAAAATATTTGTTACACATGGTTGCTCATACATTATTCTCTATACAATACATGTGCAAAACAGAAAATACTGTGCAAAGTAGACAGCAGTGGACTAAGTTGTGTATACAATACTGTATTTTATTCTGTGCAGTTGCAGACATGGGTAGTGTGGTCATGAGTAGGACTTTCAGCGATAAAGGGAAGTCTGGATACGAGTTGGGAGGACCTGAAGGAAGAAAGATTGACCCACCAATGTTTTCATGCGGAAACGAGAGTGAAAATCAAAGTTATCGAGTGAGTATGAGGTGGTAGGGAACAGGAGCTTAGGAAATGAATAGATGTGAAGGATTCCAAACCAGAACTTGAAGATAAACAAAGCACGAAGTGCAAAATATCTGCTCTTGTCAGAAAGGGGAGAGCAGGGTATAGAGCGAACAGAGGTGAATTGGAGGGCCATTTAGGTTGAATTGACAGAAGATGTAAAAAGGGGGATGAAGTCTAGCAAAGGTGCATTTTGACACATCTAGGCAGTAACCCGTTCACAGCTGCTTCAGATGTACTTCCCTAGCCTTTTCAGGCAGGATGGTGTACATTACAAAGCTCTGGTAATGCACTGAGTTGCTTCCATGCTTCTTGGTAACCTTCCATAAACTCAAACCACTGACCTTTCTGTCCCTGGGCATCTCTCAAAAGGTGTGGATGGCCTACCAGATTGCCTTGTCCTGCTGTTCTGTATACTGTCTGGTCTTTGGTCCTCTGGACATTCTGTCCAATAACCCTAGAATCAGTCAATTTGTGCTCTATGGACATAAGGATGCAGCTGCTAAACACAGTCCATCAGCAGAAAAAACAACAAAGCTCCCTGAGAAAGGGTCAGTTCACCCCAAAGTGCTAGAGCTAATAGTCTTCACTGTTTGGTCAATAAATAAACAGTTGCAGATACTGTAGCTTTGTAATGTTTTCATCTCTTTGTTGTTTTGTCCTGTAACCCTGACTGGTGTCCTTTGTCATATATTTATCAGTTTTTGAAGTAAATTGCTTTTGCAGAAGTACAGTGGTGCCTAGTGTCAGGTTCCCAAATGTCTCGAGATCCTGTGACACTACTGTCATGATGTTCTTAGTGCTGACTAGTCATAAAGTTGGAAACACGTAGGAATTCTAGGCAGCCATGCAGTTAGCCGCTGATTGCTTTGTCTGTTCTTGCTAGTTGTTCATTAAAAATCCTGGTTGACATGATCTGAGAAGAAGAAACCTGACACTGGTCACCACTATGTGGCAAACCAACTCAGATTGTGAAGATTACATTATGTGTCTGGCTGTGAGCTCCAGAAACAGTTTCCAATGGGTTTGGATGTCCTTTTAAGGGAACTACTGTACAAAGGTGTTTTACCTGAAGGTTGGGAATTCTTTGTAGCGGTACTGGAAGAGGGTGGCCAGCCACTTCAGTTTCCCCATTTATCTACTTACACTAGCAAGCATTGGCAGCCCAGTAAGGTGACACAGCTAAGGCAAACAGCTTTGCTGTGTCTGACGTGTCAGCCAGGGAAGAGGAGGGCACGTTATTACAATCAAAAGGTAGGAAACAACCTTAACAATGCCTAATGTAATTACTCCTGAGCTAGGTTTAAACACTTATTGATTACTTTGTACCCTATGTGGAATGAAGGGGACGGAAGACCATGTTGGGCCCTGTGGTTGTATAAAATGTACAGTATTTATATTATAGAGTTAGAAGAGAAGCTTAAGACACTACAAAATAAAATAGAAATCCAGACAGGGATAAATGAAATAGAAAATGTTGTACAAGACACTAGGACACTATTTGAGGCTGAACAACGCAGTATGAACAAATTATTCATTTTATTTATACCTTTGAGTCGAAGACTCTTTTTACAAAGGTTCCATGTCAGAGTAAAGACAACACAACAGAGAACTAAATACAAGACAAGTGGAATACGTGATACATGGAGTTGTGTACAATCATTCATAAAAGTTACATACAGGTAAAGAGTTAATGCAGGTTACAGCAAGAGTTACAATCTGGTTAAACTTTAACATTCAAGTTTCAGTAAGAAGTGCAGTAGCTTTCAGGACTTAAGGAGGTACACAGAGAGAGGGAGGAGAGGATGCTGTCAGGAATCTGACATTGTCATAGGAGTGCAGAGGGGAGAGAGCAGGGAAGGATGCTGTCAGGATTTGACATTGTCAAGTGGAGAACTGGGAGTTGAGAGGAAGGACAGAGGGTTGGGAGGGGGTGTAGTGGGTAATGAGATGGGAGACAAGGGTGGGAGTAGAATAGTGGGAGTGGGGAGAAATAGCAGGCAGGGATCTGTGAGCAGTGTTTGGAGTGGAAGTGCAAGGACAGGAGGGAGCACAGGAAGGGAGAAAGGAAGGGGAGTCAGGGAGGGGAAGGGAGAAGAGGGACAAGTAGCAAGAACAAGGAAACAGAGAGGGGGAGAAGGGGTGTGGGACAATGGATGGGGGGAGGTCAGGATGGTGAGTGAGGGTGCAGGGAGAAGGCAACGTGTGAGGCTGAAAAGGGCCTAAGTGTGGCAATCACAGATGCTACTAGCAGCGAGGTGTTGTCTAAGTTTCTGTTTGAATGGATCCAGTTCAGGTTCTTCTAGGATATCGAAACGGAGTTTATTTAACCAGTTAGGAGCATGAAACCTGAAGGACCATTGGGCTTGCATGGTCCGGGTCAGGTAAGTGCCTGGAGGCACTCCTGGCGCCGCACTAGTTAGGAGCATGCATGATGAACTTCCAAGAGGATAGGGGATCAGCCCAAATTAGATTTTCTTTGCAAGCAGACAGGTATGAGAATTAGTCCTATGACTGAGGTTCAGCCATTTGTTAAGGGTGTAGAGGTCGCATGTATGCATGCATCTGGGCACCTGACTAGACGGCAGGAATTGCTGAGGGCCGCATATGCTTTAAGGGATGTCTCAGAGGGTGAGCCATAAATGACTAGGCTCTACTCTATTATGGAGAGCACAGAGCTAGTAACTGCAAATCGAAGGGCATCAGGAGTCGTGCTCTATCTGTGCCTGTAAAGGATGCCTAGTCTTGAGTTAACCATCCTTGAGATATTACTGATATGCTCACAAAAGGATATGGTACTGTCAAGGGTTATTCCAACATACTTAAAGGTACAGACCTGCTCAATAGGGACATCAACGTTGTTCTGTATGATTAGTGGTGTAGATTTTTGTTTATTATGATGGCTGGGGAAAATCACAGATTTAGTTTTTTTGTAATTCGTAACTAAATTGTGCTTGAAGAACCAGGTCTCTACAGTTGTGAAATCACATTGTTGGCTATCAGCTAATAGGAGTGGATCTGAGTGGCTGGAGAATATAACAGCATCTCGAATCTGTAACCTGTCTCGTCTCGCTACAATGACCCAGGGTCCTATAAGATCCTAGCGGTGGTAACTAACCAATGTAAATACACTTTCTGTGTGACCAATGTACAAAATGTTTAATGCAATACTGTATGACCAATGTATGTATAAAATGTTTAATGTGTGTTCTTTGTACTGATGAGGAGCCTTTGCAAAGGAGTCTATGACTTAAAGAATTGTAATTCTGATTCTCAGCAAATAAATAAAAAATAAAAAATAGTAGGAGATTATTGGTCAAACAAGGGAGGGAGCTTAGAAAGAGGCTGAAAAGCATCTGCCCCAGTATTGAGCCTTGGGAACACCGGAGAGAACTGGCCTGCAGTCTCCAGAGGGTGACATCTATTTTGACCAGCTGAGACCTTCTGTCTAGATAGCTTTTAACTCATTCAGGCCGAGATATCGTCTGTAGGTGGCACCTGAACTAATTTGTCCCTGGGTCAATAGCGACTCTAGACGTACTCCATTTACTTCCTCCCAGGCCGGGACTCGTCTGAGGACGTCAGCATTTTAATCATAAATATTTAGCCAGCCAATCAATGGAGGACTTATTTATGTATCTCTACATGTACTACACATGTAAGCCCTCCGTTGACTGGCTGGTAAACTGGAGGCTCCCATTTGAGAAACCGAAGAAAATCGCATTGTAAGCCTCCATTTGTAAGTGGCTGCAAACCTAGTGTTTGTCTGCGGGGCGATTCGGAAAAAAAGCTTTCTGTTTGCCTATACACAGGTAATGTGCATTATTATTGAACTCGCAATGCAGAGGACACATTTATTTACCTCTTTGCTGTGTTTGTTTTCTTAATAATAAATATTTTATTTGTTTCATCTGCAAGAGAGAGCCGCTTCACCGAGGAGTTTGTGATGGAAGAAGTCTAAGTCCTCTCTCATCTCTTTCTCTTGCTTTTCCCGTTTTCCTTTTTGTTTTTTTTTATTTTTGTTCGATAGCATGCGGTGGATTATTTTTTAATTTTTTTTTTCCATGGCTTGCGGTGGACTGTCCGGCCCTTCTGGCAGCAAGTGACATTGTGGTGGTGTGGCTCGGTGTAGTAGGGAGCTGATTGTTTGTTTTTATTCCATAGCCTGTGGTGGACTGTCTGGCCCTTCTGGCAGCAAGTGGTGTTTTGGCATTGCTGGCAGTGTGGTTCGTGTGTTGTTAGGGAGCTGAATGTTTTCGACATTGCTGTACCCCTGCATCGCCCCCATCGTACTCCATTATGCCAGATTTGTTTTTCCAGTGCTCTGTGGCCTCAGGTGGGTCCCGGTCCGGGACCCCTGCAGTCTGTGGTGGGAGTTAGTGGAGGGCTGCATCGGTGGTCAAAGGAGGTCCGGGAGATGCATTCTTGAGCTGGAGGCATGTTAGGGTCACATCGGTGGACTGAGGAGGGCCCTGTACCAGTCACCCACCACCCGTCCTGCTGCCCTCACGGACCCTAGTATTCCACTGCTCCCTTTTGCTGTTGGTCTTTTCCAGACCCTTTACTGACTTGCTGCATGGGCCCAAATATCTTGCTTTTGTATCAGCCACTTGAATTGCTGCCATTTTGGACTCACATTTGCTCCTCTCTTGCTGCTACCTGCTTTGTTGGTTTTTTTTTTGGTTTTTTTTACTGTCTGCAGTTTTCGTTTCTGCATCTCCACTGTAGCGGAGCTGTTGATCTTCCTATTTCCAGAACCCACTCCAGGACAAGGTAAGACTTTCATATGTTTGCCAGAGAGTGGAGGGTGGATCTTCAGATGCCAGGGAAGGGTTTTGCTATCATGATGCATGTTATCGGATGGTGGGAGGTACCACTGCACACCAGAGGTTTTTGTCACTATTTTTGTGCGGGTATCGGAGGGTAGGGGGGAACCCCCTGATGCCAAGGAATGCTTCGTGTATTCTGGTGCTGGGTATTGGAGAGTTGGGCATGTTTTCCCCCCTCCCATGCCCAGCCCCAGAATAAACAAAAGTGCTCCCCACACTTTCCGATATCAGGTGCAATAATACAGAAAACATTCCCTGGTGTCCAGTGCTCCCACCTCCTCCGAAACCTGACACCATTATACACAAAACATACCTTCATCTGTGTAGCGGGGTTGGGATAGTCAGGATAACAAATCAAGCAGACCCACAAACTTACTGCATAAAAAGTGTTGGAAAGGCACTTATTTTATTTTTGTCAGGAAACGTTGACTTCAGGATTCACAGAAATCAGGAAAATAAAGTTAGTTCAGCCATTTTCAAAGTCTCAACAAAAAAATGAACAGATGAGCTATGGTCAGGATGAGCCACTGCTCTGCCCAGCAGTGCCACCAGGCTATCTCCTTGCAAATGTATATACTTCAGAGGTCCACCACCTCTGGCAGTCGGCTCCAACTGACATCCTCTATCTTAACTCCCTAGTGGTAATCTTTCATACATTTCTGGTGAGTGACATCATAATCAGATGACCTCATTTTTGAAAAATCAAAATAACATACTACAGGTTCCCTTTTTTACTTTACATTTTCATTCCTAATCATCAGGTATATAAGTGTATAACAGTATTTGTGCTAAATAATCCCATAAGTAAGCAATAATACCCGATAGGGTGGGCGGTATTGGGCTATACCGGACCGCCCAGGGGTGTAATGAGGCCCGACGCCACAGGGAGAGGGCCTTATAGCCCCTGGAAGGTCCAGTATAGCCCATACCGCCCACCCTGAAGGGTATTATTGCACTTAGAAAATGGACCACTGAATTACACGTTTGTTAAAAAAACATATTTTTATGTTTACTTGTTAAAACTCTCAGCTGTCTGAATTATTTTGTAGTAAAATAGTTCCTCCGCCTACATTAACACAGTGTTTTGTTTTTTTACCTAGGGACTTCTGTCCCAATGCAGCTTCTGCAGTTCGTACTTTAGAGATAGTTGTCATGGTTACCACCTCCCACTTGCAAACACACTCAGATCTTTTCACATGTTTTATAATCGGTGCCCGAATCACTTGCAGCTAGGCCCTGCCTGAAGTCCACTTTATAAATGACATCACCACCCCTACCAGCAAACTCTGACTTCCTTCCACATCTCACAAGACTGCATCTTTGTATGTTCATACTGCCTCCCACAACAAACAAATACATTACATTTTTATGTTTTCTACAACGTGCCCACTCACCTCCTGCTTTCTGATAACATCTCACATCCGCTTGCCAGTCGCTGAAATGCTGCCATTACTCAGGCTCCCGCCACCCCAACCGTGGAGCCCCAGCTCATAGTCTCTCGGTCCTGTCACAGCCCCCCACACCTGGTATCAGCCGCTGCACCTTCACACTCCTTCATTTAGAAACTAATTACGTTCAACTCGAACCCAGCGTCTCCTCCCATTTAACTTTATCCGTCCTCTCATTCTTCCCTGCTGTGCACTGCTCCTTTCCTGGTCCAATACTGCCGCACTGCATATTTTGAGGATCGGATTATGTTCTTACCCTGCTCTGAGCCCAAGACCGGGATGTGAAGACAAGAGGGACAGTGGACCTTACTGTGGCTGCTGTTAGAGGCAGTGTAGGAAAACTCAAATGGCTTCACTTATGGATTTTAAAATTATTGTTTTTTTGTTTTATGGGTTGCTGCCGACACAGACGGAGAAGGAGAGGAGGAGACCAGCTGTCAGCTGGGTAGCAGTTGAGTAGCCCGGAGTGGGGTGCCATTTCAATTTAAAATCTTTGACTTGGTACTGGGAGAAAAAAACATCTCAGGAAATGTGTTTGTTTTTTTTTTTTTATTTATTTTTGGGGATTTAGCTGAGGATATATAGAGAAAATGGCTGTAGGACTGGAGTCGGGTCTCGGCTCTCGCTAAGGAGATACAAAATGGCGGCATTTTAAATAAACATTCTTGTGTGTGCGCTTCCAGCCAATTAGGAAGCAGGGTACTGGGCACAAGGATACTTTTCTGGCTATCAGGAAGGCTTGAGATGGGGCTTTTTATTTGGTGGGCATCTATTGTCTGATAGATGCCTACCTAACAAGTGTCTCGCCAATCAGAAGAGAGAATTTTCTTTGGCCATTTTCTAACTTACTTTGATGTCCTAAAACAATGTTCATAGAGTTAATTAGTCTCAATAAGGTTAAGCCTCCATTGATAGTGACATCACTCATTACAACTTCTATAAAAGCAGACAGACTGTGGGCTGCCAGCCCTATAGAACACCCATGCAGCCCAACAGGTAAGACAAACAAGAATATATTGCTCACTTTAAATTTACTTCTTTGCCAAAGGGCACACCACGCAATTTTTAGGGACTCCCTGGTCTCATTTCCTACATGTGTTTTGTTAGTGCAACTTCTTTATTCATTTAGAAGCTAGCATACTTTCACACTTTAAATAAAACACTGAGTTTTAGTTTATTGAAACTCTCAATACAGAGAGCTCTGTTTCAGAGAGGTTGCTAACAACAAAGGTTATCTTAGTTTTTATTTTATTCAGGTTCTCTCCCTTCTCTGCAACTATTAATTTGAAAAGTAAAACTCTTTTCTTTCGGTTCATTAGAGGCATGAACTGAGCTGCAAATGAAAATCTTTTCTTAAGGTTTTCTATGCCCTGGGAGGGGAGGATTTCAAAACTGCAGAACTCCTGCCTGAACCAAACAATAGTTTCCTTCTACTAAAATAAAGTAGAGCACATTGGTAATTCCTTCTTCTATTAATCAAACCAATGCTCCCAAAAATGCAGCATAAGGTAAACGAAATGAAAAGGAAAGGAACGCTAATAATTTTGCTTGTTCATCATATTTCTGTATAACAGGCTAGCTGCTCAACCAAATCTAACAGATAATGTTAGAAAAACTAAGGACCTAACAGGCTATTTTAAAAGGGTCCTGCAAAGCTGTGAAACAGACAACTCTTAAAACATATTGTGTCTGCCTCACTGGGCACTTAAGGTAATTTCACTTTTATAGAAGCAATACCCCTTTAATATATTCATGTGTATATATTATATGTTTCTACATTTCACATAAATGCCTTCACTATTCAGCATCTGGTACTTTATACCTAAGCACGTTATCTCTTGGGGGAGTACTTGGAAGAATATTAGGCTCTGTACTCATCACAGGGAGCACCCGAGACATTCCTCCCACCTAAGAGGGCAACCATTTTGCTGGTTGTCCGAACATCCATACCTTTTCCAATATAGGAAAGGTGGAGCTCTGCCCACCCTCACCTTAGAGCTCCACCCCAGGGTCCCATATGCCTGTTAAACATAACATTAGCTATCATTCCAAGCAGTTGCGATACAACATGCTATACATAACTTTTCCCTGGGGTAACATATTACTGAGTTATGTGCCTTAAAAAAAAATAAATAAATAAATAATATGCCTATAACACTGGCAACCAGTATTGTCTGGGTAATAACTCTCAGCCTTTTCTGACATGATACCCAGCACATATTCCAATGTGTGCACATTCCTCTATTATCACTATGGTTAACCTTTGTAATGTTGTTAACCTTAATACTCTTGGACCATTGAGAAGGAAAAATAGATCAGCAGTACAAGAAAAGATCAATAGATAAGAAGAAATTGTCTGTAGGTGGCCAGCCTATCAAACTAGAAAAATGAAAATAGATAAGAACAGGATAGCAAGACTGTCGCGACAGAAGTTTCTAGAAGATCTATAGAAGAAATGGTAGATACCAATCGGGCAGCATAGCTCCACCTTCCTTTCCCTGGAAGGAGATGGAGTTAGGCCATTTTTGCTTCAGGGTATACACCCAGTAGTGACCGTTACCTTAACCATTAAACATACTATATATTGCAGTATTTTAGTCTTCCACCATTACCTGGAATTCCCAAAATCTATTCCCAGGCAAGTACAGTCCCCTACAGGTATATCTGTGAAATACCCAGCCTATTCTCTTACAGACAACCTTCGGGATTTGTACTACTTTGTACTACTCAACATAGTCTAAAATCTCAATCAGTAATGTACCAGTCTACCACCTCCCTTCGAGTGGCCTACGTGGGAGTCTCCCTCGCCTCCAAGAGTGCCACTCCTTGGTGGTCCCTTCCCTTTGGTACCTTTTCTTTACAGTACCTGTGTTAGTATTTCTGCTAACCTGATACAGTCTATTCCCAGCAGTAGCAGGAACCTCTGTCTGGTTGCACTCATGGCAATTCTTTAGATAAACTGCTACTTTCTTATACATACCTGGCCAATAATAGAATGGAGTGAGTCTAGCCAACACCCCACCATGGCTCAGGTGCCCACAGGGACTGAAGTGTGCTGCTTCTATTACATGTTGCCTATAGGCCACAGGCACCACGACCTGTGCATCTATACTTTTTGTGCGGGGGTTGGACCGCATGTGGTAAAGGACACCCTCCTTCTGTTCATACCACCACCCTGGCTTTGACCCCACATCACCATTAACATGGCTACCTTCTTTCTCTATAATGTTTTGCTTTAACATGGCTACCTCTGGATCCTCAGCCTGCAATTTACCCCAGTCAGTATTATACATGCTGTTAAACATTTCATAAATAAATATTAGAACAAGACAGTGTCCCTTCAGCCTCAATGGCTTCTTCAGTCTTGCTTGTATTCTTCTCTCTCAGTTTACAATGTCCGGATATTGTCTTACCTGCGGTCTCACTGACTTCATCGTCTTCCACCAGGTAACAGCCTGGAAATATTGGTAACTCTGGAAGTAATAAATCCACAGCATGCCACGATAAATCCAACAGAGGGTCCACCTCCTCCAGTACCCTCGAGTCCTGGTCCTTCATCGCTTTCTCCACATCTTCTTTAGCATCTCGCAGTCTGGCCTCCTCCATTAGTACCCTGTAGCAGTACTCTGCCTCACTCCTGTGCCGGTTTGCTTCCAGCCATTCACCACTAAGCCAGTGTACCATTCTCACCAACTCTTCCATCCGATCTCCGTCCATCTTCAGTGGAGCTCCTCCCAGGTCACTAGCTCCCTCAGACACTCTGATTTCTGGTGCCATGCACTTGTCTGCTATTATCCTGCGATGCCAAGTCTAGCACCCCGGACTGAACTCCCCCACTATACCATGGACATTCAGCCGGTATCCCACTCTCACACCAATTGTAGCAGGGTTGGGATAGTCAGGATAACAAATCAAGCAGACCCACAAACTTAGTGTATAAAAAGTGCTGGAAAGGCACTTATTTTATTTTTGTCAGGAAACGTTGACGTCAGGATTCACAGAAATCAGGAAAATAAAGTTAGTTCAGTCATTTTCAAAGACTCAACAAAATAATGAACAGATGACGCTACGCTCAGGATGAACCACTGCTCTGCCCAGCAGTGCCACCAGGCTATCTCCTTGCAAACGTGTATATACTTCAGAGGTCCACCACCTCTGGCAGTCAGCTCCAACTGACATCCTCTATCTTAACTCCCTAGTGGTAATCTTTTATACATTTCTGGGGAGTGACATCATAATCAGATGATCCTCCTCCTTTTTGAAAAATCAAAATAACATACTACAGGTTCCCTTTTTTTACTTTACATTTTCATTCCTAATCATCAGGTATATAAGTGTATAACAGTATTTGTGCTAAATAATCCCATAACCTTACTTTGATGTCCTAAAACAATGTTCATAGAGTTAATTAGTCTCAATAAGGTTAAGCCCCTCCATTGATAGTGACATCACTCATTACAACTTCTATAAAAGCAGACAGACTGTGGGCTGCCAGCCCTATAGAACACCCATGCAGCCCAACAGGTAAGGCAAACAAGAATATATTGCTCACTTTAAATTTACTTCTTTGCCAAAGGGCACACCACGCAATATTTAGGGACTCCCTGGTCTCATTTCCTACATGTGTTTTGTTAGTGCAACTTCTTTATTCATTTAGAAGCTAGCATACTTTCACACTTTAAATAAAACACTGAGTTTTAGTTTATTGCGATGCTCAATACAGAGAGCTCTGTTTCAGAGGGGTTGCTAACAACAAAGGTTATCTTAGTTTTTATTTTATTCAGGTTCTCTCCCTTCTCTGCAACTATTAATTTGAAAAGTAAAACTCTTTTCTTTCGGTTCATTAGAGGCATGAACCGAGCTGCAAATGAAAATCTTTTCTTAAGGTTTTCTATGCCCTTGGGGGTTGGGGGGATTTCAAAAACTGCAGAACTCCTGCCTGAACTAAACAATAGTTTCCCCCTTCTACTAAAATAAAGTAGAGCAGATTGGTAATTCCTTCTTCTATTAACTAAACCAATGCTCCCAAAAATGCAGCATAAGGTAACGAAATGAAAAGGGAAAGGGAACGCTAATAATTTTGCTTGTTCATTATATTTCTGTATAACAGGCTATCTGCTCAACCAAATCTAACAGATAATGCTAGAAAAACTAAGGACCTAACAGGCTATTTTAAAAGGGTCCTGCAAAGCTGTGAAACAGACAACTCTTAAAACATATCGGCCCAGATATTCAAACTGTGCCGTTGTGTGGCGCAAGCCCCTGTGCCGCTCAAAATAGTTGCACAGGGGTGTGGCCGGGGCGATATTCAACGGAGTTGTGCTATGGCGCAACTTTTTTGAATATTGCCCCCGGGCCACACCCACTGTGCATGGCGCCAGTGGAACTCGCGCCAGTACCAAGTGGTCAGAGTGGAGCATTGAGATGCGGTGGCGCAAGTTCCATTGCACCATCGTAGCACCCGCGATATTCAGGTGATATGCAATGACCCCTACAATTTATGCAAGGCACGGGGTCATTTATCTAATTGACGCTCATTTGCATGCCATTAGCATGCAGGTGCGCTGATCCCGACGACTTGCACCTGGCGCCTGCCAGGCAGCAGCCATCGGGACCGACGCCCCGCAGCCCGATCGCAGGAATAAAAATCCCTCAGCAGCCCGATCTTGGGCATAACTGAATAGTCCTCCGCAGCCTGATCGCAGGCATAACGGACATAGTCCTTCGAGCTGACGCGGCATAAGTTCAATCCTCTCATCTCCTCGAGTAGTTAATCAGGCACAAAGTTCAACTCCCACCCTCGAGTAGCTCGATCATGGCACGTGCTCATCTCCCCACCTCTGACTGCGGCGGCACTTACCCCACGCCCAGAATCTCAGATCTAGTGGCCCCCATTCTTCCGCCCACGGTGCCTCTCACCGGGGCCCCCATCACTGCAGGCGGTAGCACTACCAGCCTGTTGCCTGCGCTCGTCGCGACGATAAGCCGGTACCGGCCAGAGCAAAGAGCCTGAGAGCATGAGCCATCGGCATGTAGCCCATAAATATAGCAGTAGTTCGGATACGTGAATGAATTCTTCAGTCCATATCTGACCGCCTCTAGTATGGTATGGCTGGCGCCCATTGGCCCAGCGTTTGAACCAATGGGCATGGAAGCCGCCTCGAGCTGTCAGTCGGCAGGCTGTGGGTGGCAGGTGGGGTGCTGCCGCTCACTGGCTGACAGGGGGAGCGGGGGTAGGTGCCCCATGGGCAGGAGGGGTAGGGGGGCCACCAGATCACCAGGGATTCTGGATGGGGTTAGTGATGCCGCCCACGATCGGGCTACTGGGGGTGGGGAAGTTGAACATTATGCCCATGATCGGCTACTCGGGGACATGAACTTTATGCCCAGCGATCAGGCTACTCGGGGTGGGGGAAGATGCACTTATGCCCGCGATCGGGCTACTGGGGGTAGGGGAAGATGAAGCTATGCCCACAATCGGCTACTGGGGGGAGAACAGTTTCTGTTATGCCAAAGATCGGGCTACTCGGGACATTCAGCCCATGATCGGGCAGGGGGCAAGGCCAGGTCGGCGGGAACAGGTGGAGGGCCACCCACAGGTGGCAGCTGCTGTGTTGCGCCTGCAATCCGCAGCTCACCTGTGGGTGGCCCCGACTCTGTTCCTTTTCTTCCGCAGGTGTAAAGTTGTGCAGGCGCAGTAGGGGTTGCACCTGACAACTCTGCACAACCAGGCTGAATATCGGGCTGTGCAGTTTATGCATAGGCACGCCCCACCTGTGCCTGCATACATTACTGATGCTCCCCAGTGCATCGGGATTTGTGCAGGTGCACTTTTCCCTTTTAAATATCGCACGAGGGTGCATCAGTGAGTTGTGCATGGCGAAACACTGTTGCACCATGTGCAACCTTTGAATATCTGGGCCATTGTGTCTGCCCCACTGGGCACTTAAGGTAATTTCACTTTATAGAAGCAATACCCCTTTAATATATCCATGTGTATATATTATATGTTTCTACATTTCACATAAATGCCTTCACTATTCAGCATCTAGTACTTTATACCTAAGCACATTATCTGTTTGGGGGGGTACTTGGAAGAATGTTAGGGCCTGTAATCATCACAGGGAGCACCCTGTGACAGTCTGCTGTGTGTCTTTGGTGCCATGGATGGGAGGGTGTGGGTGGAGCTCCAGATGGCTAAAATGTGTGTTTCTATTTCTGTGCTGGATGTCGGAGTGTGGGGGCTGAACCCCCAGCTGCTGGGAATGCTTTGGTTTTTTATCTTGCTGTCTGCCGGAGGGTAGGGGTGGACCTTCAGATGCCAGGAAAGGCTTTTATCATGGTGCCAGCTATCGTAGGGTGGGTAGGTACCACTGCACATCAGGGTTTGTTTTATTTTGTCGCTATTTTTGTGTGGGATACTGGAGGGTGGGGGGGGAACCCCCTGACACCAGGGAATGCTTTGTATATACTGGTGCTGGGTATTGGAGAGTTGGGCATGTTTTCCCCCCCTCCCATGCCCAGCCCCAGAATAAACAAAAGCATTCCCAGTCTGAGGCTCCCACTCTCCGATATCAAGCGCAAAAATACGGAAAGCATTCCCTGGTGTCCAGTGCTCCCGCCTCTTCCGATACCTGGCACCATCATACACGAAACATACCTTGGTCTGCTGTGTGACTTTGGTGCCATGGACGGGAGGGTGGGGGTGGACTTCCAGATGGCTGAAATGTGTGTTTCTGTTTCTGTGCTGGGTGTCGGAGTGTGGGGGCTGAACCTCCAGCCACTGGGAATGCTTTTGTTTTTAATATTGCTGTTTGCTAGAGGGTGGGGGGTGGACCTTTATATGCCAGGAAGACTTTTGTCATGGTGCTAACTATTGTAGGGTGGGCAGGTACCACTGCACATCAGGATCTGTTTGTTTTGTCACTATTTTGTGCAGGATATCGGAGGTAGGGGGAACCTCCTGATGCCAGGGAATGCTGTGTGTTCTGGTGCTGGGTATTGGAGGCTGGGCGTGTTTCCCCCTCCATGCCCAGCTGCTGAATAAACAAAAGCACTCACCAGTGTTCGGGGCTCCCGCTCTCCGATATCAGGTGCAATAATTTGGAACATTCCTGGTGTCCATGGCCCCCACCACCTCCGATATCTGGCACCATCCCACTCAAAACATACCCTGGAATGCTGTGTCTCTATGGTATCGGGTATGGGAGGGGAGTGTCGGAACTGTGCATGCCTGAAATGTTTTATTTTGCTACTGTGCTGGGTGTCGCAGTGGGGGTGTGAACTCACAGCCAATAAGTACGGCCATTGAAACAACCCCACCCCCACCACGAGAACAGCAAAATCTGCACCTGGCATTACCATTCCAGGTATCTAGTGGACTAGTGGATGGTAGATTGTTTTTTTTTAATGGACGAGGCTCTCAGACAGGGACAGTGGATACAGCTGCTCATTTGTGTCTGTTGTTTGTGGTGTGCTCTGTGTACTTCTGTGTGGTCTGGTAACAGGTGTTTTGTGTATTTTTTTTTGTTTGGTAGTTGTGTATGCTGGTGTCTGCAATCAGACAGCATGTACTTTTCCTGCCAGGAAAAGGTTTACATGCTCTTGGTAGAGTGTTTTTGTTTTTATGCATATTCTGTAGTTGATTGCCAAGTGTCTGTGCCGTACAGCTGTTGTGTCTTCAGTACAAATGTATGGTTGTGTTTCTGTTCCAGACACACAACAGAATAACTAGGGAGACCACGTGTAGGGGAGAGGCATTGTGAGACTCAAGACGACTTGAGATGGCGTGAGACCCAGAGCAACTGAGACAGCATTAGACCCAGAGCGATTTGAGATGGTGAGACCCAAAGCAACTTGAGACAGCGTGAGACCCAGAGTGACTTGAGACAGCGTGAGACCCACAGTGACTTGAGATGCCATGCAGAGTCTATCGCTACAGAGAATTGACAAAGCAGAAATGGATAATATCATAGACAATGGCCTTTTGACAGCTGCAGTGACAGTGATGAGGAGTTCATGGGATTCGATGATTCTGATATACAAGCTGAGTTAATGCCAATGGATCGCAACAGTGACTTCAGTGAAGATGGCAATGTCAAGCTTGCAATGCTATGGGGGCAGAGGCAGTCCACTGTGAAGGAACAGGATAAACACGTCGTTCCACACAAAAAGGCAACAGCACTCTACTGAGAGTGAAGAGGATGAGAGACCTCTAGCAATGCTACTGAGCCAATGGCACTCTACTGCTAGCGATGATGATGATGATGATGATGATGATGAGTCACTTGCTGCTCTACAGTGGAAGCTGCAGTCAACTGAGAGGAAGGAGGTTGAGCTATCGCATCTCTCGGCGTGACAGGCACTTTAGTGACAGCGAAGATGATCGTCCTTTGGCCACACTGCAGCATGACATTCGACCAACCAATGATATGGCTGCTGAAGACCCAGCTATGAGTCTGGATGACTGTCACATTGATGTTTGGGATAGTCAATTGCAGGCCATGCACATAGATGGTTTCAAGGAGCCTGTAGGGCCTGTGACACTACTGAGTGAGAAGAAGAAGAACTGTACTTTATGAACCTGATGTTTCCTCTGTCACTGTATGAACTGCTTGCAGAAGACCAATCGATACAGAAAGTGGACATTGATGGACTCCAGTAACAGAAGGTGACATAAAGCCTTTCTAGAGATTCGGATATACATGTCTGTGGTAAAGGTGCCATACACGCATGTACTGGGGAAGAATCATCTGTATGGACATTTTCTGATCATACAAGTCATGACTCATGAGCGTATTGAGAAAATTCACCAGTATTTTCATGCTATGACAACACACAAAATGCACCCAGAGGATCCCCAAACCATGACAAACTGCATCATGTTCATCCAGTACTGGACCAAGTTCACACAGCATGCAAGCAGCAGTACCATCTACACCATGAAGTATCTGTTGACGAGGCTATGGTTGGATATAGAGGATGTCTGTCATTCCTGCAGTACGTGCCAAACAAGCCACAGTGTTATGGGATCAAGGTGTGGGTTCAGCAGATGTCCATAATGGTTTCATCTCTGACTTTCAAGTGCACACAGGAAAGGTTCCCAGAGCAGTTGAAATGGGCCTCAGTGAAAGGGTAGTAAGGGACCTGACAATGGATCTGCATGGCAAAAACTACCATGTGTACTATGACAATTACTTCACTTCCATGCGCTTGGCAAAGGATCTTCTAACAGATGGTCGGTACTCATGTGGCACAGTGCACACAAACAGGATGGGCTGGCCAAAGCAATTCAATAAAGTCACAATGAGGAGGAAAGATAGAGGCCATTGTGAAGAGCTTCAGAATGGAGCACTTGTTGCCACTGCTTGGAAGGACAACAATCCTGTATTCCTTCTGTCAACGAACCATGACTAGACATCGCCATCAATATCTGTGTCCCAGAGACAGAGAGATGGGACTCTTGCCTCTGTTCCATGTCTGACTGTGCTGCAGCAGTACAACATGCATATGAATGGAGTTGACATTGCAGACCAGCTTCACGTGTAGTACCCCAGCACAAGAAGATCAAAGAAGTGGTGACTATACCTCTTTTTGTTCCTGTGGGACATGGAACTGGCCATTGCCTTTACTCTTTATCAAGAGAGTACAAATAATGTGCAGTGGTCAAAGAAAGGAAAGGTGAACAAGCACACACAGCTTGGATTTCACATTCTTCTCTCAGAACAGTTGCTAGCAGGGTACAACAACAGGAAACGGAGTGCCACAGTTGCAGGACTTGAGCAGGACCCAAGTTGTGATGGACCACATTATCCTCTAAAAGCAAAGAAGGGTAGGTGCAGAAATTGTGCACTGAAGAAGAGGCATGCTGAGCCAGGGTACGTATGTCAAACTTGCAACGTCCACCTCTGCACTGGCTGCTTTCCAGAGTACCACAACTACAGGTGAGCTGCCTTCGTGTTGGAAGTGGCATGAGAAGAGGCTGACAGGACAGATGAACATGACTTGCGTGATGACCACACACCAATAAATGAGAAACTGTGTATACCGGAGACAGGAGAACATCACTGAAAATAGAAAAAGACTGCACTTAAAGAAGACTGGAAGGCTGAATATGCCAGAAGTTAACTGGAGCACCTTTGCTGCAGCCATGTCCAAGAGCAGAGCTGTTCTCGATGCCCTACAGGGGGAATGTCTCAGACAACTAGTTTTGGAACCCACTCGGGAGGTAGCAATCTTAGACCTGGTATTCTCAAATGGGGACGAAGAGAGGATCTCTGATCTTGAAGTGGGTAGCCATCTGGGGACAAGTGACTACCAAACAGTGTGGTTCACAATAAACTTTGCTATAGAGTCAAGCCACACAAAAGTGAAGGTACTGGACTTCAGGAGGGCTGATTTTGTCAAAATGGGAGCGTGCCTCAGAAAAGCATTAGCAAACAGGCAAGAAGGTGGGGTGGAGCAACAATGGGGAAACATTAAAACCACCATCACAGAGGCAACAAGCCTGTGTGTGAAGCAAATAAACAAATCAAAACATAAGAAGAAACCTCTATGGTTCTCAAAAGAAGTAGCGGGGAAGGTAAGGGAGAAAGAAATAGCATTCAAGAAGTGTAAGGAAACACAGAAGGAGCAGGACAGAGAACTGTACCAGTTAAAGCAGAAGGAAGCATGGAAGGCAGTCAGAATAGCAAAGGCCCAAACTGAGGAAAAGATCGCCAACTCGGTTAAGAAGGGGGATAAAACATTTTATAGATACATTAGGGAGCAAATTAAGACTAAGGCAGGGATACTGAGGCTGAATAAAGAGGAAGGTGGTTGGGCAGAAGAGCAACAGTGAAAATCAGGATACTGAACGAATACTTCTGTTCTGTGTTTACAATGGAAAAGCAGGAGAGATACCTAATCCAGTCAATAGAAGCACTCTGGATAGGGGATTGATAGTAGTCCTTTCATAGAAGAAAGGGTTCTGAAAGAACTCTTAAAACTGAAGGTGGATAAGGCAATGGGGCCTGATGGGATTCACCCCAGAATTCTAAAAGAACTAAGGGAAGAACTAGTAACACCACTGACTACCCTTTATAATAAATCATGGGACGATGGTGTGTTACCTGAGGACTGAAGGAGGGCTGATGTGATTCCCCTTCACAAAAGTGGGAGCAAGTCAGAGGCAGGAAACTACAGACCTGTCAGTTTGACCTCAGTGGTAGGGAAAATGATGGAATCACTGCTGAAGGAAAGAATTGTTGAGTACCTAGAAGCCAGTGGGGGCACAAGACCCAAGGCAGCATGGATTCACAGCAGGAAGGTCATGTCAGACAAATCTAGTGGCACAGGTTACCAGGTGACAGGCTTTGTTGAGAGCAATCTTTATTCTATTAAGGACAGTATCAGGGCAGAGCCATAGATAACTATACCATAATCAATGATTGAGAGGACAGAACTAGCTACAGCCAGCGGAGGGTGTTGGGAGTCATGCAGTGCCTATGCCTCTAAGGCAACCCAATCCTAATATTCACCACTTTACAAACTAGGTTTACATGCTCGCAAAATGACAGGGAGCTGTCGAGAGTCACCCAAGGTATTTGAAGGTGCTGACTTGTTCCAGTGGCTGGTGGTGATTATTGAGGATACTGAAGCACGATGCATTATGCTTATTTTGGGTACTAGCAAATATCATGACCTTGGACTTTTTATAGTTAATTATGAGTTTGAGATCAGAGAACCAGGACTCAACTTCTGTAAAACATTTCTGAAGGCCACGCTCAAGGGAAGGGGTCAGGGTGACTGGAGTAGATAACATCATCTGCATAAAGAAGCAGGTTGCTGGAACAGGCAAGAGAGGAGTTGAGGAAAGACTGAAAGAAGTGGACCAAGGAATTGACCCTTGAGGGACACCAGAACATACAGGTTGGCTGGAGGAGAGGGTATCCTGGATTTTAACACACTGTGTTCGCCCACTTAGATAGTTAGAGAACCAGGTGGTGGCTTCCAGGAGAGAGACCAGTGGCAGGGAGGGCAGAAACTAGGAGGGCATGGTTGATTATATCGAACACTTTTGAAGGTCTATGTACACAGATCCAACCAGGTGACCCTGATCAAGGGCTTTGTGAGCATAGCCTGTAAATTAGAGGAGGGCAGAGGTGATACTGTGACCTTTCCTAAAGCCATGTTGCTGTTGGCATTGGAGGTTGTACTTTGCAAGGTAGTTGGATATTTGATCAGAGATTATCTTTTGAGTGCTTTAGATAGAGAGGTACTGAGATTGTGCGGTAGATTGCTATACCTGATGGCATGATGAAATTTGGGGAACATCAATAAAGGGTTACCAACTATTTAACAGAGATTGTGAAGGCAGATGGGGGGAGACATTACATTATATGTCAGAAATTACATAAAGGTAGTAGAGATAAATGCATCTCTATCAGATACTGAGCAGTTATGGGTATCATAGGTAAATACTGAGCTTGGGGGACTTTCATCTATAGTGCTCGTCATTTATGACTCAGTTTTTAATCTGTTCTATTTGAAACAGTACATCTAAATGTTTTTTAAAGACCTCTACAGAGGGACTTTCCACTACTGACCCTGGCAAACTGTTCCAAATAGGAACTACCCTTTGATTGAACCACATCTTCCTATGCAATGTTCTACAGTGTCCCCTCTGTAACTGGCATGAATGCGCCCTTGTATTATGCAATTTCTTTCTGAGTTTTAAACTCAACATATCCCATAAGTTCTGATCCGTTAGAGCTTTAAAGAGTAAGCACATATCCCCCCTGAGACTTCTATATTCTAGTGTGAACACGTTAAGTTAATTTAATCTGGTGTTATAGATTTTTGATTTCATCCCTTTTATAACTCTAGTGCCTTTTTTTTTGCACTCTCTCTAATTTGGCTATATCTCCCTTGTGGTATGGGGCCCATACTTGGGCACCATACTCCATCAGTGGCCTTACCAGAGAACCATACGGTGCTACCATGACGCTGCTGTCCCTGCTAGCTATATGTTTAAGTATGCAATTTAGTACCCCATTGACCTTTCTGCTGATATTTGCACAGTGTGTACCAAACTGAAGGTTGTTTGAAATTGTGATACCAAGGTCCCTTTCCTCTAGTGTAGTTTTAAGTTTAATATTGCTTAGACGGTAATCTGCCCTAGAGTTTTTGTGTCCAAGGTGCATTATGGTGCAGATTTTTCTGCACAAAGATGAGAAGTTGATTAACTAACTAAAGAAAAAACAATAGAATTGATTAATAATATAAGAACTATAGATCAAGGGAATAAGCTTCTGATAACTGGTGACTTTAATTTCCCAGGAATAACCTGGAAACATGGTCTTCAACCAGTAATATGGAGCAATGATTTTTAGATACACTTAGCAGTCTATGTGCAGAAAATCATGTTGCTGAATGGACCAGACTACATTTTAGATCTGGTGATCAGTAACATAAGCGACTCCCTGAAATACTGTAAAGTGAGGGAACCACTTCTTGATAGTGACCATAATATGGTAGAATCTGGAATCAATACCAAAACTACAAATCAACTAGGTGTAACTAAAATTAAAACATACGACACAGCAAATTACAACTTCATGAGGGAACAAGTCATAAAATGGGACTGGGCTTCAAAACTACTGGGTTTGGGAGTCGAACAAATGTGGTTTGAATTAAAAACATATCTTCTCAACCTAGTTGAAAAGAAATATAGTATAAAAGGGAAAATTCCTCCCTGGATTAACAGCAAGATCAATAAATTACTAAAAGCTAAAAGCCGTTTTTATAAAAAAAAATACAAGCGTGAAAACACTAAAAAATATAAACACCTCTATAAGGCTAAATTAATAAAGCTTAACTGGGCAATCAAGGAAGCTAAAAAGAAGATGGAACTCAAACTGGCTAAAAATGTGGGTGATAACAAGAAGGACTTTTACAACTATATTGGCAGTATTAAAAATAAAAACAATTGCGTAGGGCCACTAAAACAGGAAGATAAGGTGATAAGTGATTGTAATGAGATGGCTGAGGAGTTTAATAAATATTTTACCAACATATTTCAAAATAATGATGACACTATTACCTACCAACCAGGAACAAACCCAGACATAATCAATATTACACCAAAATGATCAAAGATAAACTATTAAAAATTGACCAAAAATAAATCTGAAAGTCCAGACAGTCTACACCCAAGGCTATTAAAAGAACTAGGAGCAGAATTAAGCAACCCTATCCTCGTAATTTTTGAAAAGTTTTACAGGAGGGAATGGTACCTGAGGATTGGCTGTTGGCATCCATGGTCCCAGTTCACAAGAAGGGAACAAAATCATCCTGTTCCAATAATCACCCTATTAGCCTTACTAGTATTAGGGGGAAGGTATTGGAAGGACTAATAAAGGATTCAATTGAACACCACCTAGCCGCACAAGGTCTGATAGATGAGCATCAACATGGATTTGCTATGGGTAGATCATGTCTTACAAATGTGATGCAATTCTTCAAACCTGCCAGCCAGTCACTAGAAAACAATATACCAGTAGATATTGTATATGTTGATTTTGAAAAAACCTTTGACAGCATATTACTTGCTGTATTAATTGAAACCTTACTCCAGATTAATTTAAACCCAGCAGATTGGATCACAGTCCGGCTGACTGCTCAGAGACAATGAGTAGTCATAAAAGGACACTGTTCTGCCTGGACTCGAGTGACTAACATGGTCCGTCAGGGCTCAGTGTTGGGACCCACACTATTTAATATACTAGTGGCATCATTAAATACAGATAAACACACATGGTTAACTAAATTTGCAGACAATCTCAAACTAGGAGCCCTAGTTACTAACCCAGCTGATGTAATTGCATTCCAAAATAACATAAACACTTTATTCGCTGATGCAAGTACAAAAAAATTAAAGTTCTACCTGGACAAGTGCAACATAATGCATCTTGGGTGCAAGAACCTAAGATATCAGTATTACATTGATGGGAAAGCTCTAAAAAAAAAAAAAAACTACGGAGGAAAGGGATTTGGGTGTTGTCATCACCGTCACCCTCAATTTTACATTCATTGTACTACAGTAACCAAAAAGGCCTACGGTGTTTTGGCTGCTATAAAAAGGAACATCAGGAGTCGAGTAAGAGAGGTGGAGTTGCCTCTTTGTCTCTCTCTGGTATGGCCACATCTTGAGTACTGTGGCCCTTTTTGGGCACCATACCAAAAAAGAGAGATAAGAAGATTGGAGGGGGCACAGAGGTGTGCTACAAAATGGATAGCTGGAATGAAGGGCAAGTATTATAATGAAAGATTAAAAGACTTGGGTATTTTTTCACTTCAAAACAGAAGAACTAGGGGTGATATGTGTTTGGTGCATACTGCGTTAAAAGTGAGGATCGCATACAGATGCTTAAGATTAAATTTAAAACCAGATCATGTGAGAATGAGAAGGCACCATGCCCAGCTAAAAGGTGATCATTATAAGAGCAACCAAAGGGGTAACTGATTCTCCCAAAGAGTTGTCACTGAATAGAATTTATTACCCGAGTTTGTGGTGTCATACAAGACTACTGACCAATTCAAGCTAGCAATGGATAGACGTTATGCAGCCAGATGTCATACATTTGAGTTACAAAAGGTGCAGGTCTATTAAGGCTAACGCTAATTATGACCAGTTAAGAAACTTATGAAATAAAGTTCTGTGAGACTTTGAAATCTTGCCAAATAGTGCTTCCCAAATAGTGACTGAATAGTGGACTATTCGGGATGTCCATCTGAATATTTGGAAAGCCTACTATTTGTGATATTTGGGAAATACTATTCAGACCATGCACAGCCTTATTAAATATTACATTAGGTGATGATCCTGCTCTTTAGGCCCTCACTGAGCTATTAGCAGAAGGAGGAACTCTGAAATCAAATGATGTGATCTGCAGGAATGATGAGGTGCAGTCAGACATCACTGCAAATTACAGTGAAATTTCAAGTGACATCATCTGACTTCTAGCACAACATGGACAGACTCTTTTCAAACCTCTATCCTGCTTCTCTCCTCTGCCTCTTTATCACCAGCATACAAATATACCAGAACTTAGTAACGTGGAGGTACCTGGTAATAGGAAACCTAGCTGTACGCCTCCCAGAAATGGGGGTTGGAAGAAGTGGGAATGAAATCAACAAAACAAGGGCCCATAATAAGTTAAATAAGGGTGCTAGGCAAGGGGTGCTCACAAAGTCAGTAGGGGCGGAAAAAGCCAGGAAGTTAAGGAGGGTGGGAAGGGAGGACAAAGGAGAGCATCTGACAAGAGGGAAAAAGGATAAGCACAATATGGAAGGCATTCTGCCTGAAGTCCAGGAACCTAGGAAATAAAATTAGTGAGCTCAGTGTGATGGTGGCACATGTAGGATTTGACCTCGTAGCCACTACAGACAGTAATTACAGTACAGACGCATGGGTCACTGGAATAATGTCTGGGACCAATGTCTGGACCTGCACTACCAGGGTATAGCATGCATAGAAAAGATAGGAGTAAGGGAATAGGAGGTGGGGTATCACTCTATTTTAAGGAAGGCATAGAGGAAGTTGAGGATGAGGTCTGCAGGGGAGGAAATGAAGAAACAGAATCACTGTGGGTACAGCTCATTACAGCATAAGAATAGATGTTGCATATGGAAGTGGTCCATAGGCTTCTGGGTCAAGGAGACATGGGCAAACAGGAACTAGGGGCAGAAACTTGGAAGTGGGCAATGAATGGGAAGGTAGAAATCATGGGGATCCCAACATACCAGACATAGACTGGGACATTTCAGCAGCAAAGACCACCAGAATTCAGGCCCTGCTAGATACATTGCAGGACTGCCTGTTGGTGCAGCTAGTCAAGAAACCCACAAGATAGGCTACAATTCCCAACATGGTATTCACCATCTCAGAAATGGTAGGTGGAGTGCAGGTTGGGGAACCACTGGGTCCAGCGACCATAACACCATATGGTTTGAACTGGCTCTAGTTGCCAGAATACCCTTGTCAAAGGCTGTGGTTCTGGATTTCAGATGAGCAGACTGAGATGAGGGAATTAATCAAGGGTAAGTTGCTGGGAGTAGACAAAATCTGGGGGCAAAGGAGAGGTGGGAGAATTAAAGGGCACTTGATGCAAAGGAGACATAGAGCTATGTATTGCAGAGGGGTCAAGGGGGGCACAGTTCTTTAGGTACATTAGGGAAAATGGAAGACAAAGGGGAACTATTAATCTGACAGAGGGGGCAGTGTAGTAGAGCAAGACAAGCAGAAGGCAGTCATTCTAAATGACAACTTCTGCTTAGTATTACATGGAGGATAGTGGGCCTCTGCCAGAAAGCGGCATAAAGGCAGCTACAAGGGATCCCAGAAATGGAGCAGGTGGTAATGACAGAAAAAGGGCACTGAAAAAATAGAGCTCCAGGGTCAGATAGGATATACTGAGGGTGCTCAAGGAATTACCAGCTGAACTAGGTTAACCCATGACAGAAACCAGAATATGGGTCAGCACTCAGCAGTGCAGGTGGGACAGTACTACCACAGAGGGTGGCTACCCTATCACCTATAAACCACCAAGTGCAGAGCACATGTAAGAGAAATTTAAACACAGGCAAAACACCAAAATTCAAATGCAAAATTGTAGACCCCAAATGAAGCTCTAGCAAGTGAAGTGCCAGGGCTCCTGCATGGTGGTGTGTCTGCTTTCTACAGTACTTGCTTGCACTGAGTTATACACTCAAATAACATTTCTGCATTTGAATTTAGATTTTTGACTGTGTTTAAACTTCCTCACACGTGCTCCGTGCTTGGTTTGTTTAACCCATGACAGGGCTATTCAATAATTCAGTATAGTCAGGTGTGGTTCTCAGAAATTGGAGGATAGCAGATGTGGTATTGCTTGACAAGGAAAGGGACAGGGAAGAACTGGGAAATTACAGGCCCATCAATCATATCTCCATTGTAGGTAAGCTGATGGAAACTGCAGGGGTGGAGGTAAATGGGCTCAAATCAAGGGAAAGTAGCTCACAAGTGGGTTACTGCAGGGCTAATTCCTAGAAACAGTTCTTTTTAATATGTTCATCAGCAACACAGGAGAAGGTAAACAAGGCAAGATGCATCTCTTTGCAGATAACACTAAATTCTGTGGCCATGTAGACAGTAAGAGCGGGTAAGGGGTTACAGAAAGACCTGCAAAGGTCAGAGAGCGGCAAGGTCAGGTAGTTGAAATTCAATGCCAAACAGTGCAAGGCAATTGCAGTGCTTAGTAGGTAGGAAAGGATTTCACACAAGGATTGGAACTGTTCAGGTGAGTTTATTTACAATACTAACAGCCCAGCGTTGATGAACTTTCAGGTAGTTCTTGCCTGGAAATTATCCAATCAATCCAAATTACTTCTGGGAGCCAATCTCGAGGAGGAATTCAAAAGAAATGTGTACATTCTTACCACTCTGGATATTCTTCTTCCCCAGAATGAGCCTAGCATGCCAGTAACCATACCAGAACTTGTCTAGCTGGAACATTCAACAAACTGGCAGGAGATACTGATGTAGAGATGTGCCCTCTTTAAAGCCCTGAACTAGACTGATGTCACATCACAGACCTTCGCGCGTTATAGCCCTATCTAGATCATGATTGACTCCATGGGATGTATACTACACCTACTGACATAATTACACAAAAGTATAACTTTACTTGCAGGGCAATAGATTATCTCACAAGCTGAAACACACATGAAACAGAAAAAGATACCATTTATACAAATTACAATCAGTAATTATATTTCTAAGGGTCTATTACTGTCTTTTTACTAAGACTGCCTCCAGCTAACCACCCAGAAGGTTGGGAGTAATGGCCAGCCTGTCCCTATGAAGGCCCAGTGGTGAGGAAGCCTGAGAGAGCCACCAGCAGAAAGGGGGGTGTTCAGCTTTAAAGAGCAGCTGACACCTTCAAGAGAACTTTAGCAAAGCATAATAGTTAGACATAGTTCTGCTTGTATTTTACATTACTTCTGTGTTTCTCCTCTCTGTTATTTATCACTGAGGTAATTTGCATGAAAACAGGATCTTTGCTCCTGAAGTGTTCATCTACTCCTATTGCTTTCTCTTTACCTGAGGTCACAATGCACTGCATGTGACATCACATTACTCCCATGGTAACAGAGTGTGATGTCACAACAGAGGATTATGACCTGAAGTAGGGAGTAAGCTATAGAGACAAATGAACTGTAAGGGATGAATATCATAAATTCATGTAAATGTCCTCAGTAATAAAATGGAGAAGAGAAATCTACAGAATATATATGGAATGCAAGTTGAATTGTACCAAAGTAGTATGTTTTTCAAAGTTTTCTTAGAGGTGTCAGCAGCTCTTTAAGTACATTAAAATTATGCACAGGTGTCCCGGTGCTCAAGTACCTTATCTGCACATACATTTTCTCAAATTACATGTATTTATTTGAATATTTAAGTAAAGTCCTTTGTAGCTAAAAAGGGGATATGAGGTCTGAAACAGAAACAGAGCAGTAGCTAATGAAAGATAGCAGGAGAGAGGAAGTTAGGGAAAAAGAGAGCAAGAGAGAGAAAGAAAGAGAGAAAAAAAAAGAAAGAAAGAGAAAGAGAAAAATCTGTAGCTCACAGCATACAGCTGGGTCAGAGTTCACCCACTACTATCAGAACAGCAAATCTCGAACTAACAGTTCAGCAGAGCAATGGGGAGGCCAGGAGTCTAAACAGATGGTAAGGTATTTTCATAGCATTCATGCCCCAAAAGCAATAATAAGAGACATGAGACTTGCAAGCAGATAAACAGTATGCTAAAAGTGTAAACCTGAATACAGCTCCTGGAGAGAGTTCAGAGGAGGGCAACTAAGATGATACGAAGGCTAGGGGATTTGGCGTCTGAAGACAGAATTGAGGAGCTCTGCCTGTTTTCATTGGCGGAGGGAGAGACAGGGGGACATGATTGAGGTCTCAAGTACCTCAAGGGAATAAATAGGGTAAACATGGAGGGATCTTAGACTAAAGCAGGGAGGTATCACCAGAGGGCATGGTTTGAAGTTGGAAGGTGGAAGGTGAGGGGAAAGAGGAGGAGGTTTTCACTGAGAGGGTGGTGGACCTTGGAATGCACTGCCTGGCGAGCTGGTTCAGAGATCCACAGTGGAGGACTTCAAGAGAGGGTGGGACAGACACAGAAAGTGGATGTATCAGATGATGGCCTGTCCCAGGGGGTGGGGATGGATGATAGGGTTTCTGGAGCACAAGGGATGGGAGGCCTCGGCACCCAACTAAGAATCTAAGGTTCGAGAATCAGACTCGCTAGACCATAAGGCCTAATCTGCTGGCAAATAGTATGTTAGTATGAATACTGAAGTGCTCTCAAACTCCATTCTGCAGAAGTCACATACTATAACAAGAGTTCTGCTTCCAGACCTTGCTTTTCGTCTTGTCTTTGGAAGCAAACAGCGCAGTCATGGAGAGCTATAAGTTATGGAGCTCTCTAAGGCACAACACCCATTTAAAACCTCCACAACTCCACAAGCCAAAGAACGCAAAGGACAAACAAAAATTGAAAGACAATAAAGGACAGGATAGTGGAACAAAATAGTTTAAACAAAGAGAGAGCAAATATTAGTAGACGAGAGAGAGAGAGAGAGAGAGAGAGAGAGAGAGAGAGAGACTTCATAGTTTAAATAGCTTTTGGAGTTATCTTCCTTTTCATTTATGTCTCAGCACCTGGTTACCATAAACATAAAAAGTAGGATTTTAGTTCTTATTGTTTTGGCTACTAGTCCTTGCAACACTGTATCTTATGGTACCATATTTCTTAAAGAGGCAGCTGCCATGTTCATACCTTCAAGGGAACACAATACTATCCCTTAAACCTAAGGGATGAGGATCACCTCATCACAGTGATGCATATAAATAGCAAGGAAGCCAGCAAACTTTTATTCATGAAACACCCATTCCTATAGTGTCTATGCACTGTATAATATAAAACAACATAAAATTAACATACAGGACTTAAATAGTAACATAAGTTATGAAATAACTACAATATTAAAATTAAAGCTATGACTTACTGGAAGTAATGAAGTCTCACTAAAGATAATTACAAATATAACCAGCCAGTAGATTAAAGTAAATCAAAAGCTCCTTAAAAAATGGAACTTCAGACTAGGGATGGCGGGTCGGCTGTGAACCGTTCTGATGCCAATTCTGATTTTTTCCAAAAGGTTTGATTTACTCTGATGAATTGTAGACTTATTTTAGTCTATTTGAGTTTGAGAAATGCATCAGTATCATTCTTTTAGATTACGCTATTAAAAAAATAAAATGTAACCTTTTTAAAAAACATGTTGTGTCTGTATTTTCATGTCATTTTTCAAAGTCTGCAAGCAGCCAACAGCAATAAAATAAATTGGCTGTTGTTCTTTGACAGTCCTGTGTGTTAGTCACCACATGACATGCATAGAAAATAGTGGGCTGGATTCACAAAACTCTATAAAAATCCCACAGCTGGGGGAAAAACTCAGCACAAGTGAGTTGCCACTTGTGGGAACCGCACTTTCTCCTGCAGCTATAGTATTCTCAAAAGTGGAACCAGTTGTTTATGGCAGCTTGCAGCTGGTGTTGCCATGGAAATCCCTGCAGCTGTGGAAAAATGTTACAGCCACTGAGACCAGCCGTAACATCTTTCATAGCTGCTATAGATGTGAATACCAATCTCTGCAGCTGTGGAGATTTCGGCCTGCAACTGGAGTTTCCGTGTAGAACTTAGTCCCAAAGTGTTTGTGAATCCATCTCAGTGTATGCAGGTTATTTGGAGCTTTGCAGTGAAAGGAGGCAGTGTGTCAAACATTAGCCAGAAAGAGAGAGAGAGAAAGAGAGAGAGAGAGACCAGCAGATTCAACAGCAGAGAGAGAGAGAGAGAGAGAGAGAGAGAGAGCCAGCAAATTCAACAGCAGAGGGCAGACCTTCACTGAGTCTGCAATGCTTTTTGGTGGGAGACAGGCAGCATGAGCAGGACATGTGATGGGGCTCCAGCCATCCCTCCCACTCTTCTGAACTGAGATGTTATTTTTTTTATTTGTAATTATTTTGCTTGCCTACCGGGTGTTATAGCAAGCATCATGGGCCCCAAACTATCACACACTCTCCAGCCATTTATGATGGGAATAACCTGGCTTAGAGTAGCATTCCCTTTGCTAACATGTCGAGTCGCTTCCTCAAAGGGAGTCAAGAAAAATGTAAGATGCTCCATGAGGCCCCACTGGAATTACTTCAGCGCAACACCATCTACTGCGTTGTGCTCCATGGTATATTCATGGACTGCCTTCTTTTGTGTGAGAAGTCTCTCACACATGTAAAATGCCGAGTTCCATCTAGTCGGAACATTTTGTTTCAAAACGACCACAGATTTTCTTTGCAGCTCCCACTAGTGTTACTGTACTGTTGTCACTGGAAAGGAAAGCTCATACTAACAGATATCATACATGTGCAAAGCACAGAATGTGAGTAAAATGACCATGTTTCAATGTACTAACAATAGTGGCACCATTGTCTGATACCACAAATTCAGTATTGAATTCCAGGAGCTCTAACCACTCAGACATTTTGTCATGCAACTCTTCCAAAATGTTGTCAGCGGTATGATGCTTACCAAACATGTTAACACAGAGCTGCCATTCTTTGTCTTTCTTGCTGTACACTGCTGCTTGTGGTGATGTTTGAAGGTGATCGTGACACCCAATTTGCTGTGATGCACATATAATCAGTGATTTGAGAACTTGTCCACATGTCTGAGGCCTGGTGCAGAGAAACACATTCACTGTCTTGAAGAGCCAATTTTATTTTACTTTGCATACGTTCGTACATTTTGGGAACAGCCACAGATGCAAAACATTTATGGTTTGGTGTGTTGTAAGGTGGAGCTAAATATTTTAAAAGGGCTCTAAACCTGGCATTCTCCAGCACAGAAAATGGTTGCAGGTCCATCGCAATAAATTCAGCTACTTTTATTTATTTATTTCAGTTTGGGATTAATACCTTTGAGTCAAGGACTCATTTTCAAAGGTTCCACATCAGTGTTGAACAAACATTACAACAATACAAGGTTTACAGAGAGAAAAAAAAGGAGAAAAAACATTGAAGCATGTACACAGGCAGTAATAGTAAAATTTGAACTTATACGTATCAAATTAGTAAATATTAGCAGATTGACTGATTAGATAAGATGGGGTTGGGGGGATCAGCCAAAGGTGGCATCGTCTGAGGTGGGAGAGAGGTGGAACTTTCAACCAAGTGAGGCCATCATCAGGTAATTGGGGTAGGGGAGTGGGTTAAGAAAAAAGTGGTATATAACAGAAAGATGTAGTGGGGTAGGTAAATGGAAAACTGGGGGCAAGGTACTATAACATTAGCACAGACAGGTGGCATCATCTGAGGTATGAGAGAGGTGGAGCTTTCAACCAAGTGAGGCCATCATCAGGTAATTGGGGGGTAGGGGAACGGGTTAAGAAAAAAAGTAGTATATAGCGGAAAGATATAGAGGGGGTAGGTAAATGGAAAACTGGGGGCAAGGTACTATCACATTAGCTCAGGCAGGTACAATTCATTTTAGAGACAAGGAGAGATTTGAGCCCAGCTTTGAAGGTACTAATCTAACTGTTTAACTGATTAATTTTTAATTTGACTTGATGTGATCTACTGTAAGGCAGTTTGTTTGTTCAAGCAAATGGGCAGACTAGGTGGGCCAAGCGGTCCTTATCTGCCATCAAATTCTATGTTTCTATGTTTCTATGTTTCAAGCATCGCAGTAATGGTCTGCTGTTTAATTTGTGTGTGGGAGGGGGCAAAAACCATGGGATTGCAGTGGCGAAGCTGCAGCTTCTCCAAATACTTTTGTCAGGGACGTCGAAAATGTTTTCTTATGCCATGTCTCTCAGTCTCTTTGCCATCACTATTGTCTGTAGGATTATTTTCATCACAGATATTTTTTCTTGGTCTGCCCCATCCTGACAGTGACACCAACACAGCAACCTATGTCACTGTCGACAAAATTGACAGTTTGCCAACAGGTTGCTGTGTTGGTGCACCTGAACAGGGGCACATTATCTCCCAGTCCTGCACCCTCCTTGAATCAACTCCAACTTGGAGTTTATAATCATTAGTACAGGTGGTGTGGGGGCAGAGCCCACATAGGGGTTGGGGACAAATCCCCTGATAAAAAAAAGAACCAAGAACATTTAGGATTTATGCCCATCAGCGACTCTGCGGGTTTACATAAATCCCGTCACTGTGATGCCAGTCGATGAAAGTGCTGTCGAACCGGCATCGTAGAGCCTTTTTCATTTGCTCAGGACTGCTGCCCAGCCAAATGGTTGAATGTGCTCTTTGTAAATGCCTTTTTAGTGATATCCCAAACTGGCCCCTCACTTTTTTCCTGATAACAAAAGGTGCAGACAGCAAAACATTCATTTTTGGGACCTGTATGAAAGTACTGTAGCTCCACACAACTGAGGTGGAGCATTTTGTTGTCATGCCAGGAACTGCAGCAATTTTGGTGGCAGTTGTTTCTGACCCTGATTCATGCACACTGTGGCTGTCTCCAGAAGAGCTACCATAATTCCTGATTGTTTTTCCCACTACTCTACTGGCTATGGCTAGTGGTGGTGCTTGCTGTATGTGTTTTTTCTTTTTGGGTGGGAGAACCCAGGTAGCATCCTCTACCTCATTGGTATCACATTCTGATTCATCACCTTTTGGAAGCATAACTGTGATACTTTGTGGTCTTGTTTTTGTACATTTGCAACCTCTTCTTCATCAGAGGCACTGCTTTCTAATGAAGGAGCCTGATATGCATGAGTGGCTTATCGTGGAATGCCATGTCTAGAGATACTGGATAGAGCCTTTTCCTTAATCACTGACTTTCTAGGTCTAACTGTTTTGGCTACCTGTTTCTGTGTTTTCCATTTATCTGATTTTTCTGGCAATGCCAACAGTGTTGCATTACTTTGATCAAAGGATTCACCAACATTCTTTTCTTTTTCTGGTTGTGTTCTTCATTGTTATCAATTGTGCTAATTATATCTTCAGCAGTGAATTTCCCTTTTTTCTGAATTTGTTTTCGGGAAACATTTCTATTGTTACATGTACCAATTTCAGCCATACTGCTGGTGTTGGCCACATGTTCCATTTCCATAACAGACTGATTCTGAATCCATTTTTTGGGGTCCAATTTAATTACTTAATTAGTAGTAGTAGTTCAGATGTAGAGATGGGCAACACAGAGTCTGAGACGTGACACCCTCCTCAACATACATGAGGTACTATGACCTAGTAGTAGTAGCTGTTCAGGCACAGAGATGTGTAACAAAGAATCTATGGAAGTATGACTAGTAGTAGTTCAGGCATAGAGATGGGCAACACAGAGTCAATGGCACTATGACCTAGTAGTAGTTCAGAACACAGAGTTGGGCAACACAGAGTCTACAGCATTATGACCTAGTAGTAATTCGGGCACAGAGATGGTCAACATAGAGTCTGTGGCACTATGACCTCATAGTAGTTCAGGCACAGAGATGAGCACCACGGAGTCTGAGATGTGGGTGACACCCCCCTTCAAAATAGGTATGGCACTATAATCCCCCCTCTCAAAATTAGTGAGGCACTATAACCTTCAGACAGAGTCCTTCTGTCCTGCCTGCTCCCCTTATTAGTTCTTACTTTCAAAAAGAAAAGGAATTATTTAGTTGTTGGATGCTGTACACTAGTGATATTTTTTACACTTTTTTTTAAAACTAAGAAAACTTCTGCAGTGTACACTCTACGGTTGTCTGCACTCTACTGTTCTCTGTTGTTGAATTTGTTGGTTTCTCTCTCTACTCTCTGTCTTCTGACTAAGGAAACTTTTTTTTTTTTACTGTGGAGTTTAAATACTCTGCAACATCTGCACTCTGCTGCTGTCTGCTGTTGAATTCGTTGGTCTCTCTATTCTCTCCCCCCCCCCCCCGACTAAGTGTAACCACCCAGTCCCTTGGGGGTTACAAGAATCCCATCAGTGCCAGTGCTAGGTAGAAACATAGACTTTGATGGCAGATGAGGACCGCTTGGTCCACCTAGTCTGCCCATTTCCCTACCTAGAGGATAAGCAGCAGATCCTATTTAACCAACAGCCTACTTCTTCCTACCCCCAAAAAAAATTGCCTTATGTCTGTCCCATGCATTCTTGAATTCTCCCACAGTTTTAGACCCCACAACCTCCTCAGGAAGGCTGTTCCATGTGTCCACCACCCTCTCTGTGAAAAAATACTTCCTCACATTGCCCCTGAGCCGTCCCCCCTCTATCTTCAAATTGTGTCCCCTTGTTCTTGCACATCTCTTTTTCTGAAAGATGCTACCCTCTTGGACTTTGTTGATTCCACTGAGGTACTTGAAAGTTTCTATCATGTCCCCCCTCTCCCTCCTTTCCTCAAGGGTATACATATTAAGCTCCTTTAGCCTCTCCTTGTATGGCTTCTCTTGCAGACCCTGCACCATTTTAGTTGCCCTCCTCTGAACTGCCTCCATCCTGTCTATGTCCTTGCAGAGATGGGGTCTCCAGAACTGGATGCAGTACTCCAGATGGGGTCTCACCAGCTGTCTGTACAGGGGGATAACAACTTCCTGTTTTCTGCTGGTGATGCCTCTCCCTATACATCCCAGTATCCCCCAGCCCTCCCTACTGCCTTCTCACATTGCTTGCCAACCTTAAGGTCATCTGATATGATTACCCCCAGGTCCCTTTCCATTTTTGTTGTTGTTACTACCTCCCCCATTGTGTAATCTTCCTCTGGGTTTTTGTTTCCCAGGTGCATTACTTTGCACTTCTTTGCATTGAATCAAGCTGCCATGCTTCTGACCATTCTTCCAGCCTTGCCAAGTCCCTTCTCATCCTTTCCATGCCTCCTTGTGTATCAACCCTGTTGCAGATCTTTGTGTCAACTGCAAAGAGGCATACTTTTCCTTCAGTCCCTCTGCAATGTCACTTATAAAGACATTAAAAGGGACTGGACCCTGTACTGAACCTCCGGTGCCCCACTAGGTAACCCCTCTTTCTTCTTGAGTGGACTCCATTTACAATTACCTTTCTGTGTCCTGTTGTTCAGCCAATGTTTACCAGGCTACCACCTGGGACCCACTCCAAGGCTGGTTAATTTGACTACTAATCTTTTTGTGGGACTGTGGCAAATGCCTTGTTTAAGTCTAGGTAAGCCATGTCCACATGCCCTCCCTAGTCTACTACTTTGGTCACCCAGTCAAATAAATCAATTAGATTCATCTGACATGACCTTCCGCTGTGAACACATGCTGCCTTGGGTCCTGTGCCCCACTGGCCTCTAGGTACTCAACAATTCTTTCCTTCAGAAGTGATTCAATCACTTTCCCTACCACAGAGGTCAAACTGACAGGTCTGTAGTTTCCTGCCTCTGTCTTGGTCCCACTTTTGTGAAGGGGAATCACATCAGTCTTCTTCAAGTCCTCGGGTACCACACCATCCTCCCATAATTTGTTATAAAGGGTAGTCAGTGGTATCACTAGTTCTCTGCTTAATTCTTTTAGAATTCTGGGGTGAATTCCATCTGGCCCCATTGCTTTGTCCACCTTCAGTTTTAGGAGTTCTTTCAGAACCCTTTCTTCTGTGAAAGGACTGGGATCAACCCCCCCTCCCCAAGTGCTTCTGTTAATTGGATTAGGCACCTCCCCCCACTTCCTCGTTTGTGAATACTGAACAGAAGTATTCATTCAGTATCCCTTTATGAGGACTGCGTGTCCAGTTTTCTGTGCACTTTATGTCCATCCGAAGACTGACAAGGATCAAATCTACCCCCTCCCCCCTAGACATCCTACTATATCCAGGCATCTATTAGGGAAACTCTTCTGATTTTTGTGGACATTTTTCTGCAACAAATTTTTGCACTATATGGATATTTTATCCAGACTAGAGGGGCTGGCTTGGTCCTCCAGTCTTATCTGGCGTCCCATAGACGTTGTTTCACTTTACACATCCATTAAACGCCATTTGGGTTTGCAAGCTTTAGAACACCATCCTTGAACAACTGAACATGTCACTCAGTTCCCCATAGAATTCATTTTGAAGGCTACTAATTTGATTTTGACATCACACTATTTTGTTCTTGATGGCAATTGTGACCTGCAAACCAGTGGAACTGCTATGGCCCCCTATGCAAACCTCATTTTGGGGTAGGGGGGAAACTATGCTATTCAACCAGAACTAAAACCCTTACCTGCACCAAACTCATTTTTAGGGCAGGTTATATCGATATATTTTAATAGTCTGGCATGGTGGTACTGAATCTTCCTCTAAGTCTGTTGGGTTTCTCAAGCATAGTAATATTAACTTGCAATGCACCTATGCCAGTGACCAAAATGTAAGGTCCCATACTGCAGTTCAATGCAGGGCTGCCAGACTCCTCCCCTGCCCTACATAAGCAGAGTGCACACATCACTGCCTAGTACATTTTTCGGTTTGTCTTGTTACCTCCGTGTTGCTTGGCCCTACTAAATCGGCCTCCTTTTTTCTGCTTGTTGTGTCTTCCTTTCCAATGTTTTGTGGTGCTCCCTGTTGCTGCCTTTTCCTGCGCCTCTCTCCTTCCCTGCTCACCCCCATGGCTCTGCCTCCCTTTTCTGTTTTCCTTTGTTTTCCACAGCTTTGCCCTCTCTCTCTCTTGCTATTTGGGTTCCTGTTTTGCAGTTCCTCCTCTCTGTGGCCCTGCTGTTCTCTCCTCCTCTTCTCTCGGGCTCTGCTGTCACTCCTATCTGCTGACTTCTGTGGCTTGGCTACTCTCCATGCCTGCATTTCCTGTTTTCTCTGTGCTCCTCCTGTGGCCTCTCCACTCCTCACTCCCTCTCTCCCTTCCATTCCCCCTTCCCTCTGGCTCACCATTCTTCTTCTGTGGCTCACTGCCCTGCTCCCTGTCTCGTTTCCTCGCTCCTTATGGGGGCTGATTGCTGCAGCTCCTCTGCTTGACTGTCCTCCATTGGCCTTGAGCTTACAGCTGGCTTGTTTACTGGTGCTCCTTCCACTCACTGCTACTTGCTTCTGTGTCTTCTCCGTCATTGTTCCTCATGAGTTTCCATGATTTTCCCTGGCATTATAACCACTTGTTTTTAGATGACTGCATCTCAGTTCTTTTCATTGTTTGCCACTTTGTTCCTCAACTGTTCTCTCTTTTTATTCCCTGTATAAGAATGAATTCCAAGTGCCATGTACTGCAGCCTCAGCCTGGGTGTTCCATGGCATCACTCTCCATCGGACCTTCCATGATACATCCTTGTGGGTGCTGGTCCAGAGCTCTTTCTGCCTTAATCTGCTTGTCTCTCTGTATTCAGTCTTAGGGACCCTGGGGACAGCAATCCAGCAGCACTGCAGCAGCCACTGGGAGCACTCTTGTGCTGCCGTGTGCCTAGCATAGCCTGTGCTTCAAACTGGATCCCACCCGAGCATATTTCGGGATGCTGAGGTCATCCATCCTTCATGGTTACCTCCTTATTGACAGGCTCTACACCCTATATTCTCTTGCTCATACAGTATTCTTTTGCAGTCATTTCATCCACTAATGACATCCATTCTGGTCATTCGAACCTGAAGTCAGATCCTCTTCTGTCCATCCACAGAAAGGTAGCAGCTAGATCCAGCTCAGGATTAAAGGATGGACAGGGCCTAAGCTGTGGCTGCTCTCAAGCCTTGGGGTCCCCTTTTCAGCATCTAAGAAGCAGGCTCTATCTAATCTCTAAGTAGCCACCCTCTCTTCCAATCCTGGTCCTGCAACCCACTTTCCAGAACCCCAACTCTGCTGCTTTCTGCAGCTTCTGCCATCCCAGTTTTCAGAACTTCACAACTTATTACTCCATGTCAATTCAGCTATTTCCAGCTTGGACTCCAGGACTGATGCTTTAGAAGAAGAAATAGAAAAACACAGCAACTGTCACTAATACGAACTATATGTGGAGCACTGGTCATAGGAGGGTCACTTGGTGTGGTGAGTGATATGGGTCATTTCTGAACTCTCTTGCCCAAACAGAGAGTGTGAAGTCAGATCTAGAGAATGTGGCTTTGTAACAACATATGATGTTCGCTGATCAAGTATGAGACATATTGATAAAGAATTGGGGTATCCTAAAAACTGAAGAGAAGTTGAGAGGATGTATGGTGGATGGTCCAAAAATAATTTACAGAAAGGCACCAACAGTAAAAGATAAGGTAGTGCATAGTTTTCTGCAAACTCAAAGGGCCAGATTTTCAAAGGGCCCTTAGACTGACGCAAAGTGCATCAAACAACCACCTTGCATCAAATCCAGGTGTGCCAAATACTGTGCACAATATTTTGCAAGAAAAGATTTCTCTGTGGCGGTCCCCCAAAATGACAAGAGGACTGCAGCATCAAAAATATGATGTATGAGGTGAGAATGATACAAGCTGAGAATGACGCAAGAATGACGCAAGTTGTGTCAAAAATATGATGCATGGAGTGAGATGGAGCAATAATAGTGCAAGCCGAGTAACAAATATGATGCTTTAGTGAAATGGAACAGAAATAGTGCATTTTGAGTCAAAAATAATAGATGTATGAGTGAGATGGAGCACAAATGGTGCCAGTTGAGTCAAAAATAGGATGCATGAGTGAGATGGAGCAAAAATGCCACAAACTGAGTCAAAAATATAATGCACGAGTAAGATAAAGCAAAAATGATGCACATTGAGTCAAAAATAGAATGCTTGGAGAGAACAGTGACATGAGCCGAGTCAAAAATTATTGCAGATGAAATAGCATCTGGAAGCAAGCACCATGATGTTTACAATGCAGAAGTCTTACAGCAGAACGCTATGCACAGTACAATAGTCAGGTCTGCCTGTCTGCTGTGGGCCTCTGTATATGATCTAGTGTCAATTAGACCAGCTCTAACTGGTCGAACAGCGACATGCGTCTTTGATGCAGTGTCAACGGGTTCTACCTTAGGAAATCAAAAAATGGGGATGGTGCATCATTTTTGTGACACAAGCCCCACTGCCACTTTGGTGCAGGCAGTTCTGATTTTGACACAAGCACTGTCAGAAAATTGGAACTGATGCATGTTTTGATGCAGCCTGGTCCTTGCATCATTCTCTGGTCTTTGAAAATCGAGCCCCAAAAGTGGATCAGACATTGTGGTCTGTATCACCCTATTGACACCCATAGATGTAAGAGATGTAGATGTTGCCCATATGTTAGAAATACCAAATATTTTAAGAATTATGTCAATAATGAGACCTATGAAATTAAAGATGTCATGAGTTGTCATACCACAAGAGTGGTGTATATGCTGGAATGCACCTGGGGATCATTCTACATGGAACATACAATCGGTGAATTTCAGGTGTGAATGGGTGAACATTTGAGGGTTTTGAAAGGAACGATGATACATATGTTATAGTATAGCATGTTAACAAAAACAGTAACACTGATCATGAGATAACATTTGTGGAACTGGAAAGAGCAACTATGGGACCAAAGGGGTGGGGTAACTGGGAAAGGAAAATAGGGCAGAGAGCTTCAAGTTTCAAGTTAGTTTAGTTTCAGGTTTATTGCAGGAAAACTCCATTGAGCAAACTCATTCACAAGGATGTGAAAGAGGCATTTACACAGACATGGGACATTACATAGAGGCATCACTGATTAAATTAAGCGAAGTGCAGACATAGTTCACGAAAGGCATTTCATAATAAGATACATCCTAGTAAAGCAATGTACAGTTAAGGAGAATTTGTTTCTTTGTGTCCAAGCTATACAAGTGAGGATTTGTAAACATAACTCTGATAAGAGGCAATAAATATGGTTACTGTGCAATGACAAGAGAGAGAGGATAGTTAGAATGGCAAGGTTGAAGAGTAAAAGAAAGCAGGGATGGCTGGGGGTTGGGAAGAGCAGGGGGGAGTAAGATGTGGGTAGGCTGGGGGTTAGGAAGAAGAGTAGGGGGGAGTAAGATGTGGGTAGGAGGTCTGGTGGAAGAGGGCAGTAAGAGCAGGTAGAAAAATCATATAATTTAGCAAATATAAACCTTTTGCCAACTAGGCAGTTTCAGTCCTAGCTTGGACAGGACTAGGGCAGTCGAAGCGCATGAGACAGATATAGGGGTAGGGGAGAGGCTTAATAGCAGCTACAAATATCTTTTATTTTAGATGCAGCTAATGCTTTGTAGAAATTAATTGAGATGATGCTAGTTAATTTCAGTATGGATTGGAGTTGGTTCCAAAAAGTAGGAAGGGCAAACAAAATAGCTCATTGGCCAAAGGTAGTACGAGTCCTAGGAACAACAAGCAGGGTGAAGTCTGATTTCCTAAGGGAGTATGCACTGTGGGAAATGCAGATAAGAGATGTTGGGTAGCTCGGTAGTTTGTGTAGGAGTATCTTAAGGGTCCAGATATCAGCACGGAGCAAGCGTTTAGTGGCCAGTGATGTCCAACCAATAGCTGCATATAGATCACAATGGTGAGTTCAGTATGGGGAGCTAGTGATGAACTGTAGAGCATGGTGGTAGAGGACATCCAGCTTACTTAGGGTTGAGATTGCAGAGGAGATGTAGATTAAATTTCCGTAATCAAGTAAGGGAAGAAATATGGCCTGGACAAGCCTGGTTCGGGACCCAAGAGGGAAGAGAGACCTGTTTCTAAAAAAGATTCCTAGCCTGGCTTTGAGCCCCCTGGATAAGTCCTCTATATGGTCATTAAAAGACAGCTTATTGTCTATCCAAAAAAAAAGGGCTGCTCCCTCCTTCTCTCAGTCTGAGGCTCCTGCCAAGCAGACACAATGATGTGTCAGCCCGGGTCGACTCCCCATTTCCAGTAGGAGGCAGGCTGGCTTATTACTTTCAGGCCTGGAAGTCTGTGACCTCAGACAAGTGGGTCCTGGAAGTAATAAGCCAGGGACTGGCCCTCAACTTCAAAAAAGTTCCAAAAAGAAGGGCCAAGTCTTTTCCACCTGCATCAGTCTCAGAAACTGTTGCCCCAGAGGCAGAGGTTTCCTCTGTTCTAGCTCTCAGAGCTATACAGAAGGTTCCTACTCAGCACAAGGGAAAAGGACTGTATTCCAGGTATTTCCTTACCCCAAAGAAAACAGGGGAGTGGCGACCCATCCTAGACCTAAGGTATCCGAACAAACACATTTCAAAGCCTAAATTCAAAATGGTAACTCTGGGAATAATCCTTCCTTCTCTAAGGCCAGGGGAGTGGCTAGCATCTCTGGACCTCATGGATGACTACTTCCATATTCCTATCAGGTGCTCCTACAGAAAATACCTCAGGTTCGAGTTGCTTTCAGGCCATTACCAATTCAGAGCCATGCCATTCGGTCTAACATCAGCTCCAAGGGTGTTCACAAAGTGCCTTGCAGTAGTGGTGGCTTACCTCAGAAGACAGGGTATCACCATCTTTCCGTATCTGGACGACTGGCTGTTAGTGGGTCAGTCTCATTTACAGATCAAGTCAGCTCTTCAAACTACCCAGGACCTACTCAGCTCCTTGGGTTTTCTTCTCAATCTTCCAAAGGCTGTACTCAAACCAGTTCAACTTCTCACCTTCATAGGCATAGAGTTGAACACTGTACAAGCAAAAGCCTTCCTTCCCCTGGCAAGGGTAAAGGCCCTAGTGGATCTCGGTTCCTCCTTTCGACCTCAGGTCTCCTGCCCAGCAAGACAGTTCCTCCAGCTCCTGGGCCACATGGCAGCTTCCACGGCAGTGGTGCAGGGAGCAAGGTTCCAGACGAGGGACATTCAATTTCATCTGAGGTCTTTTTGGTCTCAGAAGAAGGATTCACTTACCAAACTGATTCCAGTGACTCAGACTCTGGTCTAAGCTCTCCAGTGGTGGCTGGACCAGGATAACCTCAGACAAGGGATTCCATTTCTCCCTCAAGTCCCATCAGTAGTTTTAACTAGCTTCTCTCCGAGGGTGGGGAGCCCACCTGGGAGCCCTGACAGCTCAAGGGCTCTGGTCTCCAGAGGAGTCTCTCCTTCATATCAATCTCCTGGAACTCGGGTCAGTTTTCCTAGCCCTGCAGAGCTTCTCGGAGTCAGTCAAGGGCAAGGTGGTCCAAGTCAGAACGGACAACACCACCACAATGTGGTACATCAACAAGCAGGGAGGCACTCGGTCCTCGGCCTTGTGCACAGAAGCCATGAAGCTATGGTCTCTGGCCTATTCTCTTCAGACTTCTCTGGTAGCAGTTCACCTTCCTGGGGAGGACAACATACTAGCAGATGCTCTGAGCAGAATTTCACAGGGACACCACTAATGGTCCCTGGATCCTTACATACTGAAGGTCATCTTCTCCAGGTGGGGCACTCCAGAGATAGATCTCTTTGCAGCACCGGACAATCATCAACTTTCTCTGTTTTGTTGCAGACCTCCAGTCCTGGGGATGGTTCCCCAGGGTGCTTTCTTTTTGGACTGCAAGGGCAGGTTTATCTATGCCTTCCCTCCCTTCCATCTGCTGTTCAGAGTTCTGATCAAGATCAGGACTCAACCCTGCACAGTGATACTGGTGGCTCCAGATTGGGCCAGACAGCCTTGGTATCTTCTACTGCTGTCCTTGTCAGTGTCACATCCCCTGTCTCTGCCCAGGACATACAATCTCCTGTCCTCCTCCCAGGGGCGGATCTGGTACCCCACTCTCCAGTCTCTCTATCTCAAGGCCTGGCTTTTGAAGAGTTAGAATATGCAGCTCTACATCTTTCTCAGGGAGTTCTGGATATTCTGAAGGTCTCTAGGAAACCTTCCTCTAGCAAAACTTACAACTCCAAATGGAAAAGGTTCAGTATTTGGTGCTCTCAGAAAGGCATCCTGCCTGATTCTGCAGACATTTCCACAACCTTAGACTATCTAGTTCATCTCAATGGTTTAGGCTGTAGGACTGCCACTCTGAAGGTTCATCTAGCAGCTGTCTTTGCATTCCTCTCAGCAGGGAAGGGCTCTTACCTGGCATCTCATCCTGTTTTCAGAAAGTTTTTCAAAGGTCTGGTTCACATTAACCCTCTCTTTAAGGAGCCCACTCCGCCTTGGGATCTTAATGTCTGCATATCTCAGCTAATGCAGCCACCCTTTGAACTTCTAGCTTCGGCCGAATTGAAGTACTTGACCTGGAAAACTGTGTTCCTGGTAGCTATTACTTCTGCCAGGTGGATTAGTGAGTTAGTTACAGGCTCTGTCAGTGGAACCTGACTTCATCTTCTTCCATAGGCACAAAGTAATCCTCAGAACCAGTAGGAGGTTCTTGCCCAAAGTGGTTTCAGATTTTCATCTGAACCAGTCTATATCTCTCCCTGTGTTTTTCACAGACCATTCTTCTTCAGGTGAAAGAAGGTTACACAGTCTGGACATTAAGAGGGCCCTTAGCTACTACATTGAGCATACTAAGGCACATAGAAATGACAGTCTTCAATTGTTTCTCACTTATGGTGAAGTGGGAAGGGTAAGCCTGCCACTAAGAGAACTATTGCCAGGTGGATTGTTTCTTGTATACAATTTTGTTATGACAAGTTGGGTAGGACGCCCCTTTCAGGCCTGAGGGCTCACTCAACCAGGGGTACAGCTGCTTCTCTAGCTGCAGCCAGAGATATACCTTTGTTAGAGATCTGTAAAGCAGCCACCTGGAAAACAGTACATACTTTCACCGAGCATTACTTCCTGGACATCCAGACTAGGAGTGATGCTAGGTTTGGTACAGCAGTACTGCAAAGCATCTTCCCAAAGTAGGTTCTGCATTCCCTACCCATAGGGAACTGCTTGGTAGTCTGCATTATGTCTGAATACAGCAAGACTTCATGTTGTTTGAAGAAAAAATTACTCACCATAGTAATGTTGTTTCTTCTAATGGAGTATTGCTGTATTCAGACCTCCCCCCGCCTCCCCTCTCAGAACCTGGTTTTGGGAAGTGGGCTGGCAGGTACAGTGTTGCACCTCAGGGGTGTACCTTGTACCCTCCCTCTTGGGTGGGGTAGATGTTATTATTATTATTTCTTCTGGTGTTTTACTAAATAGTGTCACTACCTTTCCTTCTTGGGTTCTCGACTTGAGTCGTTTGGGGCCCAAGAAGATATATTTTGCCCTTTGGCTATATTTGAACAATTTCCATACTTTAGTTACTAGTTAGTTAGCTCGTAAGAATCTGACGGTTACACTGGGAAGTACTACAGACAGAGGTTTGAAAACCGAGCTCAAGCTCAACGTTCTATGCTTCTGCATAGAGTTAACTCTTTCCTCTCCGGGGCAGTTCAAGTGCTGGGGCTAACTGCATTATGTCTGAATACAGCAAGACTCCATTAGAAGAAACAACATTACTATGGTGAGTAATTTTTCTTTCTGTCCGCTACAACAGTATTTCTTCTGCGGAGAGCCCAGCCCAAGTACTACGCTGACTATATAAGGCATAATAGTTAAACAGCCCTATTTTTCTTGCCGCTTCATGTCTCCAGAGGTGCCTTCCCCCACACAGAGTATATTTAACCCACCCCAACTCCACCCCACATGGAGTTTACTACGGTTGTAAACAAACCCTCCCACAGTCTCGCACTGTACACCTCCACCCCCTCCCCACACCCATAGCAGGCTCGGCTATTTTTTCTTGTAACATTCCCCGATACAAATAAACATTTTACAAGGCCCAATTTGGCATGTAAATAAAATGTAAAGAATGTAATCACTGATGAACTGATAGTTTAATAAGGCATTTAATATTATATGTACAACTGAATGGTATTTCATACAGAACCATATAAACGAAAGCCATGATCATAGAACAAAATAGCTGGCAGGGCTACTGACACCCAAATATAGCCCAAATGACACGTTTGGTGATGCTACTAAACCTTGCATGACTAAACTTTAAGAGCTAGTGTGCCTAAATCTGTTTCCTACCTTATTTGCAAAAAAAAAAAAATTGATGCTGCATTACGTTCATTCAGCAATCGGGGATTTCAGTTGTTGCAGGCTCTCCTATTGAGAGCATATCTATAAAGAGCTTGGGCGGATGCACACTGTCAATCTATTGGCTCCATGGAGATGTGCACACGCCACTACGAGGGAAGGAACCGGAAGAATGGATACTAGCAGTGTGGCCTGGTATTTTACCAGCCCACAAAGTAAAGCATGAAAGTACTGGCATGAGCCAAGCAGTGTCAGGGGCTATGAGTCCCCTCATAGTGTGCTAGCCCTCCTTTGGTCTGCAAGTTGTGTTCAAATAGGAAATATGGGAGAGAGCAAAATTAGTATTGTCTCCTGGCTTAGTCTTGCTCTTTTAATTCCCCACTCTCTCAAAAGGCAGTGACATTTTTCTCTGCCCGCTTCTGCGTTTGTACAGCACTTTTGGGGTATCATTGAGAAGTTGAGGTCTGCACTGGAGGCGTGAAGGTTGTCGGTTCAAGCCTAATTGGAATTAAATACTCAAGTCATGTGACTTAACATCAGTATCTGAATTTACAGCCACAGTTTGAAAGCATCGTTAGTGTTAAGCAAGAAATAAAGGGGAGGATTACTTATGTTGCATAGAATATTTGTAATCAATTCTTGACCTAGGCATTTTTAGTTTCTAGTTACAGTTGCCATCTTTTCTGGTCACTCATTACACAACAGTTCCATTAGAATATTAGCATTTATTATTAACCTGTCTTAATATGAAATATCTTGGAAATCTAGGTTTTCTGAATGAAATGTTTTTCATTGTGCCAACTGGAAGTGTTTGCCATTAGTATTAAGGATTTTCCTAGTAGAGTAATTGTTTGCAATAGTACAATTTTAGAGCACTTCAGCATTTTCAGTAATATTCAGTTTAAACTGATATGACTCCAACTGTCTAAAGCTTTACTTGCCCCTCACAGTATTATCCCTCCGTGAATGTAAGACAGAGCGCTGCATTTACTAAAACACCTCCACCCCCCTCCCCAAACACACACACACACACACACACACAAAGGTCTCAAACAGCTGCATTTTGCAGAAATTAAGGGACCCATGGATTTGTTTGCTCAAATTAGAGAATCCCAAACTTCTTTTGATTGTTTACTATGTATATATTTTTCCCCTTTGCCCATGTCTGCAGCACTGCTAAGCGAATGGAGACAGGTGTGCAGTAAGCCATTACTGATGGCTGGGTTTTCATAGCTTACTGTTTCTTTGATGGCTTTTCTGGCACAATTCCCTACTCAAGCAATAAAACACCAGTTCGGTGTTCCAAAAATGGCTCTGTACAAGACTTCTTGTTGTTAATGTGTGCTCCTATTATAATTCTGGTTACCAACACAGCCGTGTCACGGTCAGTGTGGGCAGAAATTCTTTCACTGTCAAAATTCCACATCAAGTACTTGGGTAGGATAGTTGATATGTTGTGAAATGTTGGCCTTGTGCAGTAAAATAAAGACCCTGTTCTGCGCCTTCTGTGTAGAGGAGTTCAGGCGATTCCTTCCTGACAAATCGTCTCCTAGCAATTCTGCATTTGACCACTAGAAGGACAGATCTCCACGGAATGAGCAACTTGATAGGGGCACAAAAAAGGCAGGAACCGAGGTCAGAAAATCAAGGAATGAGAATGGAGTTCCTTCACAGGCTGTATTTCCCCTTACTAATAGGAATGTCTTTTTTCGTTTTTGTGACTACCCCGAATTTAGCCTGGAACATTTGAACTACTCTGAATAATGTTAGATGGTATTATCTCACTATAATTTGTATGCTAGATGGCAGACATATTGGTCTTGTACAAAAAGATCAACAGAATGGATGATTAGGTGCTTACTAAGTCACCCGCTTTGTAAAACTTGTATTGTCAATCTAAAGTATTCGACATGTACATATTATTCTGCCTTGGACATCCCCAAGCTGTAATTGTATTCATCTGGTTATGATTCAGAATTCAGCTGAGGAGTGACTCCGAAGGGACACCACAGAGAAAACCTTCAAAACACCTCATATCCTGGTGTAATTCTGCAGTTATTCACTCCCTTTTGACACACCTCCCACCAGCCAGTACAGACATGCCTCCAGATATGACAATTCACCAACTTCTGACTCCATGAGATCACTGCTTTTGTCAATTAATTCTTCAACTCGTACTGGTGAGGCAGGGAGCCTGGTCTGGGCAGGCAACTTGCGTGTCACTGATGGGGAATTTTCTCTCGTCAGCTGGACAAGGTCTCGGTTTTGTTGCTCCACAGCTGAGTGGAGGGGAGGGCAATGGGAAGGTGAGGCCTGGTATTAGTCGATACTACTTGCTTTGCCTGCCTTGCAAACAGTGTGCGAAACAGCTCGGAGGTGCTGCTGTTTACTTTGCACCTTGACATGAACCTGACAGCACCACAGCTGCAGCCCAGCAGATCTGAACACATCTAGTAGCACGGGTCATGCACACTAAATTTATTCCTTATCAGGTCAAATCCTGCAGATGTTTTGGCTCTGACCAGATTTTGTTTTTCCCAGGTATTATAACAAAAAGATAAGGAAAGCAAGCAGGATGAGTGCTATGGATGCTTAGCACATATGTTACGAAGTAAGTGACTATATATATATAACCATGGTGGTTTACATTATTTTTAATTTGTTTAATTCAAAGACAAGCTACTGAAAAGATTTATTTATATTTGTACTGTAGAATGCAATCTCATGATGAAGCCCTCCAAATAATAGGGTGAAACACACCTAGACCCATATTTCATTTTATATAATTCCTGGGTTTGCCTTTTTCGCCTCAGCAATTATATAAAATGAATGCAAGCTGTGCGGCCCGCCAGGTTCAATTTGAGCATCCGGTCTGTGACAGTGGCTCACGGTGCCATTTTCAATTCATTTAAAACTCTTTTTGGAGGGGTGAGCAGTAGAGACAGGTTCTTTTTAACATTGCAGATTCTATTTTAAAAGTTAAATTTTCCGCCGAGTCCGATTCTAAGTGGCAGTTCAGTCTTCTGGGGGAAAGTGGCCGTGTGCATTCTGAAGGGAAAAGCAGCAGTGGGGCATACACAGAGCGAGGGAAACCATGCATGTGTTTGCTGTTATAAACACTCCTTTGTAACGGCAAATGACGCCATGGTTTCCCTATGGGAAAAAGGCTAAGCCAGTTATTATATATATAACCATGGTGGTTTACATTATTTTTAATTTATTTAATTCAAAGACAAGCTACTGAAAATATTTATTTATATTTGTATTGTAGAATGCAATCTCATGATGAAGCCCTCCAAATAATAGGGTGAAACACAGAGTGAGACATGTCACAAAACATTTTGAATTTACTTGTCAGAGTAAACTTCAAGACATATTACTTCTGAGAGCCTGTGGGCTGTTTATTGGGCCCCACCCCCACCACTGGTCATTGGTACTGGTAGTGGTTTGGTTCTCTGTCTCTTCTCAGGGCAGCACCCCTATTCAGCTTTTTATGACACTGGTCCTGAGGAACTGTCTTTCTGTCCTGGATTTCCTGTAGTGGGGTCCTGAGGGGTGCAGGCACTAAAAAACGAGACCCCTCCCCCACCAACCCTGTCACTGTCTAAATTCATATAGTTTGATGCCTTGGAGAGTCAAGTGATCAGCCTACATTTTCCAAGCATTTCATGTTGAGATTTTTAGAACTGTACTGCTTTCTTCCAGTGTCTCTTAGGGCTTACTTCACGGATTGCATTAACTTACTGCACCAAGAGACTTCCTTGCCCAAATAAGTGACTCTTTGCTATCTTGCTAACTCAGGTATCCTAGCTACACCCTATTTGGGCATTGTCTCATTTCTGATTTTTGCTTCAATAATTCTGCAGTGCACATCTTATTCAGCTGCTTTCACCGTTTGCATGGTGGTTTCTTTTGCTTCTTGTTTACTTTGGCACCTTGCTGAATCAGGTAATTTTGTTACACCACTCCAGGATTCAGCGTTATTGTTATCGCTGTTAAGCCTCACAACTTATGTTTCATACCATTCAGCTGCTGTTTTAAGCGACGATAGTCAAAGGTTATAAGTATATGTACTGCTGTTTTGCGAGTGTCTGAACAAGTTGCTCATTTCAGTTCTACCTGCCTACCATGCTCCTTGCCCTACTGCTCTTTTCTCCTACTCCCTTTCCTTCCCAACCCCTCCCACCCCTCTCCACCCGCCACCCTCCTCTTTCCTTTCCCCTTCATCCATTCTACCCCTCCTTCCCATGCATCCTAGTCTCCTTCCTTCCCTTCCTTTAACCTGGAGTTCCTCTACTGTTCCATCCTATCCTCCCCTCCTTCTCCTCCTTGGCAATGGGGAAGTAAGTCCTACCCATTCTTTGCCTCCTTATCCTTCTTCTCTCTCCTTGCTGGCAATGTGGAACTTCAACTCTGGTCCCTCCCCTCTATTTCTCAGCACCTTTACTGTTTTCCACCTCAGTGTTAGGAGACTCCTCCCTAAACTGGATCTCCTCGCTGTATGGGTCTCTGTCACTTCAGACCTCCTCTGTATTATGGAATCCTGGCTGTCTTCCAGGATTCTTGATTCAGCTTGCCATTTCAGCCTACCACCGTTTAGGCAGGACAGGGTAAACAAGGGGATGGGGTTGCCCTATATGTCTGCCGGAGCCTCTCCTGCACCATCACTCCCAGGAGGCTGCCCCTCCTCCCACGAGTTTCTGCTAGCCAAACTTTCCTTTCCCTCTTCTCTACCCATTTTCTTGGTGTTTTCAATGCCTCACTGAGAATTTTCCCACTTCCCTGGTGGACTTACTCTTCACTCTCTCTCTGCACTACTCTGCTTGTGAGCTCATCCTCTTGAATGACGTAAACATTAATTGGCTTTAGCCAACCTCCAGGCCTACCACCTGTAGGATTGGGTCCCTTTACCTTTCACAACTCATCAGAGAACCCACCCGACTCAGTCTCCACTCATCAAACCATACCCTTCTGGACTGGGTTCTCACCTCACACACCCCCACCACCACCACCACCGCATCACTGCAGCAGGTGTATTGTCAGACACCTTCAGCAACCACTGCATGACATGTTGTCTAAGGAAAGTCTAGCTCCCTCCTTCCTCCTTAACTACATCTGATCCAGGTCCCTTTTTTCTAATTTTTTTTACTCTTATATTTATTGATTTGTAAGAGAATACAACCTCAAAATTTACAACCACATTCTAGAAAACAAACAACAAACAAACTAAAAAGCAAAATCTGAATATCAAACTCAAAATACAATATAAAATTGCCCCCCACCATGTGTCATGCAAAGGGAGCTATATACAATACTTCATGATTGTTAAGATATACCCAAGTAAAAATGAAGTTTTACACTCAAATGTCATAAAAACGTTGAATCAAGAAACTGGCAGAGGAAAAGCCAAGACTTTAACATAACTTAGAAAAGGGGCATATACAATAGGGAGCTCTCGTTACCATCAGTCACAGAACAAAAAAGCTCTACTGAGCAACCTGACTACAACTGACTACCCCCACCCCATCATGCTCACAGACACAGATACTGATATGACCATCTTCCTCTTCCACTTAGTATTTACGTCTGTTTGGGATAAACATACCCCATCAGGAAATACAGGGTTAAGTCCTTGTGACAGGATAGAATAGGACCCTGTCCCAGTTGTTCAGCAACAAGTGTTTAAATGCAAAGATCTGTTCTATTCCTTTTCTGTCTCTTCTCTGTTTGGTTGTGCAACCAAATTTTCCTGTGAGACGCCGGACTTGATCAACCTGACAATCTTGCAATTCTTTGCCTCTCACTGTCTCTCAGTCCTCACTTGCTGTCTGTCTTTTCCTCCCTTGCATAGATGCTAATATGAAAATATGTGCAAATCATTGTATGGAAATGTAACTGATATTGTGATCCTTTTGTTTAGAAAAATATATGGCATTACTGTTGAAATGTATAAAATTGTGGTTTGAGATGACTGCAGAAAGATATTGTAAGCTCAAGATGTTACCCCAGTTCAATTTTTAGGCCTTTTGCAAAAGCTGTGGACATGGGACCTCTCAGCGGAAGAACACTGTGTGCTAGCAGCTCCTGCAGAAATATACAAGGGCAGAACATTTGTTTAGATTGGGGTGAAAGGACTTGAAAGGAGCTAAGCTGCAATTCCTAATGAAGCTTAGAAGAACAAGCATTTTCAATGCTGAATGTTTGCTTGCTGGCATTGGCATTGGTAGTGTAAGTTACAGAGCTGCATAACAGGAATGGCAGTGAAGTATTGAACTGAAGCCAACCACCACCACCCCTGCAGAGTGACAGGCATTGGGGTGTGTCTTTGGGTCATCAGGCATAATGGCCACGCCATTTCACCACACACCCCTACCCTGCAGACACCGACAAGTGTCACGGTGTGCCTTGGGGTCTTTGGCCCTTATGCGCACCACATTCCATCAGGAAATATGGTGAGATGGGTGCGGTATAGGAGAATGGGGTGAACTTTGGAGCCGAAGAGTCCAAGGCATACCTCGATGTCTCTCACTGGTGGCAGGGTGTGGAATGGTATGAGCATTACAGGCAAGAATCCCAAGTCACACCCCTGATGCCTGTCATTCTCTAAAGGGTGGGGCGTTATGGTTGGAAACCCTAACACCTCAGGCATTCATTGGTATTTTCACTCCAAATTTTCAACACAGTTTTTTTGTGACCCCCACCTCATGAACAGTGGCAATATCAGTTTGTTATCCGAAAGCTGCTTATGCACAGCGACTACAGCATTTAGCACCACAGGTGCAAAAACACATTCCGAACAGGATGTGAAAAATGACAGCTGTACTGTTCATGGGGAGGTGTAAAAAATGGCAATGTTGCAAATCTGCAGTAAAAATATTAAAAAAAACTGGTGAAGTCAAGAGCGTGCACAGAAACTGTGCAACGCACACCCCTAATGTAATTAGTTTGGGGATTTTTTTACAGCAGATTGTCAACACAGGCATTTTGGGACCTCCGATCATGAACAGGGTCACTGTGATTTTCTTTATTTCTCCCCAACAATGATTTCCCACAGCGACCACGCATCTCTGCAATGAAAGTGTGAAAACACATTTCAGCCATGTTGTGAAAAATGACAGCTATACTGTTCATAAGGAGTGTGGGAAAATGCCACTGGTGAAAATCTGGACTGTAAATATCACAAAGTCATGAACTTACAGGAGGAAACGCGCAATGCTCACTTGTAACACAGTCATTTTATGGACTTTTGTCACCAAATTTTCAACATAGTAATTTTAAGACCTCTACGCATGAACAGCGTAACTGTGATTTTCTTAATCTGTCCCAAACATTGCTTTCGCACACCGACTGCACCATTGTGTGCTACATGTGTGGAAACACATTTTGGGCGACATGTGAAAAATGGCAGCTGTACTGTTCATAAGGAAGTGTAATAAAATGGCAATGTTGAAAATCTGGAGTGAAAATATTGAAAATTCACAAACTTACAAGTATGCGTAGGAACTGCGCAACGCATGCTCATAAAACAGTCATTTTTAGGAATTTTTTCACCAAATTTTCAACATAGCCATTTTAGGACCTCTGCTCATGAACAGTGTCACTGTGATTTTCTTAATGTGTCCCATACATTGATTTCACACACCGACTTCGCCACTGTGTGCTACATGGGTGGAGACACGTTTTGGGCAAGATGTGAAAAATGACAGCTGTACAGCTCATAAGGAGGTGTGGTAAAATGTCAATGTGGAAAATCTGTAGTGAACATATTGAAAATTCGTGAACTTATGAGCGTGCGTAGTAACTGCACAACGCATGCTCATAAAACAGTAATTTTAGGAATTTTTCCACCAAATTTTCAATATAGGCTTTTTGAGAGCCCACCTTATGAACAGTGGCAGTGTCATTTGTTACTGGCCCGAAAGGTGATTTCGCAGAGTGACTGTGAAATCACCCTTCGGGCCCGAATAACGCCATGACAGTGATAGTATTCATGAGAAGGGGTCCCAAAAACCCCATGTTGAAAATTTGGTGCAAAATTCCAAAAAATGCCTGAGATATGCAGCAAAGTTGAAAAAACCCTATCTATCCCATTATACAGCTTACCAGCATTTCCTCAGTTCACGGTCGGCTTTGAAGAGTGCAGACGTGTTCCCGGTCCACCAAAGATCGTCGTGCTGGAGTCCGGAGGTAAGTATGGGGTGGGGGGTGGGAAGGCAGGATGCACAGTGGGTGGGCGCTGGTGGGCTGGGTGAACGCCGAGGAAATGTTTTCTGTTTACAGTTTTTTTTAACAGGAAGACGACGCTGGATCGCTTGCCATGCTGACGCGCGGCTCCAGCATGGCAGCTAGGCTGTTTGGGGGCTGGAGCCGACGGGGATTGGGCACCCCTGCTAATATATGGACTTTGTGCCACGCTGGGGTGGGCTCCAGCGTGGCAGCTGTAAGGCTGTTTGGGGGTCTGAGCTGACGAGGATTGGGCACCCCATTGCCCATACGGATGTGTTGCCATGCTGGGTGGGCACACAGCATGGCATCTGGAACTCTGTTTGGAAGGCGCAGCACAACCAGGATTGGGCACCCGTCCAGCTATACAGTGTGTGCTTGGAGGCGAGCACACAGTATGCGCCTGCGTGTGTAAGGCAGTATGGGCGCGCGGTGTGTGTGGTGGGGAGCACGCGGTGAGCAGGCTGATATCTTATTGCTGCTCACTGAAGCGTGAGTTCCCCTTTCAACTGTATTCCACTGCATTTTCAACTGCTGTCATAGACAGCTCCAGCAGTGATTGGAGAACTGCGACCGCGCCTGAAAACACACTGACTGAATTGGAAGACGCTGACACACCTCCAAAAAACTTGGATGGTGGCACTATGTTTCTTGCACATGCGTGCAAGCAAACATAAAAAGGGACACGGAGACCAAAAGAAAAAACTATTTAATTGCTCCTCTGTACATAGTTATTATGAACAAGTTTATTTTTTTTATGTTACTGCTACTGTAAAAAAAATTTCTGATGAATTCTACAACTGCTCCTGGTTTTCCCTATGCTTCCTGACCCATTCCTCGATGACAGATGGTGTGAGAGGTGGGATTTAAGCTGTGCATACCCTAAGACAGGAGTTTTGTGCATGCGTACTGGACCTAGTACCAGGGAAGCACAGAGGAAGGTATGGATTCTGCAGCAGCAAGTCCAGAAGTGGTCACCAGGAGAATGGTAGCCCAACTAGCAGAAACTGAAGTCAAGTCTGAGATTGTACAGCTAGCACAAGTTATGGAAAAAGAACAGGCAATGACAGAACCTAAAAGCCTGATGGATGTTTTCAAATGGTGGGCTATACAACAAAAAGAGACGGAGAAGCAGACAAAAAAAGAGATTCAACATTTGGAAGCACAGAGGAGAGAAGAGATGCAGTGACAGGAGCAGCAGAGGAGAGAAGAGATGCAGCAACGGGAGCAGCGATGGCTGGATGCCTTGCAAGCTATCCAAGGCAGAGGATCTGGCAGAGACCCAGATGAGCAACAAAATGCAAGCAACTTAAAAGCCATTAAACTTACTAAGTTGTGTCCCTCAGATGAGGATGTGAAGCACACATTAAGCATGGGGCTTAATGTTAAGCTGCCACCCCTTTAAGAACACTTAAAACCTGAATGTAGCTAATTATTGCACTGCCATGTATGCCTGTCAGTCAGAGAATTTGTCAGTCTGGGGCTTGTCCTCAGGAGAAGAACATCTGCAGCGCAGAATAAACCTGCCTTATTATTACTGTATCGTCCATCTGGTTATTCACATGGTCCAGATGGGGTCCCTCAGCAACAACCGAAGGTCTGACAGACCACAGAGAAGGTAAGGGGCCCTTTTAGTGGCACACCAAATAACCAAAATGCCACACATGGTGGAGAATGCGGCTTTCCTTCTGTCCAGACCCCCATCTCGCTTGCCTGCATCGCTGGTTACCCCAACTCACCCCAGTATGCCTGAAATGTCTGAATGCTGAAGATTTAACTACAGCCCTAGCTGCCAGAGGAAAAGCTGAACTGTCTCCTGTTGTAAAGCAGCCTGCAGCCCTCGTACTGTACTAAAAAAAAAAATGTTCAACATTGCTACTCAACTGGTTAAATAAAAGAAATGCCAGAATTATTTACCCCAACCCTCTGCCCCCACGAAGCTACGAACTGTGCCCCCCCAGCAGCTCCCACTTCGTGGCAGAGCTCATTTTAAACTGCTTCACTTGCCAAGCAGTCTCCCTTTCTAGCCCTCCCAGATGCAGCCAGCAAACATAGTGCCTCTCAAAACAAAAGACTGCAGCTACGAAGCAATTATGAATAAATCACTGTGCTGCACAAAGCACTCAGCTTCATTCACTCCTGACTGCCTTGAGGGACCATTTAGCTAGCGGCGCTACTTGCCTACCACCACCGTGGCTCAGACCACTCTGCAAACTGCAGCTCCCAACCCAAAAGTGGCCTAATTACCTTCACAACGAACTGTTCCCCACTCTTCCTCAGCCAGTCCGGTGGCCAACTGTAGCCTCTGCGGGATTACCTCTACAGCTCTGCATGCTGCTCAGCCCTCACGAACTGCCACCACCCTCCTCTGCTCCAGCAGCTACCTCTACAGCTCTGCATGCTGCTCAGCCCTCACAAACTGCCACCACTCTCCTCTACTCCAGCAGCCTACCTCTACAGCTCTGCATGCTGCTCAGCCCTCACGGACTGCCACCACTCTCCTCTGCTCCAGCAGCCTACCTCTACAGCTCTGGATGCTGCTCAGCCCTCTTGAACTGCCACCACTCTCCTCTGCTCCAGGAGCCTACCTCTACAGCTCTGCACGCTGCTCAGCCCTCTCAAACTGCCACCACTCTCCTCTGCTCCAGAAGCCTACCTCTACAGCTCTGCATGCTGCTCAGCCCTCACGAACTGCCACCACTCTCCTCTGCTCCAGCGGCCTACCTCTACAGCTCTGCATGCCGCTCAGCCCTCATGGACTGCCACTCTCCTCAGCTCCAGCAGCCTACCTCTACAGCTCTGCATGCTGCTCAGCCCTCACGAACTGCCACCACTCTCCTCTGCTCCAGAAGCCTACCTCTTCAGCTCTGCACGCTGCTCAGCCTTCACGAACTGCCACCACTCTCCTCTGCTCCAGCAGCCTACCTCTACAGCTCTGCACGCTGCTCAGCCCTCACGAACTGCCACCACCCTCCTCTGCTCCAGCAGCCTACCTCTACAGCTCTGCACGCTGCTCAGCCCTCACAAACTGCCACCACTCTCCTCTACTCCAGCAGCCTACCTCTGCAGCTCTGCACGCTGTTCAGCCCTCACGGACTGCCACCACTCTCCTCTGCTCCAGCAGCCCACCTCTACAGCTCTGCACGCTGCTCAGCCCTCACGAACTGCCACCACTCTCCTCTGCTCCAGCAGCCTACCTCTACAGCTCTGCACGCTGCTCAGCCTCTTGAACTGCCACCACTCTCCTCTGCTCCAGGAGCCTACCTCTACAGCTCTGCATGTTGCTCAGCCCTCACGAACTGCCACCACTCTCCTCTGCTCAGCAGCCTACCTCTACAGCTCTGCACGCTGCTCAGCCCTCATGAATTACCACCACTCTCCTCTGCTCCAGCAGCCTACCTCTACAGCTCTGCACGCTGCTCAGCCCTCACAGAACTGCCACATTTCTCCTCTGCTCCAGCAGCCCTCTTGAGCCTTCCTGCAGCAAGCTGCTTGGCCCTCTACCCTCCTCGCAGTGCGGATCCGCTCTGCCCTCCCCTGCAGCTGCATGGACAGAACCTGACTTCCCTCAGGCTCCTTCACTGCAAAATGAGGCGATCGGCTCCTCACTTGTGACCTTCCTGCCTCTTATAACAAATGCAGATCAGTTGGCCGCTCCACAAGAACAAAGAAATTAAATAAATAAATATATATATATATATATATATATATATATATATATATATATATGTAAAAGTAGATGTACTACACCAAGCCAGCTACACTGAGTATTCAGTGGCCCTACTGCATCTTTCCCGAGGCAGCTCTGCATCTGTATACCGCTGCTCCACTCTTCTAAGCCGCTACAAGTTGCACAGCCACAGTTAGGCTCCCGCTTCTCCTGTTTGGGCTCCTACGGCCACACAGGGCTACAAAACCTCCCTCAAGCTTTGCTCCCTCCCACATCCACAGACTGTCCTGCTTTTGACTGCTCTTCCCCCTTCCAACTGTGGCTTCCCTACCAACACTGCTGCTACTAAGGAGCTCCGCTCCTCCCGCAGGCCCAGAATGCAGCATCAGCCTCCCTGCAGAACATCGCGGCTCAAGGCCGCCTTGTAGTGAATTTCCCCACTCTGCCATGCTCAGAACGGACCAACAAATAAACTAAATAAATAAATGGGAGCAGAGAGAGAAAATGAAGCACAAATGGGGGCACTAAATAAAGTGGACATAGTAATCAAATCTGAGGGCAGAACATAAGCGGAGGATAGCTGGGAGACCAACAAAGTGAAATCAATTAATTCATGGGACAGCGCAGGAGCACTACAAAAGAAAAATTTATTATCAGTACTGCAGAAATGAGCTGTCCGCTCCCCACTTGGTCACACTACAGAAAGGGAGCCATAAAGAAAAGAAAGAAATGGGTCTGAGAAACAGAAAAACAAAGCACAAGCCTGATAGTAAATCAAGAACAAAGTAAAATAAAGCACAACCTTGGGATACAAACAGAAGGAAAGGCAGCACAATAAATGGGAGCAGTCAAATGAATGCAGCCTTTCCCCAGCATTTTGTTCACTCAACACAGAAAAAATCTGCCATTTTTACTGTCAGGGTTGGGGAAGAAACTCAATAATGCGGCAATCGCCATTTTGAACATTGTTCATCAGCCAGGCAACCTCGTGGAAAAAATCCTCCATCTTGTGCAGAGCAAAACAACAAGACATGAAGTGACCCTTAACCCCCCTGCTGGCGGCCATCTTGCTACAGTCAGGCAGTCAAAACCCACAGGAACTGCATGTTACAATTCTGCGGCCATCTTGGGAAGGGCACAAATTGACTACACGCCATTGAAATCAATGGGAGTCCTATTGAAATGAATGGACACTGCAACAAATAGCTGGTTTTTGCAACAAAACCTTTATTTAAATAACAAACAACACAGAATTGAGTGGGAATTCTTTATTAAGACGTCAGTTGATGAACCTTGCTACAAAATTTGTACTTTTGTCTACAAAGATAATTTTTGCTCGGCACTTCATCTACAACACGACGTCCTGTCTCCTGCATGACGGCAACTCCTTCTCACCCATATGACCTTCACTTGGTGAAACAAAGCTCATCTTCAACCATGATGTCTGACGATGACACAGATATGGGCGCCGGAGCATCCGGAGTCCTACCGTCACCCACCTCAAGGGTGTGGGGCTACAAAAATCGAAACAATCCTCCAGGACATCCAGTCTTCTATTTCTGCTTAAGGAGCACCAGCTATGCAAGCTATTCAAGATCACCTGGCCTACATAAAAGCCATTTCACCACAGTCCATGGTCCATATCAGCCTACAACCAGTACCCTTCTCAGCCTTGCCTCACGAAGACGCTGATGACTGGCTGGAACAATTCCAAGCCTGGATTTCCTTACATGGTTGGACTGATCCTGTGCATATTTCCAATGCCTTGCACTTGCTTCTGAGAGGGACTGCCATTTTCTGGTTCAACCACTTCCAGACCAAGTCAAAGGAGACACTGCCACACTGTACACAATCTTCAAAGCCCATTTTCTCCAAGCACACCCACCCTGATTATTGGAGCAACAGCTGTGGGAATGTACAATGCAACCCACCAAATCTTTTGAAGCCTTCATAGTGGACATTGAGTCTCACTGCAAACGTCTGCAGAAACCTGAGAAAGAACAAATCACAATATTTGTTCAGGGACTGCTTCCTCAACTCCGTCTTTATGTAATCCAGCAGAAACCAACCACCTGGATGGACACAATCCAATCGGCACAACCTGCACAAGAGTCCATAGCATTGTCCTAGGCTACCAGTGTACAAGCACCTCCTTTGTCACAGTTAGCCACACTCGTATTGTGTCCAGCAGCAGCAATCAATGATAGAGATGCTCACTACAAGTATCAATACTCTGCACCGCTGCTCAACTGCTTCTACTACCTTTGTCAATGTCCTTGACCATTTCGACAGCGACCTCATCCACCTCCACCTTCACGAGAATCAGTGACCTGCCAGTGGTGTGGATTCAGGGGACACACTGCCGCTGTCTGCCGAAAGCTAAAGTACAACAGAAATCAAGAGAACCACAGGCGCCCACCACTGGACAATCAGCAAGATAGCCGCAACTACTCCCAGGACCAGGGGAACACAGCAACTGACCACCCCTCTGACTCTTGCAATTCAAACAAAACGCTTCCTCCAACTGCAAACTCTGGCACACTCTCACTTCCAGGAGCAAAGGTACCTGTCATCCGATCACCTCTCCTAGCAAACTATGTACCTTTAACCATCAGAGATTGGTCTACGCACACCTTGTTCAACACTGGAGCAGAAATATCAGTTACCTGACAACTTTTGAAAGAGTTGCCACAGCCTGCCAGTGGCCAAAGCAGCAATGGACAATCAGACTCATACCCTACCTGACAGAGAAAGCCCAACTTGCCTGTAGCAATATGGGCACTGCACAATCAGAAAACTATGACCCTGGTGAAAAGCAAAATCCTGAAAAGGTATGAAATTTCGGGAGAGACATACAGGCAGAGATTTCGATCTCTGTGGTACAACTCAGTCGACAAGCCTTGAGAAGCTTTCACCTGACTCAGAGAACTCTTGATAAAATGGCTTCAACCAGAGAGCAAAACAGTCCCACAGATCATCGATACATTTGCCATGGAGCAATTCATCAACATCTTGCCTACAGATGTGCAGCTGTGGGTAAAGGAACACCGACCAGACAGTGTGGAAAAGGCTGTTTCTTTGGCCGAGGACTACCAAATGGCCAGACAGATGCCACAGCAGCGAGGTAACAGCCAAGCACCAGTAAGACACTCTTTTCCCATTTAAACCCAAGCCTGATAAGAACTCTGGTGGGGATAACAAATCTGGGCCCAAAGCGTTATCTGATATAACTGTAATAAGCCAGGCCATTTTGCAAGAAACTGCGAAGTAAGGAGTGGCACTGGAGCAGATTTGTTTGATTCGGGAAGCAGACAGACCCTAGTGTATGTTAAAGTACTGGGAAAACACTGTGCAAAGGGACCAGGTACTGATGTCATCTGCACCCAGGGGACACGCGATACTATCCCACCACCCAAGTGACTCTGACCATTAAGGGTGTGTCACACCAAATGAAAGGTGGGGTAAGTACCTAAGTTACCTGTACCTGCGATTATTGGAAATGACTTTCCAAGATATACTGAGTTGATCAAAGAAGGAGTAAATCCTGATGTTTCAGGAGCTGTAGTGACAGGTGCTCAGGCAAAGAAAATTTCAGATGGTGGGGACACTTCTCCTTTCAGTGATTTTGATTCAGACTTGTTTGAGCACAGCTCCAAGATCTGGAAATCCAAGAAAGAAAGACGATGCCTGAAGAAACTGTGGTAGCAAATGATTGATGGACATAAAGGGTTAAAATATGAAAGTGCTGAAACTAAATTGTTAACTGATTGTGGTTTTCTTTCAGAGCAAGCTAATAATGTTTCTCTCCAGGGTTATTTCAAGCAGCTGGGGGTGAAACCAAAAAAGAGTTGGCATACCTAAAGAAATTATTACTGATCAGGGTAATTTTGGTGCTGCATTGCTTAAGGAGATGTACAAACTACTAAGTATCACTGCCATAAGAACCTCCCCCTATCACCCTCAGACAGACAACCTTGTTGAGCGTTTTAACCAAACCCTAAAATGCATGTTAAAAAGGTTTGTAAAAGGGGAAGGGAAAGATTGGGACCAATACTTGCCTTACCTACTTTTTGCCTACAGAGAAGTGCTACAGGCATCAACAGGGTTTTCCATTTGAAATGTTGCATGATAGGCAGCCAAGAGGGCCGCTGGATGTGATAAAAGAAATGTGGAAGATAACCCCACTCAGGAAACAATTTATAACTCTTATATGTGTGCCCTGAGAAAGAAGCTGGCAAAATATGTTGAAATTGACCATAGCAATCAGGAAGAGGCCCAAACCAGAAGAAGGTATATTATGACCATGAGGTAAAAGAAAAGTTTTGAGCCAGCTGAAAAGGTTTTGCTACTGTTACCCACAAAAGAAAATAAACTGTTAATGAAGTAGCAAGGGCCTTATAAAGTTCTTAGACGTACTGGCACTGTTAACTATGAGATTGAGACCCTGACAGGAAAAATCCTATGAAGATCTACCACGCTAACCTCCTCAAGAATGGGTATCATAGAGGAGTCAAGGAGTGCTTGGTCATCTCCCCTAGTAATTGTAAACAAAAAAGAACGGGGTGTTAAAATCTGCCTTGATTTCAGGAAACTTAATCAAGTGTCATAATTTGGCAGTAATCCTATGCCCAGAATAGATGATTTGGTGGACAGAATGGGGAGTGCAAAGCATATCAGTTCCCTCGATCTCACCAAGGGATACTGGCAAATACCTTCAGCTAAAGAATCCAGAGATAAAACTGCATTTGCCACCCCTATAGGATTCTATCAGTTCACCACCATGCCATTTGGTTTACATGGTGTGCCAGCTACATTCCAACAGTACATGGATATCATTTTATCTCCTCACACTGGTTATTGTGCTGTGTACCTGGATGATGTTGTGGTGTACAGTCCAGACTGGAAAAGCCACCTGGAACACCTACAAGCATTTATCCAAGCTATCAAAAATGCAGGTCTGACTATTAATCCTACCAAATGTGCACTGGACATGCAGGAAACTAGATATTTGGGCTATGTGTTGGAAAATTGAGAAGTTAAGCAATAAATTTCTAAAATAGAAGCTGTAGCTAACAGCCCTGTCCCTAAAACAAAGAAACATGTCAGGTCATTTTTAGGACTGGCTGGCTGGTTATTATCAGAGATTTGTTCCCAGCTTTGCTGAGTTAGCTACTCCCTTCACTGAACTCATGAAAAAACAGTACCAAAATAGTGTGAAATGGACTCCAGAATGTAATGAAGCTTTCAAGTCATAAAGGCTGCATGATGTTCAGCCCTGTTTTAAGAAGCCCAGACTTTGAGAAACCATTTTTGCTACAAACAGATGCATCCGAGGTAGGCCTAGGTACAGTCCTAAGTCAAAATATAGATGGGACAGAACATCTTATTCTGTACATAAGTAGGATACTGCATACTGTAACAGACAGAAAAGGTACTCCACTATCAAAAAATGAAAATTACGCACCTACCGTAATTCTTGATCTTCTCCTGTATCTTCACCATTCATTACTGCTGGGTGTAAGCTGGAGGCACGCAACCACTACAGGAGGTTTTTTTTTTTTTTTTTTAGAGTCAGCTCCGATGGCGCGCCTCGAGGCGATGCACTATGTGGTGTGCGAGGGCAGCCGTTAGGCCTGCAGACTCCTCCTCTATCCCAGTCCTGTAGGCCAGAGAGGCGAAATAAGGATTAAGAAAAAAGAGAGTGAGGCAAGAGAGCCAAGGGATAGGCAAAGGAAAGGAAACAAACTGAAAAAGGAATAAGCCGATAGAGGACAGGAAAAAGGAGAACCCTACCCAAGGGACCGAGGGCCTCACTCCTGGAGCGGCTCCAAGAGAGAACAGATATGGGAGAGGAAGAAAGAAGGAAGAAGAAGAAGAAGAGAGGGGATGTTGGGAGGAGGGAAAATTCTGCCAAGTTGTGAGTTAAATGGCTAAAGGCTATCAGCTCAGAAACAAAGGCAAGGGAGCAAGGATCCCCTCAAACAAAAACTGGCCTAAGAAGGTTCGACTGAACCTTTTGCACAGCTTGATATACAAAAGGCAGACTTTCTACACCTCCCGCTATCCCCAACCCCTTACTCAAGCTGAGAGCTCACAGATTGCCAAGGCACATAATCTGTTCCTGAGGGAGAGCACCCAACTATGGTAGGGGAGAATGGACCCCACTAGCTCATTGTTGCATGCTAACACTGGTGGGTGGGGGGTTGAAGCCCTACTGAGGGCACTCCTTTGGGAAGTGGACAAATATAGAGTAGGAAACTCATTCTGACTCCCCGGGAGGCAGAGGCAAAAATCAGATCACCAGTTCCAAAAGCAACTTGAAAAATGCTAAACTAGAGTTCGACTAGCACAGACTGGCAAAGACAGGACAAGATCCAGAGATGCCAGTGGAATCCTGAATCAAGGAACATGGCCATTTAAGAGTAGCCTTGTTAACTGGTGATTGAGCAAACATGGCCTAAGAAGGGGCCCGCAGGGCACCTTCAAGGGTAATCAGAAAGAGTTCCCTCAGGAGAAATACAATATCCTACTCATTCTCCTCCCTTTCCAGACTTATGCTACCTGTTCTGAGAGAAGAACAGGAGGCTCAAGTTCAGGGAATTAGACTCTAAGGCCATGAGGAGAAGGGAAGAAAACGAGCAGGGTGGAAGGGATGATGGAGTGAGTTCAGTAATGAATGGTGAAGATACAAGAGAAGATCAAGAATTATGGTAGGTACGTAATTTTCATGTCTTCCCTTGTCAATCTTCACCATTCATTACTGCTGGGTGAGTACCAAGCCCCCCTGGAGGGGGACTAGAGTAACCCTGAGGGAACAAGACCCTCAGCTTCCTGTTGGTGAGAAACAGGAAGAAGAGACCCTGGCCATACTAGACTGGAAGTCAAAGGCTGAGGAGAGCTAGGAGGTGACCCCTGAAGATGAGGGGATGGAGGAACCCCTGAAGAAGCCTCCTAGCCCTGAAGAAAAGAGGTGAGTCCCTTGGAAGGCAGAGTTAATCACCTTACGCTGGGCGGGGTGACAACCTTGTAGACAAAGCCATGCCATCCACCTAATGCAGATCACTGTCCTGCAAGCCTGCAAGCCACCACATTGGCATCGTAGGATGCCCTTGCTTGGTGCCTTGCCAGTTCCAGGCCTATAGCGGAGAGGGCAATGGCCTGTCTAGATTGCTCCATATCGGGCACTGATGCTAGTATCTGAGACAGCATCAACCACAAGTGTCTGCTATAGGCAGCGTGGTGTGCCTGATGTGATGCAATGCACAGTATTGCACGAGAGGAAGAGAACACTCTTTGTCCCCACCGGTCAAATTCTAGAGAATCTGAGTATGGTGGTTGGTCGTGCGCCAGGTGGCAGCACCCAGAAGGAGTTTCTAGGAACACCAATCCCGAGGGTGGGTTGGGGAGAGAACCTAGGGACTCAGATGGAGCACAATACCTCCTCCTGCAGTCTGCCGGGGCTGGGATAGGGTCGGCTGGAAAGACTGCCAGATGTGGATAGATGCTTCCTGGAAGGGAATAGGTCAGGATGGCACCACCAAATGCTGGGCCCTGAATTCACCAAGGAATTCTCACATCTCCAACTCAGCATTGTCACGTCTGACATAGGGGATACAGAGATCCACAACCATCCTCGAAAGGAAGCGCTGATACTCTATGAAATCAGCATCGGAAGAAAGGTGAGCAGAGGGTTCCTCTCCCTCTGAGGAGGGAGCCAAGGAGGATGGGGAACTCGAATGTCCAGAAGACTCCTGCAGCACAGGGGACAGTCGAAATACCCACTCATGCATATATCTAACATATGTCGGGAAGGCCGCCGCAGTGCCTCTGAACGTCTCCCAGGATAACAGCCCCATAGGACCGACATGGCCTGGAAGAGAGGGGGGGTGGCTGCAGAGGAATGAGAGAGGGGCACCTACAAGGTTGCAACTGTCCTTTGCCAGGGCTCTGCAATCCAGGGAATGGAGCCCAAGCTGGCGAGGTCCCTGAAATCAAACCAGGTCGCAAGATGGAACCCTGGGGATGAGAACTCTGGAAGAGCCGAAGAGGAATCTCCCTGTGATGCACCTAGGGTTGCAAGGGTCCAGAAGGGCAACCCGCAGGGCGCGCCACCGAAGGGTCCCCGAGCCTAAGAGGGAGAGGCAGGGCTCAGTGCTACAGCTCCTCCTCGCACCCAAAGGTGGCAGGGGTGCTGATGCCCCTCACCCTGACCCTCAACCCCTCAGACTCCAAGGCCCTCCTCCTTGACTCCAGCGATGGGGTCCATCAATCCCGAGGCCTCCCAGGGGGTCCCTGAAGACAGGACCCCAATCCACCCTGAGAAGGCACAGCACCAGGGTTGGCAGCTGCCACAGCCTCCCGGGGACAGCCCTCCGGACCCACAAACCACCCTCCTCCATAGACTCCAGGCCACCCCAGCCTGGGAGTCCTCAGAGGAAGACTGCTGTGGGGACTCAGGAATGGGCATTGGGTCGTCTGACACAGTGTCCCACAGAGAACTCTGATTCCAAAGAATCATGGTGCGAGACCGGGTCCATGTCCAAATCGCCTGCTTCCGAAGAAGAGTCAACCAGAAGGACCTCGATGCTGTCGACCCTAAGAGTCCCTTGGGAAATGGCACCGTGAATGGCGCCGGGGTCGCTCGCGACGCCGACCGCTCCCAGCGCCCCACCCGAGAATCCAAGACTTGGCCCTGCACAGCCTATGGCCCCAGTGGAATCCCCGGTGCCGCATGCAGCACCGGACCCCAACATGGCGCCACCAACGGGGTCGACTGGATGAACAGCATCACGAGCGGCACCGAGAATCAAACCGCGGTGCCACCCTGATCACCGGTGCCATGAACAGTGCCGGGATCCGAGACGGCACCGGAAGGCGGTATCGAGGGTCCACCAGTGCCAGACCCAGCAACCATGGGCCACAACACTGGGGGAGTCTGCACCTCCGAAGAGGTGACTGCCAAGGCGGTGTCTCCGACACAACCCCGGGAGGAGCCATGACTTTCCTCCAACACCACAAAAAAGGCCTCCTCCTCCTCAGCAAGGCTTGAAGAGGAGGAGGTCTCCTTCTCACTAGACCGTATAGGCCTGGGAGGGGACCAGGAGGAAGGGCTTAAAGTCCTGGCATGGGAAACCCGAGACCGACGCCATCCTCTGAAAGTTGGCAGAGCCTTGCCGACTTTAAATGCGCAGATTTTGAGAACATGGTGGTCCATCGAGAAGCAGGTGTCGCATCTATCCATGTCATGGTTAGGTCCCAGGCACGGAAGGCAGACATCATGCTGGTACAGCATGGAAAAATGCCGGCCACAGGAGCACTGACGCTTGGGGGCATGGCCCGCTTTGGACTTTTGCTTGGCTCCCGAACCGGACATGTTGTGAAACAATTTTAAAACACAGGAAAGCTCCCGGCGCCATCAAAAATAAAATGAAATGGTCTTACCAGGTTCAATGGCATCGAATTGAACCGGATGAAGGAGATCGAAGAAAGCATTGAAAACATGACAGATGGCCTAGTGGCGCAGAAACTAACATTTTCTCGCTCGCATAGCAGGTGTAGCCTCGGCGGTGGGAGAAACAGAACTGGGATGGAGGAGGTGCCTAACGGCTGCCCCTCGCACACCACGTAGTGTGTCGCTCTCGATGGCACCAACTCCTCCCTCAAAAAAATAAAAAATAAAAAAACTCCCGTAGCGGGTGCGCACCTCTGGCTTACACCCAGCAGTAATGAATGGTGAAGATTGACAAGGGAAGATGGAATGTCTAGCAGCAAACCGGGCCATGGAGTCCCTGAAGTATTAGTTGCTAGGAACTGACTTTGTTCTTGTAACTGATCACAATCCTCTCTATTGGCTTAACCAGATAAAGATAAAAATTCCAAATTACAAGGTGTAACCTGGCACTACAGCCATTTAAATTCATGGTGATTCACAAATCTGGTAAAGAGAATGGTACTGCTGATTTTCTGTCAAGATATGGCTCAGGAATTGTGGATTCTGGAGGTTGAAAAACAAATGTATGGGTTTGAACTGTACTGTTTGAAAAAAAAAAAGAGAGACAATGTACATGTGCTTAATTTCTGAAAGCAGCAATTGTTAGTAGAGAATTGATAAAAAATTTTCTAAACCTGTTTAATAAAACAGGTTCCCTCTTAAGGAGGGGGGTGTATGTGACAGCCCTCTCACCACCCCGGATCACCTTTGATTTCATCAACTTGTGCAAAACACATGTCCAAGCCTGGATCAGGTACAAATTATCCTCTCCCTATCAGACCTCCTCTCCTACAGGGCGTTTAGAAACTCTTGCACTAAGTCTGTTCATACTGCCAAGTCCTCTACTTGCAGAGCTTTTAGTGTCACTGGCCCCATCCTGTGGAGTTCGCTTCCACCAGCTATATGTGAGGTCCCTTCAGTTGAGGTTTTCAAGGTCCACCTCAAGGCCCACCCTTTTCAGCCAGGTTTTCCCAATCTGGCACACTGAGTCTTGGGACCTGTTCCCCTCTCCCCTTTTCTTGCTTTTACTGCTGAAATTATATTATATCAAAAGATTTTATATAACTGTATGTAATTTGTATGATGTTGATTTTATGTTTTATGAATTTTTGTTAGAAGAAGACTAATTGTACAAATGAAAGGAAAAGTGTGACTCTCACTGGGATTTGAACCAGGACTTCAGCAATCCGTGCTTTAGCTCTTAACCAACTGAGCTATGAGAGTTCAGACAGTTAAGGCCCTGAGTTTTCCCATGTGAATCACACATACATTCCTTTCTGGTGTTGCAATGAGCAACCAGGAAGTATTTTTACAGACTCAAATAACTCCTCCTTCTCAATCTCTCCCAAGTGCAGTATATGCCACTGTGAGGCACATTTAGGAATCAATTGTACAAATGAAAGGAAAAGTGTGACTCTAACTGGATTTGAACCCAGGACCTCAGCTATCTATGCTTTAGCTCTTAACCAACTGAGCTATGAGAGTTCAGCCAATTAAGGACCCTGAGTTTTCCCATGTGAATCACACATTCCTTTCTGGTGTTGCAAGATTAGAAGACTAGTGTTTTTGCTGTGCGGTGCACACAGCCTCAGTGATTGGAGCCTGGAAAAATAAACCTTGCCTTGCTACATCAAGGCCAACCTACAGAATAATCTTAATTCCCCAGCCAAATTCTGGAAGGTGGGTCACTCTCTTTTTGACCCTCCCAGCCCAGTCCCCTCCCCCAGTCCTCATGGTTAATGGCTCTCCAGTGTCTGACCCTCCCTCTGTTGCTGCTCACTTTAATGAGTTTTTTACCACTTGTGCTCTCCCCTACCTCCTCCATCTTGGCTCCTCTCCTCTGCACCTTCTCCTCCTTAACACCCCCCCAAGGGGCTTGATTTCCTCCTTGTCACTCCCCAGGAGACCCTACTCACCCTTTCCTCACTCAATACTTCCAAATCTAGTCCAGATGTCTTAGACCCTAAACTTCTCCATCTATCAGCTCTTGCCATCTCCTCCCCACTTACTCACCTCCTAAAGCTCTCCTTCACCTTTGCATTGTCCCTCAGTCTTGGAAGATTACCAAGGTTCTACCCCTCAACAAAGGGGGTGATCCCTCCATGCCTGGAAGCTTCTACCCTATCTCCCTCCTCTTGCAAAGCAGTAAGAGAAACTAGTCTACTCATGGCTTACAGACTTCCTCCACTCCTTCAATTACCATTCCCCCTTCCAGTCAGGCTTTAGGAAGGATCATTTCACTATCTCCTCCCTACTTAGGATCACTGACTCCATCCTCCCAGGGAAGGATCAGGGGCACATCATAGTGGCCATTTTCATTGATCTGGCCAAAGCCTTTGATTCAGTGTCCCATTTACTCCTCTTGAATAAGCCGAGCTCAGCCAGACTCTCAGCTCCCACAGTCGACTGGTTCTGTTCCTACCTCTCAGACTGTCAACAGTCGGTACAGGTAGGAGGTGTCATCTCCTCACTCTTCCCTATCCAGACCAGGGTCCCACAGGGCTCCATTCTGGGTCCAGTCCTCTTCTTCATCTTCCTAAATGACCTCTCCTCACCTGTGCCAACTCACATATTCACATGTATGCAGATGATACAGTTCTTTACATCTCCAGTCCCTTGACTGCATTTCTGGAACTCTTGTTCCAACAGGACTTTCACAATGTTCTACACCGGTTCCAGTCCAACCAACTTTGTGTCAACACAAAAAAAAGCTGCTTAGAACAGTTGGTACCAGCCAGAAGCTTGACCATCCCCCCGCCCATCTTCTCCATGCTGGATGACACACCGCTTGAAGTAGTCCCAACTTTCATGTACCTTGGTGTGTAGTTAGATGGCAGGCTTGACTTCTTTGCCCACATTGATGCCATCCATGTCAAACTCTGCCCCAAAGTCAATACCCTATTCCACATTAAGGACTACCTTTTTCTGCAGGTCCACTGAGAGCTGGTCACCAAAATGGTTCTCCCTAGTTTTTAACTATGCAGATGTGGTTTATTGCAACCCCCACACCCCACTTATGTTGCCAGACTGGACACCCTCTGCACTGCCTTCTGCCACATTGCTACCAACTCACCCTCTTGTACCCACCACTGCTCCGTTTACTCCTCCCTATCCATCTATCTCCTCCTCTCCTTACATTGCCAGTACCACTGTGTTACCTTCATCTCTAAATATTGGTTTGAGTCAACTCCCCTCATACCTATTCCATCTCCTCTCCCCTATCTACTCCTCCTCCTACACCCTGTGCTCAAGGGATCCACACACTCTCTCCTTTCCCCACCCTCACTACTCAGACAGGAAATCTGCATTCTCGTACCGCCTCCCCTCCCTCTGGAACCATCTACCCTACTCCATCCATCTCTCCCCCTCCCTTCCCTCCATTAGATGCTAGTTAAAACTCCCCCTCCCCCACTCCTACCAACCCTCTTCCTGAATCCTTCCTCACCCTTGCCTGGGTTTTGACTACACATACCTCTCCTTCCTCCCTAACCATATAGTTCTGGCAACCTCATTTAATTTATCAATCTGTTTTGCCTCCTCCTTCAAACAACATGAAATCTTGCTATAGTATGACATATGCAGTGAGTCCCAACCTTCGAACTGCTCCAGAGGTGAAAGAGTTAACTTTCCATGCCAGGCATGGAACTTTGAGCACGAGCTTGGTTGAAAACTCTGTCTGTTGTTCTTCAAACTCAAACTGTCAGATTCTTTACTCCGCCTCACTGAACAGTCGCTCCGGAGATTTCTCCTTCTGCTCGGTTCATTTTGTCGGTTAAAGTATTAATTTTTCAGTTTTTCTAACCGAATTTAAACTGCAACCGGTCGGTTCAAGCTCCGTCTGTGGTATTGTAAGTACTAGATAGGTTTTACATTTACTTTCTGTGTGGAATTTGTAAACGGTATTATCAGTTCGGTTTGAACCGATCAGGTTGTTGTAAAATACATTAATCTGACTTTTAAGTCGCGGTTCCCGGTTCTTATCAGTTACTAAAAAGCAGTTTCATTCGTTTTTCCACGACCAATGACGGTTGGGAACGATAAGAGAGTCTTGCTGACGGATTGCCATAAACGGGCAAGTTTTGGTTAGGCTGGCACTATGTCTGAGAATCCAAAGAAAAACCGGCCCACTGTTTCAACACTGCAGTGTTTGTGGGAAGCTTTGCCAAGGCTGACCCTACACCACCTGTGTTTATTGTCTGGGGTTTGATCACCTCAATGCAGACTGCTAGATTTGCAAAATTTTCCTGCAGCTACCCTGGGTAAGAGTTGGTAGGCTCAGGAAAGGGAGGCCAAGAAGTCCGCTGACCGGATGGCAGCCGGTTCGGTTGTAACCGAACTGGAGGAGTACCCTCTGACCAGGCGAGACTTCCTTGGGCAAAGGAGAGCCGACTCAGAGAGTCTGTTCCAGCAAAGGACTAGAAAATCAGCGGTTTGGAGCTAAAATTCCCTCTCAACCGCTGAAGAAATAGCCAAAGTGATTAAATTGTCCAGTCACTTTCCCTGGTTCCGACGAACTGGCACCATCAGGTAAGCGTACAGTTCGGTCAGTTCCACAGGTTCAAGAATATGATTTAGAGAATTTTATGAACCGGAGGAGGAAAGAGGAGTATGAGGAGAGTGAATGTGGATTTGAGAGTCTGGATGTGCCCATTGAACGGATATCTCCCCAGACAGACCTTCAGAAGTGTCTCCCCTAGGCTTTGAGTCCCCTCTCATTTTATGTTTTATAAAAGTGGCTGAAACCCTCCAGCTTCCTATGGAGGAAGCTGTGGATGATCAAGAGGAGCCTGACTATGTAGAAATGATGGATATCCCAGAGTCTAGGAGACTATCTATTCCTTTGCATAAATCTTTGGGAAACAGACAGTAAAATTCTAAAACTCCTCACACTATACCTCCTGTGGGTAAAAGAATGGACAAGAGGTACACATTGTCAGGCTCTAATACTGGAGTTCCTTACACAACAATGCAGCCATGTTGGGTAGTGCAGGCTGCAGCCTGTGACAAGGCAAATATTCCCTTGGCTTCACACCCCCCTGACAAGGACTCCAGGAGGATTGATGCCATGGCAAAGAAACAGTACATGGCATCATCCTTGGGACTCAGACAGGCAAATTATATGGCTTATGTTGCTAGATACCAGAAATCCAGATGGGATACTGTTATGGCGCTAGCAAAACAGGTCCCTGGCCAGCTTGCCAAGGAGCTGGAGCAGGTGGCTGCTGATGGTGTTGAGGCATCTAAGGTACAATTCCATGCTGCGGTGGACTCTAATGGTGTGTCATCAAAAGTCATGGCTACATCTGTGGCACTTTGCAGAATGGCTTGGCTCAAATGTACTAGCCTGTCACAGGATACCCAGACTAAGGCCATGGATTTTCCTGTTGTGGGTAATTCTCTGTTTGGGGAGCAGACAGAGAATTACATGAAGAAAATGGATGAGTATAGGACCACCTATAGGTGCACAGGCCAAGGAAAGCATGAGCCACTCCTCAAAGAGCAGCCTTCCAGGGGCAGGGGCAGGCCTTTTCATAGGCCTTTCTACCAAGCCCAGGTCTCTCTTCAGCTTACACCCAGAGGCTCCTTGAGGAGAGGGCAGACGGGTACAAGCAGACCTGCTTCCCCCTCAGCCTAAAGCCCCTGCCAAGTAGGCACCTGATGGGGTGGCCAGGGCCGATTCTCCACTACCTGTAGGGGCAGGCTAGCTACTTTGTCAGGACTGGATGTCTTTAACATCAGACAAGTGGGTCCTGGAAGTAGTAAGCCAGAGACTGGTTCTCAGCTTCAAAAATTTCCAAAGATGAGAACCAGGTCATTTCACCTGCAAATCCATCGAAGCACTTGCCCTAGAGATAGAAGTTTCTACCTCCTGGCTCTCAGAGCTGTGAAAGGGTTCCACCCCACACCAGGGCAAAGGGTTGTACTCCAGGTACTTCCTTCCCAAAAAGACAGGAGAATGGCGCCCATCCTGGATCTCAGATACCTAAACAAGCACCTTTTAAAGCCAAAATTCTAAATGGTGACTCTGGGAATTATTTTACCCTCTCTAAGGCCAGGGGACTGGCTAGCATCCCTGGACCTCAAGGATGCCTATTTCCATGTTCCTATCAGAAGCTCCCATCGAAAGTACCTCAGATTCGAACTGCCCTCAGGCCATTACCAGTTCAGAGCAATGCCCTTTGGCCTCACCTCTGCCCAGAGGGTATTCACAAAATGCCTGGCAGTAGCAGTTGCCCACTTAAGAAGGCAACAGATTGCCATCTTTCCTTACCTGGATGACTGGCTCATAGTAGGCCAGTCTCCAGACCAAGTCAAATTACATCTTCAGGTAACTCAGCAACTGCTCACATCTCTAGGTTTCCTTCTCAGTCTTCCAAAGTCAGTTCTAGAGCCTGTCCAGGTCCTCACCTTCATAGTTGCAGAACTGAACACAAAAGAGGCCAGAGTCTTCCTTCATCTGGAAAGAGCAAGGACCCTGGTCTCTCTGGCCTCCTCTTTCATCCTGCAGGTCTCTCGACCAGCAAGGCATTTTCTGCAGCTCCTGGGGCACATGGCTGCTTCTACAGCAGTAGTGCAGGGAGCAAGATTTCAGATGAGGGACATCCAGTTCCATTTGAGAGCCTTTTGGTCTCAAAGGAGAGACCCTCTATCCAAATTGATCCCAGTGACTTGAACCCTGATCCAAGCCCTTCAGTGGTGGCAGTACCAGAGCAATCTGAGACAGGGGTCCCTTCACCCCTCAGTCTCACTCCTTAATCCTTACTACAGATGCATTCCTCTTGGGGTGGGAGCTCACATGGCGACCTCACTACCCAGGGATTGTGGTCCCCTCAGGAATCTCTGCTCCACATCAATCTGTTGGAACTCAGAGCAGTTTTCTAGCACTTCAAGTTTTTCCAAATCTGTTCAGAACAAAGTTGTTCAGGTCAGAACAGACAATACCACCACAATGTGGTACATCAACAACAAGGGGCACTCGGTCTCTACGGCCTTGTGCACGAAGCAATGAAGTTGTGGTCTCTGGCTTACTCTCTGAACACCTTCCTTATTGCAGTTCACCTCCCAGGCAAGGACAATGTCCTGGCAGATGCTCTCAACAGGATTTCTCAGGGCCATCACGAATGGTCACTGGATCCCCTAGTACTGAGAGTATTTGCCAGATGGGGCACCCACAGATGAGATCTTTTGCAGCCCCAGACAATCACCAACTTCCCTTTTTGGCTGCAGGCCCCCAGTGTTGGGCTCAGTCCCTATGGATGCCTTCCTTCTCAGTTGGGAAGGGAAGTTTCTCTATGCTTTCCCCCCTTCCCTCTTCTGTTCAAGGTGCTAGTCAAAATCAGATCTCAACCCTGCAAGATGATCCTGATTGCTCCAGATTGGGCCAGACAGCCCTGGTATCCACTCCTTATGTCCTTAGCAGTCCACCTTCCCCTGTGTCTTCCCAGGAATCACAACCTGTTAACCTGTACTCAGGGGAGAGTTTGGTACCCGAACCTCAAATCTCTCAATCTCAAGGCCTGGCTCTTGAAGAGTTAGAGTTTGCTGACCTACACCTCTCCCAAGGTGTATGGATATCTTGAAAGCTTCTAGGAAGCCTTCCACCAGAAGCTACTTATAATTCCAAATGGAAGAGATTTTCCATATGGTGCTCTGACAAGCATATCTCCCAGAATCTGCTGATTTACCCACAGTCCTGGATTATACGGTGCATTTGAATACTCTGGGGCTGAGACCAGCTACCCTAAAAGTGCACCTGGCAGCCGTGTCCGCTTTCTTATCAGCAGGTAAACCCTCTTCTCTTTCAGCTCATCCTTTATTCTCCAAGTTTTTCAAGGGGTTGCTTCACACCAACCCCCCTTTCAGGGACCCTGCCCCTGCCTGGGATGTTAATATTTGCATTGCTCAGCTTATGCAACCCCATTTTGAGCCCTTGTCTTCAGCAGAGCTAAAGTACTTGACTTGGAAAACTATGTTTTTGGTAGCCATCACTTCTGCCAGGCGCATAAGTGAATTACAAGCATTGTCAGTGGAGCCTGATTTTATCTCCTTTCATAGAGATAAGGTGGTCCTCAGGACTAACAGAAAGTTCTTGCCTAAGGTGGTTTCAGACTTCCACCTTAATCAATCTATGTCTCTCCTGTGTACTTCACTGACCATTCCTCCTCTGGCGAGAGGAGACTGCACAGTTTAGATGTCAAAAGAGCCCTTAGTTACTACATAGAACGTACCAAGGGTCACAGGTTTGACTCCCTTCAACTGTTCCTCACTTATGGTGAGGTTGGTAAAGGGAAACCTGCCACTAAAAGATCCATTGCCAGGTGGATTGTCTCTTGTATCCAATTTTGCTATGAAAAACTGAGTAAGGTTCCTCCCTCAGGCCTGAGGGCTCACTCTACCAGAGGTACAGCTGCATCTCTGGCTGTTGCCAGGGACATCCCTATCCTAGAGATATGTCAAGCAGCTACCTGGAAAACAGTTCACACTTTTACCAAGCATTACTCCCTGGACATCCAGGCTAGGAGTGATGCTCGGTTTAACACAGCTATTAGCACCAGAGCCTATTTCTTAAGTAGGTTCTGTCCCTCCTCCATGGAGTACTGCTGTAGTCTGCATATGTCATAATATAGCAAGACTTCATATTGTTTGAAGAAAAATTACTCACCTTAGTAATGTTGTTTCTTCTAATGGAGTCTTGCTATATTATGACCTCCCCCCCCACCTGCTCCTCTCAGAACCTCTGTTTTTGGGATGTGGGTGGGCAGTGCAGTGTTGGCACTTAGTAGATGCCCACCTTTGTTTTTTCACCCCTCCTTTTTGGGGTAATTGGGTGTTGTGTTTTTCATTTTTTGGATCCCCTGACTTGAGTCTTTGTTTTGGGACCCAAAAAAATGTGTTTATATATTTAGTAGCCAGTTGGTTAGTGTAGGTTTACAGCTTCCACACAGAACCTTAGTGAGTTTTGCTAGTAAAGATCTGACAGTTTGAGTTTGAAGAACAACAGACAGAGTTTTCAACCGAGCTCGTGCTCAAAGTTCCATGCCTGGCATGGAAAGTTAACTCTTTCACCTCCGGAGCAGTTCGAAGGTTGGGACTCACTGCATATGTCATAATATAACAAGACTCCATTAGAAGAAACAACATTACTAAGGTGAGTATTTTTTTCCTTATAGCAGCAACTCAGCTTCCCATCACTCTGGCATTATGCACTACTTGAGTTTGCCCAATTTGCAGAGATGATTTGTATGCTAATTTATTTATCCTCCATATGCAATGTTTTGCCATTTTGTCTGTACTGCAATCAACTTATGCTCTTTGTCATTGCATTGTATCCAGATTGTCATACTTGCTGTATTTTGTTTGTAATTGTGCTTCTCCCCTTCCTCTTTCCCCAGGTCACACCTGGAAATGAGCCTTGGCTCAGCGTACCTCTCACAGTTACAATTTTTAAATAAATAAGTAAACTGCATTCCAGTCTCATGAATTGAAATTATAACCTATCAGCTCCTCTGAGAAAGATGTTAGGAAATGATTAAATACATTTATTACAATATCCCCACTTGTCACTGGCATTTTGCACAGTGATGTATATTTATAGACAAGAAACTTGCAGGTAACAGGCTGGTGTTTTCTTTCCTAACACTCAAGACGTCTGCCGGTGTAAATTTTACATGGTGTGTGCAGGGGCAGATGTTTGACTTAGTCACACACCATGCCTATTTTTACAATTTTTGGCCAGGAAAGACACATTAAGTTAAGGCTTGTTTCCAGGTGCTTCCTGGAAACATAAGGAAGTGAACTGACTTGCTCATGGTCACACAGTATGCGAGTGGTGGCTGTGGGATTCAAGCTCACTTCTTCAGGTTTGCACTAGCTCAGTGCTCTTCACTGCTACATTATACTGCCTCCCCACTTTGATTCTGGAGAACTTCCTTGCCTGCATTATAAACTAAAACAGCAATTGCATCACAGTAAGAGTGAAACAAGGCCACTTTTAGCATCCTTGAAGTCTGAAATGCCTGACAGCTACATGAAGCAATTTTATGCAGCCATTGTGTACAACATTTATATGTCATGTACCTCACAAAACAAATATCAAGCTCAGGTAAGGGTTTTCAGCCCCACAGTGACTAAAGTGCCTTGTGCAGCAGCCTTTTCTTTTGTAAAGGCACTAGATAATTACTTGCTATATCAATATCAGTTGAATCACTTTAAGGAGAACTCTCCTAAACATAGAAACAGAGTTTGTCAGCAGATAAGGACAGCTTGGCCCACCTAATTTGCCTCTTTCCCTGCCTATTCTTCCACCACAGACCCTACCTGGTCTCTGGCCACATCACCCCGCTCTGGTACCAGTTTTCCTTCATGCCTATACCATGCATGCTTGAAGCCCACCACCATTTTTGCCTCCACCACCCCCACTAGAAGATTGTTCCATTCATCCACCATCCTTTCAGTGAAGAAATACACATCCCTCCTAAACTTTCCCCTGCAGCTTCATTTCATGCCCCCTAGTTCTTGTACACCTTCTCTTCTGAAAAATACTCCCTTCCTGTACCTTATTCACACTGTGAGGTAAAGGACTCTATCATGTCCCCCCCCTTCCAGTGTGTACGTGTTTAGATTACTCAGTCTCTCCTCACAGGACATTTGGTGCAGCCCCTGCACCACTTTTTGCCTTTCTTTGGATGACCTCTACACTATCTATATCCTTTCTGAGGTGTGGTCTCCAGAACTGGACACAGTACTTCAGGTGTGATCTCACCAATGACCGATACAGAGGCAACACTACCTCCCTCTTTCTACTGATGAATCCCTTCCCTATGCACCTCAGAATCTCATTGGCTTTCCCTACTGCTGTATTGCACTGCCTTGCCACCTTAAAGTCATCTGTTATGATTACCCCAGGTTCCTTTCCTGCCAGTGACCATCAATACCTCCTTCCACATTCTATACTCTGCCTCTGGGTTTCTGCACCAAGCTGCACGATTTTGCACTTTTTTTCATTGAAACTCAGCTGCCATACCCTTGACTATTCCTTAGGGTTACCTCCTGTCTTGATTTTCACAGGACAGTCCTGATTTGAGCAAGTTTGTCCTGCAAAAAACATGAACAATTCTACATGTCCTGACCTTATAGTATAACAAATGTTCTTACTTTCCTCTAAATGTTGTAAAATACTATGATATTTTAACTAAAATACTTTAAAAAGATAAGAAACCCTAGCAACAAATAAAAAAATACAACACTTATTTTCTGAAAATAATCAGAATTAACCCTTGCTCTGCTGCGGACTGATGTATCAGTCCAGGATCCTGATATTTTCTAATTCTGTTGGCAGCCCAAGGGTTAAGACTATTTTGCATTGATGGTGGTTACAAATTGTCCTGAGAAAAATCATGCTTCAGTAAAACATGTCCCATTTTGGGCTTCTTAAAAGGTGGTAATCCTACCATTCCTTTAGCTTTTTCAAGTCTCCAATCATTCTCTCCACCCTCTTCTGGAGTGTCCACCCTATTGCAGATCTTGGTGTCATCTGCATAGAGACACACTTTCCCTTCCAGTTCTTCTGCAATGTTGCTTATAAAGGTATTGAATAGGACTGGATCCAGTACTGAGCCCCGAGGAACCTCACTGGTCATTTCACCTTCCCCGAGTCAGCGCTGATAACCACCATCCTCTGACATCTATCCATCAGCAAATTACATACCAGTGTACCACTTGATTCCCACCCCAAGCTTCCCAACTTATTTTGTGAGCCTCCTATGTGTGGCACAGTGCCGAAGGCCTTTCCGAAGTCTTAGTAGGCCACATCCATCACTCCCCCGATCTATTTCTCTGCTCATCCAATCAAAGAAATCTATCAAGTTTCTGAAATGATCTCCCTCCCATAAATCTGTTCCGCATTGGGTCCTGTAACCCCCATGGATGCAAGGTAATCTATCAGTCTTTCCTTTAGCAGTGACTCCATCAGTTTCCCCACTACTGATGTCAGACTGACCGGCCTATAGTTGCCAGCTTCTTCCCTGCTGCTGCTCTTATGGGGCGGGACTACATCTGTCCTTCTCTAGTCCTCTGGGACCACCCCTGTATCTAGTGAGTTATTGAATAGGGCTGTCAAAGCTGCAGCCAGTACTTTCCTGAGCCCCTTCAATACCCTTGAATGTATTCCATCCAGTCCCTTAGCCTTGTCCACTGTCAGATTTGCAAGTCCCTTCAGAACTCTTTCCTCTTTAAATGAACTTGTGCCTATTTCCCTCCCTCCAGTGGTTCTGTAACCTATACGTGGCTCATCCCTTTTCCCCTCCACTGTGACAACAGAAGTATTTGTTTAAGATATCTGCTTTTTCCTGATTATCCTCTGCACAGTCTCCCTCTGCACCCCTCAGCCTCACAATTCCTCCCTTTGCTTTTCTTCACGTATATACCTAAAAAAATGTTGTCCCTCTTTGTTACCCCCGACTATTCTCTCCTCAGTTTGTGCCTTAGCGCCCCTCACTGCCTTCCCTGTTTCCCTCTGTTTTTGCTGGTACACCTCTCTATCCTCTTCCCACTGCACCTCCTTGTGTCTATTGAACACTGACCCTTTTTTGCTCTTACCCTTGCTGCCACCTCCCTTGAAAACTATATTGGTCTCTTTTTCCTCCTACTTTGGCTCACCTCTTTTGCTCAGAGATTTGCTTCCTTCACTATGCCATCCCTTAATCTGGCCCACTATCCCTCCACACAATCAAGGTAATCCCCCAACTGCCAGAACATCTCTGAGGCATTCATCCAATTTTTTTAAATCTGCCCTCCTGAAGTTCAGGACCCTCATCTTTATGTGGTTCGCCTTTGCTACCATCTTAATATTAAACCACACTGTCCTGTGATCACTGGTCACCAGGTGGTATCTCACCCTGGTGTCTGCAACATTGTCTGGTCTCTGTTCATAAGCACCAGGTCCAGTATTGCCCCATCATGAGTGGGTTCCTTGACTAGCTGCCTTGGAAACTCCACCTGCAGGGAGTCCAGGATGGTTCTGCTTCTAGCAGAGACTGCGGCCAGGATGCTCCAATCAATATCTGGTAGACTGAAATCCCCCATCAGTAGTACCTCTCCCTATTTGCCATCTTGCTAATGACTTCCCCCATTTCCTTGTCTGGATGACCCCCTTATGCTGGAGGTCTATAAATCACTCTAGTTCGAATGGAGGCTCTAGCTGCTGTCTTCATGGTGACACACAGTATCTTCAGCCCCTCCTTACCCCCTTGATTTCTGTTGCCTTGATACAATGTATTCACAAGTTTTTCTCTTGAATTCTCACTATTTTTATTTGTACCCATAGGATCAGACTATACTCAGTAATGTTTTGTATTGTACCCCATCCTTCATGTAAGCTGTATTGTTTTCTGCTGCCTTGTTGATCTACTGTTCTATAATCTCCCGGGCTGTGCCTAAAAATAGGCAATGTACAGTATTGTTTAGAGCATCTACCCGAGTAACAAAAACTAAATAAATCTTCCTGGCATATAACACACACACACTCACCACATTTCCTTCCCTCCCTGTCCTTCCTGAATTGCATGTATCCTGGTACAGCCACGTCCCAGTCATGGTTCGCTGTGCACCATGACTCAGAGATGGACCCTATGTCTAGCTCTGCTTTCACCATGATAGCCTCAAGGTCTGGAATTTTATTTCCAAGGCTTCTTGCATTTTCACACATGGCGTTCCACATTTTTCTCCCACTGTGCCTGCAACATCCCCTTCTTCCTGCCTCATTTCCTCCTCTCATATTACTATGTTTTTTCCTTGCCACTTTGTCTCCAACTCCCCTTCTTTTGCTTTGAACCTGTTCCCTGGGCGAGTTTCCTCCCCTCAGGTTTTCCTTCCCTCCTGCTTCATTTTGTGTGTGGAGGGGTATGTGTCTCCCTTTATCTTTCCGCCACTCCCCAAGCTAGTTTAAATGTTCATCAAAGTAACATTTAAATCATCTACTGAGGACTACAATTCTTTTCCTAGACTGATGCAGGCCATCACATTTGTATAGGCCCACATCCTCCCAGGTTGATCCCCCAGTCTAAAATGTAGCTGAACCCCTCCTCTTTGCACCTTTCCTTTAACCACGAGTTGAAGATCTTGATTCACAGTTCCCTGTCCTCCCCTTGGCAGTATGCAGTAGCACCTCAGTGAAGCCCACCATATGCACTAACTGTTTTGGGTCCTTTCTCAAATCTCCGAACTCCCCCTGAATAATCTCAGCTGCATCCCTAGCTAGGTCACTGGTCTTCAGGTGGACTATGATGTCCAGTTCCCCCTGCCCTACTACCCTAGCAAGCCATAGGATCTACTGATCATCCTTCCCAGTCATGGTGCCAGATAGGCACCTTATCTCCCTCTACACCCCCTCACTGTTCCCAGATCTATCCCCCTAATGCTTACGTCCCTCACCAGAAGCTGATTCTTTTTTTGCTGGGGTCCTTTGCAACCTAGCTTGGGTTCTGCCCTTTGGGGGACCCCTATATCCTCCACTGCCACTACCTCAGGTGATACCGCACAGCAGTCCCATCCTGCCTAAATGGCAAAGGAGTTGCATACTGGCACTGTTGATGGAATGTACCCTTGCCCTACCACTCCAGCCCTCCTGGAGCCCACTGCTGTCCAGCCATCCCTCCTTCCCCTAGGCATCCTATGAGGCAGTAGCAGTGGACTTGGTGGCCCATGGGAGAGGGACAAGGCTATCTGGACCCTGGTCAGCTCGGCCTAGAGTCTAGCTACCTCCCCCCTCAACTCAGAAAGGAGGGTACATTTGAGGCAGCATCTCAGTCTCCAGAATGACTCCCTAAAGACTGTGGCTCCACAGCCACTGCACTACATCACTACAGTTTCTGCCTAAATGTTCTCCCTCCTGCTCCTTACTACACCCTGTCCCTGTGTTTGCATTTACCCCCTTAAACCTCCTTGCAGTCTTTCCTATGTCATCCTACCCCAGATAGTGTGTCTCCCGGTTTTCCCTTTTATCATCACTTTCCTGTTTACTACCTTCTTTGAATTCCTCCCAACTCCCCTCTGCCTCTACCACTTTTAGATTTTTTCACTTAGTGCCCCACTAGAGACATTATTTTGCCTTACCCTAAATAGGTTGCCACTCCTGTTCCCACTAGTTGCCTGCCTTCTACCCTTTACCCTTTCCCTGCAGTGAGAGTAACAACAGAAGTGGCCAGGTACCTTACCTTAGTCAACAGGCAACATCTCATGCTTCCCTGCTTCCTCCTGCAGATGCATGCCAATATGTAAGATGTCAGTACCTGTTCCTCTCCTTCGCTGTTCCATTCACTCACCGGAACACGAGTGTGCTAGGACGTGCTAGACAAAAGAGTATTTTATGGTGACTTGTTTGGTTTTTAAAATTAACCAGTTGCTTAAACAGTTTGGCCTAGAAGGACTAAATTCCCAGTATGCTCTATGTCAACCCAAGATATGCTGTAATTCAAACAACATGAAGTTTTGCTGTATTCTGACAATTTGCAGTTATCTCCAGCTCTTGAACTGCCCCGGAGAGTGAAGGGTTAATTTCTATGCCAGGCATAGAACGTTGGGCTCGAGCTCGGTTGAAAACTCTGTCTGTGTCCTTTCAAACCCAAACCATCAGATTCTTTACTCTGCCTCACTGAACAGTCGCTCCAGAGATTTCTCCTTCAGCTCAGTTCTTCGCGGTTAAAGTTTCAGTTGTAGTCCGATTTTCATTTTGTTTTTTCGGTTTGAGACTCTGTCTGTGGTACCATAAGTACTTAGCATTGTAGCTGTGTGTGGAAATTGTGAAAATTTTCTGATCGGTTCAGCTGAACCGATCTTGTAGTAAGGAAAAAGTTAGTGTGTGGTTACTGGTCCATATCGGTTTTAAAAGAAAACGAATTTTAGCATTTTTTTTCCCCATCACCCGTGACACGGTGTGAAACCGATAAGGGAGTCTTGCCTGGCGGTTGCCATATAAAGGGTAAGTTGGTTAGGTTGGCCATGTCTGAGAAACCCAAGAAAAAAGCCGGGCCCACTGGGTTTCAACACTGCAGTGTGTGTGTGGGGAGGTCTTTGCTAAGGCCAATCCCCACATCACCTGTGTTTACTGTCTGGGGTGTGACCACCTCGATTCAGACTGCCAGATTTGTAAGAATTTCCCTAAGTCTTCCCTGGATAAAAGGTTAGGTAGACTTAGGGATAAGGAGGCCAAGAAATCCGCTGACCCGGAAGGCCGGCCTGGTTCAGTTCCTACTGAACCAGAAGAAGTGCCTTCTGACCAGGGCGATACTTCTTCAGGCAAGAGGAGAGCCGATCCTGAGGGATCGGTTCCTACAAAAAGAAAACGAAAGGATAAATCAGTCGGTTCGGATCCAGAGCTGCATGTTCCGACCGCCAAAGAAATAGTCAAAGCGATTCGGATTGTGTAATTGCTTCATCCAGTTTCCACCGATCCGACGCCTTCTGGCAGAGGTTCAGTTCGATCAGTTCCCCCAGTTCAGGATTATTCCCCTGAAGATCTTTACGAACCGGAGTTTGATAAGGAGGGGGAGTTTGAAGAGGATGATTACGACGGTGAAAGTCTGGATGTGCCTGTGGAACCAGACATCTCCCCAGACAGACCTTCTTGTGTTTCTCCTCCTAGGCTTTCTGGGTCCCCTCCCCACTTTCTGTTCTACAGAAAAGTGGCTCAAACCCTCCAGCTTCCTATTGAGGAGGCTGTAGAGGATCAAGAGGAGCCTGACTTCATAGAGATGATGGACATCCAGGTCTAGAGACTGTCTATTCCCTTCATAAGTCATTTGGGAAACAGACACTAAAATTCTTAGGTCTCTAATTCTGTACCTCCTGTTGACAAAAGAATGGACAAGAGGTATACCTTGTCAGGCTCGGATACGAATTTCTTTACCAACAATGCAGCCATGTTGGGGTAGTGCAGGCTGCTGCCTGTGATAAAGGCAAACATCCCCTTGGCTACACCCCAGACAAAGATTCCAGGAAGATAGATGCCACAGCAAAGAAACAGTACTTGGCATCATCTTTGGGACTCAGGCAGGCTAATTATATGGCCTATACAGCCAGGTGCCAGAAGTCCAGGTGGGACACTGTACTGGCACTGGCTAAACAGGCTTCCCCCCAGCTAGCCAAGGAGCTGGAGGGAGTGGCTGCTGATGGGATTGAGGCATCAAAGGTGCAATTTCATGATGCTGTGGACTCCAATGAAGTGTCATCAAGAGTCATGGCTACATCTGTGGCTCTTCGGAGAATGGCCTGGCTCAGATGCACTAGCCTTTCGCAGGACACCCAGGCTAAGGCCATGGATTTTTCTGTAGTGGGTAATTCTCTGTTTGAGGAGCAGACAGAGAATTACATGAAGAAAATGGATGAATACAGGACCACTTATAGGAGTGCCCAGGCCAAGGAGAGGCAGGCAACTCCTCAGAGGCAGCCGTCTAGAGGCAGGGGCAGGCCTTTTCACAGGCCTTTCTACCAGGCACAGGCCTCCTCTTCTTTTTCTCAGAGGGGGTCCTTCAGAGGGAGAGGCAGAAGGGGGATGAGCAAGGCTGCATCCACCCCTCAGCCTAAGGCTCCTGCCAAGCAGACACCCTGATGTGTCAGCCTGAGTCGCTCCCCCATTCCAGTAGGAGGCAGGCTGGCTTACTTTGTCCAGGGCTGGATGTCTGTTACCTCAGACAAGTGGGTCCTGGAGGTTGTAAGCCAGGGGCTGGTTCTCAGTTTCAAGAGTTCAAGGATTAACCCAAAAAACAAAAGTAATAGCACCTTACTTGACGTTATGTTGGTTAATAAGCCCCATCTGTATTCACACGCTGGAGTGCTATTCAGTGATATAAGTGATCACTGCCTCATAGCTGGTATAAGATCTTCAGTCAAGCCATCTAACCCTGCAAAATTCCTCCCAAGAAGGTAAAAAAAGAACTTTAATATTGCAGAATATCTCCAAGATCTGTGTCACTCTAAATGTTGGCAAGAATTCTACCTCACAGCTTCTGTGGAATTAGCACTGCAGGTGCTAAATGATATAATCTTAGGGGCCCTCAATACACATGCACCAGTCACCAGTGCCAGAATAAAACACAAATCTTGTCCCTGGTTCTCTGCTGACCTTAAATCTGCACTGCTTGCTAGAGACAAGCTCTAGAAAAGGGCAAGGAAGACCAAAGATCCAAACGACTGGTTACATTTCAGAAAAGCCAGAAACAGCTGCACAAAAAAAGTGAGAGATGCCAAGGCTGCCTTCTATACAGCAGAGCTGGATGCCTCCTACCATAACCCAGCCAGATTCTGGGGCACTATCAAGGGACTCCTAGGGCAAGACTCTAGCACCTCTTTACCATCCCAAGTGAACCTCAATAATGTGGTTATCACTGACAAGTATGAGATTTTAGATGCTTTCAACAATCACTTTACTACAGCAGGCCTAGCTTTTGACTCCTCTCCAGCAAATCTACTGCTCTCACAACTTACTCTCCATTCTACTGAAGTTCAGAAGGCTGCCTCTACATTTTCTTTCAAGCCAATATTATTAAAACAAGTAGAAGACCTACTGCTCCATCTGGATACCACTAAAAGCGCTGGTGCAGACTCTCTGGACCCCTTCTTTCTAAAAATTGCATTGCATGCCATTGCAGCCCCCCTAGCTCACCTCTTCAACTTGTCCTTATCTACTGGTTCTATTCCTTCTTTGTGGAAGACAGCACAAGTGTTCCCTCCTTAAGCAGGGGACCCCATGGATCTCAACAACTATAGGCCTATTTCCATCTTACCAGTGCTGTCCAAAATGTTAGAAAAACTGGTAAGCATCCAACTAAATGACTACCTCAATGCTAACAACCTCCTTAATCCTGCTCAATCTGGGTTTAGAGCCATGCACAGCACCATTTCTGCCTTAGCAAAAGTTACAAATGACTGGCAGTCTGAATTAGATGAAAAATAATATCTGTGCTGTATTTCTGGACTTAAGTAAAGCCTTGATACTGTGGATCATGATCTACTAATCTCCTCACTGCATTCCCTAGGCCTTGACCCAATCTCTCTTAAATGGTTCAGATGCTACCTCTCTGGTAGAATACAGCAGGTAAAAGTGAAGGAACCTTTCTTCCTCAAAACCACTCTTAAGAGGAGTTCCTCAAGGTTCCATCCTGGGCCCTATCCTCTTTGCCATCTACATCAACAACATTGATTCAAGCCTCACAAAATCTAATGTTCACCTTTTGCAGATGATACTGTCCTTTATGTAAGCAATCCATCACCAACAAAGGCATATGATCTACTACAATCTGAATTCTCCTGCTGCAACACAAATTACTTGAAAAGAAGCTTATTAAATGCCAAGAAGACTAAAGCTATGTTCCTCTCCACCAATACTTTTTCTACCACCTCTCACGAACATTCTTCCCCAACTTTCTACCATCCTTGGAAGAGCCTTGAGTATGTAGACAAATTCAAATATCTGGGGGTTTGGATTGATAACAGGCTTGATTTCACCCAGCATATTGAAGAGCTCCTGAAAAACTCAGACAAAGACTTGGCCTTTCTTCAGGATCAAACATTTTCTAAACAGAGAATCTAAGCAGAGACTAATCCAGGCTTCATTTCTATCCCTCCTCGACTATGCAGACTTCCTATATGGCCACTGCTCCTGTCATACTTAAATAAATTGGATACCTTGTACCATAGAGCTCTAAGATTCATCACTGACCTTCCTTTCAGCACCCACCACTGTTCTCTCTATGCTGCAGTTGGCTGGACATCCCTACATCACAGAAGGAACAAAAATGCTGCTCTATGGATCTACAAAGCTCTGACAAATAAACTACCATCCTACATCTCAGATTGCTTCTCTCTTGTTACTCCAAGGCCATATGCCCTAAGAAGCAATAGCCTCATCACATTGAATTTACCAAAGGCCAGTACCCGGCATGGAAGGGCTGCAATCAACTACTTTCTAGCACTCATCTGAATTCTCTGCAAAAGACCCTGAAGCTGAACACTTTCATTCCTATAGCCTCCTTCAAAAGCTGTACCTAAGTCTTTTCCCAGAGATATGCAACTGCTTCCACAAGTCCTAGTCCCTTCAGACCCCTTTTCACCCCTGCCCCATTAGATTCCCCTCCCTTATCTGTTTAGGCATTCATCCATTAACATTGTTACAATTTTTCTCCTAAACCCCAATGCCTTACCTTTTTTTTTTCTCCTTTTGCTTTGGTGCCCAATATCACTGGTTAACCGCCTTGTATATATGTGTATATTATTGTATCTGTTCATTTTAAAGTCTTTGTTATTGTACTCAGTCTGTATTTGTATATATGTGAATTTATACCCATTATGTTGTTTCTGACCAATCAGGTCCATCTTGTAAATGAGCTATGCTCAATGATGTTCGCCTGAATAAATAAAGATTTTGATTGATTGAAGAGTTTTCCAAAACTGAGACCCAGATCTTTCCACCTGCAAATACATCAGAAACCCTTGCTCTAGAAACAGAGGTTTTGTCTCTACTGGCTTTAAAGGCCATAGAGAGAGTTCCTACTCTATACAGGGGCAAAGGTCTGTACTCTAGGTATTTCCTTACCCCAAAAAAGACAGGGGAGTAGCGACCCATCCTAGATCTAAGATACTTAAACAAGCACCTAGTAAAGCTAAAGTTCAAGATGGTGACTCTGGGAACAATTCTTCCTTCTCTGAGGCTAGGAGACTGGCTAGCCTCCTTGGACCTTAAGGATGCTTACTTTCACATTCCCATCAGGTGCTCCCACAGAAAGTACCTCAGGTTCAAATTGCCCTCAGGCCATTACCAGTTCAGAGCAATGCCCTTTGGCCTAACTTCAGCTCCAAGGGTGTCCACAAAGTGCCTAGCAGTAGTGGTAGCCTTTTTAAGAAGAAAAAGGATTTCAATCTTTCTGTATCTGGATGATTGGCTCCTTGTGGGCCAGTCCCCAGACAAAGTCAAGTTAGATCTGCAGGTTACCCAGAAAGTTCTCACTTCCCTGGGGTTCCTTCTCAGTCTCCCCAAGTCAGTTCTCAAACCAGTACAGCTCCTCATTTTTATAGGAGCAGAGTTGGACACCCTCAAGGCAAGAGCCTTCCTTCCTTCCTCTGGAAAGGGCAAAAGCCATCTCTCAGCTGGCCTCTTCCTTTCTCCCTCTGGTTTCTCGACCAGCAAGGCATTTTCTGCAGCTTCTGGGCCACAAGGCAGCTTCCATAGCAGTGGTCCAAGGGGCCAGGTTTCAGATGAGGGACATTCAGTTCCATCTGAGAACCTTTTGGTCCCAAAGGAAAGATCCTCTTACCAAGCTAGTTCCTGTCACTCAGATCTTAATTCAGGCCCTTCAGTGGTGGCAGGACCTGGACAATCTGAGGCAGGGTGTTCCATTTGTCTCTAAGACTCACTCTGTGGTTCTTACCATGGATGCTTCCCTTTTGGGGTGGGGAGCTCATCTGGGAGCTCTCACTGCCCAGGGACTGTGGTCCCATCAGTAATCCCTTCTTCACATCAACCTTCTGGAGCTCAGGGCAGTATTCCTTGCCCTACAAGCCTTCTCTCAGTCAGTACAGAACAAAGTGGTTCAGGTCAGGACGGACAACACTACCACCATGTGGTACATCAACAAGCAGGGAGGCACTCGGTCCAAGGCCCTGTGCATGGAGGCCAAGCAAATATGGTCCCTGGCTTATTCTCTACAGACCTCTCTGGTAGCAGTCCACCTCCTAGGAAAGGACAATGTGCTAGCAGATGCATTGAGCAGGATTTCCCAGGGCCATCACAAATGGTCTCTGGATCCTTTGGTATTGAAGGTGATTTTCTCAAGGTGGGGCACTCCAGAGATAAATCTCTTTGCAACCTCAGACAATCACCAACTTCCCCCGTTTTGTTGCAGACCCCCAGTCTTGGACTCAGTGTCTCTGGATGCTCTGATTTTGAACCGGGAAGGGAAATTTCTTTATGCCTTCCCTCCCTTCCCTCTACTGTTCAAGGTTCTAGTCAAGGTAAGGTCATAGTCTTGCAAAGTGATTCTGATTGCTCCAGATTGGGCCAGGCAACCTTGGTACCCCCTGTTGCTGTCCCTAGCTGTCCATCTTCCCCTGTCTCTTCCCAGGAATTACAACCTGTTAACCTCCTCTCAGGGGAGGATTTGGTACCTCAATCTTCGATCACTCAATCTCAAGGCATGGCTCTTGAAGAGTTAGAGTATGCAGATTTGCATCTGTCTCAAGGGGTTCTGGATATTCTCAAAGCTTCTTGAAAGCCTGCCACAAGAAAAACTTACAACTCCAAATCGAAAAGGTTCAGCATTTGGTGTGCCAAGAAGCATATATCCCCAGACACTGCTGAGTTGTCTACAGTTTTGGATTATATGGTCCATCTTAATGGCCTAGACCTCAAAGCAGCTACTCTCAAAGTTCATTTGTCAGCTGTTTCTGTTTTCCTGTCAGTGGGGAAGTCTTCCTCTCTGTCATCTCACCCTGTATTCTGTAAATTTTTTAAAGGATTGCTTCATACCAATCCCCCCTTTTAGGGATCCTGCTCCTGCATGGGATTTGAATATTTGTATTGCTCAGCTCATGCAACCCCCCTTTGAGCCTATGTCCTCAGCAGAGCTCAAGTACTTGACTTGGAAAACTGTGTTTTTGGTTGCTGTTACTTCTGCCAGACGTATCAGTGAATTGCAAGCCCTGTCAGTGGAGCCTGACTTCATCTCTTTCCATAGAGATAAGGTGGTCCTTAGAACCAATAGAAGTTTCCTACCTAAAGTGGTTTCTGATTTCCACTTAAATCAATCTATGTCTCTTCCTGTGTTCTTCATTGATCACACCTCCTCAGGGGAATGGAGGCTACACAGTTTAGATGTTAAAAGGGCCCTTAGTTACTACATAGAACATACAAAGGGTCACAGGTTTGACTCCCTTCAGTTGTTCCTCACTTATGGGGAAGTAGGTAAGGGAAAATCTGCCGCTAAGAGAACCATTGCCAGGTGGATTGTGTCCTGTATTCAATTCTGCTATGAAAAGCTGAGAAAAACTGCACCCTCAGGCCCGAGGGCTCATTCCACTAGAGGTACAGCTGCATCTCTGGCTGCAGCTAGGGATATCCCTTTGTTAGAAATCTGTCAAGCAGCCACGTGGAAAACAGTTCAAACCTTCACCAAGCATTATTCTCTGGATATCCAGGCTAGGAGTGATGCTAGGTTTGGCACAGCAGTGCTTCAGAGCCTATTCCCAAAGTAGGTTCTGTCTCTCCTCCTTGGAGGTACTGCTTGGTAGTCTGCAAATTGTCAGAATACAGCAAGACTTATGTTGTTTGAAGAAAACATTACTCACCTTAGTAACTGTATTTCTTCTAATGGAGTCTTGCTGTATTCTGACCTCCCCCTCCCTGCCTCCCTCTCAGAACCTGTTTTGGGAAGTGGGTGGGCAGGTGCAGTGTTGCACCCAAGGGGTGTCTTTTCCCCACTCCTGTTGTGTGGGGTGCGTTGTATTTGTTTAATTAAGAGTTTTTTGTTCTTATCTGGTTTTGGTTCTTTGGGTTTCCTGATTTGAGTCTTTTGAGGAATCCAAAGTCTTTGTTGCAAGTTGGCTACTAGGAGTTTTTACAATTTCCACATTTAGTCAGTGAGTTTTAACTCGTAAGAATCTGATGATTTGGGTTTGAAAGGACACAGACAGAGTTTTCAACTGAGCTCGAGACCAACATTCTATGCTTGGCATAGAAATTAACCCTTCACTCTCCGGGGCAGTTCAAGAGCTGGAGCTAACTGCAAATTGTCAGAATACAGCAAGACTTCATTAGAAGAAATACAATTACTAAGGTGAGTATTTTTTCTTTTGCCCTTCAGAGGATATATGACAATTTCATGCAAGAGGATTTGGCCAAATTAACATCAATTAGCTCCCTATCCCTTTATAACTCCTTTAAAATTAGTGGGAAAATGGAACCTTACCTCCTGTAATGTGACAAATATCAACACAGAAAAGCATATTGCCTTTTCAGAATGAATATAGTAAAAGATCTGCAATATGGATTTGTAAACACATCAAGAGCCCCATGCCAGTGTTCCTTTGATGGCCCTGTGGTTCAACATATAGTCTTGGAATACATGAAATTCAATAGTTTAAGGGAAAAATAGGTATTACCCATTATTATTAAGGAGTTTAGACATCCCCCTTGGTATACTGACAGAAATATGTACTGTAATAAATTGCTTGGCTATATGCTAGTCTCCTCCAGTCAAAAGGTTATTTGGAGTGGCCTATTTTGCATATTTGGTACTTTGTATAATTAAAAACAGTAACTAATGTACTTACACTATGTTGCTTAAAAGTGATATTTATATGTATAATTACTGTATCTCCGATGAATTGAAATTGCATGTGTAACCTTTCAGTGTTATTTATGAGTGTGATAACCATTGGTTTTATACATTTTCTTTTTTTGTTTTTTCACTCACTTTTTGCCTCCTTGGCCACGTTCTGCTCCCCCTGTCCGTCGCATCCTACTGGGGATCCAGCCACCGTCCTTCTCTACCGCAGCCACATGATGGCACCCTCTCAACCCTGCAGCTTACCTCCCGTAGCGGGATAGCAGGGAACTCCAAACTTCCCACCCATCACAGATCCAGTTTCGGATGCCCGCATAGCCCAGCGAACACTCACGGACTGCCATCAAGCCGCTCGAGAGGTGCCATGTTTTTTGCTGTTTTTTCCTTGTCACCTGGAGTCTAGGTTGTGCAACGATGCCAATGGAGGGAAATGCACACACGGCCACATGCGCTCCCTCCAAGCATCTGCCCAAACTCTTCCCTAAACTGTCACCCCCTTGCCCTGACCCCCAGCCTCCGCCAGGGGGTGATCGGGCATCGGGAAGTGAGACCCCCCCAGAGAAGGAGAGCAGTCCATCAGACGCTCAATCCTTCTCCACACCGCCAACCCTCAGCGGCCATGCTTGCTCCCAAACACGGGTCGCTGGCGCGGCATGAGGTAAGGCTTCCAGCACCTCAGCCCTCAGTGTCACCAGGCTGACTGGTTTTATACATTTTCTGAAATAAAGAAATCTGAAATCTGAATCTGGTGACTTGTTAGAAGGCACTAAGCCTCTGTCAAGTTTCACCCCAACCCCCATTACACACCTAATTCACAGGGCTTTCTGAATCTACTCAGTCCCAACTCCCAAGATTAATCTCTTGAGCTAGTTCCCCCCACATTTCCTGTTACAGTTTTAAAGACAAGGTGCAATGTGCCCCAAACACAGCCTAAAAGTCTCCCTTTTTTTCTCCCTACTTACCCTGCTTTCTGTATGGACAGAAACACAAATACATACTACAAGGTAAGGCTAGGTGTTTATAATCCTTTCTGTCTCTGTACTTCCTAAACTATTGGGCTGGGATACGTAGGTTCAGGTTATGCAGGAAGTTCATAAAAATATATTTTTGTAGTACTTACTGCATTAGAGGTGTACAGAACTTTATATCAGATTGGTCCTACAAACCCCCACCCACCATAACTGCTGACTCTCCCAGTATCCATTGTGGTTGAGCCTCTGGTGACGCAAGTGGTGGTCTGAACTCTGCAGGGGAGGCTAATGTGCCAGTGGAATCTTTCTTAAGTTATGTACATTTCTTATAATAGCACTCTTAAAAGTCTGCACATTCCACTGCTTAAAAAGAGCACAGAATCTGTCATCAGCAAAACACCTGTTGGGTCATCATATCTGGCTGTTCCTACCTAATGCTGAAAGAAAGAGCCCTAGAGGCTCTGCCTTTTTCCTTCTCTCCTCCCTTTCTAGTACGATCTTTAGCAAGCCCGTCAATCTTAATTAACAGATGGAACTACTGTATTAGTATGTTTCAGTCACCTCTCCTCTTTCCCTTCTTGCCTCAGGCATGTACATATTCAGATCTACTAGTCTCTCCTTATGTCTTTTCCTACTTGCCATGGATAATCTTGGGTAACCTTCTTTGCATTGCCTCCACCCTGTCACTGTCCATCTTCAGATACAGACTCCAAAACTGCACACAGTACTCCATGAGAGGCAGAACTATTGCCCTGTACAGAATCACAGGGTAGTATACAGACCTCCAGCACAGGGAGAGAAGTTGGATAAGGCATGAGGGGAAGCCTTCAGCAGAACGGCAAGTAATGGGGAAGTGCTGCTACAGTCGGTGGTGACTTCAATCTGCCAGACACAGAATGGAACCTTACAACTGCAGTTTTGGCAAGGAACACTCCCTACAGCAGGCTTTTGTCAGGCAGCAAGTCAAAGAACCCACTAGGGATGAGGAAGTGCTGGACCTAGTGCTTACAAATAGGGACAACATTGCAGACGTCACAATGGGCAGTCCCCTGGGTACTAGTGATCACTGTACAATACGGTTTAAAATAAAGACAGGAATAGAGGCAAGCTACACGAGGATGAGGGGCCTGGACTTCTGGAGGGTGGATTTTATAGAAATGGGAGACTGTTTCAGAAACTGCCTCAGAAACTACCTTGTGAGAGGGATTGCCAGGAAGAGGTAGAGGCACAGTGGGGAAAATAAAGGAAGGCATAATTAAGGCAATACACCTCTGTGTGAAGGATGTGAGTAAAAGCAGAAGGAAAAAGAGATCATTATGGTTCTGTAAGGAAGCAGCCAAGGTGGTAAGGAAAAAAAGGGTGGTATTCAGGAGGTATAAGGAAGCAGAGAGAGAGGAGAACAAGAGGGTATATCAAGTAAAAACAAAGGGAAGCAGAAAAGATGGAGGGGGTGCAAAGACACAGACAGAGGGAAGGACAGCTAAATGGATTGCTAAATTGAATAACACTTTCTTCAGATATATATATACACAGTAAGAAGAAGAAAGCAAGGGGAATTATGATGAGGATTAAAAGGGCAGAAGCAGAAGACTGCACAGCAGACGACAATTAAAAGCTGCCATCCTAAACAGTTACTTTTGCTTTGTCTTCACAGTGGCAGAGAGGGAAACAGACCACCAGGGAGTAATAGGAACAGGGGAAGGGAGGTGGACACAATTCTCTTTTTCAGAGGAAAGAGTCCTAAAGGGACTTGCAGCTCATAAGGTGGACAAGGCTATGGGACCAGATGGGATACACCTAAGGGTACTAAAAGAACTCTGGGAGGTACTAGCTGCCCCACTGACAGCCTTATTCAACAATTCACTGGAAACAGGCATGGTTCTGGAGGACTGGAGAAGAGCTAACATGGCCCTTCTACAGCAGCAAGGAGGAGGCTAGCAACTGTAGGCCAATCAGTCTTACTTCAGTGGTGAGGAAATTAATGGAAACCCTGCTAAAGAAAAGACTAGCAGAGTATCTTGAATCCAGCAGACTGCAAGATGACAGGCAGCATGGACTCATGGAGAAGAGGTCACACCAAACAAATCTGATATATTTCTTTGACTTGGTGACCAGGTAAACAGGTCAGAGGAGGGCAGTAGGCATGGCCTATTTGAACTTTAGCAAGGTCTTCAACAATATGTCATACAGGAGGCTGATAAAGAAACTGAGCAGCCTAGGAGTGGGATCCAAAGTGGTGAATTGGGTTAGAAACTGGTTTGTTGTTAGTTACTTGTTGATCTATTTATTTGAAAATTGGTGACCGGGAAAGGCACTCTGAGTCGAGGCTCATTTCCAGGTGTGAGCCAGGAGAAGGGACTAGGGTATACAAAATACATAGCGCAGACATAATTCACAGTTACCATAAAGGACAGTCGAAGATTTATAACTTCTGTTTATTCTTTTCTTGTGTGCTGGAAAAGAAGAACACCACAACTATTTATGCAACAACAGACTGTGATGTCACAAGTAGGAAATTGTGGTGTCAGGTGTAGACAAGTAGCCAGAGCAGGTGAAGTCCAGGGGGAAATTATCTAGGTTTTATGCTAACGTCTTGAAAAATAAGCAAAATACAAAACATTATTATAGTGGTGTGACACCGCCACTATAGTTAGGGTTGAGTAGGGTGTCCAGTGTTAAACCCCTAACTTTGCACATTAATATGTTTGGCACTGTTCAATGAAATGAGCAGACATTTTTGCATGTGTTGTCTAGGAGGCAAGGTCTTGATCTGAGGAAATTTTTATGATGGGAGCTTGTACAGTTTCTGAGATCCGCATCTGTCATTTTTTGTAAATGTCTCACTTTTTCCCTATACTTAACATGGGTTTTTTTGCTCTCACCTACAGCCCACGTGAAATGGAATTTTTTTCCCCCAAAACTTGCAGGGGACATGTCATGATGTCCTAACGTAGTGCCTTTAATATGTCTGGTGAAAAAATATTAAATGATTCAAGAGTTATAAGGCTTTAAAATGTTGTGTCTTCCAACCTGGGCATGCGCAATAGGGTTTTTGAGATAACTTATTGGTGCAAAATGAAAAATTTGATCATGTCACAGGACCCTTTTTTTGATTTTACACCACTTACTTGGCATGGCATCAAAAAATTTTTTGTGTCATGCCAACTGCCATCTTGTTGATTTTTTCCACAAAATAACATGCATGAAAAATAATTAAAATCGCTGGCATTTTAAAAAGCAATTATAAAATGGGCTAAGAATTTTGAGTTATTTGATTGGTTCTGAGCTGTGCATTAGACGTGTCTAATGCACGGCTAAAATCTAGTCCTCAAAATCAAGGTATTGCGTCTGCTTAAAATCCTTGAGCCATGGAATTTTCAAAAACAAATAGCTGCCATTTTTTTTTACTCCATACTGAGAAAAATGACTGAATACCCACGTATAAAAAATTCAGTATTTCACTTCAAAACAAGATGAACATCTAACAATATTAGCACATCTCTCCATAAGAAAACACTGTTTTTATCTACACCATTTTTTTCTTACACAGTGAACATTGCACAACCCCCACCTCTGCTGCTCGCTGTCCCCCTGCAGTGCTGTGCTCCCAACTTTCGCTTCAGCCTAATGGACATGAACAGCTACTCACTCCTTACCGGCTCCCCTTCAGAGCTTACACTACAGCAGGGCAAATCAGTAAAATACAGAAATAAAACAACACACACACATATCCATTTTTTTTCTAACACCAAACATTGCACAGCACCCACCTCACTGAGAGTGGTTTGTATGTAGGAGGGGGTTCGAATGATCGACCGCTATGCTTCCGGGTTCCATTTCTCATGATACACAACTGGCACGCTTCTCATCACTTGCTCTCAGTTCTGTTGCCCCATCACATAAAACTAATAATAAAAAAAGAAAACCTCCTCTAACTTCCCCATGAACACACACTGAGAGTGGTCTATGCATAAGACGGGGTTTGAATTACCAACCGCTATGCTTCTGGGATCCATTGGTCATGGCACTGATGTGTCTGTTGGGGGAAGTGCACAAGTCATAACTCCCGATTTGGGACAGCCTGTCCTCAGCAACGAACTGTAACATTTTAAAGAAATAAGTAAAACTACTTGGGGGGAGTGACATGGCAACCACTTTGCCACTATGAAAACACACTACAGCTATGGTGGCTCTAGCAGGACAAAAGACCCAAAAGAAAAACCAAATGCAGCACTCTATAGTAGGCGGAGAAACTATTTTACATCAAAATACAATGTAGTATTTTATTGTTTTCCATATAAACATAGAAATTTTTTTTACATGCATATTAATTACAGAGGTTCATTTTATAAGCACAATAAGACACTCCAGGGGTGTACAATAGACACATCTAATGCACGGTCAGGGGCTAATGGCACTCGGCCTGAGGCCTCATGCTTCACTACACCCCTGATCATGCATTAGATGTGTCTAGTGCACACCCCATTGTGTCTTATTGCTTATATAACATAACCTAGCTAAACAGACCCAGTTTAGCTAGATTCTGATGTTTGATTTTTAAAATGAGGGGCAGAAATACCTTTTCTGTGCACCCAAAATCCCAGGTGCCCAGCTTAGTGAGAGGAGGCCTTCACCCATGTTCTCTGTATAAGAACAGTGGGACTTTCTTGATTCCTACAGCTGCAGATGGAGAGATGCTGCTGGCTTGAGTGCCAGCACTGAGCCGGCCAACGTTCGATCTCTGTCCCAATCTATCTGTGCGAGTACTACACGTTGACTGTAATAGTGTGTAGCAGTGTACGCCTTTTAGAAAAACTCCAAAATCAAAACTGATCATGAGATTTCAGGACAAAGAGTGGGTCTCGAGTATTGGTATCGACAGTGAAAAGCTTGATCTTCCCTCCCTCCCTCCCTCTCCTACTGAGCTGCTGCTAGCATAACGTGCATGGAATTGTGAAATCCTGTGGCAAAAAAAAGATATAATGCCAGCCCTTGCAAATTACCTGCTTAAGCAGCAACCCTAAGTCCATGGGGTCCCTCTATCCAGTTGTGGCAGGGTCAACAGAAAGACGAACCCCACCCCCCAGCACTCCATTTACTGTAAAATACAAAATATCAGCAAGCAACATGGTGGTGCTGATTTCTCACCCCAATCCCATTGGAGTTGGCTGAAGTGCTTGCATCTTGAGGCTGGGGAGAGGTGACATGATGGGGCTGGGAATGAACTGCAGTGTTCATTGCCCACTCGCAGGACTGCAGTCTCCGAGACGAGTTTGGGGAGTTGAGGCTCAGTGGTTTCAGCAGGCTCCTTGTTTGCTGGGATACTGCTGCAGATTGAAGTTCTCTGAGCAGCTCCAGCACCATTGAGCATGTTCCATTACTGAGCTGTTGCCATGAGAAAGCCATGTCTTGCTACAAGGATGTGTCCCAATGGGTACTGTGGAAGATCTCCAGACAATTGGTCTTTGGGAGAGAGAGGAGTTTAAATGCTAGAGAACTCCAGCAGTGTGTGTGACAGCTGTGCAAGTCTTTGAGGTAGGTAAAATCCCAAGCATGCCTAAAAGTAGCAATTAGCCCGACAATAAACATCAACACAGTTTCAGCTGCCCTGAAACCTTGTCATGATTTACTGGGCAGTGTGTTACTGTAAAAAGTAAGGATAATATAATGATGATGATCTCTTCTCTAGCCACCCCATCAGCAAGGATGGCATCTGCCCCAAAGACCAGGATGGGGAGGGAGGGGGTACCCTTCCTACTTTCAGGACAAAAAGATGTTGGTCAGCCTCCACTCCATCAACAATCTGGTGCTGCAGGGCTGCCCATCCATCAGGCTGCATCCTGGTCCTCGAGTGCCTCTACATCATCAACTTGATGCTCTTTCTTCACACAGTGGAAGATGTGCTGTCGGTCAGCAAGAACCTCAACGTCCCCCAGATTAAAAAGCTTTGTATGCAGTTTCTGAATGACCAACTCTCCATGAGGAACTGCAAGCAAGTTTGCAAAATAACTGCCCTGCATGGCCTCAAGAAGATCAAAAAGCTGGCCAAAAAGAAGAGAGGATGTAATGACTGGATGTGCTGCTGCTGTTGAACTTTGCCCCCTGTCAAGTCCGAGCTCACGGTCTGCAGATGTCCACATCATGTTGGTGCTGTAGCTCGGCAGGCAGGACCATAAGACCCATATGCGGCATGTACCAGACCAATATGAAGTGGTTGTGCTTCGCCTTCATCCCAAGGCCCAAGCTCATGGAGCATGTGCAGTCAATGGACTTCATGTGCAGCCACCCCCTGTGCCAGAGGATGCTGCCTGATGCCATGAACTACCACCTGATGCCCTTCCATCAGCACAGCAGGTAGAGCCTGACAACCAGGTAGGAGCAACTTAACATACTGCCTCTGATGGGGTGGAGTGAGGTGTGGGGGGCTTGGAGGAGGCAGCTTTATAAGCACTACTTAAACTACACCTTAAGTGGGAATTTTGTCTATGTGTGTGTGTGTCTGTGTGTGTGTCTGTGTGTGTCTGATGGGATGAGGATCTGTCCTCTCTAGACTGTGTCTTTTAGTATTCAATGAAGAAAAGTGACACAGGGCAACTGCACTATTCTGAAAGAAGGGATCATACCTCTTAACCTTTTTTCACCGAACTGAAGGCACAGGCACTCAAAACGAGTAACAATGAGTGACACTAAGTGTCACAATGAGGGACACATCCTCAAATATGAAGATAAATGCTCAGAACATTGTGAAAACCATTGCATGTACTTAAAGATGTTTTTTTGTAGCATATTAGAATATCATGAAATGCTGTTTCAAAGTCTGAATTTACAGCACCATTTTATATGAGGGACGGGTGAAGGACAGAGCAAGTTTGAGGGGTAAAATGAGGGATGGCCCTTGTAATCAGGGGCAAGACAAACTAAAGGCCCTCATCCCCAGTGAACCTAAGCCAGGGACATTCTACATGCTTCCTAAAATACATAAGCCTGGTAATCCTGGTAGACCCATAGTCTCTGGTAATGGTACCCTGACAGAGGGGATATCAGAGTTTGTAGAAGCTATTTTCAAACCGCTGGTTATACAAAGGGATAGTTACATCAAGGCCACTACTCACTTCCTGCATAAACTTTCTGGTTTTAAGGACTTACAACCTGATACCCTTTTAGCCACGATGAATGTAATATCCCTCTACACTAATATTCCACACACAGTTGGCATTTCAGCCCGCCTCAAATACCTGCATGACAAAAAATTGGACCCCAGCATTGACCCTAGAGTTGTGGGTAAACTCACTGAATTAATTCTAACATGTAACAACTTCAGCTTCAATGGTAAACATTATGTTCAAACTATGGGAACAGCAATGTGAATCAGGATGGCTCCACAGTATGCTAATCTTTTTATGGTGAATTTGGAGGAGGATTTTCTAAGGCACTGTACACATAAACCACTCGTTTATTTCCGTTACATTGATGATTTGTTTATAATCTGGACAGAGGGCACTGACACACTTAAGGATTTTCATCGGGAACTTAATAACATCCACCTAACTATAAAGCTTTCCCTGGAATAGTCTGCCACCAGAGTACATTTTCTGGATACCACTGTCACTGTTAAGGATGGAACCCTGCATACCTGTATTTACAGAAAACCAACAGACAGACAGAGATACTTACACAAGAAAAGTAATCACCTGAGCCACACAAAGAAATCTGTTATATATAGTCAAGCACTCCAGTATCACAGCCTCTGTTCAAATGAGGAAGACAGAGACACACATCTGGCAATGTTGAAAAACACCTTTATTGAGCAGGGACACTCGTCCAGAGAAATTGGCAGAGCAGTGGAACATGCAACACAGGTCCCAAGAGAACAACTACTGCAATATAAGGAACGGATGACTACCAACACAATACCCTTAGTAGTCACATACCATCCTGACCTTGAACTTCTACATAAGATTATTAAGGATCTCCATCCAATAATTAGTGAGGATGAAACCCCTCAATTATATTTTTCAAGAACTACCACTACTATCTTTTAAACAACCACCTAATTTAGCCAACCTGATTATTAGGAGTCAACTTGAACCAGAACAGAATACCATGACATCATATGGTACACGACCCTGTCATCAAGGCAGATATAAGACTTGTAACCTCATTTCCACCTCAGACTGTGTGGTTACATCACAAAATAGACTATTCAGGATACAGGGGAATTATACATGTACATCAAGTAATGTGGTCTTTTTTATCCAATGCAAGAAATGTGCTCACACAGGTTATGTGGGGGGAGACAAGCCAACAACTCCGCACTAGAATGAATTCACACAGACATTCTATTAATAACAAGAAGACTGAGAAACCAGTAGCCCAGCACTTCTCCCAGGATGACCACTCAATCTCAGATATGTCTGTGATGGTCTTAAAAGGACATTTCAACAGTACACAACAGAGACGGGCTTCTGAAATTAGACTTATTTTACTTCTCAATATGGTGGCGGATGGAATGAACACTGATGTTGGTTATATGACACATTATTCCACTTAAACTTACACAGACCTTTACTTTAAAAGATGGACATAAATACTTTAGTTCTTCAGCGGGACTTTGATTTTGTAAGTTTATGGTTATCTACATGTTGACTTCTATGTATGTATGTATGTATGTATGTATGTGTTTTGCATGTGTTGTGGGTATGATGTTTGTGTGTATTTTGTTTGTGTGTGTGCGGTGTGGTGTGGTGTGGTGTGTGTGGGTTCTGTTTGTTATATTTGTGTGTTATGGTTGTGTGGGGTGTGTTGGGGTGTGTGTGTGTGTGTGTGTGTGTGTGTGTGTGTGTGTGTGGTGTGGTGTGGTGTATGTACACACATATGAGTGGGGGGAGCGTGGCATGGAACAACTGTTATGTGGCTAGAATACTTATTTTTCACATACAGTGTACATTTACTTCCTTCTACTAGTTGTCAGTGGTTGGATTACACACTATCACATTTTTAAATCTGCTCATATTAAGTTGCATATCTCAAAATGTTCACAAAAGGTGTAATTCCTTTGGGTAAATATTAATATTGGTGTGAATGATGCTGTTTTATGACTCTTGTACATGCAGTATCTCTCATTCCTACTAGTTACAGTATCTTTCCCAAGGAGAGAGAGAGAGAGGGAGAGATAAGGGGAAAAAAAAGGAGGTGGCCTGGAGGATTTCATCCTTGGAAGTTTTCATTTAGATTCCTTAGACTGATTCTGTGCATTTCTGTTATACACTGATTCTGTGTTGAATTCTGCACTTATCAGGCTCATGGTCTGGTTTTCTTGAGGGTCCTTGACAAGTATTTTTATTTGGCACTCATACTTACAAGTGATACCATCATTCATCATGTATATGTGTGTATGTTTAATTTGGGCTTGTTTTCAACTTGCAGTTATACCTAATTTCAGGATTTTGTCTCTCATTATCTGTTCTTTAATCCACCAGGACACTTGGAGTATAAGTTGTAAGCTATGAGGACAGGTTGAAGGAACTGAACATGTACTCCCTGGAGGAGAGGAGAGAGAGAGGGGATATGATAGAGACATACAAGTATCTTACAGGGAGGAACAGGGTGCATGAATACACTATTTTTAAGTGAAAAAGATGTTCCAGGACTAGAGGGCATGGGATGAAGTTGGAGGGAGGACGATTCAGAGGAAACGTGAGGAAGAATTTCTTCACAGAATGGGTGGTGGACAAGTGGAACACCCTGCCAGAGGAAGTGGTGGGGGCTGAAACAATCATGGATTTAAGAATGCATGGGATAGACATAAAGAATTCTGGAGGTCAGGGTAAGGGCAACAGACTTCTGAAAAACATAAAACTGAACTTACAAGCTCAAATGGGCAGACTGGGTGGGCCATAGGCCCTTATCTGCCGACACTGTCTATGTATCTATGTATCGTATACGTATTAGAGAGAATGCTATCCCAATGTTTTTTTATCACTAGAATGCTTTCTTAGCATACTGAGACATTTTAAAATTTATGTGAGAACTCTCTGGTTGTTGATAATTCTTCATAACCTTTGCCCTTCTGAGGCTTCTCAGTTAAAAGCATACTCATGTTAATTAGCTTCTCTGACGTAATCTTCTGTTATGTTTTAAATGTATATGTTAAACCAATGAGAATTATTTCTGCTTTTTCAACATTATCTGGTGTTAATAGTATGGGATTTTCAAAATAACTGCCATAAAGCTTCTGAAGAAGGACCTGGTTGGTTCGAAAGCTAGAGCACTTTGCTCTTTTGTGTAACATCCATGTTGGTCCAATAAAATGTATCAGATCATTTGTTTCTGGATCTGTTCTTAAAAGGACCAATACGGCACCTACAACATATTTTTGTAGCAGTAGTAGTGGCATTCCTAAGGAGAAAAAATATCTCCATATTCCCATACCTGGATGACTGGCTCATTGTGGGTCAGTCTCCAGACCAAGTGAAGTCAGATTTGAAAGTGACCCAGCAAGTGCTCACTTCTCTAGGTTTCCTTTTCAATCTTCCCAAGTCAGTTCTCGAGCCAGTACAACTTTTGACCTTCATGGGGTAGAACTGGACACTGTCAAAGCAAGGGCATTTCTCCCCTTGGTAAGAGTAAAGGCCATCATAGAGCTGGCTTCTTCCTTCCACCTTCTGGTTTCTCGACCAGCAAGACACTTCCTTCAACTTCTGGGCCACATGGCAGCTTCCACTGCAGTGGTCCAAGGTGCCAGATTTCAGATGAGGGACATTCAGTTTCACCTGTGGGCCTTTTGGTCTCAGAAAAAAGATCCTCTATCCAAACTTATTCCAGTGACTCAGACCCTGATCCAGGTTCTTCAATGGTGTCAGGATCAGGACAATCTCAGGCAAGGGGTCCCATTCATCACTCAGTCTCATTCTGTGGTTCTAACCACAGATGCTTCTCTTCTGTGGTGGCAAGCTCATCTGGGGACTCTGACAGCCCAGGGAGTGTGGTCCACTCAGGAGTCTCTTCTCCACATCAATCTTTTGGAACTCAGGGCCATTTATCTGACCCTGCAAGCCTTCTCACAATCAGTATGGAACAAGGTGGTTCAGGTCAGGACAGACAACACCACCACTATGTGGTATATCAACAAGCAGGGAGGCACTCGGTCTATGGCCTTGTGCATGGAAGTCATGCAATTATGGTCCCTGGCTTGTTCTCTTCAGACTTCTCTGGTAGCAGTCCACCTCCCAGGAAAGGACAATGTGCTAGCAGATGCATTGAGCAGGATCTCCCAGGGCCATCAGAAATGGTCCCTGGATCCCCTAGTGTAAAGTGATTTTTTTAAGGTGGGGCACTCCAGAGATAGATCTCTTTGCAGCCCCAGACAATCACCAACTTCCTCTCTTCTGTTGCAGACCCCCAGTCTTGGGCTCAGTCCCTCTGGATGCTCTGATTCTAGACTGGGAAGGGAAATTTCTGTATGCCTTCCCTCCTTTTCCGTTACTGTTCAAGGTTCTAGTCAAGATAAGATCACAGTCTTGCAAAGTGATCCTGATTGCTCCAGATTGGGGCAGGCAGCCTTGGTACCCCCTGTTGCTGTCCCTAGCAGTCCATCTTGCCCGATTTCTTCCCAGGAATCAAAACCTGTTAACCTTCTGTCAGGGGAGGATCTGGTATCCCAACCTGTGGTCCCTCAATCTCAAGGCATGGCTCTTGAAGAGTTAGAGTATGCAAATTTGCATTTGTCTCAAGGGGTTCTAGACATTCTCAAAGCCTCTCGGAAACCTGCCACCAGAAAAAAACTGTAACTCCAAATGGAAAAGATTCAGCATCTGGTGTTCCAAAAAACATATATCACTAGACACTGCTGAATTGTCTACAGTTCTGGATTATATGGTTCATCTCAATGGCCTAGGCCTCAGACCAGCAACCCTCAAAGTACATTTGTCAGCTATTTCTGCTTTTTTGTCAGTGGGAAAGCCTTCTTCACTGGCATCTCATCCTGTTTTCTGTAAATTTTTCAAGGGATTGCTTCATACCAATCCTCCCTTTAGGGATCCTACCACTGCTTGGGACCTTAATGTTTGCATTGCTCAGCTTATGCAACCCCCTTTTGAACCTTTGTCTTCAGCAGAACTTAAGTACTTGACTTGGAAGACTGTGTTTCTGGTAGCTATTGCCTCTGCCAGATGTATCAGTGAATTACAAGCTCTGTCAGTGGAGCCTGATTTTATCTCATTCCATAGAGATAAGGTGGTTCTTAGAACCAATAGGAGGTTCTTGCCCAAAGTGGTTTCAGATTTTCATTTGAACCAATTCATGTCTCTCCCTGTATTCTTCACTGATCACTCTTCTTCAGGAGAGAGAAGATTACAGTTTGAATGTTAAAAGGGCTCTTAGTACTACATTGAGCATACTGAGGCACACAGGTTTGACTCCCTTCAGTTGTTCCTCACTTATGGGAAGTGGGTAAGGGCAAACCTACCACTAAGAGAACTATTGCCAGGTGGATTGTCTCTTGTATACAATTCTGCTATGAAAAGCTGGGCAAAATACTACCCTCAGGCCTGAGGGCTCATTCGACTAGAGGTACAGCTGCTTCCCTGGCTGCTGCCAGGGAGATTCCCTTACTAGAGATATGCAAAGCAGCCACCTGGAAAACAGTCCATACATTCACCAAGTATTACTCTCTGGATATCCAGGCTAGGGGTGATGCTAGGTTTGGTACAGCAGTACTGCAGAGCCTATTCCCAAAATAGGTTTGATTCCCTCCTCCATGAAGGTACTGCTTGGTAGTCTACATATGTTAGAATACAGCAAGACTTCACGTTGTTTGAAGAAAAAATTACTCACCTTAGCAATTGTGTTTCTTCTAATAGAGTCTTGCTGTATTCTGACCTTCCTCCCTGCCTCCCTTCTCAGAACCTGTTTTTTGGGAAGTGACTTGCAGGAGCAGTGTTGCACCTCTGGGGTGCATTTGGGCACTCCCTCTTTTTAGAGAGGGGGAGTGGGTTATGTTTTGTTGTTTTGATAGTCATAAGTTGTTCACTACCTAGTTTTTGTTTTGGATTTCTCAACTTGAGTCTTTTGGGGGATCCAAAATATTTGGTCGCCATTTGGCTAGTAAAGCTTTTACAATTTCCACATAGTGGGGTTAGTTAGTTAGTTAGTATTAGCTCATAAGAATCTGACGGTTACACTTCAAAGTGCAGCAGACAGAGATCTGAACCGAGCTCGAGCTCAACATTCTATGCCCCGCTTAGAATTTAACTCTTTCCTCTGGAGCAGTTCAAGTGTTGGGGCTAACTGCATATGTCAGAATACAGCAAGACTCCATTAGAAGAAACACAATTACTAAGGTGAGTATTTTTTTCATTTAGGTGTAGCACCTAGTTTCCAAAAAGGTCCCAGGGGACACCTATTGCAGCAACAGAAATACATGCTATAAAGTTCCACAATACATTTATTGTATTGAAATGTTTTACTGTAACCTTTTGTAGCTAGTGTTGAGTAAGCACTTTAATGTCACATGAAGATTTTAGTGTGCTTATAACTTAGCCATCTTTTGGGCTAAGGACCTAAAAATTTACATGCACACCCTTTGTGGCAGGATCTCCAAAGCGTCAAAAATTGTTTGAGAAGTTTTAAAGTTACCAGGGGTCAAAAACATGAAAAGGATCAGCTTCAAGGAGCTTTTTTTGGTTCTCAAAAATCTGGAAATGGTAAAGATTTAAAAAGTGAAATTTACAGGTTCATTAGATCTTGCCCCAGAGGTGGTACTTTTGTAGTTTTGGAAACAAAGCAATCAAGAATGTTCAAATTTAAAGCTTTCAAAATACTGTCAGCCATACATGCGATGTACATTTTTTTAGCCTTTTCTGCATATGTTGTTTTACTTGCCAGTAATAGCATTCTATGGATTACAGGTATGCGTGGCATGCAGATGGTGGTTTTCACCCCCTGTCCCCACTGTTTGGTGTGGCAGTGGAACTGTATCTCCAGTACTATTAAGGTTTGCCAACCCCTCCCTCTGACTTTATGCTGTGATGGACACTCCGGACCTATCCTCTGTACTGCAAAAACCTACTGGATCTCTGAACTTAGGTTGTGTCACTGGGAGCCCATCCTTGTGTAACAATTCAATTAAATGTTATTTTTAACCAGGAAATACACCACTGAGATACTCATTTGCAAGGTGGTTCTGTGGGGACACACATAGTATACATAAAAGGAAAATACTACAGATTTATACAATAGTTCACATAACACAGTGGGTAATACATAACAAGGTACAATCAGATTACTCAGATTTGTACATATCTACATAAGTGCAAGCAGTTAACTGCATAATATGATTGGAATGGAAGAAAGTAAGGGTGAAGGTATTAGAGCATGATCCATAAAGTGAGGAACGCATAGTCCAAGATAAGTAGGATGGGGGGAGGTGTAAGGGAAAGAGGCTCAGGGAGTAGCAGGCCATAGACAGACAGGAGTGCAAAACAAAAGAAAGAAGGGGAGAAAAAGTGTGCTGGAACAAAACTCCCCACTCCCAGTGTTCAAGTATGGAACTGGGACTTCATCCCTTGTGCTAAATGATTGCCCCCCTGTTCCCCCATTTAAATAGTCTCTGGGAACCGATTCTAAGAGTCATCTAACTCTCCCAACCCCTCCTTTAAAATATGGCACTGACAGCCCTTCCAGTGCTGTCTTATTTCACTTGACCCCATCCTAATTAAAATTTGGGGCACCAGGAGCCCATCCCCAGTGCTGTTGAAGACACTGCAGGCTCCCTTCTCCAGGATGGCAACCAGCACAGTCCCAACACTCATTTCCTGGGTTGTCTGCTATCTGAATTCCATTTTTACAAACCACAATTTGACAGTACTTAAATTCAGACAGTGGCCCAGTAAGGAGATAAATGATGTTACTGTACCAGTCACTGTATGGGGGGAGGTGGGGGTGTTGTTAAGGCAAATGCACACCAGGGACTGCTTGTGTAGGATAAGGAGGAAGGGAAGGAGACTGCCACTAGATGCCAGGGGTTGTCTGGCATGTGGGACCACTGGTCACCAGGGACTGCTTGGCATGGGATAGGGTGTTAGAGGGGTGGGCCACAAGATGCCAGGGATTGCTTGGCACAGTGTTGAGTGAGTGAGGTGGGGGACACTGGGTGGCATGAGTTGCTTAGAGTGAAGTGTGGTGCAGCGCGGAGGTGCCACTGGATGCCAGAGATTGTTTGGCAAGGGGTAGAATCAGGGAGTGGGGTGACACTGGACCCAAGGTGCTGCTTGGCATAGGGGTGGTGTGAGGGACTGGGGTGCCACTGAATACCAGGGACTGATAGGAATGATCAGGGTAAGGGAGGAGTGGACAGTGCATAACAGGGACTGCTTGGCATAAGGGGGTGAAGAGTGGGGTGCCACTGGACACCAGGGACTGCTTCGCATAGGGGCTGGGTAATGAAGAGGGTGCCACTGGGCACCAGGGACTGCTTGGCACAGTAGTTGGGTAAGAAGGGTGTTGGTGACACTGGACTCTGGAGACTGCATGGTACACAGACTGGGTAAGGGAAGGAGGTGCCAGTGGATGCCAGAGAGTCAGTGCTTGGCTTGAGGTGGGGTAAATGGAGGGGGTGCCATTAAATACCAGTGACTGCTTGGTATGGGATGGGATGAAAGTGGGGAATGCCACTTAACAACATGGACTACTTGGCCCAAAAAAAGAATTGGCAATACTGACCAATTCCAGCACTGTCAATGCATATTACTGTTCATTTGTTATTAAATATCCAATTCAAAAACAATTAAAATAACTGCAAAATAAATCTCAATTCAGGCATCAGCTAAGTGTTCAAGTACAAAGCCACAACAGTAGTGGAATGTGACATTAGGGTACAAGTTCTCCCTGAATCTTGGTGAATGTGTAGGGTGGTGTTCATCGGGGACTGTGATTACTCAAAGATAGACTGGTGTGACCTTAAGTTTGACACCTTCTTTCAGACAGTTACGGTGTGAGTAAATGTCCATGCCTTGAAAGATAGTTCAGAACACAAGTTACCAGTCCTGCTTCAAGCAGTTATTTAAACCCCGTGGAACATCACCCCACACACTCACTAAGATTCAAGGGAATCGTTACCCTAACCTCAGAATTCACTACTTTGTGGCTTTGAGCATCAAGTCTAACTGACACCTAAAAATAGTTTTCTGCAATGGATTTAATATTCAGACACACTTGTGCTTATCTCTAATTAATTATCTGTATTTATGTCTCTCATTCTTTGTTAGTGAGGACAGAGTAAGCTGACTACAGTGTATGCCATTTAGTGCAGACTGTTTTGTGCAGCAACTTTTTGTCCGCCAAAAGCGGTGTCCATAGTTGCCGGCAGATGGCGGCATCACATAAGAATACACTGATCACAGTTCTGTACCATAGTACACTACACTCCAGATATACGGAAACTGCAGACAAGCATGGTACTGTACCAGGAAGATGAAAATTAATGCATTATTATTTTTAAGTACAGTACATATTATTATGTAGAGTATAGTACATCATGTTTTCAGGCAGGGAACAGGGAAGATTGTTTTAGGATCGTGCTACTGTACAGTATGTATGAGTTTGTTTTTTTTTTGTAATGTGGTTTGGTGTGCTTTTCATCAACTTTAAGGATGCTTGTGCTTGTACAGTGGGAAGGAGGGAGGAGGGAGGTGGAAGGGAAGGGTGGTGGTTAAAAGAAAGGAAATTCCTTGCAAAAAAACTGCTTGAATGCACCAGTTAGGGTTCAAGTTGATGCCACAAAAGTAGTAAAATGTGACATTAGGGTTTCCAGCCCTAACTTCCTATCCCCCAAGCAGCAAAAGGACAAGCCCACACAAGCAATCACAGACAGCCATCATCAGGTAAGACAAACAACATACAACTGTTTCCAGATGACACAAATACAGTAACACTGTTGTGCTACCTTTGTGGATTTGTATCTGTGGCCACATCTGTGTCTGTATGTCATACAGTGTGTTCTGCAAGCAGAAGGCCCCATGGGGCCCACACCTCTGAATAGATAGGTACTCATGCATACTGCACAAGGTACCTTGCTAGATAGCATGAGCTGCTACTGCATAGTATTCTATATGCAGCTGCGTAACTAAAAACCTGCTGCCCCCTTGAACAATTTCTATATCTGCTACTGAAACCGTGATACTCACATTGCAAAAGTATTTCCATCTGTGTAGTGGCAGACCCCACATGTGCCTCGCTTCTGCAGCCAGACGTCAGTGTGCATCTTTTACTGAGGAGCCCCTCAAGGGCCTGCAAATCTGCACACAGATGTACTGTTGCAATTTTTGTATCTGAAAACCTGCTACCCCTTGAACAGTTTGAGAAAACACTTCAGGTGTGTACAGGGAAGTTAGTGCTCAGCAAAACACAGTTCAATCCAAATGCTAAAAGAATTCTGGCACTCACCCCCACAGTAAAGAGGCTCCAGGCAACTTGAAGTAAAAATGCTTTTTATTTACATATCAGCAAACAATCAGGGTATAGGCTAACCCCCTGGAAAAACAGCGCCCGCCTGATGCATTTCGGACTACCCAAACAGTCCTTTATCAAAGGGTGAGGCTAAAAGCAAGCAGACTTACTTAAATAGCCATACAAATATGACATCACGATGACATGTGACATGGAGACACATTGCAATTGGATAAGACATAAGATCACAAACTATCTAAAACAGCAATTGAAATCACACATAGTAATTTCAAATGAAATTGTAGCACCATATAAAACAAGAAATAAAAGGTGGGCGAGGGGAAGGTGGGTGAAAGTTTTTTCCAACATAAATAATTCTATTAAAAAACCCACATGTGCCTCACTTCTGCAGCTAGAAGTAGGTGTGCATCTCTTATTGAGGAGCCCCTCAGGGGCCTGTGCATCTGCACACAGATGTACTGTTGCAATCTTTGTATCTGAAAACCTGCTACCCCTTGAACAATTTCTAGATTCGCTGCTGAAACCATGATACACAAATTGCATTAGTACTTCCATCTCTGTAACAGGGGACTGCCCATCTGAAGCCAGAAGTTGGTGTGTATGTCTTACATCTGTGGCTGAAGACACGAAGGCCCCTGAGGTGCTTGCACTTTTGCAGACCGAAATACTGTTGCAATTTTGGTGTCATGGATTTTGTGGCTCCCATGCTTCTGCAGCCAGAGGTCACGTCAGTGTGCATGTCTTATATCTGCAGCTGCAGAGCGCAGGCTCATTAAGTGTGTGCATGTCTTACAGTGTGCATGAGCACCTGAGGCTAAAGAACTGCTGGTCCATTACGAGCCTGCACTTCTGCAGACAAAAGAACTCTTGTAATTTGGGTATTGTGGATCTGTGTCTATGGCAGTAGGGGCCTGTGCTTCTGCACACAGAAGTAGTGTTGTGATTTGAGTATCCTGGATTTCTGTCTGCACTGACAAGTGAGTGTGTCCATTTTGCACTGTGCATGCCACAGATACAAATCCACAAAGGTAGCACATCATTGCTACTGCATTTGTGTCATCTGGAAACAGTTGTATGTTTGTCTCACATGCTGTCGGCTATCTGTGGTTGCTTGTGTGGGCTCGTCATTTTGCTGTTTGGGGTGGTGGGGAGTTAGGGTTGAAAACACTTCCCTACTTTTGTGGCTTTAACTTGAACCCTAATTGGTGCATTGGAGCAGTTTTTTTGCAATGAATAGGAAATATAAACTAAATAGTGGATTTTTTTTTTTTTATGTTTGTCATGTCAGGGACATATGGCCCTATGCATTAAAGGTATCCTGGTCTTACACACCTTTTACATGGCATGTACATTCAGGATACACACATTCCACATGTCCAATGGACACCCACGGATACACTGCCAGTGTGTACCCACTCTGCAGCCAGTCTGGAGAGAGGCTAGGAGTGAGCATGCCCAGAGATAGCTGGTGGAATGCGGCATGCATTATGCCATGTACATTCTTCTGGGCCAGGGTAGGGGGAGCCATAATGGCTGCACACTCCATCGATCGGTCATCACAGGGCATGATAGATAGATAGCTAGATAGATAAACGCTTTTATTTTTCAACAGGATTTAACTTTCACAGAAAGGGCTGTGGATGCATGGAATAGCCTTCTGGAGAAGGTCGTGGAGTCAAAAATAGTGGTGGAATTCAAGAATGCATAGGACAGTCATAAGGCAATTCTAGGGGTTGGGGGTAGGAAGAAGTAGGCTGTTGGTTAACTAGGATCTGTAGCTTATCCATTAGGTAGGGAAATGGGCAGACTGGGTAGGATAAGCGGTCCTTATCTGCCATCAAATTCTATGTTTCTATGTATGTTTTAGGACTAGATAGCCCGGTTTTATAAAGCTGCCCTGATATTCAAATGGTTGCAAACAAATGTAATTTACACACATACAGTAAGCACAAAATTACAAAAGATATTTTAAAAAATATTTACATGACGCATTGGCACAGACCTCAGAAAATGTAAAGTTGATTGCCTGCCATTGGGGACATGGAAGCCCATACATGGGCCGCCATGTCCCATGATCCCTTGCTCCCCACAGAGCAAGAGATCCACTCTGGGGCCCACTCAGAGACTCCAGTTGGAAGCTCTTAGTCTGGCCCACATCCATCAACCTTGGCCAGCTCTGCCTATAGTGTAAAGCTATGCAAGCAAGCTTGGGGCACCCAGGGGGTCATGCAAACCAGATCTGTGCATCCCCCCCTGGTCTGGCTACATGGTCTGCAGTTGCACAGCCCAGTAGGTGCCCCTACCAGGGTGCACCAAGCCTATTAGTTAATAGAACCCATAGTGAATACTTTACAGATAGGAGACGGGGTGGTTAACAGCATTCACTCTAATGGTGACAGAGTGACCAGCGGGGTGCCATATGGTTCAGTACTGGGACAGCTCATCTTTAGTGTCTTTGTAAGTGACATTGCAGAAGAACCAGAAGGGAATGGTATTTACTCAACTGGTAAAGGTGATTATACCTGCAACCTTTATAGTGCGCAAGGATTCATCACATATGGGTTATCCTCCACCCAATATTATATTAGAAAACCTGTCTCAACCACAAACAACCAAAGCTATTTATAATTCAAACATTATTTTATTATCCTAATGTCATAAAGGATTCCTTTCAAAAACTCCATCAAAATTTCATTTTCAAAGGTTTCACCAAAATGTCATTCCAATATTTCTCAAAAGCTCCATCAAATGGCATTCCAGTAACATTTCGGAATAAAAATTCCTTCATCAGACTGTAGAGCTTATTCTGTAAATAAGAATGTATATAATAAATATCCAATTCCTCGGTATTGTATAATAGTCAATCGTTAGAATAGCAAATAGTATTTATATGCAGGTGACACTAACCTGCGAACTTCATAAGGTGGCTAATGGGGGTGGGAGGGTGGCTCTACAGTCTGATGAAGGAATTTTTATTCCGAAATGTTACTGGAATGCCATTTGATGGAGCTTTTGAGAAATATTGGAATGACATTTTGGTGAAACCTTTGAAAATAGAATTTTGATGGAGTTTTTGAAAGGAATCCTTTATGACATTAGGATAATAAAATAATGTTTGAATTATAAATAGCTTTGGTTGTTTGTGGTTGAGACAGGTTTTGTAATATAATATCAGATATTTTCCACTTTCTTGTCTCCCCTTTATAGTCTAAAAATTCTAAAATTTAAAAAGGAACCTTGGGGAACTTTGTATTTATGATTGTATTATCCTCCATCCACCCTATTGGCCGATGCATGATCATAAATCTTTTCTGGGCTGCCAGAGGTCAATCCCCCGGCTACATCCAGAAATTCCAGTAAGAAACTTCCCTAGTAGAGAAAAAGAGAAACAACAAACCCCGAAAGACAGGCAAAAAGCCCAAAGAAAATGACCAGAATCAACAGTGAATTGTACCGAATAAAGGTCATTTATCTAAAACATCGCTAAAACTGAAAAGTCACACATGATATACAGGTCATACATTATCTGCCGATGAAAATCATGGCAGACAAAAGCACTACATACAGTAAAATGCAGAAATGTATACCATACAAGAGTGAAGGAAGACCCTCTCTACCAAAATACATTAGGTAGAGGCCACCCATAGACAGATATTATTATCCACCACCTATAAACTAGAACAGTCGCGGTTTTGATTATGGCTGCAGCAGGGTCTGGTTCGTCCACTTTGGGAGGGACCCTGAGCACTATAAAGGTTGCAGGTATAATCACCTTTACCAGGTAAGTAAATACCATTATCTCCTACAACCTTTCTAGTGCTCAGGAATTCATCACATATGAGGCTTCATAGCAGTACCCAGGAAAACTATGGGTGGGACAACAAACCCAAATGAGTAGCCCAAACCTATGGCAGCCTGAAGCACAGCCCTGCCAAATGTGGATGCATCAGCAGATGACACATCAAGCCTGTAATGGAGCACCAAAGTGTGGACCGAGGACCAGGTAGCCGCTGCACAAACTTCCTGCACAGAGACACCTCCCCTCCCGGCCCACATAGCTGATAGCATCCTAGCGGAATGTGCCCAATGCCCCTTGGGGAACCTTGACCTGCCCCTTGAAGGGTAGCAGCTATTGCCCCCCGATCCAGTGGGCAAAAAACTCCCTTAGATGCTGCCTGGCCCAGCGTCTGGCTGAAGAAGAACATCAGCAAACAAACTATCAGACAGACGGAAACTGTCTGAAAGAGGCAGATACTCCTGAAGTGGAGAAAACCATGTCCAGAGGATATGGTTCCCTATTCACACTCCCATGGGCCTCGCTCATGGCCAGCAAAAGTATGGCCTGCTCCAAGTGGGAGAAAACAAGCACCTTGGAGGAAAAGATGGAACAGGACAAAAGTCCATATGAAAAGATAATGAACGGCTCCCGTCAGAAAAGAGCCTGCAATTCACTCACCCGGCTGGCAGAGCACATGGCCATGAGGAAGACCGTTGTAAGGGTCGTCCACTAAGGGGAGTGGGGATGAACCGAATCTTATAGGCCCTCCAACAGAAAATTAAGCTGCCACAGTATACACATGGGCCTGACACGAGAAGATGTGGGCTGCACTGCCCTGAGTAATTGCACCACTTCTTGATAGCAACCTATGTGCCCCACCGTTGGAAGAAGTCCTCTGATTGCCACCACGTGCACCCTCAAAGAGGAATAGGCCACACCCTTTGTTGCCCTGTCATTCAGGAAATCCAAAATATGGGGGTGGCCCGCCACCGAAGTGGACAAACCCTGTGCTGTATACCTATTACAGAAAATCCGGCAATGGCTTTGATAAGGCTTATTGTGTGGAGCACCTCCTGGATTTCCACAGTCAGTCAACCATGCTAGAGAGATATCTCTTGCTCAGCAGTCATGTCCTTTCATGAAGGAAAGCCCCGCCTGGCATTGGTAGCCAAAACCTGTACCCTCATGGCGGAGCATGCAAGACCTCCTGTCTGTCCCCTCATAGAAGGCTAGAATTTTGGTGGGGCCTACCATTAAAGAAGACAGAGTTTCTGGGGCACACCACTTACCTATTGGCCAGCACATGTGATGATTCAGCTGAGGAATCTGGGTGATAAGGAAGACACCAACAAGCCAATGAGGATCAGTGCTCCCAGTATAGAACATCATGCTCTCCTGGCCCCATCAAGGGCCAAACCTCAGGCCCACAACCTTTTGCAGACTTGATAATGAGAAACAGTTTTGAGTCAGGGGTATTGGTGGCAAACATAAGTGTATTGAAAAGTAATGGGACCACCAGGGTGCAGATGGCTGCTATCTAAGTGTCAGGGACACTTAACACGGTCCCCATCGATCATTGAGGGACAGAAAAAAACACCTGAAAGTGTCAGTACCATGCCAGCTGGGGAAGTGCCCATTGACTGACTCAGATTGGTTGAGAGCTTAACATGACAGCCAGGCACATATTGCAGGTCTCCAGCAGGGTGTGCCCCACCTACATTAGTAGGTTAGCACCTCTGTAAGTGGTGGCCTGTTCTGGGCTCCTCTTTGCCTGACAATGTGTGCCAGGGTAACCTGGGTGCCGTTCCGATCTGGATTGTCTGAACAGCAACCCGAGAGATGAAGAATAAGTGCTATGCTGCTCTCCTCCCTAGCCTGTTGATAGGCAACTGAGCTTCTGGGGCACCAACTGCCCTTACGGGCATGATGACCCCACATGGCTCCCCTGCTGCTGGAACCTCAAAATTTCAGGGCCGCTGCCCACAAGCGCAGTCGAGCCCAAGGCATTCCATGATGCCATGAGTCCCAACCTCTGCAGGGATGCCCGCGGTGAGTGGATATGCATCCAGATCAAGCCAGATAAATGGAGTAGGGTGTGGACTTGCTTGCTCTCTGGGATCACTCAGCCCTGGCTGCAAGGGCTGGAAAAAGTCCCTACTTATGACAACCACTGACCCTACTCAGGGAGTGGGAGGGAGCCCGTGGGACTCCGACCCAGGTCTCCGGCTTATAGCCCCAAGCTGCAGGTGCCACAACCTATAGTTTTCCCTTCCAAATATGTTGGTGTAGGCAATAAATTACATTGTCCATGTACCCCTGTGCCCTTGGTGGGCCCAGAGTCATATGAGCCCATCAACCGGGTACACCATGATGTGCCCCTTTTTGTCACAGAGATCCATCACAGACAGGACTCGAGTCTGCAGGAATGCCCTCGGATCCTAGGGTGGTCCAGCCAGGGCCTGCCCTTGAAAGTCGGACACCTATCTGTTTCCTGAGTGACTTTAGATGACAGAAGTGAAGTGGCATGGGGAGGTAGGCGCTGCTGTTGAGGAGAATGAGTAAACATGTTGAGTCACCCTGGCCCCCTTCAGTGTGACGTACAGGTGGGTCCATGGGATGCTTGTTCCTGGTGCTACCTGATCCTTGTGGTGCGACCTCCCACAATGGTGTGAGAGTTACCCGGGAGCCCCCTGAAAAAAGGGGTACAGACACTCGACATGTATTCCCTGGAATAGGGGTGGGCTGGATGGGGCATGACAGATATCCCTTCTGTACCTATGGGGTCCTTTGCTGCACCAAAAAGGTAGTAAGTCTGTGTAATTGTCCTCCAGAAGTGGAGATAGGGGCAAATACCAATGGGAGACTACCCACATGCCAGGAATACAGGGTGGAGCAATGGCAAGTGTTAAGACCTCAGAGAGGAACAGCTGCAGTTGAACCACTTCAATGGTGCAGAAATGGTCAGGGGATGTAGGTTAGCTTGAACTGGCATACCTATAATGCTAAAAGTGTCCTCTTAGGTTGCTGTTGTTGCGGAATCCATCCAGCTATTCAACCATCAAGGGTGACTTTCTGGTCTTCCACTTGGATTGCTGTATGTAATGCTGTTGGTGGGGGGTTTGAGGACAGACACTCGGCGAGGTCCACCCAACTGTTTTTGATTCAGAGCAACTGCAGGGTAACAGAGTCAGCCATCCCCTTCCTTAAGCTGCCTACTGGGTGAAGCAGGAGAAGCGTTGTCACGCCTGTGGTCAATACCATCATCAGTATTGTATGCCATAATCTATATGGATGTGAGGGACCTGTGGTGACCTAGTACACAGCCCCTAGCTCTGGCCACCATGCAATGATGACTTCCCCTATGTTAGTGGAATGACCAGTGACCTGGGCTTCCTGGGGAAGCCAGTCGGGAGAGTCGAGGACCTGTGATGAGGAACAAACAGATGCTTAGGAAGGATTATGCAAATGTCCCCTATACAGTCCTGACAAACAGGGTCCCAGTGTAATCGACAAACTAATGTTTTGTGCCCAGAACATGGGTGTCTTAAGAGGTTTTCTACATTCAAGGCATTCATTTTGCCCGGTGATGCTTCTGCATGATATCTGTGTCTCAGATGTGATCTATCTCTAGGCAGGATCAGCCAAAAAAGGTCCATGCTGTGACACGCATCCTAGTGTGGGGATGTGTTACCCCCAACCTTAGCCACTCTAAGCATGGTCCACCTATACCTCCACTTGTCCAAAGAGGTCCAGGAGTGATGTACCTTGTCATGTCATTGAGAGTACAGTAAGGACACTGCCAGAGCATATTGAAAACACCATTTCCCACTTAATGTCCACAATGGAAAGTTAGGCTGTGGCTGCTCAGAGGAGACAGCCATAGGGGCAGTGGCCAACTGGAAGTGTTCAGGAGGAGGAACTATAGTCTGTACTGGACTGCCATTCCTTGGAGTGGAACTCTCCATAGTACTCCATGGAGACAGGTGTCGGAGGAGGGGGAAACTGAGTTCTTGTGAGTTCCTGCCTAATGTAACCCCTGCATAGAGGGGACTAAAAGGCAAAGGTCTCAGATCATTTTGGAATGTGCTGCCACCCAACATCTTGGACCCACCTAAGATGGCCATTAGTGCAGTACAGAAAATCATAATTCTGTGCCTCATGGGACTATGCGCTACTGCTGTTCCCTCAAGATCACACGGGAATGCCACAGGGGAGAGATCTGTGATCTTGCAAGATGCCCTGGCCCCCTTGCTAGAGCTGGCCATTTCTGAAAAACTAGCCTCCCGGGATGAAAAATTGGGGCAACGCTAAATGGATTGCCCTGCGTTGTTGGCATTCTGCCTATATCAACCTCCGAAAGTCCCGCACAGTGCTGCCAGGCAGCTGGAATGGGTGAGCGCTCTTCTCGCGAGAGCCACCATTTTAATATGGTGGTCGCGAGATTTCGGGCACTCAAAATGGCATGAGTTTTTTAATGGCCGTCTGCAGAGGAGTGTAACTGCAATGGGGGAGAGGTCCCCAGAATGGCAGGAGCGTGGGAAGCAATGTGAGGGCAGTGCCCCCCCCCCGCTTACCTCATTGACTGGTGGAGACTACATGGTAATGGTGGGGGCTCAGAATGCAGGCAAGAGTCACTGACCCTTCCAGAGCAACAACACTGTGGCAGGATAAGCACCAAGCTAAGTTTTTTAACCTGTTCGCTCCTGACATTGCCTTTTGGTACCCAGGGTGAGAAGCCCACCATCTGCCTCCTTCCCAGAATGCTTCTCCTGTAACTTGTGTCCCCATAAAGTAAGCACTTGGCCCTGAGTGAGAGGAGCATCATCCAAACTGGCACATGCTGTCTCATAACACTGAGACAACCCTTGTTTTCCTTGGACATGGTTTTTGGTTAGCTCGGTGTGGGGAGCACCTTTCCCCTGCCAGCCACAAGGAGGTTGTGGGATTCAAACCCAAGCCTCTTGGATGTATCCAGCTTTTCAATTAGTTACTCTAGCCTTGAGGCTATATTTCCAGGTCAAATAGACAGTGGTGAGGCTCACTGTGCGTGCTGTCTGACTTGGAGTGGATACTACGGGAGGGTCCAGTCCTCAGGGAGCTATTGGGTGGGGACACTACTTGAGGGTCCCGACCTGCACAAGGGCTACCCACTAGGATGCTACTTGAGGTTCCTGGAGGGTCCAGCCTGATTTGTGCCCCTGCTCAATGCACTGGGAAGGCTTATTTTTTTTTTTTTTAGAGGCATGCAGAAGTTAGAAGAAGAAACTAGTGTTAACACATGCTGTTTTTTGTCGACATGTGCTATGTAGCAGTAGCAGTAGGGAAAATGAGATAGAGTAGGTTTTGTTGAGAACATTACCTGAAGTCTAGGAGCTATCAGAGATCGTGACTAGCCTTTTCAGATGCACGAAGTAAACTGGAATTTCTGGACATAGCTGGGGGATTGGCCTCTGGCAGCACAGAAAAGATTTATGATTGTGCATCAGCCAATAGGATGAATAGAGGATAACCCATATGCGATGAATCCCTGAGCACTAGAAAGGCCGCAGGAGATAAGGTATGCTTTTTTGTAGATGATATCAAAATCTGCAATAGGGTGGAAGCTCAGGAGGGGGTGGAGAGAATGCACAGGGATCTTGGGAAACTCATGGTGTGATCAAGAGCATGGCAGTTGGGGTTCAATGCCAAAAAGTACTAGGCCCTGGCTACCTGACAGATCTAACACTAGCCACCCCAGTCTGCTCCCTCCGTTCCTCTTCTACAGGCCTCCTTGAGATTCCCAGGACAAGGTTAAGAACTGCTGGTGACAGAGCATTTAGTGTCGCCGACCCAGTCCTGTGGAATGTGCTGCCTTCATCTATCAGGGAGGCCTCGTCAGTTGAGACATTTAAGTGCCATCTCAAGACCCACCTGTTTTTCCTGGCTTTTTCGGATGTGGCTCTCTGATCTAGTACAGTTATTTTACTCTGAACTGTTTATTGGTTTTATTGTATTTGTTTTTATCACTGTTTTATTATATGTGTAAGTGTTTATGTCGCCTACCTGCTTTCATTGTTAGGCACCCAGAGCTTCCGGGATTGGGCACCATCGAAATAAAATTTGCCTTGCCTTACAAAATCATTCACCTAGGGCACAGGAATCCAGGAGCTAATCTTAGGATGGGGAGAAGTATTGACAGTCGCTAAACAGGAAAGGGACCTTGGGGTTGTCATACCTGACAACCTCAAAGTGGCAGAACAGCATGAGAAAGCAGTGGGAATGATTAGTGAGATGCTGGGGTGGAGAGCTGTTGCTGTTTGGAATCTTAATGTGCCTAGGGTTCTATGCTGCTGCTACAGCTTTGGGCTGTACCAATAATGTAATGTGCACCCCTACTAGGAGTAATGGTACAGCCCAAAGCTGTAGCAGCGGCATAGAACCCTGGGCACATGGCACACAGAAAAAGCAATGATCTATGTCTTACCTTGCCCTTGAAACGTGGGGATGTGTAACTGCAAAACAGAGTAAACACTAACCTGTAACAAAGAGGCACTACCTCATGTTCATAAACATTAACCTGTTAACATGTGTGCCTGCAATTCAATGGATTGCATCCTGTATTTTCCAGCAATTTCTAGAAGCTGGTGATAACAAGGTTTTTGTTTCCATCCATTCAAAGGAATGTGCTGTCACCACTAATCTCTGGATTTTCCCATCCCACCTCCTACCTTTTAATTCTATTTCTACGCGTTTTTACAATTCCCTGGTTGCCTTGCAACATTTCTACTTATCCTCGATGTTGTAGATGTGCATAATGCGACTGCTCCTCCCTTGCCTCCCATTTGCAGATGCTGTGCTGCTTGAAAACTGCCTCTTCAAAATAATGGAGTATCTGACCCTTTTACAGCTGTTTGGAGCTAGTGCAAAAAGTAACTTGTATTTCTCATGCTCAGTAACGATTTTAGTCATGCTCCAATATGGAAAACATGCCTCAGTTACATCCACAAAACCCCGATTTTGCTGATTCAGAAAGCCTATTTTTATTTGGAACATGACCCTTTAACTCAATTGCACCTCTATTAATCAGTGGAAACTAGTGCAGGAAAGCAATGAAGAAAGAATGTCCAAGTAATCTTAATCTTAATCTTAACTACAGCAAACATAAGCAGAGGCCTTTAGAACCTCAGGATAAGGTCATGTTGTACCAGGTAAATAGACACCATTTGTGATGCAAGTCAGGTAGGGTGCTATAAAGTCCCTGTTTACAAGCTCTCATTTACTAGTTACATGGTCTGAAGCTTTCCCCTGGCGGCTAAAACTGCCTCCAGCTAGTACTAAATCTCAAAAAAAAAAATCAAGTGATTTAATTATGACTGTTGCCTAGAGCTGGGAATGTGTTCCCATGTGTTTTTAAGGGTTGAAAACAAAAAGACCTTGGAGTAATAAAAGGTCAGTTTTTCAACTTTAACTTAGAACACACTGTGTAGAGATTCCTGAAAAAGCAATACCTGTTTTCTGCTCTCAACCTTTGAAAACCTTTGCATTAAATATTAGAACCCTGTGCACAATGTCCAGTTCATTTTTGTAACCTGTAAGCAGCAGAGTACTTTGTTTTGTCCATTAATCACAGCACAGTGTATAAATATTACAAGCAGATAAGTATAAATCAGTTTGTGCTACCAGTAACTCATACTGTTCCAGTGGTATTAATTGGACTCCACCATGGATGAAATGATTATAGACCCCCTATTTAATATTGTAAATTAATTAGGGTATGTTTATTGTGCTGCTTTTTAAGCCTAAGTGACCCTTTTTGTATGAAAGACCATCTGCAAATTAAGGAAAAAGTAGAAGACCGCTTGTGCTGTATCATTTTACAACATGGATTATGAAAAAAAAAAAGAAATGCAATTGGTGAAACAACATCAGGTGGCTGTGCATTAAATGCCTGTATAGGTATAGCTGATGTGATGGTCCCTGAAGCAGCATCCCGGGGAGGTGCAGCACTTGTTATGTGTTGGCAAGCAGAGTTCTGAAAGGCAGCCATTTAAAATAGTAGTAAGCAAGACAGTGCACCACGGTGTCAGACAACTGCTGTTTCCTGGTGATTAATTGTTTTTCTAACCCGGGAGGATGATTGTTAAAAGCCATTAGCCCTGTACCCCTGTCTCTGTGAGGAATGAGTCACTTTGGGAGCTGCAGCCAGAATGCAAAACTGAGTTAAGCAAATATCGCCAAGGGTATGTTCAGTATTGGAAAACATCCCCCGCTAACAATCTGCAGTCATCCCTGTTGCTATTTCTAGTACCAAGGAACCACTGTCAGGTGAGAAAGAGAGAGACCTGCAGCATGCATGCAGATTGGGGGGGGAGTGAGACAGAGAATGCAGCTCACCGCAGTCCTGCCATCCACTCCTGAAACACTTCTGCTCCACATTGTAAGTGGCACAGTGAGGGATACAGAGTCCAGGAGGTCACAGTGACTTCGGATCTCCCCCTCCCGATGAGCAACTTAGGGAGTGAAGTGTCAGCCACCCGTCTGTACATCACTGACAGGGAGAAAGAGAGACAGTGAGAGAGAGAGCAATTGCCACAGTCCCTGTTGTGTCTCTCTGCAGAATTCCAGCAGTCTCGTGTCTCTCTCTGTCAGAGAACACACTGTGCTCCCTCTTCCCGATCCCAAGTGAGAGAGGGGGAGAAAAAGACACCATGCTTATGCAGTGCAGAAGTTACACCTCTCCCATACTGGCTTCCACGTAGTGTGCTGTAACAATATGCTCCTTCTTCCCAATGCTGACTGCTGCACTCACTGAAAGAGACAGTGAGCATTTCCAATGCTGAAGCATGTCTGACCCAGCTGTCTGTCACCTTTCCCATGCGTGCTCCCCAACACTCTCCTCTATCAGGCTGGTCTACAGCTGCTGGTCCCAAAACAGAGGTTGCATGCTGTACTGTGAATGAGTGAGAAGTAGATATCTACATGGAAGCAGGTATCCACAGACAGAGATACAGAAAGAAACATACAGGGAAAGGATGACAGCAGCCACACAGCATGTGTTGCAGCACTTCTGTTGCCATTTTGTTTATTGTTTACACAGTGCACAACTGAGCCCAGCACAAGAAATGCTACATATCACATCATTAGTGTGTGGGTAACATCTCTGTATGCAGAACAGCCATATACTCTTGTGTATTTTCTAAAGCACTATTTTGTCAGGTGGCAGGGTACAGTCCCTTTTCCTGCCTTTCTACAAAGCAAAAACATGTGTCTGTGCTGTTTCTCTGCCTAATTCTCATTTCTGCACAGAACCCATGTTAAAAGTGCAATAACCTACTACAGGGGACGGGTTTAAGGCATTTAGTGCACGCCTTGGGTGCTGTGAGGACACTAAGCCTGTGGCCTTGTGCTTCACAACGCACCCCAGGTGTGCATTAAATGCCTATAAACCCATACCCTGTCATGGGTTATTGCTAACTTATAGTATACATACTCTACTACATTGCTAACATATAGTATAGTATACTGTGCCCTGCTGTTCTCCTGTATATTTGTCATCATTGACCTCCTTTCTGCTAAATCCCTCCTCTGGACCTCTTCTGGGCTATGAGCCCCTATCCCTTCAGTCTAGTTCCTTATAACTCCACCCTCCCTTTCCCCCTCAGCCCACCATAGTCCTCTCACCTCCCTCCCTCCCCTTCTCCCATCCTCCCACCCCTCTCCTCTATCTCTAATACTCTGATATTCTATCCCACTCCCTTTCTTCTTTCCCTCCTGACAGCACTTCTTTTAACTGTTTATCCCATATGTGATTTTTCTGTCTCCTTAAGTGTACCACTCCCTTGTTAGGTGTTAATTGTTATCATGTATGAAGTTCATGGTATCCTAATTATTGTATTTCCTGCGACTTCAACTCAAGTGTTAGCACTCCCTTCTTAGGTGTTTCCATTAATGAAGTTCACTGTATCATAATTATTGCAATTCCTGTGTCTGTATCCCTTCACATGTAAGCCTCCTGGAATTGTAACTGCCCTATTGTGATCTTATGTATTGTTCCTTCAGGACCTCCTTGCAAATGAGTTTTTCTCAATGGTGTTTTCCTAGTAAAATAAAATTGAATTGAAAAAAGTACAGGATGGCTATCCCTTGCTGTGCATGGATTTCCTTCTTAACTGAAAGCTCTTGTAATTCACTTTGAGCCTCCTTTTCTGGTGATTCTGAAAAGTTTCCCTCAGTGCTAGAATGTTTAGAACAATTTTTCACCGATGCCGTTGATTAGGTTTTTAAGACTTCGCTAATTGGCAGCAACTGAAACCAAAAACAGACAGCGATATCCCACCTAGATGAGGTTCTCTGCTGATCTTTCGTCTGGATGAAATATCGACTAACCAGCTCTGTCTTGAGGAAACCGGCAAATCTCAAGTTTTTTTTATTTAAAAAAAACACGATATTATATGTAATAATCTACCATCAACTTGCAGAACAAGCTATATCAGACACCTCAGAGGGCTGGTGCTGTTACAGAGCACTCGACCTTCGCTATCATGCTTTGTGACATCACCAACCCTCCTTGGTGTGACAATCAGCTTGTGCTGTATGCAGGGGCATGTGTTATTCTTTATGTACAGTACCACAGTTCAAAGGATGGTGATACAACAGCTTTTTTAATTAGAATTGAAGCTTGTGGCTCATGCCGTCTTACTTTCATTTCCTTTACACACACAGAACCCAGACCCTCCCAGCACAGAATCTTTTGCTGTGTCATCATTTGTAAAAAACAGAAATCCAGTGATAACCAGGGTGGATTTTCAGTAGCTGGGTGAGGTTGAGTTTCTGTTTTTTTTTTTTTTTTTTTTTTTAAATTACAATGAAAATTTCTTGGTAAGAAAAAAGCAGCATTATTTTCTAAATGTTATGTTTCAAACCATATAGTATACAACATCACACATGGGCAATCATGCACAATGCTGTGTTTCCATCTCGGGGATCTGATGAGATCAGGGACCTCTAGAGCTTTACTGATATCATCAGAACCCCTCAATAAAAACAGCCTTGTTGTGCGTGGTTGTCCATGCAAAGAATAGTGTATCTGTACCCATGCTCAAGCAAAGCTGTGTTCCCATTGAAGGGATGAGATCACAGCATATGGATCTTGAGAGAAAAGCTCAAGAGGTCCATTCTGTCATCTCAACTGCAAGATGTACAGTATACTCAGCCTTGTTGTGAATGGTCACCTATACACTGTTTTGTATAGTGTGTAGTTTCTAGAAAGTTTGTGAACTGAAGAAGAAGCTTTTCCTCCCAGGCACATCCATGCTTGGGAGGAGCATTTGAATGTGTGCCTTGTGCATGAGCAGCGGATGTTGTAGAGTGAGCTCAGGCTGACTCGGTATGGAGCCATGCTGGTGAGTGGAGTGCTAAACACTGAGGCTTTCATTTTTAGTGTAGCTCTATGGGGACAATGGTTAGAGTGGGTAAGGACGAAGTGCCTAAGAATATTGCTGCACGAGCTGGGTCAACGTGCAGCTGACTGCTGAGCAGAGGCATTTTCTTTTAACCAAGATTTGTCGAGGGATACTGGCTGAAGTGAGATGAGAAGCAGCTGGCAGAGGCTGTTGCTGCAGTTTGCACTGAGCAACCACCGATATTTTTTTATTTTTTGCTGAGATATTGTGGCTGTGTCAGCAGTTAAGTTGGGCTGAGCCGAGGACAGAAGCAGGGTAGGCAAAACACCAAGTGCTAGCTATCACCACCATCCAAGAGGCAGAAAAAAAGAGAGTAAGGGGGGAGTGAGAGAAAGAAAACGAGAACGGGAGTAGCATAAACAGTGCTAGATGGCAAGAGGATGTTTTGCTTGGGGGAGGTTGTGTACAGAAATCGCTACACAACAAACCATGCACAACAAAAATTTCATCTTTACCCTCACGCACAACAACATTTCATCATACACTACCGGCATATTGAGAGTGTGAGAGTCTCCATACACAATAATGCCAAACTATACACTATTCAGTATTATATTGGCACAATAGCACCACAATAGCTAGGGTTGGGTAGGCAGTTTAATGTAAAATCATGATTTTAGTTCCTTATATCTTGATCGTTTTTTTTGTGACAGATTTCATGACATTTAAGAAAGTGTGTATTCTGCTTCAGGATCTCTTGATAGGCCAATTTTGGTGACATTTGGTTCAATGTTTTTCTTTTGGCTAGGCAATATCAAAAAAAAATATCCAACTATTCAAATGGCTCTGTTAAGGCTAATTCACTTGCCACTTCCTCTGAGATGCGCAGAACACCCAGTGACACATGAATTATTAGCCTTATCAGGGCTACTTAGCAGACAGTGAAGCCTTCATTGCTACTGCATGGATGACCAGTAGTCAGGAGCCCATCCCCAATGCCTGTAGTGTTGTTGTCACATCTGCATTTCTCTCCCTCCAACCCCCCCCCCCCACAAGGAACTTGGCTGTTGAGTTTGTATTTGAAATTTGTGGTGGTCGGGAGCCCATTCCTGCAACCAGTACTGTCACCACCACTCACCACTGCTGCATCTCTATCCCTCCCTGCAGGCACTCGGCCTTCAGTTTTTTATTTAAACTTACCGAAACTCGGAAGCAGGATCTGAATAAACATTAGCTGCAGGACACTGGAGACTGGAGGCAACACATAACAGGGTAACACCATAGCAGTCATGGAAGGAAGGGCTGCATCACAAAATGTAACAAATAATAATAATAATAATAATAAAACTTTATTCATACTGTGCCTTTCTTAGACTCAAGGTGCCTTACAATATTAACAAATATAATAAATAAAACATAAAACAACAATAATCTGAGCTCCAAAAACAATAATTAATTAAAATAAATCCTTGACCATAAATAGGTCTTCACGGCCTTTTTAAATTCCTCCATGGTCACACACTGACGAAGCAGACGGGGTAGGGAATTCCAAAGGGTTGGAGCAGCATACGCAAAAGCACGAGTGCTAGATGATTTCAGAGAAACCATCAGAATCTCTATCAACCCCTCATCCACTGAGCAGAGAGATCGCTTAGGGCAGTGGGACACCAGAAGCTCTTTCAAGTAGTCCGGGTTCTGTCCGTGTAGGGCTTTGTAAGTCAAAAGACCAACTTTAAAGGTGATCTGCCACTGAATCAGTGGCCAGTGCAGATCATGCAGCACCGGAGAAATATGACAGGCATGAGATGTACCCGTCAATAACCGAGCCGCAGCATTCTGCACCAGCTGCAAGCAGCGGATATCAACCCCAGGAATCCCTAGATAAAGGGAGTTGCAATAATCAAGGCATGAAGTCACAAAAGCGTGGACCAAAGTTAGCAGATCGGCGGGCAGAACAAGGTGCCTAATCCTGGCGATGTTCCTAAGATGATAAAAGGAAGATTTGACAACTGCCGACACCTGCGCACGCAGTGTTAGCTCATTATCAAAAATCACCCCCAAGTTCTGCACCTGCTCAGAGGTAGGGAGCTGGGAACCCCCCAGAAATAAACCTGAGGGTAAACCAGCTCCCATCCCCTCTACTCTATGACCCGGGTCCACAACCATTACCTCCGTCTTCTCCGAGTTCAGCTTCAGCCAGCTTGAATCCATCCAGCACTGGATTTCAGCGAGGCAGTTATTAAAGACTGAGACAGCTCTATCCTGGTCGGGTGTAAAAGACAGGTAGAGCTGGGTATCATCAGTATAGCTGTGAAACCTCAGCCCATACCTTCTTATAATGTCTCCGAGGGACAGCATATACACTGCGAACAACATGGGGGACAACACCGAACCCTGGGGAACCCCACATGACAGAAGGACTGGGCGGGAAGAATTTATTCCCGACACCACTCTCTGAGTTCTGTCAGTGAGGAAAGATTTAAACCAACTGAGGACTGCACCTGACAGGCCACAGATAGACTCCAGTTGCGTGAGAAGCACCTCATGGTTCACAGTGTCAAAAGCTGATGAGAGATCAAGAAGAGCCAAGATAGAACGGATTTTCTGGTTCCTAGCCATCAGGAGATCATTAAGTACCCAAACAGCGCTGTCTCAGTACTATGCCTCTTTTGAAAACCAGACTGGAGTGGTTCATAGATGTCATGGATGGCTAAGTGGTTTTCCAATTGTGCAGCCACTACTTTCTCAATAATCTTCCCTATAAAGGGAAGATTAGAGTTCGGCCTGTAGTTAGCAAGGCAGTCGGGGTCCAAGGAAACTTTCTTCAGGAGGAGTGTCACCACTGCCTCCTTCAGGGAGCAAGGAAACTCGCCCATATCCATGGAGCACCAAACTATCCATGCCAGGACTGGGCCAATGATATCAAGACAACCCTTTATCAGGGAGGTCGGTCCCGGATCCAAACTACAGCATGTAAGGCGCATACTAAGGACAATCCTCATGACATCACTGAACTCGGGCCGGCTGAAGGAAGTCCAGGAAAGACAAGGGTTTGAGACCAAACGCCGATCAATAACTTCTCCCATAGAGGGCGCTGGCTGGAGTGCTGCCCTGATGTCAGCCACCTTATCTGCAAAGAAGCGAGCAAGCTCATCACACTCCACTTGTGAAAAAGCTTTCCGAACGTGAAGACAGGTTGCGTTGCACAGTCTCAACAGTTCGAAAAAGCTGAGCTGATCGGTTCTGAGCAGCAGCAATCTCCTCGAACAGGAACTCTGCCTTCTTACGAGAGATTGTAGATTGATAGAGTTGATAATGTTCCATCAATCTAAGATGGTCGGCATCAATGGCAGTTCTCTGCCAGCGCCGTTCTAATCTTCGTCCTTGTCGCAGCATCTCCCTCAAAGTCCCATCAAACCATGGAGACCGAGGTCAAAGGGGGAGAGGATGAACACAGACCGGAGCAATAAGATCGAGAGCCAAGGAGATGGCCCTATTATAGGCCAGCACCAAGGCATCGGGATCATTGCTCACTCCAGATAACTCTGATAGGTCAAGTACTGCTGCTAGGCCTATAGAGCTAACATCTCGCAAAGAGTGGTACCTAACCACCTCCACAGGGGCAGGCCTACAAGGGGGGGGGGTGCAAAAAGTGAACCTCACCGTGTAGTGATCAGACCAACCAACAGGTTCCACTCCCATGTCGGAGGCCTCAATCCCCAGGAGGAAAACTAAGTCCAGGGAGTGACCGCTCTTATGAGTGGCAGCAGTAACCACTTGTGTAAGACCTAAAGATGTCATTAACTGGAGAAAGTGTTGTCCAAACTGTGAGAGCTCATCATCGACCCAGGCACTGAAGTCACCCAGGACCATTAGCCTGGGCGACTCAAATGCCATGTCGATGACGAAGTCCGCTACTTCCTGCAGAAAACATTTCTCATTACCTGGTGGACGGTAGATGAGAACAATTCTACAACCCACACCTGCCACTACAATATACTCGAAAGACTCAGCTCCCTCAACTGGTACACTTGTGAGTCCCAGTTCGGTCTTGAAACAGACAACAACCCCCCCCTTGCGGTCCAATCACGGGCTGTGTAACACCGAGTACCCGGCCGGAACTGCTGCCTCCAAAACAGGACCAGCATTTTCTTCCAGCCAGGTCTCAGTAATGCAAGCCAGATACACAGACTTGACAAGATCTGCAATAACTGCAGTTTTTTTCTTTATGGATCTGGCATTGCACAACACTGCCTGGGTGCAACTTTAAGGTAAAAAGTCTACTGAGCCTTGTTGAATCTATGGTGTAAAACTTAAAGGCCATTTCTGGCAGGAACAGAAACAGACAGGCACTGTCCTGACAAAAAAAGACTGCAAAAGGTCCTGTCCTGACAGGAACTGACACAGACAGGACCTGTCCTGGCAGAAACAGATACCAACAGACCCAGTCCTGGGAAGCACTTACCCCAAGGAGCATGTCTTGGCAGAAGCAGAAACTGGTGGAGCCTGTCCTGACAGGAACAGACACTAATTGGACCTGTCCTGGCACAAACAGATCCCAAGGGTGTCTGTTCTGGCAGGAACATATCTCAAGGGGCTCAGTCCTGGCAGGAGCAGACACCAAGAGACCCTGTTCTGGCAGGAACAGAAATAAAGAACAAGAAGGAGCAGCCACACTCAAGAAAGGTACACCACAACTTGCTGTAAATATCAAAATTCAGGCATGTATTTGCTTTTAAAGTGCAATAACAGATGCGGTGTAGTGAGCTCCCTGACAAAGCTCACCAGAGCGAAGTGTCAGGGCACCTGTGTGCAATCATCTGCTCCACGCACCACATCTGTTATTGCACTTTAAAAGCAAATAAATGCCTGAATATTAATATTTGCAGCAAGTCATGATGTACCTTTTTTGAGTGTGACTGCTCCTTGTTCTTGGTTTCCAGAGTGGGTTGGTTGAGCTGTAAATGCAGCATGAACCCTACACCACCTGTATGCAAGCCTTTCTTGTTTTCCTGGCAGGAGCAAACCCTGAAGGACCCAGTCCTTGCAGGAACAGACCCCAGGGGGCCCCTGTCTCATCAGGAATAGACACAGAGTGGCACTGTTCTGGCTGGAACAGACACCAAGGAGCCCTGTCCTGGCAGAAAAAGACACTGATGGAAACTGTCCTTGCAGTAACAGACCCTGTGGTGCCTAGTCCTGACAGGAACTGGCCCTGAGGGTCCCCTTCCTGTCAGGAATAGACACTGAGGGGCCTAGTCCTGGCAGAAACAAACCCTGAGGGAGTTAGTCCTAGCAGGAACAGACCATAAGGACACCTGTCTTGACCAGGACAGACTTACACAAACAACACATCAATGATTTTTTGCAGTGTCATAAGTGTTGCTTTCATGTTTGATCTGTGGTTAAATTATGTTTTCATTCAGCTGAAGATATATAGTACAGTTAGGTACAATGCAACCCCCTTAAATACATATCCTTGGGACCACCAAAAAGTATGCATTTAAGCAGGCTATGTATTTATCCAGTCTTGTATTCTTTTAATGGTGAGCACAACTTTCAGTATATGTCAATGGACTGGGTAGGGAAAAGTAATGTCAGTAGCACTTAGGTGCATCTCTGATTGGGATAAAGTGATTTGTGACATGCTGTGGCATTATTTGGTCTGAGGAGGAGGAGGAGGAGGAGGAGAGTTTCAGCTACATTTTTGGGGACTGGGATCCCACCTGGAGGGATAAAGGCCTATACAGGGGAGATGGCCTGCATCTATCCAGGAGGGGAACCACAGTCCTCAGTGAATGATTTAAATGTTACATTGGTGAGCATTCAAACTACCCAAGAGGGGTGGCAGAAGGAAGCAGGAAGACATAAACTGTCCATCCCCACAAGCTGAAGTAGTCAGAAGACAGAAACCTAAGGGAGGGAAATCCCAAAAGGTTCCCATCAGCAGGGCAAGCAGAATGGTAGAAATGAAGGTGGATGGTAATGAAGGCAGAGAGGGTAAGGAGAGTAGGCAAAAGGGAGGCTGACAAGAATGGTGGAAGCAGAATTTGGAAAGTCACGTATGCAAATGTTCGAAGTCTGGAAAATAAAATCCCGAACCTGGTGGCCATTATAGCAGAAATTGACCTGAACATTGAAAAACCAAAGGACTTTTGGAAAAAGTGTCAAAGCAACATGAAACATCAACCACGCCCACTTGCATTAGGGGGTGCACTTACATTTTCCATGTAGTCCATTTGCATGTCCATATTTATTTAATAAACAGTTTGACTGTCGTCCATCATTGTGGATCATTTGTCCTACCTGTGAGCTGAGTCCTTTGGTTTTTCATGCTTACAGTATGCTATCTCTTGGCTCCTGGGTGAGTGCTTGTTGAGCCACCCTTCTTTATGTACTGACCTGGACATTGTCACCATTACTGAATCATGGTGCAATGAGAACTATGACTGGGATATACCCATACCAGGCTATACTCTGTTCAGGAAGGGTAGGGAGGGCATGAAGTGGGAAGGAATGGCTTTTTACATAAGGGATAGCATAAAAGCAACAGAGATACAGGGAATAAAGGGGAAGCAGAGGCATTGTGCATCCCTTAGAGACAGGGAATGGAATCACTATTCACACTGGCATAATCTACAGACCTCCACCACGGGAGGGGGTGTAGATAGGGTTCTGGTGGAAGCCATTCAAAAGATGGTGACTAAGGGGGAGGTGCTGCTGGTGGGGATCTTCAATCTGCTGGATATGGATTGGAGCATTCCAGCTGCAGCTTCAACTAGATGCAAGGATATCCTGGACTCCCTGCAGGGGTTGTTCCTCAAGCAGCTAGTAAGAGAGCCCAGTTGTAAAGGAACAATATTGGACCTTGTCTCAACAATGGGATGGTGTTGCAGACATTACTGTGGGCAGCCACCTGAAGACCATTGATCACTGCATGGTGTGGTTCAATGTAAGTACTGTGGCAGAATCGACCCACATAAAGGCAAGGGTCCTGGACTTCAGAGGACTGACTTTACAAAGATGGGGAATGCCTCTTATGACAGGGTTGAATAAGAGCCTGTCCCAGTGTGAATGCAAGGATCTGTTCTGTTCTTTCCTGTCCTGTCTCTTGTCTGTCTGGTTGTGCAACCAAATTTTTTCGTGAGACCTAGGACTTGATCACCCTGGCAGTTTTGCAGTTCTTTGCCTCTTACTGTCTCTCAGTCTTCCCTTGCTGTTTCTATCTTTTCCTCCATTGCATATCTGCTGGTATACATATATATGCAAATCATTATGTGAAAATGAAACTGATATTGGAATCCCTTTGTTTAGAAATTATATGGTGTTACTGTTGAAATAAATGTATATAATTATAGTTTGAGATGATTGCAGAAAGCTATTGGGAACTCAAGCGGTTAACCTGAGATCAGTTTTTAAGCCCTTTTTCAGAAGCTATGCAGAAGGGGCCTCAGTTCTGGGACATTGTGTTCTTGCTGCACCTGCCTGAAACATACAAGAACATTTTAGAAAAAACAGGATGATTGTTAAGGGGGCGGTTGCAAAGACTTATAAGTGAGAGCTTCAATGTTTTAACACGCAGAGATTGAAGGAAAACTCAGATGGATCTCCTCCATTTATTCTGCCTTTGTAAATAGTTATTCTGAACAATTTTTATTTTATGTTACTGCTAATACTAATAAACACTTTTTGCGAATGCTACAACTGCTCCTGGTTTTTCCTATGCTTCCTGGCCAGTGCTTCAATGACAGACGGTGTCAGCCTAAGTGGGATTTACACCACACATACTCTAAGCCTGAAGTTTTATGCATGGGTACTGGACCTAGTACCAGGGAAGCATACAGAAAAGTATGGTTTCTGCAGCAGCAAGTCCAGGAATGGTTACCAGGAGAATGGCAGCCATACTAGCAGAGGCAGAAGTCCAAGATGAGACTGTACAGCCAGCACAAGTTATGGAAAAAGAACAGACAGTGACAGAACCTAAAAGCATGATGGACTTTTTCAAATGGTGGGCTATACAACAAAAAGAGACGGAGAAGCAGAGAGGAAAAAGCGCTTCAACGTTTAGAAGCACAGAAATAAGAAGAAATGCAACAACACAAACAGCAGAGAAATGGAGATGCTGCAACAGGAGCAGCAGAGGAGAGAAGAGATGCAGCAACAGGAGCAGCAGATGGGAGAAGAGATGCAGTGACAGGAGCAGCGATGGTTGGATGACTTACAAGCTATCAAAGGCAGATAATCTGGCACAAATCTAGATCAGCAACAAAACACAAGCAACTTAAAAGCCATTAAACTTACAAAGTTGTGTCCCTCAGATTATTTTGAGGTATACCTGAAAACTTTTGAAAGAGTAGCCACAGCCTGCCAATGGCCAAAGCAGCAATGGATAATCAGACTGGTACCCCACCTGATACGTAAAGCCCAACTTGCTTACAACAGTATGGACACTGCACATTCAGAAAACTATGACCTGGTAAAAAGCAAAATCCTGAAAAGGTATGACAGCTCAGGAGAGATCTACAGGCAGAGATTTCTATCTGTGAAGTACAACTCAGCCGACAATCCTCGAGAAGCCTTCACCCGACTCGGAGAACTCCTGATAAAATGGCTCCAACCAGAGGGCAAAATAGTCCCACAGATCATTGACACATTTGCAATGCAGCAATTCATCAACATCCTGCTATAGATTTGCCAATTTGGGTAAAGGAACACCGACCAGAAATTGAGGAAAAGGCTGTTTCTTTGGCCGAGGACTACCAAATGGCCAGACAGATGCCACAGCAGTGAGGTAACAGCCAAGCACCTGTAAGAAACTATTTTTCCCATTTAAACTCCAAGTCTGATAAGAACTCTGGTGGGGATAACAAATCTATGCCCAAAGACGTTATTTGCTATAACTGTAATAAGCCAGGTCATATTGCAAGAAATTGCTGTAAGAAGGGTGACACTGGAACAGATTTGTCCTTGGCAAATTGGAGCAAGTACTTAACAGATATGAAGGTGTGGGATAAGACTGTAAAGGGATTCATTGATTCAGGAAGCAGACAGACCCAAGTGCATGTTGAGGTGCTGGGAAAACACTGTGCAAAAGGACCAGGTACTGGTGTCATGTGCATCCATAGGGACACTCAATACTATTCCACCACCCAAGTGACTTTGACCAATAAGGCTGTGTCCAGGGGTCAACCTTAACTTTTTTTTGCACTAGCCAGCTGGACAAGTTGATTAAAAATTGCACTAGCCCATAGATGGTTGCACTAGCCCACAACAATAATGGTCAATTTTGATCAGTTATACAGGAAAAATGCAAGCCAAGAAATACTCTGATTATTGCATATTTATCCTGCTCCCACATTGCTTCCTTACACAAAGTTTCTTGTAGTCTAATCAACACATCGCAGGTGTACCTATTTTTTTTACCATGTGCCCCTTGCTTCCTTCTTTCTTCACCCCTCTCTGCCAAACCAGAGAATACCATAATAGCAAATGTTCAATCAGGCAGTTCTAGCTTTGCGCACACAATAGCCAACATCATCATGTACGTCACCACAGTCTGACCCTGACCTGTAGGGCAATGTACAAAATCAGGCAGAGAAAGACACTCTCATCCCCCACCCTGTGATTAACCAGAACTGCACTTCTGGAAGTTTTCTTACACTGTGAAGTGAGCCAGTGGCAGTTCTAGGATTTCTTTGGAGCGAGATAAACAAACACAGGGGGCTGGGATGTAAGAAACTTTGACATATCTGTTTATATATACCAGGCACAAAAATATTGATTCAACATGCTCTGCCCTAACAAAAACAGATTTTTCATAACAGTGTCCTTTCATCAGTCAAAGGGGAGCAGTATACAGGCATGATGCTGTGCTACCTCCCTTTCTATATAGGATGATCTGTGCACACCAGGAATACCTATTTTAACCTTTCAAATTATATATTTTACTAAGGTTTTGCTTTGCAACATACCTGCTTCAAAGCATTGTTTTTAGGATGAAATGACATGCTGGGTGGTACTGCATTGATGGTATTGACTGGTGTGATCCACCTTGAATGACACTTACTTTGTACCTGTTTTATCTGTTGCTCCTGATCCTGTTTTATCTGTTGTCTCCCATGCCACTGTCCGTGTCCTCTATGTGACGAGGTACCTTTGTAAATGAGCCCCTGGCTCAAAGGTTGTAAACTGATGTTTAAATAAATAAATAAAATAAATTAAGAGGAGCTGTGAAAAATACACCAGTCAGTAATGGCAGCTATGGGTCTATGGATGGCCACTACAGAGCCTAGTCTGCAGTGGTGTCCAGAGAAAGTATAGAGTGGACAGACCACCTGGCTGGGCAGACCATGTATACATGATAGCATTATGTCACTGTAGTTTTGGATACAGGCACTCAAAAGGTTGGGAAATGAGGCACACTGGTTTTAATATTACATACTAACATACTATTTGCCAGCAGATTAGGCCTTACGGTCTATCGAGTCTGCTCAAACCTAGATCCTTAGTTGGGTGCCGAGACCCTCCCATCCCTTGTTCTCTAGAAACCCCTATCATCCATCCCCACCCCCGGACAGGCCATCATCTGATACATCCACTTTCTGTGTCTGTCCCACCCTCTCTTGAAGCCCTCTACAGTGGATCTCTGAACCAGCTCACCAGGCAGTGCATTCCAAGGGTCCACCACCCTCTCGGTGAAAAACCTCCTCCTCTTTTCCCCCCTCACCCTTCCACCTTCCAACTTCAAACCATGCCCTCTGGTGATACCTCCCTGCTTTAGTCTAAAGATCCCCTCCATGTTTACCCTATTTATTCCCTTGAGGTACTTGAAGACCTCTATCATGTCCCCCTGTCTCTCCTCTCCTCCAATGAAAACAGGCAGAGCTCCTCGGTCTGTCCTCATAGTCAAATCCCTAGCCCTCGTGTCATCTTTGTTGCCCTCCTCTGTACCCTCTCCAGGAGCTGTATGTCCCTCTTCAAATGTGGTCTCCAGTACTGTACACAGTACTCAAGGTGTGGTCTAACCAGTCCATTGTACAGTGCAGAATCACTTCCTTGCTCCTAGAGGTGATCCCCTCACGATGCATCCCAACATCCTGTTTGCCTTGCTAGCTGCTCTCCTGCACTGCTCAGAGTTATTCATACATGTATCCACCATGACCCCTAGGTCTTTTTCCCTATTGAGGCCTCCAGTGCCTCCTCCCAGTGTGTACCTGTGTTTAGGTTTCCACCAAGATGCAACACCTTGCACTTGGTGGTATTAATTAATTTCCATGTGTGAGCCCAGCTTTCCAGGGTGTCCAGGTCCCTTTGCAGGGCCACCCTCCCTCTTCTCCCTCAACTACTGCTCCCATCTTGGAGTCATCCGAAGAGACTCATTTCACACCCTATACCTCCCTGATGTCGATATGTATGCATTAAACAGGATCGGACCCAGGACCGAGCCCTGTGGTACCCCACTACCAACCTCTTTAGGGTTCGAGAGCTCCCCACAGACCACTACTCTCTGAGTGCGTCCAGCTAGCCAGTTTTCAATCCATCTGACCATCAAAGGGCCTACTACTAACCCCATCAGTTTCTCCACCAGACCATTGTGGGGGACAGAGTCAAACGCCTTGCTGAAGTCCAAGAATAATACATCCAAATGCTTACCCCTGTCCAGTTCTGATGTTACCCATTCATAGAACTCCACAAGGTTGGTTTGACATGATCTACCTGGCACAAACCCATGTTGCCGACTATCCAGACCTCCCACCTCCTCCAAGTACACCCCCAATCGTTCTTTAGTATACTCTACATTAATTTTCCCACCACCGAGGTCAAACTGATGGGTCTATAGTTACCTGGTACTTCCCTCGACCCCCCTTTATGGATTGGTACCACATGTGCCTCTCGCCAATCACTAGGTACCCTCCCTGTCTCTAGTGACCTGCTGAAAAGCTCCACCAGGGGTGCAGCCAGTATGTCCGCCAATTCCCATAGTACTCTCTGATGAATGCCATCCGGCCCTGGAGATTTGTTTTTCTTTAGGGCCTTGAGGGCTAACCACACCCTTTTGGTGGAGATAGCATCATCCGTCCCCTCCACCTTACTGGTCTTTTTATCCTTATCCAGATGTGACACCCTGGGGTACCTTTCCCTCCCTCTCTTGCTCCATTTCTGTTGCTCCCGATCCCTCCCTGCAGCTCCTATCCCTTCATGCCTTGCTTTGTAGATATCCATCCCTCCCTAGTGAGCACAGAGGCAAGTACTCGTTAAATACCTCTGCCTGGTCCCTCGCCTCTTCCACCCACCCTCCTTCTGATCTCAATCTGCTGAGATGGCCTTAGTTTTCTCTGCTCCCCAATGTACCAGAAGAACCCCTTTCCTCCATGTATCCCTGTGCCCCAGCTGCTCTTACTGGTTTTGCTCCCTCACCATCGAATTGACTTTTCTAGATGCAAGCTGGTACATTTCTTATCCCTATCCTCTTGTTGTTTTATATTTTTTGTAGGCCGCCTTCTTTTCTCTGACTGCTACCTGTACCTCACTGGACCACCAGCATGGTTTTACGTGACCTTGCTCCCTACGTTTCAACTTAGCGCAGATCCTGACTGCCTCATGAAGTCCCGTTTTATGACCTCTCATCTCCTTTCCACACTTATCGTTGAGGTAATCCCCTTCAAGTGATCCATAAGAATATTTCCCATGCCCATAAGTCTGCTCCCTGAGTCCACTGCCAGTGTCCTAGATCTCACCCCACTCCCCCATGCTTATTTGAAACCAGACAGTGTGGTCACTCCCAGTCAGGGTCCTGTACAACCATGTCCCTACTAGATCCCCATCTGCCAGAAACACATCCAGGACATGCCCCTCCCTTTGGGCTCCATCACATGCTGTGTTAAGAACACATCCTGGAAGCCATCCAGCAGCCTCTGCCCTTGGCCACCCTAGAGGACATGGTTCCCAGTTTGTACCTGCATATTAAGGTCCCCATCAACACCACTCCTTCCCTTTTGGACCACACTGGGCAATGATGTTGTCCAGCAAACCATCCTCTAGAACCTCACTCATCCTGGGGTCTATATGCTACTCCCAGCTTGACCTTATCTCCTGCTGGGGATCGTAAGGTGACCCATAAGGTCTCCACGTTTCCTCTGCCTCTTCTACCACAGCAATTTATATCATCTCTAATGAACATAGCACTCCACCCTCTGACCTCCTTTCTATCCTTCCTAAGCATAGTGTACTCCTGTACATTTAGGTACCAGTCATGGTTTGTTGTTTACGTCTCGTGATCCGCCTACATCCACCCCAGACAGCATGGCCTGGAACTCCGCAACTTGTTTCCCAAGCTCCTGGCATTTACTAACACCAACCCCACCCCTTATCCCTGATCCTCTTTGTCGAACCCCACCCAGATTCCTTGTACTTCCATCTCCCCTGCTCCTCCTGAAACCTCCACCTCCAGTCTGTTTCCCCCCTCCCCTCTTGGGCAATGACTCTCCCCTCTCATCTGGAGGAGAGGGTTCTGGTCAGCCCCCTCCTCATCCTTCCCCTTACAAGTTTAAACCCACCTTTCTTGTATGTAGTCAGCCATCCCTGTTTAAGGACTTCCTTCCCTAATGGGGCAAGATGAAACCTGTCCTTGGCATATAGTCCCTTATCCTCCCAAACTCCATTCCAGTTCCCCACACCCAACCCATTCTCTTCACCCCACTTCCTGAGCCAGTCATTAACCTCTGTAAGCTTTTTGTCCACTGAGGGCTTTGGTACTGGCAGTATCTCGAAAAAATGTTGCATCCATTATCCGACAGACTCTGGCAAGTTCTTGGAACCTTGCTTGATTTCAAAATGCTATTTCCTCTAGATCATTAGTTCCAAATGCACCAGGAAATCCGGTTTCCTCCACAATCCCTAACCATTTCATACACCATGAACTTTGCTCTGTGCACTGTCAGCCCAGAGATACTCACTACCTTCACCTGGCTATGGCATCCACCCCCTGTCCCTCCCAATGGATACCCTAATCATCGAGTCTCCCAGTAACAGAACCTTAACACCGCCATCATCCTTATGGTTACCTCACTATGCCTCTCAGCCCCCTTCCCCCCTTTATTCATGATCTCAATTTCATGGGAGTCTTCCTGCCTTATTAGAGACCCTTGTCACCCTCCCTTTCTGCCTCCTTGCTATTTTGCCCACTTAACTCAAACCCCCTCTGAATAGGTGTCCCTTTAACCCTCTTATCTGAACCATTTATCCTGACCCTGATGGTTTCCCTTCCCCACACCACCATCCTCCCCTTGTAATAGTACCCCTGCTTCCAGAGGCTCTCTGTGGGTCCCTTTAGCTAGGGGCCCTCCTTGGTACTGACCTCCCAGCAGAAGGGGGCTCCTCTCCACCTCCTTGTCTCCCAGTTTCTCTCCAATCATGCTCTCCTCCCTCATGTCTGGAATATGTTGCATCTCCCCATTTGCTTAACATATGTTTCCCTTCTCCTCTGGGACTATGTCTATCCTTTCCATAGCTGGTCTGTGATGCCCTATGGGTATCCGACTCCCTCCCTCGGCCTCTGTATAAGTTTCCTCATTTCCACCAACCCTTCCTCCCCTCTAGGTTGCTTAGTAGCTCAAATTTATTGTGACACTCTATGTCAGCCTCCATCAAGTAACCCGGAGTTTCCCTGACTGCATCTCTAAACTGACCCTCTTCTTCCTCTCTTGCACTGTTCACCTTAGAGCTTCCTTCCCACAGTCTGCTGTTTTAGGCTTCCTTGCACAACAGCCCCTCCTGACTCTTCCCTCCAGTCTCTTTGTATTCAGAATGTTCACCCCGTCGCTTTCCCTTAGTATCAACTTCCCTATCTAAGGGTCCTCTGTCCTAATATCCCCTCCTGCTTGCTGTAACATAACGCCCTGTAATTTCAGAGCGCTTCCCAGCCTCCCCTCAGCCCCACCCTTCTGCTACCCATATCCACACCCTTATCCTTGACACCCCTCCAGCTCCCACAGCTTACTCCTTAACCAATATACTCACTTCTGATACAAGATAGCTGTCTACAGTGGGCAGCCTCCCTCTCCAGGCCAATTTAGAATTATTGCCATCCCACAGCCTGTGCAGCCTACAACCCTTCTGAAGATGCCTGCCATGGTGGAATATGGCCACCCTGATTATCCTCCCTGTTTATAATAGCACACCCCTTTTCTCAGTCCCTTTCCTGGAGTACAGTTTCTCTCTAAACTGACTGTAGTTATTTACAAACCCAATTTCAACCCCACCAATAACGTTCCCAAGTCTCACAAACACATACAGTCCAGTGTGTGTTCGGTCACACTAACAGTGTATGTAAGCAGACATCAGGTACCATACAATGTCACAGGCCCACCAGCTCCTGTTGCTTCGAATTTCAGTCCCAAACAGAAATACTCAGCCCTTCAATCCCAACCCCCAGTGGCTTTTCAGTATTTAAGAAGGCGTACAAAACAGGGTGGGTGGGAGAGCTCTAACCAAACACCAGGCAAACAACACATTTAAATTTCCCTTGAAGTATCCCTGCCAAACAACTATCCCCAAGCCACCAAAGTTACAATGTAACAGTTCTAATTCAAGGTAATAATTTTTAACACATAAAACTAATTTCACTTACAAACTTTTAAAATATTTCAGTTAAAACAGAATATAACTCCAGCCCTCTTTCCTACCTACCTGCTGCTTAAGCTCCCAAGTGAACAAATTGCAGGACAAATCAAAGACAAGTTCAGCAAACTGGAAGCTAGTTACTTAACATCACTCTGCCCTTGATCACAGCATGCACACTAGCTGAATGTTCTAACAATTGAGTGATGATGACTCACACTGAGTCTTTTGTTGGATCCCCCTCTTAAACTGCCAGATAATTGCAGCTCTTAATGAGCTGTTAATCACACCAGGCCACCTGGAACACTGAGGGAGATTAGCAAAAGGAATACATCCTGCTAAAGTAGGGACTTTTTCAACTTCATTAACAGCCATGAAAAACCTGCACTAGCCAAGACGGACAAGTAGAGGGAAGGGATAAAAGCAACTGAACAAAAGAGTAAACAGGGAGGAGAGGAGGCACTGTGGGTCACCTTAGAGACTGGAAATGGCACCCATACCTCTCAATTGCTATGAATTTTGCATAGCGCTATGATTTTCACACTCAGATTTGCCCTTGCTCGCATAGGTTTACTGATGTTCTTAATAATATTAGAGCTATTTCTGGACACACACATTATTACATCATTAAAATAAGTTAATAGAAACATTTCTTAGCACTAACTCTACAGGGCCCACTATTTGTAGACATAGTATTCTTTAAAATAAGAAAGTGCTCCACATTCTGACCATCTGCTATGATTTTTGAAGGCCAGTGCTATGATTTTTAATGCTGAGCGGTATGGTGGCACCTCAATCCACACAGGGATTGTAAACAGACCCCCATGTCAGGGGATGGGAATGGACAAGGATATGATGGAAGGCATTCTTAGGATGGCAGAGAAAGGGGAGATACTGTTGATGGGAGACCTGAATATGCTAGCTGTTAACTGGAGCACATTTGCTGCAGCCACATCCAAGAGCAGGGCCATTCTCGATGCCCTACAGGTGGCATGCCTCAGGCTCAGACGGTTAGTTTCGGAACCCACTCAAGAGGGAGCAATCTTAGACCTCATACTCTCAAATGGAGACAGTAAGAGGATCTCAGATCTAGAAGTGTGTTGCCATCTGGGAACAAAAGTGACCATTAAACAGTGTGGTTCATGATAAACTCAGCTACAGAGTCAAGCCATACAAAAGTGAGTGTACTGGACTTCAGGAGGGCTGACTTTGGTAAGATGGGAGAGTGCCTTAGAAAAGCACTAGCAAACAGGCTAGAAGGAGGGGTGGAGCAACAATGGGAAACATCAAAACTGCCATATGAGGCAACAAGCCTTTGTGCGAAGCAAATAAACAAATCAAAATGAAAGAAAAGCCACTATGGTTCTCAAAAGAGGTGTCGGGGAAAGTCAGGGAGAAAAAGATAGCATTCAGGAAGTATAAGGAAACACAGAAGGAGCAGGACAGAGAGCTGTGCCAGTTAAAGCAGAAGGAAGCAGGGAGGGAAATCAGAACAGCAAAGGCCCAAACTGAGGGAAAGATAGCCAACTCAGTTAAGAAGGGGGATAAAACCTTTTATAGGTACATCATGGAGTGTAGAAAGACAAAGGGAGGGATAGTGAGGCTGAATAGAATGGACGGTGGGTGGGCAGAGAGGAACAGTGAAAAAGCAGGGATACTGAATATTTCTGCTCAGTATTCACAAAAGAGGAGGAGGGGTAGGTGCCTAATCCAATTAACAGAAGCACTCTTGACAGGGGGGTTGATCCCAGTCCTTTCACAGAAGAAAGGGTTCTGAAAGAACTCCTAAAAATGAAGGTGGACAAAGCAATGGGGTCTGATGGAATTCACCCCAGAATTCTAAAAGAATTAAGGGGAGAACTAGTAAAACCACTGACTACCCTTTTAAACAAATCATGGGAGGATGGTGTGGTACCTGAGGACTGGAGGAAGTTGGATGTGACTCCCCTTCACAAAAGTGGGACCAAGACAGAGGCAGGAAACTACAGATCTGTCAGTTTGACTTCTGTGGTAGGGAAAGTGATGGAATCCCTTCTGAAGGAAAGAATTGTTGAGTACCTAGAGGCCAGTGGGGCAGAGGACTCAAGACAGCATGGGTTCACAGCAGGAAGGTCATGTCAGATGAATCTAATTGATTTCTTTGACTGGGTGACCAAAGTAGTAGACCAGGGAGGGGCTGTGGACATGGCTCACCTAGACTTTAGCAAGGCATTTGACAGTCCCACACAAAAGATTAATAGTCAAATTAACCAGCCTGTGAGTGGGTCCCAGGGTTGTAGCCTGGGTAAAACATTGGCTGGACAACAGGACACAGAAGGCAATTGTAAATGGAGTCCACTCTGAAGAAAGAGGGGTTACTAGAGGGTACCACAGGGTTCAGTACTGGGTCCAGTCCTTTTAATGTCTTTATAAGTGACATTGCAGAGGGAATGGAAGGAAAAGTATGCCTCTTTGCAGGTGACACAAAGATCTGCAACAGAGTTGATACACAAGGAGGCATGGAAAGGATGAGAAGGGACTTGGTATGGTTGGAGGAATGGTCAGCAGTATGGCAGCTTGGATTTAATGCAAAGAAGTGCAAAATAATGCACCTGGGAAACAAAAACCCAGGGGAAGATTACACAATGGGGGGTAGTAACAACAACAAAAATGGAAAGGGACCTGGGGGTAATCATATCAGATGACCTTAAGGTTAGCAAGCAATGTGAGAAGGCAGTAGGGAGGGCTGGGGGTATACTGGGATGTATAGGGAGAGGCATCACAAGCAGAAAATGAGAAGTTGTTATCCCTTTGTACAGACAGTTGGTGAGACCCCATCTGGAGTACTGCATCCAGTTCTGGAGACCCCATCTCTGCAAGGACATAGACAGGATAGAGGCAGTCCAGAGGAGGGCAACTAAAATGGTGCAGGGTCTGCAAGAGAAGCCATATGAGGAGAGACTAAAGGAGCCTAATATGTATACCCTTGAGGAAAGGAGTGAGATGGGGGACATGATAGAAACTTTTAAGTACCTCAGTGGAATCAACAAAGTCCAAGAGGGTAGCATCTTTCAGAAAAAGAGATGTGCAAGAACAAGGTGACACAATTTAAAGATGGGGGGGGCGGTTCAGGGGCAATGAATGTGAGGAAGTATTTTTTCACAGAGACGGTGGTGGACGCATGGAATGGCCTTCCTGAGGAGGTTGTGGGGTCTAAAACTGTGGGAGAATTCAAGAATACATGGGACAGACATAAAGCAATTCTTGTGGGGGGTAAGAAGAACTAGGCTGTTGATTAATGAGTATCTGCAGCTTATCCTGTAGGTAGGGAAATGGGCAGACTAGGTGGGCCAAGCGGTCCTTATCTGCCATCAAAGTCTATGTTTCTATGTTTCTAGCTGCACTAGGTTCAGGGCTAGTAAAACAATGTTAAGGTCAAACCCTGGGTGTGTCACATCAAATGAAAGTGGGGGTAGTACCTAAGTTACCTGTACCAGTGAATATTGGAAATGATTGTCCAGGATTTATTGAGTTCATCTCAGAGGAACTGAACCCTGCAGTTTCAGCAGCAGTGGTAACAAGAGCATAGACAAAAAAAATCTCACACAGTGGGGACACTTTTCCTTTCAGTGACTTTGATTCGGACATGTCTGAGCACAGCTCCAAGATCCAGAAATCCAGGTAAGAAAGACAATGCCTGAAGAAACTGTGGTAACAAATGACTGATGGACATAAGGGGTTAACATATGAAAATACTGAAACAAAACTGATCACTGATTGTGATTTTCTTTTAGAGCAAGCTAACAATGTTTCTCTCCAGGGTTATTTTAAGCAGCTGGGGGTGAAACCAAAACAGGGTGGATCAATGTTTAAAAAATGTAATGGGTTAATATACAGAGTTTGGGTTAAACCTCAGACACGGGAACAGACAGAACAATTGGTTCTACCACAGACGTATAGAACAGAGTTGTTACAGATAGCACATGATAGTCCTACAGCAGGTCACTCAGGGAGGGATTGCACCCTTGCCAGATTGCTGTATAGATTTTATTGGCCTGGAATTCATGAAGATGTTACCACCTATTGTAATTCCTGTGCTGAGTGTCAGAAAGTAGCCCCAGTCACTAGAAAAGACAAGGTGCCCTGGTGCCCCTACCCTTGATAGATGTGCCTTTTGAGAGAATTGCAGTGGATGTGGTCAGTCCTTTAGATAAAAGTAAAAAGGGTAATAGATTTATCCTGGTAGTATGTGACTATGCTACTCGATACCCAGAAGCAGTTCCAATGCGTACTGTCACAGCTTCAAAAGTGGCAGCAAAGCTTGCAAAAATTTTCAGCAGAGTGGGCATACCTAAAGAAATTATTACTGATCAGGGTAGTAATTTTGGTGCTGCATTACTTAAGGAGCTGTACAGACTACTAGGTATCACTGCCATACGAATCTCCCCATATCACCCTCAGACAGATGGTCTTGTTGAGCATTTTAACCAAACCCTAAAGCGCATGTTAAAAAGGTTTGTAAAAGGAGAAGGGAAAGATTGGGACCAATATTTGCCTTACCTATGTTTTGCTTACAGAGAAGTGCCACAGGCATCAACAGGGTTTTCACCATTTGAAATGCTGTGTGCTAGGCAGCCAAGAGGGCCACTGATGTGATAAAAGACATGCGGGAAGATAACCCCACTCAGAACAATCTATAATGTCTTACACGTGTGCCCAAAGAAAGAAGCTGGCAAAATATGCTGAAATTACCCATGGTAATCAGGAAGAGGCCCCAAACCAGCAGAAGGTATATTATGACCATGGAGTAAAAGAAAAAGTTTTCGAGCCAGGTGAAAAGGTTTTGCTACTGTTACCCACAACAGAAAATAAACTGTTAATGAAGTGGCAAGGGCCTAATAGAGTGCTTAGATGTACTGGCACCGTTAACTATGAGATTGAGACCGCTGACAGGAAAAACCCTACTAAGATATACCATTCTAGCCTCCTCAAGAAATGGGCTGAAAAAATACCAAAAGCTGCTTTGCTAGTTTTAAAAGAAACTGATAAAGTAGATATTGATATAGTTTATGATAGACTGGAACAAACTGTAACTGCTGATGCTTTAAAGGTGAATGTTTCCTTAACCCCCAAACAAACTGCAGAAATTCATAACTTGCTAAAGACATTTAACAGTACCTTTACCAGTACCAGCACAGTACCAGGCCTAGCAAAAGGGGTTGAGCACATAATAGTGCCAAGGAATGTTCACCCTATTAAGCAAAAGACATACAGGTTACTAGCATGGTTAAGAGCTGACGTAGTTAAGGAAATACAAAAAAATGAAAGAATTGGATATCACAGAATTTCATTTTCATTTTTATTTTTTATACTTGTAAATCCAGATGAGCAAGATTGCCCTTTTTCATTGGAGACAAGTTCAAGCTAAAAACACAGTATAAAAATACAAAATTACAACATGGGAGCAGACTATACAATCAATAAAGTGCAGTACAAACAGATACATTATGTTTTTGAGAAAGCCAATATTTTAACCTTTTCTTGAAACACTGAGTAAAACTACTCTCAACAATTACTGACAGTATTTTGTTGAAGAAAGTGGGGGCTCTGAATGATAAAGATCTTTGCCCAAGAGTGGTCTTAAAAAATGGTGTTTTAAATTTATAATTAAACTGAGACCTGGTAGACAATGCATTTGTTACCCTAGGAAACATTATAGAAGTAAACGGGGGAAGAAGGTTGTGTTTTACTTTAAATAAAAAAGTACCCATTTTGAAAAGAACTTGATTTTCAAAGGATACAGAATGTTTATACAAATCAGCACAGTGGATTCGAAAAGGTAAATCTAGCCAGAGTCTCAAAGCTGAGTGATATATTACTCTAAGTGGACTCAGGACACTGGCACATGAGGAGGTGTATATTAGTATTCCATAATCAAGTATTGAAAACAGGAAGCTATGAACTAAAAGCTTTCTTGATTCAAGAGTCAAAAGAAATTTGGCTCGATAAAGGATACCCAATCTCTGATGAAGGGTTTTCCTAAGATTCTGAATATGAGGTTCAAAAGAAAACTGATTATCCAAAGTTATACCTCAGTATTTGAAAACTGGAACAAATTCAATCCTATTGCTGTTTCTATCAATAATTAAAGGGGAATCAGTGGATACATTTTTTTTCCTAGAAAAGACCATTACCTTTGTTTTTTGAGAATTCAAAACCAGGTGACTTAATGATAACCAATCCTGCAGATGATCAAAATTAGTCTGAAGGTGGGAAAGAGCAATGTCAGATCTGAGATCAGTACACAAAATAACGGCGTCATCGGCGTAAAGAATAATTTCTGTTTTAGTACAAATATCAGGGACAGAGTTCATGAATAAAGAAAAAATAAGTGGCCCCAGGATTGAACCCTGGGTACACCACAAACTAATGGAAGGTGATGGGATAAGGATGAACCAATAATGGTTCTAAAGGATCTATTACATAAGAAGTCTTGGTACCACATGATTACATCACCAGAAAAATGGAGACCACGAAGAACACCTGGAAGAAGATCGAATTCAACCAGGTCAAAAGCCTTGATGAGGTCCACGAACAGTAAGTAAGTAGTAAGTAAGTAAAATTTATTTTTAAGCGCTTTTCAGAAACCAAAGCGCTGTACAGGTGAACAAACATTTAATTACAGAATATAACAATAACAATAATAATAACAATAAAATCACAGTAAAAATCACTCTCCATACGCCTTCAAAAATAGATACGTTTTTAACTCAGACTTAAAACTCTCGACAGTCAGGCAACCAGTATCCGACGAGGTAGGAATTCCACAGCTTAGGGGCAGCGTAAGAAAATGCACGTGCCCCAGATGTTTTTAAACGAACCCTGGGAATCTCTAGCAATCCCTCGTCGACGGATAAGAGTGAACGAGAGGGACAGTAGGGAGTAAGGAGATCTTGTAGGTACTGAAATACACGAGTGTCCTCTATCGAGGGCACCATGTACACTGCCCGTGAGCCCCACCAAGGCTGTTTCGGTGTTATACCCAGGCTTAAACCCATGTTGATTCCCTGAAAGTAAAGAATATTTCCCAAGAAAATCTAATGTTTGGTCCATGACAATCTTTTCCAAAATTTTTGATATGGGTGATAAAGAGAAACTGAATGATAGTTGGTAACAAAAGAAGGATTTCCATTCTTCAGAATGGGTTTTCAAACAACATGAAGTCTTGCTATATTATGACAATTGCAGTGAGTCCCCATCTTCGAACTGCTCCGGAGGTGAAATAGTTAACTTTCCATGCAGGCATGGAACTTAGAGCGCGAGCTCGGTTGAAAACTCTGTCTGTTGTTCTTCAAACGCAAACTGTCAGATTCTTTACTCCGCCTCACTGAACAGTCGCTCCGGAGATTTCTCCTTCTGTTCAGTTCATTTTGTCGGTTTAAAAGTATTATTTTATCTGAAATTTAACCGCAACTGGTCGGTTCAAGCTCTGTCTGTGGTAATGTAAGTAATAGATGGGTTTTACATTTAGTTTTTCTGTGTGGAACTTGTAATTCATTATCGGTTTGGTTTGAACCAATCAGGTTGTCTTTAAATCTACTAGTCCTTTTTTAGAGTGCGGTTCCCGGTTCTTATCGGTTCTAAAAAAAGGGATTTCATTACAGTTTTTTCCATGACCCGTGACACGGTTGGGAACCGATAAGGGTGTCTTGCTTGGCAGATTGCCATAAATGGGCAAGTTGGTTAGGCTGGCATTATGTCTGAGAAATCCAAAAGAAAAACCAGACCCACTGGGTTTCAATACTGTAGTGTTTGTGGGGAAGTTTTTGCTCATTTCCAACTACTCAGAAAAACATTATGAAATAAAGAAAAATGAAAGATATGTACTAAAGGATAAACAAAGCAATCTATGCCTAATTTGATAATCCTAATATCAGCTCCATCCTGACCCTGAAAGGGTTTTGGATTGTTTTTCAAGAAGTATTTTTTTACTAAAGAAGGGCTAAGAGACTTAAAGTAGAACTTTGGATTAGTGTTATTATGGATGTCGTTAATATCAGTCACACTGTTCAAGTTTATGGGGGTTCTATAGGAACCTAGGTTCCCAGAGTGACTGTTAAAGATGTTGGATACCTTAGAATGATCGATTATACTTTGTCCATTTTGAAGAATGGTTGGGGCAGAAACTGTTTTTTTCTTTTCCCATAATTTTGTTTAGGAAGTTCCAGGTTTTTTTAGGATTGGACCTGGAGTTCCTTTGTTTGTTTAAACAGTATGTGACCCTAGCTTTCCTGATTTCAGATTTACACTTATTTCTAAGTGTCTTATACTCTTGAAGAAGAGTAGGAGTTCTGGATACTGTATAAGATTTCCAACATTTGTCACATTTTCTCATTAAATGAATGAGGTCTCTTGTGACCCATTCTTGTTTGGATGATCTAATTCTTGTTTTCTTTAAGGGAAAGACTGTATTTATAATTGCATTGTAGGCTATACAAAAAAAATTCCCACATTGCATCAATGTTGGTACAAGATACTAAGGGAGACCAATCAATTTCATTAAACAAACCTTGAATTCTCTAGATTAGCCAAATTTCGACATTCAACATATCTGGGGGACTTTTAAACACTTTTATGGACCATTCACATTTAATGGGGTGATGGTTGCTCATGGTATCATGCATAACTTCACAGTCATTAATTCTGTCAACATGAGTGACCATGATCCAATCAAGGACGATCCCTTCACCTGTTTTATAATTGGGCCTAGTAATTTCCTCTATTAATTGCATAATACCCAGATCAGTCAGGGTCTCTCTAATTACACCCTTCAAACTTTTGTCCCAGCTGCAGTTAAAGTCACCAAGAGTAATCCATTCTGTATTAGGGGGTAGAACCTCATGAAATGAGGTCAGCAGTTCAAGACCGTAGAATATTTTACCAGGCGGAAAATAAACTGTACTAAGGGTCAAGTGTTTGCTTTGTCCAAGAATCAGATCAATAGAAATCATATTGCACCCTGAATTTATCAAAGGGTGATTGAGAACAATATAATCAATTTTACAAAGAATATACATTAAGACTCCACCTCCTCTTTTTCCTTCTCTGTCTTGTCTAATCAGATTATAGTTGGGGAGATAAATCTCCAAATCCAATATAGTGTCGTGCAACCACGTTTCAGAAAGGGTAATAATATCAAATGAGTGATATTGGGACCAACCAACAAATTGGGTCCATTTAGATAACAGACTCTGCATATTTAAGTGAACAATCTTAAGTGTGGAGGGAGCTGGGCCCTTACTGGCACCAGCTGAGATTGATTCATGATTTCCCTTTAATGAAAGATTAGGCCCAGGGTGTGGATGCACTGATCCAGACATAAGTAATAGCAACATTAGTAATCTTTTTAAATTGGTTCTTTTCTCTAATTGTCTTTCACTTTTTGTTGTAGTAGTAATCAAACTACAAGTAAACTTACTGGGTTGAAAATTATAAAATGGGCTAGCTTCATAAAGACAGGAAGGGTATAGAAATCAAGATTCAAACAAATAAATCCTAGGGAATCCATTGTCCTGATTTGTACTAAATGGGCAAGAGTAAAACGGCTGAAAACCATCTTTTTTATCATGTGAAACATTAGTTGAAATTGAATAAAGCACAATTGACAACAACACTGGATAAATCAAAGACATAATAAAAGCAGACTATTAAACACAATTAAGCAGTGAACTATCAAGTCTAGAATAAACACAAGAAAAATGTTTTTTACTTCAGATATGAAAAAATAGCACTTGCAAAGGTTTTAAGTTAGTACTATTTCAAAATAAGTAAATCATAAATAAATACTAATAACATATAAAAATAATGGGGGATGGCTTTCTTATAACAAATAAACTCTGATATTGCAAATTAAATCTAGAACTTTGCGGGCCCAAATCTGGGCCAAAATTGCTTAGCTTTAGTTACAGAGTAAGTAATAGTAAAATAAAACTCTCAATAAGCAATAAAATTCATGAACATTTGTAGAGTGCCATTTGAGATTAGCCTGAAACTCTAAGAACCTAGATGTAACACAAGCTAAAAAACGGTACACTTACTTTAACATAAGGAAGTAAAAAAAAAAAAAAAGACTTATGAACTTTGCAATTCAGAGAAAGAACAACATCCTCATACTGAAGCGGACTTGTTTACTAGATGATTTTCTTCTGTGGAGTGGCACTCGCGCCACTTGCAATCACTCACGCTTGCTAGCAGCGCAAACTTTTGAACAGAGGGAGAGCCCACCTCCCAATGACGTGCTGCAGGTATAGACACTCCCCACATACACACAGCCCCAGAAACAGCAAAGCATCCCATACAATACCTGGGGGGGAGGATGACGAAGTGCAGGTTTAGGAAGGAAGATGAGCCCCTCACACCAAGCTCCTTGCAGTTAGTAGATAAATTGAGGAGTGCTTGGTCATCTCCAGTGGTAATTGAGGAGTGCTTGGTAATCTCCAATGGTAATTGTAAACAAAAAAGAAGAGGGTGTTTGAATCTGCCTTGTTTTTAGGAAACTTAATCAAGTGTCAGAATTTGACAGTTATCCTATGCCCAGAATAGATGATTTGGTGGACAGAATGGGGGTGCAAAGTATATCAGTACCCTTGATCTCACCAAAGGTTACTGGCAAATCCCTTTAGCTAAAGAATCCAGAGACTTCATTTGCCACTCCTGTTGGATTCTGTCAGTTCACTACCATGCCATTTGGTTTACATGGTGCACCAGCTACATTCTAGCAGTACATGGATATAATTTTATCACCTCACATTGGTTATTGAGCTGTGTACCTGGATGATCTTGTGGTGTACAGTCCAGACTGGAAACCCCACCTGGAACATCTATGAGCAGTCATCCAAGCTATCAAAAATGCAGGTCTGACTATTGATCCTACCAAATGTGCATTGGGCATGCAGGAAACCAGATATTTGGGCTATGTGTTGGGAAATGGAAAAGTTAAGCCATAAATTTCTAAAATAGAAGCTGTAGCTAACAGCCCTGTCCCTAAAACAAAGAAACATGTCAGATCATTTTTATGGCAGGTTGGTTATCATCAGAGATTAGTTACCAACTTTGCAGTGTTAGCTACTCCCCTTACTGAACTCACAAAGAAACGGTACTCAAATAATGTGAAATGGACTCCAGAGTGTGATGAGGCTTTTCAAGCCATTAAGGCTGCATTATGTTCAGCCCCTGTTTTAAGAAGCCCAGATTTTAAGAAACCATTTTGTTACAAACAGATGCATCAGAGGTAGGCCTAGGTGCAGCCCTGAGTCAAAATATAGATGAGAAAGAACATCCTATTCTGTACATAAGTAGGAAATTACATGACAGAGAGAGAAAATGTACTCCACCATTGAAAAGGAATGTTTAGCAGCAAAGTGGGCCATGGAGTCTCTTAAGTTTTATTTGCTAGGAACTGACTTTATACTTATAGATAATCATAATCCTCTCTATTGGCTTAACCATATGAAAGATAAACATTCCAGAATCACAAGGTGGTACCTGGCACTACAGCCATTTAAATTCAAGATGATACACAAATCTGGTAAAGAGAATAGCAACACTGATTTTCTGTCAAGATATGGATCAGGAATTGAGGGTTCTGAAGGTTGAAAAACAAATGTATGAGTTTAAACTTTACTGTTTACTGTACTGTTATAGAAAAAAGCATACTGCACATATGCTTTACATTGAAACATAGAAACATAGACTTTGACAGCAGATAAGGACCGCTTGGCCCACCTATTCTGCCCATTTCCCTACCTACTGGATAAGTTACTAATCCTAGTTAACCAACAGCCTATTTCTTCCTACCCCCACAAGAATTGCCTTATATCTGTCCCATGCATTCTTGAATTCCCCCACTGTTTTTGACCCCTCAACTTCCTCAGGAAGGCTGTCCCATGCATCCACCAGCCTCTCTGTGAAACAGTACTTCCTCACATTACCCCTGAGCCATCCCCACTCTATCTTCAAATTGTTTCCCCTTGTTTCTGCACATCTATTTTTCTGAAAGATGCTACCCTCTTGGACTTTGTTGATTCCACTGAGGTACTTAAAAGTTTCTCTCATGTTCCCCCTCTCCCTCCTTTCCTCAAGGGTATACATATTAAGCTCCTTTAGTCTCTCCTCATATGGCTTCTGCTGCAGACCCTGCACCATTTTATTTGCCCTCCTCTGGACTGTCTCCATTCTGTCTATGTCCTTGTGGAGATGGGGGCTCCAGAACTGGATGCAGTGCTCCAGATGGGTTCTCACCAACTGTCTGTACAGAGGGATAACAACTTTCTGTTTTCTACTGGTGATGCCTCTCCCTATACATCCCAGTATCCCCCCAGCCATCCCTACTGCTTTCTCACATTGCTTGTTAACCATTAGGCCATCTGATATGATTACCCCCAGGTCCCTTTCCATTTTTGTTGTTGTTAAGATCCCCCCATTGTGTGCTCTTCCCCTGTGATTTTGCTTCCCAGGTGCATTACTTTGCATTTATTTGCATTGAAGCCAAGCTGCCATACTTCTGACCATTCCTCCAACCTTACCAAGTCCCTTTTCATCCTTTCCACCCCACCTTGTGTATCAACCCCATTGTAGGTCTTTGTGTCATCTGCAAAGAGGCATACTTTTCCTTCCAGTTCCTCTGCAATGTCACCTGCAAAGACATTAAAAAGGACCAGACCCAGTACTGAATCCTGCAGTACCCTAATAGTAACTCCCCTTTCTTCAGAGTGGACTCTGTTTATTATTCCCTTCTGTGTCCTGTTGTTCAGTCAATGTTTTACCCAGGCTACCACCCTGGGACCCACTCCCAGGCTGGCTAATTTTTTTATTAATCTTTTGTGTGTTATTGTGTCAAATGCCTTGCTAAAGTCTCAGTAGGCCATGTCCACAGCCCCTCCCTGGTCTACTACTTTGGTCACCCAGTCAAAGAAATCGATTGCTTTCTGAAAGTTAGAAGCTAATGTTGGAGAATTAATACAAAATTTTGGAAACTTGTTTGATAAAACAGTTTCCCTCTTAAGGAGGGGGTTGTATGTGAAAGGGTTGAATAGGACCCTGTCCCAGTTGTTATGGAAAGTTTGAATGCTAGGATCTGTTCTGTTCTTTCCTTTCCTGTCTTGTATCTGTCTATTTGCACAACCAAATTTTCTCATGAGACCTAGGACTTGATCACCCTGAAAGTCATGCAATTATTTGCCTCTCACTGTCTCTCAGTCTTCTCTTGCTGTTTCTGTCTTTTCCTCCCTTGCATATCTGTGGTATAAAAATATATGCAAATCAGTATGTAGAAATGTAACTGATATCGGGATCCCTTTGTTTAGAAAGTATGTAATGTTACTGTTGAAATATATGTGTATAATTACAGTTTGAGATGATTGCAAAAAGGTATTGGGAACTCCAGGGGTTAACCTGATATCAGTTTTTAAGCCCTTTTTCAGAAGCTGTGGAAAAGTGGCCTCAGTTCTAGAACATTGTGTTCTTGCTGCACTTGCCTGAAACATACAACATTTTAAAAATAAACAGGATGCTTGTTAAGAAGGGGGGTTGCAAAAACTTATAAGATTGAGCTTCAATATTCTGACACATAGAGACTGAAGGAAAACTCAGATGGATCTTCTCTGTTTATTCTACCTTGGTAAATAGTTATTCTGAACAATTTTATTTTTTTCATGGTACTGCTAGTACTAATTGTGACACTTGTACAGCTGATTCTGATTAATCTATGCTTTTTGTAATATAAAAATGTGTTATTGAGTGTCTCTCATGAGGCATGCTGAGTTAGCCTTTGGGTTAACATTCCCCGCGCAGGTTTAATATGAAAGCCAAGAGAGATAATTACAGGCTAGAAGAGACTTAACATTTAGGACCTCTTTTTTATGTGACTAATTGCAGCTTGACAGCTGCCAAGATAGATCATAAACTTTTATGACGTTCAGAGGAAACACAGTTAATTTCACATGGTGATACAAAGCATGTTGCACCTCCGTGAGATCTGGCAGAGAGTCATAACAAGTCCTTTGATGTCCTGGAAAGGGGAAGCTGCTCATAAAGATCAAAGAAAGTCATTTGAAAAAAAAAAGAGTTTTGCTGAGGTCACAGAATTTTAATTTACCTTCTGAATAAGACATCCTGTTGCTATGATTTTTTATATTCTTTCAGATGAGGCATTAAACCGAGGTCCCATCTGCCTGGATTGGTGGTAGTTAAAGATCCCATGGCACATATCGAAAAAGAGTAGGGGAATTTCCCTGGTGTCCTGGCCAAATTTCCCTCATTCACTAAAAAAATACCACCGACAGCTTAATCTGGTTCAAGGTCAGCTGGTATTCATCTGTATCCCCTTCCCCCGGGCCGTGCCTAAAAATAGGCAAGATTTGTCTAGTGCACTTACCCGGTCAACAAAAACTAAATAAATATTCTGACAAGGAGGAGCTAGGTGATCTCACGGAAAGAAGTTGGCAAAGCCAGTTTTTAAACAGTATTCTGTTTTCTATTTAGACATAAATGTTTGGACTTTGAAAAAGCAACATCAGGCACTGTTAGAAGAATATACCTTAGAAGAGACAATTCTAAGAGTACTGTGGTAAGAGATTTAGTATGCAGTTTTAAACCTGTTTTTTTAAGTGATTTGTATGTTTTGTGATATATGGTTCTGTATTTACATTTTACATTTTTTTATCTATATTTAAGTAAACCTCTACTTTAGAGACTACTTGGTGTGCCTTTGAAATTATTTTTCTTGACAAGGGAAGCATATATGGTTAAAGCTGACGCTGTACAAAGCTTACTGGTTTTACCAAACTGGGAAAAAGTAAGAATTTATTCTGAGGTGTTTAATAGAATTTTAAGGGTTCATTTTGTACACCTGGTTAGGTGCCTGTAGGCGAAATATATCTGCCCCCCTCCGAAATGCAGAATTATCTGAGCCTGTACATTGGGTATGCTAGCAAGAGGTTCACAGTTTGAATCCTTCCAAGACTTGAGACCAAAGGTTGATTCAAACCCACAAAACAGACAGTAGGGTTACTCTGTTTCTGTTTCCTGTTCACAAGACTGCACTCAGAGGTTGGCACTGTGGGAGCAGAGGGCCTGATCTGCTGAGTGGGTTTGTGACAGATTGGTTGGCAGCAGTGTGCATAAGTTTGGTACTACAAGCTTTTATTGTTCAGTGTGTCAGCTTGAGACCCTCAGCTCACTTGCGAAGAAAGAAAAAGGCAGTGATTTATTTTTAAAAGGGAGACAGAACTATATCACTTGGCGTACAGTCAAGTTCCTACCCATTTAATTTTTTTTTTCGAAACTGCAAGTCAGAGTAGCTGTAGTTAGGGAAGAAGATGGCGTCCAACTACAGCAGGCACACTGTAGACTACTTAAAGCAGTTGTGTAGGGACAGAGGAGTCTCATTTCAGGTGAAAGCCACCAAGAAGAACCTTGTGGATGCCCTGATGGTGGCAGATATCCACAGCATCTAGTCACAGACAGTGACTGAAAAGGACCAAACTTTGAGTGTGGCAGGGCTAGCAGCCAGTGCAGTGTCCAGATCCAATGAGGAGGGCAACAGGGCCACTGTCAGCGAAGGGCCACAGCAGCAGGGGAAGGTCACCAGTATCTTGGCTCCAGAAGTACTCAGGCTGCAAACTGAGTTGCGCAGGATGGAGCTGGAGTTCCAGAGGGAGAGGGACTGTGAACAGCGGGAGGCGGACCATGAGGCAGAGCGAGAATGCTGAGAGGCAGAGCGAGAATGCTGAGAGGCAGAGTGAGAACAGAGAGACACTGACCATGAGGTGCATGAGTGCCAGAGGCAACGCGAACTGGAGAAGCTACATCTCCAACCAGTGGCACCAGAGCAGGTAAGTGACTTGGTTTTAATAGGGACTACAGGACTGGGTTACAAATTGAATTCCAAATTGATAGCCGAATTTATAGAGAGGGGGAGGATATGGATTCCTTTTTAAATTCTTTTGAAAAAGTTTGTATTCAGGCTACAATTCCTAGAGACTCCTGGAGCCTCTAGCTATCCCTGCTACTTACCCAGAAAGCTTGGGATGCATTGGGTCAAATGGACAATGAGGACAGTGATGATTACAGCAAACTTAAAGCTGCACTGTTAAAGAAATTTGAATTAACTGCTGAATCATACAGAGCTAAATTCCATAAGCTCAGGAGAAGCCCTGACATGAGCTATGAGGAGCTAGCCACGAAACAATGTCAGGTTTTGAAATGTTGGTGGGAAGGAATTGAAGCAAATTCTGTTGATAAAATTGAAAATGTGATTTTGTTAGAACAGTTTTATTGGGCATGCCCAGCAGAGCTGAAAACCTGGCTGGAGGACCAAGATCCCAAAACAGTGCAAGAGGCTGCTGAACTCTGGGACCGCTATGCCAAGAGCAGACCTACTCTGAGAGCAAATGGGGTGGGCATGGCAGCACAGAAAGGGAAAAGCGTGCCTTCAGGGCAGCTAAAACCCTTACTGTCTCCACCAAAACCAGTTAGCCCCAGGTTTCAGAGAAAAGATTTCTCTGAAAAGAGAAGTGAATGTTGGTTATGTAAAGAAACTGGGCATATTGCCAGACAGTGTCCCAAAAGAACGAGCAACAATATGCAGAATGGTACTAGAAAAGAAGTGGGTTGTTTGTGTGTCCATGGAAGCATGCCTGTGAACATGAGGGAACACATGCACCCAGTTCTGGTGAATAATGTACAGACACAAGGGTTAAGGGATGCAGGGGCATCCCTGACATTGGTAAAACGGGATCTGGTACAGTCTGGTCAGCTTATACCCAATAAATACATCACTGTACAAGGGTTCACTGGTGAAGAGAAAACATTGCAACTGGCCAGTGATCTCCTGAACTGGGGTGAAACAGGGGGAACTGTGCAACAGGTGGCTGTAGTCAAAACCTTAGCAGTGAACGTGATCCTGGGCAACAATCTCAAACAGGGGATGGTATGTGCAGTTACCCATAGCCAAGTGGCAAGGGAAAATTGTAGTTCCCTGAACCCCACAGAAGCCATTGTGGAAACCACTGAGAGGCTGGTTCCCCAGCCTATGTCTCCTGATATGGAGACTAATGAAAAGGGGGTAGAAATTTCCCCAGTAGTAAGTAACCACACAGCTACAGAAGGTCACTCCAAAGAGGAAGGGGTAACCCATTGTCAGAGGGTTGGGATTGACAGAGATCCTGAGGGCCCTGATGCTAGTGTTAGGGACCCTAGTTTAGTGACTGAAGGGGACCTATCCCATACCCTGGGAATGTGTGAGGGGTTTGCAGCTGTTCAGTGAAGTGACCCTAGTCTAGAGAAGCTGAGGGCTTGGGTAGACTCTGATGGTGCACAGGGAGGTGATGGTAAACATAAGGTTTATTGGGAAAATGGACTGATGTATACTCAGGCTGTGCAGACAGAGGGAAGGGTGCTAGGCAGGCAGCTTGTCATTCCCCAGGGGTATCGTGAGCAGTTGCTCAAGATTGCACATGGTATTCCCTTGTCTGGTCATCTGGGAATTGTGCACACTACGCAGTGGTTGGCCCAGAATTTCTATTGGCCTAACTTCACCCAGCAGGTAAAGGAGTATTGCAGGTCTTGTCACTGGTGCCAAGAAATAGGGAAGGCAGGCAAGAAAACCCAAGCTGCCCTGATTCCTTTGCCATAGTGTAGGAGCCATTCCAGAGGGTGGGAATGGATATGGTGGGGCCTTTAAATACCCCCAGCTACTCAGAGAAGAGGTTCATCCTGACTGTGGTGGATTATGCCACCCGGTACCCAGAGGCAGTCGCCCTAGCCTCACTGAGGACAGACAAAGTGGCAGATGCCTTACTTGGGATTTTCTCTTGTGTTGGGTTTCCACAGGAGGTTATCACCGATCGAGGGGGTTCCTTCATGTGGGACCTGATGAAATGTTTATGGGAGAAGTGTGGGGTGGTGCAGAGATGCGACCCATATCACCCACAAGCCAATGGGCTTGTGGAAAGATTCAATGGTACCCTGAAGTCAATGCTCTGGGTGTTTGCTGAACAGCATGGGAGGGACTGGGAGAATTACCTTCCCTACCTGTTGTTTGCATACAGGGAGGTGCCCCAAGAGTTGACAAGATTTTTCCCCTTCTAACTCTTATATGGATGCTGGGTTTGTGGGCCCCTAGACTTGATCCAGGAGGACTGGGAAGGCAAGCATGCCACCCAGGGAACTCCCATAGTGGATTATGTCCTTACGTTTAGGGAAAGGCTAAAAGAGCTTATGGGGACAGCCCAGAGCAACCTAGCAGCTGACCAACAGAAACAAAAAGTGTGGTACGACCGCAGAGCCAGAGCTCACTCACACATGGTGGGTCAGGAAGTCATGGTCCTTATTCTGGTCTGGAAAGACAAGCTGCAGACTGAGTGGGCAGGACCGTACAAAGTGGTTAGGAAGGTAAATGATGTGAACTATATTATGCAGTTGCCTGATTGAAGACAGGCAGAAAGGATGTACCATGTCAATATGATGAAGCCATATGCAAAGAGTGCTGACACGGTGTTTGCAGTGTGTAGTCCTGAGGAAGGGACAGACGAAGGAGACCCCCTTCTGGATTAGCTGGAAGACAGTAAGTGGGAGTCCTCTGTGGAGGCAGTAAAATTGTCTCCCCAGCTGGTCCCGGACCAGATCCAGGAAGTAAGGGAGGTTTTAGCAGACTTTGCCCCATTGTTTAGCACCAAGCCTGGACTAACTCCCTTAGTGACACATGATGACAGGGACACAGACACCCATATGGCACACAGCATATCGGGTGTCAGAGGCTGTCCAAAAGGACATTAGGAGGGAAGTGGAGGAGATGCTGGATTTAGGGGTAATCCAGAGATCCCACAGCCCCTGGGCCTCACCCATAGTCCTTGTGCCTAAGCCAGATTGCTCTACTCATTTCTGTGTGGACTATCATGGACTAAATGCAGTCATGAAGTCAGACGCCCACCCAATGCCCCTGATGGATGAACTCCTGGACAAGTTGGGAGGGGCGACCTACCTTACGACCACTGACCTGACAAAGGGGTATTGGCAGGTAGAGTTGACAGACACAGCTAGGGAGAGGTTGGCCTTCATCACTCCAATAGGCTTATTTGAATTTAAAGTAATGCCTTTCGGAATGAAGAATGCCCCAGCCACTTTCCAAAGGTTGGTGAACCAGGTGTTAAATGGCACTGAAGAGTACGCTGTGGTGTACCTGGATGACATTGCCATCTTTAGTGCCAGCTGGAAGTAACACCTATCTCACCTTAGGGAAATGCTGGGCAGGATACAGAGGGCCGGGCTCACTGTCAAAGCCGAGAAGTGCCAGGTGGCCATGGGAGAAGTGGCATACCTCGGCCATGTGGTAGGCCATAGATAGCTCCATCCTAACCAAATAAAAATAGAGGTAATCTAGGCATGGTCCAGACCAGAAATGCAGAAGAAAGTTAGGAGTTTTCTAGGGACAGCAGGATACTACAGGAAATTTGTACCCAATTACAGTGCCCTGGCTGCTCCCCTATCTGAACTGACAAAGAAAAGGATGCCCAAGAAAATTACCTGGGGCCCAGCCTGTGAGGAAGCCTTTTCCAAACTAAAGGAGTCACTGTGCAGCACTCCTGTTTTGACAAGTCCTGACTATAGCAAACCCTTTATAGTTCAGACTGATGCCTCAGATGTGGGTACTGGGGCAGAACTGAGTCAGGCATCCAGCCAAGGGAGAGATCACCAAGTAGTGTACCCGAGTAGGAAGTTACTTCCCAGGGAGCAAGCATACTCTACTGTGGAAAAAGAATGTCTTGCCATAGTGTGGGCCCTAAAGAAGTTGGAGCCATACTTATATGGGCAGCATTTTGTGGTGCAGATTGACCACAACCCCCTGGTTTGGCTGATGCAGATAGGGAAAAAACAATGATAGATTGCTAAGATGGAGTCTTGCTTTGCAAGGATATGATATGACAGTTCTACATAGGGCTGGAGCCAAAAATCAGAACTCCAATAGGCTGTCTCATGTGTACGAGGAGTGAACTGATTTGGGAAGCTCATCCCATGCAGGGAATAGATACCCCAAATTCAGTGTAGGTGGGAGGATTGTGACATTTGGACAGCTGGTTCTGATTAATCTATTCTTTATGTAATATAAAAATGTGTTATTGAGTGTCTCTCATGAGGCATGCTGAGTTAGCCTGTGGGTTAACATCCCCCAGGTTTAAGATGAAAGCCAAGAGATAATTACAGGCTAGAAGAGACTTAAAATTTAGGATCTTCTGTTTATGTGACTAATTGCAGCTTGACAGCTGCCAAGATAGATCATAAACTTTTATGACGTGCAGAGGAAACACAGTTAATTTCACATGGTGATACAAAGCATGTTGCACCTCTGTGAGATCTGGCAGAGAGTCATAACAAGTCATTTGATGTCCTGGAAAGGGGAAGCTGCTCATAAGATCAAAGAAAGTAATTTGAAAAAACATGAGTTTTGCTGAGGTCACAGAATTTTAATTTACCTTCTGAATAAGACATCCTGTTGCTATGATTTTTTATATTCTGACAGAGGAGCTAGGTCACCTCACACAAAGAGGTTGGCAAAGCCAGTTTTTAAACAGTATTCTGTTTTCCATTTAGACACAAATGTTTGGACTCTGAAAAAGCAACATCAGGTACTGTTAGAAGAATATACCTTTGAAGAGACAATTCTAAGAGTACTGTGGTAGTAGATTTAAACCTGTTTTTTAAATGATTTGTATGTTTTGTGATATATGGTTCTGTATTTACATTTTACATTTTTTTATCTATTTTTAAGTAAACCTCTACTTTAGAGACTACTTAGTGTGCCTTTGAAATTCTTTTTCTTGACAAGGGAAGCATATATGGTTAAAGCTGACTCAGTACAAAGCTTACTGGTTTTACCAAACTGGGAAAAGGTAAGAATTTATTCTGGAGGTCTTTAATAGAGTTTTAAGGGTTCATTTTGTACACCTGGTTAGGTGTCTGTGGGCGAAAGATATCTGCCCCCCCCCGAAGAGCAGAATTATCTGAGCCTGTACATTGAGTATGCTAGTAAGAGGTTCACAGTTTGAATCCCGCCAAGACTTGAGACCAAAGGTTGATTCGAACCCACAAAACAGACAGTAGGGTTACCCTGTTTCTGTTTCCTGTTCACAAGACTGCGCTTAGAGGTTGGCACTGTGGGAGCAGCGGGCCTGAACTGCTGAGTGGGTTTGTGACACTAATAAACACTTTTTGTGAATTCTACAACTGCTCCTTGTTTTTGCTCTGCTTCCTAACCTGTGCCTTGACGACACCTCTGGGATGCCCCGCCGGGGGGAGGACTTCAGTGGAGTGGAGGAATAGTGGGCAAAACTAAAAGTGGCCATAGCAAAGGCAACACACCTCTGCATCAGGCAAATAAGAAAAGCAAGAGGAAAAAAGAGACCGATACAGTTCTCAAAAGAGGTGGCTGGGAAGGTAAAGGCAAAAAGGATGGCTTTCAGGAGGTATAAGGAGACACAGAGAGAAAAGCATAGGGAAGTGTATCAGGAGAAGCAGAGGGAGGCAGGGAAAGCAGTCAGGAGTGCAAAGGCACAAATGGAGGAGAAAACAGCCCAGGTAGCAAAGAAAGGGGACAAGACATTTTTCAGGTATGTAAGTGAAAGGAGAAAAACCAGGGGAGGGATTGTAAGGCTAAGAAGGGAAAGGAGGGATGTGTGGAGGGGGACCAGGAAAAAGTAAACATCCTGAAGAAATATTTTTGTTCAGTGTGTTCACAGAGGAAGGGGATGATGAGGGACCACAGGTAAGTGACAGGAGCATCAAAGGAAGGGAGGTGGACACTAGCCCATTTACAGAGGAGAGAGTTCTGAAGGAACTCATAAATCTGAAAGTGGACAAGGCATTTGGGCCAGATGGGATACATCCAAGGATACTGAAGGAGCTCAGAGAGGTGCTGGCTGCATCTCTGACAGTTCTGTTCAATCACGCTCTGAAGACGGGAGTGGTTCGGAAGGACTTGAGAAGGAAAGATGTAGTCCCACTTCACAAAAGTGGTAGCAGGGAGGAAGCTGGCAATTACAGGCCAGTCAGCTTGACTTCAGTGGTGGGGAAATTAATGGAATCACTACTGAAGGAAAGGATAGTGGAATATCTTGAATCAGGTGGCTTACAGGATCTGAGACCGCATGGATTCACTCGGGGGAGGTCATGTCAAACAAATCTGATTGATTTCTTTGGGTGAACAGGGAAGTAGATCAGGGTGGAGCGGTGGATGTAGCCTACCTAGATTTCAGTAAGGTCTTTGACACTGTTCCACACAGGAGACTCCTAACCAAGCTGGGCAGTCTGAGAGTTGGGCCAAAGGTGGTAAACTGGGTAAGAAATTAGTTGGGGGCTAGACGACAGAGGGTGGTAGTAAAAGGAGTTCACTCCAAGGAAGGGAGGGTGTCCAGTAGGGTGCCACAAGGGTCAGTACTGGGACTGGTCCTCTTTAATGACTTTATTATTTATTTATTTATTGAAATTGTTTCACCAGGAAAGGCATACTGAGCAACAAGTTGCTCATCTCCCACTGCGACCTGGGGGTAGTGGTTACAGAAGAGAGGATAACATGCAGGTTAGCTAACATACATTTGATAGAATACAGTAACATCTAACATACATTTGATAGAATACAGTAACATGGTACTAGAACAGGCATGACAGTAGAAAACAAGGTGAATAACAGTTGGGAATTTGTACAGGGATACATAACCCTGGGGGAGAATAAGTGCAAGGGATGGATAGTGAATGTGGTGATTACATACGACGGGACACTAAAACTAAATGAGACAATAAGTGCAGTAGTTGGATCAGTGAGCCAGATAACCTAGCACACTTAGGCGCTGCAGGACAAGTTAAGGGGGGGACGTAGGGTAGGGGAATGCTCAAGCAAGGTGTAATGTGCAGGAGCAGTTTACCGAGAAGTAGTCTGCAAGGGCTGCAACATTACAGAGGGGATAGAAGGGAAGGTATGCCTTTTTGCAGATGACATAAAGATATGCAATAGGGTAAACACTCTGGGGGCAGGGGTGTGTGGCAAAAATGAATAGGGATCTAAGAAAGTTTGAGCAGTGGTTAAGAGTATGGCAACTAAGGTTCAATATGAAGAAGTATAAAATCATGCATTTGGGGCACAGAAACCCAGGGGCAGAGTACAAGATGGGGGGAGTGGTACTGATGACCACCAAACAAGAAAGATACCTGGGGGTAATCATATCGGATGATCTAAAGGTGGCCAAACAGTGTGACAAGGCAGTGGGGAGAGTCAGTGGGATTCTAGGGTGTATAGGGAGGGGTGTCACCTGCAGAAGGAGGGAGGTGGTGATGTCACTGTATAGATCATTGGTGAGACCACATTTGGAGTACTGTGTCTAGTTCTGGAGACCACATCTCTGGAAGGACTTATTGTGCAGGTGGTCCAGAGGAGGGCACCTAAAATGATGCAAGTGGTTCAAACAATTCAAAGCACTCACTGGTAAAAGTAATACACATCAGGTCATCACATGATCAGAGGCACAAAGTTGGGGTGGTGTGGCTAATTGTAGCAACATGCTGTTGATTTACACTTCAACTCTGGAACAAACTCCATTTATTTTGCAACATTGTGCCTGTGATCATTTGATGATCTGACGTGTATTACTTCTACCAATGAGTGCTTTGAATTGTTTGGACCATTTGAATGGATTGGGGCTTGCTACCCCTTCTCAGCATCGAGATCCGCACTGCAAAGCACACCTGTTCTTGGACCACTAGTTTAAAATGGTGCAAGGCCTGCACCAGAAATGCTGTGAGGAGAGACTAAAGAACCTCAGTATGTACACCCTAGAGGAAAGATGGGAGAGGGGGGATATGATAGAGACTTTTAAATACCTTATGGGTATAAGGCACAACAGGGAAGCCTTTTCAGAAAAAAGATCTCTTAGAACAGGGGCCATGCTATGAAGTTGGAGGAGTTGGAGCCAGAAACATGAGAAGTACTTCTTCACAGAAAGAGTGGAGGATACCTGGAATAGCCTCCCAGCTGAGGTGGTGGGGCAAAAACTGTAAGGGGATTCAAGGATGCTTGTGGGCTAAGCCAAAGATCAAGTAGGGTCTGCGATATTATGGTAGGTAGCGAAAATGGGCAGACTAGATGGGCCAAGCGGTCCTTATCTGCTATCTGCCATCAGATTCTGTTTCTGTGTTTTTACATTTCTGTGTGAGGGAGAGTGCTTCTGTGATTCACGTAAAGTGCATTGTGACATTCTATGGTTTGATTTTTTTGTAAGGGAGGGTGCTTCTGTAATTCTGGTAAAGTGCTTTTGTGACATTCTTTTGGGTTCTTTTCTTTGATTTCAGTGTGAGGGAGGGTGATTTTGCACTTTGGGTTTGATGGTTAAAAGGGTGAAATAGGTGATTAACATTTCAGTTTAAATAGGGCAGCTCATTACCACTTAGTGGGCATTGCCTGGTTTTCCAAGGTCATGGGGTATGCCTTTCCCTTCTGCATGCTGCTAGAAGGGTGGGCCTGGGAGGCCCCGAACAGGCCAGATGGCAGACGGCCAATTAGTCCAGATCTTCTGAATCAGGTATGGGGCGTGCTAGGGTGCGTTTGCTCCTCCAAATCAGAGGCTAGTCTGTTCGGTGCAGCCTTCTTGGTGGCCTTCTGTGGTGCATTCCAGGTATCTGAACTAGTGCAACCTAACAAAGAGGTAAGGTTGCTGGTGGCGTTGATGGTTGAAGATGTTGCACTGAAAAAAGTGGACATCTTCATCCGGCTGCACAAGAGCAAGACAGACTGCATGGCACGGGGGTTCTGGTGCCACTTAAGGTCCCTGTCAGGGGTTCAGTGGGAGGTCCAGGAAAGGTTCCAGTACTACCTACACCACAGGACGGGTGGGAGAGTAGCATTCTTTCATCATGAGGATGGGTGCCCGGCTACAGCCTTTCAGTTCAGACAAGTGTTGTGCAAGAGCTTAGAAAGGTTGGGAATGAACTCAAAAGGGTTCAACACCAATTCTTTTCTGATTGGGGCGGCATCCCGTGCTCGCGCACAAGGATACACAGATGAGCAAATTCAGGCATTAGGCAGATGGTGCTCACAGGCATTTGAGGGTTGCATGAGGTGGCACATGCTTTAACCTTTTTCCTATGTTTTGGCGGGTCCCAAGTTCCTAAAGACAAGGATTTGAGTGTGCAGGTACTCCTCTGTGCATTGGAGAGCCAGATATGCAGGGCAGAGCCGGGGTGGCAAAAATTTGTTCCTAGACCAGTGGGCCTTTGAAATGAATTGGCTGGGCCACAGGGGTATTCGATGGCAAGGGCTACTCCCAATGGTGTTGGCAGAAGCCCAACTGATGATCCCCCACAGATCCTGGTGGTTCAGTTGGGTGGTAACAACATGGGGCAGTGTCTTTTATTGACCTGCTATGACAAGGAAAAGAGGACATAAGCTATTTGAAAGGCATATAGCCCGATGTGCATATCATATGGTCTGATGTTAATCAAAGAATGCAGTGGCACCGCATGCACGATCCCAGGGCTTTGGAAAAGTGCGACAGCTACACAATGCGGCCATGAGAACATTTATTGAAAACACTGGGGGCACTGCATCGAGGCATGATGGGGTCAGAATTCAGGGCTCAGGTTGGTATGCAAAAGATGGGGTGCACTTATCCAGTATAGGGTTAGATAGGTTTTTAGAAGATATATGCCAGGCGGTGGAGAGAATCTTGGCTTGACATGCTTGTGGGGGTTTGAGCAGGTAAGAACCTCACCCTGTGGTGGCAAGGTGGTATTGGTTGGTTGATACAGAGGCAGTAATGGTCTCATGCAGACAGACAACCCGTAGGCTGACAAGAGTGCTGGTCCATCCGGCTGGGGCTCATCAACTTACGAATAAGGTGGCAGCCAAAAGGGGGGGGGGGCAGCCTCTCCAGGTGAAGGCCCATGGCAATAGGGTGTCACTGAATGGGGGGGGATGCTAATGCAGCCAATTAAGAGTCACTCCTCATGCCCCGGAGGTCGGAGGCCCTCACGTGGGCTTGCAGTATTGGACGGCTTCCCTCAGAAGAAGGAAAGGCTGGTGTTTGGCTGTAGAGTATACCAACCAAGACCACCTGGCAGCGCACATCTAGCCGACTATATTGATGACTGGTTTGAGTAATAAACACATGGCTGTGGTCATTTCTCTCCATATCTTAGTGTATGTGTCTGTTCAGGTGGAACGGGGGAGCTGTGCCCTATAAGACAATGAAACAGCCCACAATGTATAGCAGAGGGTGGGCCTTTGTTGTAGGCACATCCCCCTGAGTGACACTTGGGCAGGATGGGGGGTGGCCTAGAAAGGGCAGGAGGGGAGTAAGGGAGGGGGCAGGGGTGTTCCCAGGGGAGAAGGTGGGCAGAGGCCAAGGAGGGAGAAGCAATGCCCTATGTAAGGCTGGTACTAGAGGGGCATTCCTTCTTTTGCTCCTCTCTTCTCGGAAGAAAACCCAGCCTTGACCCACCCTCGTAAAAGCAGGGGGGGATCAGCAGGTAGGTAGGGGCTCACTGTCCCATTGGGGGAACCGCTTTAGGGATCGAGAAGGAATTTTCCCATTTTTTTCCCCACAGAGTGTTCTGGGTTTTTCACCGTCTCCAACGATATCAGGCTAGGGCAAGTTAGAAAAGTTAGGAAGTTGCAGTCATGTAATGGAAGCTATGGCGGTCTTGGATGGTGCAAAGTTCATTAGTATTGTATTGGTTGGTTGATACAGAGGGGGTAATGGGGGTTATGGTCTCGTGTAGACAGACCACCTAGGGGCTGGGCCATCCATCTGAGGCTTACTAATTTATGAATAAGGTGGCAGCCAGGGGGCAGCCTCTCTGGGCGAAGAACCATGGCACTGGGGCATTCTTGAATGGGGGGTGGGGGGGACGCCACGCAGCCGGTCAAGAGCCACTCCTCATGCCCTGGAAGCCAGAGTCCCTCACGTGAGCTTGCAGTATTGGGTGGCTTCCCTCAGGTGAAAGAAAGGCCAGTGCTTGGCTGTAGAGTATACCAACCAAGACCATCTGGCAGCGCACATCTAGCCAACTGTATTGATGACTGGTTTGAGTAATAAACACATGGCTGTGGTAATTTCTGTCCATTACTTGATGCGTGTCTCAGTATGCTCAGGTGGAACTGGGGAGGGGGGAACTATGCCCTATAAGACAAAGAGCTAATTAGTAAGGCAGCTACAGGCAGTGTCAGTAAAACTGTGTCCTTCAGTCCACATTTGAACAGCAAAATAGAGGGGAAAAGTATGCATTTAAAGGAAACTACACCCTCACAGCTGGTAAATTTTATTTGTTTCCGTGTCAACAGACTACTCTTTTCCTTTATCTGTTGGAGATATAGGTATTTTCTTTAGTTTGTTTTCACTTTTCATGCTAGTCCCCTGTAAATATCCTGGAGGTCTTCATTTTATGGTTGTCGAAAACTTGGTCTATGAGAGTTGCATGCAGCACCTGTTTTTACCATGTCTCTCTATGCTGACTCGTATCCTGAAAAAAAAAACTCTCTGGAAACACACACATTGAATGCAGTTTCAAGGGAAAAACCCTGCATTACAACTCAAACAGTTTGCAAAAGTAACGGAAGGTAAATGTGGTATTTCACACCTTGCTGCAACTTGTTTTATTGAACTCTAAGCAAACAGGTATACTTTGTAGTCTAAAGGGTGCTGACACATCATATTCTTATATACTAAATCAGCTATCAGGGATAGTGAGATTTCAACAACTAGAGAATGGGGACCCCCAGGCTAGTTAGAGGGACTAGCTTGAACAGGGAAAATAAATGAAAGCAATCACATATATGCAAGCCTTTATTTGCTAGGACTGCACAAAAACATATGGTCCTCCTGTCCCTGTCCCCTCTCCTGCTTGTGTGGGAAATGTCTGGTGACACAGTGCAGACAGATGCTACTCAACTGTCGGGCTGCCCCCTCCCCAAAACGTTTCACATGTGACACCTTTATTTGGCAGGACTACACAAAAAAATATGGTCCTCCTGTCCCAACTCCTGCTTGTGTGGGAAATGGCTGGTGGCACTGTGCAGACAGAGGCTACTCAACTGCTGGGCTGCCCCCTCCCTACAAAACTTTTCACTTGTGATGCAAGGCTTTATTTGACTTCACTACACAAAAAATATGGTCCTGTTGTTCCGATTCCTGCTTGTGTGGGAAATGGCTGGTGACACTGTGCAGAGGCAACTCAACTGCCAGGCTGCCCCCTCCCTCCACAATGTTCCACAAGCCTTTATCTGACAAGGACTACACAAAAAAAAATATGGTCCTGTCTGATTCGTGCTTGTCTGGGTAATGGCTGGTGTCACTGCTCTGACAGAGCTTTGGGTTGGTTACACAAGAGAATCCAGTATCCCTGCTGAGCTTAATAAGCTCAGTCAGAGCTCTACTCTCAGCTTAGGCCCACTAGGGACAGGTGCCTGTTTTCAGGAGTGACCCAGAAGCACTGGGGAGGTTAAGTGACCTGCCCAGGGTCACACAGTATGCAAGTGGAGGTTGTGGGACTCAATATCAAATTCAGGTCTGTCTGCTAGATGTCCCACCAAGCTCATTCACAGCACATTACTCCAGTCTCTAGGCTATACTGCCAGGCAGCCAGCTTCAAATGCCAAAACAACTAAATGCCAGTGCAGTGGAACTTAACTGTAATTTATCTTCTAAGTTCTTACACTGCAGCACTTGTGCTTTTCTGCTTCTGTCTGGTGCCGCACTGTGCCACTGCTGTGCTTTGGGGATAAATAATGCAGTCTCCCACTGCTCCCCCCACACGCGCAGTCTCCCCCCACTAGTGCCTTGTCCTTTGTTTGGTAGCCAGCTTCTGTCATTGGGTATGAAGTGCGCTCTCCTCCCCTCCCACACACACAGTCAGTCCCTGACCCATGTCCCTCCCAAGTCCCTCCCCTCTCAGTTTTTTGTTTGGGTTTTTTTTTTTACTTATTTTTTCTGTTATTTTCATTGGTGGTGTGGGTGGAGGAAGTAACTTGTCCACAAAGACCCATTGTTTCCCTTCCCACCCAGCCGCTCACTCCCCTGCTCCCCAGTCCCTCACCCACATCTCTCGCAAATCTCCACCTGACCCTTAGTTCATTTTTTTTATATATATTATTTTTTTGTTTGTTTTGTTTTGTTTTCAGGTGCCAGGAAGTTAAGTGGTGATCCGACTCCACACACTTCACATGGAGACCCTTTCCTTCCCACCTGACAGCTCACTCGCTGACTGAATGATTCTGCTCCAGAGTTTCTCTCTCCCCTCGGTAGCTCAACTCAAATGGCACCGTGGAGAGCTGTGCATCCACCTATACTCCAGTTTGTGCATGCACAAACAAGAGTATCTGAACCACTGACTCACCAGTTGTCTTCTGGCCTGTCACATGACAGGCAGAAGCTGAAAAACAGCAAAAAAAACCACGTGGAGATCTGGGTCGAGCCAGAAAGGTTCGGCTTGGATCTCATGGTAACCAAGCCATATGTTTTCATGATGGCTCAGTTTCACCCCCACAGATTCAGCACACCACTAAGAGCAAGATGTACTGTAGTTGTTGCTTGTGTACAGTCTAAATGCCCTGGATTAGCACTTAGTCCAGGACGGTGCCCCAGCCCGATAGGCTGGCATTGGTCATCAGAATCAGCTCTTGAGTGGCTTCTAATGGAGACCCCTTGCTTAGGTTCTCATAACTCTCCCACCAGGTCAGCGACTGCCGTAGTGACACTGTAAGTGGGAACAGGGCTTGGTAGTCCTCTGAGGCTGGATTCCAAGCTGCTAGTACCCTGTTCTGAAGTGGCTGCGTATGCAAGTGGGCCCATGGCACTAGCTCTAGCGCTGCAGTTATCAGCCCCAAAATCCACAGCAGCCTGTGAGCAGAGGCCAACAACTGGCTTCTCAGCTACTGAACCTCAAGGTCTCTTTCTGGCTGAAGAGAGGAAAACTTTCCCCTCATCTGTCCTGAGCACTGTGCTCAACTGTTCCAGACTCTGTCACGGGTTGAGACAACTTTTCTCCCGACTGACTACCCAACAATGTGTCTCCAGTACCTCCAGGGTCCTGGACATGGATTTCCTCTCCCTCTGGGCTGATGATGCTCAGATGAGTAGGTCATCCAGGTAGAGATATACATGATGTCCCTCCTGTCTCAGTTGTGTCACAAGTACTATGAGGATTTTTGAAAACACCCCTGGAGTTGTTGCCAATCCAAAGGGGGACACCCTGCACTGGGAGTGCTCCCCCTGAATCACAAACATCAGGAACTTCTGGTGACACTGGCGAACTGGAATCTGGAGATATGCATTCCTCAGGTCTATAGCTGCTAGATAATCCCCATGGCTGGACAGTCTTTATGGCTGACTACAGAGACTCCATCTTGAAGGCTGTGTGGTAGATAAACTTATCTAGGTGCTTCAGATCCAGAATTGGTCTGACACCCCCGACTTCTTGGGAACCACAAAATCAATCAATCACTCAGTCAAGTTTATTTTATACTGGAAAAGATATATGAGCAAAAATGCCCATTTTCACAAATGTCCTGTTTTACAAATGGTTACTAAGATACAAAATATACAAAAATAAACAATGTGCATAGTACTTGTGTAACCCCCCTGTTATCCGGGGTCACTAGAATCCCAGTAAGACCTAGAGGTAGGCAGGGAAGGCACCTTGTGAAACTCCAGTTAAATGGATTTCACACTGTCTCACTCTATTCTCAGTCTCAGCTGAGACTGAGGGATGACATCATCTTAGAACTGTTGCAGCTGCATAAGCCAGACTGGAATGTTGCAGTTGGAGGTTAGTGCAGAACGTTGGGGATTTTGAATTCAGTCTGTGTGCAGTCTGAGTGAGAGACAGTAGTACAGCTGAGTGTGTGCAGGCTCTCAGAGCCTTAAGCTCTGTTTTAGAGCTACTTTTGGAAGGTGTGTGTTTCCACTTGAAGAGGAACACAGGAACTGGTAACTGAAGTGATGGAGACCGCTTTTAATAGTTCAAGAGCCCCATCCCTGAGGGAATGGGGGAAGGTTTTTGCCTATTTTCCAGGGGCAACCCTCCTGTGTCCGACTAAGGGAAAGAAGCTGCCCATTCAAGTTGTGCTGAGGCACCAGAAGCTCTGAGAGAAAGAAATTCCTTGTGGAGGAATCGCCTGTGGGGCACCTGCAACCAAAGGGTGAGTTCACTCTGACAAAGGGCCAAGTGTTTTTTCACCTGAACAGTTGGAAAGTGGGGATTTGACTGCTTAACTCAGTGGGGGGTCTAGAGAAATGGATAATGCCACTTAAAAGTATGTTCAAGTCCAGCACAAATGGGAAGCAAGACAAGTAGATGGAATGTGATATACATTTAGCAAGAATCTACATTGCAAAGCTTTACAGGATGAGGTGTTTGCTGTCCAGAGAAATGGCCATGTATGAATTGTGGGAGCGAGAGGTGGGAGATCCCCCCATCAGTAGTAACCAAATTCACCTCCACGGATTTGCTCTGAGACACCTTTTTCTTTCAAACAACATGAAGTCTTGCTGTATTCTGACTTTTGCAGTGATATCCAACCTTTGAACTGCCTCGGAGAGGAAAGAGTTAACTTTCCATGCAAGGCATGGAACACTGAGCTCAAGCTCGGTTGAGACTCTGTCTGTTGTTGTTTGAGCCCAAACGGCCAGATTCTTTACTCCACCTCACTGAACAGTCGCTCCGGAGATTTCTCCTTCACTCGGTTCAATTTAGTCGGTTAAAGTGTCGTTTTTTTCCCTCGGTTCAACCGAATTTCTTCTTCTAACCTGTCAGTTCAGTCTCTGTCTGTGGTACAGTGAGTACTAGATAGGTTTATTATTATTAGTTTCTGTGTGAAACTTGCAAACATCGGATCGGTTCGGTTTGAACTGGTCGGGTTTGTAAAAAAGTTTGTTCTGTTTTTTAGAGTGTGGTTACCGGTCCTTATCGGTTCTAAAAAAAACGGATTTCATTATGGTTTTTTCCATGACCCATAACATGGTCAGGAACCAATAGGGGTGTCTTGCCTGGCAGATTGCCACAAAAAGGGTAAGTTTGGTTAGGACTGGCCATGTCTGAGAAACCCAAGAGAAAAACCGGGCCCACTGGGTTTCAACACTGTAGTGTGTGTGGGGAAGCCTTTGCTAAGCCCACACCATCTGTGTTTATTGTCTGGGGTTTGACCACCTCGATTCAGACTGCCAGATCTGCAAAAGTTTTCCCACAGCTACCTTGTAAAAGACAGTAGGTAGGCTGAGGGAAAGGGAGGCCAAGAAGTCCGCTGACCCAGATGGCCAGCCCGGTTTGGTTCCAACTGAACCAGAAGGAGTGCCCTCTGACCATGGCGAAACTTCTTTGGGCAAAAGGAGAACCAACTCTGAGGAGTCGGTTCTGGTTAAAAGAAAAAGAAGGTATAAGTCAGTCGGTTCAGATCCACAAGTTCTTTTTCCGACCGCTGATGAAATAGCCAAAGCGATAACGACTGTTCAATCACTAACTTCGGTTCCGACCGAACCAGCACCATCGGTTAGGGGCTCAGTTCGGTCGGTTCACCTGGTTCCGGATTATAATTTAGAGCATTTTTATGAACCGGAGGAGGAGGAGGAGGGAGAGTATGAGGATAGTGATGGTGATTATGAAAGTCTGGATGTGCCCATTGACCCGGACATCTCCCCAGACAGACCTTCAGGTGTTTCTCCTCTTAGGCTTTCTGAGTCCCCTTCCCACTTTATGTTTTACAAAAAAGTGGCTGAAACTCTCCAGCTTCCTATGGAGGAAGCAGTAGAGGATCAGGAGGAGCCTGATTATGTTGAGGTGATGGACATCCCAGAGTCTAGGAGACTGTCTATTCCCCTCCATAAGTCTTTTGGGAAACAGACATTTACAATTTTAAAGACTCCTAATTCTATATCTCCTGTGGACAGAAGACTGGACAAGAGGTATACTCTTTCAGGCTCAGATACGGAGTTCCTTTCCCAGCAATGCAGCCATGTTGGGGTAGTGCAGGCTGCTGCCTGTGATAAAGCAAATATACCCTTGGCTTCACACACCCCAGATAAGGACTCCAGGAGGATTGATGCCATGGCAAAGAAACAGTACATGGCAGCATCTTTGGGAATCAGACAGGCTAATTATATGGCCTACACAGCTAGATACCAGAAGTCTAGATAGGACACTGTGATGGCTGTAGCTAAACAGGTCCCTGACCAGCTTGCCAAGGAGCTGGAGCAGGTGGCTGCAGATGATATTGAGGCATCCAAGGTGCAATTTCATGCTGCAGTGGACTCCAATAATATTTCGTCTAGGTTACGGCTACATCTGTGGCCCTTCGTAGGATGGCTTGGCTCAGATGTACTAGCCTGTCACAGGATACCCAGACTAAGGCCATGGATTTTCCTGTTATTGGTAATTCTCTGTTTGGGGAGCAGACAGAGAACTACATGAAGAAAATGGATGAGTACAGGACCACCTATAGGAGTGCTCAGGCCAAGGAAAGGCAAGTCACTCCCCAGAGGCAGCATTCCAGGGGCTGGGGCAGGCCTTTTCATAGGCCTTTCTACCAAGCCCAGGCCTCCTCTTCCACCTTTGCTCAGAGGGGGTTCTTCAGAGGGAGAGGCAGATGGGATATAAGCAGGCCTGCTACCACCCTCAGCCTAAAGCCCCTGCCAAACAGGCACCCTGATGGGTTTGCCCGGGCTGATTCTCCACTACCCGTAGGGGGCAGGCTGGCTTACTTTGTCCAGGACTGGATGTCTTTAACATCAGACAAATGGGTCCTGGAAGTAGTAAGCCGGGACTGGTTTCAGCTTCAAACAATTTCCCAAGATGAGAACCAGATCCTTTCCACCTGCAAATCCTTCAGAGGCCCTTGCCCTAGAGGCAGAGGTCTCTTCCCTCTTGGCTCTCAGAGCCATAGAAAGGTTCTACTCTACACAGGGAAAAGTATTGTACTCCAGGTACTTCCTTAACCCCAAAAAGACAGGAGAATGGTGGCCCATCCTGGATCTCAGATATTTAAACAAGCACCTTTTAAAGCCAAAGTTCAAATGGTGACTCTGGGAACAATTCTACCCTCTCTAAGGCCAGGGGACTGGCTAGTCCCTGGACCTCAAGGATGCCCTATTTCCACATTCTCATCAGATGCCCCTACAGAAAGTACCTCAGGTTCGAGTTGCCTTCAGGCCACTATCAGTTCAGAGCAATGCCCTTTGGCCTAACATCAGCTCAAAGGTGTTCACAAATGCCTCGCAGTAGTGGTTGCTTTTAAGGAGAAAAAGATCTCCATCTTTCCATACCTGGAGCGACTGGCTCATAGTGGGTCAGTCTCCAGACCAAGTCAAGTCACACCTACAGATAACTCAGCAACTGCTCACTTCTAGGATTCCTCCTCAATCTTTCAAAGTCAGTTCTAGAGCCAATGCAGCTCCCTCACCTTCATAGGGGCGGGCTGGATATAATAAGGGCAGAGCCTTTTCTTCCTCTGGACAGGGCAAGGACCCTTGACACTGGCCTCTTCATTCACCCTTCAGGTGTCTCGACCAGCAAGGCATTTTCTGCAGCTCCTGGGCCATATGGCTGCCTCCACGGCAGTGGTCCAAGGGGCAAGATTTCAGATGAGGGACATTCAGTTCCACTTAAGAGCCTTCTGGTCCCAGAGAAAGAATTCTCTGACCAAGCTAATCCCAGTGACTCGAACCCTGATCCAGACTTTGCAATGGTGGCAGGATCAGGACAACCTAAGGCAAGGAGTTCCCTTTGTCACTCAATCTCATTCTCTAATCCTTACCACAGATGCCTCCCTCTTGGACTGGGGAGCCCACTTGGGGGACCTGACCACCCAAGGGTTGTGGTCACCTCAAGAATCTCTGCTTCACATCAATCTCTTAGAACTCAGAGCAGTGTTTCTAGCACTTCAAGTTTTTTCCAAGTCTGTTCAGAACAAACTAGTTCAGATCAGGACAGACAATACCACCACTATGTGGTACATCAACAAGCAAGGGGGCACTCGGTCTATGGCCTTGTGCACAGAAGCAATGAAGTTGTGGTCTCTGGCCTATTCCCTGAATACCGCTCTGATGTGGTGCACCTCCCAGGGAAGGACAATGTCCTGGCAGACACTCTCAGCAGGATATCTCAGGGCCATCACGAATGGTCCCTGGATCCCCTAATTTTGAAGGTAATATTCTCCAGATGGGGCACTCCACAGATAGATCTTTTTGCAGCCCCAGACAATCACCAACTTCCTCTTTTTTGCTGCAGACCCCCAGTGTTGGGCTCAGTCCCCCTGGATGCTCTAGTCCTCAATTGGGAGGGAAATTCCTGTATGCTTCCCTTCCCTCTCCTGTTCAAGGTACTAGTCAAAATCAGGTCTCAACCCTGTAAAGTGATTCTGATTGCTCCAGACTGGGCCAGACAGCCCTGGTACCCTCTCTTGCTGTCCTTAGCAGTCCACCTTCCCCTGTCTCTTACCAGGAATTACAACCTGTTAACATGTTCTCAGGGGAGGGTTTGGTATCCGAATCTCAAATCTCTCAATGTCAAGGCCTGGCTCTTGAAGAGTTAGAGTTTGCTGATTTGCATCTCTCTCAAAGTATTCTGGATATTCTAAAGGCTTCTTCAAAGCCTTCCACTAGAAAGACTTACAACTCCAAATGGAAAAGGTTTACTATTTGGTGCTCTGGTAAGCATATTTCACCAGAGTTTGCTGGGTTGCCTACAGTCCTGGACTATATGGTTCATCTCAATAGCTTGGGACTCAGACCAGCTACACTTAGAGTGCATCTGGCAGCTGTCTCTGCTTTCTCGTCAGCAGGCAAGCTCTCTTCCCTTTCAGCTCATCCTGTATTCTGTAAATTCTTCAAGGGATTGCTGCATACCAGTCCTCCCTTCAGGGACCCTGCCCCTGCTTGGGACCTTAATGTTTGCATTGCTCAGCTTATGCAACCCCCTTTTGAGCCTTTGTCCTCAACAGAGCTTAAGTACTTGACTTGTAAAACTGTGTTCTTGGTAGCCATTACTTCTGCCAGACACATAAGTGAGTTACAGGCCCTGTCAGTGCAGACTGATTTTATATCCTTCCATAGAGACAAGGTGGTCCTCAGGACTAATAGGAAGTTTTTGCCTAAGGTGGTTTCAGATTTCCACCTTAATCAGTCTATGTCTCTTCCTGTTTTCTTCACTGACCATTCCTCCTCTGGGGAGAGGAGGCTACACAGCCTGGATGTGAAAAGAGCCCTTAGCTACTACATAGAGCGCACCAAGGGTCACAGGTTTGACTCCCTCCAATTGTTTCTCACTTATGGTGAGGTTGGTAAGGGAAAACCTGCCACTAAGAGATCTATTGCCAGGTGGATTGTCTCTTGTATACAATTCTGCTATGAAAAATTAGGTAGAATCCCACTCTCAGGCCTGAGGGCTCACTCTACCAGAGGTACAGCTGCTTCCCTGGCTGCTGCCAGGGATAGTCCTATCTTAGAGATTTGTCAAGCAGCCACCTGGAAAACAGTACTTACTTTCACCAAGCATTACTCTCTGGATATCCAGGCTAGGAGTGATGCTCAGTTTGGCACAGCAGTGCTTCAGATCCTGTTCCCAAAGTAGGTTCTGTCCCTCCTCATGGAGGTACTGCTTGGTAGTCTGCAATAGTCAGAATACAGCAAGACTTCATGTTGTTTGAAAACAAAATTACTCACCTTAGTAATGTTGTTTCTTCTAATGGAGTCTTGTTATATTCTGACCTCCCCATCTCCCTCTCAGAACCTGGTTTTGGGATGTGGGTGCAGGAACAGTGTTGGCACCTAGAGTGCCCCCCTTTCTCACCCTCTTATTTTGGGTGTGTGTTGTGTTTTGTTTTTTGGGTTTTCTGACTTGAGTCTTGCCTTGAACCAAAAAATCTTTTATTAAATTTAGTTGCCAGTTGGCTAGTGTGAGTTTACAGTTTCCACACAGATGCCTAATGAATATAGCTCAGAGATCTGGCGGTTTGGGTTCAAACAACAGACAGAGTCCAAACCGAGCTCGAGTCAGCTGCTCCATGCCTTGCATGGAAAGTTAACTCTTCCTCTGGGCAGTTCAAAGGTTGGATATCACTGCAATAGTCAGAATACAGCAAGACTCCATTAGAAGAAACAACATTACTAAGGTGAGTAATTTTTTCTTCTCTCAGGTACTTGGCCAGTGCCTGAGGAAAGTACCCAGATGTGGGATTGAAAGGAAGTTTCCCTGATGGAGACGTGGTGCTCTTAGGTGGTTTACAGAGCCACCAGAAAATGTTTCCATGAAGTATGGAAGGTGTCTGAGTGGCTGGCAAGGGAGCCAAGCCAGGGAAAACCCAGAACAATGTACAAGTTTGGGCTGTGTAACCCAAAGCAGCATGCAAGTCCTGGCTGTATGCCCAGTGGGTTCAGAGCCTGAGGGCTAAAGTGTTCTTGTTTCTTTTAATCTGCATTACCAGGAGTGTTGCCCCGTGGGGGTCCATCTATACTTTGTTTATTCTGTTTGGATGTGAATAAAAAGCCACATTTTAGAATCCCACTTCTGGTATTGGACATTGCAGTTATTGCTTCCTGTGTTCGGAATTACTTGGGTGCCCCTGTGCAGAGCAGCCAAACCTAGCCTTTGTGCCAAGTGACCTATTCCTCCCCGAACCCAGCCCACCTGGTATTGCTGTCAGATACAAATGGCATACCCGCCTGGGGTTACAAAAATGGAGGCACCGCTGAGGATTTGGGTTTGGAACCTAGGGAAGAATGCAAGAAAGGTGCTCTGGCAAAGGGCTAGCATTTTGGTTATCTGACAGTGGGTAGCCCAAAAATCTGAAGCAAGGTTAACTAATGTGCCACTGTGTGCTGTTGTCCATGTGCTGATGTTAAAATGCCAACTGTTTACCAAGGAGCAGTAAAGCCTAAGAGAGTATGCCCTTGTCCTGCATCAAAATTTACAGTGTTTGCCAGCTTTTTAAAACTGTTGTGACAAAGAAAAGTGTGGAAAACTAGGGGTAGCAAAAGGAAAATTGTGCCTTGGACGTTGGAAATGCTTTCTTGTGAACTGAGAGACTTGTTGTGTTAATGGCCATGAAAAATGGTTGAAATGAGCTCCCGCCATGGAGTCAGTCGAGAAAAAATAAAAAGTGTGGCTTTTGTAGTTTAAATTTGCCTGCTCGACGATCGCTGTGAGGAGAAGAGCACTTGAGAGGAAAGAGACTCATTTGCATGGCGTCGTGTGATTGGTGAGACTGCAATCAGTCCTGCCCCCAAGCCAGCTCTACAGCAACTGCCCAGCATTCGAGAGGGAGTGTGAGTGGAGTGTGTGTACTGGCTTACAGGAGGAGCATCGTGGTAAAATTCTGAAAGGGGCAAAAACCACTTCGAGACTGCCATGGGCAGCTGCCTCCTTGATCTCTTGGTGTCGAATTTGCTTTCTTTTAATGCTTTGAGACTGGAAGTTGTCCCTTCTTTTCCTGGACATCCTTCAAAATGTAATCCAAGCCAGATCTGAATAACAGTCCTCCCTCAAAAGACAAGCTAAACAGTTTGGCCTTCAATGCCTGGTCTGCAACCCAATGCCTGAGCCAGACACTCCACATGGCTGATTTAATGTGATAAGCAGAGCTTGCTGACATTCATACATTGTCCACTGCAGCATTTCCTGGAAAGATGGAAGCCATGGATACCAGCTGTAAAATATTCAGTCCCTCAGAATCTAGGGAAATGGAACTACCCAGAGCCGTAATCCAGGAGTTTAGGGCTCTGGAGACAATAAAAAATGCATAGTAGGTGTGACAATTTACTCCATTCAAGGTAAAGGCTCTTCTACATGTGGCATCTGCTTGTTTATTGTGCATATCAGTGAGGGGCAGAGACCCTTCAATAGGTATGGTCATGTGCTTACCAGAATTTTGCACAGCCTTATCTGCCAGGGGAAGGACTTCCCACTTCCAGAAGTTCTCCTCCATAAATGGATAACATCCTACCTGTGACCTGGGTAGATGTTTTCGCTTACCCATGCCTGCCCATTCCTGTTCAATAATCTGGTTGTAGTGCACAAAGATTGGAAAACACTTCGGCATGGAAGAGGATGCTAACAGTATCAGACTCACATCCAGGGACTCCATGGCTCCCATCTCCTTCATATGTAATGTCCTATAAGCCTCAGTTATGAGGTGGACAGAGATTGTGTACCAAACAGGGGAGGGATTGAAATATTTCTCTTAGGCTCCATCCACTCACCCTCCTCCTCCTCTTTAGAGGGGTCCCCCTCCTTATCAAATAGCACATTCAGGTCAGGATTTTCCTCACTGCCCCCTGTATCGTCATCTTGACCCTCTACATAGTCAAGGTTGGGAACTGCCTGCAGATCTGGATGAGCAGTATTGTCCTACTCTGGCGCACCTGCATGTGTCTGTATGGAGCACCCCCGACCTGAGGGGCCCATCTTGGGTTCGGTGTGTTGGTCGGGATGTCCTGCAGAACATCAGAATTCATCAGCTCATTTAAGATCGATAGAAAAGATTTGCACAAATCAGCATTGCCACTGCTAGTCGGCATCCCAAGTCCACCTTCCCAGCTCGGGGTCTCTACTGGGGAAGTGAAATAGACATGTTAGATTGCATTACATAATTAGGACAATAACAGCCTATGGGTGAGGGTGTCATCACCCTCCTGCAGGTCTTACATCATTTGAAAACAACAGGTCTCTGGCAAGCCATGCTGCCAATAGCTCAATTTCATATATGAATAACATCACTATGAGGCCCCAAAATTATGTATCCAAATGGGAGGACTCACTACACTGATCCTCCTAGCCCCCCCATGACAAGTATGTCTCTATAGGGAACTACTGATTTACCTGGATATTTTTTGAAGAAAAAAATGACTTACCATTGTAACATTGTTTCTTCCACAAGATCCCTCACTATGCTTGCTATTACAATCAGCCTACAGGTCTGAGCTGCCCTGAAGTGTGGAGTTTTATGTAAATTAGAGAATGATGGAATGAAATTAAAATCTCTGCTGTGTGGTCATGCTCCACTCCACCCTCTGTCAGATTTATTTCAACAGCTAGGGGAGCAGTGACCACTGAACTAGGTAGACATAAACCAAGAAAAAATAGAAAGCCTAAGAACACTTAACCCCTACTGTGACAATGTATGGCAGTCCAAAGCGCCTAACTGATTGTGGGCACTGCACCACTAATGGTTCTGCAAGATAGCAGTGCCAAGTCTGGTATCTCTTCTGGACTGTACATCCTGACAATAGTGTCTTGTGAAGGTGTGGACTGTTTTACAGGTAGCTGCTTTACAAATCTCTTAGCGGGAGAACATCCCTTGCAGCTTCCACAGAGGCAGAAGTGCTACATGTGGAATGTGCTCTGAGGCCGTCTGGTGGCATCTTGCCAACTTTGGTATAGCAGAATTGGATGCAGGAGACTATCCAGTGAGCAACTGTCCACTTGGAAGCTGGCTTACCTTTGCCCACTTCACCATATGTAACAAACAGCTGTGAATAGGAGGACCTGCCTTCTTTAATACAGTCCAGATAGTCACTGAGTGCCCTCGTGACATCCAGACTGTGGATCCTTTACTCCCCTGAGCTGGATTTTGCTGTAAGGAACAGCGCAAGGCTAATGGACAGGTTCAGGTGAAATTCAGACACCACCCTAGGGTGGAATTTTCTGTTTGTCCTTAAGATCACCTTGTCCCTGTGAAAGATGATGTAATTTGGGTATGCACAGAGGGCTTGCACTTGCACACCCTTCTGGCAGAAGTCATAACCACTAGGATGACAGTTTTCCAAGTGACATACTTTAAATCAGTACCCATGGACTCAAATGTGGATTCCATGAGCTTAGTTATGCACAGGTTCAAATCCCATGGTGGGACTAGGTCCCCAACAGGGAGATGCAGATGCAGAAGCCCTTTAAAGAACTTTTCCAAACAGGGTGTGAAGCCACCATTTTCTCTTTACCTGCCAAAATATAAGCTGATACTGCTGCCAGATACATTTTAAGAGTTGAAAGCCTGAGTCTCAGGGACTGCAGGCAGACTAGGTAATCCAAGATTGCAGGCAGGTCTGCTTGCAAAGGACTGAGCTACCTAGGAGCATACCAGAGGGAGAACCTTTTCCACGTGGAAGCATAAGTTTCCCTGGTTGTTAGTTTCCTGAAAACTGTGAGGACTTTCAAAACTTCCTCAGAATAATTAAAGTCAAAGTACTCCAACTCCTTAAGAACCGTGCCATGAGGTGCAGAGACCTAAGGTTTAGGAAGGTTATCCTGCCCTGAGACATGGTAAGCAGGTTGCACCTCAGTGGGAGGTGGAAGGGCTGCTTGACGAAGAGGGCCAGGAGGAGGGAGTACCAGACCTGTCTGGCCCAGGCTGGGGCTATTAGGATCAAGGTTTCAGACTGGCTCCTCAGCTACAGGAGTACTCTCAGCAGTAGTAGTACAAGATTTTATTTCTTTTGGGCACCCTTACAGAATTTTACACAAACAAACAGCATATAAATAACAAGTTTCTACCTTTAAATACTTAGGGGTTACTCTAGACATAGGGCTAACCTAACATGAACATATCCACCGACTTAATATGGCTGTGAATGTTCGCATTGGTCTGCTACACCACTACAAGCACTGCCTCCACCCTGAAGCCCTACAGCTAGCTATCTCCTCCTCCACCCTGTCACTCATTGATTACAGGATTATCTTCAATGGCACAGCCGACAATACCTCCCTCAACAAAATTAGGGTTTCCCTGAATAAAGCCTGTAGACTAGCCACGGTATGTGACCAACTTACACACACCTGTATGCTGTATACCAGTACAAGCTGGCTTAATTTCGATGACCGCCTAAAGTACCAGACCTGTCTCCTTGCCAAGAAAATCATGACTGGCCTCACACCCCCTACTCTTGTGATGCTGCTCCTCCCTCTCTATCAGCACCAGACACACACGTCACACTGAGAAATTGCCCTACCAAGTTCCCCACTGTAAAACCTCTTTGGGGCAAAGAACTTTCAGATATCGTGCCCCCAACTGGCTGAACTCACTGCCCACACCAGTCCTCCTGACTCCTACCCTAGGACTGTTCAAATCCCTTCTCTGTAGCAAAAACTTGCGTGACTCCACCTGTGACTGTACCTGACCTACCCACGACCTATAACTGCCATGACAATGGACCCATTTGGTCCTGCTTCTAGAGTGCCTGTCCCTGGTTTCAGTCTTACCCGATCCTCAGACTAGCTGACACTCACTGGACTGCGCTGCTTGCACATTCCAGTCATAAATACTTCTCTACAACAAACTGCTGTACTGTATGATTTGCCCTTGCAGTTACTGTATTTATTGCATTTTGCCACTGTACTGCATTGTCTTTGATTGTTGAAATTATCATGTTCCACATCCACCTGTTGTAATTTACTATGTACCTTTCATAAGGTGTGATATTTCCCACACTGCTATTTATACTGTGATGTCTGTACACTGTATGCTCTGTATTGTTTTCTATAATGTGGAGCCTTTGTAAAGGAGTCTCTGACTCAAAGGTATTATTTACGATTGTATTCAATAAATAAATAAAATATATACATACAACTATACAATAAAAATAAATAACAATAAATAACACCCACCAATATAAAATAATTACTGTTAATAAAACATAAGCCACTTATAATGTATAGTAGAACATTGTTATTAGGGGAAATTCATCTTTTCCCTCAGTTGTAATACCATCGATGTGATGCAACTTTGTTGTTAACCCATCGATGGCACATCACACCGATGGTATAGCAACATGGATTGCTCTGTGCATGATCGCTACTCAAACAGACCACCTTTTTGAAATGGCCACAGTGGTGAGAGCATGACTCAGAGCCTAGTGACGTTGACTTAAATAATGGAGAAGCTGACAACAGTGAGGATCCTACTTCATTATATAAATGTTTTTTATGACCATACACTATAAAATATAATGTATGGTACATCGATCATCAACCAGTTTATTAAGCTGTCTCGAAGTTGTCATGGTGACGTAAACCTCTCTCGCTTCGCTCTTGAAATTTACATGGTTGACCTGGCAACTTCTCAATGGTTAACAAACAGGTTAACGATCGATAACCATACATTATCCTCTATGTCATATTTAATATCTTCTTTTACCCCAAAGGCTTGCTGGAATAGGAAAGACTTTAATTTCTTTTTAAATATCTCAAGGGAGGGTGACTCCTGCAGAGACTCTAGCAGGGAATTACACAGGATTGGGGTGGCCACTTCAAAGGCAAAATCCCCAGAAGATTTTAACCTTGCTCTGGGGACCTCCAGGAAAGCCTCTCCCACAGATCGGAGAGAGCTACCCGGAGTGTAGGGATGCAGGAGCTCCTTCAGGTAAACTGGAATTAGCCCATGTAAGGCCTTATAGGTGAACAGACCTATTCTGTAGGAGATGTGCCAGTGCACTGGCAACCAGTGCAGTTTACACAACACCAGCGTGATATGACACGACAATATAGAGTGATCAATAGCAGGACAGCAGCATTCTGCAGCAGCTACAGGCATCACATCACACCCCCTTTGACCGCGAGGTAGAGTGTGTTACAGTAGTTGAGCCTTGAGGTAATGAATACATGCACCAATGTGGCCAGATCATCAGTGGGGAATAAGGGATTTAATTCAGGCGATGTTATGCAGATGATAAAAACCATTCCGGACAGCAGCCGACACCTGCGCATCAAGTGTCAGTTCACTATCCTGAACAATGTCCAAATTTCTCAGCTTGGTGAAGGCCCCCAGGTTTGGCAGAGCCACTACAAAACCCCAAATCCTCTCCAGGGGCCTTCACTCCCTCCCCCCCTTTGACCTGACTCACCCACCAGTACTTCAGTCTTTCCTGAGTTGAGCCCCAGGCAGTTTGACAATGTCCAAGCCCAAATCTCAGACAAGCACTTGTTCAGCACCTTGACTGCATCAGATCTTCCCGGTGTGAATGACAGGTAGAGCTGAGTATTATCAGCATAGCAATGAAATCCCAGCCCATGCTGTCTTATGATCTCACCCAGAGACTGCATATACACTGTGAATAACATGGGGGAGAGGACAAACCCTTGGGCCACTCCACAGGACAGGGCCATTGGGCTTGAGGAATAATTCTCCCAAACCACCCTCTGGGACTTGTCCTGGAGGAAGGACTCAAACCAGTTGATTACCTTGCCAGTGAGTCCAACATACTCCCTCAGCCTGTTGAACAACACCCCATGATCCACAGTGTGAAATGCTGAAGAAAGAGATCGAGGAGAATGAGAATTGATTGCTCTCCTCTATCTCTTGCCCTGAGAAGGTCATTCAACACCCATACTAATGTGGTCTCTGTGCTGTGCATAGCCCTAAACCCAGACTGGAATGGTTCATAAATCTGGAAGTTCATGAGGTGACTCTCGAACTGCTCTGCAACCACCTTCTCAGGAATCTTCCCTAGAAAGGGAAGATTCAAGATAGGTCGGTAATTTGCCAAGACGTCAGGGTCCAGAGATGTTTTTTTTCAACAGGGTCTTCACCAGAGCCAATTTAAGAGGCTCAGGGAAAACCTCCATTGCCAAGGAACACCTGAAAATCTCGGCAACAACCGGTCCCAGACCTCCAATGCAGTCAATGAGTAATGGCGTCAGGCCTGGGTGTAGGCTGCAGCAAGAGAAGGAAGGTGACTAGGATCCTCCCTTTCCAGTCTAGGGTCAGGGCATCTGATGGGAAAGAGCCCACTGCTGGAGGTCTGCAACAAAATAGGAGAAGCTGTTGTTTCTCCCAGGATATAATTAGATCTATCCCTGGTGTAACCCACCTCCTGTACACTGTGACCAAGACCTGGTTGTTCAGGGTCCATTTGTGACATCCCTGTCTGATCCTGCTGAGGGAGTCCACCAAGACATTGTCCTTTCCTGGCAGGTGAACCGCGGATAGCTACATCCCCAAGGAATAGGCCAGACTGCAGATCTTCATTGTTTCTATACATAGCTTTGAAGATCCTGAGCCCCCTTGCTTGTTGATGTGGTACAAGGTAGTGGTGTTGTCTGTCTTGATCTGGACTGCCTGCCCTTGATGTGGGGAGTGAAGGACTATAGAGCCAGGAATACTGCCCTAAGCTCCAGCAGGTTTATGTGCTTCTGGGATTTCTTTGGGGAACCACACTCCACTTATTGTTAGGTCATGCAGGTAAGTCTTCCAGCCTAGGACGGAGGCATCTGTTGTCAGAACAATTTTGTGGGTGGCTGCTGCAGGAAGAGCACACCCACCCTGAGGTTGCCCTCTTCCTTCCACCAGTCCAGTGCTCTAAAGAGCTAAACCTGACTGCTGCTGCTAGTGGTCTAGGACTGCACTATTTGTATCTACATAAAATGCTGTGTTAATTTAATGAAAGTCTATGTGTGCTTGATGAAACATTTGTGAAGTGTTGGAGCCCTAGTACTTTATAGCAAGGTGCCTGGTAGAGAGTCAGTAGGCATATTTACAAAGTGTGCACTACAGGCTAGTGACAATTACTTAATATCACCAGGATCTTTCTAATTTGCCTTGTGGGGCAGAGTATTTTGCACTTGGGGGTTCTGTTATACTTTTAAAACTATTTTTACTCAGCATTTGGGAATAAGGTGCCTCGCGTCCTTCCCATTCACTTCCGGGTTCAACTACATAAAATGCCGACTTCTCGGAGAGCAGGGTGCTAAACCTGACTACTGCTGCTAGCAGTCTAGGACTGCACTATTTGTATCTACACAAAACTCTGTTTTAATTTAATGAAAGTATATGTGTGCTTGATGAAACATTTGTGAAGTGTTGGAGCCCTAGTACTTTATAGCAAGGTGCCTGGTAGAGAGTCAGTAGGCATATTTACAAAGTGTGCACTACAGGCTAGTGACAATTACTTAATATCACCGGGACCTTTCTAATTTGCCTTGTGGGGCAGAGTATTTTGCACTCGGGGGTTCTGTTATAGTTTTAAAACTATTTGTACTTAGTATTTGGGAATAAGGTACCTCGCGACCTTCCCATTCACTTCCAGGTTCAGCTACATAAAACGCCAAATTCTTGGCAAGCAGGGCATGTGCGGAGACACACGTAGAGACACGTGCATCTGCGTGTGTTCTGCATGTTCAGAGGTAGAAGCGGGAGTTGGAATTGTAAGTAAACCCTGCCAATAAGTGGTTTTACTATATGTGTGGTTATATGCCTGTGCCTCATTTAAATTTGCCTTAGCAAAAGCGTTGGGTTGAACTTCTGTATTACAAAATGGCCACCCATATTATTTCTATGTTTATTCCTAGTGGCTATTATTGTATAGTATGTCAAATGTACTGCCCCAAAGAAGGTATGGAGGAAGTACAGGAGTTCACTTGCACAAAATGTGTGGAAAATGATTCTTTAAGACAAGCTGTTGCTATGCTTAATATCAGGTTATCAGAACTGGAAAATAGATCTAAATGCAAGCCAGAGTCCATGTATTAAATCAGGCTCCCCCTAGTGACCCAGCTGTCCCTCCCAGCTCAACTTGTAAACCTCCATATCTGCCTCTCTCTGCAAATACCCGCAATTATCCATATATTACCCCACTGTTTACACCTAGTGGAAAAACAAAGAAATGTTCAAGGGATAATTATAGTGTTGATAACCCTGATGATCATTGGTACGAGGTACAGTTAGGGTTGACACCTTTGAATGAAGCAAAAACCAGATCCTAAGCTCTGCCTCTAGCCCCACCCCTTTTCATGACTCATCATGCATTGTTCCTCTTAGAAAGCCATTTGTTAGTTATATCAATAAAAGACAAGGCTTAAAGCAACAGTTCAACACAAATGTTAAGATACTGTACTGTGCCTGTTAAAGTCACTTAACTACAGACTTCCTAGTTATTTATTTACTTTATGTATTTATTTATTGACATTGGTTTACCAGATAAACAGAGATAAAAGAGAACTCATTTACAGATATGAAAATGCTTACCAGCAAATGAAGGTGGAAGACAACTGTCTCTGCTACTGTTACAAATGGTGGGGGCAGCTTTGCTGCTATGCCACTTTAAGATGCAGTGGAAATGATTAGGTTAAATAAGTGCTAATGGTGTTAATGGCCTTACTTTACACCTCCCAGTTTGACTGCTTTCACAAACAAAGGGCTATACTGAAACAAAACTTGTTTGTAACCTGGACATGCAGCTGAAACAATGCATGATACAACAAAATCCATTTCAAAAGTATGTGAGCACTCAAAATGGCTCAAAAACCTGACCAGCACAGAGGGAAACCGGATTACCTGGTAGGGACCCTGAAAACCTTATCACCAGGTAAAAAACCTGACAGGTGGCAACCCTAGGTACAGTACATAGTAAATGTACATATAAAAAAGGTTGTAAGGCCTCACAGTTTTCTTTGATTACAAGTAATAGGTTTCTATTATTAAATGACCTTGAGGCCTCAAGTGGGGCATCAGTTTCATCGGATGTTACCCCTATTGATTTAATAAATTCAGTTCCCTCAAGTAACTCAATTGAGTCTTTTACTAGTTGTTCTTGTCCCCTTGGCGCCTGCCCTCCACCCTCTAACATTCCACTTATCCCAGTAGGGGTTATGTCCATGGACTTGAGTCAGGATACTGAGCTGTCTTCAGCTCCTGGAGTGACCCCTTCCACCTTTTGTTCTACTCAAAGGCAGGTGTTTGTTATAGGAGATTCTAAAGTTAAACACCTGGATACATATATATGTGATCCAGATAAAGCCAATTGGACATGTTCCAACTTCCGTGGTGCCAGAATTCATAATATTTCAAATATGGTGCGCAATATACTAGCAGGTGGTGGTTCTAACTCATTGATAATTTTACATGTAGGCACAAACAATTTCCTATCCTCAACTCTTTTGGCTAATAAACAGGACCTTGTAGCTCTTTCTAATCTACTGGTGGACATTTGATGTGAGATAGCCTTCTCTGAAGTCTTACCGGTACCCAGAGCCTCTGTTGAATTTAACAATACAATACACATTTTTAATAATGGGCTCCAGATGAGATGCCTGAGGCAGAATCAAGTATGTCTCACACATTGGGAAGAATTTGTTAATAGATCTGACTTATTTTGAAGGGACGGTCTTCATCTGAGCTGCAAGGGTAACTTTTTATTGGGTGAACATATTCTAAAATATATTAACCGACATTTAAACTGTTTGATTTAGGGGAGAGTGTAGTTCCTCCCCATAAGATATTTTTTGGAAAAGATAACAAGCAAACTAGGTCACTAGACATGAAATGTCAATATTTTAATGCTAGAAGCCTTAATAATAAATTGGACACGCTCAGGGCCACCAGTAGTTCAGAACATTTTGATGCTGTGTTAATCACGGAAACCTGGGGGGATGATAAATCCAGTTGGGATTTTTCTCTACCTGGTTTTACCTTATTCAATTTTAATAGACCTAGTAGGAAGGGTGGTGGGGTAGCAATTAAAAAAAATTGCTTTGCAGGTAGTGGACATCTCTTTTAAAGTCAAAAGCTCTTCTAGTACCTCGGAATCTGTTTGGATTAAACTTACATTGAATAAAAACCAGTATATTATTTTGGGCATTTGTTATCGTCCTCTGAGTACATCTATCAAACTTTTGGATACTTTAATTAATGAAATAGAAAGAGCTTGTACACTAGGGGATATCATACTCACAGGGGATTTTAATCAGGGAGATGTAAATTGGTCAGAGTTGAAAGCTACCACTAGCGCAGGAAATAAATTGATTAACCAGTGTCAACAATGTAATCTTACACAGGGGGTGAATCTACCTACTAGGGTTAAAAAGATTCTTGATCTAGTGTTTTATTGTAAGAATCTTATAATTAAAAATGTTGCCATATCTGCTCCTATTGGAAACAGTGGTCACTGCTCCATTAGTTTCAGTTTAAAACACCAAATACCCCTAATGTTCAACAACTATATAGTGTATATGTACGGTAGGGCTGATATTTCAAAAATTAAAGCAGGGCTGGATAGGGTGGATTGTGACTCAACATTTAATTCTGTAAGTATTGATGAGTATTTCCATACACTTCGTAATACTATTATTTGCCTACGTGATTGCCATAATCCTTCCAGGATAATATCCGAGTCTAGTAATCAAAAACCAAAATGGATGAATAAGATGATATCGAAACTAATAAAAAAGAAAGTTAAATATTATTCGGCTTATAAAACATCACCATCCCCAACAAATTGGAGTTTATTTTTACATATTCAAAAAATAATGTAAGAACTATATACGTAGAGCAAAAAAAACTTGGGAGCAGAGATTGGCCTCTAACGGGAGTAAGGACAACAGCAAATCCTTTTATGCATACATAAGCTCTCTAAAAATGCCTCAGTGTCAGGTAGGCCCACTTTTGGATAATGGTACCCTAATACATGACCCTTTGGATATGGCAAATCTATTTAACATCAATTTTTGCAATATATTTCAAAAAAATCAATGTGCTAGTATTACTAAGGATTCTTTGGATTGTCCAGTTACTATTTCTGTTTCAAATGTTCATGCAAAATTGTTATTACAAAAAGGAAAAACTAGTGTCTCACCTGATAATGTCCCTGGTCATTTATTGTATCTATTGACCAATAGCCTGTCATTGCCCCTTAAGTTATTGTATGAGTATTGTATAAATCATAACTTTGTTCCTAGCATTTGGAAAACTGCATATGTCATACCCATACAAAAAAGGCCCTAGGAACAACTGGGAAAACTATAGACTCATCAGCTTAACCTCCCCCATGTGTAAGATAATGGAAAGTCTGATCAAGGATTTAGTTTCCCCTTTCCTAATTGAATCTGACAATGAACAACACAGATTTTAAAAAGGTCGTAGTTGTCTGACCAATCTGTTGTGTTTTTATGAGGATGTTAGTCTACATCTCGATAACAAACTACCTTATGATGTGATCTACATTGATTTTAGTAAGGCTTTTGACCTTCTTCCCCACTGGGCATTGTTGCAAAAGCTTTATTCCTTTGCACTAAATTCAAATATTATTACATGAATAGCCAATTGGCTGATGGATAGATCACAGCAAGTTTTGATTAATGGACTATGTTCCAATATTGGTGCTGTCACTAGTGGTGTACCCCAGGGTTCTGTTTTGGGACCCTGTCTATTTCAGCTATTTATCACTGATATTACAAGTCAGTGTTGTTCTAACACTCTCAAGTATGTGGATGATATAAAAATTGGTGGTCTATGTGCCAATTCAGATCAAATAGATGCTCTTCAGCACAATTTGGACCTTGTGTCAACATGGATCTATACACGGGTATGAAAGTGAACCAAAATAAATGCAGGACGATGCATTTTGGAAACAATAATCCCTCTCATGTCTATACATTGGCCAATATAGCATTGACTTCTACAGACAGAAAGAAGGATTTGGGGGTCTTGGTATCTGAGGATTTTCTCCCTAACTCCTAGATTAATGAGGTAATCCTTAGGGCAAATAGGATTATTTGGTCCATTAAGAGGAATATTAGACCTAGAGATAGAAATGTCCTCATGCTACTTTATAGAGCTTACATATGCTCCTATTTGGATTTTTCCTCCCAGCTTTGGTCCTCATATAAGAAATAGGACATTACTATACTTGAAAGGGTGCAAAGAGGATACACTAAATTGGTGCATGGGTTGAAAAATGCCTCTAATGAGGACAAACTGCTCTCCTTGAATTTGATGCCCCTCTCTAAACGGCATTATTTTTGTTGTATGATATCATGAAAGATCCTTATTTACTGACTAGTCTTGGGTTTAAGTTTAGAGAGGATGTCTATGATCTTAGAGGTCACTCCCTTCAGTTATAATCTAGGAGATTTAATTGTTTGCCTCGGAAATATTATTTTACACTTCGTGTTACCAAACCATGGAACGCATTACCGCTTGATGTGATCATCAGCAGTTCCAAAGAAATGTTTAAGTTCTGCTTGGGTAACTTGATTCTGTCTGGTTTTTGCCCTTGTTATTATTAAAACAGGAGTAAATATGGGCCTTTGGCTCTCTGGCTTCTTAATGTTCTTAGTATGAATCTTAGTATAAAGAGAGACTTCATCACAGGTACCATACTTGAAAGAGGGTCTCTCTTTTGGGACCAGTAGGCCCTTAAGTGGTAATGGATGTCTTTCATTTGGAACCTGGTCCACTGCTCTGGAGGAAGCCATGTGGCCTAAAAGCTGGAGGAAGTCCCTTGTTGACCTGGGCTGACCCAGGATGAAGAACTTTGCCGGACTGACTAAATTTCTCACTTTCTCTTGTGGAAGGCCCTCCTTTGAAGGGCATCCAATTCTGCTCCTATAAATTTTAGGACTTGCACTGGTTCTGTTTGGGACTTTTGTGTGTTTATGAGAAAGCCCAGATCATACAAAGCATGCTGAGTGAGGAGAGAGGCCTTGGTCTCCTGGTGAGACTTGTCTGCAACCAACCAGTCACTAAGATAAGGAAAACAAGTACTCCGTCTTCTGAGATGTGCTGCCACCATGCCCAAGCACTTTGTGAACACCCAGGGAGACTGACGAAAGCCCAAAGGGAAGGGCTGCAGTCTGGTAAAGACCAGTCCCCACCCTGAATCTTAAGTACCTCCATGACTGGACCTGACATAAATACGGAAGTAGGCATCCTTCAGGTCCAGAGACCCTAAAAAGTCGACTTGCTGAAGGGAAATGATCACTGAAGCCAAGGTTACCATCTTGAACATTTCCTTTTTGAGGTTTTTGTTCAGATATTTGAGATCTAAAATGGTTTGGGTTGCCACTCCCCATTTTTGTTGTGGGTGAGGAAGTATCTTGAAAAAAGGCCCTTTCCCCACTGTGATGGGGACCTTTTCTGCTGCCTTTGCTTGTAGCAACTTTTTGACCTCTAACTTCAGCAGGGATCTTTGCTGATGGGGTTGGAGGTGCAAAGTTTTTGTGAACCTGCAGTCTGGGAAACCTTTTGAACTGTAGGGTAAGCCCCTGGCTCACTACTGCCAGGATTCACTTGTCTATGGTAATGTTCTTCCATACCTGAAAATAGCGAGCCAGCCTTCCCCTCACTAGCAATGGATGGGCAACCTAGGCTGACTCATCAGGGGTTCTGCTTGGACTCAGCCTTAGGTGCTGGGGTTAAGTCAGCATGCTTGGAGACCCTTCTACCTCTGCCTCTGAAGAAACCCCTTAGCTGGGAGAAATCACAGGCAAGGAAACCACAGGGAAAGTATCCTTTACTTCTACCTCCCCTTCCATAAGGCCTACTGGAAGTGGATGCCTTTTTCTTCACAGTGTTGTTTTTGTAGGGGGCTTTGTACTCCTCCACCTTCTTGCATTCAGTTGCGCTTGTGCAAGGAATGTCTTGCATCTACTAATGGCATTTTTAGAGGTGTGTCATTGCTGAGTCAATTACAGCTTAAACTGCAATGGGCTTGGCAGTGTACACCAATGACCAGGCACTCTGGTCATGACAGTAGTTTTTTTGCTGACGTGACATGTCCATGTCTTCTACTTGAAAGAAATGTACCGCTCGAATGAGAGAGTGCTTCATTTTTCTCTGTAGCCATAACTCCGGGCATGCACATTAGAGTTGACACTAATGCACGTGACTGGAGTTACGGCTACAGCTTTTACTTACACAGCTCCTGCCACCTGCTGCACTCTCTCTACCCAGTCCTTTCTCCTCTCCCCGGTCCTCACTCCTCTGCATCCCCCCCCAAGCCTTCTACAATAGCTGCAGTGTGCCATATCATTTCAAGTTTCCTCTTCCAAGAAATGTACCCATGCAGGATTGTTTCAATCTCTCTCTCTAGTGTACACACATGTATTTAAAAAAAGCAGTGCCAAACAAGTGTACAATTTAATGTCTTCCTTTTAAGAGTACTAACATTTAAATATAAAAAAACTCCAGCTGACCACTAGTACAGCTATTGCAGGCACAGCCAATAAGCATAGAGAGGAGAAAGAATTTACATATTTTCACTAACAATGCAACCCAATTTCCTGGATGAATATTACGCACTAATAAAACCAGCCACTGGTCACCTGCCTTGTCCCACCCTGCTAACCCAGGTCCCCATGGAGATCAACAGCATGACCTCCCTGCTGCCCTGCCTGTTCACTTCTGGGCCTATGAGCTGTGATACTGTTTCACCAAACTACCAAGAAGTATCGACTTGTTGAAAGCATATGAACATTGACTCTGGATTAAGATGTTCAGTGGCTCACCTAGTAAACAGCATAACATCACATGCTGATAATTGAATGTGATACACACTCATCCCAGATTCATCCACAGTCTGTGCCAGAAAGTAGCAGTGCTTTGTCCCCTACATACTATGTATTTGCTGTCCAACTGGATTTTATGCCACTTGCCATTAAAACTGCCCTCAGCCTGCAATTTCTGTTTTATCACACCCTGCTGCGGTGGCACTGTATGGGCTGCCAACTGTTGTTCTGGTGTGGCAACAAACCGCCATTCATTGATGAAGCAGCGCTATTTAAAAATGCCAATCATCTTCAAGCAGCCTGAGGAGCCCTGTGAGTGAGAGAGGTAGGAGGGGCTCTGGGAACCTCGTTTCTGGGTGGAAGAGCCTTGGGGTGGATCAAGGAATCCCACGCTGCAAGCCAGCAGCAGGTGTGACCACAGAACTAGTTTGAGAGAGGGCTGGAAAGGGGGAGGAAAGATAAACAGTAGCACAGAATGTGCTGCCAGGATGCCCCAGTACCACCAACTTACAGAGTTCTAGATGCCAGACCTACTGTTCTCCATTGGTGCGGTGGCCGCAAACATTGCATTTTTTTTTTATTTCATTTAAAAATGCCAGGGAGACTAAGCGCCACCTGAAACATGGATAACAATAAGCCACTTCCTGGTCTTGAATTCCACAACAGGGCGGCGGCCTTACTCGCACTGGGCTGTCCTGATGGGTGCTGCTATGCGATGTTGTTCATATTGTGAGCAAGTGACAGTGTTTCCTATTCAATCAGGTTTGCTCACAGAAGGATTGCTAGCTTGTTAATATTGGACATCAAGTTCCTTCTTGATGAAATTATCTCACTGTTCATGACTTGAGGTTTCCCAATTTGTGTTGGGGGGACGGGTCTTTTATACATGTCACAAAGTGACACTTCCACATTGTCAGTATCCGATGACACTTGATCTGTCTGTCTCACATTTGAGTCCAACAGTGAGAAATGTTCCTGTATTGTTACTCAGGTCAACGAATAAGATTTGCCAGCCTTACAGAAGTTAATTTAATTCACCATGCAAAATGTCTGCACAGTAGGTGCACCATTACCTAAGACATTGACCCTAGACAGATGTGTGATCATCGATATTTCGATGGGATGTGGTGGAGGAGGAGATGGTACGTGACAGATGTAGGAAAGCATGAGTCATATACAGAAACGTACTGACTAAAAGTGGGTGTCATTTTTCTTACACTGCAGATAGCATGCGCCCATAAAAATAATTAATGTTTCCATTTTTACGTTCGCTTGCACCTGCGCAAGGAACGTCTTGCTACTAATGGCATTTTAGAAGTGTGTCACTACCGAGTCAATTATAGCTGAAACTGCAATGGGCTTGGCAGTGTAGACCAATGACCAGTCACTCTGGGTCATGACAGTAGTTCTGCTTGCTGACATGGCATGTTCTATAGTCAAAGGAAATTAACCTCTCCAACGAGAGTGCACTCCTTTTCTTTCTGTAGCCGTAACTCCCGCCATGTGCATTAGAGTGGACAGTAATGCGCATGGCCAAAGCTATAGTTACAGCTTGTACATGCATGGCTCCTGCCACCCCCACACTCTCTCTCTCCTCTCTCTCTCTCTCTCTACTCCGGTCCTTGCTCCTCTGGACCCCCCCCCCAGGCTTCTACATTAGCTGCAGTGTAATTTTACTTACTGGTGGCTCCTGCTGCCCACTGCACTCTCTTCCCAGTCCTTGCTCCTCTAAATTCCCCCCCCCATCCTTCTACATTAGCTGCAGAGTGGCTTTACTTATTGGCAGGGCCAGCAGCAGACATACGCTTGGTATGGCCGAGCATATTTTTATTTTATTTTATTTATTTATTGAACTCTAGGCTACATTACCTTTGAGCAAGAATAGCTCATTTACAAAGTTTCCACTTCATTATGGAGGGTAACAAACATACAAAGGTCAACACAGTAACACGGTATTCAATAATACAGAGAAGGCAGAAATATAACTATAACAATGATTCACCAGGAGAAACTACTTATGACTGAGAACCAGAGGTTCAGTTAATTTATTTTCAATGGAAGCCTAAAACTTCCAGGAGTTCAAATTTGAAAGTCATTCCAATTTTCTGGAAGTCAAAATACTTCCAGTATCCCACTTTTGAAAGTCAGGATTCTAGGATGGACAAATTTATGGATGTTAACGTAATAAATTAGTGGTAAAATATAATTTCTTTCAGAAAAATTCATCATTTCTGACTTCCAAGCCTGCAATTTTGGAAGTCATCTAATTTTTGGTTTTACATCTGGAAGTCAGTGACTTCCTCCCTTTTTATTTTCGAGGTTTTTGCCTTATTTTTGGAAGTCTAATACTCCCAAAATGGAGTCAACTGAAGCCCTGCTGAGAATTAAGCAGAGTTCTAAGGTAAACTATTCAGAAGAGCACAGGTAGTATGAGGACAGGAGGGGGAAGACCCAGGAAGAGTAGGCAGGCTGGAGGGCCATTGTCGTTGTGGGAAGAGGGAATGAGAAGTGCTCAGGTTGGTAGTGGAAAGTGGACAGAGGTCAGAGAAGTGCCAGTTTGGGGTGGGGTATGTGGTAGGGGTGGGGAGGGAGGAAGTGGGGTGAAAGAGGAAGGGATGGGAAAGGGCAAACAGGGGGACTGCATTAGCAATTAGTTACTTCGGAAGAGCATTGCAAACCAACTGGATTGCATAGGAAGGTGGTCTCCTTAGAAGAAACAGTCACATTTACTGGTAGAGGTGAGGTGCTGCCAAAGTGAAAACTGAGCGTATAATGGTAAAAAAAAAAAGGGGGGGGGGCAACAAAGCAAAATGGGCTGTTTAGGGATCAGATTTTTTTTCTTCAGTTGTATAACAGTGCTCTGCTTGTTTACAGCAGCAGTGTGTAAACGCATCTGAGTAAAGAACAGGGAGGAGGATACGTGAATCAAAAGTGACTCACAGTGTGTTTTGTGTTGCACTGGCCCCCTCTCCCTTAGTTATTCACCACAGGGTGCCAGCGCTGGCAGTCAAGTGCTCGACTCTGTGCTCCAAATAAAAACAAAAGACATAACCAAAACAAAATGTAGATTACACAGGCAGGAAGAAACTAAGTCTGAGTGTCTGAAATCAGAGAGGCAAACTAAACCTTACCATGCCTCTGTCACGCCTTCGCTAGGTCGCTGTTTACTGAAGAGACATGCAGAGAAAGCATGATACTGGACTCTGTACCAACTAGTTTAGGGTCAAGAGTCTTGACCCTAAGCTAATTGACTACTGTGTGTGGGGGAGTGGTTAGCAGTTACAGTGGGCCCTCCAAATTAAGGCTCTACATACACCTTTGCTGTGCCTCAGTGCCTGACTGTTCAGTGTGCTGCTTGTCTGAGCTGATGTTCCTTTTGGCTGTTAAGCTGTTGTTCCTCTGTTTTGAATTCAGAGTCAGGACAGGAACCAGAGGTGGAGACCATCATCCTAGGTGCCGGTGTGCCCTGCTATGTCTGTGTGTGTGTGTGTGTGTGTGTGTGTGTGTGTGTGTGTGTGTCTGACAGAGTGATCCAACTCACCCCAGTCCCATGAGCAGCCGACGAAAATGGTAAATAATTTGGAGCTGTACTGTTTTTGTGCGGCATGGAGGTGGAGAATCCAATTTCTTCAACACTTGCAGCAGTAGCAGGCAGTAGCATAAAACAATCCTGCACCATGGCGGCGACCCGACAACTCACACAGTCCCAAATCGAGTGGACTGTCACTGTGCGGTGTGGTCCTGTGGAGGATATAGTTTTCACATTTCATTAATCCTTTTTGAACAAAGCACAGAAGAAGGAAAGGGCAGTATTGTCAGTGTCACTGAACTGCAGCAACTTAAAGCTGGTATGCCAATTGCAGACAGTTCTGCTCATGTAATTAATCAAAATGTGCCTTGATGCTGGTGTGGGGGGATATGACTGCTCTGCTGTACTGGATGGACAACAGTGTCACTGGAAGGGGGGCACGTGGCATTAGTTTTGTCTCTGGCAGCTCCTGCCCCCCAGTACACCCTCTTTCCCCGATCCACTAAGGGCAGCTGGAGCGGCTTCTCTGACTAGCACCTCCTTCTTGCATTCATGGTGCAGCTTCCACGATGCAGCACCCACCGCTCTCACTGCTGCCTCCTCGCTCCTCTAAAGCCAATATCAATACCAAACACCTGCAATGCAAATACCCGCAAGTGAACGTTCGGCATTGACAAATGCTTGTTCATGTATGCCACTGTCTTGCCACCAAACAAGGAATTTCCCTCACAGGGAAAATCCATGACTTTTGACTGAGTTTCCCAAGAGAGGTTTGTAGTCCTGGGACAAGCAAACTTTTCCAGGGATACTGCATGGGTCATGACTCTGGAGGCAGTGTCATTGGTATCCACTGCCATATGAAACTGGTACTTGGTAAAATCCAAGGCTGTCTTTGAAGTGTCTGCTATGTCCTGTGCCAAGTCACCAGAAGCTTTTTCACTCATGACCAAGATGGAGCTCTATAAAGCCTTCTGATACTGGGCAGTATAAGCCACATAGGTCGCCTGTCTTAGTAGCAGGGATGCAGAGGTGTAAACTTTTTTTTCCCCATGCTATCCAGCTTCCTGAAGTCCTCATCTAGGGGCTGGGTAGAGAGGGGAACCTTTGCATTATCACAAGCCACAGTCTGTAGTACTTCTTGATGGTCAGGATGGGAATAGGAGTACTCAGCATCCCATTTATCAAGCTGGTACTGCTTTTCTAATTCTTTTTATTTGCAATTCTTCCTCTGGGTGCATAGAAGGTTGCTGCTTAGTACTGTCCCTATCCCCCTTGCCCAGCAACTGCCTCCACGGTCTACCAAGCCCCATATTCCCCACAGGTTATTCCCACCCCCACCCCCGTGGGGGGGCTGGGAAGGGGAGGGCCATCCTCCCCCAACCCGGGGATTCTCATCCAGATTTGTGGGTTGGTGGACCAGTGACAGTGCAAGGGCCAGACAGACAAGACTTCATATAGCCTGCAACTGCAATTTTTCCAATTTTCTCAAACTATCCCTGCAGTGGCGTAAGCACATGCACATGGAGGTGTACACACACTTTGGCAGTGGCCCCTCCCTTTGTACCACTTGAGCTGCTGGTATTACCTCCAGACCTCCACTTAAGAGAAGCCAAGGGCCGAGTCGACAAGGCTCCCTCCTTCAGAAGAGGAGAGCTGGCCTCCGGACTCTCAGTCTTCTCCTTCCCCAGTTGACCCCCTCGACCTGATCTTGTTCCCAAACTTGAGTTACCAGCGTTGTGAGAGGTAAGGTTCATTGCACCTCAGCCCTCTGTGCCACAGGGCTGGCCTTTACTATTTTTTTTGTCAACACTAGGGGTGGAGGTGAGAGTCTTTGAAAGTCTACAGGTTGCTATCTTAAGGGGTTTATGCACCAGCAGGAGCAACCTTTTGGTCAGAGTTAACACCATTATGTTCAAAAATTCTACTTCAACCTCAGCCTACACAGTCTTCTGGGTGGAAAGGTTGAGGATGCTAACTATCTGCCTCACAAAAGAATAGTATGAGGATAAATCATCCTGGCAAAGAGGAGGAGAGCTGAATTTTTGCTCAGGAGAATCGTCAGGCTCAATAAGTTCCCCCTTCTTCCTCTTCATCATAATAAAATTCAGCCCCCTGTTCCTCCGGAACTGGGGCGGGAACCAGAATAGGGGAGGAACCAGCATGCCTGTGAGTGATCCCATGGCCTGGAAGGACTGTAGAAACTGCCATGCCTTAGTCATATTCTCCATAGAGGGCATCTTACTTCTGTCCACTGACTGCTCCTTTCCTTCTTCAGAAGGAGGGGCAGCAACATGTTTTCCTTTTTGTTTTTTCTTAGCAAGTGCCTGCTCTGAGGGTCTTTCACATTTACTGGACTCAGGGTTCCCCCGTTTAGACACCCTAGACTCTGAACCATCTTTAGCAGACTTGTCCTTCTGCTTACTATGAATGGATGGACCCTCTTCTGAATGCTTAGGTGACATAGAAGTGGACTGAGAAGCCATTATGTTTTCCATTTTTTTAGCCCTCTTTTTATTAGTTTTAGGGCAAAACTTAATGCAAAGCTCACAATCAGAAAAAAGGTAGTCTGAACTTAAACACTTTAAACACAACTCATGGCAGTCCACCATAGCCAGGAGATTAAAACACTTTAAATGCAAATTAAAGTATAAAGAACCAACTGCACATCGGTTCCTGAAGACCAGGGAACTGGAGAAAATAACTGCTGATAATCTGCTAGAAAGCCTTATTGTATTATCTTTCACAACGATGTAGGCACTTAGCATTGTTTCTAGAAGAGAAAACTGTGAAGAAAAGGATTTTTCTTTGGTTCCTGGAACCTCTCGGGAACCTAAGAAAAGCGCTAAAAAAATAAAACGTAACTATTTGCTTTTTTTATTTTTATTTATTTGATCATTTAGAAACAAACTTTGAGCAAGAGCTCTTTTGCAAAGGCTCCACGTCATGAAACACACTACAATAGTACATCTATAGAATCACACAAGATACACCAGACTTCATTACAGCAAACAGCTTCAACTGGCAGCAAATAAAAACTGGAAACAGATTTTAGCAGCTATATTCCTTG